>OV702283.1:441062548-443562548 GCA_916181665.1 Avena sativa
GATGTTCATCGAAAACAAACAAACCGTTGTTTGTATTTCTCGTTGACATTGAAGCTTGCCTTCATGATATGTTTTAATAATAGTTATTTAAATCAGGTATTATGAGAACAAAGATTGTTCAAATAATTACCGTATTCCATATAAGATGGATGATTTACAAATCTAGTTGGAGAAATCACATCCATAAAAACTAATGCTAAAATGTAGCAAGACAAATGATTGAAAGATCACTTACGAAGTGACATCGTCGTTTAAATTATAATAGAAAGAAAACATGAATAATCTCCATATTCATGGATTTTTGGAGTCTTTGATTTGATCAAGTGACGCTTGTGAGACTTTCCTCGGGATAATTAAAACTTCGTTCAAAGGTCAAAGAAGAACGAAC
This sequence comes from Avena sativa, assembly GCA_916181665.1. Lineage (NCBI taxonomy): Eukaryota > Viridiplantae > Streptophyta > Magnoliopsida > Poales > Poaceae > Avena > Avena sativa. The sequence continues at coordinate 441,062,937 of OV702283.1, forward strand.
GACTAAAGTATTAGAATTTATATATATATCGATGTATGTAGTCCATTATGTATAGTCGTAAGCGATGGATTTCAACGTCATATGCTTTCTCCGAAATTTTGAGTGAATGTTCACTTAATGAGAAAGAAGTATGAAATATTTATAAATGTTCAAAGACTTTCAAGATGAAGTGGAAAATCATTGTAATAAGAAAATAAATTATTTATGATTTTATCATAAGGGATTTATTTGAGTTGCAAGTGTAACAAGAAAATAGACAATTTATGATTTTATCATAAAGGGATTTATTTGAGTTACAAGTTGAGCAAAAACACCTAGATTTGCATCTCCCGAAACACCATAGGAATATGGAGTGTTTGATATTTGTAATGAAACCTTGTGTGACATGGTTGGATCAAAGGTGTTATTTATAAAACTGCCATTATGTTTTAAAAGATTAAAAGCTTTAGAGACTACCTCTTTTATACTGAAAAGAGCTCCATATTGATCCGTTAAAATGACACCATGTAAGTTATGGTTTGGGGTAAAATCCAAGTTATCCTTTCTTAAATTTTGGTATGCTAAGCATAGTAAGATGTTTACAACCAAAGTCGTATGAGCATGTATTTGTAGGTTATTCCGAATAACCATCGGGTATTCCTCCATAACACCGAGGACAAAAGGGTTTGTCACTTGAAACGTAAGTTTCTTGAAAAAGGAATTTTTCGTAAAAGTTAAGTGGGAGTACAATAGAACTTTGATAAGGTTAACGAACCTTAGCTATATGTGCTGAGTTGCGCAGCGCCGTAAAACATTCCGGAGGAATCCACAATGCTCATGGCTCCTGTGCCTCAAAGGTTGTGTTCACGGAGGTCTAAGTTTTTATTGAACCAAGTAGGTCGGATAAACAATCAAATGCTGAGATTTGAGAGTAAATCATTATTGTTTGACAATGATGAACTGACTACATGCAAAGAAGCAATGATGGGTTCTGAATCCGTCAAATGGGTTGAAGCCATAAAATCCGTGATAGTTCCATACACGACAAATCAAGTTTTGAACTTGGAAGACCCTCCGTAAAGGTGTAAAAACCTATCGGTCGTATTTGGATCTATAAAGAAATAGACATGGATGTTTCACATCTATGAAATAGTCGACATGTCGGTAAAGTATTTTACGACAGTGTTCAAGGAGTTGACCATATGACAAGATTTGATCTTTCATAGTGATATTTAGTCTGGACGGATTAAAGTAGCAACCACTACATATAATTTTTTATATGATAGATGACTAAACAAAACAAAATTCTTCTAAAATAATGGTTACCTAGGACGTGTGCATGATATTATCCAAAGAGTTTTGTTAATTCAAAGGATGCTAAAAGGGCATGCAAACTTCAATGGTTGAAGTAAGCATCACGGAGTTGGAATGTTCACCGTGATGAAAAAGGAGTTTTCATCAGGAGACGATGAAGATGCTTGTATTTGCAAGAAATTAAGTGGGAGCGCAAAGACATATTTTTAATACATTATGTGGAGGACATCTTGTTAATTGGAAATGATGTATCTTTTATTGACAAATGTTAAGAATTTCATTTCGATAAAATACTTAGGCAAAACCTGAATATTTAGCATGAATGTCTACATGGAGATACTGTGACGCTAATATGGTTATGCCAAACATACATATATGAGATATTGAAGGAGTTTAATATAAAAACGACAATAAAAGGTTCTTGTCGCATGGAAAAGAATTGAATCAAGATTCAAGTGTATCGACACTTGATAAGTGAAACAAGATTCAAGTGCTTTGACACTTGATGAGTGAAATCACAAGAATGTTTTGATCAATCATACCATGATATGTACACATCCAGATATGTCCTATGATCTAAGTGTTATGAGCATATACCAGAATGAATCATAAAATGGTCATTGGACGATAGTAAGTATATTCTTATGATATTTTGGAAGAACTAAGAATATATTTGTGTAGAGGTGACAAACAATTACAAATAGTTCATTGTAAAGTGTTATATTGATATTAGTTTTATCACAAGATACAAATTAATTTTATCTCAATTTAAACTATGGATGGAACAATGTAATGGAAAGGAGATTCCATGATGGATTTGGATGAATTCCAAAGTTAAGACATTGTGACGGATACTACAACAAAAGGCTAAGTATATGACTGCTATAGTAGCAGCAAAGGAGGGCATTTGTGTCAAGTAGTTTGTTATCAAACTAAGGTGTGGTTCGCAACGGGCTAACACTAGATATATATTGTACGATAATAGTATCGATATGATTTAACCCCAAGGAACTAAAGGTCTCACCAAAAGACCAAATTTATACAATGTCATCTCATTGGAGAATGAGTGATGCGTGAAGACGCAAAGACATGCAAATACACAAGGAACTGAAAGCGTCAGATCCGTAGATTATGTTAACCACTTGCAGTTGCGTATATGGAACACCAGAAAGCCATAGGTGTTCAATACGCAAATTTTTCTAACTAGATTATTGTCTCTAGTGCAAGTGGGAGACTGAAGGGAATATTCCCGAGAGGCAATAATAACGTGGTTATTATCATATTCCTTATTTATGATAAATGTTTATTTTGCATGCTATAATTGTATTAATACGGAAACGTTAATACATGTGTGTTTAATAAACAAAAAGTAAGTTCCTAGTTATGCCTCTCTTATAAACTAGCTTGTTGATTAACAAGATGATCAAAGGTTTCCTGATCATGGACATTGGATGTTGTTAATAACGAGGTCACAATATTGTTGGAATGATGTGATGAACAGTCATCCGAAGTATAGCATTATGATCAAGGTCATTGTGTTTATATTTCTATAACATCATATGAAGTAATCTTAGTCCTTAGACCATGAGATCATGTCAATCACTAACACCGGAAGAGTATCTTGATAACATCAAACGTCACACCGTAACAGGGTGATTATAAAAATGGGTTCAATGCTACGAAGGTGTTATGTTGAGGCTCATGGATCAAGAGTGGAATTTGTCCATCCCGATGACGGAGAGATATACTCTGGGCCCTCTCGGTGATATCACATTGGTTAGCTTGCAAGCAAGTGATCTGATCACTAGAATTTTATATCACGTAAATGAGATCACCGATGATCGAATGTCGGACATGTAATATATTGCGAGACAAAGGGATTGAGTTACATCCGTATAAGGTTCACAAGATCACAGAAGTCATCATTGAATATGTGGGAGTCAGTACGGATCTCCAGGTCTCGCTGCTGATTATTGATCGGAGAGGGGTCTCGATCATGTCTACATTATTCGCGAACTGTAGGGTGACACACTTAAGGGATACCGACATCATTTGGAGCAAATAATATGCCATAGAAAGAAAAATGAAAGCGCGGGAATTTATTTCACTAGACACTGAAACTGTTTCGGTTGAAATTGCTGAAACTGGTTCTGCATGTGAAATTGAAATGTTGTAAGGGGTTTTATGTGAATGTTTGTTAATTAGAGTAATTAACAAAATTCTGAATAAATAAATAAATAAAAGAGTTTTATTTAATGAGATATTACATTAAATTTGGTGGAAATTTAATGGAGGTGAGTGAAATTTTGAGTGGGTGGCTATTTATGTGAGTGGGAGCTCCACCCACATGAATGTGGAAGAGGTGGGGGCACCTCCATGGCTGCCACGCCATGTGAGGGGGATACCCCCTCTCCCTATAAAAGGCACCCCACTCTCTCCTCTCATGTCACACCTCCTCGCGAAGGATCTCTCTCCCCCTTCAGAATTCCCCCATGGTCTCGGATCAGCGAGATACATGTTCCCGGTGGCTTTTTCTGGAAGGATTTGTTGCTTCCGATGCTTCGCTGGAGCGAGGGCGCGGAGGTTGTCGGGGTACCCGTACATGTGTGTGATCACGGATGCACCACTGCTTTGTAGTGCTGGACTTGATGGTGCTGGACCGGCTGGACCAGATGGACTTCATCATGATCTTGAGATCGGCAAGTGTTCGTCTACATCATCCTGATACGTCGGAAACGTATCTATAATTTTTGATGTTACATGCTTGTTTAGTATCTACTTTGCTTTGCTTTGTCTACACTTTGAAGTGCTTTTTACATGTTTTCTGGTACTAACCTATTGACAAGTTGCCACAGTGCCAGTTGCTTGTTTTCTGCTGTTTTTGGTTCCAGAAAATCTAGTAAGGAAATATTCTCGGAATTGGACGGGACAAACGTCAAAGTCAATAACTTTCCGTGGGTAACAAGAAGTCTAGAGGGGAGACGGAGAAGCGTGCCAGGGCGGCCAACCCCCCGCCCCCTAGGCACGGCCAGGGGTGGGCCCGCGCCTAGGCAGGGTGTGGCCCCCTGGTCGCCTCCTCGGCCTCCCCTTTCTCCTATAAGAATCCCACGATGCAGAAACTCTAAGCACCCGATCAATATTACATGAAACCTTCTGTAGTCGCCGCCACCGTCGTCCCTAGATCGGGAGGATCTGAAGTTCTTCCTGGCACCCTGCCGGAGGGGAGATCATCCCGGAGGCCTTCTCTCCGGTATGATGCGTGAGTAGTTCCACCTAGGACTATGGGTCCATGTAGTAGCTAGATGGTTGTATCTCCTCCTTTGTGCTGTTATGTATAGATCTTGTGAGCTCTGTTCATGATCAAGATCTAATCTATTTGTAATCATCCATGTTGTGTTTCCAGGGATCCGATGGATATTGAGATTATTATGTTGGTTTGATTAATGATTTTGTCTTTATGATTATATCATGTCTGTGTTGTTTGTGATCTTGCATGCTCTCTGTTGTTAGTAGCTATCTTGGCCAAGTAGTTGCTAGTGGCTCCAAGAGGGAGTATTTATGCTCGATAGTGGGTTCATGCCTCTAGTTTCCAAGGGAAGTGACAGAAATCTCTTCGGTTGTAGATGTGCTATTGCCACTAGGGAGAAAACAATGGTCTCTTGTTCATGGAACATGTGGACTGTTTACCTTAAACACTTCGCTTAAAGAAGTTGTCTGTTGCTTGCAACTTAATACTAGAGGGGGTTCGGATGATAACCTGAAGGTCGACTTCTAGTCATAGATGCAGTTGGATGGCGGTCTATGTATCTTGTTGTATTTCCCAATCGAATCTCATATCTTTCTGACTAGTATTGCATTGTTATGACTTGCTCAGTTCCTGTCAATTGCCCTGATGTTATTTGTTTACCCTTCATGCCATGTTGTTTATCTAAGGAGAGCACCTCTAGTGAACTATGGACCGCGGTCCAATCTTTACCATTGATACATCTTCCACTGTTACTTGTTTACTTGCTGCAAACCATTACCTTCCACACCATACGTTTAATCCTTTGTTACAGCAACAGGTGAGATTGACAACCTCACTGTTAGTTGGGGCAAAGTATTGAGTTTGTGTTGTGCAGGTCTCCATGTTGTTAGAAACACCTGTGTGACGTTTCCTTCCTCCTACTGGTTCGATAACCTCGGTTTCTTACTGAGGGAAAACTTGCTGATGTGCTACTTCACACCTTGCTCTTGGGGTTCCTAACAGTCTCCACGTCAATCACGTGCTAGCCATCATCAAGCTTTTCTGGCGCCGTTGCCGGGGAGGCTAAGGACGTCTTCACAAGGGGAGTCCTTCACTTCCTCTCTCTTTACTCCTGCTCGTCCTCGAGTAAGTAAGTGATAAAAAGAATAATTTTTGAGGTGACATGCATCATCAAAACCATGATCAGACCATTTTCAAGCATTAAAAGCTAGGATCAAAGAACTCTAAACATGTGCATGAAAGATGGAGTTCTAGCAATAGGACATAGTAACTATGCATGCAACATGAAAGGCTACAAACAAAGATCATGAATAACATGCATTGAAAAACGTTTGCTTGTTTCACATACAAAAAACATGCCATAGTGGCACTCAGTTTATCCCTCATAGAGTAGCAAATAGATGCATAGGACACCTTCAAAGTTCACAAGGGTGACTATAAACAAATGGCACAAGAACAAATAATATCACAATATGCATCAATTAATAAATTTTGGGACACTGCACACAGAATGACAACTATGCTCTCTTAATGGTGCCTAAAGGTAGAAGGTGGAGACTCAAATAGTGGTGGAAGAAAGGCCTTTCATAAAGGTAAGCAGGGATTTCAAGTTTCAAAAAGAGCTTCCAAAAATTATGGTACTTGTTAGCTTTCAGCCCTCATTGCCCCTATCATAAGCATCTTGAAGTGGTTAAGGTTAAAGTGAACAAAGATGGAGTACATGCTTGACAAAGTATAAGTTGGCAATCTTAAGTCCCTTGAATACGAGGGCCACACCTCATGCTACTCAACTTCAGTCACCTGTAAGTTCTTGTCATTGTAAGTACATGCATATCATAGAGAGCCGCCAATGGGGTACACCTTGCACATTGTACCTGAGCTATCCCATAACCAAAATGACAAGGCAAGCAGACAATGAGCATCTCAACGATCTTTTTATTTACTATATGCATAGCTTTTTATTGAGGATGCTTCATAGATATCTCACTATGGTGATGCTGCAAGTTTCCACCATGATTAGGCATGGCTTAGGCTAGCGGCCCAGGCGTTTCTCTAACACAAAATACAAACTCCATGGACTTACAAGTTCTCTCTTTATTTCACACCGGTGACATCCAAAGACAAAAGAGGATGATATCAACTGAGTACAAAGTACAAGTGCAATGTTGAAAACGTTCCCCGTGACAACACGGTTCTGCTAATTCCAACGTATAAGTGCACGCATATACAACATAGATGACACAATGGTTCAAGTTTATTAGGGGCAAAGAAATATAAAGTGTGCCATCAAGTTCGTGAGGGCTTTAATCACTAAGTTTTCACATAACAAAATAGTTTTTAATTAGAAGATAGCTGAAAACAAGAATATACTTGGAATGGTGTAACACACCATGCATAGGAGTTTATAGTGGACACTTTGGAATAACTTGGTTTCTTGGGAGTTGGAAGCATGAGTAGAGCTTACTCATACAAGTGGAGGCTAGCAAAAGACTGGGAGCAACCAACTAAGAGAGCAATAATGGCCATAATCATGTAGAGCAACAAAGCATTACTAATCAAAGCATAGAGTGGTGCTACAAGTCAAGGACTAAATGATCATAGAGGCTATGGTGACTTGTCATAGTCATAACATGATGTGAGCATGTGCCAAGGCAACTCAAACAATGCATCAAAGGAGAATACCACAATACTATGCTTTTGTATGCTAAAACAACACATAATTTCTTTCAAGGCATACTAAGAAATCCCAATTGTTTGGAACAAGACATGCTACAACAATAATAACTAAGCATAAGGTCAAAACAATACCTAGCATGTCATTCTAAAGTCTAAGTCACAGTCAATGCAAGCTCCTCTTGCACTTTCAAGTAGGAACTTCCTACTCCTTTCCAACACCAAGTAACTTATTTGAAACAACACATCGAGAACGGGGGTCCAAACTACTTTATTCAAGCAAACTAAACAAACTAAGCAAACTAAACAAAAACTAAGACGCTCCAAGAACAACACAACTATGCATGAAACAATAAAAAGGAAGTGTCTAGACAGACCTGAGCTTTTTATTGATGAAGAAGGGGATGCCTTGGGCATACCCAAGCTTTGACGCTTGTACCTCTTGGATATTTCTTGGGGTGACACCGGGGTGTCATCCCCAAGCTTGAGCTTTTGTCCATTCTTCATCTCATTACATCATTCTCTCTCTACACCTGAAATTTTTCTTTCATACAAAACCTCACACAATCTTCATTATCAACATTAGTGTATTCAAAAGATAATAGACCTTTAGGCAAAGCTTTAGAACAGCAATACTTTTCACTAAAAACACAAGCTACTGTAGTAACTCCTTCAAAAAGCTCAATTCCCCAAAAGAGAACTAAAAAAGAAACCAATAAGAAGCAAATGCAAATAATGGCAGAAATCCGTCAAAACAGACCAGCAGGTAGAAACCGATTTTTTCGAAAATATTCTATTGCTCAAATCAAAAAGTGTTGAACTAACTAAAGTTATCTAACATATTGAGGGATTTATTCGTAAATTTTCAGATCAATCCGAGTTACAGAGACTCCTCGCGAATGTTTATGGTGGAGGACAGAAATCTGTTTCGGGACAACAACTCCCCAAATCTTACTTCCCTCTCATTGGAGGTCATTCTTGGCACAAAAAGTAAACAAAAGGGATAAGGAGAGGTCATTACTGAAGTAATAACTTCCAAGACTCAAGGAAACTATTGGGTTATGTCCCAACAAGTATTTTTCTTTAACGCCTTTAAGTTAGGCACAAGAAGCAAGAAGAATCAAGTATTTTCAAATGAAGAATTTAGATCAATACTTGCAAAGTCTTCAACTATGAGAGGTATCTCATCCAAATGAGTCTTGGAGGATCCCTTCTCATTTATTTTTGGTTTACTACTTTCATCAAAAGTATTTTTAGGAATAATCCAACCAAAATTCTTTTCAAATGCCTCATGCATTCCAACAAGTTTAAAGGGTATGGGTATCTTAAATTCCTCTATATGCTTGGTTTTATCTGAAGTACCCACAACATCTACACAAGAGCCTAGCATATTAAAATGCTCAAAGACCTTTTTGGCTTCCCTAGCAACATCGTGAAACTCTTTCAGTAAAGTTTCAAGAATAAATTCTCTCTTTTCAGCATTCTTTTCTTTCTTTAGTTTTAGGAACAAAATTTGCATCATGGGGTTAAGGCTAACAAACCTAGACTCCAACATATGAACTAAAGAAGCTGCAGCAATCTCATAATTAGGAGCAAGCTTTGCTATAGATTTATCCTCATGCTTGCTAACATAATTAAAGAATTATTCAATATTATCTTTTCCAATTATGGAGCCACTACCTATTGAAAGGTTTTTCAGGGTGAACTTGGGGAGCAACATGGTGTTCTCAGCGGAGTTCATTTTGGCAAAGGTGGGCAAGCCAAAAACAGCAGCAGCTAGAGCAGGAACTATTTTTTGTGTTTTTGATAAGAAAAAGCAAACCAAACTAAACTAATTTTTTGGAGTTTTTGAAACGAGGCAAAAAAACCAAGAAAAAGAAACTAAGCAAACTAAAAAAAAAGTAAAGATAAAGGAAGTGGAGGACTCCCCTTATGAAGACATCCTTAGCCTCCCCGGCAACGACGCCAGAAAATCTTGATGTGTGGTGCTTGACCACTTCATCAGGAAACCCCAAGAGCAAGGTGTGATGAGCACAACAACAAGTCTTCCCCTAAGTAGAGACCGAGGTTATCGAACCATAAGGAGGAAGGAAACATCACATAGGTGTTGCAAGCAACATGGAAACCTGCACAATACAAACTCAAGACTTTGCCCCAACGAATCAGTGAGGTTGTCAAGCTCACTGGTTTGTTGTAACAAAGGATTAAACATATAGTGTTGAAGGTAATGGTTTGCATCAAGTAAACAAGTAACAGTGGAAGATGTATCAATGGTAAAGATTGGACTGGGGTCCATAGTTCACTAGAGGTGCTCTCCTTAGATAAACAAGATCACATGAAGGGTAAACAAATTACAACAAGGCAATTAACAAGAACTGAGCAAGGCATAACAATGCAATACCAGACAAAAAGATCCTATGAGATTCGATTGGGCAATGCAACAGTATACATAGACCGCCATCCAACTGCATCTATGACTAGAAGTCCACCTTGAGATTATCATCCGAACCCCCTCCAGTATTAAGTTGCAAGCAACAGACAACTGGTTTAAGCAAAGTGTGTAAGGTAAACAATCCACTTGTTCTATGAACAAGAGACCGTTGTTTTCTCCCTAGTAGCAACAACACATCTACAACCGAAGAGATTTTTGTCACTTCCCTTGGAAACTAGAGGCTTGAACCCACTATCGAGCATAAATACCCCCTCTTGGAGTCACTAGCAACTTCTTGGCCAAGATAGCTACTAACAACGGAGAGCATGCAAGATCACAAATAACACAGACATGATAGTATCAAATAGACAAAACCATTAATCAACCTGACATAGTAATCTCAATATCCATCAGATCCCCGCAAACATAACATGCATGATTACAAATAGATTAGATCTTGATCATGAACGGAGCTCACAAGATCTATATATGAAAGCACAAGGAGGAGATACAACCATCTAGCTACTACATGGACCCATAGTCCAAGGTGGAACTACTCACGCTTCATATCGGAGAGAAGGCCTCCGGGATGATTTCCCCTCTGGCACAGTGCCGGGAAGAACTTTAGATCCCCGCCGATCTAGGGACGACGGTGGCGGCGGCTATAGAAGGTTACGTGGAGTTTTGATCGGGTGCCTAGGGTTTCTGCATCGGGGGCTTCTTATAGGTGAAGAGGCGAGGCTAGGAGGCGGCCAGGGGACCCACACCCTGCCCAGGCGCGGGGTGGGCCCACCCGCGCCTATGGGGGGTGTGGTGGCCCTGGTTCTCCTCTCCGTCTCCCCTTTGGACTTCGTGACGCCGACGGTAAAATATTGACTTTTGCTTTTGTCCCGTCCAATTCCGAGAATATTGATTTTCTGCCTTTCTGGAACCAAAAACAGAAGAAAACAGGCAACTGGCACTGTGGCAACTTGTTAATAGGTTAGTTCCAGAAAAGATATAAAAACACCTCAAAGTGAAGACAAAGCAAAGCAAAGTAGATAGTAAACAAGCATGGAGCATAAAAAATTATAGATACATTTCTGACGTATCAGTTATCCATATTGGAAACAAAGTAACAAACAGAAACAAAAAGAAATACTCGCAGTAGAAGTTTCCTTACCAGTTCCACTCTTCAATAGCGCTTCACTCTCCGGAAACGGCGCCAGAAAATAGTCTTGATGACCCACAAGTATAGGGGGTGTATCGTAGTACTTTTGATAAATAGGAGTGTTGATCCCAACGAGGAGCAGAAGGTGTTGACTAGTGGTATGTAGCAGGAACTAGCAGGAACTCTCTATAAATACTTAGCAAACGGATTTTTAGTGGTTTTGATAAAGAAACAAAACAATGTGCAAGTAATAAAGACAACGAACAACTACAGCAAGTGGCCCAATCCTTTCTTAGCAAAGGACAAGCCGGTGAAAATACTTATAAGGACCAAACATTCTCGAGGACACATGGGAATTCTATCAAGTGCTTTCGCTTCAGATAGCTGAGTACTCTTCTTTGGTGTTGTAAGTGTTGTGTGGGTGAACCCGTGCTAATGTTCCGACCTTACTTGGACTAATACATACTTGTGATTAAACCCCATGCAAGCATCCGCAACTATAGGAAAGTAATTAAGATATAAACCTAACCACAACCTTAAACTCTGAGATCCTACTCTCCCTTATGCAATGGTGTCCTAACAGGGGTTCAGGTTTCTGTCACTCCGGCAACCCCATGATTAGTAGACAAATACACAATGCATTCCCCTAGGCCCATAAATGGTGAAGTATCATGTAGTCGGTGTTCACATGACACCACTAGAAGAATAGCACCACAACTTAAATATTAAACCATTGGATAATAACTCAACACAAATCCACTACTAACAACATGACTTCTCCCATGTCCTCAAGAACTAAACAAACTACTCACAAGACATCATATGGATCAAGATCAAAGATGATATGGTAATGGATAACAATATGAACATAAACAATAATCCGATGGTTCCACTCACAAGCATCAACTGCAATAGTAATTAACACCGGGAAAGTTTCCCCTATGAACTACTGCAAGATCCAACACGATTGTTACAGCGGAACGGAGTGGTGATGATGGTGCTGGTGAAGATGATGGTGTGGATGATGATGATGATCCCGATGAAGCCTAGCTTGATGACGGTGTTGATGGCGATGATCTCCCCTCTCCAGGAAGGATTTTCCCCGGCAGAAATCTGTCTGCCGGAGAGATCTTTCTCTCTCGGTGTTTTCCGCCCCACGGAGGAGGCGGAAATCTATCTGTGGTTGCTCTCCTGGTTTTAGGGTTCCGTAAGGAAGATATAGGCGAGAGGGCGGAGTCGGGAGTAGAGAAGGTGGGCCACACCTGCCCTAGGCGCGACCCAGGGGGACCCGCGCCTAGGGGGTGTGCGCCCCCTGTGGCCCTTCTACACCTCCCCTTCTGGCTTCCTTCGTCTTCTGGGAAAATATAATTTTCCCATATTTTTCTGGTATTTTTCTGATCTTCACGAAATTGCATCAAAACACCTCTTTTTCCATCAGAATCCAGACTCCGGCAATCCATCCTCGAAGAATCATCCAACATGCAAAAACAGTGGAAAAGGCATAAGTAATACCTGGTAATAAGACATATATCAATGAATAGAGGAAAATTATGATATAGAATGATGATTCAAATTGGACATATCACTTTGCCTTGCCTAAGGGCCACCTCCCTGGAAGCCCTAGCTTCCGCGTGCCGCCGCGCCGCCGCCCACAAAGCTCGACCTGATTCCGCGGCAGTCGTCGGGCCAGTACGCGACCGAAATCACCTACCACGGCGACTGGTGGTGGATGGGGATATTCAAGCACCCGGAGGAGGCTACGCGTGCATACGACATTGTTGTATTCTGCTTCGACCTCGATTGCAACCACCTCAACTTCCTCTCGGCACGGTCAACGAGGTGGAGGCGGAGTTTCTCGCGCTGGACAACATTTATTTCGTATCGATAGAGACGAGAAGGAGAGACGACTGGCGGAGTAGCAGATCCGCGACAAGTAGGCGGTCGAGGCCTATATGGCCCGCTTAGCCGCCGCCTAACCGGAGCTTGTGGAGGTGGAGCGAGTCTTCTTCACGGTGGGGGACGGGGTAGGGCCATCGACAGTGGTAAAGGAGGAGGCGGGGCCGTCCACGGCGGTGAAGGAGGAGGCCGGGCCATCGACAAAGGGGAAGGAGGCAATAGTGAACATCGATGCTGACAACAGTGACATCAGCAAGTTTGAATGGGATGATTAGGCTCGAATTAGTGTTGGTTTTTGTAAATTTTGTTCGAATCTAAGTTTAATTTCGAAGTTTCTATGAACTTTTGAAGTTTTAATTTCAAGCTTTGTCTCTCTACTGCCCTATTTTAGGGAAACTATTGGAGCGGGCGTGTCCTACAATAGGGCATTTGCGAAAGCAAATTTTGCACCGGTGCCCTAAAACACTAAAACTGGTGCCCTACACCCAAAAACTACAGCTCTAAAATACGACATCTATTAGAGATGCTCTATCGGAGGGGGGAGTACTTTGTTACATTTATCACCAAAACATAATATGTATCCGGAATTGTGCCTGCTGGAGGAATAGGTATTATTCTTAGCTATAGTCTAACACATATCCTATAAAGTATCGATATCTCTACACTATGCGACCATTTGCCAATTGCCACATGATCATCTCAAGGTAGATCATACATACACGTGCATATGAAATTTATCAGAGAATCGAGTGTTTCTCAATAGAACCATAAATCATACCTACTACTTTATTAGACATCACCGTGTCTCATAGGACCCTAAACTATTGGTACAAGGATCTCTACCAGAAGGGCCAACACCACAAAGCCAATAGAAGTTAATGTTACTGAGAACGGTATGCTGCCCTTGTCCTTCCTCAGGAACATTGCTTCGTAGAACGGGATACTGGTGATCACTACCATCCCGCAGAGAATGAGCTGGGGAGAAAATACTTTCAAGAGTACATTCCAGCCACATGTCGTGATTTGATGAAGCCCTCCCACTAGGCAAACGAGGTTGAGTAACATGATGGTTGCAATGATCACGTATTCTGGATTTGATGACCCGAACTCCATAATTTCCTGCTTGTACCTCTTGGATACGTCTTCATCGCTTACCTTTGATGAAACCGCGAATGACATTTGTGACAGTCCCAGTAACTTCCGGAGTGTGTCAATGACTCCGAAGAGGTACGAGGTTATTCTTTTAACCAACCACATCCTTTGTCCATTCCACCATCCTTTCAACGTGTCTCCGCATGATAATGCCTCGTATAGACTATACAAGTTCTTCACAAAGAAGACATATATGAAGGGTGCGATCCATGGACTTGTCATCTGAACGTCACATGAATAGTTGTGTTAGTTTAATACAAAACATACTTAGCTAAGGTTAGGAGTTTTTGTACGATCAATCATTACCTCTGGGAAAAGGGGAGTGCCTTTGAGGAGGGCCAGTGAAGGGATGATAACATAATATAGTGTCGCGAGTGAATTGGGGGCCCATAGTCCATAGATAGAGTAGCCCATTTGAAGACATAACCCTATTTTTCCATGCCCAAATAAGAAGGAGCAGTACTTTGAAAGAAAAATCGAGAAATTACCCTCACTCCATCTCTTGTGTTGCAGCAATGTTTGAGCAAGTGTTGTTGGACCTACGCCCAAAAACGCTGGTCTTGTAGGACTGCTGTAGATTGATTCCCATCCTCTGCAATGTATTGCCAATCCAGTGATTATATCCTCCACCGGGCAACCATATTTTAGCCCAATCTCATCTCCCCACTGTGTGCCATGTTCATATGTGCAGGTTGCTAAGGACTTTGCTTTCTCCTCAATCTCATGCATAGTTTCTTGTGTTTTGTCCTTGATTCCTCCATTCCAGTCTTCCTTGTAGTCTTTGGTGAATTTCCTACCGCAAAGGATCTCCCTTCTATGGAAACATCCAGTGCCAATATACAGAGCGCCACCCACACTGTCCAAACCAGGCAACTCCACCTTCATATTTAGTAGCTATGTTAGTTTCATAACATTTTACCATTTATAATGATTCCTCATATTATAGAGAAAATGAGAATGGTAATGATTAATCTAAAAATGGTATCGAAGGTACAATTTTACATTGCTAACCTTATTGATGACTTGGAGGGAGTTCCCGTATATATCGTTCTTGGTCATATTGTTATAGTTTTGAGGGTATTGCACAAATCCGATCTTGTGACCCGTTTCTTCATCGAGGAAGAAGCATAGAGATTCTATGATCGTATCTTTATTGTTGGAATACATGTCGCAATCCACATTCATGATGATAGGGCTATTGCTTATAACTGATGATACCCTTATCTGCATTTTAGTAGAAAAATTAACACACTTCAGAAAATCCATTATGACGAAAGCTTTCCAACCTGTCATGGATTTTTTATTTGGCTAGACAAATATTATTGGAATTTCTAGTCTATGCTATACATACATACCTACTAAATGGTGCCACTATATAACGGAAATAAATCCTATAACATCCGGTCTATCATCCTGCAGGATAGACCCATCTCAGTGGGTTTAAAGCTAATAAACCGACTAAAAACTAGAAAACTAGAAAAAATAGACACGTGTTAGGCATAGGGGAGGTTCTATCAATAGACCCGGTCTCATAGGATTTATTTCCACTATATAACAGTCATGAATAAGTTACTGTGTATGTGTAAAATTGACATATTTTAAACAGAAAATGATGCATTACTTTGATAGAAGGTTAGACAAATGGAGATTCATGCATTTTCAAATAAGGGACAAATTATAATGTGAACCGATGGTATAATGATGTGAAATGTCTTACTTGGGTGTCAACTTTACTCTATGATTTTCTCAGAGGAAAAGGCAATCCATAACATTTTGTTACTCTTGTCCATCAATAATGTTTCTTGGGAACTTAAAAAACGAATTAGAATTTGGTACAACTATCGCCAAGAATATTTTTAAGAATGTGAGTATATTTACTAATGAAAACTCTAAAGTGTCTACATAGTATATATAATAGGGAAAGGTTAGTGAGTGCACCAAAGCATTCATAGCCCCAGCTTTAAAGTTATGGTGGTGTTGAGGCCTCTTCTCGCGTGCCATGTATACTAGTGTTGGTAGCACATTTCCTTCTTTTTCAACTGCATTTTGATCTTTCCCATCTATCAGAATCTAGCAAAAGAAACTATTTTAGAACTTCAATCTCCCAAATACGGTGCAAGTTATTTACTACAAAATCATACAAACATGTAATCTAGTTTGGATTGCAGGAAAGCTACCTTAACAATTGGCTGGTGATCTTTTGAGTTAATTTCTAGATTCCATTCATCAAATCCTTTATGGTTTGCTTTGATTTCTTCAGGAATTTTTCCTGACATAACAACTGCATCAATTCTCTGAGTCATTTCATCATACATGTCCTGCCCAAAAAAATGTAACGATGTTGTCATTTGCAATGCCATATGTTGAGCACCTTGGGTAGCTGCACACCCTCAATATCGAATTATTAATATCCGATCTATTGTTGCAATTCATTCCATGTTCAGTAGACATTTGATTACACATGTTAAAAAGCTGTCTGGAGTATGTTCTTACCTTGATAAGTGACCACTCTTTTGGAGTGCACAAATCTTCAAGCCCATCTGACTCTGAGAAGTAAACAGCCGGTGACCTTGGCTCAATGTTATATCTCTTGCAGAATGGTATCCAATGCTTTGCAAATGATGAGGCCTCCCACATAGCATAGAAAGTGAGAACTGAGCCTCCATCGTCAGAAAGGTACACACTTAATTTCTCAGCTGGATAATCGTATGCCATGAGCGATAGGACGGTGGAGATGACAAGACTTGGTGGCTCTGATTGTGGGTCTGCAGTGCATACGAAGATATCCACGGAAGGTAGCCTTTCCCCATACCTTGCAAATAACATAGTAACCGTGTTAATGCTCAGTGCGCCATACATATGTAGTGTTGGCGTATATGTCCAAAAACTATAGAGCAGTAGTGCATTGAACACCCTTCAACTGTCGAAATAGGTCCCTTCGTTTTTATCAGATTGTGACAATTGTGAGGTGTAGAGTGCAAGATTTATCGGTAGGTGATTAATTACAGAATCAAGTAAGAGTTTATGTGGTAAAATGGACTTATTACACGGAACCACTCCGTGATAGTCTAACTGAACTTAATTATGCCCTTTGGCCTTGGTATTGGATTCTACTCCCTCCGTTTCAAAATATATGATGTTTTAGATTTATGAAGAAAATGTATCTAGACTTGTTTTAGTGTGTAGATTCACTCTAAACCTGAGTAAACCAATATAGTAAAAGAAGTCTAGATACATTTGCTTCACAAATCTAAAACATCTTATATTTTAGAGTAAATTCCAATTTTTACCCTCTACTTTGATATTTTTGACACAAATTACCCTATTTAATATTTTTTTATCCGTATTACCCCATTTAGCGAGAGTTTTGCCAATCTTTACCCTTCCTAAGATTTTTACACGTGATTTGTCAATGTGGGTGCAATTAGAAATATTTCTCCATTTTTTATTTACCCTAGAAACTCTGAACGCAGAAAAAATATGACCATCATAACCCTCGAGTAGAAATAATCACGACACCCACTATGTCGCATATCAATGTACGTGTAATTGTGTATCATTAGATTACATACCGAGTAGTAGTATTGTACCTTGGTCTTGTCGTGTAGGTATTTAATAGCATATGCTACTCTACCCGCAAAAAATACAAAGTAAGAGGCACACATGTTTACGTTTTAAGTGGCTAATTTTGCTAGCTATACATAGGAGTAGATTTTAGTTAAGTACATGTTGACATTGGCTAAACGCACAATTCCAACATAAAAAAATCATCACTTAGTCTCGGGGTCGCTTCCTCTAGTTCTAAGGTCGCCAACCATCACCTTGACCAATCCACTTCCATCGATTGCTGCACCAAAATAGTGCATATGTACATCCTAACGACGGTGTGTAAAAATTGAGCGCGGCTCAGCTATCAGACTTTTTTGGCCAAGTATATCTAACAGCCGAACTCACCTAGCAAATGGCTCTCAGTTTTTTAAAAGGGGTAAAAACTGGCAAATTTTTTGCTAAATAGGGTAATACGGATGAAAAAATGTTAAATGGGGTAATTGGTGTAAAAAATATCAAACTAGGAGGTAAAAACTGGAATTTACTCTATATTTTAAAACGGAGGGAGTATGTTTCGAGGCAATCATTGTTCTAAACGATCTTACCATTTGCTTTTGAATATCATATATCTTGCAGAATAGAAACTCTTGTGCCGCGTTTAAAAGTTCAAGGAATAACAAGTACAACAACATCAAACTTTTGTTTAATTTGCTATAAGAGAAAGTTCTGGTTCTTTGCTCTGCACCACTCGAAGCTAACCATACAAAATGGTGGATACTTTAGTTAATGTAGGTTCTCAGTGAGAATAGAACCCTTCTGTTACATTTTAAAATTCAGTGGCATCAGTTTTACCTCAAAGGTAGCCTATACAAAATAAGTAGGAATAAAGTGGAAGATTTCTAATTGTAAGTAGAGTAGATAACAGTTATATTAGATCACGAACGTTCTCGTTGTTGGACCTGTTATAGACAGGTACATCTCTAGCTAGTCTCACATGCCTCATGTGTTGTTTCACTATTTTGACAATGGGATCATGGTACATCTCTAGCTAGTCCAGGAGCTTATTAGCAGCCTACCGAAATATATGCCATCATGTGTTGTATGCGCCATATAGTCATACTTCCGACTAGTTAAAAGCGGTTGCACTATTATAATGCGTCGCAAATTAAGATATACAGTAGGCGAAATGGCCGTGAGGATGGCGCCAGGGTAGAGCCATCCGTATCAGCTGACACAAAGCTTTCTCGCTTAAAAATTGCTCTTAAAAATGTCCATGGATGACGTTTCTTCACAACAAGCAATTTGTTGTGAGACTACTACGTTGTGATGTACGATGTCGCACGAAACATTTTCTGTGGCTGCGCCCCTATACAGGCGTCTCCATCGACTCTCCATGAGTTTCGCATGATTGATTCTGTATTTAAGGCAATCTTTGTCACCAACAAATACACGGTCTTGAAAGTTTGGAAAGGGGTATTTTCCGTGTCGAGATTGTGTTCGTGTTGGCTATACGCCACCGTGTATCTCTTGTGTGCTACTACTAGCCAAATATAGGTCAAAAATATTAATTTATTTTTTATCTATGTGCCTAAAAAGTTTTTTTTTGTCTGTCTGTGTGCATGGAAAGCAAGTCCCTGGCCTATATCCTAGCAATCTCACCAACTGTACCCTCGTGCTGGATTTGTAAATCCAAAAGAAGAAATCCAACTTAGTTTACAACCAAAACAACTACTCTTATAAGAAATCCAACTTAGTTTACAACCAGACCAACTACTCTCATTCCCATGCATGTAGTAGCAGTATCTTGACTGTACAAAGAAGTGGATGAGATGTCACTTCTCGTGGGTGCTGTGTCGGTATACGTAATTATGTTCCAATTCCATTTGGATGTGCGTCGCCTCAGCGTACGTGTTGCATGAGGCCGGCTGTATCCCGGGCCCTGAGCACACCAGTACCATTGTGTGTTCTCTGCCCCTATTGTTGCTACTTTATCCGTTCATTAACGTAAGACCTTCTAAATATTTTAAAATAGATTAGATTCATGCTAATATAGATAAACCTAAACAATAAAATATATCTAGAAACATGCATTTCTAAAAAATGCTATAACGTCTTAAGTGAACGGAGGGAGTACAATATAAGTGGGCACCAGTCTACATATTATTGTACTTTTATAAAGGAAGTAAACAAGTAAGCAAATTCTTACCAGCAGCATTAGACTACAAGAAATGTGTACGGAAAAAACTACTCTTTGTCTCAAAATAGATGTCGCAGATTTGTTAAAATTTGAATGAATCTATACAAGTCTATGACATCTATTTTAAAACGGAAGGAGTACTAATTTGATAGAGGTAGCGGGAAAGTGGCCGGTTAAATATTTTTTTTTGTGTGTGTGTGTGTGGGTGTGGGGGTGGGGGAAACGCTATACTACTCCGTCCCTCGTTCAGCAATAAATAACTTAATTTTTTTTAGATTCGTATGTATTTATACAAGTTATGTTTTAGTATATAGATGCTTGTAGATCTAGACAATTTTAAGATGGACGGAGAGAGTAGTTTTTTAGAAGGTTTTGGCTTATATAAAAACTCATATATCAAATAGAGCTAGGTGATCTCTTCAGGCGGAGGCATGTTAATGACTTCTGAGACGCCCGTTCAGCTCTACACAACATGCCCAAGAAGAACACGGCACGGAAATCATCCTACCAGGTTCTAACGAGACGAGAGATTCATGGAAGATAAGCAACTCGGAGCCAGCTCCCCCGCAAAAAAAAAAAAAAAACTCGGAGCTAACTAGCTGCATGGTCCATGAAGGAGGAAGGAAACCTGGCGGCGAGCCTGTCCTTGAAGGGTCGGCGGTGGACGGGGCTCCAGCGCACGGACTGCGTGATGACCCAGTAGGCCGAGTACCAGAGCTCCGCCGCCAGCATGCCCAGCCACGCCGCCCTGCCCTCGCCGGCGGCCGGCACGTGCGTGGCCCTGTAGTAGAGCACCATGAGTATCCCGGCGGCCACCGTGACGGCGTGGAGCCTGTACACCGCCCTGCCCCCTAAGCTCTCCGTCGCGAACAGCCGCCTGCTCTCCGGCGTCGTCTCCATCTCGCTGGCGAGCCTCTGTTTCTCTCCGACTCTCGTCAACTCTCAAAGCTTCCCCGGGCGGAGCTAGCTGCTGGACGGGATAGTGCTCGATCACAGGCGCAGCTCGCTTATATAGTGGGTGGCAAAGGCGCAGCTCGCCCCACGTACTACTACCTACCTACCTCAAACGTGCCAACTCGCTGGTGTAAAACTAGGTCTCGGGGCGAATCCTTTTGATCAATCTTAGTGCCTCGCGTTGCGCATGATCTAAGTAAATTAATCATTGAGCATATCTAGCAGATCTCAATAATCGGCCATGGTGGATCTTAAACAACGTTAGGAACAACTTAAACATCAACCGACTGCAAGCTAAGAACACATAAACATTATTGAGCACTGGGATTATGGGATGTACTTACAAGTACTACCTGAAGTTGCAACTTGATTGCCCCATCTTGTTGCAGGCGAGATCGATCCAGATTGGTTGACAATCTGGAGATCCTCCCGATCGTCTCCTCTCGTCTCCACGAGCACAGCCAAGTACGACGACAATGCCTAGTCTAGGCACGTCGCTGCAACGTCTTCCCCCCATATGGGTTAAGGTGGTTGGAGTCTGGGCATTCTGGTTTCAGTAGGCGAATTTGGTTAGTCTCACGCGTGGTCTAAGTAAATTAATCTTAGAGCATATCTAGAGGATCTTGATAATCGTGTTATTCTCCCGTATCCGTTATCCCAGTCTAGAGCTTACTCCTGATCATAATTAGGATCGGCAGCTACAATCGTGCGGCAGAGTCCTGCCCACGATTCCCTCTCTGTATATCTGATTTCCTTAATGGCACTCGACCGTGCGGCGGCGTGGTCAGTTTTGCGCGGCAGACTATTTTTTTTTTTTTTGTCATCAGTGCAGTGTTGTATCGCGCCTTTTCAGTTTTTGGGCAAGTGGTTTTTAGGGGGGAAACAACGGGTGGGAAAATCAATTCCTACTCAAATGAATCACCAATTTCAACTCAAATAAACTAATTTTGCGTAGTTACCGGCGTTCAATAACTAGTCACTTACACGATGTTGATGTAGTTATCAACGCTTGTGTAACTAGTCATCACCAACACGGTCCTAATATAGTTAATAAACTGTCCTTATGAAGGTGTTAAGTAAATAGTCACCGCCAACACGATGTTGATGTAGTTACCATTGTGTTCAGTAACTAGCCACCAATATGGTGTTGATGTACACTACGGCACACCGGCTCTTTGCCGTGTGGGCAAAAGACACGGTAAAGGCCTTTCGGAACACGGCGAATGTCGTGTGTATACACACGGCAAATGCCACACAACAACATTTGCCATGGCAAAGTTTCTCTGCCATGTGTTTTCTAAATAAGACACGGCAAAGACTATGCCGTGTGTCTTACGCTTGGTATGAAGGAAAAATTTCAGGTGTAGAGAGAGAATGATGTAATGAGATGAAGAATAGACAAAAGTTCAAGCTTGGGGATGCCACCATGGTGTCACCCCAAGAAATATCCAAGAGGTACAAGCGTCAAAGCTTGGGGATGCCTTGGGCATCCCCTTCTTCATCAATAAAAAGCTCAGGTTTGTCTAAACACTTTGTTTTATTTGTTTCATGCACAGTTGTATTGTTCTTGGAGTGTTTTAGTTTTCGTTTGCTTTGCTTAGGTTGTTTAGTTTGCTTGAATAAAGTAGTTTGGACCCCCGTTCTCGCCGTGTTGTTTCAAATAAGTTGCTTGGTGTTGGACATGAGTAGGAAGTTCCTTCTTGAAAGTGCAAGAGGAGCTTGCATTGGCTGTGACTTAGACTTTAGCATGACATGCTAGGTGTTTTTTTGACCTTATGCTTAGTGATTATTACTGTAGCATGTATTGTTCCCAACAATTAGGATTGCTTAGTGTGCCTTGAAGAAATTATGCGTTGTTTTAGCATGCAAAAGCATAGTATTGTGGTATTCTCCTTTGATGCTTTGTTTGGGTTGACTTGGCACATGCTCACACCATGTTATGACTATGACAAGTCACCATAGCCTCTATGATCATTTAGTCCTTGACTTGTAGTACCACTCTATGCTTTGATTAGTAATGTTTTGTCGCTCTGCATTATTATGGCCACTATTGCTCTCTTAGTTGGTTACTCCCAATCTTTTGCTAGCCTCTACTTGTATGAGTAAGCTCTACTCATGCTTCGAACTCCCAAGAAACCAAGTTTTTCCAAAGTGTCCACTATAAGCTCCTATGCATGATGTGTTACACTATTCCAAGTATATTCTTGTTTTCAGCTATCTTCCAATTAAAAACTATTTTGTTATGTGAAAACTTAGTGATTATAGCCCTCACAAACTTGATGGCACATTTTATATTCTTTGCCCCTAATAAACTTGAACCATTGTGTCGTCTATGTTGTATATGCTTGCACTTACACGTTGGAATTAGCAGAACCATGCTGTCATGGGGAACGTTTTCAACATTGCACTTGTACTTTGTACTCAGTTGATATCATGCTCTTTTGTCTATGGATGTCACCGGTGTGAAATAAAGAGGGAACTTGTAAGTCCATGGAGTTTGTATTTTGTGTTAGAGAAACTCCTGGGCCGCTAGCCTAAGCCATGCCTAACCATGGTGGAAACTTGCAGCATCACCATAGTGAGCTATCTATGAAGCATCCTCAATAAAAAGCTATGCACATAGTAAATAAAAAGATCGTTGAGATGCTCATTGTCAGCTTGCCTTGTCATTTTGGTTATGGGTTAGCTCCTGTAACACTATGCCATGTTTTCTGTATGTGAAACAAACAAACGTTTTTCAATGCATGTTATTCATGATCTTTGTTTGTAGCCTTTCATGTTGCATGCATAGTTACTTTGTCTTATTGTTATAACTCCATTTTTCATGCACATATTTAGAGTTCTTTGATCCCAGCTTTCAAAGCTTGCAAATGGTTTGATATTTATTGTGAAGGTGCATGTCACCTCAAAAATTATTCTTTTATCACTTACCTACTCGAGGACGAGCAGGAGTTAAGCTTGGGGTTGATACGTGGGAAACGTATCTATAATTTTTGATGTTCCATGCTTGTTTAGTATCTACGTTGCTTTGCTTTATCTATGCTTTGAGGTGTTTTTATATCTTTTCTGGAACTAACCTATTAACAAGTTTCCATAGTGCCAGTTGCTTGTTTTCTTATGTTTTTGGTTCTAGAAAGACAGAAAATCAATATTCTCGGAATTGGACGGGACAAAAGCAAAAGTTAATATTTTACCGTGGGCGACACGAAGTCTAGAGGAGAGACGGAGAGGCAGGCCAGGGCGGCCAAACCCCCTAGGCGCGTCCAGGGGTGGGCCCATGCCTAGGCAGGGTGTGCCCCCCCTGGTCGCCTCCCAGCCTCGCCTCCTATCCTATAAGAAGCCCCCGATGCAGAAACCATAGGCACCCGATCAAAACTCCACGAAACCGTCTGTGGCCGCCGCCACCATCGTCCCTAGATCGGGGGGATCTGAAGTTCTTCCCGGCACCCTGCCGGAGGGGAGATCATCCTGGAGGCCTTCCTCTCCGGTATGATGCGTGAGTAGTTCCACCTTGGACTATGGGTCCATGTTGTATCTAGATGGTTGTATCTCCTCCTTGTGCTTTCATGTATAGATCTTTTGAGCTCCGTTCATGATCAAGATCTAATCTGAAGGGAATATGCCCTGAGAGGCAATAATAAAGTGTTTATTATGTGTATTCCAAGTATATGATAGATGTTTATTTTGCATGCTATAATTGTATTAATACGGAAACGTTAATACATGTGTGTTTAATAAACAAACAGAAAGTTCCTAGTTATGCCTCTCTCATAAACTAGCTCGTTGATTAACAAGATGATCAAGGTTTCCTGATCATGGACATTGGATGTTGTTAATAACGGGATCACAACATTAGTGTAATGGTGTGATGAACATTCATCCGAAGTATAGCATTACGATCAAAGTCATTGAGTTTATATTGCTATAACAACTTACGAAGTGATCCTAATCCTTAGACCATGAGATCATGTCAATCACTAACACCAGAAGAGTTTCTTGATAACATCAAACGTCACACCGTAACAGGGTGATTATAAAGATGGATTCAGAACTAATAAAGTGTTACTCTGGGCCCTCTCGGTGGTATCACATTGATTAGCTTGCAAGCAAGTGATTTGATCACTAGAATGTTATATCACGGGAACGAGAAAAGAGTGCATGTCGGTAACGAGATCAAAATAGGTATGGAGATACCGATGATCGAATCTCGGACATGTAATATATCGTTAAACAAAGGGATTAAGATACTAGCGTAAAAGGTTCCGACGATCACAAGAAAGTCATCGTTGAATGTGTGGGAGTCAGTATGGGTCTCTAGATCCCGCTTCTGATTATTGATCCGAGAAGGGTCTCGATCATGTCCGCATTATTCACGAACCGTAGGGTGACACACTTAAGAGACACCGACATCCAACTGGAGCAAAAGTTTCATGCCGAAAGAATAAACAAGCGTAGGAATTTATTTCACTAGATACCGAAACAGGTTTTCAGGTGAAATTGCATAAAGTGGTTATGCATGTGAAATGGAATTCTAGCAAGGGGTTATTTGTGAATGTTTGTCATTAAAGTAATTGACAAAATTCTGAATAAAATAAAACAGTTTTATTTAATGAGAGTTTGCATTAAATTTGGTGGAAATTTAATGGGAATTTGAGTGGAGGAAATTTAAAGGGCATTTTGTGAGTGGAGTGTCCACCCACATGAATGAAGGAGGGGAGGGGGCAGCCCCATGGCCGGAGGCCACCCCCTTGGGTGCCCCCCTCCTCCTATAAAAGGAGCCCCCCTCCTCACTTGTCTCACACACCTCCTCGTGAAGGATCTGTCTCCCCCTCTAGAATTTATCCCCCATGGTCTCGGACTAGCGAGATACATGTTCCCGGTGGCTATTCGGCAAGAAAGAGTTGTGCTTCCGCTGCATCGCTGGAGCGAGGAGGCGGAGGTTGCTCGGTGCCTCGAACGTGTGTGCGAGCACGGATGCGCTGCTGATTTGCGGCGCTAGGACTTCCTCTCGATCTTGAGATCGGCAAGAGATCGTTTACATCAACCACGAGTTGAACTCGTTAAGCTTTGTCGGTCTTCAAGGGTATGTTCTCTACGGATATACATCCGCCCGTTGTTTGTATCTAGTAGATAGATCTTGGTACGTAGTTCCCTTCGTAGGAAAATTTTTGTTTTCTATGCTGCGAACCCTACAGTGGTATCAGAGCCGGATCTATGCGTAGATACTTTACACGGGTAGTACACATATGAGTATGTGGGAAATGATGATCATGTTGTTGCTCCTTTGTTGTAATTTTGGATATTGGTGGCATAGTGGGATGAAGCGGCCCGGACAAACTTTACATGTCTTCGCACATGAGACCTGTTCCACGCTTGACATGCAACTAGTTTGCATAAGTGGCTAGCGGGTGTCTGTCTCTCCTACTATAGTCAATATCTATTTTGCAAGCGAGTTGTCAACAATTTGATTATCCTCGTTATGGTTCATGTTCGTAGGTAAGAACTGTTCTATCTCGAAAGCCCTAAACCACGTAAAACTTGCAATGGATAAATTAGAGGCGTCTAGTTTAGATTGTTGCTGGGCTAGTGTTATGATATGGTAGTGTTGTAAGTAGAAGTATGAGATGATACTCTTACAACACACATAGCATGTAAACTCCATAGACCTTGGATTTACACATATAGGTATGATAGTGATCATACCACGGTGCACATGATAGAGATCATCTGCGGGAACCATATCATTTCACTAATAAACATATGATGTTTGATAGCATCTTATATTGCTTATTTAGCGCTTTGTTAGCATAATAAGATGATCCCTCATTTGGTGGAAATTTAATGGGAATTTGAGTGGAGGAAATTTAAAGGGCATTTTGTGAGTGGAGTGTCCACCCACATGAATGAAGGAGGGGAGGGGGCAGCCCCATGGCCGGAGGCCACCCCCTTGGGTGCCCCCCTCCTCCTATAAAAGGAGCCCCCCTCCTCACTTGTCTCACACACCTCCTCGTGAAGGATCTGTCTCCCCCTCTAGAATTTATCCCCCATGGTCTCGGACTAGCGAGATACATGTTCCCGGTGGCTATTCGGCAAGAAAGAGTTGTGCTTCCGCTGCATCGCTGGAGCGAGGATGCGGAGGTTGCTCGGTGCCTCGAACGTGTGTGCGAGCACGGATGCACTGCTGATTTGCGGCGCTAGGACTTCCTCTCGATCTTGAGATCGGCAAGAGATCGTCTACATCAACCACGAGTTGAACTCGTTAAGCTTTGTCGGTCTTCAAGGGTATGTTCTCTACGGATATACATCCGCCCGTTCTTTGTATCTAGTAGATAGATCTTGGTACGTAGTTCCCTTCGTAGGAAATTTTTTGTTTTCTATGCTGCGAACCCTACATAATCTATTTGTAATGATGCATGTTATGTTTGCGGGGATCCGATGGATATTGAGATTACTATGTTAGACTGATTAATGGTTTTTTCTTGATGATTCTATCATGTCTATGTTGTTTGTGATCTTGCATGCTCTACGATGTTAGTAGCTATCTTGGCCAAGTAGTTGCTAGTGACTCCAAGAGGGAGTATTTATGCTCGATAGTGGGTTCATGACTCTAGTTTCCAAGGGAAGTGACAGAAATCTCTTCGGTTGTAGATGTGCTGTTGCTACTGGGGAGAAAACAACAGTCTCTTGTTCATGGAACAAGTGGATTATTTACCTTACACACTTTGCTTAAAGCAGTTGTCTGTTGCTTGCAACTTAATACTGGAGGGGGTTCGGATGATAAGCTGAAGGTGGACTTCTAGTCATAGATGCAGTTGGCTGGTGGTCTATGTATATTGTTGTATTGCCCAATCGAATCTCATAGGATCTTTTTGTCTGGTATTGCATTGTTATGCCTTGCTCAGTTCCTGTCAATTGCCCTGCTGTAATTTGTTTACCCTTCATGCCATGTTGTTTATCTAAGGAGAGCACCTCTAGTGAACTATGGACCCTGGTCCAATCTTTACCATTGATACATCTTCCACTGTTACTTGTTTACTTGCTGCAAACCATTACCTTCCACACCATATGTTTAATCCTTTGTTACAACAAACCAGTGAGCTTGACAACTCACTGATTTGTTGGGGCAAAGTCTTGATTTTGTGTTGTGTAGGTTTCCACGTTGCTTGCAACACCTTTAAGACATTTCCTTCCTCCTACTGGTTCGATAACCTCGGTTTCTTACTGAGGGGAAACTTGCTGCTGTGCTCATCACACCTTCCTCTTGGGGTTTCCAACAAAGCGTCTCACGACAGTGCTGGGCGTCATCAATGACGCCTAGGTGACGCGATAGACTTGGTGATCTAGACACGAAAATAAACCTAGGTACAAAAGAGGCGAACGGATTCTCACCCTCGAAGCGTGATCAAATCATCGAAGATGATCCGGGACCCCGCCGTCGAAACACTCACCCCGCTTACCCTCCGGTAAATGCAAAAAACATGAAAAGATGGTTACATATGCAACATCTATTTAGCAAATTTCATCTATTTTACTAAATTGTATTTATATTTCACTTTTTAATTATATTTATATTTCAATTTATAATTCTAATTCTATTTCGAGCAAACTACTAGCAAACTCCTATTTCTACTAGCAAACTCCTATTTCTACTCACATAGTACAAACTTCTATTTCTACAAACTACTAGCAATTCTAAATCTAAAACAATTTCTACTCCTATTTCGACAAACTCCTACTTCTACACTCACCTAACAATTACTAAGAATTACTAAATTACTAAATTAAACTATTTACACTAGCATTTAAAAAAAGGAAAATGTCTTATTACCTCCAAGCGGCGGGACAATGAGGCGCGACGCAGTGAGGAGGAGGCGACGAGTTCGGTTGCTGCTACATGGGGAGAGGTGCGCTGGGAGGCGGGGGCGAGCTCGGGGAGGACGGGCCGAGCTCGGGGAGGCGAGGGTGAGCTCGGGGAGGAGCAGGTCGTGCGGCGGGGAGGAGGCTGGTGGAGGCGTGGCGCTGGGGAGGAGGCTGGTGGCGGCGCTCGGGGAGGGGAAGGGGAGGCGGTGGCGCTTGGGGCAGAGGCGGTGCTGGTGGTGGCGGCGGGAAGGAGGTCAGCTCGGGGAGGAGGAGGGAGGCGGCGATGCTGGAGGAGGGAGGAGGGAGGATCGGGGAGGAGGCGGGGTCAGGCTCGGGGAGCGGCGGATGATGGCGGCTGGTGCGGCGCGGGGTCTTAGGCGGGCTCGGGGAAGATTGGGTAGCTAGGGTAAGGGGTGGGGTGAGTGGCCTGGGGTGGGCCGCGAGCAGACTAATGGGATAAGGCTACGCCGTCGGCTAGGCATACGCCGAGGGCAGCCGTCGGCGTAGCTAGGTTTTTTTTCTGGCAACCTCTACGCCGACGGCCAGGCATATGCCGAGGGCTGCCGTCGGCGTAGCTAGTTTTTTCTTCTTATTAATAACAAAGTATACAAGAAACTTTATTTGGTGTCTACTAATATAACAAATTATAATATATTATTTGGTGTCTACTATTATGAAGAAACTATAATATATTATTACTATATACTTTTTTATTTCGGCTTGTGCTTGTTTTCCAAGCAAATCCTAGAAGTGGGCCCCGCGAATCTACTCTCTATATACTTCTCCATACGAGGGTTGACTAATGGACTTTACTGTTGGTTTAGTGTTGTTTAGGCCATACCTACATCAAAAACCAAGGTTGGGACTATGGTTCCACCGGTTTCCCAGTGGTTTATCCCTAATCCGAGGACTCGAGTGGTCTACCCCTATAGCTTTCCTCCGTACGGGGTAGCCCAATGGACTTTTCCATTTGTTTAGGACATATATACATGTAAAGCAAAGGTTGGGCCGACTTTTCCATAAAATAGGCTCCGGTTTTCCTGCGATGGGAGTTTTCACGTAAAGATCCAGATTTTACTAAGTGTTAACGCATGTTCTAGAAGGGGGCACACTCGGATCATCTACTCCCCTAGACGTTCCTCTGACAGGGGTAGCCCGGCGTAGCTCTCCCTCGTTTTGTGTTTGTTAAGGTCATATGATGATGTAAAACCATGTTGGTTCACAAGGTGCGGCACTATCCTACCCGGTTTCACCTGAACAGGGAGTTTCCCCCTTATACAAGTCCAGAACCTTCCCCTTTAGGTTAAAGAGCATGTCCGAGAAGGGGGACACATCCACCCGAGGACTAGGTTTTGCATGTTTCAACACAACACACCACACCTCCATGCATGTGCTAGGGCGACATGCAAGTTCTTGAGGTATTCCTACGCCCCGGAGCGCGGTTTGCCATGGAACCCTGATATGTGGGCCTCGGATCGTCTACACCCCTAGACGTTCCTCTGAAAGGGGTAGCCTGGCGTAGCTCTCCCTCGTTTTGTGTTTGTTAATGTTATATGCTGATGTAAAACCATGTTGGTTCACAAGGTGCGGCACTATCCTACCTGGTTTCACCTGAACGGGGAGTTTCCCCCTTATACAAGTCCAGAACCTTCCCCTTTAGGTTAAAGAGCATGTCCGAAAATGGGGACACATTCACCTGGGGACTAGGTTTTACATGTTTCAACACAACACACCACACCTCCATGCATGTGGTAGGGCCACATGCAAGTTCTTGAGGTATTCCTACGCCCCGGAGCGCGGTTTGCCGTGGAACCCTGATCTATGGGCCTCAGATCGTCTACCCCCCTAGACGTTCCTCTGACAGGGGTAGCCCAGCGTAGCTCTCCCTCGTTTTGTTTTTTTTAAGGTCATATGATGATGTAAAACCATGTTGGTTCACAAGGTGCGACACTATCCTACTCGGTTTCACCTGAACGGGGAATTCCCCCCTTATACAAGTCCAGAACCTTCCCCATTAGGTTACATCGCAGGTCCGAGCAGGGGAACACATCCACCCGGGGACTAGGTTTTGCATGTTTCAACACAACACACCACATCTCCATGCATGTGCTAGGGCCACATGCAAGTTCTTGAGGTATTCCTACGCCCCGGAGTGCGGTTTGCCGTGGAACCCTGATCTGTGGGCCTCAGATCGTCTACCCCCTAGACATTCCTCTGACAGGGGTAGCCCGACGTAGCTCTCCCTCGTTTTGTGTTTGTTAAGGTCATATGATGATGTAAAACCATGTTGGTTCACAAGGTGCGGCACTGTCCTACCCGGTTTCACCTGAACGGGGAGTTTCCCCCTTATAAAAGTCCAGAACCTCCCCCTTTAGGTTATAGTGCATGTCCGAGAAGGGGGACACATCCACCCGGGGATTAGGTTTTGCATGTTTCAAAACAACACACCACACCTCCATGCATGTGCTAGGGCGACATGCAAGTTCTTGAGGTATTCCTATGCCCCAGAGCACGGTTTGCCGTGGAACCCTGATCTATGGGCCTTGGATCGTCTACCCCCTAGACGTTCCTCTGACAGGGGTAGCCCGACGTAGCTCTCCCTCGTTTTGTGTTTGTTAAGGTCATATGATGATGTAAAACCATGTTGGTTCAAAAGGTGCGGCACTATCCTACCCGGTTTCACCTGAACGGGGAGTTTCCCCCTTATACAAGTCCAGAACCTTCCCCTTTAGGTTACAGCGCATGTCCTAGAAGGGAGACACATCCACCCGGGGACTAGGTTTTGCATGTTTCAACACAACACACCACACCTCCATGCATGTGCTAGGGCCACATGCAAGTTCTTGAGGTATTCCTATGCCGAAGCGCGTTTTGCCATGGAACCTTGATCTGTGGGCCTCGGATCGTCTACCCCCCTAGATGTTCCTATGACAGGGGTAGCCCGACATATCTCTCCCTCGTTTTGTGTTTGTTAAGGCCATATGATGATGTAAAACCATGTTGGTTCACAAGGTGCGACACTATCCTACCCGGTTTCACCTGAACGGGGAGTTTCCCCCTTATACAAGTCCAGAACCTTCCCCTTTAGGTTACAACGCATGTCCGAGAAGGGGGACACATCCACCCGGGGACTAGGTTTTTCATTATTCAACACAACACACGTCCACGCATGTGCTAGGGCCACATGCAAGTTCTTGAGGTATTCCTACGCCCGAGAGCGCGGTTTGCCGTGGAACCCTGATCTGTGGGCCTCGGATCTTCTACCCCCTAGACGTTCCTCTGACAAGGGTAGCCCGGCGTAGCTCTCCCTCGTTTTGTGTTCGTTAAGGTCATATGATGATGTAAAACCATGTTGGTTCACAAGGTGCGGCACTATCCTACCCGGTTTCACCTAAACGGGGAGTTTCCCCCTTATACAAGTCTAGAACCTTCCCCTTTAGGTTACAACGCATGTCCGAGAAGGGGGAAACATCCACCCGAGGACTAGGTTTTGCATGTTTCAACACAACACACCACACCTCCATGCATGTGCTAGGGCCACATGCAAGTTCTTGAGGTATTCCTACGCCCAGAGCGCGGTTTGTCGTGGAACCCTGATCTGTGGGCCTCAGATCGTCTACCCCCCTAGACGTTCCTCTGACAGGGGTAGCCCGACATAGCTCTCCCTCTTTTTGTGTTTGTTAAGATCATATGATGATGTAAAACCATGTTTGTTCACAAGGTGCGGCACTATCCTACCCAGTTTCACCTGAACGGGGAGTTTCCCCCTTATACAAGTCCAGACCTTCCCCTTTAGGTTACAGCGGTTGTCCGAGAAGGGGGACACATCCACCCGGGGACAAGGTTTTGCATGTTTCAACACAACACCACACCTCCATGCATGTTTTGGGGCCACATGCAAGTTCTTGAGGTATTCCTATGCCCCGGAGCACGGTATGTCGTGGAACCCACATCTGTGGGCCTCGGATCGTCTACCCCCTAGACGTTCCTCTGACAGGGGTAGCCCGACGTAGCTCTCCCTTGTTTTGTGTTTATTAAGGTCATATAATGATGTAAAACCATGTTGGTTCACAAGGTGCGGCACTGTCCTACCCGGTTTCACCTGAATGGGGAGTTTCCCCCTTATACAAGTCTAGAACCTTCCCCTTTAGGTTACAGCGCATGTCCGATAAGGGGGACACATCCACCCGGGGACTAGGTTTTGCATGTTTCAACACAACACACCACACCTCCATGCATGTGCTAGGGCCACATGCAAGTTCTTGAGGTATTCCTACGCCCCGGAGTGCGGTTTGTCGTGGAACCCTGATCTCTGGACCTCGGATCATCTACCCCCCTAGACATTCCTCTAACAGGGGTAGCCCGGCATAGATCTCCCTCGTTTTGTGTTTGTTAAGATCATATGATGATGTAAAACCATGTTGGTTCACAAGGTGCGGCACTATCCTACCCGGTTTCACCTGAACGGGGAGTTCCCCCTTATACAAGTCTAGAACCTTCCCCTTTAGGTTACAGCGCATGTCCGAGAAGGGGAACACATCCACCGGGGACTAGGTTTTGCATGTTTCAACACAACACCACACCTCCATGGATGTGCTAGGGCAACATGCAAGTTCTTGAGGTATTCCTACGCCCAGAGCGCGGTTTGCCGTGGAACCTTGATATGTGGGCTTCAGATCGTCTACCCCCCCTAGATGTTCCTCTGACAGGGGTATCCAGGCGTAGCTCTCCCTCGTTTTGTGCTTTTTAAGGTAATATGATGATGTAAAACCATGTTGGTTCACAAGGTGCGGCACTATCATACCCGGTTTCACCTGAACGGGGAGTTCCCCCTTATATAAGTCCATAACCTCCCCCTTTAGGTTACAGCGCATGTCCAAGAAGGG
Organism: Avena sativa; assembly: GCA_916181665.1. Classification (NCBI taxonomy): domain Eukaryota; kingdom Viridiplantae; phylum Streptophyta; class Magnoliopsida; order Poales; family Poaceae; genus Avena; species Avena sativa. The sequence goes on from OV702283.1 coordinate 441,096,225, forward strand.
GGACACATCCACCCAGGGACTAGGTTTTGCATGTTTCAACACAACACACACCACACCTCCATTCATGTGCTAGGGCCACATGCAAGTTCTTGAGGTATTCCTATGCCCCGGAGCGCGGTTTGCCGTGGAACCCTGATCTGTGGGCCTCAGATCGTCTACCCCCCTAGATATTACTCTGACAGGGGTAGCCCGACGTAGCTCTCCCTCGTTTTGTGTTTGTTAAGGTCATATGATGATGTAAAACCATGTTGGTTCACAAGGTGCGACACTATTCTACATGGTTTCACCTGAACGGGGAGTTTCCCCCTTATACAAGTACAGAACCTTCCCCTTTAGGTTACAGCGCATGTCCAAGAAGGGGGACACATCCACCCAAGGACTAGGTTTTGCATGTTTCAACACAACACCGCACCTCCATGCATGTGCTAGGGCCACATGCAAGTTCTTGAGGTATTCCTATGCCCCAAAGCACGGTTTGTCGTGGAACCCTGATCTATGGGCCTCGGATCGTCTACCCTCCTAGACGTTCCTCTGACAGGGGTAGCCCGGCGTAGCTGTCCCTCGTTTTGTGTTTGTTAAGGTCATATGGTGATGTAAAACCAATGTGGTTCACAAGGTGCGACACTATCTGATAGATTTCCAATGGTTGGTGAGAAATGGTGTAAAAATGGGTTGCCGTAGAAAAAACATTGAATCTCTGAACAACTTCTCCAAAATGTGTGATAGATAAAATTCAAACACATGCGATAATAACACTTACAAACATATGGATATTTCTCGGGGTGTGAGAAGATTCGCAACGATATTTCATGTGCTCGCGTGGAGACTGCTATTCAGAGGGTACGAATCCATCCAATTGATAAAAATAGAACATAAATAATTGATACAAATATAAAATAAGTTTATAAGTAGGGAGAAAAAAATGCAGACGCTACGCCGAGGGTGGCCGTCGGCGTACGTGGTTGGTACGCCGAGGGTGGCCGTTGGCGTTCTGGGGTGGACGCTATGCCGAGGGTGGCCCTCGGCATACTGGCCAACACCGTTAGTGTGCCGTCCGCCGTGGCCGGTATCTGCCACGCGTCCTACACCTACGCCGAGGGCTACGGGATGCCGAGGTGACTGTCGGCGTACGGACAGCTACACCGAGGGCTGGCGACCGGGGCTAGCTAGCCTGGCTCGGTCCTACGCCAACGGCCCCGACCTTTGGCCGTCGGCGGGCCGGCGCATCTGGCTATTCTTGTAGTGCGTGCATGCACTGTGTGTAAGTGTCAAGTGGGATAATTCATCTCTAACTCATTTGCCAAAATCAAAATTTAGACTAAAATTTGACAAATAAACTAGAATTAAGAGATATCAGCGAGATCCCACTTGACAGCTTAACTTTATTTTTTGAGCACTCTTGGCAGCTTAACTGTGTGGACGATTGAGCACACGCGCCCTGAAGGCCGTGAAAGCCCGGCGCAACGATAGAGTTTGTGCGGCGCGCACGAAAGAATACTATGTGCGTCGTGACGAAGAAAAGGAGGCTACGTATATCAGGTAGTACTGGAGCTAGCTAATAATGGTCAAGCGGCTGGCTCCCTCCACGTACGAATACGACGAGAGTCGTCGTCGCCTAGCTAGCGGTGGACGAACCATGTCGTCATCGTCGTCGTCGGCCACCTCTTTCCACGGGAGAAAGCTAGCTAACCATATCGCTTCAGTTCTACCCATTTGCCTGAGGTAAGGGCCGCCGTCACGGCTGGACTCTCACCGATAATTGAGCAAGCGAGCACTGAGTCAACTCTGCGTCAGTATATCATCGGTCGATGCCGAGTCAACTGCTGGGCCAGCTTACATTGCACTCCACTATCAGGATCTTGACTTTTGCATGCATGGCCGGACACGTGATTAGGCCCCCAGGTTTGATTTGTCTCAGAAAAAGAAAAAGTGACTACAGGGACGGCTCTATATTTTGCGGGCCCCTAGGCCGAGTTAACAGCAAGGCCCTCTAAGAGTAATACTTCCTCTATTTCGAATTATAAGACATTTTAGATTTGTAAAATAAATGTATCTATACGCCTTTTAGTATATAGATTATTCCAAAAACCTTTACAAATATATACACCAAAATATGTTTAGATACATTCGATTCACAAAGATAAAACGTCTTATATTTTTGAATAGAGGCCGTATATATATGCACGTAGACATATGTGCGTTTTGCACTTGCAAAATATTAAATGTTAACATCTAACCACAAGTCCGAGAGGTCTATAAATATTTGTTAAACACTTGAGTCATATAATACCAAAGATTAAAATAGTACTCTCTCCGACGCAAACTAGGTATCTTGGATTTGTCTAGATTCAATTGTATCTAGACATGATTTAGTATTAGATTTATCCGTACCTTAACAAATTTGAGTCAACTAATTTGGATCGGAGGGAGTAGCAAAATATAACAAGTAGTATTTCCCGCTTGTTTGACTATCTCAAATAAAAACCAAATTCCAATGAGTTCATCAACAATTATCTTTCCGCAACACCGGACTTATGCATCGGTATTGTAACCGTTGGAGATATGCCCTAGAGGCAATAATAAATGTAGTTATTATTATATCTTCGTGTTTATGATAAATGTTTACATTCATGCTATAACAGTATTAACCAGAAACATTAATACTTGTGTGATTTGTAAACTAAATTAGAGTCCCTAGTAAAGCCTCTTTATAATACTAGCTAGTTGATTAATAGATGATCATGGTTTTTTGATCATGAACATTTGAGATGTTGTTAATAACAAGTTCATGTCATTAGGAGAATGATATGATGGACATACTCCTATAGATAAGCATAGCATAAAGATCAAGTCATTTTAACAGTTTAATTGCTATAAGCTTTCTGATACATAGTAACCTAATTCCTTCGACCATGAGATCATGCTTATCACCATTATCGGAAGGATGCTTTGATGACATCAAACACCACACCATAACTGGGTGGCTATAAAGGTGGCATTGAGTGTTCGGAAAGTATGGGTTGAGACACATGGATCAAGAGTGGGATTTGTCCATCCATATGACGGATAGATATACTCGGGGACCTCTCGGTGAAATGTCATCCAATTAGCTTGCAAGCATGTGACTTGATCACAAGGGATCACATACCACGGGAACGAGAAAAGAGTACTTATCGGTAACGAGGTTGAATTAGGTATGCAGAGATACCGACGATCAAAACCTCGGATAAGTAAACTATCATGAGACAAAGGGAAATTGATATCGTATGTAAGTGGTTCATTCGATCGCAAAGTAATCGTAGAAATATGTGGGAGCCATATGAATTTCCATATTCCTCTATTGGTTATTGATCGGAGAAGTGTCTCGATCATGTACGCATAATTCACGAACCGTAGGGAGACACACTTAAGGATTCGATGTTGTTGAGTAGTTATGGAATGATGAGTAAGAGACCGAATGTTGTTCGGAGTCTCAGATGGGATCCGGGATATCATGAGGAGATCCGGAATGGTCCGGAGAATAAGATTCATATAAGGAAAGTCCTGTTTCGGAGTTGGGGAATGATTCCGGTGTTCTCACCGGGAATGTTCTAGAAGGTTCCGGAAGGTCCGGCACTCCGGAGGGGAAGGGTACATGAATGTGTCATGACAATGTGGAATGGTTGCATCATGTACTAGGTATCATGGCTGGGCAAAATAAATGGAGAAATCAAATCCTAGTTTGAAAAGTCAAACGCCAATTTGAAAAGTCAAATGGCAAGTTTGCTTGGTGGAGGGAGAGTAGGAAACCTACTTGGGGAGGAAGTCCTCCTCCCTCCACCCTCCGGCCAAGGAGGCCGAGTTGGGGGAGGACTCCCTCCTCCCAATCGGCTCCCTCCCACCTATAAAAGGAGGGGCAGGGCTGCCCCTCTTCCCTACACCCAACACCACCCAAACCCTAACCCTAGCCGCCGGCCTCCTACAAGTCGCCGTCGCCCCTAGGGTTTCTCCTAGCTGCCGACTTGGGGCTTCCCCAAGCCCTAGCCGCCGGTCAAGCTCCGCCCCTTGGTGCCTTCTAAACCCTATATCGCCAAGGCCTCTCTCATAGTCCACCATACTCGCTCCGGATTAAGGCAAAGCCCTGCAAGATCTCCCCTCTACTTCCGGTACCACGCCGCCGTGCTGCCGGAATCACGAGGAGAGTGCTACAACCTCCGCTGCCTGCTGGAACAAGGGAGAGGAAGGTCTTCATCGAGTATCGAACGTGTGACCGACTGCGGAAGCGCTGCCGGAACGCAGCGCCGGAAGGATCGTCTACGCGATCTTGAGATCGGCAAGAGTACGACTACATCACCCACGAGAATCTGCTCTCGGTAACCGCTTTGGAATCTTTGAGGGTGAGTTCCTCTATCGACTCGTTGCTACAATCTAGTAGATAGATCTTGGCTTGTTTGTTTGCATGCGGTATATTTTTTGTTTTCCATGCTATGAACCCCTACAATGGTATTTATTATCAATTGCTTCTTGTGTACTTTGCATAATTGGGATGAAGCGGCCCGGGCTAACCTTACATGACATCGTTCATGAGACTTGCTCCACGCTCAACATGCAACTTGTATTGCATAAGTGGCTTTGCGGGTGCATGTCTCTCCCATCATAGTATAGATCCAATTTACAACGGGCACCTGATAGTTCAAGCATCAACGTTGTGGTTCTTGTTCTTAAGTTAGAGCGACACTTATTTAAAGCCCCAAACCACGTAAAATATGCAAAGAAATTAGAGGCGTCTAACTTTGTTCTGCAGGGGTGTGCTGTGATGTGATATGGCCATGATTGTGATTATATTTGATGTATGCAATGTTCCTTATTGTAAGTTGGCAACCGGCAGGAGCCATATGGTTGTCTTTAAATTCTGTTAAGACCCGCGTGTCTATTCAAAGTAGTTGTAATAGTTGAAGCTGGTGGACGACAACCATGAAACGGCGCCATTGACCTTGACGCTATACCGGTGATGATGGAGATCATGTTCGTGCTTGAAGATGGAGATCGGAAGCACAAGAAGAAAGGCCATATCATATCACATATTATGAATTGCATGTGATGTTAATCCTTTATGCATCTTGTATTGCTTAGTTAACGACGGTAGCATTATAAGATGATCCTTCAAGCACATAAATTTCAAGTTTTAAAGTGTTCATCCTTAGTAAGCACCGTTGCTAAAGCTTGTTGTTTTGAAGCACCACGTGATGATCGGGTGTGTTAGATTCTGCAAGTGTATACAACGTGAGCAAGCCAGATTTTCTCATGCGAAAGCTAAGGTTTGATCTTGACGAGCCTAGCATGTACAGACATGGTCTCGGAACACAGATCACCGAAAGGTAAAGCATGAGTCATATAGTAGATATGATGAACATGTCGATTGTTCGCCATTAAAGCTGCATCAACTCTCGTGATGATCGGTTTTGATGTGGTGGATTTGGTTCGTGTGATCACTAAAACAATGTGAGGGATATTGTTTTGAGTGGGAGTTCACCTAGATTAATTTAACTATTAATTATAACTCAATTTGTCATAAACTTATTCTAAACTATTGCAAATATGTTGTAGATCAATGGCGGCCTCTACCATCAATTTTAATGCGTTCCTAGAGAAAGAAAAGTTGAAAACAATGGAAGCAACTTCGCGGATTGGTTCCACAATTTGAGGATTGTCCTCAATGCTAGTAATTTGACCTATGTGCTGGATGCACCGCTGGGTGACCCGCCTGCAGCTGATGCTACCGATGAAGTAAAGAATGTTTACCTCACTCGGAAGAATCAGTACTCCACAGTTTAGTGTGCTATCTTGTATGGTTTAGAATCAGAGCTTCGGAAAAGGTTTGAGAACCATGACCCACATGATATTGTCGTGAACTCAAAATGATATTTGAGGCTCACGCGGCAGTTGAGAGTTATGAGGCTTCTAAAAAGGTCTTTAACTCCAAGATGGAAGAGGGCAGCTCCGTCAGTGAGCACGTGCTTAAGATGTCTGGGCACGCAAACAAACTCCAAAGCTTGGGTATAGTGATTCCTAATGCTTTGGGGATTTATCGTGTCCTCCAATCACTACCACCAAGTTACAAGAACTTTGTGATGAACTATAAGATGCAAAACATGAACAAGACGTTGCCAGAACTCTTCTCCATGTTGAAATCTGCAGAAGTGGAGATCAAGAAAGAGCATCAAGTGTTGTTGGTCAATAATGTTGGAATTATGCCCTAGAGGCAATAATAAAGATGTTATTATTATATTTCTTGTTCATGATAAAGTTTATATTCCATGCTAGAATTGTATTAAGCGGAAACTTTAATACTTGTGTGGTTTGTGAACAACATCGTGTCCCTAGTATGCCTCTATGGACTAGCTCATTGATTAATGATGGTTAAGGTTTCCTAACCATAGACATGAGTTGTCGATTAATAATGAGATCATATCATTGGGAGAATGATATGATGGACAAACCCAAACTAAGCGGAGCAATTAGATCGTGTCATCGTGTTCATCTTTGCGAAGCTTTTCTTATGTCAAATATTGTATTCCTTAGACCATGAGATAATACAACTCCCTGGTATAGGAAGAAATCTTTGAGGTCATCAAACGTCATCCTATGAGAGGGTGATCATAAAGGTGTCTCTCAGGTGATCGGAAAGTACCTGTTGGGTTGTATGTATCGAGATGGGATTTGTCCCTCCCAAGTCGGAGAGATATACTTCGGGCCCACTCGGTAATCGATATCAACACCGCTTTCAAGCATGAGGAGTTAATCACAAAGTGATATCGGATTACGGAACGAGTAAAGTATTTGCTGTGAACAAGATTGAACTAGGTATGACGGTACCGACGATCAAATCTCGGGCAAGTAAAATATCGCGAGACAAAGGGAATATATATATGGGATTGATTGAATCCTGGCATCGTGGTTCATCCGATATGATCATCTATGAATGTGTGAGAGTCAATATGGGTTTCCAGACCCCGCTGTTGATTATTGATATAAGATCATGTCTGTATATTCTCGAACCCAAAGGGTCACACACTTAACGTGTCTTGACGCTAGGATAGATTGGATAATTGGTTTATGAGTTTTTGTTCGGAGTCTCGGATGAGATCCAGGACGTCACAAGAGGTTCCGGAATGGTCCAGAGAATAAGATTCATATAAGGCAAAGCAGGTTTTGGAGTTCGGAATTGTTTCGGGTTAATCGGTATTGTACCGGAAGCTTCTAGAACCTTCCGGAAGGGGACCAACGTGGCCCCACCTGCCGGGAGGGGGCATGGGCCTATGAGGGAGTGCCCTGGACGCATTGGTCCAGGGGCACAAGGCCCCATAGGGCCCAGCCGACCAAACACCTAGGAAACCCTAGGGGAGCTTCTAGAAGGGGGAACTTGCCCCCCACTCCTCCCTCCTTAGCCGCTGGCCTAGGGCTTGGGGGAGGGGCTAGGGCTGGCCGCCCACCCCTCTATATAAAGAGGGCTGGGGGCGCACCCCTCCCCTACACCTCCTCCAAAACCCTAGCCGCCCTGCTGCCCCTCCTCTCTCTCTCCCTCCCGACTGCACGTAGGCGAAGCCCTGCTGCAGAAACTCTCCACCGCTTGCACCGCGCTGTCGCGTTGTAGATCCAATCCATCTCTCCACCCCACTTGCTGGACCGAGGAAGGAGGAGACGTCGAGGTGCCGCACGTGTGCATCTCTCGGAGGCATCGCCACTTGCGGTGTTAGATCGGATCGGATCGCGAGGGGGAGAAGCGAGTACGACTACATCACCCACGTTCCGTCGAACGTTCCGCTGTGCGAATCTTCAAGGGTATGAAGATCTCATCTATCCCCCCTCGTTGTTTGCATCTCCTAGATTAGATCTTGGCTTTCCCGTTCGCATCCGTAGAATTTTTTTGATTTACTATGCTGCGAAACCCTTCAGTGGTATCAGAGCTAGATCTATGCGTAGATGTGTTTCATGAGTAGAACGCAACATGGTTGTTGTGGGCGTTGATGTTTTCTGTTGCAAGCCTCTTGTTTTTGTACTTCTTATGATGCGGGATAGTGAGATCGAAGCGGTCCAGGCCAACCTTACGCGACCTCGTTCGCGAGACTGGATCGCGAGACCTCGATCGACAGACGGACAATCTTGAACCCAAAGCGGAAAAATGCGTCTTCATAGGATACCCGAAGGAAACTATTCACTACAAGAAATGTGTTTACTTGTGACCTTCTCATAGTGACGGGGAATGAAATCGTCATAGATCTATGACGATTTCACACAAGATGGTCGTAGACCATTTGGAGAGGTCAAAACCCTTTAGAATTACGACGTTTGTCCAAATCGTCATAATTTTATCACATAAAATCGTCATAATCTATGTAATACAGCTTAGGATTTTATTTTTAGCCTAATATGACCAATCTAAATCATCATATTGCTAAATTTAATCATATTAATATGACTGGACGGCCACATCAGCACTTGGACCGAACCGAATGGGCCAGCAGCGGGAAGAAAAACACGCACCCACTCTTCCACTGCTAACCCTAGGCCCAGCCGCAGATCGAGCCATCGCCACCTCTCCATATTGCCTCCAGTCAAACCCTAACCTCCCACATCCTCCATATCGCCTCCCCGTGCACCGCCGATTTCCCCGCCGAGCCTCAACTTGCGTCCCCACACGCGACACCCTACCTCCAAACCGATCGATCCCCGCTGCCAGCCCTCCTCTGTGTGCACTGCCGCCACCCCTCGATCCCCGCCGCCACGACCTAACCTCCAGATTGCCATCACCTCCAGATCCCATTGCTGCGCTCCCCCCATTCCCCTCGTTCCTCAGATCCACCTCCGCAAGCCCGGGAGGAGCCGCAGCGGCCGGTGCTTCCACCCGTTGATCGGAGGACAAGGTCCACCTCGACCCAACGTCCACCGCTACCGTCTGGGAGGCGAAGAGGATGCGGAGGTCCTGCTCGCGGACACCAAGGCCGTGATCGGAGTAGGGCAACTAGCCGGTTGTCGGACACTGAGGGAAGAGCATGCCGAGGGCGGAGGCGGCGGCATGGCAGGGACCAGAGGCGACGGCGCGGACGCCAACCTAGGCACTAGAGGCTGGAGCCTCCTTCTCCACCAAAGCATGGATGGGATGGAGGTCGAGCTCAGTCTAGCGTCTCAGGTCTTGGCCATGGCAAGATGCTACAGATCAAGGACGACATAGGTTCGAGGAGCAGCGGAAGCTCTGGATCCCAACCATGTTGCGGCACTTCCAGGTCATGTCTCTCTCTTCACCCTACCTCGCCCCTATCTCTCTCGGGTCCTCTCTCAGCACCTCTATCTTCTGTCCCCTGAAATAAAAAAGGATAAGAGATTTGCATCCCCTGAAATAGGTAATCGGTGCTAATTGAAAGATTCAGACTCTTTCACTTCTTGAAACCTACAGTTTTAAACATGTTATACATGAGTTCTTGCTGCAGGTCTTTCGAATAAGACATCGGATTTAGGTACCAGATTAGTTTGTGTTTGTTTAACAACTTTGTTTTTTGATGCTTTATTATCTGGATAAGTCTAATGTGATTTAGTTAGTTGTATATACATCAAAACACATGTAATCCATCTGCTTGTGGTCTACTTATATGGTTCACTGATAAGTAATTATAATCTGTGTTGGTACTTTCAATAATCATGAGGAACCCATGCTGCTATGTGCACAAAGTAATCTGATATTGTTTAAACATGCTTACACTACTTAAAACATGCTCTCTCATAACAGTACCCATGTTGTCATGAATATTTGTCAATGCCTCAGATTATTTTGTTAGTAGTAGTACTACTAGTTCATGTATAGCCATATAGGTATAAAATATGTATATACCTCGATTCTCTTATGCATACACCTATTCTAGGAACTGATCTGTGTTGAGTGCTTATTGACATTCGGTTTTTCCCATGACACCTTGTTGTTCCAGTGTTGGTGGTGCCCTCCAATGGTGTTCTGGTGGTGTTGGTGCCCTCCTGTGGTGTTCCAGTGGTGTCAAAAATTTGGTGAACAAGGGGTGTAGCTCATGATACTATGAACCAGTTATCGTTCTTAATGCATCTAGTGCTTTAATATTGTTTTTCATATCAGGTCCATGTATGCATGGTTGTAGCTAGAAAGAAGGGGTGATAACTGTGATAAGTGTGAAATAATCGCACCTGTTTTATATCCTTTGGTGCAAAAGTGTTGTTATTATCTGTTCTTCTTTGCATGAAGGCATTAATTTGTTTGTTACAGTTGTGTTTATGGTAGAATAAATAATGCATCCACTCTACATGTTTGATCAGACCATGCTTGCATTAGTTTAGTCAGACCATATTAATCTTGATTTTTTCCCTTAAAATATTCTCTTGAGTATTATCAAGTAGTATCAATATGCATGACTATGAACATTGGAGAAGTAAATATTATATTCTAGTAACATACTTTCTGGTTCGAGTGTATTTGAGAAATAAATATTATTCTGGTAACATACCTTCTGCTTCTTGAGGTTTGTTTAGTTACCAACATGGTGCCTTTCATTCAATAAGATAGCTGCGGGTTATGTATGTATTTGTGTGAGTCTATTTATTTCCAAAACCTTCTCATATCCCTCATTGATAATTATTCTCTCACCTACGGTTGCCATGAGATCATGATGCGTCATGTGGCCACCTAATTGTGCCTTGCTTTCCTTCTGGCAGTGCCATGTCTTGATGTTGCACACCCTCCTCCTCCATGGATGAAGGAGGTCGTCGCCTGCCTCTGTGTCGCCACCCCCGTCGACCAGCTCCCCCGCATCGACGCTCAGGTCGCGGCCCGCCTGCCCCCACTTGACGCTGTCGGCTGGGCCCTCGGACCCTCAGAGGGCGAGGAGCTCGACCTCTTCATGGTATCTATATGGCTTTCACACCTCTGCTCCTTTTCTGTTCTGCTCTGCGACTGGGTGCTGTAGAAGTTTGCTAGGGTCTACGGATGCTTGTTTGGTTTGAATGGCTAGAATAGAGAGAGAATGGGATAATTTTGTCTTAGTATGGGCATTCTCTTATGTTGTTTAGTAATTTTCACCATGATGCTTCGTCAGAGAATAGTGGTCTAAATTTCAAACCTTTCTCGTATTGCAACAAGTCTGGAACTGCCAGGCCTATTCTAAATGCTAGATAAAGTCGATTTTCTTTTATGCCTAAGCTATGCTAAGGCCTGTTAAATGGTTAGCCCTAGTTCTATACTTGTTTCTAAGGAGAGTAGTGGAATTGTTGATCCATCATCACTTTAGAAGTTGCTGCTGTTTTGACTTGAATTAGATTTTTCTGTTACTAAACAGTAGTAGTATAAATGCCTCATTAACAATATATATATTTTCATGGCCAGCTTCTTATCTCTAATGGTAGTTGCCTCGCCTATCTTATTAGTGTGACTCATGTATTGCTTGTTCTGTTATCCTGCACTATTGGCAAGTACAGGTTGTAGGACTCGTGGAGCACCATCCACCCCATCCACACTTTCTCCACTTTCGAGGACTTCTCGAGGTAGCCATTTCCCCCTCTTTTCCTACCTACTGATGATACCGCCTGATTCCTTTCTTGAATCTTATTGGAGAGTGGCTTTGCTGTGATGTCTATCGTTTTATTTCTGTCGATGCCTAATGGTCTTATTGTACTGTGGCTTCCCCGACGTCACTGCAGATTCCCCGATGTCCAATTAGTATACATGTTATGTGACCATGCTAGTTGATCTTTACTAGCAGTGCATATGCGAGAACATTAGTTGTTCCTTGTCTTGTGCATGTTAGGATTATGTTATCATTATTCATGTGCATTAAGAAACTAGTTATTCCTTTCTCTCAAGTCACATATTGCACACATTTAACAATATAGTTGTGCAGCAAACCTTTTCTGTCCATGTCTTGAATTATGATTTCTGCTAAGTATGAAAAGGATAGCTAATGTTCTTCTGAAACTTCCTAGGACTATGCTTGTTTACGGATGAGTTAACATGTAATATCCTAGTTGGTTTTATTTGTACTACTAATTTTCCTTGAGTTGAAACCATATTGGCATAACATTATATTGGTTTTCATACCCTCAAATCAGGATATGCTTCTCATAAAATGTCGATAGCATAAGATAATGAAGCCACACATTATCATTACTGTCGCATCCCCCACCCTCACCGTCTCCATCGTCGTGGTTTGGTTCAGATAAGTATTCGATCTCTCCCACTCCCTTATAGTCCTTGTTAATTCACCCAAGTGAGTTGATAGCTCAAAGTTATAGTTTGATAATCAATTGATGATGATTGGTAGCTCCTGTTTTCGATATGATCTGATCTGACCTGGGCTGGGTACATGACCATGCATGTTTGTGTGTTTGATATAGTATTCCCTTCTTTTTCTAATAGAAGGCAATAGATTACTATGCAGCATATTTTCCTCTTTTGCTACTGGTTTATGTATAGATAGCAATATAGGCTTAGGCCATGTATAATAATTTCCATTTCTATGATCAATTTGGTATCCCAAATCCTCAATTTCTTCTATATCATGACAGTACAGATCTACGGAAGAATCCACTACTTTGATTAGTCATTCTGTCCTTGACCTGTTTGTTTTGGATCTTTGTTGTGGCAGGACTCTAGAATCATCAGTGATGCCGTACACTGGTGGTTGCCACTTTCCAAGGATGACTTTGGCTCCTCTAGGACCTACCCGCAGCAGGCCTTATGCACCTACATGTTCTCCTTGTACTATATGGACATCATCTTCTTCAGGTGGGGTAAAATTCAAGTCTGGTAGCACCATACTGATCTGATTTCTGTTGCTCCTCTTTGTTCGGGTATGTGGTTGCTGCTGCTGTGATTTCTAGGAAGTTTCATTTCTGGATTCAGGATGCTTCTGTACTGAGAAACCAAGAGCATTGTTAGTGCAATATGTCCAAAATAGAGAACCATCTATACTATGTTGATTTTAATTGATGGTAGTGCCAAACTTAATATGCCTGAGTTGTGCCATACTTATATTGGGTTCATGCTGGATGTACCTAACTTGAGTTGGATGTCCTAATAATTATAAAATTAGGAACCACCATTTGTTTTCTAGCTCTGTATCCTGATAATTATAAATATTGTTTACCTGTGCACCATGCCCTCAATTTATGGTCCATCGAGTGATTGTGATGTCTAAGTATATGCATGGTATTGCCTTTTGCTCTTGGACAGTGTGAACATTTAGCAAAAAAGAACTTCACTTTACTATAGAAAGTGGGTTCGTCCATGCTGACAGTAGAGTTTCATTCATTACAGTTTCATTCATTACTGATGACTATATTCATTACAACTCTTGCATAATTTGTGCAGATGCTTGGTGAGAGCTTGTAACCACTTTTTGATCAGCTGGAGAATGATCGTGCTGCTAAGGTTTTACTCGAATTCTTCTTGATATGGACTAGACAGGTTCTTCATCTTATCGAGTCGTTTGATGCTCCGAAGGCCAAGGTGATAGAAGCTATGCAGCACTTCTCAGTTGTGCCTAGCAGCAGGCTAATACCCCAACTCATCAGCTAGCCGCTATATCACTGAGTGATCCATTTGTACCTTCTTAGTCGGAGCGTGTCCTCTCTGCTATCTGTATATGCTTGGTGTTTGAAATGCATCTTATACGTGTTGATTATCGACAGATGAGACTTATATTTGATTAAATGTTGTGATTGTAATTTGAATTCGTTTTGGATTATTTGTTTTGCTTGTCCGATGTACTAGTGAACTAGATCATATTTGGGCTCTAAACAGGCCTTGACCATAAATATTCTAATTCTGAACAGTGTACAATTTCAGAAAATAAAGGCTAAAAAAGGAAAAAGAAATGGACCGTGTACAGGTCGAAGCCCAAATCTTAAAAGGACCGAAAATGGCCAAACCCAATAATTAAACGGATTATAAAAGGCCTAGGCCTAAAAGAAAAAGAGCATCAAAAAGGCTAAGGCCCAGCTAATAAAATGCTAAAATTATTGGGCTTGGCCCATATAGACCTTCAAAATGGACTGGGCTGATTCTTTGCCACGTCGGATTGGCCACGTAGGATCTGACCTGGCGAGGCCAATTTGCCCGTGACGATATTGGATCGTCATAACGGTTATGACGATCCAATATCGTCATAGACAGTTATGACGATTTCATCAAAATCGTCGTTATAGTTCATTTGCGACGCCCAGCTTTTGACGATCTCAAAATCGTCATAGAATCGTCATAAACAGACTACTATGACGATTTTGTGACAAAATGGAGGGTCATATATAGCCAGATTCCTTGTAGTGATTGGGTATACCTTCTATCATAAGAAAGGGTTCTTGCCCATGTTGCCCAATACGACCTTGAGTAAAACTCAAAGTCCTGCAACGGCAGAAGATAGAGAAAGGATGAGTAAGACTCCCTATGCCTCAGCCATAGGATCTCTAATGTATGCCATGCTATGTACTAGACCCGACATTGCATATGCTGTTAGTTTAACTAGCAGATATCAAAGTGATCCAGGAGTGGATCATTGGACAGCGGTCAAAAACATCCTTAAGTACTTGAGAAGAAGTAAGGATATTGTTCTTTCTTATGGAGGTGATGAACAGCTTATTTTAGTGGTTACACCGATGCTAGTTGGAACACCGATCCGAATGATTCTAAATCTCAATCTGGATACGTATTTACTTTGAATGGTGCAGCAGTTAGCTGGAGGAGTGCAAAGCAAAGCGTTGTGGCAAGATCTTCAACTGAATCGGAATACATAGCTGCTTCGGAGGCTTAACAGGAAGCGATATGGATGAAGGAGTTCATTCAGAGCTCGGTGTGGTTCCAAGTGCGCTGGACCCAATGTCTATCTACTGTGATAACATGGGCGTCATAACCAATGCGCAAGAACCAAGGTCACACAAGAAGCTGAAGCACATCAAGCTACGTTTTCACGCTATTCGAGAACATGTCCAAGATGGTGACATAAAGATTTGCAAAGTACACACAGATCTGAATGTGGCGGATCCGTTGACTAAACCTCTCCCGAGGGCGAAACATGACCAACACCAAACTGCCATGGGTGTTCGGGATATTACGATGTAATCTAGATTAGTTGACTCTAGTGCAAGTGGGAGACTGTTGGAGATATTCCCTAGAGGCAATAATAAATGTAGTTATTATTATATCTTTGTGTTTACGATAAATGTTTACATTCATGCTATAACAGTATTAACCAGAAACATTAATACTTGTGTGATTTGTAAACTAAATTAGAGTCCCTAGTAAAGCCTCTTTATAATACTAGCTTGTTGATTAATAGATGATCATGGTTTCTTGATCATGAACATTTGAGATGTTGTTAATAACAAGGTCATGTCATTAGGAGAATGATATGATGGACATACTCCTATAGATAAGCGTAGCATAAAGATCAAGTCATTTTAATAGCTCAATTGCTATAAGCTTTCTGATACATAGTAACCTAATTCCTTCGACCATGAGATCATGCTTATCACCATTACCGGAAGGATGCTTTGATGACATCAAACACCACACCATAACTGGGTGGCTATAAAGGTGGCATTGAGTGTTCGGAAAGTATGGGTTGAGACACATGGATCAAGAGTGTGATTTGTCCATCCATATGACGGATAGATATACTCGGGGCCCTCTCGGTGAAATGTCATCCAATTAGCTTGCAAGCATGTGACTGGATCACAAGGGATCACATACCACGGGAACGAGAAAAGAGTACTTATAGGTAACGAGGTTGAATTAGGTATGCAGAGATACCGACAATCAAAACCTCGGATAAGTAAACTATCATGAGACAAAGGGAAATTGATATCGTATGTAAGTGGTTCATTCGATCGCAAAGTAATCGTAGAAATATGTGGGAGCCATGTGAATTTCTAGATTCCTCTATTGGTTATTGACCGGAGAAGTGTCTCGATCATGTACGCATAATTCACGAACCGTAGGAAGACACACTTAAGGATTCGATGTTGTTGAGTAGTTATGGAATGATGAGTAAGAGACCGAATGTTGTTCGGAGTCTCAGATGGAATCCGGGATATCACGAGGAGATCTGGAATGGTCCGGAGAATAAGATTCATATAAGGAAAGTCCTATTTCGGAGTTGGGGAATGATTTGGTGTTTTCACCGGGAATGTTCTAGAAGGTTTCGGAAGGTCCGACACTCCGGAGGGGAAGTGTACATGAATGTGTCATGACAATGTGGAATGGTTGCATCATGTACTAGGTATCATGGTTGGGCAAAATAAATGGAGAAATCAAATCCTAGTTTGAAAAGTCAAACGCCAATTTGAAAAGTCAAATGGCAAGTTTGCTTGGTGGAGGGAGAGTAGGAAACCTACTTGGGGAGGAAGTCCTCCTCCCTCCACCCTCCAGCCAAGGAGGCCTAGTTGGGGGAGGAATACCTCCTCCCAACCGGCTCCCTCCCACCTATAAAAGGAGGGGCAGGGCTGCTGAAAGGATACAGATGTCGCCTAGAGGGAGGGGGTGAATAGGCGATTAAAACTTTTCCTAGAGTGGCTCAACAAGGGCGGAATAAAACTAGTGTTTACTTTGTAAAGCACAACCTAGAAACAACTAAGGTTTACCTATGTGCACCAACAACTTATGCTAAGCAATACAAGCAACAAAGTGATAGCAAGATATATATTACTTCAAGCACAAAGGCTATCACAATGTAAAGTGCATAAGTAAAGAGCTCGGGTATAGAGATAACCGAGGCACGCGGGGACACCGATATTTTACCGAGTTCCTCCCAACATGGAGTACGTCTCGTTTGGAGAGCGGGTGGTATCAAACCACCAACGCCACAAAAGGCCTCCCTTATTCTCTGGTGAATCTCACCCCAATGGGATCGATCCACGCTTCCACTATCGGTGCACTTGTCGGTGGCAACCGGAACCTCTCACAAGGTTGGGGCACAACTCCACAACTTAATTGGAGGCTCCCAACAAATGCCACAAAAGGCCTCAACAAATTCCACCAAGGCCACAAAACCGTCTAGGGTTCCAAGAACCCAAGAGGGACAAGCTCCAATGAGCAACTCAAACCAAATCCTCCGAGGAGAACTCAAACCGATGCACCAAATGCAAATGGCAAGAAAACCACAAAGGTGTTCAAATCTTTCTCTCCCAAATTCCACCAAAGCTACAAAAGCTTATGGGGGAATAAGAGAGGAAGAACAATGGAGGAAATCCACAAAAGACTCCAAGATCTAGATCCCAATATGTTCCCCTCACTTAGAGGAAAGATTGATTGGTGGGATTGTAGATCTAGATCTCCTCTTTCAAATCCCTCAAGAATATGCAAGAATCATTGGAGGGATTGAGAGAAAGCAAGATCAAGAAGGTCAACAATGGAGGGGAAAACTTGCAAGAATGGTCGAGGAACCATTGGCGAAGAAGGCCCCTTATATAGGTCCCTCCAAAATCCAACCGTTGCAGCCCAAAAACGCGATTCCCGGTACTACCGGACTTTTTCCCGGTACTACCGGACTTTCTCGGCACTACCGGACGTTTCCTGGGTTTCCTGGGACTCCAAACACATTTTCTCTCTGCGCTCCCCGGTACCAAAAAGCAGTACTACCGGATCCTGGTCCGGTACTACCGGTCATCACAGAACGAAAACATCCATAACTTTTGCATCTGGACTCCGATTTCGATGATCTTGGGCTCGTTTCGAAGAGGACAACAACCTCTATAAGATCATGCAAAGAAACATCATAGTCCATAAAGGGAGAACAGATCCAAATGACGAAGTAAAAAACCTTCTACCGCGCTAGGTACCAAAAAGCGGTACTAGCCCGGCAGTGGATTTTGGCAACTTTCCAAAACCTTCTGCCTTGCTAGGTACTAAAATGCGGTACTACCGCATTTTGGTACCTAGGAGGGCAGTGGCATTTGGAAACTTGCCAAAACCTACTGCCGCGCCAGGTACTAAAATGCGGTACTACCGCATTTTGGTACCTAGGAAAATTCAAACCTCTATAACTTTTGATTGGTAACTCCGATCGACCCGATTCCAATTGCGTTGGAAAAAGGACGACATGGGCTACCCTATGAAAGGTGAAAATATTGGTTATCACCAAGTGAGAATGTATCATGTATAATAATGTGAGATACCTCACTTGGTGAGAAACCGAAAAGCTGCCAAGATCAAAATCGCAACAAGATACAAACGGAAGATTCGATTTTGATGAACAAGAGCTTGTTATGGATATTACCACGAGCTCTATATCCTCACATGGATAAGACCAAATAACAACCAAATATGATGATGCAAATATTCAAAGGTTTGATCTCTCTCCGAATGATGTGACCGAATTACTCATACGAGAGCCCCTCTTAATAGTACGGTTATCTATCCTAAACCCGGTCTCACACACACAACGTGAGACCGGCAAAAGGGAAAACCTATCAATATTATACCTTTGCCTTGAGCATTCCACTTGAGCTCGATGTAGACAATCTTTCCCTTCTCAAGATGGAACGCCTTTCTTGATTCTTCATCATCGATCCATGATCACCGAGGATGGCAAGCCTCAAACATGAGATCTTCTATAGATGGCGCATTTTGAGCTTGATCATCACATCTTCTTCTCATTTCATCGACCTTGAAGCCAACACATGCTCCAAGCGATGCTAATGGAAAAATCCTACAAGTATAACTTAATACACACATTAGTCCACGAAGATTGTCATTAATTACCAAAACCACACATGGGGGCCCAACATGTTCTTTCAATCTCCCCCATTTTGGTAATTGATGACAATCCCTTTAAGAGGGTTTAGATAAGGAATATTAATGAATAAAATGGTAATACCAATATCAAATACTACAAAAGTATGTGATATTGGTACCACCACCATATATAGAGCAAACTCGCCCACAATCTATGCATGTGTGATGAACTTGAATTTCATTGCATATATTGCCAATCATTATCATTGGTGGAGTTTCCTCTATATATACCACATGCTAAACAACAAAAAAGATGCAAGAGCATGAGAGGCAAATGCACAAGAACAAACTCAATGCATAAACCAACTTCCCTTAAACCCTCTAAAACTTCTCCCCCATTGGCATCGATTGCCGAAATGGATGACAAGTTCTAGAAGGCAAATATAGTAATAATTCCTCCAAAGGTGTGCCTTCGCACATATCCAATGATGAATACTTGGGAGGGAGTAGAACTATATCGAGGATCCGAAGATTGCCAAAATAAAGTCAAATAATGCAAGCAATTTACAAGATCCGACAAACCAAATGAAAACAATGAATGAGTCCAAATGGAAGCAACAAGATGTTATGATATGAGCAAAAGAGTGCTTCAAATAACAAATAGAGAAGCTCCCCAAGATTTGGGCACAATTGTAAAATAAATGCATTGGAATACGTAATGCACAAATATGGAATCCTTGCTCCCCCATAAGCATTTAAAGCACAACAAATGAGAAAGAAGACAAATGAGCATTATTAAATGATTTAGATGAGCTCCCCAAAGATAATGCACCAATTATGATAATTGCATTTGGGATAAAGGTTCATAATAATGGAATCCTTGCTCCCCCATAAGCATTTAAACACACAACAAATGTGAAAGAATGCAAATGAGTATTATTAAATGAAGTAGATGAGCTCCCCAAAGAGCATGCACCAATTATGATAATTGCATTTGGGAACGAGGTGCATAGTCATGGACTCCTCACTCATCCAAATTCATTTAACAATACAAGACATGAAAGAACAAATATGAGTGTCCGAAGATGCAAACAAGAGGAACAAGCACTCATAGGAAAATAAATTTGGAAGCCACCGAAGAATCAAAAGGAATAGAAAGGTGGTCTCCAAGGATTAAAAAATCAACTAAAATTATCTTCTCATATGTGTATATGTCTCTAAGTGGAAAATATCACAAAGACATATTCCAAAGAAGAAATATGCACAGATAAAGAAGATTATACAAGAAAGCACATGAAAGGCAAAAATGAAGTCATAACATATATCAATAAGATTTTTGCTTCAAGGCATGGCCAAAGGCTCACATATATCTTATTGTACATTAATGAGCTTCAAACACCGACACACTACATATATTACAACTATCACCAAGGGAAAAGGAGAAAGTTGAAATATATGGAGAAAGGCAACAAGTATCATAAGATAAAATAGACTAGCAAAAATCTCACTATTGCATATGAGAGAAGTTGATGAAATAATAGGCAATAAAATTTCTAGATTTACATATTTGGGATTGGAGGATCATATGCATGAATTTGTATAGTCCCAACTATATGTACTCATCTCAACTTATACACATTTACAATAGAGAGTTATATTAAAACCAAGGCTAGAACTACAACAATTACAAACACATGAATTCATGCTAGAAGGCAACCGACTAACGGTTGGAATCAAGATATATGAGCATGAGAAAGAGATACTTGTTACCGAGATATAATTGGTAGGATGTAGAGTATATGAATTCGTTGATCATCCTAGCTTGACTCAACTTTTCATGTATGCACCACTTCTTCAAAATTGAAAGACAAGCATCCAATATATCTCCAATGTACCTAAAACACAATTAAGTACAAAATGGTCCCCAAACTTATTGGGTCCTAAGTAGTTAGAGAAACTACAATACATAGGAGAGACTCCACATAATTATGTGCACATTGATATGAAATTGAATTTCATGCACAACTTAGTCGATGGGATTTGCTGGAGTTTCCCCTATATATTGGATCAAAGAAAGCAAGCATGCCACATTATAAACATATAGTAAATATGCATGCATAAAGCTTTCAAGAACCAAAAGGAGATACAATTTGAACAAAAACACCAAGTAACTCAAGATTGCACACACAAGAGTGTGACATGACAAATGATGTCCAAATTATATCAAAGAACCAATCCAACACATGAAAGATCACATGTTCAACAAATGAACTAGGCTAAGATCAAAAGAGCAAAAGATAGATAAAAATAAAAATGCTCAAGGGTTTATCTCATTCTAAAAAGGTCAAATCAAGAAACAAGGAATGAGAAAAAACCAACTCCCAAAAAAAAGCAAGGTTCCAACAAGAAACCAAACTCCCCAAACTTCTCATGATGGCACAAAATACCAAAACAAAAGGATTGGGCTTCCAAGCATATAAAACCCGATATGGATCAAACAATGAAGCATAAATATGAGTGTTCTAAATAATATAGGAGAGCTCCCCCATAGATAGTGCATTATGTAGGATTTTCCTTTTAAATTCAAAATGCACACAAATGGGATCATCACTTGCACCTACAATAAGTAAAACACAAGAGGATATCAATAAAATAAGAAGATCCACAAGAAGCAAGGAAGGCTTGGGAGACAACACAAAACATTTTCTTGGCCAAAGATAGAATAAAAATAAGCAAGGCCAAAGTGAATATGATCAATAAATTCTACCTTAAATTGAGTACTCATTGTCCAAGGACAAGAAATATTGGGAATAATTTGCCCTAGGTAGTTCATACGGATATCCAAGATCATATACACACAACAAGAAGCATATAACTAAATATAGGAATTGAGCATGATACTTCAAACAAGACTCTTGGTAGCTTCCAATAGTCACACAATCACTAGTGATTAGAGTAACTTGAAGCAAATGGTTTCCATCCGAATATAAATATGTAAACATGAGGAAACACATACCAAGAACCACTCTCATATACAAGATCCAAAATAAGATCAATAAAGCCATTTAATCAAATTGGAACTTGTATGAGCAAATGTGTCACATAGGTGCTAGATAATTATCAATATCAATTCTAAGTGACACAACCTCGAATATTCACATTTTCTAGGATTGTAGTATGCACTAAGCATATGACTCCCCCATAATGTGATACTACCATAAAACCAACACGAGGCAAAATGATACAAATAGAGATAATTAATGGACATTATAAAATTAAATTTCTCATGAGAAACATGCCACAAAGATACTATATAATCTTCCAATATAAATACTAGGTGGTATTCCTCATGTACACACATTTTTAGGTTTGTGGAATGCCTAAGCATAACACTCCCCCAAAATGGGATAGTCCATTAATCGCTCACAAGAGCCACATAAGATACCAAATATAACCAAGTAAGGCTCCAATACAAGAAACACACATACATGGTGTGCCACCTAATCATACACAAATATGCTTGATACCTCAAGATAATTAAGTGGAAAGCACAACATGTAAAAAAGCATGGAAGATACAAAACCAACACATGCACAAGGGGGCGAGTAACTTTCAATGTAAAGAGTTTAGCATATGTTACCGCAAGGAGGAACATTGGAAATATAATATAATCATGATAATCCAAATGGCTAGGCTTGACAATAATAATTGATGAAGATCCCTCAATTCTTCATAATGTAGCCAAGACTCCAATGCCCTCCAATAATACCTATTGATCAAGTTTTGGCTTGTTGGTCCCCAACCAAGTTGGGTCCTAAGAGGTTAGTCACAATAGGCTTGGCAACCCAAATGGTTCTTTTCTTGAATCCACGTTGAGAACCAACAAATTTGGCAAACACATTGCCAACCTCATCCTTACAAAGAGAATAAGCATCATCAATAATGATAGGGTTGGATGAGGAGATACCGATAGTGCATGAGGAAGAAATATGCCCCTTCTCACGGCATATGTAGCAAGTTCTACTCTTGCCATCTTTCTTCTTAGGTGAAGCCACAACTCGAGGGATAGCTCGAGTAGTACTCTTAGGAAGGGGCCCATTAGTGACTTGAGGTGGAGCTTGAGGCTGCTTCCCTTGTTGCTTCACACTAAGAGACTTTTTCTTCAATGGGCAAGATCTAACGTGGTGCCCTTCTTCCTTGCACTTGAAGCAAACAATGTTGGCCGGATTCTTGACTTGATCTTGGCCATTCTTCTTGTTGTCTTTGTGCTTCAACTTGATAGTGGACTTTTTCTTGACATTGGAGTTGAATCCAAGCCCACTCTTGTCATTGGGGGATTTTTGCACACTCAAAATTTTGTTGAGTGTGACCTTCCCTTGTTGACCCCTTTTCAAGTCATTCTTCAAAGAAGTGACTTGAGCCTTGAGCTCTTTGATTTCCTCTACATGGTTAGTTTCAATACAAGTACTAGAGGAAGTAGATTCTACATTGTTAGAGCAACAAGGCATGGAATGTAATTCATCACGAGATATAGCATGGTTGTGGGAGGATGAATTACAAGGACTAGCACATGGCAATATAACATTTGGAGTAGATATAGTGCTAATGTCCACATGAGGCCCACTAGATGTTACCTTTGACATGATGGCCTCATGAGCCAACTTTAGCCTACCATGGTAGACTAGGAGATCCTCATGCGAGCTTGAGAGCTTATCATGGCTTTCTTCTAATTTCCCATAGTTGCTAGTTAGCAAAGCAAGTTGAGCCTTTAGCTCAACATTCTCCTTCAAAATAGATGCTTCACAAGAAATAGAGTTAGTAGCACAAGCATCATTACTATTAGCAAGAGGTGAGGGCAACTTGTCAAGCTCTTTTGAATATGAGGCTTTAAGTTGCTCATGTGACTCGGTGAGTTTGATGAGCTCACCCTTTATGACCCTAGAGCCATTTTTGAGGTGCTCAAAATCCTCAACAAGTTTAGCATAAGCAACTTCAAGTTCATCATTTTTAATCTTGAAGGAGTTAGCCACCGCAAGTTCTCTATCATGGTATTCCTTTACTCTAGATAATTCTAGAGTAAAAGTCTCCTCAAGAGATTCTTTGGTGGTTTGTTCTTCTTCAAGGGAGTCCTTTACTTGAGCAAGTTCATTAGCATATTCACGCTCAAGTGCAAACTTTTCATCAATTATGTTTTCTTGCTCCTCAATAAGATCATTGCCTTCTATAGCATAATTCAAGATTTCAAGAAGGTTGGAGGAAGCAAGTTTATTTTTGTAGAGAGCACTATAGACAACATCTCCCATTTTCTTAATAGAGGTAATATCATACTTACCTCTATAATCATCATTATCATTCTCAACCTCATCATCATCATCATGAGATACAATGGGATCCAAAGAGGTTACCTTTGTTCCCTTAGCCATAAGGCACATGTGAGAACCGGAAGAAGGTGATGATGAGATTGCACTTGTAGCTCTCTTCAATACCTTGTCCTTGCCCATAGAATCTTCATTTTCCTCTACATGTTTAGCAACACAAGCACTAGAGGAAATAGAAGCATTTTTATCATGGCAACAAGACAACATGAGCATATCATCATGAGATTTATTTAAGTCATTTCTACATGATATGCAAGGACTATTAACACAAGCATGTGAGGAATTTTGAGTGCTAGAAGTGTTAAGGTCCAAAGATAGATCATTGCAACTAGATAGATATGAGGGATTACAAATAGTGAACACACTATCCATATTGCAATTTCTATCACCACTCACCATATCATTACCTTGTGAAAAGTCACATGTTGGTGAAGTGGTAGAGGATGAGAACTCATCTCGACCGGAAGTGGAAGCAACACAATCATCCTCAATAATGTTGGACTTGCTATATTTATCTTGAAGCTTGGTCCATATCTCATGAGCGCTTGAATAAGGCATGATAGACGAAAGAACTATATTGCTTACAACATGCAAAAGAATTTTAGTAGCTAGAGCATCTATATGAGAGTTCAACTTCTCCTCTAAAGATTTGTTTTGGGTATCCATAGGAGAAGAGAAACCCACATATAGATAGCCCTCGATAATTGGGTGAATTTCCCAAAATAAATTAAGCATGCGAATTTTCCAAACATCATAATTTGTGCCATCGAATGTGAGCGTGTCCTTGTGCACTAATCCCCCAGCCGACATATTTACTCTCAAGGCGGTGAAGCCTAAAATGAGAGACCGGGCTCTGATACCAATTGAAAGGATACAGATGTCGCCTAGAGGGGGGTGAATAGGCGATTAAAACTTTTCCTAGAGTGGCTCAACAAGGGCGGAATAAAACTAGTGTTTACTTTGTAAAGCACAACCTAGAAACAACTAAGGTTTACCTATGTGCACCAACAACTTATGCTAAGCAATACAAGCAACAAAGTGATAGCAAGATATATATTACTTCAAGCACGAAGGCTATCACAATGTAAAGTGCATAAGTAAAGAGCTCGGGTATAGAGATAACCGAGGCATGCGGGGACACCGATATTTTACCGAGTTCCTCCCAACATGGAGTACGTCTCGTTTGGAGAGGGGGTGGTATCAAACCACCAACGCCACAAAAGGCCTCCCTTATTCTCCGGTGAATCTCACCCCAATGGGATCGATCCACGCTTCCACTATCGGTGCACTTGTCGGTGGCAACCGGAACCTCTCACAAGGTTGGGGCACAACTCCACAACTTAATTGGAGGCTCCCAACAAATGCCACAAAAGGCCTCAACAAATGCCACCAAGGCCACAATGCCACCAAGGCCACAAAACCGTCTAGGGTTCCAAGAACCCAAGAGGGACAAGCTCCAATGAGCAACTCAAACCAAATCCTCCGAGGAGAACTCAAACCGATGCACCAAATGCAAATGGCAAGAAAACCACAAAGGTGTTCAAATCCTTCTCTCCCAAATTCCACCAAAGCTACAAAAGCTTATGGGGGAATAAGAGAGGAAGAACAATGGAGGAAATCCACAAAAGACTCCAAGATCTAGATCCCAATATGTTCCCCTCACTTAGAGGAAAGATTGATTGGTGGGATTGTAGATCTAGATCTCCTCTTTCAAATCCCTCAAGAATATGCAAGAATCATTGGAGGGATTGAGAGAAAGCAAGCTCAAGAAGGTCAACAATGGAGGGGAAAACTTGCAAGAATGGTTGAGGAACCATTGGGGAAGAAGGCCCCTTATATAGGTCCCTCCAAAATCCAACCGTTGCAGCCCAAAAACGCGATTCCCGGTACTACCGGACTTTTTCCCGGTACTACCGGACTTTCCCGGCACTACCGGACATTTCCTGGGTTTCCTGGGACTCCAAACGCATTTTCTCTCTATGCTCCCCGGTACCAAAAAGCGGTACTACCGGACCCCGGTACTACCGGATCCTGGTCCGGTACTACCGGTCATCACAGAACGAAAACATCCATAACTTTTGCATCCGGACTCCGATTTCGATGATCTTGGGCTCGTTTCGAAGAGGACAACAACCTCTATAAGATCATGCAAAGAAACATCATAGTCCAGAAAGGGAGAATAGATCCAAATGACGAAGTAAAAAACCTTCTACCGCGCTAGGTACTAAAATGCGGTACTACCGCTTTTTGGTACCTAGCCCGGCAGTGGATTTTGGCAACTTTCCAAAACCTTTTGCCTTGCTAGGTACTAAAATGCGGTACTACCGCATTTTGGTACCTAGGAGGGCAGTGGCATTTGGCAACTTGCCAAAACCTACTGCCACGCCAGGTACTAAAATGCGGTACTACCGCATTTTGGTACCTAGGAAAATTCAAACCTCTATAACTTTTGATTGGTAACTCCGATCGACCCGATTCCAATTGCGTTGGAAAAAGGACGACATGGGCTACCCTATGAAAGGTGAAAATATTGGTTATCACCAAGTGAGAATGTATCATGTATAATAATGTGAGATACCTCACTTGGTGAGAAACCGAAAAGCTGCCAAGATCAAAATCGCAACAAGATACAAACGGAAGATCCGATTTTGATGAACAAGAGCTTGTTATGGATATTACCACAAGCTCTATATCCTCACATGGATAAGACCAAATAACAACCAAATATGATGATGCAAATATGCAAAGGTTTGATCTCTCTCCGAATGATGTGACCGAATTACTCATACGAGAGCCCCTCTTAATAGTACGGTTATCTATCCTAAACCCGGTCTCACACACACAACGTGAGACCGGCAAAAGGGAAAACCTATCAATATTATACCTTTGCCTTGAGCATTCCACTTGAGCTCGATGTAGACAATCTTTCCCTTCTCAAGATGGAACGCCTTTCTTGATTCTTCATCATCGATCCATGATCACCGAGGATGGCAAGCCTCAAACATGAGATCTTCTATAGATGGCGCATTTTGAGCTTGATCATCACATCTTCTTCTCATTTCATCGACCTTGAAGCCAACACATGCTCCAAGCGATGCTAATGGAAAAATCCTACAAGTATAACTTAATACACACATTAGTCCACGAAGATTGTCATTAATTACCAAAACCACACATGGGGGGCCAACATGTTCTTTCAGCTGCCCCTCTTCCCTACACCCAACACCACCCAAACCCTAACCCTAGCCTCCGGCCTCCTACAAGTCGCCGCCGCCCCTAGGGTTTCTCCTAGCCGCCGGCCAAGCTCCGCCCCTTGGTGCCTTCTAAACCCTAGATCATCAAGTCCTCTCTCATAGTCCACCATACTCGCTCTGGCTTAAGGCGAAGCCCTGCGAGATCTCCCCTCTACTTCCAGTATCACGCTGTCGTGCTGCCGGAATCGCGAGGAGAGTGCTACAACCTCCGCTGCCTGCTGGAACAAGGGAGATGAAGGTCTTCATCGAGTACCGAACGTGTGACCGACTGCGAAAGCGCTGCCGGAACGCAGCGCCGGAAGGATCGTCTACGTGATCTTGAGATCGGCAAGAGTATGACTACATCACCCACGAGAATCTTCTCTCGTTAACCGCTTTGGAATCTTCGAGGGTGAGTTTCTGTATCGACTCGTTGCTACAATCTAGTAGATAGATCTTGGTTTGTTTGTTTGCATGCGGTAGAAATTTTTTGTTTTCCATGCTACGAACCCCTACGGTAACACCTAAAAGCATGAAGGAATTGTATATATTATACGTTAAGCTAGAACCCTAATCTAACATGTAAACTTGATGATTTCTTGATTTTCCAAAGAGTGGAAAGTTAAATGAATGATTCGATTGAAGACCATCATGAATTCATCATTTGTGGACGATTGAACCCGTACAAGGGCAGCTAGGAGCAGGGGGCCAAAAGGAATTTAGTGGCAAGGCGACTAGAGAAAAAGCGCAGCAAAGGATTGGATTAATTTGTCGTTTAATTGACATTCACCGTTTTGAGGACGATCTGCAGTTCTACATGTCCAGGCGGCCGAGGAAGGGTCACACGGAGGCATAAAAAGAGCTGAAGAGGAGTTCAATCGCAGCAGCTTCAGCTGCGTGCTTATATTTTTTCCTCTTTCTTTCCCCGATAGGCCCATAACTGAATTTTTTTATGCTTAAAATAATAAAATACGTGAACATGAGTATAGATAATTGGCCCCTTGTAGCCATGGGCCCTAGGCGGTTGCACATGGTTGTCTGGGGTCAGCACCGGCCCTGCCGGTGACTAGGCCGGTGTTGTTAGCAGCCGTGCGTGGGGCCGGCCTGGAGACTTGGGTAGCACTAGTATAGTAGTATTGGAATTTTGAAATGGTCTATAATCAGGAATATCAAATTGTTTGTCGCATTCACCAACCATGCCTTGAGAAAGCGTGGCACGCCTTGAGATAGCCAAGTTTTTCTTAGGCTGGTGCTAGTGTCTTTAGTTGTCACTAGGTGGTCCAATTATCTATTCGTAATTTTAACTATCTTTGAATTCTTTGTACTACCGTTAATGATTATTAATAAACTATAAAATTTTAGCAAAAGAAAAGAAGGTTCCGTATGGCTTCTACTCTAGAGCAGAACCTGCACGAGCCGACCCTCTTTGCAGCCTATATGACCAGCAGTTCGAGATGGCTGCCCACCCGCTGTCTTACGGACATATTTTACAAAAAGGTCTTATGGACTCAACACTCGGTTCAAGAATTGAGAATGTGGCCTGTGTTTTCGGCGAGGGATCAAAAATTTCAACCAACCCACCCACTACATGCCAGTCTGTATGTTTTCGCTGCATGCAGAGCCCATAAGTCCAGCATTATTGGGCACAATTCTAGGCCTCGAATCCAAGAGTTGTTCAAATTATCTCTTTGTCGTGCACGGTTAATGGATGGTGGGCAAACATTCGTCGCGACAAGAGAGATAACCAAAAGAAGTAGGACATCACGATCTCGATTTATGCAATAATCTGGCAGACAGGTTTTTCAGAATGAGTTTGTGCCGACTGTGATGGTTGCCAAGCTAGTTGAGGCCGACGTTGAGTTGCTCAGGGTAGCAAAGCGTTCTCCTGGGCCTATTTGAGTTAGATCGGTGTTGTACATGCAATGTGCGCATATAACCGGAGTTAGTAAAAAAAAATCTTGTACCATGGGTTTTCCCTCCTCTCCTATAGTGTAAAGACATAGCACATGTCGTTCCCCGTCAAAAAAATTGTTTGTGGCATTGACGAGGAAGATAGAGACTAGATATTTGATTGCCACGATCCCGGAGGTAGTTAGAGTAATTGACGGCTTTTGGTAGGATACTAGAGTACTTTGTTACATTTATCGCCGAAATATTCTTAGATATGTATTCGGAATTGTCCCGTTGGAGGACTAGCTAGGTATTCTTAGCTATATGTAGTCTAATGCATATCCCGATAAAGTGTGCTTTCACTACACTATGCGCTCTTTTGAGAATTGCCACCTGATGATCTCAAGTTTGATCATACATACATGTACCCATGAAATTTATCAGGTTAAGTGTTTTGTCAAGAGAACCATGAATTATACACACTACTTTATTAGATAATCGGTGTGTCTCATAGGATCCTAGACTATTGGTACAAGAATCACTACTAGCAAGGCCAACACCACAAAGCCAACAGAAGATAATGTCACTGAGGATGGTATGCTGCCCTTGTCCTTCCTCAGGAACATTGCTTCATAGAACGGGATTCTGGTGATCACTAGCATCCCACAAATAATGATTTGGGGAGAAAATACATTCAAGCCAACTATCGTGATTTGACGAAGCCCTCCCAGCATGCAAACGAGGTTGAGTAACGTGATGGGCAATGATCACGAGTTCTGGAGTTGATGACCCGAACTCCATAATTTCCTGCTCGTACCTCTTGGATACATCTTCATCGCTTACCTTTGATGAAACCACGAATGATATCTGTGACAGTCCTAGTAACTTCCGAAGTGTGTCAATGACACCAAAGAGATACGACGTTATTCTTTTAACTAACCACATTCTTTGTCCATTCCACCAGCCTTTCAACGTGTCTCCACATGACAATGCCTCGTATAGACTATACAAGTTCTTCACAAAGAAGGCATATATGAAGGGCACGATCCATGGACTTTTCATCTGAAGACACATGAATATTTGTTTTAGTTTTGATAAAAAAAATACGTAGCTAAGGTTAGGGATTTCATATCATGAATCATTACCTCTGGGAAAAGGGGTGTGCCTTTGAGGAGGGCTAGTGAAGGGATGGTAACATAATATAGTGTCGCGAGTGAATTTGGGGCCCATAGTCCATAGATACAGTAGCCCATTTGAAGACGCAATCCGATTTTTCCATGCCCAAACAAGAATGAGCAGTACTTTGAAAGAAAAATTGAGAAATTACCCTCGCTCCATCTCTTGTGTTGCAGCAGTGTCTGAGCAAGTGTTGTTGGAACTACACCCAAAAACGCTGGTCTTGTAGGTAAGTTGCAGATTGACCCCCATCCTCTGCAATGTATTGCCAATCCGGTGATTGCATCCTCCACTGGGCAACCATATTTTAGCCCAATCTCATCTCCCCACTGCGTGCCAAGTTCATATGTGCAGGTTGCTAAAAACTTCGCTTTCTCCTCAATCTCATGTATACTTTCTTGTGTTTGGTCCTTGATTCCTCCATTCCAGTCTTCCTTGTAGTCTTTGGTGAATCTCCTACCGCAAAGGATCTCCCTTCTATGGAAACATCCGGTGCCAATATACAGAGGGCCACCCACGCTGTCCAAACCACGCAACTCCACCTTTATATTGAGTAGCTATGTTAGTTCCGGGACATTTGAGCATGCATAATCATTCCTCATATTATAGAGAAAATGAGAACGATAATGATTTATCTAAAAAAGGGTACTGAAGGTACAATTTTATGTTGCTAACCTTATTGATGACTTGTAGGGAGTTCCCATATATATTGTTCTTGGTCATATTGTTATAGTTTTGAGGGTACTGCACAAATCCGATCTTGTGACCCATTTCTTCGTCAAGGAAGAATCATAGGGATTCTCGGATTGCATCTTTGTTGTTGGAATACATGTCGCAGTCCGTATTCATGATGATAGGGCTGTTGCTTATCACCGATGATACCCTTATCTGCATTTGAGTAGAAAAATGAGCACGCTTCAGAAAATCCATTATGACGAAAGCATTCCAACCTTTCATGGAATAAATTTTTATTTGGCCATAGAAATTTTATTCAAAATTTCTAGTATATGCTATACAGACATACCTACTAAGTGGTATAGGTATATAAAAATCATGAATAAGTTATTGTATATGTGTAAAACCAACATGTTTTAAACAAAAAATAATGCATTTCTTTGACAAAAGGATGGACAAATTGAGATTCATGCATTTTCAAATAAGGGAGAAATTATAATGTGAACTAATGATATAATGACGTGAAATGTCTTATTTGGGTGTCAACTTTATGCTATGACTTTCTCAAAGGGAAAAAGCACATCATATAATTTTGTTACTCTTGTCCAGCAATAATGTTTCTTGGGAACTTAAAAAATGAACTAGAATTCGGTATAACTAGTATGCCGCCAAGCAAGAATATGAGTCTACTTTCTAATGAAAACTCTAAAGTTTATAATAAAGTGTCTACTTAGTATATATATGATGGGGAAAGGGTAGTGAGTGCACCAGAGCATTCATGGCCCCAGCTTTGAAGTTATGGTGGTGTTGAGGCCTCTTCTCACGCGCCATATATACAAGTGTTGGTAGCACATTTCCTTCTGTGTCAACTGCATTTTGATCTTTCCCATCTATCAGAATCTAACAAAAGAAACTACTTCAGAACTTCAAACTCCCAAATACGGTGCAAGTTATTTACTACAAAATCATACAAACATGTACTCCACTTTGGATGGCAGGAAACCTACCTGGACAATTGGTTGATGATTTTTTGAGTAAATTTCAATATTCCATTCATCAAATCCTTTATGGTTTGCTTTGGTTTCTTCAGGAATTTTGCCTGACATAACAATTGTATCAATTCGCTGAGTCATTTCGTCATACATGTCCTGCCCAAAAAATGTAATGATATTGTTAGTTGCAATGCCATATGTTGAGCACCTTGGGTAGGCTGCACACCCTCGACATTGAATTATTAATATCCAATCTAGTCATATGTTCTAATTCATTCCATATTCATTAGACATTTGATTACACATGTTAAAAAGATGTTTGGAATATGTTCTTACCTTGATAAGTGACCACTCTTTTGGAGTGCACAAATCTTGAAGCCCATCTGACTCTGAGAAGTAAATAGCCGGTGACCTCGACTCAATGTTATATCTCTTGCAGAATGGTATCCAATGCTTTGCAAATGACGAGGCCTCCCACATAGCATAGAAAGTGAGAAGTCAGCCTCCATCGTCAGAAAGGTACATGCTTAATTTCTCAGTTGGGTAATCGTATGCCATGAGCGATAGGACGGTGGAGATGACAAGACTTGGTGGCTCTGATTGTGGGTCTGCAGTGCATACGAAGATGTCCACGCAAGGTAGCCTTTCCCCATACCTTGCAAATAACATAGTAACTGTGTTAATGCTTAGTGCGCCATACATATGCAGTGTTGGCTTATATGTCCAAAAATAACAGTGTAGCGGTACACTAAACACCCTTCAACTGTCGAAATAGGTCCCTTCGTTTTTATGAGATTGTGACAATTGTGAGGTGTAGACTGGAAGATTTATCGGTCGGTGATTAATTACAGAATCAGGTAAGAGTTGATGTGGTAAAATGGACTTATTACAAGGAACCACTCCGTGATAGTCTAACTGAACTTAATTATATATATGCACTTTGGCCTTGGTATTGGATCCTATGTTTTGAGGCAATCATTCTTCCAAACGATCTTACCATTTGCTTTTGAATATCATCTTGCAGAATAGAAACTCTTGTGCTACGTTCAAAAGTTCAAGGAATAACAAGTAGTACAACAACATCAAACTTTTGTTTAATTTGCTAAGAGAATTTTTTTAGGGTGCTCTCGGACACTCGAACTGTTCTCGTTCGAACGGTTCTCGTTGTTGGGTCTGTTAGGGCACCCACAATGTGTAGCCAAAAGTGATCCTATATTTGTTTTATGGCTTTTGGACTAGTTCCCTACGCTGTGGAGGTGGGAGAGGGTGCTTCTATGCCAAATGTGGTTCCAAATTTCTTAACCAACCTGCGTGTGACATGTGTACTCTGCTCTCATAAATTAGAAAAAAATAAAGCTATTTTTGTTAGCGGTAGAACCGCATGATGCAGAAATTTAGAATAGGTACATTGTGGAGCTCTAGCCAAATTGCATGATGAAACCAAATTTAGTTTTGTTGTCAGATTTAGCTATAGCAGCATTGTGGCTGCCCTTATAGGTACATTTCTAGCTAGTCTCACATGCCATCAGGTGTTGTTTCAGTATTTTGACGATGGGATCAGCAGGGTACCTATCCAATCTAAGTCCAGGGAGCTTAGCAGCCTACCGAAATATAAAATCTGCAGCGTGTTCATCCTTGACGTTGACCTGCCGGGGTAGAGCAATCGGTGTCAGCTGACATGAAGCTTTCTTGGCGTTGCACTTAAAAAAGTCCATGGTTGTCGATTCTTCCCCAACAAGCAATATTTGTTGTGAGACAACTACGTTGTGATGACTAGTACGATGTCCCACGGCCACAGAACGTTTTTCGTGGCTGCGCCCCTGTATAGTGTACAGATTGACACGATTGATTCTGTGTTTAAGGCAATCTTTGTCACCATCGACTCCATCAGTTTGACATGATTGATTCTGTGTTTAAGGCAATCTTTGTCACCAACAAATACACGGCAGGTACATCTGAAATTTCGGAAAGGAATTTGCCGTGTACAGATTGTGTTTGTGTTGGCCATACGCCACTGTGCATCTCTTGTGTGCTACTACGTAGGCCGTCAAAATTAATTTATTTCTTGTCTGTCTACCTAAAAAGGTTTTTTTTGTCTGTCTGCCTGGAAAGAAGTCTCTGATATCCTCGCAATCTCACCAACTGTACCCTCGTGCTGGATTTGTAAATCCTTTTATCGAAAAGTACTCTTGTTCCCATGCATGTGGCAGTATCTTGACTTTACATGGAAATGGATGAGAATGAGAGATGTCACTTCTCGTGGGTGTTGTGTCGTCGGTATATATAAATAATTATGTTCCAATTCCATTCGGACGTGCGTCGCCTCAGCGTGTTGCATGAGGCCGGCTTTATCCGGGGTCCCGGGCAAGTGGTTAGCACTTGCAAGGCTCGCAGTGTCATGGTGGCATAGCAGTACCATTGTGTGTTCTGTGCGACCTCATCGCTACTGCTCGATCTTTCGGTTCATCGATATAAGACATTTTAAATATTTTAAAATAAACTAGATTTAGTTTTTTTTTTGCGAATTGAAATATGTATTACTCAAGGAGCCAGGTTACATTCATCGCGACATAGTGCCAGGATGTTATCGGGGCCAGATCTTGGCCAGGTCTGAGTACCTTTATTCAGGCGACCCATGTTTGCTAATATATGGCTAACATTATTCTGCTACCTGCCTATAGTAACGATGGTCATGCCATCTATAGAAGCCAACGGTTGCTTAATTTCCTGGACTATGGCTGAATGCATCGAACGATCAAGGCCGTCAGTTTGGATCATCTTTACAGCAACTGAGCTATCCATTTCCACCGTGCATGATAAATTGGACCATTCCAAGGCCATAGCAATGCCCTCCCGACAGGCCTCCAACTCCGCTTCCAAGGGGCACTGGCAACTCCATAGGTGGCGGTAAGCTGATACGATAATCTTGCCTGCAGCGTTGCGGACGATCATACCGGTTCCTCCTGAGCCCGTGGCTGCGCAGAAAGAGCCATCGACATTGAGTTTCACTGCCCCTTCAGGTGGCTTCCTCCAGGGGCGATGTGAACCAGGTTGCTTCCTTGAGCTCTTCTTCTCCAGTTCTCCAGCAGGATCCACACCGATCACAGTTTTTCCCTTCACTGGATCAGCATTAGGAAAATTCTTGATCATCAGGATAGACTGTATATAACTACAGAGGAAGTTCTTGGAGCTCTCTATCGACGGCGCCGGTTTGTTGTGGATCACCTCATTGCGACAGTGCCATATGCGCCAAAGGGTCATCAGAATCATTGATCTGATTGTCTCTGACTTCCCATCCTGGAGATGCAGGAGCCATTCAGTGTCGGTGTTTGTCAGCTCTTCGATCGTCGGGAGCGGCCAGACCTCCGCCATCGCCTGCCACAGTGTCCTCGCCATGGGGCATCTGCAGAAAGTGTGATATGTGTTCTCACGTTCCACACCACAGATTACACAGGTGTCAGTTAGTTCAAGACACTAGTGGAAAAAGGGCTTTTAGTCCCGGTTTGCAAGGGCCTTTAGTCCCGGTTTTGTACCCGGGACTACGAAATCGGGACTAAAGGCCCCTATTTCTAGTCCCGATTTGTTACAACCCGAGCCTAGAGGGCCACCGCATGGGCGTTTTTGCTACAGGGGATGAAGGACCTTTAGTCCCGGGTCGTAATACGGCCCTGGACTAAAGATTTTTATTTTATTTTTTACGATTTTTTTTTTCGAATTATATCTTAAACTTTTGAATTGTTTGACTCGTAATCATCTTACTTGGAACATTTTTAGCACTAAGTATATTTAATCTTAAGTCAAATTATACTTGTGGTCAAACTTCCCATTCGGTCACCCATCCTAGCACTACTCCACCCTCAGCACGCTTAACTTCTCTGTTCCATCCGGATGTCCTTGCGTGAAGCCCTTTTGTACCTTGTTGTCAACACTATCATATCAATCCTATTAGCCCATATCAATATGTCATACATCTTTATTTATTGAAACTACAAACAACTATTTTAGTAAACAACAATAAATAAGTAATAATAATATTTTAATATAATGAAAGTAAAAAACTAAATAAAATAATATTTTATTCATTTTTTGCCATTATTCATTTAATATGGTATAAATAATATTTTTAAATCTGCAAATCGAAATTCGACAAATAATATATTCATTATTTTCAGAAAAATGTGAGGAATCAAAATATGGAATAAAAACTTGCTAAATAAAAAAATAACTTTTTCCCTTTTCAAATTTTAAAAATGTAAAAGAATCAGAAAAATGTGAGGAATCCATTATTTATAATTTTAAAAATCTAAAAATATGAGGAATCCAAATAAGGCTGTTAAAATCAAACTCAAATTATTTTTCCACAATTTTGATAGGTTGTACATTTTTTTCGATATCGTACGCAAAAGTTATAGCAATTTTAAGTTGCCCGCGTCACACCCCATTAGTCCAGGGCCATATCACGACCAGGAACTAAAGGGTCACCCCTTTAGTCCCGGGCTGTATCATGGCCCGGGACTAAAGGGTGTTGCCCACGCCTGCACACCTTTAGTCCCGGACCGTATCACGACCCGGGACTAAAGGTCCGAAATGACCCGGGACTAGAGTTTTCTTGGTCTCCTTGTCACTAAAAAGGTACGAACCGGGACTAGTGCTCATACTAGTCCCGACCGGTAATAAATCGGGACTAGTGTCAGACTCTAAATCAAACCGAAGCCTCTTTTTCTACTAGTGAGATTTCTTTTCTTTTTATTTTCCCAAGTAGCAAGGGAATCGGTGGCTAATTTCCATGCAAAGGTGCGTACCTTAGGGGGGCAGGGCACCCCAATAGGTCCTTCCAAATGGCCCTACGGCCATTCGGTGCCCTGCTCGTGGCGCCATAACTAGGCCGACTCAGCTCTTCCATGCCGAGCCAATACGCATTCTTCACAGTGAAGATACCATTCGGCGTTGGAGCCCATGCAAGTACGTCTTCCGCGCCTCGAGGATTTATCTTGGTTTTCAGGATTGTCTCCACATCCGCCTGCATGAAATGACGACGAAGAAGTTGCATATTCCATGTGCCCTGCTCGGTAATCAATGCTGATACACGCCGCAGGCGATAGTCCTCACGAGATGATATGGGTCGGAAGGAATGTGGTCTGGGGATCCATGGATCGCGCCAGATGCGGATACTTGTGCCGTTTCCAACTCTCCAAACTAACCCCTTCTTCAGTAATTCTAGGCCATGTTGTACTCCTTGCCACGTTTGTGACGCATTAGACGAGAGAACTGTATCTTGCAGAGCACCGTTAGGGTAGTACTTCGCTTTTAAAACCCGTGCACATAAGCTATCAGGCTTAATCAAAAGACGCCATGCTTGCCGAGCTAGCAAGGCCTGATTGAATACTCGGATGTTCCTGAAACCAAGTCCACCACAAGATTTTGGCATGCAGAGTTTATCCCACGAGATCCAGTGGGTTTTCCTTTTTCCTTGTTTTGAGCCCCACCAATAATTCCTTACCATTCTCACGAGATCATCACAAACCGCCCTTGGCAATTTGAACACACTCATTATGTAAGTTGGAATTGCTTGAGCAATGGACTTTATTAGTGTCTCCTTCGCAGCCTGAGAGGACAGACCCTCATCCCAAACTAGCAATCTTTTCAGCAGCTTTGCTTGCAGATTTTCAAATCGCCCCTTGTGCAAGCGTCCTTGTGGAGTCGGAAGGCCAAGATACTTGTCCTCAAAGGCAGCCGGTTGTACTTGTAGGATCTGTCTGATCGCTGCACTCATTGTTGGCACACAACCAGGACCAAACGGAATGGAGCATTTGTCTCGGTTAATGAGTTGTCCGGTGGCCATCGCATACCTATCAATGATGTCGCTGATGTGTTGTGCTTGTATCTGGTTGGCCTTGAAGAAAAGGAGGGTGTCATCCGCGAACAGCAAATGTGAAACACCAGGAGCTCTTCTGCACACCTTAATTGGTTTCACAAAGTTCGAATCCATGCCTTTTTTCAGGAGAGCAGATAAACCGTCAGCCACAAACAGAAATAAAAATGGGGAGAGGGGATCACCTTGCCGAAGGCCTCGCTTCGGTGCAAACGATTCAAGTAGGGCTCCATTGAGTTTGACTGAATATCTCACTGAGGTGACACAACACATTATCCACCGCACCCACTGGTGATCAAAACCCAACTTGAGCATCATCTGCACCAAGAATACCCAATCCACACGATCATACGCCTTTGAAAGGTCCAGCTTATAGGCGCAAAAGCTTTTCTCCGGATCTTTCTCTTGTTGTATGTGATGAATACACTCAAACGCAAGCATTGCATTGTCTGTGATTAAACGGCCGGGGACAAACGCACTCTGTGCCTCAGAGATGACACCATCCAGTAGCGGCCTCAGTCTGTTAACCAAACATTTAGAAACTACCTTATATATTACATTGCAAAGGCTGATTGGTCGAAATTGGGACAGCGCCTCCGGTTCATCAACTTTGGGAATCAAAACAATGGTAGTTTCATTAACTCCTTCTGGCATGATACCTGTCCGGAAGAATTCCTTCACTCCCACGATGATCTCCTCCTTCAGAACTCCCCAGTTTCGCTGGAAGAACCTTGCTGGGAATCCATCAGGTCCTGGTGCCTTCAGAGGCCCAATTTGGAAGAGCGCCTCTGATATTTCCTTTTCTGAAAATTCCGAGCACAATTTATCATTCATCTCAGGCGTGATCATCTCTTCAAATAACTCAAGGACTAGCTCTGGCTCTAAGGTATTATCCGCTTGAAAAAGGTTCTTGAAATACTCTGTGGCCATGGAACCTAGTGTGCGAGGGTCAGTTTGCCAAGATCCACTTACATCCCTTAGCTTCTTTATTCTATTTTTTCGAGCTCGCCATATTGCTTTACTATGAAAGAACCGAGTGTTTCGGTCCCCTTCTCTTAGCCAATCGATCCGGGATCGCTGCATCCACATCATCTCTTCCCTGTACAATAGTTCATTCATCTTATCTGTTACACTCCTGATTTCCGCTCTGTCAACATTCAACTGCATCAGTTCATCCACTTTCTTGCGCGCTAGTTCGAGCTCCCTATTAACTGAGCCGCATTTCTCTCTGCTCCATGCTTGTAGCCTACCCATTACGGTTCCTAGGCCCGCCCGAACATCTCCAAGGTTGTGTTTCAACCCAGCATCCTCCCAGGCCATCGCGATCCGTTCCGGCAAGCTAGGGTCTCTCTCCCACATGACCTCATAGTGTCGCCTAGCCGGTCTTGGCCCCTGAAACTCTTCCACAACACACTCTAGAATAATTGCACAATGATCAGAACAGGGTGTCACCTTGTGTACAACACGGGCTTCAGCAAAGATATTGTGCCAGGAATTGCTTGCTACTGCACGATCTAGCCGGACCTGAACATTTGCTACACCACTTCTTTTATTATCATATGTGTAAGCGAGCCCCGAGAATCCTAGATCAATAAGTTCACACAATTCTAGTGCTTCCCGGAAGTTCCTCATTTGACTCTCAGATCTTGGCGTGGCAGAGAAGTGTTCAAAAGGCCACATAGCCTCATTGAAGTCACCTAAAACACACCATGGCAGATCTGACCGGGCCCTTAAATCTCGCAGTTTGTCCCACATGAGTTGTCTCCGTTCAGTCCGTGGTTCCCCGTAAATACATGTCAGTCTCCAACGTGGTTCCTGCGATGAAAGTTGGATGAACACGTCAATGTATCGATCTGTGACTTCCTGGACATCCACAATCAGTTGTTCATGCCAGAACAATGCAAGTCCTCCACTTCTCCCATCACTATCCATCCCAGTAAAACCCTTGAGACCTAGACAACCTCGGAGCCTCTTCATTTTTTCTGCTTGTTGTCTTGTCTCACTGAGGAAAACGATTTTTGCACCAGTTGACCTACATAGGCCAACAACATCACGAACTATCGGTTTATTCCCCGCTCCCCGACAGTTCAGACTGAGGCAATTCATTGCCCCTGACGGGTCGCACCTTGCGAACCCGTCAGTTTACCAGCGGACCCAAGGCTGGTTGCCTCCAAAACACCCCTCACTCCAGTAAACTCGCCATCCACCTTGTCACTGCGCCCCTTCTTCAGTTTTCCTTCCTCTAGAAAATCCTACAAGGGGACGATCGCCATTGCCCAATTCTCCGATTCCTCCTCCTGCTGCGTCGCAACCCTCTTGCCAAGTATTGAATCAGCATCAGACATTATTGTATCCCCATTAAATACCAGCGAACTGAGACCATGTAGGGGTGATATCATTTCCTCGCTCCCCAGTCCAGTGAGGTAGCTTGCAGAAGGATAAGCAGGATACATGGCAAGTGGAATGGCGGATTCAATAACTCGTGGCTGCTCCTTCCTCGCCCCAACTCCGCGTCGATGGCGCCCAGTGGTTCTCTTTGGAATTCTCTGTCTGCCAGCTAGTCCTTCTGACTGAACCACAGGCAGGTTCAAATGATTAATCTTGTTTGCCAGCTCGGCGTCTATTTTTGATGATCCCTCCCTCTCTTGGTCCTCAAAACCATCCCACACGTCAATTTTCTCTGGGATATGCTGTCCCAAATGCCTAATGATATTTCGATTCCTCCTACTGTCATTGGGAACACCTAACGTGGCCGAGTTATCACCACTTGATGAGAAGTTTAACTCCTTGCGTGCTTGTGGGTGCTGACTGGGGCGCAGCTGTGGGGGAGCATATGCTTGCCTACGTTCGTACCTATGCACAGGTGAACAACGAAGGTTTGAGTCATACTCCAGCGAGGGAACCCCAATCCTCTTCTTCTCACATGTCGTATCATCATGTCCAATAAATCCACACCAGAAGCAGAAATATGGTACATGCTCATATCGAAGCAGATAAGTGGTTCTCTCTAATTTCCCTTTCACCTGCGTGGTTATACTAGTTCTCAGGCGTCTATAAACCGGAAGCTCCACACGCACTCTCAGGAAATCATACGGACTGTTCCCCTCAGCATCCAGATCTACCTCAATGAACTTCCCCAGCTTATTGCCTAAGATCTCAGCTGTTTCCTTCTTCTGCCTATTCCAGGGCATATCGTAAATCTGCACCCAGATCGAAACTGCATTTAGCTCAGTTTCCGAGGGTCTTGCCTCTCCTTGGATCTTAGCGACCAGCAAGGGGTAGCCTCTGTAAATCCATGGACCTCCTCTCGCCACAAAATTAAAATCTCCCTCTGAATACAGAGTAATTCTGAACCAGTTCTTCCCTAAGGGTGCAAAATTCACCCCCGTCCGCAAGTGCCATACCTTATTGTTGAAGTGGTCTGTCAAATCATCTATGTTTGGCCTCCTTTGACAGACGTATCTGCCCATCATCTGCCAACGCTGCCGAATCTCTGGTGGTTGCTCTTCCTCATCCGGTTCCAGTTCAACAACGTCGTCATCCTCCATATCCACCCCCCCCCCCTCCAAAAACTCATCTTGATCTGGTAGCCCCTCCCTCCTCGCTGACTGCCAATTGCTGCTTTCCAGTCCTCTACTAGCGCCCACCAGTCGACGAACGTTGCCACTGTTAGGAATAGACAAATTGTATTCCCTGGGGGCCAAAGGTCACAACATATAGTTACAGGCGAGAATATGCAGGAAACCCCCTAACAGGTGGGGAAAATACACATATATAAATATACATCTAACACCCCCCCCCCCCTCAAACTCATGGTGGATCCACAACACTGAGTTTGGAGAGTAAGAAGTCATGCTGCACTCTAGTTTGTGCCTTTGTAAAGAAATCCGCCAACTGCAAATCTGAAGGCACATACTGAAGCACAACAACCTGAGCCTGCACCTGAGCACGTGTATAAAAAGAATCAACACCAATATGCTTGGTAAGCTCATGCTTGACCGGATCACATGCAATACTGATAGCACCTGTACTGTCAGACAAAAGTGGAGTGGGTGTCGTAACAGAGACCCCAAAATCTGCAAGCAACCACCGTAACCATGTCACCTCAGCAATCAACAAGGCCATAGCTCGCAACTCGGCCTCTACACTCGAACGGTAAACTGCAACCTGTTTCTTCGTCTTCCAAGCAACAAGCGAACCACCAAGAAACACACAGTAAGCAGAAAGTGAACGACGATCCGAAGGATCACTCGCCCAAGTAGCATCCGAGTAGCACTGGAGCTGGAGAGAGATGGAACGAGGAAAGAAAAGGCGACGAGCAATCGTGCCACAAAGATAACGAAGAACACGGAGGAGATGACTATAGTGGACAGTGGTAGGAGCTGAGACAAACTGACTCAGAATATGAACAGGATAAGATATATCAGGACGAGTGACAGCAAGATAAACAAGACTCCCAACAAGATGGCGATAACGCGTCGGATCAGGAAGAGGATCACCATCAGTAGGACGAAGCTTAA
This sequence comes from Avena sativa, assembly GCA_916181665.1. NCBI lineage: Eukaryota > Viridiplantae > Streptophyta > Magnoliopsida > Poales > Poaceae > Avena > Avena sativa. The sequence continues at coordinate 441,138,682 of OV702283.1, forward strand.
CATTAAGCTCCATAGGAGTCTCAACAGTGCGCTCATCCCCAAGAGCAGCACGAGCAAAAAGATCCTGAATATACTTTTCCTGAGAGATAGAAAAGCCATCAGAAGTGGAAGAAACCTCGACCCCAAGGAAATAGCGGAGAGGACCAAGATCGGTCAAAGAAACTGCTCACGAAGATGAGCCTTAACAAAGGCAATATACTCAGGATCATCACCAGTAATGATCATATCATCAACATAGAGAAGGAGAAGAGTGCGTCCACGAGGAGAAGTGTGGACGAACAGCGCTGGATCATGAGCGCTGGGAGAGAAACCAGCAGCAGTCACCACAGAGGCAAAACACTCAAACCAGGCACGAGGGGCCTGTTTCAGGCCATAAAGAGAACGCCGAAGGCGACAGACCATCCCATCAGGGACAGAGTACCCGGGAGGAGGCTGCATGTAAACCTCCTCACTCAACTCTCCATTAAGAAAAGCGTTCTGAACATCAAGCTGAGACACAGACCAGTGTCGAACAGAAGCGACAGCAAGAAGAGTACGCACAGTGGTCATATGAGCCACAGGGGCAAAAGTCTCATCATAGTCACGGTCGTGCTTCTGCTGAAAGCCACGAGCTACAAGATGCGCTTTGTAGCGCTCAAGAGATCCATCAGAGCGGGTCTTAATTTTATAGACCCACTTACACGTGATAGGACGAACACCGGGAGGGGGAGAGACAAGATCCCAGGTGCCAGTGCGCTCAAGCGCAGCAATCTCCTCAGCCATAGCAAGCTGCCATTCAGGATGACGCTCAGCATCCCGATAAGAAGTCGGCTCGGAGGCAACAGAAAGACCGTACTGACTAGGAGAGTAACGGTCTGGAGCACGACGTGGACGAGTCGCCAGAAGAGGAGAGGGAAGCTCGTTAGAAGAAGAAGAAGAAGAAGAAGAAGACATATCAGAAGAAGAAGAAGGGACATCATGAGGAGGATCTGGAACATGAGTGCGACGAGAATAATGAAAGGGAAAAGGAGACAACGGTGAGGTGGGCGGAGGATCAGAAGAAGAAAAAGGAGAACTAGGTGGGGAGGAGGACAACGGAGTCGAAGAGGATTGCGCCGGGGATGAAGAGGTCCCATCAGAACAAGGTCCAGGAGGAGGGACAATAGGAACAGAAGGAGGTGCATCAGGAAACAGAAGAAAGGAGATATCATCCACCGGGTAGGTACAAGAGGTGGGGCGAGGGTAGAAGGGACGCGTCTCATCAAACATGACGTCACGAGAGATGCGCATCCGACGACCAACAGGGTCCCAACAGCGATAGCCCTTATGCTCATCACTGTAGCCAAGAAATACACACTCAACAGACTGAGCGGTCAGTTTGGTGCGTTCACGAGGAGGGAGAAGAACATAGCAAACGCAACCAAACGAACGAAGAGCCGAGTAGTCTGGAGAACCACCAGAGAGACGCTCGAGAGGGATGCCACCTTGGAGGGCAGCAGAAGGCTGGATGTTAATGAGATAAGTCGACGTAGCGACAGCCTCAGCCCAGAAATGCGGCGGAAGAGAAGAAGCAATCATCATAGCACGGGTGGTCTCAAGAATATGACGATGCTTACGCTCAGCGACACCATTTTGAGCATGTGCACCGGGACAAGAAAACTGAGCAAGGGTGCCCTGCTCAGCAAGAACACCACGCAGGTGCTGAGAGATATACTCACCAGCAGAATCAGCACGGAACACACGAATGGGCGAGGAATACTGAGTGTGAACCATAGCCGCAAAGCGCCGATAAATGGACAACACCTCACTGCGAGAGCGCATGAAATATATCCAAGTGTGACGAGAAAAATCATCGATAAAGAGAACATAGTAGCGATGACCTCCTTTCGAGGGGAAAGGAGCTGGACCCCAAACATCAGAGTGAACAAGATCAAAAGGACGCTCGGACACAAACTCACTGTGAGGATACGGTAGCTGAATCTGCTTACCAAGGTGACAACCCTGACAATCCAAAGAAGCGTTTCCGGAGACAGACCCCAGAACACCATGATGAACTAAAGACGAGAGGCGAGAACCACATAAATGTCCAAGACGATGATGCCACTGCTGAAAAGAGCTAGTAGCGGCAGCTACAGATGCCGAGGAACTAGCGACGGTGGCATCAGAAGGAAGACGAAGCCAGTGAAGCTCCCAGAGGCCATCATGGCGGCGGGGGCCAGCACCAAGCATAGCGCCGGTGCGACGATCCTGAACAGAACAGGAATCAAAGTCGAGAGTGATGCTACAACGAGAGTCAACGATCTGACTACCAGAAAAGAGTTGCATGTTAAGTTGAGGAACATACGCAACAGAAGGAACATAAAATGAGGAAGTACTAAGAATGCCTCGACTAATGACTGGGTGAGGGGTACCATCGGCAGTAAGAACACGAACAGGAGGGTCGACAGGTCGAACAGAATGCAATGAGGAAGAGTCAGGAGTCATATGAAAAGAAGCTACAGTATCAAGAAGCCATGGGGATGTACCTGGAGAAGGACGAGGTGGTCGCTCAATGCCAGAAAACTCAGTCGCAGAACCAGCAGAACCTGTCGGTGAAGAATCCCAAGCATCAAGCAGGCATCGAAGCTGTGCTATCTCATGCGCAGAAAGGGGCACGACTGGAGAGGTCGAGGTACAATCAGGTGCCGACGAGGAGCTGTCACCAACACACACAGAGGCTGCCAAAGGTGACGAAGGAGTGCAATACACCGATGAAGACGGAGTCGACGAAGGACGGTCACAGCCGCCTGAAGAAACCGCAAGAGTCGATGTCGAGCGGCGGGCCGACATAGACGGGGACGGCGAAGCGCGGCCATAACCACGTGAAGAGGCCGCGAAAAGCGATGTAGAGCGGCAGACCGACGTAGACAGAGTCGGTGAAGAGCAACAAGGAAGCGGAGACGAGGTCGGATAACCACAGGAAGAATCCGCGAGGACCGACATAGAGTGGCGCGCCGACAAAGATGAAGTCGACGGGCAAGGGCCAAGTAACGAAGGAAGACCCGAGCGCATGACGGGAGCATCGGAAGAAACAACAACAAGAGACGGAGACAACATCATTTTTTTTCAACGATCAGGTCGGACGAAAGAGACAGGAAAGAGCCAGCAGGGAGACAGCGGGGCGCCGGCCAGAAGTACGCGGGGCAGGGAGTATAGCAGGAGGGCATGACAGGGAGTAGCAGTGGCGGGGCCCGAGCGGAAGTGAGCGGTTATGCACGAGGGTAAGGCAGAATTGGGTGTAGATGGTTTTCAGAGGACCACGGCGGCAGATCGATCCGGGGATTGGAAGCAGAGTACCACGGCGGCGAGACCAAGCGGTCAGAACGGGAACCGGCAGTGGCCGGGGCGAGCTGACGGCGGCGGCGATCACAGGAAGAGGACCGGTAGGCACGAAAACCCTAAAACCGGCTCTGATACCATGTTAGGAATAGACAAGTTGTATTCCCTGGGGGCCAAAGGCCACAACATATAGTTACATGTACATGCGAGAATATGCAGGAAACCCCCTAACAGGTGGGGAAAATACACATATACAAATATACATATAACAGCCATGACTTGGATCCTGCGACGTCCCCATCAGCAACTTCGGGTGGGAAGGTGCCTCGCCGGCTCCCCCTTGATCACCCCCATTGCGAATAGTGTCCATCACAGGAGTTATTGCGTGATCACGATCAAGACCAGGGTCGTATGCGTACAGAGGATTATCGAAGACGGCGTGTTGACTAGCTGGCTCCACGATCGCGGAGTCCTTATTAGAGAACAACATATCCGAAACTCCCACCGACACCACTGATAGGCCACGGCGTACTCTTCCCGGATTCCCCATCCCAAGAGATATGGACTCTTTCCTGACTTCCGAGACACGATGACTCCGTATACTCATGACGCTCCCGTGCGGAAAAGGTTGGCGGCGCGAGATCGCCCGCGGATCGCCTAAACCCTAACCCTAACGCGTAGCCAGACAGATGATTCCGAGTTCAAGAATTGAGAATGTGGCCCGTGTTTTCGGCGAGGGATCAAAAATTTCAACCAACCCACCCACTACATGCCAGTCTGTATGTTTTTGCTGCATGCAGAGCCCATAAGTCCAGCATTATTGGGCACAATTCTAGGCCTCGAATCCAAGAGTTGTTCAAATTATCTCTTTGTCGTGCACGGTTAATGGATGGTGGGCAAACATTCGTCGCGACAAGAGAGATAACCAAAAGAAGTAGGACATCACGATCTCGATTTATGCAATAATCTGGCAGACAGGTTTTTCAGAATGAGCCTGTGCCGACTGTGATGGTTGCCAAGCTAGTTGAGGCCGACATTGAGTTGCTCATGGTAGCAAAGCGTTCTCCTGGGCCTATTTGAGTTAGATCGGTGTTGTACATGCAATGTGCGCATATAACCGGTGTTAGTAATTTTTTTTCTTGTACCATGGGTTTTCCCTCCTCTCCTATAGTGTAAAGACAGAGCACATGCCGTTCCCCTCAAAAAAATTGTTTGTGGCATTGACGAGGAAGATAGAGACTAGATACTTGATTGCCACGATCCCGGAGGTAGTTAGAGTAATTGACGGCTTTTGGTAGGATACTGGAGTACTTTGTTACATTTATCGCCGAAATATTCTTAGATATGTATTCGGAATTGTCCCGCTGGAGGACTAGCTAGGTATTCTTAGCTATATGTAGTCTAATGCATACCCCGATAAAGTGTGCTTTCACTACACTATGCGCTCTTTTAAGAATTGCCACCTGATGATCTCAAGTTTGATCATACATACATGTACCCATGAAATTTATCAGGTTAAGTGTTTTGTCAAGAGAACCATGAATTATACACACTACTTTATTAGACAATCGGTGTGTCTCATAGAATCCTAGACTATTGGTACAAGAATCACTACCAGCAAGGCCAACACCACAAAGCCAACAGAAGATAATGTCACCGAGGATGGTATGCTGCCCTTGTCCTTCCTCAGGAACATTGCTTCATAGAACGGGATACTGGTGATCACTAGCATCCCACAAATAATGAGTTGGGGAGAAAATACATTCAAGCCAACTATCGTGATTTGACGAAGCCCTCCCACCATGCAAAGGTTGAGTAACGTGATGGTTGCAATGATCACGAGTTCTGGAGTTGATGACCCGAACTCCATAATTTCCTGCTCGTACCTCTTGGATACATCTTCATCGCTTACCTTTGATGAAACCACGAATGACATCTGTGACAGTCCTAGTAACTTCCGAAGTGTGTCAATGACACCAAAGAGATACGACGTTATTCTTTTAACTAACCACATTCTTTGTCCATTCCACCAGCCTTTCAACGTGTCTCCACATGACAATGCCTCGTATAGACTATACAAGTTCTTCACAAAGAAGACATATATGAAGGGTGCGATCCATGGACTTGTCATCTGAAGACACATGAATATTTGTTTTAGTTTTGATAAAAAAAAGATACGTAGCTAAGGTTAGGGGTTTCATATCATGAATCATTACCTCTGGGAAAAGGGGTGTGCCTTTGAGGAGGGCTAGTGAAGGGATGGTAACATAATATAGTGTCGCGAGTGAATTTGGGGCCCATAGTCCATAGATACAATAGCCCATTTGAAGACGCAATCCGATTTTTCCATGCCCAAACAAGAATGAGCAGTACTTTGAAAGAAAAATTGAGAAATTACCCTCGCTCCATCTCTTGTGTTGCAGCAGTGTCTGAGCAAGTGTTGTTGGACCTACACCCAAAAACGCTGGTCTTGTAGGTAAGTTGAAGATTGACCCCCATCCTCTGCAATGTATTGCCAATCCGGTGATTGCATCCTCCACTGGGCAACCATATTTTAGCCCAATCTCATCTCCCCACTGCGTGCCAAGTTCATATGTGCAGGTTGCTAAGAACTTCGCTTTCTCCTCAATCTCATGTATACTTTCTTGTGTTTGGTCCTTGATTCCTCCATTCCAGTCTTCCTTGTAGTCTTTGGTGAATCTCCTACCGCAAAGGATCTCCCTTCTATGGAAACATCCAGTGCCAATATACAGAGGGCCACCCACGCTGTCCAAACCACGCAACTCCACCTTTATATTGAGTAGCTATGTTAGTTCCGGGACATTTGAGCATGCATAATCATTCCTCATATTATAGAGAAAATGAGAACGATAATGATTAATCTAAAAAAGGGTACTGAAGGTACAATTTTATGTTGCTAACCTTATTAATGACTTGTAGGGAGTTCCCATATATATTGTTCTTGGTCATATTGTTATAGTTTTGAGGGTACTGCACAAATCCGATCTTGTGACTGTTGGAGATATGCCCTAGAGGCAATAATAAATGTAGTTATTATTATATCTTTGTGTTTATGATAAATGTTTACATTCATGCTATAATAGTATTAACAAGGAAACCATTAATACTTGTGTGATTTGTAAACTTAATTTGAAGTCCCTAGTATAGCCTCTATACTTCACTAGCTTGTTGGTTGATTAATGATTGTGGTTTCCCTGTCATGAACATTGAGATGTTATCAACAACAAGATCATATCGTTAGGAGAATGATATGGTGGACATACTCCTATAGACAAGCGTAGCATAAAGATCAAGTCATTTCAATAGTTCAATTGCTATATGCTTTCTGATACATAGTAACCTGATTCCTTCGACCATGAGATCATGCATATCACCTTTACCGGATGGATGCTTTGATGACATCAAACACCACACCGTAACTGGGTGGTTATAAAGGTGGCATTGAGTGTTTGGAAAGTATTGGTTGAGACACATGGATCAAGAGTGGGATTTGTCCATCCACATGACGGATAGATATACTCTGGGCCCTCTCGGTGGAATGTCATCCAATTAGCTTGCAAGCATGTGACTTGGTCACAAGGGATCACATATCACGGGAACGAGAAAAGAGTACTTATCAGTAACGAGGTTGAACTAGGTATGCGGAGATACCGACGATCATAACCTCGGATAAGTAACATATCGTGAGACAAAGGGAAATTGGTATCGTATGTAAGTGGTTCATTCGATCGCAAAGTAATCGTAGAAATATGTGGGAGCCATATGAATTTCCAGATTCCTCTATTGGTTATTGTTCGGAGAAGTGTCTCGATCATGTCCGCATAATTCACGAACCGTAGGGAGACACACTTAAGGATTCGACGTTGTTTTGAGTAGTTATGGTATTATGAGAAAGAGACCGAATGTTGTTCGGAGTCTCGGATGGGATCCGGGATATCACGAGGTGATCCGGAATGGTCCGGAGAATAAGATTCATATAAGGAAAGTCCCATTTCGGAGTAGCGGAATGATTCCGGTGTTTTCATCGGGAATGTTCTAGAAGGTTCCGGATTGTCCGGCACTCCGGGGGGGGGGAAGGGTACATGAATGTGTCATTACATATTGGAATGATTGCATCATGTACTAAGTGTTCTTGCTGTCCCAAATAAAGGATTAAATTGAATCCTAAAACAGAAAAGTCAAATGTCCAGTTTGAAAGTCAAACGGCTAAAACAAGAAACTGTGGGAAACAAGAAAGAGGAGTTGGGAACCGACTTGAGGGAGGAGTCTCCTCCCCAAACCGGCGCGCCACCCAAGGCCGACTTGGGGAGGGACTCCCCTCCCCTGGCCGCGCCTCCCCATCTATAAAAGGAGGGGCAGGGCTCCCCTCCTAGACACACAAGTTTCCACCTCTAAATCTCCGGTTTAGAGCCGTTTTGGTTTAGAGCTTCTAATTGCTTTAGCCAGCGGTTTAGAGCCTTCTAATTGGTTTAGAGCCTTTTAATTGGTGTGTCTAATTACTAGACCACTAATAGCCTCTCTCATAAGCTCCACCATACTCGCACCGGCTTAAGGCGAAGCCCTGCGGGATTTCCCCTCTACTTCCGGTACCACGCCGTTGTGCTGCCGGAATCGCGAGGAGAGTGCTACAACCTCCGCTGCCTGCTGGAACAAGGGAGAGGAAGGTCTTCGTCGAGTACCGAACGTGTGACCGACTACGGGAGCGCTGCCGGAACGTGGCGCCGGAAGGATCGTCTACGCGATCTTGAGATCGGAAAGAGTACGACTACATCACCCACGAGAATCCGCTCTCGTTAAACGCTTTGGAATCTTCGAGGGTAAGTTATACCATCGACTCGTTGCTACAATCTAGTAGATAGATCTTGGCTTGTTTGTTTGTATGCGATAGAAAATTTTTGTTTTCCTTGCTACGAACCCCTACAGTGACCCATTTCTTCGTCAAGGAAGAAGCATAGGGATTCTCGGATTGCATCTTTGTTGTTGGAATACATGTCGCAGTCCGCATTCATGATGATAGGGCTGTTGCTTATCACCGATGATACCCTTATCTGCATTTGAGTAGAAAAATGAGCACGCTTCAGAAAATCCATTATGACGAAAGCATTCCAACCTTTCATGGAATAAATTTTTATTTGGCCATAGAAATTTTATTCAAAATTTCTAGTATATGCTATACAGACATACCTACTAAATGGTATAGGTATATAAAAATCATGAATAAGTTATTGTATATGTGTAAAACCAACATGTTTTAAACAAAAAATAATGCATTTCTTTGACAAAAGGATGGACAAATTGAGATTCATGCATTTTCAAATAAGGGAGAAATTATAATGTGAACTGATGATATAATGACGTGAAATGTCTTATTTGGGTGTCAACTTTATGCTATGACTTTCTCAAAGGGAAAAAGCACATCATATAATTTTGTTACTCTTGTCCAGCAATAATGTTTCTTGGGAACTTAGAAAATGAACTAGAATTCGGTATAACTAGTATGCCGCCAAGCAAGAATATGAGTCTATTTTCTAATGAAAACTCTAAAGTTTATAATAAAGTGTCTACTTAGTATATATATGATGGGGAAAGGGTAGTGAGTGCACCAGAGCATTCATGGCCCCAGCTTTGAAGTTATGGTGGTGTTGAGGCCTCTTCTCGCGCGCCATATATACAAGTGTTGGTAGCACATTTCCTTCTGTGTCAACTGCATTTTGGTCTTTCCCATCTATCAGAATCTAGCAAAAGAAACTACTTCAGAACTTCAAACTCCCAAATACGGTGCAAGTTATTTACTACAAAATCATACAAACATGTACTCCACTTTGGATGGCAGGAAACCTACCTGGACAATTGGTTGATGATCTTTTGAGTAAATTTCAATATTCCATTCATCAAATCCTTTATGGTTTGCTTTGGTTTCTTCAGGAATTTTGCCTGACATAACAATTGTATCAATTCACTGAGTCATTTCGTCATACATGTCCTGCCCAAAAAATGTAATGATATTGTTAGTTGCAATGCCATATGTTGAGCACCTTGGGTAGGTTGCACACCCTCGACATTGAATTTTTAATATCCAATCTAGTCATGTGTTCTAATTCATTCCATGTTCATTAGACATTTGATTACACATGTTAAAAAGATGTTTGGAATATGTTCTTACCTTGATAAGTGACCACTCTTTTGGAGTGCACAAATCTTGAAGCCCATCTGACTCTGAGAAGTAAATAGCCGGTGACCTCGGCTCAATGTTATATCTCTTGCAGAATGGTATCCAATACTTTGCAAATGACGAGGCCTCCCACATAGCATAGAAAGTGAGAACTGAGCCTCCATCGTCAGAAAGGTACACGCTTAATTTCTCAGTTGGGTATTCGTATGCCATGAGCGATAGGATGGTGGAGATGACAAGACTTGGTGGTTCTGATTGTGGGTCTGCAGTGCATACGAAGATGTCCACGCAAGGTAGCCTTTCCCCATACCTTGCAAATAACATAGTAACTGTGTTAATGCTTAGTGCGCCATACATATGCAGTGTTGGCTTATATGTCCAAAAATAACAGCGCAGTAGTACACTAAACACCCTTCAGCTGTCGACATAGGTCCCTTCGTTTTTATGAGATTGTGACAATTGTGAGGTGTAGACTGCAAGATTTATCGGTCGGTGATTAATTACGGAATCAGGTAAGAGTTGATGTGGTAAAATGGACTTATTACAAGGAAGCACTCCATGATAGTCTAAATGAACTTAATTATATATGCACTTTGGCCTTGGTATTGGATCCTATGTTTTGAGGCAATCATTCTTCCAAACGATCTTACCATTTGCTTTTGAATATCATCTTGCAGAATACAAACTCTTGTGCTACGTTTAAAAGTTCAAGGAATAACAAGTAGTACAACAACATCAAACTTTTGTTTAATTTGCTAATAATAAAACATGTCTAGATACATATATTTCTAAAAAGAACTACAATGTTTTACGTTAGTGAAGATGGAGTACCAGCAGTGGGTACCAGTCTACCCATTATTATACTTTTATAACGAAGTAAACAAGTACTTACCAGCAGCATTAGACTACAAGAAATGAGTATAAAAAAGAACTACTAGTTGGACAGAGGGGGGATATTTGTTTAGATTCGCATATGTACTTACATATATTTTATTATATAGATAAATGTAAGTCTAGACAAAGCTAAGTCACTTATTTTCAGACGAAGAGGGTAGCTTTAGAAGGTTTTTGCTTAAAAACGCAGACATCAAATAGAGCTAGGTGATCTCTTCAGGCGGAGGCATGTTAATGACTTCTGAGACGCCCGTTCAGCTCTACAACATGCCCAAGAAGAACACGGCACGGAAATCATCTTACCAGGTTCTAACAAGACGAGAGATATTCATGGAAGGTAAGCAACTCGGAGCCAGCGCTCCCCCGCAAAAAAAAAAAAGTCAGAGCTAGCTTGCTGCATGGTACTGTATATCTCATGAAGATGGACAAACCTGGCGGCGAGCCTGTCCTTGAAGGGGCGGCGGTGGACGGGGCTCCAGCGCACGGACTGCGTGATGACCCAGTAGGCCGAGTACCAGAGCTCCGCCGCCAGCATGCCCAGCCACGCCGCCCTGCCCTCGCCGGCGGCCGGCACGTGCGTGGCCCTGTAGTAGAGCACCAGGAGTATCCCGGCGGCCACCGTGACGGCGTGGAGCCTGTACACCGCCCTGCCCCCTAAGCTCTCCGTCGCGAACAGCCGCCTGCTCTCCGGCGTCGTCTCCATCCCGCTCGCGAGCCTCTGTTTCTCTCCGACTCTTGTCAACTCTCAAAGCTTCTCCGGCCGGAGCTCGCTGCTGGACGGGATAGTGCTCAATCACAGGCGCAGCTCGCTTATATAGTGGGTGGCAAAGGCGCAGCTCGCCCCACCTACCTACCTCTTGCAGGATTGGCTGGCGCCTCGCGGGGGTCTCTGGTCGCTCAGCCATCTCAAACGTGCCAACTGGCTAGTGTAAACTAGTTCTTGGGGCGAATCCTTTTCGCCTGGACCGATCAATCTCAGTGCCTCGCGTTGCGCATGATCTAAGTAAATTAATCATAGAGCATATCTAGCAGATCTCGATAATCTAATCGGCCATGTTAGAACGTTTGGAACAACTTAAACATCAACCGATTGCAAGCTAAGAACACATAAACATCATTAGGCACTGGGATTAGAGCATCCCCACTGGTTGGACGTTCCAGTCCAAAATCCGAACCTATTTTTGGCCGGACGAAACTAGATTTCGTCCTGGGAACGCCGAGTTTTCCATTCGTGTACCCAGGCCGTGTTTCCAGACGAAGAGAAAACGGTAACATATTCAAAATTTTATCGTTCCCGCCGGTGATAGCTCGACCAAAAGGTGTTTGACAGAATAACGCCCAACAAGTCCGGCGACAAATTATTACAGAACTGGGCAAAAAGGCTCGGCCATCAGTCGTTGAAGGGGATAGGCTCCTGCGGCGTGGTCGATGCGGCGGGGTCGAGCGTCTCGGCCGACTGGTTGGAGGAGGTGGAAGCGGAGCTCGGCGTAGCAGTGGCGTTCGGCGCAGGGGCGTTCGGCGCAGTGACATGCGTGATCTCGGCGTTGTCCTCCTGGAGAATGGCATTGCGGCGCGCCATGTACCAGGCCTTGACCGTGAACTCATCGTCGACGTGTCCTCGCCGCCCATCAGGAACTGGAGATCCGTGTTCCTCTTCTTGGCGGTGGCCTTGAGGAGGTCCATCTTCTGGCCTTGGTTCTGGAGAAGTTGCGCCCACCTCTCGTCGCTCTTCTTGACCCTCTTCTCGGCGTGTGCCCTCGTGTTGGCGATGCACTTCTCGATTGAAGCCTGGAGACGCTCTGCGGGAGGTCCGGCGGCTTTGAGCATCTTCGCCTTCTTCTGGCCGATCTCCGGCCTTCCTTCGCCGGCAGCAGGGGAGGGGCCTCTGGGTTGTACACGTCGTCCTTGGCTTGGCGAGGCTCAGGCGAGTGTCCCGCCATTTTTCGCAGTGCTCGATCTCGTGGAACATATGGTGGAACTTGAACTCCGCCTTCATGTCCTCCCGGTACAAAGCGAGTGCACGAAGGAGCTGCAAAATGGAAGACAAAGTGTGTCAAGATATGCTTGAGCTTGTCATAACTTCGGCTAGTATTCGCGAATACCTTGTTGTCCAAATTTTACCCGCTGGCTTGTTTGCGTTCCACCTCTTCCACGCACATGTGCCACTTGCTACACGCATGTTGGATGAGCCCCCAATGGTTGGTCATGGCCTTCTTCCCTCGCTCCATATGAATTTTGTTATACATTGGGTCGCAAAGGCTACGCTCATCGAACGCTAGCTTCACGCGCTTGCAATAGTTATCGAAGTTTTGGTTGGCACCGGTGAAGGGATCCATACTCACCGTTTTCCAAGCTTCGGCGAGACAAAGGTCCTTGGGCACCGTCCACTTGATGCGTGCCTCCGACGCAAATGTGCCCGGCTTCTTCTTGCCCTTGTTGCCCTTCGTCGGAACCACGGCATCAACCTCGGCGTCCTCGGCCTGCATCGGTTGTGCCTGCGTCTCCTCGGTGCCGGGGTCAGCGAAATCCTGAGACTCGATACCGTGTTCAGCATAGGCCCGGGACTATTCTTGAGTGAAGAAGGAGGGGTGGACGGCCGAGCCTTGGGCGATCATGTCCTGCATGTATGTATCGGACGACATGACGGCCGAAATTCCGCCAAACGGGTTGTGGGCGCCGGCCTCGCCGTAGGTTACTTGCGACGAGCTTCCGCCGAAAGGCAATGGGCCGCAGCGCATCGCCGACGAAGGACCCGCGTATGCCGGATAGGTGGAGTAGGGGATGTTCATGTCGACGTTGAAGGCCGAAGAAGGGCGAGGCGCGGGGCAGGGGAAGACCACGTTGAGGTTGAACCCGCCATCGAACTCAGGGGACAAGGAGTACCTCTGCCGATCATTCGTCTGGCTCTCCTGGAAGCCAGCGGCGATAATCCGGCCGGCGAGCCGACGCTTGCCTGGCTTCCCATCATCGCCGCGCGTGACGCCGCTGCCTGCTTTGCCTGATTCACCGCCATCATCGCCGCCTACTGTTCGGCCTGCTCTTGTTCTTGCCTAAGCTTCGACCTCTCCTTCCGTTCGTCCGACGGATCTTCCTCCTCTGCATAGTGGCCACCCACTCGGCGATGGACATGCCCTCCAGCTTCGTCGCTGGTGCTCTCGGCTTCCTTGCCTTCTTCTCCCCTGAAACCTCGCCGAGATTCGATCTGGGTTTGACGAAGCTCTTAGGCGGCATGGAGGGCGGGAGCTCGGCGAAGTGGCGGGAGTGGGGGAGCAAGAAAAGGGCAGGATTTCGGCCTTCTCTCGCCGACAGAGCTGGCCCACGCCCATTTTCGCTTCGTCCGGCATTTTCAGGGCGTTCCCAGAATTCTGGGAATGGCCTGGAAAGACCGGACCAAACACTAGTGGAAACGAGGTCTTTTGTTGATCCCGAAAAAGTCCTTTAACACCGGTTCTTTCACGAACCGGTGTTAAAGGGGGGGCCGTACCAGTGTGGCCCCTGCGGCAAAAAAGGAGCCCCCCTTTAACACCGGTTCGTGCCACGAACCGGTGTTAAAGGTCCCTGCAGCAGTGGCCCGCGCACCCCCCCCCCTTTAACACCGGTTCGTGGCATGAACCGGTGTTAAAGGGGGGGCTATATAAGACACCACCCCAGCCCACACACACACCCCACTCTTCCATTCTTACACATTTTGGAGCCCAGCAAGAGGGTGTGAAGAGTGCTAGTTTGTGTTTTTTTCATATGCACTAGAGGTGTTCGGTGAAATGCCCGAGAGCTCAAAATAAGCTTTCTTGTTGCTCTTTCCGTCTCGGTCGAGGTCGGCAACTATAGTTTCATGTGTCATTAATGTACTATATATATAAATGGTCATCTCCCTATTATTTTTTGATATATACTACATATTAATGCAGATGAATCGGCAATGGATGTACGGTGACCGCCGCACTTCCGAGTACATTATGGGCCTCCAAAATTTCATCGTTGTGGCTAATGCAAACCGTGGTCACAATGGTTTTATGTGCTGTCCGTGTGTTCACTGTCAGAACAAGAAAGACTACTCAAATACCAGAACCATTCACGCCCACCTGCTTCGATCCGGTTTCATGCCCAGCTATAATTGTTGGACCAAGCACGGAGAAAAAGGGGTTGTGATGGAAGACAACGAAGAAGAAGAGGATGATGACAACTATCATAATATGTATCCTGAATATGATGATAATGCAACGGAGGTAGATAATGAAGATCAAGAGGGAGCAGATGGGCCCGCTGATGACGATCTTGGTCGGGCCATTACTGATGAAAAGGAAGAATGTGAAACTGAAAAGGAGAAGGAGAAGCTGGAGCAGATGTTAAAGGATCACAAAACATTGTTGTATCCAACTTGCGAAGATGGCCACAAAAAGCTAGGTGCCACACTGGATTTGCTGCAATGGTTGGCCTGCTCTTAGTAACATTTCAGGGCAGACAAACAAGGGATACAATGCATGCACACACTGTTTAGATGATACTGAAAGTGTATATTTGGATAAATGTAAGAAGTTCGTGTACCTAGGGTATCGCCGATTTCTTCCGAACCTGCATCCAGTAAGAAAGAAAGGCAAGCATTTCAAACGTCTGGCAGAACCCCGGAGGAAGCCTGTCCTCCGTACCGGTGAGGAGGTATTTGCTATGGTCAAGGACCTAGAAGTAATCTTTGGAAAAGGTCCTGGCAGTCTATCTGTTCCGAATGACGATGCCGGACACGCGCCCATGTGGAAGAAGCAATCTATATTTTGGGACCTACCCTATTGGAAAGTCTTAGAGGTCCGCTCTTCAATCGACGTGATGCACGTGACGAAGAATGTTTGCGTGAACCTGCTAGGCTTTCTAGGAGTGTATGGGGAGACAAAAGATACACCGGAAGCACGGCAGGACCAACAACGTCTGAAGGCCCCTGAAGAGCCTATGCATCCTGAGAACGAGAAGGGTAAACGATGCCACTTAACTCCTGCTAGCTACGCTCTTACCAAAGTAGAGAAGGAAATCTTTTTTGAATGTCTGAGCAGTATCAAGGTCCCGTCTGGCTTCTCGTCGAATATAAAGGGAATAATAAATATGGCAGAGAAAAAATTCCAAAACCTGAAGTCTCATGACTGCCACGTGATTATGACACAATTGCTTCTGATTGCATTGAGGGGGCTTCTACCTGGAAATGTTCGAGTACCCATTGTGAAGATATGTGCATTCCTCAATGCAATATCTCAGAAGGTAATCAATCCAGAAAGCCTACCAGGGTTACAAACAGATGTGGCCCAATGTCTTGTCAGCTTTGAGTTGGTGTTCCCACCATCCTTCTTCAATATTATGACGCATCTCCTGGTTCACCTAGTAGAAGAGATTGCCATTCTCGGTCCTGTATTTCTACACAATATGTTCCCCTTTGAGAGGTACATGGGAGTCTTAAAGAAATATGTTCATAACCGTGCTAGGCCAGAAGGAAGCATCTCCAAGGGCTATGTAACAGAGGAGGTCATTGAGTTCTGTGTTGATTTTATTCCTGACCTTAAGGCGATTGGTGTTCCAGAATCACGACATGAGGGGAGACTACGTGGAAAAGGCACCCTTGGATGTAAATCAATGATATGTAGGGACGGGCATTCTCTCAATCAAGCACACTACACGGTTTTACAAAGATCTATCTTGGTTGCCCCGTATATCAATGAACACAAGAATTTAATACGCCTCAAACACCCGGGGCAGTCTGATGAATGGATTATAAGTGAACACATGGCAAGTTTTGGCGGCTGGCTGCAAGGACTTCTCACGAATAACACCACTGTTGGGGATCAGCTGTACTTGTTGGCCAGGACACCATCTTCGACTGTATGTACTTTCCAAGGGTACGAGATAAATGGGAATACATTTTACACGATAGGCCAAGATAAAAAGAGCACCAACCAAAACAGTGGTGTCCGCTTCGATGCAGCAGAAGACAATGGGCAAAAGACCACGTATTATGGGTTCATAGAGGAGATATGGGAACTTGACTATGGACCTAATTTTAAGGTCCCCTTGTTTCGATGCAAATGGGTCAAGCTAACAGGAGGAGGGGTTGAGGTAGACAAGAAGTACGGAATGACAACGGTGGATCTCAACAATCTTATGAAGAACTTAGACGAACCATTCGTCCTAGCCAATGATGTGGCTCAGGTTTTCTATGTGAAGGACATGTCCTCCAGACCAAAAAAAGAAAAAATATGCAAACGAATACATCATATGATGAGCCAAAGCGTCACATATTTCTTTCAGGGAAAAGAAACATCGTGGGAATCGAGGACAAGACAGACATGTCAGAAGATTATAATAAGTTTGATGAAATTCCGCCCTTCACAGTGAAAACTGACCCAAGCATTCCGTTAAGTAAAGAAGATGCTCCATGGTTACGTCTGAAGCGATCATAAGAAAGGACATATGCCAAGAAGTTCATGCTCATATTATGTAACTCTAGTTCATGTTTTTAATATTAATACATGTCTTGAGTGTTAGTCATGTTTTGTGGATGGACCGGGACTATGAGAAGAAGTTGTCCCGATTCGTACTTACCATTAAGATCTGATCTCCAAACGCGTGCGGTCACATATTAGGGAGTGCCTCTATGACCAGTTTCTTGGAGATGCCGGAGGACTAGGCTCCGTCGGCATCTCCCTGAAACTGGCTGTAGTGGTGTCCCTGCTCTCAAAAACCATCTTGAAGCTTTGTAACTTCTCTAACTAGATCAATACACCTGGGAGATAACTAATTTCACATATTAGGGAGTGCCTCTATGACCAGTTTCTCGGAGATGCCGGAGGACTGGGCTCCGTCGGCATCTCCCTGAAACTGGCCGTAGTGGTGTCCCTGCCTCAAACTGGCTGGAGGACTGGACTCACAAGGATGCCTATTTATAGTACAAGCAGCTCGATATAGTGTTGACACTTACGAAATAATGTCGACACTCACCCCTATTATTAGTGCTGACTCGTGTTTTGTCCCGGATGGTGTCTCCAACCGGGACTAAAGGTTCATCTTTAGTCCCGGTTGGTGTCTCCAACCGGGACTAAAAAGGTTCATCTTTAGTCCCGATTGGTGACACCATCCGGGACAAGGTACACGCCGCATGACATAATGTCGACACTCACCCCTATTATTAGTGCTGACTCGTGTTTTGTCCCGGTTGGTGTCTCCAACCGGGACTAAAGGTTCATCTTTAGTCCCGGTTGGTGACACCATCCGGGACAAGGTACACGCCGCACGACATAATGTCGACACTCACCCCTATTATTAGTGCTGACTCGTGTTTTGTCCCGGTTGGTGTCTCCAACCGGGACTAAAGGTTCATCTTTAGTCCCGGTTGGTGTCTCCAACCGGGACTAAAGGTTCATCCCGCCATTTTTTCCCGCCATTTTTCTTCCCGCCAGTTCTTCTTCCCGCCATTTTTCTTCCCGCCATTTTTCTTCCCGCCAGTTCTTCCCTCCAGTTCTTCCCGCTAGTTCACTATATATATATGTAGGGGGTTGGCCTCCATTGTCATTGCAAATCTCTAGACTCATATCTGCAACCTCATCACTCTTTCCCATGTCTTCCACCGTAGCACTAACCCCCAGGGAGGCGGAGGCGCTTTGCACCTCGAACTACCCCTGCCCGCCGGGCTACTGTGTCCCCGTCGGCTGGATGCTGAGCGTCGGAGGCGTGCCGGTTCCTCCTGTCCCTATAGGTGTGGCGCGCCGGATGGCCATCACAAACCACTACTACTTCGAGCTCACGCCGGAGCAGCGGAGGAATCCCAGATGGCATCCCGACTATTTCCCTACTTGGGAAGCCTTCTTCGTGGATCGGCATGAGAGGGCGCTCGCCAGGCACGAGGAGGACGGCCCACCTCCTCCTAACTTCAACGAGGCCGGCCGTCGGCTATGGTGGCGCGGTCGGACTCTCCAGAGCGTCATGGCCTATGACACTGCCGCCGACTCTAACCCCCGTCTGCGCTACCCTCAAGTCCAGCCCACGCGCTACCCTCAAGTCCAACCCACGCGTACTCTCCAGAGGTTCAATTACGGCGACCCCGACGACGACAGCGATGACAGCGGCGGCGAGTACGACGACTACAGTGGCGAGTATTACAGGTGTAGGCAGGAGCATGACTGAATCACTCCAACATTCCGAAACAAGTTCGGCCGATTGTTACTTAATCTGGCCATGTATCTTAATTTTCAGTTCTTTTATGTATCTTAATTTTCAGTTCTTTTATGTATCTTAATTTTCAGTTCCAGTTCGGCTTTATGTAACTGTCTCAAAATGACCTATCTCATTCGAGGTTTCTTGGCTTTCGGGTCAAATAACCAATGTTATGGCTAGAATCAAGGCATAGTTTATGATAATATGGCCATATTGTGCATACATGTGCATCATGGCATGGCAAACAATGTTGCAAGAGGAAGTTTTCCTTTTTATCGCACCAAAAAGGCATTTTCCATTTTCCGAGCATAAAAAACGGACGGTTTTGTGAAGCAACCACCAAATGGCTAATTCAAAAAACCACCAACACATTTTACAAAAATACTAGACCACCTTATATGCACAATGTACCAACAGGGGGATCTGAAACCTTTCCGTCCACCTCTGGTGAAAAAGACAAATTCCTACCGAATCGGCAGGAAGTGGGTCAGATATGAACTACAAGTACATGATACGATGCTCATGATTTTTTACAAAAATCATTTTTAGGTTCACAATATGCTATTTTATCAAAAAACAATGCAAGTTGAGCGAGGCTTGGTGAGATTCAAGTGTATACAAAAGATGCGACATTTAAATATCCAATCAATTCAAAAATGTTAATACAAAAGATGCGGCATTAAAATATGATTTGATCTAATAAAAATCATTTTTTAGATGCTTAATATTTCTTATGTTCAAAGTTTTAGGATTTAACAATTTATTTTGGTTTGAATTGAATAATCAAAATTTATATGTAAGTGTTTTAATTATTTTGAAAATTTTCATGTAAAGTAAATATAAAATGATTTACATGAATGGATAGAAATTATTTTTATGAAAATTATGATATATTATTCATATTTTTCTAAGTTGAAATGAAAAAAATATGAATTTTCTAAATTCATATCATATTTTTTGAATTAAAAATGCCCCTTTAATGCATGAAATAAATGCCCCCCCCCCTTTAACACCGGTTCCAGACAGGAACCGGTGTTAAAGGGGCGAGGGCATTTATTTCGTTTCCCGCGCGCACCACCCCCCCCCCCCCTTTAACACCGGTTCGTGGCTGGAACCGGTGTTAAAGGGGGGGTAATAAATGCGCGCGGGAAACGGATTCCCCCCCCCCTTTAACACCGGTTCCAGCCACGAACCGGTGTTAAAGGGGGGTGTGTATTTATTTCACCTTCCCCTTCCTTTCTTCCCCCCACTGAGCCAGATCGATCGAGGTCCTCCGTCTCGCCGCCCCCGACCCGCCGTCTCGCCGCCACCGCTTCGGAGCTCGAGGTCCGCCGCCCCCGACCCTCTCTTCCCCGCATCCTTCCCCTCCCTCTAACACGGTGGGGCTCCGGCCGTGTGCACGGCGCTCGCCGCCGCAGCGGGGCTAGACGCCCCTCTAACGCGCCCGCAATGGGAGGCTCTCGGCGCGAGCTCGAACCAGAGAGAGATGGGAGGATTGGAGAGGTCCTAGAGGACCGTGAGCTCACCCTTGACGCGTGAGTGACATCGACAAGGACGGGGGAGCTTGGGAACGGAGGTAATGGCGATGGCGAACGGCGTCGGTGACGAGGAAGAACGGATCGGGACGGCCGATTGCAGGCGCTCCACGCTGATTCCTTTGACGAGTAGAGGCAGGGGAGCACGGTGGTTTCGGTCGCCTGCTCGGATGAGCACGGGAAGGTGCGGTACGGCGGCGATCGACGGAACCTGGGTGGCTAGGGGTTCGGGTCCGCGCGAGGGAGAAGAGAGAGAGGTCTCTGGGGAGGGGGGAGTGGATAGGGGAGCAAGGGCGTCGGCGGGGCGTCCTTATCCTCTCCTGCAGCGCGACGGACGCCGGAGCGCAGGCGGCGGAGATCAACGGCGGCGCCAGCGACACCGAGCAGTGCGCCTGGGAGGAGGAAGATGACGAAGAGAGGGATGAAGTGGTACCGGGCCGGGTGGGCTACTGCTGGGCCGCGGGAGCTGCGATGTGCGGCAGGCAGAGGGAAGGGGAAGCTGGGCCTGCCTGTTAAGCTGGTCTGGCTCCATTTTTTTCAGAAAACTCTTTTTTTATTTCTCTTTTGTATTTTCTGTTTATATTTTCATTTCAAATTCTGTTTTGATTTTTTCAAAAATACCAGGGACTTTTATCAAATATGTAAAGTACTGTGGGACCCCTTTAGACAATTTGGGACCCATAACTTATTTCACCTTCCCCTTCCTTTCTTCCCCCTACTGAGCCAGATCGATCGAACACAAGTTTAGAAACAGGGAATCCATCCAAACCCTCAGACACTGAGAGGATATCGAGGGAAACCCTAGGACAAGTCCGGGCAACAGCGTCGTCGACGTCGCATTCCTTCTTGAAGGTGTTGCTTGAAACACGGTGCTTCGAAGTGCTAGGAGTGAGGTGGGACAACTCCGGAGGGCGCAGCGGTCACGGGTCGTTTTTGTTCGTCGATCTGCTTGATGTCGGCATTTGTTTCTTTTATTTTTCTCTTTATTTTATTTTGGGTTAGATTGTGTTGTTGCTAGCTTTTCTGTTGCTCCAACATTGTCGTTGTATCTTGTGATTGCTATATTAATATAGCGGTGTGCAAGCCTATTTCGAGGAGCCCTGACCACCTCGCTCTCTTCCCCGTGCAGGAGCGTCTCGCCGCCGCCGCTTCGGAGCTCGTAGGCCACGCCTCAACGCCGACGCCGCCCGCTGCCCGACGAGCCCGCCGCTAGCACCGCCGCCCGATGAGACCGCCGCATCCGTCCGACGAGCACCGCCGCCCGACGAGACCAACGTCACCCCACCGGTGAGCGCCACGTGTCTACCACGTGTGTGATTGCTGACTCATCCAGATGAAAACTTGTTTCCTCGATAAATTGTACTACATGCATAGATTAAAACTTGTATACAAATTGGACCTCTGACTCATTTGTGTATTTATTTGTGTATTTTTGTATGAATAATATGTATGTTTGTGTATGAATCCAAGTCCACTTGAATGTTTACACTCTTACTCTAGATAATATTATTGTTTTAAAAACTATGGATCCACTTAGTAGAAACCTTGAAGAAGAAGAAATAATGGAGAACATTATTGATGAGGACACCTCACAATATCTGAACTTGGAGGGACATGATGACGACAGCTCAAGTACTAGTCATGGAGAAGATGAAGACTCCGGTGAACGCAATTTAATGGTTACAAAGTCCGGCGAGGTATATGCATTGATTAAGCCTCTGCTGACTTCCACCAACAATCTTCTTCTACATGTATTAATTAACGCTTCTTTCTTCTTTTAGCCCTCTGGATCGACCAGCCAGCAACCATCTTCTTCTACGAAAAAGAGCAAGCGAGGCGCGAGCCAGCGGTTGAAAGATCGTGCAAAGTTCACGATCGAAGCAGTCCGTGTTGATGGCAGGCCGATGGAGCCCAAGAAGGCCGCAGACAAATTTGTACGTCAGGCTGGAGTTCTTGTTAGGGACCAAATCCAAATCATAATTGAAAATTGGAATAAGCCAAAGAAGGACGACGGTACCTTTGTCGATGACAGATCCAAAGAAACGCTTTGGAATTCGTTGTTGGTAAATTTCACCCTTCCGCCAGAGGAGGATGAAAACAACCCGGTTATAAAGGAAAAGGTCAAAGAGTGGACTCTAAAGAAGATGGCTGACGCTTTCCGCAACTGGAAGACAAAATTGAACAAATTTGTCAAATCTGGCGAGACTCCAAATTTCGAAGACGCATATTATGCGAAGATAAGACCTCACTGGTCCGAATTTGAGACATATAAAAAAGTGCTATAGCTAAAAAGAGGTCAGAAACCAATACGCTTAATGCCCTGAAGAAGGAATATCACCAGAGGACGGGGTCAGGTGGCTACATATCTCAGAGGCCTAAGTGGGAGGAAGCTGAGAAGGCCCTGCGCGAGAGAGGGATCACACCCCAGACATATGGGTGGGACCTACGTGCAAAGACTTGGTTCTACGGAATCGGGGCAAGGTTGGACCCAGAAACAGGATTATGTATCTTTCCAACCCTCCTTGCCAAACCCGTCACTGAACTCATCACGGCATACGAGGAAACATCCGCCAGGACCTTCCATCCCGACAGAGAGAATGACCAGCTCACACGTGCCATCGGTAAAAAAGAACACCCTGGACATGCACGAGGCACAGGGGGTATGACGTGGAAGGATGGGTTTGCCGACTGGAGCGACTCTTACAGATGGCGCGGCAGAAAAGAAAAAGAGCGTACAGAGCGGATGACACAGATAGAACATGCACTTGCGGCGCTGCAGGCGCAAGTGAATGCACAACAGAGCCATCAAGCTACCGGCCCATCTCAGCGGCACGAAGAGCCTGCATTGGAAGCTGCCCGCGGCCCAGACTCTGCGCGGAAAAGCAGTGTGGCTTCCACGAAGAACGTGCAACCCACGCTTGAAATGACGGGTCCTCGATACCCCGTGGATGAGATCACGGAGAGCAAACACGCTGAGCTGCATGTGAGATTAATGGGCTTATCCATTAAGGTGGCTGTCGGCTATGCCTTACCTCCTGTAGCTGGTGGAACTTACCACTGCCGACCGATTCCAGATGGCTATGCTATTGTCGGGGTGGATGAGGTTGTGAAGGAATATGAGGAAGCACAGCTTGACCATGCTACAGGTGAAGGGGAAACTCAACTCAAATTTGCAGTGAAAACAACCATTCTTTGGAAGAAGGAACACATTGTGCTTCCAAATTGGAGGTCACTGGCACCCCCGCCATCTCCGCAGCGTCAGCAGTCTGAGCCGCTTCAGCTATCTCCTGCGCGGCAGCCATCTCCGGCGCGGCAGCCATCTCCTGCGCGGCAGCCATCTCCGGCCCGTCAGCCATCTCCTGCGCAGCAGCCATCTCCGGTGCTTCAGCCATCTCCTCAGCGTAAGCGGAAGAGCACTGCCACGAGGAGCATCAGTAGCACTGCCACAAAGAAATCCGCAGGAAACCGTACGCCAAAGAGTTCAAAAAACTACGTCCCGCAGCCTTCCGCCAAGCCATTGCCGGTTTTACCGTGGAATCGCAGCGACGAGGAGACCAATAGGATCTCGGAAGAACAGGTCAAGAAATTCTTTGCGGTGGTGGAGAAGTTTTACAATAATCTTTTGAAACCTGAAACCCCACTTGTGCCGGACTACGAGCGCCAGATTTTGAAGGCGGATGCAAGGCGCCGTAGGGAGACTGAAAGTAGCAGTCGTGAGGCACCCCAGAAAACAGTTCCCATGCTCGGAGAGCAGGAAAACCAATCATGTGCCCCGCTCCAAATGTTCGACACACGGGACGCTCCTCCCGTATATGATTACGAGGCAGAGCTACAAAGAAAGGCCAATGAGATGGGGATGACTTACATTGCATACTTGAACCTCATGGGAGACAACTTGCCCAAATGCGATGCCAACCCCATACAGCCATGGAAGTATGGGAAGAATCTCGTCAAGAAAGAGGAGCTCAAGACTCTACCAACAAAGATGCGAAAATTGCACAAGTGGTACCTTCATTTCTGCAAGACGAGAAAGGTAGAATGGATCACGGCGCATATAAGAGATGATATTTTCTTCTGCGGAGATGACGCGATCGACTTCAACATTCAAGACTTGCATTTTCTATTCAATCAGAAGGAACTCGACAAAGCTGCCATCAGCCTTTATTGTGTGTAAGTACTATTTCTATAATTTATATCTCATCTCATTCACTTTATTAATTGCATGTATATATATATGCTCACCATATATGTATATACTATTATGCAGGAAAAAGGTTATGGAATGCAGGAAAGGAGGCCCTTTTGACATTGGGTTCGTTGACCCAAATAGAGTTCATGAAGAAGTGGTAGAAACCAAACCCGGGCAAACAGAAGATTACTTGCTAACGTCTTTACTGAGACAACAAACCAAAAGGGAAATACTATTGCCTTACAACTTCTCGTGAGTACTGTTACCCTCTCTCTTGTACACATTCTATTTCAGCTTACTCGATGTTAAGTGTAACTGATGATGAGTTATGCGTGCGTAGGTTCCACTTTATTCTGCTAGTCATTCAACCCGACTCAGGAAAAGTCCTTGTCATGGACTCGTTACGAAAAGAAAAAGAGATATGGGCAAACTTTAGAGAGATGCTCCAGAGGTAATTTCAATCATATTATCGCACTAGATCGGCAACTTTCGTGACAATAAGTAATTAATTACTCCTTTATCCATTTTCTTTGTCGGACAGGGTTTGGAAAAGGTTCACGGGCAGGGCCGTGGGTGAATGGTCAGAAGAACTAAAATTTGTAGACCAAAATGTAAGTAATACTAGCTAGCTTCCAATTCCATTATATCATGCTTTATTGATTATTATTTTGATTGAACTCTCTATTCTCGTAAAGTGCGCGCATCAGGGACACGGCAATAACTTATGTGTACTATGTTTGCGAATTCATTCGCAACACGATATGTGCGACGGGCCAAGCCGCACTAGAACAACTTAGAGGAAGTAAACAAAGTCCACAACATTATTTTATTACCATCAATTGTGTTGAGTTTTATTCTTATATATATATTGACGGCCCATTCTTCATATATATTCAGATCGAACGGATGCGGGACCAACTCCTACCATTTGAACGCATACGAGCCATTCAAGAGGAATTGGCGGGGTTCATACTTGATGAGGTCGTCACGCCTGGCGGAGAACTCTTTAGATATCCACCAAAATGAACGATGACGATGTATGTGCCGATGACGATGTATGTGCCGATGACGATGTTTGTATATAATAATAGTTGCTTAATTATTCATGTACTCGTATGTACCGATGACGATTTATATGTATACCGCTCCCGATCGATTCCCCCTCGCTCCCCCCCCCCCCCCTCCCGCAGAAATACGCCCAGAACGGGGCAGAGGCAGAAGTCTGTCGCGGCAGAGATTTAGGCCCTTTTCCTGCCGCGGCAGGAAAACGGCCTAAATCTCTGCCACGGCAGAAGAACCTTTAACACCGGTTCCAGATACGAACCGGTGTTAAAGGGGGGGGGCCTGAGGCCTGCGGCAGCCCCACGTGCGCCACCCTTTAACACCGGTTCGTATAAGAACCGGTGTTAAAGGGGCCCCCCCTCTAACACCGAACCCTCAACAGCGGTTGGGGAACCGCTGTTAGAGGGCCCTCCCAACCGGAGTTAAAGGGGGTGGCCTGCACTAGTGAAAGTTTAACCGAATCCGGACGAAAAGAGGTTCATGAGAACGCAACTGGACCGAATTTTGACGTTCAAACCTAATTTGGACGTCCGAATCGAGAATGCTAGTGAAGATGCTCTTATGGGATGTACTTACAAGTAACCTGAAGTTGACTTGATTGCCCCAGCCTGTTGCAGGCGATCGATCGAGATTGGTTGACAATCTGGAGATCCTCCCGATCTCCTCTCGTCTCCACGAGCACAGCCAAGTAGGCGAATTTGGTTAGTCTCACGCCTGGTCTAAGTAAATTAATCTTAGAGCATATCTAGCGGATCTTTATAACCGTGTTTACACGATGATACATATGTTTGTAGGAGTAACATGCATTATTCTCCCGCATTCGTTATCCCAGTCTAGAGCTGACTCCTGATCATAATTAGGATCGGCAGCTACAATCGTGCGGCAGAGTCCTGTCCACGATGCTCCTTCCGACTTAATTAGGCTGATTAATCAGTGCATACAAATCGCATGGGCATGCAACTCCTTTTCTTTAGGCTTTCACATGCATGCTGGCCCATCACATGCACTCAATTCTATTTTCCTTTTTCACTAATTACCACATGCAATGCAACGCTCATGCAGCATGCATTCGACATGTATATGTGCCATTTTTTCTTTTCTTTTACCTATTCCGAGTCTTTTCTCTCATTATTTTAACAATTCTCTTTTACCAATTTCCTTTTAGCAATTTCGTTTTTATAAGAAAAATAGCATTTAACTAAAAAAGTTTAGGTTCTTTTGGACCAGATTTTATCCAATTCATCTTTTCGGGCAAGTGGTTTTTAGGGGGGCAAATAACGGGTGGGGATATCACTTTCAACTCAAATAAACTACCAATTTCAACTCAAATAAACTATTTTGCATAGTTACCGACACTTGCCGATGTACTTAGCAAGGGGTTCATTAACTAGTCACTAACATGATGTTGATGTAGTTATCAACGCTTGTATAACTAGTCATCACCAACACGGTCCTAATGTAGTTAACAAAGTGTTCAATAACTAGCCACCAATACGGTAATGATGTAGTTATGAAGGTGTTCAGTAAATAGTCACCGCCAACACGATGTTGATGTAGTTACCGCATTGTGTTCAGTAACTAGCCACCAATACGGTGTTGATGTAGTTACCAAGGTGGACAAATCATGATGTTCTCCTTCCTAATTGGGCAATCCTTATCATGCACCGACACAAAACAAATAACAACACTAGCATGCCAAATCATGATATTCTCATTCCTAATTGGGCAGTACTTATCTTGCAGCGGCACAAAACGACATATCAAGGGAATGAGTCTTCTCTTACAGCAGGTAGGGGCATGACTTGATGCCACCGTGAGAGGCATCGTGGCATGAACTGATGCCTCCTCATAAGATGTCTGGCATAGCATCTGCCTATTAGACATAATGTGTAGCACTTGTTGTGTCAAATCGAACTCGGACCTTATGTGGAGGGTGGGTCCCATACTGTTGTTGGCCTCGAATATCCATGATCCAAGAATAGGACGTCCCATGCCACCATCGACATCAACATACATAGTAAAAGGCCGTCATGAAAACAAAGATCTGGTCGCTTCATCATCCACACGACCACAATGTTTGTCATCTTTAATGATCGAGGGCCATCAACCCAAATTCCAAACTATTGTGCCACCATCGTCGGACGTTGAAGAAAGCATAATGCAACTATATCCACCACCACTTGACCGGTTGCAGGCTACACACTGCCACATAGCAGCATCTTCCGATAGTCACCACCACGCCACTGCAGACTACGCTCCATAGGACAACACCACAATAATATGCACTACAAGCTTGATGTACCTTGGACAACTGAGTTGTGTCTATTTTTATTTCTAGTCTAATGAATAGCCTGATAAAGTGTGATTCTTCCGCACTATGTAATTTTTTGTAAACTACCACATGATCAACTCAAGGTAGATTATACATACAAGTACACGTGAAATTTATCACATTGTAGAGAACCATGAATTACACCTACTACTTTATTTAACATCAACGCTTCTTGCAGGACCCTAAAATATTGGTACTAGAATCTCTACCAAAAGAGCAAACACCACAAAGCCAATAGAAGTTAATGTTAGTGAGAATGGTATTCGTCCCTTGTCCTTCCTCAAGAACATTGCTTCATAGACTGGGATATTGGTGATCACAAGAATCTCACAGAGAATAAGCTGGGGGGAAAGTACATTCATGAGTACATTCCAGCCACCTGTCATGATATGAAGAAGCCCTCCCACTAGGCAAACGAGGTTGAGTAATGCAATAGTTGCAATGATCATATATTCTGGAGTTGACGACCCAAACTCCATAATTTCTTGCTCATACCTCTTGGATACATCGTCATCGCTTACCTTTGATGAAACATCAAATGTCATTTCTGACAATCCTAGTAACTTTCGGAGAGTGTCAATGACTCCAAAGAGATATGAGCTTATTCTTTTGATTAACCACATCCTCTGTCCATTCCACCATCCTTTCAACGTGTCTCCACACGATAATGCTTCATACAGGCTGTACATGTTCTTCACACAGAACACATATATAAAGGGTGTGATCCATGGACTTGTAGTCTGAACAACATATGAATATTCATATTAGTTTTAATAGAAAACATATTTAACTAAGGTGTGGGTTTTCCATAGTATTATGAATCATTACCTCTGGGAAAAGGAGGGTGCCTTTAAGGAGGGATAGTGAAGGGATGGTTACATAATATAGTGTAGCGAGTGAATTGGGTGCCCATAGTCCATAGATACAGTAGCCCATTTGATGATGTAACTTGATTTTTCCATGACCAAACAAGAAGGGGCAGTACTTTGAGAGGAAATTTGTGAAGTTACCCTCACTCCATCTCTTGTGTTGCAACAATGTCTGAGCAAGTGTTGATGGACCTACCCCCAAAAACGCCGGTCTGGTGGGATTGTGGCAAACTGACCCCCATCCTCTGCAATGTATTGCCAATCCGGTGATTACATCCTCCACTGGGGAACCATATTTTATCCCAATCTCGTCTCCCCACTGTGTGTCTTTTTCACATGTGTAGGTTGCTAACGACTTCGCTTTCTCTTCAGTGTCATATATATTTTCTTGTGTTCTGTACTTGATTCCTTTGTTCCAGTCTTCCTTGTAGTCTTCGGTGAACCTCCTTCCGCAAAGGATCTCCCTTCTATGAAAACATCCGGTGCCAATATACAGAGGGCCACCCACACTATCCAAACCACGCAACTCCACCTTTTCATTGAGTAATTGTGTTAATTCTAGAACATGCATAATGATTGTTCATATTAGAGAGAACATAAAAACAACACCGAAGAAACAGTTTTACACTGCTGACCTTATTGATGGCTTTCATGGAGTTCCCATATAAATCATTCTTGGTCATATTGTTATAGTTCTGAGGGTATTGCACAAATCCGATCTTGTGACCCATTTCTTCATCAAGGAAGAAGCACAATGCATCTCTGATAGTATCTTTGTTGTTGGAATACATGTCACAGTCCACATTCATGATGACAGGGCTGTTGCTTATCACCGATGATACCCTTATCTGCATTCCAGTCTAAAAATTAACACACTATGGACAAATCCATTGTGATGAAAACACGTTAGCTTCTCATGCAACAAAATCTTAATTTAGATAGCAAATATGTTACAGGTAGACCTGTAAAATGGTACCACTATCTAACCGTGGTGAATAAGTTGTTTTAATTTAGATAGAAATATTCATACATCTTCTCAACTCTCAGATAATTGGGAATTTGTAATGTGAACTGATGATATGATGACGTGAAATGGATTGTTAAGGAAAAGAAAACACATCAACATTTTCGTTATTTTGTTTATTGAACTCTTACTTGGTAACTCAAAATTATGAATTAGTCGCTAAGAATCAGTATAAGAAAAGGTCTATATTAAGTTGATCATAAATTTTCTACTTAGTATGACAGGGCAAGGTTAGCGAGTGCACCAGAGAATTCATTGCCCCAGCTTTGAAATTATGGTTGAGCTGAGGCCTCTTCTCACGCGCCACGTACACAAGTGTTGGTAGCACATTTCCTTCATTATCAACTGCATTTTGATCCTTGCCATCTATCAAAATCTAACAAGAGAAACAAGTATATAACTTCAATCTCCCAACTTCCGTGCACCTTATTTACTCCAGAATCATGCAAGCATTATTTACTCAACCGTGGATGGCAGGAAAGCTAGCTACCTGAACAATTGGCTGGTGATCTTTTGAGTTGATTTCTAAATTCCATTCATCAAATCCTTTGTGCTTCGCTTTGATTTCTTCCGGAATTTTTCCTAACATAACAGTCGTATCAATTCGCTCAGTCATTTCGTCGTACATGTCCTGCCAAAAAAATGAAACCGTGTCGTTAGCGGCTATGCCAAATGAACATCCTTAATATTGAATTGTTAACATCTAATGTAGTCATATACTCCCTCCATCCTAAAATAGATGTCTCAAATTTGCCAAAATTTGAATGAATATAGACACTATTTAGTATATAGATTCATCCCAAATTTGAAAAACGTAAGACATCTATTCTTGGACGGAGGGAGTATGTCATTTGATTACATCACTCTTAAAAAAATGATGCTCGGAACATCTGCTTACCTTGATAAATGACCATTCTTTTGGGGTGCACAAATCTTGAAGCCCATCTGACTCCGAGAAGTAAGTAGTTGGTGACCTCGGCTCAATGTTATATCTCTTACAGAATGGTATCCAATGCTTTGCAAACAAGGAGGCCTCCCACATAGCATAGAAAGTGAGAACCGAGCCACCGTCGTCCGAAAGGTACACGCTTAATTTTTCAGCTGGATAATCGTATGCCATGAGCGATAGGATAGTGGAGATGACAAGACTCGGTGGCTCTGATTTTGGGTCTGCCGTGCATACCAAGATATCCACGCAAGGTAGCCTTTCTCCGAATCTTCAAAATGACACGGTAACCATCTTAAGGCTCGGTGCGGCAAAAATTTGACTGAATGCTTGCTTGCATGTCCATAAAACGATAGAGCCGTGCAATTAACACCCTTCAACTATGAAAAGAGGTCTTTCGTAGCATTTGTGAGGTGTAGAGTGCACGGTTTATCAATCACAGATCTAGGTGATAGTCCCTTCGTTCTAAAATACATATATGTAGGCGTCTTTAGTTTAGTGTATGTACACTCATTTTATTTTAACAGTTTTGCTAAAACACAGCTAGTTGTGACGTAGGTTATGTCACAGCTAGATCTGCTACCGTTGGATCGTCCTGGCTTTTCAATACGTGCTGATCTTTGCTGTATGTTGTTTTGGCCTGCTTTAGGACAACCGCGTTGACTCGTTCCAGCTGCTTTAGGCTCGCGTATGCTTTATTCGGTTGGGCCTTTTTAGTGTCTTGGGCCGCAGCATTCTTGTGGTTTGTAGGCTGTTGTTTTATTTGTTGTTTTCGTGCTCTCATGTGAGTTGGTTTTCTATTTTTGTATTTCCTTTGTTGTTGATTTTTTCCATAGAGGTTGATGAGAAAATTTATTTTTTAGAAAGACTATTTTTGGGCCTGGCTTTGTTTTCTTTGTGTCCACTCAACATACTATACATAGGCTTGCTATAAAATAGTGTTCATGTGTGGTCGCCTTTTTTCATAGAGGCTCATGAAAAACTTTATTTTTAGAAATAGACATTATTGTGGTCCCTTTTTATCATTGTCTGTTTGTTTATTTTATTTTTCTTGTGTTGTGTTTGTTTGGATAGTATATGGTGTCCACGCAACTCGTGGTCTTGAATAGCAAAATATAGACTGCCTAAATATAGTGTACCGATGTGGCTTTTTTCGGATTTGACTTTTTTTGCATTTGGGATTTGCTAAAATAATCTTAGAGCATAGTTAGGTCGTGGACCGTTGATCTGTGGCCCTTGGTGTCGGAATTGTTTGCGCTTGGTCTATGTTTTTTCGCGCACGTTGTTCGGCGTCGCAGCCATCGCGTGGGGTTCTCGGGCATCGCGGCTGTGGCGCGGGATTGCTGGGCCTTGTGGGCTGCCATTGGGACTGTATGGTTGCGGTTGTTTCTTTTTTTTGTTTTATTTTGGGTTGTGGTTTGTTTATTTGTTGGTCCACTTAATTCTTTTTTTAGAATAGCTCAAGCCTATTATCTGGTATCATATTTGTTAGGGTCGTGTTTGATGTCACGCACATCTCGCTTTTTTAGTGACAAGGTATGACTACTATATATAGTTTTCCCACAAATAGTACGTGAATGTGGATATAGCTAGCTGAGATTTAGCTTTGCGCATAGTTAGGTTGTGGTCTGATCGACCTGTCGTGCGCGTCAAGGTTAGTGTCTGTGTGCGGTATGTTTACTCTCGCATTGTCACATGCGATGTCCCTCGTGGTATGGCTCGTGTTTGTCTCCGTCACGGTGTGGATTTAGCTAGCAAAAATATTTATCAGTTGCAACTAGACTTACAAATAAGGATTGAAATATCATTATTTTATATCTTGATTTGTGCTTATTGTAAGTTGCAGATGGACTTGTAACTGGAATTTTCTTTATTTTTGCTAGTGGAGTTGCAACTAGGAATTTTTTTGAGAACATGCAACTGAGGAAATTTCATTTTTTTTATCGCTATCTATGCTTCATGTGAGTTGCAACTAGACTTGCAACTTGAAATTTTTAAATTTTTGCAAGTGCAATTGTAACTAAGATTTTTTCCATTTGCAGTTGGACTTGCAACTGAGAATTGAAATGAACGAGAATTTTGAATCATGATCTAATTTTTTTGGGAGTTGCAACTAGGGTTGGAACCAAGATCTTTTATTATAAGTTGTAACTAGACTTGCAATTAAGGATTAAAATATTCTTTTTGTGGGTCCATGCTTATTGGGAGTTGCAGTTAGACTTGCAACTGGGAATTTTTATATTTTGTAAATGGAGTTGCAACTAGACTTGCAATTTGAAATTTCTAAACTTTTGCAAGTGCGGTTGTAACTAAGATCTTTTTCAGTTGCAGTTGGACTTGCAACTGAGAATTGAAATGACCGAGAATTTTGAATCGTGATCTAACTTTTTTGGGAGTTGCAACTAGGGTTGGAACAAGATCTTTTATTATAAGTTGCAGCTAGACTTGCAATTAAGGATTAAAATACTTTTTGTGGGTATGTGTTTATTTGGAGTTGCAACTAGACTTGCAACCGAGGATTGAAACAACAGAAGTTGATTAACAATTTTGATTCACGATCGCAATTTCTCGTGGGCTGCAAGTGGGGTTGTATCTGGGATTTAAGTTGCAACTAGTCTTACAATTGAGGATTGAACTGTCATTTTCCGTATCCTGGTTCGTAATTATTGTGACTTGCAACTAGGAATTTTTTAAACTTTACAAGTGTAGTTGCAACTAGGTGTTTTTTAGTTGCAAAATTGAAATGACATCAATTAACTGAGAGTTCTAAATAATCAATTAACTGATGGTTCACCAAATATTTCTACGACCACACATTATATATTTCTACTTTATAGCAAATCCCTATATGATCCTTTGTTTTCAAAAATCTTGTATTTTATAGTTATTATGTATTTTTTTATATAGCATTTTGCTACAATGTGTTATTTAATTATTTTCACAAACTTATTTTATTGTTGCTTTGTTGTGAGTTGCAACTTGAGTCATAACTGATGTATTGTTTCGGTTGTAAATTTACTAGCAACCAAATTAAGAATTTCATCATATTATGGTGATTCGCGCTTACAGTACTCCCTTCGATCCAAACTAATTAATTGACTGGATTTTTATTATATATTTCAAGTTTTTATGTATGATCTCTAACAAATTTTACATTTAAAAATGGAACGAAAGTACTCCATGCGTTTTCGCTTCTGCCGCGGAAGTAATCTTTTTATACGAGTGTTTTTTTTTCAAGACAAATTTATATAGTAGGAATCTAGAAGGGACACATTAACTTGTTGATGAATACAAAACACGAGATTTAAGATATGACTCACAAGTAACGAGCTGTGTTTATGCATGCATGCGCGGAGCTGGGAAGTCGATCGATCAATTCAGTGTACGTAGGTACAATTACTATCTATCCAACATACAAGCACGACGCTCTAAAAAAAAGTTCCATGCCTTCGGTGCTGCCATGCAGCCTGCTAACAGAGTAGCCTAATAAAACGACCTAACTAGATCATAAAGTTAGTCCTGGACGAGTGGTTGAGTTTTGTCTGTCTAGATCATAATTGTTTTTTCTTTTCCACGGCTGAACCAGCCCAAAAAGTTTACTACTCCCTCCATCCTAAAATAGATGTCTTAGATTTGTCAAAATTTGGATAAATCTAGACACTATTTAGTATATAAATTCATCTAAATTTTAATAAATCTAAGACATCTAATTTAGGACGGAGGGAGTACTAAAAAACAAAAAAGGCCCAACAAATAAAAAGAAAAGACAACAAAACTGGCCCAATAATAAGTCTAACACCCTACGACAAGAGGAAAACACCGGCCAGGGTCGGGGGACACAGCAGCGTGAGATGTCCTGGTTCCGGTTGTGCCTGAGGTCACCCAGAGTCGACTGTGACTTAGAGACACCCTTATTTTAAACCTACACACAAAAAAATCTAGATATATGGGTTTAAAAAATGATAAAAACATCTTATAATTTGGAACGGTGGGAGTAGTTGAGATGTGGTAAAATTTACTCAACTGGAGGCGCTTCTATCGTTTGTTACCTTCTAAGTTAGTGATCTCTGGTCATTTGGAACTTATACCCTTAATGCCTTCCTTAGTGATCTCTGGAACGTGTACGTTTGAAGGCCAAGTAATTCACTCAGCCACGGAGGAACAAAACGTGTAAGGCGACGCCTGCATGATCGATCTCTATATATATCATCTCAGACACGGACAGCGAACGTACCTGGCGGCGAGCCTCTCTATGAAGGGGCGGCGGCGGACGGGGCTCCAGCGCACGGACTGCGTAAGGACCCAGTACGCCGAGTACCAGAGCTCCGCCGCCAGCATGCCTAGCCACGCCGCCCTCCCCTCGCCGGCGGCCGGTACGTGCGTGGCCCGGTAGTAGAGCACGAGGAGTATCCCGGCGGCCACCGTGACGGCGTGGAGCCTGTACACCGCCCTGCCCCCGAAACTCTCCGTCGCGAACAGCCGCCTGCTCTCCGACGTCTCCATCTCGCTAACTTCCCTGGAGGCTGAACAGGGCAGTGCTCGCATATATATGGTGGCAAGACCGAGGAGTCCAGCTCCGGGGCGGCCGTGCGTGCTTGCCCACTGAAGGGGGACGATGAAAACAAGGATACACGTACCACATAGTACAGGAGCTACTTGTCGAGCGCGCTAGCTTGGCTCGGACCACCTCCGATGCGTCGCCTAGCGCTGGACGAACGAGCAGAAAATTACAAAAAAAAAAAAACATTTGAGGTTCATGTATAGTGCTTAGACCATTCTATATGAAAGGTTCTCAAATGAAGGTTGGAAATAACTTATTTCTTAGGAAGTTAAACATGTAGCATACTTGTGCCACATCAAGTGAAATGTGCTAGGTTACTGGCTAGTCGGTTGCTAAGCAGTGGGGGCAGAGTCTGAGAATTTACCCTAGAACTGGCCTCTTGATACCATGATGGGGATAACTAAGAAGTTTGGTGTAGATGTGACAAAATATAATGTTACTATAAAGATTGTAGGAGAGCATCGCTTATCCTCTTGATGAGAAAAGCTTAGAAGTTCTTTTGGTTAAGCATGTTCAATAGTACAAAAGGATCAAAGATTATATGCACAAAGCGATTGATACGAAGTCGTCACATTAGATGCACTGGCACTATAAAGATTGTAGGAGAGCATCGCTTATCCAAACCCATTTCATGGTCTCTTTTTCTATCTTGGATCATCACTAGAAGGATTTCTCAAAGAATATAGAACTTTTACAGGTAAGCACATAATATTGTAGTTTTATGCATTGAATTATGCATTGACTATACTCCAAATTATTTTGTGAGTTATGCATTGAATGTTTCAGGTTTAAATGGATCTTTCATTAAATTTAGCAATATACAACATATGCATGTTGCCATTGGAAGGGATGGCAACAACAACATCTATCCAGGTTTAGATGGATGTTTCTGACACAATTAAAGTATGAAATTGGTGGAGAGACTCGTTAGTTTGGAAATTATACCATCATTTTAGATAGGTAGATGGTAAATTTTGATCCATGCTTTGTCAAAAAAAATTGATCCATGATTGTACTATTTCTACAAGTGTAGTAAAATATGCAGGAATATTTGTAATATTTTCCCATGATTTTTTCAAGCATAGTAAGATGTGTAGGAACATTTGTACTCCCTCTGATCCATATTAATTGACTTTGATTTGTCAAAATTTGGATGAATCTATATATTAAATAGTGTCTAGATTCATTCAAA
Source organism: Avena sativa (assembly GCA_916181665.1). NCBI lineage: Eukaryota > Viridiplantae > Streptophyta > Magnoliopsida > Poales > Poaceae > Avena > Avena sativa. The sequence continues at coordinate 441,174,963 of OV702283.1, forward strand.
TCTAGACAAATTTGAGTCAATTAATATGGGCCGGAGGGAGTAGTATTTTTTAGATAAATTTTCCTACCTTACTAATATTTGTAGGAATATTAGTAATGTATTTTTAATGAATTTTCCAAGAATAGTAAAATATGTGGAAATATTAGTAGTGTTTCCCATGATTTATCTAATAATAAAAAAATGTGTAGGAATGTTAGTAGTATTTACCATGATTTTTATAGCTTACAAAAATCTGTAGGAATATTAGTACTCCCTCCGACCCATATTAATTGACTTTAATTTGTCAAATTTTGGATGAACCTATATACTAAATGGTGTCTAGATTCATCCAAATTTTGACAAATCCAAGTCAATTAATATGGGTCGGAGGGAGTAGTATTTTTTATGATTTTTCCTTGCTTACTAAAATGTGTAGGAATATTAATTAGTGGTATTTTCTATGATTTTTACTAGCTTACTAAAATGTGTAAAAATATTTGTAGTATTTTTCCATGACATTTCTTAGCTTAATATATTCCTACTTTTTTCATGATTTTTACTAGCTTTGTAAAATGTGTAGGGCTTTCTAAATGCAATAAACCAAGTATTTACAAGTTAAGAAATTTCCAAATAGCTGGTTTCAAAGGTGAACAACTTAAGAAATTCATTGATTCTACTGCCAATTCTTAAACAAAAATGTTTTGATGTTGCCATGGAAGGCATGAAAAATGAATGTGTAGAATCTTAGGAGTAGCTTAGTGAGATTCCATTTGAGTATTGGGCTAGACATGGTATATATTACAACTGTAAAAAAAACTTAGTTGTTAACAATCTGGTGAGGTTTTCAATAGGGTGATCCTTGGTGTCAAAGCAAAACCTATCAAAACTATGGTGTATAGGATTAGAAGTATGATGATCATAAGTTGTAATGGGAAAATAAATGGGGAAAGAAGTGATAGGTGAGAAATTATACCACCTACTCATAGAAACTATAAGATACTAAGAAATGGTCAAGGAATTGGAGAGTTGCAGCATCATGGACTTTTTTTTGACATTAAAACCACTTTATTCAAACTGAAAATTCAGGATTACAATCTGCTTGGATAGTTTTAAGCAGGAAGCCAGGAATTACATCAAAGCAAGTATCAAATTCTATGCTAAGAGCTTCTTTTGCACACATATGAGCCGCACAATTTGACGATCGATTCAAATGAAGAAGCTTGAAAGCCTGGAAAGTTTGGCTAAGAGCCTTTAATTCTTGCAGAATGTGAACACCATCCATCCGAACTTGTCTCACATCTTGCCACAGCGACACCAGATTTGCACAGTCCGTCTACAAGATGACCCGAGGCAACTATAGTCTTGTAGCAGACTCCAAGCCTCATCTGCAAGCCAAAATCTCACTGATAAAAGGGTCATCAACCGAGTTGTGGCGAGAACAACCTCCTTCTATCAAGACACTCGTACTGTCACGTATAACATAACCCCCTCCAGCCACCCTAGCTGATAATTCCAGAGAGCCATCAGTATTGATTGTAAACCAGCCAGACGGTGGTGGACTCCAGCGAGGTATATAAGGCTTCGGCGTAGAAGTCTTTGGAGGCAAATCAAGAGAAGAAACCAACTCATCAACCAGTTGCAAGGACCTGATCGGCTGAAACTGTTCCTCTCCATGCACAAATTCGTTTATGCTAGAACAAATGCACCACATCAGTGTTATACACACTGCCATGTCATTATTCGAGATGGCCTCATCCGTAGTATAATCTGAAGCCCAACTCCTCGGATGCAGCCGCGGGAGAGAAACTCCCCTTTGTTCATCAAGAGCCCTCCAGAACACCTTGGCATGAATACATCCCACCAAAGCATGAAATAATGACTCATCCGCCCCTCCACAAAGCTTACATGAAGGTGATGACATCATGTGGCGCCTTGTGATCTCACTGTAACATCGAAGAAGATCCTTTAGAACACGCCACCAAAAAATCTTGACTTTTGGGATCACTTGGAGTTTCCAAAGCTTCTTCCACAAAATACTAGTATTAGTAGTCGAACACCCAGGAGCCTCTGAATCCTGGCTCGAAATCCTCAAAAGCATCCTATAACATGATCTGACTGAATAAATACCTGACTTCTCCTCACTCCATGACCATATATCGTTAAAGACCTCTCTAGGCCTTTGGATACTTAGGATAGCATCAGCATCAGCAAGAAAACACTATTTCCTAATCTTTTGCTCATCCCACTTCCCCATACCATCCAAAAGATCCGCAACAATCATCGGTGTATCAGCATCATTAGTCTTTCGTCCCACGGGCTTAAAAGACGGCATACCTGGAATCCATCTGTCATCCCAAATGGAAGTGGACAATCCATCCCCAATTCGCTTAATCAGCCCCTGCTTCAGAGCATCACGTCCAACTATAATAGCCTTCCATGTCCGAGATGCACTAGCAGGACAATTAGCCGAGAGAATATCACCATTAGGGAAATATCTTCCCTTGAGTACCCTGGCACACAAACCAGTAGGCTTCTCCAACAGTCTCCAACCTGCTTACCAAGCATAGCGTCACTAAACATCCAAAGTCTCGAAAGCCTAATCCTCCAGCGCACTTTGGCACAGCCATTTTCTCCCATGACTGCCAAATCATCCCTCTTTTATCAAGTGATCCACTCCACCAAAATTTCGACGCAATTGTATTTAATTTGGAGCACAACCGCTTATTGAGTTTGAAGCAACTCATAGAGTAGGTTTGTAGAGACTGAATAACTGATTTGATCAAGGGTTATTTACCTCCATATGGTACCAACTTCGGACACCATCCCTGAACACGTGATCTAGCATTCTCCAAAATATGCTCAAAGTTACTGTCCGTCAAGCGTCCAGACGCAGAGGGCAAACCCAAATATTTCTCTGAGAGAGCTTCACGGTCAATGCTCAGCACCTTCCTCATCATCAAACGGACCGGCAACATGCAATTCGGACTGAAAAAAGTAGAACTCTTCTGCTTGTTAACACATTGCCCCGATCCACGAGCATAGATAGACAAAATCTTGTCCAATCTTCTCGCACTCCTAATATCTGCCTTTAAGAACACAAGGCTATCATCAGCAAATAATAAGTGAGATACCCATGGAGATTTGTAGCTAACCCTCAAGCCTCTGTCCACCCATCCATTTTCATAATATTTTAGAAGACATGACAACCCTTCCCCACAAATCAAGAAGAGATAGGGGGAAATTGGATCTCCCTGCCGAATTCCCCTAGATGGAAAAAATCTAGGGAGAAGCTCACCATTCATTTTAACCTCAAGACTTGTGGGGTGGGCAATGTTGTTAACTTGATTGCTAGGACTTGTGGATGTAAGAAATGGGACGTTAGTGTAATCTCTTGCCATAATGCTATTTATGCCATTTACATGTCAAGGCAGCATCCAAAATATTTTGACCATGATATCTTTTAAAATCCAATGTACCTTAAAGCATATGATCGAGTGATTTATTCAATGCCTGTACAAAGAGAATGAAGGGACAATATGAGGGACCACAACCCAAATCAACTTCTAGAATTGGAAGAATGATTTGTAGCAACTATGGTAGTTTGGGACATAGATACACCAAATGTTATCAGCATCTGAGATCCTCTATGCATATTATGAAAACAAACACTAGGTAAATATAATGTACATGTTCACAATTGATTGTGTACTATTGTTCACTAATATTTACATGCTTGAAAAAATAATTTGTGACAGGAAAAAAAGCAGAAGGTGAAGATTCATCCACATCTTCTACACATGTTGAACCAATGACTTCTGCATCTTCTGTTACAACACCAACGGGCTACTGCATCTGCTACATCAGCGGCACCAACTTGTCTAACAACTCCAACAACACCTATGGATACTCTAGTAGCTCCAGCAACACCTAGGGCACCTAGGGCTACTCTAGCAGCTCCAGCTGCACCAACGCCAACTACTCTAGTAGCTCCATCAGCTCCTAGGGGTACTCCACCTGCTTCAAAAACTACAACATCATTCACAGTTCCAAGAACCATTGATCTAGTAGCTCATGCAAGTTATGGCACTGGGAGGCCGTCAAGGAGCAGAAAGGAGAGCACCGGGATGAAAGCAGGGTACCTAATAGCCAGCAATATTGATAATAAGAACCTAGAAGTTATCAAGAAAATGACATGAACTTGTCTGTTGAACTGAATTTGTTTGTGAACTTGTGTGTGCCTCAATTTGTGTGTGTCCTAAACTTATGTGTGACCGTCGGTTTTGTTTTTCCATGACCTTTTTGTGGCACTATCAACTTACGATGACAGTAAATCTTATTTCTGCAACTTGTGCATGTGAAATGGTTGTTTTCTGCAACCATCTATACATACCCCAATTGTGGTGGTTTTTGTCAAAAATTTGCTAGATAGTTTTGTCCATCAAAATGACAGCAAATTCTAAAAAATTTGTCCAAGATGCAAAATACACAGGAAAATTACAAGAATTCAGACAAGACGACGACTACACTGACTGTACTCACAAAAGTTCAGTTCACTTGCATAATAATAATTGACACATAGATCTACCACTAAGTTCAATAAAACATTCAGCGGGGATGTTAAGGGCTGTTAGTGTTTTTTTTAAATACTACCAATCGATGTAGATGATTTTTTTGTCACAAAATTGAATTGTGGTGGTCTTTTTGTTACATGGGCCTCAAATATGTTGTATTTTCATTGTATGACGAACTATGTTTAAATTCATGCCGAATAGTGTTGTGTATTCATATTATGCCGAACAATGCTGAAAACCGGTCGAATTTGAGCCAAATTTGAGCAGAAACACGCCGATCTGAAAACTCGGCCTGAGAACGCGAGTGGAAAACTGGGTGTTCCCAGCCAAAAACTGGCTCCGTCCGGCACTAAATAGCCTCGGATTTCGGCCTAAAAACGCCCAACGAGTGAAGATGTTCTTAGATGCTTGATTGTCACATCCGTGACTAATGTTGGTAAGACAGTGCTATACTCAATCAATGTGGTGGTCTTTTGTTACATTAGCCTCGAATGTGTTATTTATTTTTAAATTTTCTCGACAAATGAGAATACCGTCCAAGTCTTTCCACGGGAGAAGAAAACCATGTCCATATCGCTTCCCGGCGTATGCGCCGCCGTGTCGTGTCGTGTCGTGATTGATAATTGAGGTCGAGTAGCTAGTTTTCGCCTCGCCGGGGTCAAGGCGACTCGCTCTGCATCCAATCCAAGCGAGCTACGCATGCAGGGGAAAAGAAAGGTACTACACAATTCTAATAATAACTGTAGCTGAGGTTAGGGGCCGTAGCATCGATCCACGATGACTTGACGGGTGAACATGAACTCCTGGACGATATACTACTCTCCCTGACTAATAGGAGATCGACTTGTGCAGCAGTTTATTACGTACTAGATGCTTGATTGTCACGATCCCTGACTAATCGGAGCAATCAACTGCTGCTGCTGGTAAGACGGTGCTATACTTTGTTGTTAATGCTTTGTACGGTGGAAAACGAACATGAAAGAGAACCTTGTCGTCACCTTCACTAGTGTACTAGTTCTATATGGATGGAGGAGTTAATACTGAGGGAGATCGCTTAGCAGCCTACGCTGTCTACCAATACAATCTCGTGGCACCTACGAAACACACACAGTCCACGTCCACGTCCGGCGAACGAGAAGGCCAAACAGGCGACGGAGATGCAGAAGAACACGGACAGCGAGAGATATTCTCGAGAGTGCGAGACTTGTGTGCTCAACAAGAGGACGAGGGCAACGGGGAAGAGGGATTTGATTGATTGATTGGCTTCTCCGAATTGACGACGCAATCGCAACCGGAGACAGACACCAATTTGGAGCAGGCAGGGGGCGGCGAAATCAGATCAGCCTGGATCTCTGCCGAAACTTAAGCCGTCTCTCGTGTCGGTCGCGATCATCGCGTGAACCAGGCCGGGTTGGCGAGCAAGATTCACCAGCCACGGATCGATGCGAACAGCAGGTCCGTGGACTGACAGTGGTGACAAACAATGGGCGATGCCGGCCGGGTACTGTGACGCTGAATGACTTGAACATGTCAAGGCTGGCCGGCCTTGGATGGACAGAGAATATATAGGACTTGATAGTACCAAACAAATAGGATCATCACTGTGTGAATTTGTCTTTAAGCAAACTTTTCTCTTCCGGTACAGAACTCGCAGCAGTGGCACGCACGTACGTCTGATCCGCCCTCGAGTAGGGCATGCATCTCTCTGGCACGCCTGAGATCAAACGGAAGATGCTTTGAGCACGCACAGCAGGCAGCCCCATTTAATAACCAGAACCCACTGAACTGAAATTCATCATCAAGCTTGAGTAGTGGAATGAGCATTATATATGTCCTTGATTTCATCTAGTCCAGAGAAAAATTACGGCGAGTCTGATAGATCCACCCTCAAGTAGGCATGTGAGTTGCACACACGTGAAGTTACAGTGGCAGACCTCTAGTTAATTACTACTGGTAGTGAGTAGTACTCCTACTGCAGTCGGAAGTGCCAAGGTCTCCGAGTTGAAGGCGGTTTAATCGTACTAGTATGTGTTTATTAGCAAGGATATATTATTATTCACTAGACTGAAGTTACCAACGAGGGGAGGAGGAGGAGCACGAGGACAACACAGACGTGTAACAAACGGTGGATTTGCTATTTTGGCTTCTCCGAATCGGCGACGCAACCGCCTGCGAGACCACTCACTAGTCGGATTGAGCCGCCGTCGGTTGTCGCCGCGGGAACAAGGCAGGGCTGTAGAGCAAGATTCACTGAGAAGGTCACGGGTGGATGGTAATTAATCTTGACAATGCTGGATACCGTACTGTGAGCCTGTGACGCTGCATCACTCCAACATGTTCATTCAACCTGGCATGATAGACCGACAATACAGGACTTGATAGCAAACACATGCATGATCATTGTTCACGCTGAATTTGCCTTCAGCAGCAGGGGCACGCCAAAAGAAAACGACCGCAAAAAGTCTGATCCACCCTCAACTAGGCACGTAGTACGTGAGTTGCAAATATGTTGACGTCATGCCTGAGATCTGAACAGAACATGTGCCGACAGTAATACGTCCCAGTTTATATAATTATAATTTACCAGACTGAAGTTACCAACTTGATCATCGGTACACATCCAGAAACCTCATGTAGTATTTATTACTCCCTCTGGCCCATATTACTTAACTCAAATTTGTCTAGATTTGGATGAATTTAGACACTATTTAGTATATAGGTTCATCTAAATTTTAAGAAATCCAAGTCAACTAATATGGGTCGGAGGGAGTACTAGTATAAGGAGATATTATTCTACATCCATGCATCTGTGCCTACCGTGCTTCGTTCCAGAAGTTAGCATTTTTACAGCGAGACAGGAACTCGATTTTTCAAAGAGTACAAAATGCACGTTCAAGGGAACCTTAAAATGTTTTCGTCCAGACAGCGCTTCAAAATGGACGAACTGGCCGTTGCACATATCTTCCGAATCACTTCCGCTTGGCACTCTCTTCAGCTCTGGTGAAGGCATCCGTGAGCACATCAACAGCCCAGTCCTTGGCATCCTCCTACAAGGCAGCAGCAGATGTGAAGATAAGTCTCGGCACAAGCTCTAGAGCACAAGTTAGTTTCAGACATTAAAAAGGTACTGCTGAATTAGCCGAGGGTGCAGGTAAGATCAGCGTATTACTAGAAAAGAGTTTGCCTTGCGGCCTAATAACCTATAAACACTGAAGCATGAAAAGAGGTGGGGGTAGAGAATGAAGGACAAGACAAATTGATCACACGAGCATCTATATATATGGAAAACCGACAAGACTTGTGCAAGCCTTGCTTTTAAACTAAAGGCATGTTTGATGAACTGATGCCTTGAGAATTATACTACACCGAATTGAAAGAAAAAAAATCGAAAACTGCAAAGCTTGTTTCTTGAAGATGTACTTTGGCTATAGATCCTATTATAATTTAGTGTAAAAGTCTATCACAAAATCACTCCTAACCATGCAGAATATGCACCCAAATAACTGACAAAGACACGAGGGGTACGAAACATGTGTACAATATGTAACAAATCAAGCAGCGTGGGTGTGCAAGTGACCATGCTAGTTATAAACTATTACGGCAGTAATTTGCTGAGAAATCAATATATCTGTTTTCAGTATGGAAGCCAGACGGCAGATCAAGTAAAATAATTGCACAAAGATACAAAACACCAACAGTTATCGCATAATTAGCGTATGCAATGCCTTGATGAGCAGATAATGAAGAGGTTCTGTCAGGCTACTAACCAGCCGCATTGGTTCCCCGGTTCTTAAGCGGGCTTTTGGACGAGCCAATTTTGATTCAAAGGGAGTCCTTGGCCTGACTTCTTGGATTTCATCCCATTCTTCCCGTGAAAGCATCCGTACTGTTCCTTGCTCAGGGTGACTATTCTTTATCTTGCGTTCTCTCCTTTCTTGGTCTGTAGCGTCATGTTCCTACCCAGAAAACATGCAACTAAGATTCAGAACATAGCAATTTCTGAACATGATAAACAATATTTGGCTTGAAATAAACATGCAAATATTGTTGACTTCAAATTATTCATTGACATGCAAAATATGCAGTAGGTAGATAATCTGGCTTCGAACAGCAGGTTTGATGATTTCAAGACAAGGATGCACATATCTTATCATATCACGAAATATGTGACCACTAAGGCTGCTAATGGTTTCGAAACCAAATTGAATACAACCCAATTCATTGAAGAAGAAAGGATGACCCACCCAAAGTCCCAAACCAATCCACCATATTTTCCCTGTAAACCAAACCAGTCACTATTTCTAGTGTAGAACAATCCCAAGTACTAGTTTCGGACCATTCAAAGCAACAGTTCTCTTCGAAGCCCTATTGCATGCTATAAACTGACAATGTGCTCTCTCAAATGCAACACAATTTACCACATGAGTTATCATAACACGGTTTAGGTAGCATTGGTTGCATGGCAACAGCGGCGAAGGCTCGAATCCGGCAGCAACTGGGACTTGGCGGCGAGGAACGATGTTGTCTGGGGCAAGGAGAGATAGTCAGCATAGGTGACGGAGGAAGCTCTGGACAGCGGCGACAGATGAAGCTCTGGACAAAGGCAGTGGTGGAGGCCCCTAACCTAGTAGTTGGCCCGTGATGATTCATGACCCTCTCGAGTCTCAACCTTTTGTTTCTTGCATCTTTTCAGTGACAGGATCGATCTCAGACTGTGGATCCAGTCCATGGTTTCAAACAGTCTCTGACCAAAGAGTTGCAGGCCAAACCAAACCAATCGAACCCAGACCAAACTACTCCACCAGCACAGTCCATTTCGACCAATCCGAGATGAACTAAATAAGAAATTAAACTGGAACCTAGTATCAGCCAAACCATTTCCAGCCTTACCATTAGTTCATGAAATAACACTAACATGAAATCGTTAGAAGATTTTTTGAACTAATCCACTAGCAGGGGGGAAACAAAGTCAAATTGTAATTTCATAGAAAAATAACTATACCTGGATAACCAAAATTTAGAGATGCCATGTTTACTATTCTACCATATCTAGAGAAGCATATCACCCACTAAAATCTTGGAATAGCTCTTTAAATGTATTCGATGCATTGTTGACAGTACTAGCATGAATGGACCACTCTAATACTCTGCTTGTTCCTAGAGTTTACATTTCTACAGGCTCATATCTTGCAATCCAAAATATCCACTATCGCACAATGATCCAGAATAAGTTTTCACATATACACAGTACGCTGATAACATTATTAATTATGTGCTCAATCTTCGACAGAACAAAAAACTTTGTGTTCAGTCAAATGCACAGCAGTTGCATCTGTAAAATAACCCTAGGGAACACCGGCGTGCGGTGGGGAATACCATCATGAGGAGCTTGGTGAAGAGGGCCACGGCTGCGGCGGTGAGGACCATGGGCAGCGTGACGGAGTCGAGCCAGGCAAGTGACTCCGGCGTCGGCACGAAGAACTCGTCGCGCGCCGGGTCGCGCCGACGCCGCCGAAAGCGCTCCCGCTCCGCCACGCTTAGCCGGAGAAGGTTCCGCGTAGATCCCTCGTCCAACGCGGCCTGCCTCATGGCTGCTCCTCCCCGGTGCAGCACCGACCGCAGCATCGCCGCCTCCACGCCGCCGGCCACTCAGACAAGACGACGGGGACAGAGGTTTTAAATGGGCTACTTCTTTTTTGAGCGGATTTTATTTGGGCTACTCGTTCGAAGTGAGATGTTATTCCCTCAAATAAAGAAGTGAGATGTTATAATAGCTGATAAGGCCCATCTAAGTATTTGGCCCATTACAACGGTTCACTTTGGGCCCTGGTTTAAGATTCGGTCTTCTTTCTTATTTTTATTTTTCATTCTTATAAAAATATTTAACCCTCAAAAAAATTCTTATAAAAATATTTTAAAATACACATCTTAGGATTTATGTTATCGTTTAGGTAGAAAGTAAATAGGTACCCATTGGGTCCCTGTTTATTAAAATACCTATGGTATTTGCCTCTTGATTCAAATCATTACAAGCTTTTCCTAACTTATAGATATATGAAAATATCAACTATTCATTGACTCAAACATAGCAAAATTATATGTTTTCCTTTTGGAATTAAATATATTATTAATATTGTGAAAAAATAAAGGTGGGATTGTTTATGGCCTATGTTTTTTTATTTATGTGTTCTACTATGTGTGAAATAAAGAAACACCGGATAGCAATATCTAATGGCATTGATTGCAACATAAGAAAAGGAAAATGATACTACTTCCCCGGGGGATCGCACGCGGCGCGTCCCCCGGGTCACCGGGGGACGCGTGTCACCTCTTTCCTTCTTATCTCTTCTCTATTCATTTTCAATCCCTGTCATAGACTCCACCACACGCGCCATGGCTGTGCAGTTTAGCTCGCGCTACCCCTGCTGCCCCCTCCCAGCTAGTCTCCGCTCCCCCACCCAGCTAGTACCCGCTCCCGTCGCCGTCTCCTCGCGCTCACGGTGGACCCCAAACAGCCGCCCACGCCACTAGCACGTCACCGATGCTCCCATCTCCATAGCGTGAGCTCGTCCTGCGGCGGCCTTGGGCTCGCCCTGCCGCCGGCCTTGAGCATGCCCGGAGAGGCCTCTCTCTCTCCTACCTCCGTCCAGCCCCCAAAGTCGTCTTGCATCGATTGATTTTTCCTCCGCCTAGCCATGGAACATGCTCCCGAGCCGCCCGCGGGTGTCCTAGTCCAGCAGGCCATCGGGCTCCTTGCGCTAGAGCCAGCACTACGGTCCTGGTCACCATCGCCATCAATAAGCCTCCACCTGCTCATGCTGCCACGACATTGCTAGCGCCTCTGTCTGCAACGTACGAGCTGCCATGGGCCTCCCGCCGCTGCTACTGCAAGGTGCTACTTTGCTACATATAGCAGATGCCTTTGCTACCTGTGGAATGCGGTGTTGCTACCTACGATTGCTACACGGTCACCCCTGCTACCTACTAACACCGTTGTTGCTACCTACGACGTCGATGTTTGCTACATGGGATTGGCGGCGTTGCTACTTGCGACCGATGGCGTTGTTTTTTTGCTACATTGTTTTTTGCTACATTAGCACTTTTTTTTTTGCTGCCACAGTTTTGTGGTTTTGCTACAATAGCATAAATTTTTTGCTACACGTGTCCGGAGGTCTACCGGCGAAAGTCTCCGGTGAGATCTCCGGCGAGGTCGGGTTTGCTACATTAGCACAACTTTTTTGCTACACGGTCGCCGGCGATGTCTTCGGCGAACTCTCCGGTGAGGTCCAGTCTAATTTTTTATTTTCTGGGTCGAACCGTTTTTTGGCGGGACTATTTGTAGCAAAAACGAGTATGTTTGTCGCAAAAGCGGGATTTTGAACCAAAAAAAGGACACGTGGTTGGCTGGGGACCCGGGGAATAAAAACACAAATCCCCCGGGAAACGCGTAGTACTGCCCATAAGAAAATAACCATATATAATTTCAAGATGCATGCATAAACAAATATTATTTATATTGGACGAGAAAGTAGCTCGTGGGGAATTATTATGGATTATAATCGTGCAAATAAAAAAGTTCACACGAAGTAAGGATTAAGATCCTCCAAATCTCTACAGAACATTTGAAGCATTCAAAGAGGCATATGACGTCGTGGCCTCATAGGGTTCAATATCTTGATGACTTGCTTGTTAAAAACCTAGAATCTTATAATGACATCAAAGCCATCCAGGATTACGGTAGAGAGAAGTTGATTTTGGTGATATCTATGTGTAAGATCGATATCTTAGTAGAGGCCGCATGTTCGAGGAAAGAATGATTGGTATCCAACCCACCCTAATGTTGATCTCCAACGTAAATGTAGTCATGGTTCCACCTGTGAGTCATTACAATACACGAATAATGAAAATCTAGTTAAGGCCACACACTAGTGAAAACGAGGGCTTTTGTTGATCCCGAAAATGGGCTTTAACACCGGTTCTTCCACGAACCGGTGTTAAAGGGGGGGGCCGTACCAGCGTGGCCTCTGCGGCATTAAAGGAGCCCCCCTTTAACACCGGTTCGTGCCACGAACCGGTGTTAAAGGTCCCTGCACCAGTGGCCCGCGCACCCCCCCCTTTAACACCGGTTCGTGGCACGAACCGGTGTTAAAGGGGGGGCTATATAAGACACCACCCCAGCCCACACACACCCCACTCTTCCATTCTTTCACATTTTGGAGCCTAGCAAGAGGGTGTGAAGAGTGCTAGTTTGTGTTTTTTTCATATGCACTAGAGGTGTTCGGTGAAATGCCCGAGAGCTCAAAATAAGCTTTCTTGTTGCTCTTTCCGTCTCGGTCGAGGTCGGCAACTATAGTTTCATGTGTCATTGATGTACTATATATATAAATGGTCATCTCCCTATTATTTTTTGATATATACTACATATTAATGCAGATGAATCGGCAATGGATGTACGGTGACCGCCGCACTTCCGAGTACATTACGGGCCTCCAAAATTTCATCGTTGTGGCTAATGCAAACCGTGGTCACAATGGTTTTATGTGTTGTCCGTGTGTTCACTGTTAGAACAAGAAAGACTACTCAAATACCAGAACCATTCACGCCCACCTGCTTCGATCCGCTTTCATGCCCAGCTATAATTGTTGGACCAAGCACGGAGAAAAAGGGGTTGTGATGGAAGACAACGAAGAAGAAGAGGATGATGACAACTATCATAATATGTATCCTGAATATGATGATAATGCAACGGAGGTAGATAATGAAGATCAAGAGGGAGCAGATGGGCCCGCTGATGACGATCTTGGTCGGGCCATTACTGATGCAAAGGAAGAATGTAAAACTGAAAAGGAGAAGGAGAAGCTGGAGCAGATGTTAAAGGATCACAAAACATTGTTGTATCCAACTTGCGAAGATGGCCACAAAAAGCTAGGTGCCACACTGGATTTGCTGCAATGGAAGGCAGAGAATGGTGTGACTGACAGCGCATTTTCAAAGTTGTTGGTAAAAATGAAGAATCTTCTTCCAAGAAATAATGAGTTGCCTGACAGTACATACCAAGCACCGAAGAACACATGAAGGGAAAAAACTGGATTGGGAAATAAAAAAAATATGGAAGAAACATAGATTCACCCATAAACTAAACAGTTGATCACCCATTCGGCGATGACAAGAGCGTGAAGGAAGAATGACTTGGGTTGTTAACAAAACCATGATGAGATAAATAGATTGTTAATTCACATATTTTTGTTTGAAATTAGCCATAAAAAGTAAGCAGAAATAGGTCAAGCAAGCATACACTAGAAGAGTAAGAAATTTGTTAAATAAATTTGATCATCATTATCTACTACGACGGCCTACACCGCCTAAGGAAGCACACCGCACTTCAGAAGGCTAAGGAACTCGACGAAAAAAGCAAAAACACATGGAGACTGTTAGAGTATATATTTGTATATTGTAGTTTCCCCATGTGTTAGGGGTTTTTCTGCATATTTGCACATGTAGATGTACTATATATTGTGGCTTTTGGCCCCCTGGTAATACAACAAGTCTATTATCCTAACATGGTATCAGAGCTGTAAGGTAGCTCATCTCCTCGCACCAGCCGCCGCCGCCCGCCCCGGCTTCCTGCCGCCGCGCCCGGCCGTCGCCGCTGCCTCTCCCTCGCCGCCTGCGAGCTTGCCCCGTCCTTCCCGGACGCCGTCGCCGCCCGGCCGCCTGATCTAGATTGCTTTGTGAAAAAAATGTCATCCTCGTCGGGCTATCTTGCGATTCCTCGCTTCCCAGTGATTTTTGATGACGCGAATTATCCTGATTTTGCTGCCTTTATGCGCGTCCACATGCGCGGTCTTCGTCTTTGGAGTGTGCTTTCTGGCGAGGTCTCCTGTCCACCGCGCCCCGCTGCTCCTACTCGCCTATTGCCCTTGCCCCCGATGCTTCTTAGGATCTGACTGACTACACTCAGTGGATAGATGAGGATGCTCATGTTGCTGCTGTTCTGACTTCCACTGTTCTGCCTCAGTATGCTGTTGAGTTCATGGGTCTTCCCGCTGTTGCTGCTCATGGGGCTTTTCTTCGTCAGCGCTATCAGCCGTCTGGGGATGCTCTTTACCTGTCTGTGGTTCGCCAGGAGCATGCTCTTCAGCAGGGTGATTCTACTATTGATGAGTTCTATACTCAGAGTGCTGCTATTTGGCGCCAGCTTAATTCTCTTCGTACAGCTGTGTGCCATATGTCCTTGTTGTCTGACTGTGCGCGTGGATCTGGAGTTTCAGCGCGTATTTGAGTTCTTGTCGCGGCTCTATAAGGAGTTTGAGCCGCGCCGTGCCCAGCTGCTTGCCCGTGGTCGTGTTCCGCTCTCTGAGGTACTGTCTGAGCTTCGTGCTGAGGATACTCGTCTTCGTGTTGCTGGTCTTCTTGAGGTTCCCTCCGTACTTGCTGCTTGTGGTACTCCTGTGCCGTCGGCTTCGTTGCGGTCTCCAGTACCGGCGATACTCTCTACTCTGGTCCAGGGCCAGAGTCAGCCTCAGCAGCCTCGTGGTACGACAGCACCTCCTCGTCCTCCCTGCGCCTACTGTGGCAAGCCTGGCTATGATGTCTCTAGCTGCTGGAGGAGGGATCCCAGCTTACGTCAGCACTACCATGATCGTAGGCAGGCTGGTTCTTCAGGATATTCTGCTGTTGCACTGTCTGATCAGGACACTCTCCGTGGTCTTCGTGGTCTGCTCGCTGCTACAGGCTCTTCCTCGTCGGGTACTGCTGGTTCTGTGCCTAGCTCTTCTGGCACCGCGCGACCACCACCTTCTACACAGTCAGGTACGTCATCCCCGTGGTATCTGGATTCTGGAGCTTCTTTTTATATGACTTCTGCGTCTTCTACTCTTTCTGCTCTTCGCTCTCTTATTTCGCATGTCCGTGTTATCACGGCTGATGGTACCTCTCTTCCTGTTTCCAGTCGAGGCACCCTTTCTACTTCATCTTTCTCTGTTCCTGACGTTTCTCATGTTCCTAGTCTTAAGATGAACCTTTTTTCTGCTAGTCAGCTTACTGATTCTGGTTGTCGTGTCATTCTTGACGCTGATTCTTGTGCGGTTCAGGACCGCCGTACTCAGGCCCTGGTTGGAGCTGGTCCTCGCAGCCTTGAGTCTCCGGGGCTATGGGAGTTAGACTGGCTTCGCGTTCCATCCACTGACACTTCATCTGCTAGTTCTTCTGCGGTTGCTGCTTCTGTCACTGGCTCTTTTCAGCAGTGGCATCATCGGCTGGGTCACCTTTGTGGCTCCCGTTTATCGTCCTTAGTTCGTCGTGGTCTTCTGGGGTCTGTCTCAGAAGATGTGTCTTTACATTCGTGTCAGGGTTGTAGGTTAGGCAAACAGATTCAGCTTCCCTATCCTACTAGTGTGTCTGTATCTCAGCGATCTTTTGATTTAGTTCATTCAGATGTTTGGGGTCCGGCTCCCTTTGCTTCCAAAGGGGGCCATCGATACTGTATTTTATTCATTGATGATTTTTCACGGTACACCTGGTTGTTTTTTATGCGCTCTCGCAGTGAGGTGCTCTCTATTTATCAGCGCTTTGCGGCCATGGTTCGTACTCAGTATTCCACGCCTATTCATGTGTTTCGTGCTGATTCTGCAGTGGAGTATATCTCCCAACACTTGCGTGGTGTCCTTGCTGAGCAGGGCACCCTTGCTCAGTTCTCGTGTCCCGGCGCCCATGCTCAAAATGGTGTCGTCGAGCGTAAGCATCGTCATATTCTTGAGACTGCCCGTGCTATGATGATTACTTCATCTCTTCCGCCGCATTTCCGGGCTGAGGCTGTCGCTACGTCGAGTTGCCTCATTAACATTCAGCCTTCTGCTGCCCTTCAAGGTGGCATTCCTCTCGAGCGTCTCTCTGGTAGATCTCCAGACTACTCGACTCTTTGTTTATTTGGTTGCGTTTGCTATGTCCTTCTACATCCTCGCGAACGCACCAAACTGACCACTCGGTCTGTTGAGTGTGTTTTTCTCGGATACAGTGATGAGCATAAGGGATATCGCTGTTGGGACCCCGTTGGTCGTCGGATGCGCATCTCTCGTGATGTCACGTTTGATGAGACGCGTCCCTTCTATCCTCGCCCCACCTCTGGTACTTACCTGGTGGATGATATCTCTTTTCTTCTTTTTCCCGATGCACCTCTCGCTGTCTCTTCTCCTCCATCTCTTACTTCTGATGCGCCCCCTTCGATTTCGGCGCCATCCTCTCCTTCGTCTAGTTCCCCTAGTTCTCCTCGTTCCCCGGCTTCGGACCCTTCCTCTGTTGTTCCTTCTTCCTCTTCTTCTGATGAGTCGTCTTCCGCCGATGAGCTTCCCTCTTCACGGCCTGTTCGTCAGCGTCGTGCTCCAGACCGTTACTCTCCTAGTCAGTATGGTCTCTCTGTCGTTTCCGAGCCGACTTCTTATCGGGATGCCGAGCGTCATCATGAATGGCAGCTTGCCATGGCTGAGGAGATCGCTGCACTTGAGCGCACTGGCACCTGGGATCTTGTTTCTCCCCCTTCTGGTGTTCGTCCTATCACGTGTAAGTGGGTCTATAAAGTTAAGACTCGCTCTGATGGATCTCTTGAGCGCTATAAAGCGCGTCTTGTGGCTCGTGGCTTTTAGCAGAAGCACGGCTGTGACTATGATGAGACTTTTGCCCCTGTGGCTCATATGACCACTGTGCGTACTCTTCTTGTTGTTGCTTCTGTTCGACGCTGGTTTGTGTCCTAGCTTGATGTTCAGAACGCTTTTCTTAATGGCGAGTTGAGTGAGGAGGTTTACATGCAGCCTCCTCCTGGGTATTCTGTTACCGATGGAATGGTTTGTCGTCTTCGACGTTCTCTTTATGGCCTGAAACAGACCCCTCGTGCCTGGTTTGAGCGCTTTGCCTCTATGGTGACTGCTGCTAGTTTCTCTCCTAGTTTTCATGATCCAGCGCTATTTGTTCACACTTCTCCTCGTGGACGCACTCTTCTTCTTCTCTATGTTGATGATATGATCATTACTGGTGATGATCCTGAGTATATTGCCTTTGTCAAGGCTCGTCTTCGTGATCAGTTTATTATGACTGATCTTGGTCCTCTTCACTACTTTCTTGGGATTGAGGTCTCCTCCACTTCTGATGGCTTTTCTATCTCTCAGGAGAAGTATATTCAGGATCTTCTTGCTCGTGCTGCTCTTGGGTATGAGCGCACTGTTGAGACTCCTATGGAGCTTAATGTTAAGCTTCGTCCTATTGATGGTGATCCTCTTCCTGATCCCACGCGTTATCGCCATCTTGTTGGGAGTCTTGTTTATCTTGCTGTCACTCGTCTATATCTCTTATCATGTTCATATTCTGAGTCAGTTTGTCTCAGCTCCTACCACCGTTCACTACAGTCATCTCCTCCGTGTCCTTCGTTATCTTCGTGGCATGATCACTCGTCGCCTTTTCTTTCCTAGTTCCATCTCTCTCCTCCTCCAGTGCTACTCGGATGCTACGTGGGCGAGTGATCCTACGGATTGTCGTTCACTTTCTGCTTACTGTGTGTTTCTTGGTGGTTCGCTTGTTGCTTGGAAGACGAAGAAACAGGTAGCGGTTTCCCGTTCGAGTGTTGAGGCTGAGCTGCGGGCTATGGCTTTGTTGATTGGTGAGGTGACCTGGTTACGGTGGTTGCTTGCAGATTTTGGGGTCTCTGTTACGACACCCACTCCACTTTTGTCTGAAAGTACATGTGCTATTAGTATTGCACGTGATCCGGTCAAGCATGAGCTGACCAAGCATATTGGTGTTGATGCTTTTTATACACGTGCTCAGGTGCAGGATCAGGTTGTTGCGCTTCATTATGTGCCTTCAGATTTGCAGTTGGCGAATTTCTTTACAAAGACACAAACCCGAGCCCAGCATGACTTCTTACTCTCCAAACTCAGTCGTGTGGATCCACCATGAGTTTGAGTGGGGGTGTTAGAGTATATATTTGTATATTGTAGTTTCCCCATGTGTTAGGGGTTTCCTGCATATTTGCACCTGTAGATGTACTATATATTGTAGCCTTTAGCCCCATGGTAATATAACAAGTCTATTATCCTAACAGAGACAAGAATAGCAAACACATTGTCCCGCTAGGAAATATCGGCACAGAACAACCCTTATGCCAAGGGCTAGCGCGCCGTTGTGGCTTCTCTGTATCTAAAGTCCAAACTAGTCTGAGTTGTTGTTTGAGTTTCAAAAGTGCATTTTCATAACGGCTCACTGCCTCCTTTTCCAATGCCATTACTCCATGAGGATTTGGAATATGGCAAAGGATTGGACCGGTTTACCAAACCTCAACCTTTCGGCTGGGGAGGTGCTTCGAGGATGTGCTATCTTGGTGGAGCAACAATGTGGTGCTCTCGAGCGGCTCAAGGAGGAAGGCCACAACGTCTCTAGCCATGCTTATCGTTTGGGATATTTGAAAAGAGCGAAATGCAAGGGTCTTTAACAGCAAGTGCATGTTGTCAACCTTTGATTTTTATAGGATTAAGTTAGAAGTCAAGTTCGGGGGTGTTTGCGGGTGCTAAACACTTGGTAACTTGATGCTGCGGGGAGAGTGGTTTTTTTGTGACTGGGTGTGTTGTAAACCGGTTTAGCACCCGGTTTCGTGTATTTTTTTTCCCAGGTTGTGCTAGTGTGTTGAAGTTACGGGAAACAAAATGCAACTTGTTGAACTCCGTGTTAGCACTAATCTTTATGTAGCTTTTTTGTTTTTGAGAGTGTAAGTCTGCACGTCATGTACGTGTGCACGAGTGGTATAAGTAGTTAGCACTTAGCAGTAGCTAGGAGTCCAGAGATTAGTGTGCTGGCCGTTGCCGCGTATGGTCGTGGCTAGAGAAACGGCCGGAGGATCAGCATGCATGGCCAGAAGGACCTGTTCTCCAGGGCTGCGTGTGAGCTGCAGCTTCGTACGTGCGAGGAGGCAGGAGTGGTGTCCGGGTCACATGGATCATGGGCTACATGCGTGTGCGACGCATGCAGCTAGCTAGGCTATTTAACTTGTATTAGTTGTGTTGTTTACACAGGGATATGAGCCTAGGGAGAGAGATGTAGCCCCGAACGTATGTGTGCTCGGAGGTCTCCATGTATGTGAGACAGCTGAAAAAAAAAAGACTAGGACGTTGGTGCGCCCGTGGCGGCGTTCGTCACCGGTAAAAATTATGTGTTGTCTCCCTTCTTCTACCTTCGTTTGTGCGAGTGAGGAAGAGGAAGGTGCAGCCGAGGTGCTGCACCAACACTCCGGACCCGCCCACACCCACAGCTCGCTCGCAATGCACCAAATCTGCCGCTTTTTCCCGAGTGAAACCCGCTTTCCAGAACGCGATGAGATTCATCCAGCCTTTCTTGACACACCATGTCCGATAACCGAACCAGCCAAACAAACCGAAGCCGTCAAAAGCAGCTAGCTAGCGATCTCTCCAAAAGCAAAGCAAGGACGGCCAGAGGCGCAACGCGGTGCGACTGTGCAAGACGCCAACTTTGCCAGCCGCATCCACGCGCCGCATGTGATGCGTATCAGCGAAACAGGGGATATCGGCACGGGGAGGGGGAGACCGGCAGACATCGCCGGTCGAGCAGCCCATGTCGCCGGCCGGCAGGGCGCGTCGTGTCCGTCGGCCAGCCACACGTCCCACCAGTACATGATCACCTGATTGTTTTCCTTTTGGGGGTGTCAGCTTGCTGGTTGCCTTGTGCAACTGCCCAACTCCCTCCTGCCTCCTTGGATTGGATTGGAGATCCGCGTCCCCGGTCGCTGTTCCGTGGAGTGGAGCGGAGATCCTCTTCTTTGCGTAACCGATTCTCCGGGCACAGGATAACCTGCCTCATTGGGCGGATGCTGGAGCTGGGTTAACGCGTGTGACCGTTGAGCTGCATGCGATCATCATCTAATGGATCTCGTATTCAGAGTCAAAAAATATTGCTCCTTTTTACGCTTAACTCGTTCACGGTCTCCGTGAAACATATCTTCAACATAAATATGTCAAGTCTCTTCCGATTTACGTCATTTTTGGCAATGATCGCGTCTTTTGAGTTTTTAACACGATGCTTTCTCTTCTGTCTACAATAATTTCTACTATGACAAGTTTTGTCCGGCTCCGGCAATGGAGGGGCGAGAACGGTCGCGTGTCTTTGGCTCTTTCTAGTGTATGTACTCGTCGCTAGACGGTCCAAAATCCTCTTTGTAATTTTTATTATTTTTAATACTCTTTGTACTATTGTTGATAATTATTAATAGATTGATGAAATTTTGTAAAATAAAAAATATATGTATATACCTTGCTAGATAAAACATCATCTATTTCAGAACGGAGATAACACACATGCGTGGCCAGGCCACGATGTGTGTCTGCTGCCAATGTACCTGTCGATCCGGACAATATTTCTTCATCTCTTGCCGAATTGTCAAACTATGGCCTTGAATCGCAGTCAATCGCCCGATCTGATCTGTCCCCGTCGTCATCTGAATTCCCATGGCCACGTTCTGCAGCTGCACATGCACGCTGCAGTGACCTTCGGTTTTAAACACTGCTACTAGTGCTAGCTTGAGAGACCGGCTTAGTTAGCTGGGTTGTTTGTTAACTGGTGCTAGCTTTTGGCCGGGAGGCGGGGCTCCATGTGCCGCCGCTCATGGCTCCAAACCTAGGCTTTGTTGTACGCTAATATTAAAACTCTTTTCGAGAACAGTGTCGTCGATGCTAAACTAATCGTCGCCGTTTGTTTTTGCCGGTAGGCGGTAGGTATCTCGCCGCGCTGTCCAGTGACTGCGCTGCGCCACTCCTGTACAGTTCAGGGCCCCCTTTGGGCAGCGGAAATCAAATGTCTTCCTCTGTTAAATCTTCTAACATGTAGAATAACAACACAACACCGAAAGAGTTCTCACAAAATATAGTCATGCACAGCCGTGCAGTAGGGTGTTAAATGGGATCCCACCTAAATCCCACTTGTAATTCATTTGCCAAATTCTAGTGTAAATTTTGAGTAAAAATTTGCACTAAATTTTGTGAAATGAACTAGAAGTGGGATTTAGGTGGGATCCCACCTGACACCCTACCGTGCACACAGTGAGCTGATGCAAAGGACTTTTAAAAGAGATAATGTATCCATGGTATCGATCCTTGGCTGCTCACAAGTTTCTAGTTGCTTCTCTTCTAAACTGCAACCACCAAGAAGACTTCTCTTGTCAAATGATCAGCTTCAAGTATCATGTTTAGATGCGTTAACAAGCCCAAAAACTACCAATCAAATATCACAACCTGTAAAACGGTGTTATCGTCCCAATCAAATTTAAGCATTGTCGAATTGATATTTCTCGAAATAGTCTTTCGTCCCGCTATAATATAGCAAACCACCCGATACAACTGACATGCTGGGGCCGCATCACAAGTAAGCCCAAAAGAAAAGGAGAAAAGAAAGGAAAAGAAACAAATGCCAACGTCGGCGGTTCGACTAAAACGAAGATGCTCCAAAACCGCTGCGCCCTTCAGAGCAGCCCTACCACTATCCTAGCGCTACAACTCGACGCGTATCAAGCAAGCCCTTCAAAAGGGAAAGCGACGATTGTGACGTGGGAAGGGGTACACCCGACGCCCTTCAGGGAGGATGGCGGCGCCCCCGGGCATCACCGTGTCGGTGCCGATTGAGCCGACATGGATTTCTCGCGACCACCAAACCACGCCCCCGACGATCTGTAGCGATCCACCCATCTTGCCGCCCACCAGCGCGCTCCACCACTATCTTGCAAGCACCGACATCGTCTCACTGTGGCCACCACAACACGACCGAAGGAACCGAGACGAAAAGTCCGGAACTAAAAGCGATAGTACCGCAACGGCGCGGGAGTGAACGACCTCCACCATCATTGGTGGTAGCTGACCGGACGAAGCAACGGGAGCACACCAGGACCACGAAGGGCCCGAATGGGCCCAGGGTGGGCCAGTGAAACTCATGCCGCCGCGTTGTAGCAAGCGCACTGTTGTAACCATCACCCCAGCCTGACCCCCCCTCCCGGTCCGTCGGAGGTAGCGCCACCGAGACCAAGCTAGCCTATCTCGCCCAAACCCAAATCGGGACCAAAGGGCCCAGATCTGGGCCAGGGAGCCGCTGTCGGCCAGGTCCAGCAGTTGCACCACCCCGCAGCCAAAGAGGAGAGGCAACATTGTTCAGGCACCCGGCGCCACACCGGACCTCTGCTGGCCGAGGAGCCACCCGCCAGTCCGACGCGCCCTAGTCGCGCCGTCCACGTGCGGGGAAATTCCGAGCCACTACTGTCGGCCACTCGGCATCACACGGGAAACACCCGGCAGCACCCGCCGACGGTGGCGAGAGGGGAAGAGAACCGGGGGAGAATGTCGTGGGCCGCCCCGGTCGCCTCACGAGGGGAGGCGACGCGGGGGGTACTTTCTTTCCTTGAACCACTTTTCCTCCGTCTCATCAAATTGATACATAAAGAGACATGAAGAGGCGTTATCGAGGAAACTCTATAACCCATCTAGGGTTTCTTCCCTTCATCTCGGCATCGCTGGTCCGTTCTGTCTTTGCTGGCCTTAGGCGCTTGGAGGTGTGGCGGATCACTGTCCCTCGTCAACGGAAGGGTTTTTGTTTTTTTAGACTATTTTCAGTGTCTTTTTTGGATGGTGAGGCGGTGGTTCTATCGTGAAGTCAAAATAAGGTCTTCCTCGCCCTATACTCGCTCCGGTGGTGCGTCTAGCGCCGATGGATGGCGTGTGGAGGCATGTGTCCGACAGATCTCCTCGGATCTATTCTGTTTTCATGTTCGTTGGTGTGATTTCGGGTCAGTTTCTTCTGAACTATAGATGTCATCATTAGAGATGGTTGCTTCTCTAGTGTGTTGGTCCTTTGGGGTCTTAGCATGACGACTTTTTATATGTCTACTACAATAAGGTCTACTACGACAAGTTTTACCTAGCTCTGGTGATGGAGGGGCGAGGATGACGACGCGTCTTGAGCTCGCGCTAGTGTTTGTAGTCATCTCAAGGTGGTCCATGGACTTATTTGTAATTGGTATTACTTTTAGGTCTCTTTGTATTGATGTTAATGATTATTAATATATCGGTGAAATTTTCGTAAAAAATTATAAGCATTGTCGCATGAGGAATGATGTAGCATGGCCAATGATAACCGATCGCATCATGTGACCAAGTACTTGTCGAGTTTCACAAACGATATTTACTACTTCACATCTCATTTGCTTTTGATTTGACGCTACAAAACATGTGAGCACTTGAAGGTGAATAAAACAAACACATGGGTAAATATACCTTGAACTTAGGCAAACCATTATAAGAACTTAACATTTGATATAGATGATCACATAGGGCACCAAGGGTATAACTAGTGCATGCCACATTCACGGTCTGCCATGGATAAAAACAAATAAAGTTATGCAAAAGAATATAGGACGTTCCAAAAGAATATACAACGATGCATTCATGAGTGAAAAAAGAAAATTGTAAAATGCTTGACTAGTAATTTGGTGAATGAATGATGCAACAGATTTGTTCAATTTAATAAAAAATGTAAATATTCCTTTGTCTATCATTTAAGGTAATTTAATAAAAAATGTAAATATTCCTTTGTCTATCATTTAAGGTTTGAAACCTAAAACAACATGGAAAAAACCTCATGTACAATAAACTACTTCCTCCTTCCAAAAAAGGATGCCGGAGATTATTCGCATGTATCTAGACGCGACATGCGAATCTTGACAAATCGCTGGCATACTTTTTTGGACGAAGGGAGTGAACTTTTATTTGTGCCCTAAATAAAACACACAATGCTATAACACAACCAAAATGTTTTCTCAACCCATAAGCCTTTCAACATTTCCAATTTTTTGTTATACAATCAATAATACCTCTGAGAATGTCAAGTAGATGAAGTCCAAGGACACACCCATCATTGGGATGGTCGAGAGAAAGTGCACCACACATACAATAAAACAAAATGTCATGGATACTAAACCCATTTTCATGGCTAACATAAATGATAAAAGAAACTTTAAAATAGTGCTAGCATCCATGCATTAAAAAACAAGTATTTTGAATTTTGTCCGTTCCACATTCTACTTGCGTTTTTGCATGATAGAGAAAATGCAAGCAGGACAAAGCTGGATGTTGAAAACTGTTGGAAATATTCCCTAGAGACAATAATGTGGATTATTATCATATTTTATGAAGTTTAGGATTAGGTTTTATAACATGCTATAACTGTATTGAAAGGAAACGTCAATACATGTGTGATATATAAATAACCAGGAGTTCCCAGTGAATCTCTAGTCACTAGTTCATTGGTCAACATATGATCAAGGTTTCCTGATCATGTAGTATTACGCGCCAGTTGGCAATGCAGTCACCTCATTGGGAGAATGAGATGGGAACATACCCAATCTAAGCACCGTAAAACATCATCATGTCACAAAGTTCAAGTTGCGATAATTAGGAAACATGGTGACTTGTTCCTCAGACTGTGAGACCATATTTAATCGTTGTCACCCGAGAGTGTCTTGATAGCATCAAACGTCACTCGGTAACACGGTGATCATAAAGGTGTGATCGGGCATTCAAAGTGGAAGGTTGAGGCGTATGCGTCAAGAGAGAGATTTGTCCATCCGCGTGATGGAAGATACTCTGGGCCAATGAAAGAACATTCCATGATCTCTAGTGTTTTGTATGTTAGATAACAATACCAAAGATTATTTAATATGTGCTGAAGTGTTGATAATCCGCCCCCGCCAAGGGACGGATAATCTGGCCCTACCTAAACTTCATGAGCGAGCCAAGTCGCGACGTACTATATGGGTGGCGGATATTCCCCCGGATTGTCCGATCAGGTCTGGATAATCCGCACCCAGGAGTTTTGCATAGGGAGCCAAGGAGCAACGTACTGTATGGGGGGCAGATAATCCCCCAAATTTTCTGGCTCCGGGGCGGATTTTCTCCCTGGGGCGGATAATTCGCCCCTAGTAGGGGCCGGATAATCTTCCCTCCAAAGTCTCCAATGGCTAGTTTTGGGCATGGGGTATTTAACCCCATCACCTCCCTCCTGCCAGAACTCTTGACTCAACACGAAAAATACCAGACCTTTTCTTCAAGCTCCATCAAGAGATCTCCAACTTCATCGACACAAAGGCTTCAATCTTTGGGGAATCGAAGGAGGAGGCCTCGATCTTCATCAACAACAATCAAGCGCTTCACTTCCCCTCCATTCACTTGTAAGATTCACGATCGAATATTTCTTGCAAATATTTAGATCCTTGTTTCGATTATTTGATAATCCTTGTTCTTGTGGCAGCTTGTCATCACGGGAGCCTCAAATTCGGTTGTGGATGTGTTCCCCACAAGAGAAAGGCACCGGTTCCCGTCTTGAAGGGTACCAATAGTTGAAGGTGTATTAGGCCTTTGGTGGCGAGATCCATCAGAGAATAGGGTGAGGCCTATTGTGGCGTGGTGGTCTTAGAACCGCCCAGCCCTCCAACACAGATGTACTTCCCTTAACAAGGAAGGAACTGCGGTCAAACAAATCCCCGTGTCTTCGTGTGCTCCACTACAGTTTCCTCGCTCATTTTTACTCGCTTAGTAGTTAGGTTTGCATATAGGGAAATTCTCGTAATTGCATATGTATAGAATTTACTTTGTGTCAAGCCTAAAATTGAAAAAGAACTAAAATTTGAGTAGCACCTATTCACCCCCCTCTAGGTTCCCATATGATGCATTTCAATTGGTATCAGAGCCCCGGCTCTTTATTCAGGCTTAACCGCCTAATAGAAGTATGGGTACTAAGGGAGATGGGAGTGAGGCTGTTGACAAGGTCACCATGAATGATCTCAAGACGTTGGAAACAACCTTGATAAATTCTATGGAGACTAAAATGGAAGATATGCATCAAATGATTGTGTGTCTCTCCATACCCACAGCGTCTCTCCATCAACCATCCATGTTTCCCCCATCCATGAGTGAGTAATACACCGCTGTAGGCTATGTGGATGGTAGGGATTGGATGAGTTCTATCATGTAATCGAATAAGATTGTTAGGGCATGGTGCCTAGTATCTCTTGTTAGTGTTATTTGACTTTGTTGCAACTTGTTGTGCTTAATGCTTGTCACTAGGGCCCGAGTGCCATGATATTAGATCTGAACATGTTATTGATTCATTATGATAGTATTGTTTGTGGTCTTATCTGCAAGTTGTGTACACATATTATTGTGTGGAACCAAAGGCCCCAAAGTGACAAAAATTGGGACAACCTGGGGGATGGCTGTGATGTGAGGATCACATATATTCACGGAGTGTTAATGCTTTGCTCTGGTGCTCTATTAAAAGAAGTGTCTTAATTGTCAGTAGATTTCCTCGAGGCCCCGCTGCAACGGGCTGGCAGGACAAAATATGTTGTGCAAGTTCTTATTACGAGCATGTATGACTATATGTGGAACACATGCCTAGGATTGTTTAGTACTTGGATGCTTTATCTTATTTATCTGAAGTTTCCCTAGATCTTGAAGTTACATGAATAGACTTGTCCATGCAACGCCCGTCCATCCATCCCTATGCCTACCGCGCTCATATCTTACTGTTTGTTACTACTGTTACTATTTCTCTTGTTTTACTGTTGTTGTTGCTTTGCTATTGCTACTACAAAACTATTTCTACTGATAAACTACTATGAGCAAGAACTATTTCTAGGTGCAGCTGAATTGACAACTCAGTTGTTAAGGCTTATAAGTATTCTTTGGCTCCCCTTGCGTCGAATCAATAAATTGGGTAACATTACCCTCGAAGACTGTTGCGATCCCCTATACTTGTGGGTCATCAATCAATTGTCATGTTATTATAACAAGACATACCTACGAACTACAACGGAATTGATGGTAAACTAAAATTACAAGAAATCCTACAAGTAAATTTAACTTGAGATTAAAAATTAAATCGTTACTTAATTCTGTCAAGTAAAGGAGTTACTTGATATTTCTGAAGGACCACACAGTCATACGAAAAAGTGGGAGTCTTGAAAGACAAAGCACGATTTGCCAAAAGATGTCTTGGACGAATTCAAACGAATTTGATTCAGAAGTGTTGGAGTCTGGCGGATTTAATACTAGCAAAGTACTAGAGTCTTGTAAAATAAATTATCAATTTGATAATTAATCAAGAGATTTCGAAGTTCTTCAAAATATTGAGAAGATATGCAATTTTCATAAAATTGAGTGGGAGGTAGAGAGTCTTTCTAAAATAATATGTGAATGACATATTGTTGATTGGGAGCAATGTAAAGTTTCGAACTCATATATGTAGGTGAAATATTTTGAGTGGGATCTTGACATAATTCATATGTGTATATGACACATTAAGAATAAGGACAGAAGAGCCAATAAATGTTGATTTGTAATGGTAAAGTTGAAAGTATAATGTACATTGAGATCTGAAAAGATTAATACATGCCATATAATATTATGTTGGAAATGTATTCCGAAAAGAGATTTTGAAGAGTTCAGAATAGGAACTAATTAAGGAGTAGTCCTAAATCATTTGAATTAGGAAAACCATTAAGTATAACATCAATGGTTGGAAGAAATAATAGGATGTGCAACATCGACTATGTTTTGACATAGGTTATTTCTTAAAGACCATGATGAATACTCAACATAATATGATCCAAGTTCTTAGTAAGAAGAACAAGTTCAGAAGTGATTAAGTGTAAATCATTGAACAGTGAGTTAAACTTGTCCACAGTGTCTAGTGAGAACTGTAGACGTGTTTCCAGATCTGTGAAGTATGACATGCCCGAAGTATAAAGTGTTATGCTACAATGATACATGTTAACCTTAAAAGATTGGAAATCTCTGCATTAATGGATTGCCTTAAAACAACTGGAGTGTGGTGATAAATTTCCAAAGTAGCACATAGTGCATTTTGACTTTGAAATCTATATTTAAAACAAGAAGTATAGGGATAATAATTGGTGCTATGTAAGATGTTAAGGCTGGGGAAGCTAATCTTATCATAGAGTGTGTTTCAGTGCACAATGCCCATGAGAAAGTTTGATCCGATTGATCTAACATCACTGCTGGCATATGAAACCAAAGACCTCACTCTATTACCAAAACTATTATAAATACACAAGATGTTATCATAGGGATGATAAAGTATTAATGTCATTCAATATGACATTAGTAAAGTTGTAAAGGGTTCAAGCAGATGTAAAGTCCATACCCTAGAATCAACCTCTTCCATGAGCAAGCATGATCAGAAGTACCAAGTTGTCCGGTGTTAGATAACAAATGCAACTAGTTTGTTTGTACTCTAGTGCAAGTGGAAGACTATTGGAAATATGCCCTAGAGATAAATAATAATATGGATTATTATCATATTTCACGAAGTTTATGATTAGGTTTTATATCATGCTATAACTGTATTGAAAGGAAACGACAATACACGTGTGATATGTAAACAACCAGGAGTTCCTACTGAATCTCTAGTCACTAGTTCATTGGTCAACAGATGATCAATATTTTCTGATCATGTGGTATTACACGCCAATCATTGGGATAATGAGATGGTGAACATACCCAATCTAAGAATTGTAACAAGATCATGTCATAAAGTTCAAGTTGCGATAATTAGGAAATGTAGTGACTTGTTCCACATATCGTGAGACCATATTTAATCGCTATCACCCGAGAGTGTCTTGAGAGCATCAAATGTCACTCGATAAAACGATGATCATAGAGGTGTGACTAGGCATTCAAAGGGGCAGGTTGAGGCGTATGCGTCAAGAGCGGGATTTGTCCATGTGCGTGATGGAAGATACTCTAGGCCCACTTGGATAAGTTATATCCATAAGGTGTGCAGCGTGTGACTAGGTCACAAGAATATCACTTATCGGAATGAGTAAGGTAGAGATTGTTGGTAACAAGGTTGAACCCGGCATGGTGATGTCGTTGATCAAATCTCGGACAATGCAAGTATCATAGAGACAAAAGGAACATGACACAATATTGATGGTAAAACAACAAGTTTCGTGGAATGCACATGTGGTCATTATGGGCATCCAGGTCCCGCTGATGATCATTGGTCCGATAGGAGTCTCGACCATGTCTGGAGTGTTCCCAAACCGTTGGGTAGCACTCTTAAGGGTTTGACGAAGCTCGGAGATGTTTTTGGTATCATCGGAATCACCGAAGAAAAGAGAGAGAGAAATCAGAAGGGTTCCGGGAAGGTATAGAGGATCTCTGGAGTGGGATGGAAGGCGTTCCATAGCCACGAGAATTAAATAATATATAAATAGATGTTAAATATTGATTTATTTATATTTATTTAATAAAAGAGAGTGAATTAAAATGGTAAAATTATCTATTGGGCCAAATTCCCATGGGAAAAGGCCCATGAGGGAAAACCCCAAATGAAGGAAAGGGAGGGAGTGGCCGCCTGGGCCCCTAGGCACCCGCACGGGGCCCATGGGAGCCCTGGTCGGCCGGCGACCCCCTCCACCTCTCCTCCCCTTTGATTAGTCCCACATGGCCTAGAAAAAGGCTTTGGGGTCCCCTTTCCTTGTATATAAGAAGAGGCATATGAGGCAACTAAATTATCAACAAGTAAATAAAAGCTTCCTAGCTTTGGGAGCTCTCTCTCCCATGACCGTGGTCCCAAGTAAGGACTGCGCAAACGAGGGACTTCTTCACCATTGAGCGCCTTCGCTCTCTAGGATTCGGATCCAGGAGATCTACTACCGCAATCTCGGCTGGATCGAAGAAGCATGAGTCATCGTCAAACACCGTACTTGTGTGACTCCCTCGAGCGGTGATGCACTTGTGGCACTTAGAGTTGTTGGAGCTACTGGAGCTATTGGACTTCAGAAATACCTTGAGGTATGCGTTGGTACGACTACATGACCCACATTTCCCACGGAATGTTAACCGCGGTCGGTCTTCAAAGGTATTGAAAGGACTATATTTTCCCATGCTATTTTGGTGATGATAACAATCGCACTTATGGTTTAACCGTGTACTTGAGTTTCAGGAAAATGCTTTTGATGATTCCTATGGATTATTTGGATGCTCTCTTTGGTATCTCGTGAAGACGGCGGCCTTTAGTTTTTTTAGTTTCTTTCCTTTTATTGCTTTAGGTAGCCATACTATCAAGAGGGGGTCCATCTCGAAAGGCTATGGGAAATCACTTGTTCTTGCACAAACCCCATATGCACCGCCACAGCCATCCTACTCATTTGCGAGAGAGCGAGGTTTTGATCTGCTGGAGCCGTTTCTATCTGATCGGAACTTTCGGCCAGGCGTTGGAAGTTTTGCTCAGGTCCTTTCTATGGGATGATCTGGAACTTAGTTCCGATCCAACTTCCGCTGGAACTTTCGGTGAGCTCCCAGTACCTTCTGTTTGGGTATGCTCTATTTGCTGGAACTTCCACCGGAAGTTTCAGTGAGGAATTTTCGTTGCTCCTACCAGAAAGTTCCTAAGCGGAACTTCTGCCCAGATGCCGGAACTTCCGGTCAGACATGCTTCGCGACCTAGATGTTCCGCCCCTAGTTCCGCTCCAAGTTCCGGTGAAGGATCAGTATACTTCTGTTCGAAGTGGTCTATTTGACGGAACTTGGGCCAGAACTTGCATCGGAAGTTTGGCCGAAACTTCCGGTCATTTTGACCGGAACTTCTGGCCAAGCTTTTGGAGCGGGAGTCAACGGGCTGATGACTGTTGAAGCCTTGCTGGGCGGAACTTCCGGCCGTTCACCGGAAGTTCCGGTGAGGTCGCGGAGGCTGTAACAGTTCAACGCGGAGGGAGCCTATTTAAGGCGCCCTCCTTCTTCCTCCCACCCAACTCGAATATTTTTCTCTCTCCTCCATTAATGCTCGAGCTTCACCTCACTAGATCTCTCTCCCTAGCCACTCAAATCATTTGATCTTTTGAGAGGTGAGGGAGGTGACCTAGATCTACACTTCCACCAAAGAAGATTTGATTTTCCCCCACCTATCCTTTGTGGATCTTGTTGCTCTTGGGTTTCTTAAAACCCTAGACGGTGTAGGGCATTGTCAACACCCGGATTTTTAATCACAGATTCCTGTTATGCCATACATCGCAATCCCAGGATTACCATTTTTGCGAGACATAACAGATTGGCTATCACAGTACATCATCCATTACAAACCATACATAAGGTCTTACACAAATAAGGATCTCATGATCCAGTTCTTAATACAATTCAAGCAACGGAATAATGTAATAGTAATGATAGCGTAGGCAAAGGTCTATTTTCAGGGTCACATGCAATGCTGACGATGGGAGATGATCCTAGTTGTCGTAACATTCCTGCTGTCCTTCTTCCTGATACTCCTCTTCATAGTCTGGCCACGGGAATAGCCAGGGACAAAGCCATGAGTACTCTTTAAGTACTCGCAAACTAATACTAACAAGTGAAGGGGTTCTTGTAGTAGGATACTAAGCTCTAGGGTTGTTTTTGTAGGGGTTCGTAGCATGGAAAACAAAAAATTTCTACCACATACAAACAAACAAGCCCAGATCTATCTACTAGATTGTAGCAACGAGTCGATAGAATAACTCACCCTCGAAGATTCCAAAGTGTTTAACGAGAGCATATTCTCGTGGGTGATGTAGTCGTACTCTTGCTGATCTCAAGATCGTGTAGACGATCCTTCCGGCGCCGCGTTTCGGTAGCGCTCCCGCAGTCGGTCACACGTTCGGTACTCGATGAAGACCTTCCTCTCCCTTGTTCCAGCAGGCAGCGGAGGTTGTAGCACTCTCCTCGCGATTCCGGCAGCACGACGGCGTGGTACCGGAAGTAGAGGGGAGATCTCGCAGGGCTTCGCCTTAAGCCGGAGCGAGTATGGTGGACTATGAGAGAGGCCTTGGTGATCTAGGGTTTAGAGGCACCAAGGGGCAGATCTTGGCCGGCGGCTAGGGCTTGGAGAAGCCCCAACTCGGCGGCTTGGGAGGAAACCCTAGGGCGGCGGCGACTACAGGAGGCCGGCGGCTAGGGTTAGGGTTTTGGGTGTGAGAGGTGTAGGCTAGAGGGGGCACCCCTGCCCCTTCTTTTATAAGTGGGAGGGCGCCGGCCAGGGAAGGAGAGTCCTCCCCCAAGTCGGCCTCCTTGGCCGGCGGGTGGAGGGAGAGGAACTCCTCCCCAAGTAGGTTTCCTACTCTCCCTCCACCAAGCAAAACTGTCGTTTGACTTTTCAAATTGGCGTTTGACTTTTCAAACTAGGATTTGATTTATCCCTTTATTTTGCCCAGCCATGATACCTAGTACATGATGCAACCATGCTAACTTGTTATGACACATTCATGTACCCTTCCCCTTCGGAGTGTCGGACCTTCCGGACCCTTCTAGAACATTCCCGATGAAAACACCGGCATCATTCTCCAACTCCAAAACAGGACTTTCCTTATATGAATCTTATTCTCCGGACCATTTCGGATCTCCTCGTGATATCCCGGATCCCATCCGAGACTCCGAACAACATTCGGTCTCTTACTCATCATTCCATAACTACTCAACAACATCGAATCCTTAAGTGTGTCTCCCTACGGTTCGTGAATTATGCGGACATGATCGAGACACTTCTCCGAACAATAACCAATAGAGGAATCTGGAAATTCATATGGCTCCCACATATTTCTACGATTACTTTGCGATTGAATGAACCACTTACATACGATACCAATTTCCCTTTGTCTCACGATAGTTTACTTATCCGAGGTTTTGATCGTCGGTATCTCTGCATACCTAGTTCAACCTCGTTACTGATAAGTACTCTTTTCTCGTTCGCATGTTATGTGATCCCTTGTGAGCCAGTCACATGCTTGCAAGCTAATTGGATGACATTCCACCGAGAGGGCCCAGAGTATATCTATCCGTCATATGGTTGGACAAATCCCACTCTTGATCCATGTGTCTCAACCCATACTTTCCGAACACTCAATGCCACCTTTATAGCCACCCAGTTACGGTGTGGTGTTTGATGTCATCAAAGCATCCTTTCGGTGATGGTGATAATCATGATCTCATGGTCGAAGGAATTAGGTTACTATGTATCAGAAAGCATATAGCAATTGAACTATTAAAATGACCTTATCTTTATGCTATGCTTATCTATAGGAGTATGTCCATCATACCATTCTCCCAACGATATGATCTTGTTGTTAATAACATCTCAATGTTCATGATCAGGAAACCATGATCATTTATTAACCAACAAGCTAGTTTAACAAGAGGCTTTACTAGGGACTCTAATTTAGTTTACAAATCACACAAGTATTAATGTTTCCTTGTTAATACTGTTATAGCATGAATGTAAACATTTATCATAAACACAAATATATAATAAGAACTACATTTATTATTGCCTCTAGGGCATATCTCCAACAGTCTCCCACTTGCACTAGAGTCAACTAATCTAGATTACATGGTAATATACCGAACAGCCATGGCAGTTTGGTGTTGGTCATGTTTTGCCCTCGGGAGAGGTTTAGTCAACGGATCCGCCACATTCAGATATGTGTGTACTTTGCAAATATTTATGTCACCATATTGGACATGTTCTCGAATAGCGTGAAAACGTAGCTTGGTGTGCTTCAGCTTCTTGTGTGACCTTGGTTCTTGCGCATTGGCTATGGCGCCCATGTTATCACAGTAGATAGACATTGGGTCCAGCGCACTTGGAACCACACCGAGCTCTGTAATGAACTCCTTCATCCATATCGCTTCTTGTGAAGCCTCCGAAGCAGCTATGTATTCCGATTCAGTTGAAGATCTTGCCACAACGCTTTGCTTTGCACTCCTCCAGCTAACTGCTGCACTATTCAAAGTAAATACGTATCCAGATTGAGATTTAGAATCATCCGGATCGGTGTTCCAACTAGCATCGGTGTAACCATTAACAACGAGTTGTTCATCACCTCCATAAGAAAGAACCATATTATTAGTTCTTCTCAAGTACTTAAGGATGTTTTTGACCGCTGTCCAATGATCCACTCCTGGATCACTTTGATATCTGCTAGTCAAACTAACAGCATATGCAATGTCGGGTCTACTACATAGCATGGCATACATTAGAGATCCTATGGCTAAGGCATAGGGAGTCTTACTCATCCTTTCTCTATCTTCTGCCGTTGCTGGACTTTGAGTTTTACTCAAGGTCGTATTGGGAAACATGGGCAAGAACCCTTTCTTGCTATCTTCCATTCCAAACCTCTTTAGAACGTTGTCCAAATATGTACTTTGTGACAATGATATTAGGCGTCTCGATCTATCTCTATAAATCTTTATGCCTAACATGTAAGCTGCTTCGCCAAGATCTTTCATTGAAAAACTATTATTCAAATATTCTTTGACACTATTAAGAAGGTCTACATCATTCCCAATCAACAATATGTCATCTACATAGAGTATTAAGAATGCTACAGAGCTCCCACTCACTTTCTTGTAAATACAAGCTTCTCCATAAGTTTGTATAAAACCAAAAAATTTGATTACCTTATCAAAATGTTGATTCCAACTTCGGGATGCTTGCTTCAACCCATATATGGACCGTTGAAGTTTGCACACCTTGTTAGCATCTTTAGAATCGACAAAACCTTTGGGTTGCATCATATACAACTCTTCATCAATGTCTCCATTGAGGAACGCTGTTTTGACATCCATCTGCCATATCTCATAATCGTAATATGCAGCGATTGCTAACAAAATCCCCACATACTTTAGCTTCGCTACTGGTGAGAAAGTCTCATCATAGTCAACTCATTGAATTTTTCGAAACCCTTTTGCGACAAGTCGAGCTTTATAGACAGTAACATTACCATCAGCATCTGTTTTCTTCTTGAAAATCCATTTGTTCTCGACAGCCTTCCGGCCATCCGATAAGTCCACCAAAAGTCCATACTTGGTTTTCGTACATGGATCCAATCTCGGATTTCATGGCATCTTGCCATTTATTGGAATCTGGGCTCATCATTGCTTCCTCATATGTCGCAGGGTCATCGGTGTTGTCCACCAACATGACACTCATAACGGGATCATACCAATCAGGAGTGGTACGAGTTCTCATTGACCTGCGAGGCTCTGCAGCAACTTCAACCGAAGTTTCATGATCATCATCATTAGCTTCCTCTCTTATTGGTGCAGGGACCACAGGAACTTCTTCCGGTGCTGCGCTACTCGCAAGTTCGAGAGAAGGTTCAACAACCTCGTCGAGTTCTACTTTCCTTCCAGTCACTTCTTTCGAGAGAAATTCCTTCTCTAGAAAGGATCCATTCTTGGCAACGAAGATTTTGCCTTCGGATCTATGATAGAAGGTATACCCAATAGTTTCCTTCGGGTATCCTATGAAGACGCATTTTTCCGCTTTGGGTTCAAGCTTGTCCGGCTGTAACTTCTTTACATAGGCTTCGCAACCCCAAACTTTAAGGAATGACAATTTAGGTTTCTTCCCAAACCATAATTCATACGGTGTCATTTCAATGGATTTATATGGTGCCCTATTTAAAGTGAATGCGGCTGTTTCTAATGCATAACCCCAAAATGATAGCGGTAAATCTGTAAGTGACATCATAGAATGAACCATATCTAAGAGAGTTCGATTACGACGTTCGGACACACCATTACGCTGTTGTGTTCCTGGAGGTGTCAATTGTGAAAGTATTCCGCATTTCTTCAAATGCTCGCCAAACTCGTAACTTAGATATTCACCTCCACGATCAGAACGTAGAAATTTAATCTTCTTGTTATGTTGATTATCTACCTCACTTTGAAATTCCTTAAACTTCTTGAAAGTTTCAGACTTATGTTTCATGAAATAGATATACCCATATCTACTCAAGTCATCCGTGAAGGTAAGAACATAACGATAACCACCGCGCGATGCTACACTCATTGGACCACACACATCGGTATGTATGATTTCCAATAAGTCCGTAGCTCGCTCCATCATACCAGAAAATGGAGTCTTAGTCATTTTACCCATCAGACATGCTTCGCATCTTTCAAGTGATTCGAAATCAAGTGATTCAGGAAGTCCATCGGAATGGAGTTTCTTCATATGCTTCACTCCAATGTGACCAAGACAACAATGCCACATATAGGTCGAGTTATCGCTCAATTTCAAACGTTTAGCTTCAATGTTATTGATATGTGTATTTCCACTATCGAGATTCAATAAGAATAAACCATCTATTAAAGGTGCATGTTCATAAAACATATTACTCATATAAATCGAACAACCATTATTCTCGGACTTAAACAAGTAACCGTCTCGCAATAAACAAGATCCCGATATAATGTTCATGCTTAACGCAGGCACCAAATAACAATTATTTAAGTATAAAACTAATCCCGATGGTAGATGAAGAGGTAGCGTGCCGACCGCGATCACATCAACCTTTGATCCATTTCCCACGCGCATCGTCACCTCGTTCTTCGCTAGCTTCCGTTTATTTTGCAGTACCTGTTTCGAGTTACGAATATGAGCAACCGAACCAGTATCAAATACCCAGGCACTACTACGAGTACTAGTGAGATACACATCAATAACATGTATATCAGATATACCTTTCTTCTTGATGTTGCCGTTCTTCAAATCCGCCAAGTACTTTGGGCAATTCCGCTTCCAATGACCTTCTCCCTTGCAGTAAAAGCACTCACTATCAGGCTTAGGTCCAGCCTTGGTCTTCTTCGTCGGTGCGGCAACTTTCTTACCACCCTTCTTGAAGTTACCCTTTTGCTTAGACTTGCCTTTCTTGAATTTGGTGGTCTTATTGACCATCAACACTTGGTGCTCTTTCTTGATCTCCACTTCTGCAGATTTTAACATGGAGAAGAATTCTGGCAACTGCTTGTTCATGCTTTGCATATTGTAGTTCATCACAAAGTTCTTGTAACTTGGTGGTAGTGATTGGAGGACACGGTAAATCCCCAAAACATTAGGAATCACTATACCCAATCTTTGGAGTATGTTTGCGTGCCCAGACATCTTAAGCACATGCTCACTGACGGAGTTGCCCTCTTCCATCTTGCAGTTAAAGAACTTTTCAGAAGCCTCATAACTCTCAACTGCCGCATGAGTCTCAAATATCAATTTGAGTTCACGGACAATATCATGTGGGTCTGAGTTCTCAAACCTTTTCTGAAGCTCTGATTCCAAACCATATAAGATAGCACACTGAACTGTGGAGTACTGATTCTTCCGAGCGAAGTAAACGTTCTTTACTTCATCGGTAGCATCAGCTGCAGGCGGGTCACCAAGCGGTGCATCCATCACATAGGTCAACTTACCATCATTGAGGACAATCCTCAAATTGCGGAACCAATCCGCAAAGTTGCTTCCATTTTTTTCAACTTTTCTTTCTCTAGGAACGCATTAAAATTGATGGTAGGGGCTGCCATTGATCTTCAACATATTTGCAATAGTTTAGACTAAGTTTATGACAAATTGAGTTCTAATTAATAGTTAAATTAATCTAGGTGAACTCTCACTCAAAACAATATCCCTCACATTGTTTTAGTGATCACACGAACCAAATCCACCACATCAAAACCGATCATCACGAGAGTTGATGTAGCTTCAATGGCGAACAATCGACATGTTCATCATATCTACTATATGACTCATGCTTTACCTTTCGGTGATCCGTGTTCCGAGACCATGTCTGTACATGCTAGGCTCGTCAATATCAAACCTTATCTTCCGCATGAGCAAATCTGGCTTGCTCATGTTGTATACACTTGCAGAATCTAACACACCCGATCATCACGTGGTGCTTCGAAACAACAAGCTTTAGCAACGGTGCTTACTAAGGATGAACACTTTAAAACTTGAAATTTATGTGCATGAGGGATCATCTTATAATGCTACCGTCGTTAACTAAGCAATACAAGATGCATAAAGGATTAACATCGCATGCAATTCATAATATGTGATATGATATGGCCTTTCTTCTTGTGCTTCCGATCTCCATTTTCAAGCACGAACATGATCTCCATCATCACCGGCATAGCGTCAAGGTCAATGGCACCGCTTCATGGTTGTCTTCCACCAGCTCTCAACTATTACAACTACTTTGAATAGACACGCGAGTCTTAACAGAAATTAAAGACAACCATATGGCTCCTGCCGGTTGCCAACTTACAATAAGGAACATTGCATACATCAAATATGATCACAATCATGGCCATATCACATCACAGCACACCCCTGCAAAACAAAGTTAGCCGCCTCTAATTTTCTTTGCATATTTTACATGGTTTTGGGCTTTCAATAAGTGTCGCTCTAACTTACGAACAAGAACCACAACGTTGATGTTTGAACTATCAAGTGCCCGTTGTAAATTGGATCTGTACTATAATGGGAGAGACAGACACCCGCAAAGCCACTTATGCAATACAAGTTTCATGTTGAGCGTGGAGCAAGTCTCATGAACGATGTCATGTAAGGTTAGCCCGGGCCGCTTCAACCCATCATACCTGTGGAATCCCGCAAAACCACTACTAGAAAATCGCGTTGTTTTTGTGCATTGCATCATCATGACCGCATGCTCATGTCATCATGCCACATTGCATTTGAGCATCGTCATCATCTTGCATTTGCTTGCATAAAACTAATTGCGGAAAAACCTATTTTTGTTTTCTACACGCCCCGTCCTTGTTCAAACGCAAAACCCGGGTCTCCGGATTATTTTGTTTTGTCTGCTATCGGTTTGCAAAAGCCCGGTTTAAGTGAATAAAATCTATATTACTTTTAGGGGGCAGTCGAACGGGCCGATCCGACCCAGTCGACCACCCCCAGAATAAAAATCGGTCCACCTAAACTAAACCTAATCCCTAATTCACCCAATCCTAGTCTACCCACCACTCACAGCTTGCCATCACACCCTCTCCCCCAATCCCTACCCACCTTGCCACCTCATCAATCCACCCTGCAACCACACTCCTTCTCTCAGCCCAACCGACCCTACCCGCCTGGCCCTCTCTCCCTTACACCTCGGTCCCACGCTCCACCTGGCCCCACCCGCAGCCACTCCCTCTCTCTCCCCTGGTCAACCCTCTCCCCAACCCCACTCACTCACACGCTGCAGCCCCCCTCTCCCTGTCCCCGCGGGTCCCACCTGCCCGACCTGCCCCGCGGCCCCACCCCTGGCCCGCGCCACGCTCTCTCTCTCCCTCGCGACCCCCCCTTTCCTCTCTGCATCGCGCCCACCCGCGCCTCCTTCCCGTCGCCGGCGCCGAATCCCTCCTCTGGCCGCCGCCCCTCCACGACCTCGCCTCCCGCCGCCGGCTCGCCTCCGCCGGCCTTCTCCACCTTGCCGCCGCGCCGCTCCCCCCACCAACCCCGCTCCTTCCTCCTCCCTCTCCCGAGCTCGCCCCACCGGTCTCTCCCCCGTCGCCCCCTCCGGCACCTTCCCGCCTCCGGCCTCCCTCTCCTCCCCAGGGCGCCACCGCCCTTCCACCTCCCTCCTCCGTCCGCACGCGGACCCCCCCCCCCCTCGTCGCCGGCTCCTCCTCCCCGCGCTCGCCGGCCCTTCTCCCTCCTTCCGCCGCCAGTCGCCTCCCCGGCCGCCCGCCGCCGCCAAGGCCACCTCCTCCTCCATCTCCGACGCCCGTCTCCGGCGCCTTCCCGCCTTCCTTCGTGCTCCGCCACCCACGCCTCCCCGCTGACCCCCCTCTGCCTTCCGCCTCCCCGTCGTCCCGCCTCCAGCCGCGGCCGCCGGAGCCCACCGAGCCTGCGCCGCCTCCCCCGTCGTCAGCGAGTGGTACCGCTCTCGTCAACCTCGTCGCTCCTCGTAGCCGGCGCCGCGGGCTGTCTTCCGTGTCAAGCCGAAGCCACCGTGAAGCCCTGTGAGCTCAACAACCTCTAGCAGTACCTCTGCAGCCACCGTCGTCGCTTCAACGCCAAGGCCACCTGATTCCTTCAAGGACATACTGATGTGGTGTGGCATGGTGGTTGTGCAATCCACGACAAGAACTTCCGAGCGTATCGACAACAAGATCGCCACCCACCCGGACGTAACCAATGAACCACCCGACGCCGGCAATGAAGTCGTCGAACCCCGATTTCTCCCTCTCGGACATCAAGCAATACTACACGAAGCCCGAAGATCACAGATCCAGAGAATCCCCGAAGGCCGAGCCCTCGACACGCCAAGATCTTCTCCCCGATACGGCAAGCTCTCAATCCCGGTTACGCCAAGCTCGTCGGAATCCCAGACGCCAAGTTCTCCTTCCAGGAGTCTGAAGATCGTGAACCTCGTCGAGACCCCGATGCACCAATCCGAAGACCGAACCCATGGACCGACATGCTCTTCTTCACGGATACGACAAGCACTTCGCCCCGGAACGCCAAGTACTCCCTCGAGGACGCCGAGTACTTCACCCCGGACACCGAGACCCTGGACGACAAGTTCTCCTTCCCGGAAGCATTGACGCTCGTGCGACAAGATCTACTTCCCCAATCCGAAGACCCTAAATCCCGGAGTCCGAGAACGATCCCGTCGAACCCTGAACCCTGAGACCGAACCCCGAACCCCGGAACCCCAAGTTCGCCGAACCCTAATGTGTGACCCTTTCTCCCGAGCCCTATTTTATAAATGCCATCTATCTAATTGTTGCATATTAAATTGTTCATGCATGCATACTTGTCTGTGGTTTGGGGGCATTATGCCGATTCACCTCATAATTAAATATGGGGCCCATATGCGGGCAAATCTAGTCTTATATTGGCCTCATTTAAATTTGTGTAGCGAACCGGTAACTCATCTTGCCCTGTTATTACAACATTTAAATTGCGGGGTAGCTAAACAACTTGAACCATATATTTCATTGTCGTGACCCCGGTTCCGCTTAATATGACCTAATTGCATCGCACCTTTGCCATGTCATACGTCATACATGCATCATGCCCGATCTTCTGCCGTAGTATTAAATAGTGCATCCGGTGTTTATTCTAGTGTTTTGCTTCTTCGCGGATAAGGCCGTTGAGTTGACGCGAGTGTCGACCCGATCTTCGGTTGAACCTTCGGCAATGATTTTCAGGCGAGCATCTCCCCCTTTCTACCTATCTTACTTTTATAGTATTTATTCCCTCATGTTGCTCTATTGCTATCTGTGTTGCGTTGCTCTAGCTTTCGTACCCGTGATATCCCTTGCAGCCTTATATTGCCTTGGACACCTCCTATTACCTGTTGTTTGGTAGATAGTTGGACCTGCGCGTCGTAGTCGCTTGCTCAAGTGCTGTTGCGTGTCGTCAAGTACCACGGTTGTTGGAGCATTGCCGCATGTTTAATGTTGGAGATGGTCATGGCTTTATTTATCGTTCACTTTAATTATTGTTTAATAACTAAAATTGAAGTAGGTAAGCAGAGGCACAGGTGGGCAATAGATGTTATTTGGTTGTTAACCGTCCACTTGTGTCCCGTAGGACCCCGAGTACTTGATACCTGTTCCTTGAATATTCGCGCTATCCACATACGGGGGATTATGGGACCCCCCTGAGCCAGAGCTTGATTCAGTGTTATTTCTTGGGGCCACAAACTAGTTTGAGGATTTAATTACGATCCTGTACTTATGCCATGCTTTACTGCTTTAATTACGATTGTGCGAGGAGCACACTGTACTGTTTAGGATCGGGACACATTTTCGCGGTGTCGACAAGCCCAGTTTTGGGTTCCCAGTCGTTCACAGCCGTCCACCCAAACCTCGGGTCCGTCTCGGAGTCAGCTAACTTCGTTGCGGGTGTACTCCAAAGGGTGGCCCCCTGAAATATTTCTGAATCCTGTGATTGCTTTGTCGTGAAGGCCTCGTTGGGTTTTGATTTGGTTTTTCCGAGGTTGATCGAGTGTGTGTTGCTATTTGTGCACCCCGGCCGGGTAAAACTTTCTGAAAGCCGTGTCCGCGGTTATGGACGACTTGGAGCACAGTATCTCGATCATAGACAACTATAACTAAAGTAGTGCTATAAATTTGACTTTATAATGACTAGTAATCAGCTTCACTATAATGGAATGGCTAAATAAAACTGCCAACAATTGCTTGTTTGGTTGTCGCTTGCGACCACTGTATCTGACTAGTAAGTATTGTAACTACAACGGAATGGCTAAATAAAAGTACCAACAACTGCTGGGTTTTGGGATATCTCATGCTAATTGTATCTGACTAGTAAGTGTTGCAACTACAACGGAATGATTAACTAAAACGGCCCACTGCTTATTTTATCAGGATGATTATCTATACCGGACTAGTAATTGCTGCAATGATAACTGAATAAATAAAACTGCCAACTGTGTGAGTTCCTCGGTTGACTTCCTCGTTTGGTCTCGAGGGGGAAATACCAGGATGGGTTTGTTTGGTGATAGCTTCAGTATGGTTCCGGATAGGTCTTTCTTATCCCTCTCTGATAGCCGACAGTTATCCCGAGCCTCTATAGGTTGTTTAGTGCATGTTGCGCTGCCGCTTCAGTCCACCATACCTATGTAGGCGAGGACCGCCGAATTCTAGTCTCGCCGTGTACTGGCCTCAGTACTGACGCTCCTCTTTTTCCTTTGCCCTTTGTCGGCACCCCTTTTGTTTAAGCAGGTTTTGAGATCGACGTCGTTAGCAGGGTTACCCTTCCGGCTTGGCCTGGGCAGGGTTATGGACGCCATTGGTTATTCTTCAGGGCTCTTAGCCCCATTTGCATCTTGTCCGTAGCTGGACGCTCTATCGTTTTCAAGGTGATTTGGATCTTTGTATATTATATCTGTATTCTTGACTCTTTGAGTCGCTGTTATATATATCTGTTCTGTGGGTCCCATCGAGGACTGTTGTGTAATGTTATTACTTCGTTTTCCACCCGCACGAAAGTGCCTGGTGGGCACCTTTGAATCGTTTCTATGCGGGTTTGGCGGGAATCGCTGAAACTTGCATAGGGTCGATTCTGAGGGTGTTACAATACCGCAAGATGCAAAGTACACAAGAAGCAATTGATAATAAAAGCATCACCGCCCACAATGACCATTGTGTTCTACTCGTGCAACAGATCTACATATAGACCTGGCTTTGATACCACTGTAGGGGTTCGTAGCATGGAAAACAAAAAAATTCTACCACATACAAACAAACAAGCCAAGATCTATCTACTAGATTGTAGCAACGAGTCGATAGAATAAATCACCCTCGAAGATTCCAAAGTGTTTAACGAGAGCAGATTCTCGTGGGTGATGTAGTCGTACTCTTGCCGATCTCAAGATCGTGTAGACGATCCTTCCGACGCCGCGTTCCGGCAGCGCTCCCGCAGTCGGTCACACGTTCGGTACTCGATGAATACCTTCCTCTCCCTTGTTCCAGCAGGCAGCGGAGGTTGTAGCACTCTCCTCGCGATTTCAGCAGCACGACGGCGTGGTACCGGAAGTAGAGGGGAGATCTCGCAGGGCTTCGCCTTAAGCCGGAGCGAGTATGGTGGACTATGAGAGAGGCCTTGGCGATCTAGGGTTTAGAGGCACCAAGGGGCGGAGCTTGTCCGGCGGCTAGGGCTTGGAGAAGCCCCAACTCAGCGGCTTGGGAGGAAACCCTAGGGCGGCGGCGACTACAGGAGGCCGACGGCTAGGGTTAGGGTTTTGGGTGTGAGAGGTGTAGGCTAGAGAGGGCACCCCTGCCCCTTCTTTTATAGGTGGGAGGGCGCTGGCCAGGAGAGGAGAGTCCTCCCCCAAGTCGGCCTCCTTGGCCGGCGGGTGGAGGGAGAGGAACTCCTCCCCAAGTAGGTTTCCTACTCTCCCTCCACCAAGCAAAACTGCCGTTTGACTTTTCAAATTGGCGTTTGACTTTTCAAACTAGGATTTGATTTGTCCCTTTATTTTGCCCAGCCATGATACCTAGTACATGATGCAACCATTCTAACTTGTTATGACACATTCATGTACCCTTCCCCTTCGGAGTGTCGGACCTTCTGGACCCTTCTAGAACATTCCCGATGAAAACACCGGAATCATTCTCCAACTCCAAAACAGGACTTTCCTTATATGAATATTATTCTCCGGACCATTCCGGATCTCCTCGTGATATCCCGGATCCTATCCGAGACTCCGAACAACATTCTGTCTCTTACTCATCATTCCA
Source organism: Avena sativa (assembly GCA_916181665.1). Taxonomy (NCBI): domain Eukaryota; kingdom Viridiplantae; phylum Streptophyta; class Magnoliopsida; order Poales; family Poaceae; genus Avena; species Avena sativa. Next base: position 441,219,661 of record OV702283.1, read on the forward strand.
TAACTACTCAACAACATCGAATCCTTAAGTGTGTCTCCCTACGGTTCGTGAATTATGCAGACATGATCGAGACACTTCTCCGAACAATAACCAATAGTGGAATCTGGAAATTCATATGGCTCCCACATATTTCTACGATTACTTTGTGATCGAATGAGCCACTTATATATGATACCAATTTCCCTTTGTCTCACGATAGTTTACTTATCCGAGGTTTTGATCGTCGGTATCTCTGCATACCTAGTTCAACCTCGTTACTGATAAGTACTCTTTTCTCGTTCCCGTCGTATGTGATCCCTTGTGAGCCAGTCACATGCTTGCAAGCTAATTGGATGACATTCCACCGAGAGGGCCCAAAGTATATCTATCCGTCATATGGATGGACAAATCCCACTCTTGATCCATGTGTCTCAACCCATACTTTCCGAACACTCAATGCCACCTTTATAGCCACCCAGTTATGGTGTGGTGTTTGATGTCATCAAAGCATCCTTCTGGTGATGGTGATAAGCATGATCTCATGGTCGAAGGAATTAGGTTACTATGTTTCAGAAAGCATATAGCAATTGAACTATTAAAATGACTTGATCTTTATGCTATGCTTATCTATAGGAGTATGTCCATCATACCATTCTCCCAACGATATGATCTTGTTGTTAATAACATCTCAATGTTCATGATAGGGAAACCACAATCATTTATTAACCAACAAGCTAGTATTATGAAGAGGCTTTACCAGGGACTCTAATTTAGTTTACAAATCACACAAGTATTAATGTTTCCTTGTTAATACTGTTACAGCATGAATGTAAACATTTATCATAAACACAAAGATATAATAATAACTACATTTATTATTGCCTCTAGGGCATATCTCCAACAGTCTCCCACTAAGCCAGATTTACCTCTACTACGTTCAGAAGCAAAGAAACTAGTTGAAAGTTTTATAACACCTAAGTGGGAACTTGAATTTCTGGTCACAACACTGTTGTGGTCAAGTCAAAGTCACAAATAATTTCACAAGTCCTTTTGAAAACATCTGACGACGGAACAGTATGGCCACTCCAACTGTCCATAACCGTGGACGAAGATATTCGAATAGTTTGACACTCCGCAGAGATTGTACACTTTCACCACAACATTCGATACATTCGCCAGGAACAAATCCTGAATTCACCATACTCAGTATGCCGATAATCAATCCTAACCTTTAAATTACACGCCCAAGTATAGGCACCTCTCCTGTGAGTTTGGTCTCCCAACCATGACGAACTGTCATCTTGGGTACTGCACAGGTGGACAATCTTCACAAGGTAGCCTCGGCTTAGAACTTGGCCGCAAGGGAACCCATACTAGGGTATATAAATTTCCAGTCAAGCCCTACCCAAATTTTGGGTATTGTGGTTGTACAGTAAAATTGGAATGGTATCGCATCCAGACAACCATCAGTTTTATAAAGGGCTAAGGCTCATGCCTTAACATTTTCATCATCAAAATCATCTGGTGTTCAAGAACACATGTCAAAACATTTCAATAGAATGACTCATCATTTTAAGGTTTTCATAACCATTTTCACCAAGTATTCCCATCTAAAGTTGATCAAGTTTTATGCTTAGCACTAACATCTACAAGTGGGGCATAAACACTAATGAGGGGTGGTAAACAAGTGGGAACTAGCTAAGTTTAATCTCATGCCTCAGGATGACATCAAGATTTATCTAACTTGGGCCGAGTTTTATGCTCTTTATGCTACCTTCAAATATATTTCTAGAATCTACAAGTCACTAAGTAAACTTTCGATAGAAAGCTTTAATAAAGAGAACAAAATAGTAAGCTTGCAAGTAAAACTAGGGTGGTGTGTCAAGTGGGTATAATCACATATGCTTAAGGCATATGGTTGGCATAGTAACAAGCAAGTAGTAGCTTGCTAAGCTGCAAGTGTTAGCTTGCCTTGTGCAGAGCAGTGGTTGAAGTTCTCATCGGCTTCTTCCTCGTAGTATTCTCCTTCCTCCTCGTATCCTTGGTCGGTACTAGCGTCTATAAATAAATACAAGGTACACAATCACCAAACAATTCTTAACTATTTCTAATCATCACACAAAGGTTCACACTAGATGATCTAGCATCATCACTAACATTACAAGATTAAAGCACTTGTCTCATTTATTTTATGTTAGAAAAATAATTTCTACTCATTGAAAAACTACTTAAGATTTAATATTCTCCAACTCAAACATGGGATCATGTTGACACATGTCATCACCACACATTTCAGTACTTGGGAATGTGATTTAAAGTGGTGTCACCCTTTAATAAGGTTTAACCTTTTTATTTTAATTAATTAAAGTGACTAGAAATGCCTATGTGGTATTCTTTTATTACTTGATCATTATTTATGTAAGTAAGCTTATATATTTTTATATATTCTGAAAGCTATGGTTAAATGTGATTTTTGAGAGTTGGAATCAAATCAAAAGCTCTTATGGTTGAATTTTGAAAAATGTTTGAATGCAGAAAAGATTCTTCCTTATTATTTTTACCATGGGTGATCTACAATCTAAATGGTTTGAATACAACGGGCTTGGATTAAGCACTCCAGTACCTTTCTAACAAAATTGGTTTCATGCATTTTGGTTTAGTGAATCGAGCTGGGTTGATTTTTGAATCTAGGTATAGAACTGAGTTTGAAATTAAATGAATAAATCTAAATTTGAATTAGTGGGTCGCGCAGGATGTTTTATTGGGTCGGCCCACTATGCACAGCACGCACGCGGGCTGGTTAAGTGATCAACCCCACTCGTCAGTGAGAGAATGAGGGGCGAAGCGGTATGGGGCGATTAGGATCATAGGATCTAACTCTAATCGAACGACTCTGGTTCATCGTCCACGTCGGGCAGTGTCGGCGAGACAGAACCCTAGCGCGGACAGTGGGGGTCGTGGGAGGCTCACCGGGGCTTAGGCGATGGTTAGCGACAGGGGCAACGACGAAGTCGACGACGGCGATCCTCTTGGTACCGGCAGCTCCTCCTAGGGCAGCTCCAATCGACGATGCCTCTCCTCCTCTACAGCGGCGAACTCTGGTGAAATTCCGGCGATGTGCTGCTCGCCTTGATCCGGGGGTGAGGTAGGGTGCTTCTGAGAGAGAGGGGAGTGAGATGTTGTGCTCAAATCGAGCGGGGGTGGCCTCCTTTTATAGTGGCTGAAGGGGACCGAATGGCATGGGTGGAGCTCGTCGGTGTCGATGGCACAGAGTGCTACTGGCATGGGCGACGATAGGGGGCGGTGCTGTGCTCCCTGGCGAAGCTCAACGGCGTGGGGCGGAGCTGAATGGTCAGAACGTCGCGACGCTCTGGCGGGTCCGACGGTAATTTTAATGGCGCACAACATGTGTGGTCCGCGCGGCGGCGAACGAGGTTGTCTGGCGGGGTGCTGGGGTGTTGGTGATCACGTATGCAAGCAGCAAGGGCGACGCGTGCCAGTGTCTCTAACGGCGTACTGGAGCGCTCTCGGCTCGCACGCAGAGAAGCTTGGCATGAGCTTGCCATGTGGTCCAGGGGCTGACAAAGCTCGTGGCTAGGACAGAGGGTGGCGTTGGACGGTTGATGATGCTCGACGTGGCACTTCGTTGGTAACCTCAAGCGCAGGGTGTGTGAAGAGCAAGCAGCAAGTTTTCCCTCAGTTGAGACCGAGGTTATCGAACCAGAAGGAGGAAGGAAACGTCACACAGGTGTTGCAAACAACGTGGAGACCTGCACAACACAAACTCAAGACTTTGCCCCAACGAATCAGTGAGGTTGTCAAGCTCACCGGTTTACTGTAACAAAGGATTAAACGTATGGTGTGGAAGGTAATGGTTTGCAGCAAGTAAACAAGTAACAGTGGAAGATGTATCAATGGTAAAGATTGGACCGGGTTCCATAGTTCACTAGAGGTGCTCTCCTTAGATAAACAACATGGCATGAAGGGTAAACAAATTACATCGGGGCAATTGACAGGAACTGAGCAAGACATAACAATGCAATTATTAGCCACAAAGATCATATGAGGTTGATTGGGCAATACAACAATATACATAGAACGTCATCCAACTGCATTTATGACTAGAAGTCCACATTCAGGTTATCATCCGAACCCCCTCCAGTATTAAGTTGCAAGCAACAGACAACTGCTTTAGGCAAAGTGTGTAAGGTAAACAGTCCACATGTTCCATGAACAAGATACCGTTGTTTTCTCCCTAGTAGCAACAACACATCTACAACCAAAGAGATTATTGTCACTTCCCTTGGAAACTAGAGGCATGAACCCACTATCGAGCATAAATACTCCCTCTTGGAGTCACTAGCAACTACTTGGCCAAGATAACCACTAGCAACGGAGAGCATGCAAGATCACAAACAACATAAACATGATAGAATCATCAAGATAAAACCATTAATCAAACCAACATAATAATCTCAATATCCATCGGATCCCCGCAAACACAACATGCATGATTACAAATAGATTAGATCTTGATCATGAACGGAGATCACAATATCTATACATGAAAGCACAAAGGAGGAGATACAACCATCTAGCTACTACATAGACCCATAGTCCAAGGTGTAACTACTCACGAATCGTATCGGAGAGAAGGCCTCCGGGATGATCTCCCCTCCGGCGGGGTGCCGAGAAGAACTTCAGATCCCCCGATCTAGGGACGATGGTGGCAGCGGCTACAGACGATTTCGTGGATTTCTGATCGGGTACTGAGAGTTTCTGCATCGGGGGCTTCTTATAAGCGAAGGGGGAGACCGAGGCGGCCGCCAGGGCGGCCAAATGCTAGCCAGGCGCGGGCTAGGGCCCACCCACGCCTAGGGGGGGGTCTGGCCCCTCTGGCCGGCCCCTCGGGCTCTCCTCTGGACTTATTGTTCCTCACGGAAAGTTATTGACTTTGTCCTTCGTCCCGTCCAATTTCGAGAATATTTCTTTACTAACTTTTCTGAAACCAAAAACGGCAGAAAACAAGCATCTGGCACTGTTGCAACTTGTTAATAGCTTAGTACCAGAAAACATGTAAAACGCACCTCAAAGTGTGGACAAGTAAAGCAAAGTAGATACTAAACAAGCATGGAGCATCAAAAATTATATATACGTTTTCAACGTGTCAGCATCCCCAAGCTTAACTCCTGCTCGTCCTCGAGTAGGTAAGTGATAAAATAATAATTTTTGAGGTGACATGCACCCTCACAATAAAGATCCAACCATTTGCAAGCATTGAAAGCTGGGATCAAAGAACTCTAAACATGTGCATGAAAGATGGAGTTCTAACAATAAGACATAGTAATTATGCATGCAACATGGCAAGCTACAAACAAAGATCATGAATAATATGCATTGAAAAACATTTGTTTGTTTCACATGCAGAAAACATAGCATACTGGCAATCAGCTTGTCCCTCATAGAGTAGCAATATAATGCATAGGACACCTGCAAAGTTCACAAGGGTGACTAGAAACAGATAGCACATGAACAAGTAATAACACAATATGCATCAATTAATAAGCTTTGGAACACTGCACATGGAATGAAAACTATGCTCTCTTAATGGTGCCTAAAGGTAGAAGGTGGAGACTCAAATAATGGTGGAAGAAAGGCCTTTTTGTAAAGGAATTAGGGATTACAAGTTTCAAAAAGAGCTTCCAAAAATTATGGTACTTATTAGCTTTCATCCCTCATTGCCCCTATCATAACCATCTTGAAGTGGTTAAGGTTAAAGTGGCAAAGCTGGAGTATATGCTTGACGAAGTATAAGTTGGCAATCTCAAGTCCCTTGAATACGAGGGCTACACCTCATGGATACTCAACTTAGGGCCCAGGCAAGTTCTTGTCACTGTAAGTATTTTCATATCATTGAGAACCGCCAACGGGGTACCCCTTGCACATGGTACAGGAGCTTTCCCATAACCAAAATGACAAGGCAAGCAGACAATGAGCATCTCAGCAATTCTTCTTATGTACCATGGGAATATGGTGATTTTTCTCTCTTTCCTTTTTTCTCAATGTGTCTCCTTTTTTTATAAGAAGAATGCTTCATATATGTCACTATGGTGATCCTGCAAGTTTCCACCATAATTAGGCATCGCTTAGGCTAGCGGCCCAGGCATTTCTCTAACAAATAATACAAACTCCATGGACTTACAAGTTCCCACTTCATTTCACACCGGTAACATCCATAGACAAAAGAGCATGATATCAACGGAGTACAAAGAGTACAAGTGCAATGTTGAAAACGTTCCTCGTGACAGCACGTTTCTGCTAATTCCAACTTATAAGTGCAAGCATATACAACAAAGTTATCACAATGGTTCAAGTTTATTAGGGGCAAAGAATAAAGTGTGCCATCAAGTTCGTGAGGGCTTTAATCACTAAGTTTTCACATAACAAAATAGTTTTTAATTGGAAGATAGTTGAAAACAAGAATATACTTTGGAGTGGTGTAACACACCATGCATAGGAGTTTATAGTGGATACTTTGGAATAACTTGGTTTCTTGGGAGTTGGAAGCATGAGTAGAACTTACTCATACAAGTGGAGGCTAGCAAAATACTGGGAGCAACCAACTAAGAGAGCAATAATGGCCAAAATTATGCAATGCAACAAAGCAAACTAATCAAAGCAAAGAGTGGTACTACAAGTCAAGGACTAAATGATCATAGAGGCTAATGATGACTTTTAATAGTCATAACATGGTGTGAGCATGTGCCAAGTCAACCCAAGCAAAACATCTAAGGAGAATACCACAATACTATGCTTTTGCATGCTAAAACAACGCATAATTTCTTCAAGGCACACTAAGCAATCCCAATTGTTTGGAACAAGACGTGCTACATCAATAATCACTAAGCATAATTCTAAAACAACACCTAGCATGTCATGCTAAAGTCTAAGTCACAGTCAATGCAAGCTCCTCTTGCACTTCAAGCAAGAACTTACTACTCCTTTCCAAACACCAAGCAAACTTATTTGCAAAACAACACAGCAAGAACGAGGGTCCAAACTACTAAAGCAAACTAAACAAACTAAGGAAAGCAAACGAAAACTAAGACGCTCCAAGAACAACACAAATGTGCATGAAACAATAAATACAAAGTGTCTAGACAGACCTGAATTTTTTATTGATGAAGAAGGGGATGCCTTGGGCATCCCCAAGCTTTGACGCTTGTACCTCTTGGATATTTCTTGGGGTGACACCATGGTGGTATCTCCAAGCTTGAGCTTTTGTCCATTCTTCATCTCATTGCATCATTCTCTCTCTACACCTGAAAATTTTCCTTCACACAAAACTTCACACAATCTTCATTAGCAACATTAGTTTATTCAAAAGATATTAGACCACTGGCAAAGCTTTGGAACAGGAATACTTTTCACTAAAAACACAAGCTACTGAAGTAACTCCTTCAAAGAAACTCAATTTACCTGAAGAGAGCTCAAAAAGGAATCAATAAGAAGCAAATGCAAATAATGGCAGAAATCCGTCAAAACAGACCAGCAGGTAGAAATGAATTTTTTAGAACATCTTATGTTAATCAAATCAAAAAGTGTTGAACTAAAAAAGGTTAGCCAACATACTGGGGGATTTATTCGTAAATTTTGAGCTCAATCCGGGTTACAGATCCTCCTCACAATTATTTTTGGTGCAGGACAGAAATCTGTTTCGGGACAGCAACTCCCCAAAACTTACTTCCCTCTCATTAGAGGTTATTCTTGGCACAAAAAGCAAACAAAAAGGATAAGTACAGGTCATTACAGTAGTAATAACTTCCAAGACTCAAGGAAACTCTTGGGTTATCTCCCGACAAGTACTTTTCTTTAACGCCTTTAAGTTAGGCACCAAAAGCAAGAAGAAGATGCTCACATAAGAAATATGAGTTGGAGCATCAAGAAGCAAATTCAAAACACATTTAAGTCTAACCCACTTCCTATGCATAGGAATCTTGTAAGAAAATAAATCAAAGAAGCACAAAGCAACAAGCATAGGAAAGCAAAACAAGTGCAACTTCAATATTTTCAACATAAAGAGGGGAAATTTAATATTGTTGAGATACATAAGACCATGCATCCCTCTCTCATAATAACTTTTAGTAGCATCATGAATAAACTCAACAATATAACTATCACATAAAGCATGCTTTTCATGATCTACAAACACATGATTTTTATCAAGCTCAAAAATAATGGGATTAAAACCTTCAAACCCACTCTTAACAATTTTATAACAAGAAGACCGATCATTCAATATAGGACCATCATCTAGAGCTTTATCATAAAAAAATTCTAAGAAAAACTCCTTAGTACCAATCATTTCAAAGTTAGGCACAAATATGGGATCATCGTGGATAACAGGAGCATAACTATCATCAAAAGTTTTGCCCATAGTAGATATTTCAAAGGAATCCATAGGAACATAACATTCATCCTCTTTTGGTAAGCATGGGGACAATCAAATAATGTAAGAGGTAAAGAGTTACTCTCATTAGAAGGTAGGCATGGGTAGATCCACTGTTCCTCCTTTCATTCATCACTCTCCTCCTCTTTTTCATCTAATGAGCTTTCAGTTTCAGCAATTTCTTCTTCCATAGGCTCCTACAAGGCATTAGTCTCTTCCATTTGTGGAAAGCATCTATTAAAATATTCACGAATATAGCCATTTGCTTCCTTGTAATTGTCAAAGCAGAATTTAAGTATCTCATAAACCTCATTTTCATAAGGTGCATCATCAGTATTTTCAAACAAACTAGCAAGTTCAAATGCACCCTTGAAGGCAATGAATTCTTCAATCTGTTCCACATCATAAAAGTCATAATTTCCTTTAACATAAGAAGATATGGTAACATTATCATTATACTCACACTAAAAAGGTAGGTGTTTATACCTCCTGCAGCAACAAGATTTATCAAAGCAATAAGTAACAATATAAGTAGAGCACACGTCTCTAGCAATAGTATTCAACTTATCAATTTGTTCCCATAAGTGTTTCCCTTTTTGTGAACAACGATGTTCCTTGTAATAATACTTTTGTTCTTCCGTGAACCCACCTTGCAGATAAGAACTAGTTTCAAAGAAACCATGCATTGATAGAAATCATGACCAAGCAAGGCAAAGACAGACGAGCAACTAAAGCAGGAACTAATGTTTTTTTTGTGTTTTTGAATAAAGCAAGCAAACCAAACTAGGCTAATTTTTTGGGGGTTTTTTGGAAATAGGAAAACAAAACCAAGCAAAAGAAACAAACCAAACTAAAAACAAAGTAAAGAGAAAGGAAGTGAAGAACTCCCCTAGTGAAGACGTCCTTAGCCTCCCTGGCAACAGCGCCAGAAAGTCTTGATGATGCTCGACGTGGCACTTCGTTGGTAACCCCAAGTGCATGGTGTGTGAAGAGCAAGCAACAAGTTTTCCCTCAGTTGAGACTGAGGTTATCGAACCAGAAAGAGGAAGAAAACGTCACACATGTGTTGCAAACAACGTGGAGACCTACACAACACAAACTCAAGACTTTGCCCCAACGAATCAGTGAGGTTGTCAAGCTCACCGGTTTGCTGTAACAAAGGATTAAACGTATGGTGTGGAAGGTAATGGTTTTCGGCAAGTAAACAAGTAACATCGGAAGATGTATCAATGGTAAAGATTGGACCGGGGTCCATAGTTCACTAGAGGTGCTCTCCTTAGATAAATAACATGGCATGAAGGGTAAAAAATTACAGCGGGGCAATTGACAGGAACTGAGCAAGGCATAACAATGCAATTACTAGCCAGAAAGATCCTATGAGGTTGATTGGGCAATACAACAATATATATAGACCGTCATCCAACTGCATCTATGACTAGAAGTCCACCTTCAGGTTATAATCCGAACCCCCTCCAGTATTAAGTTGCAAGCAACAGACAACTGCTTTAAGCAAAGTGTGTAAGGTAAACAGTCCACATGTTCCATGAACAAGAGACCGTTGTTTTCTCCCTATTAGCAATAGCACATCTACAGCTGAAGAGATTATTGTCACTTCCCTTGGAAAATAGAGGCATGAACCCACTATCGAGCATAAATACTCCCTCTTGGAGTCACTAGCAACTACTTCGCCAAGATAACCACGAGCAACGGAGAGCATGCAAGATCACAAACAACACAGACATGATAGAAACATAAATATAAAACCATTAATCAAACCAACATAATAATCTCAATATCCATCGGATCCCCGCAAACACAACATGCATGATTACAAATAGATTATATCTTGATCATGAACGGAGCTCACAAGATCTATACATGAAAGCACAAAGGAGGAGATACAACCATCTAGCTACTACATGGACCCATAGTACAAGGTGGAACTACTCACGAATCATACCGGAGAGAAGGCCTCCAGAATGATCTCCCCTCCGGCAGGGTGCCGGGAAGAACTTCAGATCACCCCCGATCTAGGAACGATGGTGGCGGCGGCTACAGACGGTGTCGTGGATTTCTGATCGGGTACTAAGAGTTTTTGCATCGGGGGTTCTTATAGGAGAAGGGGGAGACCGAGGCGGCCGCCAGGGCGGCCAAACCCTAGCCAGGCGTGGGCTAGGGCCCACCCGCGCCTGGGGGGGGTCTGGCCCCTTGGGCTCTCCTCTGGACTTATTGTTCCTCACGGAAAGTTATTGACTTTGTCCTTTGTCCCGTCCAATTCCGAGAATATTTCTTTACTAACTTTTCTGAAACCAAAAACAGCAGAAAACAGGCATCTGGCACTGTTGCAACTTGTTAATAGGTTAGTACCAGAAAACATGTAAAAAGCACCTCAAAGTGTGGACAAGTAAAGCAAAGTAGATACTAAACAAGCATGTAGCGTCAAAAATTATAGATACGTTTCAACCGTATCAAGGGTGGTCAGTGCTCGAGACAAGGTTGGCGAGGCTAGTGCTTCCTCTAGCTCGCTGGCGACATGGGGGTGGCAAGTTTGCTCTCAGCATGGTCACCATTGCTGGCTAGGCTTGCTCACAGTGGTGCTAAGGATTGTTAAAGAGGCTAGATTATCTACTAAAAGATTGTTGCAACCAGAGAGGGAACAAGGTTGGCCAAATTCACTGCTGCAAATAGTGTTTAATGTTTTGTTGTTTGCTGATCACAAGGTGTTTGATGAAATGGCCGCAAGAAATTCAAATTTGAATTTTGATTCAAACTTGGTGGGTTTTCTAGGCACATACTAGGGGTTTTGGGTTAGTTGGATTGGTCAAGGGGCACTGGTTTGGTTGGGTTTTGAAAAGGTGTGATCTTCACATATGATAAAGATTCAATTTTGAATTGTGATTTGAATGAGGTTGCCAAATGTTTCTGTAAGTTTGAAAGGTGGGATTTTATTCACTTTTATTTGGTCTTGCAAGGGGTCTAAAGAATTGTAAAAGTTTCTGTTTGAAATCTTGGACTAGAAACACTCAAAGTGACCTAGTGAGCAAGATTGGCAAAAATGACCATTTGCCTTATTTGATTTGTTTTTGATTTTCTCTTGATTTGTTTCTTCTTGGAAATGTTTTATATGATGTTATTTTCATCCTTAAACCATTCCTTGCTATTTAGGTTAATCACACAAGTCCATTCATGCATTCATCAAATCATCACATACACACATGCATTCATTTGGTTTTTATTTAATCAAAGTTTTTGTTAATCCTAATTTTTGTGATTAGAGTTTGATGATCATGATCAATAGTTTTGGGATGTTACATGCATCCTCGGATCTAAGGGCTTATGTTGTAAAGCTCCGTGGTGTCGTTGAGGGCCTCCAACTGAGTTGTGGAGCTTCCCCCTCAACCTCGTTGTAAAGGTTTCGGTTGGCGCCTTCAAGGTCACCGGTTAGTGGATCGTGAGGCCTCCTTTGTGGGGGAGCTCACCAGAGAAGAAGGTGAGGCCTTTGTGGTGCTTGGGTGACCTTGTGTGGCCCCGACACCTCTCCAATAGCTCCTTTGGGAGTGAACTATGGGAATTACATCTCCGTGTCCCCGCTCCGGTTACTTCGTTCCCTTCCTTTACTTCTTGCTCTTTACCGCACTTGTGGTTGTTGTAAGTTATCTTGCATATAGGCTGGTCACCTAGCTGCACATGTAGATAACTTTCTTTCTCGCTAAGCCTAAAAGTGTGAAACAAATTAAAAATTGGTAGTCGCCTATTCACCCCCCCTCTAGTCATTCAAAGTCGGTACTTTTAATTGGTATTAGAGACAAGGATCTTATTTCGGGCTTTATCGCCTAAGAGACAATGGCCGACGAAGGGGGTAGTGAAACTGAAAACCCCAAGAGATTGGCCACCATGGATGACCTCAAGCAATTGGAGACATCCATCATGTCCAAGTTTGAGGAAATGATGACTATCTTGCAGTCTCTCAAGCCAAACCCCATGGTTGCTCTTGACACACCCCAAACCACCGAGCTTCCTCCCACCATTACGGTGACCGCTCCCGGGGTGAATCCCGCGGCCTTCACCACTCACTTGGGACTTGGTTTTGTTGCTCAAACATCTACCAAGGTTCCAAGTGAGAACACCGAGGAGCCCGATAACTCAACTTCCAAAGAGGAAAATGGAGGAAAGGACTACTCGGCGGTACCCCCACCGCTAAAGTACACTCCGGATCCATCCATTCCCATGCCACACATCATTCCTCAAGGAGCACCACCTATGCTAGATACTTTAAATTTCGCCAACTGGCAATATATAATGCGCTCACATATTTCCAGCTCTTCTATTGAGTTAATGAGGATTATGGAGGATGGGTTCTCTCCATATGACCCAAAGAAGTTGACACGAGGTGAAGTGGTGGACAAGCAACTCAATGCCACGGCTTTGGGTATGATTCAAAAGGCCTTGACTCCAAAGGACTTTGCTCACATTCGCCAATTCGACACCGCCAAGGGAGCATTGGATCAACTCACCGAGCTATTTGTTGGGAACACAAGCATCCAAAGCTCCAAATTTGATGAAGTCAACAATGAGTGCGATGGTTTCACTATGCAAGATGATGAGACTCCCGAAGATATGTATAGGCGGATCAAGGTCCTTTGTTGCACTATGAGGGATCTTGGGGCCACCTATGTTGATGACAAGTTCATGAAGAGGAAGTTCATTCAAGCTCTCCTTCCGTTTGAAGAACATAAGCTCAACTCTATCAAGGGAAGAACCAACTTTCACCTAATGACCTCCCAAGAAGTATTGAGTGAAGTGATTGCCATGACCATTGCCAAGAAGAATGCGGAGTCCGCCCGTGCTAGGGCCATTGGATCAACCAAAGTGAATCTTGCTTTGAAGGCCAAGGCTATTGAAGTTGATGATGATGATACATCAAGTGAGTGGTCTCAAGAGGACCTCAAGTGTGCCTTCAACGAACATCTTGCTCTCGCTTCAAGGGCCTTTTGGAACAAGTCCGGGCTCAAGTCAAGGTCAAGGGACAACTCAAGATTCAACTCACCCAACAAGTCTCCCAAGGTAAGGTCATGCTACAATTGCAACAACAAGAGTCACTTTGTGGCCAAGTGTTCCTTTGAGAACCGTGAAGACAATGGTGGTCGTCTCATTCGCAAGATCAAGTCAAGGCCTCCTCATCCTTTGAACAAGAACTAAGTCGTCAAGAACGTCGCCAACAAGGAAAGAGCTATTGTGGTCTATGAAGAACACCTTTCGGGTACGGATGAATATGATGATGATGAAGTCCAAAGTGGAGAGATTGTGGGAGTTGCTGCTATTGCCACTACCTCTACTCAACGTTTGTCCCTCTTCGACTCACCTAATGAGAACATCATATCCTCCAACCAAAAGTGTCTCATGGCCAAGGCCACCGAGGTAACATCTAAACCCACTCCTCAACCCATCTCTAGTGAGCCTTCTTCTCTTGATATTGTTGGTCTAGAGGTGAAGAAAGAGATGATAGACATGTGTGGATTTGTTGCTACCTTGGATGAAGAAACTAAAACTTGCTTTGAGTCCTTGCTTGCACAACTTGACAATGCTAGGGATGCTTTAGATGAAAAGGAAAAACTTCTTGACTTGTTAAGTAAAAATGAAAGAGATGCCGCCGATGAAATTGCTTCTCTCACTCAAAGTCTTGAGGATGAACAAAATATGAGAATTAATCTTGAAGAGAGTGTGTCTAAACTAGTTGATGACCATAACAACACCATGTGCTCTATAGTTAAAGAACATGATCATGCTCTTGCTTTGGTTAAAGTGCTTAAGAAATAAAAAGTTGAGTTTGTGGTTGGTCATGATAGGACTCAAGAAGATCATGAGAAACTCAAAGAGGAACACAAAGCCTTGGAGAGCAAATTATCAAGTCTTTTTGAAGCCCGTGGACAACTTCAAACTCAACTAACTTGTGAACATGCTAAGTCTTTCGCTGTGCAAATTATATTGTCTAGCACTCCTAACCCTTGTTGCAAGCATGAGCATCTCATTGAGGAGAACAAGGCGTTGAAGGATCAACTTGCCAAGACTAAGAAGAAGAAGAAGAACAAGAATAAGAAAAAGAACAAGTGCATGGCTCAAGGACCCTCATATGGTCCAACCATCTTGCAAAGTGACAACTTTGGCGGAAAGAACAATCCCTCTTATATTCTTTGCAAGTCCTATGATGGTCATGTATATGCTAGATATGTTGGAACTTCTTACACACATGATTATCATTGGGCCATTTGGGTGCCAAAGACTCTTATTACTAACAAAAGGGGACCCATTACAAAATGGGTACCTAAAACCAAAGCTTGATTTTCTTGTATGACTATGCTTCCGATGGATCAAAATGGGTGCTTGATAGTGGTGCCACAATTCATATGACTGGAAGAAAGTCTATCATGACGGAGATGAGGCCAAATATTGCCAACACCATGGTCTCCTACGGTGATAAAAAAAGTTCTCGGGTTTTGGGTTTTGGCAAAGTGGTGGTAACCCCGGATATATCCTTGGTTGACGTCATGCTTGTCAAAACTCTTGGTTACAATTTACTTTCAGTTCGTGCTCTTGCCCTTATGGGTCTTTCCTCTTTCTTCCATGTGCATTCCGTGGTCCTCATGTGGATCAAGTCTATCAAGGTGGCTTTCGTAGGGTATGTAGAGCATGACTTGTATGTGGTAGACTTTTCGGGGACCACTACTCCTCATGCTCTATGTCTCTATGCTAAAGCCGACAAGGGCTGGTTGTGGCATCGCCGTCTAGCCCATGTTAACATGAGAACTTTGCAAAGACTTCACTCCGAGGGCCACATCCTTGGACTTAACGATGTTTGTTTTGCCAAAGATCGTGTTTGTAGGGCTTGTATTGAAGGGAAGATGCATGAAACTCCTCACAAAGTGCTCAATCAAATCACCATGGAGAGATGTTTGGAGCTCTTGCATATGGACCTTTTTGGTCCTCCCTCTCATGATAGTCTTGGAGGCAAGAAGTATTGTTTGGTTATTGTGGATGATTTCTCAAGATACACTTGGGTGTTCTTCTTCAAGTACAAGAGTGAGACTCAACAAACCGTCATCGATTTTGCCAATGAAGTTCAACGGAAACACAATGCAACCATTCTCTCAATTTGAAGTGACAATGGCACTGAGTTCAAGAACTATACCTTGGATGAGTTTCTTAGTGATGAAGGAATCAAGCATCAATACTCCACTCCCTATACCCCTCAACAAAATGGTGTTGCCGAAAGGAAGAATCGCACGTTGATGGATGTGGCTCGGTCTATGCTAGTTGAATTCAAGTCTCCATACAACTTTTGGGCCGAGGCAATCTACACCACTTGCTATGCAACCAACCGGCTCTACCTTCGCAAGAAAAAGAACAAGACCCCCTATGAGCTGCTCACCGGGAAAAAGCCAAATGTTAGCTACTTTCGAGTGTTTGGTTTCAAGTGCTATATTATCAAGAAAGGAGTTCGTTTGTCCAAGTTTGAATCCAAGGCTCAAGAAGGAATTTTTGTTGGTTACTCAAATCAGTCTCATGCTTATAGAGTCTACAACAAAGCCAATGGAAGAGTTGAAGAGACGAGCAATGTGAAGTTTTATGAAAACCATGAGTCCCTTGTTAGGCAAGACGGTGTTTGTGATCCAAGTGATGAAATTCCTCCTAAGGCCATAAGAAGAATGGGTGTAGGTTTCCACCTTCCCATTGAGGATCCCCTTGTGGATGAAGAAGAAGGACCAAGCTCTACTCAAGTGGAGACCTCGCTCTCACAAGACTATCTTGCCTCTCAAGGACCTACTATTTTGGCACAAGCTCCCTCAAGCTCTTCCGAAGCTTCTCATACTCATGACTCTCCTAGCCCCGAAGGTCAAGCTCTTCATCAACAACATCAACCTCCCCAAGATGGGGCTCCTCCTCAAGGCACCTCCCAAGGTCAAGGTCTTCATCAACAACATCAACCTCTCCAAGATGGGGCTCCTCCTCCTCAAGTATCTCCTCCTTAAGCCCGTCAAGATCAAGAGCAAGCCAATGATAATCAAGGCTCTACTCCAAATGATGACTCACCCAAAGTGGAAATTGATGAAGATGATCCTCGTATTCGTGCTTATAGTCAAGGCGGGGACTCCAATGGTGGCAATGACCAAGTGGTTGCTCAAGAATCTCGTGTTGAATCACAAGCCCACCGTCAAGCCTATCGTCTCACCAAGCTCGTTCGAGATGGCCATATCCTTGATAATGTTTATGGAGATTTCAATAAAGGTTCCACTACTAGGAGGCAACTAGCCTCCTTTAGCTCTCACCATGCTTTTATCTCTCTTGTGGAACCACAGGAAGTCTTCGAGGCTCTTGAAGATGATGATTGGCTTGACGCTATGAATGAAGAACTTCACAACTTCAAGAGGAACAATGTTTGGACATTGGTTGAGCGGCCCAAAGATTGTCAAAACATCATCGATACCAAATGGGTTTTCAAGAACAAGTGTGATGCGAATGGAATAGTTGTGCGCAACAAGGCAAGGTTAGTTGCCCAAGGATACTCACAAGTTGAGGGCATCGACTACGGTGAGACTTACGCCCCCGTTGCTCGCCTTGAATCCATTCGTATGCTTCTTGCTTTTGCTACTCATCATAATTTCAAGTTGCATCAAATGGATGTTAAGAGTTCTTTTCTTAATGGGCCTTTGAAAGAGTTGGTATACGTCAAGCAACCTCTAGGCTTTGAGGATCCACTTTTCCTGAACCATGTCTACAAGCTTAATAAGGCACTCTATGGCCTCAAACAAGCCCCACGTGCATGGTATGATTGCCTTAGAGAGATCTTGTTATACCATGGCTTCGAAGTGGGCCTCATTGATCCCACTCTTTTTACTAAGAAAGTTCGAGGCCACTTGTTCGTATGCCAAATCTATGTTGATGATATTATCTTTGGGTCTATTAACAAAGCTTTTAATGAGGATTTTTCCAAGCTCATGATCGATCGCTTCGAGATGTCCATGATGGGGGAGTTGAAGTTTTTCCTTGGGTTTGAAGTCAAGCAATTGAGGAAAGTGACTTTCATCAGCCAAGCCAAATACATCCAAGACATGCTCAAGAAATTCAAGTTTGATCAAGTCAAAGGTGCCAAGACTCCCATGCCAACTAAGGTTAATCTTGATCTCGATCCCAAGGGTAAGGATGTGGATCAAAAACTCTATCACTATATGATTGGTTCTTTGCTCTATCTTTGTGCATCCTGACCAGATATTATGTTGAGTGTGGGTATGTGTGCAAGATTCCAAGCCGCACCAAAAGAAAGCCACATGGTGGCGGTCAAGAGGATCTTTCGATATTTGGTTCATACCCCAAACTTTGGGTTGTGGTACCCCAAGGGAGCCAGCTTTGACCTTATTGGATACACGGACTCGGATTGGGCTGGTGACAAAGTGGGAAGAAAGTCAACCTCTGAAGCTTGTCAGTTTCTTGGAAGATCTTTGGTTTGTTGGTCCTCGAAGAAGCAAAATTGTGTGTCTATGTCCACTGCCGAAGCTGAGTACATCTCCGCCGCAAGTTATTGTGCTCAATTGCTATGGATGAAGCAAACTTTGAAGGATCTTGGACTATCTTTTGACAAGGTGCCCCTTCTTTGTGACAATGAGAGTGCCATTGCTATTGCTCACAACCCCGTGCAACACAACCGTACTAAGCACATTGAGATTCATCATCATTTCATTCGGGACCATGTTGCTAGAGGAGACATTTCTTTGGAGTATGTTCCCACCAAGGCAAATCTTGTGGATCTTTTCACGAAGCCTCTTGATGAAGCAAGGTTCCGAGAGTTAAGGCATGAGCTAAATATCATTGATTCGAGCAATGTGGCTTGAGAATATTGCACACCTACCCGTGTATCAATGTGTATCTTGTTTGGATGTAGGCATGGATTTAGGGGGAGTGTAGTTCCTCTCATGAACAAACACTATCCCTATTATGCGCACATTAAAGTTCTCATACTCTATAGTCTCTAAAGGAGACCATTTGAGCTTCATGATGAGTGTTGGTAATGAACCCAAGATATATCTTCGCGGTGTCAAGCCATTTACTCTTATATAAGGTGGCCTCGGCCACCGACCCGTTTTTGTCTCGTGTCTTGTTTCTCTTTGTGTGCTTGGTTATTTTTGTGTTTTTCTTGTTTTTTGTTGGCTTTGGTTCTTCACAGTTTGAGCTCTATATCCTAATCCTTTCCTTTCCTCAAGCCCTCTCTATTCCCTGCACAAGTTCTTCCTTGTTTTCTTCCAATCCTGAGAAGTTTTTCTGGCGTCACCGGAACTTCCGGTCAGCTGCCAGAACTTTCGGTCAGCAAGTTGTTCGTAGGAACCACCTGCTGACCTGGATAGTTTCTGCCTGACCCGAAACTTCCAGTTCACCGGAACTTCCAGTTCACCGGAACTTCCGGTCATTGACCGGAACTTCCGGTGAGGCTCTCTGTCCTATATAAAGTGGGCCCTAGGGAAAACGGGATCTTCTTCCTATTTTCCCCAAGACCCATCTTTTATTTGGAGCAGCCGCCGGCGAAGACCTCTCCGCGAAGGTGCTCCGACCCCTTCGTCTCCGGCCACCCCTCCTCAGATCTGCTCCGTGGGAACCTTCCCCACCTCGATCTCCCGCCATGGACTCCGGTATTTGCCCTCAACTCCCTCCATTAATGGAGATCTAGCTCTCTCACCATTGCTTGAGTTAGGGCTCACCTTGTCTAGGCTAGTTCTTTGGCTAGAACATGTTGGGAGATCTTGGTAGGCCTAGGGAATCATGCTAGGGTAGATTTGTCCAATACATTCTTGGAAATTTTTACTTGTGCCTTGTAGATATAGATCTATGGATCTTGTTGTTTGAACCGCTAGTTCGTGGTCTCACTAGAACTTCCGGTGAGCCACGACCGGAACTTCTGGTGGACCATTTACATCGAAAGTTCCGGCGCTTCAGCGGAAGTTCCGGCGCCAGTAAAATTATTCCCTGACTGTATTTTTCCAATCTTCTTTTGTATCCTCTTCCGAACTTGTGCACTTACCCCACCTTCCCTCCCTATTCTTTTGCTTTCTTCTCATGGAAAGGTGGTACCCGCAAAGGAAAGCGTCTCCGTCGACCATCCTCCGATATTCCTCCTAAGATTGATGAAGATGATGTTGAGGTGGTGCATCCTTCCACTCAGACCAACCGTCAGAGCTCTGCTGATGCTCGCCGTGCTGCTGCTGCTAAGGGAAAGAGGCATGTTCTTGCCTCTCATAAGGCCACTGCCGCTGGGCCTGACAAATCCAATGCCATGATCTCTAAATGGACTCAGAAGGCCTACTCTGAATTCAGGCGTGCGGATCCTTACCTTGTTCCTTGTGACCGTCTCTGCTTGGATCCCCTCTTCCACAACTGCTGTCAGGAACAGATCTTTGCTGAAATCTATGCTACCAAGACAAAGTTTGTGGTTGCTCCTCAGAAGTACATCAATGTGGCTCACATGGAAGAAAAGCATGCATACTTTGGCGAGGCTCTTGATATTTGCAAAAGGTTTGGGCTGATTCTCCTCATGGAGCACCGCCAGAACTTCGATGAGGGTGTTATTGCTCAGTTCTACACTACTCTTCACTTGAATATGAGTTCCTCTACTGAAGGTGTGATGAAGTGGATGACTAATGGCGTGCTGCTTACCGACCAATGGTCTGAGTTTGCTGAGCTCCTTGGCTATCCCATTCAGCCTGGCAAAGGGGCAAATGGATGGTGTGTCCATACCGCCATAGCTGCTGATCCTGAAGTCCTGGAGCCTCTTTACATTGAAGGTTGGGGCACTGTTGGTTTTGTGAATCATCTGCAGCCAGTTTATGACATCATGCGTAGGGTGTACTTGAACACCATCTCTCCCAAGGCCGGCAACTTTGATCAGTTTCATGCCTATCAAGTTGATCTCATGCATCAAACTTACCTTCGCCATGACTCTGATAGGAAGATGGACGTCATGCATTTCATCTACAACGAGATGTGGCAGGCTATCATTGACAAGCGCTCTTGCCCCTATGATCCATATGTAGGGTTCGCGGCATAGAAAACAAAATTTTTCCTACGATGGGAACTATGTACCAAGATCTATCTACTAGATACAAACAACGGGCGGATGTATATCCATAGAGAACATACCCTTGAAGACCGACAAAGCTTAACGAGTTCAACTCGTGGTTGATGTAGACGATCTCTTGTCGATCTCAAGATCGAGAGGAAGTCCTAGCGCCGCAAAGCAGCAGCGCATCCGTGCTCGCACACACGTACAAGACATCGGGCAACCTCCGCCTCCTCGCTCCAGCGATGCAGCGGAAGCACAACCCTTTCTTGCCGAATAGCCACCGGGAACATGTATCTCGCTAGTCCGAGACCATGGGGGATAAATTCTAGAGGGGGAGAGAGATCCTTCACGAGGAGGTGTGAGAGACAAGTGAGGAGGGGGGTTCCTTTTATAGGAGGAGGGGGGAACCCCAAGGGGGTGTCCGGCGCATGGGGGCTACCCCCTTGCCCTCACCTCTTCATGTGGGTGGACACTCCACTCACAAAATTCCTTTAAATTCCCTCCACTCAAAAGTCCACTCAAATTCCCATTAAATTTCCACCAAATTTAATGCAAACTCTCATTAAATAAAACTCTTTTATTTTATTCAGAATTTTGTCAATTACTTTAATGACAAACATTCACAAATAACCCCTTGCTAGAATTCCATTTCACATGCATAACCACTTTATGCAATTTCACCCGAAAACCTGTTTCGGTATCTAGTGAAATAAATTTCTACGCTTGTTTATTCTTTCGGCATGAAACATTTGCTCCAACTGGATGCCAGTGTCCCTTAAGTGTGTCACCCTACGGTTCGCGAATAATGAGGACATGATCGAGACCCTTCTCCGATCAATAATCAGTAGCGGGACCTGGAGATCCATACTGACTCCCACACATTCAACGATGACTTTTTCCTGTGATCGTCGGAACCTTTTACACTTGTATCTTAATCCCTTTGTTTCACGATATATTACATGTCCGAGATTCGATCATCGGTATATCCATACCTAGTTTGATCTCGTTACTGACATGCACTCTTTTCTCGTTCCCGTGATATAACATTCTAGTGATCAAATCACTTGCTTGCAAGCTAACCAATGTGATATCACCGAGAGGGCCCAGAGCATATCTATCCGTCATCGGGATGAACAAATTCCACTCTTGATCCATGATTCTCAACATAACACTTTAGAAGCTTTGAAGCCATCTTTATAATCACCCAGTTACGGAGTGACGTTTGATGTCAACAAGAAACTCTTCCGGTGTTAGTGATTGGCATGCTCTCATGGTCTAAGGATTAGGATTACTTCGTAGTTTGTTTATAGCAATATAAACTCAATGACGTTGATCGTAATGCTATACTTTGGATGGAATGTTCATCACACCATTACACTAATGTTGTGATCTCGTTATTAACAACATCCAATGTCTATGATCAGGAAACCGTGATCATCTTGTTAATCAACGAACTAGTTTATGAGAGAGGCATAACTAGGAACTTTTGTTTGTTTATTAAACACACATGTATTAACGTTTCCGTATTAATACAATTATAGCATGCAAAATAAACATCTATCATATACTTGGAATACACATAATAAACATTTTATTATTGCCTCTCAGGGCATATTCCCTTCACCATATGTTCAGACACTTATCAATCACAAGTGGCTTGAGGTGACTGGTACGTGTTTCTCTGAGGCTGCCATCACCATTCATGAGGAGAAGAAGTTGCATGTGAGCAAACAAAACAAGCCTCAGTCCCAAGAAGAAAAGGAAGAAGCTCTCCAAAAGGCTCGTGCTGAAGCTGGTGGTCCCTCTTCTGCTCATGGGGGCTCTAGTGCTGGTGGTCCTTCTCTCCAGAGGCAGCCATCTTGGGCAAAGAAGCTACTTGGAAAGGTGAAGAAGACTTTCTACTTTCTCCAGAACCGTGAGTATCAGTCTTATGTCGATCAGCGACACAGTTTTCAGCGCCAGAAGGCCATCATGACTGCTCTCAACATTCCTTGCTCTCCTGTCACTAGCTCTGTCACTGCTCCCAGGGATGATTGGATTCGCGACAACTGCTGTTGGTCTGAGGATGAGTCCGAGGAGGAAGTCACCGGTCCTTCGCCTGCGTGGGATCCTTGGGTCCCTGAGCCCTCTTCTCCTCCCTTTCACGGTTGGGGCGATTAGAGTGATCTTTTCTTCCTTTTTGGTGTCTCGATGCCAAAGGGGGAGAAAGATGTCTATTAGGTTGCTCACGGGATTTGCATGGGCTGAGTCGCGAGCTCGTTCTTGTCTTTGATCTTTTCTAGCTCGCGAACTCTCTAGTTTATTTGTGTGCTTGTGGACCTCTTTGTGCTTGTGGACCATCTTATGTGTATGAGACTATGTGGTATGTTATGTTATGCTTGGTTAATGCCTAGTGTTTGGTTTTATTGTTATTGGCTTATGGGAATTTGTATATGGTGGTGGAGCATCTTTAGTCTCCCTTGATATTTCTTCTATTGTCTCCACCATAGTTGGTTGGTGCAACGGTATGATCTCTATACTATCTATTCCTTGAACTTGTGCTATCTTTGCAATTGGAAGGGGGAGCCTCCTTGTATGTGTGCTAGTATTGTCCTTAGAGCATTATCTCTACCTTGCACACATATAGGGGTATCTTGTTCCATCCATTGCAAAGATTACTTCCATCTTATGCAAATCTTTGGGATTGTCATCAAACACCAAAAAGGGGGAGATTGAAAGGACTATATTTTCCCATGCTATTTTTGGTGATGATGACAATCCCACTTGTGGTTTAACCGTGTACTTGAGTTTCAGGAAAAATGATTTTGATCATTCCTATGGATTATGTGGATGCTCTCTTTGGGATCTCGTGAAGATGGCGGCCTTTAGTTTTTTCTAGTTTCTTTCCTTTTATTGCTTTAGGTCACCGTACTATCAAGAGGGGGTTCATCTCGGAAGGCTGTGGGAAATCACTTGTTCTTGCACAAACCCCATGTGCACCGCCACAGCCATCCTACTCATCTGCGAGAGAGCGAGGTTCTGATCTGCTGGAGCCGTTTCTGTCTGATCGGAACTTCCGGCCAGGCGCCGGAAGTTCTGCTCAGGTCCTTTTTGTGGGATGATCTAGAACTTAGTTCGATCCAACTTCCGTTGGAACTTCCGGTGAGATCCCAATACCTTCTGTTTGGGTATGCTCTATTTGCCGGAACTTCCACCGGAAGTTGCACCGGAAGTCCGGTGAGGAATTTCCGTTGTCCGGTCAGACATGCTTCGCGACCCAGATGTTCCGCCCCTAGTTCCGCTCCAAGTACCGGTGAAGGATCAGTATACTTCTGTTTGAAGTGGTCTATTTGACGGAACTTGGCCGGAACTTGCATCGGAAGTTTTGACGGAACTTGCGGTCATTTTGACCGGAACTTGCGGTCAAGCTTTTGGAGCGGGTGTCAACAGGATGATGACCGTTGAAGCCTTGTTGGGGGGGGGGGACTTTCGGCCGCTCACCGGAAGTTCCGGTGAGGTCGCGAAGGCTGTAAGGGTTCAGCGCGGAGGGAGCCTATTTAAGGCTCCCTCCTTCTTCCTCCCACCCAACTTGAATATTGTTCTCTCTCCTCCATTAATGCTCGAGCTTCACCTCACTAGATCTCTCTCTCCCTAGCCACTCAAATCACTTGATCTTTTGAGAGGTGAGGGAGGTGACCTAGATCTACACTTCCACCAAAGAAGATTTGATTTCCCCCCACCTATCCTTTGTGGATCTTGTTGCTCTTGGGTTTCTTGAAACCCTAGATGGTGTAGGGCATCCTCGGAGCTAAGGGCTTGTGTTGTAAAGCTCCATGGTGTCGTTGAGGGCCTCCAATTGAGTTGTGGAGCTTCCCCCTCAACCTCGTTGTAAAGGTTTCGGTTGGCGCCTTCAAGGTCACCGGTTAGTGGATCGTGAGGCCTCCTTTGTGGGGGAGCTCACCGGAGAAGAAGGTGAGGCCTTTGTGGCGCTCGGGTGACCTTGTGTGGCCCCGACACCTCTCCAACGTAGACGTAGCTCCTTTGGGAGTGAACTACGGGAATTACATCTCTGTGTCCTCGCTCCGGTTACTTCGTTCCCTTCCTTTACTTCTTGCTCTTTACCGTACTTGTGGTCGTTGTAAGTTATCTTGCATATAGGTTGTTCACCTAGTTGCACATCTAGATAACTTTCTTTCTCGCTAAGCCCAAAAGTGTGAAACAAATTAAAAATTGGTAGTCGCCTATTCACCCCCCTCTAGTCGTGCAAAGTCGATACTTTCAGGTATGAACTCCAAAACCCCTCCCGTTACTGCATTACTGATAGATAGATCCTAGCATTAGGGTTGTTTGCGTAGGAAAAAATATTGTTTTATGGCGCTAAACCCCAACAAAAACATTGTTCGCATGCTCACAAATAGAGTGTGAAAATATTAACAGATTGCTAGTAAATAAAACCATGAGTGGGTTCAAAAAGAACTAACGAAAATATGAGTAAAAGCTAATATGACACTTGGTGAATAAATTCTTGAGTTTGAAAATACCTTATCATTTAGTATCAACTCGGAGCAAGATCATTATATAAAAGAAGTGACCCTAGCTCATTTGGTTAGGACATTGGATGTACGAACCAGACACCCAGATTCAAGTTCTCATGGGTACGGATTTGGGTTCGTATTATTTAAAAAAAAATCATTGTAGGGGGTTTCCCCTACCGCATTCCTTAAAAAAACAGCATACAGGTAATCACTTGTTCCTCAAGTGTGGATACACGCATTGAAGTAGTAAAAAATGTGTCAATAGTAATCTAAGTATGATTTAGAAGAAATGATGCATGTACACACTCACGGCATCATATCACACCGGTTCTGAAATATTTTCAATCTCCTAATCATTCCATTCATGATTTTTACTCCAAGCAAATCATGATTATACTTTACCATGTGCAATGATCAATGGAAGAAACCAAAATTCCATAATATTGCCACATACCACTTTGATTAAGATCGTAAGTTAGCTTTACTTTACTTCCGGTTTTGTCTTGGGAAAGTAGCTTCCCCAATGAAAAATCTTTTTAGTGCATAGCTTCGCCAAGAATACGCACAAACATAACATGTGCTCATCTAAGAAACTTGTGTTCCTTGCAATCCTGCAACCACCCAACAATCATGGCAACATGTAGTATATAGATGATATCAAAATTTCATTGAGATCATATTGAAGGAATACAAATAATTTGTATTTCAACAACATATGATTAATAAATATGAATTTTATTGCATGCTTACACTTCAGAATTGATCAAAGTAGATAGATGATTCTACATATGACAAATTTATAATCAGATCTTCATTTTCATTGTTAAGATGTTACCGGCATAAAAGATTATATCTATAAGAAAAGATATTAGTTCACAGAATCTGTTGCTGCACTCCTACACTTCACCAACTAAATAAATTCACTTAGCTTCGCATAAAACAAGTAAATAAGTCCTTAACAGTGAGGTGTTCGCTGAACAAGTACAAGTTAATGTTTAGTAACCAACCAATGAACAAAAATCTAAGTCGTGGCTCAAGGTACCGCCAATGCTTTCAACCATTGTATCATAGTGAAAAAAAATTATGTTGAAAAGAAAAAATTATAGATCCAATGCCAGAATCTGTAAAAGATTACGATCCATTGTATACAATGCACTCAATGCGTACGAGCTGAACTTGACGATTGTTTTACTTTATCAACCCCTTTTAATAAAATGCCTCCAAAATTATTCGACTAATATTAGGTTTCTATAGTGAATTACAACGCTAAACTATGAAACCGGGTATAAATCCTATACTGACAATTTTCAAAACGGGTTTACATGACCCTGTTTTCTTGCATAGTATGCTATCATAGTATGGTCAAGCATGACACTTTTTTATCAAATGCGGTTGTCTTGTCCAAATTGGATTTTGGCAACATCTTTTGAAGAACCCTACATTTGAGATTAAGCGCAGCTATTACACACAACTACCACCACTGATTGAGTTAAAATTAATATAATTTATACTAAGATTTTGTACTTTTATAACTTATTTATATTATACTACAATTTTAGCCATTATTTTGCTATTACTTAGTTAACATAGTTCACCACATAACATTGTTGAAAAAAGATTAATTGTAGTTTTCATTATAACGTTATATTGTGTGCATTGAAAATACACGTGATTGTGCTAAATTTAGTTGTATTTGTTAAAAAAATATTTCTTTTCTCCTTTGCAATGGAATTAACATGATTTTGGAACTAAATCTCTTGAAATGCCAAAAGTATAAAAAGTAATCCATACGATCTCTTTGAGTTAAATTATCAATAATTGAATAATTATTTAGGTCATATGTATGTATGTTGTAATTATAATATCATTAAATATCTTGATAGAATCCACTAAAGCAAAGGCATAGGTAGAATATCATTGTCGTGGCCACGTTCATAGATAGTACTCCCTCCGTACTAAAAAAAATGTCTTAGATTTGTTAAAATTTGGATGTATGTACACACTAAAAGGTGTCTACGTTCATTCAAATTTAGACAAATTTGCGACGTTAGGACGGAGGAGTAGCTACAATAGCGCTATAGTGGCTCACCAAGCTGGAGTGCCGCCGTCATGGGCTGCGATGCGGGAGTCGGAAGGTCGGAAATGGTGTGCTTGCAGCTGACGACGGGCTAGGCGCGGAAGATAGGAGGATGTGCCCTAAATTTGGGCTAGGAATGCATCGGTCCGAGACCTCCTATCGGTTTGGGTTGCCCCACTAGGGGATGGATTTGCGGTCCGTGAAGGCCCAAACTGACACCAAATGTTTGTTTGAGTCGCCCCATTGGGTATGCCCTAAACACTTACTCTTATGGCATGATGTTTCCCAACGGTGCATTCGGTAGACCGCAAGAGGTCGAGAAGGCCTGTGGACAAAGAAATAGGGATGTTTGGATGCCCGCATGCTCTCCTAAACTTCATGGGCTCGAATCTCAAAGCACCCCACGGCTAGGCCTAGGGACAACGCTCTATGTGACGGAGGAGGCCTTCGGTGGTCAGGGGCACAACAACTGGTAGCGACAGGCCAGGACGGTCCAGACCAGGCCACAACCGATACGACACTTGATGACTTTATCCTACTGCTTGGCACCAGGTCTAGGGTAGGGAGAGGCTTCCCGTGCATCCGGAATGCAGGGGCGGCGAGGAAGGAGCCATTGACTACATGTCACGCATGTAGGGGAGGTCGAGGAACTTTTGGTGATTCTCTTCCTTCAGTCATGCGTGCTCCATGGGTGAGGAAGTCGGGGTGGTGTTCGGAGCGGTTGTTGTTGCATAGAAGTGACTAATATGGTAATCCTCGCAATATGAGGCGCCGTGGTGGCTGCGACATATGGTGGAGCTCAGTTGTCGGCAAGGGACTCATGCTACCATTTTTTTGCTCCTTGAGCTTCACGGCCGGGTCGAACTGCGGGCAAAAGCATTGCATGGACAACGACAACG
Organism: Avena sativa; assembly: GCA_916181665.1. Classification (NCBI taxonomy): domain Eukaryota; kingdom Viridiplantae; phylum Streptophyta; class Magnoliopsida; order Poales; family Poaceae; genus Avena; species Avena sativa. The sequence continues at coordinate 441,247,682 of OV702283.1, forward strand.
ACGCCTTCAGGCATAGTTCTCCTTCCTGATTGCGTCGTTCTGAAGTTTTGATTTCAGCCAATGCGAGTGGTTCCAAGATCTTCGGGTGAAAACATAAGCTTCGGCGGAGCGTACGATGCTGACATACATGCATTACCTTGTTAGAAGCGTCACCTTGGAGTTTCTTGGTTGTCGCAATGCGACTGGTTCGCGACAGCTAGGCAGATGTATCTGTGGCTTGGGGAGGCGGATGCCGAGGCAGCAATCCTAGATAGTGGTGGTAGACTATCTAGGATTTGGGACGATTTTCTTGGTATGCGAGCGCTAGACTAGGTAGAGAGGGCCACAAGATGCGGCAATCCTCTCTTCCTTTGGGGCCGAGGGGAAAGGAAATGATAGATGGGGGCGAGCGAGTGAGCAAAGTGGGGATGTGTGTGTGTGCGCCTTGTGAGCGAGCTCGCGGGCGGGCAGCTGTGCCAGGTTGCAACCGATGCTCCTCCCTTTCTCCTCCCCTTTCCTCCTCCCTCTTCTTCTTTGTTGGTGGTGTTCGGAGCGGTTGTTGTTGCATATAAGTGACTAATATGGTAATCCTCGCAACATGAGGCGCCGTGGTGGCTGCGACATATGGTGGAGCTCAGTGGTCGGCAAGAGACTCATGCTACCATTTTTTTGCTCCTTGAGCTTCACGGCCGGGTCGAACTGCGGGCAAAAGCATTGCATGGACAACGACAACGACGTCTTCAGGCATAGTTCTCCTTCATGATTGCGCCGTTCTGAAGTTTTGATTTCAGCCAATGCGAGTGGTTCCAAGATCTTCGGGTGAAAACATAAGTTCCGGCGGAGGGGACGATGCTGGCATACATGCATTACCTTGTTAGAAGCGTCACCTTGGAGTTTCTTGGTCGTCACAATGCGACTGGTTCGCGACGACTAGGCAGATGGCTCTGTGGCTTGGGGATGCGGATGCCGAGGCGGTAATCCTAGATAGTGGTGGTAGACTATCTAGGATTTGGGACGATTTTCTTGGTATGCGAACGCTAGACTAGGTAGAGAGGGCCACAAGATGGCTGGGTCCTGTGATGTTGTGGCTTATGTGGGCCAGTGGTGAAAGTCGGGACGACCACCCTAGAGCCCGAGGTGTGTATATATTTTTACGTTTGGTGGGCTAGCGTCGTGTGGGCGACGGGTCTTCTCATTTGTGCGGTTTTTCAACATGTTTTCTCACAAACGGAATAATGTATGTTTTTGGACCCCGACTTTGCTTATAAACTGGGTCACCTCTGCATAGCACTCTATTCTATCTAGTCCGGCGATAGAACAACAACTTTATAACCTCAATTATTTAATCTTTTAGGAGGAATTGATAAAATGTCGCACACATCTCGGTCATTGCCCCGAACGCAATGTCAATCGGCAAGCAGAGCGTGCAAACAGTCCTGATCATAATCGAATGGTCTCTCCTTGACAACAAAACGTGCAAAGTTCGGTGGCATTCCGATCTTGTTCGGCAAAACTGTCCCTAGCTAAGACCACTCCACGACTTAATAACACACCACACCGATTCACCCACTGACCAAACACTCGTGTCCTCTTGTAAATAAAACACCTAACCCTCCAAAGATTCCACGATACGGCGTGTAGCAGATCCACTAATCCATCGTCTAAAAAACCATGTGCGTAGATCCACGGGCCACGTACGCAGCAGCAGGCCAGCCGGAAAGGGACACCGGCGTTCGGTGCCAGGGGGAAAGAAAAGAGAGATCGGCATTATGAATGAATGAATAATGAATGTTTCACAACTAATGGCATGTCGCCTTAGTGCTCCTCCATCGGCGGTTTTCAGGTTGCTGTCTGGTCTGCCGCCCAAAAGGCGCCCAACCGGCCGCGCGCGCCATTGGCTCACCGGCGGCGACGCTCGGCAGCGTAACGATCAACCGAACTATCCATGTTGGAGATCACATCAATCAATTAAGATAATACAGTACATAATCAACATTATTAACCCGCAACATCTCCATTTGGCAGCTCGGCAGAGAGGCAGATTTCTCGGTGGTGGCAGCTCAAACAATTTCCAGAGCTCCATAGGTGGCGCTCAACACGCACTGGTGCGCCCCGATCAAGATCGGCGCCGTCCCCATCGGATAAGGGGTTAGATCAGTTGGGTCACTGCAGTGCTTCAAGATTTGAGGCGCGTCGTCATTCATTCCGAGGCCGCTTCGGGCGCTGGAGATCGATTAGGGAATGCATACTTGATCATATTAGCGCAATTGTTTATGCTCCGTTACCGAAACTGCCGGCCATGCCACCAGACACTGTGGACCAGTTCTCAGGATCCATGGCAATCACGTGGAAGGGTAGCAGTTGTGTTATTCGTTTTTGTTTCGAGATGAGGTCACTAGCTAGTGTTGTTGAGAAATGGAGAATGTTTCGTGTTGTTTGAAAAGGTAGTACACACTTTGTCAAGCTTTTGTCGTGATCAAAATTGTAGGTTGCGTTTGGATGTTTGCCGAAACTTGTAGCTAGCATGGGTTCTTTGTCGATTTCTAGTTTATTTTGCTTGCGTACCGATGAAAAAAGTAACGTGCAAGGAATGTTTCAAACATAATCTGAGTACTAGAATGCACCTGGGCTCGGATAAACACACGCCATACCTAACAGAAGCTGGCACGAGAAATCCAATTTGTTCATCCAAACATGTTCGAGTTTAAACTTGGACTACCAAGTAAATTCCGTTGCGAGGCCTCACAATCTCTTACATCAAACATGAATCACTTTTATTCGTTTTTGTTTTGAGATGAGGTCACTTGTGTTGTTGAGAGATGGAGAATGCTTCGTGTTGTTTGAAAAGGTAGTACACACTTTGTCAAGCTTTTGTCGTGATCAAAATCGTAGCTTGTGTTTGGATGTTTGCCAAAACTTGTACTGACATGGGCTCTTTCTCGTTCTAGTTTATTTTCTTGCCAAACTAAAAAAAAGCATGCGGAAGGAATGTTTGAATGTTTCAAACTGAATTTGAGTAGAATACACCTGGACTCAGACAAAGACAAGCCAGGCTCGGCAGAAGTACGAGAAATCCAATTTGTTCGTCCAAACATGTGTGAGTTGGATCAATAAGCATGATCATGATCTTTTCCATTAAGTATTAAAGGTGCATTTAATTTTATTTCTACCCAACGGTGATATAATTTTAAATGACACAAACAATTGTATGTTTAATTTATACCAACGTTGGATTAATGCATACAGTTGTTTTCTTTGGTGATCTCACATCTTTTGTGGTTTTCAGGAGGTCCCAACCTCATGAGCTGTTTGAAGGACATCCCGCTGCTAAGGGGGGACAACTACTCCGAATGGAGGAAAAATGTTGATCTGGCGTTTGTATGCGCCGAAGTGGACTGGGTGATTGACACCAAGCAACCAGTCAAGCCCGATGACCCTGTGAGGGGCAATGCTGAGGAAAGTGCTGCGTTTGAAAAAAAAAAGAGGGACCATGCTCCTTTGGAGCTGGCCTACTCGATAGACAATAAAAAATGGGTGAACGTCAATAAGAAATGTTTGGCATTTGTAAATAACACAATTGAGAACGCTATAGTGGGCTCAATTGGAGAGTGTGCCTCCATGGACGAATACCTTACAAAGATAAAGAGCCAGTTTACTGGCTCTTCAAAGATGTACGCAACCCAGCTGTTAAAACAGCTGGTGACAGAGAAGTACACGGGAGGGCCACACGGAATAAGAGAGCACATCTTGAGGATGTCAAACATGGCAGCCAAGCTGAAGCCCATGGATGAGGACCTCGAGCTAAAGCCTGCACTTCCGGTGCACCTGGTGATGGCCTCTCTTCCACAGCCATTCGAGAACTTCGTAATAAACTATAACATGTCCCCTGAAAAGTGGGACATAGAAAAGACCATTGGGATGTGCTCCCAAGAGGAGGAAAGGCTGAAGGCCCTTCACGGTGGTTCCTTGAACTTCGTGAAGGACAATAGGAAGAGGAACTTCACAAAAAGTAACCATGGTGGCTCACCTTCTAAGCCACATGGCAAGGGCCCACAGCAGCACCAGCACCAGTACCAGCATTCCACCCCTGGGGAAAAAGACCAGTGCCACCACTGTAAAAAGGTTGGCCACTACAAGAAGGATTGTCCAGTATGGCTGAAGTACATAATGGCCAAAAACGGTAAAGATATAGTCTCTTTTGTTAATAAATCTCTATATGAAAGGTTTTCTAGATCTACTTGGTGGATTGACTCTGGTGCAACTGTTCATGTTTCCAACTCTTTACAGGGGTTCCATTCGACAAGGATTTTGCCAAAAAGAGAAAGACTCATTGAAGTGGCGAATGAGATTGAAGCAGAAGTGGAGGCTGTTGGCGACATTCCTCTAGAGCTGGCTGATGGCTCTTCTCTTTTGCTTAAGGATGTTCTTTTTGTTCCTTCAATTCATAGAAATTTAATAAGTGTGTCGTGCTTCGACAAAGATTCTTATGAGTGTTATTTTGGACATGGCAAATATGCCATTTGGTTAAAAGATATTTGTGTGGGTGTTGCTACCTTACATGACAAGCTATATTTATTATCCTTGCATGAGAAACTATTTTCTGTGTGTGATGTGAATGAACAAGTTCTCTTGTCGAACAAAGAACAAAAGAAAAGAAAGCGAACTCTTGACTCGTCGAAGTTATGGCACTGCAGATTAGGCCATATTTCGAGGGAAAGAATAGAAAGCGTCGTTAAAAATGACATTCTTCCTCCGTTAGAGTTCTCAGACATAGAACAATGCATAGATTGCATTAAAGGAAAGTATGTAAAACAAATTAAAAAGGGTGCAAACCGAAGTATAGCTACACTAGAAATAATCCACACGGATATTTGTGGACCGTTTCCGGTGAAAAGTGTGGATGGCTATGATTCATTCATAACATTCACGGATGATCACTCCCGATATGGTTATATTTATCCAATTAAAGAAAGATCTGAAGCATTGGATAAATTTAAATTTTTTAAAGCTGAAGTAGAAAATCAGCATGATAAAAGAATTAAGATAGTTCAGTCCGATCGTGGGGGGGAGTACTACGGTCGGCATACTCCATATGGTCAAGTACCAAGACCCTTTGCAAGGTTCCTGTAGGAAAATGGAATAGTCGCCCAGTATTCTATGTCGGGCGAACCTCAGCAAAACGGAGTAGCTGAAAGGTGTAACCGTACCCTTATGGATATGGTGCGTAGCATGATGAGCTATTCCACCCTCCCATTGGGATTGTGGATGGAGGCGCTTAAAACCGTCATTCACATTCTCAACAGAGTACCAAGTAAGTCGGTGCCCAAAACACCGTATGAATTGTGGATAGGCAGAGTCCCATATCTGCACCACTTGAGGGTCTGGGGGAGCCCAGCTGAGGCAAAAGTTTTTAATCCAAACATTGCAAAGTTAGACCCTAAAACAGTATCTTGCCACTTCATTGGCTATTCAGATAAGTCAAAGGGCTATCGTTTCTACTGTCCTGACATATACACAAAGTTTGTAGAAACGAGACATGCAGTCTTCTTGGAGGACGAATTGATGAGGGGGAGCACGGTAGCTCGGGAAATTGATCTTGAGGAGAAGAGGGTGCATGCGCCTAATCCGATAACTCAGGAGCCATTTTTCTCGCTACCTGTTGTGTCACCATCTACAACCCCTAAGGTTGTGATGCCGACACCTGTTGTGACTCCACACGTGACAATAATGGGCGAAAGTTCGGAACCTGTCCATCAGGAGCCACCTGAACCCACTGTTGAGCACGAAAGGGAGCCAGAACAGCCACATACTAAAAATGTGCCTGAACCCGAGGCAAGAAATGAGCAAGAGTCTGATGAACTCAGAAGGTATAGAAGAGAACGAAGGCCAGCCATTTCCAAAGAAATTTACAAAGTCTACAACGTAGTTCATATAGAGGGCGATCCTACCTCATATGAAGAAGCCATGAGTAGCCATCACTCAGCCAAGTGGGTGGAGGCAATGGAAGATGAAATGAAATCAATGAGTTCCAACAATGTTTGGGACTTAGAGGAAATTTCTAAAGGAGCCAAAACAGAAGGATGCAAATGGGTCTACAAAACAAAGTATGACTCTAATGGGAATGTAGAAAAGTACAAAGCTAGACTTGTGGCCAAAGGCTTTACGCAAAGAGAAGGCGTAGATTACAATGAGACTTTTTCTCCGGTCTCATGTAAGGACTCCTTCAGAATTATCATGGCACTAGTTGCACATTTTGATTTAGAGTTGCATCAAATGGATGTTAAGACGGCATTTCTAAATGGAGATTTAGAAGAAAATGTTTACATAAAACAACCCAAGGGTTTTTTCATGGAGGGGAAGGAACATATGGGATGCCGCCTAAAGAAATCCATTTATGGGTTAAAGCAAGCCTCTAGGCAGTGGTATTTAAAATTCAATGATACAATTAAAAGATTTGGATTCAAGGAAAATGTTGAGGACAACTGCATTTATGCAAAGTTCAAAAGTGGGAAATATATTTTTCTAATTCTGTATGTGGATGACATCCTGCTTGCCAACAGTGATGTTAGTCTACTAGTAGAGACAAAGTTCTTGTCATCAAACTTTGACATGAAAGACCTTGGTGAAGCTTCTTATGTTTTGGGCATAGAAATTCACCGAGATAGAAAGAATGGAGTGTTAGGACTGTCGCAGAAAGCGTATTGTGAAAAGATTCTAAAGAAATACAATATGCATGCGAGTAATGCAACACCTGCTCCCATAGTCAAGGGCGACAGTTTTGGGAAATCCCAGTGTCCAAAGAATCAATATGAGATCGATCAAATGAAGTCAGTATCATATGCTTCGGCTGTTGGAAGCTTACAGTATGCACAAGTGTGAACTCGCCCTGACTTAGCTTTTATCACCGGGGTACTCGGTAGATATCAAGAGAATCCACACATAGAGCACTGGAAGATGGTAAAGAAAGCTTTGCGTTATGTGCAAGGCACAAAAGGCCTCATACTGACATATAAAAGATCTGATTCCCTAGAGATAAAAGGGTATTCAGATGCAGATTTTGCGGGAGATAAAGACGACAGAAAGTCCACGACAGGATATGTCTTTACTCTCGCAGGAGGCGCTATTTCGTGGAGAAGCGCCAAACAGTCGATAGTTGCATCATCTATGATGTATGCATATTTTATAGCATGATATGAGGCCATGGGACAAGCGTTATGGTTAAAGAAATTTTTGCCCGACTTGAAAATGATTGACTGCATCAATAGGCCACTAAAGATGTACTGTGACAACGATCCCGCAGTATTCTATGCTCACAACAACAAGTCGAGTGATGCTACGAAGTCTATAGATATAAAGTATTATGTTGTGAAGGACAAAGTCCAGGATCAAACTATAATACTCGAGCATATAAGGACAAAGGATATGCTTGCGGATCCGCTAACGAAAGGCTTACCACCCAATGTGTTTAAGGAACACATAGCCGGCATGGGTTTAATGGGAAGCCTATGATTCCTGGACTATAGAGGCCCAAAAGTAACAGGATTTGTTTCAAAACAGAAAAGTATATAGTGGCTGTCTGATTCTATCGGCAATTGAGCTGAGACGATGAAACATGCTCTATGTATCGATCTGTGATGAAACGAGTAAAGTACAAAGTTAAAAGTAAAGTCGAGATCTAGGGGGAGAATGTTAGATAGATCTCTCCCACGTTCGGCCCGAACGGAGTCCCTCATCGCGCCCTAATCAGGGCCGCCCAACCTTATCCATGGTTGGTGGGCCCCTTTCACTAGCTCATATATAAAGAGGTGGGGGGCCGGACGCACACGGTACGAGGTTCACCGTGCGCCGCAGCCCCCACCTACACACCCACCGATTAGGGTTCGCGCTAGGCCGACGGGAAGCTCCGCCGCCACCACTCTCTACCACCCATGCTCACGCCGTCGCCCCTTTTCCCCATGGCTAACGACGACGGCTCCAGCTCCGGCACGAACTCCGGCATCCCCTCTGGCTCGTGCTTGTCGAGCCAGGGCGCAGGTAGTACTCTATCTCTCTCTCTCTGATCTACTAGATCCATTCAGTATAGATCCTACCGAGGCAAGACTGCAACTAACAGTACTAACATGGGCTCTTTCTCGTTCTAGTTTATTTTCTTGCCAAACTAAAAAAAAGCATGCGGAAGGAATGTTTGAATGTTTCAAACTGAATTTGAGTAGAATACACCTGGACTCAGACAAAGACAAGCCATGCACGGCAGAAGTACGAGAAATCCAATTTGTTCGTCCAAACATGTGCGAGTTTAAACAGGGCCTACAAAGTAGATTCCATCGACCATGAGACCCCACGTTTTTTACGTCAAACATGAATAAATACAAACTTGTTTTCTACCGTTGTCAATTATATATGCAGTCTGGATCCACACACTTGCCTTTTGTGATCGGATGAAGTGTGGTCTATGTCTCATTGACCACATGTGAGGGACTCGAGCCGAGAGTAGTGATTATCTTTTGAAAATTAATTTATGGACGTTTGTTAAAACGCGGACAATTGTTTTGTAAATATGTAAAATAAATATTATTCCATGATAACTAGAATGGACAATATATCTCTCGCTCGCTAGATGTTGGGGGTTCATCTTCCACGGGTTCTGTTTGGATGACTACTATCCTAACATTTTCAGAGTCTTAAGGTAGACGATGTAGCACTATTATACTACTCTTACAGATACTGAAAGTCGAGCCAAAGATAAATCAGATCAACACATTGTCTTGCAGTTTGAACCACCAAGAGATGGTAAGCGGTCGATGTCTCGATGTCTCTTCTTAGTTTGCAATTTTGAATCATAAAAATTGACGTTTTTGGTTGGAGGTAAATGGACTTGGCAAAAAGGAAAAAAATGTGCACCTGGATCACACGTTCTAAAGCGAAGTCTCAGCAGACGACCCTGAGCACACAGGCTTTTGCATGTTGACATGTTGTACCTTAAAACCGTAGAAGGAAACTTTAGCTCCCCTGAAACCCTAGACCGGAAGAAAAGGAACGGCCAGGATGCGCCCTTCCACCATCCAGATCTCGCAGCAAAGCACCGTAGGCTCAAGAAAAGTGGACGTTGGGCACGGGAGTCTCGGTCGCTGGGAAAGAGAGAGAGAGGAGACCACGCCCTGCACGCGGTACCCTCCGTCAGCCAGGCCAGGCCCCTAACCCAGGACCAGGACGGGGTTAATTAATCCTAATCCTGGGCAAGGCCATCATCAATCAACCGGCCTAGTTTATGCGCCCCGAAAGCCCAGCTTTTCACCACCACCACCACCACCATCATCTTTGACCCGTCCCGTCTCCACAAACACTTGTCTCTTTGCGCATCCTCCGTCTCCCTCCCTCCCTCCATGGATCCCCACACCGATTAGTACTCACCACTCCCATCCCTACTACTACTCCCAGCCAGCCCCCACCTCCATCCAGTTCCGCTGCCATTGTCTGCCTCATGCCCCGGCAGCTGGGCGGAGAATATCCCGCTGACGCCGCCGCCGCGTCTCCGCTCCCTCTACCCGCCGCCGCAACCGCCATGGCGGCCCGGTCCTAGCAGAGGAGCAAAGGTACCCGCCCTCGCCGGTCTGTCTGACCGATCGATTCATTTTGCGGCGGAGGGCGTCATTTTCCTTCAGGTGGGCTGGGGGATGGGCAAGGTCGTTCGTTTGAGTCCTCGATCTGTTGCGTCCGCGGCTTTTACGCCGCCGCCCATCACTCTCTAGATCCAATCCAATCCACCTCCCCCTCGCCCGCCCGCCTCTTCTTTTATTAAATATAAAATACTCTTTCTTTCTTTCTGTTTGCTTGCTTGCATTCAATGGCTACTGGAGTTAGTGCCCCCCATGCCGTGATGTCGATGCGGCCCGCCACCCCGCCCTGAGGTGGTGGTGCTGGTGGTGGGGCAAGGACGGACACCGCATGTGTACTTGCCGCGCTGTTGCTCATATGATCCATGGCGCGCGCCATCATGCCTGCCGGCCCGCCTCTACCTCTTCCTTTGGGGCCGACGGGAAAGGAAAGGAGAGGTGGGGGCGAGCGAGCGAGCGAGCAAAAGGGGGATGTGTGTGTGTGTGCGCCTTGTGAGCGAGCTCGCGGGCGGGCAGCTGTGCCAGGTTGCAACCGATGCTCCTCCCTCTGCTTCCTCCCCCTTTCCTCCTCCCTCCTCTTCTTTGTTGGGGATATCTTAAAGATTCCCTTTTTCTTATTAATCGCCGCGGTTCTGGCCCACTCGCCCCTATTTTTGTGGGTGATGCTGCTGGGGGTGGGGGCTTGTGATCTCTAGGCCCTCTTTCTCCCTTCTTCTTCTCTCGGTGGGGAGGGGAGCCTTTTGGTGGTGTGGGCAGTGCGTTGATGCGGCGCCGTAGTAGGGGTGGCGGCCGGATGGGTGGATCTGCCGAGCGCCTAGTCCTAGTAGCTCACCCTGTGTGAATCGATCTGAGACAGGTGATTTCCTCGTCTCATGGAGGAGGATTCCCAAGAGATTCCCCTTTCCCTTCGCTCTGCGTATGGGATTTTTCTTCTTCTGGTCTTGTTCTGTTTACGTTGTCTGTCGCAGCAGTTCAGCTGTCGATTTTGCCTGGTCGTTTTGGATTTTATTGGAATGTTTGTGGTTGGTTTGTGTGTTTTGGTTGGTGAGACTTGGCTGTTGGGTGATTGTGTGGATATATATTTTAACAGATTGTGTGCAGCATGTGGCGAACAAACCCTAACTATTCTGCTGGTATGCTAACGAGATGTTTGGTTTGCAGGTCAGGCGGTTGGGAATTGCTCGGTCACTCCTACACCGAGTACCACTGAGTAGCGCGTTTGCCGTTCAACCGTGTTCAGTTCATGTCTTCTGAATCTGCTGCCCAGAGTATGCCTCAGCAAGCGGCCAAGCCAAAAGAAATGGGGGAAGATGACAGGCAACCATCTGCTGCTGCCGAGGAGATTCTGGTGGAGTCTCACGAGCAGCTAGAATCTCCAGCTTCGGTGCTGGAGAAGGACACTTCGGCCCTCTCCTTGGATTCTGGGGATGTGCCACTAGCCGCCGAGGGAGATTCCGGCGAGTTAAAGGAGAACAAAAACTCCGATTCTAGTGAGAATCCAGAAAAGAAGTCATCGCAAAAGAGCAGCATGAGTGATAGCTTTGCCTCTGCTAAAGTGAGTGATGGGACAAATAGTTTGGGTAAGACCAGTGGTAGTGCCAAGACAAGTGGCCGGGATTTCACCGAGAGTGGGAAGAGCAGCATGTGCCGCGTGAGCGCGAGCAGTGACCTGAGTGACGAGAGCTCCTGCAGCAGCATGAGCAGTGCCACCACTAAGCCGCACAAAGGAAATGATTCGAGGTGGGAGGCCATCCAAGTGGTGAAATCCAGGGAAGGTGTTCTTGGTCTGAACCAGTTTAGGCTGCTCAAGAAGCTGGGCTCGGGTGATATTGGCAGTGTGTATCTCTCTGAATTGAGTGGGACGAAGAGTCACTTTGCAATGAAGGTGATGGACAAAACATCTCTTGCTAGTCGGAAGAAGCTGCTCCGGGCACAGACTGAGCGGGAGATACTGCAGTCCCTGGATCATCCGTTTCTACCCACTCTGTATACTCATTTTGAGACGGACAAGTTTTCGTGTCTGGTTATGGAGTTTTGCCCTGGAGGGGACTTGCACACTCTTCGGCAAAGGCAGCCTGGGAAGCATTTCTCAGAGCAAGCAGCAAAGTATGCACTCCTTCCTTCTAATTATGAGTTCAACATGAATGACTTGTTAAATTACATTGTTTACTAGGTGTTATATTATGTGTCTTGTCTACTGTTCAACATTAATTCAGCATCTTCTTGGTTCATATTGACTTGTCAGACTGCATTTGACACATTTAGGTAGTTCTAAATTATAATACATAAGAGGTTTATTGTGCACACTTTTTATCATGAAATTGCAGTATGTCTGAAAAAGATAATATGTTCAATGCCCTGGTAGTGTACAGTTTATATTGCTAACATTAAGAAGTAGATCACTGTTAGATTTCATCGATGTAGGCATATGTTCTTTTGGATAAATTTTTATCTGCCTATGGAAGATGTGTTGACCAACCTTTGCTAAAGCATTTAACTAAAGTTTGTACTTGATCTCGTGATGTTTCAGGTTCTATGTTGCAGAGGTGCTCCTTGCATTGGAGTACCTGCATATGCTTGGGATTATATACCGTGATCTCAAGCCAGAAAATGTCCTAGTTCGGGAGGATGGCCACATCATGCTGACCGATTTTGACCTCTCTCTTCGTTGTTCAACGAGCCCAACCGTTATCAGGGGAGCAAATCCTGCCCTGGATGCGCTGCAGAGGAATAATGCAGCATACTGTGTCCAACCTGCTTGCATTCAGCCATCGTGTGTTGTTCCAACCACATGCTTTGGGCCTCGGTTCTTCTCGAAGTCCAAGTCCAAATCCAAATCCAAGAAGGAGAAAGCAAAGCCAGAGGTTGCAAACCAGGTGAACCTATTCCCTGAGATGATCGCGGAGCCAACTGATGCTCGGTCCATGTCCTTTGTCGGCACCCACGAGTACTTGGCCCCAGAAATAGTCAAGGGAGAAGGCCATGGCAGCGCGGTAGATTGGTGGACCTTCGGCATATTCCTGTATGAGCTCCTGTTTGGCAAGACCCCTTTCAAGGGTTCAGGTAACCGGGCTACGCTTTTCAACGTTGTTGGTCAGCCTTTGCGGTTCCCAGAGTCCCCGCTAGTGAGCTTCTCAGCAAGGGACATGATAAGGGGACTGCTGGTCAAGGACCCGCAGCACCGGCTCGGGCACAAGCGTGGAGCTACGGAGATAAAGCAGCACCCCTTCTTCGAGGGTGTGAACTGGGCTCTCATAAGATGCGCGAGCCCACCAGACATTCCGAAGCCCGTCGAGCTGGACTGCCGCCCGAAGCAAGCCCCATCAGCCAGTGGGAAGGTCGCACCGGCATCGAACCAGAAGGGCTCAGATAACTACCTAGAGTTTGAGTTCTTCTAGCTATTTTCGTGGCACATGGATGGAACCGGAAGCAGCGCATTTGAGCTGACGCTCCACAGAAAGAGAAAAAGACGTAGAGCTCCTCTTGGCTGGGAAGGTACACTCAGTTTGTTGTAGATTGTATGAGCTCGTTCCTGGAGCCCCTGCCCTGCCCGGCCCCAAGTTTTTTTTCTTCCTTTTCCTCCATTGAACTTGTTAGCTCTAGTCGATACTCTCTTATGCATGTTAATTGCGATTTTTCGAAAACCGCCTATGGTACTCTTTGAACGGATTTGATGAGTACTTTGTTCAAGCTGTCAATGTAACCGCTACTTGTACCTTGTAACTGATGTTTGTTCATCGATCCCATCGATTATTCTGCTCTGAGAATGTTGCTGATACTTTTCATAACTGGCAATCAGACAATGCAGTTGTTACTTGCTAATCTCACCTGTGTTTCATTTTGTATGATTGTTGATTGAGGCATGTGGAGAGTTGAAACATACATATTGGTTGATACTTAGATCTATTAACTATTGCCTCCCCTCTTCGTCCACGCAATTGTGAATTGTCTGTTCTTTATTTTATTGCCTCCCGGCGGTGCACTGGAAGTTCTCCCATACTCCTGTATTGTTCACTGAACGACGAGTTGGTTGATCAAAAGCTAACGTGAAGAGAATAGCAGGGAGATCACTCGCTGGTCCTGTTGTTCAAACTAGTTGACGTGCACGATGCAACACGTCTTCATGATACAACATACTTTTTTGAATATTAATTCGAATTGTCTTTTCTATAGTTTTTACTTGTCTCTATGTTATTTGAAGTAACGACTTGTAAATTTGGGCCTCCCACATTTCCTCAATAAAATCAAGTTTCATTTCATGCATCATGTAACTCCAATACTCAAAAGACACGACAATTTTAAATGAATCATCCACACGCACATGTCTAACATATAAAAACTGAAGTAAAAGAAATCTCTTTACAATCTTCTATAGTTCCATATGCACGGCTCAAGGATTAAAATCTTCTCCTATATGACAAAGAAGAAATACATATGATCCATTATCCATGTTTTTTTTTGCACATGGTAGCACCACGACTTCATCAAGCGGCGGTCTCCACTTCTACAAATAAATAAGGGCATAACCCTGTTAAGAGAAATAAACAAAAGATGTGTTATACCGAGAGCAATTATATGTTCTCCAGTAATTACAGAATGTCGTGTTTTTTAACTCTTTGCTTAGAGCACCTCCAGCTACTCCCTCAAGAGCCCACCCGAGGCCTTTTTTGGCGCCGGCGGAAAGATTTTCTCCCACTCGGCCCCTCAATAGCTAAAATATCACCGGCAGAAGTCAAAAGGCGCGCGAGCCATCTTTGTCGGCGAGATAAGCCAAATTTCCCTCTTTTTTCTCATTTTTCTTCCTTCCATCTGTCGTGTCTTGCCAACCATCCGTGCATCTCCCGCCATGGCATCGAAGAAGTTCACAGGCCCAATCCGTCGCCAAAAAAGGGGAACCAAAGCAGAGGAAGAAGAGGAAGCCGAAGCTGAGACCACAGAGCATGAGCAACACCGACTGGGAAGCGGACGTTAAGCGCAGGGAGGCAGTCATTTCTATTTATTTCGAGTTCCTATGGTAACACAACACCATTTATGCTAAACTTTTATACTTTTATACAGTTCGCTTTATCGGAACCAGAATATTTCTATTTATTTTGCATAATTACAATAGCACTATTGATAATATGCACTATATACGAAGAATTCAAACAATACTTTATAGAAAAAGTTACAGTAATTTTCTTTTGCCACATATTGCCCCGTAAAGAGATATCGTTCAACGGTATCCCTTCGAATATGACAGAATGAAAATAGCAACACTTTCATGGTTTCATGAGTCCACCGATTAATTTCAGGCTTGAATGAACTATTAGTGCATAATGCCCACACATAATAGTTTTTCTATGTTTCAACATCCTTAAATGTGTCGGTAGAGAAAAAAATATAGGAAGTATTTTGATAGTGCCTTCTTGTGTATGATTATGTATAAGAAAGTAGAAAATTCTAGAGGATGTAATGTTGGAATTCTTGTATTGGGCTAGACCATATAATAACAATCAAATATTTTCTGGTGAAAAATCACATATGCCAATTCGGCCCATTCATGCATGGCAACACATAGTTTTACATCACTAGTCGCTAGTTGAGTGAGAGTTGGATATCCTTATAGCTCTTCTACCACTTGTGTGAGTATGAGAAGAAAACACTTACACACACGCTCCTTCTCCGCCGCCCGCGTTACTTGACTTCGTCACGACGCGCAAGCTTCGGGTTGCAGGAACGAGCCGAGAACCAACCCATGCCACATGTATCTTTTTGCCACACATGTTTGGAGAATGTTAACGGTTTTGTATTCGTGATGAAACATTTTGCTGTGTGGAGGAACCATGTCTATTCATCTCCTAGGTTTCTCTGTGACCGCTCGTTCGCCTCTGATATCTGTAAAGAGGTCGCTCCTTACCCTAGACGCATACTCAACACATGAGACTGCCTCGTTTCAGAAACTTGCGCCACTGTTCAAGTCTTCCCCATCCCGTTTTTCGCCGTGCACAGTGAGACGGGACAATAGGCCTCCAAAACCTTGCTTCTAGAGATCCTGTATGGAATATAGGGATCAGGTTTTTGAGGAGTGATCTCGCATGACTATTTGCAATACTGGAGTAGCCGACTCCTTCCCCGAGATGAATTCTTCCACGACTTCGATAACTTCTTAGACACCACAGGTGAAAACGTCGACGTGAACGTTGCCGGTTCAGTTTCCATTGAATTCTGCCTTTCCTCTATGAGACCATGCTAGAATTACTTGTTCTATATATTCGTTTAGCTTGGATCCGTTCATCTAGTTTGCTAGTTCGTATGGCTAGTTTAATCTATGTCCTTTACGTCATATATTATCTTCTGTTTTTTTTGCATTAAACCATATCATAATTTTCTTATATTTTCAACATATTAAATCATTTGCTTATAACACAATTGTGAGAAGACTGTCATCAAATCATTTGCGTCGTTGATTCACTAACTTTGTTCTGGCTACAGTTTGAGTTCTTCAACCCTTTTTCGTGGCACATTGAATCGGAGTCAGCATATTTAGAGAAGAAAGTGTAGAGCTCCTCTTGTCCGTGAAGGGACTCTCGTCTGTTGTAGATTGTAAGCTCGTTTGTGGAGCCCCCACCCCGCTCCAAGTTTTTTTCTTTTCCCCAATTGAACTTGTTATTATCTCTAGCCAAATATCTTATGTATGTTAATTGAGATTTTTCAAGAAACCGCGTATGGTACTTGTTGAACGGATTTGGAGTACTTGTTCAAGCTGTCAATGTAACTGCTATATGTACCCTGTAACTGATGTTTCTCCTTCACTGATCGCACAACGATTATTCTTCTGTGAGTGCTGCTGAAAACTAACAGTCAGACAACGAGGTTGTTACTTGTTACTATCTCGCCAGCCGTTCCTGTTGTATGATTGTTGACTGTGACATGTGGACGGTATAACAAGCGTATGTACAGTATGTCTCTTGCCTGTTCTTTGATCTTGTTGGATCCACACAATTATCTGTTCTTTGATGTGTCCTCTACACCCTGCATACTTTCTGTCATGCTTGGACGACGAGAGTTGTTAAATACTCCCCTAATGAGGTCCGCTACAGAGTGTTTTGAAAGAACAAGTTCAGCAGGGATACAGAAAGCTAGTACAGAGAACAAGCAAATGCAGCGATGAACGGTATGATTTGGGCCACGTGCTCAAGGTCTTCGCTGTGGCCGTCGGTCTGCTGGTAGCCTAGACGGAGCTGAGCAGTGAAGTTCAGACAACGAACAAGACACGAACGCTGCCATCCAAAGGTTGCGCGTCCGTCGCCTCACTACTTCGTCGCCATGACCACGTACCATCATGCATCGCACGAAGTGATCACCGCCACGAGCTAACCTAGCTATAAATGGGAGTATCGACCGAATCACAGCTGAGTGTATTCGCTAACTGGAAAAATGACCAACTGTCAGAACTGACAGACTAACACCCAACACTAAAATTTCCTGACGAAACTGAAGATTTGATCAGCAACAGAAGCTAACATCAGTTACTAGCCTTTTTTTTTCTGACGTGAACATCAGCTAGCTTTGTGACAGCTTACAAATGCTTGACAAGGTTATTGCTGTCCTTCCTGCCTAGCAAAAGGGGAGGCGGGTGGTCCGCTGTTGATCAACTCCGTTGTCAGTGCTGACCGCAGAATTAATACAACTTGACGGAAAGAAATAGACTTCCAGCATCCGTGAGTAGTTGGTCCTAGTGCAGATGAGAGGTTCCGGGGACGAGATTAACACGGGATTTACCCATGTTCAGCCCTCCGTTAGAGGTAACACCCCACTCCTGTTTCTCTTCTTTGCCTTATGTGGAAATATTTATAAGTATGTGGTGTCTTGGTATCCATACGTACAAGTACGGAGTAACAACTGTTAATTGATACGTACAAGTATTAGCGCTTGAGATTCTAAAAAAAAAATGTATTAGCGCTTGAGTAAATGTTTCACGCTGTTCTGATTTCTAAGCTTTAACTCCTGTCTTCATGGTCAGAAGTAGAGATGTACTGCTTCTAGTCCTCGAGGGGATGTCGTAGATTTGTCTAAATTTGTATGTATTAGATGTATTTTAGGTATAGATACATACAGATTGAGATAAATAAGCGACGCCCTTTTTAGAATGGAAAGAATAGTATGATTAGAAGTCTAACGGTTTGGCTGGATTACCATTTGGAGGGTAGGAGTCCGCGTGACGGTTCAGGAGCCGTCCCAACCGAGTAAACGACTCGGAGTCGGCCAGTCTGAATGGTCATCTTCTTGGCCACCATAGCCTGTTCGGTCGTCTCGTTGTCTTAGGCATACCCTGAGGGGATCCCGCTGTTGGTAGTGATGAAATTAAGTTGAGATTATGAGCAGGGCCATTACGAGGGAGTTCAATCATATTGATAAAGTTTATGATTTTTTATTGATTCTTTCTAGAGGTTCTAGTAAGAGGTCCAAAAAATTGCCAAATCTTCGAGGACTTTTACTGTACCCTGAAATTGATATGGGCCCTCCATTTTTTCTAATCTGATGGCTAATCTTAATTAGTACTCCATTGTAACTAGGAAGGAGTACCATCTAAAAAAATCGGGAGTACATTGAGTCAGGGGGTAAAAACATAACCACTGAGGCAATTTGGAAGGATGCTCCGATAATTAATATCCATACCATATTTGATTGCGTTGGAGCTGATACAGAATATTACGAGTATTAGTTATTCCCGTAGAACCCTAATCCTCCATTCACTGGAGAGGAACCGGCCGCCGGCTGCCGGCTACCACGGTGGTGCGCCGTCGCTAGAGATCCATATCGGGGTAGCGTTGAGTAGGCTGCGATCTCGTAACGGCCATGGATGTCACTTGCCATTTGCCATGCACTAATCAAAAATTGCCATTTGCCATGCGATAATCAATTATTTAGTGATTCATATGGTGTTGCATTGATGCCATTTGCCATCCACTAATCAAACTTTTACATGGTTCAAAACATGTGATACGGGAACTGCACACCATTGTTGAATATTGCCAGCCGCCAGCATGTCATTTGACGGAGATGCAGCGGCGGCACAAAGGCGAAGGGGAGAAATCGTCTAGCCTTGAGGACGACGAGGCCAGGTGCAATTGAGACGGCAGCGCGCGTGCAAGAGACTGGCGGCGGCGGGGGCGCAGATTGACGAACAGGTGACCACGAACTGGCCGATTCCGCAAGATCCACCATATAATCCGGAATTAGTTTTTTTCAAAGATAAGAGGCATAGAGAAAATGACTAAACTATCCTTTTAAATGAAGGGCTAGATTTGCTTGGTACTCCTACCTCCACTTGAGGAGTACCAGGGTACCGTAAAAGTAGTCAAATCTTAAGGATGTTAATTACCAATTTTAGCCCCCAAAGAGCTAGGAACCCTATGAACACTGCTAGTTTTTGTATGAGTAGGCTATGTATATATATCCATAGAAGAGTCTACGATAATTGTTACCATCATAGGCACATAATCGATCTACCGAGGACAAGCAATCACAACACGATGATGAAAACGAATTTTGTTAACGTAGTTTAGAAAACTCGCCTACTCTGTGGGGGCATCACTACATGCACTCCTCCCCTTTGATACCGCTGCACCGACTGCCTTGGTCGCTGGCACATGTCACCGACTCCCCTTGCTCGCCTTCTGCTATCAAGTCGTTATAAGTTACATTGTGTGGCACCCCCATATTATATAGGAGACCTAGGCTATAAGGGTCCAACTCTAGTACTATGCATATCATATCCACATCATAACACAAGTCCAATCGTAACCGAACTCATACACTGATATTCTGACACAAACTTAACAATAATTACATTTGATTCTCTAACATTTAATTATGTGGCAAATAAAAAAATTAGGGTTTCCAATTTGTTGATAAAAACGAAATTGAAATGGTTATTTCAATAATGGCCAAGTTTAGTTAAGAAATATATGAGACAAGAGATTTATATGTCCAAATTAGTTGTGTTGTTTCTACCATTTAAAAAAATCAAAGATAAGGAGAAAATCTGACATAATCGAAATGTTTAAAGACTAAAAAACACATTTTTATTTTGAAAGTAAAAATGCTCCAAACAGCTAGGAACTCATAACGAGCTCTTCTTCCCCTTAGGATGCTCCGACTCAGTCTCAAGTGATTATTTTTTCGACTGTCTTTATCATGAGCAGAGTCAGATCTAATATTAAGCTAACCCTTATACACCACGTCTAAGTTTACCAGATATACAATGTTTAAGCATTCTAAGACTAAACATGATTCTCGTACCAAGCAGCTCCGCTCCTGATCATGGCAATCTATTGTAATAATATGACATTTGTGCTGGACTTTTATATTTTGTGTGCAGTTTACTTTACCGTCCTATGAACACTGTTAGTATATATTTTTTAGATATTCTAAATAATTACATGTAGCAATGTTGTTAAAAATACATTCAAACCATGTTTGTGTTGCCAATGTTGCATTTTCTTTGTAATATGTTGCCCCTTAAAGAGGTATCGTTTCAAGTATTCCCCTTGAATATGAGCATATAAAAAGGACACGATTACTTGCTTGATGAGTCCATTGGTTATTTCTGTCTTGCATGAATTATAGTACATGGCAATTATAGGTGCATCCGTGTTTGTTTTAATTATCCTTAAATCTCTTGGTAGAGATCTATAAAGTGCAATATATAATTAGTATCTTGACATATGTTTCTTATTTATGATTAGGTATAATGAACTAGAAAGTTCTAGAGTATATAACGTGATTTTGAGAAAGATTGTCATCACTTTATTTTTTATTTACTAATTTTAGCATGGCTATAATTTGAATTTTGATAGCCTTTTTCCTGGTCCATGAATTCCGAGACAACGCATTTAGGCTAATGCGCCACAGACAACGCATTTTAGCTTACATGCCACACAAAGAAAAGAGGATTTAGAGCTCCTCTTGGCTGGGAAAGGTACTCTCGTTTGTTGTCGATTGTAAGTGCATCTCTAGTCACGTTCCCTAAACGACGTCCGACGGATGCGGCAGATCTATCGTTTGGGAGCCATCGCCACGTTGTGACGCGATTGGGGATCTCCGCAGCCACGTGCCCCGGACAGGCATCCAAACACATGCTTTATTGCGTTGAGATACTTGATTTACATAGAAGTAAAAAATATAGCAATGAACTGAAATCTAAATCAAAGGCTACGTCGCATCATCCTCGTCATTGTTCATGTGGTAGTGCCTACGACACATCATGTCGTCGAACACCTTAACGATGAGCATACCATTGCCGTCGTATGTGAAGTTCATGAAGCAACAACCAGGCTCTAGGTTGTGGGCGTGGGCAAACTACTCCTAGCCGTTGTCGAGATACATATGGCCTTGCCCATTAAACAACACCTCCACGGGCCACAGGCCAGGACCGCCGCATGCTGCCCACAACTTCACCGCGATGGGCTCCTGCACATCAAGAAATTGAGCGAACTTGTTCGGGAGTCTATTCTTGCCAAAATATTTTCATAGATGGGGACGAAAAACTCAAAGTTAGAGAGGTATGTGTCCTCCTCCATTAGAGATGACGACAACAAAGGCATATCTGATCGACCGCATCCATGGCCTTGTGGCCCCTGCCCCAACCTAGCCACGACAATGGCCACGTTCCCTTCCATGGAACCTCTAGCCATAGAGCGCATGTGGAGGAGTTAGGGGATCGAACCGTCAACAAAGAGCATGTGGGGACTATAAAAGCTAATTAGTCGTCTCATTGATTCTGGCGCAAGGATCAAATAATCGACATTTAAGCGATGCAGGAGTCGAACCGCCATGTACATCAATGACAACGTAGGACGACGTGACGACTCCTTGTGCTATGCCGTCCACGCTCCACTACGATGATGGGACGACTCCTTGCGCCGGCCACGTGCCACTGCGACGCTGTGACGATTCCCTACGCCGGCCTGATGAGGCGAGGCGACGTCGCCATTAAGTGACCACAAGAAGGTTGTCGATGACACAATAAATAATGCTCACCAGCCGTAGTGTTAATGACAGGGCTAGCGCACCAAGCGACGGTTGCCGTGCGTTGCATCCGAGACACCCGCAACATGTCATGTGGAGCGGGGACGATCTCGACACGCTAGACACTCTATTGGGTAGCGTCGGAGCGAAAATGAATTTGAGGCACGTCGGTCGTGTTTTTCTTTCTACCATGTCCTATTAGCCTTTGTGGCTCCATTTAGGACGCGACTGGGATACTCTAAGAGCGTGATTGATAGCTCGTATGGCTTGATAACAAGCCCGTCAGCTGCAATAAAGGGTCGACTGCCCTGGATCTTTCCAGGTTGTGGTCAGCGCGCACACGTTAAAGCAGTTTTCAGGCAGGCCGAGGGACAACGGCTGAATCGGCCGTTCTTCTAAAGCCGGAGCCAGGCTCCAACGAGCCCCTAGTACTGTGCTCCCTGGAAGCCACTACAACAATGTGTTATTCTATGACCTTTTAATAGTGACCGTGAACAAAATCGTCATAGAGTTATGACGATTTTGCACCAGATGGTCGTAAGCCATTCCAGAGGTTCAAAACCTTATAAAATTACGACGATTTTATCTAGAAACGTCATAGTTTTATTAGCTGAAATCGTCATAACCGGATGTAGCCTATGTAGCTCACTACGCGTCTAAATTAGGATAAGTTAAAATGAATACTCAGCCACATCAAATATTGCGCATATCTGTCATGGCTATGCGTCAGCTTTTGACTGTATCGATGTGTCAATATGGCCTAACGTGGCTCTGTTTAAATCTATATAATTTAATCTATCAGGACACACACGTCGAACTAACATGTGGGACCAGCACAACAGAGACGCATAATCCCCTAGAATGACACATGAAACTAATCTTTAACCACAAATAGAACTGACATGTGGTACCCACTGAGTGTTCCTGAGCTAGCTATTTTGGTTATTCCGAAAAAGGAACCCCACAAATTGTGCCTATGTGTCAGCTTTTAACTGCGTGTCATATCAATGTGTCAATATGGCCTTATGTGGCAGTGTTTAAATCTACATAATTTAACTACCATGACAGACACATCGAACTGACATGTGGGACCCGCATAGCAGAGACACATAATTCCCTAGAATGACACGTGGAACTAATCTTTGACCACAAATCGAAAGCGGGACGAGATCCTTACCACCAGACCAAGCAAACTTTCTTGTAGTACAAACAGGTCACGACCTTATATACTTTATTCATTTATTGGGCCGGCTCGATTTATCACTAGAATGGGCTTCGGTGGGAAGCCAGATGGGCTGTGGTGGACGAGCCTTGGCCTTGCATGCACTAGGCTAGGTTGAGGCCATCTCGGCTAGTCCGGTTAGAATAGATTTTTTCTTCTCTTGTTTTTTGTATTTTCCGTTTTCTTAATTCTTTTATATCTTTTTTATAAGAAGTCTAAAATAATTGATTTTTGTCTCTAATTTTTTATAAAATTCAGTAGATCATCTTAAGGTGTTAATTATAAATACTTTATTATTTTAAAATAAAGTATTTATTAATTCCATATTAGTCCATAATAGGGATAATATCATATTTAAATATAATTTTGAAATTAGAGCTTCGAATTAAACATTTTGGATGAGCTAGGAGATGAGTCTCGCTAAACTTGTATTGGATCTCTGAAAAAATAGCATATTTTGAGTCTAAAAATTATTTTTTTAAAAAATCATGAGCATCAGATAATGTACCTCTGGTTCAAATCGGACTCACTTTCTAAAAATTTGTCTTTTTCAGCAGGGTTGAAGGAAAGGTTTAAGCTCTTCCGGTTGGGACATTATCCATGTAAGGTGGTCTAGTGTTTTTGAAAAATAGGGTGGTAGCATTTTGAATTAGCCATTTTGTGACTGCTTCACAAAACACCCGTTTTTTGACGCTCGGAAAATGGAAATTTGCCTTCTCATATGGAAAAAGGAAAACTTCCTCCTGCAACATTGTTCGCCATCCCAATGTGCACATGCGTGCATAATATGTGCATATTATAATAAACTATGCCGCGATTTTAGCCATAACACTCGTTGTTTGGCCTAAAAGCCATGAAATAGAAGGTTTTTTTGAGATGCAATAAATATACCAAGTTTTTTTTGAAACTATGGACATAACATGACGCTAAAAAGGTTTTACATTGTTCAGACCATTTTTTAATTTTTTATGCCCTTTTGAAACTATAGTCAAAACGACGGGCATGAAGGTTCTTAGCTTGGGGATAAGCCTCGCTAAACTTGCATTGAATCTCTAAAGAAAAAGCATATTGTGAGTCTAAAAATGATTTTTTTTTTCAAAAAATAATGGACATCAGATAATGTACATGTAGTTCAAATTGTACGTATTTTCTACCGATTCGGCAGGAATTTATCTTTTTTACCAGGGATGGACGGAAAGGTTTGAGATATCCTGGTTGGAGAATTTTCCGTGTAAGATGGTCTAGTATGTTTGAAAAAATGGCGTGGTAGCATTTTTAATTAGTCATTTGGTGGTTGCTTCACAAAACGCCCCATCTTTTGCGCTAAAAATAAATAGAAAATGACTTTTTCATGCGACGAAAAGAAAAAATTCCTCATGCAACATTGTTCACCATCTTAGCACACACATGCATAATATGAGCATATTATAACAAACTTTGCCTCAATTTTGGCCATAAAATTGGGCATTTTGCCTGAAAGCCATGAAACCTCAGACGCAATCAATATACAATGTTTGATGTTTTCCTTTCAACTATGTCACATAACATGACACCACGTGATGGTTTAACATTGTTCGGATCATTTTAAAAAAAAATTAATGCCCGCTTCAAACTATGGTCAAACGGCGAGCATGAAGGTTCTTACCTCGGGGCTGAGCCTCGCTAAACTTGCATTGGATCTCTGAATAAACGTTATATTGTGAATCTAAAAATATTTTTTTTGCAAAAATCATGAGCATCAGATAACGTACCTGTAGTTCAAATCGGATCCATTTCCTACCAATTCGGCAGACATTTGTTTTTTCGTCAGGGGTGGACGGAAAGGTTCGAGCTCTTCCAGTTGGGACATTATCCATATAAGGTGGTGCAATATTTTTTTAAATGGGGTGGTACTATTTTTATTAGCCATTTGGTGGTTGCTTCACAAAACGCCCCGTTTTTTGCGCTTAGAAAATGAAAATGGCTTTTCCGTACGGACGAAAAGGAAAACTTTCTCCTGCAACATTGTTCGCCATCGCGAGATGCACACGCGTGCACAATATGGACACATTATCACAAATTATACCTCGATTCTATCCATAACATTGGCCATTTGGCCCGAAAGCCATGACGAAGCTAGTTTCTGGCGGGTTGTTGTGGGGGCTGCTGGCTCGGTTTTAATAAAGGAGATGGTTCTGGATCCCTTTCAAGCCAAGACGAAGATCTAACTGATGTTGGTTTCCGTTCATCTGGTTTTTATGTCGTGTTCCAGAAGGCTCCGTCGACGAACTCCATAGTGCGCTCATGCCGAGAGATTGCTGGATCGAATGAGATTCGGCCGTGCGCACCCTTGTTTTACTCTGACCGTTTAGTTTCAGAGGGTGCGCTTCAAAGCTTTGCTGATTGTTATTATCATGGGGCATGTTCTCGTTCCATGGTGCTGACGGAGAAAGTCATGAAGACCGAAAACTGATGACTGACAATGATTGTTCGAGTCTGGGTGGTGATGAGAAATTGGCTTGGTTATTTGTTGATTTGGAGCAGTGGCATGCAAGTGGGGCGATTGCACAGGAGAGATTCATGGTCCTACCTTTCAGGGAGAAAAACCCAGGGTCTGGCCTTAATTCTTGTGCCTGATAATGGCCTTGTTGAAGGTATTATTTTGAGAGCGTGGATTTTCTTTAGGGTAAAAACCTAGATCTCGGTTACCTTCTTGGAGACGTCGTTTTTGGAGAAGCTAGATTTCTGGTGCTGTCTTGTTGGTGGTAGTACTGCTGTTTTAATAAATGAGTCACCGTAGCGGAACTTTTATTTTTTTATAATTCTTTTTTTCTTTTTTGTTATGTGCATCTGTATGGCCCCTTGGATAATGCGTTGTTACAGAGGCTAGATGTGATTAATATCCTCTAAGAAGGTTAATATACGCTCCTTTCAAAAAAAAAAAATCCAATCATCGCTTGTCCCGTCGCCTCACTACTTCGTCGCCATGACCACGTACCAGCATGCCATCGCACGAAGTGATCTGTGATCACCTCAGTGAGCTAACCTAGGTATCGACAGGAGAATCGACCGAGTCGCAGCTCAATGTATTTTTTTTTTGAAACGCGGCAAAAAAAAGCTTTGCCTTGGAAAAGGTACGTGGAAAAGGGACTAACTTGGAAAAGGGACTAACTGTCAAAACCGAGAGACTAACACCTAACACTAAATGAAACTGAATTTCTCTAAAGATTTGATCAGCACAATCTTAAGTGAAGCTAACATCAGCTAGCCTTGCGACTTACAAATGCTCGACAAGGTTATTGTCGTCCCTCATGCCTAGCAAAAGGGGTCTTTTAGCGGGTAGTCCGCTGTTGATCAACTCCGTTGTCACCGCTGATCGTGGAATTAATACAACTTGATGAAAATAAATAGACTTCTAGCATCCGGTGAGTAGTTGGTCCTATGAGCATCTCCACTCGCCTACCCATGACGCCGGATCAGACGACGAAATTCAGTCCGGACACCGAAAATCGGCCCAGTCGCGTACCCAGAGACCTGTTTTCGTTCGGATTTCGGCGTGTTTTGGTCCGGCCTACCCAGGCCGAACCCAGGTTCTCGGGTACGCCGGACGCCGCAAAAAAGGGCGTGGGCCAGCTCTGTCGGCGAGACAGTCCCATTTCCACCCACTCCACTCGCCCAGACTGCCGCGAGAGCTCTGTCGCCATGACTTCGCCGGCGGAGCTCCCCCGCGCCGAGACATGCCCACGCCTCTAGCTACGCTCGCCGTCGTTGCCGCCCAGCTCCACGCCTCCGCCGCCGCCGATTTCGCCGACCTACCCTTGCCGTAGCTGTGCTTCGGCTTGGTGCGCCCACCACCACGCCCGCCAGGTGTTCGACATTTGGCCGGATTCGGACATGGACTCCGACGGCGACGAGGTACTGTCCACTGACTCTGACGAGGGCGAGATACTCGCCATGGATTTCGACGACGATGAGTTGCTCGCCGAACTCCTGGAGGAGGAGAGCGCCGAGGTTGCCGAAAGTGAAGAGCACTTTCAGATTCTTGCATCGCTCGCCCAGCTGTACATGCAGATGGCGAAACCGAAGCGCGGTGGTTCGGCGCCAGGTCACATGAAGTGCAAGGCGAGACAGAGGATAGAGGGCTATTGCATGTTGTACGCCGACTACTTCGTCGACCAGTCACTCCATGGAGAGGACGTGTTTCGCCGCCGTTTCAGGATGAGCC
The DNA here is from genome assembly GCA_916181665.1 of Avena sativa. Taxonomy (NCBI): domain Eukaryota; kingdom Viridiplantae; phylum Streptophyta; class Magnoliopsida; order Poales; family Poaceae; genus Avena; species Avena sativa. The sequence goes on from OV702283.1 coordinate 441,274,716, forward strand.
GGAAGCTCTTCCTCAAGATCGTGCATGCCACCCGGGAGTTCGACCCATATTTCCTTTGCAAGAAGGACTGCACCGGTTTGGTTGGGTTTTCGTCGCTTCAGAAGTGCACCGTGGCGATGAGGTTGCTTGCATATGGAGCGCCGACTGATGCTGCCGATGACTATCTCCGCATCGCCGAGTCCATCGCCCTTGATTGCTTGTACAGGTTCTGCAGGGCAGTGATTGCAGTGTTCGGGGAACAGTACTTGAGATCACCCACTGCTGAAGACACTGCTCGGATCCTCGCAGTCAATGAAAGTAGAGGATTTCCTGGTATGCTTGGAAGGATAGATTGCATGCATTGGGAGAGGAAGAACTGTCCATTTGAATGACAAGGAATGTACAAAGGCCACAAAGGAGGATGCACTGTGATACTTGAGGCAATTGCTACACATGATCTTTTGATCTGGCACTCCTTCTTTGGCATGGCAGGATCGAACAACGACATCAACGCCCTCAACTCCTCAACTGTCTTTTCCAAGCTTTTTGAGGGTCATGCTCCCCCTGTGGAATTTGAGATCAACGGACATCACTACAACAAGGAATACTATCTAGCAGATGGCATCTATCCAAGATGGCCAACATTTGTGAAGACTATCTTAGGCACAATGCTCCCCAATCATTCTCACTTTGCCAAGGAACAGGAAGCTTGCAGAAAGGACGTGGAGCGGGCATTTGGTGTGCTCCAGCAGAGGTTTGCAGTTGTCCGGTTCCCTGCTATGACCTGGTCGAAAGATCAGATGTGGAAAGTGATGAACTATTATGTGACCTTGCACAACATGATCATTGAGGATGAGAAGAAGGATCCAATGAGTTTGTTCGAGGAGGACGAGCCATACCATCTACAGGGTCCTCTTGCCGAGCCTGATCATCAGGTGCCTCCAACATGGGCTGCATTCATCGCAATGCGTCAGGAGATCCAAGATCCGGTGATGCATCAACAGCTGCAGGATGATCTTGTCGAGCACCTATGGACATGCAGGGGCAACACGAAGTAGATGCTTAGCATGAACTAGCCGAACTTGGCCAAAATATATTGTAATTTTATTGTAGGCCGAACCATGTTTACAGTACGCCGAACTCTGTTTAAAAATTTCGCCGAATTTTGGTCTTAAAGTGTTCTGTATTCATCGTATAACGAACTATGCCAAAATTTGGACGAAGTTTAAACGAATTTGAGCCGAATTCTAGCGAAAACGGGCGACTCGGGAACTCGTCCTGGGTACGCGAGTGGGAAACTGGACGTACCCAGGCCGAAAACTTGCGCCGTCCGACCGAAGTTTGGTCCGGATTTCGGCCTGGGTTCGGCCAACGAGTGGAGATGCTCTAAGGAGGGGGGGGGGTATTTACCCATGTTTAGCCCTGTGTTATAGAGCGAGGCAACACCCTACTACTCCAAATGGATAACCCAATTGGAATTTTGGAAATAACAATAGGTATCTTTATTACATTAACTAAAGCTTATTTATTTCTCTTCATTTCTATCACAATAAGATGGACTTTACCCAGGATGAGAATGGATCGGTTATTAAATCTTGGATGGAAATTTCTTTTACCTATTTCTCTGGGCAATCTCTTATTAACAACCTCTTCCCAACTTGTTTCACTATAAATAATATAATACAATAACAATAAAAATATTTTCGACACAAAGGCCCTCTCAAACAAGAGAAAGAAACATATTTTTTTCATAGATATTTAGAATGAATATGTTCCCTATGGTAACTGGGTTGATGAGTTATGGCCAACAAACAATACGTGCTACACGGTACATTGGTCAAAGTTTCATAACTACCTTATCCCACACAAATCGTTTATCTATAACGATTCACTACCCTTACAAAAAATCGATTACACCGAAGCGTTTTCGGGGCCGAATCTACTTGATTCTTTGCCTCATGTGGAAATGTTTATAAGTATGTGGTGTCTTTGTATGCGTGCATTACATAATGGACGAGTGGGCTGGTTACAGGTAACCGTTCATTGAAACAAGTATTGACGCAAACTAGGTAACTCGGTGCGGCGACACACCCGTGGCATTAACCCATCTGTATATATGGTAAGATTCCTTGCATGATCTCATTTGTGTATATGGTAAGATTTCCTACATGATTGATATATTAATTTTGATCAAAGGTCAGCCTGTTGTGAGGGTTGTTCTCGGTGGTTCTTTAAAATAGCATGAGAGGGTTCACCAAAAGGTCTTCCCTTAACTCTTTAGCAAGATCATAAAGTATTGCCTCGACTGGTTGAGGTTTTGCACTTCCCGAGCCTTGCCAGTCTATCCTATGTGGATGATCTTCAATCCTGAGAGGTGAGAGCTTCAAAGTGCACACTGAACCCTCTCTAAGCTAGCCTTGAACTGATCTATGTGATCACTGGCACACACCCTTCCATTGTGTTTTCCCTAGGATTGAAACAAATCTTCAGTATTTGGTTGGATTGAAAAAATATGTAGCATAAGAAGATTGAAAAAATATGTAGCATAACAAATACTGAAGCTTTTAGTTTAGTACAGGTTATTGAATACATGAATGTCTGAAAGTGCAAGTAAGTTGCTTGTGTCACTTATTGAGGTATCCAGACAACATGTGATTAAGAAAATAGAAGTATTGCTGATCTTGTACCTGTGACTATAGCATTCTGCTAGTTTCTGGAGCTAAAAAGATCTGCATTGAAGGAAAATGAATGAAAAAGAATTTGAAACTGCAGCACACCACAACCTACTTTCTCCCCCTGCTCGTCGATCTGAGTAAGGCAACAAAAGTTGCCACACTGGCTAAATTTAAGAAAAAACAATACAATGAAAGAGGGAAAGCTGACCTTCTAAATCAGCAGGTTCGCTCAATCTCAGAACTTAATGCGGAGCTGATCAGTACATTCAGTACTTAATTAGAAGGAACTCGAAAACGATGTTGAAGTGCTAGTGTGAACTGGAAAAAAAATTCATCTTCAGAATTCATCACTAAAGGAAGCGTTGAATAAACAAAGCATCATCAAAATATTCGAATTAAAAAGAGGACAGTTTCCAAATGTGCATGCTTAGATTAAGAACAACTTGCAAAATGAACAATGCTTGTAGGCATACAAATTTTGTAGCATATGCCCTGCCTCATGTATTCTGTATCACTCACTCACAAGTACTCCCTCCGTTTCAATATATAAGATGTTTTAGCTTTGTGAAACAAATGTATCTAGAGTTGTTTTAGTGTCTAGATTCACTCTAAACATGAGTGATCCTATGTACTAAAATAAGTCTAGATACATTCTCTTCACAAACCTTAAAAATCTTATAATTTGAAACGGAGGGAGTACACATATTTATGTATCACGAAAAGAAAAAACATCAATTCCATGCCCTCCAAAATTGAAACGTGGTCAATGGAACATAAACATGCACTCACTCACTCATCTAGCAAGTAGTAAGTACCCCTGATAAACATAAAGACCATGGTATTTTTCAGTTCAAACGAAATATTTATCTCGTTCGACGGCGACACCGCCAAATCAACCACCTGCGGAGGACTCCGGAGGCGGGATTCCATGTCCGCCCTCAGGAACCCGGGGCACGCGGTCTAGAAGGACGGTGGGGGCCTCACCGGGAAGACGGAAAGTAACGGCGGCCAGGGAGGAAGAGAGCACGGCGACGATCCCAGGGAAGGATGTGGGCGGTGTCGACGGGAGCAAGAGAAGGTGGCCTTTTTTTGGGTTGTTTTGTGAGTCCAAGCGGCAGAGCTTGTTGATACGCCTGCACCGCTTTGACCGCTTTGGTAGCCGTGAAAAGAGGATGTATCTGGAACGGGATGAAGCCTAAAAAGACACATAGTCCTTCCAAATTAAACGCGGCAAGCGGTGACCAAGGCGACGGGATGAGAGAGCAAAAAAAAAGGAGAACGAAACGCCCCCGCACGACTCTGTCCGCTCCTACGCGTCGAGCAGCGATTGGTTAAAATTCGGAATCAACAGTAACAGGGTATCAAGCGATCGCTGATTTGGGGCGCTAAGGGATCGAGAATCCTTTCGTCTTCGCATGAAAAGCTACAGAAAGAAAGAGAACACAAGGCGAGGATGGGTGCTCTCTTTCCAATTTTGGATCCCTTCCAATTTTCCATCTCTCGTCTCTCCAGATGCTGATTCGAAGGACCGTGCCCCACACCACAAGCGCGCCGTCGCATCCTTACCCCTGGTCCCTACTGGAGGGATAGTCTGCGCGCCACCCGCTCCTCTCCCTGGTGGCCATCGGAAGTCTCCCCACGACCCAAACCTACCTCTCCTTGGTCGCCTCCTGCCTCCATGTCGACGGAGACACCGCCAAATCAACCACCTGCCGAGGTCTCCGGAGGCGGGATGCCATGTCCGCCCTCAGGAACCCGGGGCACACGGTCTAGAAGGACGGTGGGGGCCTCACCGGGAAGACGGAAAGTAACGGCGGCCAGGGAGGAAGAGAGCACGGCGACGGTCCCAGGGAAGGATGTGGGCGGTGTCGACGGGAGCAAGAGAAGGTGGCCTTTTTTTTGGGTTGTTTTGTGAGTCCAAGCGGCAGAGCTTGTTGATACGCCTGCACCGCTTTGACCGCTTTGGTAGCCGTGAAAAGAGGATGTATCTGGAACGGGATGAAGCCTAAAAAGACACATAGTCCTTTCAAATTACACGCGGCAAGCGGTGACCAAGGCGACGGGATGAGAGAGCAAAAAAAAGGAGAACGAAACGCCCCCGCACGACTCTGTCCGCTCCGACGCGTCGAGCAGCGATTGGTTAAAATTCGGAATCAACAGTAACAGGGTATCAAACGATCGCTGATTTGGGGCACTAAGGGATCGAGAATCCTTCCGTCTTCACATGAAAAGCTACAGAAAGAAAGAGAACACAAGGCGAGGACGGCTGCTCTCTTTCCAATTTTGGATCCCTTCCAATTTTCCATCTCTCGTCTCTCCAGATGCTGATTCGAAGGACCGTGCCCCACACCACAAGCGCGCCGTCGCATCCTTACCCCTGGTCCCTGCTGGAGGGATAGTCTGCGCACCACCCGCTCCTCTCCCTGGTGGCCATCGGAAGTCTCCCCACGACCAAAACCTACCTCTCCTTGGTCGCCGCCTGCCTCTATGTCGACGGCGACACCGCCAAATCAACCACCTGCCGAGGTCTCCGGAGGCGGAATGCCATGTCCGCCCTCAGGAACCCGGGGCACGCGGTCTATAAGAAAGGTGGGGGCCTCACCGGGAAGACGGAAAGTAACGGCGGCCAGGGAGGAAGAGAGCACGGCGACGGTCCCAGGGAAGGATGTGGGCGGTGTCGACGGGAGCAAGAGAAGGTGGCCTTTTTTTTGGGTTGTTTTGTGAGTCCAAGCGGCAGAGCTTGTTGATACTCCTGCACCGCTTTGACCGCTTTGGTAGCCGTGAAAAGAGGATGTATCTGGAACGGGATGAAGCCTAAAAAGACACATAGTCCTTCCAAATTACACGCGACAAGCGGTGACCAAGGCGACGGGATGAGAGAGCAAAAAAAAAGGAGAACGAAACGCCCCCGCACGACTCTGTCCGCTCCGACGCGTCGAGCAGCGATTGGTTAAAATTCGGAATCAACAGTAACAGGGTATCAAGCGATCGCTGATTTGGGGCGCTAAGGGATCGAGAATCCTTCCGTCTTCACATGAAAAGGTACAGAAAGAAAGAGAACACAAGGCGAGGACGGCTGCTCTCTTTCCAATTTTGGATCCCTTCCAATTTTCCATCTCTCGTCTCTCCAGATGCTGATTCGAAGGACCGTGCCCCACACCAAAAGCGCGCCGTCGCATCCTTACCCCTGGTCCCTGCTGGAGGGATAGTCTGCGCGCCACCCGCTCCTCTCCCTGGTGGCCATCGGAAGTCTCCCCACGACCCAAACCTACCTCTCCTTGGTCGCCGCCTGCCTCCATGTCGACGGCGACACCGCCAAATCAACCACCTGCCGAGGTCTCCGCAGGCGGGATGCCATGTCCGCCCTCAGGAACCCGGGGCACGCGGTCTATAAGGACGGTGGGGGCCTCACCGGGAAGACGGAAAGTAACGGCGGACAGGAAGGAAGAGAGCACGGCGACGGTCCCAGGGAAGGATGTGGGCGGTGTCGATGGGAGCAAGAGAAGGTGGCCTTTTTTTTGGGTTGTTTTGTGAGTCCAAGCGGCAGAGCTTGCTGATACTCCTGCACCGCTTTGACCGCTTTGGTAGCCGTGAAAAGAGGATGTATCTGGAACGGGATGAAACCTAAAAAGACACATAGTCCTTCCAAATTACACGCGGCAAGCGGTGAACAAGGCGACGGGATGAGAGAGCAAAAAAAAAGGAGAACGAAACGCCCCCGCACGACTCTGTCCGCTCCGACGCGTCGAGCAGCGATTGGTTAAAATTCGGAATCAACAGTAACAGGGTATCAAGCGATCGCTGATTTGGGGCGCTAAGGGATCGAGAATCCTTCCGTCTTCACATGAAAAGGTACAGAAAGAAAGAGAACACAAGGCGAGGACGGCTGCTCTCTTTCCAATTTTGGATCCCTTCCAATTTTCCATCTCTCGTCTCTCCAGATGCTGATTCGAAGGACCGTGCCCCACACCACAAGCGCGCCGTCGCATCCTTACCCCTGGTCCCTGCTGGAGGGATAGTCTGCGCGCCACCCGCTCCTCTCCCTGGTGGCCATCGGAAGTCTCCCCACGACCCAAACCTACCTCTCCTTGGTCGCCGCCTGCCTCCATGTCGACGGCGACACCGCCAAATCAACCACCTGCCGAGGTCTCCGGAGGCGGGATGCCATGTCCGCCCTCAGGAACCCGGGGCACGCGGTCTATAAGGACGGTGGGGGCCTCACCGGGAAGACGGAAAGTAACGGCGGCCAGGGAGGAAGAGAGCACGGCGACGGTCCCAGGGAAGGATGTGGGCGGTGTCGACGGGAGCAAGAGAAGGTGGCCTTTTTTTGGGTTGTTTTGTGAGTCCAAGCGGCAGAGCTTGCTGATACGCCTGCACCGCTTTGACCGCTTTGGTAGCCGTGAAAAGAGGATGTATCTGGAACGGGATGAAGCCTAAAAAGGCACATAGTCCTTCCAAATTACACGCGGCAAGCGGTGACCAAGGCGACGGGATGAGAGAGCAAAAAAAAAGGAGAACGAAACGCCCCCGCACGACTCTGTCCGCTCCGACGCGTCGAGCAGCGATTGGTTAAAATTCGGAATCAACAGTAACAGGGTATCAAGCGATCGCTGATTTGGGGCGCTAAGGGATCGAGAATCCTTCCGTCTTCACATGAAAAGCTACAGAAAGAAAGAGAACACAAGGCGAGGACGGCTGCTCTCTTTCCAATTTTGGATCCCTTCCAATTTTCCATCTCTCGTCTCTCCAGATGCTGATTCGAAGGACCGTGCCCCACACCACAAGCGCGCCGTCGCATCCTTACCCCTGGTCCCTACTGGAGGGATAGTCTGCGCGCCACCCGCTCCTCTCCCTGGTGGCCATCGGAAGTCTCCCCATGACCCAAACCTACCTCTCCTTGGTCGCCTCCTGCCTCCATGTCGACGGAGACACCGCCAAATCAACCACCTGCCGAGGTCTCCGGAGGCGGGATGCCATGTCCGCCCTCAGGAACCCGGGGCACACGGTCTAGAAGGACGGTGGGGGCCTCATCGGGAAGACGGAAAGTAACGGCGGCCAGGGAGGAAGAGAGCACGGCGACGGTCCCAGGGAAGGATGTGGGCGGTGTCGACGGGAGCTAGAGAAGGTGGCCTTTTTTTTGGGTTGTTTTGTGAGTCCAAGCGGCAGAGCTTGTTGATACGCCTGCACCGCTTTGACCGCTTTGGTAGCCGTGAAAAGAGGATGTATCTGGAACGGGATGAAGCCTAAAATGACACATAGTCCTTTCAAATTACACGCGGCAAGCGGTGACCAAGGCGACGGGATGAGAGAGCAAAAAAAAGGAGAACGAAACGCCCCCGCACGACTCTGTCCGCTCCGACGCGTCGAGCAGCTATTGGTTAAAATTCGGAATCAACAGTAACAGGGTATCAAGCGATCGCTGATTTGGGGCACTAAGGGATCGAGAATCCTTCCGTCTTCACATGAAAAGCTACAGAAAGAAAGAGAACACAAGGCGAGGACGGCTGCTCTCTTTCCAATTTTGGATCCCTTCCAATTTTCCATCTCTCGTCTCTCCAGATGCTGATTCGAAGGACCGTGCCCCACACCACAAGCGCGCCGTCGCATCCTTACCCCTGGTCCCTGCTGGAGGGATAGTCTGCGCACCACCCGCTCCTCTCCCTGGTGGCCATCGGAAGTCTCCCCACGACCAAAACCTACCTCTCCTTGGTCGCCGCCTGCCTCCATGTCGACGGCGACACCGCCAAATCAACCACCTGCCGAGGTCTCCGGAGGCGGGATGCCATGTCCGCCCTCAGGAACCCGGGGCACGCGGTCTATAAGAAAGGTGGGGGCCTCACCGGGAAGACGGAAAGTAACGGCGACCAGGGAGGAAGAGAGCACGGCGACGGTCCCAGGGAAGGATGTGGGCGGTGTCGACGGGAGCAAGAGAAGGTGGCCTTTTTTTTTGGTTGTTTTGTGAGTCCAAGCGGCAGAGCTTGTTGATACTCCTGCATCGCTTTGACCGCTTTGGTAGCCGTGAAAAGAGGATGTATCTGGAACGGGATGAAGCCTAAAAAGACACATAGTCCTTCCAAATTACACGCGCCAAGCGGTGACCAAGGCGACGGGATGAGAGAGCAAAAAAAAAGGAGAACGAAACGCCCCCGCACGACTCTGTCCGCTCCGACGCGTCGAGCAGCGATTGGTTAAAATTCGGAATCAACAGTAACAGGGTATCAAGCGATCGCTGATTTGGGGCGCTAAGGGATCGAGAATCCTTCCGTCTTCACATGAAAAGCTACAGAAAGAAAGAGAACACAAGGCGAGGACGGCTGCTCTCTTTCCAATTTTGGATCCCTTCCAATTTTCCATCTCTCGTCTCTCCAGATGCTGATTCGAAGGACCGTGCCCCACACCACAAGCGCGTCGTCGCATCCTTACCCCTGGTCCCTGCTGGAGGGATAGTCTGCGCGCCACCCGCTCCTCTCCCTGGTGGCCATCGGAAGTCTCCCCACGACCCAAACCTACCTCTCCTTGGTCGCCGCCTGCCTCCATGTCGACGGCGACACCGCCAAATCAACCACCTGCCGAGGTCTCCGGAGGCGGGATGCCATGTCCGCCCTCAGGAACCCGGGGCACGCGGTCTATAAGGACGGTGGGGGCCTCACCGGGAAGACGGAAAGTAACGGCGGACAGGAAGGAAGAGAGCACGGCGACGGTCCCAGGGAAGGATGTGGGCGGTGTCGACGGGAGCAAGAGAAGGTGGCCTTTTTATTGGGTTGTTTTGTGAGTCCAAGCGGCAGAGCTTGCTGATACTCCTGCACCGCTTTGACCGCTTTGGTAGCCGTGAAAAGAGGATGTATCTGGAACGGGATGAAGCCTAAAAAGACACATAGTCCTTCCAAATTACACGCGGCAAGCGGTGAACAAGGCGACGGGATGAGAGAGCAAAAAAAAAGGAGAACGAAACGCCCCCGCACGACTCTGTCCGCTCCGACGCGTCGAGCAGCGATTGGTTAAAATTCGGAATCAACAGTAACAGGGTATCAAGCGATCGCTGATTTGGGGCGCTAAGGGATCGAGAATCCTTCCGTCTTCACATGAAAAGGTACAGAAAGAAAGAGAACACAAGGCGAGGACGGCTGCTCTCTTTCCAATTTTGGATCCCTTCCAATTTTCCATCTCTCGTCTCTCCAGATGCTGATTCGAAGGACCGTGCCCCACACCACAAGCGCGCCGTCGCATCCTTACCCCTGGTCCCTGCTGGAGGGATAGTCTGCGCGCCACCCGCTCCTCTCCCTGGTGGCCATCGGAAGTCTCCCCACGACCCAAACCTACCTCTCCTTGGTCGCCGCCTGCCTCCATGTCGACGGCGACACCGCCAAATCAACCACCTGTCGAGGTCTCCGGAGGCGGGATGCCATGTCCGCCCTCAGGAACCCGGGGCACGCGGTCTATAAGGACGGTGGGGGCCTCACCGGGAAGACGGAAAGTAACGGCGGCCAGGGGAAGAGAGCACGGCGACGGTCCCAGGGAAGGATGTGGGCGGTGTCGACGGGAGCAAGAGAAGGTGGCCTTTTTTTGGGTTGTTTTGTGAGTCCAAGCGGCAGAGCTTGCTGATACGCCTGCACCGCTTTGACCGCTTTGGTAGCCGTGAAAAGAGGATGTATCTGGAACGGGATGAAGCCTAAAAAGACACATAGTCCTTCCAAATTACACGCGGCAAGCGGTGACCAAGGCGACGGGATGAGAGAGCAAAAAAAAAAGGAGAACGAAACGCCCCCGCACGACTCTGTCCGCTCCGACGCGTCGAGCAGCGATTGGTTAAAATTCGGAATCAACAGTAACAGGGTATCAAGCGATCGCTGATTTGGGGCGCTAAGGGATCGAGAATCCTTCCGTCTTCACATGAAAAGCTACAGAAAGAAAGAGAACACAAGGCGAGGACGGCTGCTCTCTTTCCAATTTTGGATCCCTTCCAATTTTCCATCTCTCATCTCTCCAGATGCTGATTCGAAGGACCGTGCCCCACACCACAAGCGCGCCGTCGCATCCTTACCCCTGGTCCCTACTGGAGGGATAGTCTGCGCGCCACCCGCTCCTCTCCCTGGTGGCCATCGGAAGTCTCCCCACGACCCAAACCTACCTCTCCTTGGTCGCCTCCTGCCTCCATGTCGACGGAGACACCGCCAAATCAACCACCTGCCGAGGTCTCCGGAGGCGGGATGCCATGTCCGCCCTCAGGAACCCGGGGCACACGGTCTAGAAGGACGGTGGGGGCCTCACCGGGAAGACGGAAAGTAACGGCGGCCAGGGAGGAAGAGAGCACGGCGACGGTCCCAGGGAAGGATGTGTGCGGTGTCGACGGGAGCAAGAGAAGGTGGCCTTTTTTTGGGTTGTTTTGTGAGTCCAAGCGGCAGAGCTTGTTGATACGCCTGCACCGCTTTGACCGCTTTGGTAGCCGTGAAAAGAGGATGTATCTGGAACGGGATGAAGCCTAAAAAGACACATAGTCCTTTCAAATTACACGCGGCAAGCGGTGACCAAGGCGACGGGATGAGAGAGCAAAAAAGAGGAGAACGAAACGCCCCCGCACGACTCTGTCCGCTCCGACGCGTCGAGCAGCGATTGGTTAAAATTCGGAATCAACAGTAACAGGGTATCAAGCGATCGCTGATTTGGGGCACTAAGGGATCGAGAATCCTTCCGTCTTCACATGAAAAGCTACAGAAAGAAAGAGAACACAAGGCGAGGACGGCTGCTCTCTTTCCAATTTTGGATCCCTTCCAATTTTCCATCTCTCGTCTCTCCAGATGCTGATTCGAAGGACCGTGCCCCACACCACAAGCGCGCCGTCGCATCCTTACCCCTGGTCCCTGCTGGAGGGATAGTCTGCGCACCACCAGCTCCTCTCCCTGGTGGCCATCGGAAGTCTCCCCACGACCAAAACCTACCTCTCCTTGGTCGCCGCCTGCCTCCATGTCGACGGCGACACCGCCAAATCAACCACCTGCCGAGGTCTCCGGAGGCGGGATGCCATGTCCGCCCTCAGGAACCCGGGGCACGCGGTCTATAAGAAAGGTGGGGGCCTCACCGGGAAGACGGAAAGTAACGGCGGCCAGGGAGGAAGAGAGCACGGCGACGGTCCCAGGGAAGGATGTGGGCGGTGTCGACGGGAGCAAGAGAAGGTGGCCTTTTTTTTGGGGTTGTTTTGTGAGTCCAAGCGGCAGAGCTTGTTGATACTCCTGCACCGCTTTGACCGCTTTGGTAGCCGTGAAAAGAGGATGTATCTGGAACGGGATGAAGCCTAAAAAGACACATAGTCCTTCCAAATTACACGCGACAAGCGGTGACCAAGGCGACGGGATGAGAGAGCAAAAAAAAAGGAGAACGAAACGCCCCCGCACGACTCTGTCCGCTCCGACGCGTCGAGCAGCGATTGGTTAAAATTCGGAATCAACAGTAACAGGGTATCAAGCGATCGCTGATTTGGGGCGCTAAGGGATCGAGAATCCTTCCGTCTTCACATGAAAAGCTCCAGAAAGAAAGAGAACACAAGGCGAGGATGGCTGCTCTCTTTCCAATTTTGGATCCCTTCCAATTTTCCATCTCTCGTCTCTCCAGATGCTGATTCGAAGGACCGTGCCCCACACCACAAGCGCGTCGTCGCATCCTTACCCCTGGTCCCTGCTGGAGGGATAGTCTGCGCGCCACCCGCTCCTCTCCCTGGTGGCCATCGGAAGTCTCCCCACGACCCAAACCTACCTCTCCTTGGTCGCCGCCTGCCTCCATGTCGACGGCGACACCGCCAAATCAACCACCTGCCGAGGTCTCCGGAGGCGGGATGCCATGTCCGCCCTCAGGAACCCGGGGCACGCGGTCTATAAGGACGGTGGGGGCCTCACCGGGAAGACGGAAAGTAACGGCGGATAGGAAGGAAGAGAGCACGGCGACGGTCCCAGGGAAGGATGTGGGCAGTGTCGACGGGAGCAAGAGAAGGTGGCCTTTTTTTTGGGTTGTTTTGTGAGTCCAAGCGGCAGAGCTTGATGATACTCCTGCACCGCTTTGACCGCTTTGGTAGCCGTGAAAAGAGGATGTATCTGGAACGGGATGAAGCCTAAAAAGACACATAGTCCTTCCAAATTACACGCGGCAAGCGGTGACCAAGGCGACGGGATGAGAGAGCAAAAAAAAAGGAGAACGAAACGCCCCCGCACGACTCTGTCCGCTCCGACGCGTCGAGCAGCGATTGGTTAAAATTCGGAATCAACAGTAACAGGGTATCAAGCGATCGCTGATTTGGGGCGCTAAGGGATCGAGAATCCTTCCGTCTTCACATGAAAAGGTACAGAAAGAAAGAGAACACAAGGCGAGGACGGCTGCTCTCTTTCCAATTTTGGATCCCTTCCAATTTTCCATCTCTCGTCTCTCCAGATGCTGATTCGAAGGACCGTGCCCCACACCACAAGCGCGCCGTCGCATCCTTACCCCTGGTCCCTGCTGGAGGGATAGTCTGCGCGCCACCCGCTCCTCTCCCTGGTGGCCATCGGAAGTCTCCCCACGACCCAAACCTACCTCTCCTTGGTCGCCGCCTGCCTCCATGTCGACGGCGACACCGCCAAATCAACCACCTGCCGAGGTCTCCGGAGGCGGGATGCCATGTCCGCCCTCAGGAACCCGGGGCACGCGGTCTATAAGGACGGTGGGGGCCTCACCGGGAAGACGGAAAGTAACGGCGGCCAGGGAGGAAGAGAGCACGGCGACGGTCCCAGGGAAGGATGTGGGCGGTGTCGACGGGAGCAAGAGAAGGTGGCCTTTTTTTTGGGTTGTTTTGTGAGTCCAAGCGGCAGAGCTTGCTGATACGCCTGCACCGCTTTGACCGCTTTGGTAGCCGTGAAAAGAGGATGTATCTGGAACGGGATGAAGCCTAAAAAGACACATAGTCCTTCCAAATTACACGCGGCAAGCGGTGACCAAGGCGACGGGATGAGAGAGCAAAAAAAAAGGAGAACGAAACGCCCCCGCACGACTCTGTCCGCTCCGACGCGTCGAGCAGCGATTGGTTAAAATTCGGAATCAACAGTAACAGGGTATCAAGCGATCGCTGATTTGGGGCGCTAAGGGATCGAGAATCCTTCCGTCTTCACATGAAAAGCTCCAGAAAGAAAGAGAACACAAGGCGAGGACGGCTGCTCTCTTTCCAATTTTGGATCCCTTCCAATTTTCCATCTCTCGTCTCTCCAGATGCTGATTCGAAGGACCGTGCCCCACACCACAAGCGCGCCGTCGCATCCTTACCCCTGGTCCCTGCTGGAGGGATAGTCTGCGCGCCACCCGCTCCTCTCCCTGGTGGCCATCGGAAGTCTCCCCACGACCCAAACCTACCTCTCCTTGGTCGCCGCCTGCCTCCATGTCGACGGCGACACCGCCAAATCAACCACCTGCCGAGGTCTCCGCAGGCGGGATGCCATGTCCGCCCTCAGGAACCCGGGGCACGCGGTCTAGAAGGACGGTGGGGGCCTCACCGGGAAGACGGAAAGTAACGGCGGCCAGGGAGGAAGAGAGCACGGCGACGGTCCCAGGGAAGGATGTGGGCGGTGTCGACGGGAGCAAGAGAAGGTGGCCTTTTTTTGGGTTGTTTTGTGAGTCCAAGCGGCAGAGGTTGTTGATACGCCTGCACCGCTTTGACCGCTTTGGTAGCCGTGAAAAGAGGATGTATCTGGAACGGGATGAAGCCTAAAAAGACACATAGTCCTTCCAAATTACACGCGGCAAACGGTGACCAAGGCGACGGGATGAGAGAGCAAAAAAAAAAGGAGAACGAAACGCCCCCGCACGACTCTGTCCGCTCCGACGCGTCGAGCAGCGATTGGTTAAAATTCGGAATCAACAGTAACAGGGTATCAAGCGATCGCTGATTTGGGGCGCTAAGGGATCGAGAATCCTTCCGTCTTCACATGAAAAGCTATAGAAAGGAAGAGAACACAAGGCGAGGACGGCTGCTCTCTTTCCAATTTTGGATCCCTTCCAATTTTCCATCTCTCGTCTCTCCAGATGCTGATTCGAAGGACCGTGCCCCACACCACAAGCGCGCCGTCGCATCCTTACCCCTGGTCCCTGCTGGAGCGATAGTCTGCGCGCCACCCGCTCCTCTCCCTGGTGGCCATCGGAAGTCTCCCCACGACCCAAACCTACCTCTCCTTGGTCGCCGCCTGCCTCCATGTCGACGGCGACACCGCCAAATCAACCACCTGCCGAGGTCTCCGCAGGCGGGATGCCATGTCCGCCCTCAGGAACCCGGGGCACGCGGTCTAGAAGGACGGTGGGGGCCTCACCGGGAAGACGGAAAGTAACGGCGGCCAGGGAGGAAGAGAGCACGGCGAAGGTCCCAGGGAAGGATGTGGGCGGTGTCGACGGGAGCAAGAGAAGGTGGCCTTTTTTTGGGTTGTTTTGTGAGTCCAAGCGGCAGAGCTTGTTGATACGCCTGCACCGCTTTGACCGCTTTGGTAGCCGTGAAAAGAGGATGTATCTGGAACGGGATGAAGCCTAAAAAGACACATAGTCCTTCCAAATTACACGCGGCAAACGGTGACCAAGGCGACGGGATGAGAGAGCAAAAAAAAAGGAGAACGAAACGCCCCCGCACGACTCTGTCTGCTCCGACGCGTCGAGCAGCAATTGGTTAAAATTCGGAATCAACAGTAACAGGGTATCAAGCGATCACTGATTTGGGGCGCTAAGGGATCGAGAATCCTTCCGTCTTCACATGAAAAGCTACAGAAAGGAAGAGAACACAAGGCGAGGACGGCTGCTCTCTTTCCAATTTTGGATCCCTTCCAATTTTCCATCTCTCGTCTCTCCAGATGCTGATTTGAAGGACCGTGCCCCACACCACAAGCGCGCCGTCGCATCCTTACCCCTGGTCCCTGCTGGAGGGATAGTCTGCGCGCCACCCGCTCCTCTCCCTGGTGGCCATCGGAAGTCTCCCCACGACCCAAACCTACCTCTCCTTGGTCGCCGCCTGCCTCCATGTCGACGGCGACACCGCCAAATCAACCACCTGCCGAGGTCTTCGGAGGCGGGATGCCATGTCCGCCCTCAGGAACCCGGGGCACGCGGTCTACAAGGACGGTGGGGGCTTCTCGCGACGAGATCTTCAAAACTAGACCCCATTTGTATAGGTTTTGACAAACGTTTTTTTTGAGAAACAACTATAGTGTTGTAGCAAAGTAACTTCATACAAAGAGTTGCTTACATGATTTTATTCTATATTTTGTAGCCAACTTAGTTTCGAGATACTCATTTAGCAACAACATCCATCAACTTCATAGTAGTGAAACCCACAACTTTGCACAACTAGTTACATACCATATTTTCTAGTATCACTGGTTAGTTGCTTTCAGAGGTAATCAACTTAGTAGTAACGATATACAACTTAATAAAAAAAATGCGCAACATAGGCATAGTAGTAGGCAACTTCTAGACAATGGTCCGCAACTTCATAATAACTGTGGTATCCAACTTAGCACTAATTATATGCAACTTAGGCATAGATATAGTCAAGTTCACAAAAATGGTGCGCATAAAAAACTTAGGTGTGGCCAAACTTCGTAGGCAACTTCCCGATAACGGTGCACAACTCCATAACCATGGTTAACCGTGGTGCTAGTCGACTTGGTACTAATGGTAGGCAACTTAGACGCAACGATAAGCAAGTTAAAAAATTATAATGCGTCAACTTGACCGTAAATGACGCTAGCTAACTTATTACTAGCTGGACAATCGATGTAACTTAACAAATAAAAAAGCTACCCAAAACACACAAAATTGAGACCAAATGCAACGGTATGTTCCATCTACAACTATGTTGGACAGTAGATGCAACTTAACAAATGAAAAAAATACCTAATACACACTAAATAGAGATCAAATGCAATTGTGTTTGTTCCTTCTATAACTATGTTGGACAATAGATGCAACTTAAGCCTGGTGGGTATACAACTTAAAAATAATGTGTATCAACTAAGTATTAGTGGTTATACAACTTAGAAATAGTGGGTATACAACTTAACACGAGTGGGTATGTAACTTAGCACATGTGGGAAGCAACAAATTATTAACGACAAATGTAACTTGGTAAATATGTAGGAGACAATTTACTGTTGCAAAATGCAAACTTAGCCCATGTCCGACAATAATAATACGACCTGTGAAATACAACTTACTACATGTCTAAAGCAATTATTTACTGTCTTCGTGGCCGTTGCCGCCGTGAGGTATAGCTCGGGCCATGAGCTATTGTGGTCATAGTCGTTCAAAATTTACTAAGCCAATTTGATTTTCTTTGTATCCTGAAACAGCTAAAATTATATCACATCTAATTGTTGGTCTACTTATATACCTTATAGGTTCACTAACTGCACAACACTTCTCTTTCATCATCTCATGTTTTAGTAGGCCCTTGCTTGAGAAGTGGCTCTCCTGGCCTGCCTCGTACATGTCTTTGTGATGCTTGGGCTCACATGCATCTTGTAGATGGCCTTTGTTCTGGAGTAAAATGCATCCACGGTCCTAGAAGTTACCGGCTATGTCTAAAAAGGTTCTAGAACTCAGAAAATGCCTCAAAACAGTCCCGAAACTTGTTCTCAATGTTCATATACGGTCCTGGATACGTATAAAGCTGACATGGCGATGGTACTGGACCCACTAAGCCCACCCAGGTGGCCCATGACGGCCGGGACCGTGGGCAGGGGCAGCCACACGCACTGCTGCAACTACATGTTGTTTACGTATCCGTCCATCAAGATGTAGCTAGTCGGCTGCTGCATATCGTCGTTGCCTTTCTTAATTCGCCTCAATTCGCTATTGGTCCGTCCGCCGGCATGCATCGTCGCCACTTGCCAAGCTATTCTGAGTGATATCACGACAGGCAAGTCTGCAAATCTGTGATGAACGTAGAGTGTGCGAAGTAGGCTCGTGGAGTCAGTTCACAGTTTTGAATGTGGCAAAACATGTATGCCATTAAACAAGGTCAATCACTCCATCATGCATCCATCGTGGATCGATCATACAAACAATAGGGAAGAGACATCCGAGAGAATAGTACTACTTAGAGGTGTTTTCTCCTGGGTGTACTTTAGAAAAAAAAGATCTTAATATATGTAGAAATTCTGACTCCGTTACACGGTCGATCTAACCGTGGAATGATATTTTATCTCGCACAAACGTTGGACGCAAGGTCCTCTCTTAATTTGCAGCTTTGTTTGCTTTGTACTGTTTACAGTTACGAATACATATATATGGGTAATATTGTATAAAGTAGAATTATCACAAAATAGTATCGCTAGTTATATACGTACGGCTTTGTCATGTACATATATGCATTAACGATTTAATGTTTATCATGGAACAGTGGAACATACGCTGTTCACGCGCGGCACAAGAGTAGAACCGGTTGCGCGCAGGGCTGGCATGGGCGACCCAGGAGGGTATCGTGGGTCCAATAACATTGTCATGTTAGCTCTATACGTATCTAGGACCGTATGTGAACACTGAGGACAAGTTCCAGGACTGTGTTGATGCATTTCTTGAGTTTCAGGACCTTTTCAGACATAGCCGGTAACTTTTGGGTCTGTTAGTGCAATTAACTCTTTGTTCTGTCCACTTCCAGCTCTACCTTTTCAACCCTCCCAATTTCTGAACTGAACCAACAAAACTGCCTCCACTTTCTCCCTTTGCAACTGCCCCTACCGCCAGGCCCTTTGGACCATCGTCGTCTCTTGGTGAAGTGGCCGCCGGCCGACGAGCCAAATATGGCTGGCGAGACCTGCCTCAGCTCCCTGGACACTGGCCTATGGCCTCCCTTGTGTGGCCTACACGAACTACAAAAAGCCACACCACATCCCAAAGTCATATTCCCTAGATCCCCAATGGAAACTGATTATAGCATAGCACACCAAATCGGGCAAATCTGGCGGACTGCTCACGGCCTCCTAGCACTAGCAGCAGCTAGTAGGAGGGGCCAAGATTAGAGACCGGGAGATCCGCCGGGAAGCCCCACGACAGGTCGGAGGCTTGGACCGGCGTCTGGGATAGGACCTCGACGGCGAAGTGCTCGGCCTCCATGCGGCGGCGGGAGGGGGTGGAGGGCGCGTGACAGCGGGGGAGGCTACACGGTGGTAGGGAGTGGAGGGCGGCGCTCGCCAGCGGGGTTGGTGGAGCACTGGTCAAAGGTGAGGGACATGACTGTCGGACACGGGACACCCAGGTGCAAACCTGTCGGAAGCGATGTGGATGCAGTGCTCAATCAACTCGATCGGACGGCCATGAATTAGTGGCTCAGGAGGACAAACTGGCCACCGTGTACTTTTTAGTGTTTGGTTTTTTTTTTTTGGCGAGGAGCGCTTCTCAGGTCTGGCCAAAATTGCTCACTCTTACGTTCCAGCATCGTTCGGCCCGCGACGCCTTCGGCCTCCTCCCGTTCGCTTTCTCGTGGGGAGGACCGCACCGGCGCTGCCACGCGCACGCCAGCAGAGAGCAGGCCGCACCCGTCCCCGAACCCAATATTGGACCAACCGGATAGCTCCACTTCATCCCGTAAAACTTTTCCGTAACAAATTTTTCGTAAGTCTAGCATTTCTGCTCCACGGACCCCCTCGCCCTGCCTGTCTGCCGCAGTCTGTCCTCAAAGCGGAGCCAACCGCTTGTCGCCGTCTCATAGCCTCCTGTGGTCCTTCTCGCCCTCCTCCAGTCTCCGATGCGCGACCGTCGGCTGGCGACTTCCTCCGCTCCAACCTTCCTCTGCTGGTAGTTTCTGACGATCTGATGTGCTGAAGTGCATTGCTAATTGCTCCCCGCTCGGCTGGATTCCCCTTAGGCCTCAGCTAGGTAATTTCTTCAATAGTTCAGTTGGATTTATTTGTAATTAATCAGTTATCAGTCTAAATTTATTTGTTGATTTAACATTTGTTTGTAATCAATCTCATGTTTTAGGAATAAAAGATAAACAATGGATTTTACGTACTAGTAATATCTCTGCAATCGTACGAAACTACTATGCTATACAAAGTGTTCTAAGATTTTTTTCATAGTTTTTGGCACGGGGCTTGTTCCATTCCTGGATCCGCCAGTGAGGCTAGTCATAGTGGGAGTAACTTAGCTAGTAATATACATATACATGTAAGGCCAAGTAAGCAAATTGGTGATATGACATGATAATTAATGAAGGAGTTAGTAATTTAGCTACTAGTTAACATAACATCACACATACCAAGACCATATGAGTCTATAACATAATTAATTAGTCTTTACATGAGACTAGTCATAGTGTATAGTAACTTAGACTAGTAACATGCATATGTTAATAGTTTAGATTACTATCTTCACAGTGAAAAATAACTTAAGTGTGATAACATGAAATGTCACATTAATTAGGTTATAGACCCACTTTGTCTTGATATGTGTGATATTACAGTAACATAGTTAGTTAATCTATCTATATATTTCATCATTAACTCATAGCCACATAAGCAAAAGTGCTGAGTTGGACTCTTAATTATTAGTGAAGTTATCCCCACTATGACCATCCTGACACCACGCACATATTACTACCCACTATGAAGATAGTAATACGAACTAGTAACATGTGCATGTTACTAGTCCAAATTACTTAGGACTATGACTAGACTAAATCTTGTCTTAATGGTCAGAAGTAATGATGGAGTACTATATCGATTAGAAATCCTACGGTCTTTTCGGGTGACGGTTCAGGAGCTATCCCAACCGATAAAATACTTGGAGTCGGCCAGTCCGGGTAGTCATCTTATTCAGTTCTTTGGCCGTCCTAGCCTGTTCATTCGTCTCCTTATCTTGGGCGCCATTAAGTGGAGGTTAAGAGGAGGCCCATTACAAGGGAATTCGATCATATTGGCAAAATTTTATGATTTTTCTTTGATTCGCTATAGGGGTTTCTAATAAGAGGTCCAAAAGATGGCCAAATCATAGGGATGTTAATTACCAATTTTAGCGTTGAGAAGGACTAGGTTTTTGTATGATTATGTTCTATATCCATATATAGAAGAGACTATGATAATTATATTCAATTCTCCAACATTTAACTATGTGGGTTGTAGTGCAAAGGACCAAGTTAGGGTTTCCACTTTGTGATAAAAACAATAATTTAAATGGTTATTTCAATAGTGGCCAAGTTTAGTCAAGAAATATATGGGATAAGAGATTTATATGTCCAAATTAGTTGTACCATTTCTACCATTATAAAAATATCCATTGAAAAAATCGAATTGTTTAAAGTCTCAAAAACACATATTTATTTTGAAACCAAAAAAACCCCAATGAGTCGGAACGTTCCTTCTATGCACCATCATGTTACTAGGAATGTCGTCCTATAGTTAGAAATCTCTTCTGCCCCTTAGGGCGCTCAAGTCGACTCCAAGTGGACATCTTTCTAATTATGTTCTTTATGAGTATTTATTGTAATAATATGAAATGTATGCTAAACTTTTATATTGTTGTACAATTCACTTTACTGTCCTATGAACACTGCTAGTATATATATTTATATATTCTATAAATAATTACACATAGCAATGTTGTTAAAAATACATTCAAAAACCATATTTGTGTTGCCAACATTGCATTTTTGTTTCGCGACATGTTCCCCTTAAGGAGATATCGTACAACTATTTCCCCTTGTACCCGCAAAAAAAAAGTTCCCCTTGAATATGAGCAAATAAAAAGGACATAGTTACTTGCTTTTATGTGTGTCTGTATTTCTTTTAATTATCCTTAAATATCTCGGTAGAGATCTATAAAGTGCGAGATATAATAAGTATCTTGAAATAGGTTTATGTGTATGATTGGTTATAATGAAATAGAAAATTCTAGAGTATGTAACCTACTTTTGAGAAAGATTACCATCACGTTATTTCTTTACTCATGGCCATACTTTGAATTCTGATAGCCTTTTTCCTGGTTCATGAATTCTGAGACAGCGCATTT
The DNA here is from genome assembly GCA_916181665.1 of Avena sativa. Lineage (NCBI taxonomy): Eukaryota > Viridiplantae > Streptophyta > Magnoliopsida > Poales > Poaceae > Avena > Avena sativa. The sequence goes on from OV702283.1 coordinate 441,296,369, forward strand.
GAGCTGACGCGCCACAGATAGAGAATAGGATACATATCTCCTCTTGGTTGAGAAAGCCACTCTCGTTTGTTGCTGATCGTAGGAGCTCATTTCCGGAGCCTCCACCATGTCCCAACTTTTTTCTTTCCTCCATTGAACTTTTCAGCCATAGTCAAATACCCTCTGTTAACGTAATTGAGATTTTTCAGAAACCGCGTATGGTGCTCTTGGATGGATTTGATGAGTTCTCGTTCAAGCTGTCAACAGAACCCTATTTGTACATTGTAACTGATGCTGCTCTTCTTCTTCCTCGATCGCGCATCTCTTATTCTGCTGTGAGTGTTACTGATGCAATCGTAACTGAGAATCAGATAAAGCACTTGTTACTTGTTACTATCTCACCTGCCGATTCATGTTATGTGAATATGAATTTTTTTTGCGGATATGAATATTATTACTTACTATGACATGTGGAGAGAACAACAAGCATATATTCGTCTCTTTGCCTGTTCTTTGATCTTATTTTAGATACACACATTGTCTGTTCTTGCCTGGTTTTACTGCATCCCAATGTAGACTGGCGGTTCTCTCCAAACTCCCATGTCGTCTCCTCTACGCCCCGCATACTTCTATATAGGGTTGCATGCGGGACGGGTTTGCGGTCAAATATTTAGCATAGCGCATTCAGGTGTAGTACAATCCGTAGACCAGTTTCAATATGTGTATACAGTACAATTTATAGTTTTGCGGGCCTAAACGGGCCCGCATCTGCAACCCTACTTCCATATCATGCATGTAGATTCCTTCCAATGAGAAGCCGTCGTCAGACGGCAAGTTGGTTGATCAAAACGTCAGTTGAAACGCACGTTGTCATAGTAGAGAATAAAAATAGGAAGAAAGATTACTGACCGGTTTATTACTTTTTCGCCAAAGTGAATATATTAATATTGGCAGGATACATTACCGGATCGAATGAAGCCTATGATCACTGATCAGGACCGCTACGTGAGTGTTTGACAAACACATTTCAGCAGCGGATACGCAAGCTAATACTATGAACAAATCAAATGTAGAAGATTCTTGTTGCTCTTCATTTTTAGATGGTTGATACATGTTTCAACTCTCGCTGGTCCATGATTGTAATACATTAAATACTGTTTGGAATGCTGCAGTAAATCAGCTGTATGTATCACTTGATGCAGAGACCGGGCTATGCTCCCCAATTCGAAAAAAGCAAATGCAGCAGATGAACGTATATTCGTAGGCTCAGGGGCAGTCAGTCAGGTATATCAGGACGATAGCTGCGTGCGAGAGTCACCTGCTCAAGGTGTTCGCTGTGGTTGTTGATCTACGTTCACGATGGGTGTGTAGCACGGACGGAGCTGAGCACACATGCCTCCTTGGAGTGGAGTAGTGGAGCCGTGGAGTGTGCCGAGTCGATAAGACGAGGTTCGTATCAAAAGGCTTATGCATTCGGCCGAGTTCCATCCATGGAAGACGACACATGAGTCTTGTATAGGATGTATCTCTAACCTGGGGATGAATTTTAGGATAGCTGTACTCTTAAGCACTTCTGATCAGAGGTGAGCCCCGGGATGCTAGGGAGGTGCCAGATATCATTGGTGGTGAATTTCCAAAGAGGTTTGCTCCCGTACAACCACCTCTCCGAAACTCATTTAAGAGTAAGATGGTCACTAGACTAACGAGTTAAACTTAGTTGGCCCGTCTAGTCACTACAGGACGCGCGCGCTACGCCGAGGGCAAAAAGCCGTCGGCGTAGGCTAAAATGCCTCGGCGTATGCTACGCCGACGGCTGCTCTCGGCGTAGCCTCCTCGGCAAAGGGCTCCCTCGGCGGAGCACATAGAGGCCGTCGGCGTATCAAAATGCCGTCAGCGTAGCGGCCGTCGGCATAGCTTATCGACAGGTTGCAAAAATATTTAAAAAAAAATTAAATTTTTTATTTTATTTTATTTTCTCAATTTTTGAATTGTTTGACTCGTTAATCTCTCACTTTGAATATTTTTAACACAAATTACATTTAATATTTAATTAAATTGCAGTTTTGGTCAAACTTTCCGGAAGGTCACCCATCCTAATACTACTCCAGCTCCAGCACGCTTAACTTCCTCATTCCTTTAGAATCTGTTTCCGCAAAGTAATTTATACATTGTTGTCAATACTATGATATCAATCCTATTAACCCTTCTATCAACATGTCACATGTTTGTATTTTTTGAAATTACAAACAATTATTTAAGTAAACATTAATGAATAAGTAAAAATATTATTGAATTCAAATAAAAATATAATAATTTTACTTTTTTGTATTTTTCTATTTAATATGGAATAATTAATATCTTTAAATCTGTAAATCGGAACTTAACAAATAATATGTCTAAATTGATCAGAAAAATGAGAGGAATCCTAATATGATATCCATATCAACTAATCACAAACCCTCCGTTTTTAAATTATTTATTTGGTGGTTGCTTTAGAAAATTCCCTTTTTGCGCTCGGATAATGAAAAATGGCTTTTTGGTGCGATGTAAAAGAAAACTTGCATTGAATCTTTGATAAAATAGCATATTGTGAACCTAAAAATGATTTTTGTAAAAAAACATGAGCATCGGATCATGTACATGTCGTTCATATCTGACCCACTTCCTGCCGATTCGGCAGGAATTTGTCTTTTTCACCAAAGGTGGATGGAAAGGTTTCGGAACCCCCTGTTGGGACATTGTTTATATAAGGTGGTATAGTATTTTTGTAAAATGTGGTGGTAGCATTTTGAATTAGCCATTTGGTGGTTGCTTCACAAAATCGTCCGTTTTTTGTGCTCGGAAAATGGGAAATGGCTTTTTGGTACGACGAAAAGAAAAACTTCCTCCTGCAACATTGTTCGCCATCCCATGATCCATGTGTATGCACAATATGGACACATTATCACAATATATGCCTTGATTCTAGCCATAACATTGGTCATTTGACCCGAAAGCCATGAAACCTCGAATGAGATAGGTCATTTTATGAAGGTTTTTTTGAGACATAATCAATATATCAAGTTTGATATTTTTACTTATAACTATGTCACATAATATGACACCACGCGAAGGTTTCACATTGTTTCGATCGTTTTTGAATTGTTTATGCCCGTTTTAAACTATCGTCAAACTTTGTCAACGGCGGGCATGAAGATTCTTAGCTCGGGGCCGAGCCTCGCTAAACTTGCATTGGATCTTTGATAAAATAGCATATTGTGAACCTAAAAATGATTTTTGTAAAAAAACATGAGCATCGGATCATGTACCTGTAGTTCATATCTGACCCACTTCCCATCGATTCGGCAGGAATTTGTCTTTTTCACAAAAGGTGGACGGAAAGGTTTAGAATACCCCTGTTAGGACATTGTCCATATAATGTGGTATAGTATTTTTGTAAAATATGGTGGTACATTTTGAATTAGCCATTTGGTGGTTGCTTCACAAAATCGTCCGTTTTTTGTGCTCGGAAAATAGGAAATGGCTTTTTGGTGCGACGAAAAGGAAAACTTCCTCCTGCAACATTGTTCGCGATCCCATGATGCATGTGTATGCACAATATGGGCACATTATCACAAACTATGCCTTGATTCTAGCCATAACATTGGTCATTTGACCCGAAAGCCAAGAAACCTCGAATGAGATAGGTCATTTTGTGATGGTTTTTTTGAGACATAATCAATATATCAAGTTTGATATTTTTACTTATAACTATGTCACATAATATGACACCATGTGAAGGTTTCACCTTGTTTCGATCGTTTTTGAATTTTTTATGCCCGTTTTAAACTTTCGTCAAACTTTGTCAAACGGCGGGCATGAAGATTCTTAGCTCGGGGCCGAGCCTCGCTAAACTTGCATTGGATCTTTGATAAAATAGCATATTTTGAACCTAAAAATGATTTTTGTAAAAAAAATGAGCATCAGATCATGTACCTGTAGTTCATATCTGACCCACTTCCCGTCGATTCGGCAGGAATTTGTCTTTTTCACAAAAGGTGGACGGAAAGGTTTCGGATACCCCTGTTGGGACATTGTCCATATAATGTGGTATAGTATTTTTTCAAAATGTGTGGTAGCATTTTGAATTAGCCATTTGGTGGTTGCTTCACAAAATCGTCCGTTTTTTGTGCTCGGAAAATGGGAAATGGCTTTTTGGTGCGACGAAAAGGAAAACTTCCTCCTGCAACATTGTTCGTCATCCCATGATGCATGTGTGTGCACAATATGGGCACATTATCACAAACTATGCCTTGATTCTAGCCATAACATTGGTCATTTGACCCGAAAGCCAAGAAACCTCGAATGAGATAGGTCATTTTGTGATGGTTTTTTTGAGACATAATCAATATATCAAGTTTGATATTTTTACTTATAACTATGTCACATAATATGACACCACGTGAAGGTTTCACATTGTTTCGATCGTTTTTGAAATTTTTATGCCCGTTTTAAACTTTCGTCAAACTTTGTCAAACGACGGGCATGAAGATTCTTAGCTCGGGGCCGAGCCTCGCTAAACTTGCATTGGATCTCTGATAAAATAGCATATTGTGAACCTAAAAATGATTTTTGTAAAACAACATGAGCATCGGATCATGTACATGTAGTTCATATCTGACCCACTTCCTATAGATTCGGTAGGAATTTGTCTTTTTCACCAAAGGTGGACGGAAAGGTTTCAGATACCCCTGTTGGGACATTGTCCATATAAGATGGTATAGTATTTTTGTAAAATGTGGTGGTAGCATTTTGAATTAGCCATTTGGTGGTTGCTTCACAAAATCGTCCGTTTTTTGTGCTCGGAAAATGGGAAATGGCTTTTTGGTGCGACGAAAAGGAAAACTTCCTCCTGCAACATTGTTCGCCATCCCATGATGCATGTGTATGCACAATATGGGCACATTATCACAAACTATGCCTTGATTCTAGCCATAACATTGGTCATTTGACCTGAAAGCCAAGAAAACTCGAATGAGATAGGTCATTTTGTGAAGGTTTTTTTGAGACATAATCAATGTATCAAGTTTAATATTTTTTACTTATAACTATGTCACATAATATGACACCACGCGAAGGTTTCGCATTGTTTCGATCGTTTTTGAAATTTTTATGCCCGTTTTAAACTATCGTCAAACTTTGTCGAACGGCGGGCATGAAGATTCTTAGCTCGGGGCCGAGCCTCGCTAAACTTGCATTGGATCTTTGATAAAATAGCATATTGTGAACATAAAATGATTTTTATAAAAAAACATGAGCATCGGATCATGTACCTGTAGTTTATATCTGACCCACTTCCTACCGATTCGGCATGAATTTGTCTTTTTCACCAAACGTGGACGGAAAGTTTTCGGATCCCCCTGTTGGGACATTGTCCATATAAGGTGCTCTATTATTTTTGTAAAATATGGTGGTAGTATTTTGAATTAGCCATTTGGTGGTTGCTTCATAAAACCATCCGTTTTTATGCTCAGAAAATGAAAAATGCATTTTTGGTGCGATAAAAAGGAATGCTTCCTCCTGCAACATTGATCACCATCCTATGATGCACATGTATGCACAATATGGGCACATTATCACAAACTATGCCTTGATTCTAGCCATAACATTGGTCATTTGACCCGAAAGCCAAGAAACCTCGAATGAGATAGGTTATTTTGTGAAGGGGTTTCTTTGAGACATAATCAATATACCAAGTTTGATATTTTTCCTTCTAACTATGTCACATAATATAACACCACGCGAAGGTTTCGCATTGTTTCGATCATTTTTGAATTTTTTATGCTCGTTTTAAACTATATATAATGTTTTATGTTTTACTTAATTTTTATTTACAAATGTGTAATATTTGAGTGTAGATAGATATGTCTTATTTTTCTTCAAATTTTGATATATTATTTGTATTTTTCTGAATTAGAATGATTTAGTTATGATTTTTCAATGTTTAATGAGATAAAATAAAAAATAGCTACGCCGAGGCCAATTCTACGCCGACGGCTGCTTGTCGGAGTTGGTCTAGACGATGGCTACGCCGACGGCCCCGACGTTTGGCCGTCGGCGTAGCTTCCCATTCCTGTAGTGAGTCTGTACCTAAACCCTGTATAAGGTAGAACAACACGTCCAGATCATGCTCACCCTGGGTGTCCCGCTTGCCGCCCTCCTCCCTCGCCGACTCCTCCTGGTCGGTGTCGCGTGTTGATGTCGCCGCCGGCAACAATCCAATCCCATCGTTCGGCTCGTGCATTCTTTGCCTTCGTGTCAGACATGTCAGTGCACTTGTCCGGACCGTCCTTGTTAACTTCGGACCAAACATGTTGGCCCGACGGTACGATTTATCCGCGTTAATTTCACCTGTTCGTTCGACATGTAGTCTCGAAAAACTTTAAAAGTCTCGAAAAAATCTAAAATAATTTTTTTGACATCGACAATGATGGCTTGTACCTGCGTGCAAAAAATAAACGCAAAATCTTCTGTATTTTGGACTGTGTAAAAATGATAAATTTCAGATCTGAAACGGTGAACAGTGTCATATTCAAATTTCTTCAGATTTATCAGAATTTGTCTTTTTTGTAGTCTGGTATGCAAACTATTTCGTGCTGAAATTTTGTAGAGTTGTAGATCAAGTCATTTCCAATATCAAGGATTTTTTTAGAATTTTTTGAAACTTGAAAATCAAGTTTTCAAAATATTTAAATAAAGTCCTCTAGGACGGGTCCCAAAGGCATTTTTTGTGAGTTATTGTTTCTAATCCGTTAACAAAACAATTAACAGAATGATTGTTTTAGTAGTGAACAAAATTTCTCCAAGAAATAAAAATGAGATAAGAGATGTATTTATCCTAATTACTTGTGCAATTTTCCATTTCAAATTTGGTGGAATGGAGGATTTTAAAAGTCTAAATATAATAAGTATACAATATTTCTGTCTTTTATATCCCAAATTAAATAGCTTAGGAAATGGCGGCATTGCAGTATATGTTGCATATATTCATGTTATTAGAGTGCCTTTCTACGCTCACATCATCCACTTCCATCACTACGGGCACTCCTCATCGGGTCTGTGTGGATCTTTTTCTAATTGGTTTCAACCCACGTATCAAATATAATAATATGTGATTATATTAAACTTTTATATTTATGTATAGTTCACTTTATAGACATATGAACATAATTAGTATATTTATTTACAATAATTACAAATAACAATGTTCCTAAAAGTGCATTATGCTGAATTCAAACCATATTTAATCACCAAAGGTTGCATTAATTTACATTTTGTGACGTATTTCACTTTAAGAGATCTGCTTCAACTGTATTCCTTGGGATACGAGTAAATAAAATGTCAAATCAAGTGCTTTCAAGAATCCACTGATATAACTTTGACTTGCATGAGTTACGGTGCGTATCTAATTTTTGTTGTGTGTATTTTAATATCCTTAAATATTCTGGGAGAGATCTCTAAACCTTAAGATATAATAGTATCTTGAGAGAGGTTTATTATGAAGGATTAGGTATAAGGATTAGAAAATTCTAGAGTTCATACCGTAATTTGGAGAAGATTTTCCAAATTATTGGAGTTGTTGCTATACTTTTGTTTCATGGTCAAACATGTGTTAGGTATATATATTACAGTGAGTATATAATGAATAGGCAACATGAGTGTGCTATGCACTTGACATGCTAATAGCAGCATTAGACTATGAAATTCATTGAATAGTAGTGGGCTTGCACCCTAGCCCGTTCAAAGCCAACGAACTTATCAAATCTATTCACTCACGTGTAATCGGAAAAACCATCTGTACATAAGCAATGGATGCACGTTCTTTCTACACTTATCTATTTATGACAAAAAATTAAAACTATCTCAAGATTCCGTTATCAAAGAGAATTTCTAGGCCCTCGCAATGGTTAAAGGTATGTATTGAGAGTGTGGATTTTCTTTAGGGTGAAAACCTAGATCTTTGATCGGACGATGACGGTATTTATGCACTGTTTCCTTCTTAGAGGTGTCGTTTTTGGAGAAGCTAGAATTCTGAAACTATCTTGTGGTAGTACTACTATTTCAATGAATGAGTCACTGTACTGGGACTTTTCTTTTTTGTAATTCTTCTTTTGTATGTGTATCCGTATGACCGCTAGGGTAATGCGTTATTACAGATGCTGGGTATAATTGGTATCATATGATATTAATATATGCTCCTTAAAAAAATGAATTTCTAGGCATGCACCCTTAGGTCATCTCCATCGGGCCGATCCAACCCGTCTGAGTGCGTCCGAACTCGTCCGCGCGGATGCGCGGAACGTGCGCGACGCCCCTCCGGACGAACGTGTCCGTCTCGATCTATCCGTGCAGCAAACTTAGGCAACGGTTGCGTCGGTCCGGACGTATGCAGACGGAGGGTGTGTCCTGCCCGCCCGTTGATACGTCCAAAACGTATCTACTTTTTCAAACACTTTGCAATTGTTTCTCCTATAAACTTATGTGATTTGGATACAACTAACACAGACCGACGCTTTTTTTAGCAGAATTACCTTGGTGTCTTGTTTTTTTTTGCAGAAAATCAACTATCAGGAAAAATCCCGGAAAATATGCCAAAAACTATTTTTCACCAGAAGATCCACGAAGCCGTAAGGGGAGACAGAGAGGGGGCCTGGGGGCCTAGACCCACCCTAGGCGCGGGCCCACCTGACCTCGCGCTTGGAGGGGGTGAGGCCATCCTAGGCAGCTCCTCGGCCTCCCTCCGCGCCTATATGTTGCCTTCTGACCTAAAAACTCAGGGGGGTCGATAGTTTTGCAGAAAGAGTTCCGCTCCGCCACCGCCACCAGAAACCAAGATTCGGATCCAGAAACTCCGTTCTGGCACCCTGCCAGGACGGGAAATTTGGAAAGGATCATCGCCATCGTCATCACCAACGCATCTCCATCAACCAACGATGTTTCCCTCATCCATGAGTGAGTAATCCCCCGCTATAGGCTTGGGGATGGTAGGGATTGGATGAGTTCTATCATGTAATTGAATAAGTCTGTTAGGGCATAGTGCCTAGTATCTCTATTAGTGCTATTTGACTTTGTTGCAACTTGTTGTGCTTAATGCTTGTCACTAGGGCCTGAGTGCCATGATCTCAGATCTGAACTTATTATTAAATCATTATAACAGTATTGTTTGTGATCTTATCTGCAAGTTGTGTACACATATCATTGTTCGGATCCAAAGGCCCTAAAGTGACAATAATTGGGACAACCAGAGGGGATGGCTATGGTGTGAGGATCACATCTGTTCACGGAGTGTTAATGCTTTGCTCCGGTGCTCTATTAAAAGGAGCACCTTAATTGACAGTAGTTCCCTGGAGACCCCGCTGCCACAGGCTGGCTGGACAGAAGATGTTGTGCAAGTTCTTATTGCGAGCACGTATTACTATATTTGGTGCACATGCCTAGGATTGTTTAGTACTTGGATGCTTGTTATTATATATCTGCAATACCCTAGATCTTGAAGTTACATGTTTAGACTCGTCCATGCAACACCCGTCCATCCATCCCTATGCCTACCGCACTCGAATCGCACTGTTACCGTTACTGTTACTATTGCTCCTGTTTCAATGTTGCTGTTGCTTTGTTGTTGCTACTACAAACTGTTGCTAATGATAAACTTCTGTGAGCAAGAACTATTTCCAGGTGCAGCTGAACTAACAACTCAGTTGTTAAGGCTTGCAAGTATTCTTTGGCTCCCCTTGTGTCGAATCAATAAATTGGGTAATACTACCCGCGAAGACTGTTGCGATTCCCTATACTTGTGGGTCATCACCCGTGCCACTGGCTCACCCGTCAGCCACCACTTAGCGCGACATTGATTCAGACGCGGGCAGCGACACCGATTCAGACGCAACTGCGGCAGGCGCGGTTAGAAAGGCTGCCCGGCGGCAGCCTGCGCCATCAATGTTGACGAGACGGCACACTGACTGACTGGACGCCACATGCGTTCTCGTGCTAGCACTGATGGCGAAGAAGCGGAAAGTTGCGCGCATTCATGGGCGAAGGGCTATTTAACACTATGCTTGTCGGTGCCGCACTCCTCATCTCTCGCAATCACAACCCCAGAAGTAGCCGCCACCACCAACGATGAAGACGCCGTCATGGCTGAAGAAGGGGAGGAGCAAGAACGACCACGGGGTATCCGACTCTAGCAGCCAGCGCTCCCACCTGTCGGCCTTTCTCCGCGGCGCATTGCTATCGCCTCCGCCACTACCAGAGGAGTTCAGGGGCCACCCCATGGGGGACTACCCATAGCCGGCGCTACTTCCATGTTGCGAACTGCGAGCATCGATGGAGGGAGGGTTGGGGCATTAAGAACAAGGATATCTCCCTCCACACCAGCTAGCACCTCAACCGGGACCGTCTCCCGGTGCCGCCTGTGTCCAAGAAGGGCAAAGGGATAGAGGAGGAGATTCTGTAGGGGTTCGTAGCATGGAAAACAAAAAATTTCTACCGCATGCACACAAACAAGCCAAGATCTATCTACTAGATTGTAGCAACGAGTCGATAGAGGAACTCACCCTCGAAGATTCCAAAGCGGTTAACGAGAGCAGATTCTCGTGGGTGATGTAGTTGTACACATGCTGATCTCAAGATCGCGTAGACGATCCTTCCGGCGCTGCGTTCCGGCAGCGCTTCCGCAGCGCTTCCTACTTCCCCTCCACCTTCCAAAATACCGTTTGACTTTTCAAACTAGGATTTGATTAAACCCTTTATTTTGTTCAGCGATGACACCTAGTACATGATGCAATCATTCCAACTTGTTATGACACATTCATGTACCCTTCCCCTCCGGAGTGCCGGACATTCCGGAACCTTCTAGAACATTCCCGATGAAAACACCGGAACCATTCTTCAACCCCGAAACAGGACTTTCCTTATATGAATCTTATTCTCCGGACCATTTCGGATCTCCTCGTGATATCCCGGATCCCATCCGAAACTCCGAACAACATTCGGTCTCTTACTCATCATTCTATAACTACTCAACAACATCGAATCCTTAAGTGTGTCTCCCTACGGTTCGTGAATTATGCGGACATGACCGAGACACTTCTCCGATCAATAACCAATAGAGGAATCTGGAAATTCATATGGCTCCCACATATTTCTACGATTACTTTGCGATCGAATGAACCACTTACATACGATACCAATTTCCCTTTGTCTCACGATAGTTTACTTATCCGAGGTTTTGATCGTCGGTATCTCTGCATACCTAGTTCAACCTCGTTACTGATAAGTACTCTTTTCTCGTTCCCGTGATATGTGATGCCTTGTGAGCCAGTCACATGCTTGCAAGCTAATTGGATGACATTCCACCGAGAGGGCCCAGAGTATATCTATCCGTCATATGGATGGACAAAACCCACTCTTGATCCATGAGCCTCAACCCATACTTTCCGAACACTCAATGCCACCTTTATAGCCACCCAGTTACGGTGTGGTGTTTGATGTCATCAAAGCATCCTTTTGGTGATGGTGATTAACATGATCTCATGGTCGAAGGAATTAGGTTACTATGTATCAGAAAGCTTATAGCAAATGAACTATATTAAATGACTTGATCTTTTTGCTACGCTTAACTATAGGAGTATTCCATCACATCATTCTCCTAATGATATGACCTTGTTGTTAATAACATCTCTATGTTCATGATCAGGAAACCATGATCATATATTAACCAACAAGCTAGTTTAACAAGAGGCTTTACTAGGGACTCTTATTTTAGTTTACAAATCACACAAGTATTAATGTTTCCTGTTAATACAATTATAGCATGGTATGTAAACATTTATCATAAGTATGAAGATATGATAATAACCACTTTATTATTGCCTCTTGAGCATATCTCCAACAGATTCGCCACCGGATCAGCAACCTCCCGCAGGCCCACTGGTGGGAGAGGGGCTACCATAGCAAGGACTACTGGATAAAGTTCCTCGAGTGGGAGCACAAGGCGTAGCGTGCCACCACCATCTGCCGTGACCTGTAGCCGGGGAAGGTCTACCCCATCCCTGACATCGACTCGGATGACAAGGGCGCTGGTGTGGCTCGGTTGACGTAGAGCCTATTGGGAGACCCCAAGAGCAATGTGTGATGAGCACAACAGCAAGTTTTCACTCAGTTATGAAACCAAGGTTATCAAACCAGTAGGAGTAAGGAAACAACTCCAAGGTGTTGCTAACAACTTGGAAACTGCACAACACAAACTCAAAACTTTGCCCCAACTTACACTGAGGTTGTCAATCTTACTGGTTTGCTGAAAACAAAGGATTGAACGTATAGTGTGGAAGATATTGATTGCTTGCAGAAAGTAACAGTAAGAGTAGATGATGTATCAATGATAAATATTGGACCGGGGTCCACAGTTCACTAGAGGTGTTCTCCTTAAGATAGATAGCATGTTGGTTGAATAAATTACAGCGGGGCAATTGACAAATTGAAAAAGCATAACAATGCACATACTAGACATCTTGACTCCTACGAGATTTGATTGGGCATTACAACATAATACATAGGCTGTAATCTAACTGCATCTATGACTAATAATCCACCTTCAGGTTATCATCCGAACCCCTTTCACTATTAAGTTGCAAGCAACAGATAATTGCATTAAGCAATGTGTGTAAAGTAAACAATACAATTGCCCCATGAACAAAGGATTGTTGTTTTCTCCCTAGTAGCAACAACACAACTACAACCTTAGAGATTTCTGTCACTTTCCAAGATTACTAGAGGCATGAACCTACTATCGAGCATAAATACTCCCTCTTGGAGTTGCAAGCATCTACTTGGCCAAGATAGATACTAACAACAGAGAGCATGCAAGATCACAAATAACATAGACATGATAGAATTAATAATCAATATGACATAGTATCTCAATATCCGTCGATCCCCGCAAATACAACATGAATGATTACAAAAAGATGATCTTAATCATGAACAGAGCTCACAAGATCTAAACATGATAGCACAAAGAAGTAGAAATAACCATCTAGCTACTGTATGGACCCATAGTCCAAGGGTGAACTACACACGCATCACTCCGGAGGCTGGCATGGTGATGAAGAAGTTCTCCGGGATGATCTCTCCCCTCCGTCAAGGTGCCGGGAAGAGCTTTAGTTCCCTCCCGATATAGGGACGATGTGTTGGAATTATGCCCTAGAGGCAATAATAAAGATGTTATTATTATAATTCTTCTTCATGATAATGTTTATATTCCATGCTAGAATTGTATTAAGCGGAAACTTTAATACTTGTGTGGTTTGTGAACAACACCGTGTCCCTAGTACGCCTCTAAGGACTAGCTCATTGATTAATGATGGTTAAGGTTTCCTGACCATGGACATGAGTTGTCAATTAATAATGAGATCATATCATTGGGAGAATGATATGGTGGACAGACCCAAACTAAGCGAAGCAATTAGATCCTGTCATCGTGTTCGTCTTTGCGAAGCTTTTCTTATGTCAAATATTGTATTCCTTAGACCATGAGATAATACAACTCCCTGGTATCGGAAGAAAGCTTTGAGGTCATCAAACGTCATCCTATGAGAGGGTGATCATAAAGGTGTCTCTCAGGTGATCGGAAAGTATCTGTTGGGTTGTATGTATCGAGATGGGATTTGTCCCTCCCAAGTCGGAGAGATATACTTTGGGCCCACTCGGTAATCGATATCAACACCGCTTGCAAGCATGTGGTTAAGGAGTTAATCACAAAGTGATATCGGATTACGGAACGAGTAAAGTACTTGCTGTGAACGAGATTGAACTAGGTATGACGGTACCGATGATCGAATCTCGGGCAAGTAAAATATCGCGTGACGAAGGGAATATATATATGGGATTGATTGAATCCTGGCATCGTGGTTCATCCGATATGATCATGGATGAATGTGTGGGAGTCAATATGGGTTTCCAGACCCCGCTGTTGATTATTGATAGAAGATCATGTCTGCATATTCTCGAACCCGCAGGGTCACACACTTAACGTGTCTCGACGCTAGGATAGATTGGATAATTGGTTTATGATTTTTTGTTCGGAGTCTCGCATGGGATTCGGGACATCACGAGAGGTTCCGGAGTGGTCCGGAGAATAAGATTCATATAAGGCAGTGCAGTTTTTGGAGTTCGGAATTGTTCCGGGTTAATCGGTATTGTACCGGAAGCTTCTAGAACCTTACGGAAGGGGACCAACGTGGCCCCACCTTCCGGGAGGGGGCATGGGCCTATGAGGGAGTGCCCTGGCCGCATTGGGCCAGGGGACAAGGCCCCATAGGGCCCAGCCGGTCCAGAGGGTTTTAAACTCGAGATAGATCTTCTAGAAGGGGGGGGGTTTCCTTGCCCCCCACTCCTTATCCTTTGGGGCCGCCGGTTTGGGCTTGGGGGAGGGGCTAGGGCGGCGCCCCCCCTCTATATAAAGAGGGGTGGGGGCACACAACCCCCCACACCTTCCCCTCCAACCCTAGCCGCCCTGCTGCCCTCCTCTCTCCCTCCCGACTGCTTGTAGGCGAAGCCCTGCTGCAGAAATTCTCCACCATATACACTACGCCGTCGTGTTGTAGATCCAATCCGTCTCTCCACCATACTTGCTGGTCCAAGGAAGGAGGATACGTCGAGGTGCTGCACGTGTGCATCTCACGGAGGCACCGCCACTTGTGGTGCTAGATCGGATCGGATCGCGAGGAGGAGAAGCGAGTACGACTACATCACCCACGTTCCGACGAACGTTCCGCTGTGCGAATCTTCAAGGGTATGAAGATCTAATCCAATCTCTCTCGTTGTTTACATCTCCTAGATTAGATCTTGGCTTTCCCTCTGTTCGCATCCGTAGAAAATTTTGATTTACTATGCCGCGAAACCCTTCAGTGGTATCAGAGCTAGATCTATGCGTAGATGTGTTTCACGAGTAGAACGCAACATGGTTGTTGCGGGCGTTGATGTTTTCTGTTGCAAGCCTCTTGTTTGTGTTCTTCTTATGACGCGGGATAGTGAGATTGAAGCGGTCCAGGCCAACCTTACGCGACGCCGTTCGCGAGACCGGCTCCGCACTTGACGTGTGGCTTGTTCCACACATGCGGCTGGTGGATGTCAGTTTCTCTCACTATAGTTGTCATGGGATTAACACCGGAGTTTGGCAACCATAATATCACCGTTGTGGCTTCCCGTAGGTAAGAATCGTTCTTAGCATCTACTCCCATAAGCCACGTAAAACATGCAACAACAAAGTAGAGGCGTCTAACTTGTTTTTGCAGGGAGTGTTTTCTGTGATATGGTATGGCCCAAGATGTGATGTGTATATTGTATGCGATGATCAGGTTTTGTAATGTTTCACGACTTGCATGTCGATGAGTACACAACCGGCAGGAGCCATATGGTTGTCTTTATAATTGTGTATGACCTGCGAGTCAACTTCTTATACGCCATGTAATAGCTTTACTTTATCGCTAAGTAGTTAGCAATAGTTGTAGTTTCTATTCGTGGTGGAGGCAATCATGGTGGAGTGATGGAGATCATGCCGGAATGCACAAGATGGAGATCATTGCGCGAAGATTGGCTATACCATGTCACATAAAGTTATATGCATGTGATATTTATCCTTTTATGTATCTTATTATGCTTAGATCGCGACGGTAGCATTATAAGATGATTCCTCACTTAAAGATCAAGATAAAAACTGTGTTCTCCCCAAGTATGCACCGTTGCGAAAGTTCGTCGTGTCCAAGCATCACGTGATGATCGGGGGCTATAGACTCTACGCTCACATACAACGGGTGCAAGCCAGTTTTGCACACGCGGAAATACTTGGGTCTAACTTGACGAGCCTAGCATGTACAAACATGGCCTCGGAACACAAGAACCGAAAGGTTAAGCATGATTCATATGAATGATATGATCGACACTTCGTTGTCCACCATTGAAACTACATCTCTTCTCGTGATGATCGGATTAGGTGTGGTGAATTTGGATCGTGTTCACTAAACAACTTGAGGGATGTTGAATTTAGTGGGAGTTCATCTAGTAATTTGATTAAGTTGAACTATTTATCATGAACATAGTCTAAATTGTACTTGCAAATACTGCAGATCACATGGCCAAGTCCAACTTCCACTTCAACGTTTTTGCTGAGATAGAAAAGCTTAGAAACAATGGGTCTAACTTCACCAAATGGTTCCGCATTCTAAGAATCATTCTCGCTGGCGGACAAAAGGACTATGTCCTTGAGAAAGCGCTAGGTGACGCCCCTGCTATAGATGCGCCGACTGATGAAAAAGCTGTTTATCAGTCGCGCAAGGATGATTATGATTTGATTAAGATCGCCATGTTGTATGCTATGGAATCGGATCTTCAAAATCGTTTTGAGGAGTTCGCCGGGCCCTTTAAGATTCTCGAGGAGCTGAAAAACATGTTTCATACTCAAGCCCGTTCTGAGAGATATGAGATCTCTAAGAAATTCTTTAACTACAAGATGGAGGAAGGGAGTTCCGTTAGTGAGCATGCCATTGAGATGACGGGCTACACTCAACGCCTTGAGCAACTGGACTGCAAGATTCCAGAGGAGCTCAAGATTGACACTCCTAGCTACAAAAGTTTTGTAGTTGATCACAATCAGATTGGTTCCACTGATATGATCACTGAGCTCTTTGCTAAGATGAAAGTAGCGGAGGTGAACATCAAAAAGAATAATCATGTGTTGATGGTCAACAAGCCCCCCACCTTCAAGAAAGGTAAGGGTGCAAGGAAGCCCTTCAAGAAAGGCGGCGGCAAGCGCGTTGCCCCTGCTGAGAAGAAGCTCAAGTCTGGTCCTAAACCGGACACTGAGTGCTTCTATTGCAAGGACAAGGGTCACTGGAAGCGCAACTGTCCGAAGTACTTAGCGGACAAGAAGGCTGGCACCATCAAAGGTATATTTGATATACATGTTATTGATGTTTTCCTTACTAGCCCTCATTGTAGTGCCTGGGTATTTGATACCGGTTCAGTTGCTAATATTTGTAACTCGAAACAGGAGCTACGGAATAGACGGCGGCTTGCGAGGGATGAGGTGACAATGCGCGTTGGCAACGGATCAAGAGTTGATGTGATGGCCGTCGGCACGCTCTCCTTAGTTTTACCTTCGGGATTAGTTTTAAACCTTAATAAATGTTATTATGTGCCTGCGTTGAGCATGAACATTATTTCTGGATCGTGTTTATTGCAAGACGGTTATTCATTTAAATTGGAGAATAATGGTTGTTCTATTTATATGAGTAACATCTTTTATGGTCATGCACCTCTTGTGAATGGTTTATTTCTTCTAAATCTCGAAAGGGATGAAACACACATCCATAACATTGAGGCTAAGAGATGCAAAGTAGATAGTGATAATACTACTTATTTGTGGCACTGTCGTCTAGGTCATATTGGTGTAAAGCGCATGAAGAAACTCCATTCTGATGGACTTTTGGAGTCTCTTGATTTTGAATCATTTGACACATGCGAACCATGCCTCATGGGCAAGATGATCAAAACCCCGTTCTCCAGTATGATGGAGCGAGCAACGTACTTGTTGGAAATCATACATACCGATGTATGCGGACCGATGAGTGTTTCGACGCGCGGTGGATATCGCTATTTTCTCACTTTTACCAATGACTTAAGTAGATATGGGTATATCTATTTAATGAAACATAAATCTGAAACGTTTGAAAAGTTCAAAGAATTTCAGAATGAAGTGGAGAACCATCGTAACAGAAAGATTAAGTTTCTACGATCCGATCGTGGAGGTGAATATTTGAGTTATGATTTTCTCACGCATCTTAAAGCAAGTGGAATCGTTTCACAACTCACGCCACCCGGAACACCACAGCGCAATGGTGTGTCTGAACGCCGGAATCGAACCTTATTAGATATGGTCCGATCAATGATGTCTCTTACTGATTTGCCGTTATCATTTTGGGGTTATGCATTAGAAACCGCTGCATTCACTTTAAATAGGGCTCCATCTAAATCCGTTGAGACGACACCGTATGAACTATGGTTTGGTGCTAAACCTAAGTGAAGGGTTTCGCGGCATAGTAAATCAAAATTTTCTACGGATGCGAACAGAGGGAAAGCCAAGATCTAATCTAGGAGATGTAAACAACGAGAGAGATTGGATTAGATCTTCATACCCTTGAAGATTCGCACAGCGGAACGTTCGTCGGAACGTGGGTGATGTAGTCGTACTCGCTTCTCCTCCTCGCGATCCGATCCGATCTAGCACCACAAGTGGCGGTGCCTCCGTGAGATGCACACGTGCAGCACCTCGATGTCTCCTCCTTCCTCAGACCAGCAAGTATGGTGGAGAGACGGATTGGATCTACAACACGACGGCGTAGTGTATATGGTGGAGAATTTCTGCAGCAGGGCTTCGCCTACAAGCAGTCGGGAGGGAGAGAGGAGGGCAGCAGGGCGGCTAGGGTTGGAGGGGAAGGTGTGGGGGGTTGTGCGCCCCCACCCCTCTTTATATAGAGGGGGGCGCAGCCCTAGCCCCTCCCCCAAGCCCAAACCGGCGGCCCCAAAGGATAAGGAGTGGGGGGCAAGGAAACCCCCCCCTTCTAGAAGATCTATCTCGAGTTTAAAACCCTCTGGACCGGCTGGGCCCTATGGGGCCTTGTGCCCCTGGCCCAATGCGGCCAGGGCACTCCCTCATAGGCCCATGCCCCCTCCCGGAAGGTGGGGCCACGTTGGTCCCCTTCCGGAAGGTTCTAGAAGCTTCCGGTATAATACCGATTAACCCGGAACAATTCCGAACTCCAAAAACTGCACTGCCTTATATGAATCTTATTCTCCGGACCACTCCGGAACCTCTCGTGATGTCCCGGATCCCATCCGAGACTCCGAACAAAAAATCATAAACCAATTATCCAATCTATCCTAGCGTCGAGACACGTTAAGTGTGTGACCCTGCGGGTTCGAGAATATGCAGACATGATCTTCTATCAATAATCAACAGCGGGGTCTGGAAACCCATATTGACTCCCACACATTCATCCATGATCATATCGGATGAACCACGATGCCAGGATTCAATCAATCCCATATATATATATTCCCTTCGTCTCGCGATATTTTACTTGCCCGAGATTCGATCGTCGGTACCGTCATACCTAGTTCAATCTCGTTCACAGCAAGTACTTTACTCGTTCCGTAATTCGATATCACTTTGTGATTAACTCCTTAACCACATGCTTGCAAGCGGTGTTGATATCGATTACCGAGTGGGCCCGAAGTATATCTCTCCGACTTGGGAGGGACAAATCCCATCTCGATACATACAACCCAACAGATACTTTCCGATCACCTGAGAGACACCTTTATGATCACCATCTCATAGGATAACGTTTGATGACCTCAAAGCTTTCTTCCGATACCAGGGAGTTGTATTATCTCATGGTCTAAGGAATACAATATTTGACATAAGAAAAGCTTCGCAAAGACGAACACGATGACACGATCTAATTGCTTCGCTTAGCTTGGGTCTGTCCATCATATCATTCTCCCAATGATATGATCTCATTATTAATCGACAACTCATGTCTATGGTTAGGAAACCTTAACCATCATTAATCAATGAGCTAGTCCTTAGAGGCGTACTAGGGACACGGTGTTGTTCACAAACCACACAAGTATTAAAGTTTCCGCTTAATACAATTCTAGCATGGAATATAAACATTATCATGAACAAGAATTATAATAATAACATCTTTATTATTGCCTCTAGGGCATAATTCCAACAGTCTCCCACTTGCACTAGAGTCAATAATCTAGTTTACATCTGGCAACAATCTCACACCCATGGCACTGAGGTGATGATCATGTTTTACACGTGGAAGAGGTTTAGTCAATGGATCTGCGACATTCAGATCTGTATGTAGTTTGCTAATCTTCAGATCTCCATCTGCTATATAATCTCGGATTATATGAAAATTGCGGTTGATATGCTTGGTCTTTGTATGATATCTTGGTTCCTTAGCGAGTGCTATGGCGCCAATGTTGTCACACAATATCTCCAGTGGGTCCAATGCACTTGGAACCACTCCAAGCTCAGTGATGAAGTTTCTGATCCAAACTCCTTCACTTGACGCTTCTGCAGCAGCCATGTATTCCGCTTCTACTTTAGATCCCGCGATCACGCTTTGCTTGCAGCTTCTCCAGCTCACAGCTCCTCCATTCAAAATATAAACGTATCCTGTCTGAGATTTAGAATCATCCTTGTCGGTGTCAAAACTAGCGTCGACGTAACCTTTTACGACAAGCTGTTCATCACCCCCATAGACTAAGAACATTTCTTTAGTTCTATTTAGGTACTTTAGGATGTTCTTCACGGCTGTCCAGTGTTCCACTCCTGGATCACTTTGATACCTGCTCGTCAAACTAAGAGCATTGTACACATCCGGTCTAGTACACAACATGGCATACATGATAGAACCTATGGCCGAGGCATAAGGCACTTTGCTCATAGCTTCCCTATCATTTACCGTAGCTGGACATTGAGCCTTGCTCAATATCTTACCTGACAACATAGGCAGTGAACCTTTCTTTGCCTTATCCATTCTGAACCTTTTCAGAACTTTGTCTAGGTATGTACTCTGGCTTAAAGCTACCAGGCGTCTTTGTCTATCTCTATAGATTTTGATGCCCAATATATAAGCAGCTTCACCTAGGTCTTTCATTGAAAAACACTTGTTCAAATAACTCTTCACATCGTTAAGCATGTTGATGTCATTTCCAATAATCAATATGTCATCCACATATAGTACCAGAAACGTCACCGAGCTCCCACTCACTTTCTTTTAGAAGCAAGCTTCGTAGCAATTTGGAACAAATCCAAAGCTCTTGATCACTTGATCAAAACGAAGGTTCCAACTCCGAGATGCTTGCTTCAGTCCATAAATGGAACGCTGAAGTTTGCATACTTTACTAGCATCCTTAGGATCGACAAAACTTTCGGGTTGCATCATATACAACTCTTCATCAATGTTGCCATTGAGGAAAGCAGTCTTGACATCCATCTGCCATATTTCATAATCATGAAATGCAGCAATTGCTAATAAAATCCGAATGGACTTAAACATCGCTACGGGAGAGAAAGTCTCATCGTAGTCAACACCTTGAACTTGTCGAAAACCTTTCGCGACAAGCCATGCTTTATAGACGGTAACATTACCATCCGAGTCCGTTTTCTTCTTGAAGATCCATTTGCACTCAACGGCCTTTCGGTCGCTAGGAGGGTCCACCAAAGTCCATACTTGGTTTTCGCTCATGGATCCCAATTCGGATTTCATGGCTTCTAGCCATTTCTCAGAGTATGGGCTCATCATCGCTTCCTCATAGTTCGTAGGTTCACTGTCTTCTACTAACAAGACAGTCAAGAAAGGGTTGCCGTACCACTCAGGAGGGGCACGCGACCTTGTCGACCTGCGACATTCAGTAGTAGCATCGTCCGAAGCTTCACGATCCTTGTCATTAGCTTCCTCTATTGTTGGTGCAGGCGGCACTGGAACAATTTCAGGTGCTGCGCTACTCTCCAATTCAAGAGAAGGTTCAATAACCTCGCCTAGATCTACTTTCCTCCCACTCACTTCTTTCGAGAGAAACTCCTTCTCAAGAAAGGAACCGTTCTTTGTGACAAACACTTTGCCTTCGGTTCTGTGATAGAAGGTATACCCAATAGTTTCCTTAGGGTATCCTATGAAGACGCATTTCTCCGCTTTGGGTTCGATCTTGTCCGGCATCAACTTCTTGACGTAAGCTTCGCATCCCCAAACTTTAAGAAACAACAACTTAGGTTTAGCACCAAACCACAGTTCATACGGTGTCGTCTCAACGGATTTAGATGGTGCCCTATTTAAAGTGAATGCAGCGGTTTCTAATGCATAACCCCAAAATGATAACGGCAAATCAGTAAGAGACATCATCGATCGGACCATATCTAATAGGGTTCGGTTCCGGCGTTCAGACACACCATTGCGCTGTGGTGTTCCGGGTGGCGTGAGTTGTGAAACGATTCCACTTGCTTTAAGATGCGTGAGAAAATCATAACTCAAATATTCACCTCCACGATCGGATCGTAGAAACTTAATCTTTCTGTTATGATGGTTCTCCACTTCATTCTGAAATTCTTTGAACTTTTCAAACGTTTCAGATTTATGTTTCATTAAATAGATATACCCATATCTACTTAAGTCATTGGTAAAAGTGAGAAAATAGCGATATCCACCGCGCGTCGAAACACTCATCGGTCCGCATACATCGGTATGTATGATTTCCAACAAGTCCGTTGCTCGCTCCATCATACCGGAGAACGGGGTTTTGATCATCTTGCCCATGAGGCATGGTTCGCATGTGTCAAATGATTCAAAATCAAGAGACTCCAAAAGTCCATCAGAATGGAGTTTCTTCATGCGCTTTACACCAATATGACCTAGACGACAGTGCCACAAATAAGTAGTATTATCACTATCTACTTTGCATCTCTTAGCCTCAATGTTATGGATGTGTGTTTCATCCCTTTCGAGATTTAGAAGAAATAAACCATTCACAAGAGGTGCATGACCATAAAAGATGTTACTCATATAAATAGAACAACCATTATTCTCCGATTTAAATGAATAACCGTCTTGCAATAAACACGATCCAGAAATAATGTTCATGCTCAACGCAAGCACATAATAACATTTATTAAGGTTTAAAACTAATCCCGAAGGTAAAACTAAGGAGAGCGTGCCGACGGCCATCACATCAACTCTTGATCCGTTGCCAACGCGCATCGTCACCTCATCCCTCGCAAGACGCCGTCTATTCCGTAGCTCCTGTTTCGAGTTACAAATATTAGCAACTGAACCGGTATCAAATACCCAGGCACTACAACGAGGGCTAGTAAGGAAAACATCAATAACATGTATATCAAATATACCTTTGATGGTGCCAGCCTTCTTGTCCGCTAAGTACTTCGGACAGTTGCGCTTCCAGTGACCCTTGTCCTTGCAATAGAAGCACTCAGTGTCCGGCTTGGGACCAGACCTGAGCTTCTTCTCAGCAGGGGCATTGCGCTTGCCGCCGCCCTTCTTGAAGGGCT
The DNA here is from genome assembly GCA_916181665.1 of Avena sativa. NCBI lineage: Eukaryota > Viridiplantae > Streptophyta > Magnoliopsida > Poales > Poaceae > Avena > Avena sativa. The sequence goes on from OV702283.1 coordinate 441,319,527, forward strand.
TCTTTGCTCCCTTACCTTTCTTAAAGGTGGGCTTGTTGACCATCAACACATGATTATCCTTTTTGATGTCCACTTCCGCGGCCTTCAGCTTTGCGAAGAGCTCGGTGATCGTATCAGTGGAACCAATCTGATTGTGAGTCACTACAAAACTTTTGTAGCTGGGAGGGAGTGATTGCAGAACCCTGTCAATCTTGAGCTCCTCTGGAATCGTGCATTCCAGTTGCTCAAGGCGTTGAGTGTAGCCCGTCATCTTAATGGCGTGCTCACTAACGGAACTCCCTTCCTCCATCTTGCAGTTAAAGAACTTCTCAGAGATCTCATATCTCTCAGAACGGGCCTGAGTCTGAAACATGGTTTTCAGCTCTTCGAGAATCTCAAAGGGCCCGGGATAGTCTTCAAAACGATTTTGAAGTTTCGGTTCCATAGCAAACAACATGGTGCTCTTAATCACACCATAATCATCCTTGCGCGACTGATAGACAGTTTTCTCATCAGCCGGCGCAGTTGCAGCAGGGGGGTCACCTAACGCTTTCCCAAGGACATAGTCCTTTTGACCGCCAGAGAGAATGATTCTTAGATTGCGGAACCAATTGGTGAAGTTAGACCCATTGTTTCTAAGCTTTTCCTTCTCAGCAAAAACGTTGAAGTTGAAGTTGGACTTGGCCATGTGATCTACAGTATTTGCAAGTACAACTTAGACTATGTTCATGATAAATAGTTCAACTTAATCAAATTACTAGATGAACTCCCACTAAATTCAACATCCCTCAAGTTGTTTAGTGAACACGATCCAAATTCACCACACCTAATCTGATCTTCACGAGAAGAGATGTGGTTTAAATGGTGGACAACGAAGTGTCGATCATATCATTCATATGACTCATGCTTAACCTTTCGGTTCTTGTGTTCCGAGGCCATGTCTGTACATGCTAGGCTCGTCAAGTTAGACCCAAGTATTTCCGCGTGTGCAAAACTGGCTTGCACCCGTTGTATGTGAGCGTAGAGTCTATAGCACCCGATCATCACGTGATGCTTGGACACGACGAACTTTCGCAACGGTGCATACTTGGGGAGAACACAGTTTTTATCTTGATCTTTAAGTGAGGAATCATCTTATAATGCTACCGTCGCGATCTAAGCATAATAAGATACATAAAAGGATAAACATCACATGCATATAACTTTAATGTGACATGGTATAGCCAATCTTCACGCAATGATCTCCATCTTGTGCGCTCCGGCATGATCTCCATCACTCCACCATGATTGCCTCCACCACGAATAGCAACTGCAACTATTGCTAACTACTTAGCGATAAAGTGAAACTATTACATGGTGTATAAGAAGTTGACACACAGGTCATACATAATTATAAATACAACCATATGGCTCCTGCCGGTTGTGTACTCATCGACATGCAAGTCGTGAAACATTACAAAACATGATCATCGCATACATTATACACATCACATCTTGGGCCATACCATATCACAGAAAACACTCCCTGCAAAAACAAGTTAGACGCCTCTACTTTGTTGTTGCATGTTTTACGTGGCTTATGGGAGTAGATGCCAAGAACGATTCTTACCTACAGAAAGCCACAACGGTGATATTATGGTTGCCAAACTCCGGTGTTAATCCCATGACAACTATAGTGAGAGAAACTGACATCCACCAGCCGCATGTGTGGAACAAGCCACACGTCAAGTGCGGAGCCGGTCTCGCGAACGGCGTCGCGTAAGGTTGGCCTGGACCGCTTCAATCTCACTATCCCGCGTCATAAGAAGAACACAAACAAGAGGCTTGCAACAGAAAACATCAACGCCCGCAACAACCATGTTGCGTTCTACTCGTGAAACACATCTACGCATAGATCTAGCTCTGATACCACTGAAGGGTTTCGCGGCATAGTAAATCAAAATTTTCTACGGATGCGAACAGAGGGAAAGCCAAGATCTAATCTAGGAGATGTAAACAACGAGAGAGATTGGATTAGATCTTCATACCCTTGAAGATTCGCACAGCGGAACGTTCGTCGGAACGTGGGTGATGTAGTCGTACTCGCTTCTCCTCCTCGCGATCCGATCCGATCTAGCACCACAAGTGGCGGTGCCTCCGTGAGATGCACACGTGCAGCACCTCGATGTCTCCTCCTTCCTCAGACCAGCAAGTATGGTGGAGAGAGGACTGGATCTACAACACGACGGCGTGGTGTATATGGTGGAGAATTTCTGCAGCAGGGCTTCGCCTACAAGCAGTCGGGAGGGAGAGAGGAGGGCAGCAGGGCGGCTAGGGTTGGAGGGGAAGGTGTGGGGGGTTGGTGCGCCCCCACCCCTCTTTATATAGAGGGGGGGCGCAGCCCTATCCCCTCCCCCAAGCCCAAACCGGTGGCCCCAAAGGATAAGGAGTGGGGGGCAAGGAAACCCCCCCTTCTAGAAGATCTATCTCGAGTTTAAAACCCTCTGGACCGGCTGGGCCCTATGGGGCCTTGTGCCCCTGTCCCAATGCGGCCAGGGCACTCCCTCATAGGCCCATGCCCCCTCCCGGAAGGTGGGGCCACGTTGGTCCCCTTACGGAAGGTTCTAGAAGCTTCCGGTACAATACCGATTAACCCGGAACAATTCCGAACTCCAAAAACTGCACTGCCTTATATGAATCTTATTCTCCGGACCACTCCGGAACCTCTCGTGATGTCCCGGATCCCATCCGAGACTCCGAACAAAAACTCATAAACCAATTATCCAATCTATCCTAGCGTCAAGACACGTTAAGTGTGTGACCCTGCGGGTTCGAGAATATGCAGACATGATCTTCTATCAATAATCAACAGCGGGGTCTGGAAACCCATATTGACTCCCACACATTCATCGATGATCATATCGGATGAACCACGATGCCAGGATTCAATCAATCCCATATATATATTCCCTTCGTCTCGCGATATTTTACTTGCCCGAGATTCGATCGTCGGTACCGTCATACCTAGTTCAATCTCGTTCACAGCAAGTACTTTACTCGTTCATAATCCGATATCACTTTGTGATTAACTCCTTAACCACATGCTTGCAAGCGGTGTTGATATCGATTACCGAGTGGGCCCGAAGTATATCTCCCCGACTTGGGAGGGACAAATCCCATCTCGATACATACAACCCAACAGATACTTTTCGATCACCTGAGAGACACCTTTATGATCACCCTCTCATATGATGACGTTTGATGACCTCAAAGCTTTCTTCCGATACCAGGGAGTTGTATTATCTCATGGTCTAAGGAATACAATATTTGACATAAGAAAAGCTTCGCAAAGACGAACACGATGACACGATCTAATTGCTTCGCTTAGTTTGGGTCTGTCCATCATATCATTCTCCCAATGATATGATCTCATTATTAATCGACAACTCATGTCTATGGTTAGGAAACCTTAACCATCATTAATCAATGAGCTAGTCCTTAGAGGCGTACTAGGGACACGGTGTTGTTCACAAACCACACAAGTATTAAAGTTTCCGCTTAATACAATTCTAGCATGGAATATAAACATTATCATGAACAAGAATTATAATAATAACATCTTTATTATTGCCTCTAGGGCATAATTCCAACACTAAGTTGTCGTTTCTTAAAGTTTGGGGATGCGAAGCTTACGTCAAGAAGTTGATGCCGGACAAGCTCGAACCCAAAGCGGAGAAATGCGTCTTCATAGGATACCCTAAGGAAACTATTGGGTATACCTTCTATCATAGAACCGACGGCAAAGTGTTTGTCGCAAAGAACGGTTCCTTTCTTGAGAAGGAGTTTCTCTCAAAAGAAGTGAGTGGGAGGAAAGTAGAGCTAGACGAGGTTATTGAACCTTCTCTTGAATTGGAGAGTGGCGCAGCACCTGAAATTGTTCCAGTGCCGCCTGCACCAACAATAGAGGAAGCTAATGACAAGGATCATGAAGCTTCGGACGATGCTGCTACTGAATGTCGCAGGTCGACAAGGTCGTGTGCCCCTCCTGAGTGGTACGGCAACCCTGTCTTGACTGTCTTGTTAGTAGAAGACACTGAACCTACGAGCTATGAGGAAGCGATGATGAGCCCAGACTCTGAGAAATGGCTAGAAGCCATGAAATCCGAATTGGGATCCATGAGCGAAAACCAAGTATGGACTTTGGTGGACCCTCCTAGCGACCGAAAGGCCGTTGAGTGCAAATGGATCTTCAAGAAGAAAACGGACGTGGATGGTAATGTTACCATCTATAAAGCACGGCTTGTCGCGAAAGGTTTTCGACAAGTTCAAGGTGTTGACTACGATGAGACTTTCTCTCCCGTAGCGATGTTTAAGTCCATTCGGATTTTATTAGCAATTGCTGCGTTTCATGATTATGAAATATGGCAGATGGATGTCAAGATTGCGTTCCTCAATGGCAACATTGATGAAGAGTTGTATATGATGCAACCCGAAGGTTTTGTCGATCCTAAGGATGCTGATAAAGTATGCAAACTTCAGCGTTCCATTTATGGACTAAAGCAAGCATCTCGGAGTTGGAACCTTCGTTTTGATCAAGTGATCAAGAGCTTTGGATTTGTTCCAAATTGCTACGAAGCTTGCATCTACAACAAAGTGAGTGGGAGCTCGGTGACATTTCTGGTACTATATGTGGATGACATATTGATTATTGGAAATGACATTAACATGCTTAACGATGTGAAGAGTTATTTGAACAAGTGTTTAACAATGAAAGACCTAGGTGAAGCTGCTTATATATTGGGCATCAAAATCTATAGAGATAGACAAAGACGCCTGATAGCTTTAAGCCAGAGTACATACCTAGACAAAGTTCTGAAAAGGTTCAGAATGGATAAGGCAAAGAAAGGTTCAGTGCCCATGTTGTCAGGTAAGATATTGAGCAAGGCTCAGTGTCCAGCTACGGTAAATGATAGGGAAGCTATGAGCAAAGTGCCTTATGCCTCGGCCATAGGTTCTATCATGTATGACATGCTGTGTACTAGACCGGATGTGTCCAATGCTCTTAGTTTGACGAGCAGATATCAAAGTGATCCAGGAGTGGAACACTAGACAGCCGTGAAGAACATCCTAAAGTACCTAAATAGGACTAAAGAAATGTTCTTAGTCTATGGGGGTGATGAACAGCTCATCGTAAAAGGTTACGTCGATGATAGTTTTGACACCGGCAAGGATGATTCTAAATCTCAGATAGGATACGTTTATATTTTGAATGGAGGAGCTGTGAGCTGGAGAAGCTGCAAGCAAAGCGTGATAGCGAGATCTACAGTAGAAGCGGAATACATGGCGGCTGCAGAAGCGTCAAGTGAAGGAGTTTGGATCAGAAACTTCATCACTGAGCTTGGAGTGGTTCCAAGTGCATTGGACCCACTGGAGATATTGTGTGACAACACTGGCGCCATAGCACTCGCTAAGGAACCAAGATATCATCCAAAGACCAAGCATATCAACCACAAGTTTCATATAATCCAAGATTATATAGCAGATGGAGATCTGAAGATTAGCAAAGTACATACAGATCTGAATGTCGCAGATCCATTGACTAAACCTCTTCCACGTGTAAAACATGATCAGCACCTCAGTGCCATGGGTGTGAGATTGTTCCCAAATGTAAACTAGATTATTGACTCTAGTGCAAGTGGGAGACTGTTGGAATTATGCCCTAGAGGCAATAATAAAGATGTTATTATTACAATTCTTGTTCATGATAATGTTTATATTCCATGCTAGAATTGTATTAAGCGGAAACTTTAATACTTGTGTGGTTTGTGAACAACACCGTGTCCCTAGTACGCCTCTAAGGACTAGCTCATTGATTAATGATGGTTAAGGTTTCCTGACCATGGACATGAGTTGTCAATTAATAATGAGATCATATCATTGGGAGAATGATATGGTGGACAGACCCAAACTAAGCGAAGCAATTAGATCGTGTCATCGTGTTCGTCTTTGCGAAGCTTTTCTTATGTCAAATATTGTATTCCTTAGACCATGAGATAATACAACTCCCTGGTATCGGAAGAAAGCTTTGAGGTCATCAAACGTCATCCTATGAGAGGGTGATCATAAAGGTGTCTCTCAAGTGATCGGAAAGTATCTGTTGGGTTGTATGTATCGAGATGGGATTTGTCCCTCCCAAGTCGGAGAGATATACTTCGGGCCCACTCGGTAATCGATATCAACACCGCTTGCAAGCATGTGGTTAAGGAGTTAATCACAAAGTGATATCGGATTACGGAACGAGTAAAGTACTTGCTGTGAACGAGATTGAACTAGGTATGACGGTACCGACGATCGAATCTCGGGCAAGTAAAATATCGCGTGACGAAGGGAATATATATATGGGATTGATTGAATCCTGGCATCGTGGTTCATCCGATATGATCATCGATGAATGTGTGGGAGTCAATATGGGTTTCCAGACCCCGCTGTTGATTATTGATAGAAGATCATGTCTGCATATTCTCGAACCCGCAGGGTCACACACTTAACGTGTCTCGACGCTAGGATAGATTGGATAATTGGTTTATGAGTTTTTGTTCGGAGTCTCGGATGGGATCCGGGACATCACGAGAGGTTCCGAAGTGGTCCGGAGAATAAGATTCATATAAGGCAGTGCAGTTTTTGGAGTTCGGAATTGTTCCGGGTTAATCGGTATTGTACCGGAAGCTTCTAGAACCATCCGGAAGGGGACCAACGTGGCCCCACCTTCCGGGAGGGGGCATGGGCCTATGAGGGAGTTCCCTGGCCGCATTGGGCCAGGGGCACAAGGCCCCATAGGGCCCAGCCGGCCTAGAGAGGTTTAAACTCGAGATAGACCTTCTAGAAGGGGGGTTTCCTTGCCCCCCACTCCTCCTCCTTGGGGCCGCCGGTTTGGGCTTGGGGGAGGGGCTAGGGCTGTGCCCCCCCTCTATATAAAGAGGGGTGGGGGCACACCACCCCCTACACCTTCCCCTCCAACCCTAGCCGCCCTGCTGCCCTCCTCTCTCCCTCCCGACTGCTTGTAGGCGAAGCCTTGCTGCAGAAATTCTCCACCAATTGCACCGCGCCGTCGCGTTGTAGATCCAACCCATCTCTCCACCATACTTGCTGTACCAAGGAAGTAGGAGACGTCGAGGTGCTGCACGTGTGCATCTCACGGAGGCACCGCCACTTGTGGTGCTAGATCGGATCGGATCGCGAGGAGGAGAAGCGAGTACGACTACATCACCCATGTTCCGACGAACGTTCCGCTGTGCGAATCTTCAAGGGTATGAAGATCGAATCCAATCTCTCTCGTTGTTTGCATCTCCCAGATTAGATCTTGGCTTTCCCTCTGTTCGCATCCGTAGAAAATTTTTATTTACTATGCCGCGAAACCCTTCACGGTGGTGGCGGAGGCTACGGACTGTTTCGTGGAGATTTGATCGGGTACTTAGGGTTTCTACATAGGGGTGCTTTTATAGTCGAAGGAGCAAGGTCGGTTGGCCGAGAGCCCACAGCTAGGGCTTCCCCCCTAGGCCACGCCGCCCTAGGGTGTGGCCGCCTCGAGGCCCCCCTTCGGCTGCCCTTCGTACTCCGTGTTCCTTCTGGTGAAATATTGACTTTGGCTTTTGTCCCGTCTAATTCCGGAAATATTTCCTTACTAGCTTTTCTAAAACCAAAAACAACAGAAAACAGGAAACTAGCACTGTGGCATCTTTTCAATAGGTTAGTTTCGGAAAATGTATAAAAATATCTCAAAGTGTAGACAAAACATAATAAAGTTGATACTAAACAAGCATGGAACATAAAAAATTATAGATACGTTTACGATGTATCAGGCGCCTTCAACCACTCGGACGCCGACGACTAGGATGACGTCGTCGTCAAGTAGGAGGCAGTGGACGACATTGACGCGAACCTGCCCCGGGAGTACCGTGAGGTCATGGCGCGGGGCTACGACAAGAACGCCTTCATCGAGCAGGCCATTGCGGACAGCGTGCAAAACGAGAACGCCCTATGGGGCGGCTACAAAGAAGCCGTCCAGCTCACTGGCCTGGTGGCGCAGGCAAATGCCCAACTACCTCCACCACCTCTGTTGCCGGGTTGGGCGCCACGCGTCGCTCCGGAGGTGGGGATGGAGCTGGCGCACCTCCAGCACCACATGGGAGATTGGGCGGCATAGCCTGGGCAGGTGATCAATCCACCCGTGCTCGCGCCCGCTCCGGCCCTTCCACCGCCCAACCTTTGGAAGCCACCGGAGTACATCGACCTCGACCCGTAAATGGACGAGGCGGCGCTGGCGTGCGAAAATCGGTAGCTAGGGTTAGGGCTAGTTTAAATTTCTTTTTTATATTTTGAATGTAAATTACTGTGGCATCCCGCAAAACCACTACTAGAAAATCGCGTTGTTTTTGTGCATTGCATCATCATGACCGCATGCTCATGTCATCATGCCACATTGCATTTGAGCATCGTCATCATCTTGCATTTGCTTGTATAAAACTATTTGCAGATAAACCTAGTTTTGTTTTCTAAACGCCCCGTCTTTTATTCAAACGCCAAACCCGGGTCTCCGGATTATTTTGTTTTGGCTGCTATCGGTTTGCAAACGGCCCGTTTAAAACAAATAAAATGTTTGTTATTTTTAGTGGGGCAGTCGAACGGGCCGGATAGACCCGAACGACCGCCCCAGGATGTAAATCGGTCCACCTAACCCGCCCTTCTAAATCCTACAGCTACCCACCTATCTACCCACACCCCCCTCCACATCACCCCCCCAATAGCAACCCGCCACCTCATCTCCCCTCTCTCCTCTAACCAATCACAGCCCGCCACTTGGCCTCTCTCCCTCTCCCTCTCAACCCTGCCCCCACCACACACACGCGCCAGCACCACCCCCTGCCCCACACCCAGCCGCCCTGGGACCCACCCGCACCGCGCAGCCCCGTCTCTCTCTCTCCCCCCCCCGCGTCCCCTTCTCCCTCCTCTGGCTCCCTCCCTCGCAAGCTCCCGGCCGCCGCCCTCCTCACCTCCACCCCTCCTCTCCCCCGTCCGGCTCACCTCCCTCGCCCCCTGCCCCGCGGCCGGCCGCCGCCTCGCCTGGCCGTCTCCACCGCCACCGCCAGCACGCGCCCTCCACGCACGCGTCCCGCCTCCACCCACCTCCGGCCGCGGCGCCGCTCGGCTCCCCGCCGCCTGCGCCTCGCCGCCGGCCCCGTCGCGCTTCCTCCTCCATCTCCGGCGCCGACCACCGCCTCGAGCCTCCCGCCGCGCGCGCCCACCACCGCTCTCGCCGGCCACCGCCTCCCCCTCTCCTCCTCCCGAGCGCCTCCCCGCCTCCGGCCCAAGCTCCGCCGCCGCCAGCGTCGCTCCCCGCGACCGTCTCTCTCCCAGGCCGCCTCCTCCCGTCGGTCCCCCTTCGCTCGCCCGCGTCGCAGACGGCTCCCGCCGGCCCGAGCTCCGCTGCGCCTCGCCGCCATGGCCGTGTCGCCCCAACCGCAGCTCGCCTTCCGCCGCACCCCGCCGGCCTCCGTCCGTCTCCCCGCCCCGCGCGCGTCCGACGCCCCCTGCCAAGCTCGGCCTCGAGCTCCCCTCGCCGGATGCTGTTCGCCGCCCCTGTAGCTCCGTCGGGCCCTGCACGGGTTGGCCTCGAACCTTCCCCCCCCCCCCCCCCCGCTTGTGTTCCTGCCGGTCTAGGCCTCTGTCTGTTTTTCTGTCCCTGGTACTTGTGCGTGCCCGCAGGAGCCCAGCAAGGATCTCTGTCTCCGCAAGCTCGTCCAGGTGTCGCCTTGGAATTGCTTGAACGTGACAAGTTGCAACCCCGGACTTTTGGCCTGGAATCGACAAGATCGTCCGACACCGAACCCAGAACTGCTCCGAGACCCCGAAGCCGATCCCGGTGATCCGAAGGCCACACCAAGACCTTCCCGGAAACCGAAGACCGTACCAACCGGTAGCACCCGACGACCCTCCGGCAAGATCTTCGACATGGACAAGATCTACCGATGACCCGACCAAGGTCCGAAGACCGAACCCTGGCGCGCCAAGTTCTTCAACCCGGGGACCGATCCATCGGATGCGACAAGACCTCCTTCTCGAAACCACCAAGCACTTCCTCTCGGACGTCAAGGCCGAACCCGGAGACCGCCAAGATCGCCACCGAAACGCGAAGTCCTTCTTCCCGGAACGCCAAGTTCTCCATCGTGCATCCGATCCCGTTGAACCCTGAACCCTGAGGCCGAACCCCGAACCCCGGAACCCCAAGTTCGTCGAGACTCTAATGTGTGAACCCCTCCCCGAAACCCTAATTTTATAATATAATACAATTGTTGCATATCAAATCATTCATCTCGCATGCATATCATGTGGTTTGGGGGCCTTATGCCGGTTCACCTAATAATTAAATATGGGGCTCATATACGGGCAAATCTAGTCTTAAATTGGCCTCATTTAAACTTGTGTAGTGAACCAGTACTATCTTTTGCCATGTTAAAACAACATTTAAATTGCGGGGTAGCTAAACAACATGAACCACCTAATTAATTGTCGGGACCCTGGTTCCGCTTAATATGACCTAATTGCATCGCATCCTTGCCATGCCATACATCATACATGCATCATGCCGATCTTCTGCCGTTATATTAGTGCATCCGGTGTTTATTCTAGTGTTTTGCTTCTTCGCGGATAAGGCCGTTGAGTTGATGCGAGTGTCGACCCGATCTTCGGTTGAACCTTCGACAATGTTTTCAGGCGAGCATCTTCCCCTTTCTACCTATCTTACTTTTATAGCATTTATTCCCTCCTGTTGATCTATTGCTATCTGTGTTACGATGCTCTAGTTCCGTACCCGTGATATCCCTTGCAGCCATATATTGCCTTGGACACATCCTATTACCTGTTGTTTGGTAGATAGTTGGACTTGCGCGCCGTAGTCGCTTGCTCAAGTGCTGTTGCGTGTCGACAAGTACCACAGTTGTTGGAGCATTGCCGCCCGTTCAATGTTGGAGATGGTCATGGCTTTATTTATGGCTCACTTTAATTATTGTTTAACAACTAAAATTGAAGTAGGTAAGCAGAGGCACAGGTGGGCAATAGATGTTATTTGGTTGTTAACCGTCCACTTGTGTCCCGTAGGACCCCGAGTGCTTGATACCTGTTCCTTGATTTATCGCGCTATCCACATACGGGGAATTATGGGCCCCCCTTAGCCAGAGCTTGATTCAGTCTTATTTCTTGGGGCCACAAACTAGTTTGAGGTTTTATTTACGATCCTGTACTTATGCCATGCTTTACTGCTTTATTTACGATTGTGCGAGGAGCACACTGTACTGTTTAGGATCGTGACCCGTTTTCGCGGTATCGACACCCCGAGTTTTCGGGTTCCCAGTCGTTTACAGCCGGCCCCACAAACCTCGGGTCCGTCTCGGAGCTAGCTTACTTCGTTGCGGGTGTACTCCAAGGGGTGGCCCCCTGAAATATTTCTGAATCCTGTGATTGCTTTGTAGTGAAAGCCTCGTTGGGTTTTGATTTGGTTTTTCCGAGGTTGATCTAGTGTGTGTTGCTATTTGTGCACCCCGGCCGGGTTAAAACTTTCTGAAAGCCGTGTCCGCGGTTATGGACGACTTGGAGCACAGTATCTCGACCATAGACAAGCATAACTAAAGTTTATTGCTATAAATTTGACTATATAATGACTAGTAATCAGCTTCACTATAATGGAATGGCTAATTAATACTGCCCACAATTGCTTGTTTGGAGTGTCGCTTGCGACCATTGTATCTGACTAGTAAGTATTACAACTACAACGGAATGGCTAAATAAAAGTACCAACAACTGCCGGGTTTTCGGGTTATCTCATGCTATTTGTATCTGATTAGTAAGCGATGCAACTATAACGGAATGGTTAACTAAAAGTGCCCACTGCTTATTTTATCAGGATGATTATCCAAATCTGACTAGTAATTGCTGCAACGATAACTGAATAAATAAAACTGCCAACTGTGTGCGTTCCTCGGTTGACTTCCTCGTTTGGTCTCGAGGGGGAAACACCAGGATGGGTTTGTTTGGTGTTAGCTTCAGGTTGGATCCGAATAGGTCTTTCTTACCCCTCTCTGATATCCGCCAGTTGTATCGAGTCTCTATAGGTTGTTTAGTGCATGCTGCCGCTGCCGCTCAGTCCACCATACCTATGTAGGCGAGGACCGCCGAATTCTAGTCTCGCCGTGTACTGGCCTCAGTACTGACGCTCCTCTTTTTCCTTTGCCCTTTGTCGGCACCCCTTTTGTTTAAGCAGGTTTTGAGATCGACGTCGTTAGCAGGGTTACCCTTCCGGCTTGGCCTGGGCAGGGTTATGGACGCCATTGGTTATTCTTCAGGGCTCTTAGCCCCATTTGCATCTTGTCCGTAGCTGGACGCTCTATCGTTTTCAAGGTGATTTGGATCTTTGTATATTATATCTGTATTCTTGACTCATTGAGTCGCTGTTATATATATATCTGTTCTGTGGGTCCCATCGAGGACTGTTGTGTAATGTTATTACTTCGTTTTCCACCCGCACGAAAGTGCCTGGTGGGCACCTTTGAATCGTTTCTATGCGGGTTTGGCGGGTTTCGCTAAAACTTGCATAGGTCCGATTCTGAGGGTGTTACAATTACGTATGAAATGTATGAACTTTGCCAGTTTTTAGCGCGAACGTTTTACGTTTGAATTTGGAAAAAAAGGCCTCGCCCTAGCCGGACAAATGGGCCGCGCTGCTGAGCGTGTTTAGCCGGAGGCCAGACCACGACCCAAAAACAAGCACGGACCGATTCAAATAGAAAAAAGGACCGTTTGGGTCGGCCGAATGGGTCGGCCCGGTGGAGATGCTCTTATTGTTGTTGCCTATAAATAGCCTTGTGCATGGGGATCATTGGATGAGTGTCTCCCACAACAACATTTTTTTGGCTATAAAGTTTATTCAAGAGTGAGCAATGACATTATCGCTATCTAGAATCAAAGTTGCAGCCTATACCTACTGCCTAAGGGGACCTATACCTACTGCCTAAGGGGACCCACTTAAACTTTGCGAAAGAGTTGTTTAGTTTCTTTTGGTTGACAAGGAATGGGCACAAGAAATATCATATGATGAAGTGGGCGGATATCTGCATCCCCAAGATACTTGGGGGTTTAGGAGTTCTTGATTATCGCAGCTTCAATGTGGCCCTTTTGCTGAAGTAGGTATGGCGCATTCTCCAAGATGATGGTGGTCTTTGGCTACAACTCATCAAGGACAAATATCTCCGAGGTCGCTCCCTGTTGGCATGCGAGCATCGGGAAGGATCCCAATTTTGACAGGCCATGCAAGACATTAAACATTTCATTTGCAGAGGTGCTCTCTTTGTGGTGGGCAATGGCCAGAAAGTCCTTTTCTGGCTAGACCCCTGGCTACACGGAGGCCCTCTCTACCAGGAATTCCCGGCATTATTTGCCATTTGTGCAGTCCCGAGATGTTAGTGGTCGAGGCTTGTCAGGGAGACCAATGAAACATCATGTTCCGGAGGACCTTCAATGATGTTAAGGTTGCGAACTTTTTGAGGCTGCAAGGCTCCCTGCTCCTAGCCCTTTCGAAGGAAAGGGACAAGGTGACATGGGGCTAGTATCCCTCGGGAGCCTTCTCGGTTAGTTCGTCATACAGGTCCCTCTTCCAGGGTCCGGAAATTCCCTGTACAACCCACCTGTGGAAATCACCCGTACCCCTAAGCCTGCGCTTTTTCGTGTGACAATTGCTACGGGATCACCTGCCCTCGGGTGTAGAGGTGTCGAAGCGTAACTACCCGGGCAATGGATTGTGTCCATTGTGTGGGACGCCCGAGACGTGCAACCACATTAAGTTCACGTGCCCCGCCTCAATTTCTGTGGAACTTCATCCGTGAAGCGCTTGCGCCGGCGTGGCAGGCCCAAGATCTCGATGAGTTCCTAGAATCTGAGGCAAACTGTATCGGGAGGAGAAGAAATCTCTTCTGATTGGTGTTTGCAACCATTAAGTGGACGCTCTCGAACATTCGTAATAAAATGGTGATAGAAAAAATCTTCCTGCGCCGTGCATCTGACTCTGTGTTTTCTTTCCTGCCTACTTACAGCAGTGGTATCCGTTGTCTAGGCGGCGGGACCGGATGAGTATGGACGACATCTTGCAGGCTCTCACGGAGTTGGGCAACGCCTTCGCGGCTCATGCTCCTTCCCCCGGGCTTCCTAGTGCAGGCTCCCGCTTAGCTTTTTCTTTTTTATGGTGCTTTGGGCTTTTCTGTACTGTTGTCCCAACGGACTGTTCTTTTATTTTCTGTTTGAGGCTTTGGCATTCCGATATATTTATGGATTTGGCTTTATTTATAAAGTATGGCGAAAGCCTGATTTGGAAAATCAAAGTTGCAAAACGTCATGGAAACGATACATCATAAATATGTCGATTTAACTTCCTTAGCGTGAAAAGATCAAGAACTTCTTTGCTTTTGTTTCAAAAGAAAGCACTTGGTGTAAAAGGACTCGCGAAGCAGAAAACAATCAATAGTAATTGAGATTGCCACAGAAAAAACAAAGATGTAAGATGTACACTGTGCCTGAAAAAAAAAGGGTGCTCCTAGCAACAGATCGCCAGCTAGCGACCACAGTGGTGAACAAAACAAAAGTAGCAGCATTTCTCACGGAGGAATCAGTCACAAGCCTGTTCTGCCAATCGCCAATACAAGAGCATTAGAGAAAGATAACTCTTGTTCAAAAAAAATTAGAGATAAGTGGAGTCAAGTACGCCATGATAGCATCGACTAGCTTCTAGCTATACACTAAAACATGTCTAGATACATCTTCTTACAAATCTAAAACATTTTATATTTCTAAACGGAGGGAATAGATCTCAGCAAGAGCAAGCCGCCAGGAGCTGCAAGCAAGCGCACATGCACCGCAAGCAAGCGCAGTCGAAGCCGCTGCAATCGCAAGCGCCGCCGGCGCACCAGCAGCAGCAATCGCCTGGACCCGGGACACCTTCGCCGAGCGTCACCGTCGACGCCTCGGCTGCGCTCCTGGACGCGATCTCCGGCATCGGGGCCTCCTCCGCGCCCGCCATCTCCTGCGCCGGCACGCCGATGCCTTGCCGTTGTCTCCCTGCGCCCTCGACCACGAGCCGCAGAGGAAAACCTCGAGCGAGAACGCCTGGACGGAGAGCAGAGATAAACAACGTGCTTGTCGCGTTTAACGGCTGTCAAGCCTTGTGATATGTACTTATCCTGTAACCTACTCGTTCAATGTAAACGTCGAGGACGCCACCGCCCACCAGTTGATCGTGCGATCCAATAAGGCAATAACTCATACCAAATCTCTTCTACACACCCGGTCCTAAGATTAACTTCAGGGCCAGGGCAAAGCAAAGAACCCGGGCCCCTTGATAAACACTGAAATAGTACAATTAAAAGGTGTGGCTAATTCTAGAATTAGTTTAATTCTCGGTCAAGTGATATCATCGCATGATTTTGTTCTACGCGCACTTTTTTTTGACAATTTCAACACGTATTTTACTGTGTTAAATATTTTTTTCGGTTACAACTTCTTATATAATTAAAAATCTCTGCTATAGACTAACTTGAAACTAAAAATAATCTCAGTCTCGTAACTGAAAAAAATCTCAGTTGCAATTTATTCATCACAGACACTCTTTGGTACGGTTTTCAATTCCCTGTCGCGCTGTCAAGTGTCAATGACATTGGCTGTGAAATTTAAGCAATTTTAACCTAAAAAGATTGTGACAACATATATAGCATTCTTTTCCTACCGTAACTAATTACTATTGACTTAAATTGCTAGTAAAGAATAGGAACATGCAAGGCTAGTAGGAGTGCCAGTAAAGTATTTCGATAGTAAGTAAACATATTGTTTCTTTAAAAAAAGTTGTGCAATGGAGTTGCATATATCCATAAAATATTGAAAGGCATGTACCCAATTGTCGATCAATAGATGTGTTTCAGATATACATATTGTTTTTTTTACAAATTGAGAGCAATCCATCTATATTTTAAGATTCTTTTTAAATGAGTACAAAGATCTGTATTTGTTTTGTGCTCCAGTTTATCAATATATTGTGGCTAAGCATGGACATTAGTCGCGGAAGCTTGAAGGGCGATGACAGAAATGACCCTGCTGGCCTAGACGCCATAGGCTTGGATGCCGCAATTTCCGCTCACTCTGGCACCGTCTCAACCGCAAGACCTGCTTCTTACGAGGCAAATCCTAGTGAGACTTATGTGATGGGAAAGCTTTGACAATTTGGATGTCCTTTTCAATATTTATATGTTTATGTATAGTTTTCTACCAACTTCATTTTGAAATATAACCACATTAATATTAACACTAGGGGATATTCATTCTAATAGCTTAGGTACATGCCTATGATGAAGTTGCTAAAACCATACATCTGGTGTTTTTAGCATTAGCAAATTAATGTGGAAAGAAACTTACTCGCAATTCCACAAATACATATTCCTAGATTATTTAATATTGGTTGGATTTATTAGAAATAGATTTCGATGATCCGGCCAACTCAAAGAGACTATCTCCTCTCCTCAAGTAATGTATGCACTTCAATTATTGTGCATAGAAGAGAGGTTTCCTTGGTCCTCATGCTACACATGAAATTTATTAACAAACCTTAGACTACCTCAAGTCCTCAACTGGTTCAATGAGAAAGGGCTAAATATTTGAACCGGTGAGCATTTTCCTCTAATATGAGACATCGCTTGCACGGACCTAACATAGCGTTAAAAATTGGAAAAAGGCTAATTAGTGTTGTATTCTTCCTTGCGTTCTCTCCTCCTCTAAACTCAACCAACCAAACTCCTCTAAATCCATGGCAAGCCATGCCTTGCATAGTAGCGAAACCTCTGTAGTAACTGATCTCTGTACCTCCCATTTTCCCTTTTGATTAAGCACATGCTGTCCAAATGTGTGTGGGTGTAGTTACGGATAATACTACACAGTTGTCAGAAGAACACCGGTTCCAATTACTATTGTTGCAACTGGCAGATATAAAACATTAGTTGTGACTCATCTTGCAACTGGCAAGTCATGTGAAAAACACCATCTACAACTACCGTTAAAACAAATTCAACAAAAAACCACCAGTTGCAACCTCCAGTTGTGTGCTGCAATTGGCAAATAAAAACCAACCGACATGTTGCAACTAACACCTTAAAACTATGAGTATATTCCAGTTTTTACCCCCTAGTTTCACTTTGTTGACCCTAATTACCCAATTTAGCAAATATTTATTCTAGCTACCCCATTTAACAAAACTTGTGCCAATTTTTACCCCCTCTAAATTTTTACAACGATCAAGCACCTTCTTTATTGTGATATAATCTTTCTAAAATGAAGACTGAGATGGATGGACTTACGGGACCATGAGATGGAATTAAAATTTACCATATCTAGTTCCTTAAGGATATTTCGTAACATGCCTTTGCAGTAGTTCGATGCACACATATAGCCTTTGCTGCTCGCGTTAAGAAAAACTGTGCAACACTCTGCTCTCATGACCTGTTGTCAGCATTTAATAAAACATCCTATGACCAGCATTGCTAAACAATCCGAGACCAAAACCTTTTGCCTTCATTGACACGTACGATCTCTAAACTTTCAGAAATATTCTCAAATTTGACGATCGGTACACGTAATCCACCTATCCAAATAAAACTGACCACTGAGAAAAAAATGGGGAGAGCGGAATGACTAGGACCCGCCTATCAAAACGCTCAAATAAATTAGAAGGGTAAAAATTGGCACAAGTTTTGCTAAAATGGGGTAATTAGGATGAAAATGAGCTAAATAGGGTAATTGGCATCAAAAACATGAAACTAGGGGGAAAAACTAGAATTTACTCTAAAACTATTGAAACTACATTGGGCGCTCTAGCTGAAATCATTACAAAAACCTCTTAAAACATGTACCAAAATATAACCAAAACTTGATACAAAATTTTCATGCCACCTAGCAACCTACACAAAGCACTTTACCCATAATGTGGATGAACAAGCATTGATGACCACATCAAACAAATCAAAAACTACAGACCCTTCCCCCCCCCCCACCCCCCACCCCCCCCCCACCCCCCCCACACACACACATTTTCTTTCTATTCATAAAAACAATGTGAAAAAGAAGGCCATATCAAAGAAATCGAAACTGCAAACCCCTGGCACGCACATATTTCTATGACATGGATCTGTAAAGCATATAGATGCGTGGAAAGAAGAGTCCCTAAACTTACATAAACGATGCAGATCACACAATTTCCAATAAAAATCCTGCAAATCACATACGTCATATCCTCCCAGTGGCAAGAAAAGCATCCACTCTCTTAGCTTTTAAATGGACAACGCAACAAACAATCGCCATCAGAAATCCTGGACAAGAAAAAACAAGAATAATACAACACAACAAAATGCACAAAATACTGGCACCGGAGAAGAACCACCGCCTACGCCACTCTCCACCGTTGTGGGAAGCATCCACTTCATCTCACATTACCGAACAAAGTCAACGCTCTAACTCTAACATCAAGCCCCTACTTCAAAAGAAAAATGCCCAAGGACAAGAGGCTCATACGATAGCCCAACAAGAACAAGAAGGCACAACACCGACCATCGTAGGAAGGGGCGGACCTAGAACAAAAAAGACCCGGTGTCATTGTCTTAGTTCCACATTTTTTCACCTAGAGTTTGGGGTGTCACGCACTATGAATAAATAAAATACAAGAAGAAAACCATGTTTTACCGGGTGTCCTGTGACCCCTAAGAGCATAACCTAGGTCCGCCCCTGATCGTAGGCCAAAAACAGACTCAATCCGAACAAATCAACAATCTTGACGCAGACCAGGAGCTGACTCCTGACTAAACACTAGAATTAGCTATTATGTTGTCTTTTTATTTTGTTGAAGAGAAGCAGGGAGATTACTAGCTGGTTGTGTATGTACGCATTGCGAGCGTTTGCATTTGTAATGTGTTTCTTAAAAAAAGACGGCGGAGAAGAACCACCGCTTCCGCCACTCTCCACCGATGTCCTCGTTGTGGGAAGCAGCCACTTCCTCTCACCTTGCCCGAACAAAGTCAACGCTCTAACAGCAAAGCCCCCGCTTGAAAAAAACGGCCGAAGGACAAGAGGCCCATACGATAGCCCAACAAGAACAAGAAGGCACAACACCGACCATCGTGGGCCAAAAACAGTCTTCAACCGGACAGATCACCAATCTTGAGGCGGACCACGAGTTTAATGAACACTGGAATTAGCAATTCTGTTATCTTTCTATTTTGTAGAATATCAGGGAGATGACTGGCCGGTTCCATTACTGGAATGAATAAAATCTGTGGCCATGTCCGATAAGGATACAAAGTGTTCTGTGGACAAGTTCACATGCAATCTAATACAAAGCACAAGGGCAAAGGAGACCGATCCAAATGAACATACTTCTCAACTGTGGAGAACTCGGAAGCCTGCTGGTAACTGCACTTGACTCATTCTTCTGGGATTTTGAGGTCACTGAATGCTATGAGCGGCCTTGTCATGCTAATTGTAAGTGCATAAACATATGCTTCGGATGCTGATAAGTCATCAGCTTGGGAGGGACTGAGCGACACAAACACGATTGCAATGCATTTTCAGCGCTGCAAAATCATCGCGACATGTCACACGTCTCTGCTAGCACCATTGCACGCGAAAATTCAACAATTAAATAAAGCTATACTGCCAATGCAAGGCCCATCCGGTATCCAAGCTTAGCCTTGTTGGTGACTTTCACCTTCCGAATATGGTGTCTGTTGTCCTCGGTGTCCCAGGGCACGTACACGTGTGTGTAAAGCCGTGTAAAAGCTTGGAGCCAGGGTAATCGCCAGCCTCCCCCCGCACATGGAGAACACGATATAGAAGAACATAACAATTGAAATTGCCTAAAAAGATTACTTGTTATATATGGTACTACTCCTAGCAACAGATTTCCAACCACCACCCAGTTGGAGAACAAAAATATATAACGGAATTGCTATTTTCTAGGCGCCTGAGAAATAACTATATCTCAGTTGCGCGTCTTTGCTGTAGGATTTGCTTTACGATTCGCGCTAGTATTGTGGTGTGTGGGCTGCGTCTTTCGTATGTGCAACACAGAAGCTGAATTGGGCCAGGTTTGTGCCTTTTGTGGCCTGTGAAGCTAAAGTGGAAGTGCACATACCATTTTGGTGTGCTGCCGGTGCTGAATAGGGGTTATATGTTTGTGGGCCGGTATCCCTTTTTTTAATTTTCTGCTATCTTTTTCTCATGTTCACTTTTTTTTTGTTTTTTTCTGGTTTTTTATTGGCATGTTTTTTTTCTGAAAATCCATTTTTATGTTTTTGGATTTTTTCATTGATGTTTATATTTTTTAAAAATACAATTTTTTTTAAGTTTTTTTCATGATTTTTTGTTTTATGTTTTTAGATGTTTGAGTTTTTTTAAGTTTTTTATGCATGATGTTTTTTTTTTTGCAATTTTATGTCGTGAATGAAGTTTTGTAAATTCTCTTTAGTTTTTCTTGGTTATCTTTTAATATCCAATGTAGTTTTTTCATCTTACTTGTAAGCGAGAAGGCCCCGAGTCAGTTGGAAGCATGGTGTTACTTGCTTGTAACAGAACGCACCGAGCCAATCGAAAGCATGGTGTTACTTGCTTGTAACGAGAACGCTCCAAGCCAGTCACAAGTATGTTATAGTTAGGATTTTTTGGATTTGAGTCATTTGTATATTGCTTGTAAGCGAGAACGCACCGAGCCACTCGGAATCATGATGTTACTTGCATGTAACGAGAACGCTCCGAGCCAGTCGCAAGTATGTTGCGACTAGGATTTTTTGGATTTGAGTCATTTGCATCTTTCTTGTAAGCGAGAACGCCCCGAGCCAGCCGAAAGCATAGTGTTATTGAAGCCCTAGTTGCAACTATGTTGTGATTGATTATACTTTTGGATTTGAGTCATTTTTGCAATTTTACTTGTAACGAGAATGCTCCGAGCCAGTCGCAAGTATGTTGCGACTAGGCTTTTTTTATTTGAGTCATTTGCATCTTTCTTGTAAGCGTACCGAGTCAGTCGCAAGTATGTTGGACTGAATCATAACCCTAGTTGTAATTATGTTGATGCTGGTTTTTTTTGATTTGAGTCATTTTGCAACTCGCTTATAACTAAGAATGTACCGAGCCAGTCGCAAGAATGGTGTAACTGAAACCCTAGTTGCAACCCTAGTTGCAAGAATGGACTTTGGATTTTGAGTTATTTGCAACATGTTTATAAATAAGGATGTACTGAGTCAGCCGCAAGCATGGTGTAAACCCTAGTTGCAATTGTGTCGCGACTAAATATACTTGGATTTGAGTCATTTGCAATTTGCTTGTAACCGATAACGCCCTAGCCAGTCGCAAGTATGTTATAACTAGGATTTTTCTGTTGCAAGTGGATTGAAACTGACTAGTTACAAGTAGGTTGTAACATAGAAAAATGCTCCTAGTCATCGGATTTGCATCATGATTCGTGATAAATGAGAGTTGCAAGTTGGTTGCAACTGAGATTTTTAAGTTATCACGACAGTTTTTCCAGTTTCAGGTAGGTTGCAAGTGAGATAAAATATTCCTGATTGTTGGACTTTTGCGTCGTGATTCATGCTAGATGGGAGTTACAAGTAGGTTGCAGTTGAGTTTTTCGGTTATAACTAGGTTGTAACTATTTTTTCCGTTTGCAATGAGGTTGCATCTGGAAAAATCTAATTGTTGCATTTTCGTCATAATTAGTGTCGACGAGTAGTTGCAAGTAGGTTGCAACCGAGTTTTCTAGTTGCAAATAAATTGTGATTGAGGATATGTGTCCAGACCGGTGCTGCAACTAGAATTTTTCCTATATTTATAGAGACTTTTATTTATTTTTCTATGAACTGGCGTGTACATTGGTTGAGCTGAAGCTGAACTACGACGTGCTTTTTTTAAGGTATGAACTAGCACCGTGTTGGTTATGGGCTCTCATGGCCTAACATGGAGTGCATGATACCATGTACGGCCCATGGAAGCTTGTTTAATTATTAAGTTGTTGTTATTTCTGAAATAGGCCATATTCATACGATGGTTACCTTAGCTAATTGATCAGCTCTAACAAAAATAGCTGAAAATTAATGGGGTAATGCCAGGCGATTGAGAAACGCCCGAGACGTAGGCATGCCCAATGTATAACCATGATTCTTTTCTTACGCAGAGCTCAGAAATCATGTTTATGACTACAGTAGCAAATAAAGTAGCAATGCAACATATACGACCAACCAGCCATGTGGATCTGATGCAATAGCACTACTGTACTCACCGAGGGGCAACTAATTAAACATCAACGTAATAGCAGTACCGTACTGCCAGTACGTAACGACGAGTCTGCATGCATAGATCGATCGTTGTCGGCCATGAACTTAGAGCTGATCACCTCGTAAACCTCTCCCTTGCACCCGGCCAATGCTACCAGGTAAGCTAGAACTAGAAGCCACATTACCCTAGACCTCAAGCTCCTACCTCCTCCTCCTTCTCGAAACAGGCTTTCGTCTTGTTTTATAAGTAAAACACACAGGTGAGACCGCTGCTGGGTCAGACAA
Source organism: Avena sativa (assembly GCA_916181665.1). Lineage (NCBI taxonomy): Eukaryota > Viridiplantae > Streptophyta > Magnoliopsida > Poales > Poaceae > Avena > Avena sativa. The sequence goes on from OV702283.1 coordinate 441,342,170, forward strand.
CACATCACCCAAAGGAACAAACACCACAGGATACAAGGCGCGGGGAGACCCCAGGCCCAATATGAAAAGCAAGAAGAAATAAAAGAAAAAGAAAGCCGATAATGGCTGTCTGCCGAAAACGGAAACAGCTTGCAACCGGTGCGCCCTCCAGAGAAGTACCACCACACACCCCGCAATCCAAAGCGCCTGCGTACCAAAACAGCACCTCCAGAAAGGGGAGTGACGAAGACGACACTACTGTCCGGCCGGGACCAAGGGTTTCCCCCGATACGCAACAGGGGATGGGGGAGGGAAGCCCCGACACCCTTCAAGAAGGAAGGTGACACCCTCGGGCGTCACCGTGCCAGTGTTAACAGACAAAGATTTCTCCTGACCCCGCCGAAACCACCCTCTCAAGCTCCTACCTAGCTAGCACGACGGGAAGAGCAGCATCAGGCACGCGCCGCAGCAGGCGAAGATGCAATCCACCACGTCGTCGTAGTCCACGTTGCTGCAGTCCACGCCACTGCAGTCGCAATCGCAACCGCCGCAGCCACTGCAGTCGCAGCAGCAGCAGTCGCCTCCCACGGCGCCAACCCCGCTGTCACCCGGGCCGCCGCATGGCACGCACAGAGGGCACCCGGCACCGCGGTCTCTTCGGCTGGGGTCGCCGTCGCCGCCCGTCGCCGTGCTGCACGCGACATCCTGCGTCGGGGCCTCCTGGCAGCTCGTCCTCGTCTTGGACGCCGCGGCCGCGCTCTGATCCTCCATCTCCTGCGCCGGTGACGATCCCGACCCCGACCCCGTGCCACCGCCTCCCTTCACCCTCAACGAGCCGCAGAAGAAGAGCGTGGTAGGGACCGTGCAGACGGAGAGCATTGTGCTACAGTGGTACCGACTGGAGTGGTGCTCGCGCTCCCCTCTGTGCTAGCTGATATCGAGCCGTGGGCCGTGACACTGGTACTGTACTACGCTAGCTTCCTTTTGGAATTCCGTGTGTCATCGCCACATATCAGGATTGGTCGTGGCCTTTTTCGGTGAGGTGAATTAAATGAGATGAGACTTTCCAGCCCACGACCGTCAGTGAGGAAGCTATTTCCGGCCTGGTGACGTGCGACTCGCTAAAGCGTGTCCTGGCCGAAAATGGTAAGCCAAGCTCCACCCATTATTCCATCAAATGATCAACGGAAAATATACTGGGTGTGTATCAGGAAGACAGGAACCTACGGCGAACCTTCGCCCTCGGACTCTTTTGTTTGCCTAAACATGATTTTGAGCTAAGATAAGATCGCCCGCTGTAAGAAAGGCTATTTCTGGCGTGGTGGATGTGCCGCTCAATCAAGCGCGTCGCTGCCGTGCCGGATAGGCAGTTAAGTCATTGCAAGCTCTTGATTTTATTTCTACTCCCTCCGTTTAGAAATATAAGATGTTTTAAGTTTGTGAAGGAGATGTATGTAGACATGTTTTAGTGTATAGGTTCAAACGAATCTAGACACTAAAAGATGTCTAGATACATCTCAATTATAAACCTAAAACATCTTATATTTCCAAACGGAGGGAGTAGCTAGTATATACTCCTAGATCGTTAGTACTAAAACTAACAAGTGCCCACTCAGAACTTTCGATCATGGGATTTCTACATGGCATGATCCTCCAAATGTTTTGCACAGCAAAATCATGGAAGTTGTATTGTTCATCGGCTACTTTGTCTATTTTTACCCAAGTTACATACTTTTGAATCTAAGTTCGAAACTTGGTACACACATTCCTGCATACATCCTCTACACGTGAAAAAAATATTTTGTCACTTTTTCTTTGGTGCACCCATCATCCCAAACTCACGAAACGGGGAATCAGCAAATCCTGATCATTCTCTTGTCTCCAGTTTCGTGAGTTTGAGAGGACGGGTACACCGAAGCACTCTGACTTTTGTTTTATTTCGCTCTCAGGCAACGAAGTAGGCGATTTTTTTTAAATAATACACTTTATTTAATTAATTTGAGTTCTATTATACGTTTTTTAGAAATTACAGATCTAGCACTTTGTCGGCCTGGGGGAAGCCGACTGGGCCAGTCGGCCAGGTCCTGGCCGACAGCACCTCAGTTGTCCAAGAGCAAGCCGACGGGAGGTCGGCCAGTGGGGCCGCGGGGCCCGCCCAGGCCGACAGGCTCAATCGGCCAGGCCGAGGCAGATTGCCCACTCGGCATGGGCCAGGCCGACTAGGGGGTGATAAGGGCGTCGCCGAGCCGCGCGGTCGGGCAGCCCCTCTTCTTCCTCGCGCAGCCGTCCTGCTCTCTCTCTCTCTCTCTTTTCGAACAACCTCTATTTCCCTCACCCATTTTGCCCGATTTTGCTCGATTTGACCACAAAAACTTCAATCCAAAACCAGTAGAGAGGCAGTGGAAGTCCGATCTACGGATGGGTTAGCTCATGGCTCGATTTGGTGTTGGTTTGTTGGAGGAACGGTGGTGGAGCTGTGGTGGAGCAATGGCAATGGTGGTGGAGCTGTGGTGGAGGAGCTGAGGCTGTCTGTGGTGGTGGACCGAGTGGCTTCTCTCGCTTCAAGGGTAAATTCTAATCCCTCGATAATCACGGTTATTGTATATGGTTACATACGTGGGTATGGTTAGTTTATTAGAATATTTGGCTAGTGGATTAGTAACAATATTTGACCGATGGGTTAGGCACACATATTTGGCCGATGGATTAGTAGCAATATTTGACCGGTAGAAATAATATCATATTTTTTAGAATATTTGCAAGCATTGCCCAAAGTTATACTCATTGTCGATAATTAATTGATTAGGTTGTTTATTTTATGTGAGCAGAGATGACCAATTTAGTGAAGTTTGTGTTTTATTACAGTCCTGGCAATGTCCGAACAAATGACTTTGGAGCAGATCTGGGAGAGTTCATGTGTAAACAGTTAGATTTGACTACCCCTCAAACCTGGAGTGTTAGTCAGTTGAAGGAATGGTTGACAGGATGTTTAGGCTATAACATCGAGACGTACACCGTCAGCGTGCAAGCATTGTGGACAAAGTCAAGAAAAAGTATTTTCTGGACTTTGCGGCATGTAGATACTGACAGAGACTGGTTTAAGTGGTTAAAAGGCTGCGAAGATAGGCATGTAAACCATATCGCATTAGTGCTTCCTGTCTTGAAGGAGATCGATCTGCCTGGAGGCGATGGTGGACATTTTTCTCGCCATAGTGTTGATTCAAGTTGGATATACTCTATGTCCAATGCTGAAGGCAGTGGTTATGAATCGGGGCAGAGCAGTCAGATAGGAGGAGGCGGTGGTTATGAATCGGGGCAGAGCAGTCAGGCCGGAGGTGGAGAAGACTATAGTGGAGAGACAGATGCGGACGAGGAAGATGGAGGCATGCAGAACATGATGGAAGAGGAGGATTACATGGATGGCGAGAGTGATGATTCTGATGACCCTGAGGATTCTGATGGAGAAGGCAATGGTGGAGAGGACATGCCGATTGCTGCTTCATGGAATCAACACATGTCAACCGGAATGACCGTTGTCGATGGACATGATTCTGCGTGGGAATATCACAGCAACAAAATTTCCCAGGGTGCCAAATATCAATACAAGCAACATTTGCAAGATGCAGTCATTGCTTGGGCAATGTCAACATACAGGGTTTTGAAAACAACGGTGTTCTCTAAAAAACACTTGACAATGGAATGCATGGATATAAATTGTCCAGGCAGTGTGCATGCCTATGTCCCTGCGTATGACACAACTTGGTTGGTGAGCGACTTTGTGCAGCACACATGTGAGTTACAAAGTACCCCTGAAGATCATCTTAACCTCTCCTCCACACTTCTAGCTCGACTGCTTTACACGAACTTAGTAGAGTGCAAAGCGATGACAGTACCCAGTATACAGAAGAAAGTAAAGACCCGGTTTAAGTACTCCATTTCGTATGGCAAGGCTTGGAGGACAAAGCAAAGGGCTCTTGAGGAGAGGTTTGGTTCGTTTAGAGACTCGTATGACTCTGCGGTCCGACAAATTCAGACACTGAAGGATAGAAACCCAGGCACCTATGTCGACATACAATATTATGTGATACCAGAGGATCCATCCGTGAAGGTGCTTCATCGAGTGTTTTTCTCTTTTTCTGTATGCATCCAAGCTTTCACTTATTGTCGTCCAGTGATATGTGTAGACGGTACTTTTCTCACTGGCAAATACAAGGGTCAGATCCTTACCGCCATTGGTCAAGACGGCAAAAATCAGATTGTCCCACTCGCATTTGCTTTCGTGGAGAGCGAAAACACTGAAAGTTGGACATGGTTCTTCAGGCAGCTCAAAATAGCAGTTGTGAAAGACAAGCCCAATGTGTGCATCATTCATGATAGGCATGCAGGTATACTCAATGTCGTAAAACGGCTGACACAGCCAGGGCCGGAAGAGCAAACACCTTGGCTTGACATGCAGAGTCGGTGGTGCATGCGCCATTTGGGAGCTAATTTCTTCTCACAGTTCAGAAATAAGAACCTCATGAATCTATTCAAAAAACTGTGCAAGCAGAACCAAGAATGGAAGTACGATTCCATACGTGCAAATCTCGATGAATTCACTCAGAAACATGTGAGGGCAAGGAAAGCTGCGCAAAACACAGTCGTAGCTGCACATCAAGCAGCAGTAGCTGCACAGGTAGCTACTAGAGATGCGTCTGTGGAGGAAGATCCTATAGGGCTTTGTGACTTGCCTAGATTTGATCCACCTGGTACAAGGAGAAGGCTCGACAGATCGATCAAGAACTTCCAACAGTGGATAGAGCACAAGCCTTTGGAGAGGTGGTCTTTGCTACACGACACACATGGAGCTAGGTACGGTGTCATGACTACAAACCTAGCTGAGTCATATAACTTTGTCCTCAGAGGTAACAGGGCACTTCCACTTACATCCATAGTCGAAGGTATTCTGTATGGCACGATTTCATATTTTAGAGCCAGACGACAGGATGCTCAGCTCCTCGTCCTACGGAGAGCGCCATACCTTCAGTCGTACACACGTATGTTTCCTTTATACATTACTTCCATATTAACATGATTTATTGACATGACACTAACCATGTTAAATGTTAGGTTGTCGAGGAAGGGAAGTAGCAAGACCGCCACAGGTTGGCTACACAGGGTTGGGATGTATGTTCAAGAGTGGGACACCGCTACAGCCCTAGTCTGGGACTCGAACGCCGAGTTTAACATGAAAGAGTTTAACAGGTATTTGGATAGCTACATGAGCGCCACACGACTACGCATCGCGCAGCAATCTCATCCAGAGGAGATGCCGGGCGCGGATACTTGGGATAGTTATCTGATCCAGTCTACTGTAGGCAGCAAACAGCACGCGGTATGTTCTTCATCTAATGCACTTATTTATTACATAATTTTCCATCTATATATGGCGAACCTTGTGGTGTCACTTGCAGGCACAGATGTTAGTCGATCTTGAGACGGACAGTGCTTAGTACAGACGCTCTCTTTCGTCCGGACCCCTACTTATTCACCGGCAGGTCCAGGAGACCTGGCTGAGTCGCCTGGAGGAGAAGATACGGCGTATCTGCGGGGTTATCACGTGCACCCGCCCTTCGGACATTTCTCACCACCTGGCACCACAGCGTCCTCCGCGGCACTCGACCCACCACCAGCAGCAGCAGCCACCCTCGCCCCTACGACAGTCTCCCCGTCCACGGCTTACACCACAGACGACTCCGAGACCTCCTCCCCCAGACCAGGCTGGAGGTTCGACGTGGCATCAACAGTCTTCTTTCGACTGTTGGCAGCAGTAGCAACCACCTTTGCACGATGGAGGTTCGTCGTGGCAGCACCAGCAGCAGGAGCCTTGGGGTCACCCTCCCATGCCAAACTATGGGTTTCGCCCACAGCACAGCCACAGGGTATGTGTCTTACAAGATAAGTGAAAGGGCATTTATTGTCATAATCACTTTTGGTGTTCGTTAACAACAAGTAGATCATTTTACAGTTTGTCATTGTCCACAGGTTGGTATTATGATAAATGAACAACACCCTCACACTTGGGAAAGTCCTCATTCACTTGACACATTTCTGGAAACTCTAGACCGGAGTCTCCGATCTTCCAGGACTGGAGTCTCCGATGTGTTCCGGAGTTTCTGGACTTGTCTCTGGTGGAGTCTTCAGGATATGGGGTGGGACATTCTGACTAGGGGTCCGGAGCTTGCACCGGAGGATACTCCAGAGTCTCCGGACCTTGTTCAGTCCGGAGTCTCCGGTGTTGGAAGACCGAAGTCTTCGGTGTTGCTGGGTCAGGATTATTCTAGGTCATTCAGATGGGCGGTCCGGAGGCTGGTCCAGAGATTGGCCGGAGTCTCCGGTGTAGACCGGAGTCTCCGGTCTATAGATTGGAGTTCCGGTCTGACTTTTCTACAACGGTCAGAAAACGGTTCATGGAGGGGGCTGCCTATAAAAAGGGACCCTTATCTTCTTCCTCCAGCTGCTCGAGCTGCTCAAGAACACCAACCCCATTATAGCCACCAAATCTACAAGATCTCTTCATCCAACCATCCAAAGTCATTGATCTTTGGAGAATCGAAGGAGGAGGCCTTGATCTACATCTTCACCAAGAGAGATCTTCATTTCCCCCTCATTCACTTAAGGGCCCCCAAGCTCTAGTGTTTCATTGGAAACCCTAACTTTGATTTGGTTCTTACAAGCTTGTCTTTGATTTGTCTTGACAGCTTGCTTGTATTTGGGAGCCTCCAATTCAGTTGTGGATGTGTGCCCCGAACTTGTTGTAAAGGTGCCGGCTTCCACCTCGAAGGTTGCCGATATAGTGGAAGGTGAATCGAGCCCGTTGGGGTGAGATTCATCGGAGAACAAGGGATGCCTCTTGTGGCGTTGGTGGTTTTAAACCACCCCCTCTCCAAACGTAGACGTACTTCCCCTCAAAAGGAAGGAACTATGGGAAACAAATCCTTGGGTCTCCGCGTCCACTCCTTTGGTTACTTCTATCCTTTACCGCACTTTACTTACTTGTTCTTGATTAGTGTTGTGTTAGCTTGTGCTTGATTGACATATAGGTAAATTCACCATAGTTGCATATTCTAGAGAATTTACCTTTCTTGTCAAACCCTAATTTGAAAAGGAGTAAAATTTGAAGTAGCACCTATTCGCCCCCCCCCCCTCTAGGTGCCCATATGATCCTTTCAATTGGTATCAGAGCGTCGGCTCTTTATTTGGGCTTTACCGCCTAAGAGAATATGGGTAGCCACGATGGGGATGGTGGTGGTGAGCCGACCATGGTGACCATGGAAGATCTCAAAAACTTGGAAACAAGATTGAGCTCTTCCTTGGTCAACGAAGTCAAGAAGATGCTTGAGCAACTTCTTAAAGACAAAGATGGCTCATCACCCCCATCTCCTCAAGAGGATCTACCATTCGTTGTACCTAAAGGGAATACTTCGGTATCCCCCGAGGGTATGATGGTGGGGGGTAAACAAGACAACGCTAATTCCTCCACACACAATGATGGTGGGAAGGGTGAGCACCGTGATTCATGGTACTCTCTCGACCCTCCAATCCCCCACCCTCATGTGTACAATAGAGGTGACCCACCTAAGCTTGAAGAATCTGCTACTTTTGCTCAATGGCAATCACTAATGAGAACTCATGTGCGCAACTCTTGCATTGAACTATGGAACATCATCGAGCATGGACTCTTTATTGGAAATCCAAACAACTTGACAAGAAGAGTGGTTGTCAATAGTCAACTCAATGCCACTGCTTTGCATATGATTCAACAAGGACTGGGGACAAAGGATTATCCACACATTGAGCACTTTAGCATTGCCAAGGAAGCTTGGGATGCCCTCACTATATTGTTTGTTGGAAATGAGAGTATGAGGAGGAACCGATATGATGCTCTAAGCAATGAAGCCGAAGGCTTCTACATGAAAGAAGGTGGAGATCACGAAGACATGTACCGAAGGCTCAAGACCACCGCCACCGCTTTTAGAAATGTGGGTGCCTCACATGTGGATGATGCATGGATAAAAAGGAAATATGTGAGTGCACTCATGCCTTTTGAACCCACCGACTTGAAGAGCCTACAAGGAAGACACAACTATCATCTCATGACCTCAAATGAAGTTATGCAAGAGATGGCCGCTTTCAAGGTTGCCGCCAAGAATGCCAAAGATGCCCGTGCTCGTGCCCTTGGTATGAGCAATGTTGTCAATGTTGCTTTGAAGGCCAAAGTTGTGGACCATGGGGATGAAGATGATAGTGATGAAGGGCTCTCCATGGACCACCCCGATGAAGTCAATATTGCTCATAGTCAATATATGGCCTTCTATGCAAAAAACTTTTGGAAGAACCCCGCCAAGGCCAAGATGGAAATGCAAAGAAAAGGCAACCCAAATGGGAAAAAAGAAAATACAACTAGATTGAGAACTTGCTTCAATTGTGGTGACCGCTATCACTTTTTAGCAAGTTGTCCCTATGAGAAGAGAGAAGATCATGGGGGTAAGCTTGTGTTGAAGAAGACTCTCAAAGCGCCTTACAAGAAACCCTTCATCAAGAAGAATCCCATCAACAAGAAGTCGGGAGAAATTGTCTTGATCACTCATGAAGAATACTCCTCCGACAATGAAGATGATGAAGAAGAGGAAGAAGAAACGTCTAATGGTGTGGCGGCTCTAGCTACTACCTCTACTCCAACATTCTCTCTCTTCGATTCTCCAAATGAGAATTCTCCCATCAAGAACTTCACTTGCCTTATGGCAAGGGGAACGGAGGTATCATCATCATCTCACTCCACTCCCTTAGCTAATGATGAAACCGATGATGAGATGTCTCTTGATGTTAAAAAGGAATTAATTGCTTTTGATGAGTTCATTAATAAACTACAAGGGGATGCTAAGATACATTTTGGTAACATCCTAGATCAACTTTCCCACACACAAGAGCTCCTAGATGTAAGATGTAAACTTGGGCATGAACACATGATTGAACTAGAGGCTCTAAACAATGCTCTAGAAGAATAACAAGAGACTAGGTTGTCTCTTGAATTAAAACTTGAAGGGCTTGATGAGGCAAACAATGTTATCGTTAACAAACTCATCAAAGAGCGTGATCATGCTATTGCTAAATATAAAAGGGATAAAAAGGACAAGGTTTAGTTTGGTGTGGTTCATGAAAAACTTGCCGAGGACTTTAGTTTGCTTAACAAGGCTCACAAGGCTTTGAAAAGTGAACTCTTGTCACTCACAAAGTCCCATGAAACGCTTCAAACTCAATTGGCCAATATTCCTTCACCTAGTAACTTCATTCCATCTAGTAGTACAACTATTCTTGAAGAGAATGCTAGGTTGAAGGGGGAGCTTGCTAAGGCCACATTTCCACAAGGCAACAAGTCCATTGATGATCTTTTGAGTAAGCAAAGGCCTAGTGGTGATAAAGGGGGCATTGGATTTGTATCCAATTCTAAGAAGAAGAAGTTCAACAATAAGAAGAAGGCCAAGCCCACACAAGAAACTAACAAGGCCATTGTGGGTAGTAAGACCACAAGTGGTAAAACTATGTCTCATGATGACTTTGCGGGTAGTGCTAACCCTCACTATGTTCTAATGCGTGATTATTATGGTGATGTGTATGCACAATATGTTGGCCCATATGATGGTTATATTGCTTGGTCCATTTGGGTTCCCAAGACCCTTGTTGCTAACAAAAGAGGACCCATTGAAAAATGGGTACCTAAAAATTAGCTTGATCTTTTGTAGACATATGCTTTCGGAGGGTCAAAGTGGGTGCTTGATAGTGGTTGCACGAGTCATATGATCGGAAGCTCGTCTATTGTCAAGGACTTAAATCCAAATGATGATCAAATCACCGTGACATATGCCGACAAGTCAAAGTCTAAGGTAATGGGTTTGGGCAAGGTTGTGGTTGCTCACGACATTACACTCGTGAACGTCATGCTTGTTGAGACCCTTGGATACAATTTACTTTCAGTCCATGCTCTTGGAAAGATGGGTTTTGCCGTCTTTGTTGATGATGATATTGTGGTCCTCATGTGGTGCAAGTCTCTCAAGGTCGCTTTCGTTGTGTACGTCGAACATGACTTGTATGTGGTGGACTTTTCGGGGCAAGACACTACAAGTGCGATGTGCTTATTCGGAAAGGCCGATGTGGGTTGGTTATGGCATCGCCGACTAGCCCATGTCAATATGAGAACTTTGCAAAGTCTCCACAAGGAGGGCCATATTGTTGGACTAAAAAATGTTTCCTTTGCCAAAGATCGTGTTTGCAGGGCATGTGTTCTAGGGAAGATGCATGATGCTCCTCACAAGCCTAAGAACCGCATAAAGTCCACCAAGATCTTGGAGCTCCTCCACGTGGACCTCCTTGGTCCTCCATCTCATGCAAGTCTTGGTGGGAAGAAATATTGCTTGGTGATTTTTGATGACTTTTCAAGATACTCTTGGGTTTATTTCTTCAAGTTGAAGAGTGAGACTCAAAAGACCTTCATCTACTTCATCAATTTGGTCCAAAGGCAATACAATGTTCCCGTGTTGATTATAAGAAGTGACAACGGCACCGAGTTCAAGAACTACACCTTGAATGATTTCCTTAGTGATCAGGGGATTAAACATCAATATTCCGCTGCATACACCCCTCAACAAAATGGTGTGGCCAAGAGGAAGAACCGGACTCTTATTGAGATGGCTAGGACCATGTTGGTGGAGTTTAAATCTCCATATAACTTTTGGGCTGAAGCCATCTCCACCGCATGTCATGCTTCAAACCGGCTCTACCTCCGCAAAGAAATCAACAAGACTCCATATGAAATACTTACCGGTAACAAGCCCAACATATCTTACTTCCGGGTGTTCGGTTGTAAGTGTTTCTATCTCATAAAAGGTGTCCGTTTGTCCAAATTCAAGTCTAAAGCATTAGAGGGTATTTTTGTTGGCTATGGTCTCGAATCTCACAATTATAGAATCTATGATAAGCTCTCCGGAGCCGTCATAGAATCTTGTAGTGTGACCTTCGAAGAATATGATGGTCCCCAAGGGGGGCGTGTTGATGCTTGTGATGCAGATGATGAAATGCCTCAGGATGCCATAGGAAGAATGGGTGTGGGATATATCCGCCCCATTGAGGAACCCCTTATGGCGGATCGAGAAGAACTATGCTCCACTCAAGTGGAGCCCTCGTCTTCACAACATCAACAAGTTCCATCCACCAAGGAGGACAATGACTCAAGCCAAAGACTAGATGTAGACCCTCAACACGATGATCATAGTGACAACTCTAGTCAAGGGGAGCTTGATTCTTTCGCCCGGGTGTCAAGTGGTGCCAAGGTAATTGCTCAAGGAAGATGTCGTGGGAATGGTCACGGCAGATGCTGCAATCGGCAGCGAGTAGTAGAACGAGGGGCAAGGGCGGCCAGCCATCTGCGGTGCGAGATGAGGGCAAAGACACAGGGTTTTACCCAGGTTCGGCCCCCCGGAGGGTAAAGACCTACTCCTGCTAGATTGTATTATGGAGGTGTTACAATGGGCGAGCTCGGCGGCTAGGCGGCGAGTCGCTTGGGTGTATGAGGGAACGTGTCTCTACTCACCCCGTAGGGAGGTTTATATAGGCTCACCTCCCCTAGGGTTTACATATCTCAACCGATTCAGTTTACAACTTCGGTAATCGTTCAACCTAGTCCGACTGGGCCTATCTACTCGCCTGGGCCTTCAACTTCCAGTCGCTTGGTACCTTGCTGGGCTTTGATCCACTCGCCGTTCTGCAGGCCCACTCGCCAGCCCTTGGGCCAGTCGGAAACGTCCTGCTGAGTATACCCCAGTAGGCGTATCCCCATCAGTAGTCCCCGAGGCCGTCGTCGATTAGGCATAAGTGGCTGCTGGCAGTCGGAGTATACGGCTTCAAAGTAGGCATCCAGTCGAATCGTCGACGGCCTCCTGTATGAAGGAGAAAATCTGGCGAACCGAGTCGCGTCTTGAGCGAGTCAAGCCAACGGGACGTGGCCGCGGCGAGTGACCTAGCGAGCCGAGTGGCTGGAGTTGGACCGTCAGGCGTGGTCAAACTAGCCGTTAAGGTAACTCAACGGTAACTTTTGGCGTAATCATCGCGCGGTAACGGCCCCCTGATTTGGCGGGTAACTCCCGCTATATAAGAGGAATGGCAGGCAATCGTAGAGCCAACTGCCCACCACTTCTTCCGAGTGCACGCATTCTCTTTCCTTTGCTCCTTGATCCAATCGACCCGAAATCCTCCGACCTCCAACCAACCCCTCGGCTATGGCCCTTCTCACCGAACCATGGGGCAGGTCCAAGTGCACGAGGGCGCAGCTGGCCTCTTTCGAGGAGGCCGGAATCCTGCGAGCCGGCTGTTGGCGTATCCCCGCAGCCGGAGAAACGACCCCAAACCCGCGAGAGAGGGAGTTCGTCTGTTTCACCAGTCATCTCGAGCGGGGGTTAGGGTTTCCCACGTCTTTGTTCTTCCGGCGTTTTTGCGCCTACTACGGGATCCAGCCCTCAGATCTGGGTCCCCACAGCATCGAGCAGCTCGCCATCTTCGTGGCGTTCTGCGAGTGCTACTTGGGCTGCCGGCCCTACTTTCCCTTGTGGCAAGATCTGTTCCACGGACGGATCAGCCGCGAGGAGGCAGGCGGCCCAATGCTAGCCGCGGGCGGCCTGACGTTCCAGCTCAAGTCCAAAGCTTCCTTCTTCGATCTGATGCTGCCCGCCAAAGCAGCGAGCGACTGGAAGAAATCATGGTTCTACGTGACCGAGGCGACTCCGGAGGACGAGGCGGCGATCCCGCGGTACTCGGCCAACCGTTCCGAGCCGCGCCATCTCCAGGTCGGCAAGCTCCCCGACGACCAGCGGATGGTCGTCGACGAGATGCTCCAGGCCATCCGTGGTCTGAAGAAGAAAGGGCTCCAGACGATAAACTTGTACAATTGTTGGCTTGGGCGGCGGCTCGTTCCGCTCGCCCGACGCGACCATTACATGTATCAGTACACGGGCCGGGGAGACTCGACGAAAGCCTGCCTCGACGAGTGGAAGCTGGAGGACTATCTCCCAGCGTTGAAGAAGATCACCCAGGCGGTGTACGTGGATGCACAGGCCGGGGTCCCCCCTACACCGTGAAGCGTCCGGCTCCGACGGTAATTTCTTTATCTTGTTCGCAGTCGCAGCGTATGCAGTCGCGGTAATTCTAACTCTGTTTCGTATTCATCGCAGCTGTTCCAAGTGGTGGAAGGGTGGCTCCCACCTGCCGATGACGAGAGCCCGGGGCCATCCGCCCAGGACACAAGCGAATCGCCACCCGCGAAGGGCAACGAGGACGACGAGGACGAGTCCGAAGAAGAAATCGCCCCGCTGGTCCGAAAGACCCGCGGGCAACGTCAGCGCGAAATCGAAGCGAGCAGGAGCCTCGAGCGTCATGATGATGACGACGAGCTCCCAAAAACCACCTCGCGCCGCCAGGCCACTCCTTCGAAGAAGAAGAAGAAGGAAAAGGAAGCGAGCGCCCCTCCGAGGAGGAAAACGAAGCCGCCAAAGATGGCCTCGCCGCCGCACTCGACGAGCAGCTCTGATGCTCACAGCTCGGCCGATGACGGTGCGGCCCCGGCGACAACCGCGCTAGATGCGCCGTCTGTGGAAGCACCGCTGGCCTCGATGCCCCCGCCATTCGTGCCAGTCTCTGGGCTAGGGAAGGCTCCAGCCGCGGCGACTTTGCCTCACAAGGAGGTTCCGATTGGGGCGGCTTCGCCCCGCAAGGAGGCTCCGGCCGTAGCGGCTTCAGTTCGTGAGGAAGCCCCTGCCGAAGGTATCCCAGAGGCGCCAGCCGCAGCCTCGACAACGAAGAAGCCGTCCGTGTCCTGGGCACGCGACGTCCTGGAACTAGGGCTCAGTCGCCAACTGGGCCCCGAGCTAGAAAAACCGGCCGGCCTTCGCACAGGGCTACGCTTCATCCCGGTCGCGAAGTGAGTGCATTCGGCCTTCTCTATTTTCCATAGCTGTTTCGATTGTCTTTACTGATTCGACTGATGTGCAGGACCGGAGTGAAAAGGATGGGCCACCCGACCGTGGCCCAGGTACCCTCCCCCGCTAGCGGGGAGGATCCTTCCCGTAAGAGGAAGGCGGACGAGGTCGTTACCCCGGCGGATGGCAGTAAGAAGGCCAAGGGCGACGACATCGTCACTGTCTCTGACGACACGGCGGTCGCGCCGGCCGGCCCCGCGGTGGAGGCAGCCGCGTCTACGAAAGAGGGCGTTTCCTTGCCTGGAACGGCGGAGGCGACTTCCTTTGGAGCGGGTGCCTCTATCGCCACCTTCCCTCGCTTCGTGACCAAGGCGGCCGCGGCGAGCGGGGCTGCATCCCCGAGCCTCGCTCCAGGGACCGTCGATGCTGAAGTCGACCAGCGTCGTGGGCACACGCCAGCGTTACTCGCGTCCGTGGACGCGATGCAACTTCATGGCATGCTTGGCGCAGCCATCCAGGTATATCCAGTCCCCGAGGATCAGGTCGGTGTTTTGCAGCGGCTTGATTCTTATTATTTTCTCGTCTTTTACTTTCTCCAGTCCCCGAGTGCGCACGCGCTAAATTTCAGCGGGGTGGGCACTTGGGAATTTCTTGATTGCCAGTCCCCGAGTGCGCACTCGCTGAATTTCAGCGGGTGGGCACTTAGGAGGTTCGTTTTTACTGACTTTTTTGATGATGTGCAGGGTCTGCAGCTCGAGTCGGCGGACCGACTGGCCGCGCAACAGCGTGCTGAGAAGGAGCTGACCACCATCCAGGAGGCGAACAAAGAGCTTCAGGCTGTTGCTGCGAAGGCAGAAGAAACTCGCCAGGAGCTTGTCCCTGCTGGTGAGTTGGAAGCGGCGCGATCTGCTCTGGGCGATGCTGAACAGCGGGTCGCTGACCTCGAGCGCGAGCTGCGGGAGGCGAGGGAAGAAGCTAGCTTGGCGGACGGGCGGGCTAGGGCCGCCATTGCAGCCGCGGAGGAAGATCGCAAGGTGTCGGAAGTCCTTATTGCTGGGCTTCAGGACGACCACACGTCGCTTCAGTGCTTCATCACGGGGCTCGCCCGCCCGTTGCTTGGTGTGTGCATCTTCCCTTTCCGTTAGTTGGGGTTTTTGTGGTGTCCGTCGCACTCATCATTGTCTCCTTCTCGCAGGTCGCGTTATTGGTAGCCAAGAAGAGGCGAGCTCACTCGACGCGAGGCAGTGCGTAAGCATGCTCGTCGACTCGGCTACGCTATCGGCGACGTGCATCCGCGCCTACCTTCAAGAAATGTCGCCCACGGAGGTTATTCCCAGCGACCTCGTTGAGGTGTGGGAGTATTTGGAGAAGGCGCCCGCGGTTGTTGAGTTCATGACGCGGTCGGCGTTTCGGCGTGGAGCGTCGACAGCGCTGAGCCTTGGGCTCGCCCACTTCCCCGAGGATTTCGACCTCGACGATGTGACGAGTGGGTATCCCTCGTCGACTGGCGCGGTGGACCTGTCCGAGGTTCTCAAGTTGCAGGAGCGTGCCGCCGCGTACTCGGAGCGTGTCTGGGCGATGGGCGACCTCCTTCCCTACCAGGAAACGGTCGTCGCGCCGAACGACCCCGAGCCGCCGCATCGTGACTTCAAGGTCGAGCAACCTTTTCGCTCGGCGATGGCGGGTGAGCTGACGACGTATCCGTCAAACCCGTACACCGCGTTCATCCGTAGGCGCCGGGATTCTGGCGAGTCGTCGTCGAAGCCTGCAGAATAGGGTAGTTTGCCTGGATGTGTTAGCAGCAGTTCTGCCACGCGGGCATAATTTGTAATATAAGACAATGCAATATGCGATTGAATGGGACGTCGTGTCCATTTTGCTATTCGTTTGTGTGTTTTGGATTGATTTTGGACGAGTCCCCGAGCGCGTCCGCCCTTTTGTGGGGTTTACCTCGTATATGATGTTTGTTGTTATCATGTGTTTTGTTGGTTTAGTCGACTCGCCCGAGCTCGGAGAGCCAGTCGCAAGGCGACTCCCTTGAGTGCTCTGTACTTTGCCGTTTTCCCGTACGCGAACGGGGTCGGGTGGCCGAGTCCCCGAGCGTGGTACTTGGTAGTTCTAGGCGCGACTCGAGGGTGGTTGAGGACTTAGCGCGTTAGTGTGAGCGCGTCACTCCTGCCTGGCCCGGAGGGTCAGTCGCGTGGCGAGTCCCGGGCGTGCTCTCTTACTTGGCGTTTTCCCTGACCGATCGCGACGAACTGGTATTCAGTCCCCGAGCGTGGTACTTAGCCGTTCGAGTCGCTATGCCGAGGATGTGGAGGACCAAGGTCGCTGTGAGAAGCGAGGGCAGTTGTCTTGGTTCGTAAAACCAGTCGAGCTGGGCGACTCCAATGGGGCTCCGGATTGGCGTTTTTCGTGGACGACGCAAGACCTGAAATGATTCAGTGCTCTTGCATCGCACTACTTAGCCGTGCCGATCGCTGTACCAAAGGTTGACTTCTGCATTTTAGCATGACGCTGTTTTTACGAGTGCGAGTGGCACAAGGCATGGAGAGTAGACGCCATTGGCGGTAACCGTTTCTTTTATTTCATAGCGACTGGAGAGTACATGTGTGGGGTTCTAGGAGTAGAACTTCCGGAGGAGATTTACATTCCATGGTCGCTGGACGTCGAGTTTGCCGTCCCCGCGGACGTCGATGAGGTAGTAGGCGTCGTTGCCGAGTACGCGCCCGATGGCGAATGGGCCTTCCCACGGAGGGGAGAGCTTGTGCATGCCCTTCTTGTCCTGGATGAGGCGTAACACCAGGTCGCCTTCCTGGAAGGTGCGGGTTTTCACCCGTCGGCTGTGGTAGCGGCGGAGTCCTTGCTGGTAGATGGCGGTGCGTGACCGAGCGAGGTCGCGTGCTTCGTCGAGCTGGTCGAGCCCGTCTTGGCGGGCCAGTTCGTTTGCGGCCTCCGTATAATGGACGACCCGCGGAGAGTCGTGTTCGAGGTCGGTCGGCATGACTGCTTCGGCGCCGTAGACCATGAAGAAGGGAGTGAATCCCGTTGATCTGTTAACCGAGGTGCGGATTCCCCAGACGACGGAGGGCAACTCTTCGACCCAGCATCCAGCGGTGCGCTCGAGTGGTACTTGGAGTCGCGGCTTTAGGCCGTGGAGGATGCTTTGGTTGGCGCGTTCCGCCTGGCCGTTGGATTCCGGGTGGGCGACTGACGCGAGGTCAAGCCGGATGTGGTGCTCTTCGCAAAATTCGGCCATTGCTCCCTTGGCGAAGTTTGTGCCGTTGTCCGTGATGATACTGTTGGGGAACCCGTAGCGATATATGAGCTCGCGTAGGAATTTAGTGGCGGTCTTCCCGTCGCATTTCCGGACTGGCTGGGCCTCCACCCACTTGGTGAATTTGTCGACGGCGACTAGCAGGTGGGTGTAGCCGGAGGGGGCTTTCTTGAAGGGGCCCACCATGTCCATGCCCCATACGGCGAATGGCCAAGTGATGGGGATCGTTTTGAGTGCTGATCTTGGTACGCGCGTCTAATTGGCGTGCTTCTGGCACCCGGCGCATCGCTAGACGATGTCGACGGCGTCGGCGTGTGCGGTGGGCCAGTAGAAGCCGTGTCGCATAGCCTTGGCGACCAGGGAGCGAGCGGCGGCGTGGTGGCCGCAGTCTCCTGAGTGAATGTCGTGGAGGATTTTGCGTCCTTCAGCCGGTTGGACGCAACGTTGGAACACACCGGTGACGCTGCGCTTGTGTAGCTCGCCGTCGATGATGGCGTAAGACTTGCATCGGCGAGCGATCATCCGAGCGTTTGTCTCGTCTGCTGGCAGAGTGCCGGTTTCCAGGTAGGCGATGTAGGGCTTGGTCCAGTCGTCTGGCTCGGTGATGAGTGCGACCAAGGCTGCCTCTGGTTGGAGTGGGACTCCGATGTCGATCTCCCTCGGGGGAGAGACTGACGGCTTGGAGATTGTGTCGAGGAACACGCCGGCGGGTGGTGCGAGTCGAGCCGACCCGATGCGAGAGAGGGCGTCGGCCTCCTCGTTTTTTCGCCTGTCGATCCACTCGACAGAGTAGCCGGTGAAGTGGCCGCCCAACTTATCCACCTCTTGGAGGTACGCCGCCATGGTAGGGGAGATGGCGTCGCAGGTGCCGGCGACTTGTCCCGCAACGAGGTCGGAATCTCCGTAGCATCGGAGGCGATTGACGCTCATCTCCTTTGCGGCTCGCATGCCGTGGAGTAGGGCCTCGTATTCAGCCATGTTGTTGGTGCAGGGCGTGAATTCGAGGCGGAGGATGTAGCGGAGCTTGTCGCCCTTTGGTGAAGTCAGCACTATCCCCGCTCCTGCACCGTCCGCGTTCTTGGACCCGTCGAAGTGCAGGCTCCAGTAATGGAGGTACGGCAGCTTCTCTGGCTGCTGGGCCTCCTCCCAGTCGGCGATGAAGTCTGCCAGTGCCTGTGACTTAATCGCCCTTCGTGGCTCGTATTTAATGTTGTGGACGCCGATCTCGACGGCCCACTTGGCGACCCGCCCGGTCGCCTCGCGATTGCGGATGATGTCTTGTAGCGGCGCTGAGGAGACGACCGTGATCGGGTGCTCCTGGAAGTAGTGCGGCAGGCGCCGCTGAGCCCTGAAGACCGCGTATACTAGCTTTTGGTACTGTGGGTACCGCTGGCGCGATTCGGTGAGAACCTCGCTGATATAGTACACCGGCCGCTGAACCAGGCGCTCCTTTCCTTCCTCTGGTCGTTCGACGACCATTACAGCACTGACAACACGCTCGGACGCCGCGACGTAAACCAGCATAGGTTCCTTGTCAGCGGGTGCGGCGAGTAGTGGTGCGGCGAGTAGCACCTTTTTGAGGTCGCGGAGCGCGTCGTCCGCCTCCTTGTCCCACTGGAAGGTGGGGTTCTTGCGCATCAGGCGGTATAGTGGCATTGCCTTTTCGCCTAGGCGGGGGATGAAGCGACTGAGAGCCGCTACTCGCCCGGCCAGCTTCTAGACGTCACGCAGGCACTCGGGTTTGCCGAGCCGGGCGATCGTGTCGATCTTTGTTGGGTTCGCCTCGATCCCTCGTTTGGAGACGACGTACCCCAGTAGTTGTCCGGCGGGTACACCGAAGGTGCACTTGCCTGGGTTGAGCTTTATCTTGTACTTCCGCAGATTGGCGAAGGTCTCTGCCAGGTCGGCGAGTAGGTCGCCTTGGCGAGCGGATTTCACGACCACGTCGTCGGTGTAGACGTGGATGTTGCGGCCAATTTGGCTCGCGAGGCATTCTTGCATGCACCGCTGGTAGGTTGCCCCGGCGTTCTTGAGGCCGAAGGTCATGGCGGTGTAGCAGAAGGCCCCGAATGGCGTGATGAACGCCGTCTTCTCCTCGTCTTCGACAGCCATTTTGATCTGGTTGTACCCCGAGTAGGCATCGAGGAAACATAGCGACTCCGAGCCCGCGGTTGAATCGATTATCTGATCGATCCGCGGGAGGACGAACTGCTCCTTTGGGCAGGCGCTGTTCAGGTTTGTGTAGTCGATACACATTCTCCAGGTCCCGTTTTTCTTCTCGACCAGGACTGGGTTTGCCAGCCACTTGGAGTATTTGATTGGCCGGATGAAGCCGGCAGCGAGTAGGCGCTGCACTTCCTCGGCGATTGCTCGACGACGTTCTTCATTGAAGGGCCGTAGCGACTGCTTGACAGGTCGCACTTTGGGGTCGGCGTTTAATTTGTGCTCAGCGAGCTCCCTAGGGACACCGGGCATGTCGGAGGGTTTCCATGCGAAGATGTCCCTATTCTCACGAAGGAACTCGATGAGCACGCCTTCCTATGCTGGGCTCATGCCCATCCCGATCGTCACCGTCTGGCTGGGGTCGCCTGGGACCAGCTCGACAGTGCGGGTGTGCGTCGTGGCCTCAAAGGTTGAGGTATTTGTGCCCTCTGAGTTGGGCTTCTTGAGTATTGTGGGATCGTCATCGTTGACCCCGCTCGCGTATTTGGTGAGCTCGTCGGCGTGATTAGTTTCTGCCGCGATGACAGCGTCGGCGAGTTCGGCTCCTTTGGCCTCGCATTCGGCGGCCATGTCGGGGTCGCCGTTGATGGTGATGACGCCGCACGGCCCGGGGAGCTTCATCGCGTTGTACGCGTAGTGGGGCGCTGCCATGAATTTAGCAAACGCCTGGCGCCCCAGGACGCAGTGGTAAGGGCTGTCGAAGGGCACCAGCTCGAAGACGATCCGCTCGGTGCGGAAGTTTGCCGGACTACCGAAAGTGACTGGCAGCGTGACTTTGCTGATCGGATATGCCTTCCGACTGGGGACGATGCCGTGGAACGTGGTGTGGGTTGTCTCGATCATCGACTGCGGGAGCCGCAGCCGCCTGAAGGTGTCGAGGTAGAGGATGTTGATGGAGCTGCCGCCGTCCATCAGTGTCTTGGGGAGCCAGTAGTCGCCAACCTTGGGCTTGACCACCAGGGCGACTCGTCCTGGGTACTCGATGCGTGGCGAGTGGTCTTGCCGACTCCAGGTGATGGGCTGTTCCGACCAGTTCAGGAACTGGGGGACGTCTGTTTGGGCCACCGCGTTGACGGCGACGGCGCGGGCGATGACCTTCTTCTCGCGCTTCGTATTGAAGCCTGTGAAGGTGTGGAGCGAGCCGGCTACTTTGCCGAATTTTCCGCCATTTGGCGGGTCGTTGTCGGTGTCCTCCCGCGCGTGCCGTGCCTTCTCGATTTCCCTGAGGGTGTGGCAGTCGGCGGTGGTGTGCGTTGCGGGCTTCCCTTCCCTGCTGTGGAACGCACATGGTTGGTTGAGGAGGGCCGCAGGATCGAATCTTGGCTTGTTCTTGTAATTGCCGTCGTCGCGCCGTTGCCCTCCGTCGCGGCGGTAGCTCTTGGGCTCGCGCTGTGCATGCCCAGCGTTGGCGACGAAGTCGACTCGCCCGTCGCTGCGGCGCTTGCCGGTGAGGCGGGTGCCGCTGTAGCGTAGGTCGGTTCGGCGTCCGCCGTCGTTGCCGCCCGTGCGGCGTTGCCCCCCTGACTCGTCGTCGGTTTCCTGGTTTGGATCCTCCTCGGCATACCGTTTGGCGATCTCGAGGAGGTCGGGGATGTTGTCGAGTGTGCGGGAGTGTCGTTTGAGCTTGGCGACTAAAGGTTCATAGCGGCACGAGGTCTTGAAGCAATGGATCGCGGTGTCCGGGTGGATGCCGACCGCGTTGTACCAGAGCTCTTGCCACCGTTGGACCCAGTTGCGGGTCGACTCGCGGGGTCCCTGGACGCATCGTTCCAGGTCCTCGATGGTGGTGGCGCGGGTGTAGGAGCACTCGAAGTGCCTGACGAAGGCGTCGCGCATTTCCTCCCAGGAGTCGATGCTGTCCTGGGGGAGCGTGTTGATCCACTGCCTGCACGTCCCCTCCATCATCAGTGGGAGGTAACGGGCGGCGAGTAGGTCAGTGTGACCCGCGATCCCCATTGCCATGAGGTATGTGTCGAGCCAGACTGCGGGGTCGTACGAGGATTCGTATTTTTCTATCTCCTTTGGCGCCTTGAAGTTTGGCGGGTACTCCTCGCCTCGGATCATTGGTCCGAAGCACTTAGGCCCGAGTCGACTGAGCGACCCCATGGGCTCGCCATCGCGGCGATTAGTTAGGGTGTGCCGTAAGTCGTCGGGCTGGCGTGCGCGCCAGTTTTGGTTGTTGATGATGTGAGTGCGGGCGTCGATGGGTTGTCCGTTAGCGGCGACGAGGTTGGTCGCCGGCCTGGGATCGTTGGTGGAGAGCGCCGCGTTCGCAGGTCGGTGTTGGAGCTGCAGTGGCTCTGGTGGCGGGCAATTGAGGGTGTTTGCCGCTGCTGGGCGGCCGCTGGAGGCCGCTCTGCTTCCCGAGGAACGCGAGTATACTCGACCTTGCGAGTCGGCGCCCGCTCTCTGCTGCTCCACGGCCTTCGCGAGAAAGGCCTTGACGTATTCGATCTGTAGGGCACCGTTGCCGGTCGCCGTGATGCTGTCGACTGCTGCTCGGCCTGCCACGAGGTTGTCCATCGGGGTGGAGAACAGTGGAAGGCCGTTTGCGTCTCGCTCTCGTGAAGAGACAACTATCCGCGGCTGGTCCCTGGGAGGGGTGCGGTTGGGTGGTGGTGGCGCACCCATCGCCGTCGATCCTGGCGGGGGCCGGGCGCTTCCTCCTGGGGGCGCGTTCTCGCAAATTGCGCGCTCGGCTATGCGGGCCGGGTCGTTTTCGTCGTCGAAGTTCAGGGCACGCCCTTGAACGGTGGGGTTCAGACGTGACCTGATCCGCTGCTGGTGGTAGCGCGACAGCTCCTGCGCCGTTACCTGCTCAAGGCGAAATTTTTCGCGCTCGGCCTGCTCCTTGCGCACCGCCTCCGCCAGTTTCAGGCGGAGTTCCTCGACCTCCGTCGCCGTGGCGTTAGGAGGGATTGGGGTGGAGAAAGGATCCTCCGGCGGATCGGTGCCGGTGGCCATGTAAGCCGCGGCGTGGCGACTGGTTCCATCGCGGGGATCGGCGGAGTTCTCTGACCCGGAATCGAATTCGAAGATCCCGAGGATGGAGGGGTCCTCGAAGTCTCCCGCGTTGGAGACCTGGGCGATGGAGCCCGCGGACGAGGCCGCGGTGATGGATCCGGCGAGTGACGCCGGGGTCGCCGAGTCGGCGTCGTCGGTGAGGGCCGCATCTTCTGCGGCCGCTGAATTCCCGGCCACGTTGCTGTGGGCCGAGTTGTACTCGGAGGCGAGGCGGTGGATCGTGCGGACCTGGCTCTCGGAGAGCCGATCGCGTGGCGGCGACTCGCGGATGCGAGCCGAGTCCTCCGAGACGATGACGTCGGTGAGGCCGACGAAGAGGTTGATCGTGCCGACTGGCAGGATCACGCTGTGCGTGACGGGTCGCGCCGCCGGGACGTAGCTGCTCGGCAAGATCTGGAGCATCTCGCCGATCGCTATCATGCGGCCGGTGGCGACCGTCTCGTTGATGGGCAGATTGGATCTCGCCGCAGAACACCGGCCAGACCGGCCAGGCCCCACGGTGGGTGCCACTGTCGTGGGAATGGTCACGGCAGATGCTGCAATCGGCAGCGAGTAGTAGAACGAGGGGCAAGGGCGGCCAGCCATCTACGGTGCGAGATGAGGGCAAAGACACAGGGTTTTACCCAGGTTCAGCCCCCCGGAGGGTAAAGACCTACTCCTGCTAGATTGTATTATGGAGGTGTTACAATGGGCGAGCTCGGCGGCTAGGCGGCGAGTCGCTTGGGTGTATGAGGGAACGTGTCTCTACTCACCCCGTAGGGAGGTTTATATAGGCTCACCTCCCCTAGGGTTTACATATCTCAACCGATTCAGTTTACAACTTCGGTAATCGTTCAACCTAGTCCGACTGGGCCTATCTACTCGCCTGGGCCTTCAACTTCCAGTCGCTTGGTACCTTGCTGGGCTTTGATCCACTCGCCGTTCTGCAGGCCCACTCGCCAGCCCTTGGGCCAGTCGGAAACGTCCTGCTGAGTATACCCCAGTAGGCGTATCCCCATCAGAAGATCTGTACAAACTGCTTTGAAACAAGCTCAAATTGATGCTAGAAGAGCACTTGATCATGACCAAGGTCAATCTTTGCCTCTAGATGAAGAGGATGATTCCAATGATGATCAAGGTCAAGTTAATGGTCAAGACGAGGATCAAAATGATGAAGAGGGTCCCCCAAGAAACATGTAAGAGGTCCCAACCTTCAATAAGGTAGTGATCCCTGTGTTTACAATGCTAGTCCCTGGATCAATAGCTAGCATCCACAGTTAAGTTGTAATATCAAGAAACAAAGGTCATAATACAACTTTATAACCAGGAATTAAATAATTTATTACATCTTACATAGCTCATTTGGCTATCTCATTACAATGCAGCAGAATATAACAATAGCATGGGTCCTTCATCTTCAAAGTGCCACAGGCAGTCATGTTGGTTGTAGACTTGTAATCCTAATCAATAAAATTCACAAACATCAAACAAACCTATAACATAATAAGTTACAGCCACAAGGGTCAATACATTTGAATTGTATTGGCAAGTGATACTATGGTAGTATAGTGGAGTCTATCATCTATATGCATTTGGCTAAGTGGAGCTTAGGCTTGCTTTGCTCAAAATAGATTTTCCTTATCATTTGTAAACACTAAGTTTTTGCTTGACAAAATCACCCAAGGCATCTCCCAATAGAAATTGGTGATCCTTCAACCCTTGTTCAACCACAAGATTTTAACTTAGAAATTTGGATGAGGAGATTCTTGATAGATTCCATGTCTTGATGCTCAAATTGTCCTTTACCAGGGACATGGCTAAGTACTTAGATTTTACACTCTGCAGAGGTGGTGCACTTTCCCCACAAGACTTGATTTTCACCAAGACAGGACCTTTCAGAAGCCTTCCCTTAGACCAAATGGACGCGTTCCAACCTATCATCCCACTACCACCAACTGTCCAAATGGCTAAGTTATTGCAACCTATGTGATCCAGGCAGAGCCCATATTGCCATGTGGCTGCACTAGAATCTTCTTAACATTTGGCCTCTCAAATCCCTTTGTTCATGGGTGGCCATCCACAAGTGAGATACCAAGTTTTCCCCAGTATACTGGACTTGGTGATGCCCAAGTTTTCCCCAGCATACTGGACTTGCATAACCACTCAACACAAACCATTCTCTCCATTCCACCCAGGTGATTCATTCACTTAGTTGTTTTATCAAACAAAACACAAGTCCTTGACTTAGAAATATTCCATAGTATGAATATATTCCACCCTTGTTTTCTACTAGCTAAGCTAAGCATGATGGTAGTAGGAAGATCTTAACTTAGGAAATTTCTACTAAAGTTTCATCTACTAGGATTTCCCATGGCATAGTTTACACTTAGCAAAAATTCCATGCAAGTCCTACTTTAGAAATATCACTAATGCATAGTGAAAATAATGGGACAAAAGTATGAAGCATCACTTGCCTTTTTGGTACAGAATATAAGTTCACTCCTTGATCTTTCAATGATCACACTCTTCAAATTCCACTACAATTCAATCAAGCAAGGCACAATTTCAATCTACCATTCAAGCAAACATCACATAAAATAATAGAAACAAAGCAATGCATGCAAGTATGCCAAAGATGGTTTTTATTTGGAAAAGTGGTTTCTAATAGGTTGTAAACATTCTAAAACATCTATTGATCCTATTATAAAAGTGGCAAAACCATTTGCAAAAGATTTTACCCATAAACCATTTTTAAACCAAATCAATATTTTATGTGGTTTGAAAATGCCTTTAGCAAAGCAATAATATTTATAGGGTTCACCAAATACATTTTTAAATCATAAAACTTGTATTTTGGGGTCAAAGAGTTTAAATAAAAACATTTCCCAAAGGTTTTTCTCCAAAAAGTATTTTCAACATATGAACAACATTTTTATTTGACTAGAAATGTTTTAAATCAAAGATTTATTATTTTGCTTCACCAAATATGTTTTTGAAACCACAAATTTATTTCTATGGTCAGTAGGTTCAAAACAAACCATTTGCCAAAGATTTTATCACCAAAATAATTTTAGGAAGAATTTTATATTCAAAATATGCTTACACAAGTTTCTGCAAAAACAACCATTTTAACAGAAGCAATTTACTAAACAAAGTGCATGTTATAAAGTACTTGTCTTTCTAATTCCATTGATATAAAATTTGAAAAATTTGGACGTGTGGTTTGAAAGTTATGAATTTTGCAAGTTTGAACATCTATTAGAATAGTTTTTGTTTTTAAAACAAAAGGCAGGCCACGCGTCTTGTCCTGATTGGTCCATACCAGTTCATGTGGATCGGCCTACGCGGTGCGTTAGATTAAAGTGGAATCGTGCGGCTCTGTTTCAACCATACCCATTTGATAAGTGGATCAATCGTATCTGATGGATCAAGATCCTACGGCCCTAAGCAACTAACCCTAAACGGGCGGCGCTAGCGGCGGCGTCAGGCGGTGGCGCGCTCAGACGAGGGTGGTGCTGGCGATGCAAGAAGCAAAAGAGACAGGGGAGGGGATCACCGAGATCGCCGTGCTTCGCTGATGCTCAACGTGTCCTTGTCTGTTGAAGGGGCGCTCGAGGTTGCTGTCAATCTCTCGCCGGAGTTCGTGGAACCGTCGGGTGCGCTCAGATGATGTTTAAGACGAGGCTTCAGAGCATGCCAGAGAAAAAGGGGAGCATGGTTAGATGCGCGGGAGAGTGGTGAGTACACGCGTGTGCAGGAGAAGGAGAGGGGCGGTCAGGCGCTACCTGGGAAACTCGTCGGAGAAGGAGCAGACGGCGGCGATGCTCAGACGAAGACGGAGTCGACGATACAGGGCACGCGCGGCTGAGCGGACGGCACTGGGAGATGCATCAGTGGCCAAGGAGTGTGCTCGTGTGGTCGAGGAGGCGAGGGGCGACGGGGTTTGGCCGGAATTGTGGCCGGAGTGTCGTCGGAGCAGCGACAGTTTGAGTTGCGATTCAATCAGCCTAGGGGCAGAGGGGGAATGGTGAGCGAGGGGAAATGGAGAGGGGGCAGAGGGGGTTAATCGAGCGTGGTCGCAGGGGATATTAACTGCTGCATTAACGTGAATTGATGCTGATAATTTCTGCCAGAAACGGTCGAGGAGGGAAGGCGCGGTCACCACGGGAGAGGACGACGATGAGGTGGCAGTGGGGCAAGGTCGTCAGCGAGTGAGAGAGAGGGGAGGTGGGTCCAGGCAGTCAACGAGGGAGTGGGTCTGTTCTGCGGTGGGAAAACGTTTCGGGGAGGGGAGTGGGCTGCTAGGCTGGATTGGGCCTGCTGGGCAAGTTAGCTTTGTTTCATTTTTTTGTACTGATTGTTTTTCCTTTTCCTTTTCTATTTATCTGTTTTCATTTTGTTTAAACATTTCAAACAACTATTAGAATTTAAACTTCAACCAAACTTTGAGTATAATCAAATACTGTTTAGTAATACATTTTAAAGTCAAATTTTAGGATATTATATTTATTCTTTTTAGGGCATATTAATTAATTAAAATAGGCCCTTGTTTTAATTCAAATAAGATTTAATAATGTTTCCAAATCTTTTCATTAGGTTTTATTTATTTATTTGGGTGTCAAATAATTCACTTTGAATTATTTGGAATATATTCAATATGATTTATAAATCATTTGAAATGGGTATTTGTTTTTATTCCAATGAAATCAATTATAATTTTAATTCCATAAATTTTATTTAGGTGAATTCTTTGATTCCATATTAAGTTAATTAGATGAATTTTAATTCACTTGGGTAAACTCCAAATACTATTTTCCCATGATTTAAAATAATCATTCTTATTAGGGATTTGTTTTTATTCAAATAGAAATAGAATTTGGTTAATGCCACTTTATTTTATTTGGAAAATTCTTTATCCTTTTATTTTATTTGGACTTGGATTATATTCATTCCATTTGCTTATGATTTAGGTCAAGATTTAATTTGGTCTTTAAATATTCCTTATTTAATATTTCTTTCTTTATCTTATAATATCCATATCTTTTTATTGATAGATCCAAACTTGGTGATTCCAATTGGTAAAATCTTATTTAATATTTGTTTATCCTTTTAAATACCTTTAGGATTATTTTCTCACCATTTGGTATGGATTTCTAGATAGGTGCTATATTAGCTTTGGAAATTCAATTCCCTTATCTTCTTAAATTCATAAGATTTTATTTATGGTTCCAAATTAAGTGAAACCAATTCATATGGTTTTTATATTATTTCTATTTGTCATTCTTGATCATTTTGAAATGTTTGTTGACAAATTTTTATATGGATCAAATCCATAGGCTTAGAGATAACTTGGAAATGTTTTTCTTCCATTAGGGTTTTAGGGTTTTGGTTTATTTTCCAAGTGTTTAAATTTTCAAGATGCTTTTATGAAGGAAGCATTCCACTTGATTTGAATTTAGTTGGATTCAAACATTAACCAAAGTTTGTTCAAGATGGGATTTTAAGTTTGCATTTAGAATCAAAAAGTTTCTTTTCACCCTAAATTTCAACAATTACTTATTTTGTTTATTTATTTTTCACATTACAAAATTTGGAAAATTTTGGGATGTGACAGGCTACCACCCTTAAAATAAATCTCGTCCCGAGATTTGGGAAAGATAGGAGTTACAAGTTGGCTCAAAGCAACTAGGGTACTACCACCCTTAAAAAAAATCCAACTAGATTACATCTTGGCTTGCTTGGGATCTTGATGAAATCTTTCTGGACATACATCTGAATAGTGTCCCTTGTTTCCACACTTGAAACATGTGACAAGGCTGAGGTCCTTCATAGGCTTTATCTTGTGCTTCATCTTTTCTGGACAGTTGCTTGCATAATGTCCTTGATCACCACAATTGTAACATGTGACAAGATTGAGTTCCTCACGTATCTTCTGTGGACAAGTGGACACATAATGGCCTAGATCTTTGCAGTTGTTGCACCATACTTGGTTGATTTCCTTATACTTCTTCTTCTCTGGACATTCATTGGCATAGTGTCCCATCTCTTTGCAATGGCAACACTGCACTTGACTTTTGTCCTTCTTCTTCTTGGGTTTCTCCAAAGCTAGGAGTGCTTCTAGTTCATGCTCTTCATTATCTCAAAGGTGGTAAGTTTCCAGGTCTCCTTGATCTTTTCCTTGGGTAATACATATGTCTCCTCTTTGGTCCATCAAATTGAGTCATATTGCATGGAGGTGCAAGCTGAGATTTTCCTTTGTCTTCACCCTTCTTAGTAGAAGTTGTTCTCTCATGGAAGTCTGCAATCTGTTGTTGTACTCCACCTTGTTTCCTTTGTTGAACTATGGAATAGATGGGGCATTGGATAGGGACATGATTATTTCCTTCACATAGGAAACAAGTGGCTTGAGATGTGGGGCATTGATTAGTTGGATGTTTCTCTTCAAAATTGGGGCATTGATCTTCATGCTCTTTGGAAGAGTGATCCTTGTGTCCACAAACATTGCAAGCTTGGGTTCCTTCTAAAATATCATCTTTGACATCCTTGTTGTCATAAACTCCTTGGTAAGGGTTGCTTATCATGTTGATCATTTGATTGGTCATCCCTTGCAGCAATTGGGATTGATTTTCCAAAAACTTTTGCAAGGTTGGGTCTAACTCATTGTTGTCGGCTAAAAACTGAGTTGTCATCTGATTCAAATGGGTTTGGTTTACTAGTAGTTGTTCTCTCATGTACAGCTCTTAGTTGTTGTCACCATTCTTGATGTTCGAGTTTCTTGGAGTAGTCATCTGTTTGGGTTGGATTGGGATTAGAATAGGCAAAAGATTTCTAAGGAAGAATTCTAATCACACACATCACAATTCACACAAGCAAGGTGCAAGCAATCACAAACAATCATTCCACTCAAACAACAAGTTTCAAGCACATTTTTAGGCAACAAAATATTTTTGCTACACCACATAGGTTGGTGGGTTTGATTTAAACTAAATATGGTGGTCCAACTATATGGTTCACTTGAGATCCTTCCATTATTCTTTGTTGTTTCTCCTTGAATGAGATCATGGTTTCCTTAGAAAAATTCTTGTGTCTTGGTCACAAAACTCCAAAGGTGATGGTGGTTCCTTCTAAGTTGTGTTTCCTTAGTCTGCAAGTCTTGAGTAATATTTCTTGTCTCACTTGTAGTCCTTAGTGATATCCAAGTTGAGTCCTTGGTGAAAATAAAGTTGAAATCTTTGATGATGTTTGATGTTGAAGTCATTTGAGTTGATGAAGTCCTTTGCACATGGTGAAGTCTTTGGCCATGGGGTAGGCTTTGTCCATCAAGTTGAAATAGACAAGATGTAGAATCAAAACCAAAATGGTTGAGTAAATAGTTTACAAGATTGTTTGTAAATAAGTTTTGGAACAAATACAACTCCTATTTTCTAAGGGGTTTTGTCCAATCCTAGGGTTACAAATCCTACAGGCAACACAATGCTCTGATACCATATGTAATAGGTCGGAACCTTCAATAAGGTAGTGATCCCTGTGTTTACAATGCTAGTCCCTGGATCAATAGCTAGCATCCACAATTAAGATGTAATATCAAGAAACAAAGGTCATAATACAACTTTATAACCAGGAATAAAATAATTTATTACATCTTACATAGCTCATTTGGCTATCTCATTACAATGCAGCAGAATATAACAATAGCATGGGGTCCTTCATCTTCAAAGTGCCACAGGCAGTCATGTTGGTTGTAGACTTGTAATCCTAATCAATAAACTTCACTAACATCAAACAAACCTGCAACATAATAAGTTACAGCCACAAGGGTCAATACATTTGAATTGTATTGGCAAGTGATACTATGGTAGTATAGTGGAGTCTATCATCTATATGCATTTGGCTAAGTGGAGCTTAGGCTTTCTTTTCTAAAAATAGATTTTCCTTATCATTTGTAAACACTAAGTTTTTGCTTGACAAAATCACCCAAGGCATCTCCCAATAGAAATTGGTGATCCTTCAACCCTTGTTCAACCACAAGATTTTAACTTAGAAATTTGGATGAGGAGATTCCTGATAGATTCCATGTCTTGATGCTCAAATTGTCCTTTACCAGGGACATGGCTAAGTACTTAGATTTTACACTCTGCAGAGGTGGTGCACTTTCCCCACAAGACTTGATTTTCACCAAGACAGGACCTTTCAGAAGCCTTCCCTTAGACCAAATGGACGCGTTCCAACCTATCATCCCACTACCACCAACTGTCCAAATGGCTAAGTTATTGCAACCTATGTGATCCAGGCAGAGCCCATATTGCCATGTGGCTGCACTAGAAGCTTCTTAACATTTGGCCTCTCAAATCCCATTGTTCCTAGGTGGCCATCCACAAGTGAGATACCAAGTTTTCCCCAGTATACTGGACTTGGTGATGCCCAAGTTTTCCCCAGCATACTGGACATGCATAACCACTCAACACAAACCATTCTTTCAGGCACTGGGAGATGCGTCAGTGGCCAGGGAGTGTGCTCATGTGGTCGAGGAGGCGAGGGGCGACGGGGTTTGGCCGGAATTGTGGCCGGAGTGTCGTCGGAGCAGCGACAGTTTGAGTTGCGATTCAATCAGCCTAGGGGCAGAGGGGGAATGGTGAGCGAGGGGAAATGGAGAGGGGGCAGAGGGGGTTAATCGAGCATGGTCGCAGGGGAGATTAACTGCTGCGTTAACGCGAATTGATGCTGATAATTTCCGCCAGAAACGGTCGAGGAGGGAAGGCGCGGTCACCACGGGAGAGGACGACGATGAGGTGGCAGTGGGGCAAGGTCGTCAGCGAGTGAGAGAGAGGGGAGGTGGGTCCAGGCAGTCAGAGAGGGAGTGGGTCTGTTCTGCGGTGGGAAAACGTTTCGGGGAGGGGAGCGGGCTGCTGGGCTGGATTGGGCCTGCTCGGCTAGTTAGCTTTGTTTCATTTTTTTGTACTGATTGTTTTTCCTTTTCCTTTTCTATTTATCTGTTTTGATTTTGTTTAAACATTTCAAACAACTATTAGAATTTAAACTTCAACCAAACTTTGAGTATAATCAAATACTGTTTATTAATACATTTTAAAGTCAAATTTTAGGATATTATATTTATTCTTTTTAGGGCATATTAATTAATTAAAATAGGCCCTTGTTTTAATTCAAATAAGATTTAATAATGTTTCCAAATCTTTTCAGTAGGTTTTATTTATTTATTTGGGTGTCAAATTGAATTATTTGGAATATATTTAATATGATTTATAAATCATTTGAAATGGGTATTTGTTTTTATTCCAATGAAATCAATTATAATTTTAATTCCATAAATTTTATTTAGGTGAATTCTTTGATTCCATCTTAAGTTAATTACATGAATTTTAATTCACTTGGGTAAACTCCAAATGCTATTTTCCCATGATTTAAAATAATCATTCTTATTAGGGATTTATTTTTATTCAAAGAGAAATAGAATTTGGTTAATGCCACTTTATTTTATTTGGAAAATTCTTTATCCTTTTATTTTATTTGGACTTGGATTATATTCATTCCATTTGCTTATGATTTAGGCCAAGATTTAATTTGGTCTTTAAATATTCCTCATTTAATATTTCTTTCTTTATCTTATAATATCCATATCTTTTTATTTATAGATCCAAACTTGGTGATTCCAATTGGTAAAATCTTATTTAGTATTTGTTTATCCTTTTAAATACCTTTAGGATTATTTGCTCACCATTTGGTATGTATTTCTAGATAGGTGCTATATTAGCTTTGGAAATTCAATTCCCTTATCTTATTAAATTCATAAGATTTTATTTATGGTTCCAAATTAAGTGAAACCAATTCATATGGTTTTTATATTATTTCTATTTTTCATTCTTCATCATTTTGAAATGTTTGTTGACAAATTTTTATATGGATCAAATCCATAGGCTTAGATATAACTTGGAAATGTTTTTCTTCCATTAGGGTTTTAGAGTTTTGGTTTATTTTCCAAGTGTTTAAATTTTCAAGATGCTTTTATGAAGGAAGCATTCCACTTGATTTGAATTTAGTTGGATTCAAACATTAACCAAAGTTTGTTCAAGATGGGATTTTAAGTTTGCATTTAGAATCAAAAAGTTTCTTTTCACCCTAAATTTCAACAATTACTTATTTTGTTTATTTATTTTTCACATTACAAAATTTGGAAAATTTTGGGATGTGACAAAACAACACGGAGATCCACGCTCGTCGCGAAGCTATAAAGGAAAGAATGTTGGAATTATGAGACCACTCTCTACAAAATGTAGTTGGTGATCTAAGGAAAGGTATTTCCACAAGAGCACAATTGAAGAGGTTCAGTGAACACCAAGCACACATCTCCATGATTGAACCAAAGAAAGTGTGGGAAGCTCTTGAAGATTCGGATTGGTTAGAAGCTATGCACAAAGAACTCAACAACTTTGAGAGAAACAAAGTATGGAAGTTAGTAGAGAAGCCAAAGGATTTCCGCAATGTTATTGGAACAAAGTGGATATTCAAGAAACAAGGCTAGGTTGGTTGCACAAGGGTTCTCTCAAATTGAAGGCATTGAATATGGAGAGACATATGCACCCGTGGCTCGCCTTGAGTCCATTCGTATCCTTCTTGCTTATGTGGAACATCATAACTTCAAGTTGCAACAAATGGATGTAGAAAGTGCATTCCTTTATGGTCCACTAAATGAATTGGTATATGTTAAGCAACCCCCGGTATTTGAGGACCCCAACTTCCCAAACCATGTCTACAAACTTGATAAGGCGCTCTATGGGCTCAAGCAAGCCCCACGCACGTGGTATGAGCACCTTAGAGAGTTATTGTTTGACCGTGGATTTGAGGTTGGGAAAATCGATCCCACTCTTTTTACTAAGAAAGTCAATTGGGAGCTTTTTGTATGCCAAATATATGTTGATGATATTATCTTTGGCTCTTGTAACAAAGCTTTTAATGATGAATTCTCAAAGCTTATGACTAGTTGGTTCCGGATGTCTTTGATGGGGGAGTTGAGAGTATTTCTTGGTTTTGAGATCAAGAAAGTTAGAGGAGGGACATTCTTCAATCAAGCCAAGTATACTCAAGATATGCTCAAGAGATTCAAAATGCAAGATTTAAATGGAGCTCCTACTCCCATGGCTACAAAGACTCATCTAGAAAAAAATCCAAATGGTAAAGATGTGGATCAAAAGGTATACCGGTCTATGATTGGTTCTTTGCTTTACCTTTGTGCATATAGACCCGATATTGTGTT
Source organism: Avena sativa (assembly GCA_916181665.1). Lineage (NCBI taxonomy): Eukaryota > Viridiplantae > Streptophyta > Magnoliopsida > Poales > Poaceae > Avena > Avena sativa. The sequence continues at coordinate 441,375,924 of OV702283.1, forward strand.
GAGTGTAGGTGTGTGTGCAAGATATCAAGCGGATCCTAAAGAAATCCATTTAATGGCGGTCAAGAGAATCTTTCGATATTTGGTTCATACCCCATTTTATGGTCTTTGGTATCCTCGAGGCTCAACATTTGCTCTTTGTGGATACACGGATTCGGATTGGGAGGGTGACAAGGATGATAGAAAATCAACATTCGGGGCTTGCCAATTCCTTGGTAGGTCCTTGGTATGTTGGTCTTCCAAGAAGCAAAATTGTATATCTCTCTCCACCGCCAAAGCCGAGTATGTGGCAGCTGCTAGTTCTTGCACCCAATTGCTATGGATGAGGCAAACTTTAAAGGAATACGGTGCCCATTGTGACAAAGTGCCTCTTCTATGTGACAATGAAAGTGCCATCAAGATTTCCTACAACCCGGTGGATCACACAAGGATAAAGCATATTGAGATTCGCCATCACTTCATTAGAGATCATGTTGCTCGAGGTGATATTGATCTATCATATGTATCAACCAAAGATCAACTTGCCGATATCTTCACGAAGCCACGAGCAAGGTTTTGCTACTTGAGGAATGAACTAAATGTTGTAGATTCAATGAGCTTGACTTGATTTTCTTGCACTCTCACCCATGTTTCATCTCATATTTGGTTTAGGTGTAGGCATGGATATATGGGGAGTGCGGTCCTAATTGATTGGACCATCCCTCCCCCCATTATGCCCAAAGCAATCAAAAATCATTCCTCTTAATATCGTTTAGTGATATGTGAGCTTAATGATGAGTTTTGGTAATGGACCTAAGATATATCTTCGTGGTGCCAAGCCAAGTATACTCAAATATGGTGGCCTAGGCCACCGCCCTCTCTCATTCGAGAGGTTGGTACTTACTCATGTTTGTCATTTGCTTGATTCTAGTATCTTGGAGCTTTTATGAATATTTGTGTGAATTCCTATGGCTTTTGTTGGTTCTTCATAGTTTGTTGTCTCTGAAGGGAAGATGCCCTGAGAGGCAATAATAAAGTGTTTATTATGTGTATTCCAAGTATATGATAGATGTTTATTTTGCATGCTATAATTGTATTAATACGGAAACATTAATACATGTGTGTTTAATAAACAAACAGAAAGTTCCTAGTTATGCCTCTCTCATAAACTAGCTCGTTGATTAACAAGATGATCAAGGTTTCCTGATCATGGACATTGGATGTTGTTAATAACGGGATCACAACATTAGTGTAATGGTGTGATGAACATTCATCCGAAGTATAGCATTAGGATCAAAGTCATTGAGTTTATATTGCTATAACAACTTACGAAGTGATCCTAATCCTTAGACCATGAGATCATGTCAATCACTAACACCGGAAGAGTTTCTTGATAACATCAAACGTCACACCGAGGGTGATTATAAAGATGGATTCAGAACTAATAAAGTGTTATGTTGAGGCTCATGGATCGAGAGTGGAATTTGTTCATCCCGATGACGGATAGATATACTCTGGGCCCTCTCGGTGATATCACATTGATTAGCTTGCAAGCAAGTGATTTGATCACTAGAATGTTATATCACAGGAACAAGAAAAGAGTGCATGTCGGTAACTAGATCAAACTAGGTATGGAGATACCGATGATCGAATCTCGGACATGTAATATATCGTGAAACAAAGGGATTAAGATACTAGCATAAAAGGTTCTGACGATCATAAGAAAGTCATCGTTGAATGTGTGGGAGTCAGTATGGGTCTCCAGATCCCGCTTCTGATTATTGATCCGAGAGGGGTCTCGATCATGTCCGCATTATTCACGAACCGTAGGGTGACACACTTAAGAGACACCGACATCCAATTGGAGCAAATGTTTCATGCCGAAATAATGAACAAGTGCAGGAATTTATTTCACTAGATACCGAAACAGGTTTTCGGGTGAAATTGCATAAAGTGGTTATGCATGTGAAATAGAATTCTAGCAAGGGGTTATTTGTGAATGTTTGTCATTAAAGTAATTGACAAAATTCTGAATAAAATAAAAGAGTTTTATTTAATGAGAGTTTGCATTAAATTTGGTGGAAATTTAATGGGAATTTGAGTGGACTTTTGAGTGGAGGGAATTTAAAGGAGATTTGTGAGTGGAGTGTCCACCCACATGAAGAGGGGAGGGCAAGGGGGCAGCCCCATGCGCCGGCCACCCCCTTGGGGTTCCCCCCTCCTCCTATAAAAGGAGCCCCCTCCTCACTTGTCTCTCACACCTCCTCGTGAAGGATCTCTCTTCCCCTCTAGAATTTATCCCCCATGGACTCGGACTAGCGAGATACATGTTCCCGGTGGCTATTCGGCAAGAAAGAGTTGTGCTTCCGCTGCATCGCTGGAGCGAGGAGGCGGAGGTTGCTCGGTGCCTCGAACGTGTGTGCGAGCACGGATGCGCTGCTGATTTGCGGCGCTAGGACTTCCTCTCGATCTTGAGATCGGCAAGAGATCGTCTACATCAACCACGAGTTGAACTCGTTAAGCTTTGTCGGTCTTCAAGGGTATGTTCTCTACGGATTTACATCCGCCCGTTGTTTGTATCTAGTAGATAGATCTTGGTATATAGTTCACATCGTAGGAAAATTTTTGTTTTCTATGCTGCGAACCCTACAGTGGTATCAGAGCCGGATCTATGCGTAGATACTTTACACGGGTAGTACACATATGAGTATGTGGGCGATGATGATCATGTTGTTGCTCCTTTGTTGTAATTTTGGATATTGGTGGCATAGTGGGATGAAGCGGCCCGGACAAACTTTACATGTCCTCGCACATGAGACCTGTTCCACGCTTGACATGCAACTAGTTTGCATAAGTGGCTAGCGGGTGTCTGTCTCTCCTACTATAGTCAATATCTATTTTGCAAGCGAGTTGTCAACAATTTGATTATCCTCGTTGTGGTTCATGTTCGTAGGTAAGAACGGTTCTATCTCGAAAGCCCTAAGCCACGTAAAACTTGCAATGGATAAATTAGAGGCGTCTAGTTTAGATTGTTGCTGGGCTAGTGTTATGATATGGTAGTGTTGTAAGTAGAAGTATGAGATGATACTCTTACAACACACATAGCGTGTAAAATCCATAGACCTTGGATTTACACATATAGGTATGATAGTGATCATACCACGATGCACATGATAGAGATCATCTGCGGGAACCATATAATTTCACTAATAAACATATGATGTTTGATAGCATCTTATATTGCTTGTTTAGCGCTTTGTTAGCATAATAAGATGATCCCTCATTTAAATATCAAGATAAGAATGTGTTCTTCCTTTAGTATGCACCGATTATGTTTTCGTCGCTCCAAGACATCACGTGATGATCGGGTGTTCTTGGATCCACGACCATATTTCGGGTGTAAAACAGTTACACACGCGAATACTAAGGTTCTAACTTGGCGAGCCTAGCATGTACATACATGGCCTCGGAACATGGACCGAAAGGTTAAGCATGAGTCATATAGTTGATATGATGCCCATTTAATGCTCGCCTTTGAAGCTATACCGACTCACGTGATGATCGGACTTGGTGTAGTGGATTTGGTTCATGTAATCACCAAAAAGGCACGAGGGATGTCGTTTTTGAGTGGGAGTTCATTCGTAATATAGATTAGTTGAACTCAATCTATCATACACTTAGTCTAAACTTTACAAATTCTGTTGTAGATGGCACCACCTGCTTTTAATTTCAATGTGTTCATGGAGAAAGAGAAACTAGCAACGAACGGTAGCAACTTTACCGAATGGGCCATGAATTTGAGGATTCTCCTCTCTGCTGCACAAAAGCAATATGTGATAGAAGCGCCGTTAGGCCCCCCACCTTTAGATGATGCCCCTGACGAGGAGAAGAATGTCTATCAGACTCGTCAGGAGGACCACAACTTAGTTCATTGCGGCATATTGTATGGGCTAGAGCCGGAACTTCGAAAACGGCAATGCATTTGATACAATGGGTGAGTTGAAAATGATTTTCGACACACATGCTGCTGTAGAGAGCTACAACGCTTCAGAAAAGTTCTTTAGCTGCATGATGAAAGAGCACAGCTCCGTTAGTGAGCATGTACTCAAGATGTCGGGTTACGCCGATAAGCTTGTGTCCTTGGGAATATCGATTCCCATTGACTTAGGCATCCATCGTGTTCTGCAGTCTCTGCCACCTAGCTATAAGAGCTTCATGATGAACTATAATATGCAAGGCATGAAGAAGTCTCTCCCCGAGCTTCTGTCAATGCTTAAAACTGCAGAAGTGGAGATCAAAAAGGAACATCAAGTGTTGATGATCAATAGGAACACTGGTTTCAAGAAAGACAAGAAGGGAAAACGGAAGGGAAGTAAGGGCGGCAAGCCTGTTGCCGCGCCTGAAAATAAACCCTGAGTTGGACCTAAGTCTGATTCCGAGTGCTACTATTGTAAGGGGACTGGCCACTGGAAGCGCAACTGCCCCAAGTATCTGGCACACAGGAAGGACGGCAAGGCAAACAAAGGTATATATGATATACATGTTATTGATGTGTACTTGACTAGTGCTCGCAGTAGCACCTGGGTATTTGATACCGGTTCAGTTGCTAATATTTGTAACTCAGATCAGGGGCTACGGAACAAGCGACCGCTAGCAAGGGGTGAGGTCAAGATGCGTGTCGGCAATGGATCAAGCGTTAATGTGATCGCCGTCGGAACGCTGCCTCTCCACTTGCCGTCGGGATTAGTTATAAACTTGAATAAATGTTATCTGGTGCCTGCACTGAGCATGAACATTGTATCTGGATCATGTTTGATGCGAAGTGGTTATTCATTTAAATCCGAGAACAATGGTTGTTCCATTTATATGAATGAAATCTTTTATGGTCATGCACCGATGATGAATGGTTTATTTCTATTAGATCTCGATGATAATGTTACACATATTCATAATGTTGATGCTAAAAGGATTAAACTTAATGATGATATATCCGCATATATGTGGCACTGCCGTCTAGGTCATATTGGCGTTAAACGCATGAAGAAGCTCCATTCGGATGGACTTTTGGAATCACTTGATTATGAATCATTTGATACATGTGAGCCATGCCTTATGGGCAAGATGACTAGAACGCCGTTTTCCGGTTCAATGGAACGGGCAACAGATTTATTGGAAATCATACATTCTGATGTATGTGGTCCAATGAGTGTGTCGGCGCGAGGTGGATATCGTTATTTTGTTACTTTCACGGATGATTTGAGTAGATACGGTTATATCTACTTGATGAAACACAAGTCTGAAACCTTTGAAAAGTTCAAGGAATTTCAGAATGAAGTGGAAAATCATCGTAATAGAAAGATCAAATTTCTACGGTCCGACCGTGGAGGTGAGTATCTAAGTTACGAGTTTAGCACTCACATGAAAGAGTGTGGAATTGTTTCACAACTCACACCTGCCGGAACACCACAGCGAAATGGTGTGTCGGAACGTCGTAATCGTACTTTATTAGATATGGTTCGATCTATGATGTCTCTGACGGACTTGCCGTTGTCATTTTGGGGTTATGCACTAGAAACTGCTGCATTCACTTTAAATCGGGCACCATCTAAATCCGTTGAAAAGACACCGTATGAATTGTGGTTTGGAAACAAACCTAAGCTGTCATTTCTTAAAGTTTGGGGATGCGATGTTTATGTGAGAAACTTCAACCGGATAAACTCGAACCCAAAGCGGAAAAATGCGTCTTCATAGGATACCCTAAAGAAACTATTGGGTATTCCTTCTATCACAGATCCGAGGGCAAGGTTTTTGTTGCCAAGAATGGATCCTTTCTAGAGAAAGAGTTTCTCGCGAAAGGTGTGAGTAGTCGGAAGGTAGAACTCGAAGAGGTTGTGGAACCTTCTCTTCAAAGTATGGCGAGTAGCGCAGCGCCGGAAGTTGTTCCGGAGTTGGCTCCACCTGTTGAAGAGGGAACTAATGATAATGATCATGAAACTCCGAAAGAGAGTACTACCGAACCTTGCAGGTCAAACAGGACGCGTGCAGCTCCCGAGCTGTATGGAAATCCTGTCATGAATTTCATGGTTGATGAAAATGATGACCCTGCGACGTATGAAGAAGCGATGATGAGCCCGGATTCCAACAAATGGTTAGAAGCCATGAAATCCGAGATGGAATCCATGTATGAAAATCAAGTTTGGAACTTGGTGGAATTACCTCACGACCGAAAGGTCGTGGAGAACAAATGGATTTTCAAAAGGAAAACTGATGCTGATGGTAATGTGACCGTCTATAAAGCTCGACTTGTCGCAAAGGGGTTTCGACAAATTCAAGGACTTGACTACGATGAGACTTTCTCTCCCGTAGCGATGCTAAAGTCAGTTAGGATTATGTTAGCAATTGCTGCATATTTCGATTATGAGATATGGCAGATGGATGTCAAAACCGCGTTTCTCAATGGTAATATTGAAGAAGAGTTGTATATGATACAACCAAAGGGTTTTGTCGATCCTAAGGATGCTAACAAGGTGTGCAAGCTTCAGCGATCCATCTATGGATTGAAGCAAGCATCACGAAGTTGGAATCTCCGCTTTGATGAGGTGATCAAAGAGTTTGGATTTGTCCAAACTTATGGAGAAGCTTGTATTTACAAGAAAGTGAGTGGGAGCAATGTGGCATTTCTGATATTATATGTGGATGACATATTATTGATCGGAAATGATATAGATCTTTTAAACAGTGTTAAAAGTTATCTAAACAGCAAATTTTCAATGAAGGACCTAGGTGAAGCGTCATACATATTAGGCATAAAGATCTATAGAGATAGATCTAGGCGCCTAATAGGGCTATCGCAAAGTACATACCTTGATAAGATTTTAAAGAAGTTTAAAATGGACAGAAGTAAGAAGGGGTTCTTACCTATGTTGCAAGGCAAGACATTGAGTAAGACTCAAAGTCCGGCTTCGGCGGAAGAAAGAGAGATAATGGACAAAGTCCCCTATGCTTCAGCCATAGGCTCTATAATGTACGCCATGCTATGTACAAGACCGGATGTGGCACATGCTATTAGTTTGACTAGTAGGTACCAATCGGATCCAGGTTCGGAACACTGGATAGCGGTCAAGAATATCCTTAAGTACTTACGAAGAACTAAGGATATGTTTCTTGTATACGGAGGTGAAGAAGAGCTCGTCGCTAAGTGTTATGTCGATGCTAGCTTTGACACCGATCCGGATGACTCTAAGTCTCAATCCGGATACGTATTTCTCATGAATGGCGGAGCGGTTAGTTGGAGGAGCTCCAAACAACCTGTGGTAGCGGGATCAACAACGGAGGCCGAATATGTTGCTGCTTCAGAAGCGGCTCAGGAAGCAGTTTGGATGAAGGAGTTCATATCCGAACTAGGAGTGGTGGCAAACGCGTTGGACCCAATGGTGATCTATTGTGACAACAATGGTGCCATTGCCAATGCCAAAGAGCCAAGGTCTCACAAGCATTCCAAGCATATTAAGCGCCGGTTTCACTCCATCCGCGAGCATGTCAAGGATGGAGATATAAAGATTTGTAAAGTACATACGGATCTCAATGTAGCAGATCCGTTGACTAAAACTCTCCCTAGAGCAAAACATGATCAACACCAGAACTCAATGGGTGTTAGATTTATCACTATGTAACTAGATTATTGTCTCTAGTGCAAGTGGGAGACTGAAGGGAATATGCCCTGAGAGGCAATAATAAAGTGTTTATTATGTGTATTCCAAGTATATGATAGATGTTTATTTTGCATGCTATAATTGTATTAATACGGAAACGTTAATACATGTGTGTTTAAAAAACAAACAGAAAGTTCCTAGTTATGCCTCTCTCATAAACTAGCTCGTTGATTAACAAGATGATCAAGGTTTCCTGATCATGGACATTGGATGCTGTTAATAACGGGATCACAACATTAGTGTAATGGTGTGATGAACATTCATCCGAAGTATAGCATTACGATCAAAGTCATTGAGTTTATATTGCTATAACAACTTACGAAGTGATCCTAATCCTTAGACCATGAGATCATGTCAATCACTAACACCGGAAGAGTTTCTTGATAACATCAAACGTCACACCGTAACAGGGTGATTATAAAGATGGATTCAGAACTAATAAAGTGTTATGTTGAGGCTCATGGATCGAGAGTGGAATTTTTTCATCCCGATGACAGATAGATATACTCTGGGCCCTCTCGGTGATATCAAATTGATTAGCTTGCAAGCAAGTGATTTGATCACTAGAATGTTATATCACAGGAACGAGAAAAGAGTGCATGTCGGTAACGAGATCAAACTAGGTATGGAGATACCGATGATCGAATCTCGGACATGTAATATATCGTGAAACAAAAGGATTAAGATACTAGCGTAAAAGGTTCTAACGATCACAAGAAAGTCATCGTTGAATGTGTGGGAGTCAGTATGGGTCTCTAGATCCCGCTTCTGATTATTGATACGAGAGGGGTCTCGATCATGTCTGCAGTATTCACGAACCGAAGGGTGACACACTTAAGAGACACCGACATCCAATTGGAGCAAATGTTTCATGCCGAAAGAATGAACAAGCGCAGGAATTTATTTCACTAGATACCGAAACAGGTTTTCGGGTGAAATTGCATAAAGTGGTTATGCATGTGAAATAGAATTCTAGCAAGGGGTTATTTGTGAATGTTTTTCATTAAAGTAATTGACAAAATTCTGAATAAAATAAAAGAGTTTTATTTAATGAGAGTTTGCATTAAATTTGGTGGAAATTTAATGGGAATTTGAGTGGACTTTTGAGTGGAGGGAATTTAAAGGAGATTTGTGAGTGGAGTGTCCACCCACATGAAGAGGGGAGGGCAAGGGGGCAGCCCCCATGCGCCGGCGACCCCCTTGGGGTTCCCCCCTCCTCCTATAAAAGGAGCCCCCCTCCTCACTTGTCTCTCACACCTCCTCGTGAAGGATCTCTCTCCCCCTCTAGAATTTATCCCCCATGGTCTCGGACTAGCGAGATACATGTTCCCGGTGGCTATTCGGCAAGAAAGAGTTGTGCTTCCGCTGCATCGCTGGAGCGAGGAGGCGGAGGTTGCTCGGTGCCTCGAACGTGTGTGCGAGCACGGATGCGCTGCTGATTTGCGGCGCTAGGACTTCCTCTCGATCTTGAGATCGGCAAGAGATCGTCTACATCAACCACGAGTTGAACTCGTTAAGCTTTGTCGGTCTTCAAGGGTATGTTCTCTACGTATTTACATCCGCCCGTTGTTTGTATCTAGTAGATAGATCTTGGTATATAGTTCACATCGTAGGAAAATTTTTGTTTTCTATGCTGCGAACCCTACAGTCTCAACCCAAGCCCTATCCCTATCTTAAAAACTGTCTATCTCTCATATATGTCCCTAAAACACCTTTCCTGGAACTTTTGGTCGAGGAGGACCGGAGTCTCCGGTGTACATACACCGGAGTGTCCGGTGTAGACCGGAGTCTCCGGTCTAGACGGTTTCTGTCACTTAAAGAAGGGGGATCGGGGTGAACTGGTACAGCAGTTCCCTATTCTTCACCCCGTCCCCTACCTCCAAACCCGTCGCCCCCTCTTCCAAAAATCCTCCCCGGAGGTCAAGAAGCCCCCGGGATCCGACGTGCCACCGGCCAATCTTCCCTCCTCCTCCATTGGGTCATTCCCACCGGAGGAATTGATCCCATGGACAGATCTGGTACCTTCCCTCTACTTTTTTCTCCTAGGGTTCATCCCTAGATATGTTTTGGAGGATTGGCGCTGATTTGTCCATTGGAATCACTTGATTGCGTGCACTTTAGTACTTTAGCCTTGTTGCATTGCCCGATATGCTAGATTCACCCCCACAGGCATCTCCCCATCTCATGCCCCCGAGCCTCCCGACCGAAGATTCTGGACCTAGGTCCGGAGACTCCGGTCTGAGCCGGAGACTCCGGTATGAGGTGCGGAGACTCCGGTTTCATGAGTGTTGAGCAAATGCGCCTCAGCCCCTACTTCAATGATGCTTTGTGGATCTGTGAGAAGTTGGGACTGTACAACTTGATGGAGCTGCGTGAAGACTGCAATATCCACCTTGTACAGCAGTTTTATGCCACCATTGTGTTTGGGTCTGATCTTGACAGGACCATGGTATGGATGTCTGGTACCACTCGCTGCACAACTACATTTCATGACTTTGCCAACGTCATCTTTGAGACCTTTAATAGAGTATCCACTCCTGTGGGGCTGCGCATGCACTCTGCAGCTTTGGGTGAGAACAAGTTGAAGCTGGCACCTCTGTATGATGATGGTGTTATGGGGGGGTCCAAGGGACTCAAGACCCTCTACAACCTTATGTTGAGGATTTTCCTATACCATTGCACCAAGTGCTGGGAATGATGATGCAATTAGGGGTGGGCTTGTCAACCTTCTGTACCACACCCACCAGACCTTCAATGCTGGACCTGAGGAAGATGCTGCACCTATTGATGTGATGGACTTTATTTTCGAGGAGATGTTCCATGCCATTCTGTACAAGAAATCTCCTCCATATGCACCCTTGGTTATGAGGCTCATCAACTCCCAGGAGCATGATTCTTCACATGGCATACCACTACACCTCACTGAGCACACTCTGGTCACACTGCAGCAGAAGGGTCGTATGGGGCCTGCTCCGAGGCGTCGCTATGGGGATGATGATGAGGAGATTGAGACGGAGAGGGCTCCCTCCCCACCTAGAGTTTGGAGGAAGAATGCCTCCAATGCCCCTTTGCCTACTATGACTCGAGACTATGTGCATGAATGGGTCAAGAAGGCCAACTTTTGGGAGAGGACCCTTTGTTGCATGAATGTCGACATCCGCAAGCAGCAGCATGCATCCTACCAAAGCAACCGCCGCATTGAGAAGCTCCTCAAAGAGATCAAGGAACAGGGTGCTGAGGATAATGAGGAAGGTGAGGATGAATACAATCATGAGCATGGGGCTCAGCAGTCCACAGAGTCTGATCATACACTCTCATTTGGGGCATGGAATGCCCAACAGGATAGTCTGGTGGATTGGAAGACGTTTGCTGATGTCACCTCCGGGTTTGGGTACTTCCTCTTCTCGCCCTCACGGCAAAGGGCCTGCTGTCCTTGAAGACGATGATGATGACTATGATCAGGATGATGGTGACCAGGAGGAGGATGAGGATGACGAGGATGACGATGACTACTGAGCGGTTGGGGGCGCTAGTGTAGGTCTTTTCCCTTTTTTGGCGTTTCGATGCCAAAGGGGGAGAAGACATTCTCATCGGTTTTCATGGACTTGGGATTTGGGATTTGCGACTATCTGTCTTTATTTGCCTTTTATTTGCCATATTCGAACTTGAACTTTATGTGTGTCATCTGCTGTTCATGTGTGTGACTATGACTATGTGCTTGTGCGCACCATCTATTGTAACTCATGTGAGATTTATGTGTGCTACCGTTGATACTATCTATCTTGCATGATTTAATTAATTATCTTGTTGCACATAGTCAGGGGGAGTCCCATATATATATTTTATTCCATGCAAATCACTTCTTGTCATCGAACACCAAAAAGGGGGAGATTGAAAGGTCATTTATTGTCATAATCACTTTTGGTGTTCGTTAACAACAAGTAGATCATTTTACAGTTTGTCATTGTCCACAGGTTGGTATTATGATAAATGAACAACACCCTCACACTTGGGAAAAGTCCTCATTCACTTGACACATTTCTGGAAACTCCAGACCGGAGTCTCCGGTCTTCCAGGACCGGAGTCTCCAGTGTGGTCTGAAGTTTCCGGACTTGTCTCCGGTGGAGTCTTCAGGATCTAGGGTGGGACATTCTGACTAGGGGTCCGGATCTTGCACCGGAGGATACTCCGGAGTCTCCGGACCTTGTTTAGTCCGGAGTCTCCGGTGTTGGAAGACCGGAGTCTCCGGTGTTGCTGGGTCAGGATTGTTCTGGGTCATTCAGATGGGCGGTCCGGAGGCTGGTCCGGAGATTGGCCGGAGTCTCCGGTCTGACTTTTCTACAACGGTCAGAAAACGGTTCGTGGAGGGGGTTGCCTATAAAAAGGGACCCTTATCTTCTTCCTCCAGCTGCTCGAGCTGCTCAAGAACACCAACCCCATTAGAGCCACCAAATCTACAAGATCTCTTTATCCAACCATCCAAAGTCATTGATCTTTGGAGAATCGAAGGAGGAGGCCTTGATCTACATCTTCACCAAGAGAGATCTTCATTTCCCCCTCATTCACTTGAGGGCCCCCAAGCTCTAGTGTTTCATTGGAAACCCTAACTTTGATTTGGTTCTTACAAGCTTGTCTTTGATTTGTCTTGACAACTTGCTTGTATTTGGGAGCCTCCAATTCAGTTGTGGATGTGTGCCCCAAACTTATTGTAAAGGTGCCGGCTTCCACCTCGAAGGTTGCCGATATAGTGGAAGGTGAATCGAGCCCGTTGGGGTGAGATTCATCGGTGAACAAGGGATGCCTCTCGTGGCGTTGGGGTTTGAAACCACCCCCTGTCCAAACGTAGACGTACTTCCCCTCAAAAGGAAGGAACTACGGGAAACAAATCCTTGTGTCTCCGTGTCCACTCCTTTGGTTACTTCTATCCTTTACCGCACTTTACTTACCTTTTCTTGCTTAGTGTTGTGTTAGCTTGTGCTTGATTGACATATAGGTAAATTCACCATAGTTGCATATTCTAGAGAATTTACCTTTCTTGTCAAACCCTAAGTTGAAAAAGATCAAAATTTGAAGTAGCACCTATTCACCCCCCCTCTAGGTGCCCATACGATCCTTTCAATAAGCATCGACGCTCAGTTCATGTCAAGTTCTTACATACTTCGTTTTCATGTACAGGAGCATTCGGAATGCAGGGGTCTATGCCTGGCTATCAGTCGTCTATGTCCGGATCCGCATGGACTGATCAGGACGCTGATCATAGCACTCAGGATTTCATGACGCAGAGCAGTTGGCTGAACATTTTTCAGACTCCCCCCTGACCCCACACAGGAGACTAGGTACGATGAGTATGGGTCGGTGATTCCTCCCCGATAGGTTCGGCCGCCCAACAGGTTCGGTTGGACGACGCCTCCTAACCCACCACCCGAGCGTCGCGGCAGACGACGTCGCTGATACGGCAGACGTATCTATCTATCGGTATATGAGACATATATTTATCTATGTATGAGACATATATTTATCTATGTATGAGACATGTCTATCTATGCATGAGACATCTACTTATGTATGAGACATATATCTACCTATATATGAGACATCATTCTATTATTTCACGATTTTATTCGACAAATTACTCAACATAGCTTGCAACACAGTTCAACATAACTTGCGGTACATAAATAAGAGTCCTATCTATCCCTAGCATGATGCCTTTCCCTTTCCCTTCGATGATGCCTCGTCGTTTCCCTTTGACGATCCCTCGCACTTGCTCTTCTTGGCCTGCTGAAAGAACATGTTGGGCCCCCATGTGTGGTTTTGGTAATTAATGACAATCTTTATGGACTAATGTATGTATTAAGTTGCACTTGTAGGATTTGTCCATTGTCATCGCTTGGAGCTTGTGTCGGCTTCAAGGTCGATGAAATTAGAAGAAGATATGTTGTGCAAGCTCAAAATGCGCCTTGTATAGAAGATCTCATGTTTGATACTTGCCATCCTCGGTGATCATGGATCGATGATGTGGAATCAAGAAAGGCGTTCCATCTTGAGAAGGGAAAGATCGTCTACATCGAGCTCAAGTGGTTCGCTCAAGGCAAAGGTATAGTCTTGATAGGTTTTCCTTTTTGCCGGTCTCATGTTGTGTGTGAGAGACCGGGTTTATGATAGATAACCGTACTATCAAGAGGGGCTCTCGAATGAGTAACTCGATCATATCGTTCGGAGAGAGCTCAAACCTTTTCATACTTGCATCATCGTATTTGGTTGTTATTTGGTCTTATACATGTGAGGATATAGAGCTTGTGGTAATCTCTATAACAAGCTCTTGGTCATCAAAATCGGATCTTCCATTTGCATCTTGTTGCGATTTTGATCTTGGCGGCTTTTTCGGTTTCTCACCAAGTGAGGCATCTCACATTATAGGGTAGCTTGTGTTGTCCTCTTTCCAACGGAATTGGAATCGGGTCAATCGGAGCTACCAATCAAAAGTTACACTCGTTTGAATATTTGCCGGTCTTAATTAAAAAAGAAAAAGAAAAATCTGTTTACTGGGCCGAGCGGTAGTACCGCCCGGGCGGGCCGGTACTACCGCCTGTATCTGAGCGCCACGGATTATCTTCTGCCAGGTCCGGTACCATTTTCTGGTAGTACCGGCCGGCCCAGTTTTTTTTTCTCAGGTAGATCTGGATCGCTCCAGCCGCCGCTGCCCGTCTGCCCATCTTCTCGCGCTGCGTGCCCGCGCGTTGCTTGCATCGCCTCCGCCTCATTCCCGTGCACACGAGCCCGCGTTGACCCGCGTTGGGGACCACGAGCGCCCGCCGCCCTGCTTGCTTCGCCTCCTGCGCGCGCGCGATGCGGTGCCCTTCCCCAGCTGGCCTCGATTTCCTCCACCCGGCCCCGCTGCCTGCACTGCTGCCGCTGGCCCCGCTGCCTCCCTGCTGCGCGCGTTGACCTCCTGCTGCTGCCGCTGCGCTGCTGCGGCCCCGCTGCTGCTACTTCGCTCCGTGCGCCCTGCTGCTGCTCCGCTGGGTCCCGCGTGGCCCCGCTCGCATGCGCTGATGCTACTGCTTTGCCTTTTTCCTGGAGTATGTGGTATTAAACCGGTACTACCGGTTCAAACAGAATTTCGCCCCAACGGCTAGAATCTGCCCGTTTCTTTAAATAGCTTTGCCCCTTTGTCTTTTAGGGTCGCTTCTTCCTCCTCCTTTTGTCTAAGCTTTGTCCTCATTTGCCTTACTCTTTGAGCTTCATTTATACTTACCCCTCCATTGATTCTTGCATATATTTGAGGGGTAGTTGGAGGTGATCTAGATCTACATTTTGACCTAACCGATTCATATCTTTGTGAGTGTATCTTTGGGGATCTAGATTTTGGGGGGATTTTGTGTCTCTCTTTGATTCCTCCTCTCTTGTTCCCCAATAGCTTTAGTAGCTTTGTTGGAACTTGAGATTGAGGAATTTGAGCACCTTTGTGGTGTTCTTGCCATTTGCATTTGGTGCATCTGTTTGAGTTCTCCTTGGAGGATTTGGTCTGAGTTACTCATTGGAGCTTGTCCCTCTTGGGTTCTTGGAACCCTAGATGGTTTGTGGCCTTGGTGGCATTGTGGCCTTTTGTGGCGTTTGTTGGGAGCCTCCAATTAAGTTGTGGAGAAGTTCCCCAACCTTGTGAGAGGTTTCGGTTGCCACCGACAAGTGCACCGATAGTGGAAGCGTGGATCGATCCCGTTGGGGTGAGATTCACCGGAGAATAAGGGAGGCCTTTTGTGGCGTTGGTGGTTTGATACCACCCCCTCTCCAAACGAGACGTACTCGATGTTGGGAGGAACTCGGTAAAATATCGGTGTCTCCGCATGCCTCGGTTATCTCTATACCCGAGCTCTTTACTTATGTACTTTACATTGTGATAGCCTTCGTGCTTGAAGTAATATATATCTTGCTATCACTTTGTTGCTTGTATTGCTTAGCATAAGTTGTTGGTGCACATAGGTGAACCTTAGTTGTTCTAGGTTGTTCTTAACAAAGTAAACACTAGTTTTATTCCGCCTTTGTTGAGCCACTCTAGGAAAAGTTTTAATCGCCTATTCACCCCCCCTCTAGGCGACATTCGTATCCTTTCACCTGCGCTTTCTTCTTCTCCTGCCTCTTGTCCCACTCAGCTCTCGCCTTGCTTCCAATGGGTGGCGGCATGAAGATATCATCCTCATCTTCGCTCTCTTCTATCCAGGCCCTAGGTGCCACAACCTGCTCCATCATGTCAGCTTGACTCTTCTTGGCCTGCGCTTTATTCTTCTCCTGCCTCTTGCCACTCAGCTCTTGCCTTGTTTCCAACGGGTGGCGGCATGAAGATATCATACTCATCTTCGCTCTCTTCTATCCAGGACCAAGGTGCATCAGCCCGCTCCAACATGCGATCTTCACTCTTGAAGTTGAGCTTGTCCCACCTTGCCTGGATCCTGATAAGCTCTGCCCGTACCTGATTTGGGGTCTTCAGTTTCCACCCTCTCCGATGAAGTACCTTACCAAGCATAACGAGAGCATCATAGTTCCTTACCACCTTCTCCCATTGGGCTGGTGTTCATCGCCTATCATAACACTTCTGGCTTCTTGGAAAAGCTCAATGGACATCTGTGTCGGCCAGGGAAACGCGTTGGTCATAGTGGAGAGGAGTGGAGGGAAATGCGAGAGCAAGAGGAGAGGAGGGAAATGAGAGAGTAAGAGGAGGAAGAGATGAACTGGGTGAAAAGATACATCTCCCGGATTTATAGAGGCACCGAACCGAATAGGCAGGAAAAAAGGGCGGGAAGTACTGGCGGAAAAAATCGGCGGGGAAAAATCGGCGGGAAGGAGTGGCGAGAAAAATCGGCGGAGGATTAGGTTAGAGGCTATTTAAAAAAATTATCTAGGGTTGCATTGATCATGCGGGATTTGGTTAGAGACAGAACGATTAGGCTGTCGGTCTGGGTCTGACCGATTGCACTAATCGGCTTGGGCCAGACCGATTGCCCTAATTGGCTTGGAGCAAGTCGAGTGCATGGGCAATCGGCCTGGGCCAGAACGATTGCCCCAATTGGCCTGGAGCAAGCCGAGTGTATGGGTGGGACCAAGCCGACTGCCTGGTGACACCTGCAGTCGGCCAGGGCCTGGCCGATTGGCCCAATCGGCTTCCCCCAGGCCGACAAAGTGCTAGATCTGTAATTTCCAAAAAACGTATAATAGATCTCAAATTAATTAAATAATGCGTATTATTTAAAAAAAATCGCAGGAGTAGTTACTTGTTAGCATCTCACTAAGAGCCTAGGCAGTAATTCCCCGTGCACACAAATATTTTTTCCATCTCCATAATTGGAATATCTTGTGCACCTACCATCTCATAAATTTAAAACCAAATACGATGGGTGTCAAAACCAACATTGTAAACCCAAATACCCAGCATGTTGTGGATGGGTTAACCGAACATGTACCGGTAAAAAGTAGTTTAAGGATTTCTAACCCAAACATTGTTTTCCGCTTATTTCTAACAGAATTATTACTAATAAAACTGGTTTCCCAAAAAATCTTCCTTAAACGTGTTTTCCTAAAACTCAGCTATAAAACATCAATATCCAAACAACCACTTTGGGATATATATAGTGCCTGCTTACCTTGTGGTGGCTCGGAGAACCTGCAGGGTAGCATCATACGTCCTAGCCATTCCAGTTGTATGATTGCTGGCTGTGACAAATAGAGGTTTGAAGCCCAATCCTTTGTGGCTGTGACAAATAGAGGTTTGAAGCCCAATCCTTTGTCCGATCGACCGCGCGCTACTCGTTTCTTCTCCTTTGCGAGAGGAAGAGTTACATACACGATGGCTGACATGGGGAGCACGGGGCAGTACATACGCATACAGCCACGCAAGAACGGTGTGGGTCAATTCGATGCATATACGCCAGGAAGAGACAAAGTTCTTTCCTTTGTCTGAAAACAAAACCGGCAAGACGCTGCTCCTTGTTCAAAATAATAATTTGGCAACCATACAAAAAAATTCAAAATAATCCTCACATGCAAATGACCCCAGTCCTTTTGAGGATCTGGCTATCTGCGGCTGTGCAAAAGTTAAAAACTCAACCACCTTTTTTATTTGTACTAATACTATTCTAATTCTTCACTTTTTTTTCAGTCAGACAAGGAATCACTAATCAGTGATTTCTTTTCTTTCAGAAACACTTGTTGGTACACGAACTAAGTTGCGCGTAGCTGTAGCCCATGGTACAAAAACATGCGTCCTTAACTAAATACTGCACGGGCCATAGCTAGGCCAAGAGTTTAAGGCCATCATGGGTATAACCGAAGCAGGCCAAACTTTTCTTTTTTCTCGATGAAAGAGGCCACACAGCCCCCAATTTCATATTGAAATTGAGAAGTCTTCAAAGTATTTTCTATACCATACTCAAGTAAAGCTGGAACAACCTCCAGTCTCTACTAAAATAGAACAAAAGCGGGGGCAAACCAAAACATATGAAAACTAAAAACATCTAACCCTCATCCAAATATATATAACAAACATCTAAAAAACTGCTTACTAGCAAATTACAATAGAGGCCGTGGCAAACATAAAGAGCAATTTTTTGTAAGAGTGCCCATTCATTCATAAAGTATCATCTTCTCTGGTCACATAGCCTCTGGATGTCCGGACTCCAACCATGACAGATGACTAAATATCTCATGCTCCACCTTCGCCATTTTATTGGCACCCCACTTCAACAACTTTTCTAGTGCGTTTTTTGTAAGAGCGCCCATTCATTCAAGAAATGGCATGAGTAAAGAACTACATTAGTTGGAACACCTGGCCTAATACTTTGACAACAAGATTTATTCCTCGTTTTCCATATAGTCCAAAAAAGAGCAATGGTCCCTAACATTAGTATCTTTCTATCTCTACCAGTCGAGGCAGCGAACCACCACTGGTATAGGTTATCAAAAGATGCATATTTCGAGTGAATGCCCAAAGACACACAGGAAACATTCCACATGTACTTAGCCAGCGAACATGAGAAGAGCAAGTGTTCTAGCGATTACAAGTGTTCTAGTGATTCTTTTGCACCACAGAATTCGCATAACTCTGTTTCTTTCCACCATTCTTCACCACCAACCAACTGAAAACTTTGATTCTCAAAGGAATCTTCGAAGATCATTCTAAGGAAACTACCTACTAGCCATCAAGTACAGATACATTGACTTAACAGAAATAGAGCCAGAATTAATCAAAAGCCATTTAACCATATCCAGATTATTAACACTCAAATGAATATTAGCACACATTACCATTAACTTTTCCCACATCATCACAGTTTCTCTCTAAGTGAACCAGCGATAGTTTTCCAGCAATCAACAATCCGTCGAAAGCTAGACCGCATCTAGCGAACCAGCGACTTTGTAATCGTGTCTCCACCATAATCAGACTATATCGACTTTCTTGTTTGTCTGATCATCCGACGAAAACCCCAATGCTCTCTTTTCCACGAAATTCTAAGTCCATAACCATGGACATTGCCGAGGTTATCCCTCGTCACATCCCAAACCGGAGCTCGCTCAGCACTCAGTAGCTTCAGACTGTTGAGGTGGTTGACTCCATCCCAAAGCCGAATCAATGAGCCAACAAGTTCCAAGAGATGTCTCTAAGTATATTGATTAAGGGAGTTAGTCCAATGTCGAAGCTCATAATCTAGCTACTATAGGGTATAAATGCATCTGTCTTGGACGCTAACGTATCTTAATTCATACTAAAGTTTGACCAACTAAAGTCATATAACTTTTTCAAGGCTTAAGACATATAAAGTTTTTTCAAGGCTTAACGCATATAAGTTTGGTCAAAGTTTACATGGCTTGACTTTTTAAAAAAGTTATATGCCATAAGTCTTGGGATGGAGAGAGTATTATGCTTCCACCTTGTGTGCATTGCCTCAAACCTTGTACCATGATCATCATTGATGAAAACACGTACTGAACTGTATGATTCGCTACAATGTATGTTCTCATTAGTCATTTCCTTTCGTTATTCTGAATGGTTAATATAGGACAGTGTGTTCTTTATACCGAGCATGCACTTTGTGCATTCTGCAATTGGCCGGTATGTTCTGAATACCGAATACGCTCACCTTGATGCATGCTGCAATTGGACAGTGTGTATCCGATCTACCGTACATTCATACTCCGGCACATGATAAACATGCGTGCCAGAATGTTCGCCGATCAAGTTTGGCATTGCTGGAGCTGGAGTGGAGTCGTGACGTACGATTTCCTCTGCCTAGCTAGCAAGTTGCTCTGCTCTGGGGCCGTTTCCGTAGCTGCCTGCATAGTTAGGTCGGTGTTCACATGTTGCACTGACCCTGACCGGGATGGTGCAGCTGGACGAACGGTGGCTCGACTGACACAGCTACTGTCGCTTGTGTGAGCAGAGATTAGCTGACACCCGGAAACAGCTAGTGCCGCGCCATACATGGTGAGACTCACCATACATATCTGACCATGTCCTGTGTGCCGCGCCGCACGTTTGAACAACACAGAAGGGTCCAGACGCCCCGTCGTCGACGTACGTACGTGAGTGAGTCGACAGCAGGTCAGCAACTCTATCGTCTGCCCGTATTCCCCATGCGTGCAGGTGCAGCAGGGGACCGTAGAAAGCAGTTAGTACTACCGTAATACTGTAAAATCATTACACACTTTTTCCTTTAGGATTAGAGCATCTCCACTCGTTGGCCGAACACGAGCCGAAAATCGGTCCGTTTTCGGCTGGACGGAACTAGTTTTCGGCCTAGGTATGCCTATTTTTCTACTTGCGTATTCAGATCGAGTTGCCAAGTTAGGCTAAAATTCATTAAAGATTGACGAATTTCATTAAGTTGGGCGAATATAGGTGGATTGCATCAAATCTAAACTAAAGTAGTATATAATAAACTTAAAAAAGGCCGCCGCCATGGCCTCCGCCGGTGTCTTCGCCGTCCTACATGCCGAAGTTGTTGCAGAACGCCATGTAGCTGGGGTCGGCGCGGCCGCCATCCTCGCCGCCGTCGTTGTTGTCGCTCGGCGGCTGGTTCTGGCGAGAGCTCCCCTAGCCTGGGTCGCCGCGCTCGCGGCGGTGAGCGCACTGGCGAGACCGCTTCGCGCTTGACTGCCATCGGCGTGCGAATCGGCGCCGAGCCGGAGGAGTGGGACGCCGAAGCGGAGGAGAACGAGCTCATGCTCGCCATCCTCCTCGGCGTCCAGCTCGCCGGAGGCCGCTGACCCGTCCTGGCCGCCGGCGTCGGGTTGCGTGGGAAGCCGAGCCGCGGGGTGTTCCCGCGGTTGATGTGCTCCATCACCGCCGCGAGCGTCCGGCCTGGCGCGCTCCACCAACGCCGGCGACCCGCCGAGTTGTTGCGCTTCGACGGCGACTCGTTCGGCAGCTCCTCGTGGCGGGCGAGCTCCTCTTCGCGTTGGTCCGTGAAGAAATACTCCCAGTATAGGAGGTTGTCGGCGCTCTTGGCTTTGGCGGGGTTGTCCATGCCGCCGATGTACTCTTGTACATCGTACGACAGCTCGTCCGGCGTCGGCGGGATTGGTAGTCCGGATCAAAATTGGTCCAAATCCGGCCGAAAACAGGTTTTTGGATACGCGGCGAGAGTGGAGATGCTCTTCGCGAGCGCGCAAACAAAAGACAAAATGCGTGGAGAACGTGTGAAGGAAGGAGGCCCAAAAGGGCGGTTTGGCTTCCTCCGATCCGGTGCGCGTCGACGCCACCACCTCGCGGCACGGGCGGGCACACACGATCATAGTGGCCGATCGGCGATTGACGCCGGAGAAGTCGCGGATACGCCGCTCAAGTCTGAGCCCGACGTCACAACAAACATGGCTCGACCGACGACGACGACCACGACGACGGGCGATCGCTCGCTAGCTAGCTGCCGGGAACGGTGGGCGCGGGCCGTCCCCGTCCACACAACCGGGACCAAAGCAAAGCGGTGCTTGGCTGGCTTGTTTGCCATTCGGTTTTGGAGCCACTTGCCAAGGCGGCTTTCACGGTAACTTTCACGGCTGTGCAAGCAAAAGTTACCATTTGGACTTGAGGAATGAGGAGCGAGAGGTGTAACGAAAAGGGCTTTGCCGTGACGACAAGGGGGCTCTAGCCTCTAGGGGCGTCGCGGGAACAGATTGGCCACCACCGGCGATGCGGACGCCGCGGGGTGGGGGCCACGTCGATAAGCACGTACTATCCGCGATCCATGTGACCCGCGCGCAAAACAACAAACCGCTTCCCTTGCCGTGCCTTTCAGCGCCTTGTCTGTCTGCTGCCTCCTCCACTAATTTGCTCCCGTTTGGACACCGAAAAATAAACAACCAATCAGTAGTGCTACAGATTAGCGATGAAGATTCCCTTGCCGTTTGTTTGGAGCCTGGGTGAAATTACCCGATCAGTGGTCGTTTCCCGATCTGATTTAACTAACAGCCGCCTAAAATTGTCAAGAATATAATATTTTCAAGAACATATATAGACAACGGGCTAGCAAATTGTTTACAGAGACGAATCAATCGCTGGAGGCTGCAGCAGCTAGTAGCCAGGGGCAATCAGCTCAAGAGGCAAGCAAGAACCAGAAGCAGCATCTCGGGTTATACTTCTGTTGAGCTTAATTAAAATATTTTTTGTTTCCATCATTTCCACTTCCTCGAAAAAGCCTGCACACAAAGCTCTCTCTCCCTCTCACTCATCAGAGAGCGCAGTGCTCCCTGCTGGAAAAATATTTACACGGTACAGCGATGGCACCAGGCGTACAGAAAACGAAATTGGACGAGAAGAAAAAAGAAAAATTGGGGGGCCAAAGCGAGAAAGAAACAGCCCCCCGAGATCTAGATTTCCTACGCGCACGCGGAAAGGCCACACGGAGCTAGCACATAGCCGGGGCGACGAGCGAATCGAAGCGAATCGAAGCTCTCTTCATCATCCTAAATCCAGGCGGCGGCCAGGGCGGGGGCCGGCGCCGGCCGCGGCAGCTCGTCGGCGGCGGCGAGGGGGAGGAGGCTGGAGCGGCAGAGCGGGCAGGTGGCGTTGTCGTAGTCTAGCCAGGCGCCGATGCAGTGGCTGTGGAAGACGTGTCCGCACGGGAGGCGGTGCACCACGGCGTCCGCGTCGAAGCGGACCAGGCAGACGCGGCAGTCCGGGGTGGCCGCGGCGGCGCCACGCCTCCGGCCGAAGCGCGCGGGGCGGAACCTGCTCCTGAAGATCTCCGCCAGGGTGGGGCCCGACGGGGTGAGCTGGTCGGCGCCCTCGCCGTCGTCTCCCGCCAGCAGCGGCGGCGGCGCGGGGAGGCCGAAGAAGACGAGCGCGGCGCGGAGCAGGCCCGCCAGGGCGGCCACGGAGACGACCGCGTGGTAGAGCAGGTAGATCAGGAGGCTCTCCTTGGGCGCCGGCATGCTGGAGATGCCCATCGCGGCCGGAGAATTGGGGATGGACTCGTCTGCGATTTGAGCTTTCTTTCAGGGCGGTGGACGGAGGTGCGGGGGAGAGTACAGTGAGAGAGAGGGGTGTCGTGCGGGCGCATTTATAAGCGAGATGGTGGTAGGACGGATGGTGGTGTCACCTCTATGGCTCTATCTATCCCGTTCGGGTGGTGCGTGTAACGCGACCCGTGTTCGTGGCCGCTGAAGCGCGCGCAGCCGTCGGATCCGCGAGGTGGGGAAGGGGAGACACCCCACATGCGCGGCGGTTCATCGTGGGCGCCCAATAATTCCCGATCGACTTTGGTTCGTGGCGCCCAATAATGTGCGCAGGCAGGGCAGGCAGGCAGCCGCCGAGGTACCAATTATTTAGGCCGATCGATCCATCCATCCAATCTTTTTTTTCTTTTTTGACAGAATCGATCCATCCAAAGAACTTGTGGACGCATTAGTACATGCAGTGCATCATCGGATTATTGTTACATCTATCTACTTTACGTGCCATCGGGAGCACACGTTGGACAGGGAATCCAGGGACCGATTCCATTGTCACCGGACAGTGCTCCAAGGATCACCAGGCGCGATTGGGGTAGCGCTAATTGGGGGGACAAATCCAAACCAAAAAAAAAAAAAAAGAGTGGTACTAGCGTGCCTGCCTGACTGCCTGACTCGGATCCCTGATCGCAGTATGGCAAACTTGGATCAGAAGGACGTCATATTTTGTCTCGGTAGGATGGGTTCGCCGGCCGGGTTGCCGTGCCTGCACGACTGCGGTTGAACCGATCGATCCCGGTCCCGGCCGTCGCGGTCACGCGGTGCCAAATTGGTACGTACAGTACATCCACTCCCCGTCGACGCAGTTACGGCTGCAACCATCCAGTCGACGCCCGATCGAGACCGGGGGCGCGGGACGTCGACCCGTGCACGTACGTTCGCGCGCTGTGTCCGGTTGAGCACAGCCGTGCGGTCCAGGGTGCCGCGACGGACCACTGGCGGCCGGGAGCGATGTGAGGGGTCGTGGACTGGCCACTGACTAGTAGCGGTACTCTACATCCGTTTCACCGTTTGCTTGCTTGCCGTGGGGAAAGTCTCTGACCACGCCGGCCAGCGTTCCGTTCACTCGTTGCCAAGCAACCGAGATTAGCAGTTACAGGTACAATTATCTAAGCTAACTATGCTACTAGTAGGGGTGTACTCCAAAAAATACGTGCAGCGTTTGCGTCTGAACTTGACCTGCAACGGCCTGTTGACTTGGGGCCGTTGGGCGGCTAGCCGGAGGAATTTTCAAGTGCCTCGTTGCTCTGCCGGTTCGTATAGTAAGGGTTTTCCCCCTCTGAAATACAGAACCGACCAGGAAAATTCCGTTCAGACGCACGCAACGCTGTCCTAATCAAGATCGGTTGGTACATACGTATGAAGATCGGTTGATGATATCAAGATCGTTCGACACGAAAGTGCATAGGATACACACGCATTTCCTCGATCGTGCAACGAAGGATACGGCGAAGGGTAAGGCAGCAAGAGTTTCGCGTGGCTGGGATGGGTCGCATGTTTTTCCGCTGCCTGATTAAGGTTGTTCCTTGCGTTACGTTAAGCATCCGTCTGCAGGATTCGATCGGCGCCGTTCCAGCTGCACCGGCACATGCACGATCGAGCGACTGGCACCCACACATTGTGGTGGCGAGATTGATCGGGCCGGGTCGTGCCATCAGGCGCCTGTCATGGGGAACATGCAAGTTGACGAGTTTAGTAATGGCAAAAGAATAGTCTACTAGTGTGGTGGCCTGGGTACTACTAGTAGGATTAGAAAAGGGTTTCGCTGCTTCTAGCTACTTAATGACTCGGATAAGCGAAGATTTTGGCGGAGATTTGTCGCGTGTGGACTAGTCAGTAGTAGTAGTTATATACGGTGGGCGATGTGGGCGCTGCTGATCCACATCTGGAACCCGGTGGTGGATCGAGCCTTTCTGCCAACTTGTTGGGTGCCTACTCTTCTCCCCGCGAGCTAGCTCCTCGTTTCTTTTCCTTCCTTCTTCGTCCCGTTCTCGTGTGGTGCCGTGTGGTAAGGTGCGATCAAAACTTTATAGTACAGTGGTACTATACAGTGCTAGTTTAAGCAGCGATCCTTCTTCTAATACGGCTCTCTCTCCCACCGCTCGTTATGTCTTCTCAGTTTCTGCGTGGCTTTCACAGCTTGTGCACTGCACATGGTTTAGGTAGCTAGGGGTACACGGCTGAGCCTGCACGA
Source organism: Avena sativa (assembly GCA_916181665.1). NCBI lineage: Eukaryota > Viridiplantae > Streptophyta > Magnoliopsida > Poales > Poaceae > Avena > Avena sativa. The sequence goes on from OV702283.1 coordinate 441,401,304, forward strand.
ACGTCTAGCAGCAAATGCGGACGTTAGTTTTATAGTATACACTACGACTACTATACTTCGTTCTATATGCAAGCTAGTACATGTATATGGGCACCGGTCTACGGTCGTGTCTCTCTCGAATGCTCCATGCTGACAGGCCATCGTGTAGCTTCGAAGATTCCACAGCGATGCGCGCGCGGTGATTACTTTAGTTTGATGAGGCAGAGCTCGCTCAGCGGTTTCAGATAGCGGTGGTCCAGATCAAGGCCGTGAGGTTCGTGGTTAAACCGGTAGGGGCCCGTGCGACGTGCGTGGCGAGGCCGGCGGGCGGTCGATCGTGCGCGCAAAGCAACCGCGTACCACGCACCGACCGGCGAGGCCATCCGGTCTGGGGTCGCCGCTGACGTACGTCCGTCGGAGCGCGTCGCCGTCGCTGCTTTCCGGCGCCGTCCGAGCGCTGCGGTGCACCCAGCGCGGCACTAGCGGGCGAGGGGCCCGTCCCCACCGGGGGGTCACGTGGCTTGCCTTTCCGGGCGAGAGCGAGGCACGGGAAAGCAACGTGACGGTGTCCCGAAACGGCGAGGACCATGCACTGCCCGCCCGCTCGCGCCAAACGTGGTGGGGCCGCCCTTCCCGCACCGCTTGCTGCTGATGCTGGGTGGACCTGGGCCACCACCGCGCGTGTCCGTCCGAGCTGTCCACGAGCGCCTCATCACGCTCGCTGCTCCCGCGCCCAGGTGAGACGTGCCGTGTGCGTGCGTGCCCTTGACTGCACGTCTTGTCACTCACCTACGTATCGCTAGCTGTGACAAGTGTTCGCCACCACGCTGACAAGTATTCCCCGTTGCGAGCGAGACGTGCCGTCATGTCCGGTGGCGGAGCTAGCGCGACCGTGTTTGCCTTTCGTTGCCTTGCTGCGCGCGTGTGCTCGTCGGGAAACTAGAAGCATTTTCATCGGATACGTTTTGTTGGTAGGAGTGTTTGATTGAGTTCTTAGGAATGGTGATGATGCCTTCGCTGTGCGTGCGCGCGCGCGTGTGTGTGATGATATCCTTGTCACACAGGATATCATGTCGGGTTACAAGATTTTGAAAAGGCTTATAAAAAAGCGTAGAACCAAGATGCCGTGAAATTCCTACGGTAAACCGAAAAGAACATACGAAGAAATAGTGCATGGCATAGTGGATCACTGAAACAAATTTCCAAGAGGCAAGAATCTCTATATATTTTTTAACAAAATTTCACCGATCTATAAATAATCATCAACACCAGTATAAAAAGGACCAAAATCTAAGAAAGAAAGTCTATAGAATTGCATCCGAAGCAGCCCGAAGCAAAATCTCCTATGGTTTCCAACCCTACGAAATCACCAAGATCTATAGGAAAAGCCCCGAGAAATATAACTGATCCTCTTTGGGTCCAAGAAATCCTATTGGTTTCTAATTCTAAAAAATAGCTTTTTCCTATGACGTTCCATTTGGTTCATCGGAATGGATCATTCAAAATCCCTATGGAATGCTTTCCTAGACTAGAATTTCAAGTAAGAGCTTAATGTGTTGGAAAATTTATTATGTGTACCTACTACGACTACGCCACGCACTCGATCCTTTTATAAATTTTCATGCGTTTTCTTGTGGTGTAACCAAACAATTTGATAGACCGGTTCCTGTTTCTCTGCTTCTATAGTATTCCACATGCCATCCCATTATGTTCATGAGGTTTTCATGTTTATATTTTCCAAATCCATGAAAATTCCTTGAACCAAACAAGCGACGAGTATCTTATTTTCGTAAGAATCTAATTTAACCGAGGAAGTACTGCATTATTGCTTAGCAAGAAAGGGTGACATCACATGTAGTGGCAGGGATGCTATGGAACCTCGGGTTCAGACGAACTAGAGGGAGATTACAAAATTCATCAAATCTTTGCTTAATTATTCCCATATTTCTTACCGGTGGGAGATTACACTACAATATCAAGAGGGCTCAGATCCCAATGATTTTTTGTTCTAGCTCCGCCCCTCCTGATTCGGCTGATAGGCCAGGATGAATAAGTGGAAGAAAGAAGAAATAAATATGCAACACCAACACTGATGTTTATCAACAACCTAAAAATTTTCCCTTCTACCTTTTCCACAAGATTACTTCATGGAGGTAGATTGGTTGTGCGATGTTCGTCATATGCAATAACTGGTAGAGAGTGCCAATAATGTTTTGAAAATCACGATTCAATCATGCTGCTCTTTTACTATGCAATTAATTTGTCTGATTCTACAATTATAGATAGTATAATCTACCATTTGCAAGAGTTGATAGAATTTGTACCTGCAATATGTGATTTCACTATCGACCCAATAATTACGTTCCTATCTATATTTCGATAACCTTAAACAATGTTGTTGTTGATTGCACTGATGGCAATGACGCTCAACTGAAGTTGACATGGACAACAAAAGATGGAAGAGACAAAGCTCTGTGTCGGCGTTTGATAGAAGTGATGAAATATGGATATACATTTACTTATGCACATTTTCTCACGAAAAGTGGGCATACTCCGGGCTCCACATCAATTTTTTTTTTTGAAAATAGGCGTTTTAGTACTCATAGCAATGTTTACACCCGGCCTCTATATAACTAGGATGCACACAGTCGAACACTTACACAACTTTCAAGCACAACAAAAGTATTAAAAGTAGCAAAACATGTAGATAGTTTAACGACCTCTAACTATGACATGTCTATTCGCATATCACGTTGTCATCCATGTCGGAAGAAAATATCCCTCGTCGTAGCCTCCAATCGCGTACACTCCTCCATAAAAAAGTCGCGGAACTCTATACGTTGGAGAGTAGTCCATGATCGTAGGATAGCCGTAGCTCGGAAGATAACCTGCAGAGGAGAAGACACCATGTTATTAAAAATATTGTCATTCCTACATAGTCAAAGCGATTATATAATGGCAAGCGCTCCCACCCTCAACAGAGTCTCATATTTATCCTCAATCCCATATAACCAGTTGCCAAAAACATTGGCAACCGAGGAAGGGGGAGATAAACCAGAAGCTACTTGGATGATTGACCATATAGCACGAGCAAATTTATACTGGAAGAATAAATGTCTAATTGTCTCATTATGATGACAAAAAACTTCCCTGCCAATTCCTCTTAACAAGATTATCTTTTGTAAGAATTACCCAAAATTATTGCATAAAATTTCATCCAAATCATTACATTACGAATCAAAAAGTGCTGATACAAAAATCAACCATCTAAATAGACTCTGTGCCATCCACCCTGGTCGAAGAAATCTAGTTCGCATTTGGTAACCATAAGCCCCTGTTGAGATAACAGGAGGAATAGATCCACGGTCGATCGAACACGTAACCATGTTGATGACCAACAAAAAGTTGAAAACTCACAAACTATCAAACATAAAATTATTTCGACTATTCCAAATCAACTAACATAGAGATGAAACTACTATCTGAATTCTAGCCTTACTTTTTCATCCCATTGAACAAACCATCAAAGATATTTGTGATATTGGTTATGTATGCACTTAAGCCCAAACAAAAAGACATAGTATCATTTACTATATAATCTGTCTAACATGTCCTAGAAACCCTATTCAACGCCTAGGGTGTAGAATAGTTATTTTACACCCAACATGTTTTTACGTTGTTAGATTAAAAAAATATGTTTTGTATACATAATTTGTTTCATATATTCACCATAACCAAAAAAATTGACATAAAAATAAAGTTTATGAGTCATTATAGTGTAAAAAACCAAAAAATACGTATTTTACATCGTAATTTTATACGACATGTAAACAAAAAAATTATATCATTTCTAAATTTTATTATGTTCTTCTCGACTTATGAAGTAAGACAAAATTTACATGACATAAAAATAATATACGATTCTAAAGATAGAGATTCTACACCATAGGTGTCAAGTAGCGCCACTCTCAAATAGCGCCACCCTGTGATATTGGTTATGAACAAAGTTGGACATAAGAATAATTTTTCACACCAGAAAAACTGCAAGTGTGCATGTTACTGAATCTGTATAGTACCTTTCGAATACTTGGGCCTTTGCGCAGCTATGTCTTTGACATTTCCTGAAGAAGTTTATTTGAAAGGCTGCAAATATCTCAACTCAGTATCCACTGGTGGTGAAGAGAAGAGGTATATTATTATCCAAGAGCCAAAAACTTATGGTGAAGAAGCACTTGCGTCCTACAGAGGGAGGATAAGAGTGCGAAGGTTGCGGCCAGGGGCGGCTACTATTGGGTCGTACACTTGTACTGGAGTGATTGAGTGAAGACGAAGCACTTGCGTGCAAGAGAGTATCTCACGGTCTGGAGCTAGTGGCCACAGTGACTAGTTTGGTCTGTACTGGGGTGAAGAAGACGCTCTTGCGTGTAAGGTAGTACCACGGCACGAATCCTGTGGCCACGGCGGCTTCTTAGCTGGGCAAAGATTCCTCTGTAAGCATGTCCTTTTTCAGATAAAAAGGGGCTGCTGTACCCCTGCTCCATCAGGCATATAACTGCATAAACAGAAGAAGTACTTACTAGTTAGCATAGAGTGTTTCCCTGGCAGCAGTCCGCAGTTTCAGACAGAGAGGAAACGCGGCCGGGCCTGGAAACGCGGCTACACCAGGGAACTGGCGGCGAGCTTGGCCGGATGAAAGCTTCGCCAGGCGATCCTCGGCAAAACCCTCTGTGAGTTCTCTTCAGATTCCTTCAATCTTCCACTCCCCGTTTCGCGGAGCCGCGCATCTTCAGCAAGCGACTGGGGGCGCTCAGCTAGGGTGTTACTGTAGTTTAGGATCGTGGAACTTTGAGATCGATTTGCAGTAGAGCTCTGACGAAAGGATGGATCATGGGTCCGTATGCGTAAGCTTTTTAGTGGTTTGTTATTAGATGCGTCGTGCAGGCTTCAGAATCAGTATTTTTTGGTTAGAACTTGGGACATGCTAATAGATAACGCCCATATGTACATGCTCACACTGTATTTTAGTTCGTCTGTAGCATATTTGCCGGGATGCTGAACTCCCTGCGGGCTACGGAACTTTAGGAAATATATATACTTCCTCCGTCTAGAAATAACTGACTTAGATTTATCTATATTTGAACGTATCTACACACTAAAATACATTTAGATAACTCAAATCAATTAATTCTGGACGGAGGGAGAATATGAATCTGTGACATATAATTCACAACCGTTGAGACTATTAAAAATTATTCATATCTAAGGCATATTTGGAGATTAGGACATCTCTAACCGATCTCCTATATCTAGAGCACTAAAAAGTCTCCCCATCATTTAGAGAAGTATATTTACTTCACTATAAAAAGCCCCTAGTCGAACCCTTAAACTAGCTTTCTAAAAAGTTTAGGGATTGTCAAGGAAAAGTAAGCTTTCTAAAAAGTTTTTCTTCTTATTACAACAATTATTCCATACACGAGGACACGGCGGCCGCTAGTACCGTGGCGGTGCTCCATCTTAGGCTAGAGATTGTGCAGAGACGGGCTCTGCCTCCAACATCTCCAGCCAGAGACCGTCCGTCACCGGGTGTGGACCCGTCGGCGTCTGCCACAGGCAGAGGAAACCTTGACCATGGAGGATCAATGACGACGGAGGCGCACCGTGCTAGCGGTGGCGTGGGATTTGCGGCAGACGACGAGCAGGCGAATGCACAGTGTAGGGTGGAAGAAATCGACACGGCGGTCTACTCGATTCCAGCGACGGCGAGGTCCGACGAGGTGGGTGGGAGGGTGACGGAGGGTACGGGGTCCCGACAAAGGCTTTTGGTGGTCGGTGGAGGGGTTGACGATGACGAGGATACTGTGCAATGGGAGGCGAGCGTCAACATGGGAATGGAGTGGAAAGTTTTACTTGACAGGCCAAGGTGGAGACTATTAAAACGTTCACTCCGCTAACACCTATGAGGTTCCAGCTAGTTCGAGCTTAGAACATCTCTAGCAGAAAGGGCAACCCGCAAACGTAAAAAGGGTTGAGGCGGGGCTATTCTGCGGACCGAAAATGCCTCGTGCAGACCAGACCACGGAAAGGGAAACGGCATAATAGCATATTCAAGCGAGGCACATGGAAACCACAAATACAACCGCAACACAAATTTTGCATTCTTGCAACATTTCATCATAGTGGTATGACTTGAAATATGACACATATTGGAACTAAAATTTAATAGTTTGTAACATCAAACAATACAACAATAATCCTTATTACAACAAATGTTCAACTCCAAGTAATAGACAAATAACGAATGATTTGGAATACAAATAATGGTTCAAATCACACATGACTGAACAAAAACTAAATAAATTGTGGTGCCACACTACCGACCGCCGTACCGACGCCAATGGTGCTCAATGAGATCAAGCTGTACCGATGAGGCAAATTGAACGACAGCGGTCGAGTCACATACCATCGTCGTCGTCGGCGGCTGCGGTGAATCGCGAGGGCGGAGGTCGATTTGAGTTGGAGGAGGGCAAATCGCGGCGTTGGCGACGGCCCAGGCGATAGAGCTTCGCACAGGATCCATGGTGGCACCTCAGACGGGCTAGAATCCCTGGATGTGGCGCGAGACATGCTCTTTCAGGTGGGGAACTAGTGCGGTGGGTTGCGGCGGGGTGTGTACCGGCCGGAATCAAGCCATGGAGACGCAATTGTGCTGGGATATGCAGTGGCACGCAGCAACGACGAAGAAGGAGCTGGTAGGGAAAGGGGGAAAACTGCTACGCGGCGCTGGAGGTTTCATCCCGCCAATGCCTTGCACGAGATGGGGAACACGCTCTAAGAGCCCTCGCAACCCGTGTATGTGCGGGCCAAGAGGCCAAATTTGTTGCCCCTCCTCCAAATATCTTGCGGATTGTTGTTTATACTGTGGTTGCGCGTGACTTTTCTTTGACCAAAACGATGCGGTGTCTCATAGAGATGCTCACTCTAACCCCTTAGTCATGTACAATGCTAGAGAAGACATGTCTTTCCTTAGCCCTTCATATCATCTAGAGAAGACACTATATACAAATTGTATAATGTATTCTATCTTATTGTCAAAAGAATTAACTATTTTTAGTAAGAAATTGTTTTTTAAGAAAAGACATATGGTACAATGGAGAAAATAGTCTTCTCTTATTTCTAAAAATCATCCTTTAGCTAAGAAAAAAAATTCTTATTTTTCTTATCTTTAACTAAGAAAAATCTAATATAACGACTATAAGAGAAGGCTGATATTATCACCAGACGGAAGATGCCACAAAACTTTGCATTGGATATGATAACGTAGTATAAAAGTCAACATCGTCCCTTAAAAAAAAAAATCAGCATCGTGGCAGTACACCTCATCACCTAGTTGATTCTCCAGTTTGTGGTACTTTGTCCTAGTCCTACAAACACTGCGGCGGCGCAGGTGAACCACAGCTCCCGTCCCGCCCTCCTCTCCTCCGGTCGGCCCCGGCGCCGCCGCCCCACCCTACCCCGGCGCCCTCCTTCCCGGTGCCCCACCCTGAGCTCCGGCCTTCGCCACAAGTCCGTAGCCATGGCCTTCCTCGCCTACACGTCCCCTTTGCCGTCGCCTTCTGCTTTTGGGTCGCCGCCGTGCTCCCCGCTCCCCGCGTAGCCCAGGTCTCCCATGGCACTACAGATGAACACACTCATTGGAAATGATGTTGATTGATTTCTTGTTGATGTGTTGAAGTGGTAAGATTTTTCGTTGGTAGAATCTCTGCATAAGTTTATACGATACTAATGTCGGAGGTGACCCAGCATGTGTTCGCGTTTATGCCTAGCAGAGAGAACTGTGCTATTCTAGACTAATAATATGCACATACCTACGGTCCTCTTAACTGATTTTTTTAAGTCGGTGTATTGGTTGATGATTCAAGTTCTCTTGTCTGAGATTGGCTTATTTCAAGTGAGGCATAGCTATAGATAACGTTGATGTAGAGCTTGCTATCAACAATGCAACTATATTGTTTATCCGAAAAGAAACCTATTATAAAAATTTCCTTTTGAAGTCCTAGCAGATGTTATTCACATTCTCCATTTAGACTTTCAACAAGGAAAACACCGATGCTGTTGCACATATGTAATCTGAGACTCGATTTCATACCACACCGCTCCTATATATGTTAAACTATGGTTTGTGTCATCTGAGGAGCACTTTGCATCCAACACCATATACTTAGGTCATGGAATTATTTCTTCTTACCAAAGTTTATTATACATTGATTTGTAACTTTTTTATGCTGAGATATTTCTTATTATCCCAACTTGGCTACATGACATAGTTTAATAAGATGAAGTAACAATTTCAAATAATATTTTGTTATCCTTTTTATTTTTAAGTGATATATAATTATTCAAATGTATTCAGGTGTTATACAGAAAACATTTTGAATATTTGAAAGTAATCATCTATCACTAATCAATACAAGTGCATACCCCAACACCCGATTATTTCCTATTTTCATATATGTTGGAATGGTGTGTTGACTAGTACAAGTGCAAGTAATCATCTATCACTAACCAATACACAATCTAAATGAAAATTACCTCAATGAGAGAGAAATGCCAGAAGTTCAAATTGATTTCATGATTCGAGAATTAAATCACTCTTCATCACTTATGGATGACCTATTTATATCCACTTCAATTTCTGAAAGGAATGCCCTATATATTCCAAAACTTCTACTTTTGTGATCTATCACAATTTTAATCCTTACTTTTGTGTTTTACAGGACTTGACAGGCACAAATTCTTAGGAGAAAAGGTGCCGGGAAATGACCACTGACACAGACGACGTAGAGCAGCAGCGGGTGGAAAATCATGTGGCAAGCATCAGCCGCATCACATCAGACGTCCTACACGAGATCCTCCTCAGGCTCCCGATCAGCTCTCTCCTGGGATTCCTCAGAACATGCCACCAATGGCGCGACGTAATCCGCGACCCCTACTTCGTCATGGGTCACGCTGATCGTGCGCCTGAGCACCTCCTCCTCTTCCTGCCCAGAGTGGACGCCTCGGCAAGCCACAAGACTGCTGCACCTGGCCGTCTAAAGCTCTTTGACGAGAAATGGTCCATGTCAACATGGGCAGCGTCATCCATGGATCCAGATGATCACCTCTTCGCATCGTGCAACGGACTGCTCTGCTTCTACAGGCAGTACACGCTGAAGATAGTCAACCCGGTGACCGGCCAGTGCCTGCATCTATCGAAGCCCCACGGGAAGCTGTTCCGGGACCTGTACTACCTGTACAGCTTTGGGTTCCACCCGGCGACTGGGAAGTACAAGCTCATGTACTTCCACCATGAGCCCCGGCGCGGCGGCAGGTCATCAGGCCAGCCGTTCTGCTTCGACTCCATCCAGGTGTACACCCTCGGCGAAGACAGGTGGAGGGAGGTCACTGCCCCGAAGCAGAGCTGCCTGGTGAACCTCGGAGTCGTCAACGTGGACGGAGCAATGTACTGGATCGCCGAGGAGGAAGGGACCTGCTGCGGCGTGGCGGTCATGCGGTTCGACCTCAAGGACGAGACTTTCGCGACGCTGAGGCCTCCCCCGCTGAAGGCTTGCGAGGCGACGGACAGGCCCTGCGATGCTCCCGACCTCTCTTACTACGTGACCGAGGTGGACAGGACGGTGTGTCTTGTGACTGTCCCGTTCAACATTAACGCTCCACGGTGGCGCCGCTACAACGCGGAGGTCTCTGGGAAGATGGATGTCTGGATGCTTGAGAGTCCAGCTGAAGATAGATGGTTCCTGAAGTACAGCATCAACCTGCCGCCGTCTGCTCCGCGGTTCGTCCCTCAGCCGTGCTTCGTCCACGGGGAGAAGATCCTGCTGCACGGTCGTGAGGGTGACGCGTTCTGCCGGGATCTGCAGGGTGACGGTATGATGCAGGTCGAAGACTGCAGTGAGGTGTCGCTGCTGAACTTCAGGCCTCACAGGTACTACGAGACGCAGTCCTACTTGTACAAGGAGACCCTTGTTCCCCTGGATGTGTACGCGGGGGCGGCCATTGCTCGCACGTCGCACTGGCCTCTCACTCCACTAGGTATCTGATACTACTAGGTTGCAGCAGGATCCTGCACTTTGAAGTTCTCGCAGCCTTGTTATCTGAATTTCTGATTACAGTTCTGCATTTGCCTTTTGAGGTCATGGTCCAGTGTAGCTGTATAGGTAGGTAAGATAACAAAGATACCCTCTGTATCTTTAGAACTTGCTCATGCCTGAGCACATGAATTATGGTGTAAATATTTGTGGACTTTTAAGCTACGGGCTACTGTACATATTCAGAACAATATTTATACTGTCAGCTTTGTTCGCTCACTCTGGAGTGGATTTGTATCTTCTGTACATTACCCCACCCCTGATATCAATGAAAAGTACTAGCAAGCTATGCATTTTTATCAAGAGAAAATAACAAATGGCCTTGTCAACAGTCGAACTTACCTTTTTTTGTTATTAAAGAAAATATAGCAATTTTTTTTGACTGTAACAAATATAGCAAATTTTGTTACTGCGAACTTTAGATGTTCTCTTTTGTGATGAGTACAAATTCGATCTAACCGAATCTTGATATACTATAGTTCTGAATACAAAGGCTGTCGTACAAGTTTCTGCGTAATATAAGAGAACATTTCAGAAGACATGGACCAGCACAGTGCGGCTTCATGTAGTTTGAAGTTCTGTCATCCTTGTGTTCTGAATTGGTGGTTACAATTCCGCGTTTTGCCTTTTGAGGTCATGGTCTAATATAGGTAAGAAAGATATCTGTTGTATCTTTAGAACATGGTTATGCCGAAACATGAATTACAGATTTATGGTGTAAATATTGGCAGAGTTCTAAGAAAACTGGCTATTGTAACATACTAGTGAAAGGTGACATATTTTAGAATATACAGAGAATGCTAACATCTCATAATAGGGAGTAACAAGGAAATATATTAATATTAACAAGATAAAATCCAAATTCCCACTTTATAATTACCCTAGTAGTCAAAAAAAATTATTTTATTCACTTTGATAATAAAATATTTTTATACCATCAAGAAGTTATATAAATATGCAAATGCTTATACAAACACCCAACCAAATTTTCGTAGTATTGTGTGTTAAACGTTTTTTCTCCATTAAATTTCATCGTCATACATGTCCATAACACACCATAGTTATCCTTTCAAAGTACACATGATGAACCACAAAAATTGGAGAACTGGTCTAGAAAATCTCATGGTAGACAAAAATATTCAGTCCTACCATAATCGGTAGTCTTTTCATATAATATATTGATCCGTCAAATCTTATATCAATATAGTAAACTGATATGTCATGATCTTAACATTAATATGGTTTACATTTATTCAGTACATACAATGACTAATTGATCTTAGTAACTGGGTGGAAAATTGTTATTTACGCATCAACATATCGATAAAAACTCTCTGAGCGTAACATTTAATCTCACATTGAAGTAATATCAACTTGAAACTAAATCCTATATTGCAATGTAAATTTAATTCTATGTACTGATATAATATCACCTCATACAAAGTCACGTATAATCAATGATACACTTTTTTTGTGGAACATTAATTATTCTTCGACAAATTAAAAATGACGAAGCATGTCTCCCGCACGATTGATTTTATTTAGCATAATATTTGTGGTGACTATATAGCAATGTCAATCATGTCAAGAATATAAATTTGTATAGAACCATAGAAATATTTTGGACATATTCAGATGTTGCCCTCGCATTTGTGAAGGCACCGTGTTAGTTTTCACTAATAAATCCTACTCCCTCCGTCCCAAAATAGATGTCATGGGTTTGTCAAATTTTGAATGAATATATATACTAAATAGTGTCTAGATTCATTCAAATTTTGACAAATCTAAGACATCTATTTTGGGATGGAGGGAGTACAAATTTCCAATTGAACTTTAGAAGGCAGAAAATTCCATTCGCATAACCTTTATTTCAGAAAGCTTCCAAAAGTGGAACAAATCTTGGAAAATCTGGAAAGGGTTTTGTTTCATCACTCTTTCGTCCAGTACTCCACCTGGATCCGCTATTTTTCCGCTACCGACAAGCTTTTGCCCTTCCAAAATGAAGCAGTTTTTGCTAAAAAAAACAGAGGAAAAAAAGGATCTTTCCTTACAACTTATCTGTACAATCTCACAAAACTATAGTATCATCTCACGGTTTGGTCATTTGGTAACATTGTACATAACACTCACTTTTCTTAGTTACGTCATGGCCAATGCATGTTTAGAATTCTAGCACTAGGCATCAGATCTGTTCCCAGATACTGTATTTTTGCATTTTGTCACCGAAATTGGCAGGCATGTTTCAGAGAGAAAGGCATCTTAGCAAAGCAACCCTTCCATTTCTAAAACTCAAACTTGTTCTAGTATTTACTTATGTTGAAACATATACTGACAAAAGTAGCCTTACACTTGCATCACATGGCTACGTATATACTCAAAATCAGAAGTAAAACCTCAAAATCAGAAGTGTGTGGCAAATAGCATCTGTTATTCCCATCTCACGGCTTAGGCCTTTCCGGACTCCTCGCAGCCCGGTGGCTTGAAGGCGATGAAGCTGACGCACTGCACTTGACGGATGTTGTCGAAGCCGATGATGCGGACATAGGCGTCAGGGTACTCCTTCTTGACCTCCTCCACCTCCTTGATGACCTGTGAGGCGTCGGTGCAGCCGAACATGGGCAGCTTCCACATTGTCCAGTACCTGCCGTCGTAGTACCCGGGGGTGCTGCCGTGCTCGCGGAAGATGAAGCCAACCTTGCTGAACTCCAGGCAGGGAACCCACTTGGAGCGGATCAAGAAGTCGATCTGCTTCAGGAGGGCCTCCTCCGAGAGCGGTGGCAAGTAAGACAGGGTCTCGAACTTCTTGATGCCCTCAATCGGCCACACCTAAATGGAACAGTGTAGTTGGTGCTCAGCTCGACGCCCGCTTATTAGGACACTAGTTGGTGCCATGTATTTGAACTGGATTGACAAGAAAACTCGTGTATGTCTGGTTCAGAAATATCCATACCTGCATGCACCTGATCCTTCCGCCGTTGCTGACGCTGCCGAGGCCGGCAGTGCTGCGGCGGCGGCTGACGGGGAGGCCAGCAGTGGACTTGAGGCCCTGGAAGGGCGCGACGGAGGTGGCCGACGAAGCCATCACGGTGGGAGCCATGGTGTTGGAGGCAGTATACACTTTGCGGCCCCCATTGCTGGGTCAGCAGGGTATACATAGCAGTGTGCTCAGCCGGTTGCTTTCCTAACAGATGGGGAAAGGGGTGGCTGCGGCCCTGCCCTTCGCCTGCAACCTTTGTTTCCTTATCCCTGCGGATTAGTGGAAGAGGCATAGCCGTCGGATGCATTCTGTTGTGTGTGCTGGAAGTTTCAGTCGTCCATGTCACTCATGGGTGTGGTTGCCACACATTCTTTTTCAGCCTTGCAAGTTTTTCGTTACTTTTAATCCTGCTATGGGTAAGCCTCGAAAGGTGCTTCCTATATTTGTTTTGACATTGTAAATTGAGTGATACATGCAACAAATTTTTCTATTGGTACATATAAGTGATGATTGTTGAAATGTATGGTTTGTCCTCCTTATCACACAAATGAATTCTCAACCAGTCATGCCAGCTTATTTTCATTTTCCCATTTTATAAGCTTTGATGCTTCCTTTTGAAAAATAGTTGCTGCCAATGTGCTACTGTGACATCTTTGTCTTTTGTTCCCCAATTATTCCTAGAGAAACAAAAAGGTTTATGCATTAGTATTAGCCACTAATAAATTATATGAGTAGGTCGTGGTCATGTCTATGACAAAAGAATTATCTCTTCGAGACTGGAAAATCTTATGTTCAAACATCGGGGGTCTTAATGGGAAATTGACTGCTTCTAGAAGCAAAATTAATGAAAATGATTTTTGCTGCCATTGTCTGCATGTAGGAAACAGAAAAAAAAAGTATATTTTCATTATTTCAGATTATTGTAAGTTTGCACCATGTCTTTTTGATTGTACTGTTTGTCTTTCCTTTATTGGGGCTTCGGGAGACCTTCTGTTTCTTCGGGTTAGCTCTTTTTTTTCCCAGTAAGTCTTATATAGCAACAAAGTTTTTAGATAATTTTGGATTTTACATTCACTACTAGGGAACTTGGCGCGGCGGCACGCCGCGGCCATGGTGTTAGATTTTTTTATGTATATGTCAGTTTCAATGTTGGCACATACTTGAGTAGTTGTTAGATGCGGCGTGATGCTAATAATACAAGGAAACTATAGTAGGTATATTTATAGTAGGCTTAGATAGACAGCACCGATACATGGAGATGGATTCTAATTATACTACCGCTAACCTATAGATCTGAATATGCTTTTAAGGCAAAATCTATCTACTATGAAAGCACCTTGTGAAGCTTATTCCCAACCACTCTTCAATCCAACTGCATAATGACATGAGGTGTTCTAAACTATGTCATTAAATGGTTGAACAACAGTTGACAAAATTACTTGACTAAGCATTTGTCAAAAAAAAAGGGAGTCATTCGTTGAAACAGTATCTCTCTAGCCTTTGTTTTCCACGTGTTATGTGAGATAAATAAGTGGCAATGACAGTGGATCTCAAAGTTTGAAAATGAACGTCCAGTAAGTTGGTAAATGATTGGCTGGATGTTAAAGCAGAATCCACCCCTCTTAATCCTTTGGAAAGAAACGAACTGAGAGAGGCAAATGAAAAAATATCCAAACTTAGAAGGGATGAAGAAACTAAATGGGCACAACGTGCCAAAGTAAAACATGTCCAAGAGGACGGCAATAATACTAAGTATTTTCATATGATTGCAAATGGCAAACACATAAGAAAGAAATTTTTTCAATTGGAACAAGATGAAGGAACAATTATAGGCCAAGAGAATATTAAAGCCTATGTCACGGAATTCTATAGGAATTTATTTGGGCCGCCTGACAAAAATACAACTTTACAGAAAAGGAGGTGTATGACGCTATCATGCTAATGGAAAAAAACAAAGCCCGGGTCCTGATGGTTTCCCCGCGGAATTTTATCAAACCTTTTGGGAGGTCATAAAGGGAGACTTGATGAAACTATTTGAGAAGTTTCAATAAGGAGAACTATCCTTATTCCGACTAAACTATGGTACTATAATACTTCTACCCAAAAAGGAAAATGCAATCCAAATTCAGCAATATCAACCAATTTTTCTGCTTAATGTAAGTTTCAAAATTTTTACGAAGGTGGGAACCAATAGAGTTACTGCGGTTGCACAACGCGTTATTAGACCTACCCAAACGGCTTTCATGCCAGGAAGACACATCCTAG
Source organism: Avena sativa (assembly GCA_916181665.1). NCBI lineage: Eukaryota > Viridiplantae > Streptophyta > Magnoliopsida > Poales > Poaceae > Avena > Avena sativa. Next base: position 441,416,670 of record OV702283.1, read on the forward strand.
AAGGGGTGTTGATTTTGCATGAGAAGTTCCATGAGCTTCACATGAAGAAAATGGATGGAGCCTTATTGAAGATTAATTTCGAGAAGGCATATGACAAGGTAAAATGACCTTTTCTGCAACAAGTTATGTGGATGAAAGGTTTTCACCCTAAATGGTGTAGTTGGATTGATGAATTTGTTAGTCGTGGCATTAAAGTTAATGATGACACAGGCCATTATTTTAGAACTTTCAAGGGGCTTAGGCAAGGAGATCCGTTATCTTCTATGCTTTTCAACATAGTTGCGGACTTTCTAGCAATCTTGATTACTAAAGCAAAAGAGGATGGTCAGGTCGATGGTCTCATACCCCATTTAGTAGAGGGTGGAATATCGATTCTGCAATACGCCGATGACACCATAATTTTCATGGAACACAATTTGGAGAAAGCTCTAAACATGAAGCTTATATTGTGCATTTTGAACAACTATCAGGACTAAAGATAAATTTTTATAAGAGCGAGGTTTTTGGCTTTGGAAAATCAAAAGAGCATCAGGATGAATATACGAATCTATTTGGGTGTGAGGAGGGATCCTTTCCATTTAGATATCTAGGAATACCGATTCATTTTCGTAAACTCAAAAATGGAGAATGGAAACCCGTAGAGGATCGTTTTGAACGCAAGCTTGCGAGTTGGGTTGGAAAACTGCTGTCTTACGGTGACCGATTAGTGCTTATTAATTCAGTATTAACAAGCCTACCAATGTTCATGTTATCCTTCTTTAAATTACCTAAAGGGGTAAAGAAAAGATTGGATTATTTTCGATCTAGATTTTTTTGGCAGAGCGATGGTCATAAAAGGAAGTATAGGTTGACACGTTGGAATATAATCTGTCGTCCAAAGGACCAAGGGGGTCTTGGGGTGGAGGTTTTAGACATTAAAAACAAATGCCTGATTAGCAAATGGCTTTTTAAGATTTTAACGGGACACGGAGTTTGGCACGAACTTATACAAAACAAATATCTTCATTCTAGCTTGTTGTCCCAAGTTAAATCAAAACATTCTGATTCTCCTTTTTGGAAAGGACTTATGAAAGTTAAAAATGAGTTTTTTGACCGAGTCTCTTTCAAAATTGGAAATGGAGAACAAACTCGTTTTTGGGAGGATACTTGGCTTGGAGATACGCCTCTATCACATGAATACCCAGACCTATACAACGTTGTGCAAAGGAAACAAATCTCTGTAGCTCATGTCTTATCTCAAACACCGTTGAATATTGGTTTTAGACAGGCTCTCACGGGTACTAGGGGAGCAAGCTGGCTTCATTTAGTGCGCCGCTTGATGGACGTTAATCTGACAACGCAGCCTGATGAACTTGTTTGGAAGTTAACTACATCTAGATCTTTTACGGTGAAATCATTATACCTTGACCACATGAACGATCATACTAGATACTTACGGAAATATATTTGGAAAATCAAGGTACCACTTAAAATCAGGATTTTTATATGGTTCCTACAACGCAAGGTACTTCTCACAAAAGATAATCTGTTAAAAAGAAATTGGCAGGAAAGCCAATTGTGTTGTTTTTGTTCTCAGGATGAATCAATACAACACCTCTTCATAAATTGCCCTCTTGCTAGAGTAGTCAGGCGTATTATGCATATAGCTTTCAACATCACGCCTCCGAAGAGTATAAATAATTTGTTTGGCAACTGGCTTTTGGGAGTGCCAAAAAAAAACTCAAATACGAGTAGGCATATGTGCTATACTTTGGGCAATTTGGAGGATACGAAATAATTATATTTTTAACAATGCAAAGAACATTTCTTTTATGCAGGTTATCCTACATGCTACTCATTGGATCCGTATGTGGTCCTACATGCAACCTATGGAGAAGCGAGAGGCTATGGATTTTGGGTGCACCCGGCTAGAGTCTGGGGCGCGGGACTTTTACAACCAGTGCAACTGGCGTTTTGATTCCAGGATAACATGTTGATGCAGTGTCTTCTCATGTTTTCATTATTTTTTAGATGGTTGATCCATATTTCAACCATGTGTGACCCATGATGTAATCTTTTGTAAACTCTGCACTCAAATAATTTAATAAAGGGTCGTATGCATCTATCGATGCAGAGACCGGAGCTCAGTCTCCTTTTCGAAAAAGTAAGCTCGTAAATGTTGTCCATTCATTTGGACATCCTATATTAAGAGTTGAGCAATACACTATACATTTTCAAATAACCAAGCCCTGAAGTAGCGCGGATATTACTTTTATCTATCAGCAATGAATTAAAATTGGATAACAGGGGAGAGTCATAACTCTTGGAAAGTAAATGCTCATGGGTAAGAATAAGATAGCAAAATAATGGTATTTTATTGTTCTCTCAAAGTTGGCAACAAAATCATGTCAGCCACTTCATTTCCATAGCTGGTCATGGCTAATAGTCATGGAAGATTCTGCTAGCGTTTCACCTTTCAAGCAATTGTAGTCAACTACTCCCTCCGTTTCAAAATATAAGATGTTTTAGGTTTGTGAAGAAGATGAATCTAGATTTGTTTTAGTATGTAGGTTCACTCAACTTTAGAATGAATCTACACACTAAAAAAAGTCTAGATTCATTTTCTTCACAAACCTAAAACATCTTATATTTTGAAACGGAGGGAGTAGAATGCTTCTAAATTTCTCTATTTCGCTTTGGTTGAGCATTGGACCCTCAAAATGAAGCTTCGTTAACACTATCTAAGAGAAAGGCTGTGTTAGCACACTTGTAAGTAGAACTCGATTGTGGCAATAGTAAACCTTTATCTATATGATAATCTAACTCATGCCTACCGAACTAATGAAAGAAAGATTATATTCTACGACATGGTGATAACTTCACTTAATTTCTATGGGGTAGCAGAATTTGGAAAATACTGTAATGAAATAATTTGAACCATCCAAGCTTTTTGTCCTTAAACAAATGTTAATTGTATATCCATCGAGATATGACTGTCATTCTATTCACAAATCTCTTGGTTCACAATATAAATTACAGTATATCATGCTTCACTTAGATAAACATGCACAGGAGGAATCAATGGAATATTTTCTTTTAGAAAACATGGAATTTAATAAACCCATAAAGCAATGCTCTACCTATTTCAAGTAAGAATCGCCTTTAAATGATTGTATCAAGATTCTTTTCTTATAGAATATAATCCCTCAATTAAGTATCTGAGCATGCATGATACTTCTAACTTCTTGCACATACTAGTATGACATAAAGGAAATGTGCTAGTACCATTATCATCGCCTTAGAGTGCTTCACTTACTGGTTTCACTTGCTTGTATACTAAAAAAGACAATTTTCACCGATGACAGAACTGGGAAATTCTATATTCAAATGAATGGAACTCTTCATCTTATCATGTGCATATTTGTATACGTGCGAAAATAGAGGAAAATAGAATCTTTTGTATCGATGAACTGAGATTTAATTAAAAAAATACATTGATAATATATAGTAGCAAGAGGAAATTACATGCCTTCACACCGAGGATTGAAAATTCGGTTTCACACGATGAGCTCATCGTTAAAAAATTACCCAGTATCTATAATGTATGCAAAAAGTCATATCAGGATCTCTCATGTGTTGAAGACAATTACATGTGAGTCTTGAAGTGTATGTATGAATGCACAATGGCTGCAGAATCAATAGTATTACTGGAACCATCGGCAGGTACTCAAAATAGGTTGAATAGTGGCACATAATTTGAATCAGAAAAAACACCTAGTCTTCGAGCATGGTTGCAAAAAACATGGTTGCCCTTCATGCTTTGATGCCATCTTTCATGAAATACATCTGGAGCAGCCATAGAATTTCCCGTTGTATATTTCAGCCACTATTTGGTGCGATTGCTGCAAGTAAATATTTGAAGGGGTCATAGTCGCTCCATGTACACAAAGAAGAAATGTATCGAATGTTGTATTTTGGCAACAAATAAATGTTTACTCTGCTCTTGATTCTTGAACACTTTGGAGTGAATATTTACCTACTGAACCTGATATGCGATATGGTTAATGCAAGAGGTGATGGCGATATGAATTAGTTGCCTCAGAATTACAATAACAAAGTGCGGTGACCCAGCATACCACTGCATGTGTAGTACACTATAGTCGTTGACATGATATCCACAGAACACCGTTCCGTAAATATCACATCCCTCAGAGTGGTACAACAGAAACATTGCGGGTCCATATTACAAAAGTACACACATTATTATTATTACAATATCGGAAGTTCAAGACTTCCAAAAGATCCAACTTAAAAACCAAAATATAAAGTGTTTCAGCGGAATTTAAAAGTAGCAACTCCGTCTAGGAGTTGAGCTCAGCAGCTTATGCTACAGAGTTCATGCTGCTCGGCTCCATTGGTTACCACTAACTAGGAGTACTTAGTTGGACTCATTATCATCGACACCGTAGCGGATCTCGTAATCCACTCCTTCAACACCTCCGGATAGATCAGGTTCCTCGTAGAACACATCTTCTTGGCATTCGGCTGCATACATTGGCACGTCTTCGGGATCCTCAGAGTCTAAGCAAGGGATCAAAGGAAAGAATGAGTAACAGCGTTACCCGACAAGTTTGTTATATGCAAGGTGGGAAGTTTGATGCTCTAATTACCACCTCGGATTATAAATCCTTGGCACTATGCAATTTTTGTAAATCTTTCTTCAAAGATTGATTTTATTATGAAAATCTATGACAATCAACCTTCACAGGTTGATCAGAACTTTCATGGAGTTCCTTTCCTGCCGCGTTCGCAGCTCCTTCCCGGAACAGGGAATAACAAGTTACAGTTCTTACACTCTGCAGAGGTGCGTTACTTTACCCACGAGAGATCAACTCCTTGTTGCACAACCGGGCGTACTTTCCCGTCCACAATTCCATGATGTGGGGCCCAGTAGTTGGTCCAAGCCAATCACTGCCCCCTTCGCGACCCCGCATGCATCCTTAGTGTACACCATGCCTACATAATGAATTACGGCAATGGTTTGTACAAAATGTTAGATGCCAGAACTATCGTGGGACGATGAGGGTTCCCACTCATATGCTGCATATCCTCTACGAATTACCAATTAATATGCACGCTACGAGGATAACAGCCACGACCTGCACATCCGGCTTCATGCGAGAGGAAGAAGATACAACTGACTTCTCTGTCCCATTCCAAATCTCATGGCTAACGCGTAATATACGGCGCTAGAATCACTGATGTTAGGGGTTATTAAGTCCCTACTTGATCATCATTGTTGCAAATACAATCCTAAGTTCAATTGCTCCATTATATCACCACTTAGGATGATATCTATGATTTCTTTATTTATGAAAATAATATTTTCTTTCTTTTATAGCATATATGATAACACACAATTTGTAAATACTTTGATAAAGACTCTTTAAAGGACATGATCAAGTGATGAACTTGCCTTGTGATGGAAAGGTAGTGAAGTCTGATGCTTGCACTAGACCTTGAGCTTCTAGTTCTACAAAAACATCATTATTGTCCGGTAAGGACAATATTTAAAGAAGCAAAATGATTATGCAACTAATGTAATGCATTATTTAATTCTATATGCATTTATATAAGGTGCCTTTTAATAAAGCATTTATAAATATATTTTTTATATTTATTGCATATATTGAATTATTTTATTTTATTTCCCTTTTTATTTGACTTTTATTGATTTAATAATGCTTTTAGGAAATATTAATTATACATTAAAATTTATTATTAAATATTTGTTTAGTATTTTTCAAAAATACTATAATATTAATATATAATGAAACTGATTTTTATTTATTTTTATCATCTTTCAATAATTTTGTAAAAATTCCATAAATAATATATAAATTCCAAAATTCTTATAAAAATTGAAATGTCCAAAATTTGATATCTTATTTTATATGGACAGAGTGGATTATTATGAATCCAAAAATATTTTATTTATAATTTTTGGACTTTTATTTTATTTTCTATAATTTTATTGAGGTTAGGGGCATTTTGCTCTTTTCCAATTGATCAAAAAAGATTTATTAAACAACTTGGGCTAGGATTTTGGGCTTATTGGGTCAGTGTGGCCCAATAGGGAAAGGTCAAAATATCACCCCGAGGGGTTTTGGCCCACCCATCCCATTCTCTCTGCCTCCCTCTCTCTCTCTCTCTCGACCCTATCCTTTCCTCCTCTGACCCGACCATGTGGCCGGCGATGCCGCCACCGTCGATTCCCGCCGCCGTCGGCCATTCTGGTCGCCACCGTGGTGCGATTTGGGGTTGTCGACGATGCTCATTCATTCTATCCAATTGGATTTGACTCTAGGGATTCCCCGTGGCTAGGTTCACCCCGTTCCCGAACCCTAGGGTTGGGGAAAAGGTGATGTCGTCACTGCCGCGGTCCCGCCTGCGGTGGTGTGCTGGGCTTGTGTGCTGCTGCGGCCGCCGCCGTGGCTGGTGCAGGTTGCAGCGCCCCCCTGGGTGCTCCCTGTGTCGTCGCGGTTCATCGGCCAATTATGCTTCCTCTTCGATTCGTCAGCGAGGACCTCGGGTAAGTTGGTTCTGTGGTTCTTGTTCATGCTACTACCACGAATCTCTCTGTGTGTATCTAGTGGCTTCTCATGCCTAGTGACTATGCTCTGATTGGGGTTCATCTCTGGATTAGGGTTCTTGTTTTGATTAGGGTTCATAACCCCCTGTTGATCATATCTATGATGCTTTAGATATAGTGTTGATCATATCTGAACATGAAGAATGATTGTCTGATGTGGTTAATGATTGGTAGTGGCTTTGATGATGCTAGTTGCCTGTCAGATTTATTCTAGTGGTAATCCACTATGATCCCATGCTAGTGTTTCTATGGAATCCCTGATTGGATTATGTTGTTGATCTGAGAATTTACTCTATTGTCAGAGTGCTTGTACGGACAGTAGCTTCTCTCAGTAGTTGCTTACTGCAATTATAATGTAGGCTTGTATGAGATTATACACACTGAATCAAATCATTACATGTAATGTTTTTTCTGTGGATGTATATATGTATATGATATTGATTCCTGTCACTTGGCTTCAGGAAAATGATATTTATGGGTTGTCCCTTTTGTCTGTGGAAGCTAAGCAAAGATTGGTCTTTGTTCATTTAGAACATGTCCTTGTGATACCATTATGATCTGACACACAAGTGATTGAGTTTTATTTTTGGGCTTAACTTGATAATGCTTGTGCTTAATACTGGCAAGATGAAATGAAAGCTTTTCTTAACTTTCCTGCCTATGATGTTGGTCTGAGGTTCTATGATTTAATTCCTAGTTAGTTGAGCAATTAGTTTGTTTGAAACTTGTAAGATTAGAGGTGCTACTCTCTCTGGGAGATGTGCCCTGATCTGATAAGATCAAATGAAGAATGATCCAAGTTGCAAAAAAATATCACTGAACTCAGTGATGTTGGTCTGAGGGTTTAGTGCTTTTGGCTGAGTTTGATTTCTTATCTTATACTTGAAATCTCTAGGATAGATTCACCTCTCTTGGGTGATTATTGAGAGATCACTTCATAAAGCAACACATGCTTTTATTTAATGATATGATGAAATCATGTGATGGTCTTATGAGGCTCACCACAAAATTTGATGTTGGTGTAGTAGATTGATGATGATCTTGATCTTCTTTTCTTGGGCTACTGAGCTTGCCTGCTCCTCCTAGCTCCTGGGCTTGATCTTGCTGTCCACCAGATTCACCCCCCTCCTTATGTCACCATCCTGGTGATGTTTGGGTTGATCTGGGTGGTTTGGTTTGGTTGCTGTTCTTGGTTTGGCTGCTGTCTACACTGGCTGTTCTAGTATGATGTGTATTGGAGTGATGCACTAGTGCTTCCCCCACGGCTGTGTTGTGGTTTTGTGTGATTTGGCTGTGCTTGTGTCAACACCCGGGTTTTTAATCCCAGATGCCTGTTATGCCATACATCGCAATCCCAGGATTACCATTTTTGCGAGACATAACAGAATTGGATACCACAGTACCTCATCCATTACAACCGTACATAAAGTCTTACACAAATAAGGATCTCATGATCCAGTTCTTAATACAACATCAAGCAGCGAAATACGTAATAATAACGGTAGCGTCGGCGAAAGAGGAGGAGGAGGTGAAACCGAGTTGGGGAGGGAGTCCTCCTCCCCAAGCCGGCGCACCACCCAAGCCGAGTTGGGGAGGGGCTCCCCACCCTCCCCTTGGCCGCCGGCCCCTCCACCTATATAAGGAGGGGCAGGGCTCCCTCCAAGCACACACAAGTACCTCTCCTCCAAACCCTAGCAGCTGCTGCCCACCATAGCCGCCGCCCCCTAGGGTTTTTGCCCTAGCCGCCGACTTGGGCTGCCCCGAGCCCTAGCCGCCGGCTCTAGCACTCCTCCTTGGTGTGTCTAAACCCTAGATCGCCGAGGAGCTCTCTCATACTCCACCATACTCGCTCCGGCTTAAGGCGAAGCCCTGCGAGATCTCCCCTCTACTTCCGATACCACGCCGTTGTGCTGCCGGAATCGCGAGGAGAGTGCTACAACCTCCGCTGCCTGCTGGAACAAGGGAGAGGAAGGTCTTCGTCGAGTACCGAACGTGTGACCGACTGCGGGAGCGCTGCCGGAACGCAGCGCCGGAAGGATCGTCTGCGCGATCTTGAGATCAGGAGTGTACGACTACATCATCCACGAGAATCTGCTCTCGTTAACCGCTTTGGATCTTCGAGGTTTAGTACTCTATTGACTCGTTGCTACAATCTAGTAGATAGATCTTGGCTTGATCATAGATTAGATCTTGATTGTGTGTTCATGCGGTAGAAAATTTTTGTTTTCCATGCTACGAACCCCTACAGCGGACGCTCTAGAAGTTCCGAAAGCTGGTCCACATCCCTCTCAAAGATAAGGTCTCCTCCATTCCCCAACTGATAAAACTTGCTGTACTTCACGTTCATCTATAAGAATAGAGGATGAGTAGGTTAGCAGAGTGATCAAGTGTGTCAAAATTTTAGGTATTTTGCAAGAGTTTTTGAGGAAAATGAATTTTCATGAAAGAATCAAAGAGATAAGAATGAGAATAAGTTTTTGTAAATATTTGTTTTCTTTGGTTTTGAAACTAAGTTTTTGGTTCGAACGTCCAGTCTAACTAGGGTCTCCTATGGTCAGGATGGCTCTGATACCAATTTGTCAACACCCGGATTTTTAATCCCAGATGCCTGTTATGCCATACATCGCAATCCCAGGATTACCATTTTTGCGAGACATAACAAAATTGGATACCACAGTACCTCATCCATTACAACCGTACATAAAGTCTTACACAAATAAGGATCTCATGATCCAGTTCTTAATACAACATCAAGCAGCGGAATACGTAATAATAACGGTAGCGTCGGCGAAGCTCCATCTTCGGGGTCACAGGCAATGCTGACGACGGGAGATGATCCTAGTTGTCGTAACCTTCCTGGGGTCCATCTTACAGGTACTCCTCTTCATAGTCTGGCCATGGGAATAGCCAGGGACAAAGCCATGAGTACTCTTTAAGTACTCGCAAACTAGTACTAGCAGGTAAAGGGGTTTTTGGATAATAGGACACTAGGCTCTAGGGTTGTTTTGCAAAGGCCAGATTTATCTCTACTACTTTTTATGAAAGAACTAATGCTAGTTGAAGTTTTATAACACCTAAAGGGGAACTTGTATTCCATATCACAACCCTGTTGTGGTCAAGTCAAAGTCTCACTTCATTTCACAAGACATTTTGAAAAGTCTGACGGGGGAACAGTATGGCCACTCCAACTGTCCATAACCGCGGACGCGGCTATTCGAATAGTTTGACACTCTGCAGAGATTGTACACTTTCACCACAACATTCGATACATCTGTCAGGAACAAATCCTGAATTCACCATACTCAGTATGCGGACAATCAATCCTAACCTTTCAATTACACGTCCTAGTATAAGCACCTCTCCTGTGAGTTTGGCCTCCCAACCATTACCAACTGTCATCTTGGGTACTGCACAGGTGGACAATCTTCACAAGGTAGCCTCAGCTCAGACCTTGGCCGTGAGGGAACTAATACTAAGGTATATAAGTTTCCAGTCAAGCCCTACCCAATCTTCGGGTATTGTGGTTGTACGATAAAATTGGAATGGTATCGCATCCAGACAACCATCAGTTTTATAAAGGGCTAAGGCTCATGCCTCAACATTTTCATCACCAAAATCATCCGGTGTTAGGAAACACATGTACAAAACATTTCAATAGAATGATCCATCATTCCAATGTTTTCATAACCATTTTTCCACCAAGTATTCCCATCTAAAGTTGATCAAATTTTATGCTTAGCACTAGCATCTACAAGTGGGGGTGAGTACTAATGAGGGGTGGTAAACTAGTGGAGTTTCAACTAAGCTCAATCTCATGCCTTGGGATGACATCAAGATTATCTAGTTTAGGCCAAATTTTATGCTCTTTATGCAACCTTCACATATCTTTCTAGTATCTACCATTCACTTAGGTAAAATCTATGTAAGAGCTTTAATAAAGAAATAAAGTAAGAAGCTTGTAAGTAAAACTAGGATTGGTTTATCAAGTGGTATGATAACATATGCTTAAGGCATATAGTTGGCATGATAACAAGCAAGTATTTGCTTGCATAAATGCAAGTATAATCTTGCTTAGGTATAGTATCAGCTTGCAAGGTTACTGGCTTGCTAAAGTAGAGTATCTTGCAAGTGTTAGCTTGCCTTGTGCAGAGCAGTGGTTGAAGTTCTCCTCGGCTTCTTCTTCGTAGAATCCTCCTTCCTCCTCGTATCCTTGGTCGGTACTAGCGTCTATAAATAAATACGATGTACACAATCACCAAGCAATACTTAACTACTTGCAATCATCACACACAAGGGTCCTATAGATGATCTAGCATCATCACTAACATTACAAGATTTGGGTTTGGTTTAATTCTTTTTATTTTTAGAAAAGTAATTTCTACTCATTGAAAAACTACTTAAGATTTAATATTCTCCAAACCAAACATGGGATCATGTTGACACATGTCATCACCACATATTTTAGTTCATGGGAATGTGATTTAAAATAGTGTCACAATTTAATAAGGTTTTACCCTTTTATTTTAATTAATTAGAATGACTAGAAATGCCTATGTAGTATTCTTTTATTACTTGAACAATATTTCTGTAAGTAACCCTATATATTTTTATATATTATGAAAGGTATGGTTAAATGTGATTTTTGAGAGTGGGAATCAACTCAAAAGCTATTATGGTTTAACTTTTAAAAATGTTTGAATACAGAAAATCTTCTGCCTTGTTATTTTTACCAAAGATGATCTACAAATCCAAATGACTTGAATCCAGCGGGCTTGGATTCAGCATTCACAGACCTTTCCAACAAAATTGGTTTCGTTCAAATTGGTGCACTGAATCGACCTGGGTTGATTTTTGAAAATGGGTACAAAAGTGTGTTTGAATTAAAAAGAAAAAGGTTTAATTTGAATAACTGGGCTGTGCGGGAAAAGTTACTGGGCCGGCCTGCTAAGCACAGCGCTCCCGCGGGCTGTTTAAGTGGGTGTCCCCACTCGTCAGTGACACAGGGGGGTGCGAAGCGGTATGGGGCGTTGTGGGTCGTTCGATCTGATTCTAATCCAACGGCTGGGAGTCATCGTCGACGTTGAGCAACGCCAGCGAGACAGAAACCTAGCGCGGCAAGTGGGGGTCGCTGGGGGCTCACCGGGGTGCTGGCGAGGGTCGGCGAGGCGGGCGAACGACGAAGTCGACGACGACGAATCTCCTGGTACCGGTGGCTTCTCATGGGGCGGCTCCAATCGCTGGCTCCCTTCTTCTCTAGAGGCGGCGGGCTCCGGTGAAATTCCGACGAGGTGGTGCTCGCCTTGCTCCGGGAACGGTGTGGCACGATCAGTGAGGAGAGGGGAGTAGAATGGTGTGAAGAATTCGACTGGGAGTGGCCTCTATTTATAGTCGAGCGAGGGGACCAACGGGGCGCATGGTGAGCTCGTCGGGGGCGGTGGTACAGACGGCTATCGGCATGGGCGAAGGTAGGGGACGGTGCGGTGCTCCCTGGCGATGCTCAACGACATGGTTTTGAGGCGTGGGGCGGTGCGGCTTGGTCGGAACGCGGCGGTGCTCTGCGCGTGCCCGACGGAGATTTTAATGGCGCACAACGCGCGTGGTCTGCGCGGCGGTGAACGAGCGTGTCTGCGGGGTTGCTAGGACGGTGGTGATCAAGTATGCACGCGGCGAGGGCGGCGCGCGGTCTGTGGGCGTCGGTCAAGCTGGCGCACGGGGTGTGTTCTCGGCATGGTTGCTGGCGAGGTTGGCATGGTTCGTGCACGTGGTCCAGTGGCTGGCAGCGTTCGAGCGGTGGACAGGGAGTGGCAGTGGGGTGTTGGCTTGCTCCCAGACATGCCGGCTAGGCTTGTTTCTGTTGGAGATATGCCCTAGAGGCAATAATAAATATAGTTATTATTATATATCTTTGTGTTTATGATAAATGTTTGCATTCATGCTATAATAGTATTAACAAGGAAACCATTAATACTTGTGTGAATTGTAAACTTAATTTGAAGTCCCTAGTATAGCCTCTATACTTCACTAGCTTGTTGGTTGATTGATGATGTGGTTTCTTTGTCATGAACATTGAGATGTTATCAACAACAAGATCATATCGTTAGGAGAATGATATGGTGGACATACTCCTATAGACAAGCGTAGCATAAAGATCAAGTCATTTCAATAGTTCAATTGCTATATGCTTTCTGATACATAGTAACCTAATTCCTTCGACCATGAGATCATGCATATCACCTTTACTGGATGGATGCTTTGATGTCATCAAACACCACACCGTAACAGGGTGGCTATAAAGGTGGCATTGAGTGTTCGGAAAGTATTGGTTGAAACACATGGATCAAGAGTGGGATTTGTCCATCCACATGACGGATAGATATTCTCTGGGCCCTCTCGGTGAAATGTCATCCAATTAGCTTGCAAGCATGTGACTTGGTCACAAGGGATCACATATCACGGGAACGAGAAAAGAGTACTTATCAGTAACGAGGATGAACTAGGTATGCAGAGATACCGACGATCATAACCTTGGATAAGTAACATATCGTGAGACAAAGGGAAATTGGTATCGTATGTAAGTGGTTCATTCGATCGCAAAGTAATCGTAGAAATATGTGGGAGCCATATGAATTTCCAGATTCCTCTATTGGTTATTGTTCGGAGAAGTGTCTCGATCATGTCTGCATAATTCACGAACCGTAGGGAGACACACTTAAGGATTCGACGTTGTTTGAGTAGTTATGGTATTATGAGAAAGAGACCGAATGTTGTTCGGAGTCTCGGATGGGATCCGGGATATCACGAGGTGATCCGGAATGGTCCGGAGAATAAGATTCATATAAGGAAAGTCCCGTTTCGGAGTTGGGGAATGGTTCCGGTGTTTTCATCGGGAACATTCTAGAAGGTCCCGGAATGTCCGGCACTCCGGGGGGGAAGGGGTACATGAATGTGTCATTGCATGTTGGAATGATTGCATCATGTACTAAGTGTTCTCGCTGTCCGAAATAAAGGGTTAATTCAAATCCTAATTGAAAAAGTCAAACTGCCAGTTTTCGGTCAAACTGCCAGTTTTCGGAAAGTGGGAAGTGGGAGGAGAGGAGGAAACCGACTTGGGGGAGGAGTCCCCTTGGCCGGCGCGCCTCCCAAGGCCGACTTGGGGAGGGACTCCTCCCCTTGGCCGCCGGCCCTCCCACCTATAAAAGGAGGGGCAGGGCCTCCTCCTCTAGACACAACACTACTTCCTATCCTCTAGACCTAAACCCTAGATCTAAACCCCGGTTTAGAGCTATTTCGGTTTAGAGCCTTCTAATTGGTTTAGAGCCCTCTAATTGGTGTGTCTAATTACTAGACCACTAATAGCCTCTCTCATAAGCTCCACCATACTCGCACCGGCTTAAGGCGAAGCCCTGCGGGATCTCCCCTCTACCTCCGGTACCACGCCGTTGTGCTGCCGGAATCGCGAGGAGAGTGCTACAACCTCCGCTGCCTGCTGGAACAAGGGAGAGGAAGGTCTTCGTCGAGTACCGAACGTGTGACCGACTGCGGGAGCGCTGCGGGAACGCGGCGCCGGAAGGATCGTCTACGCGATCTTGAGATCGGAAAGAGTACGACTACATCACCCACGAGAATCTGCTCTCGTTAAACACTTTGGAATCTTCGAGGGTGAGTTATTCCATCGACTCGTTGCTACAATCTAGTAGATAGATCTTGGCTTGTTTGTTTGTATGCGATAGAAAAATTTTGTTTTCCATGCTACGAACCCCTACAGTGGTATCAGAGCCGTGTCTATATGTAGATCTGTTGCACGAGTAGAACACAATGGTCATTGTGGGCGTTGATGCTTTTATTGTAGATTGCTTTTTGTGTACTTTGCATCTTGCGGTATGTTGGGATGAAGCGGCCCGGGCTAACCTTACATGACATCGTTCATGAGACTTGCTCCACGTTTGACATGCAACTTGTATTGCATAAGTGGCTTTGCGGGTGCCTGTTTCTCCTAGCATAGTTAAGATCCAATTTACAACGGGTAATCAACAATGCTAGTATCAATGTTGTGGTTCTTGTTCGTAAGTTAGAACGACACTTATGGAAAGCCCCAAACCACGTAAAATATGCAAAGAAAGTAGAAGCGTCTAACTTTGTTTTGCAGGGGTGTGCAGTGATGTGATATGGCCATGATTGTGATTATATTTGATGTATGCAATGTTCCTTATTGTAAGTTGGCAACCGGCAGGAGCCATATGGTTGTCTTTAATTTCTGTTAAGACCTGCGTGTCTATTCAAAATAGTTGTAATAGTTGAAGCTGGTGGACGACAACCATGGAGAAGCGTCATTGACCTTGATGCTATGCCGGTGATGATGGAGATCATATTCGTGCTTGAAGATGGAGATCGGAAGCACAAAGAAGAAAGGCCATATCATATCACATATTATGAATTGCATGTGATGTTAATCCTTTATGCATCTTGTATTGCTTAGTAGACGACGGTAGCATTATAAGATGATCCCTCATGCACATAAATTTCAAGTTCTAAAGTGTTCACCCTTAGTATGCACCGTTGCCAAAGCTTGCTGCTTCGAAGCACCACGTGATGATCGGGTGTCTTTGATTCCGCGGGTGAATACAACGTAAGCAAGCCAGATTTGCTTATGCGGAAGCTAAGGTTTGATCTTGACGAGCCTAGCATGTACAGACATGGCCTCAGGAACACGGATCGCCGAAAGGCAAAGCATGAATCATATAGTAGATATGATGAACATGATGATTGTTCGCCATTAAAACTATATCAGCTCTCGTGATGATCGGTGTTGATGTAGTGGATTTGGTTCATGTGATCACTAAAACAATGTGAGGGATGTTGTTTTGAGTGGGAGTTCACCTAGTTTAATTTCATTAATTAATTTGAACTCAATTTGTCATAAACTTAGTCTAAACTATTGCAAATATGTTGTAGATCAATGGCAGCCCCTACCATCAATTTTAATGCGTTCCTAGAGAAAGAAAAGTTGAAAAACAATGGAAGCAACTTCGCGGATTGGTTCCGCAATTTGAGGATTGTCCTCACAGCTGGTAATTTGACCTATGTGCTGGATGCACCGCTAGGTGACCCACCTGCAGCTGATGCTACCGATGAAGTAAAGAATGTTTACCTCGCTCGGAAGAATCAGTACTCCATAGTTCAGTGTGCTATCTTGTATGGTTTAGAATCGGAGCTTCAGAAAAGGTTTGAAGAGTCAGATCCATATGATATTGTCGAGGATCTCAAATTAATTTTTGAGACTCATGCGGCAATTGAAAGTTATGAAGCTTCTGAAAAGTTCTTTAACTGCAAGATGGAAGAGGGTAGCTCCGTCAGTGAGCATGTGCTTAAGATGTCTGGGCACGCAAATAAACTTCAAAGTTTGGGTATAGTGATTCCTAATACTTTGGGAGTTTACCGCATCCTCCAATCACTACCACCAAGTTACAAGAACTTTGTGATGAACTACAACATGCAGAACATGAACAAAGAGTTGCCAGAACTATTTGCTATGTTAAAATCTGCAGAAGTGGAGATCAAGAAAGAGCACCAAGTGTTGATGGTCAATAAGACCACCAAATTCAAGAAAGGCAAGTCTAAGCAAAAGGGACACTTCAAGAAGGGTGGTAAGAAAGTTACCATGCCAAGGAAGAAGACCAAGGCTGGACCCAAGCCTGATACTGAGTGCTTTTACTGCAAAAGAGAAGGTCACTGGAAGCGGAATTGCCCAAAGTACTTGGCGGATTTGAAGAACGGCAACATCAAGAAGAAAGGTATATTTGATATACATGTTATTGATGTGTATCTCACTAGTATTCGTAGTAGTGCCTGGGTATTTGATACTGGTTCGGTTGCTCATATTTGTGACTCGAAACAGGAGCTGCAGAATAAACGGAAGCTAGTGAAGAACGAGGTGACGATGCGCGTAGGAAACGGATCAAAGGTTGATATGATCGCGGTCGGCACGCTACCTCTTCATCTACCATCGGGATTAGTTTTATACTTAAATAATTGTTATTTGGTGCCTGCATTAAGCATGAACATTATATCAGGATCTTGTTTATTGCGAGACAATTACTTGTTTAAATCCGAGAATAATGGTTGTTCGATTTATATGAGTAATGTGTTTTATGCACATGCACCTTTGATAGATGGTCTATTCATATTGAATCTCGATAGTAGAAATACACATATTAATAACATTGAGGCTAAACGTTTGAAATCAAGCGATAATTTGACCTATATGTGGCACTGTCGTCTTGGTCACATTGGAGTGAAGCGTATGAAGAAACTCCATTCCGATGGACTTCTTGAATCACTTGATTTTGAATCACTTGAAAGATGCGAAGCATGTCTGATGGGTAAAATGACTAAGACTCCATTTTCTGGTATAATGGAGCGAGCTACGGACTTACTGGAAATCATACATACCGATGTGTGTGGTCCAATGAGTGTAGCATCGCGCAGTGGTTATCGTTATGTTCTTACCTTCACGGATGACTTGAGTAGATATGGGTATATCTATTTCATGAAACATAAGTCCGAAACTTTCGAGAAGTTTAAGGAGTTTCAAAGTGAGGTAGAGAATCAACGTAACAAGAAGATTAAATTTCTACGTTCTGATCGTGGAGGTGAATATCTAAGTTACGAGTTTGGCGAGCATTTAAAGAAGTGCGGAATACTTTCACAATTGACACCGCCGGGAACACCACAGCGTAATGGTGTGTCCGAACGTCGTAATCGAACTCTCTTAGATATGGTTCGTTCTATGATGTCACTTACAGATTTACCGCTAACATTTTGGGGTTATGCATTAGAAACAGCCGCATTCACTTTAAATAGGGCACCATCTAAATCCGTTGAAACGACACCGTATGAATTATGGTTTGGGAAGAAACCTAAATTGTCGTTCCTTAAAGTTTGGGGATGCGAAGCCTATGTAAAAAAGTTACAGCCGGACAAGCTTGAACCCAAAGCGGAAAAATGCGTCTTCATAGGATACCCAAAGGAAACTATTGGGTATACCTTCTATCATAGATCCGAAGGCAAAATCTTCGTTGCCAAGAATGGATCCTTTCTAGAGAAGGAATTTCTCTTGAAAGAAGTGACTGGAAGGAAAGTAGAACTCGACGAGGTTGTCGAACCTTCTCTCGAAATTGCGAGTAGCGCAGCACCGGAAGAAGTTCCTGTGGTGCCTGCACCAATAAGAGAGGAAGCTAATGATGGTGATCATGAAACTTCGGTTGAAGTTGCTACAGAGCCTCGGAGGTCAACGAGAACTCGTACCACTCCAGATTGGTATGATTCCGTTATGAATGTCATGTTGGTGGACAACACCGATGACCCCGAGACATATGAGGAAGCGATGATGAGCCCAGATTCCAATAAATGGCAAGAAGCCATGAAATCCGAGATTGGATCCATGTACGAAAACCAAGTATGGACTTTGGTGGACTTACCGGATGGCCGGAAGGCTGTCGAGAACAAATGGATTTTCAAGAAGAAAACAGATGCTGATGGTAATGTTACTGTCTATAAAGCTCGACTTGTCGCAAAAGGGTTTCGACAAATTCAAGGAGTTGACTACGATGAGACTTTCTCACCGGTAGCAAAGCTAAAGTCTGTGAGGATTATGTTAGCAATCGCTGCATATTATGATTATGAGATATGGCAGCTGGATGTCAAAACAGCATTCCTCAATGGAGACATTGATGAAGAGTTGTATATGATGCAACCCAAAGGTTTTGTCGATCCTAAAGACGCTAACAAGGTATGCAAGCTTCAACGGTCCATCTATGGATTGAAGCAGGCATCCCGAAGTTGGAATCAACGTTTTGATAAGGTAATCAAAAGTTTTGGTTTTATACAAACTTATGGAGAAGCTTGTATTTACAAGAAAGTGAGTGGGAGCTCTGTAGCATTCTTAATACTGTATGTGGATGACATATTGTTGATTGGGAATGATGTAGACCTTCTTAATAGTGTCAAGGAATATTTGAATAAAAGTTTTTCAATGAAGGATCTTGGCGAAGCAGCTTACATATTAGGCATAAAGATTTATAGAGATAGATCGAAACGCCAAATATCATTGTCACAGAGTACATATTTGGACAAAGTTCTAAAGAAGTTTGGAATGGAAGAAAGCAAGAAAGGGTTCTTGCCCATGTTGCCCAATACGACCTTGAGTAAAACTCAAAGTCCGACATCGGCAGAAGATAGAGAAAGGATGAGCAAGACTCCCTATGCCTCAGCCATAGGATCTCTAATGTATGCCATGCTATGTACTAGACCCGACATTGCATATGCTGTTAGTTTAACTAGCAGATATCAAAGTGATCCAGGAGTGGATCATTGGACAGCGGTCAAAAACATCCTTAAGTACTTGAGAAGAACTAAGGATATGGTTCTTTCTTATGGAGGTGATGAACAGCTCGTTGTTAATGGTTACACCGATGCTAGTTGGAACACTGATCCGGATGATTCTAAATCACAATCTGGATACGTATTTATTTTGAATGGTGCAGCAGTTAGCTGGAGGAGTGCAAAGCAAAGCGTTGTGGCGAGATCTTCAACTGAATCGGAATACATGGCTGCTTCGGAGGCTTCACAAGAAGCGATATGGATGAAAGAGTTCATTACAGAGCTGGGTGTGGTTCCAAGTGCGCTGGACCCAATGTCTATCTACTGTGATAACATGGGCGCCATAGCCAATGCGCAAGAACCAAGGTCACACAAGAAGCTGAAGCATATCAAGCTGCGTTTTCACGCTATTCGAGAACATATCCAGGATGGGGATATAAAGATTTGCAAAGTACACACAGATCTGAATGTGGCGGATCCGTTGACTAAACCTCTCCCGAGGGCAAAACATGACCAACACCAAATTGCCATGGGTGTTCGGTATATTACCATGTAATCTAGATTAGATGACTCTAGTGCAAGTGGGAGACTGTTGGAGATATGCCCTAGAGGCAATAATAAATATAGTTATTATTATATATCTTTGTGTTTATGATAAATGTTTGCATTCATGCTATAATAGTATTAACAAGGAAACCATTAATACTTGTGTGAATTGTAAACTTAATTTGAAGTCCCTAGTATAGCCTCTATACTTCACTAGCTTGTTGGTTGATTGATGATGTGGTTTCTTTGTCATGAACATTGAGATGTTATCAACAACAAGATCATATCGTTAGGAGAATGATATGGTGGACATACTCCTATAGACAAGCGTAGCATAAAGATCAAGTCATTTCAATAGTTCAATTGCTATATGCTTTCTGATACATAGTAACCTAATTCCTTCGACCATGAGATCATGCATATCACCTTTACTGGATGGATGCTTTGATGTCATCAAACACCACACCGTAACAGGGTGGCTATAAAGGTGGCATTGAGTGTTCGGAAAGTATTGGTTGAAACACATGGATCAAGAGTGGGATTTGTCCATCCACATGACGGATAGATATTCTCTGGGCCCTCTCGGTGAAATGTCATCCAATTAGCTTGCAAGCATGTGACTTGGTCACAAGGGATCACATATCACGGGAACGAGAAAAGAGTACTTATCAGTAACGAGGATGAACTAGGTATGCAGAGATACCGACGATCATAACCTTGGATAAGTAACATATCGTGAGACAAAGGGAAATTGGTATCGTATGTAAGTGGTTCATTCGATCGCAAAGTAATCGTAGAAATATGTGGGAGCCATATGAATTTCCAGATTCCTCTATTGGTTATTGTTCGGAGAAGTGTCTCGATCATGTCTGCATAATTCACGAACCGTAGGGAGACACACTTAAGGATTCGACGTTGTTTGAGTAGTTATGGTATTATGAGAAAGAGACCGAATGTTGTTCGGAGTCTCGGATGGGATCCGGGATATCACGAGGTGATCCGGAATGGTCCGGAGAATAAGATTCATATAAGGAAAGTCCCGTTTCGGAGTTGGGGAATGGTTCCGGTGTTTTCATCGGGAACATTCTAGAAGGTCCCGGAATGTCCGGCACTCCGGGGGGGAAGGGGTACATGAATGTGTCATTGCATGTTGGAATGATTGCATCATGTACTAAGTGTTCTCGCTGTCCGAAATAAAGGGTTAATTCAAATCCTAATTGAAAAAGTCAAACTGCCAGTTTTCGGTCAAACTGCCAGTTTTCGGAAAGTGGGAAGTGGGAGGAGAGGAGGAAACCGACTTGGGGGAGGAGTCCCCTTGGCCGGCGCGCCTCCCAAGGCCGACTTGGGGAGGGACTCCTCCCCTTGGCCGCCGGCCCTCCCACCTATAAAAGGAGGGGCAGGGCCTCCTCCTCTAGACACAACACTACTTCCTATCCTCTAGACCTAAACCCTAGATCTAAACCCCGGTTTAGAGCTATTTCGGTTTAGAGCCTTCTAATTGGTTTAGAGCCCTCTAATTGGTGTGTCTAATTACTAGACCACTAATAGCCTCTCTCATAAGCTCCACCATACTCGCACCGGCTTAAGGCGAAGCCCTGCGGGATCTCCCCTCTACCTCCGGTACCACGCCGTTGTGCTGCCGGAATCGCGAGGAGAGTGCTACAACCTCCGCTGCCTGCTGGAACAAGGGAGAGGAAGGTCTTCGTCGAGTACCGAACGTGTGACCGACTGCGGGAGCGCTGCGGGAACGCGGCGCCGGAAGGATCGTCTACGCGATCTTGAGATCGGAAAGAGTACGACTACATCACCCACGAGAATCTGCTCTCGTTAAACACTTTGGAATCTTCGAGGGTGAGTTATTCCATCGACTCGTTGCTACAATCTAGTAGATAGATCTTGGCTTGTTTGTTTGTATGCGATAGAAATTTTTTGTTTTCCATGCTACGAACCCCTACAGTTTCTCCTCCTAGCTTGCTGTATCCACTAGGGTGGCATGGTTAGCTTCGGTTGTTCACCATTGATGACAATGCCAAGCTTACAGTGGTGCTAGTGCTTAGTTTAGCTTGCTAGATGATCTACTGAGATGGTTGTGAGCTAAAGAGGGAACAAGTTAGGCTCCAATCACTGCTCACTATAGTGTTTAGATTTTGTTTGATTTGTGTCTGCAACCTGTTTGATGAAATGGCCGCAAGAACTCAAGTTTTGAATTTTGAAAAAAAAATTGGTGGGTGTGCTAGGTTGGTGCTGGTGAGTCTGCAGATGCTTGGGTTTTGAAAGTTGAGCTTGTTTGAGTGGTTTTTGAAAAAGTGGGATCTTCCCATATGATATAGATTCAATTTTGAATTGCCATTTAAACTATGCATTTGAAAGTTTTTGGATGATCACAAAGTGGGCCTTGATACTTTGTTATGAGTACATTCAAGGGGTGCAAAGATCCAGAAAAGTTTCTGTTAGGTTTTGAAATTTTGAGACAACCAAAGTAGGCATGGGAGTTAAATTGGTCAAAATGACCATTTCCTTAATATATTTGTTTTGATTTACTTGTCTTTATGAAAAGTGTGGGAAATGTTTTAGATGATGTTTATTTTACCTAAGAAACATTTTACAAGCAATGAAACAAACAAACAAGGTGGTTCAAAAGAATTTCAAAATCCATGCATACACATATGCATGCCTTCATAATTTTATTTAGCAAATTTTTTGTTAACTCTAAATTTTGATGATTAGTGTTTGATGATCCAAGCTTATTATTTTTGGGATGTTACAAACCTTCCCCCCTTAAACAAAATCTCGTCCCGAGATTTGAAAAAGGACGAAGAGATTACCTAGGATTTGAAGAGATCGGGAAACTCCGTCCTGATGTGATCTTCGCGCTCCCAGGTAGCTTCCTCTTCTATGTGGTTGCTCCACTGAATCTTGAGAAAATTGATGCTTCGGGTTCGGGTAGTTCGAAAAGCTTCTTCCAAAATGCGGATGGGTACTTCGGGGTAGGTCAGGTCATCGTTGATCTCTATAGTCCGGTGGTCGATATTTTTGAACACTTCCGTCTTCTCTGGAACTTCGAGACACTTGCAAAGTAACGAGATATGGAACACGTTGTGGATGGCTGACATTTCTTCGGGTAGTTCCAATTGATACGACACTTCTCCTCGACGGTTCAGAATCTTGAAAGGTCCAATAAATCTGGGGGCTAACTTTCCTTTGAGTTGGAAACGCTGCATTCCCTTCAATGGCGACACTTTCAGATAAACAAAATCTCCTATGTTGAAGGCGAGGTCTCGACGTCTCTTGTCGGCGTAACTCTTCTGTCTGGATTGGGCGGTCTTGAGGTGCTCACGAATCTTGTGAACCTTCTCTTCTGCTTCTCGTAGGATGTCGGGTCCGAAAATCTGACTCTCTCCTACTTCCGACCAGTTCAAAGGGGTGCGACACTTTCTCCCGTACATGAACTCAAATGGGGCCATTTGCAAACTGTCTTGGTAACTGTTGTTGTATGAAAATTCTGCAAAAGGCAGACAGTCTTAACACTTGGATCCATATTCTAACACACATGCTCTCAGCATATCTTCGAGTATTTGATTTACTCGCTCCGTTTGTCCATCGATCTGAGGGTGATACGCCGTACTGAAATCTAGGCAGGTTCCTAAACCTTCTTGAACTTTCTTCCAGAATCTCGAGGTAAACTGAGTTCCTCGATCCGATACAATGTTCTTGGGGACTCCATTCAAACTAACGATTCTAGCGATGTATAACTCCGCTAGCTTCGAACTCTAATATGTGGTTTTGATGGGCAAGAAATGAGCGACTTTGGACAATCTGTCCACTATGACCCAAATAGAGTCATTTCCCCTACTAGAAGTAGGCAGTCCAGTGATAAAGTCCATTCCTACAGAATCCAATTTCCATTCCGGAATCTGCAATGGTTGCAACAATCCAGCGGGTCTTTGATGTCCTGCCTTGACTCGCTGACATATATCACACTTGGCGATATAGCTTCCGATTTCTCGCTTCATCTTATGCCACCAAAATTGCTCTTTCAAATCTTGATACATCTTAGTTCCTCCGGGATGGATAGAATAAAGAGTATCATGAGCCTCCTTCAAAATAACTTCTTTCAAATCAGAATCTGCTGGTACACAAAGGCGTCCTTTGTACCACAGAACTCCTTCTTCGTCTTCGGTGAATCCGGGTACTTTGCCTGTACCGATACGACGCTTGATTCCTTCGATACTAGCATTTCCTTTCTGCGCCTCTTTGATCTGGCTAATCAAAGTGGGCTGAAGTTCTATACTAGCCAAAAATCCTTCACTTACTAATTCCATTCGAAAATCTTCCATCTCTTTGTGCAAACTTGGTTGCTCCTTCAAAATCATGGAGTTCAAGCGGCACGGCAATCTGCTAAGGGCATCGGCTACTACGTTGGCTTTACCAGGGTGATAGTGAATGTCCAGATCGTAATCCTTGATTAGCTCAATCCATCTTCTCTGTCTCATATTCAGCTCCTTCTGAGTGAATATATACTTCAGACTCTTGTGATCCGTATAAATCTCACAACGATTTCCCATTAGGTAATGTCTCCATGTTTTCAGGGCTAGAACTACGGCTGCGAGTTCGAGGTCATGGGTTGGATAATTTTGCTCATGTTGTTTCAATTGTCAAGATAGATAGGATATAACTTTGCCTTCTTGCATTAGCACACATCTGAGACCGATCTTGGATGCGTCACAATACACATCGAAGGGCTTCGAGATATCCGGCATGATCAAGATTGGGGCTAGAATCAATCTCCTCTTGAGTTCTTGAAAACTCGCTTCACACTTGTCGGTCCATTCAAACTTCTTGTCCTTCTTCAGCAATTGGGTCATGGGTCTGGCGATACTCAAGGATCCTTCTACGAACTTGCGGTAATATCCCGCCAATCCGAGAAATGCACGAACTTGGGTTCGAGTGGTCGGGGCTTGCCAATCTTCTACATCTTTCACTTTGGCAGGGTCAACGGCAATTCCTCCGGCTGATACAATGTGACCGAGGAATCCTACCTCCTGTAACCAGAATTCACATTTGCTAAACTTGGCATACAACTTATGCTCTCTAAGGGTTCCAAGAATGGTCCTTAGGTGTAGCTCATGTTCTTCTTCTGATTTGGAATAAATCAGAATGTCATCGATGAAAACAATGAAAAACTTATCCAGGAAGTCCATAAAAATCTTATTCATGAGGTTCATGAAATAAGCGGGGGCATTGGTTAATCCAAAAGACATGACTGTATACTCGTATAATCCATATCTGGTGGTAAAGGCAGTCTTTGGAATATCCTCTGCACGAATCTTGAGTTGATGATAACCAGTTCTAAGATCAATCTTAGAAAACACTTTGGCACCGGTCAACTGATCAAACAAATCTTCTATCTTGGGCAAGGGGTACTTGTTCTTGATGGTGACATCATTCAATTTCCGATAATCCGTACACAAACGGTTACCTCCATCTTTCTTGTCCACAAACAAGACATGTGATCTTCAAGGTGACACACTTGGTTGAATCAATCCGATTTCCAGCATGGCATCCAGTTGCTTCTTCAGTTCTTCTAACTCCGATGGGTTCATACTATAGGGTCTCTGGGCTATGGGTCCTGTTCCGGGGATTAGTTCGATGATAAACTCGATATCCCTATCTGGGGGCATACCGGACAAAACATCTGGGAATACGTCGGGGTATTCACAGACTATCCGGACTTGGTCAATGGTAGGTTGGGCTATACTCTTATTGCACTTGAATTGACGAGGTAAGGTTTCAGATATATGCTCGACTGATATTCCGGTTGTACTGGTCATGATGATGGCTTTCTTGGCACAGTCAATCAATCCTTTATGTTTGGACATCCAATCCATTCCTAGTACTACTTCCAAACCTTTAGTTCCGAGTACTATCAGATTAGCATAAAAATCTATGCCATGGATTCAGATAGGGACGACTTTGCAAATTTGCCTAGCCTTGGTGGTTGATCCGGGAATTTGAACAATCATAACATGCTTCAGTTTGGTTGGCTGAATTTTACTAGTGCATGCAAATTCTTCGATGACAAATGAATGCGATGCACCAGAATCAAACAACACCCTTGCAAGTACTGAATTAACAGAAAACATACCCAGCACGACGTCTGGCGCTTCCTGAGCTTCTTCAGCATGCATGAGAAAAAGACGGCCATTGCGGTTGAGTGAATTCCCTGGGGCAAACCTTCTTCCGGTCTGAACACGACGCTGCTGAGCTGGGACATTGGTATTGGGTGCTGTAGCATTCTTCTTGTTGGGGCACTCGTTGGAATAGTGGCCTTTATTTCCACAGTCATAACAAGTCACTTGCGACTCGTCCTTAGCTGCGACAGGCACAGCATTGCTTCCAGTCCTCGGGGAAGTGTTGGTGTTGGTGGCAGCATTGTTGGTGTTGAACTTGGGTGGGGCACGAGTGAAATTTCTAGAGTTGCCGGGGTTGTTGTGATTTCCTCCGGGTCTAGGGTTTCCACGGTTGGGATAGGTGGGACGGGTCATCGGGGGTCTGTTGGTTCTTGAGGAAAATCCTAGAGATGGGTTGGGGCAATACTTTGGGGTCTGATGGGTTCCTGGATGATGCATCATACGACGCTTGCGGTTCTCATTGGCTTGGTTGATCTTTCCTTCCATCTGAATGGCAGAGTCGACAAGGGCTTCAATATCCGCAAAGGGGATATTGACTAACACTGTCTGCATCTCGTCATGCAGACCATTCATGAACCTCTCCTTCTTCTTGGCTTCGGTGTCGATCTCATCCGGGGCATACCTAGCTAATGCCAAAAATTTGTCACGGTATTCCACTACAGTCATCCTTCCTTGCTTCGGCTCTCTGAACTCGTCTCTCATTCTCTTGATCAAACCCGGTGGCACATGGGTTCTGCTGAACTTGACCTTGAATTCCTTCCAGGTCCTCATCTGGCCTCCGGTCATTGCACGAACACTGTTCCACCATGCCCTGGCATCTCCGGCTAGATAGTGGGTGGCGAACATAACTTTCTCGTTAGCATCCACTCCGGCGACTTCTAGGTTATTTTCCATGGTTTGCAGCCAATCATCGGCGTCTAGGGGCTCTTCTGACTTAGTGAAAACATGTGGGTTGGTATTCTGGAAATTCTTGAGCTTAGATCCATGGTTGTCGTGATTTCCGTGGCCTTGGTTGTTGTGGGCCATCTGGGCTATCTATTGCAGAGTGGCTAGGTTGGCTTGACGTTCCGCTCTTTCAGCTTCACGGTCAGAAGTCAACATTTGCAGGATCTGCAACATCGGGTCCTGGGATGAACCACTTCCTCCGCGTGGAATCTGAAGATTGAGATAGATCATGAGATAAGAGGGAAATTTCTAAGGTTCTAGGACTTTGAAATTTTTTTAAAGTTTGACACAGATTTTTCCAGCAACTTGCTCTTCATTCATTCATTCACACGATACAACACACACCACAGCAAGGAAAAACAGATGGTTTTAAGAACCATTCTGGAATCTACGATACAGTGGGACCGAATACTACTCACTACGCTAGTGCTCAAGTGCTACTACTCCTCAGAATCTGTGGCTTCATCATCTTCATCATCATCGATGAAGGTGAAATCATCTTCATCGGTGAAGAAGTCCATGGCCTGATCCTCCAGAAAATCATCATCATCGCTGAGATAGGAGTAGGGGTCTCCACGAAGATCTTCTCCAGCATTCTCCCTTTCCTCCAACTGCATGTCTCTCTCGTGGATGGTCTCTTCCAAAGATAAGATGCGGTGGCGGAGACTTGCGATCCTTTGCTATCATGGCGATGGTCTGGTCCTTCGTCTTGATGATGGCAGACTTGTGGTTGGAGTAGTCACGGCAGTTGTCTAACTACTGCTGACGATCATACATCGTGAAGCTAAGGTGGTCCAATTGAGTCTTCAACTCGGGGTGGTATGGGGCTTCCAGTGGTTGTCCATTTGCATCACGCCTTGGGAAAAACTCAAAGCGAGTACCCTTGATCTGATTGATGCTCTGCCCACACATACGGGAAAGAGCTTCCTGCATGGCCCTGGCAAGTCCATCGAGCCAGTTGTTCTCTCTTAAGGTAAACTGAATTCCTTCCGCAGTGGGAGGTTCAATCTTTCCTCTGAGACTTGCAACAATTAGCCACTGCAGATCTTCTCCTCCTTGATCATTGAGCTGAGCTCTGAAGAACTCGGGGTGCGGATGTTGGACATATGCCCAAGAGGCAATAATAAAGTAGGTTATTATCATATCTTCATACTTATGATAAATGTTTACATACCATGCTATAATTGTATTAACAGGAAACATTAATACTTGTGTGATTTGTAAACATAAAAGAGTCCCTAGTAAAGCCTCTTGTTAAACTAGCTTGTTGGTTAATATATGATCATGGTTTCCTGATCATGAACATAGAGATGTTATTAACAACAGGGTCATATCATTAGGAGAATGATGTGATGGACATACTCCTATAGTTAATCGTAGCATAAAGATCAAGTCATTTAATATAGTTCATTTGCTATAAGCTTTCTGATACATAGTAACCTAATTCCTTCGACCATGAGATCATGCTAATCACCATCACCGGAAGGATGCTTTGATGACATCAAACACCACACCGTAACTGGGTGGCTATAAAGGTGGCATTGAGTGTTCGGAAAGTATGTGTTGAGGCACATGGATCAAGAGTGGGATTTGTCCATCCATATGACGGATAGATATACTCTGGGCCCTCTCGCTGGAATGTCATCCAATTAGCTTGCAAGCATGTGACTGGCTCACAAGGGATCACATATCACGGGAACGAGAAAAGAGTACTTATCGGTAACGAGGTTGAACTAGGTATGCAGAGATACCGACGATCATAACCTCGGATAAGTAAACTATCGTGAGACAAAGGGAAATTGGTATCGTATGTAAGTGGTTCATTCGATCGCAAAGTAATCGTAGAAATATGTGGGAGCCATATGAATTTCCAGATTCCTCTATTGGTTATTGTTCGGAGAAGTGTCTCGATCATGTCCGCATAATTCACGAACCGTAGGGAGACACACTTAAGGATTCGACGTTGTTTGAGTAGTTATGGTATTATGAGAAAGAGACCGGATGTTGTTCGGAGTCTCGGATGGGATCCGGGATATCACGAGGAGATCCGGAATGGTCCGGAGAATAAGATTCATATAAGGAAAGTCCCGTTTCGGAGTTGTGGAATGTTTCCGGTGTTTTCATCGGGAATGTTCTAGAAGGTTCCGGAATGTCCGGCACTCCGGAGGGGAAGGGGTACATGAATGTGTCATTGCAAGTTGGAATGATTGCATCATGTACTAAGTGTCATCGCTGTTCCAAATAAAGGATTAATCGAATCCTAGTTTGAAAAGTCAAATAGCTAAATTGAAAAGTCAAACGGCTAAATTTGGAAAGTGGAAAAGAGGAGGAGGAGGAGGTGAAACCGAGTTGGGGAGGGAGTCCTCCTCCCCAAGCCGGCGCACCACCCAAGCCGAGTTGGGGAGGGACTCCCCTCCCTCCCCTTGGCCGCCGGCCCCTCCACCTATATAAGGAGGGGCAGGGCTCCCTCCAAGCACACACAAGTACCTCTCCTCCAAACCCTAGCAGCTGCTGCCCACCATAGCCGCCGCCGCCCCCTAGGGTTTTTGCCCTAGCCGTCGACTTGGGCTGCCCCAAGCCCTAGCCGCCGGCTCTAGCACTCCTCCTTGGTGTGTCTAAACCCTAGATCGCCGAGGAGCTCTCTCATACTCCACCATACTCGCTCCGGCTTAAGGCGAAGCCCTGCGAGATCTCCCCTCTACTTCCAGTACCACGCCGTTGTGCTGCCGGAATCGCGAGGAGAGTGCTACAACTTCCGCTGCCTGCTGGAACAAGGGAGAGGAAGGTCTTCGTCGAGTACCGAACGTGTGACCGACTGCGGGAGCGCTGCCGGAACGCAGCGCCGGAAGGATCGTCTACGCGATCTTGAGATCAGGAGTGTACGACTACATCATCCACGAGAATCTGCTCTCGTTAACCGCTTTGGATCTTCAAGGGTTAGTACTCTATTGACTCATTGCTACAATCTAGTAGATAGATCTTGGCTTGATCATAGATTAGATCTTGATTGTGTGTTCATGCGGTAGAATTTTTTTGTTTTCCATGCTACGAACCCCTACAGTGGTATCAGAGCCGTGTCTATATGTAGATCTGTTGCACGAGTAGAACACAATGGTCATTGTGGGCGTTGATGCTTTTATTGTCGATTGCTTCTTGTGTACTTTGCATCTTGCGGTATGTTGGGATGAAGCGGCTCGGGCTAACCTTACATGACATCGTTCATGAGACTTGCTCCACGCTTGACATGCAACTTGTATTGCATAAGTGGCTTTGCGGGTGCCTGTTTCTCCTAGCATAGTTAAGATCCAATTTACAGTGGGTGATTAACAATACTAGTATCAATGTTGTGGTTTTTGTTCGTAAGTTAGAACGACACTTATTGAAAGCCCCAAACCACGTAAAATATGCAAAGAAAGTAGAGGCGTCTAACTTTGTTTTGCAGGGGTGTGCAGTGATGTGATATGGCCATGATTATGATTATATTTGATGTATGCAATGTTCCTTATTGTAAGTTGGCAACCGGCAGGAGCCATATGGTTGTCTTTAATTTCTGTTAAGACACGCGTGTCTATTCAAAGTAGTTGTAATAGTTGAAGCCGGTGGACGACAACCATGGAGAAGCATCATTGACCTTGATGCAATGTCGGTGATGATGGAGATCATGTTCGTGCTAGAAGATGGAGATCGGAAGCACAAAGAAGAAAGGCCATATCATATCACATATTATGAATTGCATGTGATGTTAATCCTTTATGCATCTTGTATTGCTTAGTAGACGACGGTAGCATTATAAGATGATCCCTCATGCACATGAATTTCAAGTCATAAAGTGTTCACCCTTAGTTAGCACCGTTGCTAAAGCTTGTTGTTTCGAAGCACCACGTGATGATCGGGTGTGTTAGATTCCGCAAGTGTATACAACGTGGGCAAGCCAGATTTGCTCATGCGGAAGCTAAGGTTTGATCTTGACGAGCCTAGCATGTACAGACATGGTCTCAGGAACACGGATCACCGAAAGGTAAAGCATGAGTCATATAGTAGATATGATGAACATGTTGATTGTTCGCCATTGAAGCTATATCAACTCTCGTGATGATCGGTTTTGATATGGTGGATTTGGTTCGTGTGATCACTAAAACAATGCGAGGGATATTGTTTTGAGTGGGAGTTTAACAGCAATATGATTAAAAGTTGAACACTATTTATCATAAATTAACTCAAAGTGAATTTGCATAGTTGTTGTAGTCATTGGCATCCGTTTACCACCTTACACTTAGTTATAACTGAGATGATAGAACTATAGAATTCTGGTTAGTTACTTTACGAACTGGTATCGTATTGTTTTGAAGTGTTAATCTAAAGTTTAAAAGTCCAATTGCAAACTTTCAGTAAGTTCCGGTTACTCCATGAAGTTTAATAATTGGTATTAAAACAAGAGTGACAATTCCAAGAGTTAGTGTATGAGTATCATGTTTGTTTCCATGATTCTTGATATTCAAAAGGATTGTCTTAATATCAAGGTTATCTAGTATCTAAAAGAGTTGTTTCAGAAACCATGATGTGTGGAAGATATTGTGATATCTGAAACGAAGTTTTGGTTGCAACATGATAGAGTATAATATGACAAAAGTCATGTTCTCATATTTGATGAGAATTTGCAAAAGGTTGGAGACACTAGTTGTCCTAATCCTCCAAAAGGTTTTGGAGAGCAACATTATACTCGCGATTCACCGTTACAAGATAAAAGTAGCTTGATCATGGATAAATCCATGATGAGGGTGAATATTTGATGTAGGTAAAATGTTTACTACACCAAGAGATTACTAAAGAAAGGAATTTGAAAGAACACCAAACATTTGATGATGGTGATCTACTTCAAAGTGCAAGTCCAAAGACATTGGTATTTAACTATACACGCTTGGGCTATGTGTCATATGTATGACTCCACTATTGATGTTGATAGATTCTTTCAAACAGAAAAGGAAATACTGAAAGAGAATCTCATAAATATATGGCAGAAAAGAAAAGACTAGAATTGTTCAGTTTAAGTATATAGATGATATACATGTTATGGCTATATTCTTTGCTTATTAAACAAAGCGGTTCTTAAGTATTTGATACTGAATTTGTTGGTGTGAATCGTCATACGAAACAATAGAATTCATGAACTACAGTGGCCTAAGTAAATAGCAAAAGAATATGTGATGATGTTCATCGAGAACAAATAAAAGGTTATTGTGTTGCTCGTTAAACGTCAAAGCTTGCCTTCAAGATTTGTTTTATCAGGTATTATGAGAACAAAAGGGTTGTTCAAATAATTGCCGTAATCCATAAAAGATGGATGATTCACAAATCTTGTTGGAGAAATCACATCCATAAAACTAGTGCTAAAAATGTCGAAAGACAAATTGATTGAAAGATCACTTAGGAAGTGACATCGCCGTTTAAATTATATTGGAAAGAAAACATGAAGAAACTCCATGTGGATGGAATTTTGGAGTCTTTTGATTTTGATCACATGACGCTTGTGAAAAAATTCCTAGAGATAATTAAAACTTCGTTCTTAGGCCAAAAGGGAACGAGTGACTAGCTTATTGGAACTTGTACATATTGTTGTATGAAGTCCATTATGTGTAGTCAAGAGCGATGGATTTCAACTTCATATGTTTTCTCCGAGAATTTGAGTGAATATATGAATATTTACTTAATAAGGATGAAGTATGAAACATTTGAAAAGTTCAAAGATTTTCAAGATGAAGTGCAAGATCATTGTAACAAGAATATAAATAGTTTATGATAAGATCATAAAGGAAGATATTTTGAGTTACAAGTTTAGCATAATACCTAAGATTTGAGGAATCGTTCCGTAGATTTACATGTCCCGAAATACCATAAGAGTATGGAGCGTTCGAGATATGTAATTAAACCTTGTTTGACATGGTAAGGTCGAAGGTGTAATTCATAAAACTGCCATTATATTTTAAAGATTAAAAGCTTTAGTGACTACCATTTTTTCCACTGAAAAGAGCTCCATCATAATCCATTGAAATGACACCATATGTTATGGTTTGGGATAAAACCCAAGTTGTCCTTTCTTAAAACATTGGTATTCTTTGCATAAGAAAGATGTTTGCAACCAAAGTCGGATGAACCTGTCTTTGTATGTTATTTCGAATAACTGTTAAGTATTCCTCCATAACACCAGAGACAAAAGTGTTTGTCGCTTAGAACGTCAAGTTTCTTTGGGAAGGAATTTTTCGTGAAAAGTAAAGTGGGAGGACAATAGAACTTTGATAAGGTTAAAAGAACCTTAGCTATATGTGCAGAGTTGCGCAGCGCCAAAAAGTGTTCCGGAGGCAGCAACAATGCTCATGGCTCACGTGCCTCAAAGGTTGTGGTCACGGAGATCTAAGTTCCTATTGAAACAAGTAGGTCGGGTAAACAATCAAATACCCAGATTTGAGGGTTGAATCATTATTTGAGAATAATGAACCGACTACATGCAAAGAAGCGATGATGGACCCTGACTCCGTAAAATGGCATGAAGCCATAAAATCCGTGATAGTTCCATACACGAGAAATCAATTTTTGAACTTGAAGGACCCTCGAGAAATGTGTAAGACCTTACAGTTGTGTTTGGATCTATAAAGAAATAGACATGGATTTTTCGCATCTATGAAATGGTCGACATGTTGGGAAAGAGTTCACAACAATGTTCAAGGGTTGACTATGACAATATTTGATCTTTCATAGCGTTTTAGTCTAGACGGATAAATGTAGCAACCACTACATATAATTTTGTTATATGGTAGTTGAATAAACAAAACAAGTTCCTCTAATAGAATTGTTACCTAGGACGTGTGCATGACACGGTCCATAGGGTTTTGTTAATTCAAAGGATGCTAAAAGCATATGCAAACTTCAATGGTTGAAGTGAGCATCGCGGAGTTGGAATCTTCACAATGATGAAATTGTTAAAAGAGTTTAAATTCATCAGAGACAATGAAGATGCTTGCATTTGCAAGAAATTAAGTGGGAGCGCTAAGACATATTTCTAATACATTATGTAGGAGACATATTGTTGATTGGAAGTGATGTATCTTTTTATTAACACAAGATAAGAATTTCATCTCGATGAAAGACTTAGGCAAAACCCAAATAATTGGCATCAATAGACGCCAATATGGTTGTGCCAGAAGTACATAGATGAGATATTGAATGAGTTCAATATAGAAACTACAAGAAAGGTTCTTGTCGCACAGAAAGGATTGAATGAGTTCAATATTGATGATATATTCAAGTGTATTGACACAGAGTAAGTGAAACAAAGATTCAAGTATAGATTGATACTTGATGTATGAAATCACAAAGAATATTTATATCAATCATACTGTGATATGTACAAATCCAGATATGTCCTATGCTCTAAATTTTATGAGGATATACCAGAATGATTCATAAGATGATCATTGGAAAATAGTAAGGATATTCTTATGATCTTTTGGAAGAACTAAGAGTATATTATTTGTAGAAGTGACAAATAGATGGTTAGTTCATTGTAAAAGTACTACATTGATACTAGTTTTGTCACAAAATACAAATTAAGTTTATCTCAATCTAAACTAAGGGTGGCACAATATAATGGAAAGTAAGTTCCATAATGGATTTGGATGAGTTCCAAAGTTAAGACATTGTGACAGATACTACAACAAAAGGCTAAGTATATGACTGCTACTATAGCAGCTAAAGAGGGCATTTGTGTCAAGTAGTTTGTTATCAAACTAGGTGTAGTTCACAGCGGGATAATACTATAAAGATATATTGTGCGACAATATTATCAACATGTTTTAACCCTAAAGAACTAAAGGTCTCACCAAAGGACCAAATTTATACAAAGCCATCTCATTAGAGAATGAGTGATGCGTAGAGACGCAAAGACATGCAATTACACACGGATCTGGAAGTGTCAGATCCGGAGATCAGTTGACCACTAGCAAACGTGTACTTGCAACACCGGAAAGCCATAGGTGTTGACTACACAAAGGTTTGAAACTAGATTATTGACTCTAGTGCAAGTGGGAGACTGTTGGAGATATGCCCAAGAGGCAATAATAAAGTAGGTTATTATCATATCTTCATACTTATGATAAATGTTTACATACCATGCTATAATTGTATTAACAGGAAACATTAATACTTGTGTGATTTGTAAACATAAAAGAGTCCCTAGTAAAGCCTCTTGTTAAACTAGCTTGTTGGTTAATATATGATCATGGTTTCCTGATCATGAACATAGAGATGTTATTAACAACAGGGTCATATCATTAGGAGAATGATGTGATGGACATACTCCTATAGTTAAGCGTAGCATAAAGATCAAGTCATTTAATATAGTTCATTTGCTATAAGCTTTCTGATACATAGTAACCTAATTCCTTCGACCATGAGATCATGCTAATCACCATCACCGGAAGGATGCTTTGATGACATCAAACACCACACCGTAACTGGGTGGCTATAAAGGTGGCATTGAGTGTTCGGAAAGTATGTGTTGAGGCACATGGATCAAGAGTGGGATTTGTCCATCCATATGACGGATAGATATACTCTGGGCCCTCTCGGTGGAATGTCATCCAATTAGCTTGCAAGCATGTGACTGGCTCACAAGGGATCACATATCACGGGAACGAGAAAAGAGTACTTATCGGTAACGAGGTTGAACTAGGTATGCAGAGATACCGACGATCATAACCTAGGATAAGTAAACTATCGTGAGACAAAGGGAAATTGGTATCGTATGTAAGTGGTTCATTCGATCGCAAAGTAATCGTAGAAATATGTGGGAGCCATATGAATTTCCAGATTCCTCTATTGGTTATTGTTCGGAGAAGTGTCTCGATCATGTCCGCATAATTCACGAACCGTAGGGAGACACACTTAAGGATTCGACGTTGTTTGAGTAGTTATGGTATTATGAGAAAGAGACCGAATGTTGTTCGGAGTCTCGGATGGGATCCGGGATATCACGAGGAGATCCGGAATGGTCCGGAGAATAAGATTCATATAAGGAAAGTCCCGTTTCGGAGTTGTGGAATGTTTCCGGTGTTTTCATCGGGAATGTTCTAGAAGGTTCCGGAATGTCCGGCACTCCGGAGGGGAAGGGGTACATGAATGTGTCATTGCAAGTTGGAATGATTGCATCATGTACTAAGTGTCATCGCTGTTCCAAATAAAGGATTAATCGAATCCTAGTTTGAAAAGTCAAATAGCTAAATTGAAAAGTCAAACGGCTAAATTTGGAAAGTGGAAAAGAGGAGGAGGAGGTGAAACCGAGTTGGGGAGGGAGTCCTCCTCCCCAAGCCGGCGCACCACCCAAGCCGAGTTGGGGAGGGACTCCCCACCCTCCCCTTGGCCGCCGGCCCCTCCACCTATATAAGGAGGGGCAGGGCTCCCTCCAAGCACACACAAGTACCTCTCCTCCAAACCCTAGCAGCTGCTGCCCACCATAGCCGCCGCCGCCCCCTAGGGTTTTTGCCCTAGCCGCCGACTTGGGCTGCCCCAAGCCCTAACCGCCAGCTCTAGCACTCCTCCTTGGTGTGTCTAAACCCTAGATCGCCGAGGAGCTCTCTCATACTCCACCATACTCGCTCCGGCTTAAGGCGAAGCCCTGCGAGATCTCCCCTCTACTTCCGGTACCACGCCATTGTGCTGCCGGAATCGCGAGGAGAGTGCTACAACCTCCGCTGCCTGCTGGAACAAGGGAGAGGAAGGTCTTCGTCGAGTACCGAACGTGTGACCGACTGCGGGAGCGCTGCCGGAACGCAGCGCCGGAAGGATCGTCTGCGCGATCTTGAGATCATGAGTGTACGACTACATCATCCACGCGAATCTGCTCTCGTTAACCGCTTTGGATCTTCGAGGGTTAGTACTCTATTGACTCGTTGCTACAATCTAGTAGATAGATCTTGGCTTGATCATAGATTAGATCTTGATTGTGTGTTCATGCGGTAGAAATTTTTTGTTTTTCATGCTACGAACCCCTACAGCGGACGCTCCAGAAGTTCCGAAAGCTGGTCCACATCCCTCTCAAAGATAAGGTCTCCTCCATTCCCCAACTGATAAAACTTGCTGTACTTCACGTTCATCTATAAGAATAGAGGATGAGTAGGTTAGCAGAGTGATCAAGTGTGTCAAAATTTTAGGTATTTTGCAAGAGTTTTTGAGGAAAATGAATTTTCATGAAAGAATCAAAGAGATAAGAATGAGAATAAGTTTTTGTAAATATTTGTTTTCTTTGGTTTTGAAACTAAGTTTTTGGTTCGAACG
Source organism: Avena sativa (assembly GCA_916181665.1). Lineage (NCBI taxonomy): Eukaryota > Viridiplantae > Streptophyta > Magnoliopsida > Poales > Poaceae > Avena > Avena sativa. The sequence goes on from OV702283.1 coordinate 441,453,687, forward strand.
TCCAGTCTAACTAGGGTCTCCTATGGTCAGGATGGCTCTGATACCAATTTGTCAACACCCGGATTTTTAATCCCAGATGCCTGTTATGCCATACATCGCAATCCCAGGATTACCATTTTTGCGAGACATAACAGAATTGGATACCACAGTACCTCATCCATTACAACCGTACATAAAGTCTTACACAAATAAGGATCTCATGATCCAGTTCTTAATACAACATCAAGCAGCGGAATACGTAATAATAATGGTAGCGTCGGCGAAGCTCCATCTTCGGGGTCACAGGCAATGCTGACGACGGGAGATGATCCTAGTTGTCGTAACCTTCCTGGGGTCCATCTTCCAGGTACTCCTCTTCATAGTCTGGCCATGGGAATAGCCAGGGACAAAGCCATGAGTACTCTTTAAGTACTCGCAAACTAGTACTAGCAGGTAAAGGGGTTTTTGGATAATAGGACACTAGGCTCTAGGGTTGTTTTGCAAAGGCCAGATTTATCTCTACTACTTTTTATGAAAGCACTAATGCTAGTTGAAGTTTTATAACACCTAAAGGGGAACTTGTATTCCATATCACAACCCTGTTGTGGTCAAGTCAAAGTCTCACTTCATTTCACAGGTCATTTTGAAAAGTCTGACGGGGGAACAGTATGGCCACTCCAACTGTCCATAACCGCGGACGCGGCTATTCGAATAGTTTGACACTCTGCAGAGATTGTACACTTTCACCACAACATTCGATACATCCGTCAGGAACAAATCCTGAATTCACCATACTCAGTATGCGGACAATCAATCCTAACCTTTCAATTACACGTCCTAGTATAAGCACCTCTCCTGTGAGTTTGGCCTCCCAACCATTACCAACTGTCATCTTGGGTACTGCACAGGTGGACAATCTTCACAAGGTAGCCTCAGCTCAGACCTTGGCCGTGAGGGAACTAATACTAAGGTATATAAGTTTCCAGTCAAGCCCTACCCAATCTTCGGGTATTGTGGTTGTACGATAAAATTGGAATGGTATCGCATCCAGACAACCATCAGTTTTATAAAGGGCTAAGGCTCATGCCTCAACATTTTCATCACCAAAATCATCCGGTGTTCGGAAACACATGTACAAAACATTTCAATAGAATGATCCATCATTCCAATGTTTTCATAACCATTTTTCCACCAAGTATTCCCATCTAAAGTTGATCAAGTTTTATGCTTAGCACTAGCATCTACAAGTGGGGGTGAGTACTAATGAGGGGTGGTAAACTAGTGGAGTTTCAACTAAGCTCAATCTCATGCCTTGGGATGACATCAAGATTATCTAGTTTAGGCCAAATTTTATGCTCTTTATGCAACCTTCACATATCTTTCTAGTATCTACCATTCACTTAGGTAAAATCTATGTAAGAGCTTTAATAAAGAAATAAAGTAAGAAGCTTGTAAGTAAAACTAGGATTGGTTTATCAAGTGGGTATGATAACATATGCTTAAGGCATATAGTTGGCATGATAACAAGCAAGTATTTGCTTGCATAAATGCAAGTATAAGCTTGCTTAGGTATAGTATCAGCTTGCAAGGTTACTGGCTTGCTAAAGTAGAGTATCTTCCAAGTGTTAGCTTGCCTTGTGCAGAGCAGTGGTTGAAGTTCTCCTCGGCTTCTTCTTCGTAGAATCCTCCTTCCTCCTCGTATCCTTGGTCGGTACTAGCGTCTATAAATAAATACGATGTACACAATCACCAAGCAATACTTAACTACTTGCAATCATCACACACAAGGGTCCTATAGATGATCTAGCATCATCACTAACATTACAAGATTTGGGTTTGGTTTAATTCTTTTTATTTTTAGAAAAGTAATTTCTACTCATTGAAACACTACTTAAGATTTAATATTCTCCAAACCAAACATGGGATCATGTTGACACATGTCATCACCACATATTTTAGTTCATGGGAATGTGATTTAAAATGGTGTCACAATTTAATAAGGTTTTACCCTTTTATTTTAATTAATTAGAATGACTAGAAATGCCTATGTAGTATTCTTTTATTACTTGAACAATATTTCTGTAAGTAACCCTATATATTTTTATATATTATGAAAGGTATGGTTAAATGTGATTTTTGAGAGTGGGAATCAACTCAAAAGCTATTATGGTTTAACTTTTAAAAATGTTTGAATGCAGAAAATCTTCTGCCTTGTTATTTTTACCAAAGATGATCTACAAATCCAAATGACTTGAATCCAACGGGCTTGGATTCAGCATTCACAGACCTTTGCCACAAAATTGGTTTCATTCAAATTGGTGCACTGAATCGACCTGGGTTGATTTTTGAAAATGGGTACAAAAGTGTGTTTGAATTAAAAAGAAAAAGGTTTAATTTGAATAACTGGGCTGCGCGGGAAAAGTTACTGGGCCGGCCTGCTAAGCGCAGCGCTCCCGCGGGCTGTTTAAGTGGGTGTCCCCACTCGTCAGTGACACAGGGGGGTGCGAAGCGGTATGGGGCGCTGTGGGTCGTTCGATCTGATTCTAATCCAACGGTTGGGAGTCATCGTCGACGTTGAGCAACGCCAGCGAGACAGAAACCTAGCGCGGCAGGTGGGGGTCGCTGGGGGCTCACCGGGGTGCTGGCGAGGGTCGGCGAGGCGGGCGAACGACGAAGTCGACGACGACGAATCTCCTGGTACCGGTGGCTTCTCATGGGGCGGCTCCAATCGCTGGCTTCCTTCTTCTCTAGAGGCGGCGGGCTCCGGTGAAATTCCGACGAGGTGGTGCTCGCCTTGCTCCGGGAACGGTGTGGCATGATCAGTGAGGAGAGGGGAGTAGAATGGTGTGAAGAATTCGACTGGGGGTGGCCTCTATTTATAGTCGAGTGAGGGGACCGACGGGGCGCATGGTGAGCTCGTCGGGGGCGGTGGTACAGACGGCTATCGGCATGGGCGAAGGTAGGGGACGGTGCGGTGCTCCCTGGCGATGCTCAACGACATGGTTTCGAGGCGTGGGGCGGTGCGGCTTGGTCGGAACGCGGCGGTGCTCTACGCGTGCCCGACGGAGATTTTAATGGCGCACAGCGCGCGTGGTCCGCGCGGCGGTGAACGAGCGTGTCTGCGGGGTTGCTAGGACGGTGGTGATCAAGTATGCACGCGGCGAGGGCGGCGCGCGGTTTGTGGGCGTCGGTCGAGCTGGCGCACGGGGCGTGCTCTCGGCATGGTTGCTGGCGAGGTTGGCATGGTTCGTGCACGTGGTCCAGTGGCTGGCAGCGTTCGAGCGGTGGACAGGGAGTGGCAGTGGGGTGTTGGCTTGCTCCCATACATGCTGGCTAGGCTTGTTTCTCCTCCTAGCTTGTTGTCTCCACTAGGGTGGCATGGTTAGCTTCGGCTGTTCACCATTGATGACAATGCCAAGCTTACAGTGGTTCTAGTGCTTAGTTTAGCTTGCTAGATGATCTACTGAGATGGTTGTGATCTAAAGAGGGAATAAGTTAGGCTCCAATCACTGCTCACTATAGTGTTTAGATTTTGTTTGATTTGTGTCTGCAACCTGTTTGATGAAATGGCCGCAAGAACTCAAGTTTTGAATTTTGAAAATAAAATTGGTGGGTGTGCTAGGTTGGTGCTGGTTAGTCTGCAGATGCTTGGGTTTTGAAAGTTGAGCTTGTTTGAGTGGTTTTTGAAAAAGTGGGATCTTCCCATATGATATATATTCAATTTTGAATTGCCATTTAAACTATGCATTTGAAAGTTTATGGATGATCACAAAGTGGGCCTTGATACTTTGTTATGAGTACATTCAAGGGGTGCAAAGATCCAGAAAAGTTTCTATTAGGTTTTGAAAGTTTGAGACAACCAAAGTAGGCATGGGATTTAAATTGGTCAAAATGACCATTTCCTTAATATATTTGTTTTGATTTACTTGTCTTTATGAAAAGTCTGGGAAATGTTTTAGATGATGTTTATTTCACCTAAGAAACATTTTACAAGCAATGAAACAAACAAGCAAGGTGGTTCAAAAGAATTTCAAAATCCATGCATACACATATGCATGCCTTCATAATTTTATTTAGCAAAGTTTTTGTTAACTCTAAATTTTGATGATTAGTGTTTGATGATCCAAGCTTAGTATTTTTGGGATGTTACAGCTTGTGAGGTCGACAACACACCATTTGCATGCTGGTGTGTGTCTAGCTTGTGTGCCTGCTATGCACTTGTGGATAGGTTCAGAAATTTTGAACTTACTATTACCAGCTTACTTTCACCTTGCTGGTGAATTGATCCTTCTTGGCTGTCATTTGACTTGTGGCTTTGAATTTATGAAAGATGAAATCTTTCATATTGGTGAAACTTGCCCCTTTATAACATTTCTCAATGATGAATTTGTCAAGTGCATTTCACTGACATATCTGAGAGAAATATTCTAACACTATTCTTATTTTGTTTCTATTTAGTCTTTGTTTGCAGGTACAAAGATAAAGATAAAGATTTAGTTTATATTAGATATAGGATAGTTAGTAAATATTCCAATGTAATTTTCTTTTATTATTCTTGTAATCTTTATTTTATTCAATTGTAATTAAGATTATATTATTATTAATAAAGAATATTCCTATTCTTTGTATTTTTTACTTTGTAAGTTATGTGGGTGATTCAACTAAGTTATAATTTTATAACTTGATTATATATATTGATCATAAGAAAGAAACTTTATATTCATTATTGTTTTTCTTTGGATAGAATTCAAGTTGTAATATTTATCTCTTGATTGAACTAAGATTCAAAACTTATATCTAATTCATTGTAACTATAATTCAAACACTCAAGTCTAATATTTCAAATCCATTTAAAAACACATAACTCCTTAAGATCATCTCAAAGTTTATAACAATCATCCTTTAAGACTAAACCTAATCTCAAAGTATGAAAGAAACATTGATCACTTAGGTTTTTATTTGGCGAAAATTTTACCCACATTTTCACAAATAGATGCATGAAACAATTCATATTCCTAAATCTACCCTTCGTTAGGTTCCTAAATGCTGGGCTGTTACACAAAGTGATCAATCAAATGGTATGTATGTCCTTTTCGCATAAATCTGCAAACATAAGACCCTGGTAGATTGAAAGGTTCTACATGTGTGCATCTAATCTTCGAATATGCCCAAGAGATGGATGGAGATATACACAATGCATTAACAGTTACAAAGTGTAAAAATCGGAACCCACTTTTCAGAATGGTATGAATGCAGCAAAGAGAAAAAATCTGAAATTAACCCAACCACAACAAAGGACATCATCACAACATTAATATCGGATAAAAGAGCAAAGAAAAATTGGAAATAAACAGTTAGAAAATAGCAAAGGAAACCAACACACCTGAGATGATCAGCCACTAAGATCGATGCTCAGCCAAAACACCAGGAAGCGGATATGCCGTAGAGATTGAATCATGGCACTCCTATCAATGACGGGGTTGACCCAATACGCCTCGGCATTGTCGCTCAAAGAAAATAACCATTTATTCAGCGGGCTCCTATTGCAACCACTCTTGGCTACATGGCGGTAAATAGGTCCCAATCATCGACCTCGTTCAGCTTAGGCGGAGGGCCGATTGGTCAAAACCTATGCTGCAATAAAAAGGCAATAACTCATAAAACTGAACTTATGATAGCAGTGAGATTAGAAAACATGAGGCATGGAGAGAGTGCTTGCTCGAACGCTAGATATACCAATCATTTATTATTTTGTGCCTAATAATAATACAACATACAACTGTCCAGAGACAAAACTGGTACAGAGACGACAGGTCAACATAGATACTCTGTCGCAAACTGTGTGAAGAACCTGGTATGCCAAATATTTGAAATTTAGAGAACCCTTAGAGGTGACATGCTTTCTCAATGGACTCACATTTGTGATACTGTTAGATCCTTGCCTCTTTCCTTGGAGAATGGTAATGTTTACTGGTCCTTGAATACAAATGGAATCTTCACAACAAAATCTATGTACATGTGGCTTGAAAGAAACCTTGCTGGCTCTAATAATAAACGGATTTGGAAAGCTAAGCTTCCTCTTAAAATCAAAAAAAATATATGCAATTGTGTCGAGATGCTCTCCTCACTAGACATAATATGCATCAAAGAAAATGATCTGGCTCCCCTTTGTGTTATTTCTGTGATCAAGTGTAAACAAATGATCACCTCTTCTTCACATATTATGTTGCTAAGGTTGTTGGGGGGGGGGAGGTTCTAGGTGTGGCCATGGGGACTAATTTTGTCCCTAACAACTTTTGGCAGGCCATGAATTGGCTTCACTCTTTTTTTCCTCGTCAAGAGAAATTCTATGTTGTTTTAATTGCTTTCTTTTGCTGGGAAATTTGGCTTACTCGTAACAAAGTTACCTTTGAGAATCATAGACTCCACTCACCCAGTGAAATTTCCTTTTTTGTTGTTTCTTTGCTTTTGTACTGGGTAGGTTTACAAAAGGTGAATGACAGCGAAATGCTGACTCAAGGGGCATCCCATCTGATGCAAGTTGCCGCAAGGGTTTATTCAAGGTCTAATTCCAGGACGTAGCCTCTCTTGATGATCACCGGCCCATGAGGTTCTGAAGTGGTGTTTGATGCTTCTGGATGGCTTCTTCCTGGACTTTCTTAGTTATATGCTCTTCCTTTTGATGGAATGTCGAACCTTGTGTTTGTGCTCTAGTAGTGGCATCGGGTTTTTGCCCTACGGTGGTGTTTCGATGGCGAGCGTCGGCAGTAGGTTTCCTGATACTGCACCAACTCGCTTTCATATTCCCTATCCCCTTCTTTTGGACTGTAATAACTTCAGACTAAGATCTTGTTATTTTTGTTTACTATAAATAAAAAGGTTGAAAGTCCGGTTAGAAAAAAAATAAACTGAAATTTCTCAAAGTAACGTGCCATCGACTACACGATGACAGTACGCAACCTAGTTTTCCTAGTCCCTCAAAAAAATCCCTAAAAAAACGTGGATTACCTAGAGCTACGAACGGTGCAGGTTTCTAGGCGCGAGGAAGTTTTATGGTGGAGCCTAAACTCGCTAAATCCTCCCAACTTTATTACTATTTCCTCATTTCAGAAATAGCTGACTTGACTTGAATCTAGACAAACTCAAGTCAGTTATTTCTGGACGGAGGGAGTATTAGTTTTTTTTAGAACTAAATACTACTAGTAGATAGTATCTATCTATCTATTGTGGTGACCCAGCATACCACTGCATGATGTAGTACATTATAGTCGTTGACATAACACCAATGAAATACCGTTCACTAGTATTACATCCCTCAGAGTAGTACAACAGCAACACAACAGGTCCAAGACATGACTATAGGTTACAACTCAACTCTTTACACAAGATCCAGAGAACACTCTAGGTTAAAGAGAGAGAAAGAAATTTATTACAAAGAAGAATCAGAAATAACAACTCCAAAATTATAATACTTTTAAGACTAATATCTCAACTAATGGTCTGGCATTGCTGCTATTGCAATACACTACAGAAATAGGTTCTATGGCTAGAGATTCTATTCTTATCTAATCAACAACTTTGTCTTCACTTGAGCTGATGTATATGTTGACTTTCTTGACTTCATTGAAGAGCTTTGGCTTTTGATGATGATTCTTGGAGCATGGCTTGATGTAGTCATCGTCTGTACTGCTTTAGAACCTAGCAAGGGTTAAGAAGATACGTTGAGTACGAGTGTACTCAGAAAGTCCACTAGAAAAGGAGTGTTTGATGCACTATATCTACAGCCATAGACCATGGGTCGTAGGCAATGCAGGTTTTCGTAAACATTTCTTCAAAGGTTGCTTTTATTCTGAAAAGCTATGTCCGTCAGCCTTCACAGGTTTACCAGGACCTTCATGGGGTTCCTTTCCCGCCGCGTTCGCAGCTCCTTCCCGAAACAGGGAGTAACAAGTTATAGTTCTTACACTCTGTAGAGGTGCGTCACTTTACCCATGAGAGACCTTAGGTTTTGTTGTACGGCCGAGAGTATGCCCCCGTTCAAACTTCCTTGGTTTGAGGCCCAACCTAATATCCAAGGCAGTCACTGCCTTCTCCGCGACCCCGCATGTCTCCTTAGTGTACACCATGCCCACCTATTGAATTACGACAATGGTTTGTACAGACCGTTCAGATGCCGGAACCATCGTGGGACGTTGAGGGATCCCACCCATATGTTGCATATCCTCTACGAATTACCATATAATATGCACGCTACGAGTGATAACAGCCACGACCCGCACATCTAGCTCCATGCGAGAGGGAAAAGATACAACTGACTTCTTCGTCCCATTCCAAATCTCATGGTCAACGCGTAATATACGGCGCAAGAATCACTGGCGACATTGGTTGTTAAGTCCTAGATAATATGTTCCTTTACCACCGGAACTTTCATAGTAGGTTATTACCTCATGGTAAATAACCTATAATCATATTGATATGAAAATAGTATTTTTGGACCTTTTTCAAATGCAGGTGATGACAAGACTGGATTTGTAAAATACTTTACAGAAAATAATCAAAGGACATGAGCAAGTGTGAACTTGCCTTTTGTGATTGCAATATGATGCACTCACGGTCTTCGAGACAACATAAGATCCAATATTTGAAATCTGCATCATTGGTCCGGTAAGGACTAATGTTTAAAGAAGCAATATGCAGATGTGTATAAGTAATGTTATGCATTTTGTAAAACTCCCAAATTGAATCCCCAATAATTTGAGTGAAGTGAATTCAAGTGATTCTTTTCAGAGTTGGTTTATCTTCAAACTTTACTTTATAAGTAATGACCTTTATAAGAATATAAATGTTAATAATCCAAAATATGTAAGTAAAGTATAAGATGATGTGATTATGGTGAATTGTCATGTGATGACTATGATAAAAGTCCTAGGGATTGAGTTGTTAAAATTTGAAGGACTTATTATAAGATTGTTACAAAAAGAATAACATTTGAAGAAAAGATTTCCTTTCTAAGGTTTACACAATCATCATTGTTAATATAACATGATCAATGTCTTTTGGTGTTTGATTTATTAGTTTGGACTTGGGATGCTTTATGTCTTAAGTTAAACGGACCATAGTTAACTATAAAAACAAAAGTTATTTATTAGACCTGATGTTTATAAGGTTTGAGACTAAAGTTAACTTTAAAAGGTTAAGTAAACTTAAGATGTAATATATTTTAATTATTCCCAAGTTTTAGATTTAAGATAGGTATAACTAAGGTGTGGAATTATTCACTTTATATTTTAAGTAAATGATTTAGATTAAATTGGTTTTGCTTATTAAGAAAATAATTTGTATTTATTTAATGGAATCATAATTAGATGGTCTTAGTAATTTCTTAGATTTTAAATTTATGTTAGTAGTGGTTAAGATATAATGATTTTTCACCATATTATATAAATGGGTGATACCCAATGTTTATTTAAAAGGATTCTTAATAAGATTTTTAAAAGAATATTTTAAAGTTAAAAGTTATACTTAAGTTTGATTATGAATTAAAGTGATGGGTTTGGAATTAGTACCAAAACACTAATTACTCAAGGTTTCATAAGAATTGTAATTATTTCTTACTTAAGAATTGTTTTAAAGAATTCACAAAATAGGTATTAGGTAAGGATTTATTATTTAAAATATTAAAGACTTTCCTAATATTATATTTAATATTTTTCTAGTATAATATATTTATTCAAGACCTTAAAAATGAATTTTATTTATTTTTAAGTATTATCTTTATTTTTATAAAATTCATCAAAGAATTAAGTGTCTTTAATTATTTGATTTATATTCTATTTGTAAAAACTCTAAGTTAGTATTTTCATAAAATAGTAAAGTTATTTTTATACACAAAAATGATTTTTATTAAATTTTACGAGTTTTTCTTATTTTATGAATTTTTACTTAATATTTAATAATGTTTAATCTTTATCTGTATTTTATTAACTTAAATAAGTAAAGTTATATTTTTCTTAGGTGGATATTATTTTTGTGATAATTTTAATATATTAAATTTATTTTTAGGATTTTTCTATAATTTTCTAGGGTATAATTTATGTTCAGGGGTAGTTTGGTCATTTAGTGATTTGATAAATATTTTATTTTATTATTTATTTTTCTTTGGAATTGGGCCAGGTTTACTAAAGGGCCCATTTGGACCCAATCTGGCCCATTTGGCTCAGGGTCAAACCCCACCCCGGCCTGTCTCCCCCATCCACCCCCCTCTTACACCTCACGCACTCACTCCCCCTTCTGGCTGCTGGCGACACCGACGCCGTCGCTCGCCCGATTCCGGCGAGGTAGGGCGTTGTGGTCGTCGTTGATGGTCGCCGGGGCTTCTCCTTCCTTAGGCCGACCTGGCTCTCCAATTGGATTTGTTCTTAAAGCCCCCTCGAGCTCGCCCCATCCATCTTGTGTGCGTCTAGGGTTCCAGTGCCTTACTTTACTGTATTTTTGTGATGCTCTGATGGTGATTCAGGGTGGTTTGGTGCGGTGTTGGCGGTGATATGATGGTGGTGAAGTTGGGTTCATTCTCTTCTAGTCCGATGCCGGTGGGACGACAGTAGGTGCAACCCTGACGGTACGACGTGGGCGTTAGGATGCTGGGGCCTTGTTGGTGGTGTGGTTGATGCAGTGCAGCACGATGATGCTCCCCGTGTTGCTGTGCCGTCGCAATGTGCTTCGCCTCTCTGTTGTCACTACTACTACGGCTTCTTCGGCGAGCTTGATCTTGCCAACAGGTTGGTACCACCTTCCCCTACCTCTCTTCCTTCTCTCCCCTTCTGCCAATTATTCTCACCAGTGGCATATTATCTGTACCCATGTATGTTGGCACATTATCTGTACCCCAAGTATGTTGCTATCCTTTGTTGTTCTATCAAAACTGAGCCTTGCCTAATGGTACTGTTATTTGATTCTATATGCTGTAAGTAGGGTGGATATAAATTCAGTTTTCTGAATTTTTGGGATAGTGGCTTCCTATGGTACTACTCAGGTATTGGCAATTTAAGATTGCAAAGAAAAGTTCTTTTCATTGAAGCTATTTGCTAACAGAATGTGGTTGAATTGGTAGCTGGTTAAGATGATAATATGCTAGGCTTTGAGTTTTTGTCCCTTTTGTCAAATGATGACCAGGAGTCTGTATTGGACTAAACTTAGCTATCTATGTTGACAGATAGTGTTAAAAAATGATTCCTGATTATGTGATTAGGAAAATGATTACTAGCTGTTTGAGTTGTTTTAGTGGCTTCTCATATCTTAGTTATATTTGTGGTGCCTCCAAATAGGAGTGTGCACAATATAACCTAGGTAAGATGATTTGCTACTTAAACAATTGAAGAAACTCATATGGAATTAATGCTTATGATGCTGGTCTGAAGCATCTGTGGAATGAGGACAAATTTACTTTGAATTTAAAGTTGAACTGACTTTGCTTGCTGGATATATTGAGAAAGAATTGAGTTTCTGTGCATAAGGACATAGAACTATATGCATAATTGATTCCTGAATTAGCTTTTGGGAAGATGATAGAATTTGTTGTTTTTGGATAACTTGTGATCTAGATAATATACAAGGATCATTCTATTGGCTTTAGATGTTTTTGGGCTGCTGTTGTGGTGCAGTTGATGTTGATATAAACAATAGAGAAACTTAGCTAGTGATGCAAAAGGCTGAAGCTAATTTGGTGGCTAAAATACAGATTCTTTCTCTTGCATCTATCTTAGCTCTAGGATGATACGGGAGTAGCACTTCTACCCAGTCTGAGAGCTCTCTCTCTCCCACCTCATGCTCTAGACACATGATAAGAACAGATATTAAGAGTTGACTTGATAAGCTGAAAGAAAAAAGAATGGATATGTGCTTGATTTATTGGCCCTGCCCATGATGCATAGGCTGAGGCTTTGATGATGTTTGTATACAAAAGCTATTGCTTGCTTATGAAATTATCCAATGATGATTTAGTACTCCATTTGAGTACAGATCTGAGGATTTTCTATTGCCCCCTCTATTTTCTTTAAGATGCAAAAGTAGAAACAGATGCAAGGACATGATCTTAAATGGATAACCTGTTGTGTTGGAGTTGTGGTTGCTTTTGTGCCTATTATTGATCACTGCTGTGCCAACCCTTTCTTCTCACCTCCTAACTTGATCCCTTGGATTTACTACTGCTCCATTACTGGTAAGCCTGCTCCTCCTAGCCTTTGGCCTTCTTCTGGTGCTCCTGGATGGCTTGCCCAAGCAACCAGGGTGCTGGTGAGAGTTTCAGTGCTGAACCATGTTCTCTGGAGTTGTGGATGTGGACTGGTAGGATGTGGAATGATATGGTTTGCTAGCTGTGGTTGTGCTCTTAGTCTATTTGGTACCCTCCTGTAGTGTTGACAACACATAGGCTTGCATGCATGTGTAAGCTGCCTGCATGTGTGTTGCTGGTCCAGGGAACCTCCCCCTGTCCAGGTTTCATTTGTGGGATATTTTTGCTAAGGATGTGCTCGGCTGGTTTGGTATTATCTGCTCCTGGCCTTTATTTTGGGTTGCCAAGTGTAATTTTTACTCTATGCTAATTATGCTCAAAGCTGAAGCTAAAATTTGATAAGAATAGATCCTATTTGGCCCCTTTTAACCATACTCAATGATGATCCTAGCATAGCAACTCTATGCCAGTCTGAGAGTAATATTAGCCTAACAATCTCCTTCATTTTTTTTCCTGTTTTTTTATCTTTTGTGTGGTTTTGCAGGAAATGAGAAGATTAAAGGAAAGGTCAGATGATGGAGGGAACAAAAGAACAGTAGCTTAGGAATTTTCTTTGAATTAATTATTGTAATTTATTTTCTGTTTAGATATTTAAAAAACATTGTATTGTTGTATTTTATTCAATAAAGTTTACTAGTTTTCTTCTTTCTTTTATAATGCATTTGCAAAGATAATGTAATACTTATATCTGCTTGTAATCAAGAATCCTTTTAGTTATTCATTATGTAATTCATTTTTATATTATTTGTTTTATAATAATTTACTTTTATTCCTTTATTGTGATAACAATGAAACATTGTATTCTATAATAAAGTGTTCCATTATTCTTGGAACAACTTAATATTTTTATCTTACTTATAAATAAGAATTCCATTCTTATTTATTATTATAATTCATTTCATTCAATTTTGTTTATTAATTAAGACTTGCAATTATTGTATATTTTCATAAATAAGGGTTCACCTAGTATCTCTTATTACAATTTAATTTACAATTATGAATCTTTTTCAAACTCTTTTTGTATTCAAATTCATCAATTAAATATTCGAATTTGAATGGTCTTCCCCTCAAATACAAAAGCATAATAGAGGTCATGTCGAAATCCATCGCACCTATCCTGATGTTTCCATCAGAACAAGAGAGATCTCGATCCCTCTACAGTTTCTTTAGTTTTGCGCGAAAATTCTCTGGATTTTCTTATGCATAAATGCAATACACAATCTTATGTCCTATTTATTTGTAGATGCTAATCCTGGGATGTTACATCTATTCAGAACTATTTTTATGTTGTTAGCTTTTTTTAGGGGGGGGGGGGGGGGTATGCTGTTAGCTTTGTTCTGAATAGAAGAGTTTGTAGAAATTTCTTCCCGACCAAAAAAGAAAACATTTCAGAATACATGGTCCAGCACGGGGCTGGATTTCGGGCCTGCAAATCTGCACGCAGGGAGCCCGTTGAGAAAATAGTAGTATCCCGTGAGTGCGATGCTGGGCCAAACCTGGGCCGAACACATTATAATACTCTACTCCTCCTCCTCACTTCCTCTTCAGCGGAGTTTCCCAGTAGGCCAGTAGCCGCCACCCACGACCGAAGATCATGGGGGAAGTGGCGGGAGATCATTTCCTCACCTGAGGGGCGGCGGGAAATCCATCCACCGTCGAAAGGAGAGCCCTCGCCTGGCGGCGACCTCGGAGCTCGCCTGATCCTAATCGCGCGCGTGAGTCCCTCCCTCGATGTCTTCTTTTGCTAGCGTGATCCATCCCCTTCCGATGCCCTTCTTGTGCTCGCTCCTCCATCTGTAATGGCGGCTAGGTTTTCTAGTTATCTGCCGTTAGTTGAGGGCGCCGAAGCCCGGAGTGAGGGCGCGCACCCATAGAAAAGCTACTACTCCCTCCGTCCAATAATAGATGTCTTAGGATTTAAAATTTTTGGATGAATCTAGATACTAAATAGTGTCTAGATTCATTCAAATTTTAACAAATTTCAGACATCTATTTTGGGACGGAGGGAGTAGTAAATTTTAGGTAGATATATCGTTAGTGATTTTTTACTGCGGGATTAACATTTTGGTAATTAGATCACTGAAAGTCTGAAACTTCGTTTTAGCCAGGACCAGGAGAAGCGAGTTTATTTACTTAGTCAATATCGTTGATCGGCAGAAACTTTTAGATGCCATCAGTTTCTTCCTTGACACATTGGTTGGTAAATTTATATTGGATTGTGTTCTTTCTTTGGCCGCACGAATATTTAATTGTCTGTTTCTGTCTAGTATCCTTTGAGCCAAATTCTAAGCAGTATGCCTATCTCATTTAGTTAAATGTATGTTCGCAGACAGATCTTGTAGCTCGGCTGCCTTGGCGTCGCGTGCTCACTATGGGTACTGGAGAAACCAATCCAAAGAGGCAAATCAATGAGGAATCCATCATAAACTGCATTCCAGGAGACCTCATTGAGCGGATATTCTTGAGGCTTCCAGTTAGCACCCTGTTGAGGTGTGCAAGTGTATGCAAGCACTGGCACAACTTCATCCGGGATCCCCAGTTTGTTACATCACACCTCCAGCATGCACACCGTTATGCCCTTCTGTTCTTCCCGCAATGTTTAGTTTCAGGCAAGCCCTACCCTAGTGATGCTGTCCTAATTGATGAAGCCTGGTCACCGTCTACATGTGCAGTGCCAGTGATTGGGCCTGATGATTTCCTTTTTGGTTCGTGTAACGGCCTGATTGGTTTATACACGAAAACATCAACAATCAAGATAGCTAACCTTGCAACTGGTGAATGTATGCATCTTGAGAAACCTGCCAAGAATATGAGAGGTGATCACTTCTCTTTCTACAGCTTTGGATTTCATCCCATGACAAAAGAATACAAGATTACACACTTCCTGGGTGGTTGCGTTGAGGGTCGCCCCCATAATAAAGACAGTTTCAGTGTCATTCAAGTTTACACGCTTGGTAATGAGAAATGGAAAGATATCCCAACACCAGAAGCTCTTAGCTTGAACAGTGTGAGAAACTCTGGGGTTGTCAATGTCGATGGCACACTTTATTGGTTAACTGAAGATAAGACAGTTACCTGGCAGCACACAGTTATGTCCTTTGATCTCAAGGAAGAAAGTTTTGCAATGATACAACTGCCAGCAGAGCGTGAAGATCATGATTGTTTCGGTCCTCGTAAGTTCTGGATCAGAGATATTGATGGGAAATTATGTATAGTGACTGCTCAAACTGGTCGTTATGATGCCAGAATTCTTCTTGGTGAGCTGCAGATCTGGACACTTGACAACATGGTAGAGCAAAGGTGGAGCCAGAAGTACAAGTTTACAAACCCACCAGTTCACATTCCAGGTCCACATTTTGGTCACAGGGATAGGATCCTCACGCAGAGTGGTATCAGCGTTGGTTCGTACGAGTTGATTGGTGAGAACATTGAGATTAATTTCAGTAAGATGGCAAAGCTATTAGATTTCAGCCCCCGCAGGCAGTACAACATGCAATCCTACATATGTGTGAAGTCGCTTGTTTGTTTGGATGTATACAAGAACGCTGGCATTGTACGTAGACCAAAACAGAGGCAAGGCTGGGAATTGAAGAAGTGGGAAGCATGGGAGAATGAGCTCCGGGAGGTAGAGAATTTGCGGAGCAACATTGACAAACTTCAGCATGACTTAATTGTATGTGGACCAAACTTTATTAGCCTTGATGAATACTCTCTTTTTTTTCTTGAAGATTTGACGAGCTGCTAACTTGCCATTTTGTAGGAAGCCGCAGAAAAAATGGTTAAAATGTATAAGTTTGATAAGCCACGTGACATAGCAGAACGTGTACGCATGGAACTAAATCAGGTGTTGGAGCACAAGCCAGAAATTCCTAATCAGGTAAATTCTCTACTGAAATGATAGAATGAATGCCACCATACTTTTCATGTTTTAGTTCAAAACATTAATAATTATTTGAGTCAAAGGCATAATAATAGTTAAAGTGTGTCGTAACTAGTGTGTTAACATGTGTCCAATAGCCAAGGTTCCTCCGGCGGTTTAATTGGGTGGAACAGAAACGGGACACGAAGGAGTTAGTGTCGCGTTCAAGGAAGGCGAGGGGCAGTTTTCAGGTACAGTGTGATTGCATTTATTGATTTGCTAGCCAACATTAATTATGACTTTTGCTGAAATATGCCAAATTTGAGAAAAGTTTACCTTTTTATAGGCCATTAAGCAGGCACAGGATAATATCTCTAGTATTGTAAGAAGTCATACATTGGATCAGGTAAACTTTTGCCTGGCTTCCAACTTCTAGGTTATCCGTGGTTTCTGCTAGTTTGTTGGTTCTTTTGGTGACTTACTGGTTTCGTTTACCATAATAATTAATGCAATTAACTTATATTGAGAAATAAGCAACTTAGCCCTGCTCTCTCTATTTATATAAATGAATGACTTCCAAGCTTGTGATTACTTTCCATGACAAATGTAATCTTATACATTGCAAACCCAAAATGCATATAGAGGTGCATCATTCATGTTTGCTGGACGGGTGTACTATCGTACATGCTGAGCATAGTTGTGCTATTTGAGCATTGAAACTTTTTTTTATCGTAAGTAATTCTAAGATTAAGTAACAGGCATGGAGATCTAAACCAAAGAATTCTGTGAGTTGCAAAGAAAATTATTTTCACATCGGTTACAACTTACAAACTTTCATCTTTATTGTTCTGGTTTAAATTATTTTCTTGAAATTTAACAATGTTGAGCCGCTTAGTTCCTGTTAGAGAAGAACAATGAGTATATCTGGTAAGTCTTTTTTATTATCGGGATGTCCCTAGACACATGGGATGAAAGGTACGAACAGTCGAACACTTATTTGTATTTGATAATCTGATCCATAATCACTTTTGGCAGGGTATTTCAACCGCTGAAGTTTCTTCCACTGATGATAGAAAGAAGGAAGAAGGGAACCTTCCGTGTAAAACCTAGCTTTCTTGGGTACATCTATTCTTGCCTGAGTTCAGTCCTGATGGGTTTTGTAACTTCTACGAGGTGGATTAGATGTGTGCAACCATCGGTCACGCGATGACATGGCGATTTGGCCTTCTGTTACATCGGTTACTTGTTACATTGCATTTCATGTTTCTAGCTGTTAGAAGTGTTCAGCGCACAATGCTAGTTTGCCGGTGAGATCCAACTGGAATTGTGGCCTTGTTCAAAAACAGTTTGTAAGGAGATTTTAAGCAGTTTGCCATGTTCAAAAACTTGAGATGTTGTAAACTTCGTACTGGCTTTCTATGCTATTAGGAGGAATTGTTTTATGATGCACTTGCTATTGTGAATTACAGTTATATCTAGCAACGTTTATCTGGGGAAATTGTAAGGGCCGCGTCGTCCATGGATCTGGACGACGACCTCTTCATGTCATGCAGCAGCCTGCTCTGCTTCTACAGGAAGTACACTCTGAAAGTCTGAAGATAGCCAACCGCACGACTTGGTGATGCTTGCATCTCTCCAAACCTGACGGAAATTGTTCCGAGACCTGTACTGCTTCAGGTTCCACCCTACGACAGGGGAGTATAAGCAGATATACTTCCTCTGGGAGCCCTGGCACGGCAGGTCATCAGGGCAGCCGTTCTGCTTCAACTCCATTCAGGTGTACACCCTCGGCAAAGACAGGTGGAGGAGGGACGTCAGAGCTCCCAAAGAGAGCAACCTGGTGAACCTCGAAATCGCCAACATGGAGCGATGTACTGGATCACGGAGGAGGAAGGTACGTGCTGCGGCGTGGCAGTCCGCGGGGAGAAGATCCTGCTTTATGATTGCGAGGGTGCCGCGTTCTGCCGGCATCTACAGGGTGACGATATGCAGGTTGGGGACTGCAGTGAGGTGGCAGTGCTGAACTTCAGGCCTCACAGGTCCTACTTGTACAAGGAAACCGTTGGATGTGTACGCTAGGGCGGCCGTTGGCCATTGTTTGGTCGCCGCACTGGCCTCTCGCTCCACCAGGTGTCTGATATCAATGTAGCGGGAACATCTAGTTTGAAGTTCTGGCAGCCTTGTTTTCTGAATTTGTTTGTGGTTACAGTTCTGCATTTGCCTTTTGAGGTCATATGGTCTGGTATTGAAAGATGTATTTCGTATCTTTTGAAACTTGATCATGCCTGAAACATGAGTGATGCATTTCTGGCGTAAATATTGGCGGAGTTCTATGCAACTGCCATCGTAGCATATTCGGAACTATTTTTACTGTACTATGCTGTTAGCTTTGTTCATTCACTCTCTAATAGATTGTGTAACTTTTCTATATTGTACCCTGATATGATACTGATGAAAAATGAAGCTTTGCACTTCCGTCAAAAGAGAAAAAAAGTGCACCGTTGGCGTCGAACTGACCTTTTGTTGTCGTTGTTGAGATACAGAGTACCAAACATGATTACAGACTTCAGATTTTCTCTTTTGTGATGAGTGCATACATCACATCTAACCAAAGTTTCAAAATATGACTTTGTACAAATTTCTGCGCAACAGAAAAGAGCATGTATTTCAGGATATACACATACTATACCCTAAGCTGAGATCAGAGGCAGTGGTGTAAATTATTTTCTGCAAGTGTTTTTTTTTGTTGAGAATTTTCTGCAAGTGTGCAAGTGTATGTAATGCAGAAAGGCAGTGACCTAATATTTAGTTTAAGGGAAAATTTGCTACATGACACTGTTATTTTTAGGCGTTTGCTGAAACAACCGTCCGATTGTGTCTTTGTCATGTACCATTATAATTTTGTGGCATATTTGACAGAACACACCACATGGCCAAAAATAGAAACTTTTGACACTTTTTCCCGTGTGACCATGATATGGCTGGGTTTGAAAAAAATATGTCTTCTGGCAAATGTGCCACAAAATTGTAATGATATCTAGACGATGTGTTCCTAAAAATAGCGGCGTCATACATTTTTTCTTAGTTTAACTGGGCCGACCATGGGCCTCCGCGCGATAAGAACCACTCCTCTCGTAGTCTCGTTCCTCCTGGTCGAAACCCCGGAACCGCCAACTGCAGCCGCCGAGGCGCCGAGGATGGGGGAAGCGGCGGAAAATCACTTCACCGCCTGAGGGGCGGCGGGGAATATCCATCCACCGTCAAGCGGAGAGCCCTTCCGTCGCGGCGACAGCGGAGCTCGCCTGATCTGGTCGTGCTCGTCCATGTGAGTCATCCCCTCGATTTCCTCTTTTTACCTGCGGATGCTTCATCCCCCGTTGCCCTTCTCGTCTGCGCCCCACCATCTGTAATGGCAGCTAGGGTTTCTACTTTCTAGTGGTAGTTAGTTGAGGGATTGGGGCGCCGGATGGAGGGCGCACTTATGTTTGTTGGATTTGACAGTCTAGTTATAAAACTGAATGAATTTTGGGTAGATTTGCTAAATCGCATGGTAAAATCACTAAATAAATATTGAGTTGAATTATAAGAAGATTGGTTCACTGGGGAAAATTTCTGGTACATTTTCAAGAAACGAGAGTGGCCTACAGTACACTATTAGACAGCCTCGTACATTGGAAGTATATACCGTAGACACATATGATCAAAAGTATCTGGGCTTCTCTTTGAACAACATTAGCTCACATCCATTATCTTTGCCTACGAGTCTTGTTTCCTCACTAATCATCCTGATGATCTGTTGCCTGTATCAACGTCATGAGGAACTCTACCTTGTTGCAGGCATGTGGGCATTTACCTTTTGTATACAGTTTGCTATTGAGGTTGTAATCTTTAGAATCATCTCACAGACTGAAACCTGTACAGAGACTCACCGTATTCAGGGGCTGAAACAGTTCAGTTCTCGTTGTCCAGAATATGCTCCATTTATCTATCCTTTTATACCAAGTTAAGAAGGAACAAACCACTATTTTCAACCTGAAGCTCACTGGAATCAAACACGTCAGATAAAGATAACTCCTAGCTCCAGTTACAGTACCTACGAACTGTAGCTGTTTCGCCAATGGCCGGTGGCTTTTATACCAAGTCCAGCCTACATACAGCTTCTGTCCATGTTGAGCACCTGAGCGTATATGAAATTGCATCGGTGCTGCTCGGCACCTGGGCGCCGATGTCCCCGAGATCTCCCCTGACATAAGTATCAGAGCTAAACCCGAAATAATGAGTATGTGGTAACCTTCTTCTCTCCCAAGACGCTTTGGAGTAGGCGGCACTCTGTGCCCTTGTCGAGCATCATGGAGAAGAGGGAGGAGGCCTGGCGTTTGGCAGAGACTCGGAGGGGCTCTGAGGCTCGTCAGTGACCAGGGCATCAAAAGAGGACGGGGGCGAGGAGCTCTACGGGGAGGTGGAAGGAGTCCAGGTCGCACAGAAGGGCTCGCTGCCGGTGGGTGGAGAAGGGCTTGATGGGGAGGATACCGCCGTAGCCACGTGAGGCTGGGCCACATAGATCGACGCTGAGCCGGCAGCCACTCTGCTAGGGAGCTAGGGACTCGGGGAGGCGTGGCGTGGAGATGATGTGTATGTCAGAGGTAGGAGCCGATCGTGTTGGAGCAGTTTGCGTTCTGATCAGAAACGCCAAACTGAACATAGCACAATGCCTACCTTAGTGATCACCATGTGATCAGGTGCGCGAAGGACAACGGACGAACGGCGCGACGTATGCACGTACGTACCAGAAGATCCCAATTTAATAGTAAAGATTGCTTGGCGAGCAGGAGTTTATTTTGTTGGTAAATTATTTTGAGGGCAGAGAGTTCGGATGCTATCAGTTTTTTCCTTGGCGCATTGTTTGGTAAATAAATCTTGGAATTGAGACATATAAAATGTGCATACATTTGATGTTCTTTCTTTGCCCATAAGTCAATTAAATATCAGTTTCTAGTAGTTTTTTCCTTGGCGCATTGTTTGGTAAATAACTCTAAGCAGTATGCTCTGTCTCATTTATTGAAATTTGTGTTTGCAGACGGATCTGGTAGCTCGGCCGCCTTGGCGTTGCGTGCTCACTATGGTTACTGGAGAAACCAAATCAAAGAAGCAAATAAATGAGGAATGCATCATAAACCGCCTTCCAGAAGACCTCATTGAGCAGATATTTCATAGGCTTCCACTGAGCACTCTGTTGCGCTGCGTCGGTGTTTGCAAGCACTGGCACGACTTCATCCGGAATCCCCAATTTGTTACATCACACCTCCAGCATGCACCCCATTATGCCTTTCTATTCTTCCCACAAGGTGTGGTTTCAGGCGAGCCCTACCCTAGTGATGCTATCCTAATTGACGAAGCCTGGTCACCGTCTACATATGCAGTACCAGTGATTGGGCCTGAGGATCTGCTTTTTGGTTCGTGCAATGGCCTTCTTGGCCTATACACAAAGACATCAACGATAAAGATAGCTAACTTTACAACTGGTGAATGTATGCATGTTGAGAAACCTGCCAAGAATATGAGAGGTGATCACTTCTCTTTCTATAGCTTTGGATTTCATCCTGTGACAAAAGAATACAAGATTACGCACTTCCTTGGTGATTGGGTTGAGGGTCGCCCCCGTAATAAAGACAAGTCCAGCGTTATTCAAGTTTACACGCTTGGTGATGACAAATGGAAAGGTATCCCAACACCAGAAGCTGTTAGCTTGAACAGTGTGAGAAACACTGGGGTTGTCAATGTTGATGGCACAATGTATTGGTTAACTGAAGATAAGAGAGCTAGCTGGCAGCACACACTTATGTCCTTTGATCTTAGGGAAGAAAGTTTTGAAATGATACAGCTGCCAGCAGAGCGTGAAGATCATGATTATTTTGGTCCTCGTAAGTTCTGGATCAGAGATATAGATGGGAAATTATGTGTTGTAACTGCTCAAACTGGTCATTATGATGCCAGAATTCTTGGTGAGCTGCAGATCTGGACACTTGACAACCCAGTAGAGCAAAGGTGGAGCCAGAAGTACAATATTAAGAATCCACCAAATTACATTCCAGGTCCACATTTTGTTCACATTGATAGGATCCTCGCACAGAGCCGCACCAGCGTAGGTTCGTATGAGGTTATTGGTGAAAACATTGAGATTAGCTTCAGTAAAATGGCAGAACTGTTTGATTTCAGCCCCCGCAAGCTGTACAACATGCAATCCTTCATCTGTGTGAAGTCGCTTGTACGTTTAGATGTGTACAAGAAGGCTGGCATTGTGCGTCGACCAAAACAGCAAGTAGGCTGGCAATTGAAGAAGTGGGAGGCATGGGAGAATGAGCTTCGCGAGGTAGAGAAGGTGTGGAGCAAAAACCACAAACTTCAGCATGACTTATCTGTATGTTGGCCAGACTTTATTAGCCTTGATGAATACTTTTTTTTGTAGATTTGACAAATTGCTAACTTGCTATTTTGTAGGAAGTCACGGAAAAAATGGTTGAATTTTATCAGTTTTTGGAGGATAAACCACATGAAATTGTAGAACGTGTACGCACGGAACTGAATCAGGTGCTGCAGGACAAGCCAGAAAATCCAAATCAGGTAACTCTATACTGAAATGATAGAACCTATGCTACCACACTTTTTCCATTTTAGTTCAAAACATTCATAGTTATTTGAGACCAAGGCATAACAGTATTTAAAAAAAGACTTGGTCCCCTGGTGCGTGGCTGCGCACCCCTTACCTGCCCGGCACTTGGCCCATCCAGTCAAACTAGCTATGCCATCTGAGTGTTTACCCCCAGCTAATGGGCTGACACACAAGCGATTAAAGCCATTTGAATTCAAAAAGGGGACCCTCCACCCATGCAGGCATGCAGCACCTACTACTGCCCTACTAGTTATTGAAGGGGCAGCCCCCGGCTCAGATCAACGCAATCATGACAACACAGGCTGAAAATGTAGAATGATAACGCTTTTGCTGAAGGACCCACTTGATCCCTTGAGCTGATAATGCAAACATCCAATTTGCATTATGGTCACACATGCTTGGAGCAGCACCACCTTGCACAATTCCACTCCCATGTCACTATTTAGAATCACTCGATACCAGCCCTACTCACCGTTTTTCTACCTTTTAATTTTTACACGTGAATCATATTATGTACTGCAGTTGTTTGTAAGCTAAAATGGAAGCTGTACTTGGTAAGAATATGTATCCAAACTGCTAGGAAAATACACCTACCAGATGCCTTGAAGAAAATCACATGCATTGAACCACAAAAACAACATATTTTTTTGGAAGTGGTAGGATTAAAGCTGTTGTCACAGAAACCAAGGAGCCATGGACATACAGTATTATCCAACGCTCTGGATGAAACTGGGCATGTCCATGGAGTGCCCGCCTTTGGCCGCATCAGCCGCAAGGACGACATGCAGGTGCTCATTTCCGCCATGCATGTAGGCTAAGCAGGTTTAGCAGGCCAGGCGGACGTTTTGTGGACAGCATACTAAAGTGGATCCTTGACTGACCGAGAATTTGAAGGCAATAGTGTGGACTGTGGACAACAGTATGATGTCTTTATCCACCAGGGCAATTCTTTTACCAACGAGTCAAAGGGGTCACGTAGCATCGAAAGAGTCACAGATGGATTCAGAGTTCTCCCTTCCCGCCATTTCAACTATTGGACCCGCCAAGTTGTTAATAGTTTCCGCTGGAACAAGGAATGCGCGCCATGTCCTTTTGCTCTGCCGCCGAATTAAACAGCTTCCGCGTGAATATTAGCACCTCGGTGGACCCCATATGGGCCCACTATACAGACGGGTTACCAATTCAGTCACAGGCGGTCGGTCAAAGGCTGCTACCTACGTTTTTTATTTTTTTACGAGAATCGGACGGTAACTAGTGGGTGTGTACCCACTACCGCGGGTAGCAAATTGCCTCTCTATAGTATTTTAAGTGTGTCGTAACTAATGTATTAACAAGTGTCCAATAGCCAAGATTCCTCCGGCGGCTTAATTTGGTGGAACAGAAACGGGACTCGAAGGAGTTAATATCACATATAAGGAAGTTGACTGACAGATCTGAGGTACAATGTGATTGCATTTATTAGTTATTTATTGGATTGCGAAGGAGTTAATATTAACATTATTTATGACTGTTGTGGGATATGCCAAATTTGACAAAATGTTACCTTCCTACAGGCCATTAAGCAGGCACATGATAACATCTCTAGCATTATAAGAAGTCATAAGTTGGATCAGGTAAACTTTTGCGCGGCTTCCAACTTTTATCCATTTTTCTGCTAGTGTTACCTAGGTTCTTTTTGTGACTTACTGGTCTTGCATGCCGTATTAACTATGGTAAATAACATATCTTGAGAAATAAGCTACTTAGCTGTGTTCTCTCTGTTCATATAAAATGGATCACTTCCCCACTAAAATGTGAATACACCTGCTTGTATTTTGCTACTTTTTGCTAGTTGCCTAGCTTTGTTTAATTTCAATTGTCTACTTATTGAACTCAAGGTGCTCCTGATCTAGCAGTCCACATATTTTACATTGTACAGAAATTTATTATATTCATTACGGCTTGAGCACATAAATTAACAGAACTTTTGTGCATGCTTTAAATTTTAACAACTAAATTCGGTTTCCTAAAAAAATGCTGTATTTCTAATAGGTGCATGCAGTGTGATTTCCGTTTTCATGTTTGCTGGAATACGTTGTATAATTGTACATGCTGATTATAGTTGTGCTACTTGAGCATTGGAACTTTCTTTTAGCATAAGTAATTCTATTATTAAGTAACAAGTGGAACAGTATTGCTGGAAAAGGAGGTTATTGTCATATCAGCTACCAATTTTCACAATTCATCTTTATTGTTCTGGTTTACTTTCTGAAAAACAACATTGAGCCTCTTATTTCCTGTTAGAGAAACAATTTGGATATCTGATAAGTCTCTTTTTTGATTGGGATGTTCCTAGA
The DNA here is from genome assembly GCA_916181665.1 of Avena sativa. NCBI lineage: Eukaryota > Viridiplantae > Streptophyta > Magnoliopsida > Poales > Poaceae > Avena > Avena sativa. The sequence continues at coordinate 441,478,820 of OV702283.1, forward strand.
CACATGGGATGAAAGTCGCAGGCACTTCGTCTAGTATTTTATATTCTGATCCATATTCACTTTTGGCAGGGAAAATCAACTGGCAACGTTTCTTCCACTGACAAAGTTCCTGCCTGAATTTCGTCCTGAGGGTTCTTGTAACTTCTTCTACGAGGAGACTCTTGCTCCCTTGGATTGGATGTGCGCAACCATTGTCTGTGCATCGATTCGGCTCCTTGTCCCATCAGTTTGCTTATCATCACATTGCACTTTCAGCCTTTCAGGTTTCTAGTTCTTATGATAGTCCAGCGCACAATGCTGCTTTTCCCGAGAGATCCAACTGGAACAATGGCGGCCTTTGCCTGAAGCAGAAACAGTCGTTTAGTTTTCTGAACATATTTTAAGCAGTTTGCCATGTTCAAAAATTTAGATGCAGCAAACGCCATACTGGCTTTCTCTTTTAGTACTTTCTATTGCAAATTATACCAACGTTTATCCGGACTCTTGAGTCAATCATCTTTCCTTGATATACTTTTGAACGTAAAATTTAGTGCATTAATGTCCTATGCAGTGGAGACTTGGTCTAAAAGGCCGCAGATTATGTTGAAACAATAGCAGATAAAACGTGTTATCTTGGAGGGACAACGAAACCTATTTTGTAGTAGAAACATGGGGAGACAATGAAATCTGGGCCTGAAGGGTTCTGCTGTTTGCGATGGTGTGGCTGGGGCCCTACTCCTCGCTGCGGCTAGGACACTAGATCCAGGCAAGGCGGCCTAGATAAGGTGACCGCCGGCGTCGCCCTGCCATGTTTCGTTGCAACTCTGCATCCCCAGCTTTGGTGGGATCTATACAGGAAGGGTCTGGATCTGGCATCCATGTTTGTGTTGGATCGCCACATTGGTGGCTTCTGCTACGCGGGCACAAGATTGTGGATGCGAGGCGGTGGCTCCGGAAAGCGCAATGTGCTTATGGTGGATCTTTTTCATCGACCTTATGGATGGTGAAGAGTGGGCTGCAGGGAATCCTGGTGTTGGTGGTGCTTGGAGGTTTTTTGGGCGAAAGCCTAGTGCTTTGGCACCAGCGGCAGTGATGTATGTTGGTGTCGTGACCCTCCTAGGGGGTGTTGTTGTGTTACCTCCCAACATTAGAGCTCTAGGTGAAAACCTTAGACCGTCTTGGTCTTGACGACGACGGCGCGTGGCTTCATCCTCCTCTTTGGGACGTTGTTGTGGAGCTTCGGTTCCTCTTTGCCCCGATGTGATGGCATCGTCCGACGTGTTCGGATCCTACCTTGGTGCACTTTGCCCCCTACATGGGACGTTCTCAACGACCTCTTATCATTTACACGTAACTTTGTTGTCTCAGGTCCTGGTCCTTGGTGTCTGCTGGCAGGATCGACGCTCCACGACCAGGAGCGAGAGGGCAGTCAACCCTTTATGGTGATAACTTGGTGGGTCCAGGGCAACAAACTCTGATGATTTCACTAGGAGGCGTTGTTACATCTTTAGTTGTTGTCTTGGGTGTGTTGTGGAGGGTGCGATCTCTCACGTTTTTATTCCTTTTATCTCTATTCTTCTTTGTATAAGGGTTTTCTTGTTACCTTGTATCAGTATGACCGTATGACTTTATTTATAAAGCGGGACAAACTTATGCTTTATGGCTATTTTGGAGTACCTTACTCAGAAGTTATGCTCTAGATTTGTTCATTCTCTCATGGGGTGGAGTTTGTATCTCTTGTCCATACTAACCCTGCTATTATCGGTGAAAATTGGAAAGTTGTCCTTTTCATGAAAAGAAAAATAAATGTGTTGGCAATTGTTCCTACTTACTTCCTCCGTTCCAAAATAAGTGACTTAGATTTTTCTGTATTCACATGTATCTATTCAGGTTCTTTTACTTTCTTCGATTCATATTAATAGCCTCAACTTTGTCTAGATTCGTACGGAGTATCTAAATACATGGTACTTTCCTGCCTCAAAATAAATGTAAGTGTCATGCTCGTCATGATGTAATACCTGGATTTCTGACTGACGTGATGCAGTCCGACTATAACCACTATCTTTACTATTAAAAGGGAGTTGGTGGTTCACTTTGGGCATCAAACATTGAGAGGATCTTGACTGTTAAACATAGTCATCAAACTTTGAAAGAATCGTAGCCCTTGGATCGCTCATCCCTGAATTGAGGCTATTTAGTAGCAGGGACCAACCTTGATTGGCATGGATACGTTTCCTTAACAAAATTGTCAAGTATTGCATTGGTAAATCAAGCTAATTGATCCGCTGCAATAAATATTAGTGCGATTGCATGCATTGTTAACCCGTCTGAAAACCAAAAAAATAGTCCTACAAGAGAAGGAGGATTAGGACATAGTTAATCGCTCAAATCAATGATTTTCCACACATAGCTCACATGCATAGTGGGGATTCTCTCGTGATAATTATTTTTTTGTGAGAAAAAAGAGGTGAAACGCTGCATTGTACAGATTTTAATTACCTCAAGCATGCATGCAAGGTTCTCCCGTGCCCATAATTTTATAAAAATACAGGAGATTGTTTCTAGATTTTTCGGACCTTAATTACACCAGCTTAGGATTTTCAGGAAATTTGGAAAAAGAGAGGGACTTAGATTTTTTTTTGAAATGGAAGAATATCACCCCGGCCGCTGCATCTAAGAGATGCACACCATTTTTTATTATATTATTCATAACACCTTACAATAGAAATTATAAAGATCGTAACAAAGCCACCAAAATTCATAACCATTGAAGCTCTCCCCTTACGGGATGCAATTGTGGCGGCGAAACAATAGAATTTCGCCAACATTGTCGCTGAAACGGATAGCTCGGAGCTGGTTCGGCTATGGCTAGAGAGAGGGAATCATCGTGCTATGATTGCCCCATCATTAGTCAAGATAAGTTATCTTACTGAAAGTTTTTCAACCTTTGAGATAACTTTTGTTTGAAGGTAATCGAATAAAGTTACCCATGAGTGTGCACGGTATGCCTGTGCTCACGCCTCACGGTGTGTCAACAGAGTCGTTCGCCAAAAGTCCTCCTTTTCTATCTTATAGCCTATTGGTTGATTGTAATTTAGACGCTATAATTTAATAAAGCGTGGATGTTTGTGAAGGGTTTCGCAGCATAGTAAATAAAAAAAAATCTACGGATGCGAACGGGAAAGCCAAGATCTAATCTAGGAGATGCAATCAACGAGAGGGATAGATGAGATCTTCATACCCTTGAAGAAATCGCACAGCAGAAACGTTCAACAGAACATGGGTGATGTAGTCGAACTAGCCTTCTCCTCCTCGCGATCCGATCCGATCCAACGCCGCAAGTGGAGGCGCCTCCGAGAGATGCACACGTACGGTGCCGCGACGTCTCCTCCTTCCTCGGTCCAGAAAGTGGGGTGGAGAGATAGATTGGATCTACAACACGACGGCGTGGTGCAATGGTGGAGAGTTTCTGCGGCAGGGCTTCGCCTTGCGCAGTCGGGAGAGAGAGAGAGGTGGAGGGCAGCAGGTCGGCGGCTAGGGTTCAAGGAGTAAGGGGAGGAGGGTGCGCCCCTGCCCTCTTTATATAGGGGGCTGGCCGGCCCCCTTGGCCCCTCCTCCAAGCCCTAGGGCGGCGGCCATAAGGGTTGGAGTGGGGGGCAAGTCTCCCCCTTCCTTCTAGAAGGGTTCCTAGGGTTTCCCCTAGGGTTTTGGCCGTCTGGGCCTATGGGGCCTTGTGCCCCTGGCCCAAAGCGGCCAGGGCACTCCCTCGTAGGCCCACGCACCCCTCCGACAAGTGGGGCCACGTTGGTCCCACTCCGGAAGCTTCTAGAACCTTCCGGTACAATACCGAATACTCCGAAACGATTCCGAAATCAAAAAAACTGCTTTCCTTTATATGAATCTTATTCTCCGGACCATTCCGGAACCTCCCGTGATGTCCTGGATCTCATCCGAGACTCCGAAAAAAACTCATAAACCAATTATCCATTCTATCCTAGCGTCGAGGCACGTTAAGTGTGTGACCCTACGGGTTCGAGAATATGCAGACATAATCTTCTATCAATAATCAACAGCGGGATCTAGAAACCCATATTGACTCCCACATATTCATCGATGATAATATCAGATGAACCACGATGCCAGGATTCAATTAATCCCATATATATATATATTCCCTTTATCACGTGATATTTTACTTGCCCGAGATTCGATCGTTGTGTAGGGTTTCGTAGCATGGAAAACAAAAAATTTCTATCGCATACAAACAAACAAGCCAAGATCTATCTACTAGATTGCAGCAACGAGTCGATGGAATAACTCACCCTCGAAGATTCCAAAGCGTTTAACGAGAGCGGATTCTCGTGGGTGATGTAGTCGTACTCTTCCCGATCTCAAGATCGCGTAGACGATCCTTCCGGCGCTGCGTTCCGGCAGCGCTCCCGCAGTCGGTCACACGTTCGGTACTCGACGAAGACCTTCTTCTCCCTTGTTCCAGCAGGCAGCGGATGTTGTAGCACTCTCCTCGCGATTCCGGCAGCACAACGGCGTGGTACCAGAAGTAGAGGGGAGATCTCGCAAGGCTTCGCCTTAAGCTGGAGCGAGTATGGTGGAGTATGAGAGAGTCCCTCGACGATCTAGGGTTTAGGCACGCCGAGGAGGGGGCTAGGCCGGCGGCTAGGGTTTGACCTAGGCGGCGGCGACGAGTGCCCTAGGGCCGGCGGCGGCTATGGAGGCGGCTTGGGGCTAGGGTTTAGAGGTAGGAACTTGTGTGTCTAGGAGGGGAGCCCTGCCCCTCCTCTTATAGGTGGAGGGAGGCGCGCCAGGGGAGGGGAGTCCCTCCCCAACTCGGACCCAAGGTGGGCCGGCGGTGGGAGGAGGAACTCCTCCCCCAAGTCGGTTTCCACCTCCCTCTCCACTTCCCAAAACTAGCCGTTTGACTTTCAAACTAGGCGTTTGACTTTTCAAACTAGGATTTGATTAATCCCTCTATTTTGTTCAGCGATGACACCGAGTACATAATGCAATCGTACCAACTTAATATAACACATTCATGTACCCTTCCCCTCCGGAGTGCCGGACATTCCGGAACCTTCTAGAACATTCTCGATGAAAACACCGGAACCATTCCCCAACTCCGAAACGGGACTTTCCTTATATGAATCTTATTCTCCGGACCATTCCGGATCTCCTCGTGATATCCCGAATCCCATTCGAGACTCCGAACAAATCTTTATCATCATTCCATAACTACTCAAACAACGTCGAATCCTTAAGTGTGTCTCCCTACGGTTCGTGAATTATGCGGACATGATTGAGACACTTCTCCGAACAATAACCAATAGAGGAATCTGGAAATTCATATGGCTCCCACATATTTCTACGATTACTTTGCGATCGAATGAACCACTTACATACGATACCAATTTCCCTTTGTCTCACGATAGTTTACTTATCCGAGGTTATGATCGTCGGTATCTCTGCATACCTAGTTCAACCTCGTTACCGATAAGTACTCTTTTCTCGTTCCCGTGATATGTGATCCCTTGTGAGCCAGTCACATGCTTGCAAGCTAATTGGATGAAATTTCACCGAGAGGGCCCAGAGTATATCTATCCGTCATATGGATGGACAAATCCCAATCTTGATCCATGTGTTTCAACCAATACTTTCCAAACACTCAATGCCACCTTTATAGCCACCCAGTTACGGTGTGGTGTTTGATGTCATCAAAGAATCCATCCGGTAAAGGTGATATGCATGACCTCATGGTCGAAGGAATTAGGTTACTATGTATCAGAAAGCATATAGCAATTGAACTATTAAAATGACTTGATCTTTATGCTATGCTTATCTATAGGAGTATGTCCACCATATCATTCTCCTAACGATATGATCTTGTTGTTAATAACATCTCAATGTTCACGATAGGGAAACCACAATCATTCATTAACCAACAAGCTAGTATTATAAAGAGGCTTTACTAGGGACTTCAAATTAAGTTTACAAATCACACAAGTATTAATGTTTCCTTGTTAATACTATTATAGCATGAATGTAAACATTTATCATAAACACAAAGATATAATAATAACCATATTTATTATTGCCTCTAGGGCATATCTCCAACAGTCTCCCACTTGCACTAGAGTCATCTAATCTAGATTACATGGTAATATACCGAACACCCATGGCAGTTTGGTGCTGGTCATGTTTTGCCCTCGGGAGAGGTTTAGTCAACGGATCCGCCACATTCAGATCTATGTGTACTTTGCAAAACTTTATATCCCCATCTTGGATATGTTCTCGAATAGCGTGAAAACGTAGCTTGATGTGCTTCAGCTTCTTGTGTGACCTTGGTTCTTGCGCATTGGCTATGTCGCCCATGTTATCACAGTAGATATACATTGGGTCCAGCGCACTAGGAACCACACCCAGCTCTGTAATGAACTCTTTCATCCATATCGCTTCTTGTGAAGCCTCCGAAGCAGCCATGTATTCCGATTCAGTTGAAGATCTCGCCACAACGCTTTGCTTTGCACTCCTCCAGCTAACTGCTGCACCATTCAAAATAAATACGTATCCAGATTGTGATTTAGAATCATCCGGATCGGTGTTCCAACTAGCATCGGTGTAACCATTTACAACGAGCTGTTCATCACCTCCATAAGAAAGAACCATATCCTTAGTTCTTAAGTACTTAAGGATGTTTTTGACCGCTGTCCAATGATCCACTCCTGGATCACTTTGATATCTGCTAGTTAAACTAACAGCATATGCAATGTCGGGTCTAGTACATAGCATGGCATACATTAGAGATCCTATGGCTGAGGCATAGGGAGTCTTACTCATCCTTTCTCTATCTTCTGCCGATGTCGGACTTTGAGTTTTACTCAAGGTCGTATTGGGCAACATGGGCAAGAACCCTTTCTTGCTATCTTCCATTCCAAACCTCTTTAGAACTTTGTCCAAATATGTACTTTGTGACAATGATATTAGGCGTCTCGATCTATCTCTATAAATCTTTATGCCTAATATGTAAGCTGCTTCGCCAAGATCCTTCATTGAAAAACTATTATTCAAATATTCCTTGACACTATTAAGAAGGTCTACATCATTCCCAATCAATAATATGTCATCTACATATAGTAAGAATGCTACAGAGCTCCCACTCACTTTCTTGTAAATACAAGCTTCTCCATAAGTTTGTATAAAACCAAAACTTTTGATCACCTTATCAAAACGTTGATTCCAACTTCAGGATGCTTGCTTCAATCCATAAATGGACCGTTGAAGTTTGCATACCTTGTTAGCATCTTTAGGATCGATAAAACCTTTGGGTTGCATCATATACAACTCTTCATCAATGTCTCCATTGAGGAATGCTGTTTTGACATCCATCTGCCATATCTCATAATCATAATATGCAGCGATTGCTAAGATAATCCTCACAGACTTCAGTTTCGCTACTGGTGAGAAAGTCTCATCGTAGTCAACTCCTTGAATTTGTCGAAACCCCTTTGCGACAAGTCGAGCTTTATAGACAGTAACATTACCATCAGCATCTGTTTTCTTCTTGAAAATCCATTTGTTCTCGACGGCCTTCCGGCCATCCGGTAAGTCCACCAAAGTCCATACTTGGTTTTTGTACATGGATCCAATCTCGGATTTCATGGCTTCTTGCCATTTATTGGAATCTGGGCTCATCATCGCTTCCTCATATGTCTCAAGGTCATCGGTGTTGTCCACCAACATGACACTCATAACGGGATCATACCAATCTGGAGTGGTACGAGTTCTCGTTGACCTGCGAGGCTCTGTAGCAACTTCAACCGAAGTTTCATGATCATCATCATTAGCTTCCTCTCTAACTGGTGCAGGCACCACAGGAACTTCTTTCGGTGCTGCGCTACTCGCAATTTCGAGAGAAGGTTCGACAACCTCGTCGAGTTCTACTTTCCTTCCAGTCACTTCTTTCGAGAGAAATTCCTTCTCTAGAAAGGATCCATTCTTGGCAACGAAGATTTTGCCTTCGGATCTATGATAGAAGGTATACCCAATAGTTTCCTTCGGGTATCCTATGAAGACGCATTTTTCCGCTTTGGGTTCAAGCTTGTCCGGCTTTAACTTCTTTACATAGGCTTCGCAACCCCAAAATTTAAGGAACGACAATCTAGGTTTCTTCCCAAACCATAATTCATATGGTGTCGTTTCAACGGATTTAGATGGTGCCCTATTTAAAGTGAATGCGGCTGTTTCTAATGCATAACCCCAAAATGATATCGGTAAATTTGTAAGTGACATCATAGAACGAACCATATCTAAGAGAGTTCGATTACGACGTTTGGACACACCATTATTCTCGGACTTAAACAAGTAACCGTCTCGCAATAAACAAGATCCCGATATAATGTTCATGCTTAACGCAGGCACCAAATAACAATTATTTAAGTATAAAACTAATCCCGATGGTAGATGAAGGGGTAGCGTGCCGACCGCGATCACATCAACCTTTGATCCGTTTCCCACGCGCATCGTCACCTCGTTCTTCGCTAGCTTCCGTTTATTCTGCAGCACCTGTTTCGAGTTACAAATATGAGCAACCGAACCAGTATCAAATACCCAGGCACTACTACGAGTACTAGTGAGATACACATCAATAACATGTATATCAGATATACCTTTCTTCTTGATGTTGTCGTTCTTCAAATCCGCCAAGTACTTTGGGCAATTCCGCTTCCAGTGACCTTATCCCTTGCAGTAAAAGCACTCAGTATCAGGCTTAGGTCCAGCCTTGGTCTTCTTCGTTGGCGCGGTAACTTTCTTACCACCCTTCTTGAAGTATCCCTTTTGCTTAGACTTGCCTTTTTTTGAATTTGGTGGTCTTATTGACCATCAACACTTGGTGCTCTTTCTTGATCTCCACTTCTGCAGATTTCAACATAGCAAATAGTTCTGGCAACTGCTGTTGGAGATATGCCCAAGAGGCAATAATAAAGTGGTTATTATCATATCTTCACACTTATGATAAATGTTTACATACCATGCTATAATTGTATTAACCGGAAACATTAATACTTGTGTGATTTGTAAACTAAAATAAGAGTCCCTAGTAAAGCCTCTTGTTAAACTAGCTTGTTGGTTAATATATGATCATGGTTTCCTGATCATGAACATAGAGATGTTATTAACAACAAGGTCATATCATTAGGAGAATGATGTGATGGACATACTCCTATAGATAAGCGTAGCATAAAGATCAAGTCATTTCATTAGTTCAATTGCTATATGCTTTCTGATACATAGTAACCTAATTCCTTCGACCATGAGATCATGCATATCACCTTTACCGGATGGATGCTTTGATGTCATCAAACACCACACCGTAACAGGGTGGCTATAAAGGTGGCATTGAGTGTTCAGAAAGTATTGGTTGAAACACATGGATCAAGAGTGGGATTTGTCCATCCATATGACGGATAGATATACTCTGGGCCCTCTCGGTGAAATGTCATCCAATTAGCTTGCAAGCATGTGACTGGCTCACAAGGTATCACATATCACGGGAACGAGAAAAGAGTACTTATCAGTAACGAGGTTGAACTAGGTATGCAGAGATACCGACGATCATAACCTCGGATAAGTAAACTATCGTGAGACAAAGGGAAATTGGTATCGTATGTAAGTGGTTCATTCGATCGGAAAGTAATCGTAGAAATATGTGGGAGCCATATGAATTTCCAGATTCCTCTATTGGTTATTGTTCGGAGAAGTGTCTCGATCATGTCCGCATAATTCACGAACCGTAGGGAGACACACTTAAGGATTCGACGTTGTTTGAGTAGTTATGGTATTATGAGAAAGAGACTGAATGTTGTTCGGAGTCTCGGATGGGATCCGGGATATCACGAGGTGATCCGGAATGGTCCGGAGAATAAGATTCATATAAGGAAAGTCCCTTTTCGGATTTCGGGAATGATTCCGGTGTTTTCATCGGGAATGTTCTAGAAGGTTCCGGATTGTCCGGCACTCCGGGGGGAGGGTACATGAATGTGTCATTGAATGATTGCATCATGTACTAAGTGTTCTTGCTGTTCCAAAACTTGAAAGTCAAACTGCCAGTTTGAAAGTCAAACGGCTAAAACAGGAAACTGTGGAAAACAGGAAACTGTGGGAAACAGGAAACTGTGGGAAACAAGCAAGAGGAGTTTGAAACCAACTTGGAGGAGGAGTTCCTCTCCTCCAAGCCGGCGCCCAGCCCTAGGCCGAGTTGGGGAGGGACTCCCCTCCCTCCCTGGCGCGCCTAGCCCCTCCACCTATAAAAGGAGGGGCAGGGCCTCCTCCTTGAGACACACAAGTTTCTACCTCTAATCTCCGGTTTAGAGCCGTTTGGTTTAGAGCTTCTAATTGCTTTAGCCTGCGGTTTAGAGCCTTCTAATTGGTGTGTCTAATCTCTAGACCACTAATAGCCCTCTCTCATAATCCACCATACTCGCTCCGGCTTAAGGCGAAGCCCTGCGAGATCTCCCCTCTACTTCCGGTACCACGCCGTTGTGCTGCCGGAATCGCGAGGAGAGTGCTACAACCTCCGCTGCCTGCTGGAACAAGGGAGAGGAAGGTCTTCGTCGAGTACCGAACGTGTGACCGACTGCGGGAGCGCTGCCGGAACGTGGCGCCGGAAGGATCGTCTACGCGATCTTGAGATCGGAAAGAGTACGACTACATCACCCACGAGAATCTGCTCTCGTTAACCGCTTTGGAATCTTCGAGGGTAAGTTATTCCATCGACTCGTTGCTACAATCTAGTAGATAGATCTTGGCTTGTTTGTTTGTATGCGATAGAAAATTTTTGTTTTCCATGCTACGAACCCCTACAGTGGTATCAGAGCCGTGTCTATATGTAGATCTGTTGCACGAGTAGAACACAATGGTCATTGTGGGCGTTGATGCTTTTATTGTTGATTGCTTCTTGTGTACTTTGTATCTTGCGGTATGTTGGGATGAAGCGGCCCGGGCTAACCTTACATGACATCGTTCATGAGACTTGCTCCACGCTTGACATGCAACTTGTATTGCATAAGTGGCTTTGCGGGTGCCTGTTTCTCCTAGCATAGTTAAGATCCAATTTACAACGGGTGATTAACAATACTAGTATCAATGTTGTGGTTCTTGTTCGTAAGTTAGAACGACACTTATTGAAAGCCCCAAACCACGTAAAATATGCAAAGAAAGTAGAGGCGTCTAACTTTGTTTTGCAGGGGTGTGCAGTGATGTGATATGGCCATGATTGTGATTATATATGATGTATGCAATGTTCCTTATTGTAAGTCGGCAACCGGCAGGAGCCATATGGTTGTCTTTAATTTCTGTTAAGACCCGCGTGTCTATTCAAAATAGTTGTAATAGTTGAAGCCGGTGGACGACAACCATGGAGAAGCATCATTGACCTTGATGCAATGTCGGTGATGATGGAGATCATGTTCATGCTAGAAGATGGAGATCGGAAGCACAAAGAAGAAAGGCCATATCATATCACATATTATGAATTGCATGTGATGTTAATCCTTTATGCATCTTGTATTGCTTAGTAGACGACGGTAGCATTATAAGATGATCCCTCATGCACATGAATTTCAAGTCATAAAGTGTTCACCCTTAGTTAGCACCGTTGCTAAAGCTTGTTGTTTCGAAGCACCACGTGATGATCGGGTGTGTTAGATTCTGCAAGTGTATACAACGTGAGCAAGCCAGATTTGCTCATGCGGAAACTAAGGTTTGATCTTGACGAGCCTAGCATGTACAGACATGGCCTCAGGAACACGGATTACCGAAAGGTAGAGCATGAGTCATATAGTAGATATGATGAACATGTTGATTGTTCGCCATTGAAGCTATATCAACTCTCGTGATGATCGGTTTTGATGTGGTGGATTTGGTTCGTGTAATCACTAAAAACAATGTGAGGGATATTGTTTTGAGTGGGAGTTCACCTAGATTAATTTAATTATTAATTAGAACTCAATTTATCATAAACTAAATCAAAGTGAATTTGCATAGTTGTTGTAGTCATTGGCATCCGTTTACCACCTTGCGCTTAGTTATAATTGAGATGATAGAACTATAGAATTCTGGTTAGATACTTTACGAACTGGTATCGTATTGTTTGAAGTGTTAATCTAAAGTTTAAAAGTCCTATTGCAAACTTTCAGTAAGTTCCGGTTACTCCATAAAGTTTAATAATTAGTATTAAATCAAGAGTAACAATTCCAAGTGTTAGTATATAAGTATCATGTTTGTCTCCATGATTCTTGATATTCAAAGGATTCTCTTAATATCAAGGTTATCTAGGATCTGAAAGAGTTATTTCAGAAACCATGATGTGTGGAAGATATTGTGATATCTGAAACGAAGTTTTGGTTACAACATGATAGAGTATAATATGGCAAAGTTCATGTTCTCATATTTTGATGAGAATTTGCAAAAGGTTGGAGACACTTGTTGTCCTAATCCACCAAAAGGTTTTGGATAGCAACATTATACTCACGATTCATCTTTATAAGCTAAAAGTAGCTTGATCATGGATAATTCCATGATAAGGGTGAATATTTGATGTAGGTAAAATGTTTACTACACCAAGAGATTACTAAAGAAAGGAATTTGAAAGAACACCAAACATTTGATGATGGTGATCTACTTCAAAGTGCAAGTCCAAAGACATTGGTATTTAACTATACACGCTTTGGACTAAATATCATATGTATGACTCCACTATTGATGTTGATAGATTCTTTCAAAACAGAAAAGGAAATATTGAAAGAAAATATCATAAGTATATGGCAGAAAGGAAAAGACTAGAATTGTTCAGCTTAAGTATATAGATGATATACATGTTATGGCTATATTCTTTGCTTATTAAACAATGTGGTTCTCAAGTATTTGATACTGAATTTGTTGGTGTGAATCGTCATACGAAACAACACAATTCATGAACTACAATGGCCTAAGTAACTAGCAAAAGAATATGTGATGATGTTCATCGAGAACAAATAAAGGGTTATTGTGTTGCTCGTTAAACATCAAAGCTTGCCTTCAAGATTTGTTTTATCAGGTATTATGAGAACAAAAGGGTTGTTCAAATAATTGCCGTAATTCATAAAAGATGGATGATTCACAAATCTCGTTGGAGAAATCACATCCATAAAACTAGTGCTAAAAATGTCGAAAGACAAAATGATTAAAAGATCACTTAGGAAGTGACATCGCCGTTTAAATTATATTGGAAAGAAAACATGAAGAAAGTCCATGTGGATGGAATTTTGGAGTCTTTTGATTTTGATCAAATAACGCTTGTGAAACTTTCCTAGAGATAATTAAAACTTCGTTCATAGGCCAAAAGGGAACGAATGACTAGCTTATTTGAACTTGTACATATTGTTGTACAAAGTCCATTATGTGTAGTCAAAAGCGATGGATTTCAACTTCATATGTTTTCTCCGAAAATTTGAGTGAATATATGAATATTTACTTAATAAGGATAAAGTATGAAACACTTGAAAAGTTCAAAGACTTTCAAGATGAAGTGCAAAATCATTGTAACAAGAATATAAACAGTTTATGATAAAGATCATAAAGGAAGATATTTGAGTTACAGAGTTTAGCATAATACCTAAGATTTAAGGAATCGTTCCGTGGATTTGCATTTTTCCGAAAACACCATAAGAGTATGGAGCGTTCGAGATATGTAATTAAACCTTGTTTGACATGGTTAGATCAAAGGTATAATTCATAAAACTGCCATTATATTTTAAAGATTAAAAGCTTTAGAGATTACCGTTTTTCCACTGAAAAGAGCTCCATCATAATCCGTTGAAATGACACCATATCAAGTTATGGTTTGGGATAAAACCCAAGTAGTCCTTTCTTAAAACATTGGTATGCTATGCATAAGAAAGATGTGTGCAACCAAAGTCGGATGAACCTGTGTTTGTATAACTATTAAGTATTCCTCCATATACACCGGAGACAAAAGTGTTTGTTGCTTAGAACGTCAAGTTTCTTTGAGAAGGAATTTTTCGTGAAAAGTTAAGTGGGAGGACAATAGAACTTTGATAAGGTTAAAAGAACCTTAGCTATATGTGCAAAGTTGCGCAGTGCCGAAAAGTGTTCCGGAGTTAGCAAACAATGCTCATGGCTCGCGTACTTCAAAGGTTGTGGTCACGAAGATCTAAGTTCCTATTGAAACAAGTAGGTCGGATGAACAATCAAATACCAAGATTTGAGAGTTAAATCATTATTTGGCAATAATGATCTGACTACATACACAGAAGCGATGATGGGCCCTAACTCCGTCAAATGGCTTGAAGCCATAAAATCCGTGATAGTTTCATATGCGAGAGATCAAGCTTTGAACTTGAAAGACCCTCTGAAAAGGTACAAGACCTTACAGTCGTATTTGGATCTATAAAAGAAATAGACATGGATGTTTTACATCTATGAAATAGTCGACATGTTGGGAAAGAGTTCACAAAATGTTCAAAGGTTGACTATGACAAGATTTGATCTTTCATAGTGATATTTAGTCTAGACGGATTAATGTAGCAACCACTACATATAATTTGTTATATGGTAGTTGAATAAACAAAACAAGTTCTTCTAAATAGAATCGTTACCTAGGACATGTGCATAACACGGTCCATAGGGTTTTGTTAATTCAAAGGATGCTAAAAGCATATGCAAACTTCAATGGTTAAAGTGAGCATCGCGGAGTTGGAATCTTCACTATGATGAAACTGTTAAAGGAGTTTAAAAGTTCATTAGAGACAATGAAGATGCTTGCATTTGCAAGAAATTAAGTGGGAGCGCTAAGACATGTTTCTAATACATTATGTGGAAGACATATTGTTGATTGGAAATAATGTATCTTTTATTAACACATATTAAGAATTTCATCCCGGTGAAAGACTTAGGCAAAACCCAAATATTTGGCATCAATAGACGCTAATATGGTTGTGCCAGAAGTACATAGACAAGATATTGAATGAGTTCAATATAGAAACTACAAGAGAGGTTCTTGTCGCACAGAAAGGATTGAATGAGTTCAATGTTGATGATATATTCAAGTGTATTGACATTTGGTAAAGTGAAACAAATAATCAAGTATAGATTGATACTTGATGTATGAAATCACAAAGAGTATTTATATCAATCATACTGTGATATGTACAAATCCAGATATGTCCTATGCTCTAAATGTTGTGAGCAAATACCAGAATGATTCGTAAGATAATCATTGGACAATAGTAAGGATATTCTTATGATCTTTTGGAAGAACTAAGAGTATAATATTTGTAGAAGTGACAAATAGATGGTTAGTTCATTGTAAAAGTACTACATTGATACTAGTTTTGTCACAAAGTACAAATTAAGTTTATCTCAATATAAACTAAGGGTGGCACAATATAATGGAAAGTGAGTTCCATAATGGATTTGGATGAGTTCCAAAGTTAAGACATTGTGACAGATACTACAACAAAAGGCTAAGTATATGACTGCTATAATAGCACCTAAGGAGGGCGTTTGTGTCAAGTAGTTTGTTATCAAACTAGGTGTAGTTCACAGCGGGATAATACTATGAAGATATATTGTACGACAATATTATCAACATGTTTTAACCCCAAAGAGCTAAAGGTCACACCGAAAGACCAAATTTATACAAAGCCATCTCATTAGAGAATGAGTGATGCGTAGAGACGCAAAGACATGCAATTACACACGGACCTGGAAGTGTTAGATCCGGAGATCAGTTGACCACTAGCAATCGTGTACATACAACACCGGAAAGCCATAGGTGTTGAATACACAAAGGTTTGAAACTAGATTATTGACTCTAGTGCAAGTGGGAGACTGTTGGAGATATGCCCAAGAGGCAATAATAAAGTGGTTATTATCATATCTTCACACTTATGATAAATGTTTACATACCATGCTATAATTGTATTAACCGGAAACATTAATACTTGTGTGATTTGTAAACTAAAATAAGAGTCCCTAGTAAAGCCTCTTGTTAAACTAGCTTGTTGGTTAATATATGATCATGGTTTCCTGATCATGAACATAGAGATGTTATTAACAACAAGGTCATATCATTAGGAGAATGATGTGATGGACATACTCCTATAGATAAGCGTAGCATAAAGATCAAGTCATTTCATTAGTTCAATTGCTATATGCTTTCTGATACATAGTAACCTAATTCCTTCGACCATGAGATCATGCATATCACCTTTACCGGATGGATGATTTGATGTCATCAAACACCACATCGTAACAGGGTGGCTATAAAGGTGGCATTGAGTGTTCAGAAAGTATTGGTTGAAACACATGGATCAAGAGTGGGATTTGTCCATCCATATGACGGATAGATATACTCTGGGCCCTCTCGGTGAAATGTCATCCAATTAGCTTGCAAGCATGTGACTGGCTCACAAGGGATCACATATCACGGGAACGAGAAAAGAGTACTTATCAGTAACGAGGTTGAACTAGGTATGCAGAGATACCGACGATCATAACCTCGGATAAGTAAACTATCGTGAGACAAAGGGAAATTGGTATCGTGTGTAAGTGGTTCATTTGATCACAAAGTAATCGTAGAAATATGTGGGAGCCATATGAATTTCTAGATTCCTCTATTGGTTATTGTTCGGAGAAGTGTCTCGATCATGTCCGCATAATTCACGAACCGTAGGGAGACACACTTAAGGATTCGACGTTGTTTGAGTAGTTATGGTATTATGAGAAAGAGACCGAATGTTGTTCGGAGTCTCGGATGGGATCCGGGATATCACGAGGTGATCCGGAATGGTCCGGAGAATAAGATTCATATAAGGAAAGTCCCGTTTCAGAGTTCGGGAATGATTCCGGTGTTTTCATCGGGAATGTTCTAGAAGGTTCCGGATTGTCCGGCACTCCGGGGGGGAGGGTACATGAATGTGTCATTGAATGATTGCATCATGTACTAAGTGTTCTTGCTTTTCCAAAACTTGAAAGTCAAACTACCAGTTTGAAAGTCAAACGGCTAAAACAGGAAACTGTGGAAAACAGGAAACTGTGGGAAACAGGAAACTGTGGGAAACAAGCAAGAGGAGTTTGAAACCAACTTGGAGGAGGAGTTCCTCTCCTCCAAGCCGGCGCCCAGCCCTAGGCCGAGTTGGGGAGGGACTCCCCTCCCTCCCTGGCGCGCCTAGCCCCTCCACCTATAAAAGGAGGGGCAGGGCCTCCTCCTTGAGACACACAAGTTTCTACCTCTAATCTCCGGTTTAGAGCCGTTTGGTTTAGAGCTTCTAATTGCTTTAGCCTGCGGTTTAGAGCCTTCTAATTGGTGTGTCTAATCTCTAGACCACTAATATCCCTCTCTCATAATCCACCATACTCGCTCCGGCTTAAGGCGAAGCCCTGCGAGATCTCCCCTCTACTTCCGGTACCACGCCATTGTGCTGCCGGAATCGCGAGGAGAGTGCTACAACCTCCGCTGCCTGCTGGAACAAGGGAGAGGAAGGTCTTCGTCGAGTACCGAACGTGTGACCGACTGCGGGAGCGCTGCCGGAACGTGGCGCCGGAAGGATCGTCTACGCGATCTTGAGATCGGAAAGAGTACGACTACATCACCCACGAGAATCTGCTCTCGTTAACCGCTTTGGAATCTTCGAGGGTAAGTTATTCCATCGACTCGTTGCTACAATCTAGTAGATATATCTTGGCTTGTTTGTTTGTATGCGATAGAAATTTTTTGTTTTTCCATGCTACGAACCCCTACAACTGCTTATTCATGTTTTGCATATTGTAGTTCATCACAAAGTTCTTGTAACTTGGTGGTAGTGATTGGAGGACGCGGTAAATCCCCAAAGCATTAGGAATCACTATACCCAAGCTTTGAAGTTTGTTTGCGTGCCCAGACATCTTAAGCACATGCTCACTGACGGAGCTGCCCTCTTCCATCTTGCAGTTAAAGAACTTTTCAGAAGCCTCATAGCTTTCAATTGCCGCATGAGTCTCAAAGATCAATTTGAGATCCTCGACAATATCATATGGGTCTGAATTCTCAAACCTTTTCTGAAGCTCCGATTCTAAACCATACAAGATAGCACACTGAACTGTGGAGTACTGAGTTTTCCGAGTGAGGTAAACATTCTTTACTTCATCGGCAGCATCAGCTGCAGGTGGGTCACCCAGCGGTGCATCCAGCACATAGGTCAAATTACCAGCTGTGAGGACAATCCTCAATTTGCGGAACCAATCCGCGAAGTTGCTTCCATTGTTTTCCAACTTTTCTTTCTCTAGGAACGCATTAAATTTGATGGTAGGGGCTGCCATTGATCTACAACATATTTGCAATAGTTTAGACTAAGTTTATGACAAATTGAGTTCAAATTAATAATAAAATTAATCTAGGTGAACTCCCACTCAAAACAATATCCCTCACATTGTTTTAGTGATCACACGAACCAAATCCACCACATCAACACCGATCATCACGAGAGTTGATATAGTTTCAATGGCGAACAATCGACATGTTCATCATATCTACTATATGATTCATGCTTTACCTTTCGGTGATCCGTGTTCCGAGACCATGTCTGTACATGCTAGGCTCGTCAAGATCAAACCTTAGTTTCCGCATGAGCAAATCTGGCTTGCTCACGTTGTATACACTTGCGGAATCTAACACACCCGATCATCACGTGGTGCTTCAAAACAACAAGCTTTAGCAACGGTGCTAACTAAGGGTGAACACTTTATGACTTGAAATTCATGTGCATGAGGGATCATCTTATAATGCTACTGTCGTCTACTAAGCAATACAAGATGCATAAAGGATTAACATCACATGCAATTCATAATATGTGATATGATATGGCCTTTCTTCTTTGTGCTTCCGATCTCCATCTTCAAGCACGAACATGATCTCCATCATCACCAGCATTGCATCAAGGTCAATGACGCTTCTCCATGGTTGTCGTTCACCGGCTTCAACTATTACAACTACTTTGAATAGACACGCGGGTGTTAACATAAATTAAAGACAACCATATGGCTCCTGCCGGTTGCCAACTTACAATAAGGAACATTGCATACATCAAATATAATCACAATCATGGCCATATCACATCACAACACACCCCTGCAAAACAAATTTAGACGCCTCTACTTTCTTTGCATATTTTGCGTGGTTTGGGGCTTTCAATAAGTGTCGTTCTAACTTACGAACAAGAACCACACCATTGATACTAGCATTGTTAATCACCCGTTGTAAGTTGAATCTTAACTATGCTAGGAGAAACAGGCACCCGCAAAGCCACTTATGCAATACAAGTTGCATGTCAAGCGTGGAGCAAGTCTCATGAATGATGTCATGTAAGGTTAGCCCGGGCCGCTTCATCCCAACATCCCGCAAGATGCAAAGTACACAAGAAGCAATCGACAATAAAAGCATCAACGCCCACAATAACCATTGTGTTCTACTCGTGCAACAGATCTACATATAGACACGGCTCTGATACCACTGTAGGGTTTCGTAGCATGGAAAACAAAAAAATTCTATCGCATACAAACAAACAAGCCAAGATCTATCTACTAGATTGCAGCAATGAGTCGATGGAATAACTCACCCTCGAAGATTCCAAAGCGTTTAACGAGAGCGGATTCTCGTGGGTGATGTAGTCGTACTCTTCCCGATCTCAAGATCGCGTAGACGATCCTTCCGGCGTTGCGTTCCGGCAGCGCTCCCGCAGTCGGTCACACGTTCGGTACTCGACGAAGACCTTCCTCTCCCTTGTTCTAGCAGGCATCGGAGGTTATAGCACTCTCCTCGTGATTCCGGCAGCACAACGGCGTGGTACCGGAAGTAGAGGGGAGATCTCGCAAGGCTTCGCCTTAAGCCGGAGCGAGTATGGTGGAGTATGAGAGAGTCCCTCGACGATCTAGGGTTTAGGCACGCCGAGGAGGGGGCTAGGCCGGCGGCTAGGGTTTGACCTAGGCGGAGGCGGCGAGTGCCCTAGGGCCGGCGGCGGCTATGGAGGCGGCGGCGACTTGGGGCTAGGGTTTAGAGGTAGGAACTTGTGTGTCTAGGAGGGGAGCCCTGCCCCTCCTCTTATAGGTGGAGGGAGGCGCGCCAGGGGAGGGGAGTCCCTCCCCAACTCGGACCCAAGGTGGGCTGGCGGTGGGAGGAGGAACTCCTCCCCCAAGTCGGTTTCCACCTCCCTCTCCACTTCCCAAAACTAGCCGTTTGACTTTCAAACTAGGCGTTTGACTTTTCAAACTAGGATTTGATTAATCCCTCTATTTTGTTCAGCGATGACACCGAGTACATAATGCAATCATACCAACTTGATATAACACATTCATGTACCCTTCCCCTCCGGAGTGCCGGACATTCCGGAACCTTCTAGAACATTCCCGATGAAAACACCGGAACCATTCCCCAACTCCGAAACGGGACTTTCCTTATATGAATCTTATTCTCCGGACCATTCCGGATCTCCTCGTGATATCCCGAATCCCATTCGAGACTCCGAACAACATTCAGACTCTTTATCATCATTCCATAACTACTCAAACAACGTCGAATCCTTAAGTGTGTCTCCCTACGGTTCGTGAATTATGCGGACATGATTGAGACACTTCTCCGAACAATAACCAATAGAGGAATCTGGAAATTCATATGGCTCCCACATATTTCTACGATTACTTTGCGATCAAATGAACCACTTACATACGATACCAATTTCCCTTTGTCTCACGATAGTTTACTTATCCGAGGTTATGATCGTCGGTATCTCTGCATACCTAGTTCAACCTCGTTACCGATAAGTACTCTTTTCTTGTTCCCGTGATATGTGATCCCTTGTGAGCCAGTCACATGCTTGCAAGCTAATTGGATGACATTTCACCGAGAGGGCCCAGAGTATATCTATCCATCATATGGATGGACAAATCCCAATCTTGATCCATGTGTTTCAACCAATACTTTCCAAACACTCAATGCCACCTTTATAGCCACCCAGTTACGGTGTGGTGTTTGATGTCATCAAAGCATCCATCCGGTAAAGGTGATATGCATGACCTCATGGTCAAAGGAATTAGGTTACTATGTATCAGAAAGCATATAGCAATTGAACTATTAAAATGACTTGATCTTTATGCTACGCTTATCTATAGGAGTATGTCCACCATATCATTCTCCTAACGATATGATCTTGTTGTTAAAAACATCTCAATGTTCATGATAGGGAAACCACAATCATTCATTAACCAACAAGCTAGTATTATAAAGAGGCTTTACTAGGGACTTCAAATTAAGTTTACAAATCACACAAGTATTAATGTTTCCTTGTTAATACTATTATAGCATGAATGTAAACATTTATCATAAACACAAAGATATAATAATAACCATATTTATTATTGCCTCGAGGGCATATCTCCAACACGTTGGTATCAGCATACCTAGTTCAATCTCGTTCACAGCAAGTACTTTACTCGTTCCGTAATCCGATATCACTTTGTGATTAACTCCTTAACAACGTGCTTGCAAGCGGTGTTCATATCGATTACCGAGTGGGCCCGAAGTATATCTCTCCGACTCGGGAGGGACATATCCCATCTCGATACATACAACCCAACAAGTACTTTCCGATCACCTAAGAGACACCTTTATGATCACCCTCTCATAGGATGACGTTTGATGACCTCAAAGCTTTCTTCCGATACCAGGGAGTTGCATTATCTCATAGTCTAAGGAATACAATATTTGACATAGGAAAAAGCTTCGCAAAGATGAACACGATGACACGATCTAATTTCTCTGCTTGATGTGGGTCTGTCCATCATATCATTCTCCTAATGACATGATCTCATTATTAATCGACAACTCATGTCTATGGTTAGGAGACCTTAACCATCATTAATCAATGAGCTAGTCCATAGAGGACACGGTGTTGTTCATAAACCACACAAGTATCAAAGTTTCCGCTTAATACAATTCTAGCATGGAATATAAACTTTATCATGAACTAGAATTATAACAATAACATCTTTATTATTGCCTCTAGGGCATAATTCCAACAGTCTTCCACTTGCACTAGAGTCAATAATCTAGTTTACATCTGGCAACAATCTAACACCCATGGCATTAAGGTGCTGATCATGTTTTACTCGTGGAAGAGGTTTAGTCAATGGATATGCGACATTCAGATCCGTATGTACTTTGATAATCTTCATATCTCCATTTGTTATATAATCTCGAATTATATGAAATCGGCGGTTGATGTGCTTGGTCTTTGGATGATATCTTGGTTCCTTAGCTAGTGCTATGGCGCCAGTGTTGTCGCACAATATCTCTAGTGGGTCCAAGGCACTTGGAACCACACCAAGCTCAGTGATGAAGTTTCTGGTCCAAACTCCTTCACTTGACGCTTCTACAGCAGCCATGTATTCCGATTCTACTGTAGATCCCGCGATCACGCTTTGCTTGCAGCTTCTCCAGCTCACAACTCCTCCATTCAAAATATAAACGTATCCTGTCTGAGATTTAGAATCATCCGGGTCGGTATCGAAACTAGCGTCGACGTAACCTTTTACGACGAGCTGCTCATCACCTCCATAGACCAAGAACATTTCTTTAGTCCTATTTAAATACTTTAGGATGTTCTTTACGGCTGTCCAGTGTTCCACTCCTGGATCACTTTGGTATCTGCTCGTCAAACTAAGAGCATTGGACACATCCGGTCTAGTACACAACATGGCATGATAGAACCTATGGCCGAGGCATATGGCACTTTGCTCATAGTTTCTCTATCGTTTACCGTAGCTGGACACTGAGCCTTGCTCAATATCTTACCTGACAACATGGGCACTGAACCTTTCTTTGCCTTATCCATTCTGAACCTTTTCAGAACTTTGTCTAGGTATGTACTTTGGCTTAAAGCTATTAGGCGTCTTTGTCTATCTCTATAGATTTTGATGCCTAATATATAAGCAGCTTCTCCTAGGTTTTTCATTGAAAAAATTTGTTCAAATAACTATTCACATCGTTAAGCATATCAATGTCATTTCCAATAATCAATATGTCATCCACATATAGTACTAAAAATGTCACTGAGCTCCCACTCACTTTCTTGTAGATACAAGCTTCGTAGCAATTTGGAACAAATCCAAAGCTCTTGATCACTTGATCAAAACGAAGGTTCCAACTCCGAGATGCTTGCTTCAGTCCATAAATGGAACCCTGAAGTTTGCACACCTTATCAGCATCCTTAGGATCGACAAAACCTTCGGGTTGCATCATATACAACTCTTCATCAATGTTGCCATTGAGGAATGCAGTCTTGACATCCATTTGCCATATTTCATAATCATGAAATGCAGCAATTGCTAATAAAATCCGAATGGACTTAAACATCGCTACGGGAGACAAAGTCTCATCGTAGTCAACACCTTGAACTTGTCGAAAACCTTTCGCGACAAGTCGAGCTTTATAGACAGTAACATTACCATCCGCGTCCATTTTCTTCTTGAAAATCCATTTGCACTCAGCGGCCTTACGGTCGCTAGGAGGGTCCACCAAAGTCCATACTTGGTTTTCGCTCATGGATCCCAATTCGGATTTCATGGCCTCTAGCCATTTCTCAGAGTCTGGGCTCATCATTGCTTCCTCATAGTTCGCAGGTTCACTATTGTCTACCAACAAGACAGTCAAGACAGGGTTGCCGTACCATTTAGGAGGGGCACGCGACCTTGTCGACCTGCGATGTTCAGCAGCAGCATCGTTCGAAGTTTCATGATCCTCGTCATTAGCTTCCTCTCTTGTTGGTGCAGACGGCACTGGAACAATTTCAGGTGCTGCGCTACTCTCCAACTCGAGAGAAGGTTCAATAACCTCGTCTAGCTCTACCTTCCTCTCACTCACTTCTTTCGAGAGAAACTCCTTCTCAAGAAAGGATCCGTTCTTTGCAACAAACACTTTGCCTTCGGATCTGTGGTAGAAGGTATACCCAATCGTTTCCTTAGGGTATCCTATGAAGACGCATTTCTCCGCTTTGGGTTCGAGCTTGTACGGCATCAACTTCTTGACGTAAGCTTCGCATCCCCAAACTTTAAGAAACGACAACTTAGGTTTAGCACCAAACCACAGTTCATACGGTGTCGTCTCAACGGAATTAGATGGTGTCCTATTTAAAGTGAATGCAGCGGTTTCTAATGCATAACCCCAAAATGATAACGACAAATCTGTAAGAGACATCATCGATCGCACCATATCTAATAGAGTTCGATTCTGGCGTTCAGACACACATTGCGTTGTGGTGTTCGGGTGGCGTGAGTTGTGAAACGATTTCGCTTGCTTTAAGATGCTTGAGAAAATCATAACACAAATATTCACCTCCACGATCGGATCGTAGAAATTTAATTTTCCTGTTACGATGGTTTTCCACTTCGTTCTGAAATTCTTTGAACTTTTCAAACATTTCAGATTTATGTTTCATTAAATAGATATACCCATATCTACTTAAGTCATCAGTAAAAGTGAGAAAATAGCGATATCCACCGCGCATCGAAACACTCATTAGTCCGCATACATCGGTATGTATGATTTCCAACAAGTCCGTTGCTCGCTCCATCATTCCGGAGAACGGGGTTTTGATCATCTTGCCCATGAGGCACGGCTCGCACATGTCAAATGATTCAAAATCAAGAGCCTCCAAAAGTCCATCAGAATGGAGTTTCTTCATGTGTTTTACATCAATATGACCTAGACGGCAGTGCCACAAATAAGTTGAATTATCACTATCTACTTTGCATCTCTTAGCCTCAATGTTATGGATGTGTGTTTCATTGCTTTCGAGATTTAGAAGAAATAAACCATTCACAGCAGGTGCATGACCATAAAAGATGTTATTCATATAAATAGAACAACCATTATTCTTCGATTTAAATGAATAACCGTCTTGCAATAAACACGATCCAGATATAATGTCCATGCTCAACGCAGACACATAATAACACTTACTAAGGTTTAAAACTAATCCCGAAGGTAAAACTAAGGAGAGTGTGCCGACGGCCATCACATTAATTCTTGATCCATTGCCAACGCGCATCGTCACCTCATCCCTTGCTAGCCGTCATCTATTCCGTAGCTCCTGTTTTGAGTTACACATATTAGCAACTGAACCAGTATCAAATACCCAGGCACTACAACGAGCGCTAGTCAGGTAAACATCAATAACATGTATATCAAATATACCTTTAATGGTGTCATCCTTATTGTCCGCTAAGTACTTCGGACAGTTGCGCTTCCAGTGACCCTTGTCCTTGCAATAGAAGCACTCAGTGTCCGGCTTAGGTCCAGACTTGAGCTTCTTCTCAGCAGGGGCAACGCGCTTGCCGCTGCCTTTCTTGAAGGATTTCTTTGCACCCTTCCTTTTCTTAAAGCTAGGGGGCTTGTTGACCATCAACACATGATTATCTTTCTTGATGTCCACCTCCGCAACTTTCAGCTTAGCAAAGAGCTCAGTGATCGTATCAGTGGAACCAATCTGATTGTGAGTAACTACAAAACCTTTGTAGCTAGGAGGGAGTGATTGCAGAACTCTCTCAATCTTGAGCTCTTATGGAATCTTGCAGTCCAGTTGCTCAAGACGTTGAGTGTAGCCCGACATCTTAATGGCGTGCTCACTAACGGAACTCCCTTCCTCCATCTTGCAGTTAAAGAACTTCTCAGAGATCTCATATCTCTCAGAACGGGCCTGAGTCTGAAACATGGTTTTCAGTTCCTCAAGTATCTCAAAGGGGCCGGCGAACTCCTCAAAACGATTTTGAAGGTCCGATTCCATAGCAAACAACATGGTACTCTTAATCACTCCATAATCATGTTTGCGCGACTGATAAACAACTTTTTCATCAGCCGACGCATCTATAGCAGGGGCGTCACCTAGCGCTTTCTCAAGGACATAGTCCTTTTGTCCGCCAGCGAGAATGATTCTCAGATTGCGGAACCAGTTGGTGAAGTTAGACCCATTGTTCTTAAGCTTTTCTTTCTTAGCAAAAACGTTGAAGTTGAAGTTGGACTTAGCCATTTGATCTAAAAAATTTGCAAGTACAATTTAGACTATGTTCATGATAACTAGTTCAACTTAATCAAATTACTAGATGAACTCCCACTAAATTCAACATCCCTCAAGTTGTTTAGTGAACATGATCCAAATTCACCACACCTAATCCGATCTTCACGAGAAGAGATGTGGTTTCAATGGTGGACAACAAAGTGTCGATCATATCATTCATATGACTCATGCTTAACCTTTCGGTTCGTGTGTTCCGAGTCCATGTCTGTACATGCTAGGCTCGTCAAGTCAAACCCAAGTATTTCCGCGTGTGCAAAACTGGCTTGCACCCGTCGTATGTTAACGTAGAGTTTATAGCGCCCGGTCATCACGAGGTGCTTGAACACGACGAACTTTCGCAATGGTGCATAAATGGGGAGAACACAATTTTATCTTGATCTTTATGTGAGGAATCATCTTATAATGCTACCGTCGCGATCTAAGCATAATAAGATACATAAAAAGGATAAACATCACATGAATATAATTTTATGTGACATGGTATAGCCAATCTCCGCGCAATGATCTCCATCTTGTGCACACCAGTATGATCTCCATCACTCCACCATGATTGCCTCCACCACGAATAGCAACTATAACTATTGCTAACTACTTAGCGATAAAGTAAAGCTATTACATGGCGTATAAGAAGTTGACACACATGTCATACACAATTATAAAGACAACCATATGGATCCTGTCGGTTGTGTACTCATCGACATGCAAGTCGTGAAATATTACAAAACATGATCATTTCATACAACATACACATCATATCTTGGGCCATACCATATCACAAAACACTCCCTGCAAAAACAAGTTAGACGCCTCTACTTTGTTGTTGCATGTTTTACGTGGCTTATGGGAGTAACAAGATAAGAACGATTCTTACCTACGGAAAGCCACAACGGTGATATTATGGTTGCCAACATCCGGTGTAAATCCCATGACTACTATAGTGAGAGAAACTCGCATCCACCAGCCGCATGTGTGGAACAAGCCACACGTCAAGTGTGGAGCCGGTCTCGCGAACAAGGTCGCGTAAAGTTGGCCTAGACCGCTTCGATCTCACTATACCGCGTCATAAGAAGTACACAACAAGAGGCTTGCAACAGAAAACATCGACGCCCGCAACAAGCATGTTGCGTTCTACTCGTGAAACACATCTACGCATAGATCTAGCTCTGATATCACTGAAGGGTTTCAGAACATAGTAAATCAAAAAAAATCTACAGATGCGAACGGGGAAGCCAAGATCTAATCTAGGAGATGCAATCAACGAGAGGGATAGATGAGATCTTCATAACCTTGAATAAATCGCACAGCAGAAATGTTCAACATAACGTGGGTGATGTAGTCGAACTAGCCTTCTCCTCCTCGCGATCTGATCCGATCCAACGCCGCAAGTGGCGGCGCCTCCGAGAGATGCACACGTACGGTGCCGCGACGTCTCCTCCTTCCTCGGTCCAGCAAGTGGGGTGGAGAGATAGATTGGATCTACAGCACAACGGTGTGGTGCAATGGTGGAGAGTTTCTGCGGCAGGGCTTCGCCTACGCGCAGTCGGGAGAGAGAGAGGTGGAGGATAGCAGGTCGGCGGCTAGGGTTCAAGGAGTGAGGGTAGGAGGGTGCGCCCCTGCCCTCTTCATATAGGGGCTGGCCAGCCCCCTTGGCCCCTCCTCCAATCCCTAGGGCGGCGGCCCCAAGGGTTGGAGTGGGGGGCAAGTCTCCCCCTTCCTTCTAGAAGGGTTCCTAGGGTTTCCCCTAGGGTTTTGGCCGGTTGGGCCTATGGGGCCTTGTGCCCCTGGCCCAAAGCGGCCAGGGCACTCCCTTGTAGGCCCACGCACCCCTCCGACAAGTGGGGCCACGTTGGTCCCACTCTAGAAGCTTCTAGAACCTTCCGGTACAATACCGAATACTCCGAAACGATTCCGAAATCCAAAAACTGCTTTCCTTTATATGAATCTTATTCTCCGGACCATTCCGGAACCTCTCGTGATGTCCTGGATCTCATTCGAGACTCCGAACAAACACTCATAAACCAATTATCCATTCTACCCTAGCGTCGAGGCACGTTAAGTGTGTGACCCTACGGGTTCGAGAATATGCAGACATGATCTTCTATCAATAATCAACAACGGGATCTGGAAACCTATATTGACTCCCACATATTCATTGATGATCATATCGGATGAACCACGATGCCAGGATGCAATTAATCCCATATATATTCCCTTCGTCACGCGATATTTTACTTGCCCAAGATTCGATCGTTGGTATCAGCATACCTAGTTCAATCTCGTTCACAGCAAGTACTTTACTCGTTCCGTAATCCCATATCACTTTATGATTAACTCCTTAACCACGTGCTTGCAAGCGGTGTTGATATCTATTACCAAGTGGACCCGAAGTATATCTCTCCGACTCAGGAGGGACAAATCCCATCTCGATACATACAACCCAACAAGTACTTTCCGATCACCTGAGAGACACCTTTATGATCACCCTCTCATAGGATGACGTTTGATGACCTCAAAGCTTTCTTCCGATACCAGGGAGTTGCATTATCTCATGGTCTAAGGAATACAATATTTGACATAGGAAAAAGCTTCGCAAAGATGAAAACGATGACACGATCTAATTGCTCTGCTTGATTTGGGTCTGTCCATCATATCATTCTCCTAATGACATGATCTCATTATTAATCGACAACTCATGTCTATGGTTAGGAAACCTTAACCATCATTAATGAAAGAGCATTTCTTATCCCTAGTGATTTTGGTGTTTTATAACAACACCCATATCGGACTAATTATTTGCCAAGTGTATCGCAGGTGAATTGAAAATGATTTGCAATGTTCAAAAACTGTCTGCCTGGCGCGGTACCAACTACCAGATGCGACAGAAGGTCTTGACTAACTGTCAAAAAGCCTCTGCCGGGCTAGGTACTAAAAAGCGGTAGTACCGCATTTTAGTACCTAGCGCGACAGTAGCTTTTTGACCACTTGTCAAAAGCTTCTGCCTGCTCCGGTACTAAAATGCGGTAGTACCGCATTTTAGTACCGCTCGGGGCAGAGACTTTTGTATGTTGGCAAAAAGCTTATGTCTGCCTAGGTAGTAAAAAGCGGTAGTACCGCATTTTACTACCTGGCGTGACAGAGAGTTTTTTCGTCTAAATCTGTTGATTCCACTACACGTCTGGTAGTACCGGTTGCCATTTGCGGTACTACCGCTTTACGGTAGCATCAATAGTAGTACCGATGTGGGCAGGGCTGTATGAAGTTTGAAGAGGGTCATCCGGTACCAGGTCCGGTAGTACCGGAGTTCTCCGGTAGTACCGCTTGAACTTCCGGTACTACCGCTGCAGTATAGGCTCCAACGGCCAGATTTCGTGGAGGGGTATAAATACCCCTCCACCTACCTTGGGACAAGATGCTCAGCCACATTAAAGTCAAGACCACCATTGGAGCCACCCAATCTTCAAGATCTCCTCATTCCACCACCCAAAGTCCTTGATCTTTGGGGAATCGAAGGAGGAGGCCCCGATCTACTACTTCACCAAAAGAGATCTTCATTTTCCCCTCATTTCATTGAGGGCCCCTTTGTTCTAGTGTTTTCTTGGAAACCCTAGTTCTTGTTTTGGTTCTTACAAGCTTGTCTTTGATTGTTTTGACAGCTTGATTGTATTTGGGAGCCTCCGATTAAGTTGTGGATGTGTGCCCCAAACTTGTAAAGGTGTCGGCTTCCACCTCGAAGGTTGCCGATACAGTGGAAGGTGAATCGATCCCATTGGGGTGAGATTCATCGGAAAACAAGGGAGGCCTTTCGTGGTGTTGGTGGTTTGAAACCACCCCCTCTCTAAACGTAGACGTACTTCCCCTCAAAAGGAAGGAACTACGGGAAACAAATCCTTATGTCTCCGCGTCCACCACTTTGGTTACTTATATCCTTTACCGCACTTTACTTACTTGTTCCTACTTTGTGTAGTGGTAGCTCTTGCATAATTGTCATATAGGTAAATTCACCTTAGTTGCATTATCTAGAGAATTTACCTTATTGTCAAACCTTAATTTGAAAAGGAAGAAAATTTGAAGTAGCACATACTCACCCCCCCCCCTCTAGGTGCCCATTCGATCCTTTCAATTGGTATCAGAGCCTTGGCTCTTTATTTGGGCTTTACCGCCTAAGAGAATATGGGTAGCCGCGAAGGGGATGGTGATGGTGATCCCACCACGGTGACCATGGAAGATCTCAAAAACTTGGAAACAAGATTGAGCTCTTCCTTGGTCAATGAAGTCAAGAAGATGCTAGAGCAACTTCTTAAAGACAAATAAGGCTCATCACCCCCGTCTCCTCAAGAGGATCAACCATCCATTTTACCTAAGGGGAATACGTCAGTATCCCTCGAGGGTATGATGGTGGGGGGTAAACCAGACAACGCTAATTCCTCCACACAACTTGATGGGGGAAAGGGTGAGCACCGTGATTCTTGGTACTCTCCTGACCCTCCCATCCCACACCCTCATGTGTACAATAGGGGTGACCCACCTAAGCTTGAAGAGTCGGCTACTTTTGCTCAATGGCAATCACTAATGATAACTCATGTGCGCAACTCTTGCATTGAACTATGGAACATCATCGAGCATGGACTCTTTATTGGGGATCCAAACAACTTGACAAGAAGAGAGGTTGTCAATAGTCAACTCAATGCCACTGCTTTGCATATGATTCAACAAGGTTTGGGGACAAAGGACTATCCACACATTGAGCACTTTAGCATTGCCAAGGAAGCTTGGGATGCTCTCACTGTGTTGTTTGTTGGAAATGAGAGTATGAGGAGGAACCGATATGATGCTCTAAGAAATGAAGCCGAAGGCTTCTACATGAAAGAAGGTGAAGATCACAAAGACATGTATCGAAGGCTCAAGACCACTGCCACCGCTTTTAGAAATGTGGGTGCCTCACATGTGGATGATGCATGGATAAAAATGAAATATGTGAGTGCACTCATGCCTTTTGAGCCCACCGACTTGAAGAGACTACAAGGAAGACACAACTACCATATCATGACCTCAAATGAAGTTATGCAAGAGATGGCCGCTTTCAAGGTTGCCGCCAAGAATGCCAAAGATGCCCGTGCTCGTGCCCTTGGTATGAGCAATGTGGTCAATGTTGCTTTGAAGGCCAAAGTTGTGGACCTTGGGGATGAAGATGATAGTGATGAAGGACTCTCCATGGACCATCCCGATGAAGTCAAGATTCCTCATGGTCAATATATGGCTTTCTATGCAAAGAACTTTTGGAAGAACCCCGCCAAGGCCAAGATGGAAATGCAACGAAGAAGCAATCCAAATGGGAAAAGAGAGAATACCACTAGGTTGAGAACTTGCTTCAATTGTGGTGACCGCTATCACTTTGTGGCAAGCTGCCCCTATGAGAAGAGAGAAGATCATGGTGGTAAGCTTGTGTTGAAGAAGACTCTCAAGGCACCTTACAAGAAACCTTTCATCAAAAAGAATCCCGTCAACAAGAAGTCGGGAGAAATTGTCTTGATCACTCATGAAGAATACTCCTCCGACAATGAAGATGAGGAAGAAGAAACTTCTCATGATGTGGCTGCTCTAGCCACCACCTCTACTCCGACATTCTCACTCTTCGATTCTCCAAATGAGAACTCTTCCACCAAGAACGTCACTTGCCTTATGGCAAGAGGAACAGAGGTATCCTCATCATCCCGCTCTACTCACTTAGATAATGATGAAATTGATGATGAAATGTCTCTTGATGTTAAAAAGGAATTAATTTCCTTTGATGAGTTCATGACTAACCTAGAAGGAGATGCTATATTACATTTTGGGAACATCTTAGATCAACTCTCACATACTCAAGAGCTTCTAGATGTAAGATGTAAACTTGGGCATGAACATATGATTGAGCTAGAGGCTTTAAACAATGCTCTATAGGAAGAACAAGAAACTAGGTTGTCACTTGAACTAAAACTTGAAGGGCTTGATGAGGCCAATGACACTATTGTTAACAAACTCATCAAAGAGAGTGATCATGCTATTGCTAAACACAAAAGGGCTAAAAAGGACAAGATTGAGTTTGGTGTGGTTCATGAAAAACTTGCCGAGGATTTTAGTTTGCTTAACAAGGCTCACAAGGCCTTGGAGAGTGAAATCTTGTCACTCACAAAGTCCCATGAAACGCTTCAAACTCAATTGGCCAATATTCCTTCACCTAGTAACTTCATACCATCTAGTAGCACAACTATTCTTGAAGAGAATGCTAGGTTGAAAGGGGGAGCTTGCTAAGGCCACTTTTCCACAAGGCAACAAGTCCATTGATGATCTTTTGATCAAGCAAAGGCGTAGTGGTGACAAAGGGGGCATTGGTTTTGTTTCCAAAACCAAGAAGAAGAACAATACGAAGAAGAAGGCCAAGCCCGCACAAGAGACCAACAAGACCATTGTGGAGAGTAAGACCACAAGTGGTAAAACTATGTCTCATGATGACTTTGCGGGAAGTGCTAACCCTCACTATGTTCTAATGCGTGATTACTATGGTGATGTGTATGCACAATATGTTGGCCCTTATGATGGTTATATTGCTTGGTCTATTTGGGTTCCCAAGACCCTTGTTGCTAACAAAAGAGGACCCATTGAAAAATGGGTACCTAAAAATTAGCTTGATCTCTTGTAGACTTATGCTTCCGGAGGGTCAAAGTGGGTGCTTGATAGTGGTTGCACAAGTCACATGACCGGAAGCTCGTCTATTGTCAAGGATTTAAAGCCTAATGATGATCAAATTACCGTGACATATGCCGACAAATCAAAGTCTAAGGTAATGGGTTTCGACAAGGTTGTGGTTGCTCACGACATTACACTCGTGAACATCATGCTTGTTGAGACCCTTGGATACAATTTACTTTCTGTCCTTGCTCTTAGTAAGATGGGCTTTGCCGTCTTCATTGATGTAGATATTGTGGTCCTCTTGTGGAGAAAGTCTCTCAAGGTCGCCTTCGTTGGGTACGTCGAACATGACTTGTATGTGGTGGACTTTTCGGAGCAAACCACTACAGGTCCGATGTGCTTATTCGGAAAGGCTGATGTGGGTTGGCTATGGCATCGCCGACTAGCCCATGTCAATATGAGAACTTTGCAAAGTCTACATAAAGAGGGCCATATAGTTGGACTAAAAGAAAATGTTTGCTTTGCCAAAGATCGTGTTTGCAGGGCATGTGTTCTAGGGAAGATGCATGACGCTCCTCACAAGCCCAAGAACCAAATCAAGTCTAACAAGACTTGGAGCTCCTCCATGTGGATCTATTTGGTCCTCCATCTCATGCAAGTCTTGGTGGAAAGAAATATTGTTTGGTGATTGTTGACGACTTTTCAAGATACTCTTGGGTTTATTTCTTCAAGTTGAAGAGTGAGACTCAAAAGACTTTTATCGACTTCATCAACTTGGTTCAATGGCAATACAATGTTCCCGTATTGATTATAAGAAGTGACAATAGCACCGAGTTCAAGAACTACACCTTGAATGATTTCCTTAGTGATGAGGGGATTAAACATCAATATTCCGCTGCATACACCCCTCAACAAAATGGTGTGGCCGAAAGGAAGAACCGGACTCTTATTGAGATGTCTAGGACCATGTTGGCGGAGTTTAAATCTCCATACAACTTTTGGGCCGAAGCCATCTCCACCGCTTGCCATGCTTCAAACCGACTCTACCTCCGCAAGAAAATCAACAAGACTCCATATGAGATACTAACCGGTAACAAGCCCAACATATCTTATTTCCGGGTGTTCGGTTGTAAGTGTTTCTATCTCCTCAAAGGTGTTCGTTTGTCTAAATTCGAGTCTAAAGCATTAGAGGGTATTTTTGTTGGCTATGGTCTCGAATCTCACACTTATAGAATCTATGATAAGCTCTCCGGAGCCGTCATAGAATCTTGTAGTGTGACCTTCGAAGAATATGATGGTCCCCAAGGGGGGCGTGTTGATGCTTGTGATGCAGATGATGAAATGCCTCAGGATGCCATAGGAAGAATGGGTGTGGGATATATCCGCCCGGTTGAGGAACCCCTTATGGCGGATCGAGAAGAACTATGCCCCACTCAAGTGGAGCCCTCATCTTCACAACCTCAACATGCTCCATCCACCGAAGAGGACATTGACCCAAGCCAAAGACAAGATGTGGACCCTCAACATGATGATCAATGTGTCAACTCTAGTCAAGGGGAGCTTGGTCCATTCGACGGGTTGTCAAGTGGTGCCAAGTCAATTTGTCAAGGAAGATCCATACAAACTGTTTTGAGACAAGCTCGAATTGACGCTAGAAGAGCACTTGATCAAGACCAAGGTCAATCTGTGCCTCCAATTATAGAGGATGATTCCAATGATGATCAAGGTCAAGATGATGGTCAATACGAGGATCAAAATGATGAAGAGGGTCCTCCAAGAAACAATACGGAGATCCACGCTCGTCGCGAAGCTAGAAAGGAAAGAATGTTGGAGTTAAGAGACCTCACCCTCCAAAATGTTGTTGGTGATCTAAGGAAAGGTATCTCCACAAGAGCACAATTGAAGAGGTTCAGTGAACACCAAGCACACATCTCCATGATTGAACCAAAGAAAGTGTGGGAAGCTCTTGAAGATTCGGATTGGTTAGAAGCTATGCACAAAGAACTTAACAACTTTGAGAGAAACAAAGTGTGGAAGTTAGTAGAGAAGCCAAAGGATTGTCGCAATGTTATTGGAACAAAGTGGATATTCAAGAACAAGCAAAATGAGCATGTAACCATAGTAAGGAACAAGGCTAGATTGGTTGTACAAGGGTTCTCTCAAATTGAAGGCATTGACTATGGAGAGACATATGCACCCGTGGCTCGTCTCGAGTCCATTCGTATCCTTCTTGCTTATGCAGCACATCATAACTTTAAGTTGCAACAAATGGATGTAGAAAGTGCATTTCTTTATGGTCCATTAAATGAATTGGTATATGTTAAGCAACCCCCGGTATTTGAGGACCCCAACTTTGCAAACCATGTCTACAAACTTGATAAGGCGCTCTATGGGCTCAAGCAAGCCCCACGCACGTGGTATGAGCACCTTAGAGAGTTATTGTTTGACCGTGGCTTTGAGGTTGGGAAAATCAATCCCACTCTTTTTACTAAGAGGGTCAACGGGGAGCTTTTTGTATGCCAAATATATGTTGATGATATTATCTTTGGCTCATCTAACAAAGCTTTTAATGATGAATTCTCAAAGCTTATGACTAGTAGGTTCCAGATGTCTTTGATGGGAGAGTTGAGAGTATTTCTTGGCTTTGAAATCAAACAAGTTAGAGGAGGTACATTCTTCAATCAAGCCAAGTATACTCAAGATATGCTCAAGAGATTCAAAATGCAAGATCTAAATGGAGCTCCCACTCCCATGGCTACAAAGACCCATCTAGAACAAAATCCAAATGGTAAAGATGTGGATCAAAAGGTATACCGGTCCATGATTGGTTCTTTGCTTTACCTTTGTGCTCTAGACCCGATATTGTGTTGAGTGTAGGTGTGTGTGCAAGATATCAAGCGGCTCCTAAGGAAAGCCATTTAATGGCGGTCAAGAGAATCTTTCGATATTTAGTTCATACCCCATTTTATGGTATTTGGTATCCTCGAGGTTCAACATTTGCTCTTTGTGGATACACGGATTCGGATTGGGCGGGGGACAAGGATAATAGAAAATCAACATCCGAGGCTTGCCAATTCCTTGGTAGGTCCTTGGTATGTTGGTCTTCTAAGAAGCAAAATTGTATATCTCTCTCCACCGCCAAAGCCGAGTATGTTGCTGCCGCTAGTGCTTGCACTCAATTGCTATGGATGAGGCAAACTTTAAAGGAATACGGTGTCCATTGTGACAAAGTGCCTCTTCTATGTGACAATGAAAGTGCCATCAAGATTGCTTACAACCCGGTGGATCACACAAGGACAGAGCATATTGAGATTCGACATCACTTCATTAGAGATCATGTTGCTCGAGGTGATATTGATCTATCATATGTATCAACCAAAGATCAACTTTCCGACATCTTCACGAAGCCACTTGATGAAGCAAGATTTTGCTACTTGAGGAATGAACTAAATATCGTAGATTCAAGGAGCTTGACTTGATTATCTTGCACTCTCACCTAATACTCGACCCATATTTGGTTTAGGTGTAGGCATGGACATAGGGGGAGTGCGGTCCTAATTTATTGGACCATCCCTCCCCCCATTATGCGCAAAGTAAAACAAAATCATTCCTCTTAATATCATTCTGTGATATATGAGGTTAATGATGAGTTTCGGTAATGGACCCAAGATATATCTTCGTGGTGCCAAGCCGAGTATACTCAAACATGGTGGCCTAGGCCACCGCCCCCTCTCAATAGAGAGGTTGATGTGCTTACTCGTGTTTGTCACTTTTGAATTGGGTCTTACTCATGTTTGTCACCCTCTTGTTGGTTTTGTTCTTTCGGTCGTGCACTCACATTTGGATCTCCATATGTTTTTAGTAATTTTTTAGTGCATTGGCCCATATCAGTGTGACTCTCTAAACCCATACCCTTCTTATTCCCCAACAAAACTTATCTACTCTACACAAGAACCTTCCATCTTATGTATCTTGGCACTCTGTCCTGATGGTTACGGTACTACCGGGTCTAATAAGCGGTACTACTGCCAAACGATACTACCGGCAATTGCTAGCGGTACTACCGCGTCTGGTTCAGTTTTCAGGATCCTGTCTGGAAACTTCCCAGGTGCGGTACTACCGGTTGGTATTTCCGGTACTATCGCATAGCGGTACTACCGCCCTTGGCTCCGGTACTACCGCTTGTGCGTGTCGGTTAAGATTGGAGACGTGGGAGAGGCACCCCTGAGTGCCTCATTCATCCCTCGTCTCCACTCCTCACCAGCGCCACCACAAGAGCAAGAGGACGCCGCAGGAGCCCCGCCCTTCTCTCGTTCTCCCGGATCCACACCGGATCCGGCCTCCCCGCGGGCTCCTCCTTCCTCTCCACCGCCATGGACACCGGTACTACCGCCCTCCTCATCTTCTCACTTGTTTTCTCCATTGAATCTAGGGTAACTTTGATTCTTGGTTAAAACACATATTCTTGAGGTTGTATCGTGTGCTATTTACCAGATCTACCACTTTGTCCGATGGAAATCGTGTTTTACAACAAATTTACTGCCCGTACATGGATTTCTAGTTCAGATCTACACTTTGGTTGCGGGCCTGTAGTACCGGGAATCCTTTTCCGGTACTACCGCTTGGCGGTACTACCGCCAGTGCAGATCCGGTACTACCGCCCTGTACTGGCAGCAATTTTTTAAAAAAAACACCAAGAGTTCCATCCTCTGTTTGTCTCAGGTTCTTGTGCCCTTACCCCTATGCTATCTCCCTCGTTCTTTCACAGGTGCAGGGGGTTCCCAGGGATCGTGCAAACGCTCCCAATCTCACCATGAGATCGAGGACTATGAGTCAGAATCAGAGACCAAGTCAGAAGAGGAGGTCATGCCTCAACCTAGTGCCCGTCTGAAATTGCAAACAACACGTGGTCGTCGGGGTGGGGGGTCAAGCAAAGTGCTGGTCGTAGTAGAGCTCCCCCACCTCCTCCTCCCTCCGGTCCTCGCAAGAGCCATAGTTCCGGGCCATCTGGGCTAAAGCTGCTGTCTGATTTGTCTGAGACAGAATTCCATGACCTGCGGGTTGTCAGTCCATATGGGACATCTCGCTCTCATCTTCGGGAAGGTAGCCTCTTCTTTACGGATTTCCAGGAGCGGGTGTTCCATGAGATCCTCATGAAAGATGACAAAATTGTGGTTCCTCAAAAATGGATCGAGATGAATCATGTGAGGAAGAACCTGAACTACTTTGGTGAGGCCCTTGACATTTGCACCAACATTGGCTTGCTTCCCATTATGGAGTTCCAGTGCAACTATGATCCAATGCTCATCGCTCAGTTCTATGCAACCGTTCACTTTGCCAAGAATTAGACTCGGACTCTCACCTGGATGACCGAGGGTGTTGTCAAGCAAGCAACGTTGGCTGAGTTCGCGGCCATTCTCGGGTACGAAGACCGTGGCAAAGACACTCCCGTTGGTTTTCGGTGCCATGACAATGATCGCCCCAAGAAGAAAGATGCTCTTGCACCACTGTACATCCGGGGGCGCGGTATCCCTGGAAAGATCAAAATACTTTTACCTACATATGACATCTTGCATCGCATCTTCCGTGAGACCATCGCCCCCCGTGCTGGGAATGTTGATGAGATACATGCCTTCATGGTGGATATTATGCTTGCCACCTTCCACCACCGTGACTCTGGACTTCCCATGGATGTGATGGATGTTATTTGGAATGAAATGGTATGTGCCACTTTTCAAAGGAGGGTGCCTCCTTTTGCTCCGTACATCATGGCTCTCATCATTAGCAAGTGCCCTGTGATTGCCCGTGACTTGCCTTCTCTTCGTCTTGTCACTCACTGCCACACGAATCTGTTGATCAAGACCCATCTCAAACCACGCAATGCCGATGGTCAGATTGTTGATGAGGATGGGAACCCTGTTGTGGAGGAATCCGGTGATGTTGCTGATGCACAGCAGGATGCTGCCTTTGTGGTCTCACGTCGCCAGTCGGCTCAGCCATCTTGGGCCAAGAGGTTTGAGGCCAAACTCAAGAAGATATTCTACTTCCAAGTGGACAATCAGAAACGCATGTACGAGGCCCATGTCTATGCCAAGAAATCTGTTGTTCGTCAGAAGGAAATGATGGAGGCTCAAGGCTTGACCGTCTCCAAGGGCTCCGAGAACAACATTACCCCAGAAGACCAATGGATCTCCAAGCACAACCACTGGGAAGATGATGCCACCTCCTCCTTCCGTGCCCCGCCACCTCATGATGATGCATGGGAAGACTGGGTTGATGATGATGATGATGATGAGTGATCTCCGGGACGTTAGTCTTGCTCTTGTCCCTTTTTGGCGTCTTGATGCCAAAGGGGGAGAAGTTGCACATTAGGTATGCGGGATTTGCGAGGGAAAAGTCACAAGCTCGTTCTTGCCATTTATTTTTAGTCGCTAGTGAACTTTATTTGCTTGCCTCTTATTATGTGTGACTTACTATTTGTGCTATGTATGGTGAGACTATGTGGTTATCGTATGGATCCATCTTGTGTGTAATATGGCTATTCTCATTTGGATCCATCCTATGTGACGACCTTCCCCATTCCTAATCAATATTGGTCATCACATGTTATTTAGCAAAGGTATGTGCTCCATGTGCGACTTCTACTCCCAGGTAACTTGTTTGAGTGTATGGGGCTTGTTTCTACATATCTAGGGGGAGTCCCATCTATATCTTGTCATCACTAGATTTCCCTGCAAAATGTGTGTTGTCATCAAACACCAAAAAGGGAGAGATTGAAAGAGCATTTCTTATCCCTAGTGATTTTGGTGTTTTATAACAACACACATATCGGACTAATTATTTGCCAAGTGTATCGCAGGTGAATTGAAAATGATTTGCAATGTTCAAAAACTGTCTGCCTGGCGCGGTACCAAAAAGCGGTAGTACCGCTTTTTACTACCAGATGCGACAGAAGATTTTGACTAACTGTCAAAAAGCCTCTGCCGGGCTAGGTACTAAAAAGCGGTAGTACCGCATTTTAGTACCTAGCGCGACAGTAGCTTTTTGACCACTTGTCAAAAGCTTCTGCCTGCTCCGGTACTAAAATGCGGTAGTACCGCATTTTAGTACCGCTCAGGGCAGAGACTTTTGTACGTTGGCAAAAAGCTTATGTCTGCCTAGGTAGTAAAAAGCGGTAGTACCGCATTTTACTACCTGGCGTGACAGAGAGTTTTTTCGTCTAAAGCTGCTGATTCCACTACACGTCCGGTAGTACCGGTTGCTATTTGCGGTACTACCGCTTTACAGTAGCATCAATAGTAGTACCGCTGTGGGCAGGGCTGTATGAAGTTTGAAGAGGGTCGTCCGGTACCAGGTCCGGTAGTACCGGAGTTCTCCGGTAGTACCGCTTGAACTTCCGGTACTACCGCTGCAGTATAGGCTCCAACGGCCAGATTTCGTGGAGGGGTATAAATACAGCTCCACCTACCTTGGGACAAGATGCTCAGCCACATTAAAGTCAAGACCACCATTGGAGCCACCCAATCTTCAAGATCTCCTCATTCCACCATCCAAAGTCCTTGATCTTTGGGGAATCGAAGGAGGAGGCCCCGATCTACTACTTCACCAAAAGAGATCTTCATTTCCCCCTCATTTCATTGAGGGCCCCTTTGTTCTAGTGTTTTCTTGGAAACCCTAGTTCTTGTTTTGGTTCTTACAAGCTTGTCTTTGATTGCTTTGACAGCTTGCTTGTATTTGGGAGCCTCCGATTAAGTTGTGGATGTGTGCCCCAAACTTGTAAAGGTGCCGGCTTCCACCTCGAAGGTTGCCGATATAGTGGAAGGTGAATCGATCCCGTTGGGGTGAGATTCATCGGAAAACAAGGGAGGCCTTTCGTGGCGTTGGTGGTTTGAAACCACCCCCTCTCCAAACGTAGACGTACTTCCCCTCAAAAGGAAGGAACTACGGGAAACAAATCCTTGTGTCTCCGCGTCCACCACTTTGGTTACTTTTATCCTTTACCGCACTTTACTTACTTGTTCCTACTTTGTGTAGTGGTAGCTCTTGCATAATTGTAATATAGGTAAATTCACCTTAGTTGCATTATCTAGAGAATTTATCTTATTGTCAAACCTTAATTTGAAAAAGAAGAAAATTTGAAGTAGCACCTATTCACCCCCTCTCTAGATGCCCATACGATCCTTTCAATTAATCAATGAGCTAGTCCATAGAGGCGTACTAGGGACACAGTGTTGTTCATAAACCACACAAGTATCAAAGTTTCCGCTTAATACAATTCTAGCATGGAATATAAACTTTATCATGAACAAGAATTATAATAATAACACCTTTATTATTTCCTCTAGGGCATAATTCCAACAGTTTGGTCTCCAAAAAAAGACCGAAGCCACCAAATAGCAATAGCTCGCTACCCCCACAACACTGATGAAGGGGTGTCTATAAACAAGACCAACGACCTAGCATCACCCCGACGCACATCACCTAAAAACCCCGCCCAACAGCAAGCAAATGGCACAACCGATTTGATAAACCCTCGGCATGTACTAAGATACACACTACAGAAATCCTTGCCGTCGGCGTCTTTTGCGTACCCATCTGCAGAAGAAATCAAAGGTGAGGAACTTAGCTACCGAACTGAGGGGGTACATTCTTCAAACCCACAATTTGTAGAGTGCTTGTTTGTAATAAATTAAGTCGCATGCAAGGGAGACCACAAGTCATCGACTTATATTGTTGTAAAACAAATCCATCCCTCACAAAATAATATAATATAATGCTCTTATTTGCCTTCTAAATTTAGCTTCGTCAAGACTAATGAAAGGTTGGCTCGCTGGAGTAGAGTTTTGACAGAATATGACGTCCATTGTAGAATCGGTAGATTGATCAGGTTAAAATATTATATATTTTTTATTTCGTGTGTTTATATAATATTAATATTATTTGTTAATTTTTAAATTCAAGTCTTTTGAGTTTTTTCCATAAATCAACACCCTGCCTTGGTTTTAAAATTCATGCACTTTTGAGGAGAATCAAGTACAGATATGATGACTACTACCATAAATAAACCTAATTACAAATAGCATACTCGGTTTTCATGCAGGCACAAAGGGCCTTTATTTATAGCCTTTACGGATAAGGCCTAGAAAATTACCATAGTTCCAATCATGAAGGAGTAGTTTTTAGTGGTATATGTTAGGTATAGCTAATATATAATGTTGTGGCATGGTAGAACACATGGAGCATACCACTTGAGAGACGAAGGAAAAGCCGATGATGGCAGCAACAAAGTCAATAGTGGGAGTTAATAAGGAAATTAACAATGGAAATAAAGTCAGATAGAAACATACTTGAAGTTCACTGAAGAGGTGGAGGACACACACATTTGGGACAAACCCTATCAAGAGCATTTCTCCATAGCTAAACAAAATTGTGAAAATAGTATATTTGTTAATGCATATCTTTACTATTAAAAGAGAGTTGGTGGTTCACTTTGGGCATCAAACATTGAGAGGATCTTGACCGTTAAACACAGTCATCAAACTTTGAAAGAACCGTAGCTCTTGGATCGCTCATCCCTGAATTGAGGCTATTTAGTAGCAGGGACCAACCTTGATTGGCATGGATACGTTTCTTTAACAAAATTGTCAAGTATTGCATTGGTAAATCAAGCTAATTGATCCGCTGCAATAAATATTAGTGCGATTGCATGCATTGTTAACCCGTCTGAAAACCAAAAAAATAGTCCCACAAGAGAAGGAGGGATTAGGCCATAGTTAATCGCTCAAATCAATGATTTTCCACACATAGCTCACATGCATCGTGGGGATTCTCTCGTGATAATTATTTTTTGTGAGAAAAAAGAGGTGAAACTCTACATTGTAGAGATTTTAATTACCCCAAGCATGCATGCATTGGTTGAGGTTCTCCCGTGGCCATAATTTTATAAAAATACAGGAGATTGTTTCTAGATTTTTTTGGGCCTTAATTACACTAGCTTAGGATTTTCAAAAAATCTGGAAAAAGAGAGGGACTTAGATTTTCTTTGAAATGGAAGAATATCACACCGGTCGCTGCATCTAAGAGATGCACACCGTTTTTTATTATATTATTCATAACACCTTACAATAGAAATTATAAAGATCATAACAAAGCCACCAAAATTCATAACCATTGAAGCTCTCCCCTTACGGGATGCAATTGTGGCGGCGAAACAACAGAATTTTGCCAACATTGTCGCGGAAACGAATAGCTCGGAGCTGGTTCGGCTATGGCTAGAGAGAGGGAATCATCATGCTATGATTGCCCCATCATTAGTCAAGATAAGTTATCTTAGTGCAAGTTTTTCAACCTTTGAGATAGCTTTTGTTTGAAGGTAATCGAATAAAATTGCCCATGAGTATGCACGGTATGCCTGTGCTCACGCCTCATGGTCTGTCAACAGAGTTGTTTGCCAAAAGTTCTCCTTTTCTATCTTATAGCCTATTGGTTGATTGTAATTTAGACGCTATAATTTAATAAAGCATGGATGTTTGGTCTCCAAAAAAAGACCGAAGCCACCAAATAGCAATAGCTTGCTAGTCCCACAACACTGATGAAGGGATGTCTATGAATAAGACCAATGGCCTAGCATCACACCGACGCACATCACCTAAAAACTCCACCCAACAGCAAGCAAATGGCACAACCGATTTGATAAACCCTTGGCATGTACTAACATACACACTACATAAATCCTTGTCGTCGGCGTTTTTTGCGTACCCATCTGCAGAAGAAATCAAAGGTGATGAACTAGCTACCGAACCGAGGGGGTACATTCTTCAAACCCACAATTTGTAGAATGCATGTTTGTAATAAATTAAGTCGCATGCAAGGGAGACCACAAGTCATCGACTTATATTGTTGTAAAACAAATCCATCCCTCACAAAATAATATAATATAATGCTCTTATTTGCCTTCTGAATTTAGCGTCCGTCAAGACTAATGAAAGGTTGGCTCGCTGGAGTAGAGTTTTGACAGAATATGACGTCCATTGTAGAATCGGTAGATTGATCAAGATAAAATATTATATATTTTTTATTCCGTATGTTTATATAATATTATTATTATTTGTCAATTTTTAAATTCAAGTCTTTTGAGTTTTTTTCCATAAATCAACACCCTGCCTCGGTTTTTAAACTCATGCACTTTTGAGGAGAATCAAGTACAGATATGATGACTACTACCATAAATAAACCTAATTACAAATAGCATACTCGGTTTTCATGCAGGCACAAAGGGACTTTATTTATAGCCTTTACGGATAAGGCCTAGAAAATTACCATAGTTCCAATCATGAAGGAGTAGTTTTAGTGGTATATGTTAGGTATAGCTAATATGTAATGTTGTAGCACGGTAGAACACATG
Organism: Avena sativa; assembly: GCA_916181665.1. Taxonomy (NCBI): domain Eukaryota; kingdom Viridiplantae; phylum Streptophyta; class Magnoliopsida; order Poales; family Poaceae; genus Avena; species Avena sativa. Next base: position 441,523,046 of record OV702283.1, read on the forward strand.
GAGCATACCACTTGAGAGACGAAGGAAAAGCCGATGATAGCAGCAACAAAGTCAACTAGACCATGATAGCGCGCTTTGCCGCGCCCGTCCTTTTTATATGCTGATAGCAATTTTCTGAAATATAAAAGTGCAAGAGATGGCGATCCAAATTCCCAATCAATATATACATATATAGGTAAATATATATATATATATATATATATAATGAGAAATGCTAAAACCACTTAATTTCATGGGTTAACTCGCATTGCTAATGTCATCAGAAACATGATGGAAATGCTTAAAATAAAATGGAAATGCTAAAATAAAATGTCTAGCTTCTTATTCTCAACATAGCCTACTTACTAAGTGATAAGAGTTTCAACACTTATTTATACGTGAACCAAATACAGAGCAAGGAATTAACTTCATGCCTTAACTAACTTGTATGTACTTTAAATCTATTTCGTATGCACAAAGGAGTATAATAACAGAGCTTAAAAGTTACATACCTTAAATTTTGTTTTAACTCCAGCCAGCTCAAATTAGGTCAGCTTGTAAAATAAGCATATTCCAGGTAATAATTGGCAAACTCGCATTGCTGATGTCATCAGAAACATAAGGAGAAATGCTACAAAACTTAATTTCATGGCGATCCAAATTCCCATTAATGTCATGGGTTAACTCGCATTGTTGATGTCATGAGAAACATGATAGTATCAATAAAGAGTAAAGACTTAGCAAGGGAGAATTTGATCAAGCCGGGAACGGACAAATCCTAAGGAAGTAACTTCCCTTTCTTTAAAAGCACACACATTTTCTGGAAAAGTGATCAAAATCAGCTTATAATTAGTCAATTAAAGGAACAGCTAGAGATAAAAACAACATGAGCAATCGTGCCATAGAACTGGAAACGATGATGAGAAATAAAGTAGCTGCATTAAGGAACTCATCGCTGCATTTAGCACAACTGTGGAAATATATACTCCTTCTGTTCTCTTTTAGTCTACATTCTAGAAAATCTCAGACAATTAGTACTGGATTTGTTAATACTACTTATGTATGTAAACAACCAATCCAAGCTACATTGAAAGTAATAGCATCCAATAGGGAGAGTAGGACCGCTTCGTTTTCTATGTTGTTCTTGACTTAAAGCTAGAATGCATAATATGGAACAAACTTTTTGTCTAGGATAAAGATAAAAACAGAACAAAGGGAGTATGTAAGGTCGATAGAGGGTGTGTTAATGAAACAAGACTGGATTGCTAGATGAAGATTTTATCCATTTTTAAATCTAATTATATATGGAGATCAGATTCAACATAGCCCACTTATTCCCTGGATGGAAATGCTAAAGATAAAATGACAAGCCTCTTATTCTCAACATAGCCTACTTACTAAATAAGAAGAGCTTCAACACTTAATTTATACATGAACAAAATACAGAGCAAGGGATTAGCTTCATGCCTTAACTAACTTGTATGTACTTTAAATCTACTTCTTATGCATAAAAGGAGTATAATAACCGAGCTTAAAAGTTGCAGACCTTAAATTTTGTTTAACTCCAACCAACTCGAATTAGGTCAGCTAGTACAATAAGCATATTCCAAGTTATAATGGGCAAAATGAGCTAAAAACAGTGGATGGGGTTGAGATAGCTGCTTCATGTGTGATAGCACACAAGTAGAATAAGTGTCTTCACCTGCCGAATTCTTTGATTTGAGAATGTAAATTTCAGCCAAGAATAATTAAACTGGCAAACAACTTCTCGGTATGTAGGGGAGACCATTATTTGCAAGCCTAGCTCTAGGTCCGTTCTGATGGTGAACATTGTGCTTCCGAATGAAATAAATTGTCTACATATAGTGAATTATAAGTTAGAATTTTCATGGATAGGTAAATTTTTTAACAAAAGTATTTAGTAAGTAATAATACACACGTGTAACAAGTAGGATTCTGATCAACTTTCTAGTAACTAAGTGATAAGTCATCAACTGGTTGCCAATAAAGGTTTCAGGGAATCATTCTGCACCCGGCAATGCCAATGATACAAGTAAAACAAAACCTTTTAGCATCTGAAACAAAAAATATAAGAAATGTAAGAAGACATAAGAAAATTAGTACTAATATGAAGGCGACAATTGAAATTTAAAAGAACCTTTTGCATTGAACCCGAAATAATTGTTCTTGGACCAATGGACATTGAGTATCTCGATCGCCGTGATAGATCAGTAGCTCACTTGCCTGAGAACAAGCACCTTCATGGTAAGAATGCAATGCACTAACAGTTCAAAAAAATGCAAGTGGTAAGTAACATTCTATACAAATAACCATATTATGCAGGCTGTATCCATATTGATTTAAGACAGAGTACTTAAGCAGCTTGCTTGACAAAAAAAATTGGCAACGGGGGGATGAAAGAGAACTGCAGATATAACGACATAGAACCTTGAGAAAAGATCCATTCAAGCGGGTACTTGAGACTGACCTAATTATTTTTTAAGCCTCTTTTATTTGGTACAGTTTCTCACTGAAGAATACAATCATATACATCAATCATGATAGACATGCCAGGATCCCAATAAGGTTGTAACCGGATCACTAACAGAAACCATACAAAAGAAATCGTAGGAAACTTTTGGGACAAACAATGTATAGAGAAATCAATTATTTAATAAGAGGAATAAGAATTCAGTCTCTCGCCTTCCTTAGAACATTCTTTAATCTGAAACCTTGAAACATTCACATAGATGTTCTTATAGGTGATAAGGAAAAAAGAACAAATCAGCTCCACGATGGCTCGGTGGTCTCAGTCTGTTGTACTCTCTTGTCAAAATTAATCTTTTACGATTTGCTAGCAGAAACAAACAACGTAGGAGGACATTTTTGTAACCATAAGAGGCAAATTACAGAGAGAACCATGGCATAAAAACAAAGAAAGGTGAGCAGCTTGGCCCAGGGAGGCACGACTGTGTTTTCTTCCGTCGACAAGTTATCCTCCTTTGCGCTTGCCGCTATGGAAAGAAGGTCACAAAGCCAGCAGGTTTTTCTATCGCGACGCCAAGGTCAGTGATCGCGGCGCAAATCCGGCCTCCCCTAGGGTGAGCCTTATATTGCCGACATATTAAACACAGTGCTCTTTAAGAAAATATGATTTAGTTAACAAACGCACCAGGCCTGCTACCTACACAAAAAAAAAAAAACTTAGCTACCACGTAAAGGGGAACTTGGGGAAGGAGTGGGAGGGGGGTCGACCCTGAGAACCCATAATCGAATCCATGGAAGATTCGTGTAACAAAAATCCTTACCGAAATGGAATTCATGGCCGCAATTCGTCCTCACCATGGTCATCCCCGTCGCCGCCATGCTCGAACCTGGGTATGCCGAGATGGGGCATTGACTGCCTCCACGGCTGCCTATCCCCCCCTCACACACACAGTCTCTGCTGCCTCGCCATCAACCTTCACGAGAGAGAGAGAGAGAGAGAGAGAGAGAGGAAAGGCCAAACGATGAGAAGGAGAGGCAAATCAGTGCTTGCTTCAATCGCCTGCGGCACATCACACTGCGGCGGAGCGATGCTTCGTCTCTCAACACTCAACAGCGTACATTAATCGTCATGGCCCGAAGTGGATCAGATGGTGAAAGTCAGCCCATTTAAGGGAATATCCGGCCCAGTTAACTGCAGAACACGCAGTTAGGCTTGTGGAGCAGCAGCCCATATAACGTTCGCTAATCCTTTGACGTGAATTGACGGAGGGAATTGGCTGTAGCGGCTATTGGGTGTTTTGGAACGATCTAGAACGTTGAACAGTTGTATCCGACGGTTAAAAGTGTCAAGTCGCTGTGAATGGACATAGGTGGTTGAGTTATACTGTTTCTTAATAGTGCGAGTTAATAAGGAAATTAACAAAGTTAGATAGAGACGTACTTGAAGTTCACTGAAGAGGTGGAGGACATACACATTTGGGACAAACCCTATCAAGAGCATTTCTCCATAGCTAAACAAAATTGTGGAAATGGTATATTTGTTAATGCATATATACATATAAACTTCCTTGTAGTTTTGAAAAAATAAGTTTTTCATAGTAACTTGAGATAGACCGGGACGATAAAATAGCAGCGTCAAAACCCAATATAGGATTGAGGTGGGCGTGCAAAGAAATGTAGAGAACAAAGAATGTGCTACCTCTTCTCATGTTGTACCATCCGACACGAATGGTAAGGTGGCACTAGAGGAGAGGAGGGTAGTCACCACATATAAAGAAAGAGATTTTGGTATTTAACGCACATGTATGTATCATGTTAAAAAATTATACAAATCATTTTGAAAACCCTCATATATTATATTATTGATTCGTAGCAACGCAAGGACACTTTGCTAGTCCCATTCTATAATAAAGCAGTGATTACAATAAAAAAAAATATAAATGTCATAAAATAGTTCCGAATACAAACCTGCGAGCCCTGAGCGAAGACGTATTACACGTGGGTGCAACAGAGAACGGCAGTGACGTACTACTCGGTTAACTGGGCCGATACAAGCCCTCCGCAAGAACCGCAAGGTCATACGCCAGCCGCAGCCGAGAATGGGGGAAGCAGCGGGAAACCATTTCACCGCCTGAGGGGCGGCGGAAATCCATCCACCGTCGAGCGGAGAGCGGAGCCCGCCTGATCCTAGTCGCGCTCGTGAGTCCTCCTCCCCTTCGTTACCCTCTTTTGCAAGCGGATGATTCATCCCCCGATGCCCTTCTTGTGCGCGCGGCGCGCCCCTCCATTGGTAATGGCGGCTAGGATTTCTACTTACCTGCCGTTAGTTGAGGGATTGAGGAGCCGGAGGGAGGGAGGATGCGCTCGCATGTTTGTTGGAACTGAATTTGGGTATTTGAAAGAGGACGGCCGGTACCGCGGGATTCTTCTTTCGGTAATTGTAACGAGTTCAACTTATTGCTTGGCGAGCAGGAGTTTATTTGTAGGTAAAATATTCCGAGGGCAGAGATTTTGAGATGCCATCAGTTTCTTCCTTGACTCGTCGTTTGGTAAATAGATCCACGAAGCGAGAAAAACATGCATTACATTTCATGTTCTTTCTTTGCCCACAAGATTATTTAATTGTCTGTTGCTATCTAGTATTCTTTGAGCCAAACGCTAAGCAGTATTGAAATGTGTGTTTGTAGAGGGATCTGGTAGCTCAGCTGCCTCGGCATTGCGTGCTCACTATGGTTGCTGGAGAAACCAATTCGAAGAGGCAAATCAGTGAGGAATGCATCATAAACTGCCTCCCAGGAGATGTCATCGAGCGGTTATTTTTGAGGCTTCCAGTGAGCACTCTGTTGAGGTGTGTTGGTGTCTGCAAGCACTGGCAGGACTTCATCCGGGATCCCTATTTTGTTGCATCACACCTCCAGAACGCGCACCGACATGCCCTTCTGTTCTTCCCGCAAGGTTTAGTTTCAGGAAAGCCCTACCCTAGTGAAGGTATCCTAATTGATGAAGCATGGTCACCGTCTATATATGCAGTGCCGGTGATCGGGCCTGATGATTTCGTTTTTGGTTCGTGCAATGGCCTTCTTGGCTTATACACAAAAACATCAACAATCAAGATCGCTAACTTTGCAACCGGTGAATGTATGCATATTGAGAAACCTGACAAGAATGCAAGAGGTCATCACTTCTCTTTCTACAGCTTTGGATTTCATCCCGTGACAAAAGAATACAAGATTACACACTTCCTTGGTGACACTGAGGGTCGCCACCGTTGTAAAGATAACTTCAGTGTCATTCAAGTTTACACCCTTGGTGATGAGAAATGGAAAGATATCCCAACACCAGAAGCTCTTAGCTTGGACACAGTGAGAAACTCTGGGGTTGTCAATGTCGATGGCACAATGTATTGGTTGACTGAAGATAAGACGGCTAGCTGGCAGCACGCAGTTATGTCCTTTGATCTCAGGGAAGAAAGTTTTGCAATGATACAACTGCCAGCAGAACGTGAAGATCATGACGATTTTGGTCCTCGTAAGTTCTGGATCAGAGATATAGATGGGAAATTATGTATAGTAACTGCTCAAACCAGTCGTTATGATTCCAGAAATCTTCTTGGTGAGCTGCAGATCTGGACACTTGATAACTCAGTAGAGCAAAGGTGGAGCCAGAAGCACAATGTTAAGAACCCACCAAATTACATTCCGGGTCCACATTTTGTTCACAGAGATAGGATCCTTACACAGAGCTACAGCAGCGTAGGTTCGTGTGAGTTGATCGGTGAGAACATTGAGATTAGCTTTAGTATGATGGCAGAGCTGTTAGATATCAGACCCCGCAGGCTGTACAACATGCAGTCCTACATCTGTGTGAAGTCGCTTGTATGTTTAGATGTATACAAGAAGGCTGACATTGTGCGTAGACAAAAACAGCAAGTAGGCTGGCAATTGAAGAAGTGGGAGGCATGGGAGAATGAGCTTCACGAGGTAGAGAAGTTGCGGAGCAACATCAACAAACAGGAGCATGATTTATCCGTATGATGGACAAACCTTATTCGCCTTGATGAATACTGCTTTTTTTTAAGATTCGACGAATTGCTAACTTGCCATTTGTAGGAAATCGCAGGAATAATAATTAAAATGTATCAGTATGTGGTGGAGGAGTCACATGCCATATCTGAACGTGTACGCACTGAACTCAATCAGGTGTTGCAGCACAAGCCAGAAACTCGTAATCAGGTAATTCTCTACTGAAATGATAGACTGGATGCTACCATAAGTTTCGCGTTTTAGTTTGAAGCATTAGTATTTATTTCAGTCCAAACACATAGTAATATTTAAAGTGTGTTGTAACTAGTGTGTTAACATGTGTCCAATAGCCAAGGTTCCTCCGGCGGCTTAATTGGGTGGAACAGAAACGGGACACAGAGGAGTTAATTTCGCGTTCAAGTAAGTTGAGCGGCAGGGGTCAGGTACAGTGTGCTTGCATTTATGATTTCCTAGCCAACATTATTTATGACTGTTGTTTTTTCTAATTTGACAAATGTTGGCTTTCCTATAGGCCATTTGGCAGGCACGGGATAATATCTCTAGTATTTTAAGAAGTCATATGCTGGATCAGGTGAACTTTCAATGGCTTCTAACTTCTACACTATCGGTGTTCTTTGCTAGTAGTTGTTACTTGGTCTTTTCTGTGACTGGCTACTCTTCTTTGCCATAATAACTAAGGCACTTAACTTATCTTGAAAATAAGCAACTTAGCTGTGTTCCCTCTATTCATATAAATGAATGACTTCCCCACTTGTGATTTATTTCCATGACAACTTAATCTTACACAATGCAAACCCAAGATTGATATAGAGGTGCATGCATTTGCCTTTCATGTTTACCGGAATACGCTATATTATTGAACATGCTAAGCATAGTTGTGCTAATTGAGCACTGAGACTTTTTTTTAGCATAAGTAATTCTAAGATTAAGCAACGAGCTTGGAGATCTAAATCAAGTAATATTGTGAGTGGCAAATAAGATTATTGTCATATTGGTTACACATTTCCGTATTTCATTTTTATTGTTCTGGTACGAGTTATCTTCCTGAAAATTTAACAACATTTGAGCCGCTTATTTCCTGTTATAGAAGTACGATGAGGATACCTGATAAGTCTCTCTTTTTTTTTATCAGGATGTCCCTAGACACCAGGGATGAAAGTTGCAGACACTTCTTGTATTTGATATTCTTCTGATCCATATCCACTTTTGGCAGGGTAAATCAACTGTTAACGTTTCTTCCACTGATGATAAGAAGGATGAAGAAGTGAACCTTCCATCTTGAACTTATCTTTCTGGGGTTCTTCTTGTTCCTGCTTGAATTTCATCCCGGGTTTTTCTTAACTTCTTCTACGAGGATCTTGCTCCCTCGAATTGCACTTTCAGCCTTTCAGTTTCTAGTTTTCTTGCCATCGCATTGCACTTTCAGCAATGAGTGCAACAGTCTAGTTTTCTTGCCATGCCTGAAGCAGAAACAAACGTTTAATTTTCTGAACACGCTTTAAGCAGTTTGCCATGTTCAAAAACTTGAGATGCAGCAAAGGCCATACTGGCTTTTCTATTCTATTATTATTGTAAATTAATACTGTATCTACCAACGTCTATCCGGACTCCTGATTCAACCATCGTCCCCTGATGTAATTTTGAACGCATTTTTTCATTCCTGTCCTTTGCAGCGGAGACTCGAGAGTATACAAATGGCGCAGATTATACTAGGTACAAAAATATCAGACTTTACGTGTTTTCTTAGAGTATAAGGCAACTCCGGCCTCCGTTCAAAGACAAGATAAAAATAAATGTGTAGCCAACTGTCGAGCCGACTTTCTTTTGTTGAGATCTACCAAACATGGTTGCAAAATTCAGATTTTCTTTTTTGTGATGAGTACAGATTTTACATCTAAGGGCATGTACTATGGGAATCGCTTAGTTAGATGCTTAACCAAATTAGAAAAAATCCTCAAAGTTGTTCTACCGACTAAGCGGCTCAGTCCTCCAACGGCCAGCGCTAATACGAGTTGCTAGCTATCGCTAATAAAACAGCCTCCGATGGATAAAAAGGGGTCCTAGCGCCCGACGTTTAGTCTGGCGTCGACGCTGCCAGGAATCTTGGGATCGGGAGGGATTTGGGCCTAACGGCCAGGAATCTGGTCCTAGCGTCGCTTGTTAGCGCTCGCGTTAAACTTGCCCTAATGGATACAAAAGTTTGTACTAATTTCTGTGCAACAGAAGAAAAAAAACTTTAACCCCTGGGTATGATTCCTCGTGGGCTATATGTTGTTATAGGTAGGGCTATATGTTGTTATAGGTAGATGAAACGAAAAACCCTGTTTAATTCAGTCCCAATGAAGATTTGATTTGGATGGACTGGTTGCGTACTCGCTAGTCTTGCCACCAAGTGAGCGCTTGGTTTCTTGCGCAACAGAAAAAGAGCACATTCCATAATGCATGGTTGAGCACAGGGCAGCTTTGTAATCCTAAGAGCAACTCTAGCAAATACGGTAAATACACTAAAACTATATAATAACCACTAGTTTTTAGTTTGACGCAAAGAAATACCCCGAGCAGATCCCGTAAACTCATGGTCTGTGGAGAAACCCTCCCCCTGGCCTGGCCTCTACATACGAGGGCTGCGCGGACAATCTGAGTGCGGCTTGTAGCCGTTGAGTCGTTTGCGTGGGAGGGACATTTTACCTCCACCCTTTCCCTCGTCTACGCCGCCGCCACCACTGATCTCTCCCCCACTAGCTCTACGGTGCTGCCGCCAACCGGATTCGAAGCCATGGATATTAGTGAGCGTCCACCAGTCGTTGGTGAGGTCGTGTCGCCTCAACCCCAAGCCCCATCGTTGGATTTGGTGCTGGTTCCTCGACCGCTGGATCGGTGGCCCAGATGATTGACGCCGCAGGCAAGTTGAAGAGGAAGCGGTTAGGCAATCACGTCGTCCCGCCATGCGGTGGTGCTTCGCTGCACTTCACCCCGCCGGAGTCAATCGCCATCGCCCCGGCGCCCAAGCAGCGTGCGCGCGCGACCGGCGGGGGACGAGAAGAAGACGAAGCAGGCGATGAACCAGGGCTCCACCTCCTTCCGTTGCGGCTCCGTCCTCTCGCGATATCATCCACGGACTTGGTAAGTTGTTTTTTGTGATGAATATGTGAGTTCGTTGTTTAACGCAAAACTATTATAGCGTTTGATTGAATATTGATCACACTGTTCATAAAAATATTGAAATCATGGTTTTATGGTTTGCAGGATCTATTCCGCACGAGTTGTTTTCGAACTGTAAAAATGATTTATAGTTCTCGTGTTTACTATATCTGCTTAGAGATGCTCTAAGAGCAAAGGAGGATCACGAACCTGTTTAACCGCGAGTCCGTAGCAAAAGCGTATTTCCAGTGACTTTGTTTTTAGCGAAGACGTATTTCCATGACTGGAACTGAGAAAGGAAGTGACGTAGTATTCGGTTAACTGGGCCGAACCTGGGCTTCCGCACGGTAGTACTACACTACGTCACTACCTGCCTCTCTACTCTCTTGTTCCTCCTCGGCGAAACCGAAACCCCGGAACTGCCAACCGCAACCGAGGATGGGGGAAGCGGCGGATAATGATTTCACCTCCTGAGGGGCGGCGGGGAATCCATTATCCATCCACCGTCAAGCGGAGCGCCCTTGCGTCGCGGCGACCGCGGAGTTCGAGGTCCTATTCCTGCTCGTGAGTGTGAGTCCTCCCATCGATTTCCTCTTTTTACCTGCGGATGCCCTTGTTGTGCGCGCTCCTCCACCCGTAATGGTGGCTAGGATTTCTAGTTATCTGCCGCTATTTGAGAATCTGAGGCGCCGGACGGAAGGCGCGCGCGCATATTCGTTGGATTTGGCAGTGCAGTTATTAGACTGAATTCGGGTATTTGAGAGAGGACGATACCATCAGAGTGTCTTCTACCGCGGGTTTAATATTGTTTTTGTATGTCCAACTTATTGCTTGGTGAGCAGAATTTTATTTGTAGGTAAAATATTTCGAGGGCAGAGATTTTGTGATGCCATCAGTTTCTTCCTTAATTACATATTTTTGGTAGAAAGATCTGGGAAGCGAGACAAACTGCATACATTTCGTGTTGTTTCTCTGGCCACAAGATTGTTTAATTGTCTGTTTGTGTCGAGTACTAGTTCTTGAGCCAAACTCTAGGCAGTATGCCCTATCTCATTTATTGAAATGTGTGTTTGCAGAGGGAAATCAATTCACTATGGTTACTGGAGAAACCAATTCAAAGAGGAAAATCAGTGAGGAATGCATCATAAACCGCCTCCCAGGAGATGTCATCGAGCGGATATTTTTGAGCCTTCCAGTGAGCACTCTGTTGAGGTGTGTCGGTGTCTGCAAGCACTGGCACGACTTCATCCGGGATCCCCAGTTTGTTGCATCACACCTCCGGAACGCGCACCGATATGCCCTTCTGTTCTTCCCGCAAGGTTTAGTTTCAGGCGAGCCCTACCCTAGCGAAGGTATCCTGATTGACGAAGCATGGTCACCGTCTATATATACAGTGCCGGTGATCGGGCCTGATGATTTTGTATTTGGTTCGTGCAATGGCCTTCTTGGCTTATACACAAAGACATCAACAATCAAGATAGCTAACCTTGCAACCGGTGAATGTCTGCATATTCAGAAACCTGCCAAGAATGTAAGAGGTCATCACTTCTCTTTCTACAGCTTTGGATTTCATCCCGTGACAAAAGAATACAATATTACACACTTCCTTGGTGATACTGAGTGTCGTCACCGTTGTAAAGACAACTTCAGCTTCATTCAAGTTTACACCCTTGGTGATGAGAAATGGAAAGATATCCCAACACCACAAGCTCTTAGCTTGAACTGTGTGAGAAACTCTGGGGTTGTCAATCTTGATGGCATAGTGTATTGGTTGACTGAAGAAAAGATGGCTAGCTGGCAGCACGCAGTTATGTCCTTTGATCTCAGGGAAGAAAGTTTTGCAATGATACAACTGCCAGCAGCACGTGAAGATCATGATTATTTTGGTCCTCGCAACTTCTGGATCAGGGATATAGATGGGAAATTATGTGTAGTAACTGCTCAAACTGGTCGTTATGATTCCAGAATTCTTCATGGTGAGCTGCAGATCTGGACACTTGACAACTTGGCAGAGCAAAGGTGGAGCCAGAAGTACAATATTAAGAACCCACCAAATTACATTCCAGGTCCACATTTTGGTCACAGGGGTAGGATCCTCACACAGAGCAGTATCAGCGTAAGTTCCTACGAGTTGATTAATGAGAACATTGAGATTAGCTTGAGTAAGATGGAAGAGCTGTTCGATCTCAGCCCCCGTAGGCCATACAACATGCAATCCTACATCTGTGTGAAGTCGCTTGTATGTTTAGATGTATACAAGAAGGCTGGTATTGTGCGTAGACCCAAACAGCAAGTAGGCTGGCAATTAAAGAAGTGGGAGGCATGGGAGAATGAGCTTCGCGAGGTAGAGAAGATGCGGAGCAACATCTACAAACTTGAGCATAAAATATTTGTATGTTGGCCAGACTTTATCCGCCTTGATGATTACCCTTATTTATAAGATTTGACAAACTGCTAACTTGCCATTTTGTAGGGAGTTATAGATAAAATGGTTAAAATGCATCAGTTGTTGGTGGATAACTCACATGCCATATCTGAACGTGTACGCACGGAACTTAATCAAGTGTTGCAGCACAAGCCAGAAAATCCTTATCAGGTAATTCTCACTGAAATGATAGAATGGATGCTACCATACGTTTCACACTTCAGTTCAAAACATTAATATTTTTTTGAGTCCAAACGTGTAATAATATTTAAAGTGTGTTGTAACTAGCGTGTTATCATGTGTCCAATAGACAAGATTTCTCCGGCGGCTTAGTTGGGTGGAACAGAAACGGGACAAGGAGGAGTTAATGTTGCGTTCAAGTAAGATGAAGGGCATAATTCAGGTACAGTGTTCTTGCATTTATGATTTACTGGATAACATTATTTATGACTGTTGTTGAAATATGCCAAATGTGACAAAAGTTGACCTTCATATAGGCCATTAGTCAGGCGCAGGATAACATCTATAGTATTACAAGAAGTCATATGTTGGATCAGGTAAACTTTTTCGTGGCTTCTAACTTCTACGTTATCTGTGTTTTCTACTAGTTGTTGATTCTTTTGTGACTTACTGGTCTTGTTTGCCATAATAACTAAGTCAATTAACTTATCTTGAGAAATAAGCAACTTAGCTGTGTTCTCTCTATTCATATATATATGAATGACCTCCACTTGTGATTATTTTCCATGACAGACGTAGACCTTGCAAACCCAACATGCATATGGTGGTGCATGCATTTCCGTTTTCATGTTTGCTGGAATAGGTTGTACTCCCTCCAGTGAGAAAATGACGCAAAACTACCACATTTGGGGCTAAGGTGACAATCCTTCACAAAAAAACTACCGAAAAACATGCATTTTGGTGGGTTTTTGGTCACTTTGCCTCAAATGTGGTGGTTTTGCGTCATTCACTCCTCTCCAGTCCATATTAATGGACTCAACTTTTTATAGATTCATTTGAATCTAGTTAACTATTTAGACTAGATACATTCGTATCTAGACAAAGTAAGGCCATTAATATGGACCGGAGGGAGTACTAGTAAGCCTGTGCAAACACGGTTTGACTGGTTTGGCCGGTTTGGGCTAGTTCAAATTTTTGTACTAATTTCAGAGTTTGGATTTCATTTGTGAAGGAAAATGAACTAGAGTGCAACCAGCCGGTTTGACTGGTTTGGCCGGTTTCAATTTTTGCACACCCCTAAGTACTAGTATGGTACATGCTGAGCATAGTTGTGCTAATTGAGCACTGAAACTTTATTTAGCATAATTAATTTTAAGATTAAGTGACAAGCATGGAGTTCTAAAGAAAAGAATATTTTGAGTGGCAAAGAAGATTATCAGTCTTATTGGTTTCAAATTTTCGTATTTCATCTTGTTCTGGTACGAGTTATCTTCTTGAAAATTTAACAACATTGAGCCGCTTACTCCCTTTTAGAGAAGAACAATGGGGACATCTGTTTTATTGGATGTCCCCGAAGGGACACAGTGGGGATATCTGATAAGTCTCTTTTTTTATCGAACTGTTCCTAGACACATGAGATGAGAGTCGCAAACACTTCTTCTATTTGATATTCTCATCCATATTCACCTTTGGCAGGGTATTTCACTTCCTGACATTTCTTCCACCGACGATAAGAAGAACGAAGAAGAGAACATCCCGTGTTGAACATGCTTTCCTGGGCACTTCTTATTCCTGCCTGAATTTCGCCCCCACCCCAAGGGTTTTGTTAACTTATTCTACAAGGTGGATTGGATGTATGCAACCATCAACGATTTGTCATTTTGCTCCATCAGTTGCTAGACATTACACTCCACTTTCATGTTACTAGTTTTTTGAAATGTTCTGCGTTGAGATCCAACTGGATTTGTGGCCTCGCCTGGAACAAAAAGGTTTAATTTTCGAAGAATATTTTAATCAGTTTAGCATGTTCAAAAAAAAAGAGATGCTGTATACTACTTCGTGCTGGCTTTATGTGCTATTCTTTTCCCTGGGGCAGTTGCTACTGTGAATTAATATCTACCAGATACTCATTTATCCGAGCGCCAGATTCAACCATAGTTCCCTAATATACTTTCGAATGCAGAGTCTCATGCAGTAATGTTCTTTGCAGCAGAGAACAAAAACATTTGGAAACGTGAAGCCCGAGAGGATACAGCTGTACTAGAAATTATGCCGCGAAAACTGCACTCAAGAGTGTTTTTTTGAAGAATCTGAATTTTTATAGCATTCATGTTCATGTCTAGCATATGTTTGAGAAGCTTCATGCATACTCCAAGACATGAAAAATAAAACTTGATGCTAAATAATGCGTTTTTCGAAGCACCAAATTTGTTTATCTATACTTGTCATACAAAACTTATTCTTTGTCCATAACTAAACATAGAACATGAACATCTACATGCTTAATTATTTTTTGCAGGGACACTGGGAACATCATTTTTTTCAACCAAGAGCATATGCTCCCGAGAGTCGTTTTGAACATCATTTCTTTGAGGTCAATCCGCCGTACAAACCTGGCTTTGGATGATAAGCCAAGAGAAAAAGAGACGCCCAATTATTTCAAACAGTGCCATTTAAATTGCTAGTTAGTCCTATGAACTGAGCCTTGTAGGCGGAGGCCGAAGTGTAGGAACCTGAGTGAGTAAAGCTTCATGATGAGTCTCTAGTATCCTCGATAAGGTGCACTTGCAAGGTGTAGTGGTAGTGCCAAAGAGGTGCAAAGTCCTCAGGATGGGTAACCGAGAGCCCATTGGAGAAGCCAACTTGTTGGACCCAAGCGTTGTGGCACGAACCACCCATTTCTTGTTCTTGGATAGACTATTAATGGAGGGAGCAAAGGTCTTGGGGCTGATCCCATCCACCCAAGACACGTGCTAGAAGGAGGCCATCTTGCCATCCCCGATAGTGACTGTGTCGTCATGCCATAGAAGAACTCCATGTCCTTCTTGGTACATGGTAACTCGATGCCCACCCAAGCATGGTCCGGCTCTGTCCATTCAAGCCAGGGCCACTGAAGGGGTAAGGCACGAGAGAATTTGTGAAGATTGAGGACACCAAGATCCCCAAACAAGGTGGGGCGGGACACATCGGTCCATTTTATTTTGCATTTCCCACCGGAGGCTTTGTCGGTACCGGCCCAAAGCCAAGCGCGGATCAACTTTTGGATGGCAAGGAGGAAATCCTTCGGGACATCGAGGATGGTGAGAACGGATATAATGTGTTTTGTGGAGGTACACCATCTCACAACACTATGGTGTTTCTCGTGGTGTTAGTACAACTAACAAGATATCGAAGAGCTGGTTACTGTCTACAAGCTTGGGTATTTTCTCCCACCGTAGTGACAAGCTATTGGAGATGTTCTTGGAAGCAACTTTGCGGGTTCAATTGTTGTGAGTTCTTCCTCTTTGGCGCCACCTTTCTTATCGTTTAAACTTTAACCTGGTGAAAATTCAATGAAATGTAGGAACTTCTGGTTGGAGAATTTGAACTCTTGAGATATGGAAAATTCTAAGAGCTTGTTTGGCTCCCATCATTTGGGGCTAGAACCAAAGAATTTATTTGTGAAAGAATTAGTCTGTTTGGCTGCCACGGAATTGATTATGGAATTCATTTGCAAATTCTATGGTTTTCTTTTTATGTCTAACCTTAATTCATTTTGGTACTCTGTCATTTCTGTGGAATTGCCCAAATGAAATGATATCATCTGTGTCATTTCATTTCAGTTCTCCCTCTTTGGCGCCACCCTCTGATGCTGAACAACGTGACTGAACCTTGGGAAGGGCTGTCCGCCCTTTTAGCTAACTTCTCACACTTCTCCCCCTCAAGAAAAAAATGTGACTGAAGGCTTTTCCGGGCCTGGCCAGCGGAGTCTAGGTTTGTTCTCTCGGGAAGGGCCGTCCTGGGCTCGTGTCGTCTGCTTGCTGTTGGGCTGTTTTTTTTTGGAAATGGGCGTTTTATTACTTAACAGTAAGGTTACACCTGGCCTCTGCATAGCTAGGATGCACACAGCCGATCAATCACACAGTTTCGGACCATGACAATAAAAACGGGATTACAAAATAATGTAAATGAAAACACAGTTCTCCAAACTAGCTAAGGAAGATCTATCCGCAGCGGTTGCTGTCATCCATGCCGGGAGAAGATATATCGCGCCGTATCCTCCAGCCGCCTACAGCCCTCCGCAAACAACTCGCGGAACTCCATTCGTTGTAGTGAAGTCCATGATCGGAGGACACCCGTAGCTCGATAGATAACCTGCAAGGGAGAAGATACAACATTATTAAAAATCTTGTCATTTCTATATAGCCAAAGCGACCAAATAATGGCAAGCGCTCCCACCCTAAATAAAGTCTCATATTTATCCTCAATCACATTCATCCAGTTGCCAAATACATTGACTACCGATCTAAGAGGAGATAAACCAGAGGCTATTTGGATGATTGACCATATAGCACGAGCAAATTTACAATAGAAGAATAAATGACGTGTTGTCTCATTATGATGACAAAATACGCATTCAGTTCTACCATGCCAATTCCTCCTAACAAGATTATCTTTTGTGAGAATCACCCCTTTACGGAGATACCAAGCGAATATCTTCGTTTTAAGGGGTATCCTTATTTTCCAAATTTTACTATTGTCATCGACTGGAATATTAGATTGGATCAAAGCTCTATAAAATGAATCAACAGAAAATTTACCACTGTGTAGTAATTTCCATTTGAATTCGTCCATTCCCTCAGATAGTTGTATCCTGGATAATCTCACTAAAAGATTATTCCAAGACACCAGTCTAGGACCTAAGAGACTTCTTCTGAAAGACACATTAGGAGGATTGGTTTCCATTACCTCAGCGAGAGTATCCCCTTTGTGCCTAACAATTGAGTATAGAGCTGGATATTGTTCACGAAGAGAATTTTGGCCAAGCCATTTATCTTCCCAGAACCTAATCTGTGAACCATCCTTAATATTAAAATTGCCAAACCAGAAGAAATGCTTTTTGGAAGCCATTAGCCCAGCCCAAAAGTGTAAGTCATCTGGTTTCCAAACCAGTTTAGACACCGCTTTTGAGCCAACATATTTCCTCCATAGAATGGTTTGTCATACCCCTTCTTCGGTAAGAAGTTTGTATAACCATTTACCCAGTACTGCGGTGTTTTTGACTTTTTAATCATGTATGCCCAATCCACCATATTCTTTGGGTCGGCAAACAATATTCCATTTGGCCAGTCGATATTTCTTTTTCTCACTATCCCCCTGCCAAAAGAATCTTGAGCGGAAATAGTCCACTTTTGACAAGACACCTTTTGGTAACTGGAAGAATGAGATCATATACAGTACCATGTTGGTGAGTACTGAATTAATGAGTACCAGTCTGTAGGGGTTCGTAGCATGGAAAACAAAAAAATTCTATCGCATACAAACAAACAAGCCAAGATCTATCTACTAGATTGTAGCAACGAGTCGATGGAATAACTTACCCTCGAAGATTCCAAAGCGGTTAACGAGAGCAGATTCTCGTGGGTGATGTAGTCGTACTCTTTCCGATCTCAAGATCGCGTAGACGATCCTTCCGGCGCCACGTTCCGGCAGCGCTCCCGCAGTCGGTCACACGTTCGGTACTCGACGAAGACCTTCCTCTCCCTTGTTCCAGCAGGCAGCGGAGGTTGTAGCACTCTCCTCGCGATTTCGGCAGCACAACGGCGTGGTACCGGAAGTAGAGGGGAGATCTCGCAGGGCTTCGCCTTAAGCCGGAGCGAGTATGGTGGAGTATGAGAGAGCTATTAGTGGTCTAGGGTTTAGACACACCAATTAGAAGGCTATAAACCGAAGGCTAGTGCAATTAGAAGCTCTAAACCAAAACGGCTCTAAACCAGAGGCTTTGGCTAGGGTTTAGATTAGAGGATAGGAACTTGTGTGTCTAGAGGAGGAGGCCCTGCCCCTCCTTTTATGGGTGGAGAGGGCCGGCGGCCAAGGGGAGGGAGGGGAGTCCCTCCCCAACTCGGCCTAGGTGGTGCGCAGGCTTGGAGAGGAGGGACTCCTCCCCAAAGTCGGTTTCAACCTCCTCTTGCTTGTTTCCCACAATTTCCTGTTTTAGCCGTTTGACTTTCAAACTGGCCATTTGACTTTTCAGTTTTAGGATTCAATTTAATCCTTTATTTGGAACAGCGAGAACACTTAGTACATGATGCAATCATTCCAATATGTAATGACACATTCATGTACCCCTTCCCCCCCGGAGTGCCGGACATTCCGGAACCTTCTAGAACATTCCCGATGAAAACACCGGAAACATTTCCGAACTCCGAAACGGGACTTTCCTTATATGAATCTTATTCTCCGGACCATTCCGGATCACCTCGTGATATCCCGGATCCCATCCGAGACTCCGAACAACATTCGGTCTCTTTCTCATAATACCATAACTACTCAAACAACGTCGAATCCTTAAGTGTGTCTCCCTACGGTTCGTGAATTATGCGGACATGATCGAGACACTTCTCCGAACAATAACCAATAGAGGAATCTGGAAATTCATATGGCTCCCACATATTTCTACGATTACTTTGCGATCGAATGAACCACTTACATACGATACCAATTTCCCTTTGTCTCACGATAGTTTACTTATCCGAGGTCAGGATCGTCGGTATCTCTGCATACCTAGTTCAACCTCGTTACCGATAAGTACTCTTTTCTCGTTCCCGTGATATGTGATCCCTTGTGAGCCAGTCACATGCTTGCAAGCTAATTGGATGACATTCCACCGAGAGGGCCCAGAGTATATCTATCCGTCATATGGATGGACAAATCCCACTCTTGATCCATGTGTTTCAACCAATACTTTCTGAACACTCAATGCCACCTTTATAGCCACCCAGTTACGGTGTGGTGTTTGATGTCATCAAAGCATCCATCCGGCAAAGGTGATATGCATGATCTCATGGTCGAAGGAATTAGGTTACTATGTATCAGAAAGCATATAGCAATTGAACTATTTAAAATGACTTGATCTTTATGCTACGCTTATCTATAGGAGTATGTCCATCACATCATTCTCCTAATGATATGATCCTGTTGTTAATAACATCTCTATGTTCATGATCAGGAAACCATGATCATATATTAACCAACAAGCTAGTTTAACAAGAGGCTTTACTAGGGACTCTTATTTTAGTTTACAAATCACACAAGTATTAATGTTTCCGGTTAATACAATTATAGCATGGTATGTAAACATTTATCATAAGTGTGAAGATATGATAATAACCACTTTATTATTGCCTCTTGGGCATATCTCCAACAGTCTCCCACTTGCACTAGAGTCAATAATCTAGTTTCAAACCTTTGTGTATTCAAAACCTATGGCTTTCCGGTGTTGTATGTACACGATTGCTAGTGGTCAACTGATCTCCGGATCTGACACTTCCAGGTCCGTGTGTAATTGCATATCTTTGCGTCTCTACGCATCACTCATTCTCTAATGAGATGGCTTTGTATAAATTTGGTCTTTCGGTGTGACCTTTAGCTCTTTGGGGTTAAAACATGTTGATAATATTGTCGCACAATATATCTTCATAGTATTATCCCACTGTGAACTACACCTAGTTTGATAACAAACTACTTGACACAAATGCCCTCTTTTGCTGCTAAAATAGCAGTCATATACTCAGCCTTTTGTTGTAGTATCTGTCACAATGTCTTAACTTTGGAACTCATCCAAATCCATTATGGAACTTACTTTCCACTATATTGTGCCACCCTTAGTTTAGATTGAGATAAACTTAATTTGTAGTTTGTGACAAAACTAGTATCAATGTAGTACTTTTACAATGAACTAACCATCTATTTGTCACTTCTACAAATATTATACTCTTAGTTCTTCCAAAAGATCATAAGAATATCCTTACTATTGTCCAATGATCATCTTACGAATCATTCTGGTATATGCTCACAACATTTACAGCATAGGACATATCTGGATTTGTACATATCACAGTATGATTGATATAAATATTCTTTGTGATTTCATACATCAAGTATCAATCTATACTTGATTATTTGTTTCACTTTACCAAATGTCAATACACTTGAATATATCATCAACATTGAACTCATTCAATCCTTTCTGTGCGACAAGAACCTCTCTTGTAGTTTTTATATTGAACTCATTCAATATCTTGTCTATGTACTTCTGGCACAACCATATTAGCGTCTATTGATGCCAAATATTTGGGTTTTGCCTAAGTCTTTCATCGGGATGAAATTCTTAATATGTGTTAATAAAAGATACATTATTTCCAATCAACAATATGTCTTCCACATAATGTATTAGAAACATGTCTTAGCGCTCCCACTTAATTTCTTGCAAATGCAAGCATCTTCATCGTCTCTAATGAACTTTTAAACTCCTCTAAAAGTTTCATCACAGTGAAGATTCCAACTCCGCGATGCTCACTTTAACCATTGAAGTTTGCATATGCTTTTAGCATCCTTTGAATTAACAAAACCCTATGGACCGTGTTATGTACATGTCCTAGGTAACGATTCTATTAGAAGAACTTGTTTTGTTTATTCAACTACCATATAACAAATTATATGTAGTGGTTGCTACATTAATCCGTCTAGACTAAATATCACTATGAAAGATCAAATCTTGTCATAGTCAACCTTTGAACATTGTTGTGAACTCTTTCCCAATATGTCGACTACTTCATAGATGTGAAACATCCATGTCTATTTCTTTATAGATCCAAACACAACTGTAAGGTCTTACACCTTTCTCGAGGGTCCTTCAAGTTCAAAACTTGATTTCTCGTGCATGGAACTATCACGGATTTTATGGCTTCAAGCCATTTGACGGAGTCAGGGCTCATCATCGCTTCTTTGCATGTAGTCGGATCATTATTGTTAAATAATGATTTAACTCTCAAATCTTGGTATTTGATTGTTCATCCGACCTACTTGTTTCAATAGGAACTTAGATCTCCGTGACCACAACCTTTGAAGTACGCGAGCCATGAGCATTGTTTGCTAACTCCGGAACACTTTTCGGCGCTGCGCAACTTTGCACATATAGCTAAGGTTCTTTTAACCTTATCAAAGTTCTATTGTCCTCCCACTTAACTTTTCACGAGAAATTCCTTCTCAAAGAAACTTAATGTTCTAAGCAACAAACACTTTTGTCTCCGGTGTTTATGGAGGAATACTTAACAGTTATACAAAGACAGGTTCATCCGACTTTGGTTGCACACATCTTTCTTATGCATAGCATACCAATGTTTTAAGAAAGGACTACTTGAGTTTTATCCCAAACCATAACTTGATATGGTGTCATTTCAACGGATTATGATGGAGCTCTTTTCAGTGGAAAAACGGTAATCTCTAAAGCTTTTAATCTTTAAAATATAATGGCAGTTTTATGAATTATACCTTTGATCTAACCATGTCAAACAAGGTTTAATTACATATCTCGAACGTTCCATACTCTTATGGTGTTTCGGAAATGCAAATCCACGGAATGATTCCTTAAATCTTAGGTATTATGCTAAACTTGTAACTTAAATATCTTCCTTTATGATCTTATCATACACTATTCATATTCTTGTTACAATGATTTTGCACTTCATCTTGAAAGTCTTTGAACTTTTCAAGTGTTTCATACTTTATCCTTATTAAGTAAATATTCATATATTCACTCAAATTTTCGGAGAAAGCATATGAAGTTGAAATTCATCGCTCTTGACTACACATAATGGACTTTGTACAACAATATGTACAAGTTCAAATAAGCTAGTCATTCGTTCCCTTTTGGCCTATGAACTAAGTTTTAATTATCTCTAGGAAAGTTTCACAAGCGTTATTTGATCAAAATCAAAAGACTCCAAAATTCCATCCACATGGAGTTTCTTCATGTTTTCTTTCCAATATAATTTAAACGGCGATATCACTTCCTAAGTGATATTTCAATCAATTTGTCTTTCGACATTTTTAGCACTAGTTTTATGGATGTGATTTCTCCAACGAGATTTGTGAATCATCCATCTTTTATGAATTACGGAAATTATTTGAACAACCCTTTTGTTCTCATAATACCTGATAAACAAATCTTGAAGGGAAGCTTTGATGTTTAACGAGCAACACAATAACCCTTTATTTGTTCTCGATGAACATCATCACATATTCTTTTGCTAGTTACTTAGGCCATTGTAGTTCATGAATTGTGTTGTTTCGTATGACGATTCACACCAACAAATTCAGTATCAAATACTTGAGAACCACATTGTTTAATAAGCAAAGAATATAGCCATAACATGTATATCATCTATATACTTAAGCTGAACAATTCTAGTCTTTTCCTTTCTGCCATATACTTATGAGATTTTCTTTCAATATTTCCTTTTCTGTTTGAAAGAATCTATCAACATCAATAGTGGAGTCATACATATGACACATAGTCCAAAACATGTATAGTTAAATACCAATGTCTTTGGACTTGCACTTTGAAGTAGATCACCATCATCAAATGTTTGGTGTTCTTTCAAATTCCTTTATTTAGTAATCTCTTGGTGTAGTAAACATTTTACCTACATCAAATATTCATCCTTATCATGGAATCGTCCATGATCAAACTACCTTTAGCTTATAAAGATGAATTACGAGTATAATGTTGCTATCCAAAACCTTTTGGAGGATTAGGACAACAAGTGTCTACAACCCTTTGCAAATTCTCATCAAAATATGAGAACATGAACTTTGCCATATTATACTCTATCATGTTGCAACCAAAACTTCGTTTCAGATATCACAATATCTTCCACACATCATGGTTTCTGAAACAACTCTTTCAGATCCTAGATAACCTTGATATTAAGACAATCCTTTGAATATCAAGAATCATGGATACAAACATGATACTCATACACTAACTCTTGGAATTGTCACTCTTGTTTTAATACCAATTATTAAACTTTCATGGAGTAACCGGAACTTACTGAAAGTTTGCAATAGGACTTTTATACTTTAGATTAACACTTCAAAACAATACGATACCAGTTCGTAAAGTAACTAACCAGAATTCTATAGTTCTATCATCTCAATTATAACTAAGCGCAAGGTGGTAAACGGATACCAATGACTACAACAACTATGCAAATTCACTTTGATTTAGTTTATGATAAATTGAGTTCTAATTAATAATTAAATTAATCTAGGTGAACTCCCACTCAAAACAATATCCCTCACATTGTTTTAGTGATCACACGAACCAAATCCACCACATCAAAACCAATCATCACGAGAGTTGACATAGCTTCAATGGCGAACAATCAACATGTTCATCATATCTCCTATATGACTCATGCTTTACCTTTCGGTGATCCGTGTTCCTGAGACCATGTCTGTACATGCTAGGCTCGTCAAGATCAAACCTTAGCTTCCGCATGAGCAAATCTGGCTTGCCCACGTTGTATACACTTGCGGAATCGAACACACCCGATCATCACGTGGTGCTTCGAAACAACAAGCTTTAGCAACGGTGCTAACTAAGATTGAACACTTTATGACTTGAAATTCATGTGCATGAGGGATCATCTTATAATGCTACCGTCGTCTACTAAGCAATACAAGATGCATAAAGGATTAACATCACATGCAATTCATAATATGTGATATGATATGGCCTTTCTTCTTTGTGCTTCCGATCTCCATCTTCTAGCACGAACATGATCTCCATCATCACCGACATTGCATCAAGGTCAATGATGCTTCTCCATGGTTGTCGTCCACCGGCTTCAACTATTACAACTACTTTGAATAGACACGCGGGTCTTAACAGAAATTAAAGACAACCATATGACTCCTGCCGGTTGCCGACTTACAATAAGGAACATTGCATACATCATATATAATCACAATCATGGCCATATCACATCACTGCACACCCCTGCAAAACAAAGTTAGACGCCTCTACTTTCTTTGCATATTTTACGTGGTTTGGGGCTTTCAATAAGTGTCGTTCTAACTTACGAACAAGAACCACAACATTGATACTAGTATTGTTGATCACCCGTTGTAAATTGGATCTTAACTATGCTAGGAGAAACAGGCATCCGCAAAGCCACTTATGCAATACAAGTTGCATGTCAAGCGTGGAGCAAGTCTCATGAACGATGTCATGTAAGGTTAGCCCGGGCCGCTTCATCCCAACATACCGCAAGATGCAAAGTACACAAGAAGCAATCGACAATAAAAGCATCAACGCCCACAATGACCATTGTGTTCTACTCGTGCAACAGATCTACATATAGACACGGCTCTGATACCACTGTAGGGTTTCGTAGCATGGAAAACAAAAAAATTCTATCGCATACAAACAAACAAGCCAAGATCTATCTACTAGATTGTAGCAACGAGTCGATGGAATAACTTACCCTCGAAGATTCCAAAGTGTTTAACGAGAGCGGATTCTCGTGGGTGATGTAGTCGTACTCTTTTCGATCTCAAGATCGCGTAGACGATCCTTTCGGCGCTGCGTTCCGGCAGCGCTCCCGCAGTCGGTCACACGTTCGGTACTCGACGAAGACCTTCCTCTCCCTTGTTCCAGCAGGCAGCGGAGGTTGTAGCACTCTCCTCGCGATTCCGGCAGCACAACGGCGTGGTACCGGAAGTAGAGGGGAGATCTCGCAGGGCTTCGCCTTAAGCCGGAGCGAGTATGGTGGAGTATGAGAGAGCTCCTCGGTGTTCTAGGGTTTAGACACACCAAGGAGGAAGTGCTAGAGCCGGCGGCTAGGGTTCCGGGGACCCCCAAGTCGGCGGCTAGGGCAAAACCCTAGGGGGTGGCGACGGCTATGGAGGGCTGCAGCTTCTAGGGTTTGAGGTGAGGGACTTGTGTGTGCTAGGAGGGAGCCGTGCCCCTCCTTATATAGGTGGAGGGGCCGGCGGCCAAGGGGGAGGGAGGGGAGTCCCTCCCCAACTCGGCTTGGAGGGGGCGCCGCCGGTTGGAGGAGGGATTCCCTCCCCAACTCGGTTTCCCACTTCCTCCTCTTTTCCTCTTTCCAAATTTAGCCGTTTGACTTTTCAATTTAGCTATTTGACTTTTCAAACTAGGATTTGAATTAATCCCTTATTTGGAACAGCGATGACACTTAGTACATGATGCAATCATTCCAACTTGCAATGACACATTCATGTACCCCTTCCCCTCCGGAGTGCCAGACATTCCGGAACCTTCTAGAACATTCCCTATGAAAACACCGGAATCATTCCCCAACTCCGAAACGGGACTTTCCTTATATGAATCTTATTCTCCGGACCATTCCGGATCTCCTCGTGATATCCCGGGTCCCATCCGAGACTCCGAACAACATTCGGTCTCTTTCTCATTCATTCCATAACTACTCAAACAACGTCGAATCCTTAAGTGTGTCTCCCTACGGTTCGTGAATTATGCGGACATGATCGAGACACTTCTCCGAACAATAACCAATAGAGGAATCTGGAAATTCATATGGCTCCCACATATTTCTACGATTACTTTGCGATCGAATGAACCACTTACATACGATACCAATTTCCCTTTGTCTCACGATAGTTTACTTATCCGAGGTTATGATCGTCGGTATCTCTGCATACCTAGTTCAACCTCGTTACCGATAAGTACTCTTTTCTCGTTCCCGTGATATGTGATCCCTTGTGAGCCAGTCACATGCTTGCAAGCTAATTGGATGACATTCCACCGAGAGGGCCCAGAGTATATCTATCCGTCATATGGATGGACAAATCCCACTCTTGATCCATGTGTCTCAACCAATACTTTCCGAACACTCAATGCCACCTTTATAGCCACCCAGTTACGGTGTGGTGTTTGATGTCATCAAAGCATCCATCCGGTAAAGGTGATATGCATGATCTCATGGTCGAAGGAATTAGGTTACTATGTATCAGAAAGCATATAACAATTGAACTATTGAAATGACTTGATCTTTATGCTACGCTTATCTATAGGAGTATGTCCATCATATCATTCTCCTAACGATATGATCTTGTTGTTGATAACATCTCAATGTTCATGATAGGGAAACCACAATCATTTATCAACCAACAAACTAGTAATGTATAGAGGCTATACTAGGGACTTCAATTTAAGTTTACAAATCACACAAGTATCAATGTTTCCTTGTTAATACTATTATAGCATGAATGTAAACATTTATCATAAACACAAAGATATAATAATAACTACATTTATTATTGCCTCTAGGGCATATCTCCAACACATGTAGCCAAACCTGCTGCAGCTCAAGCTTGTGGGGCACCTCCTTTGTCCGGTAAACAGAAAACGAGAGCTGAGAAGTGCACAGCGGCACCGGCACCTGGATCCCATCCACCCTGTCCAAATCCTCCGTCGACGGAAAACTCACAAGAAAGGCAGATTCACCATAAGGCAACTCTTCCCACTTCCACTGACTATGAACCGGACACCTCCTGGCAATCTGTCGCTGAACCACATCTGCAGGGACCATCGGCCCAGTGACCTGAACAAGAGCTATGGGGGTCAAGTTTGCCCCAAGATGGTCCCGCACCATAGAATTAGGAATCTCAGAAAACAAAGTCAACTCATTGCCAATACCAGACATCACCGGGGTAGGTCTTGGCTGCTTCAGAACGGGACATCTCAAAGTTGGATGAGCAGAATTATCACAAATATAGCAATTATGAACCGCCTTACAATCTTTAGTTGCATGCGTATTGACCGCACACTTCCAGCAACGAACGAATTTCTGAATCTTCTTACCCGCGGCAGTAGGCACCGGTGCAGCAACAACAGTCTCCAAAGATACGCCCGCCTGTGGAATATCGTCAACAGTCCCCTGTGGCCCGTACTGATACTGCAGCTGCTGTCCCAAAACCTGAGAAGATGTCCCTGCCTGGCCAGCGGGATACCCAAATTGCTGAAACTGTGTCGGCTGCTGTAGCGACTGCAAACCCGGCTGAAGACCCACCTGCAACTGGTCCTGTTTCTTCTTCTTCTTCTTCCGCTTCGGCACCTGCGCACTTACATTTCCAACCCCGACCGCAAACTGCTGCGACGACACCCCTTGCTGAATCACAGGTGCCCCTCCCGACGGATGCCCGCGATATGGCGGCTGGAGTGGCTGCAAGTCGAACTGAGGCTGCGGCGCCGGGAAGTAAGCACCCTGGGGCGACAGAAACGGCAACGCCATCCTCTGACTGAAGCGAGTCGGAGGTGGCATCCCGGGCGGCCCGGAGAACGGCGGTGGCCCATGGCCAAAGGTAGGCACAGACGAAGGCATCACAACATGCGAAGGTCGCGAACCAGATCCCTGTCCCGGAAAAGAGCCGGCGTTAGGGTTCGCTGGTGTCGTCCCGAACCCAGCAGACTGCTACGGCACCATAACCTAAGCGCGAGGGGCAGTCGAACCTGCCGACTGAGCTATGGGGCGGGGAACCGGAGCACGAGGGACCGCAGCAGCACCCGCCGGCGGAGCAGCAGCGCGTTGTGGCGGCACAACCATCGAGACAGAGCCTAGCAGAGCTTGGATGAAGGAACGAGCTGAAGACGGCAGCGCAACAGATCGCAAAACAGGAGAGGATCGCGATAGACAGGAGCTGTTATTGAGGCGTCGTCCGATACCAAGCCTTCTCGCAACCAGGAGCCAGCCCGACTCGTTCCCTTCCCTGTCAGGAGGCCCACACGTACTATCCACGTTAGCACGCGCTGCCCGCGATTGAACAACTGTCCCAGAAAAAACGGAAACTGCTCCATCCCCGGCCCCACATGGTGAAACACATGGAGAAGTTTGCTGAGAAGCCGGATCGAATTAAACCTCCGCCGCCGGCAAGAACTCGGCAAGAATAGGGGGAGCCGAAGAACGATGAGGGAGGGGCCCCTTCCATGGCCGAACGCTTGGGACCTTGGCCACTCTCATGCCCAGAGGCGACGCCGATGAACCTCGCTGTCGAGCAAGACCACATCTAGATGTCGATGGAGAGCAGCGCCTCGGCAAATCCTGCAGATCATCTGACGCCGGCGACCTCCTCTCCCAGAAGCGAGACGCCGGGGTTGGAAATCCAATCTCCTCCCAAAAATCCTGCTTCAGCTCCTCGTCCGTCTTCCTCCTCCGACGCGCCACCGTTGTCCACCCCAGTTCCCCGGACACATCGTCCAACTCCTCAAGGGCAACACGAGCCACCGTCCCGCCACCGTCATCCCCTTCAGACTCCGAACCCAGACACCTGAACCGAGAGCCAGACGGCGATGGCGACGAGCCCGGGAAAGGATCGGCGGCGAGAATGAATCCGGCGCTAGCGTGAGCCGACGCCGAGAACCCCTTGCCATCTTCTCATTCCCTTCAGCCGGCGCTAGCGTCATTCCCTCGTATAGAATCTAGCTAGCCTGTTGGGCCGTACACCCTTTTTGCTAACTTCTCGCATTTTTTCCCTCAGGAAAAAAAAAGATCGCGGCACGCTACCGCACGTGCACCCTCAAAATCGTCAATGCCCATTTCCCTCCTCAACCCTAGACAATGACGGACCATGTGTTGTGGCACGGCGGGCGACAGCCTTGTTGCGGCGCCAGAGGAGCCTATGCCGACGAAGCGAGGCCCATCAGCTTTACCTGATGATT
The DNA here is from genome assembly GCA_916181665.1 of Avena sativa. Taxonomy (NCBI): domain Eukaryota; kingdom Viridiplantae; phylum Streptophyta; class Magnoliopsida; order Poales; family Poaceae; genus Avena; species Avena sativa. The sequence goes on from OV702283.1 coordinate 441,551,829, forward strand.
GTGCAGGTGGTGATCGTCGGTACTGGATAACAGAGATTGATGGGAGGGTATGTATAGCAACTGCTCAAACCTATCCTTCTCAGCCCAGAAGGCTTGTTGATAAGCTGCATATCGTACACTACTCTTTCCATCGCAAGGCTTAAGGCTTTTTTTTTTGAAAAGTCAATCCACTGAAAATTTGACCAAACTTTTAGAAATATAAGCCTTATGTTTGACTTTTGCAAAAAAAAAAGCCTTAAGTACTCACCAGATTACATTCCGGGTCCAAATTTGGCTCATGGGGGAATAAGATCATATTGCAACATTGTAATGGTAACCTATATTCCTATGAATTGCTTGGGCAGACTTTTAATAGTAACTCGTATAAGACGGCAAAGCTGTTAGATTTCAGCCCCCACAAGCCTGGCAACATGCAATCCTACATCTTTCTTAAGTCGCTTGTACGTTTAGATGTATACAAGAAGGCTGGCATTGTGCGTAGGACAAAACAGTGGGATGGCTGGAAATTGAAGAAGTGGGAGGCGTGGGAGCAAAGGCTCTCTCATAATGAAAAAATGTGGAGTCACACTCATCAAGATGAGCATGAGGGAACCGCATGTTGGCTGAATTCAAATTTACCTTGACGAGAATTCATTATTCTGTAAATTTTAACAATTTTTGAGTTGCTGTTTTATAGGCGTCTGCACGACGGGATGGCATAAAATTTAGCGAATTTTTTTTAAATAATACGAATTAATTAATTAATTTGAGTTCTATTATACGTTTTTTCGAATTTCCAGATCTAGCACTTTGTCGGCCTGGGGCAAGCCGACTGGGCCAATCGGCCAGCCCTGGCCGACTGCAGGGCACTCGTCCAGCAGCTAGCCGACAGCAGGTCGGCCAGTGGGGCCGGGACCGACGCAGGTCGACAGGTCCAGTCGGCCAGGCCCAGGCCGACTGCCCAATCGGCCAGGCCCACGCCGACTGGGGCCAGATAAGGGCGACACCGCGCCGCCCGGCCAGGTGCGGTCTTCTTCTCCACGCGTGCTGCTGCCTCTCTCTCTCCCCCATTCGTGTTCTTCATTTCCAGCCACCATTTTTCTCAGATTTTGCTCGATTTGACCACAAAAACTTCAATCCAAAATCATTAGAGAGGGAGTGGAAGCCCGATCTACGGATGGGTTAGCTCATGGCTCGATTTGGTGTTGGTTTGTTGGAGGAACGGTGGTGGAGCTGTGGTGGAGCAATGGCATTAGTGGTGGAGCTGTGGTGGAGGAGCTGGGGCTGTCTGTGGTGGAGCAGTGTTCGAGCTGTGTTGGTGGTAGCTTCTCTCGTTTCAAGGGTAAACTCTAATCGCTCGATAATCACGAATATTGTATATGGTTACGTACGTGCGTATGGTTAGTCTATTAGAATATTTGGCTAGTTGATTAGTAACAATATTTGACCGATGGGTTAGGCACAAAATTTTGGCCGGTGGATTAGTAGCAATATTTGACCGGTAGCAATAATATCGTACTTTTTAGAATATTTGCAAGCATTGCCCAAAGTTATACGCGTTGTCGTTGTTTATTTTATGTCAGCAGAGATGACCAATTTAGTGAAGTTCGTGTTTTATTACGGTCCTGGGAATGTTCGAACAAATGACTTTGGAGCAGATCTGGAAGAGTTTATGTGTACACAGTTAGATTTGACTGCCCTCAAACCTAGAGTGTTAGCCAGTTGAAGGAATGGTTGACAGGATGTTTAGGCTATAACATCGAGACGTACACCGTCAGCGTGCAAGCATTGTGGACAAAGTCAAGAAAAAATATTTTCTGGACTTTAAGGCATGTAGATACTGACAGAGACTGGTTTAAGTGGTTAAAAGGCTGCGAAGATAGGCATGTAAACCCTCGCGCATTAGTGCTTCATGTCTTGAAGGAGATCGATGGTGGACATGTTTCGCGCCATAGTGCTGATTCAAGTTACGGGATGTACTCTATGTCCAGTGCTGGAGGCGGTGGTTATGAATCGGGGCAAAGCAGTCAGATAGGAGGAGGAGGCGGTGGTTATGAATCGGGGCAGAGCAGTCAGGCCGGAGGTGGAGAAGACTATAGTGGAGAGGCAGATGCGGACGAGGAAGATGGAGGCATGCAGAACATGATGGAAGAGGAGGATTACATGGATGGCGAGAGTGGTGATTCTGATGGAGAAGGCAACGGTGGAGAGGACATGCCGATTCCTGCTTCATGGAATCAAAACATGTCAACCGGAATGACCGTTGATGATGGTCATGATTCTGCGTGGGAATATCACAACAACAGAATTGCCCAGGGTGCCAGATATCAAGACAAGCAACATTTACAAGATGCAGTCGTTGCTTGGGCAATGTCAACACACAGGGTTTTGAAAACAACGGTGTCCTCTAAGAAATACTTGACAATGGAATGCGTGGATATAAATTGTCCAGGCAGGGTGCATGCCTATGTCCCTACGCATGATACAACTTGGTTGGTGAGAGACTATGTGCAGCACACATGTGAGCTACACAATGTTCCTGAAGATCATCTTAACCTCTCCTCCACACTTCTAGCTCGGCTGCTTTACACGGACTTAGTAGAGTGCAAAGCGATGATAGTACCCAGTATACAGAAGAAAGTAAAGACCCGATTTAAGTACTTGTTATCACCATATTTTTGCCAAAGGAGGAGATGGGCCGTAATCAAGATGGGCTTGGAAGATACATATATGCAACGTGTTGTTGAATCGGCCTTGTGCGTGGATTTGTGCTAAATTGCCCGTGTATCTTATGTTGTAGTAGGTTACGTTTCGGTTTAAGTAAAGAGATAGGATTGCTAGGTTTATTCCAAAGATAGGAAGTCTCCGGACTATAAATATGTACCTAAGGTTATTGAGAAAAGGAGGACGATCACGTTCACTACAAACACAATCTCGGCGCATCGCCACCCCTTGTTTCTAGGGTTTTTCTCGGGTAAGTGTCATGCTGCCTAGATTGCATCTTGCGATCTAGGCAGTATCTGCTTATGCGTTATTTGGTGTTACTCGTACTGAAGCCTTGTTGATGGCGAGTAACACTATTATCATAGATTTGTTGGGCTAGCATCGGTACTTTTTGCTATGATTGTTTAGTTATGCTGCCTCTAGTTATCTCGCTGCCTTTGCACCTTTTCCCGGGTGTAAGGGTAGCATCTTGCTTGATCTTTATTCAGTCGATTCGATCCGTTATAGTTTTGCCTTGTTTTCCAAGGTTTAGTCTGATATCCACGTGGTCAGGCCTTGCAAACGGGTTGAACGATCCAGTAGTACGTAAAGATATAGTTTGCTAATCCGAGAGGAGTTGTTCCGGGAATTGACTTTACGTCGGTTGTTAGGCCTTCTCTAGGGTTAGTTTTCTATCATCTTTTGTATTTACCAGGCTCAATTACGTGTAGGATGTTCCAATTACATGGTGAAAACGTTAAACTGTCGTAGATCGATTTAACTTGTATTGATGAAGCAAAACCCCATGTTATCATAGATCTAATGCAGAACCATGGGATAATCGGCTCCAAGAGCCGATTCACAGGGAAACCTGGGAGCCGGTTGCGGCTCGAATTTTACGTATGTTTGTTTGCCATGCAGGAAACCAATCGAAGCAATCCATCACCTTCCTGATCAGGTATAGGTCAGGTGGCACGCCCTCGAACCAGCCAGGACGTGTGCCGGAGTTTTGCGGGCCGTTGCCCGAGGGACCAGGGCCCACCAGCAGTTCTGGGAGCCTCCCGGCTCTCCGTGTTGCCCGTCGCTGCTCGCCGGTGGGTTTTGGCAGGCAACACATTCTGGCACGCCCGGTGGGACATTCAACAACGTCTACATCAACATCCGACGCTGCGATGGAGAACAGACCGGTCACGTACGACGATCTGCCTGAGGAGCACAAGGCGAAGTATGATGATATCAAAGCTCTCTTCGAAGCCGATCTCATCGGCTCTTTTGAGAGGACCCGTAAGCATGGCATCAGATGGAAAGGGTTCTCACCCGAAGGTGCTCTTGACGAGGTGGATCTGTCTGTTCCTTCAGAAGAGCGCACCAGAGCTCTGCGACAGGAAGTCAATTACATGGTAGCTCATTCTCTTCACCGCCATTCTGAGAGCCTAGTGAACGCTTTCGAGCGCGTCGCGGTTCGCGTAGTTCAGGAGATCATGAAACATCAGTACTCTCCGTCGGGGCCTACTCTAGGGACTCACCAGGGAGAAAGACCGCTCCAGACTAGGCCGCAGCTGCCATTCACGCTTGCAGCTCCGGAGCCACCAGGGGCACCGGCTTACGTCGTCTACAAGGTTGGAGGTGACCCTGGCGATTGCCAATTCCTGTTTGAACCACCTAAAGAAATCCCACATGGATATGTGTGTACCTACGTGCCGGACTGCAATAACATGACGCGCACGAACCAGGTGGCAACTGCAGGGATTTCTGGTTCAGGAGTTTCTGGAGCAGGGGCTTCGGGAGCAGGTATTCCTGGGGCAGGGATGTCTGGGATGGACGCTGATAAACAGGCATGGCTAGCCAAGTACGCCACCGGAGCGAGTTCTGAGAATTTAGCCCCTGCAGCTCAAACGGTGGAGCAAATCCGTACCATCTTGAGAGACCAGTTCGGCTTCGTGCCGAAGAGAAGGACAATCGGCTATTCTAAGCCGTACCCCAACGAGTTTGACCTAATTCCGCTGCCACCCAAGTATCGGCTCCCTGAGTTCTCAAGGTTTAGCGGGTCAGAAGGGTCGAGCTCGATCGAGCACGTGAGCCGATACCTGGCACAGTTAGGCATGATTTCGGCATCGGATCAGTTACGCGTAAGGTTCTTTGCGCAGTCTCTGACAGGACCAGCTTTTGGGTGGTACACCTCGTTGCCACCGGATTCGATCCAGACCTGGAAGCAACTGGAAGAACAGTTCCACATTCAGTATCATTCAGAAGCTACCGAGGCTGGCATTGCAGATCTGGCGCAGGTGCGGTTAAAGCGGGGAGAAACGATAGCTGAGTACATTCAACGTTTCAGGACTATCAAGAACCGATGTTATTCGGCTCGTTTAACTGAGAAAGAAGCAGTCGAGCTGGCAGTGTTGGGTCTCTCAGCACCTATCAAGGATCTGGCTTTCCAAGTAGAGTACAATTCATTGGCGCACATGGCCCAGAAACTGACAATGTATGAACAGCGCCACCCTGAGTTGTACCAAGACAAGTTCAAACGTCCGATAGGCCTGGTCGATACAGAAGAAGAGGATCCTACGCAAGACCAGGAGGTGGCCGTGGCTGAATGGGCTCGGGGGGCAGATCCTGTGTCCTGCAAATGGGTAAAACAGCAAGGGCCCGCAAAAGGGTTCGACTTCGACGTGAGCAAAGCTGAGCAGATATTCGATTTACTGCTGAAAGAAAAGCAGCTGAAGTTACCCGAAGGCCACAAAATCCCTACGGCTCAAGAGATGAACGGGAGACCTTACTGCAAGTGGCATCACTCGTTCACCCACACCACCAATGACTGCAAAGAGCTACATCGCCAGATCCAAACGGCGATAGAACAGGGCCGTCTGATCCTTGGGCAGTTCGCCATGAAAGTAGACACAAACCCGTTTCCCGGCGTCAACATGGTAGAACACAGCCAGTCCACAAGGCGTCAGTTGGATTTCTCGTTCGATGTTAATATGGCAGGACCTGGGTACCACCGTGGTACATATAAGGAGGAAGACGGTCGCTCTCGGGGCAGAGGAAGAGAGGAGGCCGGTCCACGTGACCGGCCCCGTTATGATGACAGGCGCTATTTGACCGAGGAGCAAGTGAGAAGCGTGCGATATCAGAAGCCACACTCCACACATCTCCTTAACAAGTATGAGCATCAGTATGACCGACGTCGCCGGCACGATAGAGATGATGAAGGATATGAGCACCTCGCTAGTAAAAGGCCAAAGGAAAAAGAAGGCGTGGATAAACATTGGGATTGTCCTTTCTTCAAGTATTGCTGGGACGCGGGAATGAGCCGGTTGCCTACGATCGACAACTGCCCAGAATGTGGACAGTAGAAGGATGACACAGGTCTAGTCTCAGTGTTCAAGCGCCTAGGGCCTCTCCCTCCTCGAGCGAAAGACTTCGAGGAGCCAATGGGTGGAAAAGAAGAAGACAGATATCACCGGCCAAGGTGGTGCCCCGATGGACTCAGGCACACTCAAAAGCGGCGAGTTCAGCGGCTGCGTAACTTGGAGGAAGCCGAAGCGCAGTACCTCCACGCTTTAAGGAAGGCATGACCCGATCTGGCCGTGAAAGTGCGGCAGACCTTGGAAACGGAGGCTCGTCCGAAAAGAAAAGAATGGCGCCCCAAACCAGTAAAAGCCGATGCGAAGACATCGGCTGGCACAAACATGGTGTTCACACTTCCGTCAGAGTTCTGCGCTCCAAGAGCCAAAGAACTACCAGTGGCACAGTTTGACTGCGGCCCACGGCCGGTTATCTTTGAAAAGCCACAAGAGAAGGGCTACAAACATCTGAAAGCTCTGTACCTGCGAGGTTATATCAATGGGCAGCCTGTCCGCAAGATGTTGGTGGACACCGGAGCGGCAGTCAATATAATGCCATACTCCATGCTACGGCGTTTGGGACGCTCCACTGCAGATCTGATCAAAACCAACGTAACGTTAAGCGACTTCAACGGCCAAACTTCAGAGACGCAAGGCGTTCTGAATGTGGACCTGACCGTGGGCAGAAAAACCATCCCTACGTCATTCTTCATCGTTGACAGCAAAAGCACCTACGCTGTCTTGCTGGGGAGGGATTGGATTCACGCCAACTGCTGCATTCCATCCACGATGCACCAGTGCCTGATACAGTGGGATGGAGATGAAGTGGAGGTCATTCATGCAGATGATTCGATCGAGATCTCCATAGCTGGCATGAACATCTGGGAGGCAGGAGACCAAGAGCCGATCTCTGGAGTCAGTCTAGACGGCTGTGAGCGCATTGAAGCTACAAAAAACGGGGTGAGGCTGGTCTTATCCACTGGCCTGACAGAGTAGCAAAGTCCACGATCGTACGTGGTATGGCCGATCCCTGCGATCGGCCACAAAAAATAAAAAGCAGCAATCTTACGACAAACAGGTCATGCAGTCGTAGTAGGGAGATTCCCTGCCATTGTAGAGCACAGTTAAGTTGTAAACCTTCCTTGACTAATACAATCGAAAAGGGGGCCGATTCCGGCAATCGGCCCAAATTATCTTTGTTATCCTCACCAACTGTTCGCCCCGTGTTTAGCATCGAGTTAGCAGGTGACGGAAAGCTAGGGTATGGGTTTACATCCGCTGATGAGCTAGAGGAGATTGACATCGGTCCTGGGGATAAGCCACGACCAACATTTATCAGCAAGAAGTTAGATCCGAATCTGCGGGGTCCGATGATAGCTTTGTTGAAAGAGTATCCAGATTGCTTTGCCTGGGACTATACAGAGATGCCCGGGTTAGACAGGAGCATCATTGAGCATCGACTCCCGCTTAAAAAAGGGTTTCGGCCGTTCCAGCAGCGAGCACGGCAGATGAAGGCCGAAATTTTGAAAGAAGTCAAGAAGGAGATCGAGAAAATGTTGACAGCCAAGTTAATCAGGCCATGCAGGTATGCTGAGTGGATTTCTAGTATCGTACATGTAGAGAAAAAGGATGGCCGCTGGCGTGTTGCCATAGATTTTCGGGATCTCAATAGAGCTACTCCGAAGGATGAGTATCCGATGCCGGTAGCAGAGACATTAATCAACGCAGCCGCTGGTCATAAAATCTTGAGCTTCATGGATGGCAATGCCGGTTACAACCAAATTTTTATGGCTCCGGAAGATATACACAAGACTGCATTCAGAGTCCCAGGGTCGGTGGGGTTGTTTGAATATGTAGTCATGACGTTTGGACTGAAGAACGCCGGCGCCACATACCAAAGAGCCATGAATTACATCTTCCATGATCTGATCGGCAAGCTGGTGGAAATTTATATCGATGACGTGGTGGTCAAGTCAGCTTCAGTACAAGGACACTTGGACGATCTGTGACGCGTCCTAGACCGAACAAGGAAATTCGGCCTACGGATGAATCCAAAGAAGTGTGCCTTCGGTGTGACGGCCGGTCAGTTCTTGGGTTTCTTGGTCCATGAACGAGGAATTGAGATTGGCCTGAAAAGTCAGGAGGCAGTGCGAACAATGAGGCCACCTACCACGAAGAAAGAACTGCAGTCTCTCATCGGCAAGATCAACTTCGTCAGAAGATTCATCTCCAATCTGTCAGGAAGAATAGAGCCGTTCATGGGACTTGTGAAAATTAAAACTGATGAGGAGTTCCGCTGGGGGACAGAACAACAACGAGCCTTCGACGAAATCAAATAATATCTGACAAAGCCGCCAGTATTGGTTCCGCCCCAGCCGGATAGGCCGTTCTACATTTACTTGTCAGTAGCTGTCACGTCCATCGCCTCGGTGGTGGTGCAGGTTTATGATGGTCTGGAGCGAGTTGTGTTTTATATCAGCAGAAGGATGCTGGATACAGAGACAAGGTATCCTGAGATCGATAAGTTGTGCCTCTGCCTGTTTTTCACCTGCACCAAGCTGCGCCACATCTTGCTCTCGGCAGAGATTATCATTATATGCAAATCAGATGTCATAAAGCACATGCTGTCGGCTCCTATGTTGAAAGGCCGACTCGGCAAATGGATGTTTGCATTATCGGAATTTGACATCCGGTACCAACCCGCGAAAGCGGTTAAGGGTCAGGCGTTAGCCGACCTTATTGCTGAAAGGATCAACACTGATATAGCAGCGCTGTCTATACGAGCGTGGGCTATGTTTTTCGATGGATCGGTTTGTGATGATGGTTGCGGCATTGGCATTCTACTCGTGTCGCCATGGGGGGCAACATATTCCTTCTCCATCAGGCTTGCTACCCCGTGCACCAACAACGTCGCCGAGTACGAGGCGATACGCAAGGGAATGAAGTGGCTCATCGAAGCTGGAGCAGAGGCAGTGGAAATTTTTGGAGACTCCAAATTGGTGATTTCCCAACTCACGGAGGAATACAAGTGTGAGAGCGAGTCGCTCTTCCCATTATGGTTGCAATGCCGTGAGCTCATGGCACAGTTCCGGTACATAAACTTTAACTGGATCCCGCGATCGCAGAATGCGGAGGCGAATGATCTCGCACAAATGGCTTCAGGCTACAAGGACGTAGCAGAGGGAACTGATGTTCAAGTACAGTTCCTGGAGGCGGACGACTGGAGAGCCGATATCTTCAATTACTTGAAAGATTCGGCTCGGGGGGCACCTAAACGGATAAGGTACAAGGCCATGAAGTATGTGCTTATCGGGGACGACATGTTCTACAGGACTCTGGAAGGATTACTGCTCAAATGTCTGGGACCAACCGAGGCCAATCGGCTCCTACACGAGGTACACGAAGGCGCCTGTGGAACTCACCAATCGGCTCACAAGATGAAATGGTTGATCAGGCGATCAAGGTTTTATTGGCCCACCATGCTTGAGGACTGCTTTAAGTACTACAAAGGGTGTCAAGCATGTCAGAAATTTGGAAAAATCCAGACAGTACCCGCGTCAGCAATGAACCCCATCATCAAGCCTTGGCCATTCCGAGGTTGGGGCATGGATATGATTGGCAAGATCAATCCTCCATCAAGCAAAGGCCACATGTGGATTTTGGCCATTACGGATTATTTCACTAAATGGGTGGAAGCCGTCCCTATGAAGTCAGTGAGCTCGAAGGATGTTGTCGATTTTGTGAAGGAACATGTCATTCATAGATTCGGGATTCCCCAAACGATCACGACCGATGGAGGTTCGGTCTTCACTTCTTACGAGTTTAGAGAGTTCTGTGAGGACACGGGAATTAAGCTGATCCGATCATCTCCGTACTATGCTCAAGCAAATGGGCAAGCTGAAGCGTCCAACCAGAGCCTTATCAAGCTGATCAAGAGGAAGATCGATGAGCACCCTAGGCGTTGGCACGAGGTTTTGTCAGATGCTTTATGGGCTTATCGCATGTCATGTCATGGAGCAATAAAAACCTCGCCATACCATCTAGTCTATGGACAAGAAGCCGTATTGCCCTGGGAAATTACGGCTGGATCGAGACGTGTCACTTTTCAGAACGATCTAACAACTGAAGAATATATGGCCCTGATGAGTGACAGTGTTGAGGATTTAACTGAGCTTAGGCTGTGGTCGCTTGAAAAAATCAAAGAAAATAAGGCCAAGGTAGCTCGTGCATATAATAAAAAGGTGAGACCGAAAGAGTTCCACGTTGGCGATCTGGTATGGGAAGCTGTGTTGCCACTGGGGACTAAGGATGCAGCATATGGTAAATGGTCTCCAAATTGGCACGGGCCATACAGGGTCGATCAAGTTTTAAGGGGAAACGCGTACATGCTCGAGGAGCTGGATGGCGTAAAATTCCCAGTGGCTGTCAACGGTCAACACCTCAAGAAATATTTCCCAAGCATGTGGGATGATGGACACTGAAATATGGGGGCCGATACATGAAATCGGCCAATAAAAAAAAATACAGCCGATGCACAGCCATCGACTCTAGGGGTTCAAACTGCTACGAGCAGGTGTCAGTATACGCGAAGAAGCTACTGAAGGACAGTATACGCGAAGAAGCTACTGAAGGAATGCCTCGAAGGCGTGGAGAGCGTCAGCACGGACACGATCCACCTCGGCGATCTCGGCTTCGTCGTCTTCATCCTTGCCCGTCACGAGCTGCTTGTTCAGGGCACGTATTTCCGCCAGATCAGTCTTCAGTTGAGCTTTGAGGCCTTCTGCTTCGTCTTGGGAGCGGGCGATGAATGCTTCTTTGTCACGGATGAGCTGTTTAGTCGCCCGGACCTTCTCTTCAAGATCTCCCAGTTCCTTTTTCAAGGATGCAAGCTCGGCGGTGCTGACAGAGGTGTCAGTTTTGGCATCCAGAGTCGCCTTTTTCTCGTTGAGCTGCTGACATTTGTCTGCAATGTTGGCCTTCAGTGGGAGTTGGGCGCGGCGCAGATTAATCCTCTCGCGAGCCAACTTCACCCTTGACCCGTAGAAAGACAGAGTTACAACTGGCCAAAGCTTCACCTGCAGTGCTACTGGGAGTTGGTCCTTGATTTCAGCAAGAACACCCTTCACCTCTTCAGAACCCTCGATCAACTTTTCGATCGGGGAGGACAGCAATGCTTTGAGACGCTGGAATTGAGGTAAAACAGCCCTTGCTCGTGGTTCATCGTCAGCAACAGGGAGAGTTGGTTCGATGGATTCAGGGTCGAACGTTAGCAGACCTGAGATATTACAACCCTGGCAGGCCGAAATGGCGTCAGTATGCGTCCAACACGGAAGGAAGAGCCGAACGAAGCGAACGTACCTCTCCTAAGGTCAAGGGGATAGCAGATGACGGGGCCATCGGCTTGTGTGTTGTAGCTGGGGGCTTGGCCAAAGTGGTAGCCGTTGCAGTTACACCTTCAGGGATTACTAGATCCGGCCTTGCGACAGGCATCGGCGCTTCCCCGGCTTTCCCACCAGGAGTGTCAATCGCCTGCATGGAAGGTGCTTGCCGATGTAAATAGTGATGAATCGGCAGATAAAACAATTGGTAAGAGCATGGAGGGTGATGTTGCGAAACCTCCTGGCTCGACGACGGAGTTTGCAGTTCCTTGCGAGCCCTTTTGGGGCTCACGACTGGCCCCGCCTCGACTGATGCTCGGGGGGCAGCAGGTTCAGGAACTGGCCTTTTTCTGGGAGCCGATTGTGGCAAATCTGGCTGGCTCGGGGTGATGGTCCTATCGGAGTCTGCTGGACCCAATTCTCCTCGATTGGATGGTGTGTCCTCGCTGGAGGTGTCTTCGACGGAAGCCTGTAAGAAAAGGGGAGCTAGTAAACACAAGCGTGTTTGCAAGGATGAAAGAGATCAACCAAGGCATGGATCAGCGTACATGCGAGCTTTCTGGAGAAGGACTCCGGCGCCTCAGGGTCTTCTTGGCAGCTACCTTCCTCACCACCATTCTTGTTTTAGTTGGAACTCGAGAGGCGGCGGACCCAGAAGTGGCTTGGGTCTTGGAAGCCGATTGTGGTGGTATCGGCTGGTTCTGCATCACGACCTTTTTAAACGGTGGCGAATTTTTGCAGAAAAGGACCACAGGAGCTGGTGGGAAGAATTCGAAGGGGGAACCATCATCGTGTGTAGGTTCAGGACCATCTTGTTGCTGCAAGGAGACAGAGCGGGTTATTAGAAGGATCATTTGGGAGCTGTATCAAGAAAATTTACAAGTAATAGTACCTATTCTACGGGGATATCATAGTCAGCATCGAGCTGTTCCAGCAACGGTCCCAGAGCTCTTCTGAAAGCATGAGTCCTCCACATCGCCCACCAGTTCTCGAAACCATCGGTTGATGAAGTGAAGATGAGGTTGTTGGGAATTGGGATGGTTGGAGCGTCGAAGAAGGAATAACACCTTTGACTGGTGAGAGGATCAGGCAGGTCAGCTCTGCTCTCTGTAAGATGGTGGAGAAAGAAATGGGGAGGTACTTGTCCAAGGCCAAATTGCCGAGCCACTACGACTGGCTGGTAGAATTCATATCCAGGCTTGATTATTCTATTGGATGTGCTCATGCCAACTGGAAGAAAGCAGGGACGGATCACAGTAGAAAACAGCTGCCGGGTGCTGGTGTCATCGGCAAAGTTGTCTAGCCTGAAGGAGAGTGGATTTTCAAAATGTTCCGATTCTTCCGTGTAAGGAAAGAAGATAGGATTATCCAGGCCTTGGAAGAAAATGCTGAACCATTTGGATGCTTCCTGAGGGATTAGTTTGCTACCTGGCAGTCTGTACAGAGCTTGGCCATAGATGGTACATCGGATCTGCTTCCCTTTGACATTTGGGAAGGTGCAACTCGCCAAAAGGGGGAAGTTTGGGACATGGTTTTGAAAATACAGCTGGGCCCATAGCTGAATGAACCACCAAGGACCTCCTGTTTTGACTGCTAGGCCGGAGAATAATTTGACAGACATCAACTGGAGATATCGATAGACTTCTCCAAGGAACAGTTTGCCGATGCCAAGTTGAGTGCCTTTGGCGAGTTCGTGGGCCAAGGAGAGGTAATTCTTGGTTGGAGCCAGGGAAGGGCCACAGAATATGAAATGTTCCAGCCAGAAGTTGAGGAAAGCCGTGTGTTCTTTCTCTGTGACAGGGCCTTTAGTTTTCATGTGTTTTTGAAGATAGACACCCCAGTTCGTGCAGTCTGTTTTGGAAGAAAGCTTGTAGGGGACCTTTGTCAACTTAAAAGCAGAAGGGCTGGGCGATGTAACGTCCAGACCAGTAATCATCACCACGTCTAACAGAGTTGGTGTCATGGGGCCATGACCAAACATGAAGCAGTTCAGAGCATCGGACTAGAAATAGCCGATGGTTTTTAGAAGATTTTCATGTTTCTCCAGGGGAGACAATGACAAATGCAAGGCGTCAGTTATTCCTGTGGTTTCCCATTGAGATTGGTAAGTTTTGGCTACCCTGATGAACCAAGAGACCCAATGTTCAGGAGGATTAGGCCAGGCTCGCAAGCAGTCGGCCCAAGAATTCAAATCTAGGTTTTGGCTTGCGAAGGGGATTCTGTTTGCCTCGCAAGAGATCAGATGGGCAGGACTAGATTCTGTACGGGGGCCAAGACAGAGAGAATTTGGGAGAGAAGGATGCGGCAGCAGGATATCTGAAACCTAAAAATTTTAACGGTGGAATAAAGCATTAATTCAGGTGTTTGCTATTAATTCTAGCGCCGTGTTCAGACTACGAGGAGCAGGCGTACTTTCAGACCAGAGACCGCTGTGTTGATATTGGACGATTTCGCCATCTTGTTTGCCGGCGGAGATGGATCTATGCGATTGGGGATCGAGGGTTCTTGTCGCGGTAAGCTCGATCTATGTGGTGAGGAAATTGGAGATCTGGTCTAGCCTTTTTGAAGGGGGTCGCAGGTTACCGTTTGAAGTTGGAGAGTGGCCGCTCAGATTTGTCTAAATATGCGACCAAATTTGACCTTGTCAACGTTTGTGGGGAAAGTCGATGTGTTATCATCGGCTCGTTGGGCTTTGACTTGGTTGACTATATGAGCTAGTATGGTGAAAGCCGATACGTTGCTATCGGCTTCTGGAGCGTTGACCTATTTTGACTATCGGCAAAAGCAAATTGGAAAGGCAATCTTTGTTGATTCAAAAGACGATTATTTACAATGGAGCCGATTGCTTACAAAAGGGAATCTACTGCTAAGTGCTACTACTACTAGTTCCTAATCTAGAGGCCGGTGTCGTCACCGCTGTCCTCGCCGTCGTCGTCCTCGCTGTCATCAGCGCTGCTGCCGGCGTCGTCTTCGTCGCTGCTGCTGAGGATGTCAGCGGGGGCCTCCTCGTCCTCGTCGTCGTCTTCGGTGTCCTCGCTGGACCCGGCGCGGAAGCGCTTCACCGGCGGGTATTCCTCGGAGGAGGTGTCCTCCTCCGCTTCCTCCTCCTCGTCGGAGGATTCGACGCCATCCCAGGACCAGGCGTCGTCGGAGCTCTCCACCTCCAGTTCCCCGTCGACAAGGAACTGGAGGCCCTCCTCGCCGTCGGTCAGGGACTCGTCGTCCTCCGACCAGGCGGCGAAGTCCCAGCCCCTCTCGTCCCACCAATGTGGGGCGAGAGCCTCGTACGCCGCCGTTGGCGGGTGCTCCGGCGTCGGCTCTCGATCGCTCATCGTGTTGGAAGATTGGGAGGAAAGGGCGGATGATTCGGAGGAAGAAGAGGAGGCCATGGCGGAGAAAGAGGGTTTTTTCGGCGGAGGAAGAGGTTTTTTTGGCTAAGGGAGGAAGATGGGGGCTGCAAACTGCTCAGATGAATTTAAATAAGGGGAACAGTGGAAGACGGTTCAATGCCATAGCAGTTTCCATAATGTGGTGCCAAAACGGTCAAATCATGCACTGCGGAGGAGTTGAGAAGACAGGGCATCATGATGAGGGGATGGCGTGACGATTCTGCTCTGCAACGCGTAACCCGATACAAAAAAAAAGGGGAGAAGGGGAGAAGAAAAACATCAACGGAGTGGTTTTGGAATCATTATTGCCAAAACCAGGGGGGGCATGTGTTATCACCATATTTTTGCCAAAGGAGGAGATGGGCCGTAATCAAGATGGGCTTGGAAGATACATATATGCAACGTGTTGTTGAATCGGCCTTGTGCGTGGATTTGGGCTAAATTGCCCGTGTATCTTATGTTGTAGTAGGTTACGTTTCGGTTTAAGTAAAGAGATAGGATTGCTAGGTTTATTCCAAAGATAGGAAGTCTCCGGACTATAAATATGTACCTAAGGTTATTGAGAAAAGGAGGACGATCACGTTCACTACAAACACAATCTCGGCGCATCGCCACCCCTTGTTTCTAGGGTTTTTCTCGGGTAAGTGTCATGCTGCCTAGATCGCATCAGTATCTGCTTATGCGTTATTTGGTGTTACTCGTACTGAAGCCTTGTTGATGGCGAGTAACACTATTATCATAGATTTGTTGGGCTAGCATCGGTACTTTTTGCTATGATTGTTTAGTTATGCTGCCTCTAGTTATCTCGCTGCCTTTGCACCTTTTCCCGGGTGTAAGGGTAGCATCTTGCTTGATCTTTATTCAGTCGATTCGATCCGTTATAGTTTTGCCTTGTTTTCCAAGGTTTAGTCTGATATCCACGTGGTCAGGCCTTGCAAACGGGTTGAACGATCCAGTAGTACGTAAAGATATAGTTTGCTAATCCGAGAGGAGTTGTTCCGGGAATTGACTTTACGTCGGTTGTTAGGCCTTCTCTAGGGTTAGTTTTCTATCATCTTTTGTATTTACCAGGCTCAATTACGTGTAGGATGTTCCAATTACGTGGTGAAAACGTTAAACTGTCGTAGATCGATTTAACTTGTATTGATGAAGCAAAACCCCATGTTATCATAGATCTAATGCAGAACCATGGGATAATCGGCTCCAAGAGCCGATTCACAGGGAAACCTGGGAGCCGGTTGCGGCTCGAATTTTACGTATGTTTGTTTGCCATGCAAGAAACCAATCGAAGCAATCCATCACCTTCCTGATCAGGTATAGGTCAGGTGGCACGCCCTCGAACCAGCCAGGACGTGTGCCGGAGTTTTGTGGGCCGTTGCCCGAGGGACCAGGGCCCACCAGCAGTTCTGGGAGCCTCCCGGCTCTCCGTGTTGCCCGTCGCTGCTCGCCGGTGGGTTTTGGCAGGCAACAGTACTCCATTTCGTATGGCAAGGCTTGTAGGGCAAAGCAAAGGGCTCTTGAGGAGAGGTTTGGTTCGTTTAGAGACTCGTATGACTCCGTGGTCCGACAACTTCAAACACTGCAGGATAGAAACCCAGGCACCTATGTCGACATATAATATTTTGTGATACCCGAGGATCCATCCGTGAAGGTGCTTCATCGAGTGTTCTTCTCTTTTGCTGTATGCATCCAAGCTTTCACTTATTTCGTCCAGTGATATGTGTAGACGGTATTTTTCTAACTGGCAAGTACAAGGGTCAGATCCTTACCGCCATTGGTCAAGACGGCAACAATCAGATTGTCCCACTCGCATTTGCTTTCGTGGAGGGCGAAAACACTGAAAGTTGGACATGGTTCTTCAGGCAGCTCAAAATAGCAGTTGTGAAAGACAAGCCCAATGTGTGCATCATTCTTGATAGGCATGCATGTATACTCAATGTTGTAAAGCGGCTGACATAGCCAGGGCCGGAAGAGCAAACACCTTGGCTTGACATGCAAAGCCGATGGTGCATGCGCCATTTGGGTGCTAATTTCTTCTCACAGTTCAGAAACAAGAACCTCATGAATCTATTCAAAAAACTGTGCAAGCAGAACCAAGAATGGAAGCACGATTTCATACGCGCAAAGCTCGATGAATTTACTCAGAAACATGTGAGGGCAAGGAAAGCTGCGCAAAACGCACCCGTAGCTGCACATCAAGCAACAGTAGCTGCACAGTTAGCTACTGGAGCTGCACCTGTGGAGGAAGATCCTGTAGGGCTTTGTGACTTGCCTGGATTTGATCCACCTGGTACAAGGAGAAGGCTCGGCAGATCTATCAAGAACTTACAACAGTGGATAGAGCACGAGCCTTTGGAGAGGTGGTCTTTGCTACACGACACACATGGAGCTAGGTATGGTGTCATGACTACAAACCTAGCTGAGTCATATAACTTTGTCCTCAGAGGTAACAGGGCACTTCCACTGACAGCCATAGTCGAAGGCATTCTGTATGGCACGATTTCATATTGTAGAACCAGAAGACAGGGTGCTAGAATTTTGGAGAATGAGCCCAACTCACTTGAGCCTTTGGTCACTCGCACACCGAATGTTAACTGGAGGATACACCCCGCTTGGGTTCCTAGGTACGATTTAATCATGAATTATATGAGTATTTTTGGGTTGCGGTACATGATTGATCACGTTTTTGTTCATGCAGGTTGAAATGGGCTGGGCTTTTACCTTTTGTTCGCTTGGTTGAGGCCACTGCAGACTCTACACGCCTACTATATGACCACTCGTTGCTCACATGCTTGGTCGACCATTGGAGGCCCGAGACCCACACTTTTCACTTTCGCTGGGGAGAGATGGCTCCTACTCTCCAGGACGTGTCATGCCTGTTGGGACTTCCTTTGGCTGGACAGCCCATTGGACCGCTACAGGCACCGGCGGGTTGGCAACAAGATATGGCACAATGATTCCAGGGTATTACTAGACCATTGGAGTATGAAGAACACGGGCCCAAGTTCGACTGGTTACTAGGATGTCAGGTGTGTTTGCTAACTTCTCTTTAATCTGTAAGACATTATACATTACTGGCTACTGGTTACTTATCGAACCATATTTCATTAATGCAGATACAACAACTAGGCTATCCAGATACTCAGTTGACAGAGGCACAAATCACTCGGTCCTTGGAGGCATACATACTTTGGATTCTCGGTAAGGTGATGTTCACCGAGAACCATGTCACCACTATTACCGCTCGCTACATCCCTATCGCATTGGAGATCGCCAATGCAACTAGCGCTGACATGATTATACAGAGGAGTTGGGGTTCTGCGGTCTTAGCGGCCACGTACCGAGGTATGTGCAGCGGTTGCCAACGGAGGGCGCCGAAGTCAGGCCTGCTTGGATGCCCACTATTGTTGAAGCTTTGGTCCTGGGAGCGGTTTCCTATCGACCGGCCGGACGTTATGGTTGAGACGCCTTACCCTACAGCTACTTTGGGCGACCCTCTGACTGGACTGTTCGATCCAGACCACATTGACTTGCCTACTTTCGGTTCAGTTTGGACACATCGCCAGGTATGTGCAAAGTTACTTGTTACATTCATTATTAGTTACTATGCATGGAGCTAACAAATTATTATTCACAGAGACGCTTTTCTCACAGTCAGGTGAGGGGTTGCTACCCCGCACTGTCCGAGCAGTTTGACGTACTGCTAGCGAGTTCGGTGATGTGGGAGCCCTACGATAATGAAGCTGTCGCGGCTAGATTCCAGAGGGATGGGGACAACATACAAATGTCTATTTTATGCGCCAGGGATGAGCCGTATTGGCTCACAAAATCGAAGATCATCTTCGACATGCAGGTAGAGGAGATGAGCCTACATAGAGTAATGAGGTAGTTTGGTCTTCGCCAGTTGGCTGATCCTCGTCCTACGGAGAGCGCCATACCTTCAGTCATACACACGTATGTTTCATTTACACATTACTTCCATCTTAACATGATTTATTGACATGACACTAACCATGTTAAATGTTAGGTTGTCGAGGAAGGGAAGTAGCAAGACCGCCACGGGTTGGCTACACAGGGTTGGGGTGTACGTTCAAGAGTGGGACACCGCTACAGCCCGAGTCTGGGACTCGAACGACGCGTTTGACATGGAAGAGTTCAACAGGTATTTGGATAGCTATATGAGCGCCACACGACTACGCATCACGCATCAATCTCACCCAGAGGAGATGCCGGACGCGGCTACTTGGGATAGTTATCCGAGCCAGTCGACTGTGGACAGCAGACAACACGCGGTATGTTCTTCATCTAATGCACATAATTATTACATAGTTTTCCATCTATATATGGCGAACCTTGTGGTGTCACTTGCAGGCACAGATGTTAGTCGATCTTGAGACGGAGAGTGCTGAGTACAGATGCTCTCTTTCGTCCGGACCCCTACTTATTCACCGGCGGGACCAGGAGACCTGGCTGAGTCGCCTGGAGGAGAAGATACGGCGTATCTACGGGGTTATCACGTGCACCCGCCCTTCGGACATTGCTCACCACCCGGCACCACAGCGTCCTCCGCGGCACTCGACGCACCACCAGCAGCAGCAGCCACCCTCGCCCCTACGACAGTCTCCCCGTCCACGGCTTACACCACAGACGGCTCCGAGACCTCCTCCCCCAGACCAGGCTGGAGGTTCGACGTGGCATCAGCAGTCTTCTTTCGACTGTTGGCAGCAGCAGCAGCCACCTTTGCACGATGGAGGTTCGTCGTGGCAGCACTAGCAGCAGGAGCCTTGGGGTCACCCTCCCATGCCAAACTACGGGTTTCGCCCACAGCCACAGCCACAGGATATGTGTCTTACAAGATAAGCGTCGAGGCTCAGTTCATGTCAAGTTCTTACATACTTTGTTTTTATGTGCAGGAGCATTCGGAATGTAGGGGTCTATGCCTGGCTATCAGTCGTCTATGTCTGGATCCGCCTGGACTGATCAGGATGTTGATCATAGCACTCAGGATTTCATGACGCAGAGCAGTTGGCTGAACATTTTTCAGACTCCCCCCTGACCCCACACAGGAGACTCAGTACGATGAGCACGGGTCGGTGATTCCTCCCCGACAGGTTCGGCCGCCCCACAGGTTCGGTTGGACGACGCCTCCTAACCCACCACCCGAGCGTCGCGGCAGACGACGTCGCTGAGACATATATTTATCTATGTATGATACATATATTTATCTATGTATGAGACATGTCTATCTATGCATGAGACATCTACTTATGTATGAGACATATATCTACCTATATATGAGACACCATTCTATCATTTCACGATTTTTATTGCAACACAGTTCAACATAACTTGCAACATAGTTCAACATAACTTGCGGTACATAAATAAGAGTCTTATCTATCCCTAGCATGATGCCTTTCCCTTTCCCTTCGATGATGCCTCACCCTTTCCCTTGGACGATCCCTCGCACTTACTCTTCTTGGCCTGCGCTTTCTTCTTCTCTTGCCTCTTGTCCCACTCAGCTCTCGCCTTGCTTCCAACGGGTGGCGGCATGAAGATATCATCCTCATCTTCGCTCTCTTCTATCCAGGCCCTACGTGCCACAACCTGCTCCGTCATGTCAGCTTGACTCTTCTTGGCCTGCTCTTTATTCTTCTCCTGTCTCTTGTCCCACTCAGCTCTTGCCTTGCTTCCTACGGGTGGCGGCATGAAGATATCATCCTCATCTTCGCTATCTTCTATCCAGGACCAAGGTGCATTAGCCCGCTCCATCATGCGAGCTTCACTCTTGAAGGTGAGCTTTGTCCCACCTTGCCTGGATCCTGAGAAGCTCTGCTCGTACCTGATTTGGGGTCTTCAGTTTCCACCCTCTTCGATGAAGTGACTTACCAAGTATAACGAGAGCATCATGGTTCGATACCAACGTATCCCAGTCGGCTGGTTTATCGCCTATCTCAACAGTTCTGGCTATGAAGAAAAGCCCAATGGACATATCTACAGGCCAGGGAGACGCGTCGGTCATAGTGGAGAGGAGTGGAGGGAAATGCGAGAGCAAGAGGAGAGGAGGGAAATGAGAGAATAAGAGGAGGAAGAGATGAACTGGTAAAGGATACATCTCGTTGCCCGGATTTATAGAGGCACCGAATCGAATAGGCGGGAAAAAAGGGCGGGAAGTAGCGGCGGGAAAAAAAGGGCGGGAAGTAGTGGCGGGAACAAAGGGCGGGAAGTACTGGCGGGAAAAATCGGCGAGAAGGATTGGCGAGGAAAACAGCGGCGGACGATTATTTAGCGGAAGGGCTGCATTGATCATGCAGGATTTTGCTAGGGGCAGGACGATTAGGCTATCGGTCTAGGTCTGACCGATTGCACTAATCGGCCTGGGCCAGACCGAATGAACCAATAGGCTTGCTCCAAGCCGATTGCATGTGTGAGGCAGGGCCGATTGCATGGTGCCACATGCAGTCGGCCAGGGTCTGGCCGATTGACCCAGTCGGCTTGCCCCAGACCGACAAAGTGCTAGATCTGAAAATTCGAAAAAACGTACAATAGAACTTAAATTAATTAATTAATTCGTATTATTTAAAAAAATCGCTAAAATTTAATGATCTACTGCTGCATATATTGGATGATGAGATTCGACGAGAAATAGGCATGAAAATTAATCAAATATTTCTAAACTTTCCAGATCAGGTAATTATTATCCAGATGGAAGCTAGCATAATTTCTATTTCCAAATTTAAGTTTGAATGGTCCATAATCATCTCTACTACTATTAAACAACCAAACTTAATCTTTCCTAAGTACACCCCGCTGATGTACACATATCAATAACCACCGCCGGATCACCTAATCCGACCGCTAAGATCACACTACTCCAGCATACGGTGTGCACTTAGCAAATAACCAGCCGAGCGGACGAAAAGTTCCACGCCCGCGCCCACGTATAACCCCACAAATTACGGCAGGAGAGATTATGGCAGGAGAAATTAGCAGTTCCACGCCCGCGCCCACGTACAACCCCGCAAATTACAGCAGGAGAGATTATGGCAGGAGAAATTAGCGCACACGAACTCCTCCTCCTCCTCCGCGTATGAAAGGCACGATCACGATCAGACCTCGCCGTTCCGCACCGCCGCCCGCCGCCGCACAACCTCTGCACAAATCTGCGACGCCTCTGCAGTGCCCCTCGCCGAAGAACGGCCGTGCGGCACCCACCGTACTGCCCTGCCCTGCCCTACCCTTCGCTGGAGACAAAAACACCAGCACTGACCAGCTCCTCACCGACGCCAGGTATTCTATTCTCAGTTTTCTCCAAGTTCCTGCAAGGTTGTCATATGAATCAATATGCAATGTTTTATTGGGAACGGGACAACTATAACAAACATATTTCTGCCATTTGTCTATTTATTATTATTCGATTCATCTATTCATTAGACTGAAGCATTCATGAGCCGGAGATCCTTATAACAAACATAATTTTGCCATTTGTGACATCTTGCAACCCAGTTCATAATATATCAGTAATAAACATTTTGTGTTCGTGAACTTACCTCGGATAGGCATCCCTGCAGCTGAGACGTGCCCTCCTCTTTGAAATTCTTGGCTGCATCAAAACATGTTTCTTTCAAATCTGCAGGAATAGAGATATTGATATGTCATCTTCCAATACTAATGGGCCGCGCACCCCGTTCCAGGATATAAGCAACAACCAAACCTTAGGTAAATATTAACAATCAAATTGCTATTGTTGTTCAGTTCCAGAATGTGTAATTTATCTATGCAGACCCCAAAGAAATAAAAAGGCGGAGGGATAGAGAACGGTATGCAAAAAATAGGGATGACATACTTATTAGACGAAAGCAATATCGTGAAAATATAAAAACTTCTGCTGCCCTGCTCAATGACAGAGACTTGGCCACGCCCCACGGTAATGAGGACCAACTATCACGGATGCTACACTTCTGATGTTAATATGGCACATTTTCTTTATCATCGAAACCATTTGACAGGTGAACCTCATAGAACATCATCATCCGTTCCTATTGACGAATACACCCCCAATTCATGACATCAGCGACACCCACGTCATAGGTACTTCCTTATCAAACTAATGCTTATGCAGACTGATATTCCTGACACACGCAATTGTGCATATGTAGACCCAAAGGAACTTAAGCGACAAAGGGATAGAGTGCGGTATTCACAACATAAATATGAGATTAATAAGAGACGGCGTGAAGCCTATCAAAACAAAAAAAATGCTGTTGTCAACGACAATGACCTACACAATGGTACACAAACACACATTGCAATATCGCTTGGTAAGGAAGAGCAAATTCTGCATGAATATCCCATGTGTATTCTTCAACTAACATCATTTTCATCATTGACGCAGACTCTAATGAGATAAAGAATCAGATGGAGATGGAACACCAAAGCCTCGATACCAATAACACTATGTCACAAACACCACCTACTGGCCAATCGGCTGTCACCCAACTGCGAGACATAAGATGCGCAAATGCTATATTACCAACTTCATTGCATTTACGTGGAGCCATCCTCAATGACAAGGAGAATATTCATGACGACAATGAATCAAATTGGTTGCACCGGAATGATGAGTACCAGATGCAACGAATTGCAGGGCGGATGAGAGCTATTGTTGTGCCTCATAAAATGCAATCAAAATCCACCATCGCAAGGGATCTTTCACAAGGTAATGTCATCGTGTTTGCATACTATGGTATTCCTAACAATAAACTAATCAACTTTTCGTCGGATCTGACCATGAAAGAAACACCATGCAGAGCCCGTCACCCAATTGTCCGGTTGTGAGCTACCCCAACTTGGTATAGTCATCAACCAACCTAACCCATATTGCACAGATGGACATGCTGGTTAGTCCATCGGTTTATTCATTAGCATAGACATAATTATCGACATTGTTAGTTTGACCATAATCCTCTTTTATTTATTCATAAGAGCTTTCTTTTACTCCAACCAACCTCAAAACACAGATAAGGATAAGATTGAAGGAGAACTGTCCCCGGATGCTGGTCAAAATACTCAAAATCTGCAAAGTAATATCCATAACCCTACATCTGCTATAATACTTACATTGTTATGCTCTACTGAACTTATGATTTTTGGATAGTGGGCAACGACAAAACAGATGATCCATATGGTATATTTGAGCCCGTTGTTCACCAAACCAAATTCGAGGGTACATTTACATATTGTCTTTCACATTTCAAGTACATCGACGAATTTGGTTCAATTATGTTTGACCAATATATTACCTCCTAGATTTCTTTGGGATAGAGAAACTTCCAGAAGCTACATACCATGAACCTGATGAAGAAGCTAGAATATTTAGTGAACAAGGTATGTCCATTCTATATTCTTCAATTTTGCACCCTCAAGTGCATAATTTAGGAGTACTGAGTGTGAATTTAATATATACTTTTCTTTGTACTAGATGTTGTGTTTGAATCGTACCAAAATGGACGTCATCCTTCACACTCAACACCCGTAGCAAATACTGAGGAATTCATATACCGAAACCTACCTAAAAAGCATCATGTTCTGAGAAAAGTTCCGGACTGCCGACACTGTGGGGCAATGCGGTTTCCATTCGAGGGGCCTGCATTCTGTTGCAGAAAAGGAAAAGTCGGTATAGTTACTCCAGAAGTCCCAGAAGAGCTGAGACGGTTATTTACAAGTCAAGAGGATGCGGATGCTAAGTATTTCAGACAGAATATACGGTATTTCAACTCGCACTTCTCATTCACAAGTCTAGGAGTCACCCTTGATCGTCGAGTCAGCACGGCTGCAAGAACTGGTGTTTATACATTTCGGGCATCTGGCGGGTTATACCACGCTCTTGATGGTCTGGTGCCAGCTGATCATGGCCCTCGGCATTTGCAGCTCTATATTTATGATACAGATGAAAACTTGATCCACAGGGCTAACAGGTCTCCAGATCTTAATATAGAGGTCATACGGAGGATTCTGGGAATACTAGAGCGTAACCCTTATGCGCAAGTTTTCAAGAGCCTTGGATCTGTTCCGAATCTAGATGAATATAAGATCTCACTAAATACAGATATCAACCTGGATCAACGAAGGTACAATACCCCGACAACTTCTCAAGTGGCAGCAATATGGGTTGAAGGGAGTGACCCGCAAAATTCCTTTGATAGGAGTGTTGTTGTTCATGGAAAAGGAGACAAACCCCTGTATATTAGAGCATACTACGGGTGCTATGACCCATTGTCATATCCACTATTCTTCCCACGTGGAGAGACTGGTTGGAATCGTTGGATGCCATATGTTGCCCCCCCTAATGAGACAACCCAACATTCAGCGGATAATGCTGCACGACAACATAAACAAGCCTTCCATTTATCTACAAGTATGATGTTCAATATTAATTTTATCTTCTATTATTAATTAAAAACTTATGTTTCCTTTCATCTATCAGATGATAACTTAATTACAGAACAATTTGGGAATTATGCACCACATGAAGAGCATGCCAATGATTTAAATGCAGGTATTGGTCATCATTTCTTATTTTTTTAATTCTTTTGAGTCTATCTTTGGAATATTTATTAATAGTGATTGGTAACAATGTTTTCAGATAATAACGCGATGCAAGAACCATTTTGTAATGATGCACCTGAAGAGCATGCCAATGATTTAAATGCAGGTAAAGTTCATCATTTCTTATTTTTTTTAATTTTTTTGAGTCTGTCTTTAGAATATTTATTAATAGTGATTGGTCACAATGTTTTCAGATAATAACACGATGCAAGAACCATTTAGTAATGATGCACCTGAAGGTACTGGTCATCATTGCTATTTTTAAATTATTGTGAGTCCATTCCATCATACAAATATTTATGTTCACAAACTTTTAGATGACAACGAGGATAACTCAGATGACGATTTTGGTGACAACGATGTGAATGCAACACAATCCAGAAAATTTGTGAGTGCGAGGGAGTATTACTGCTTCAAGTTGCAAGTCAGGAAGAAGCTTTTTAACATCATCTTGTTCGGGGGGCGTCTTTTTCAACAGTGGGCTGTTGACATGTATATCAAGATTGAGACTATGAGGCTTGACTGGTACTCAAAACCGGAAAATCAGAAGGTTATACGCGCTGACCTCTACCAGGTAATATGCTTCTATTTTCAAAATACAATTTAAAGATGTTGCAATCTTTTCTATAACCTTGTATACTTTTATTATAGGGCCTTGTTGACACGGTAGTTGCTGGCGAGTCGCGCGGTGATCGGATTGGTAAGAGAATCGTGCTTCCACGTACATTTCCTGGTGGTGATCGCGATATGCAGCGAAGGTTCTTGGATGCGATGGCAATAGTTCAGCGCTGGGGTAAACCAGACTATTTTATCACAATGACTTGCAATCCCTATTGGGAAGAGATAACAGAGAAATTGTTGCCGGGACAACTGCCCCAAGACCGTCCAGACCTGGTGGCAAGGGTATTCAAAGCGAAACAACGAGATATGATGGACTTATTGACTAAGGGTAAACATTTCGGAGAAGTCGCAGCTTATGTACATGTCACAGAGTTTCAGAAACGAGGTCTCCCGCATGAACATATACTTCTAATCATGAAAACAAAAAGCAAGTTAGCGACCCCAGATGACTATGATCGAGTGATATCTGCAGAGATACCTGATAAAGAAAAATACCTGATTCTCCATGATCTGGTCGTCAAACACATGTTGCACGGACCCTGTGGTGAGTTGAAGAAAAGTTGTCCTTGCATGATCGAGGGGCAATGCCGATTTCATTACCCAAGAGAATTTTGTGATGCCACACAACAAGGGAAAGATTCATACCCCGTTTATAGAAGGAGGGACAACGGTCGTGGAGTTAAGATCAGAGGAGCAAATTTGGACAATACATGGGTTGTCCCTTACAACCCCTTTCTTCTTATGCGATACAACTGCCACATTAATGTCGAAGCATGCTCTAGCATCAAGGCAGTCAAGTATTTGTTCAAGTACATCTATAAGGGGCATGATCGGACATCCTTTGCATTTGAGCAGGATATCATTAATGATGGTGGAATCATCAATGAAATTTGACAATATAGGGATGCACGCTTTGTATCTCCTCCAGATGCTATGTATAGAATTTACGGATTTAAAATGTTTGGTGTCAGTCCATCTGTTCTACAGCTACAGCTTCATCTGCCAAACATGCATACAGTCGCATTTAAAGCTTCTGAAAACCTTGAAGATGTTGTCGCTCGACCATCTTCTTCCAAGTCCATGCTTACTGAGTACTTTGCGATGAACCAGAAGTTTCCGAAGGCACGTCAATGGTTGTACAAAGAGTTTCCAGAACATTATAGATGGATTGCTGGAAAGAAGAGGTGGCAGATAAGAAGAAATAAAAGATCACAAATTGGAAGACTTGTGCATGCACACCCAGCTGAAGGAGAGAGGTACTACTTGCGTGTCCTTCTAAGTCATGTCAGAGGTGCCACTTCATTTGATGATTTAAAAATAGTAAATGGCATACCATGTAGTTCCTTCAGGGAGGCATGTGAGCATTTAGGCCTCATTGAGCACGACAGGACCCTTGATGATTGCATGACGGAGGCAGCCACATTTCAAATGCCTTGTGCCCTAAGACGGTTGTTTGCAACTATACTTGTATTTTGCGAGGTAATAGAAATCCGACAAATGTGGGACAAACATCTAGCGTCAATGTCTGAGGATTACCGTCTTAATCAATCCAATGAGGCGGCACTTGAGCAGATGGTCCTTAGAGATATTAGGGATATGTTACAATCCATGGGAAAGAATATTACAAGCTATGGACTTCCAGAACTTGTTGAGACCGATGGTTCTTATGACGCTGAGTATAGAGAGGTAACAGAGGAGAGGCAAGTCACCGCGGACAAAGAACATCTAGATCTATTAAGCACTTTGAACAGTGAGCAGCTAGATGGTTTCAAAGACATAATGGATCATGTGACGAACCAAAAAAGCCAGATATTCTTTGTTGATGGTCCAGGAGGCACTGGGAAGACGTACCTATACTTGGCATTGCTTGCAAAGGTGCGAGACATGGGACTAATAGCGATCGCAACTGCTACATCAGGTATAGTAGCGTCAATAATGCCTGGAGGTCGGACTGCTCACTCCAGGTTTAAAATTCCAATAAAACTCACTGACAATAGCATGTGTAGTTTCACAAAGCAGAGTGGTACATCAGAGTTGCTTAAAAAGGCGTCCCTGATAATTTGGGACGAAGTTGCTATGACAAAACGTCAAGCAGTTGAGACGCTTGATAGATCACTCCAGGATATAATGGAATGTTCTTTGCCGTTTGGGGGTAAGGTTGTCGTCTTTGGTGGGGATTTCAGGCAGGTCCTTCCCGTTGTGACACGTGGCACGAGAGCGCAGATCACTGATGCTACACTTCTGAGATCCTATTTGTGGGAGAAGACACGCAAGATACGCCTCACACGCAATATGCGGGCACAGACTGATCCTTGGTTCTCCGAATACCTCCTAAGGATCGGCAATGGAACAGAAGAGACAATTGGCGACGACTATGTGCGTCTCCCTAACGATATTGTGATCGGCTATACCGAGGATGAAGAAGCTATTAACACCCTCATTGAAAATGTCTTCCCTTCATTGCATGCAAACGCCAGATCGAGAGAGTACATGAGCACACGTGCAATTCTTTCAACCAAGAACGAGCATGTAGATGACCTGAATGACAAGATGATCTCTAGGTTTCCAGGCGAAGAAAGGTTATACCATAGCTTCGACTCAATTGAGGATGACTTGCAGAACAATTACACAATTGACTTTTTGAACTCGATCACACCAAATGGCTTGCCGCCGCATGTCTTGCGTTTAAAGGCGAACTGCCCAGTCATTCTGCTTCGGAACCTCGACCCTCATAACGGCCTATGCAATGGAACACGGCTCATGATCAGAGCCTTCCAGGATAATACGATCGACGCGGAGATTGTTGGTGGTCAGCATGCTGGAAAGAGGGTGTTCATACCTAGGATCCCTATGTCTCCCTCAGAGGACATCTCACTTCCCTTCAAACTTAAGCGAAAACAGTTCCCCATTCGCCTGAGTTTTGCGATGACCATTAACAAGGCACAGGGTCAGACTATACCAAACGTAGGTATTTATCTTCCTGAGCCTGTATTCTCACATGGCCAGCTATATGTTGCATTGTCAAGGGGAGTGTCAAGAAAGACGACATGTATCTTGGCCAAGCCGAACAAGGAGGTTGATAAATCCGGGAAAAGCACCAAAAACATTGTCTATAGAGATGTTTTATAGGGGTGAGGCAGGTATGTTATTCTAATGTTTATTTGCATCTATGTTGGTGTATCAACATACGTACTTTTGATACTAACAATATTTCTTGTTTATTTGCAGGTTTTGATCAGACCAAACTATAAAAGCATCGAAGAGGGATGATGTCAATGTTGGAAATAAACGAGTCGCTGTTTTTTACATCCCACCAGATCCATAGCTATAATTGCCCCACTTTGTAATAAAATAAAACAGGATTAGTCATTAGGTCTGTTTTCCATAGGCCTTCTTCGATTTTTAATAGCTATAGATTCTCCTTTGCTAGATGTTTTCTGACGCACGTTGGTTCAGTCAAACTGAATTGGTTACTGGAACCTGAAGATATACTAATTTTACTTACTAGAACCTGAAGATATACTACAAGAGGACGACTATTTATCTGAGAAATAGTCAGACTTCCTTTCTTTTCTCATCTCGGCTTATTTTACACAAGGATGCAAGCCATGGACTTGTAAGCAGAGCAATCAATTTTTAATTTCAGATCAATACACAATATGCAGTTTGTGAATTCAGGATGTGCTTTATAATATGCTGTGACAAACGATCTGGGTCTGATTTTCGGTTCAGTTTCATACTTTGTGATGTGAACACGCTCAAATATATTCCCTATTTTGGAATTTACCTAGAATCCTGAAACAAGTGCGTGTAAGTGTGTCAGAATGTACATAACCAAACAGAGTCTGGGAAGAACACTGACAAATATCCTGGAACCTCCAATGAGAAATACAACTTGGACTAATAACTTTCTTTCCTCACTCAAGAGCTGCTCCCTCCCTCATCCGACATACCTCACAACACATGTGTAAGCAATGTATCAATTTTATTCAGGAAACAAATACCTAGATTGCTGGAGGATGCACACATCCAGTTGGGGTAGTGGTATCCTAATTCATGCATCAAATTGCAGTCTAGGGAGTAAATGGGATATTACCATATAAGCAAGTTGGGTACCAGTTCATCCAATTCAATCATCAAAGTATAGACTATGTAGTAAATGGAAGATTACCCTTGAAGTCGTTGGCCCATTTATTTTTCTTCTGCCTTCTCTTTTATATCCTTAGTCACCGGATGTATGTGTTGGCTTCCTGGTAATTACAATGGTCCCTCCCTGACTTTTCTGTGCTGATTCCTGCAAAACTGAGTTCAGTCCCCTGTGCTTATATGGATAAAATTGTTGCAAAATCAAACATGCGAGCATATGAAGCAAATAAAAGATGATGCCCCATTTTCTTTAGCATGGTTTGACAAGCATTGTGATTTATCTATATCTACAAAGCGCCAAAATGACAATCCATAGTTTCATCACATAAGCATACATATACTGGCATCACTCCTACGTGCAAGGTCCCAACACACCCAGCCTTTACGACAGATCATCTAGATTAAGGATATCTAAGCATATTTCAAGCTCATCCATATGATTATCTTTATGTAAATAACACAAAACCTGGAGTTTGGAGACTTAAATCACTCAACACTTAACAACATTGCAAACCTGTCAAACTATGGACATGTCTCTTAAAGCTTCAGAGGCTAAGTGAGAGAAAAATGAAACAAAGATCAATACAGTGCAACTAAACATCTACAGAATTTTGACATCCATTCTACCATGGATCTAAGAGCAGCAGGCATCTGAGCCAATTCCCCTCCGACTTAGCTTATTTGGCAGCCCCGATAGCCTTCTCGGCACCGGCTGTCCCTCTAGCTGCGAAGGAGGCGGTGTGCGATAGTCCAGGTATCTTCCCCCGCGGCATCACCGCCCAAGCTCCTTAGCGCCCCTCGAGGAGGCTCACGACACGGCTAGCGGGCCGGAGCGGGGCGTCCCGCGGGAAGAGGACGCGGGCGCTATGGAACCCTCTGACACGCGCGTGATGGCTGAGGACGCGGATCCGGTGGAGACGAGGTCCACGCCTCCGCCCCCGTCAGCGCATACTGCAGGGACGTGCAGCCGCTGCAAAGAAACGGCTGTTGCAGCAAGGAGGCAAGGGAGGCGCGGTCCTCGCGGCAGTGGCAAGGAGGTGGTGAATGAATTTCTCTCGGCTCAATAGCGGGGAGCGAAGGGATGGGGCTGTCCTCGCATCGGCGGCGAAGAGGAGGGTCATCACCGGTGGCGTGGGGAGGGGGGTGGCAGGGAGCTTGAGAGTGGGGAACCGGGAGTCCGGGACGGTGAGTGAGGACTGAGTTTTTTTTTTCTACAGGGGAATCACGATGAGTTAGTGTGTGCCTGTTCGGGTGTTTAGCATTAACATTAACATAAAGTCAACATTGTAAACAG
Source organism: Avena sativa (assembly GCA_916181665.1). Classification (NCBI taxonomy): domain Eukaryota; kingdom Viridiplantae; phylum Streptophyta; class Magnoliopsida; order Poales; family Poaceae; genus Avena; species Avena sativa. The sequence continues at coordinate 441,583,291 of OV702283.1, forward strand.
TATTGTTTGCAAAGGGTTAAAAACTATGTTTTCTTTTAAATTTAATTTAAGAGCATACAAATTATTTGATAATTTCAATTGATCATGTTAAAAATATCTCAGTCAAATTCTGCAATATTATCATTTGGTTTGTGAATGTTAAACTTTAAAGATAGATATTTTTGTCTCACTTGTATGATTTGAAACAAAAATCATACCGTGTATTTTATTTTAAGAGACGTGCGTGCACGTGCACTCTTACTAGTTTGAAAAGCAGAAGAAAGAATGATGTATATTGCACACTTAACACATGTCTTGCATGAGAGTCCAGCAGCCAAGGCCCCTCCATCGGCTTAATTGTGTGGCACGCGGTAGCGGGATACAGAAATTTTATGGCTTGTTCCTTGGTGGCGACGCAGGCATCGTGCCGGTGGTGATCAGCTGGAAGTCCTAGAAATTTGGGCAGCCGTCGGTGGTGATCAGCTGGAGATCTCCGCCGCGGCCCCAGTCAAAATTTGTCGCCGGCCTGTTTTAACCTCGGCGCGCACTGGGAAAAGGCTCCGTCAGAGCAGAAAGAGGCGCCGCCGGAGCTAGTGAAGACGCCGCCAGAGCTGTGGGAGGGGAAGCGGCCGCCTGCGCCACGGAGTACACTGAGCGGCTCTATGTTCATTTAGGAGTGTATAGACACGACGGAAGGGACGATACCTTTTGTTCCGGGAAATAATGCACAATCACATCACAATCCAGCGTGGCAAATAAAAATGGTGAACCGTGCCAAAACCAGGATTACGACCATAGGTGTCTGGTTCAATTAGATAAGGGGGCCAATTATACCAAAAAATAAGTTAGGGGGTGATTTGTCCCAAACGTGATAGTTCAGGAGACAAAATAAACTTAACTCAATATTCTCCGATGTGAGGACGCTGGATTGTTGTGGTGGATCCTTTTTTCAGGCCTAGCCAGTGGAGTTGAGATCTTGCTCCCTCGAAAAAGGCCGTATTGGACCCGCGTCCTTTCCTTGCTGCTGGGCCGTGTGTGCGTTTTACTAACTGCCCGCCCGATCCTGGATTCCTGGTATCTGAGGGTCGATCGCGCGTCCCGCGCCGCCACCCAGCAGTAGCCCGCCACCGCCACTCCCGCCGGCGACCTTCCGCATCCTCCACCCCCCGCTGTCCTCCCTTAGTCTCCGGCCGGATCCACCGTCCTCTCCCGCCTCCGCCCGGATCCCACCGTCCTCGCCCGCCTCCGCCCGCTCTCTCCCGCTCCCGCAAGGTCGGCCCCGTCGGCTGACGCCCTCCTCGGCCGACCTCGACTCCGCCCGCTCCTCCCCAGCCGACCTCCCTCAAGGTGAGCCTCTCGTCGCTCTCTCCTTCAGCTCCTGTTGGTTTCTTGCTGCTGTACATTCCGTCATGCTGATTGCCGCTGGAGTGCTGGTCTGATGTTGGTGCTGTGATATTGATTGACAAATTCTTGATGCACATTGCACAACCATCTACCCGAAGATATGCATGCTGAAAAAGACATCGTGTGTTGATTAATACCGTGGTTAAGCAGATTCCTGATGCATAATCATTTTTGTGTCGTGCCCAAAGAGACATTAATTTCCCTTAATTATTCCCTAGCTTGTTTTCGAACCAAAATCTGGAAGCGGAGAGGAAGGGGCCCCAGCTGGAGGCTGCGCATTGTGTTGTGTGTACTTGGAGCTGGAGTATCTCCTCTTATCAGTACATGGTAATGCTTTTGGTGAGGTTTTGTGCTGGTAGTGGTTTGAGAAAGGAAATTGTTTCAGACTCATGCTAGTACCTGAACTGTATTCTTGTGCGTGTGTTTGGGCTGGGTTGGTTCCAGCGGTGACATAGGCACACACACAGGCCGCATGAGCTAGCAGCCATGATTGCAGGCAGCCAGCCAGCCAACATGTAAATGTAATGCTTCTCCAACTGAAAATAATTCTACTGTAATACAAGTCATTCCCTTGCATTTTAGCCACTGATCCATGTTTTACATGCTGCAACAAACTGGGTTACATTGAAATTGAGCTTGTACTTGTTAGTTGCTCATATGCCCTGATGTTATTTTTAATATTTCATTAATTTTTTCTTGTTGAAAATAATAGTGATGGGTTCTAGAAGGGATAAAATTAGGTTTGGGCTTGTTTGGTTGTAAGATAAATTAAACCCAGGGAAACAAACCCCTAGGGGGGATTTTTAGGACCAGCGGGGATCCCCTCCCACCACGGGGGAAATTGCCCCATGCCATGTGGCCCAAATGACAAAAGAGGGAGCAAAGGAAAACCCCATACCATAAGTGTCATTTAATATGAGAAAAATCATAATATTTCCGAAATGTAACAAATGATTCTGAATTTCTTCATAAATCTCAGGTCAAAATCATGCAAAATTTCAATATTTCATTCTCTTCATTCTTTACAGAAAGTAACTGAGTTCCTGGTTACACATATATTCGAGACAAATAATCCTGAATTTAGGACAAATAGAAAATTTTAAATGCAGAAATAATTCCAAGAAAACAACAATAACTAATAATTTCCAGCAATGTTCTACTTATGTATGTACAGAACTATTACAAAAATTATTTGGAAGAAACGTAATACACAGACAGATTCCTGATGCAACATTATGCATAGCAAAAAGAAGTTTGATTGCAGATCTGTGCACCACTAGAAATGCAATTAGCAACAAAAACCAACGAAGTTGCAAGAGTTATCACACTAGCTCTTTCTTGTGTGTCCTGTCCGTTGCTTTGCCACTGCCTAGGGATCCATGATTGACGTCAGCGGATCAAGTGATCTGCAAGCATGAGAAGCAGGTCAGACTCTCTGCAGTCGCACCGCACGCACTGCTCCGACCCCAACCTCCTCTGCGCCATGTTTTACTAGCAGGCTAGCAGCAGCAGGTCAAGCGCACGTCCTTCTGTCCGCAGCTCTGCAAGTTAAATCTTGCATTAACTTTATTTAAATTTGATCTTTACATTATGATAGTTTTGTTAATTGATTTTGTATCACAAATTGTATAATCATAACCAAACAATGGGGTGATGAATTAACCGGGTATTTTCATTGTCGTATGGGTAGTAGTGGTACTAGTGGCAAAACTGCATTGTATTTTTAACCTGCAAGTGTGATGGAATCCTTCATCCTCTGAGTTGAAAAGAAATTTTGAACTTCTGATCCTTGGTGCGATCTGTTAGCAGGCCTAATCAAGTAACCATGGTAGTCCCATAAGCCATCTCAGCTTTTCTGTTTCACTTTTGCAGGTCTTGCGCTTGTCATCTGATGGATGACAAGAGTAATGTGAAGAAGGAAATAGATGGATCTCTTGCACCCCGTCCTCGCAAGGTTAGTGTTTACTTCGGTTGCTCCTCGTATTGGTTTTCTTTGGTTTGATGGTTTACTGTATTTTGTTTCTTGGATGTTAAGGGAGGACTTAAATTCGCACCCAAGAAGCCTCCAAAGAAACCTGCAAAGGTTGTTCCAAAAACGTATGTTATTTGGTCCATGTTTTGTTTCATAATACTTGGCTATCTTCTATGCATGATTTGCTTGATAGGTAGGCATGGTCAGATGGCATGAAACTAACTGTCACTGTAATTCTACAGGGAACCTGTCGAGGAGAGCAAGGATGAAACCATTGATAAGGAATTGTTGATGAAACTCAAGACATCGCAAGTGCGTATGTTAGTCTATCGTTCTTTTGTTGTATATATATGTAAGTTTATCGTTCGATGGTAGATTGGTGTGTGATATATCTTTTTTCATTTTGTAGAGCACTGATCCCTTTGGAAGAAGACCGAAGATTGAGAAAAAGGGTAAATGCGGTTAATTGATCTGTTCCATGCTCATACTTTCTGAAAATCGTAACTGTTAGTGAATGTGAATCCTAGTATTCGAGCATGCTCGATGCCTAGTTTCCCCTATTTTATACTAGCCCATGAGTGGACTCTTGTTACTAAAGAAGCATGCCCCAAGTTTTAAATTTTCAGACTTAAATTTATGTAAGTAGGAATCTTGTAGGCTGTAAACTAACTGCTAATCTACTCATCACTCGACAAGTTTGACCAAACAACTGCCATTTAAGTCCGTACTTCTTTGAACAATATCTGTTTTACTAGGTTATGCATCTCCCCTTTCTTACTTGATATACAAATCGTTGTTCTACTAATACACGGATGCTCCAAAGTCCAAAGATAATTGCAAGTAGCTCAAGATCTGACCACATACAAGTGTGTGGTTTTGTTGGCCCCTTATGAAAATCTGTTGCAAGTATATGGTTAGTTCTAGGCCCTACTCTGAATCCCTGATCAGTACAAGGAAATGCTTCAGGTGTTCATCTTCAGAAATGCAGAGGTCGCACCAAAATAGAATCTTGTTCTCTCGCATAATGTAAATTTCTGGATGCAGTAAAGGGTACCTTAAGACTTAGAGTAGATATTCATAAATCTATCATAACTTGCGCCGAGTAATTTGGCCTTGGTGGTGAATCTACTTACTGTTTTCAATATTGCTGGCATTTATTTTTGTAAAATGGATGTATTGCTAATGATATATTGATTGTTGTCATAGCAGAAAACCATACAGAGGTCGCATTTGGGCAAGGGAACTCTTCCTATGCAAGATCTTTTCCTACACGACATTATTCAGCAGGTATCGTCGTAAGATATTAATATCGGTTGTTCTTTGTTTAGCTAAATGTTCGACTAAATGGTTTAATACATGTCTGTGAAAACTATGTAAAGAGAACACATTGCAATTTTTTTAGTCTTCCATCGCAGTCCTGTCACTCTTTAGGCTTATTTAGCTGTACACATTACTGTATTTGTATCAGGTCTTTAACACCCTCTCTTTTCATGCATATCCGTCTGATGGTACAGCGCCAAAAGAACCAAAAGAATATGTCGATCCATGGGTGAGTGGAGATACACCAATGTGAATGGCTTCCTTTGTTCATTTGATTGATTTCCATGTTTATATAGGACTATACCCATAGTGATTATCCTGTTACTCTCCCACTTAGAAGGCCCTACTCTGGGGACCCAGGTATACTGATGGTCCTTCTGGTCTTATGTTGCAATTTTTTTCCTTCAACCATGCCTTCAATTGGTCCTACATTCTAATGCAGAAATTCTTGATGAAGAGGAGTTTGGAGAGTTTTCTGCCAGCAGAGCTCATGATGGAGAATTAACCGCAGCAGAAGAACTTGGATTAATGGTAATGTATCATCAAGTTGTTATAACACTGTCGTTTCTGGTCCTATGCTTTAGAGCAAAATCACTTGCTAACAGAAATTTAAATTTACATATTATCACTGTGAAATCTGGCATTTAACTGCTTGAACCTTTTTGGAGTCTTGGAGGCTAAAGCTGATCTCTTATATTTATTGTTGTGCTGACAGGATCGGTCAGACACACCACAGTTGCTCTTCTTCCAGTTACCTTCATCTCTTCCTTTACCAAAGCATACGCAATCTGTTGAAGAGACAAATACAGGCTCCGAGGAGAATGCTGAACCTGCAAACGTGAGACCTAACGTGACACGCGAGCATAGAAGGCCATCATCATTGCCTGGCTCGAAGGTCAAAGATTTGCCAGGAGGTCATATGGGGAAGATACTCGTATATAAAAGTGGTAAAGTGAAGATGAAGATGGGAGATGCTCTGTTTGATGTGAGTACGAGTGCTGCTGTAAACTGCTTCATTCTATGTTTTCTGCATATGTTTCTCGTCCATGTATGCACTGAAGTTAACAAACAAGCTTTGCAGGTGTCTCCTGGCTCCAACTGCATGTTCGTCCAGGAGGTTGCAGCGATTAACACCAGAGGAAAACAGTGCTGCACCCTGGGAGAGATCAGTAAGCGTGTGGTTCTAACCCCGGATGTTGACTATCTACTGGATTCTATAGATAAGATGGAAGAATAAGCCCATGTTTGTGTGGGATGTTCTTCAGGAGAATGATTTGCGAGTATGCTTGCCCTTCTAGGGCTTCATTCTAGGAGAGGGAGAGCTTTAGTTTTTTTTTGCTCTCTCCATATGCCAATCTTTGTTTTTTGAGGAAATGCACTGAACTATAATTGGTTAGTTAGTGACAAATAGATCACCGCTGAAGTGAGGGGACGAAATAAAGTTGTGGTTTTGATAACAAAGATAATCCATGGAGCGATTTTGTGCCTCATTCAGGTCTTTTGATGAAGTCTTCTCAACAGTTGGTGCTTATATTTGCAAACATGTTTTTTTTCTTCTTACCATGGATGATGGTATAAATGCAATAAATGTGCCAGGAGAAAAGGCATGATGCAACAACATTTTTTTCCGTTACCAATGCTTCTTCTGGAATGAGGTACCCCTCTCACCCAAGGCACAAGGGTGTTGTTGCCAAGTTCTTCAAGAGGCTTTTTCAGATGTGCCGTTCTTCCTATGATGTGAGCCATAAGGCTTTAGAGATGAGCCAGAAGACTCGGCGCCGACACAATGAGTTTCTCACGACCCACAATGTCATTCCTCCACCGGATGGTCTTGAGATGACTCATGTTCCTTATGTCAACTATGAGATGCCGCCTCTTGATGATGCTATGTTCTATGGCTACTTTTCCGGTCAGTTTGCTCCTGTTGGTCCTAGTGGCTCCGATGATGAAGACGTTGATGATGATGATGATGATGATAGTGAGGAGCTCCCTGAAGAGGAAGATGTCACCGTTCCTCCTCTGCCTTCTACGTTCTTCTAGTTGGGATACGTTAGCATCGCTCTACTTCTCTTCCTTTTTGGTGTCTCGATGCTAATGGGGGAGAAGAGTAGAGTTCTATTAGATATCTACGGGTTCCTTGTCGGGGTTTTCCGAGGTTCGCCGTTTAGCACAATGTCCCTTGCTTTCTCATTGCTTCTTATGGCATTGTGCTTTCCCTTTCGCTTTGTGTGTGAACTATTTGCTTTCATTCCGTCTATTGGACAAGTTTGTGCTATGTGTGTGAACCATGGATATTTATATTATGCTATGACTATGTTTATCGTTATTATTTGTCTAGCTCTTTTTAGATCACCATGCTTTATATCTTGTCTTGTCATGCATGCTCTCGTGAAGGAATGTGAGAAGCTCTTCATATGCTATTTAGGTGCACTTTGCATTCAAACGCAAATTCAACCAAGTGCATACTTTATGGGGGAGCTTTACGCATGTCCTTATGGAATTCCCCCATTAATTGTTGTTTATGATATCCTTGTGAACTCTAGCTCGGTTTGTCATCGCCAACCAAAATGGGGGAGATTGAAAGGGTATTTTACCCTCTACTATTCTTGGTTGACAATGACACCGTAGTTAGAGCAGTCTAATGGTACTTCTAGTGTCTTACACAGGTTTTAGTTCGATGGTGTGATGGAAGGTCATCGGAGACCCCCCCATTTTGATAACGAAGCTTTGCGCCAGAGTTTTCCTTTTTATGTAACTTGAGTCCTATTAGGAACTCCACACTATTAAGAGGGGTTCTCTCGATGAGCTTGTTGGAGATGAATCCCTAAGCCATATACACATCCCATACATCTACTTGATCCATCACCAAAGAGAGAGGAGAAGAAAATCTATCTATCAAGCTTTTCTACAAATCCGGTGTACATGCCGGTTGAACCGACTCACAGGTCGGACTGCTCGGTGTCAGGACCGGAAAACTGAACTTGAACCAGGTTTTCTGGTTTACTTATACCGAGTCTAACCGAGGCTGGTGTCAGTAACCAAACCCGGTTGGATTTCGGTTTTCCGGGCTAAGAATCGGACCATCCGGTGTGTGGGTCGGTCCAACCGAACTTAAAACCGAATGCTGCGAAATTGCTTGAAACAGCTAGTTTTTCTTCTTGGAGTATAAATATCCTTTCTTCCACCTTGAGCATGTTAGCCATTCCAGTTCATATCCTTTCTTGAAGCTCTCTCTCTCCATTATTGAAACACAAAAGTTTGAGAATCTTCCATTCTACCCAACCAAATCCAAATCCCTTTGGTAGAAAGGAAGAGGATGTCCCAATCTACGTTTCCACCAAGCCAAAGTTCATTCCCCCTTGAGTTCATCGAGTTAACTTGTTACTCTTGGGTTTGTGGGAAACCCTAGGCGGCTAGGGTCGTCCGGAGGCATTCGGCTTGTGATTTGCTTCGTGGAAAGTTTGTGGGGGTTTGGAGACTATCTTAAAGTCTACCACGAGTAAGTGATCTATTCCTTGGTGGGATAGGCTCAGAGAAGAAGGTGAGACTTTGTGGCGTTGAGAACACGGGAATACATCTTCGTCTCCGCGTGCTTCGATTATTCCTTAACCGATCTTTTACTTGTGTTGTTTACCTTGTGATAGCCTTCGAGGTTAAAGTATCTTGTATCATCATCTAGGTTACCTCATCTAGTTTGCATTTAGTCACACTTATATTTCGCAAAGCCTAAAACTTATAAAAGATTACAAAGAATTTTGAAAAACCTATTCACCCTTCCTCTAGGTTAACCATCTTACACTTTTAAGGAGTTTTAGTACTTCTCGTCCATAAATGACTGGGGTTTGTTTAAATTTACATATATCCATGGACGGACTTAGCGCACCTCTCGGGCAGCCGTCCAGGCTTACTGACAGCTCAACACTTGTATTTTTTCATTTTCTATAGCAATTTTGCTTAAAATTTGGCATCTCAAGCTTGTTTGTCCAGGCTTCCCGAATTTTCTAGATCTGACATCTTAGTGTGTAGATACATTCAAATCTACACAAATCCGAGTCCGTTATTATTAGATAAAGGTGTAACATTTTTTTCTTTCGAATATACAACTTGTAACATCAGTCACTACATCTTATACATCTAGAAGTGTTGTAGGAAACGGACAAAATAACATCCCTTGTCTAACTGCTCAAGAACTTTCACTCAGCCTATTGTTTATTTCTATCGACGTTCCAGTCAAAAGGAGTACACATTCTAATACAGTGCATATCCTGCAGACACGCTAAATCACGCTCGCGCTAAAAAAAATAGTCGATTTAGTGCGTGGAAGGCAAGAACGACGCTCCAGCAGGTGCTGAAAAATACTGCACGCCTAAAAATTTTTAGTGCGCGCACGAAAAAGCGCTATCGAAAACATTATATTTAAGGCTCCGGCTGTCGCGCGCTGCAAAGCGGAGTAGACCGCGCGACACAGAGCCTCCCTGCCATGCCCTGGACGCCGCCCGCTCGGAATCGCGTCGCCCGCCTGTCGCCGCTGAAGAAGGATGGAATTGCGCACCTGCCGCACGCCGGAATCGCGCCGGCCGGAATCCTGTCCTTGGGCACGAGATTATGGCCCTCTTCTTTTCAGTTTCTTGGCCAGCTTCTTTCAGAAGCTATCCTCGACCAGCTTCTCCCAGAATCTCATCTTCAAAATTCGTTCAAACTTCTTAACTAGTAGTTTCAATGTCAATTTAAAAGTATAAACGATTTTAGCAGATGAGATTCTGGAAGAAGCTGATCGAGAATAGCTTCTGGGAGAAGCTAGCCAAGAAGCTGAAAAGAAGGGGGCCTATGATTGTTTCAGCTAGCACCCAATGCAAATTCCCCGTCAATTGAGCCGACCAATTTAGAGAGTCTGATGGAGATGTTCCAAGAAAAGATATATCAAGTGGCACTTTAGAAGTTTAAATACGGTTCAAGGGTTGAAGAGACAGAGAGCACTAGTCCGGGTAGGGAGAGCAGTGATTGCGTTGCAGACACCGGACAGATAACAACCATTTTTTGCACATGCCCCAACAGCAGCCATCAGCGTAGGTGCCAAGCTGTCCAGGCCCCAGCCTCTCTCCCACGGACACACAGTAGCAGTACACGCTGCTCCAACAGCAATGGGAGCAGTATTTCTACTATTTCCCTAATCCCACCACTGTCCTCTTTGTTGTTTTCTGGAGCGACTGGGCGCGTCGCATTGTGAGGAGTAGGAGTGCTAGACAGCAGTACCAAAAGCCACCTGCATCTGCAAGATTGGTTGGTTCTTCTTGCCCTCCCTCGTGCTTTCTGGCTCGAGAACACCACTGCTGTTTGTACTAGTAGCGTGCTTACGCAGGGGCTTCCCTTCTCTGTTCTTCCAGTGGAATTTCAGCAAATGCTCCGGGTTCCAATAATCGCTCTCTCTCTCCAAGGGTTTAAATAAGGTAACAATCTCCCCCCTTCTATTTTTTCAAAAAGAATATACGGAAACTCTCTTTCTTCTGTACTTGATTCTTGGTTCTCCACTTGGGTCCAGTCAGTGTGTGGTCAAATTTTGGGTTTACTCTTCAGCCGATGCTGCATCACTCTCCTCCCTCCTAGAAATGTTCTTCTGTTTCTTGTCCATTTCTTCTCTGTTTCTGGCACCAAGAAATGGACATGCTTGATTGAGAGTGTCGGTGCGTTTCGGGCAGTTTCTAGATCTGGGCGCCTGGAGGCGTTGTGATGGGAGCTATATTTTGCTTGGTTTGTTATTTACTACTGTACTTTTGGAATCACTACTATGTTCCTTCCGAATTGCCCTTTCGGGGAAATAGAGACCTGGATCTGATAGAACGAGGGAACTAACCTTCTGCTTCTGGTCTTATCTTTCAGTTGCTTCTTCTGTTTCCACTCCGCCGCCACATCCCGTCCCTGTATCCTCTTCGCCGTCGCGTACGCCACGGCCTCCTATTCGACCAAGCCTCCGCCGTCGCCTCCTCTTCGATTAGCTCATGTTCTCACCGGTATATGTTCTTCCCACCCCGCCATGGATGTACGTACAAGATTGGCCCGCTCCCGATTTGGTCCTAGAAAAGTAGCTGATGTTGCATTCTGGGCAGATTATTGACCCTGTGAGCCTGCAGCTTTCTAGCTCTTGATTTGTCCTTACCATACCGGTGTTACTAAGTTGTAGTATATACCCTGAATCATGGCACTAGTTTCTTTCTTCTTGGTTGGCCTGCGGCCTGGGAATTCAGATGCACCTAGTAATTACTTGATTCGAATTGCACTGTCTGCTACTCCTCCAAGTCAATGTTTAGTATGTAAGAGTGCATGAGCGTAATTAAGTGATATTTTGGATTATTAGCTGAAAGCCCCATATCAGTTTTACTACTTAATCTGAACATGTATTTTTTCCTTAAAAACATGAATCTGACGGTTAGTGCGCTGTGGTTACTAGCAGTAAATGTAGCTGGCTGCTGCCTGTCACTAGTGGGTGTCATCTCGTTATCCTCAAGTAGTCCTAGTGTTAATGGCTGATTAATTGTATTGCTAGCGGTAACCTTGCTCTCCATGGCGGACCAGGCCCAAGCAGCCCAAGGAGCTTCGGCGACAGAGTGCAGGCGGTGCAGCAGCTTCATCTGAAGGCAAGTGTTTTTGGAGGCCAGCTGCTTGATCCCAAGCCCCCGCTCCCGCTTTGGCTGGCAGACCGCAGACCAGGCCACAAGGCGACGAGCACCAGACGCACGTTCTCCCACGTTCCAAAGGAAAGCACGGCCAAGGGCGTCAATGGTCTGGAGCAGAGGTAGGCCGAGGTATGTCTGTGGAAACCCTTCGACGCGGCACCCGAGAGCAGAAGTGATCAATAGCAGCTCCGAGTCAGGAATGTGCATAGGAACAAGAGTGCTTTTCTGAAAAGTTGATAACCAATCCTGTAGCTTGGGCGAACTGATCAAGGGGCACTTTAAGGCGACGGGCAGCCTATTCCCCAGCGAGCAAGAGGATCAGCGTGTCATCAGCGTACTGAAGCAGCTGGCACGGGGCGCCATCAGTGAGAGGGTGGGAGAGCAGCAGATCCTGTCTGATCATCTGCTGAAGCACATCGGCGACCAGCAATGTAAGTTCTTAGATTCCAGATCCTCTTGATGTTTGTTTCATTTCTACATTTGGTGCAGAATCTAGTGTTGTTAAATGGGGCGAGTTCAATTGACTGCTGTCAGTGAGCACAACTGAGTTGTGTGCCTGTGACGATCATTATCGTCAGTAAGCACAACATGTATTGTTCTTGTTTTGGTAGTACCAGTGACTCACTGAGTATTCTGGAGTTAGTTTCCAACTTCCCATATTGCTCATTTGCAATCAGTGTAAGTCAATTGGTTGGCCCGTCTAGAGCAGGTTGGTGCTATAGTACGTAAGCATGTTACTATCCATTTCTTGCAGGAAAGTGTTCTCCAAGCATAATGTAGTCCTAGTTTACTTAATTCCATCGCTGTTTACTGGAAAGAAGTCACTAGTCTATTATGCACAGTTTGTGTATCCACTGAAGCCTTCTGTCCGTAGTTTCTTGTAGGAAACTTGTTTCAAAATCTAAATGGTTGAACATTTCTGAATGTCTTTGTAACACACTGATAACATCTTTTTAAAACCATACATGATCCAGGTCGGTGATGTAGCATACCTGGAGCGCTCAGGTGCCCAGCTTGTAGAAACTACTATAAGTCCACTTTCAATCGATGATAACACTGGGTGATTCTTGTTGCTGTAATGCTGAACGAGATGTTATTGTTACTAACTAAAACATTTTTGTATTCAGTCGATGATACATTCCTGTAGTGATGCACGAGCTGTCCCTGGTCATAATTATCAGTGCGTGAGATATAGTGTGTTGTGCTATAAAGATTAGATTTTTATTGATGATATTCCTTGAATCAAAAGTCATGCGGAAATTGTGTGCTCACGTGCTGTGAATAAGGTCATGATTTTATCTATGATACACCTGTGTCCCAAACGACTGTATCAAAACCTGTGTCCCAAACGACATGTTTTAGTGCTAGGGGGTTTATTAGGAAGTGGATTGTGTGGGGGAAGTGTATTGGGTGGGGCAAGTGTTTTCACCAAATCCCCTGGGGATATTACTCAGCAAAACACCACAAAACTCTGCTGCCAAACGAGGCCTTACTGATTTACCATCTGTATTGCTGGATAGAACAGGAAATTCACTTTCTGCAACCTTTTGTTTGTGGTGAAAGAGACATGCAGTAACTTTAACTGCTGGTTGTAATTTCCCTCTCAGCTAACGAACTTGTCCTTTCACCAGAGGAAGATAGGAAATTCTCTGGAGAGGTGGTACAGAGGGATATGGCAGACATTGAAGCTGGCACGGTAGTCACTGATTCTGATAGTTCAAGAAGGTCACAAGATGACACTGCCACATTAATCCCGAACAGTGGCAGTTTAGAAGGTTCAAGCCACAGGGCCACAAAGACCACGAGGTTCAAAGACGACGATGAAGTTGTCGAGATTACTCTCGACGTACAACGTGATTCAGTGGCAATCCAAGACGTCAGAGCAGTTGATGACGGTGGCTCAGTGCATAGCGGTGGGTTTGATGGTCTTTCATTGGTGTCACCTTCCTCATCAAGGGGTAGCAAGCTGTCGTTGAAGCTGAGACAAGTGACCAATGGGCTAAAGCTGACGAATGCAAGCAAGAAAGTGCCACAGACAGCAACGCCAAAGACCATAAGGAAGAGATATGACCGAAGCAAGAGTACTGCCGCGGTGGCACTCAAAGGGATGCAGTTCGTGACTGCGAAAGTTGGCAATGACGGCTGGACTGTGGTGGAAAAGCGATTCAATCATCTGCAAGTTGATGGCATGCTGCTCCGTTCAAGATTTGGGAAATGCATTGGTAAATTAAATAGTTCAACTGCATTTAGACAACTACTATTTTATAGAATGGTGGACCAATTATTGCTTTGATTGTGCAGGAATGGATGGGTCTGATGATTTTGCAATGCAAATGTTTGATTCATTAGCGAGGAAGAGAGGAATAGTGAAGCAAGTGCTGACTAAGGAGGAGCTGAAAGAATTCTGGGAGCAACTCAGCGACCAGGGTTTTGACAACCGTCTCCAGACATTCTTTGACATGTTAGTAATTTCTGCTAGATATCTTTTTTTTGGCATGGTTTCTTTCTTCTTAGACACACTGTATATGCGATGAATACATATTCCGAATTTCACTTCAAAACACTGAACCCAATAAACTGTCTTACAAAGTATTCCATGTAAATTTGTCACAACAACTTATCTTTGGTTGTGATATGCTCAGTCATTTCATGTATCAATTAACATGTTGTCACCTCTTTGTTCAGGGTTGACAAAAATGCTGACGGAAGAATCACGGCAGAGGAGGTTAAGGAGGTCAGTCAGAAGACCCCAAACTGAAAATCTAATATTAGTGTCCTCGTGGTGTAAATTTGAAGCATTAAGCAAATGATAACATGCTTTTGCAGATTATTGCCCTAAGTGCATCAGCAAATAAACTTTCCAAGATCAAGGAGCGAGCTGATGAGTACACCGCCCTCATAATGGAAGAGCTTGACCCTGACAACTTGGGCTACATAGAGGTGTGTTCATTTTCACATGTCAATAACCGTTGAAAATTGCTGCACAGATTTGTTCTAATCACTCTAATGTTAACAGCTCGAGGACTTGGAGGCACTATTGTTGCAGTCACCATCTGAAGCTGTTGCAAGATCGACGACCACCCACAGCTCGAAACTTAGCAAAGCTCTTAGCATGAAGCTTGCACCTAGCAAGGATACCAATCCACTTCGCCATTACTGGCAGGAGTTTGCGTACTTTCTAGAAGAAAACTGGAAGCGAATATGGGTCGTCACTCTCTGGCTCTCAATCTGTGTCGCCCTTTTCATTTGGAAATTCTTTCAGTATCGTAACCGAGCTGTATTTCACATCATGGGCTACTGTGTTGCCACTGCAAAGGGTGCTGCGGAGACACTGAAATTTAATATGGCTCTAGTCCTTCTTCCTGTCTGCAGAAATACAATCACCTGGATTCGATCCAAGACAAAGGTTGGAGCTGTTGTACCGTTCAATGACAACATTAACTTTCACAAGGTAAATGGTAATAATATGTACCTTGTTTAATGCGCCTCCGGATCTGATATCGTATAGTGAGATATGGTATGAGCATGTGTGCTATCAAGAACAAATTAGATAGAGCAAGCTCGAAATAGGGATGATGAAACAATCACGACATAGAAAAGATCTGGCAAGTCCAACACATCATACGCCTTGCGTATGACTTCAAAATAGTTCAAGAAACTGCTGCTCTCCTGCAATCCTCTCAAACCATTTGGGACCCTTTGATCCTTGACTATACAAGAACCTAGTTCTAAAGAATAACCTGCCTATAATCCTCTCAAACGTCTCTAATTACTTATCTACGAGCCAATGATAATAAATTGTTGGCAAGGCTTGTTAGATAATTCAGCACTAAGTAAAACTGTGACTTAACATCACTATAGTGGATTTACATAATCTGCATGTTATGGTTGTGCAGGTAATAGCAGCAGGTGTTGCAGTTGGTGTTGCTTTGCATGCAGGTGCTCATCTGACATGTGATTTCCCTCTCCTGCTCCATGCGAGTGATGCAAAATATGAACCAATGAAGCCTTTCTTTGGGGCCACAAGGCCTCCAAATTACTGGTGGTTTGTAAAAGGAACTGCAGGGTGGACAGGTATCGTCATGGTAGTGCTCATGTCAATTGCTTTTGTATTAGCCCAGCCATGGTTCCGACGTAACAAGCTCAAGGACACTAATCCACTCAAGAAGTTGACTGGTTTCAATGCCTTTTGGTTTACACACCACCTATTTGTTATTGTGTATGCCCTGCTCATCGTCCATGGAACAAGTTTGTACCTAACGAATGAGTGGTACAAGAAATCGGTAAAAGACTATACCCTCATGCCAATAGAATATCTAATGATAAAGATACTTATTGATAACTTTTTAATATGATCAGACGTGGATGTACATTGCTTATCCTGTCTTCTTATATTCTTTCGAGCGCATTGTTCGGTTATTTAGAAGCCATGATGCAGTCAAGATCCAGAAGGTACTACAATTAAACTTTTTTCATATAGTGTATCACTGTTTGTCATTTTGACCTTGAATGTGACGAACAGCCATGGACTTTTTTCTTTTAAATATGGCACATCTTAATAACGTACAAAACCATTGAGTATGGAGATTTGCTGTTAACAGAAAATGAACCTTAAATAGTGAAAAATTCTGGATTTATTATTTCCTGGCCTTCAATTTTTGTGTTCCCAACAGGTTGCGGTATATCCAGGGAATGTGTTGGCTCTTTATATGTCCAAGCCACCTGGTTTCAGATACCGGAGTGGGCAGTACATCTTTATAAATTGTCGTGCCGTGTCTCCATATGAATGGTACCCACATCACGCACTTCAAGAGTTAGCATTAATTTAATTATTGAATGAGCAGATGACTAATAGTAGAGAAAATTTGCTCTATCACAGGCACCCATTTTCCATTACATCGGCACCAGGAGATAATTACCTTAGTGTCCACATTCGCACAAGGGGAGATTGGACTTCTCGGCTTAGGACTGTCTTCTCTGAGGTAAATGAGCTTCTTTTGGCGATTGGTTTGTCCAGTGACAATCTCCTATTGGAAGTTTGGAACATATCGTGAAATCTCTTTTAGAATGGATTAAGATATGTTGATGACAATATATTGCAACTTTACTTTACAGACTGCTTCTTGTGCCGTACGTTTCAATATCTTGCTTAAAACACTTGAACGCTGAAGCATGGTGAATTGTTAAGTTGCTCATTTGTTATTTGGCGCTACTGCTCTACTGGATGGAAATGAGAATAACTCTAAATCTAAACCAGGCATGTCGACCCCCAGCCGAAGGAGAAAGTGGACTCCTTAGAGCTGACCTCTCCATGGGAGTCACTGACAGCAATGCAAGGTAAAAATAATTTTCTTCAGCATACGATATATATTTTTAAACTCTCATCTGATCATAAACTTTGTTTGATATCCTACTAGATTCCCAAAACTTTTAATTGATGGACCGTATGGTGCTCCAGCACAAGATTACCGGGAATATGATGTGCTACTGCTCATCGGACTTGGCATTGGAGCCACCCCTTTGATCAGCATTGTGAAGGATGTGCTTAACCACATCCAGCGTGGGGGGTCTGTTGGTGGTACAGAGCCTGAAGCCGGTGGCAAAGCAAAAAAGAGACCATTCATGACGAAGAGAGCTTACTTCTACTGGGTCACAAGAGAAGAGGGTTCCTTTGAATGGTTTAGAGGGGTGATGAACGAGGTGGCTGAGAAGGATAAGGATGGTGTTATTGAGCTCCATAACCACTGCTCGAGTGTGTATCAGGAGGGCGATGCTCGTTCTGCCCTCATCGTCATGCTCCAAGAGCTCCAACATGCAAAGAAGGGGGTTGATATCTTGTCTGGAACCAGTGTGAAGACTCACTTTGCCAGGCCTAACTGGCGAAGTGTCTTCAAGCGTGTCGCGGTCAACCATGAGAATCAACGTGTCGGTAGGTCTTTTTTGCCACCACTCCCGCTCCTGGTACTAAACATGTCGTTAATTCTCATTACCTGCTAACCTTTGATTCTGCTTCAGGAGTTTTCTACTGCGGCGAGCCTGTTCTGGTGCCACAGCTTCGGCAGTTGTCAGCAGATTTCACCCACAAGACGAACACAAAGTTTGAGTTTCATAAGGAAAACTTCTAATAATGGTACAACTTATATAAAAACCTGTCCATGGTCTGGTTCATCATGTGATATATACGGTTTGTAAGGGTAGATAAATAAAACTGGGGTTGTTCTGTGTAGTCTTGTGCTCAGTCATGTTTACTCATGTGTGCATTCGTAATTCTTCTTCTTTCCTTTTTTTTGGTTGTGTGTCGTTAGGGCACAACTCGTTGTTGGGGTGTAGGTATCTTTGCGATATTATTATTATCCTTTTATAAAAAAAATTGTTTACTCGTGTGTGATATTGTGCTTCTTAGAGCACTAGTAGGCGTGCACGTACCGCTTCTCCACCTCCTCCCCCTCCTGAATCTGTGATCTGGCTATCACATCCTCACGCTTGTCCAACCCGCCCACCTCCTTGCCAAACCTCTCCAATTTTCAAAAAAATAAAAAAATATATATAGAGACATGTAAATATTTGTCATTGTAATTCACAATGTGCCCAATGAGCGAGCACCACATGTGCGGAAGAATACGTTGTTATTTCTTGGATAAAAGATAAAACTCATCCATGACAATGTACGCATGCACATTCTATCTCTATGAACACATCTGGCCGCTGATCTTGAGATTGATAAAATCACCACATACAAGAAGCAAAGAGAAGCACCATAACACAGTAAACACAAATTAAGAGACAAATCTGTACCAATGACATCATGATGATGAATGACGAAATAAGTAAATGGTACTCACTCTAATGTTCCAGTGCAGCATTACAGATATGTTACTTCTAAAACTAACATTTATAAATCAGGGCTTTGACCACAAGGGGAAAATATTCTATGCCTACTCCTTCCATCCTCCAGGATTCAATGCATAAAATTCAATCTTCTCGAAGTGTGGTACCTTTGAACCTCTATTCGTTTGAAGTAGAAGTTTTGTATATCCTCCTTGCACGAATGGACCATATATGGTTGAAGAATCCCCATGAAAAATATTATTTGAGAAGTATGTTATTGTTGTATTCAAACGTGTGCCTACCTCAAAAGAACCATGTGTTATGAAAAATTAGGCAATTGGTTAGAGTTTCTGTTGTACAACTATATTGCGTAAAGAATATAAGAAATAAAACCTCGTGTATCTATCTAGCTTACGATAAATTGTGAAGGACCTTGTCGATGAAACATATTATTTAAGAAGTGTGGCATGGTAGTATTAAAACATGCACCTGCCTCAAAATACCCTAAGTCATGAAAAGGCAGGCAATCTTTTAGAGTTTATTATGTGGTACAATGTTATTACATGAAAGATTTTGGAAAAACAGAGGATTATGTCTTACGGTATCCGATATTACTTTGTTTCCAGCACCTACTACTGATACCACATAAGTAAGGAGAACTTTACTTCTGCAATCGTGAGAGACAAAAATAAGAACAAGTGGCGTAGCATTACCTTTTTTTCCACTCTTTTGCTTCTTTATTCTAGTCTTTGGATACTTTGTTCCTTTATTTTCAAGGAAATCTTTTGCTCTCTTTACCATTGGACCTTTAATGGCTTGGGGAACTTTAAATGATATGTTTCCATTTGTTATACCTTCACCAGGCTCATTCGAATTTATATGAACACTTTGAGGGTTGGGAGGTCCTCTTTGACTTAGTGATTCATCTACTTCTTGATGTAGCATTTCTATAGCTTTCTCCAATTCTGCAAGAAGTTCTTATGAAACAGAGCACTTCAGTGCAATAGTGATTGCTTTCCGATAAAAGCGTGTAGCGCGTGTTTGTAAAGTTTCTTGATGACTTTCCTGATTATTCCAAGAATATCCTCTTTTTGCATACTTTGCCCATCAGTGAAATATATATTGCGATGGCAAAGTGAAAAAAGTTGATTGATGTTGAACACCCGGAGAGCATGTTTGCAGAACATACCTATGGCATCATAAAACACAGGTCAAAAAATGTTAAAATATGATTGCATACCTTTGGATTGGAATCTTCTACAAGAACATGATATGGTCACATTCTCATAATCAAAGATAACTATAACATCATCCTCAAATGCCATAGGCATCACCTTATAAGTTTTGACTGTTCGTGGAAATCAACTCGCACGTGACAGGAAATTGTTGTTTGAGTTGCTGAGAATAAAGCCTCCTTGCATATGACTCAGTTGCAGTCTTCAACATATGTAAATTGCTTATATAAGCAACCGAACCAGTCTTCCATGACTTAAAATCTGCATCTAATTCATTTTCTAGGTATAAAATTTTATTAAAATCAGCAAGAAACTAAGGGTGGCTTGAAATTACATGGCGAAGATGCTTAGAAGCATTTTGATAAATGTGCCAAAGATAGAGAAAGTGATGTGTGCTTGGGAAACAATGCTTGTTCCTTTGGCCATAGCTGCATACTGATATGTGAATATTGAAACAGGTCGCTTCCTAGACATTGTTGTTAAAATTGTGTTGAAGAGCCAAATGAACGAGTCGGTGGTTTCATCACATAATAGTGCAACTCCAAAAATAATGGTTTGCCTATGATGGTTTTTCCGAAGGAGTGGTGCAAAAGGCATTTCAAACATGTTTGTCTGAAAAGTGGTGTCAAATGACAGAGCATCACCAAAACAAGCATAATCCATGATAGCTTGACTATCTGCCCCCAAAAAATTAGCTATCCAGCAATCCTCCTCATCTAACCGCTTCTAATTGCTTTTTTAAGAACTCTAACAGTGTTTAAGTGTCATTGACTTCCAAATACTTCTTGTGCTTGAGGCCGAATAGGTTATTGCTATCCACCCGCAAGAAAGGTACATGCTGAAGTCCTTAATACTATTGCTTGAAATTTTATACACATATGCATGGTTAAATCCCACTTTCCTTGTATGACCAATGACAATTTTATTAGGCACTACCAAACGGCATTGTGACTGCAACATGTGTCTTTTATTTGGATTTGCAAGATAATGATTGTGCTCGAGTACTACCTTTTGCATCGTCTAAACGCTATCGCGAGCAATACTGAACTGAATACGGGCACCACAATGAGACCTTGTGGTAGCATTTTTTTAGAGTTTCATTTTGTTTTAGAGTGTCATGTGGTTAATGAGTACCTTTTTCCCCTTAGTTACTGTAGAATATATGTTTCTGATATCAACTTTGAGTGTCTTTTTCGGATACTAAAACCAATCTTACCAGCATATTTGTTGTAAAATTTGTATACATCATATTCTGACATGAAATACATTCCAACTGTTGAACAAGTATTGATTCACAACTAGTATCATGCACCTGCATTCAAATATATGAAAACCGAATTGCTCCAAATAAATCAAGATTTTGTTTGCAACAATACATGCATGGATCAGTTTTGTACCTCAGTGAGTGATGGGGATATTCCTACCAGGGTATACCCAGCAGGACGTTTCCCGCCGGCCCAAGCCGTCAGCGAGTGGGCCTACAGGACGGCGACTGGATCAAGACTTGGCGTGGACTCAGGCGACTGGAAGCTGAAGGCCCAGAAGCGTAGCTAGGCCCAGTCGGACTAGGTCATAGGACCTCCGAATCCTTAACCAATTCAGTTATAATCTGTAAACCCTAGCGAGGTGAGCCTATATAAACCTCCCTAGGGGACGCATAGGGGATACGTTCCATCATACACCCAAGCGACTCGCCGCCTAGTCGTCGAGCTCGCCCCATTGTACTCTCACCATAATACAATCTAGCAGGAGTAGGTCTTTACCCTCGGGGGGGGGGGGGAACCTGGGTAAATCCTTGTGTCTCCGCCCTCATATCGCACCGCAGATGGCTGGCCGCCCTTGCCCCATGTTCTAATACTCGCTGCCGATTGCAACATATGCCGTGGTCATTCCCACGATAGTGGCGCCCACCGTGGGGCCTGGCCGGTCAGGCCGGTGTTCTACGGCGAGATCCAATATGCCCATCAATGAGTCGATCTCCACCGGCCGCATGATCGCGATCGGCGAGATGCTCCAGATCTTGCCGAGCAGCTACGTCCCGGCGGCGCGACCCGTCACACACAACGTGATCCCGCCGGTCGGCACGATCATCCTCTTCGTCGGTCTCACCGACGTCATCACTTCGGAGGACTCGGCTCGCATCCGGGAGTCGCCGCCACGCGACCGGATCTCTGAGAGCCAGGTCCGCACGATCCACCGCCTCGCCTCCGAGTACGATTCGGCCCACAACAACGTGGCCGAGACCACCGCGGCCGCGGGCGACGCGGCCCTCAACGACGACGCCGATTCGGCAACCCTGGCGTCACGCGCCGGATCCATCATCACCGCATCACCCAGGTCTCCAACGTTGGAGACTTCGAGGATCCCTCCATCCTTGGGATCTTTGACTTCGACTTCGGGTCGGAGAACTCCGCCGACCTCCACGACAAAACAGGTCGCCACGCCGCGACCTACATGGCGACTGACGCCGACCCACCGGAAGACCCCTTCTCCACGCTGATCCCGCCAAACGCGACGGCAACGGAGGTCGAGGAACTCCGCCTAAAGCTGGCGGAGGCAGTCCACAAGGAGCAAGCCAAGCGCGATTTTTTTTGCCTCGAGCAGGCGACAGCGCAAGAGCTATCGCGATATCACCAACTTTGAATCAGGTCACGCCTAAACCCCGCCATCCAGGGGCGTGCCCTGAACTTCGACGACGATAGCGACCCGGCTCGCATAGCCGAGCGTGCAATCTGCGAGAATGCGCCGCCAGGAGGAAGCGCTCGACCCCCACCAGGGGCGACGACCAATGGCGCCCCACCACCACCCAACCGCGCGCCCCCCAGGGACCAACCAAGGATCGTGGTCTCTTCGCGAGAGTGAGACGCGAACGGCCTCCCGTTGTTCTCCACCCCAATGGACAACATCGTCGCAAGCCGAGCCGCGGTTGACAACATCCAAGTAACCGGCGAAGGTGCCCTGCAGATCCAGTACGCCAAGGCTCTACTCGCCAAAGCAGTGGAGCAACAAAATGCGGGCGCCGACTCACAGGGTCAGATGTACTCGTGCTCATCGGGCAGCAGGGCGGCCTCGAGCGGCCGCCCCATGGTGGCAAATACCCTCAACTGCCCTCCACCCGAGCCCCTGCAGCTCCAACACCGACACGTAAACGCGGAACTCTCCACCAACGACCCGCGGCCAGCGAACAACTTCGTCGCCGCCAACGGGCAGCCCGTCGACGCACGCACCCACATCATCAACAACCAGAGTTGGCGCGCACACCAGCCCGACAATCTGCGGCACACCCTCACCAACCGCCGCGACGGTGAACCAAGGGGATCGCTGAGCCGATTAGGGCCCCAGTGCTTCGGACCGATGATCCGAGGCGAAAGATACCCGGCGAACTTCAAAGCACCGAAGGAAATAGAGAAGTACGACCCCTCGTACGATCCCTCCGTGTGGCTGGATACCTACCTCATGGCGATGGGGATCGCCGGACACACCAACCTACTCGCCGCTGGCTACCTCCCCCTGATGATGGAGGGGGCGTGCAGGCAGTGGATTAACACCCTCCCCGCGGATAGCATCGACTCCTGGAAGGAGATGCGCGATGCCTTTGTCAGGCACTTTGAGGGTTCATACACCCGCGCCACCACCATCGAGGACCTGGAGCGGTGTGTCCAGGGACCCCGCGAGTCGACCCGCAGCTAGGTCCAACGGTGGCAAGATCTGTGGTACAACGTGGCCGGAATCCACCCGGACACCGCGATCCACTGCTTCAAGACCTCATGCCGCTACGAGCCCCTGGTCGCCAAGCTCAAACGAGTGTACCGCACACTCGACAACATACCAGACCTCCTGGCGATCGCAAAGAAATACGCGGAGGAGGACCCAAACCAGGAAACCGACGACGAGTCGGGAGGACATCACCGCACGAGCGGCCACAACAACGGGAGGCAGCCCGAGCTACGTTACAGCAACACTCGCCTCACCGGCAAGCGCCATGGTGACGGGCGAGTCGACTTCGTTGCCAACGCCGGGTACGCGTAGCGCGAGCCCAAGAGCTTTCGCCACGACGGAGGACAGCGCCACGACGGTGACAACTACAGGGCAAAGACGAGGTTCGATCCCACGACCCTTCTCAACCAACCCTGTGTGTTTCATAGCAGGGAAGGAAAGCCCGCCATGCACACGACCGCTGAATGCCACTCTCTCAAGGAGATTGAGAAGGCACGGCGTGCGCGGGAAGACCCCGACAACAACCCCCCAAACGGCGTAAAGTTCGGCAACATCGCCAGCTCACTCCACAAGTTCACGGGCTTCAACACAAAGCGCGAGAAGAAGGTCATCGCCCGCGCCGTCGCCATCAATGCGGTGTCCCAGATAGACATCCCTCAGTTCCTCAACTGGTCCGAGCAACCAATCACCTGGAGCCGCGAGGACCACTCGCCATGGATCGAGTATCCGGGCCGAGTCGCCCTGGTGGTCAAGCCAAAGGTGGGGGACTACTGGCTCCCCAAAACGCTGATGGACGGCGGCAGCTCCATCAACATCCTGTACCTGGACACGTTCAGGCGACTGCGGTTCCTGCAGTCGATGATCGAGACTACCTACACCACCTTCCACGGCGACCCCGATATGGCCGCGGAATGCGAGGCCAAAGGGGCCGAACTCGCTGACGCTGTCATCGCGGCGGAGGCCAACCACGCCGAGGAGCTCGCTAAATACGCGAGCGGGGTCAACAGCGACGACCCCACCATACTCAAGAAGCCCAACTCGGAGGGTGGCAACTCCACCGCCTTCGAGGCAACGACACACACCCGCACCGTCGAGCTGGTCCTAGGCGACTCCAGCCAGACGGTGACGATCGGGACGGGCATGAGCCCAGCATAGGAAGGCACGCTCATCGAGTTGCTCCATGAGAACAGGGACATCTTCGCATGGAAGCCATTCGACATGCCTGGTGTCCCGAGGGAACTCGCTGAGCACAAACTCAACGCCGACCCCAAAGTGCGACCTGTCAAGCAGTCGCTGTGGCCCTTCAATGAAGAGCGCCGCCGAGCCATCGCCGAGGAGGTGCAACGTCTACTCGTTGCAGGCTTCATCCGGCCAATCAAGTACTCCAAGTGGCTGGCAAACCCAGTCCTGGTCGAGAAGAAAAACGGGACCTGGAGAGTGTGTATCGACTACACAAACTTAAACAGCGCCTGCCCGAAGGAGCAATTCGTCCTCCCGCGGATCGACCAAATCATCGATTCCACCGCGGGATCGGAGGCGCTATGCTTCCTCGACGCCTACTACTCTGGGTACAACCAGATCAAAATGGCTGTCGAGGACGAAGAGAAGACGACGTTCATCACGCCATTCGGAGCCTTCTGCTACACCGCCATGACCTTCGGCCTCAAAAACGCCGGGGCGACTTACTTGAGGTGCATGCAGGAGTGCCTTGCGAGCCAGATTGTCCGCAATATCCACGTCTACATCGATGACGTGGTTGTGAAATCCGCTCGCCAGGGAGATCTACTCGCCGACCTGGCGGAAATGTTCGCCAACCTGCGGAAGTACAAGATAAAGCTAAACCCAGGAAAGTGCACCTTCGGTGTGCCAACTGGACAGCTATTGGGATACGTTGTCTCCAAGCGCGGGATCGAGGCAAACCCACCAATATCAACACGATCGCTCGACTCGGCAGACCCGAGTGCCTGCGCGACGTCCAGAAGCTGGCCGGGCGAGTCGCGGCTCTCAGTCGCTTCATCCCGCAGCTAGGCGAAAAGGCGATGCCCCTTTACCGCCTAATGCGCAAGAACCCCACCTTCCAGTGGGACAAGGAGGCAGACGACACGCTCCACGCCCTCAAGGAGGTGCTACTCGCAGCACCGCTACTCGCCGCCCCCGTCGACAAGGAACCCATGTTGGTCTATGTCGCGGCTTCTGAACGCGTCGTCAGCGCCGTCATGGTCGTCGAATGGCCAGAGGAAGGAAAGGAGCGCCCGGTGCAGCGACCAGTGTACTACATCAGCGAGGTCCTCACCGAGTCACGCCAGCGCTACCCGCAATACCAGAAATTGGTATACGCCGTCTTCAGAGCACAACGGCGACTGCCATACTACTTCCAGGAGCACCCGATAACGGTCGTCTCCTCAGCACCGTTGCAGGACATCATCCGCAACCGTGAGGCGACTGGGCGAGTCGCCAAGTGGGCCATCGAGATCGGCGTCCACAACATCAAGTACGAGCCACGCAAGGCGATCAAGTCACAGGCTCTCGCATACTTCCTCGCCGACTGGGAGGAGGCCCAACAACCAGAGAAGCTGCCATACCTCCATTACTGGAACTTACACTTCGACGGCTCCAAGAACGCGAATGGTGCAGGAGCGGGGATCGTGCTAACATCTCCGAAGGGCGACAAGCTATGCTACGTCCTCTACCTCGATTTCACCCCCCGCACCAATAACATGGCCGAGTACGAGGCGCTACTCCACGACATGCGAGCCGCCAAAGAGATGAACGTCAATCGCCTGTGCTGCTACGGAGATTCCGACCTCGTCGCTGGGCAAGTCGGAGGCACCTGCGATGCTGTCTCCCCCACCATGGCGGCATAATGCCAAGCAGTGGACCAGCTGGGTGGACACTTCGCAGGCTACTCTGTCGAGTGGATCGACAGGCGGAAGAACGAGGAGGACGATGCACTCTCCCGCATCGGCTCGGCTCGACTCGCACCACCCGCCGACGTCTTCCTTGACACCATCACCAAACCTTCCATCTCCCTCCACGTGAGATCGACATCGGAATCCCGCTGCAACCAGATGCAGCCCTGGTCGCACTAATCGCCAAGCCAAGCGACTGGACCGCGCCATACGTCGCCTACCTGGAGGGGGGCACTCTACCCGCGAATGAAACGGAGGCCCGGATGATAACACGCCGCTGCAAATCCTTCGTCATCATCAACATCGAGCTCCACAAGCGCAGCGTGACAGGCGTGTTTCAACGCTGCGTTCAACCCGCTGAAGGACGCAAAATCCTCCAAGACATCCACTCCGGCGACTGCGGCCACCACGCCGGCGCCCGCTCCCTAGTCGCAAAGGCTATGCGACATGGCTTCTACTGGCTCACCGCACACGCAGATGCCGTCGACATCGTCCAGCGGTGCGTCGGATGCCAAAAATACACCAACCAGACCCATGTACCGAGCTCGGCGCTCAAAACAATTCCCATCACCTGGCCGTTCGCCGTATGGGGCATGGACATGGTAGGACCCTTCAAGAAGGCCCCCTCCGGCTTCACCCACCTCCTAGTCGCAGTCGACAAATTCACAAAATGGGTGGAGGCCAAGCCAGTCCCCAAGTGCGACGGGAAGACCGCCACCAAGTTCCTATGCGAGCTCATCTATCGCTACGGGTTCCCAAACAGCATCATCACGGACAACGACACCAACTTCGCCAAAGGAGCCATGGCCGAGTTCTGCGAGGAACACCACATTCGACTCGACCTCGCCTCAGTCGCCCACCCGGAGTCCAATGGCCAGGCGGAACGCGCCAACCAGAGCATCCTCCATGGCCTGAAGCCACAGCTCCAAGTCCCACTTGAGCGCACCGCCGGGTGCTGGGTCGAGGAGCTACCCTCCGTCATCTAGGGCATCCGCACCTCCGTCAATAGGTCGGCAGGATTCACCCCTTCTTCATGGTGTACGGTGCCGAGGCAGTCATGCCCATCGACCTCGAGCACGATTGTCAACACCCAAATTTTTCAATCCTAGATGCCTGTTATGCCATACATCGCAATCCCAGGATTACCATTTTTGCGAGACATAACAGAATTGCATACCATAGTACTTCATCCATTACAAACGATACATAAGTTCTTACACAAATAGGGATCTCATGATCCAGTTCTTAATACAACATCAAGCAGCGGAATACGTAATAATAACGGTAGCGTAGGCGAAGCTCCATCTTCGGGGTCACAGGCAATGCTGACGATGGGAGATGATCCTAGGTGTCGTAACCTTCCTGGGGTCCATCTTCCAGGTACTCCTCTTCATAGTCTGGCCATGGGAATAGCCAGGGACAAAGCCATGAGTACTCTTTAAGTACTCGCAAACTAATACTAACAAGTAAAGGTTTTTTTTTGGATAATAGGACACTAGGCTCTAGGGTTGTTTTGCAAAAGCCAGATTTATCTCTACTAAGTTCTAAAGCTAGTCACAAATTTATAAATCCTAAGTGGGAACTTGTATTTCAGGTCACAACTCTGTTGTGGTCAAGTCAAAGTCTCAATTCATTTCACAGGTCATTTTGAAAAGTCTGATGGGGGAACAGTATGGCCACTCCAACTGTCCATAACCGCGGACGCGGCTATTCGAATAGTTTGACACTCTGTAGAGATTGTACACTTTCACCACAACATTCGATACATCCGTCAGGAACAAATCCTGAATTCACCATACTCAGTATGCGGATAATCAATCCTAACCTTTCAATTACACGCCCTAGTATAAGCACCTCTCCTGTGAGTTTGGCCTCCCAACCATGACCAGCTGTCATCTTGGGTACTGCACAGGTGGACAATCTTCACAAGGTAGCCTCAGCTCAGACCTTGGCCGTGAGGGAACTGATACTAAGGTATATAAGTTTCCAGTCAAGCCCTACCCAATATTCAGGTATTGTGGTTGTATGCTAAAATTGGAATGGTATCGCATCCAGACAACCATCAGTTTTTTAAAGAGCTAAGGCTCATGCCTCAACATTTTCATCACCAAAATCATCAAGTGTTTGGAAACACATGTCCAAAACATTTCAATAGAATGATCCATCATTCCAAGGTTTTCATAACCATTTTTCCACCAGGTATTCCCATCTAAAAGTTGATCAAGTTTTATGCCTAGCACTAGAATCTACAGGCGGGGTGGTACTAATGAGGGGTGGTAACTAGTGGAGTTTCACTAAGTCCAACCTTATATCTTAGGCTGATATCAAGGCTTCTAGCTTAGGCCAAATTTTATGCTCTTTATGCAACCTTCAGCATCTTTCCAAAATCTACCAGTCACTTAAGTAAACTCTAAGTAAGCTTTGATAAAGAAATAAAGTGAGAAGCTTGCACATAAACTAGGATTGGTTTATCAAATGGGTAATGATCACATATGCTTAAGGCATAATAACAAGTAGGGGTTTGTTGCATCAGTAGGGTATCTTGCAAGGGTTAGCTTGCATCAATGTCAATATAAGCTTGCATAGTTACTAGCTTGCCTTGTGCAGAGCAGTGGTTGAAGTTCTCCTCGGCTTCTTCTTCGTAGTATCCTTCTTCCTCCTCGTAGCCTTGGTCGGTACTAGCGTCTATGAATAAATACGAGGTACACAATCACCAAACAATACTTAACTACTTGCAATCATCACACACAAGGGTCCTATGGATGATCTAGCATCATCCCTAACCTTACAAGGTTAAGGCTTGGTTTAAATCTTTTTATTTTTAGAAAAGTAATTTCTACTCATTGAAAAACTACTTAAGATTTATATTCTCCAAACCAAATATGGGATCATGTTGACACATGTCATCACCACATATTGTAGTCCAAGGGAATGTGATTTAAAGTGGTGTCACAATTTAATAAGGTTTTACCCTTTTATTTTAATTCATTAAAGTGGCTAGAAATGCTTATGTAGCATTCTTTTATTAATTGAACATTATTTCTGCAAGTAAACCTATATATTTTTATATATTCTGAAAGGTATGGTTAAATGTGATTTTTGAGAGTTGGAAACAATGCAAAAGCTATTATGGTTTAAATTTGAAAAATGTTTGAATGCAGAAAAGCTTCTGCCTTGTTATTTTTACTATGGGTGATCTACAGATCCAAATGACTTGAATCCAACGGGCTTGGATTCAGCATTCACAGATCTTTCCAACATAATTGGTTTCATCCAATTTGGTGCATTGAATCGATCTGGGTTGATTTTTGAAGTTGGGTACAGAAGTGTGTTTGAATTTAAAAAGAAAAAGGTTTAATTTGAATTGCTGGGCTGCGCGGGAAAAAGTACTGGGCCGGCCTGCTAAGCGCAGTGCTCCCGCGGGCTGCTTAAGTGGGTGTCCCCACTCGTCAGTGACACGGGGCTAGGCGAAGCGGTATGGGGCAACGTGGATCGTTCGATCTAGTTCTAATCTAACGGCTGGGAGTCATCGTCGACGTGAGACAACTCCGGCAAGAACGAAACCTAGCGCAGCCAGTGAGGGGTGCTGGGGGCTCACCGGGGTACGGGCGAGGGTCGGCGAGGCGGGCGAACGACAAAGTCGACGACGACGAACTCAGGGGTGGTCGCGGCAGCTCTTGGGGCGGCTCCAATCGCTGGCTCCCTTCTTCTCCAGAGGCGGCGGGCTCCGGTGAAATTCCGGCAGGGTAGTGCTCGCCTTGCTCTGAGAACGGTGTGGCACGGTCAGTGAGGAGAGGGGAGTGAGATGGTGTGAAGAATTCGAGTGGGGTGGCCTCTATTTATAGTTGAGCGAGGGGACCGTCGGGGCGCACAGTGAGCTCGTCAGGGGCGAGGTTACAGGCGGCTAAAGGCATGGGCAAGGGTAGGCGACGGTGCCGTGTCTCCTGGCGATGCTCAACGACATGGTCTTGAGGAATGGGGCGGTGCGACTTGGTCTGGAACGGGCGGTGCTCTGCGCGGCAGAGGCGGCGTCTTCGACGGCGGGTGGTGGCTGTATGGCACGGGCGGCAAACGGGGATGTCTGGCGGTCTCCTGGGTCGATGGTGATCGTGTGTGCACGCGGTGAGGGCGGCGCATGGTCTGTGGATGCTGGTCGAGGGTGGCGCTCTGGCGCAGGCTCGGCATGGTCTGGGCGCGGCTTGTGTGCATGGTCCAGGGCTTGGCAACGCTCGCGGCTGGGACAGGTAGTGGCGGTGGACGGTGGGCTGCCTCCCAGACAAGGTTGGCACGACTAGTTCTTCCTCTAGCCTGCTGTCCACAATGGGGTGACAAGGTTGGCTTCGGCTGTTCACCATTGATGCCAATGGCAAGCTCACAGGGGTGCTAGTGTTGGACTAATATTTCTAGATGATCTACTGAGCTGTGTGTGAGCTAACTAGGGAACAAGTTAGGCCAATTTTACTGCACACTATAGTGTTTGATGTTTTGTTTGATTTGTGTCTGCAACCTGTTTGATGAAATGGCCGCATGAAATCAAGTTTTGAATTTTGAAATGAATTTTGGTGGGTTTGCTAGATTGGTGCTGGTGAGTCTGCAGATGCTTGGGTTTTGAAAGTTGAGCTTGTTTGAGGGGTTTTTGAAAAAGTGGGATCTTCCCATATGAAGAAGATTCAATTTTGAATTGTCATTTAAACTATGCATTTGAAAGTTTCTGGATGATCACAAAGTGGGCCTTGATACCTTGTTATGAGTACATTCAAGGGGTGCAAAGATCCAGAAAAGTTTCTGTTAGGTTTTGAAAGTTTGAGACAGCCAAAGTAGGCATGGGAGTTAAATTGGCCAAAATGACCATTCATTATGTGTTTTGATTTACTTGTCTTTAGGAAAAGTGTGGGAAATGTTTTAGATGATGTGTATTTCACCTAAGAAACATTTTACAAGAAAAGGATCACACAAAAAAGGTGGGTTTAAAAGAATTCAAAATCAATGCATACACATATGCATGCATTCATAATTTTATTTAGAAAAGTTTTTGTTAACCCTAAATGTGAGGATTAGAATTTTTATGATGCAAGTTTAGTATTTTTGGGATGTTACAAACCTTCCCCCCTTAAACAAAATCTCGTCCCGAGATTTGAAAAAGGACAAAAAGATTACCTAGGATTTGAAGAGATCGGGAAACTCCGTCCTGATGTGATCTTCGCGCTCCCAGGTAGCTTCCTCTTCTGTGTGGTTGCTCCACTGAATCTTGAGAAACTTGATGCTTCGGGTTCGGGTAGTTCGAAAGGCTTCTTCTAAAATACGGATGGGTACTTCAGGATAGGTCAGGTCATCGTTGATCTTTATGGTATGGTGATCGATATTCTTGAACACTTCGGTCTTCTCGGGGACTTCGAGACACTTGCGAAGTAACGAGATATGGAACACATTGTGCACTGCTGACATCTCTTCTGGTAGTTCCAATTGATACGATACTTCTCCTCGACAGTTCAGAATTTTGAAAGGTCTGATATATCTGGGGGCTAACTTTCCCTTGAGTTGGAAACGCTGCATTCCCTTCAATGGCGACACTTTTAGATAAACAAAATCTCCTATGTTGAAGGCGAGGTCTCTACGTCTCTTGTCGGCGTAACTCTTCTGTCAGGATTGGGCGGTCTTGAGGTGCTCACGAATCTTGTGAACCTTCTCTTCTGCTTCTCGTAGGATGTCGGGTCTGAAGATCTGACTTTCTCCTACTTCCGACCAGTTCAAGGGGGTGCGACACTTTCTTCCGTACATAAATTCAAATGGAGCCATTTGCAAACTGGCTTGGTAACTGTTGTTGTATGAAAATTCTGCAAACGGCAGACAGTCTTCCCATTTGGATCCATATTCTAACACACATGCTCTCAGCATATCTTCTAGTATTTGATTTACTCTCTCCGTTTGTCCATCGGTCTGAGGGTGATACGCGGTACTAAAATCTAGGCGGGTTCCTAAACCTTCTTGGACTTTCTTCCAGAATCTCGAGGTAAACTGAGTTCCTCGATCCGATACGATGTTCTTGGGGACTCCGTGCAAACTAACGATTCTAGCGATGTACAACTCTGCTAGCTTCGAACTCTGATAGGTGGTTTTGACGGGCAAGAAATGGGCGACTTTGGACAATCTGTCCACTATGACCCAAATAGAGTCATTTCCCCCTACTAGAAGTAGGTAGTCCAGTGATAAAGTCCATTCCTATAGAATCCCATTTCCATTCCGGAATTTGCAAAGGTTGCAACAATCCAGTGGGTCTTTGATGTCCTGCCTTGACTCGCTGACATATATCACACTTGGCGATATAGCTTCCAATTTCTCTCTTCATCTTATGCCACCAAAATTGCTCTTTCAAATCTTGATACATCTTAGTTCCTCCGGGATGGATAGAATAAAGAGTATCATGAGCCTCCTTCAAGATAACTTCTTTTAACTCAGAATCTGATGGTACACAAAGGCGTCCTTTGTACCACAAAACTCCTTCTTCGTCCTCGGTGAATCCGGGTACTTTGCCTGTACCGATACGACGCTTGATTCCGTCGATACTGGCATTTCCCTTCCGTGCCTCTTTAATCTGACTGATCAAAGTGGGCTGAAGTTCTATGCTAGCCAAAAATCCTTCACTTACTAATTCCATTCGAAAATCTTCCATCTCTTTGTGCAAACTTGGTTGCTCCTTCAAAATCATGGAGTTCAAGCGGCACAGCAATCTGCTAAGGGCATCGGCTACCACGTTGGCTTTACCAGGGTGATAGTGAATGTCCAGGTCGTAATCCTTGATTAGCTCAATCCATCTTCTCTGCCTCATATTCAGCTCCTTTTGAGTGAATATATACTTTAGGCTCTTGTGATCCGAATAAATCTCACAACGGTTTCCCATCAGGTAATGTCTCCATGTCTTCAGGGCTAGAACTATGGCTGCGAGTTCGAGGTCATGGGTTGGGTAATTTTGTTCATGTTGCTTCAGTTGTCGCGATAGATAAGATATAAA
The DNA here is from genome assembly GCA_916181665.1 of Avena sativa. NCBI lineage: Eukaryota > Viridiplantae > Streptophyta > Magnoliopsida > Poales > Poaceae > Avena > Avena sativa. The sequence goes on from OV702283.1 coordinate 441,616,335, forward strand.
TTTGCCTTCTTGCATTAGCACACATCCGAGACCAATCTTGGATGCGTCACAATACACATCGAAGGGCTTCGTGATATCTTGCATGATCAAGATTGGGGCTGAGATCAATCTCCTTTTGAGTTCTTGAAAACTCGCTTCACATTTGTCGGTCCATTCAAACTTCTTGTCCTTCTTCAGTAATTGGGTCATGGGTCTGGCGATACTAGAGAATCCTTCTACAAATTTGCGGTAATATCCCGCCAATCCGAGAAAAGCACGAACTTGGGTTTGAGTGGTTGGGGCTTGCCAATCTTCTACATCTTTCACTTTGGCAGGGTCAACGGAAATTCCTCCGGCGGATACAATGTGACCGAGGAATCCTACCTCCTGTAACCAGAATTCACATTTGCTAAACTTTGCATACAGCTGATGCTCTCTAAGGGTTCCAATAATGGTCCTTAGGTGTAGCTAATGTTCTTCTTCTGATTTGGAATAAATCAGAATGTCATCGATGAAAACAACGACAAACTTATCCAGGAAGTCCATAAAAATTTTATTCATGAGGTTCATGAAATAAGCGGGGGCATTGGTTAATCCAAAAGACATGACTGTATACTCATACAATCCATATCTGGTGGTAAAGGCAGTCTTTGGAATATCCTCTGCACGAATTTTGAGTTGATGATAGACAGTTCTAAGATCAATCTTAGAAAACACCTGGGCACCGGTCAACTGATCAAACAAATCTTCTATCTTGGGCAAGGGGTACTTGTTCTTGATGGTGACATCATTCAACTTCCGATAATCCGTACATAAACGGTTACCTCCATCCTTCTTGTCCACAAACAAGACATGTGATCTCCATGGGGACGCACTTGGTTGAATCAATCCGATTTCCAGCATGGAATCCAGTTGCTTCTTCAGTTCTGCGAGCTCTGACAGGTTCATACTATAGGGTCTCTGGGCTATGGGTCCGGTTCCGGGAATTAGTTCGATGATAAACTCGATATCCCGATCTGGGGGCATACCGGGCAAAACATCTGGAAATACATCGGGGTATTCGCAGACTATCCGGACTTGGTCAATGGTAGGTTGGGCTATACTCTTGTTACACTTGAATTGGCGAGGTAAGGTTTCAGATATATGCTCGACTGATATTCCGGTGGTACTGGTCATGGTGATGGCTTTCTTGGCACAGTCAATCAATCCTTTATGTTTGGACATCCAATCCATTCCTATTACTACTTCCAAACCTTTAGTTCCGAGTACTATTAGGTTAGCATAAAAATCTATGCCATGGATTCGGATAGGGACGGCCTTGCAAATTTGCCTAGCCTTGGTGGTTGATCCGGGAATTTGTACAATCATCACATGCTTCAATTTGGTTGGTTGAATTTTACTAGTGCAGGCAAATTCTTCGGTGACAAATGAATGCGATGCACCAGAATCAAACAACACTCTTGCAAGTACTGAATTAACAGAAAACATACCCAGCACGACGTCTGGCGCTTCCTGAGCTTCTTCAGCATGCATGAGAAAAAGACGGCCATTGCGGTTGAGTGAATTCCCTGGGGAAAATCTTCTTCCTGGCTGGACACGACGCTGCTGCTGAGCTGGGGCATTGGCATTGGGGGCTGTAGCATTCTTCTTGTTGGGGCACTCGTTGGAATAGTGGCCTTTATTTCCACAGTCATAACAGGTCACTTGTGACTTGTCCTTGGCTGCGACAGGCACAACATTGCTTCCAGTCCTCGGGGCAGTGTTGGTGTTGGCGGTAGCATTGTTATTGTTGAACTTGGGTGGGGGTGAAATTGCTAGAGTTGCCGGGGTTGTTGTGATTTCCTCCGGGTCTAGGGTTTCCACGGTTGGGGTAGGTCGGACGGGTCATAGGGGGTCTGTTGGTTCTTGGGGCAAATCCTGGAGATGGGTTGGGGCGATACTTTGGGGTCTGATGGGTTCCTGGTTGATGCATCATGCGACGCTTGCGGTTCTCATTGGCTTGGTTGATCTTTCCTTCCATCTGGATAGCAGAGTCGACAAGGGCTTCAATATCCGCAAAGGGGATATTGACTAACACTGTCTGCATCTCGTCATGCAGACCATTCAGGAATCTTTCTTTCTTCTTGGCTTCGGTGTCTATCTCGTCTGGGGCATACCTAGCTAATGACAAAAATTTGTCACGGTATTCCACTACAGTCATCCTTCCTTGCTTCAACTCTCTGAACTCGTCTCTCATTCTCTTGATCAAACCCGGTGGCACATGGGTTCTGCTGAACTTGACCTTGAATTCCTCCCAGGTCATCATTTGGCCTCCGGTCATGGCGCGAACACTGTTCCACCATGCCCTGGCATCTCCGTCTAGATAATGGGTGGCGAACAGAACTTTCTCGTTGGCTTCCACTCCTGCTACTTCTAAGTTATTTTCCATGGTTTGCAGGCAATCATCGGCATCTAGGGGTTCTTCTGACTTGGTGAAAATAGGTGGGTTGGTATTCTGGAAATTCTTGAGCTTAGATCCGTGGTTGTCCTGATTTCCGTGGCCTTGGTTTTTGTGGGCTAGCTGGGCTATCTGTTGCAGAGTGGCTAGGTTGGCTTGACATTCCGCTCTTTCAGCTTCGCGGTGAGAAGTCAACATTTGCAGAATCTGCAACATCGGGTCCGGGGCTGAACCACTTCCTCCACGTGGCATGTGAAGATTGATATAGATCATGAGAAAAGAGGGAAATTTCTAAGGTTTTGGGTCTTTGAAAAGTTTTTAGAGTTTGACTTAGGTTTTTCTAGCAACTTGCTTTTTCATTCATTCACTCATAGCACACAGTACAACACACACCACAACAAAGAAAAATAGATGGTTTTAAGAACCATTCTGGAAACTACGATACAGTGGGACCGACTACTACTCACTACGCTAGTGCTCAAGTGCTACTACTCCTCGGAGTCTGTGGCTTCATCATCTTCATTATCATTGATGAAGGCGAAATCATCCTCATCGGTGAAGAAGTCCATGGCCTGATTCTCCAGAAAATCATCGTCATCGCTGAGATAGGAATAAGGGTCTCCACGAAGATCCTCTCCGGCATTCTCCCTTTCCTCTAACTGCATGTCTCTCTCGTGGATCGTCTCCTCCGGAGATGATATGCGATGGCGAAGACGGGCAATAATGCGCTCCTTCTTGTCGAGCTGATGGCGGCGAGACTTGCGATCCTTTGCTAGCATGGCGATGGTCTGGTCCTTCGTCTTGATGATGGCAGACTTGTGGTTGCAATAGTCACGGCAGTTGTCCAATTCCTGCTGACGATCATACATCATGAAGCTAAGGTGGTCCAATTGAGTCTTCAGCTCAGGGTGGTATGGGGCTTCCAATGGTTGTCCATTTGCATCACGCCTTGGGCAAAACTCAAAGCGAGTACCCTTGATCTGATTGATGCTCTGCCCACACAGATGGGAAAGAGCCTCCTGCATTGCTCTGGCAAGTCCATCGAGCCAGTTGTTTTCCCTCAAGGTAAACTGAATTCCCTCCGCAGTTGGAGGGTTCAATCTTTCCTCGAAGACTTGCAACAATTAGCCACTGCAGATCTTCTCCTCCTTGATCATTGAGCTGAGCTCCGAAGAACTCGGGGTGCGGACGCTCCAAAAGTTCCGAAAGCTGATCCAGATCCCTCTCAAAGATAAGGTCTCCACCATTCCCAAGTTGGTAAAACTTGCTGTACTTCGCGTCCATCTATAAAAATAGAGGATGAGTAGATTAGCAGAGTGATCAAGTGTGTCAAAATTATATCTATTTTGCAAGAGTTTTTGAGGAACATGAAGTTTTATGAAAGAATTAAAGAGGTAAGAATGAGAATAAGTTTTCGTAAATATTTGTGTTCTTTGGTTTTGAAACTAAGTTTTTGGTTCAACGTCCAATCTAACTAGGGTCTCCTATGGTCAGGATGGCTCTGATACCAACTTGTCAACACCCGGATTTTTCAATCCTAGATGCCTGTTATGCCATACATCGCAATCCCAGGATTACCATTTTTGCGAGACATAACAGAATTGGATACCATAGTACTTCATGCATTACAAACGATACATAAGTTCTTACACAAATAGGGATCTCATGACCCAGTTATTAATACAACATCAAGCAGCGGAATACGTAATAATAACGGTAGCGTAGGCGAAGCTCCATCTTCGGGGTCACAGGCAATGCTGACGATGGGAGATGATCCTAGTTGTCGTAACCTTCCTGGGGTCCATCTTCCAGGTACTCCTCTTCATAGTCTGGCCATGGGAATAGCCAGTGACAAAGCCATGAGTACTCTTTAAGTACTCGCAAACTAATACTAACAAGTAAAGGGGTTTTTTGGATAATAGGACACTAGGCTCTAGGGTTGTTTTGCAAAAGCCAGATTTATCTCTACTAAGTTCTAAAGCTAGTCACAAATTTATAAATCCTAAGTGGGAACTTGTATTTCAGGTCACAACTCTGTTGTGGTCAAGTCAAAGTCTCAATTCATTTCACAGGTCATTTTGAAAAGTCTGACGGGGGAACAGTATGGCCACTCCAACTGTCCATAACCGCGGACGCGGCTATTCGAATAGTTTGACACTCTGTAGATATTGTACACTTTCACCACAACATTCGATACATCCGTCAGGAACAAATCCTGAATTCACCATACTCAGTATGCGGATAATCAATCCTAACCTTTCAATTACACGCCCTAGTATAAGCACCTCTCCTGTGAGTTTGGCCTCCCAACCATGACCAGCTGTCATCTTGGGTACTGCACAGGTGGACAATCTTCACAAGGTAGCCTCAGCTCAGACCTTGGCCGTGAGGGAACTGATACTAAGGTATATAAGTTTCCAGTCAAGCCCTACCCAATATTCAGGTATTGTGGTTGTACGCTAAAATTGGAATGGTATCGCATCCAGACAACCATCAGTTTTATAAAGGGCTAAGGCTCATGCCTCAACATTTTCATCACCAAAATCAAGTGTTTGGAAACACATGTCCAAAACATTTCAATAGAATGATCCATCATTCCAAGGTTTTCATAACCATTTTTCCACCAGGTATTCCCATCTAAAAGTTGATCAAGTTTTATGCTTAGCACTAGCATCTACAGGTGGGGGTGGTACTAATGAGGGGTGGTAACTAGTGGAGTTTCACTAAGTCCAACCTTATATCTTAGGCTGATATCAAGGCTTCTAGCTTAGGCCAAATTTTATGCTCTTTATGCAACCTTCAGCATCTTTCCAAAATCTACCAGTCACTTAAGTAAACTCTAAGTAATCTTTGATAAAGAAATAAAGTGAGAAGCTTGCACATAAAACTAGGATTGGTTTATCAAATGGGTAATGATCACATATGCTTAAGGCATAGTAACAAGTAGGGGTTTGTTGCATCAGTAGGGTATCTTTCAAGGGTTAGCTTGCATCAATGTCAATATAAGCTTGCATAGTTACTAGCTTGCCTTGTGCAGAGCAGTGGTTGAAGTTCTCCTCGGCTTCTTCTTCGTAGTATCCTTCTTCCTCCTCGTAGCCTTGGTCGGTACTAGCGTCTATGAATAAATACGAGGTACACAATCACCAAGCAATACTTAACTACTTGCAATCATCACACACAAGGGTCCTATGGATGATCTAGCATCATCCCTAACCTTACAAGGTTAAGGCTTGGTTTAAATCTTTTTATTTTTAGAAAAGTAATTTCTACTCATTGAAAAACTACTTAAGATTTAATATTCTCCAAACCAAATATGGGATCATGTTGACACATGTCATCACCACATATTGTAGTCCAAGGGAATGTGATTTAAAGTGGTGTCACAATTTAATAAGGTTTTACCCTTTTATTTTAATTCATTAAAGTGGCTAGAAATGCTTATGTAGCATTCTTTTATTACTTGAACATTATTTCTGCAAGTAAACCTATATATTTTTATATATTCTGAAAGGTATGGTTAAATGTGATTTTTGAGAGTTGGAAACAACCCAAAAGCTATTATGGTTTAAATTTGAAAAATGTTTGAATGCAGAAAAGCTTCTACCTTGTTATTTTTACTATGGGTGATCTACAGATCCAAATGACTTGAATCCAACGGGCTTGGATTCAGCATTCACAGATCTTTCCAACAAAATTAGTTTCATCCAATTTGGTGCCCTGAATCGATCTGGGTTGATTTTTGAAGTTGGGTACAGAAGTGTGTTTGAATTTAAAAAGAAAAAGGTTTAATTTGAATTGTTGGGCTGCGTGGGAAAAAGTACTGGGCCGGCCTGCTAAGCGCAGTGCTCCCGCGGGCTGCTTAAGTGGGTGTCCCCACTCGTCAGTGATACGGGGCTGGGCGAAGCGGTATGGGGCAACGTGGATCGTTCGATCTAGTTCTAATCTAACGGCTGGGAGTCATCGTCGACGTGAGACAACTCCGGCGAGAACGAAACCTAGCGCGGCCAGTGAGGGGTGCTGGGGGCTCACCGGGGTACGGGCGAGGGTCGGCGAGGCGGGCGAACGACGAAGTCGACGACGACGAACTCAGGGGCGGTCGCGGCAACTCTTGGGGCGACTCCAATTGCTGGCTCCCTTCTTCTCCAGAGGCGGCGGGCTCCGGTGAAATTCCGGCGGGGTAGTGCTCGCCTTGCTCTGAGAACGGTGTGGCACGGCCAGTAAGGAGAGGGGAGTGAGATGGTGTGAAGAATTCGAGCGGGGGTGGCCTCTATTTATAGTCGAGCGAGGGGACCGTCGGGGCGCACGGTGAGCTCGTCAGGGGCGAGGTTACAGGCGGCTAAAGGCATGGGCAAGGGTAGGGGACGGTGCCGTGTCTCCTGGCGATGCTCAACGACATGGTCTTGAGGAATGGGGCGGTGCGGCTTGGTCTGGAACGGGCGGTGCTCTGCGCGGCAGAGGCGGCGTCTTCTACGGCGGGTGGTGGCTGTATGGCACGGGCGGCAAACGGGGATGTCTGGCGGTCTCCTGGGTCGGTGGTGATCGTGTGTGCACGCGGTGAGGGCGGCGCGCGGTCTGTGGACGCTGGTCGAGGGTGGCGCTCTGGCGCACGCTCGGCATGGTCTGGGCGCGGCTTGTGTGCGTGGTCCTGGGCTTGGCAACGCTCGCGGCTGGGACAGGTAGTGGCGGTGGACGGTGGGCTGCCTCCCAGACAAGGTTGGCACGGCTAGTTCTTCCTCTAGCCTGCTGTCCACAATGGGTGACAAGGTTGGCTTCGGCTGTTCACCATTGATGGCAATGGCAAGCTCACAGGGGTGCTAGTGTTGGGCTAATATTTCTAGATGATCTACTGAGCTGTGTGTGAGCTAACTAGGGAACAAGTTAGGCCAATTTTACTGCACACTATAGTGTTTGATGTTTTGTTTGATTTGTGTCTGCAACCTGTTTGATGAAATGGCCGCATGAAATCAAGTTTTGAATTTTGAAATGAATTTTGGTGGGTTTGCTAGATTGGTGCTGGTGAGTCTGCAGATGCTTGGGTTTTGAAAGTTGAGCTTGTTTGAGGGGTTTTTGAAAAAGTGGGATCTTCCCATATGAAGAAGATTCAATTTTGAATTGTCATTTAAACTATGCATTTGAAAGTTTCTGGATGATCACAAAGTGAGCCTTGATACCTTGTTATGAGTACATTCAAGGGGTGCAAAGATCCAGAAAAGTTTCTGTTAGGTTTTGAAAGTTTGAGACAGCCAAAGTAGGCATGGGAGTTAAATTGGCCAAAATGACCATTCATTATGTGTTTTGATTTACTTGTCTTTAGGAAAAGTGTGGGAAATGTTTTAGATGATGTGTATTTCACCTAAGAAACATTTTACAAGCAAAGGATCACAAAAACAAGGTGGGTTTAAAAGAATTCAAAATCAATGCATACACATATGCATGCATTCATAATTTTATTTAGAAAAGTTTTTGTTAACCCTAAATGTGAGGATTAGAATTTTTATGATCCAAGTTTAGTATTTTTGGGATGTTACAACGATTCACCAAGGGTGGTCAACTATACGGAGGCTGCAAACGAACTCGCACGACAGGACGGAGTCGACCAGCTCGACGAGGCACGCGACCAAGCTCGCTCCCGCACCACCATCTACCAGCAAGGGCTCCGCCGCTACCATAGCCGGCGAGTAAGGACTCGCACTTTCCAGGAAGGCGACCTGGTACTGTGCCTAATCCAGGACAAGAAGGGCATGCACAAGCTCTCCCCCCCTTGGGAGGGACCATTCGCCATCGGGCGAGTCCTGGGAAACAACGCCTACTACCTCACCGACGTCCGAGGAGACGGAAAACTCGACGTCAAGCGACCATGGAATGTAAACCTCCTACGAAAGTTCTACTCCTAGAACTCCATACATGTACTCTCCATCCGCTATGAAATAAAAAAGACCGGTTACCGAAAATTGTGTCTACTCTCCGTGTCTTGTGCCACTCGCACTCGTAATAACAGTGTTATGCTATTCACAGAAGTCAACCTCTGGTAAGCGACCGACACGGCCAAGTAGTGCGGTACGAGGGCACTGGGAAACTCTAGGCCTCATAACGTCCACGAAGAACGCCAACCCGGAGCCCCATTGGAGTCACCTAGCTCGACTGGCTCACCGAGCCAAGACAACTGCATTCGCTCCTCACAGCGACCAAGTCCTCCGCATCCTTGGTGCAGCGACTCGAACGGCAAAGTACCATGCTTAGGGACTGATACCCAGCTAAATACGAGCGACTAGGGAAAAACACCAAGTATGAGAGCGCGCCCAGGACTCGCCACGCGACTGATCCTCCGGATCAGGCAGGAGAGATGCGCTAACAACGGCGCGCTTAATCCTCACCTACCTTGGAGCTGCGACTAGAACCACCAAGTACCACGCTCGAGGACTCGGCAACCCGACCTCGTTCACGCCTGGGAAAACGGTCAAGTAAAGAGCACCCCTGGGAGTTGCCATGCGACTGGCTCTCCGAGCCATGGCGAGTCGACCTCAATTCATTAAAAGTTAACAAACATATAATAACGAGGTAAACCCCATAAAAAGGGTGGACGCGCTCGGGGACTCGCTCAATCAAAATCCAAAATCACAAAACGAATGACAAAATAACACGAGTTTCCTTTATAGCAGCACAAAGTTGTTCCACATACAAGGAAAGTTAAATAGTTATTTTGTACTAATGCCCAAGGGCACAACACTTCTACTCCGTAGGTTTTGATGCAGATGCGCCACCGTCCCTGCGGCTGTGGATGAAGGGCACGTACGGGTTCAACGGGTACGTCGTCAGCTCGCCCGCCATCGCTGCACGAAACGGCTGCTCGACCTTGAAGTCCCGATGCTTCGGTTTAGGATCATTGGGAGCGACAATCGTCTCCTGATAGGGGATGAGGTCGCCCATCGCCCAAACACGATCCGAGTACACCGCGGCCCGGTCCGTCAGCTTTAGCACCTCGGCAATCTCCACAAAGCCCATTGACGAGGGGTAGTCGCTCGTGACATCGTCGAGGTCGAAATCCTCTGGGAAGTGGGCAAGCTCAAGGCCCGTCGCCGCCCCGCGCCGGAAGGCCGACCGCGTCATGAACTCGACGACTGACGGAGCCTTTTCTAGGTAGCGCCATACCTCGACAAGGTCGCTGGGGATTACTTCCGTGGGCGATATCTCCTGAAGATACGCTCGAAGGCAAGTCGCGGACAACGCGGCTGAGTCGACCAGGGTGGCCACACATTGCCACGCGTCGTACGACTGCGCCTCCTCCGCGTTATCAGTGATCCGACCTACGGCACCGAAGCAAGCAGTGAGCAAACCAACGACATCACAATACAGCTATTGCAGGTAGAGGGAAGAAGAAGGAAGGTTTACCAATTAGCGGTCGACAGAGGCCCGTGATGAAGCTTTGAAGAGAAGAGAAGTCGTTCTACAGCCCAGCAACGAGCGCGTCAGACACTTTCCGCTCTTCAGCGGCAGAAGTAACAGCAGCTTTCGCTCGCCCTTCCGCTGAGCTCTCTTCTGCCCTCGCCTCCTTAAGCTCACGCTCCAGGTTAGCGACTCGTTTTTCGGCCGCGTTCAGAGCGGACTGAGCCGCCGTCAAATCACCCACCGGGACAAGGCCTTGGTGGGCCTCCTTCACCTCGGCCGCAACCACTTGAAGCTCCTTGTTCGTCTCCTGGACGGCAATGAGCTCCTTCTCCAAGCGACACTTTGTAGCAAGCCGTTCGGCCGATTCGCGCTGCAGGCCCTGCGCACAAACTGCAGCGTCAACAACAATGAAATTCCTAAGTGCCCACCCGCAGAAATTCAGCGACTAGGCACTCGGGGACTGGACAATGAAATTCCTAATTGACCATCCACTGAAATTTAGCGACTAGGCACTCGGGGACTGGACAATGAAATTCCTAAGCGCTCACTCGCTAAGATTCAGCGACCAAGCACTCGGGGACTGGATGATATAAAAACATTAAGCATCCGACCTCTGAATTTCAGTGGCCCGATCCTCGGGGACTGGACATACCTGGATGGCAGCGCCTAGCATGCCGTGGAGTTCCAGCGCATCCACCGACGCAAGCACGACCGGAGTATGGCCGCGACGTTGTTCAAATTCCGCTTCGGCGACCCCAGGCATCCGACTCGCTAGCACCGAGGCACTCGCTACGGCCGCCTTCACCATGAAGCGAGGAAAGGTCGTCGCAGATGCGGCTGCGCCACTCGGAGTCGGCTCGGTCACGTCGGGTGAGTCTGCGATCACCATATGCTATGACCCAACATCCTCCTTGACCTTCGAGGCCACTTCCGCTGCGGTCGGAGGATCGCTAGGAGCAACCGCCTGATCATCAGAGACCATGACGACTTCGTCCCCCTTCGTCCTCTTGACGCCTTTGGCAGGAGCAGTGACGTCACCGGCTTTCCTTTTCCGTGAAGAATCGGCCGACACCTCGGAGGCGACTGGCGGAACCTTGGCCACAGAAGGATGGCCGATCTTTTTAACACTAGTCCTGTGAAACAGTTTTGTGAATGAGACCGTCTGATTAAAACACAGAACAAGCAGATGAGTAAGGGACAGAGCAGCACTCACTTGGCGACTGGCAGGAACCGTCGACCGGTGCGGATACTGGCCGGCTTCTCCAGCTTGGGCCCTAACCTCCGAGTAAGGCCCGCCTCGAACACGTCGTGTGCCCAAGACACTAAAGGCTTCTTCGAAGATGAAGCCGCGGCAGGAGCCTCCGTGGTAATAGCTGCGGGAGCACCCCTTGGTGGCGAGGCCCCTACGGCTGGAGCAACCCCCAAGCTAACAATTGGGGCAAATGGCGGTGGTAACGATGCCAACGGCGCCTCGTCCCTGGGGGCGGCAGTGCCTGTTGCCACGGTCGCGTGTGCCACTGCGTCCTCATCCGAGCTGGTGGCATCGGAGCTGCTCGCAGATCGGGGCAGAGATATCTGCCTCGCTGGCTTCGTCTTCTTCTTCGGCAGAGCTTTCTTCTTCTTCTTCGACAGCGTGGCCTCGCGATGTGAGGTGTGCTCGGGAAGCTCGTCGTAGTCATCGTCGTGGGGATCGAGGCTCTTGCTCGCTTCGAGCTCATGCTTGTGTTGCCTGCGGGTTTTGCGAACCGTGGGGCAGCAACCTCCACGGGCTCGTCTTCTCCGTCGTCGTCGTTGCCTCCATCGCTCTCGGCATTATCTTTGGCGGGTTATGACTCGCTTCCGTCCTGGACGGACGAGCTCGAGTTCTCATCATCTGCGGGTGGAAGCCACCCTTCCACCACTTGGAACAACTGCAAAAAGAACAAACAAATTTAGCACGACCGCGAATGCACAAGCTGCGACTGCGAGTGATAACGGAATGACAGCTTACCATTGGATCTGGGCGCCTTGCAGTATAAGGGGCGACCCCGGCCTTTGCGTCGAGGTACACGGCCAGGGTAATCTTCTTTAAGGCCTGCGTGTAGTCGTTGAGTCTCCACTCAACGAGGCAGGACTTCGTCGGGTCGTCCTTACCTGTATACTCATACATATAGTGGTCGCGGCTGGCCAAGGGCACGAGCCGCCGCCCGAGCCAGCAGTTGTAGAGGTTGATGGTCTAGAGGTCTTTCTTCTTTAGGCCGTGGATGGTTTGCAACATTTCGTCAACAACCATCCACTGATCCAGCGGGAGTTTGGCGACCTAGAGCCGACGCGGCTCGGGCCGGTCGGCGGAGTATCTTGGAAGCGCCACTTCATCGCTTGGAGTCGACTCGGTGACGTAGAACCAAAATTTCTTCCACTCATTCGCCGCCTTGGCGGGTAGCATCAGATAAAAGAACGAAGCCTTCGACTTCAGCTGGAACGTCAGGCCGCCCGCGGCTAGAATCGGACCGCCTGTGTCCTCGCGGCTGATTCTCCCGTGGAACAAGTCTTGCCACATGGGAAAATAGGGCCTGCAGCCCAGATAGCACTCGCAGAACGCCACGAAAATGGCGAGCTGCTCGATACTATGCGGACCCAGATCCGATGGTTGGATTCCATAGTAGGCGCAGAAACGCCGGAAGAAGAGGGAAGTTGGGAAGCCCAGCCCCCACTCCAGGTGGCTGGTGAAGCAGATGAACTCCCCCTCGTGCGGATCCGGAATCACTTCTCCGGCCACGGGGATGTGCCATCTACCGGCGCGGAGGATCCCTGCCTCCTCGAAAGATGCTAGCAGCGCTTTAGTACATTTGGATCTGCCCCATGGCTCGGTGGAGGGGGCCATCGGATGGGAGTTCACGGAAGTCGGGGCTCTCAGGAGTGTTCCGATTGCTGCGAGGAATGAGGAGACAGAGATATGCCAGATCGGAGGAAGTGGAGGAAGCGTTTCCCTGGTCGCCCTTCGCTCCTTTTATATAGCGGTTGTTACCCGCCATTTCCGGGAGCCGTTATTACGCGGTGGTTACACCGAAGTTACCGTTAGGGTTACCCAACGGCTAGTTTGACCATAGTTGACGGTCCAACTTCATCTACTCGATTCGCTGCTCCCGGTGACTCGACGATTCGCCGACCCGATTGCTATAACAGCGACAAAGTACTCGCCGACCCGATCGCTATAACAGCAACAAAATACTCGCCGACCCGATCGCTATAACAGCGACTAAGTATTCGCCGACCCGTTCGTCGAGCTGTGACACGATTGGTCGCTGTTATTGCGACCAAAATGACTAGTTCTTTCCTTTGTCCAGGAGTCTGCCGCCGATTCGACTAGGCGTCCGCATTGGACCCGTTTACTCCGACTGCCAGCAAACACCTGCGACAAATCAACGACGGCCTCGGGGACTACTAATGGGTATATGCCTACCGGGGTATACCCAGCAGGACGTTTCCCGCCGGCCCAAGCCGTCAGCGAGTGGGCCTGCAGGGCAGCGACTGGATCAAGACTTGGCGTGGACTCAGGCAACTGGAAGCTGAAGGCCCAGAAGCGTAGCTAGGCCCAGTCGGACTAGGTCATAGGGCCTCCGAATCCTTAACCAATTAAGTTATAATCTGTAAACCCTAGCGAGGTGAGCCTATATAAACCTCCCTATGGGACACATAGGGGATACATTCCATCATACACCCAAGTGACTCGCCGCCTAGTCGTCGAGCTTGCCCCATTGTACTCTCACCATAATACAATCTAGCAGGAGTAGGTCTTTACCCTTCGGGGGGCCGAACCTGGGTAAATCCTTGTGTCTCCGCCCTCATCTCGCACCACAGATGGCTGGCCGCCCTTGCCCCATGTTCTACTACTCGTTGCCGATTGCAGCATCTGCCGTGGTCATTTCCACGACAGTGAGGGTTGCAACTGTAGCTGATATAATAAAGGAAAGCGAGTTTGTGTGGTTCGTCCATTTTGAATGATTTTCTCCCTAGATTTAGACGTAATTACATCATTGCCACCGCCTAAGTAACACTTAACGGTTCTTTTAGAGAAGGCCACCGAATTCCCTATCCCTACCCTGGCTCATCCTCCACCAGTGAACATCGCCTTGCCGGGACGCGTACACGGATGGAGAGACACTATAAGAAATGTGTTAACTTGTGACCTTCTCCTAGTGACCGTATGTGAATTGGTCATAAATCTATGACCATTTCAAATAGAATGGTCATAGGCCATTTGGGAGGGTCCAAACCCTGAAAAATTACGACCTTATTTGTTAGTAAGTGATACGTCCAAAACGTATCTACTTTCCTGAACACTTTTGTTATTGTTTCTCCTCTAATTTGTGTGATTTGGCTACAACTAACTCGAACTGACGCTGTTTTCAGCAGAATTTCTTTGGTGTTTAGTTTTTGTGCAGGAAATCAACTTTCAGGAAAAATCCCAAAAAATATCGCAAAACTCCTATTTTACCAGAAGACTCACGGAGCCAGAAGACAAGATGGAGAAGGGCCACGAGGGGCCCACACCACCTGGTGGCCCGGGCTAGGCCAGACCGCGCCAAGGGGTGGTGTGGCTGCCTCGGGAACCACCTCGACCACTACCTTCGCCTACATAAACCCTCTGACCTAAAAACTCTAGGGGGGTTGGACGTTTTTCCAGATAGAGTTCTGCCGCGTCGCCACCATAAGAAACTGCGATTCGGAACCATAAACTCCGTTCTAGCACTCTGTCGAGACGGGGAATTGGAGGAGATCATCATCATCATCATCATCACCAATGCCTCTCCATCAACCATCCATGTTTCCCCCATCCATGAGTGAGTAATCCCCCGTTGTAGTCTATGGGGATGGTAGGGATTGGATGAGATCTATCATGTAACTGCATAAGATTGTTAGGGCATGGTGCCTAGTATCTATTGTTAGTGCTTTTTGACATTGTTGCAACTTGTTATGCTTAATGCTTGTCACTAGGGCCCGAGTGCCATGATCTCAGAACTGAACATGTTATTGATTCATGATGATATTATTGTTTGTGATCGTATCTGCAAGTTGTTTAAACATATTATTATCCGTAACCCGAGGCCCCGAAGTGATAGAAATCGGGATAAACAGAGGGGATGGTTGTGATGTGAGGATCACATGTGTTCATGGAGTGTTAATGCTTTTCTCCGGTATTCTATTAAAGGAGTACCTTAATTGCCAGTAGATTCCCTTGAGGCCCCGCTACAACGGGCTGGCAGAACAAAAGATGTTGTGCAAGTTCTCATTGTGATCACGTATGACTATATATGGAACACATACCTATAATTATTTAGTACTTGGATACTTTACCTTATTTATCTGCAAATTCCCTTGATCTTGATATTACATGAATAGTCTTGTCCATGCAACGCCTGTCCATCCATCCCTATGCCTACCGCACTCAAATCCTTCCATTTACTACAATTGTTTCTACTGCATTTATTTTACTACTGCTATTACTTTGCTATTGCTACTACAAAACTATTGCTACTGATAAACTACTATGATCAAGACTATTTCCAGGTGCAACTGAATTGACAACTCAGTTGTTAAGGATTGTAAATACTTTGGCTCCCCTTGTGTCAAATAAATAAATTGGGTTTTACTTCCCTAGAAGACCGTTGCGATCCCCTATACTTGTGGGTCATCAAGACTATTTTCTGGCGCCTTTGCCGGGGAGCATAGCTTTATTTATAAAGTTCACTTGGAATTATTAGTGTTCGCTGCTATTATTTCATCATGGGGAAAACTCGTGATGGAAAATTTCCTATATTACCATCCACTACAAGAAGAGGTACAGTTCTGAACACCTCTGGTGCTCTTGATTCACCATATGTTACGAGTAAGCTCGTTACACCACCACCACACACACATGTTACACATACTGCTACTACTACTGAATCTGAAATTGCTTCTGATACTCATGATGTTACTTCTACTATGCTTCATGAGAGTGGTTCATTAGGTCCTTTCCTAGATGCTACAATTGCTAGAACTATAATGGGAAACACTGAAACTCCTAATGAAGATACTACTACACATGTTAGTTCACGTGAGCCTAGAGAGAGCTATGGTATTAATGACGGTTATATTAAAATGACTGATGAATTTATTGAAGAATGTCGAAACACACATGGTGCAAGTGCTATTAAAAGTCTTCTTGAGAGACGTACTATTAGACCTAAACTATTTCCTGATGCTAAGTTTGCCACATCTCCCATAAACATTAAAGATAAGGATTATGATTTCTCTCTTGATTTATCCTATATAACCATTGTTGAGAAAGAACCTTTTTGTGGGACTGGGAATGAAAGTTCTGTAGCACATATGACTGAGATTTCTACTATGAGTGCCTTATTTTCTGATGATATTAAGATGCGCACCTACTTTGTTGCTAAAATTTTCCCTTTTTCATTGAAAGGAGAGGCTAAAGCTTGGTTTAATAGTTTACCTCCTGAATCCATTGATAGACCTAATTTATTGATTGCTACTTTCTTTCAGAAATATTTCCCTCCTAGTGCTCGACATGCCATTTTGCAGAAACTTTTTGATTTTAAACATGGAGAAAAGGAGAAATTTCCTGAATCATGGGCAAGGTTTTGTGCTTTAATTCATGGACATTCTGGATCTCCTTTACCTAAAAATGAGTTTCTTGATATATACTATAATGGACTAACTGATGAATCTAGGACATACCTGGATAGCTGTGCTGATTGTGTTTTCTGGAAAAGAACTCCTGCATAAGCTGAGGAATTAATGGCTAAAATAAGCAAGAATTATGATGATTGGACTACATCTGAGCCAATTACACCTGAGTCAACTACACCTAAACCAATTGTGCCTGAACCAACCCCAACCCCAACACCAACACCAACACCCAAGGAGAGGGGAGTGATTGAACTAAATGATGAAGTGATGAAAGAAGCTAAGAAATTTCTTAAGGAGAAGGGTATTAAATATGTAGATGTGAAGAATTTACCTCCTATAGAAGAATTATGTATGCCAATATCCCACTCATCCACTATTGAGGTACACTATGTAACATCCCAAAAATATTAATCAAGATTATCATGTTCTAATCACCCAAGTTTAGGGGTAACAAAAACTTTTGTTATTAAAATCAATATGAATGCATGTATGTGTGATGAATGCATGAATGCTTGCAATGACTTGTTTGATTGCTATGAATGGAAAGGATTGGTTTAAAGATGAAATCAACATCATCTAAATCATTTCCAAGCAGAATCAAATCAAGAGAAATTCAAATATAGACACTATGAGCAAATGGTCATTTTGACCAAAGTTAACCACTAGACCACTTTGAGTGTTTATAGTCCAAGTTTTCTAACAGAAACAAATCCAATTCTTTTCACCCCTTGCTAGAACAAGTACAAGTGAACCCAAGCCCACTTTGCAAACAACCAGAAATAGATTTCAAATCTATTCAAATGACAATTCAAAAATGAATCAAGTGTAGGTACTAAGATCACCATTTCTCAAAAACCACTCAAACCAGTTCACCTTGACAGACCCAAGCAACCATACACTACCAAGTATGTGACCAGTACACTCACCAAAATTCATACAAAAATTCCAAACTAAATTTCTTTTGGCCATTTTGTCAAACACTTGGTGAGCATTGTAAACCCTGCCTAACTATCACTGTTTTTGATTAATGCTTTGTTCCCTCTTTGCACCCAAATATCTCCCCTTGTCTCCCCCAGTGGCCACACGACATTGACACAAGCTAGTAGCCTACCCTTGCACCAGTGCTGAGCCAACCCGAGCCCCCCTTGCCAGCCGACCATGGCTAGCTAGCAGGAGGCAACGCCGCGCCCGTTCACCATGTCCAGGAGGCAGCTGATCGTCCACGGCCACTCCCTGTCTAGAGAATATGTTGCGCCCATTGTCTCTGCGCCATGCCGAGAGCACGCTAGAGCGACGCACCCTTGCCTTCGTCGCCCGTGCCTGCAATCACCGCGCCTTGCCTTCGTCGCCCGTGCCTGCAATCACCGCGACACCAGCACCCCCCCAGACATCCCCGTTCGCCGCCACGCGACCCGTAGCCACAGTGCGTCGTCGAAATTGCCGTCGGTGCCGCTCAGATCACCAGCTCGTTCTGACCAACCTCGACCGCCCCTTGCCGCGCCATTAAGTCCTTGAGCATTGCCAGGAGACCGTGCACTGGCCTATCCACCATGCCATTAGCTCGCTGTGCCATCGACCCCGTCGAGCTCTGCCCATGCCTCTCTGCTTCTCTCGCTCGGATATAAAAGGAGGCCACCCCAGCCTCAATTCGCCACACCATCTCACTCCCCACCTCTCACAGAGCACCACTGACCCTTCCCCGGAGCAAGGCGAGCTCCGCACCGCCAGAATTTGGCCGGAGTCTGCCGCGGAGGAGGAGAAGAGGAGCCATTGATTGGAGCTGCCCTAGGAGCTGCCGCAGTCACCGTTCGAACCGCCATCGTCTACAACGTCGTTCTCCCCCAACGCCGACCCTAGCTGGAGCCCTGGTGAGCCTCACACGACCCCCACCGCCGCGTTAGGGTTCAGTTTCGCCGGCGCTGCCCGACAGAGACGACACACCCCAGCCGTAGGATCTAATCTAATTGCACGACCCAGGTTGAAACTTACCGCTTCGCGTAGCTAGAGCCGCTGACGCGTGGGACCGCTCTATATGCAGCCTGCTGCTCGCGCTGTGCAGTTGGGCGGCCCAGCAACTCTCCCGCGCGTAGCCCAGGAATTCAAACATTCATTTTCCAATTTAGTTCAAACCTAGTTCTGTCAGTAGTTTCAAAAATCAATTCAGAGAGTTTCACTAAACTAAATTGCATGAAAATAATTTTTTTAGAAAGGTATTGAAATGGTTAATCCAAGCCCATTGGATTTAAACCATTTGGAATTATAGATCACCTATAGTAAAAATAACAAGGCAGAGACTTTTCTAAATTCAAACATTTTTCAAAAATCAACATAAATTATTTTGAGTTGATTCCAACTCTCAAAAATCACATTTGACAAGATGTTTCTGAATATGTAAAAAGATCTTGGTTTACTTGCAGTAATAATGGACAAGTATTAAAAGAATGCCCCATAGGCATTTCTAGTCACTTTGATTAATTAAAATAATAATGTTAAACCTTATTAAATTGTGACACCACTTTAAATCACATTCTTAAGTATTAAAATATGTGGTGATGACATGTGTCAACATGATCCCATACTTTAATTGGAGAATATTAAACCTTAAGTAGTCTTCAATGAGTAGAAATTACTTTTCTAAAATAAATTAAATAAGACTAGGTCTTTAATTCATGCGATGATTGTGATGATGCTAGATCATATAGTGTGAACCTTTGTGTGCCAAATAGAAGTAGTTAAATATTGTTTGGTGATTTTTACCACGTATTTATTTATAGACGCTAGTACCAACCAAGGATACGAGGAGGAAGGGGACTACGAAGAAGAAGAAGAGAACTTCAATCACTGCACTACCCAAGGCAAGCCATCCTAGCAAGTTACACTATGCAAGCTAACACTTGCATGATAACTATGCAAACTAGAGGCCTTAGGCATATTTGATTATGCAACCTTGATTATACCTAATCCCAGTTTTACTTGCAAGCTTTATTATTTTATTTCTTTATCAAAATTCTTTATTTGCTTTTACTTAGTGACTTGTGAGTTTTGGGAAGATTTATAGGTAGCATAAAGAGCATAAAACTTGGCCTACGTTAGATAGAACTAGATGTCATACTAAGGCATGAGATCTAGATTTGATAGTCACACTTGAGTAGCACCCCTTATTAGTGATTACCCTCAACTTTAGTGGCTAGTGCTAAGCATAAAACTTGATCACTTTAGATGGGAATACTTGGTGAAAATGATTATGAAAACCTTAGAATGATGAGTCATTCTAATGAAATATTTTGACATGTGTTATGAACACTAGATGATTTGATGATGAAAATGTTGAGGCATGAGACTTAGCCCTTTTTAAAACCGATGGTTGGGTTCGGATGCGATACCATTCCAATTTTACCGTACAACCACAATACCCGAATTTGGGTAGGGCTTGATTGGAAGTTTATATATCTTAGTATGGGTTCCCTTGTGGAAGAGGTTTGAGATGAGGCTACCTCGTGATGATTGTCCACCTGTGCAGTTCCCAAGATGATAGATGGTCATGGTTAGGAGGCCAATCTCATAGGGGAGGTGCCTAAACTAGGGTGTGTAATCAAAAGGTTAGGATTGATTATCCTCATACTGAGTATGGTGATTCAGGATTGTTCCTGGCAGATGTATCGAATGTTGTGGTGAAAGTGTACCACCTCTGCAGAGAGTCAAACTATTCGAATAGCCGCGTCTGTGGTGGCCATACTGTTCGTCGTCAGATGTTTTCAAAATGACTTGTGAAATGAATCATGACTTTGACTTGACCACGACATGGTTGTGACATGAAAACTAAGTTCCCACTTAGGTGTTGTAAAACATTAAGTTAGTTTTCTTTACTTGTAAACTCAGTTAGAGATAAACCTGGATTTTTGCAAATAAACCTAGAGCTTAGGATTCCTACTCAAACTACCTTACTTGTTAGTATTAGTTTGCGAGTACTTAAAGAGTATTCATGGCTTTGTCCCTGGCTATTCCTATGGCCAGACTATGAGGAGGACTACCAGGATGATAGACAATAGGAAGTCTATGAAAACTAGGATCGACTCCCATCGTCAGCATTGCCTGTGACCCTGAAGATGGAGCTCCGACCACGCTATCGTTATTATATTATTCCGCTGCGTTGATTGTTTTAAGACTGGATCATGAGATCCTTTATTTGTAAGACTGTTATTATGGTTTGTAATGGATGATGAACTATGGTACCAATCTGTTATGTCTCACAAAAATGGTAATCCTGGGATTGCGATGTATGGCATAACAGGCATCTGGAATTAAAAATCCGGGTGTTGACAAGTTGGTATTAGAGCTATCCTGACCATAGGAGATCCTAGCTTGAATGGACACTTGAATCAAAAACTTAGTTTCAAAACAAAAGAAGTGAGTATTTATGAAAACCTATTCTCATTCTTATCACTTAGATTCTTTCATGAACATTCATGTTCCTCAAAAATTCTTGCAAAATCTTACATAAAATTTGACACACTTGATCACTCTACTAACTTACACTGTAGGGGTTCGTAGCATGGAAAACAAAAATTTTCTACCGCATGCACACAAACAAGCCAAGATCTATCTACTAGATTGTCGCAACGAGTCGATTAGAGTACTCACCCTCGAAGATTCCAAAGCGGTTAATGTGGCATCCCGCAAAACCACTACTAGAAAATCGCGTTGTTTTTGTGCATTGCATCATCATGACCGCATGCTCATGTCCACATGCCACATTGCATTTGAGCATCGTCATCATCTTGAATTTTGCTTGCATAAAACTATTTGCGGAAAGATCTGTCCTTATTTTCTAAACGCCCCGTCTTTGTTCAAACGCAAAACCCGGGTCACCGGATTATTTTGTTTTGTCTGCTATCGGTTTGCAAAAGCCCTGTTTGAAATAAATAAATTATTTAATTATTTTAGTGGGGGCAGTCGAACGGGCCGATTCGACCCAGTCGACCACCCCCAGTATTAAAACGGTCCACCTAAACCAGCCCCCCCCCTATTTCCTATCCCTACCTAGTCCTAATCTACCCACCACTCACAGCTCGCCACCTCACCCTCTCCCCCAATTCCTACCCACCCTGCCACCTCATCAATCCACCCTCTTCCCCCCACTCCTTCTCTCACCACAGCCCTATCTACCCTCCCTCTCTCTCTCCCCACCGACAACCGGGCTCCACCCCGGCCCCACTCTCCACTCAACCTCCCACCCACTCAGCCACCTCTCTCCCTGCCCTGTGGGTCCCGCCTCCCCTGGCCACGCGCCCCCCACGCGCCCCCCTCACGCTCCCCACGCGGTCACGCCGCGGCCCACCCGCGGGCCCCACGCGCCAGCACCCACGCCCCTGACCCGCGGGACCCACACCGGCCCCACTGCCTGCCCAGCCCCCCACCCGACGCGCCCCCTGCTCCAACCCCTTCTCCTCTCTCCCCCATCCTCTCCGCGACCTCCTCCCCCGACCCCGACACCTCCCTCCACCGGCGCCGCCGCTCCCGCCTCTTCCTCCCCCCCCGCCGCCATCGCTCCTCCTCCGGCCGCTCCCCTCGCCGCCCCGCCTCCCCTTCTCCGGCCCCGCGCCCGCCCGCGTTCTCCTCGTCGCCCCTGGCCCGAGCGCCGCCGCACTCTCCGACCCCGGCCCCTCCCCCCGAGCTTCTCCGGCCGCCGCCCCGGAGCCGGCGCCGCCGCGTGACCCCGCCACCGCCTCCAGGCCCCGAGCTCGCCCCCACGCAGGACCCCTCTCCGGCCGCCGCGTCTGCCTCGCCGGCCCTGCCTCGCCCTCCGGCGCGCCGTCCCCGCGAGCCCCGCCTCCTCTCCGACCCTCTCCGGCCGACGCGCCCGCCGTTCGCCCGCCTTCCCCCCCGCATCCGGCGCCACCGCCCGAGCCCGAGCTCCCCCGCCTCTGGCCTCCTCCGCGCCTCCCCGCATCGGCCCCGTTACCCCTGAGCCGCGCCGCCCCTGGGAGCCCCCTCGCCGCGTCCCTGCCTCCCCGCCAGCGTCCGCCCGGCGCCGTGCGCCCGTCCGTCCCGAGGAGAAACCGCCACCGACGGCAGCGAGCCCACCGCCCGAGGTCGCCCACCGTTCTGTGTCTGCTTCCGAGTTGTGCTGCTGCCTGGCAACGAGCCGTCTCCCCGTCCTGTACTCTGTCGGCAGGATGCATGTGCTGTTGCTCTAACAAGTCAAGGTCGCCGCGAACCGCCAAGTTCGTCCACCTCTAGGGCCACTCGAGACCGACAACGACAACGGCCGTCGGAACCCCAAGATATCCTCCACAGATCTGATGACCGCGATCCCGAAGCCCGATCCCGGTGATCCAAGGGCCACGCCAGGACCCGAGCCTGAAGATCGCCAGGATCCGCCGGCGCCGAACCCAAGATCGACATCGCCACCGAGAACTCCGACAAGGACGCCAAGGTCGTTTAAACGGAACGCCAAGTTCGCCACCTTGGACGCCATGACCGCCTACACGGATCCGAAAACCACGGCGACGACAAGATCGACACCGACCAGAGCGGGTCCGATGCGCCCCGACACCGAACCAAGTCCTCCTTCCCGGACGCCGTTCCGCCGAGAATGAATTCGTCGAACCCTGAACCCTGAGACCGGACCCCGAACCCCCGGGACCCCAAGATCGTCGAGACCCCCTAATGTGTGAACCCCTTCCCGAAACCCTATTTTATAATATCATAAACTTGTCGCATATTCAATTGTCATAATCGCATGCATATTTGTGTGGTTTGGGGGCCCTATGCCGATTCACCATATAATTAAATATGGGGCCCATATGCGGGCAAATCTAGTCTTAAATTGGTCCCATTTAAATTTGTGTAGCGAACCGGTAACTTATCTTGCCTGTTATTACAACATTTAAATTGCGGGGGTTCTAAATAACTTGAACCGTTTAATTAATTGTCGGGACCCCGGTTCCGCTTAATATGACCTAATCACATCGCACCTTTGCCATGTCATACATCATACATGCATCATGCCCGATCTTTTGCCATAGTATTAAATAGTGCATCCGGTGTTTATTCTAGTGTTTTGCTTCTTCGCGGATAAGGCCGTTGAGTTGATGTGAGCTTCGCCCCGATCTTCGGATGAACCTTCGGCAATGTTTTCAGGCGAGCATCTCCCCCTTTCTACCTATCTTACTTTATAGTATTTATTCCCTCCTGTTGATCTTTTGCTATCTGTGTTGCGATGCTCTAGTTTTCGTACCCGTGATATCCCTTGCAGCCTTATATTGCCTTGGACACATCCTATTACCTGTTGTTTGGTAGATAGTTGGACTTGCGCTTCGTAGTCGCTTGCTCAAGTGCTGTTGCGTGTCGCCAAGTACCACAGTTGTTGGAGCATTGCCGCATGTTTAATGTTGGAGATGGTTATGGCTTTAGTTATTGCTCACTTTAATTATTGTTTAACAACTAAAATTGAAGTAGGTAAGAAGAGGCACAGGTGGGCAATAGATGTTATTTGGTTGTTAACCGTCCACTTGTGTCCCGTAGGACCCCGAGTGCTTGATACCTGTTCCTTGATTTATCGCGCTATCCACATACGGGGAATTATGGGCCCCCCTGAGCCAGAGCATGATTCATTCTTATTTCTTGGGGCCACAAACTAGTTTGGGGTTTTATTACTATCATGTACTTATGCCATGCTTTACTGCTTTATTTACGATTGTGCGAGGAGCACACTGTACTGTTTAGGATCGGGACACGATTCCGCGGTGTCGACAAGCTCAGTTTTGGGTTCCCAGTCGTTCACAGCCGTCCACCCAAACCTCGGGTCCGTCTCGGAGCTAGCTTACTTCGTTGCGGCTGTACTCCAAGGGGTGGCCCCCTGAAATATTTCTGAATCCTGTGATTGCTTTGTCGTGAAAGCCTCGTTGGGTTTTGATTTGGTTTTTCCGAGGTTGATCGTGTGTGTGTTGCTATTGGTGCACCCCGGCCGGGTAAAACTTTCTGAAAGCCGTGTCCGCGGTTATGGACGACTTGGAGCATAGTATCTCGATCATAGACAACTATACTAAAGTAGTGCTATAAATTTGACTTTATAATGACTAGTAATCAGCTTCACTATAATGGAATGGCTAATTAAAACTGCCAACAATTGCTTGCTTGGTTCGTCGCTTGCGACCTTTGTATCTGACTAGTAAGTATTGCAACTACAACGGAATGGCTAAATAAAAGTACCAACAACTGCTGGGTTTTGGGATATCTCATGCTAATTGTATCTGACTAGTAAGTGTTGCCACTACAACGGAATGATTAACTAAAATGGCCCACTGCTTACTTTATCAGTATGATTATCTATACCTGACTAGTAATTGCTGCAACGATAACTGTTTAAATAAAACTGCCAACTGTGTGAGTTCCTCGGTTGACTTCCTCGTTTGGTCTCGAGGGGGAAACACCAGGATGGGTTTGTTTGATGGTAGCATCAGGTTGGATCCAAATAGGTCTTTCTTACCCCTCTCTGATAGTCGCCAGATGTATCGAGTCTCTATAGGTTGTATAGTGCATGCTACCACTGCCGCTTCAGTCCACCATACCTGTGTAGGCGAGGACCGCCGAATTCTAGTCTCGCCGTGTACTGGCCTCAGTACTGACGCTCCTCTTTTTCCTTTGCCCTTTGTCGGCACCCCTTTTGTTTAAGAAGGTTTTGAGATCGACGTCGTTAGCAGGGTTACCTTCCGGCTTGGCCTGGGCAGGGTTATGGACGCCATTGGTTATTCTTCAGGGCTCTTAGCCCCATTTGCATCTTGTCCGTAGTCGGACGCTTTATCATTTTCAAGGTGATTTGAATCTTTGTATATTATATCTATATTCTTGACTCTTTGAGTCGCTGTTGTATATATCTGTTCTGTGGGTCCCATCGAGGACTGTTGTGTAATGTTATTACTTCGTTTTCCACCCGCACGAAAGTGCCTGGTGGGCACCTTTGAATCGTTTCTATGCGGGTTTGGCGGGTTTCGCTAAAACTTGCATAGGTTCGATTCTGAGGGTGTTACAGAGTGGTATCAGAGCCCAGCAGTTGCGATACCCCACAAGTCCAGCCTGTAGGATAACCTAGCTAACGGCCGAAGTAGAGTGTCAAAACTATTTTTGCAAAATCGGTTGGATAGTTCTGATTAGGTCTGATTTTACTTCTTACCCCCTGCTGCTCTCCTCTCACCTCTGCGTGTTTTGAATCCGCTCTCGTCTCTTTCTTCGAGTCCAGGAATTCTCGTGGTTGGGTTCCGTCGTACCTTCAGGGTTTCGCTTCCTCCTTTGGTAACGGTGTTGCTACATCTGGTCTTCATGCTATCCGAGGAATCCTTCGTCTGTGGTACCATTCTTTGTTCCTTGTTTGTGCCTTCCGGTGTTTTCCGACGCGACGACATCATCCACGCCAGATCCGATGCAGAGTCTGCATCACTCCTTTGTTTCCGAACCTCGCTTGTTGAGATCTTCAGTCTAATTCCGAGAGTTGGTTGCATAATCCGCCTGTTCGTGTGCAGAGTAATGGTTTGAGTGCGGGATGGAGTAGCTACCATACCACTACTCTTATCATCCGCTCTTGTACATCGAATCAGTGGATCCCGCAGTTTTACTCCGTCCCCGGAAGCTAGAGGTGGCTTTATTTGTGGATACCTCTACCTTCGTCCTTTTGTTTCCGGAGTGTTTCCCTCGACGATCACGGACAACGACCTCTTATTAGTGGTGTCGCGAGGATCTACACGAAGCGAGAAGACGCAGATCGCCGACCTTCCTTCCGGTACCATGAGGCGGATCTCGAGGGCGAGATCCATTGTTAGTGGTGTCGAATTGTGGCATCCCGCAAAACCACTACTAGAAAATCGCGTTGTTTTTGTGCATTGCATCATCATGACCGCATGCTCATGTCATCATGCCACATTGCATTTGAGCATCGTCATCATCTTGCATTTTGCTTGCATAAAACTATTTGCGGAAAGACCTGTCCTTATTTTCTAAACGCCCCGTCTTTGTTCAAACGCAAAACCCGGGTCACCGGATTATTTTGTTTTGTCTGCTATCGGTTTGCAAAAGCCCTGTTTGAAATAAATAAATTATTTAATTATTTTAGTGGGGGCAGTCGAACGGGCCGATTCGACCCAGTCGACCACCCCCAGTATTAAAACGGTCCACCTAAACCAGCCCCCCTATTTCCTATCCCTACCTAGTCCTAATCTACCCACCACTCACAGCTCGCCACCTCACCCTCTCCCCCAATTCCTACCCACCCTGCCACCTCATCAATCCACCCTCTTCCCCCACTCCTTCTCTCACCACAGCCCTATCTACCCTCCCTCTCTCTCTCCCCACCGACAACCGGGCTCCACCCCGGCCCCACTCTCCACTCAACCTCCCACCCACTCAGCCACCTCTCTCCCTGCCCTGTGAGTCCCGCCTCCCCTGGCCACGCGCCCCCCACGCGCCCCCCACACGCTCCCCACGCGGTCACGCCGCGGCCCACCCGCGGGCCCCACGCGCCAGCACCCACGCCCCTGACCCGCGGGACCCACACCGGCCCCACTGCCTGCCCAGCCCCCCACCCGACGCGCCCCCCGCTCCAACCCCTTCTCCTCTCTCCCCCATCCTCCCCGCGGTCTCCTCCCCCGACCCCGACACCTCCCTCCACCGGCGCCGCCGCTCCCGCCTCTTCCTCCCCCCCGCCGCCATCGCTCCTCCTCCGGCCGCTCCCCTCGCCGCCCCGCCTCCCCTTCTCCGCCCCCGCGCCCGTCCGCGTTCTCCTTGTCGTCCTGGCCCGAGCGCCGCCGCACCCTCCGACCCCGGCCCCTCCCCCCGAGCTTCTCCGGCCGCCGCCCCGGAGCCGGCGCCGCCGCGTGACCCCGCCACCGCCTCCAGGCCCCGAGCTCGCCCCCGCGCAGGACCCCTCTCCGGCCGCCGCGTCTGCCTCGCCGGCCCTGCCTCGCCCTCCGGCGCGCCGTCCCCGTGAGCCCCGCTTCCTCTCCGACCCTCTCCGGCCGACGCGCCCGCCGTCCGCCCGCCTTCCCCCCCGCATCCGGCGCCACCGCCCGAGCTCGAGCTCCCCCGCCTCCGGCCTCCTCCACGCCTCCCCGCATCGGCTCCGTTACCCCCTCGCCGCGCCGCCCCTGGGAGCCCCCTCGCCGCGTCCCTGCTGCCCCGCCAGCGTCCGCCCGGCGCCGTGCGCCCGTCCGTCCCGAGGAGCAACCGCCACCGACGGCAGCGAGCCCACCGCCCGAGGTCGCCCACCGTTCTGTGTCTGCTTCCGGGTTGTGCTGCTGCCTGGCAACGAGCCGTCTCCCCGTCCTGTACTCTGTCGGCAGGATGCATGTGCTGTTGCTCTAACAAGTCAAGGTCGCCGCGAACCGCCAAGTTCGTCCACCTCTAGGGCCACTCGAGACCGACAACGACAACGGCCGTCGGAACCCCAAGATATCCTCCACAGATCTGATGACCGCGATCCCGAAGCCCGATCCCGGTGATCCAAGGGCCACGCCAGGACCCGAGCCTGAAGATCGCCAGGATCCGTCGGCGCCGAACCCAAGATCGACATCGCCACCGAGAACTCCGACAAGGACGCCAAGGTCATTTAAACGGAACGCCAAGTTCGCCACCTTGGACGCCATGACCGCCTACACGGACCCGAAGACCACGGCGACGACAAGATCGACACCGACCAGAGCGGGTCCGATGCGCCCCGACACCGAACCAAGTCCTCCTTCCCGGACGCCGTTCCGCCGAGAATGAATTCGTTGAACCCTGAACCCTAAGACCGGGCCCCGAACCCCCGGGACCCCAAGATCGTCGAGACCCCCTAATGTGTGAACCCCTTCCCGAAACCCTATTTTATAATATCATAAACTTGTCGCATATTCAATTGTCATACTCGCATGCATATTTGTGTGGTTTGGGGGCCCTATGCCGATTCACCATATAATTAAATATGGGGCCCATATGCGGGCAAATCTAGTCTTAAATTGGTCCCATTTAAATTTGTGTAGCGAACCGGTAACTTATCTTGCCTGTTATTACAACATTTAAATTGCGGGGTTTCTAAATAACTTGAACCGTTTAATTAATTGTCGGGACCCCGGTTCCGCTTAATATGACCTATTCGCATCGCACCTTTGCCATGTCATACATCATACATGCATCATGCCCGATCTTTTGCCATAGTATTAAATAATGCATCCGGTGTTTATTCTAGTGTTTTGCTTCTTCGCGGATAAGGCTGTTGAGTTGATGTGAGCTTCGCCCCGATCTTCGGATGAACCTTCGGCAATGTTTTCAGGCGAGCATCTCCCCCTTTCTACCTATCTTACTTTATAGTATTTATTCCCTCCTGTTGATCTTTTGCTATCTGTGTTGCGATGCTCTAGTTTTCGTACCCGTGATATCCCTTGCAGCCTTATATTGCGTTGGACACATCCTATTACCTGTTGTTTGGTAGATAGTTGGACTTGCGCTTCGTAGTCGCTTGCTCAAGTGCTGTTGCGTGTCGCCAAGTACCACAGTTGTTGGAGCATTGCCGCATGTTTAATGTTGGAGACGGTTATGGCTTTAGTTATTGCTCACTTTAATTATTGTTTAACAACTAAAATTGAAGTAGGTAAGCAGAGGCACAGGTGGGCAATAGATGTTATTTGGTTGTTAACCGTCCACTTGTGTCCCGTAGGACCCCGAGTGCTTGATACCTGTTCCTTGATTTATCGCGCTATCCACATACGGGGAATTATGGGCCCCCCTGAGCCAGAGCATGATTCATTCTTATTTCTTGGGGCCACAAACTAGTTTGGGGTTTTATTACTATCATGTACTTATGCCATGCTTTACTGCTTTATTTACGATTGTGCGAGGAGCACACTGTACTGTTTAGGATCGGGACACGATTCCGCGGTGTCGACAAGCTCAGTTTTGGGTTCCCAGTCGTTCACAGCCGTCCACCCAAACCTCGGGTCCGTCTCGGAGCTAGCTTACTTCGTTGCGGGTGTACTCCAAGGGGTGGCCCCCTGAAATATTTCTGAATCCTGTGATTGCTTTGTCGTGAAAGCCTCGTTGGGTTTTGATTTGGTTTTTCCGAGGTTGATCGTGTGTGTGTTGCTATTGGTGCACCCCGGCCGGGTAAAACTTTCTGAAAGCCGTGTCCGCGGTTATGGACGACTTGGAGCACAGTATCTCGATCATAGACAACTATAACTAAAGTAGTGCTATAAATTTGACTTTATAATGACTAGTAATCAGCTTCACTATAATGGAATGGCTAATTAAAACTGCCAACAATTGCTTGCTTGGTTCGTCGCTTGCGACCTTTGTATCCGACTAGTAAGTATTGCAACTACAACGGAATGGCTAAATAAAAGTACCAACAACTGCTGGGTTTTGGGATATCTCATGCTAATTGTATCTGACTAGTAAGTGTTGCCACTACAACGGAATGATTAACTAAAATGGCCCACTGCTTACTTTATCAGGATGATTATCTATATCTGACTAGTAATTGCTGCAACGATAACTGTTTAAATAAAACTGCCAACTGTGTGAGTTCCTCGGTTGACTTCCTCGTTTGGTCTCGAGGGGGAAACACCAGGATGGGTTTGTTTGATGGTAGCATCAGGTTGGATCCGAATAGGTCTTTCTTACCCCTCTCTGATAGTTGCCAGATGTATCGAGTCTCTATAGGTTGTATAGTGCATGCTGCCGTTGCCGCTTCAGTCCACCATACCTGTGTAGGCGAGGACCGCCGAGTTCTAGTCTCGCCGTGTACTGGCCTCAGTACTGACGCTCCTCTTTTTCCTTTGCCCTTTGTCGGCACCCCTTTTGTTTAAGCAGGTTTTGAGATCGACGTCGTTAGCAGGGTTACCTTCCGGCTTGGCCTGGGCAGGGTTATGGACGCCATTGGTTATTCTTCAGGGCTCTTAGCCCCATTTGCATCTTGTCCGTAGTCGGACGCTTTATCATTTTCAAGGTGATTTGAATCTTTGTATATTATATCTGTATTCTTGACTCTTTGAGTCGCTGTTGTATATATCTGTTCTGTGGGTCCCATCGAGGACTGTTGTGTAATGTTATTACTTCGTTTTCCACCCGCACGAAAGTGCCTGGTGGGCACCTTTGAATCGTTTCTATGCGGGTTTGGCGGGTTTCGCTAAAACTTGCATAGGTCCGATTCTGAGGGTGTTACAGTTAACGAGAGCAGATTCTCGTGGGTGATGTAGTCGTACACTTGCTGATCTCAAGATCGCGTAGACGATCCTTCCGGCGCTGCGTTCCGGCAGCGCTTTCGTAGTCGATCACATGTTCGGTACTCGATGAAGACCTTCCTCTCCCTTGTTCCAGCAGGCAATGGAGGTTGTAGCTCTCCCCTCGCGATTCCGGCAGCACGACCGCGTGGTGTCGGAAGTAGTGGGAAAATCCTGCAGGGCTTCGCCTAAGCCGGAGCAGGTTATGGTGGATCTAGGGTTTCCGGCGATCTAGGTCTTAGAGGGCCGAAGAGGAGGAGGCTTGGCCGGCGGCGCTAGGCGGTGGCTGGCAACCGCGGCGGCTAGGTGGGGAGGGGCTGGTGTTGTGTCTCTTGGGGCACCCCTCCTCTCTATTTATGAGAGGGAGGGCAGCTTGGGAGAGGGGAGTTTGAATCCTTCCCCAACTCCTTCTCCTACTTGTCTTGTGGTGGAGGGAGAGAAGGATTCTTTCCTTCCTCCACTAGGATACATTGTCCCAGTTTCACTTTTCAAACTTGCCTTTTGACTTTCAGTTTGGAGTTTAATTCAAATGCCCAACCAAGTGACCTAGGACATGACACAATCATTCCACTTAGTCATAACACTTTCATGTACCCTTCCCCTTCCGATCCGGTGAACCTTCTAGACCCTTCTAGATCATTCCAGTGAAAACACCGGAATCATTCCCGAACTCCGAAATTGGACTTTCCTTATATGAATCTTATTCTCCGGACCATTCCGGATCTCCTCGTGATATCCTGTATCCCATCCAAGACTCCAAACAACATTCGGTATCCCTACTTTCATTCCATATCTACTAAACAACATCGAACCCTTAAGTGTGTCTCCTTACGGTTCGTGAATTATGCAGACATGACCGAGACTCTTCTTCGATCAATAACCAATAGAGGAATCTGGAAATTCATATGGTTCCCACATATTTCTACGATTAATTTGCGATCGAATGAACCATTTACATACGATACCAATTTCCCTTTGTCTCGCGATATTTTACTTATCCGAGGTCTGATCGTCGGTATCTCTGCATACCTAGTTCAACCTCGTTACCGATAAGTATTCTTTTCTCGTTCCCGTGATATGTGATCCCTTGTGATCCAGTCACATGCTTGCAAGCTAATTGGATGACATTCCACTGAGAGGGCCCAGGATATATCTATTTGTCATATGGATGGAAAAATCCCACTCTTGATCCATGTGCCTCAACACATACTTTCCGAACACTCAATGCCACCTTTATAGCCACCTAGTTACGGTGTGGTGTTTGATGTCATCAAACCATCCTTCCGGTGATGGTGATTAGCATGATCTCATGGTCGAAGGATTTAGGTTACTATGTATCAGAAAGCTTATAGCAAACAAACTATTGAAATGACTTGATCTTTATGCTACACTTATCTATAGGAGTATGTCCATCACACCATTCTCCTAATGATATGATCTTGTTGTTAACAACATCTCAATGCTCATGACCTAGAAACCATGATCATCTATTAACCAACAAGCTAGTATTATAAAGAGGCTTTACTAGGGACTCTAATTTAGTTTACAAATCACACAAGTATTAATGTTTCCGGTTAATACTATTATAGGATGAATGTAAACATTTATCATAAACATAAATATATAATAATAACTACTTTTATTATTGCCTCTAGGGCATATGTCCAACAATCTCCCACTTGCACTAGAGTCAACTAATCTAGATTACATGGTAATATACCGAACACCCATGAAAGTTTGGTGCTGGACATGTTTTGCCCTCGGGAGAGGTTTAGTCAACGGATCTGCCACATTCAGATATGTGTGTACTTTGCAAGTCTTTATATCACTATCTTGGACATGATCTCGAATAGCGTGAAAATGCAGCTTATTATGCTTCAACTTCTTGTGTGACCTTGGTTCTTGCGCATTGGCTATGGCGCCCATGTTATCATAGTAGATAGACATTGGGTCCAGCACACTGGGAACCACACCGAGCTCTGTAATGAACTCCTTCATCCATATCGCCTCCTGTGAAGCCTCCGAAGCAGCTATGTATTCCGATTCAGCTGAAGATCTCGCCACAACACTTTGCTTTGCACTCCTCCAGCTAACTATTGCACCATTCAAAGTAAATACATATCTAGATTGAGATTTAGAATCATCCGGATCGGTGTTCCAACTAGCATCGGTGTAACCATTAAAAACGAGTTGTTCATCACCTCCATAAGAAAGAACCATATCCTTAGTTCTTCTCAAGTACTTAAGGATGTTTTTGACCGCTGTCCAATGATCCACTCCTGGATCACTTCGATATCTGCTAGTCAAACTAACAACATATGCAATGTCGGGTCTAGTACATAGCATGGCATACATGATAGATCCTATGGCTGAGGCATAGGGAGTTTTACTCATCCTTTCTCTATCTTCTGTTGTAGCTGGACTTTGAGTTTTACTCAAGATCGTATTGGGCAACATGGGCAAGAACCCTTTCTTGCTATCTTACATTCCAAACCTCTTTAGAACTTTGTCCAAATATGTACTTTGTGACAATGATATTAGGCGTCTTGATCTATCTCTATAAACATTTATTCCTAATATGTAAGCTGCGTCGCCAAGATCTTTCATTGAAAAACTATTATTCAAATAATCCTTGACACTATTAAGAAGGTCTACATCATTCCTAATCAACAATATGTCATCCACATATAGTACTAGGAATGCTACAGAGCTCCCACTCACTTTCTTGTAAATACAAGCTTCTCCATAAGTTTGTATAAAACCAAATTTTTTGATTACCTTATCAAAATGTTGATTCCAACTTCGGGATGCTTGCTTCAATCCATAAATGGATTGTTGAAGTTTGCATACCTTGTTAGCATCTTTAGGATCGACAAAACCTTTGGGTTGTACCATATACAACTCTTCATCAATGTCTCCATTAGGGAGCGCCGTTTTGACATCCATCTGCCATATCTCATAATCATAATATGCCGCGATTGCTATCAAAATCCTCACAGACTTTAGCTTCGCTACCGGTGAGGAAGTCTCATCGTACTCAACTCCTTGAATTTGTCAAAACCCTTTTGTGAAAAGTCGAGATTTATATACAGTAACATTACCATCACCATATGTTTTCTTCTTGAAAATCCATTTGTTCTCGACAGCCTTCTGGCCATCTGGTAAGTCCACCAAAGTCCATACTTTGTTTTCGTACATGGATCCAATCTTGGATTTCATGGCTTATTGTCATTTACTGGAATCTAGGATCATCATCGCTTCCTCATATGTTGCAGGGTCATCGGTGTTGTCCACCAACATGACACTCATAATGGGATCGTACCAATCAGGAGTGGTACAAGTTCTCATTGACCTGCGAGGTTCCGTAGTAACTTTAACCGAAGTTTCATGATCAACATCATTAGCTTCCTCTCTTATTGGCGTAGGCACCACATGAACTACTTCTGGTGCTGCGCTACTCTCAAGTCCGAGAGAACGTTCAACAACCTCATCGAGTTCTACTTTCCTTCCAGACACTTCTTTCGAGAGAAACTCTTTCTCTAGAAAGGATCCATTCTTGGCAAAAAAGATTTTGCCCTCGGATCTATGATGAAGGTATACCCAATAGTTTCCTTCGGGTATCCTATGAAGACGCATTTTTCCGCTTTGGGTTCAAGCTTGTCGGTCTGTAACTTATTTACATAAGATTCATGACCCCAAACTTTAAGGAACGACAATTTAGGTTTCTTCCCAAACCATAATTCATACGGTGTCGTTTCAACAGATTTAGATGGTGCCCTATTTAAAGTGAATGCGGCTATTTCTAATGCATAACCCCAAAAAGATAGCGGTAAATCTGTAAGTGACATCATAGAACGAACCATATCTAAGAGAGTTCGATTACGACGTTCGGACACACCATTATGTTGTGGTGTTCCCGATAGTGTCAATTGTGAAAGTATTCCACATTTCTTCAAATGCTCACCAAACTCGTAACTTAGATATTCACCTCCACGATCAGATCTAAACTTATTATTGAATCATTATGATAGTATTGTTTGTGATCTTATCTGCAAGTTGTGTACACATATTATTGTCCAGATCCAAAGGCCCCGAAGTGACAATAATTGGGACAACATGAGGGGATGGCTATGCTGTGAGGATCACATGTGTTTAATGCTTTGCTCCGGTGCTCTGTTAAAAGGAGCACCTTAATTTCCAGTAGCTCCCTAGAGGCCCCGCTGCCACGGGCTGGCTGGACAGAAGATGTTGTGCAAGTTCTCATTGCGAGAACGTATGACTATATATGGAGCACATGCCTAGGATTGTTTAGTACTTGGATGCTTTTTATTATTTATCTGCAATGCCCTGGATCTTGAAGTTACATGTTTAGACTCGTCCATGCAACGCCTGTCCATACATCCCTATGCCTATCGCACTCGAATCCCACTGTTTACTATTACTGTTACTACTGCTCTTGTTCTACTATTGCTGTTGCTTTGCTGTTGTGATGGGGATATGCCGACCGGGGTATACCCAAGAGGACGTTTCCTACTGGCCCAAGTTTCCAGCGAGTGGGCCTATAGGACGACGACTGGATCGAGACTTGGCAAGGACCCAGGCGACTGGAAGCTAGAGGCCCAGAAGCGTAGTTAGGCCCAGTCGGATTAGGTCAAGAACCTTCCGTATCCTTAACTAATTCGGTTGTAGATCTATAAACCCTAGAGAGGTGAGCCTATATAAACCTCCCTAGGGTATGCATAGAGGACACGTTCTATCATACACCCTAGCGACTCGCCGCCTAGTCGTCGAGCTCGTCCTTGTACTCTCTCCATAATACAATCTATCAGGAGCAGGTCTTTACTCTCCGGGGGGACGAACTTGGGTAAACCCTTGTGTCTCCGCCCTCATCTCGCACCATAGATGGCTGGCCGCCCTTGCCCTTTGTTCTACTACTCGCCGCCGATTGTAGCATCTGCCGTGGCCATTCCCACGACAGTGGCGCCCATCGTGGGGCCTGGCCGGTTAGGCCGGTGTTCTGCGACGAGATCCAATCTGCCCATCAATGAGACGATCGCCACCGGACGCATGATCGTGATTGGCAAGATCCTACAGATCTTGCCGAGCAGCTACGTCCCAGCGACGCGCCCCGTCATGCACAGCGTGATCATGCCGGTCGGTACGATCAGCCTCTTCATCGGCTTCACCGACGTCATCGTCTCGGAGGACTCGGCTCGCATCCGCGAGTCGCCACCACCTCATCACCATCACCGCCTCGCCTCCGAGTATGACTCGGCCAACAGCAACGCGGCCAAAACCACCGTGGTCGCGGACGACACGACCCTCAACGAAGACGACGACTCGGCGACCCCGACATCGGCCGCCGGATCCATCGTCACCGTGTCATCTGCGGGCTCCATCACCCAGGTCACCAACGTGGGAGACTTCAAGGACCCCTACATTCTTGGGATCTTTGACTTTGACTCCGGGTCAGAGAACTTCGGCGACCTCCACATCGGATCTGGTCGCAACATCGCGGCCTACATGGCGAATGGCACGGACGCCCCACCAGACCCCTTCTCCATGCCAATCCCGCCAACCGCGACGGCGATGGAGGTCGAGGAACTCTGCCTACGGTTGGAGGAGGCGGTCCGCAAGGAACAAGCCGAGCGTGAAAAATTTCGCCTCGAGTAGGTGACGGCGCAGGAACTTTCGTGCTACCACCAACTTCGCATCAGGTCGCGCCTGAACCCCATCATTCAGGGCCGCGCCCTGAACTTCGACGATGAAAATGACCCGGCCCGCATGGCTGAGCGCGTGATCTGCAAGAACGCGCCGCCAGGAGGGAGCTCCCGGCCACCACCAGGCGCGACGGCCAATGGCGTCCCCACCACCACCCGACCGCACGTCCCCCCGGGATCAGCCAAGAATCCTGGTCTCCTCGCGGGAGCGAGACGCGAATGGCCTCTCGCTATTCTCCACCCCGATGGACAACGTAGTAGCGAGCCGAGCCATGGTCGACAACATCAACGTGACCAGGGAAGGCGCCCTGCAGATCTAGTACGCCAAGGCTCTACTCGCCAAGGCCGTCGAGCAACAAAACGCAGGAGCCGACTCATAGGGCCGCATGTACTCGCGTTCCTCAGGCAGCAGGGCGGCCTCGAGAGGCCACTCAATGGCGGAAAGAACCCTCAACTGCCCACCACCCAAGCCCCTGCAGCTCCAACACCGACCCACACACGCGACACTCTCCACCAACGACCCGCGACCGGCAAACAACGGGCAGCCAGTCCACGCGCAAACTCACATCATCAAAAACCAGAGCTGGCGCACACGCCAGCCCGAAGACTTGAGGCATACCCTCACCAACCGCCATGATGGCGAACCAAGGGGATCGCTAAGCCGAGTAGGACCCCAGTGCTTCGGACCGATGATCCGAGGCGAAAAATACCCGACAAACTTCAAGGCGCCGAAGGAGATAGAGAAGTACGACCCCTCGTACGAGCCTTCCGTGTGGTTGGACACATACCTCATGGCGATGGGAATCACCGGCCACACCGACCTGCTCGCCGCTCGCTACCTCCCCCTGATGATGGAGGGAGCGTGCCGACAATTGATCAACACCCTCCCCGTAGACAGTATCGACTCCTGGGAGGAAATGCGCGATGCCTTCGTCAGGCACTTCGAGGGCTCCTACACCCGCACCACCACCATCGAGGACCTGGAGTGATGCGTCCAGGGACCCCGTGAGTCGACCCGCAACTGGGTCCAATGGTGGCAAGACCTGTGGTACAACGCGGCCGGAATCCACCCGGACACCGCGATCCACTTCTTCAAGACCTCGTGCCGCTACGAGCCCTTGGTCGCCAAACTCAAGCGGTTGTACAAAACAGTCAACAACATATCAGACCACCTCGAAATCGCCAAGCGGTACACGGAGGAGGACCCAAACCAAGAAACCAACGACGAGCGGGCACGACAACGGGAGACGACCTGAGCTACGATACAACAACACTCGCCTCACCGGCATGTGCTGCAGTGACGGGCGAGTCGACTTGGTCGCCAACGCCGGGTACGCTCCACGCGAGCCGAAGAGCTTTCGCTGCGGCGGCTCTCCTTAACCAGTCCTGTGTGTTCCACAGTAGGGAGGGAAACCCATCACGCACACGACCGCCGACTGCCACTCCCTAAGGGAGATCAAGAGGGCACAACGCGCAAGGGAAGACCCCTACAACCACCCGCCAAACGGAGGGAAATTCGGCAACGACGCCGGCTCACTTCACACCTTCACCGGCTTCAACACGAAGCGCGAGAAGAAGGTCATCGCCCGTGCCATTGCCGTTAACGCGGTGTCCCAGGTCGACATCCCCCAGTTCCTCAACTGGTCCGAGCAACAAATCACCTGGATCCGCGAAGACCACTCGCCACGGATCGAATATCCGGGTCGAGTCTCCCTGGTAGTCAAGCCCAAGGTCGGGGACTACTGGCTCCCCAAGACGCTGATGGACGGTGGCAGCTCCATCAACATCCTATACCTGGACCCGTTCAGGCGACTGCGGCTCCTGCAGTTGATGATCGAGACGACCTACACCACCTTCCATGGCATCGTCCCTGGTTGGAAGGCGTACCCGATCGGCAAGGTGACGTTGCCAGTCACCTTCGACACACCAGCGAACTTCCGCACCGAGCGGATCGTCTTCGAGATGGTGCCTTTCAACAGCCCTTACCACTGCGTCCTGGGGCGTCAGGCATTCGCCAAATTCATGGCAGCGCCCCACTACGCGTACAACGCGATGAAGCTCCCCGGTACGTGCAACATCATCACTGTCCGCGGAGACCCCGACATGGCTGCAGAATGCAAGGCCAAAGGCGCCGAGCTCGCCGACACCGTCATAGCCGCGGAGGCGAACCACGCGGAGGAGCTTGCCAAGTACACGAGCGGGGTCAACAACGACGACCCCACCATACTCAAGAAGTCCAATTCAGAGGGAGGCGGCTCCACCACATTCGAGGCGACGACACACACTCGCTCCATCGAGCTGGTCCCAGGTGACTCCAGCCAGACGATGACGATCGGAACGGGCATGAGCCCAGCATAGGAAGGCGCGCTCATCGAGTTCCTATGTGATAATCGCGACATCTTAGCATGGAAACCTTCCGACATGCCTGGTGTCTCGAGGGAACTCGCTGAGCACAAACTCAACGCCGACCCCAAAGCGCGACCCGTCAAGCAGTTGCTGCGGCCCTTCAATGAAAAGCGCCGCCAAGCAATCGCCGAGGAGGTGCAGCGTCTACTCGCTATAGGCTTCATTCGGCCAATCAAATAATCCAAGTGGCTGGCAAACCCAGTCCTGGTCGAGAAGAAAAACGGGACCTAGGGAATGTGTATCGACTACACAAACCTCAACAGCGCCTGCACGAAGGAGCAATTTGTCCTCCCGCGGATCGACCAAATCATCGACACAACCGCGGGTTCAGAGTCTCTATGTTTCCTCGACGCCTACTTTGGTTACAACCAGATCAAAATGGCAGTCGAGGACGAGGAGAATATGGCGTTCATCCCGCCATTCAGAGCCTTCTGCTACACCGCCATGACCTTTGGCCTCATGAACGCTGGGACGACATACTAGAGGTGCATGCAGGAGTGCCTTGCGAGCCAAAATGGCCGCAACATCCATGTCTACATCGATGACGTGGTGGTGAAGTCCACTCTCCAGGGTGATCTACTCGCCGACCTGGCGGAAACCTTCGCAAACCTGTGAAGGTACAAGATAACGCTAAACCCAGGAAAGTGTACCTTCGGTGTACCTACTGGATAGCTGCTGGGGTACATCGTCTCCAAGCGCGGGATCGAGGCGAACCCTGCCAAGATCAACACGATCGCCCGGTTCGGCAGACCCAAGTGCCTGCACGACGTCCAAAAGCTGGCTGGGCGAGTCGCAGCTCTTAGTCGCTTCATCCCCCGTCTAGGCGAGAAGGCGATGCGCCTCTATCGCCTAATGCACAAGAACCCCATGTTCTAGTGGGACAAGGAGGCGGATGACGCGCTCCACGCTCTCAAGGACGTGCTACTCGCGGCACCACTACTCGCCGCCCCCGTCGACAAGGAGCCCATGCTCGTCTACGTCGCGGCCTCCGAGCAAGTCGTCAACGCTGTCATGGTCGTCAAACGACCAGAGGAGGGCAAGGAGTGCCTGGTGCAGCGACCTGTATACTACATTATCGAAGTCCTCACCGAGTCGCGCCAGCGCTACCCGCAGTACCAAAAATTGGTATATGCGATCTTCAGAGCCCAGTGGCGATTGCCGCACTACTTCCAGGAGCACCCAATCATGGTCGTCTCCTGGGCACCGTTGAAGGACATCATCCGCAACCGTGAGGCGACCGGGCGAGTCGCCAAGTGGGACGTCGAGATCGGAGTCCACAACATCAGATACGAGCCACGCAAGGCGATCAAGTCGCAGGCTCTAGCAGAATTTCTCGCCGACTGGGAGGAGGCCTAGAAGCTAGAGAAATTGCCGTACCTCCACTACTGGTCCCTACACTTCGACGGCTCCAAGAATGCAGACGGTGCATGGGCAGAAATTGTCCTCACATCTCCAAAGGGTGACAAGCTACGCTACGTCCTATACCTTGACTTCACCCCCTGCACCAATAACATGGCCGAGTACGAGGCGCTCCTCCATGGCATGCGAGCAGCCAAGGAAATGAACATCAATCGTCTGCGCTGCTACGGCGACTCTGACCTCGTCGCCGCCCAAGTCGCCGGCACTTGCGATGCAGTGTCCCCCACTATGGCGGCATACCGCCAAGCAGTGGACCAGCTGGGAGGCCACTTTGCGGGCTACTCCATCGAGTGGATCGATCGGCGGAAGAACGAGGAGGTTGACGCACTCTCCCGCATCGTCTCGGCTCGACTCGTGCCGCCCTCCGGCGTCTTCCTCGACAGCATCACCAAGCCTTCCGTCTCTCTCCCGAGGGAGATCGACATCGGAATTCTGCTGCAACCAGACGCAACCCTGGTCGCAATGATCGCCGAGCCAAGCGACTAGACAACACCATATGTCGCCTACGTGGACGGAGGCACACTACCCACTGACGAAACGGAGGCCCTAATGATATCACGCCGCTGCAAGTCCTTCGTCATCATCAACGGCGAGCTCCACAAGTGCAGCGTGACCGACATGTTCCAACACTGCGTCCAACCCGCAGAAGGACGCAAGATCCTCCAGGACATCCACGCTGGCGACTGCTGCCACCACGCTGGAGCCCGCTCCCTAGTCGCCAAGGCCATGCGGCATGGCTTTTACTGGCTCACCGCACACGCCGACGCGGTCGACATCGTCCAACGCTGCGTCGGGTGCTAGAAGTACGTCAACTAGACTCACGTGCCGAGCTCGACGCTCAAGATCATCCCCGTCACCTGGCCATTTGCCGTGTGGGGCATGGACTTGGTAGGCCCCTTCAAGAAGGCCCCCTCTGGCTTCACCCACCTCCTGGTCGCAGTCGACAAATTCACAAAGTGGGTGGAGACCAAGCCAGTCCGCAAGTGCGACGGGAAGACCGCCACAAAGTTCCTATGCGAGCTCATCTATCGCTATGGGTTCCCGCACAGCATCATCACGGACAACGGCACCAACTTCGCCAAAGGAGCCATGGCTGAATTCGGCGAGGAGCACAACATACGACTCGACCTCGCCCCAGTCGCCCACCCGGAGTCCAACGGCCAGGCGAAACGCGTCAACCAGAGCATCCTCCACGGCCTGAAGCCGTGACTTCAAGTTCCACTCGAGCGAACTCCTGGGTGC
The DNA here is from genome assembly GCA_916181665.1 of Avena sativa. Classification (NCBI taxonomy): domain Eukaryota; kingdom Viridiplantae; phylum Streptophyta; class Magnoliopsida; order Poales; family Poaceae; genus Avena; species Avena sativa. The sequence goes on from OV702283.1 coordinate 441,657,848, forward strand.
TGGGTCGAGAGCTCCCCTCCGTCATTTGGGGCATCCACACCTCCGTCAACAGGTCGACATGATTCACCCCCTTCTTCATGGTGTACGGTGCCGAGGCCGTCATGCCAACCGACCTCGAGCATGACTCCCCTCGGGTGGTCAAGTACATGGAGGGCGACAACGAGCTCGCATGCCAGGACGGAGTCGACCAGCTCGACGAAGCACGCGACCTAGCTTGCTCCCGTACCGCCATCTACTAGCAAGGGCTTCTCCGCTACCACAACCGGCGAGTACGGACTCGCACCTTCTAGGAAGGCGACTTGGTACTGCGTCTGATCCAGGACAAGAAAGGCATGCACAAGCTCTCTCGCCCGTGGGAGGGACCATTCTCCATTGGGTGCGTCCTGGGCAACGACGCCTACTACCTCACAGACGTCCGAGGCGACGAAAAATCGATGTCAAGCGACCAAGGAATGTAAATCTCTTATGGAAGTTCTACTCCTAGAACTCGAGACATGTACCCCCTACCCTCTATGAAATAAAGATCGATTTGCACAAATTGTGTCCACTCTCCGTACCTTGTGCCACTCGCACTCGTAATAACAGCGCTATGCTACTCGCGTAAGTCAACCCTTGGTTACGCGACCGGCACGGCCAAGTAGTGTGGTACGAGGGCACCTAAAATTTCGGGCCTCACACCATCCACGAAAAAAGCCAACCCGGAGCCCCATCGGAGTCGCCTCGCCCGACTGGCTTTCCAAGCCACAACAACCGCATTCACTTCCCACAGCGACCCAGTCCTCCACATCCTTGGCGCAGCGACTCGAACGGCTAAGTACCATGCTCGGGGACTGACGTTAGTCCAATCATGAGTGACAAGGGAAGACGCCAAGTATGTGAGCGCGCACTAGACTCGCCACGCGACTGGTCCTACGGATCAAGTGGAGTGACGCGCCAAAACATCGCACCCCGTCCTCACCTTCCTCGGGCATGCGACTCGAACCTCCAGGTACCATGCTCGGGGACTCGGCCACCCGACCCCGTTCGCGCCCAGGAAAACGGCTAAGTACAGAGCACCCCTTAGAGTCGCCATGTGGCTGGCTTTCCAAGCCATGGCGAGTCGACCTTAACTTACTAACAGTTCTAACAACACACATAAAAACGAGGTTAACCCCATAAAAGGGCGAACACGCTCAGGGACTAGCACAACCAACAACCAAATTGGAAAACATTGACAAAAGAATCCTTGCATTCCTTTAAGCAGCAAAATTTGTTCGCTTCCAAGGGCAGTTACATATCTATTCTAATTAACGCCGATCAGCAAACTATTCTACTCCGCAGGCTTTGACGATGAGGCGTCACCACTCCTGTGATGGAAGATAAAAGGAACCCATGGGTGCGACGGGTACGTCGTGAGTTCACCCGCCATGGCCGCTCAGAATGGCTGATCCACCTTGAAGTCGCGGTGCGCCGGCTCGGGGTCGTTCGGGGCGACGACCATTTACTGGTATGGAATGAGGTCGCCCATCGCCCACACCCGGTCGCCGTACACCACAGCCTACTCGGTCAGCTTCAGCAGGCGATCTCGACTGCGCCCGTCGATGAAGGATACCCGCTCGTGACATCGTCGAGGTCAAAATCGTTAGGGAAGTGCGCGTGCCCAAGGCTCAGCGCAGTCACCACACCACGATGAAAGGCTGACCGCGTCATGAATTCAACCACAGCCGGGGCTGTCTCCAAGTAGCGCCAGACCTCGACGAGGTCGCTGGGGATCGCCTCCGCTAACAGTGCGGCAGAATCAACCAGAGTGGTGACGCATTGCCGCGCGTCATACGACTGCGCCTCTTCGGCATTATCACTAATCATGCCTGCAACATACAAGCAAATAATAAGGGAGGCTCCAGCAAAATAACACGACCCTCACGCTCGGGGACTCGCCAAAGAAAAACTCACCAATCAACGGGCGATAGCGCTCCGTGACGAAGTCATGAAGATAGGAGAGGTCATCCTGCAGCCCGACGACGAGTGCATCTGACATCTTCTGCTCCTCAGCAGCAGAAGCAACGACTACCTTGGCCCTCCCATCCGCTGAGGTTGCCTCCACCTTTGCCTCCTTGATATCCCGCTCCAGGTCGGCGATTCGCTTCTCCGTGGCGCTCAAGGATGACTGTGCAGCCGTCAGCTCACTCGCCGGAACCAGGCCCTGACGAGCCTTCTCCACCGTGGCTGCGCTATCCTCTGCATCAACAAAACCATTAATATGAGAATAACAAGGTTCATGACCAGCATCAAGCATGACGGCCACTCACCCGTAGTCGCTCAAAGCTTCTCATTCGTTTCCCGGACAACGACGAGCTCCCTCTCCAAACGCTCCCTGGCGGCAAGCCGCTCCGTCGACTCGCGCTGCAGGCCCTGCACAATCATGGAAGCATCAGCAACGAAAATCCTAAGTGCCTAGACGCTGAAATCCAGCGACTAGCCACTCGGGGACTGGACAGCGAAATAATCCTAAGTGCCTAGCCGCTGAAATTCAGCGACTAGCCACTCGGGGACTGGACAGCGAAAAATCCTAAGTGCCTAGCCGCTGAAATTCAGCGACTAGACACTCGGGGACTGGACTCCAAAAAACAATAAGAATCCAACCACTGAAATTTAGTGGCCCGATCCTCGGGAACTACGCATACCTGGATGGCGGCGCCCAGCATGCCGTGAAGCTCCATTGCATCCACCCATGGGAGCACGAATGGAGTACGCCCGCGACGCTGCTCGACCTCCGTGCCGACGACCTCGGGTAACTGGCTGGACGACACTGATGCACTCGCCGCAGAGGCCCTCGCTATAAAGCAAGGGAACGTCGCCACCACGGCCCCCGCACCACTCGAGGGTGGGCCTGTCACCCCAACCGAGGCCGCAGGCTCCGCCCGCTGTGACTCCGTGTCCACCGTGGCCTTTGGAGCCGCGCCCACTGCAATTGGAGCCTTGCTCGAGGTGACCGCCGGCTCGTCCTAAATCGTGACGACCTTGTCGCCCTTTGCCTTCTTTGCGCCTTCAACAGGCGCCTCGACCTCATCGCCCTTCCTCTTCTTCGAAGAGTCGACTAGTGCCTCCGCGACAGCCAACGGAACCTTGGCCACCAAGGGGTGACCTATTTTCTTCACCCCAGTCCTGCAGAACAATGCTATCAGTAAAGTCGCCAATCGGACATGAATCAAATGGATAAACGGAAGAATCAGAAATACTCACTTGGCGACTGGGACAAAACGCAGGCTAGTACGAATGCAGGCCGGCTTCTCGAATTCCGGCCCCAGTTTCCGACTGAGGCCCGTCTCGAACACACTCTGTGCCCAAGACACTGACAGCTTTTTCGAGGACGAGGCCGCGGCAGGAAGATCAGCAGCGACCGTCGCGGGAGCTCCCCTCGGTGGCAAGGTCCCCGTAGGTGGAGCGGCCATGAGTTCGGTGACTGGGACGAAGGACGGCGGCAGCGACGCCAACAGCATCTCTCCTTCCACAATGGCCACACCGGCCACTGCGGTCGCATGCGCCGGTGCGTCAGCCCCGGCTTCCTCGGCCGCGCTGGTAGCATCGGAGCTACTCGCGGACCGAGGTGGTGATACCGGCTTAGCCGACTTCTTCTTCTTCTTCGGTGGCGGTGGTTTCTTCTTCGATGGCGTAGCTTCGCGTTGCGAGGTGTGCTTGGGGAGCTCGTCATCGTCTTTGTCGTGAGGCTCGAGGCTCTTGCTGGCCTCGAGCTCGTGTTGATGGTGCCCGCGGGTTTTGCGGACCGTGGGTGCGGCGACTTCCACGGCCTCGTCGCCACTATCGTCATCGTCATCGTGATCACTACCCCCGTCACTTCTGATACCGCCCTTGTTGGGCGAAGACTCGCTCTCATCCTCGGTGGACGAGTTCGAGTTCTCGTCGTTTGTGGGTGGAAGCCAACCTTCCACCACTTGGAACAACTGCAACAACAAAACGAAATTAGCACGACCGTGAATGCAAAACTGCGACTGCGAGTGCACAAAAATAAAGGACTCACCGTTGGAGCTTTGCGCTTTGCGGTGTAAGGGGCGACACCGGCCTTTGCATCAATATATTCCACCTCGGTGATCTTCTTCAAGGCCAAGGTGTAGTCGTTGAGCCTCCACTCGGCGTGGCAGGACTTCGTCGGGTCGTCCTTGCCTGTATACTCGTACATGTAGTGGGCACGACTGGCCAGAGGCACTAGTCGCCGCTCTAACCAGCAATGGTACAAATTGATGTTTTGAAGGCCCTTCTTCTCCAAGTTGCGGATTGTCTGCAACATTTTGTCGACGACCGTCCGCTGGTCCAACGGGAGCTTGGTGACCTGAACTCGACGCGGCTCAGGCCGGTTGGAGGAGTACATCGGAAGCACCACCTTGTCGGTCGGCGGTGACTCGGTCACGTAGAACCAATTCTTATTCCATTTGTTGGCCGCCTTCTTCGGCAGCATCAGGCTAAAAAGGACGCCTTCGACTTCAGTTGAAAGGTCAGGCCGCCCGCGGCCAGCATCGGCCCGCCTGCCTCTTCACGGCCTATCCTCCCGTGGAACAGATGTTGCCACAGGGGGAAATACGGCCGACAACCCAGGTAGCACTCACAAAACGCCACGAACATGGCGAGTTGCTCGATGCTGTGTGGTCCTAGGTCCGACGGTTGGATGCCGTAGTAGGCGCAAAAACGGCGGAAGAAGAGGGAAGTGGGGAATCCGAGCCCCCGCTCCAGGTGGCTGGTGAAGCAGATGAACTCTCCCTCGCGTGGATCTCGAGTCACCTCTTTGGCCACGGGGATGCGCCATCTCCCGGCACGGAGGATCCCGCCTCCTCGAACGATTTTAACAGCACTTTCGTGCACTTGGATCTTACCCATGGCTTCGTTGGAGGTGCCATCGATTGGAGGATCTGGGGCTATGAGTCGCTCTGGTCGCTGCGCGGAATGGAAGATTGGGAATTCGCGAGATCGGAGGAAGTGTGGGAAATTTTCGCCCTTCACCCGTCACTTTCCTTATATAGCGGTTGTTACCCGCCATCTTCGGGGAGCCATTACCACGCGGTAATTATGCCGATATTACCGTTGGATTACACAACGGCTAGTTTGACCAGCGTTGACGGTCCAACTTCATCTACTTGACTCGCTGTCTTCACTGACTTGACTACTCGCCGACCCGTTCGCCAAGCTGCGATTCGACTTGTCGCCGTTATTGCGACTAAAATGAATAGTTCCTTCTTTTATTCAGGGAGTCCACCGCCGATTTGACTGGGCGTCTGAATTGGACCCGCATACTCCGACTGCCAACAAACACCTGCGACGAATCAACGATGGCCTCGGGGACTACTGATGGGGATATGCCGACCGAGGTATACCCAGCAGGACGTTTCCTACTAGCCGAAGTTGCCAGTGAGTGGGCCTGCAGGACGACGACTGGATCAAGACTTGGCAAGTACCCAGGCGACTGGAAGCTTGAGGCCTAGAAGCGTAGTTAGGCCCAGTCGGATTAGGTCAAGAACCTTCCGAATCCTTAACTAATTCGGTTGTAAATCTGTAAACCCTAGCGAGGTGAGCCTATAAAAACCTTCCTAGGGTACGCATAGAGGACACGTTCCATCATACACACCAGCGACTCGCCGCCTAGTCGTCGAGCTCCCCCTTGTACTCTCTCCATAATACAATCTAGCAGGAGTAGTTCTTTACCCTCCAGGGGGACGAACCTGGGTAAACCCTTGTGTCTCCGCCCTCATCTCGCACCGCAGATGGCTGGCCGCCCTTGCCCTTCGTTCTACTACTCGCTGCCGATTGCAGCATCTACCGTGGCCATTCCCACGACATGTTGCTGCTACCAAACTGTTGCTACTGATAAACTTCTATGAGCAAGAACTATTTCTAGGTGCAGCTGAACTGACAACTCAGTTGTTAAGGCTTACAAGTATTCTTTGGATCCCCTTGTGTCGAATCAATAAATTGGGTAATACTACCCGCGAAGACTATTGCGATCCCCTACACTTGTGGGTCATCTAGACTATTTTCTGGCGCCGTTGCCGGGGAGCATAGCTTTATTTGTAAGTTCACTTGGATCTATTATTGTTCACTGTTATTCCTTTCATCATGGGGAAGTATCGTGATGGAAAGTTTCCTATTTTACCATCCACTACAAGAAGAGGTACAGTCCTGAACACCTCTATTGCTCTTGATTCACCGTCTGTTATAAGTAAGCTTGTTACTCCACCACCACATACACATGCTACACACACTGCTACTACTGTTGAGTCTGAAACCTCTTTTGATACTCATGATGTTACTTCTACTATGCTTGATGCGAGTGGTTCATTAGGTCATTTCCTAGATGCTACTATGGCTAGTCTAGGAAATACCGAAACTCCTAGTGAAGACACTGTTACACCTGTTAGCTCACCTGAATCTAGAGAGAGTTATGATATTAATGATGGTTACATGGGGTTTACTAATGAATTTATTGAAGAGTGCCAAAACACACATGGTACTAGTGCTATTAAGAGCCTCCTAACGAGACGCACCATTATTACTAAGTTGTCCTCTGATCCTAAGTTTGCCACCTCTCCCATAGATATTAAAGATAAAGATTATGATTTCTCTCTTGATTTATCCTATCTAGACATTGTTGAGAAAGAACCTTTTTGTGGGACTGAAAATGAGAGTGTTGTGGCTCATATGAATGAGCTTTCCACTATGAGTGCTTTATTCTCTGATGATTTTAAGATGCGTAAGTACTTTGTTACAAAGATTTTTTACTTTTTCACTAAAAGGAGAAGCTAGAGCTTGGTTTAATAGATTACCTCCTGGTTCCATTGATAGTCATGATTGTTTGATTGCTTCTTTGTCGTGGGAATGGCCACGACAGATGCTGCAATCGGCAGCGAGTAGTAGAACAAGGGGCAAGGGCGGCCAGCCATCTGCGGTGCGAGATGAGGGCGGAGACACAAGGATTTACCCAGGTTCGCCCCCCGGAGGGTAAAGACCTACTCCTGCTAGATTGTATTATGGAGAGAGTACAAGGGCGAGCTCGATGACTAGGCGGGCGAGTCGCTAGGGTGTATGATGGAACGTGTCCTCTATGCGTACCCTAGGGAGGTTTATATAGACTCACCTCGCTAGTGTTTATAGATCTACAACCGAAGTAGATAAGTATTCGGAGGGTTCTTGACCTAATCCGACTGGGCCTAGCTACGCTTATGGGCCTCCAACTCCCAGTCGCCTGGGTCTTTGCCAAGCCTCGATCCAGTCGCCGTCCTGTAGGCCCACTCGCTGGCAGCTTGGGCCAGTAGGAAACGTCCTGCTGGGTATACCTCGGTCGGCATATCCCCATCAGTAGTCTCCGAGGCCGTCGTTGATTCGTCGCAGGTGTTCGTTGGCAGTCGGAGTATGTGGATCCAATTCGGACGCCTAGTCGAATTAGCGATGGACTCCCTGAATAAAAGAAGGAACTAGTTATTTTAGTCGCAATGACAGCGACCAGTCGAATCGCAGCTTGGTGAATGGGTCGACGAGTATTCGAGTCACCGTTATGGTGATCAGGTCGGTGAATCGTCAAGTCGCTGGAGACAGCGAGTCGAGTAGAAGAAGTTGGACTATCAAATCTGGTCAAACTAGACGTTGGGTAATCCAACGGTAATATCGGCGTAATTACCGCGCGGTAACGGCTCCCCGAAGATGGCGGGTAACAACCGCTATATAAGGAGAGAGACGAGAGAGGGGAGAACACTTCCCTCACTTCCTCCGATCTCGTGCATTCCCAATTCTCCATTCCGCGCAGAGACCAGAGCGACCCAGAGCGACTCGTAACCCCAGATCCTCCAATCGATGGCGCCTCCGACCAAACCATGGGGCAGATCCAAGTGCACGAAAGTGCTGCTAAAATCGTTCGAGGAGGCGGGCATCCTCCACGCTGGGAGATGGAGCATCCCCGCGGCTGGAGAGGTGATCCCAGATCCACGCGACGGAGAATTCATATGCTTCACCAGCCACTTGGAGCGGGTGCTCGGATTCCCGACCTCCCTCTTCTTCCACCGCTTCTGCGCCTACTACGGCATCCAGCCATCGGATCTAGGGACGCACAGCATCGAGCAGCTCGCCATCTTCGTGGTGTATTGCGAGTGTTACCTGGGTTGCCGTCCGTATTTCCCCTTATGGCAAGATCTATTTCACGAGAGGATCGGACACGAAGAGGCGGGCGGCCTGATGCTGGCCGCGGGCGGCCTGACCTTTCAGCTAAAGTCGAAGGCGTCCTTTTTCGATCTGATGCTGCCCGCCAAAGCAACGAACGAGTGGAAGAAGAGCCGCTTTTACATGACCGAGTCGCCGCCGGGCGACTAGGTGGCGCTTCCGACGTACTCCGCCGACCGGGCCGAGCCGCGTCGGCTCCAAGTCACCAAACTTCCGCTGGACCAGCGGATGGTCGTCGACAAGATGCTGCAGACAATCCGCAACCTGAAGAAGAAGGGCCTCCAAACCATCAATCTTTACTATTGCTGGCTTGGGCGATGGCTCGTGCCTCTGGCCAGTCGCGCCCACTATATGTACGAGTACACGGGCAAGGACGACCCGGCGAAGTCCTGCCATGCCGAGTGGAGACTCAACGATTACACCCTGGCCCTGAAGAAGATCACCTTGGCGGAGTATCTCGACACGAAGGACGGGGTTGATCCTTACACCGCAAGGCGCAAATCTCCAACGGTAAATATTTTCTTTCCTTTGCATTTGCAGTCATAAGTTTGCATTCGTGGTTATGCTGATTTGTCTTGTTGTTGTAGTTGTTCTAGGTGGTGGAAGGTTGGCTCCCACCCGCAGACGATGAGAATTCGACCTCATCCGCTAAAGATGGTAGCGAGTCTTCGCCTGACCAGGGCGGCGTTAGAAGTGACGGGGTCGACAATCATGATGACGACGACGACGAAGCCGTGGAGGTCGCCGCACCCGTGGCCCGAAAAACCCGCGGGCAACATCAACGCGAACTCGAGGCCAGCAGGAGCCTCGAGGCCCACGATGAGGATGCCGACGAGCTCCTCGAGCATACCTCGCAGCGCGAGGCCACGCCATCGAAGAAGAAACCCCCACCACCAAAGAAGAAGAAGAAGCCGGCTAAGCCAGTATCGCCACCTCGGTCTGCGAGTAGCTCCGATGCTACCAGCGCAGCCAAGGAAGCTAGGGTCGATGCACCGGCACATGCGACCGCGGCGTCCGGTGCGGCGGTCATGGAAGGCGAGATGCCGTTGGCGTCACTGCTGCCTCCCTTCATCCCAATCACCGGGCTCGTTCTGTCTCCAACCACGGGGTCTTCACCTCCAGCCGCGGCCTCATCCTCGAAGAAGCCATCGGCATCTTGTGCGCAGAGTGTGTTCGAGACGGGCCTCAGTCAGAAACTGGGGCCGAAGTTGGAGAAACCGGCTAGCATTCATACTGGTCTGCGCTTTATTCCAGTCGCTAAGTGAGTGTCTCCTATTCTTTTGTTTGTTGGCTTGATTGATGTCCGAGTGGCGAGTTTGCTGATAGCATTTTTCTGCAGGACTGGTGTGAATAAAATAGGTCACCCTTCGGTGGCCAAGGTCCCGTTGGGTGCCGCGGAGGCACCGGTCGACCCTTCAAAGAAGAGGAAGGGTGACGAGGTCAAAGCGCCCGTTGAAGGTGCAAAGAAGGCAAAGGGCGACGAGGTCGTCACGATTTCCGACGAGCCAGTGGCCGCCCCTAGCGAGGCTCCGATTGGAGTGGATGCGGCCTCGAAGGCCATGATGGACACGAAGTCGCAGCAGGTGGAAACCGTGGCCTCGGTGGGGGCAACGGGCCCAACCTCGAGTGGCGCGGGAGCTGTGGTGGTGATGTTTCCTCGCTTTGTAGCGAGGGCCTCCGCGGCGAGTGTACCTCCGCGGCCAGGCACTTAGGATTTTCGCCTTCCAGTCCCCGAGTGGATAGTCGCTGAATTTCAGCGGCTAGGCACTTAGGATTTTCGTTGCTGATTATTCCACGGCTGCGCAGGGTCTGGAGCATGAGTCTGCGGAGCGACTTGCTGCGAAGGACTGTTTGGAGAGGGAACTCATTGTTGTCAAGGAGGCGAACGAACAGCTTCGAGCGACAGCGGGTGAGTGGCTGTCATGCTTGGTAATGGACGTAACCCTTGTTCTTCTTGTATTCATAGTTTTGTTGATGCAGATGACAACGCGCCACAGTGGAAAAAGCTCGTCAGGGCTTGGTACCGGTGAGTGAACTGACGACTGTGCAGTCATCCTTGAATGCTGCCGAGAAGCGAATCGCCGACTTGGAGTGGGAGCTCGGGGAGGCGAAGGCGGAAACGACCTCGGCGAATGAAAGGGCCAAGGCAGCCGTTGCTTCGGCTGCTGAGGAACGGAAGTTGTCAGATGCGCTCGTAGCCGGGCTGTAGAATGACCTTTCCAATCTCCAGGATTTCATCACAGAGCGTTGTTGGCCGCTAATTGGTGAGTTCTCTGTCCTTTAGCGAGTCCCCGAGCATGCGGGTCGCTTTGTTTTTGCTTGAGCGTTCCTTACTCTTCCAGAAATATTTTCCTCCTAGTGCTAGACATGCTGCTTTGCAGAGACTTTTTGATTTTAAACAGGGAGAAGAAGAGAAATTACCTGAGTCATGGACAAGTGAAATGGATCGTATGGGCACCTAGAGGGGGGGGGGGTGAATAGGTGCTAACCAATTTTTAATACTTTTTCAATTTTAGGCTTGACACAAAGTAAATTCTCTAGATATGTAACTACGAGAATTTCCCTATATGCAACCCTAGCTACTAAGCACGTAAAGAGAGGAGCGAAGGAACCGTAGTGGAGCACGCGGAGACATAGGGATTTGTTTTACCGAAGTTCCTTCCTTGTTAAGGAAGTACATCTGCGTTGGAGGGGTGGGCGGTTCTAAGACCACCATGCCACAATAGGCCTCACCCTATTCTCCGATGGATCTCGCCACAAGAGGCCTGATCCACCTTCTCCACTATTGGAACCCTTCGAGGCGAGAACCGGTGCCTTTTACAATGCTACTGGGGCACACACCCACAAATGAATTGTGGGCTCCCGAGATGACAACAAGCTGTCACAAGAACAAGGTTTATCAATATAAACAAAACAAGGATCTAGGTATTTGCAAGGAATACTAGATCGGTGATTCTCCAAATGAATGGAGAGGAGATGAAGCGCTTGATTGCTGATGATGAAGATCGAGTTCTCCTCCTTTGATTCCCCAAGGGATGGGGCCTTTGGGTGGATCTAGGTGGAGCTCTCTTGGATGAAGGTTGCATATCAGATCTTGACTTTTTCGAATGTACCGAGAGGTCTGACGGGAGGGGGAAGGCTGGCTTAAATACCCCCTGCCCAGATCTGGCCGTTGCACAACTTTGGGGGCGGATTATCCGCCCCCCACTTGGGGCGGATTATCCGCCCCTGGGAAAACGCCGCCCCAAGGGTGGATATTCCGGGGGGAAAATCCGCCCCCTCTCTGGGGCTGGCGCCAGTGGAACTTGAAGAGGATCTTGGGGGGCGGATAATCCGGCCCCCTCCTGGGGAGGATTATCCGACCAAGCTGGAAAGTCCGGCTAAAACTCCCCCCTCTCTAGGGCTTGCGCCTTGGTCGTGAGCACGAGGGGCGGACTATCCGGCCCCTGGGAAAACTCCGCCCCAAGGGCGGATATTCCGGGGGGAAATCCGCCCCCTCTCTGGGGATGGCGCCGGTGGAACTTGAAGAGGATATTGGGGGGCAGATAATCCGGCCCCCTCCTGGGGCGGATTATCCAGCCAAGCCGAAAAGTCCGGCCAAAACTCCGCCCCCTCTCTGGGGCTTGTGCCTATTTGGGAAGAGGGAGGGGCAGATTATCCGCCCCTGGTGGGGGCAGATTATCCGCCCACCAAAGGCAGAATCCTTTTCCTTTGATCCCTAGAGAGAGCTGCAACACTTCAACACACATTAAATAATCCTTGATATTGTTATGTAACACACAAAACACTAGGGATTATAAAATGTTCTTTCAATCTCCCCCTTTTTGGTGTTAGATGACAATATTAGGATTTGCAATGAAACCGGCTAACGCCACCTTAAAAATGAAAGACGCTCCCCCTAGATGTGTGCATATTTACAATTTGTGTTTGAATATAAATACACACACTAGATAGAACATAACTTTCATAGCAACGATAATTGAAACAAGGTGGGTTGGGAAACAAGGTCATACCACCGGGATGTGTTTAGCCAAAGGAAATAATGAGATTGATAGCCTCCAAGCACATCCCAACAAAATTGATGCATACAATAGATAATCCCATGATTCCATATGTCATCAAATAGCCTCCATAGATAAATCTAGAATTCCATGAGATCCACAATATAAATCCAGAATTCCAGAATACCAAACACGCAAAGTACGACATAGTCTTACATAACCAAGCACACAAATAGCAAATAAGTTCACGCTAAAAACGCATAAGCAAGCAAATAAAACGATGGAAAAACAGGTGCTTGCGCCCGACCCTTGCAAATCCACGACACCTAATAGAACTAATTCTCCTCCTTTGGCATCGAAACGCCAAAAAGGAAGAAGAGCGATGCTAACGCCCCTGAAGATCACGCCTCCTCATCCTCGTCATAGTCATTCCCGTCCCCTTCCTCTTCATCATACTCATCATCATCGTCATCAGCTGGAGGAGTGGGAGCCCTCGGAGGTGGAGGAAACAGGCAACTCTCGAGCTCGCCGTAGTTGATCCCTGAAGTGTTCCACTGAGCATACGGTTCCAGAGCAGTGGGAGGAGGTGGATGGCCAGTGGCACCTGAGACATGGTGGAGAATAAGCCGCTGAGTGTGATCCCTCTCATGATCCCTGCGGTACGCCTCATATTGGCCCTTGTGCATGTTAATGCCCATGCAAAGAATGTGCCGCTGGAACCAAGTGAGCTGCTTAACCTCGCATGCCATTGGGGACACCGCGGGACGACGACCACTAGCCCGTGCATCACGCATGAAGGACTCAGGGGCAGTGGAAGGGTGATGGATCTTCTGAGCCTTGTTGTAGATTTTCTTGGGCTTGTGAACCCCATCCAAAGAAGTACCAAAATCCTCATGGGGCAACATATGCTTGATGAGCATCATAATAAAAGGAGCATAAGGAATAGAGAGCCTGTTGATCATAGCATCCGACATCTCATGATATATGTAATCCATGACATCCAGTTTGTAACATGTAGCTGAACCAGAGTTGGTAGCACACTCGTGAGCAAAAGCAAGGAGAGGAACCAGATGGCCACGGATCCTGTCATTGTTGCCACCACTCGGAGAAATGCAATCCCTAAATATGCCAACAAGGGAGGCATATAAGGGAGAGAGACCAGCGAAAGTACCAGCAACACCATCAGGAGTAAGGAAAGGAGCAAGCACAGTGTCCTTGGATGGCTTCAGTGGAGAAATGATACGGTGGCCAGAAGGAGTGTCACGACCATGGAAGGCATAACCAAGAACCTGCCCGACAATGCGAAAGTCCGATTGAATCATTGTTGTCCCGGTCATCCACTTCATAGTATGGCGCTCATCACCGCAAATCACAAGTGTCAAGAAAAACTGCCGCACCACGGAGGAATCATAGTTGCATTGGGTAGTCATAAGGTGGTGCAGCCCCATCTTGTTGGTCACATCTAATGCCTCAAGGAGCCTTGTCTTGGATTGAGCCTCAGTCAAATTGATAGGGTGCATAGGGCGAAGCTTGAGGGTAGCATAAACATCATCATGAATAGCCCGAAAGTGGGCATTCCAAAACATGGAGTCCTCGGGGGGACCATCACTGTCAGCCTCATCATAGTAATCAGTCTAGCGAATGGTGGCATACTGAAGACTGTCCATGGCCTTGTAATTGGCCGAGACTATTTGCCCTTGCGAGATGCGGTCCTCTTTTTCCTTCCCGCCTCTGCCATCCGTTCAGCCTCTCTTGCTGCTCTGCTGACTTCGGTTTCGTCAATGAACTTCCCTTCTGTAGTTGGCTTGAGATAACGGGCACGGGAACGATGAGCGAAGGTCTTGGTCGGCTTGGAACCACCTGTGAAAAGCATGAGAGGGATACCATGGAGATAAGCACACACACACAAGTCCATGAGACACAATAGAAAGAGTAGAAAAGCAATCCATAAACCAATGATGTGCATTGCAGGATTCAGGACCAAACTAGACCGGAAGTGAATCTCTAGGCCGGATTATCCGGCCCTGGCAGGGGCGGATAATCTGCCCCCCCCCCCCCCCCGCAAAAATTTTCTGGAATGGCCCAGATCTACCATGGCAAAACAAATCGGGCACTAGGGTTGCAATACTACTGATTCTAGAATGAAAGGAAGAACACCAAGAATCTTCTACAACGAGATTTCCACCATACAAAATGCATCCCATACAAAAGGAGAGAGATGAGGGAGTTACCCTCACTCATTGGAGGAAAATCACGGAGGAAGATACCCGGAGGCAAGGTGAAGAAGATCCGGGGAGGGCCCGGAGAATCCGGTGGTCAAATCGACTAAGGGAGGGGCGGATGCTCCGACGGCGGCTGGGAGCAGAGGTTAGGGTTGGGGGAGGGCTGGCTGCTCTGTTTGATCCTGGCCTCCCCGACCCACCCTTTAAAGGGCAGATTTTTTCCGGGGCGGATATTCCGCCCCCCCACTTAGGGCGGATAGTCTGCCCCCTCTGAAATTTCTGTTAAGTACAGATTCAGGCCGGAGCAACCTTGAAAAACCCCTCGCTGGTGTATAGAGGACTTGTGTGCAAGAATAGATGGTTCAAGGAGGGAAAGAAGGCTTGGGTTTAGAGCAACAAACTGAGATGGTACTACACACCCAAATTTGCAAGAATCAAATCAAATAAAAGCCAAAGTTGAGTGTGTTTTCCATAAGAACAAGAAATATGCAAGAAAATCCAAGGAGATCCATTAGAAACCAACTCTTCTCCAGGAAGAGGGCGGTGGCTGAAGCCACTATGTTGGAGCGCATGGCATGACACCGCGAAGATGTATCTTGAGTTCAAAACCAATGCTCATCGATGACCCACATATCACAAAATGATATTAAGGGAAATGATTTTTCTTGCTTTCGGCATTATGGGGGGAGGGTTAGCCCAATCAATTAGGACCACACTCCCCCTATGTCTATGCCCGCATCTAAACCAAATACATGAATAAAAGCAAGTGAGTGTGCAAGGATAGTCAAGCCAAGCTCCTTGAATCTATGATATTTATCTCATTCCTCAAATAACAAAATCTTGCTTCATCAAGGGGCTTCGTGAAAATATCAGCAAGTTGATTCTTCATGCTCACAAAGGATAGGGAAATATCACCACGAGCAACATGATCCCGAATGAAATGGTTGCGAATCTCAATATGTTTTGTTCTTGTATGCTGCACGGGATTGTAAGCAATTTTGATAACACTTTCATTGTCACATAATGAAAGTATGACTCGGCCAACAGCAACGCGGCCAAAACCACCGTGGTCGCGGACGACACGACCCTCAACGAAGACGACGACTCGGCGACCCCGGCATCGGCCGCCGGATCCATCGTCACCATGTCATCTGCGGGCTCCATCACCCAGGTCACCAACGTGGGAGACTTCAAGGACCCCTACATTCTTGGGATCTTTGACTTTGACTCCGGGTCAGAGAACTTCGGCGACCTCCACATTGGATCTGGTCGCAACATCGCGGCCTACATGGCGAATGGCACGGACGCCCCACCAGACCCCTTCTCCATGCCAATCCCGCCAACCGCGACGGCGATGGAGGTCGAGGAACTCTACCTACGGTTGGAGGAGGCGGTCCGCAAGGAACAAGCCGAGCGTGAAAAATTTCGCCTCGAGTAGGTGACGGCGCAGGAACTTTCGTGCTACCACCAACTTCGCATCAGGTCGCGCCTGAACCCCATCATTCAGGGCCGCGCCCTGAACTTCGACGATGAAAACGACCTGGCCCGCATGGCCGAGCGCGCGATCTGCAAGAACGCGCCGCCAGGAGGGAGCTCCTGGCCACCACCAGGCGCGACGACCAATGGCGTCCCCACCACCACCCGACCGCACGTCCCCCCGGGATCAGCCAAGAATCCTGGTCTCCTCGCGGGAGCGAGACGCGAATGGCCTCTCGCTATTCTCCACCCCGATGGACAACGTAGTAGCGAGCCGAGCCATGGTCGACAACATCAACGTGACCAGGGAAGGCGCCCTGCAGATCTAGTACGCCAAGGCTCTACTCGCCAAGGCCGTCGAGCAACAAAACGCAGGAGCCGACTCATAGGGTCGCATGTACTCGCGTTCGTCAGGCAGCAGGGCGGCCTCGAGAGGCCACTCAATGGCGGAAAGAACCCTCAACTGCCCACCACCCAAGCCCCTGCAGCTCCAACACCGACCCACACACGCGACACTCTCCACCAACGAACCGCGACCGGCAAACAACGGGCAGCCAGTCGACGCGCGAACTCACATCATCAAAAACCAGAGCTGGCGCGCACGCCAGCCCAAAGACTTGAGGCATACCCTCACCAACCGCCATGACGGCGAACCAAGGGGATCGCTAAGCCGAGTAGGACCCCAGTGCTTCGGACCGATGATCCGAGGTGAAAAATACCCGACAAACTTCAAGGCGCCGAAGGAGATAGAGAAGTACGACCCCTCGTACGAGCCTTCCGTGTGGCTGGACACGTACCTCATGGCGATGGGAATCGCCGGCCACACCGACCTGCTCGCCGCTCGCTACCTCCCCCTGATGATGGAGGGAGCGTGCCGGCAATGGATCAACACCCTCCCCGTAGACAGTATCGACTCCTGGGAGGAAATGCGCGATGCCTTCGTCAGGCACTTCGAGGGCTCCTACACCCGCACCACCACCATCGAGGACCTGGAGTGATGCGTCCAGGGACCCCGTGAGTCGACCCGCAACTGGGTCCAATGGTGGCAAGACCTGTGGTACAACGCGGCCGGAATCCACCCGGACACCGCGATCCACTTCTTCAAGACCTCGTGCCGCTACGGGCCCTTGGTCGCCAAACTCAAGCGGTTGTACAAAACACTCGACAACATATCGGACCACCTCGAAATCGCCAAGCGGTACGCGGAGGAGGACCCAAACCAAGAAACCAACGACGAGCGGGCACGACAACGGGAGACGACCTGAGCTACGATACAACAACACTCGCCTCACCGGCAAGTGCTGCAGTGACGGGCGAGTCAACTTGGTCGCCAACGCCGGGTACGCTCCACGCGAGCCGAAGAGCTTTTGCTGCGGCGGCTCTCCTTAACCAGTCCTGTGTGTTCCACAGTAGGGAGGGAAACCCATCACGCACACGACCGCCGACTGCCACTCCCTAAGGGAGATCAAGAAGGCACAACGCGCAAGGGAAGACCCCTACAACCACCCGCCAAACGGAGGGAAATTCGGCAACGACGCCGGCTCACTTCACACCTTCACCGGCTTCAACACGAAGCGCGAGAAGAAGGTCATCGCCCGTGCCATTGCCGTTAACGCGGTGTCCCAGGTCGACATCCCCCAGTTCCTCAACTGGTCCGAGCAACAAATCACCTGGAGCCGCGAAGACCACTCGCCACGGATCGAATATCCGGGTCGAGTCTCCCTGGTAGTCAAGCCCAAGGTCGGGGACTACTGGCTCCCCAAGACGCTGATGGACGGTGGCAGCTCCATCAACATCCTGTACCTGGACCCGTTCAGGCGACTGCGGCTCCTGCAGTTGATGATCGAGACGACCTACACCACCTTCCATGGCATCGTCCCTGGTCGGAAGGCGTACCCGATCGGCAAGGTGACGTTGCCAGTCACCTTCAACACACCAGCGAATTTCCGCACCGAGCGGATCGTCTTCGAGCTGGTGCCTTTCAACAGCCCTTACCACTGCGTCCTGGGGCGTCAGGCATTCGCCAAATTCATGGCAGCGCCCCACTACACGTACAACGCAATGAAGCTCCCTGGTACGTGCAACATCATCACTGTCCGCGGAGACCCCGACATGGCTACAGAATGCAAGGCCAAAGGCGCCGAGCTCGCTGACACCGTCATAGCCGCAGAGGCGAACCACGCGGAGGAGCTTGCCAAGTACACGAGCGGGGTCAACAACGACGACCCCACCATACTCAAGAAGTCCAATTCAGTGGGAGGCGGCTCCACCACATTCGAGGCGACGACACACACTCGCTCCATCGAGCTGGTCCCAGGTGACTCCAGCCAGACGATGACGATTGGAACGGGCATGTGTCCAGCATAGGAAGGCACGCTCATCGAGTTCCTACGTGATAATCGCGACATCTTAGCATGGAAACCTTCCGACATGCCTGGTGTCTCGAGGGAACTCGCTGAGCACAAACTCAACGCCGACCCCAAAGCGCGACCCGTCAAGCAGTTGCTGCGGCCCTTCAATGAAAAGCGCTGCCAAGCAATCGCCGAGGAGGTGCAGCGTCTACTCGCTATAGGCTTCATTCGGCCAATCAAATACTCCAAGTGGCTGGCAAACCCAGTCCTGGTCGAGAAGAAAAACGGGACCTAGGGAATGTGTATCGACTACACAAACCTCAACAGCGCCTGCACGAAGGAGCAATTCGTCCTCCCGCGGATCGACCAAATCATCGACACAACCGTGGGTTCAGAGTCTCTATGTTTCCTCGACGCCTACTCTGGTTACAACCAGATCAAAATGGCAGTCGAGGACGAGGAGAATATGGCGTTCATCCCGCCATTCAGAGCCTTCTGCTACACCGCCATGACCTTCGGCCTCATGAACGCTGGGACGACATACTAGAGGTGCATGCAGGAGTGCCTTGCGAGCCAAAATGGCCGCAACATCCATGTCTACATCGATGACGTGGTGGTGAAGTCCACTCTCCAGGGTGATCTACTCGCCGACCTGGCGGAAACCTTCGCAAACCTGCGAAGGTACAAGATAACGCTAAACCCAGGAAAGTGTACCTTCGGTGTACCTACTGGATAGCTGCTGGGGTACATCGTCTCCAAGCGCGGGATAGAGGCGAACCCTGCCAAGATCAACACGATCGCCCGGTTCGGCAGACCCAAGTGCCTGCGCGACGTCTAAAAGCTGGCTGGGCGAGTCGCAGCTCTTAGTCGCTTCATCCCCCGTCTAGGCGAGAAGGCGATGCGCCTCTATCGCCTAATGCACAAGAACCCCATGTTCTAGTGGGACAAGGAGGCGGATGACGCGCTCCACGCTCTCAAGGACGTGCTACTCGCGGCACCACTACTCGCCGCCCCCGTCGACAAGGAGCCCATGCTCGTCTACGTCGCGGCCTCCGAGCGAGTCGTCAACGCCGTCATGGTCGTCAAACGACCAGAGGAGGGCAAGGAGTGCCTGGTGCAGCGACCTGTATACTACATTATCGAAGTCCTCACCGAGTCGCGCCAGCGCTACCCGCAGTACCAAAAATTGGTATATGCGATCTTCAGAGCCCAGTGGCGATTGCCGCACTACTTCCAGGAGCACCCAATCATGGTCGTCTCCTTGGCACCGTTGAAGGACATCATCCGCAACCGTGAGGTGACCGGGCGAGTCGCCAAGTGGGACGTCGAGATCGGAGTCCACAACATCAGATACGAGCCACGCAAGGCGATCAAGTCGCAGGCTCTAGCAGAATTTCTCGCCGACTGGGAGGAGGCCTAGAAGCTAGAGAAATTGCCGTACCTCCAGTACTGGTCCCTACACTTCGACGGCTCCAAGAATGCAGACGGTGCATGGGCAGGAATTGTCCTCACATCTCCAAAGGGTGACAAGCTACGCTACGTCCTATACCTTGACTTCACCCCCTGCACCAATAACATGGCCGAGTACGAGGCGCTCCTCCATGGCATGCGAGCAACCAAGGAAATGAACATCAATCGTCTGCGCTGCTACGGCGACTCTGACCTCGTCGCCGCCCAAGTCGCCAGCACTTGCGATGCAGTGTCCCCCACTATGGCGGCATACCGCCAAGCAGTGGACCAGCTGGGAGGCCACTTTGCGGGCTACTCCATCGAGTGGATCGATCGGCGGAAGAACAAGGAGGTTGACGCACTCTCCCGCATCGTCTCGGATCGACTCGTGCCGCCCGCCGGCGTCTTCCTCGACAGCATCACCAAGCCTTCCGTCTCTCTCCCGAGGGAGATCGACATCGGAATTCTGCTGCAACCAGACGCAGCCCTGGTCGCAATGATCGCCGAGCCAAGCGACTAGACAACACCATATGTCGCCTACGTGGACGGAGGCACACTACCCACTGACGAAACGGTGGCCCTAATGATATCACGCCGCTGCAAGTCCTTCGTCATCATCAACGGCGAGCTCCACAAGTGCAGCGTGACCGACATGTTCCAACACTGCGTCCAACCCGCAGAAGGACGCAAGATCCTTCAGGACATCCACGCTGGCGACTGCTGCCACCACGCTGGAGCCCGCTCCCTAGTCGCCAAGGCCATGCGGCATGGCTTTTACTGGCTCACCGCACACGCCGACGCGGTCGACATCGTCCAACGCTGCGTCGGGTGCTAGAAGTACGCCAACTAGACTCACGTGCCGAGCTCGACGCTCAAGATCATCCCCGTCACCTGGCCATTTGCCGTGTGGGGCATGGACATGGTAGGCCCCTTCAAGAAGGCCCCCTCTGGCTTCACCCACCTCCTGGTCGCAGTCGACAAATTCACAAAGTGGGTGGAGACCAAGCCAGTCCGCAAGTGCGACGGGGAGACCGCCACAAAGTTCCTATGCGAGCTCATCTATCGCTATGGGTTCCCGCACAGCATCATCACGGACAACGGCACCAACTTCGCCAAAGGAGCCATGGCTGAATTCGGCGAGGAGCACAACATACGACTCGACCTCGCCCCAGTCGCCCACCCGGAGTCCAACGGCCAGGCGAAATGCGTCAACCAGATCATCCTCCACGGCCTGAAGCCGCGACTTCAAGTTCCACTCGAGCGAACTCCTGGGTGCTGGGTCGAAGAGCTCCCCTCCGTCATTTGGGGCATCCACACCTCCGTCAACAGGTCGACATGATTCACCCCTTCTTCATGGTGTACGGTGCCGAGGCCGTCATGCCAACCGACCTCGAGCATGACTCCCCTCGGGTGGTCAACTACATGGAGGGCGACAACGAGCTCGCATGCCAGGACGGAGTCGACCAGCTCGACGAAGCACGCGACCTAGCTTGCTCCCGTACCGCCATCTACTAGCAAGGGCTTCTCCGCTACCACAACCGGCGAGTACGGACTCGCACCTTCTAGGAAGGCGACTTGGTACTGCGTCTGATCCAGGACAAGAAAGGCATGCACAAGCTCTCTCGCCCGTGGGAGGGACCATTCTCCATTGGGTGCGTCCTGGGCAACGACGCCTACTACCTCACAGACGTCCGAGGCGACGAAAAATCGATGTCAAGCGGCCATGGAATGTAAATCTCTTATGGAAGTTCTACTCCTAGAACTCGAGACATGTACCCCCTACCCTCTATGAAATAAAGATCGATTTGCACAAATTGTGTCCACTCTCCGTACCTTGTGCCACTCGCACTCGTAATAACAGCGCTATGCTACTCGCGTAAGTCAACCCTTGGTTACGCGACCGGCACGGCCAAGTAGTGTGGTACGAGGGCACCGAAAATTTCGGGCCTCACACCATCCACGAAAAAAGCCAACCCGGAGCCCCATCGGAGTCGCCTCGCCCGACTGGCTTTCCAAGCCACAACAACCGCATTCACTTCCCACAGCGACCCAGTCCTCCACATCCTTGGCGCAGTGACTCGAACGGCTAAGTACCATGCTCGGGGACTGACGTTAGTCCAATCATGAGCGACAAGGGAAGACGCCAAGTATGTGAGCGCGCACTAGACTCGCCACGCGACTGGTCCTACGGATCAAGTGGAGTGACGCGCCAAAACAACGCACCCTGTCCTCACCTTCCTCGGGCATGCGACTCGAACCTCCAAGTACCATGCTCGGGGACTCGGCCACCCGACCCCGTTCGCGCCCAGGAAAACGGCTAAGTACAGAGCACCCCTTAGAGTCGCCATGTGGCTGGCTTTCCAAGCCATGGCGAGTCGACCTTAACTTACTAACAGTTCTAACAACACACATAAAAACGAGGTTAACCCCATAAAAGGGCGGACACGCTCGGGGACTAGCACAACCAACAACAAAATTGGAAAACATTGACAAAAGAATCCTTGCATTCCTTTAAGCAGCAAAATTTGTTCGCTTCCAAGGGCAGTTACATATCTATTCTAATTAACGCCGATCAGCAAACTATTCTACTCCGCAGGCTTTGACGATGAGGCGTCACCACTCCTGTGACGGTAGATAAAAGGAACCCATGGGTGCGACGGGTACGTCGTGAGTTCACCCGCCATGGCCGCTCAGAATGGCTGATCCACCTTGAAGTCGCGGTGTGCCGGCTCGGGGTCGTTCGGGGCGACGACCATTTCCTGGTACGGAATGAGGTCGCCCATCGCCCACACCCGGTCGCCGTACACCACAGCCTACTCGGTCAGCTTCAGCAGGCGATCTCGACTGCGCCCGTCGATGAAGGATACCCGCCCGTGACATCGTCGAGGTCAAAATCGTTAGGGAAGTGCGCGAGCCCAAGGCTCAGCGCAGTCACCACACCACGATGAAAGGCTGACCGCGTCATGAATTCAACCACAGCCGGGGCTGTCTCCAAGTAGCGCCAGACCTCGACGAGGTCGCTGGGGATCGCCTCCGCTAACAGTGCGGCAGAATCAACCAGAGTGGTGACGCATTGCCGCGCGTCATACGACTGCGCCTCTTCGGCATTATCACTAATCATGCCTGCAACATACAAGCAAATAATAAGGGAGGCTCCAGCAAAATAACACGATCCTCACGCTCGGGGACTCGCCAAAGAAAAACTCACCAATCAACGGGCGACAGCGCTCCGTGACGAAGTCATGAAGATAGGAGAGGTCATCCTGCAGCCCGACGACGAGTGCATCTGACATCTTCTGCTCCTCAGCAGCAGAAGCAACGGCTACCTTGGCCCTCCCATCCGCTGAGGTTGCCTCCACCTTTGCCTCCTTGATATCCCGCTCCAGGTCGGCGATTCGCTTCTCTGTGGCGCTCAAGGACGACTGTGCAGCCGTCAGCTCACTCGCCGGAACCAGGCCCTGACGAGCCTTCTCCATCGTGGCTGCGCTATCCTCTGCATCAACAAAACCATTAATATGAGAAGAACAAGGTTCATGACGAGCATCAAGCATGACGGCCACTCACCCGTAGTCGCTCAAAGCTTCTCATTCGTTTCCCGGACAACGACGAGCTCCCTCTCCAAACGCTCCCTGGCGGCAAGCCGCTCCGTCGACTCGCGCTGCAGGCCCTGCACAATCATGGAAGCATCAGCAACGAAAATCCTAAGTGCCTAGACGCTGAAATCCAGCGACTAGCCACTCGGGGACTGGACAACGAAATAATCCTAAGTGCCTAGCCGCTGAAATTCAGCGACTAGCCACTCGGGGACTGGACAGCGAAAAATCCTAAGTGCCTAGTCGCTGAAATTCAGCGACTAGACACTCGGGGACTGGACTCCAAAAAACAATAAGAATCCGACCACTGAAATTTAGTGGCCCGATCCTCGGGAACTACGCATACCTGGATGGCGGTGCCCAGCATGCCGTGAAGCTCCATCGCATCCACCCATGGGAGCACGAATGGAGTACGCCCGCGACGCTGCTCGACCTCCGTGCCGACGACCTCGGGTAATTGGCTGGACGGCACTGATGCACTCGCCGCAGAGTCCCTCGCTATAAAGCAAGGGAACGTCGCCACCACGGCCCCCGCACCACTCGAGGGTGGGCCTGTCACCCCAACCGAGGCCGCAGGCTCCGCCCGCTGTGACTCCGTGTCCACCGTGGCCTTTGGAGCCGCGCCCACTGCAATTAGAGCCTTGCTCGAGGTGACCGCCGGCTCGTCCTAAATCGTGACGACCTTGTCGCCCTTTGCCTTCTTTGCGCCTTCAACAGGCGCCTCGACCTCATCGCCCTTCCTCTTATTCGAAGAGTCGACTAGTGCCTCCGCGACAGCCAACGGAACCTTGGCCACCAAGGGGTGACCTATTTTCTTCACCCCAGTCCTGCAGAACAATGCTATCAGTAAAGTCGCCAATCGGACATGAATCAAATGGATAAACGGAAGAATCAGAAATACTCACTTGGCGAC
This sequence comes from Avena sativa, assembly GCA_916181665.1. Classification (NCBI taxonomy): domain Eukaryota; kingdom Viridiplantae; phylum Streptophyta; class Magnoliopsida; order Poales; family Poaceae; genus Avena; species Avena sativa. The sequence continues at coordinate 441,682,049 of OV702283.1, forward strand.
TGGGAGAAAACGTAGGCTAGTACGAATGCAGGCCGGCTTCTCAAATTCCGGCCCCAGTTTCCGACTGAGGCCCGTCTAGAACACACTCTGTGCCCAAGACACTGACAGCTTTTTCGAGGACGAGGCCACGGCAGGAAGATCAGCAGCGACCGTCGCGGGAGCTCCCCTCGGTGGCAAGGTCCCCGTAGGTGGAGCGGCCATGAGTTCGGTGACTGGGACGAAGGACGGCGGCAGCGACGCCAACAGCATCTCTCCTTCCACAACGGCCACACCGGCCACTGCGGTCGCATGCGCCGGTGCGTCAGCCCCGGCTTCCTCGGCCGCACTGGTAGCATCGGAGCTACTCGCGGACCGAGGTGGTGATACCGGCTTAGCCGACTTCTTCTTCTTCTTCGGTGGCGGTGGTTTCTTCTTCGATGGCGTAGCTTCGCGTTGCGAGGTGTGCTTGGGGAGCTCGTCATCGTCTTTGTCGTGAGGCTCGAGGCTCTTGCTGGCCTCGAGCTCGTGTTGATGGTGCCCGCGGGTTTTGCGGACCGTGGGTGCGGCGACTTCCACGGCCTCGTCGCCACTATCGTCATCGTCATCGTGATCACTACCCCCGTCACTTCTGATACCGCCCTTGTTGGGCGAAGACTCGCTCTCATCCTCGGCGGACGAGTTCGAGTTCTCGTCGTTTATGGGTGGAAGCCAACCTTCCACCACTTGGAACAACTGCAACAACAAAACGAAATTAGCACGACCGTGAATGCAAAACTGCGACTGCGAGTGCACAAAAATAAAGGACTCACCGTTGGAGCTTTGCGCTTTGCAGTGTAAGGGGCGACACCGGCCTTTGCATCAATATATTCCACCTCGGTGATCTTCTTCAAGGCCAAGGTGTAGTCGTTGAGCCTCCACTCGGCGTGGCAGGACTTCGTCGGGTCGTCCTTTCCTGTATACTCGTACATGTAGTGGGCACGACTGGCCAGAGGCACTAGTCGCCGCTCTAACCAGCAATGGTACAAATTGATGTTTTGAAGGCCCTTCTTCTCCAAGTTGCGGATTGTCTGCAACATTTTGTCGACGACCGTCCGCTGGTCCAACGGGAGCTTGGTGACCTGAACTCGACGCGGCTCAGGCCGGTTGGCGGAGTACATCGGAAGCACCACCTCGTCGGTCGGCGGTGACTCGGTCACGTAGAACCAATTCTTATTCCATTTGTTGGCCGCCTTCTTCGGCAGCATCAGGCTAAAAAGGACGCCTTCGACTTCAGTTGAAAGGTCAGGCCGCCCGCGGCCAGCATCGGCCCGCCTGCCTCTTCACGGCCTATCCTCCCATGGAACAGATGTTGCCACAGGGGGAAATACGGCCGACAACCCAGGTAGCACTCACAAAACGCCACGAACATGGCGAGTTGCTTGATGCTGTGTGGTCCTAGGTCCGACGGTTGGATGCCGTAGTAGGCGCAAAAACGGCGGAAGAAGAGGGAAGTGGGGAATCCGAGCCCCCGCTCCAGGTGGCTGGTGAAGCAGATGAACTCTCCCTCGCGTGGATCTCGAGTCACCTCTTTGGCCACGGGGATGCGCCATCTCCCGGCACGGAGGATCCCGCCTCCTCGAACGATTTTAACAGCACTTTCGTGCACTTGGATCTTACCCATGGCTTCGTTGGAGGTGCCATCGATTGGAGGATCTGGGGCTATGAGTCGCTCTGGTCGCTGCGCGGAATGGAAGATTGGGAATTCGCGAGATCGGAGGAAGTGTGGGAAATTTTCGCCCTTCACCCGTCACTTTCCTTATATAGCGGTTGTTACCCGCCATCTTCGGGGAGCCATTACCACGCGGTAATTATGCCGATATTACCGTTGGATTACACAACGGCTAGTTTGACCAGCGTTGACGGTCCAACTTCATCTACTTGACTCGCTGTCTTCACTGACTTGACTACTCGCCGACCCGTTCGCCAAGCTGCGATTCGACTTGTCGCCGTTATTGCGACTAAAATGAATAGTTCCTTCTTTTATTCAGGGAGTCCACCGCCGATTTGACTGGGCGTCTGAATTGGACCCGCATACTCCGACTGCCAACAAACACCTGCGACGAATCAACGATGGCCTCGGGGACTACTGATGGGGATATGCCGACCGAGGTATACCCAGCAGGACGTTTCCTACTAGCCGAAGTTGCCAGTGAGTGGGCCTGCAGGACGACGACTGGATCAAGACTTGGCAAGTACCCAGGCGACTGGAAGCTTGAGGCCTAGAAGCGTAGTTAGGCCCAGTCGGATTAGGTCAAGAACCTTCCGAATCCTTAACTAATTCGGTTGTAAATCTGTAAACCCTAGCGAGGTGAGCCTATAAAAACCTTCCTAGGGTACGCATAGAGGACACGTTCCATCGTACACACCAGCGACTCGCCGCCTAGTCGTCGAGCTCCCCCTTGTACTCTCTCCATAATACAATCTAGCAGGAGTAGTTCTTTACCCTCCAGGGGGACGAACCTGGGTAAACCCTTGTGTCTCCGCCCTCATCTCGCACCGCAGATGGCTGGCCGCCCTTGCCCTTCGTTCTACTACTCGCTGCCGATTGCAGCATCTACCGTGGCCATTCCCACGACATGTTGCTGCTACCAAACTGTTGCTACTGATAAACTTCTATGAGCAAGAACTATTTCTAGGTGCAGCTGAACTGACAACTCAGTTGTTAAGGCTTACAAGTATTCTTTGGATCCCCTTGTGTCGAATCAATAAATTGGGTAATACTACCCGCGAAGACTATTGCGATCCCCTACACTTGTGGGTCATCTAGACTATTTTCTGGCGCCGTTGCCGGGGAGCATAGCTTTATTTGTAAGTTCACTTGGATCTATTATTGTTCACTGTTATTCCTTTCATCATGGGGAAGTATCGTGATGGAAAGTTTCCTATTTTACCATCCACTACAAGAAGAGGTACAATCCTGAATACCTCTATTGCTCTTGATTCACCGTCTGTTATAAGTAAGCTTGTTACTCCACCACCACATACACATGCTACACACACTGCTACTACTGTTGAGTCTGAAACCTCTTTTGATACTCATGATGTTACTTCTACTGTGCTTGATGCGAGTGGTTCATTAGGTCATTTCCTAGATGCTACTATGGCTAGTCTAGGAAATACCGAAACTCCTAGTGAAGACACTGTTACACCTGTTAGCTCACCTGAATCTAGAGAGAGTTATGATATTAATGATGGTTACATGGGGTTTACTAATGAATTTATTGAAGAGTGCCAAAACACACATGGTACTAGTGCTATTAAGAGCCTCCTAACGATACGCACCATTATTACTAAGTTGTCCTCTGATCCTAAGTTTGCCACCTCTCCCATAGATATTAAAGATAAAGATTATGATTTCTCTCTTGATTTATCCTATCTAGACATTGTTGAGAAAGAACCTTTTTGTGGGACTGAAAATGAGAGTGTTGTGGCTCATATGAATGAGCTTTCCACTATGAGTGCTTTATTCTCTGATGATTTTAAGATGCGTAAGTACTTTGTTACAAAGATTTTTTACTTTTTCACTAAAAGGAGAAGCTAGAGCTTGGTTTAATAGATTACCTCCTGGTTCCATTGATAGTCATGATTGTTTGATTGCTTCTTTGTCGTGGGAATGGCCACGACAGATGCTGCAATCGGCAGGGAGTAGTAGAACAAGGGGCAAGGGCGGCCAGCCATCTGCGGTGCGAGATGAGGGCGGAGACACAAGGATTTACCCAGGTTCGCCCCCCGGAGGGTAAAGACCTACTCCTGCTAGATTGTATTATGGAGAGAGTACAAGGGCGAGCTCGACGACTAGGCGGGCGAGTCGCTAGGGTGTATGATGGAACGTGTCCTCTATGCGTACCCTAGGGAGGTTTATATAGACTCACCTCGCTAGTGTTTATAGATCTACAACCGAAGTAGATAAGTATTCGGAGGGTTCTTGACCTAATCCGACTGGGCCTAGCTACGCTTATGGGCCTCCAACTCCCAGTCGCCTGGGTCTTTGCCAAGCCTCGATCCAGTCGCCGTCCTGCAGGCCCACTCGCTGGCAGCTTGGGCCAGTAGGAAACGTCCTGCTGGGTATACCTCGGTCGGCATATCCCCATCAGTAGTCTCCGAGGCCATCGTTGATTCGTCGCAGGTGTTCGTTGGCAGTCAGAGTATGTGGATCCAATTCGGACGCCTAGTCGAATTAGCGATGGACTCCCTGAATAAAAGAAGGAACTAGTTATTTTAGTCGCAATGACAGCGACCAGTCGAATCGCAGCTTGGCGAATGGGTCGATGAGTATTCGAGTCACCGTTATGGTGATCAGGTCGGTGAATCGTCAAGTCGCTGGAGACAGCGAGTCGAGTAGAAGAAGTTGGACCGTCAAATCTGGTCAAACTAGTTGTTGGGTAATCCAACGGTAATATCGGCGTAATTACCGCGCGGTAACGGCTCCCCGAAGATGGCGGGTAACAACCGCTATATAAGGAGAGAGAAGAGAGAGGGGAGAACACTTCCCTCACTTCCTCCGATCTCGTGCATTCCCAATTCTCCATTCCGCGCAGCGACCAGAGCGACCCAGAGCGACTCGTAACCCCAGATCCTCCAATCGATGGCGCCTCCGACCAAACCATGGGGCAGATCCAAGTGCACGAAAGTGCTGCTAAAATCGTTCGAGGAGGCGGGCATCCTCCACGCTGGGAGATGGAGCATCCCCGCGGCTGGAGAGGTGATCCCAGATCCACGCGACGGAGAATTCATATGCTTCACCAGCCACTTGGAGCGGGTGCTCGGATTCCCGACCTCCCTCTTCTTCCACCGCTTCTGCGCCTACTACGGCATCCAGCCATCGGATCTAGGGACGCACAGCATCGAGCATCTCGCCATCTTCGTGGTGTTCTGCGAGTGTTACCTGGGTTGCCGTCCGTATTTCCCCTTATGGCAAGATCTATTTCACGAGAGGATCGGACACGAAGAGGCGGGCGGCCTGATGCTGGCCGCGGGCGGCCTGACCTTTCAGCTAAAGTCGAAGGCGTCCTTTTTCGATCTGATGCTGCCCGCCAAAGCAACGAACGAGTGGAAGAAGAGCCGCTTTTACATGACCGAGTCGCCGCCGGGCGACTAGGTGGCGCTTCCGACGTACTCCGCCGACCGGGCCGAGCCGCGTCGGCTCCAAGTCACCAAACTTCCGCTGGACCAGCGGATGGTCGTCGACGAGATGCTGTAGACAATCCGCAACCTGAAGAAGAAGGGCCTCCAAACCATCAATCTTTACTATTGCTGGCTTGGGCGATGGCTCGTGCCTCTGGCCAGTCGCGCCCACTATATGTACGAGTACACGGGCAAGGACGACCCGGCGAAGTCCTGCCATGCCGAGTGGAGACTCAACGATTACACCCTGGCCCTGAAGAAGATCACCTTGGCGGAGTATCTCGACACGAAGGACGGGGTTGATCCTTACACCGCAAGGCGCAAAGCTCCAATGGTAAATATTTTCTTTCCTTTGCATTTGCAGTCACAGGTTTGCATTCGTGGTTATGCTGATTTGTCTTGTTGTTGTAGTTGTTCTAGGTGGTGGAAGGTTGGCTCCCACCCACAGACGATGAGAATTCGACCTCATCCGCTAAAGACGGTAGCGAGTCTTCGCCTGACCAGGGCGGCGTCAGAAGTGACGGGGTCGACGATGACGACGATCATGATGACGACGACGACGAAGCCGTGGAGGTCGCCGCACCCGTGGCCCGAAAAACCCGCGGGCAACATCAACGCGAACTCGAGGCCAGCAGGTGCCTCGAGGCCCACGATGAGGATGCCGACGAGCTCCCCGAGCATACCTTGCAGCGCGAGGCCATGCCATCGAAGAAGAAACCCCCACCACCAAAGAAGAAGAAGAAGCCGGCTAAGCCAGTATCGCCACCTCGGTCTGCGAGTAGCTCCGATGCTACCAGCGTAGCCAAGGAAGCTAGGGTCGATGCACCGGCACATGCGACCGCGACGTCCGGTGCGGCGGTCATGGAAGGCGAGATGCCGTTGGCGTCACTGCTGCCTCCCTTCATCCCAATCACCGGGCTCGTTCTGTCTCCAACCACGGGGTCTTCAGCTCCAGCCGCGGCCTCATCCTCGAAGAAGCCGTCGGCGTCTTGGGCGCAGAGTGTGTTCGAGACGGGCCTCAGTCAGAAACTGGGGCCGAAGTTGGAGAAACCGGCCAGCATTCGTACTGGTCTGCGCTTTATTCCAGTCGCTAAGTGAGTGTCTCCTATTCTTTTGTTTGTTGGCTTGATTGATGTCCGAGTGGCGAGTTTGCTGATAGCATTTTTCTGCAGAACTGGTGTGAATGAAATAGGCCACCCTTCGGTGGCCAAGGTCCCATTGGGTGCCGTGGAGGCACCGGTCGACCCTTCAAAGAAGAGGAAGGGTGACGAGGTCAAAGCGCCCGTTGAAGGTGCAAAGAAGGCAAAGGGCGACGAGGTCGTCACGATTTCGGACGAGCCAGTGGCCGCCCCTAGCAAGGCTCCGATTGGAGTGGATGCGGCCTCGAAGGACATGATGGACACGAAGTCGCAACAGGTGGAAACCGTGGCCTCGGTGGGGGCAACGGGCCCAACCTCGAGTGGCGCGGGAGCTGTGGTGGTGATGTTTCCTCGCTTTGTAGCGAGGGCCTCCGCGACGAGTGTACCTGTGCCATTGAACCAGCTACCTGAGGCCGTCGCCGTCGAAGTGGAGCAGCGTCGTGTGCATACTCCATTCGTGCTTCCATCGGTGGACGCAATGGAGCTTCACGGCATGCTAGGTGCCGCCATCCAAGTATGTCCAGTCCCCGAGGATCGAGCCACTGAATATCAGTGGTCGGATTCTTATTGCTTTTTAGGGTCTAGTCTCCGGGTGGCTAGTCGCAGAATTTCAGTGGCTAGGCGCGTGGGATTTTTGCCTGCCAGTCCCCGAGTGGCTAGTCGCTAAATTTCAGAGGCTAGGCAGTTAGGATTTTCGCCTTCTAATCCCCGAGTGGCTAGTCGCTGAATTTCAGCGGCTAGGCACTTAGGATTTTCGCCTTCCAGTCCCTGAGTGGCTAGTCGCTGAATTTCAGCGTCTAGGCACTTAGGATTTTCGCCTTCCAGTCCCCGAGTGGCTAGTCGCTGAATTTCAGCGGCCAGGCACTTAGGATTTTCGCCTTCCAGTCCCCGAGTGGATAGTCGCTGAATTTCAGCGGCTAGGCACTTAGGATTTTCGTTGCTGATTATTCCACGGCTGCGTAGGGTCTGGAGCATGAGTCTGTGGAGCGACTTGCTGCGAAGGACTGTTTGGAGAGGGAACTCCTTGTTGTCAAGGAGGCGAACGAACAGCTTCGAGCGACAGCGGGTGAGTGGCTGTCATGCTTGGTAATGGACGTAACCCTTGTTCTTCTTGTATTCATAGTTTTGTTGATGCAGATGACATCGCGCCACGGTGGAAAAAGCTCGTCAGGGCTTGGTACCGGTGAGTGAACTGACGACTGTGCAGTCATCCTTGAATGCTGCCGAGAAGCGAATCGCCGACTTGGAGTGGGAGCTCGGGGAGGCGAAGGCGGAAACGACCTCGGCGAATGAAAGGGCCAAGGCAGCCGTTGCTTCGGCTGCTGAGGAACGGAAGTTGTCAGATGCGCTCGTAGCCGGGCTGTAGAATGACCTTTCCAATCTCCAGGATTTCATCACAGAGCGTTGTTGGCCGCTAATTGGTGAGTTCTCTGTCCTTTAGCGAGTCCCCGAGCATGCGGGTCGCTTTGTTTTTGCTTGAGCGTTCCTTACTCTTCCAGAAATATTTTCCTCCTAGTGCTAGACATGCTGCTTTGCAGAGACTTTTTGATTTTAAACAGGGAGAAGAAGAGAAATTACCTGAGTCATGGACAAGTGAAATGGATCGTATGGGCACCTAGAGGGGGGGTGAATTGGTGCTAACCAATTTTTAATACTTTTTCAATTTTAGGCTTGACACAAAGTAAATTCTCTAGATATGTAACTACGAGAATTTCCCTATATGCAACCCTAGCTACTAAGCACGTAAAGAGAGGAGCGAAGGAACCGTAGTGGAGCACGCGGAGACATAGGGATTTGTTTTACCGAAGTTCCTTCCTTGTTAAGGAAGTACATCTGCGTTGGAGGGGTGGGCGGTTCTAAGACCACCATGCCACAATAGGCCTCACCCTATTCTCCGATGGATCTCGCCACAAGAGGCCTGATCCACCTTCTCCACTATTGGAACCCTTCGAGGCGAGAACCGGTGCCTTTTACAATGCTACTGGGGCACACACCCACAAATGAATTGTGGGCTCCCGAGATGACAACAAGCTGTCACAAGAACAAGGTTTATCAATATAAACAAAACAAGGATCTAGGTATTTGCAAGGAATACTAGATCGGTGATTCTCCAAATGAATGGAGAGGAGATGAAGCGCTTGATTGCTGATGATGAAGATCGAGTTCTCCTCCTTTGATTCCCCAAGGGATGGGGCCTTTGGGTGGATCTAGGTGGAGCTCTCTTGGATGAAGGTTGCATATCAGATCTTGACTTTTTCGAATGTACCGAGAGGTCTGACGGGAGGGGGAAGGCTGGCTTAAATACCCCCTGCCCAGATCTGGCCGTTGCACAACTTTGGGGGCGGATTATCTGCCCCCCACTTGGGGCGGATTATCCGCCCCTGGGAAAACGCCGTCCCAAGGGTGGATATTCCGGGGGGAAAATCCGCCCCCTCTCTGGGGCTGGCGCCAGTGGAACTTGAAGAGGATCTTGGGGGGCGGATAATCCGGCCCCCTCCTGGGGCGGATTATCCGACCAAGCCAGAAAGTATGGCTAAAACTCCCCCCTCTCTAGGGCTTGCGCCTTGGTCGTGAGCACGAGGGGCGGACTATCCGGCCCCCCTAAGGGGCGGATTATCCGCCCCCTAGGAAAACTCCGCCCCAAGGGCGGATATTCCGGGGGGAAATCCGCCCCCTCTCTGGGGCTGGCGCCGGTGGAACTTGAAGAGGATATTGGGGGGCGGATAATCCGGCGCCCTCCTGGGGCGGATTATCCAGCCAAGCCGAAAAGTCCGGCCAAAACTCCGCCCCCTCTCTGGGGCTTGCGCCTATTTGGGAAGAGGGAGGGGCAGATTATCCGCCCCTGGTGGGGGCGGATTATCCGCCCACCAAAGGCAGAATCCTTTTCCTTTGATCCCTAGAGAGAGCTGCAAGACTTCAACACACATTAAATAATCCTTGATATTGTTATCTAACACACAAAACACTAGGGATTATAAAATGTTCTTTCAATCTCCCCCTTTTTGGTGTTAGATGACAATATTAGGATTTGCAATGAAACCGGCTAACGCCACCTTAAAAATGAAAGACGCTCCCCCTAGATGTGTGCATATTTACAATTTGTGTTTGAATATAAATACACACACTAGATAGAACATAACTCTCATAGCAACGATAATTGAAACAAGGTGGGTTGGGAAACAAGGTCATACCACCGGGATGTGTTTAGCTAAAGGAAATAATGAGATTGATAGCCTCCAAGCACATCCCAACAAAATTGATGCATACAATAGATAATCCCATGATTCCATATGTCATCAAATAGCCTCCATAGATAAATCCAGAATTCCATGAGATCCACAATATAAATCCAGAATTCCAGAATACCAAACACGCAAAGTACGACATAGTCTTACATAACCAAGCACACAAATAGAAAATAAGTTCACGCTAAAAAGGCATAAGCAAGCAAATAAAACGATGGAAAAACAGGTGCTTGCGCCCGACCCTTGAAAATCCACGACACCTAATAGAACTACTTATCCTCCTTTGGCATCGAAACGCCAAAAAGGAAGAAGAGCGATGCTAATGCCCCTGAAGATCACGCCTCCTCATCCTCGTCGTAGTCATTCCCGTCCCCTTCCTCTTCATCATACTCATCATCATCGTCATCAGCTGGAGGAGTGGGAGCCCTCGGAGGTGGAGGAAACAGGCAACTCTCGAGCTCGCCGTAGTTGATCCCTGAAGTGTTCCACTGAGCATACGGTTCCAGAGCAGTGGGAGGAGGTGGATGGCCAGTGGCACCTGAGACATGGTGGAGAATAAGCCGCTGAGTGTGATCCCTCTCATGATCCCTGCGGTACGCCTCATATTGGCCCTTGTGCGTGTTAATGCCCATGCAAAGAATGTGCCGCTGGAACCAAGTGAGCTGCTTAACCTCGCATGCCATTGGGGACACCACGGGACGACGACCACTAGCCCGTGCATCACGCATGAAGGACTCAGGGGCAGTGGAAGGGTGATGGATCTTCTGAGCCTTGTTGTAGATTTTCTTGGGCTTGTAGATTTTCTTGAGCCATCAGGAGTAAGGAAAGGAGCAAGCACAGTGTCCTTGGATGGCTTCAGTGGAGAAATGATACGGTGGCCAGAAGGAGTGTCACGACCATGGAAGGCATAACCAAGAACCTGCCCAAAAATGCGAAAGTCCGATTGAATCATTGTTGTCCCGGTCATCCACTTCATAGTACGGCGCTCATCACCGCAAATCACAAGTGTCGAGAAAAACTGCCGCACCACGGAGGAATCATAGTTGCATTGGGTAGTCATAAGGTGGTGCAGCCCCATCTTGTTGGTCACATCTAATGCCTCAAGGAGCCTTGTCTTGGATTGAGCCTCAGTCAAATTGATAGGGTGCATAGGGCGAAGCTTGAGGGTAGCATAAACATCATCATAAATAGCCCGAAAGTGGGCATTCCAAAACATGGAGTCCTCGGGGGGACCATCACTGTCAGCCTCATCATAGTAATCAGTCTAGCGAATGGTGGCATACTGAAGACTGTCCATGGCCTTGTAATTGGCCGAGACTGTTTGCCCTTGCGAGATGCGGTCCTCTTTTTCCTTCCTGCCTCTGCCATCCGTTCAGCCTCTCTTGCTGCTCTGCTGACTTCGGTTTCGTCAATGAACTTCCCTTCTGTAGTTGGCTTGAGATAACGGGCACGGGAACGATGAGCGAAGGTCTTGGTCGGCTTGGAACCACCTGTGAAAAGCATGAGAGGGATACCATGGAGATAAGCACACACACACAAGTCCATGAGACACAATAGAAAGAGTAGAAAAGCAATCCATAAACCAATGATGTGCATTGCAGGATTCAGGACCAAACTAGACCAGAAGTGAATCTCCAGGCCGGATTATCCGGCCCTGGCAGGGGCGGATAATCCGCCCCCCCCCCCCCCCCCGCAAAAATTTTCTGGAATGGCCCAGATCTACCATGGCAAAACAAATCGGGCACTAGGGTTGCAATACTACTGATTCTAGCATGAAAGGAAGAACACCAAGAATCTTCTACAACGAGATTTCCACCATACAAAATGCATCCCATACAAAAGGAGAGAGATGAGGGAGTTACCCTCACTCATTGGAGGAAAATCGCGGAGGAAGATACCCGGAGGCAAGGTGAAGAAGATCCGGGGAGGGCCCGGAGAATCCGGTGGTCAAATCGACTAAGGGAGGGGCGGATGCTCCGACGGCGGCTGGGGGCAGAGGTTAGGGTTGGGGGAGGGCTGGCTGCTCTGTTTGATCCTGGCCTCCCCGACCCATCCTTTAAAGGGCAGATTTTTCCGGGGCGGATATTCCGCCCCCCACTTAGGGCGGATAGTCCGCCCCCTCTGAAATTTCTGTTAAGTACAGATTCAGGCCCGAGCAACCTTGAAAAACCCCTCGCTGGTGTATAGAGGACTTGTGTGCAAGAATAGATGGTTCAAGGAGGGAAAGAAGGCTTGGGTTTAGAGCAACAAACTGAGATGGTACTACACACCCAAATTTGCAAGAATCAAATCAAATAAAAGCCAAAGTTGAGTGTGTTTTCCATAAGAACAAGAAATATGCAAGAAAATCCAAGGAGATCCATTAGAAACCAACTCTTCTCCAGGAAGAGGGCGGTGGCTGAAGCCACTATGTTGGAGCGCATGGCATGACACCGCGAAGATGTATCTTGAGTTCAAAACCAATGCTCATCGATGACCCACATATCACAAAATGATATTAAGGGAAATGATTTTTCTTGCTTTCGGCATTATGGGGGGAGGGTTAGCCCAATCAATTAGGACCACACTCCCCCTATGTCTATGCCCGCATCTAAACCAAATACATGAATAAAAGCAAGTGAGTGTGCAAGGATAGTCAAGCCAAGCTCCTTGAATCTATGATATTTATCTCATTCCTCAAATAACAAAATCTTGCTTCATCAAGGGGCTTCGTGAAAATATCAGCAAGTTGATTCTTCATGCTCACAAAGGATAGGGAAATATCACCACGAGCAACATGATCCCGAATGAAATGGTTGCAAATCTCAATATGTTTTGTTCTTGTATGCTGCACGGGATTGTAAGCAATTTTGATAACACTTTCATTGTCACATAATAGAGGCACTTTGTCACAGTTGACACTGTATTCCTTTAAAGTTTGCCTCATCCATAATAACTGTGTACAAGCACTTGCAGAAGCAACATATTCAGCTTCGGCAGTTGAGAGTGAAATACAATTATGTTTCTTTGAAGACCAACACACTAGAGACCTGCCCAAGAATTGACATGCACCAGAGGTTGATTTCCTATCATCTTTGTCACCAGCCCAATCTGAATCAGTGTAACCACATAGAGAGAAACTTGAACCCTTGGGATACCATAACCCAAAATTTGGGGAATGAACCAAATATCTGAAGATTCGTTTGACCGCCACTAAGTGACTTTCTTTAGGAGCGGCTTGGTACCTTGCACACACTCCTAACACGATATTGGGCCTAGATGCGCAAAGGTAAAGATGACACTTGAGAGAGCCGATCATGGATCGGTATACCTTTTGGTCCACGTATTTACCCTTGGGTTGAGCTCAAGATGACACTTTGTTTGCATTGGAGTAGCAACGCCATTGAGATCCGTCATCTTGAACCTTTTGAGCATGTCTTGGATGTACTTAGCTTGATTAATAAAGGCTCCCTCTCTAAGTTGTTTGATCTCGAATCCAAGAAAGAACCTCAACTCACCCATCATTGACATCTCAAACCTGTCAGTCATAAGTTTTGAAAATTCATCGTTAAAAGCTTGGTTAGTAGAGCCAAAAATAATGTCATCTACATAAAGTTGGCATACAAAAAGCTCCCCATTGACCTTCTTAGTAAAAAGAGTGGGATCGATTTGCCCAACTTCGAATCCATGGTCTAACAAAATCAATTTAAGGTGCTCATACCACGCACGTGGGGCTTGTTTAAGGCCATAGAGCGCCTTATCGAGTTTGTAGACATGGTTCGGAAATTTGGGGTCCTTAAAACCCGGGGGCTGCTTGACGTATACTAACTCATGTAGAGGACCATTAAGAAACGCACTCTTAACATCCATTTGCTATAATTTAAAATTATGATGGACTGCATAGGCAAGAAGGATACGGATGGACTCAAGACGAGCCACAAGAGCATAAGTCTCACCAAAATCAATTCCTTCCACTTGAGAGAATCCTTGAGCCACGAGTCTTGCTTTGTTCCTCACAACAATGCCATTTTCATCTTGTTTATTCTTGAAAATCCACTTGGTGCCGATAACATTGCGGCAATCCTTGGGTTTCTCTATGAGCTTCCAAACTTTGTTGCGTTCGAAGTTATTTAAATCTTCATGCATTGCAACAACCCAATCGGGATCTTCAAGAGAATCAAAGACTTTCTTTGGTTCAATCATGGAAATGTGAGCTTGATGATCACAGAAGCTTGCAAGTTCTCTTCTAGTAGACACCTGTCGTGGTATTGCCGACGAGTACGCCATGGAGGGGTCCTCATAGTGCGTGTTTAGAGACGTGGGGTAAGGCGGATGGTTGACAGGTACGAGGTAACATAGCTTACCCAGGTTCAGATCCCACAACGGCGGTGGAATCCTACTCCTGCTATAAATCACTATAAGGGCAATACGCCGAGTTACAGAGATAGGTTCGCTGTGCGAGGTTGTCTGAATCGATGCCCTAAAGGCTCCCATAGACTTGACTTATATAGTCGCCAGGTCCTAGGGTTACAGGGAAAAGTCCTAGCCGGACAGGTTATAGAGTCCTACACCGTCTATTACTAGTCTTGTGTATCTTGCACTCCAAGGCTCCGGGTACGCTGGTGACTCCACCGTAGCCTTCCTTTATCCGGCATGGGCCTCCCTTCTGGATCCACCTAACTGGGCCGCCCAGCAGGCCATAGGCCATGCAACCGACTATGGGCCACCCGGGTTAGTCGGATAAGAGACATGCTATAAGGATACCCATATAGCATATCCCCAATAGTAGCCCCCGGAGAACTCTGAGATCTTGCGCCGTCTTGCCTCTTCACGTTGAATGCTCTGTCTAGATGAATGTCGGCAAATCGTCAAGCAATATCTTGTAGTCCTCCCAAAGAACTCTGCAAGGTTTTCTCAGTCTTCGAATGGTAAGCTGGAGAAATGCTGAATCCTCCATCGTACTCTTCCGTAGTAGGATTAAATCCGTCCATGCCGGAATCTTCGATGCGACGGCTCATCTACCCGTGTCAGCTAGGACGACGTAGGCTTAGGTCAGCGACGCCTCGTAACTCACACATGCAGAGAACGCAATCATATCCGATTTTCCCGCGTGAGTGATATGAACCGTTGGCGGCGACGGTTGGAGATGTGGCAAAATTACCGCGCACGTTTACGAACACGTCGTCTACGCGGCAACCGTCCGATCAGCTGCACGAATCTTGACGCAGAGCATGATAAATAGTAACCGTGGGACACTTTCCACCTTTTACCTCATTCCTCTTGCGTCATCGTCTTCTTCCTCCAGCCGCACGCCTCCTCGAGCTCTCCGCGAGAAACCTCGAAAACCCTAGCCTCCCTCTGCGTCAGTCGCATCCTTCCAGCACCCCATGGCCAGCAGCAGCTCCTCCCCATCGATGGCGGCGTCGAGCGAAGCCACGGCGAAGCCGGCGAGCTCCGTCATCGTGCCCCCAGAGGGCCTGGTCATCCCCGCATCGGCGGTGATTGAAACCACCGGCGACGACCATAATCTGGCAGCGCTAGAGCCTCTGGAAGAAGAGCTAGAATCGCACAAGGGCGACTGGCGCGGCTCGGACATCACCGACCGCCACATCCAAGAGATGGTCTCCAAAGGCTACCTCCCCGCGACGGAGGGGCTCGCCTGGCGGGTGGCACCGGCCGGCGAGGTGACACCTTCTCCCCAAGCCGGAGAAAAGGTGTACCTCAAGGCTCAGCTGGTACGCGGCGTTTCTCTGCCCATCTCCCACTTCTTTCTCTCCGTCTTGAACCACTACAAGGTTCAACCCCATAACCTCTCCCCCAATAGCATCTTAGTGCTTAGCAACTTCGTGGCACTTTGTGAGGGTTACCTAGGGATTAGGCCTAGGTTAGACTTGTTCGTGTACTTCTTCACCGTCAAACGTGAAGAAGAACACAGTAGGGAGGAGCTTAGGAACTGCGGCACCATAAGCTTCAAGATACGACCTGGCCGGCGGTTCCCCGACGTCGTCGGTCACGAGTCCTGCAAAAAATGGCAGTGGACGTACTTCTACGGCCCCGACATCCCCTTGGCGGGCCGAGAAGTAACGTATCCGGACTTCTCGGATGGAGCCGCCGCTGAAGTTTCCACATGGAGATCCCATGCCTACCTTCCCTCCGACCTCGACGCTTCTCGCGCAATAAGGCGAATCGAATGGTTCGTAGAGACGGGTTTGACCAGCTTGGACCTAGCCATGTGCTGGTTCATCAGGCGAATCCAGCCTCTGCAGCACCGCGCGAAGTTCATGCACGAGTATACCAGTGATCGAAGGGATACCCTCCGGATCTCCGTGGATAACTTCTCGAGCGACTCCGTCAAGCTCCGCCTGGAGGACATCGTCAAGGTGAAGGATAAGAAGTGTGGCTTCACCATCACCTGCGACATGTACATAGACGGCAAGTGCCCAAAGGTAGATATGTATTTTACATGTACGACATATACTCCAATTTCTCCGTCTTGCCCTTACCACCTCATCTAACACGGTGATTTCTAACTTAACAGCTTAGCAATCTAGATGAGGACAACCTGGCTGCCCAAATCTACGATCCAAAGATGAAGGAAGTCACGGTCGTGTCCGACGACGATGTCCTGTTGGCGCGAAAGTGGAAGGGCTCCACCTCTGACGCTGCCGACGGAGGCAAGAAGAATAAAATGGAGGGTGGAGCCTCCAAGAAGACTACCACCGCCCTGGAGGCGGAAAAGAAAAGATCCACCCGGATTTTTGCCAAAGCACCCCCATTAGTGTGAGCTTCTCATTCTCCGACATTGTCTTATTTATCTGTCTTGTTCCTGTACTTATGCACTTTGCACGTTTCAGGAAGAAAGCCACAACCAGCCTCAAGAAGACCTCCAAGACTTTGGGGGCTTCTAGAAATATCAAAGATATGCTGCATCGCGACTCCTCCCCCACCATCGCCCCTGCTAATCCTGCCGTCAAGCCTTTCTCTGCCCCGACAAGCTCTCAAGCTTAGGAGGCACCAGGCCCTTCCGCCATGGAAGTGGATTCTGGCGCTTCCACCGAACTCGCTGTTGTCGGCGTGCAGGCGACGCAGGAGAGCGCTACTCTACAAATGGATGAAGCTCCAGCTAAGGATGCCATCGGTAGCGGCAAGGCGGCAGTAGGAGCTGGTACCTCTGCCGAAGGCGGCGCCCCTACTCCTGAGAAACCCTTCGATTTCCCGAAGATAGTTTACCCGGCGCTCCTGCCGAGTAACACAACTATGGTTCCTGGAGGAGTGTCGTCATCTCCGACATGCGGTATTGAGGAGCTGCTCCGACAAGCAGATATCTTGCGGGGAAATAGCATTTCCTTTGGCAAGCTACTGGCCGAGAGTGCTACAAACCTCAAGATTATTGCACTTGTAAGTTTTACTTTGCCTTTTGCATTTCATTATGAGTATCCCACTGTAGCCCCCGAGGATGTAGACGGAAAACCATAGGTTTTGCATCTATATGCTCTAAGAGTGACTAAGTTAGAAAGAGCTCTCACTGTAGCCCCCAAGCATTTAGATGGAAGAAACTATTCCGACTAGATGCTGTAAGAGTAGCATACGCAGTGTTTATATTTTTCAATACTGTAGCCCCCAAGCCTCTAGTTGTAACTGAATTAGTTCCGACTAGATGCTTAAAGAAAAGCTAAGCATTTTCCGAGTTAAAACTTTATACTGTAGCCCCCAAGCTTCTAATCGAGAACTGAAGTAGCTCCGACTAGATGCTTAAAGAAAAGCTAAGTTGAAAAACTTTCGCTGTAGCCCCCGAGCGCCTAGATGGAAAGTTTTCAACTAGGTGCTCCAAGCAGACTAAACAACAGTTTTAACTTTTTCCTTTGTTTCACAGAACGAAAATGCTCGGCGAGGCATGGCCAACGACAAGTACCAGAAGATGCGCGCAGATCTTGAAGCCGAAAAGGGTAAAACTGCCATCTTGAAGGAACAGATCATCATAAACAAGAGTATGTTTTCTTTTTTGCGCATTCCGTCTTGGTTTTATGCCTTCCTTCTTCGAGTACTCACTGTGTACATTGTTATCTCCGACTTGCAGAGCATGTTTCCAAGGCCAAGGATATTGTCGAGCAGTCCAAGCACATCCAGCAGCTGGACAGTGAGAACAAAATCCTTAAGAAGGAGAGGGAAGAGATGCTGAAGATGCACCAGGATTCCATGAAAGCCCTGCAAGATTCCGCCTTCGCGGAGATCAATCGCTTGAAGGAGGAGCTTGCGATCTTAAAAGATCAGAAGCAAGCTGCTGATGAGCAAAACCTTCGCCATAGCGAGGCGTTTAAGCTCCTCCAACAAGAGAAGGAATCCTTGGCAGACACCGTCTGGCAGGCTAAGGCCAGCATCTTCAGTAAGTGTCCTCCTCCTTGTATTTCTGTAGTCTGGATACTTAGAGTTTATTGAACTCATGCGCTCCTTGTCAGAATTTTCAGCGCCTATGGGGTTAACCCGCTCACCTCCTTCGGACAAGGAATGCATGGTTCTTGCCGGCAACTTCATCAACACCGCCATCACCCAAGCCAAAGAGATTGCGAAGCCCCTCCAGATATATATCAAGGCATCGGACTCCGTGACGAAGTACTCGGATATTCTGCGCCGAGCCCCCGAGCGTGTTACAAGCTGGAAAGCTTCATGTGCATGGGCTGGCGCGAGGATGGCACTCTCAATGGTGAAGGCACACTACGAAGATGCCGACATCGATACGGTGACCTCTGGCATCCCGGACGTTGATGATGATGGCAAAGAGATTGATCATGAGGCCATCTTGTCATCACTCGCGAGGTATGACACCAGAGTTGCCGAGTTGGTGGACATCGACGTCTTCGTGCCCATGAACACAATCGACAACGTCAACCAAGATTCCTCCGAGTCTCATCATAGCGCCGATGTTGAGGGTGATTCTCCGGCTGGGGACGATGCTGCTTCCAAGTCTCCTGCGCCCAAAGAGTGAAAAACACTATGTATATTTGTTTTTCCTTTGGTGGATGCGCGGGAAAAAACTTGATGGTGTAACTTAAAGCGGAAAACAATGGTTGTTATGTCCTGCTACTTAAGAATTTAGTTCCCAGCATGTATATATTTTTTAAGCAAGCGCTGGCTTATCCATTACTTTGGTTCTTATGCTTGACTTTTCGTGAGTCGGAAGACTCGTTGTCGGAACCATGCGCTTAGGTGATGATGCCCAATGGCACCGTCAATAACCTGAGCACAAAATCTCCGATAATAAGTGCCGAAAGTCACTACTCCAGAATCCACATAAAAACGACAAAGAACGTGTAGACCAGAAAACTTAAGCTAATGCCCGTAGGCGGAATTTTCACAAGTGCAAACGCAAAGCTTGTGCATAAAGGTTTTATATGATCCAAAAATGAACACTAAAGGAGGTAAAAGACTCAGAAATATGAGTGAACCAAAGAGCTTTATTTCATTGATCATATAAGAGATACACAATTAGATAAAAATGCTAAGTGTAAAAAGGACGTAGCTGTGCTATGTTCCATGGCCGATCAAGCTCCGGGTTGTCATCATCTGGGTCACGTCGCTTACGCTTATGATCCTCGTTGGGTCTATCCTTTAGTTCACGATTGTCAACAAGGTAGTAAGACC
This sequence comes from Avena sativa, assembly GCA_916181665.1. Classification (NCBI taxonomy): domain Eukaryota; kingdom Viridiplantae; phylum Streptophyta; class Magnoliopsida; order Poales; family Poaceae; genus Avena; species Avena sativa. Next base: position 441,701,193 of record OV702283.1, read on the forward strand.
CATTGAGCAGCGCCTTGCTTATGATGAACGGTCCTTCCCATGGCGGGGATAATTTGTGTGACTTTTTCTGCTTAAGTCGGAGCACCAAATCCCCCTCTTTAAACGATCGATGCCAAACGCGGTGACTATGGTAGCTGCGTAGCTTCTGCTGGTAGATGGCGGATCTTTGGCATGCCAAAACGCGCTCCTCCTCGAGAAGGTCCATATCCAGGCGTCTGGATTCTTCAGCGTCATCCTCGTCGTAGGCGGCAACTCTTGGTGCATCGTGGAGGATGTCGGAAGGCAGTATAGCTTCTGCTCCATATACCATGAAGTAAGGGGTATAGCCGGTAGATCTGTTGGGTGTAGTTCGTAAACTCCATAGCACAGATGGAAATTCTTCCGCCCAGTATCCAGCTGCTCTATGTAGCGGTGCCTCAAGACGTGGCTTGATTCCCTGCAGAATTAATCCATTGGCTCGCTCAACCTGACCGTTCGATTGGGGGTGTGCCACAGATGCAAGGTCAAGTCGGATGCCTTTCTCCCAGCAATATGCCTCCACTTCTCTGAGTGATAAATTGCTGCCATTGTCGGTGATAATGCTATGTGGGAGACCAAATCTCACCACTAGATCCCGGACAAATTTGAGGGCAGTTGCCCCATCAAGCTTTCTAATGGGTTTAGCTTCTATCCATTTGGTGAATTTATCAACTGCTACAAGCAGATGCGTAAACCCACAAGGTGCCGTCTGTAACGGTCCCACCATGTCTAGCCCCCAGACCGCAAACGGCCAAGTTATTGGTATTGTTCGTAGTTGTTCAGTAGGAACATGTGGTTGTCGGGCATAATACTGGCATCCCAGGCATGTCTCAACCAACTTGTCGGCGTCCGCCTTCGCGGTCAGCTAGTAGAATCCTTGCCGGAAGGCTTTCGCGACCAACGATCGAGGAGCGGCGTGATGCCCGCAATCTCTGAGATGAATTTCACGTAGGATTTCCATACCTTCTAGCTGGGAAACACACTTTAGGTATACACCAGTAGTGCTCCTTTTGTAGAGTTGCCCATTGATTATGGTATAAACCTTTGCTCGTCGTACTATTTGTCGTCTTTCGACTTCGTCGTCGGGCAAAGTTCCGTGTTCGAGGTATTCCATGAACGGTTTTGTCCAAGCTGGAGGGATCTTAGTCACCATGTTGACGAAAGAGTCAGATCTATCCGGATTGTCGATGTCGGCTCCCTTCACGGATGGTGTGCGCAGGTGCTCGAGGAAAACTCCTGGCGGAATTCGCTTGCGCCTTGATCCTAGCTTAGACAGCAGATCAACCGCCTCGTTTTGTTCCCTAGGCACATACTTAACTTCGTAGCCCAAGAAGCTCTTGGCTATCTCGTCCACTTCGTCTCGATATGCCGCCATCATAGGGTTCCGCGCATTCCAGGTGCCAGCCACCTGCTGGGCAACCAAGTCGGAATCTCCACAGCAAACTATGCGCTTGATGCCAATATCCTTGGCTACACGTAGTCCGTGAATGAGTGCTTCATACTCCGCCATGTTGTTTGTAGCCTCGAAGTGGATCTGCAGAACGTAGTGTAGCTTGTCTCCTGTTGGTGACTGTAGCAATACACTAGCCCCCCGCCGTTGAGCAGCTTTGATCCGTCAAAGTGCATCACCCAGTACTCTGGTTCTGGCAATGGAGTAGCGTCTGGCATCTCCGTCCAATCTGCAACAAAATCCGCCAAGGCTTGTGATTTGATAGCATCGCGTCTCTTGTAGGTGATCTCGAAGGCGGCAAGTTCAATGCCCCACTTCGCGACCCTTCCTGTAGCGTCGCTGTTATTGATGATGTCGGACAGTGGAGTCTTGCTCACCACTGTGATTGGGTGCTCCTGAAAGTAATGCCTCAGCTTCCGAGAAGCGAGGAATACTCCATAAGCTATCTTTTGGTAGTGCGGGTAACGCTGCTTAGACTCCGTCAAGACCTCCCTTACATAGTAAACTGGTCATCGAACTCCGTGCTCATAGCCTGGTTCTTTCCGCTCTACGACGACGACGATGCTGATAACCCGGTTGGTTGCCGCCATGTAAATTAACAGGGGCTCGCCAGGCTCGGGTGCTGCAAGGATGGGCGCTGAGGAAAGAATCTCCTTGAGCTGCTTCAATGCTGCATCTGCTTCGTCCATCCACGTGAATTTGTCCGCCTTTTTTAGCAACTTGTACAGCGGCAGGGCCTTCTCTCCAAGTCGGCTGACGAATCGACTAACTGCTGCAACACAACCTGTTAGTCGTTGAATGTCCTTTAGGCATGTCGGATGGTTTATGTTTAAGATGGCCTTGATTTTCTCCGGGTTGACCTCGATTCCACGCTGGGAAACGATGAAGCCCAACAATTTGCCGGCTAGAACCCCGAAGACGCACTTCTTAGGGTTAAGCATCATGTTATATTTCCGGAGATTATCGAAGGTTTCTTTTAAGTCGGAGATTAAGTCGTTTGACTTTTTAGACATCACCGCGATATTGTCCACGTAGGCGTGAACGTTCAGACCAATTTTGTCGTGAAGGCAACGTTGCATTGTCCGCTGGTAGGTAGCACCTGCGTTTTTCAGCCCAAAGGGCATCGTGACATATCAGAACGTGCTGTATGGGGTAGTGAATGAAGTGGCCAATTGGTCCGACTTCCTCATCTTGATCTGGTGGTATCCTGAGTATGCATCGAGAAACACAAAAGTTTCGAGCCAGCCGTCGAGTCAATGACTTGGTCAATGCGAGGCAAAGCAAACGGATCTTTGGGAGATGCTTTGTTCAAGCCGGTGTAATCAACGCACATTCTTAATTCATTGGTTCCCTTTTTGGGGACAAGTACAGGATTGGCCATCCATTGGGTGTGAAGGACTTCTCGGATAAATCTAGCCTTAAGCAACCTAGCTATCTCTTTGCCAATGGCGCGTCTCTTCTCATCTCCAAAGCGTCGTAGAGGTTGTTTCACTGGTTTGGATTTTGGATCAATGTTTAAGCTGTGCTCGGCAAGTTCCCTAGGTACACCTTTCATGTCGGCAGGTTGCCAGGCAAAGATGTCCCTGTTCTCACAGAGGAACTCGACGAGCGCTCTTTCCTATTTGGGATCCAGGTTCATCCCAATGGCGGTGACCTTGGAGGCATCGCCTACCACAAGTTCCACCGGCTTGGTCTCGATGGCGGCCTTGAACGCAGGAGTGGAGTCGGGGATTTGTTTCTTCGACGCGGGCATCTCTGAGTCATCGACCTTGCTCTGGATCTCTTTGAATTATTCGCTGTAGAGGATAGCTTCTGCAACGGCTACTTCGTTGATCTCGTAGTCCCTTGCCTTGGTAAAGCTTCCGGATACGGTGATGATGCCGTTTGGTCCGGGTATCTTGAGTTTGTTGTAGACGAGGCATGGCTTGGCCATGAACGTGTGGAATATGTCGCGGCCGAATATGACGTGGTACACGCTCTTGAAGGGGACCACCTCGAAGGTCATGCGCTCTTAGCGGTAGTTGTTAACATCGCCAAAGGCTACCTGAAGTGTAATGCACCCAAGGGACCTAGCCTCCCGACCAGGAACTACGCCGTGGAAGACGGTGTTGGTCCGCCTTAGGTTTGCCTCCGTCAAGTTCATCTTTTGTAGTGTATCCAAGTACATGATGTTGATGCTGCTTCCACTGTCCACCATACACTTGGTGAACTCCACGCCGTCAATCAAGGGGTTGATGACCATGGCGTATTGGTTCTCCGTGGGTATAAGGTCTGGGTGGTCCGTCCTGTCCCAAGTTATTGGAACCTCCGACCAGCACATGTACTGAGGGACTGGGGGGAGAGTAGCCATCAGGATCCTCAGAGAGGTCTTCTGTTGTCGGACGGTGGGGGTGCCAAGGAAAGTGTGGTAGACTGGGGCCTTCTTCGCGAAGGGGTTCTTTCCCTTGTCGTCGCTCTTGGCGGCATTCTTGGGGTCAACGTCTTCGTCCATGTCACTTGAATCCTCGGACTCCTCCTCCTTCTTCTTCCCCTTTCCCTTGCCGCGCGGTCTGTTCTTTCGACTTTGCTTGTAGCCGGACTCCGGGTCTTCCTTGAGGTCGTTGACGAACTTGCAGTGTCGATTGGTGTGGGTGGCTTTGCCGTTTACGTCGAGGTGTACGAGGCATGGCATATCACGGTACTCCTCGTAGGTCTGGGGAACGCGGAGCGGCGCCGAGGTGGTTTCACTTCCTCGTTGCTGCCCACGACCGGCTCCCCTTCCTCGGCCACGCTGTCCGCCCTCTCCTCGTCCTGCAAAAGTCATAGCGACCATGTCGATAGATTGCTTTTCTTATAGAGCGGTTTTCCGCTTTGTACTGCTGTTTCTCTGAGCTTGGGTTGGAACGGCCGTTGCCGGCAAGGAGCCACGAGCATCGTCGTCGGCAGCTGCGAACTCACTAGCCAACTGAATCATCTGGTGCAAGTCGAGCTGGTGATTGTCCTGCAAGCGCTTCAGCTTATGTCGGAGCAACGTGCCCCTTTCCAACCCGTTGATGAAGGCGGCCATGGAGGTTTGGGCATGCACTCCTGCGCAGGAATCCTTCATATCCAGCCAGCGGGAGAGGTAGGCGCGAGATGTCTCGTCTTTCTCTTGCATGCACCGCTGTAGATCGCCCACAGTGCAGGGACGCTTGTATGTACCCTCAAAGTTTTTGGTGAACGCTTCTTGCATGTCCAACCAGTTGTAGATAGATTTCTTCGGCAAGTCGTCAATCCACTAACGGGCCGTACCCGCCAACATTAATGGGAGGTACTTGACGGCGACGTTGGGGTTGCCTCCGGCAATCTCCACTGCGTTGCCGTAGTCCTGCAACCATGTGGCTGGCTTGGCGGTACCATCATAGGGCTTGATGGTCTTGTCAATCCGGAAGCCTTTGGGGTAAGTTGCGGACCGTATTGCAGGTCCAAAGCAACGTGGTCCCAGGTATGGTCCTTCCCGGGCCTCGTGGATCTTGTCTATCCGCAAACGTGCATCGTATGGCTCTGGGTTCTTCTTCTTCTTGTCAACAGGAGATGGGCTGCGTGAACGACGTAGGCCTCCTCCGCCATGGTGACTGCTTGGTGGTGACGGAGGCGGAGGTGGCGGTGGGTTAGCCTTATTGCTATTACCCTCCTGTGACGCCTCGCGTCTGTCATGGTTGCTTGTCGGACGCGGAGGGTCATGGCGCGACCTGCTCTTATGTCCTTCGCTGCGCTTTCCATCATGACGGGTCTGCTCCGTGTTGTTGCGGATGACGATGCCACACTGCTTTGGTGGGGGCATATCCATACGATGGTGAGCGTTGTAATCTTCGCGATGTCGGGGAGACCGGGGCGGTGGCGATGGGCGACGAGGTCGGGCCTTTTCTCCATGGTCGGAGGATATTGGTATGGCATCCTTCCTGTTGCGTGCATCCCTCCGTCTTCGTTCTGAGGAACCCGTCTGGGACCCGACATTAAGAGGAGATCTGTCCCTTGGCGGTTTATACTGCCTAGACTGGTAGAGTGCTGGCTTAGACTCAAGCCTCTGGGAGGTGGCCTTTTCCTGCTGCTTCACCGCCTTGGCCACTAGGTCGTAGACCTGTTCCACTGCCTCAGGCGATCTATCCTGCTCCTGAAGGGTCTTGGCGACGGCGAGGTTAAGGAGTGGGGTGGGCATCACCTGCTTGCCTTCACTGTCAATGTATGGCTTGGCTTGTGCCGGCTTCGAGGGAGTCCATCCTAGGTTGCGCCGTACACCAGGATCGTTGATGACGCGAGCCAGAGCTTTCTTAGCCTTCTGCTGCTATAGCAGAGTCTTGTACTCGGCCTCCATTGCTCTAGCTTTCTCTATGGACTTCCGCGCGTCGACCAGATCTCGATCTAGCTTAGCGCCTGGCTCCGCGATGGCTTGCACTTCCTCCAGCAGCTGCTGGCGTTTCTCATCAAGCTAGGTCACGTTCCGGATATGAGCAACGGTCAGTGGCTCGATGAGGAGATTGCCGTACATCACTCTATCGGCTGGAGTAACCTGGGCTGCTGCAGACGTAGATGCTGGAGGCGGCAAGTTTGCGGTGCTATTGTTACTCGGGCCAGTGCCGAGTTCCTGCGGCTGCTGCACTGGGTTGGGCGGAGGAGGCATGTCTTTTGCGCGACCATCGTCAACAGCAATAAGTGGCCCCTTCCCCTTTTCTAGTGCCGTGGGCGGAGCTCGTCCGGGTTGATCTTCATCCATCGCCGTCCCAATGGTGACGAACACCCCTCGGGACGTGACAATGTTGTTGGCATGTTCGTCGCGCGAGTACTCCTCCTCCATCTCCTGCATAGCAGAGTCTAGCTCTTCTAGGCTAAAGTCTATTTCCTCTGAATCTGCACTAAAGTCAGCATAAAGCGCGTCAATGACAGAGTCGGAGGGTGCCAGGATTTCCTCGATGACGGGCGGTGGAGGTGCAATGGGCTCGACAATGACTGGAGGCGGTGGTGCTGCTATGACGATGGCGGCCGGAGGTGGTGGTGGCGGTGGCTGAATCGGAGGGGCTCCGTCAATGAGCGCAAGCGCTGTCTGAGCTGCCGCTTTGGCCTCCGCATAGTTGTTGACGGTGCTCACCCTCTCTTCGAGGGTGAGGCGTCCTGTTGCCTGCTGCCATCTTAAATAATGTCGGAGAAGCGTGCCACGGTCCAGTCATTCCACGAAGTGATACAGAGCGTTATCATCGGGGTAGTGGGATAGGTCGGCTCGTATGCGGAGCCAACTGGCCAGGTAATCGCGGGGGTTTTCGCCCTCTCTCTGAACGCAGCGCGCCAGATCGAAGATGGTAACCACGCCGACGAACTTGGATCTCTGCTGTCCAGACGCACGGACTAAGCCGGCGGATTTGCAGTGATCTTCCACCTTTATATCCTGCACAGGGGCGGTTTGGGTGGGCCTTGAATTTTTTCGATCTTTGTCGGCAAGCTCCGAAGAGAGATCCGACATCGATCCTTCCGCGAACGTATCCTGCCCGTAGGCGGTCAGTGCAGGTCTTGATGCTCCTCCGACTCCCAAGGAACTAGTGCCCGAGTCGGTTTCGCCGATGAAGAGGTGGATGTATCCTATAGGAACGATCGAACACCGCGTAGGGTTCGTCTTTGCCGGGATCCAGAACTAGTCGGGAGGGACGATCGGAACGTTGCCGAAGAAGAGAACACGGCCAATGGCTACGGTTTCGCTGATTCCCGCGAAGATCTTGGTCCTCGCCCGCTGGAGAGCCTGAAGCGCCTCTGGCCCCACAGTGGGCGCCAACTGTCGTGGTATTGCCAACGAGTACGCCATGGAGGGGTCCTCACAGTGCGTGTTTAGAGACGTGGGGTAAGGCGGACGGTTGACGGGTACGAGGTAACACAGCTTACCCAGGTTCAGATCCCACAACGGCGGTGGAATCCTACTCCTGCTATAAATCACTATAAGGGCAATACGCCGAGTTACAGAGATAGGTTCGCTGTGTGAGGTTGTCTGAATCGATGCCCTAAAGGCTCCCATAGGCCCGACTTATATAGTCGCCAGGTCCTAGGGTTACAGGGAAAATCCCTAACCGGACAGGTTACAGAGTCCTACACCGTCTATTACTAATCTTGTGTATCTTGCACTCCAAGGCTCCGGGTACGCTGGTGACTCCACCGTAGCCTTTTTTTATCCGGCATGGGCCTCCCTTCTGGATCCACCTAACTGGGCCGCCCAGCAGGCCATAGGCCATGCTACCGACTATGGGCCACCTGGGTTAGTCGGATAAGAGACATGCTATAAGGATACCCATATAGCATATCCCCAACAACACCCTTCTCCGTAGATCACCAAGAACCTTGTCAAGAGTGTGACCCCTTAGTTCAAGGTTCTGATCAGCACGAGCCTTGCGACGAGCTTCAATGTCCTTATTGTTTCTAGAAGGAGTTGATTCAATATTTGTATCATTGTATTGACTACTGCCTTGCCCTTGATCTTGATCTGAGTTAACATCAGGAGCTTGCTGCAGAATTTGTTCTTCAGGGCCAGATAATCGCCCCTTGGTGGGGCCGGACTATCTGGCCTGGGAGATGAGGCACCAGTTTCTTCTTGCTGAGAACGCCTGACAGAACTAGGAGATCCAGAGCCGGATAATCCGCCCTCGGGGGCCGGAGAATCCGGCCTGGGAACTTCTTGGTTGTTGTTTTCTTCTTCGGATCCCCTGGAACAAGTTGGAGTTCCAGAGATGGATTGTTCGCCCCTAGGAGGGGGCGGATAGTCCGGCCTGGGACTACCATTTTGTCCAGGAGACTGATGATCTTCAGTGGGTTGTGGTGTCAGTGCAGAGTTATCTCCAACAGTAGGAGCTTGTTGATCTTGTGTAGATGAGGGATCCACTTGAGTGGAGCATTGTCCTTCCCGATCCGCCACAAGGGGTTCCTCAATGGGGCGGAAAAGTCCCACACCCATTATTCTTATGGCATCTTGGGGTATTTCAACATCTGCATCACAAACATCCACTTGCCCTACAAAGGAGCCGTTATTTTCATCGAACTCCACACTGCAAGATTCTACAACAATCCCAGTGAGCTTGTTGTAGACTCTATAAGTGTGGGATTCGGCACCGTAACCAAAAAAAATACCTTCTAAAGCCTTGGACTCAAATTTAGACAGACGGACACCTTTAATAAGAAATAAACACTTACACCCGAATACCCTGAAGTATGAGATGTTGGGCTTGTTACCGGTAAGTATTTCATAAGGAGTCTTGTACAAAATCTTTCGGAGGTAGAGCCGGTTCGATGAGTGACAAGCAGTGGATATGGCTTCAGCCCAAAAATTGTAAGGAGACTTGAATTCAGCCAACATTGATCTTGCCATATCCATCAAAGTTCGGTTCTTCCTCTCGGCTACACCATTTTGTTGAGGGGTGTACGTAGCGGAATATTGATGTCTAATCCCCTCTTCGCTTAGAAACTCATTCAAAGTGTAGTTCTTGAATTCGGAGACGTTGTCACTTCTTATTGTCAAGATAGGAACATTGTGTTGACGTTGAACTTCATTGGAAAAGTCAATGATTGTTTGTTGAGTCTCACTCTTTAGCTTGAAGAAATAGACCCATGTATATCTTGAGTAATCATCGACAATGACCAAGCAATATTTCTTCCCACCAAGACTTGCATGAGAAGGAGGACCAAATAAATCCACATGAAGTAATTCCAAGATCCTCTTTGAAGACACAATAGTCTTCCTCTTGTGGGGAGAGTCATGCATTTTGCCTTCAACACAAGCCCTGCAAACACGATCTTTGGCAAAGGAGACATTGTCTTTTAGTCCAAGGATGTGGCCACCATTGTGGAGACTTTGCAAAGTTCTCATGTTGACATGGGCTAAACGGCGATGCCATAGCCAGCCCACGTCTTCCTTTCCGAATAGACACATCGGACCCGAAGTGGTTTTCCTGGAAAAGTCCACCACATACAGGTCATTTTCGAAACGAAAGCGACCTTTAGAGACTTGCTCCACAAGAGTACCACCAAATCATCATCGATAAAAACAACAAAACCCATCTTGCCAAGGGCACGAACAGAAAGAAGGTTGTAACCGAGGGTCTCAACAAGCATGACGTCCACGAGAGAGATATCGTGGGCAACCACAACCTTGCCAAGACCCAATACCTGAGATTTAGACTTATCACTATAGGAGAATGTAATATTATCATGATTTGGACGCACCTCCGTGATGATCTCCTTGCTTCTGGTCATATGACTAGTGCATCCACTATCCAGCACCCATTTCGACCCACCAGAAGCATAGCCCTGCAAGAAAATTACTTCTTGGTTTTAGGTACCCATTTTTCAATGGGTCCTTTCATGTTAGTAACAAGGGTCTTTGGAACCCAAATAGACCAAGCAATACATTCATCAAAGGGACCGACATAATAAGCATAAACATCGCCATAATCATCACAAAAGAGTTCATAATTTGGATTGTGAGACCCTGCAAAACCAATATTGTTAGTTTTGTCTTTTGTGACATTCTTCTCATCGGTGCTTGTCTTTGATTGCACATTCTTGGTCTTGTTCTTCTTGTTTTTCTTTTTCTTGGACTTGGTGACATATCCAAGTCCCTCTTTACCATGATTTGACCTTTGCTTGCCAAGAACTTCATCAAGAACACCCTTATCCTTGGGAGAGGTGTCCTTGACCACTTCTTTTTCCACACTAGCATTTTCCTTGTGACTATATGTTGAATTGGATGTTCTAGGAATATCATACTTGGCCAATCGAATTTGGAGCTGATCATGTGACTCATTGAGAATGGAGAAATCCCTTTTCACCGCCTTGTGAGCGTTGTCAAGTTTTTCCAGTTTCTCGGAGAGTCTATCATGAGCAGCCCCAAAGTCAATCTTTTCCTTCTTTAACTTCTTTGCTTTGGTGACTGCATTGTCACGTTCCTTAACAAGTTTAGCCAATATTTCTTCATGTGACTCCTCAATGGACTCAATCCTCTCTTCAAGAGAGACCCGAGCTTCTTCTTCTTCTTCAAGAGCATTTTTTAAGGATGCAATTTCCATTGCATCCTCCCTTTCAATTCTGCCCTTTTCTTCGAGGAGAGCTTCGTTTTGGGCCAACTGATCCATAAGAGCTTCAAAACATACTTTGTGCTCACCTTGCAAGTTAGTATAGAAATAATCCAAAGCAATAATCTCTTCTTTAACCTTAAGACTAGTAGGATCATCCATGTCAATCATAGCCTTAGGAAAAGAAGAGTTAGAAGAAGTTACTTCGGAGCTTCTTGCCATGATACAAGTAACATTCTTGTTGATGATGTTTTTGTTCGGAGAGTCGAAGAGAGATGTTGAAGGAGATGTGGTGGATATAGCAGCCACCTCTTGAGAGATATCATCCTCGTCCTCATCTTCACTTCCCAAAGAATATTCTTCTTGAGCCACTAGAACAATCTTTGGTTGCTTCTTGAAGGGAGCATTCTTCTTTACAAACAGTTTCTTGCGTGGAGCCTTTGACTTGTCTTTGAAAATAAGTCTTCCTCCATTATCTTCCCTACTTTGATATGGACACTCAGCTACAAAGTGCAGCCGGTCACCACAGTTGAAACATGTTCTCAGCTTGGGACCATTTTCCTTTCTTCCAAAGGCTCCACTCTTGCGTTCTAGTTAAGCTTTAGCCTTGGCTGGATATTTCCAAAAGTTTCTAGCATAAAGATCCAATTATTGTCTGTGGATCCTTTTTATATCCTCGGGACAGTCCATACCTTCTATGGCATCTTCATCATGATCAATCACACTAGTCTTCAAGGCCATGTTGACCCCCATAGCTCGTGCATGAGCATCTTCGGCATTCTTGGCAGCCACCTTGAAAGCGGCCATTTCTTGCATTACCTCATTGGAAGTCATGAGGTGGTAGTTATGCCTACCTTGGATACTTTTCAAATATGTGGGCTCAAATGGCATAAGAGCACTGACATACTTGCTCTTGATCCATGCATCATCAACATGAGCGGCACCATGGTTTTTGAAATTTGTGGCTATTGCCTTGAGCCTCCTATACATGTCCTCATGGTCTTCTCCATCCAACATATAGAATCCTTCAGCTTTGTTGCTCAACGCATCATATCTATTCCTTTTCATACTTTCATTTCCGATGAAGAGCTCGGTGAGAGCATCCCAATCTTCCTTAGCTGTACTAAGATGCTGAATGTGTGGCATATCTTTGTCACCCACACCAAGCTGTATCATGTGTAGAGCTATAGCGTTGAGTTGATTATCGACAACTTCTCTTCTTGTGAGATTGTTGGGGTTTCCAACATGAAGACCATTTTTGATGATCTTCCACAACTCTATGGAGGAACTGCACACATGAGATTTCATCAAAAATTGCCATTGAGTAAAAGTAGATGCTGAAAGTTTGGGTGGATCACCCCTATTATGTATATGTGGGTGAGGGATAGGTGGATCAGGAGAATACAAATGAGAAACCTCATTGTATCCATCCTTACCACTATCCTTTTTTGAGGAGGAGCTATTGCTAGTGTCATCATCAACCACTTCGTTCTCTTTGGACTCAGTTTTACCCATTTCCTTGGATTGCGGAGTGGTAGCCTCAGAGTTAGATGGAGGTGATGCTGTGGATGTGGAGAGACGCATTATCAATTGACGCATATCTTCCATCTTAGCCTCCATTGAACTCACCAAGATTGTTTCCAACGTCTTGAGATCGTTCATAGTGACTACATCCGGAGCATCACTCCCATCTACCTTGGAACCCATACTTCTCTTAGGCGGTTAAGCCCGAATTAAGTGCCGGGGCTCTGATACCAATTGAAATGGATCGTATGGGCACCTAGAGGGGGGTGTGAATAGGTGCTAACCAATTTTTAATACTTTTTCAATTTTAGGCTTGACACAAAGTAAATTCTCTAGATATGTAACTACGAGAATTTCCCTATATGCAACCCTAGCTACTAAGCACGTAAAGAGAGGAGCGAAGGAACCGTAGTGGAGCACGCGGAGACACAGGGATTTGTTTTACCGCAGTTCCTTCCTTGTTAAGGGAAGTACATCTGCATTGGAGGGGTGGGCGGTTCTAAGACCAGCACGCCACAATAGGCATCACCCTATTCTCCGACGGATCTCGCCACGAGAGGCCTGATCCACCTTCTCCACTATTGGAACCCTTCGAGGCGGGAACCGGTGCCTTTTACAATGCTACCGGGGCACACACCCATAACTGAATTGGGGGCTCCCGAGATGACAACAAGCTATCACAAGAACAAGGTTTATCAATATAAATAAAACAAGGATCTAGGTATTTGCAAGGAATACTATGTCGTGGTATTGCCGACGAGTACGCCATGGAGGGGTCCTCACAATGCGTGTTTAGAGACCACTACAAGAAATCTGGCAATATATGACCCTCTATTTTCGTCACAGAATCGTCATAATAGTCTTTTTATGACGATTTTGAGATCGTCGAAAGCTGGGCGTCGCAAACGAACTATAACGACGTTTTTGATAAAATCGTCAGAACCTTCTATGACGATATTGGATCGTCATAACGTCTATGACGATCCAATATCGTCACGGGCCAGCTAGCATGCCAAGTCAGATCCTACGTGGCTGATCCTACGTGGCAAAATTGTGACGAAATTAAATCGTCTTAAATCAAAATCAGCCCAGTCCATTTCTGGATTCCACATGGGCTTAGCCCAACTATTCTGGATTGATTTTATCATCAAATCTGGTTAGCTACATGGGCCAAGCCCATCATTCAAGCATTTTTTTGTTTCGTTGCATTGGCTTTTTCTTTGGACAGATTTTTACTTTGGGCCTTCTTATTTTGGGCCGGTCACACCTGGTGTTCCATAATTCATACGGTCCCAGTTGCCAGTATATATTTTCTCAGTAATTAAAATCTAACAATTTAATCAAGACCAACAGAATATACAAAATCATTTTGATTCAAACAGAGCACATTATGATCGGCACATTACAATCATACACAGTTCTACATAGTTCACATCAGTGGAGCTACCAAAATACAATAAAAAAATTACAGAAAGAATAAAATCCAAACTTCTTCACGCTTTCTCTTCCTGGAACTTCTTCATGCTTCCTCTTCCTGGAACTCTCTGAACAGTACACTCTGAACAAAGCTTCGGAGTGGATATACACTCTCAAAGTCGTAATCTGTACTTCCCAAAACAACCGAAAGCAGTAAAAATACTAACACAGATAAGAATGGTTCTGTACATTAATTAGCCATAGCATATAATTTGTGTATGAAGTCATAGCATATAAGCTATTCTTATCCATTACTTAGCCAATGTAGTTCTGTACACAGATTTTTTAAGAAACAAGAAACTATTACCAAAGGAAGAATGGTTAGTTGGTTAGTTTGCTCTCAGAAATGAATAGTGTGTTGCACTGTTAAAAGTTCATCATTGAGCTAAACTTTAGAAAGGGGCAAGTTTCACCAAAAAAAAGTAGCATCTGTTCATATCAGTATATTTTGCCTCAGTACAACATCATAGGCTGGAGAGGGGCAAGTTTCACCATGACAGCTAAGGTAATAAGATAAAGATTCCACAAATATCAAGTTTTCACTTGATCTCATCCACACCAGCAGGTCCCACTTGCAAGCAGCTTGCGCATCAACATGCAAGTAGCTGCTGTCAACACCACAACAGACTAGGAAACCAGATAAGAAGGAACAGCCGTAGCTAACAATTACCTGGCCACACTCCACAGCACATCCACACAAAGTTACCATCAGAGTGTTATACCTCACCCTCAACCAACTCTGGTTGCTCCTTGGAGCCATCCAGGAGCTAGAAGTAGAGGGATTCACAGCAAAGGCAACATGGTTGCAAGGTAGGAGTACACTTCTACTAATCTCTGTTCAACATGATTCACAGCAAAGGCAACATGATTCACAGCAAAGGCAACATGGTTGCAAGGTAGGATTCATAGCAAATTTACATAGAGATGCTATGTATGTTCCTCATAGAGAAATAAAAAGATACACCATAATCTCTGTTCTTATTTAGAGTTGGCCTCAGCCTTTGCATCCTAGGCAGGGGCTATAGCACACTTCTACTAATTATACCAAGGCCATAAAAGCATACAAATCATCTTTGCACAAACCAGCAAGCATGAGGGATTGCTGGGCACAAATCCAAAAGAATTGGAATTGCACCTCAGGCACAATCCCAAACTCACTCCCACCAAACTCTCAATCTAGTCTCTAAAACTAGAACATCAGCCCTTCAACAAGTTTGATAATAAATCCTTTTCTTAGATATTCAAAAATATCTAAGAATCATTTTATATTTTAAAACAAAGGTAACTGAATCAAAGATTCAGTTACACACTGCTCATCTTCACAGTTCGATTCAAGGAAACTAGAACTCATATATCTCCAGCAATTGAACAAAAATACAGGCCATAGGGGATTTGCAACATCACAAAACATGCTCTTTAAATGAAATCATCTTCATAGCCATTTGGCTAGGAATCATTTAGATTATTGTTGTCATATGGACAGAGTAATCATATTGATCATCCATTTACACTTACCAATATTACCCAAATAATCTTTATCATTTTCCTAGCAGTAATTCTAGAATCAAAGCTATACCTTATTTCACTGTCAGATCTGACAGAGAATAAAGCATTTTCCTAGAAAGTGTTTCTGGGAATCATTTTAGTGAATATTCCATGGTCATATAAGTTCTGAATCCACTAGCTACTTGCATCCAACAATAATTCCAAGCCAATATGATTTCCAGATCATTTTCCTAACCAATTCAACTAGGAATCAGTGTCAATAGTTCTTAACTATCAACATGAACTAGCAAATGTTCAGACCAGCAAGTATCCCAAACAGATAAAATCCAAACCAATGGTTTGAATTTTCATGTCTACTATAATCATCCAGAAGGGTTTCTCAGATCATCTACCCAGATTAAGCGTAGCATAAACCTACCCTTACCATAGTACCTCATCATTTAATCATAGGGTACAGAATTAAAACAGGGCCTTGAGACCATCACAAGTAAACCAAGCATGTCAATTGAGCATCAAACCAGATATGAAATCTAGACAGTGGGGAATCACAGAAAACACACTTGACATGGCAAGGTAGATAAAGCCTGGAGGGAAGCATAGAAGGAGCACCTACCTGGGGCGAGTTCTATCTCGCCGGAGAGGAGGCAGAAGGAGTATCGACAGCAACGGCAACACAGAACACCACGGGGAAGGCTTCACCATACACCACCACCTAGCCCAGCATCAATCTCACCACCAAGGCGGCACAGGGAGCAGCCCTGAGGGCCACAACATCCTACACCGGCCTAGAATAACACAAATCAGTAACACCGTCAACCAAGGCATGCCAGGACAAACACAAGTGCAAGAAGTATACATCAGTAATTAACCACCAGAAAAGATACAAAAGCTTAGAGAGCAAAGCACACAAAGGGTACACTATTTGACTAGTAGTCAGCACCACATATCGACCTATACTTTAACAATTCACTATGAAGAAACTGAATAAAACAAATGAGATATCATACAGCTACATCTTCTGCTACTACCGTGCAAAGCCCATCCTCACACTACTGCACACAAAAAGTAGGTGAAATGTGTCTATACATATGGATATGGCCACATAAGGCATCTAAATTGTTGTTAATCAATTATCAACTGAAACTTTTTACTATGAATAAGGTGACAAGGCCCTATCTAACACTAGGAATGCTAGAATGTCATAAACACTATAATAAACTTCCAAGATGTAACTACAAAGGTCACACTGAAACAATTGACTATGAAAAAACTTAATCAAATGAATGAGATATCATACAACTGATTTTCCTACTGACTTGTGGGCATATATTGCATCTCTAAAAGGGAAAAAATGGCAAGGTGCAGTGAGGGAAGGAAAGATATGCTTACCTCGATGGCAGTCTTGTTGATGCTGACGTCGTAGGAGCATACAACGGGTATCGACGGTGGTGGTCTTGATGAGGCCGACCTCGTAGGAACATACGACGAAGCTCTCCTAGTAGGAGAGGCCGTCCTCGAGGAGGCTCCCCATCCGCAGCCGCTCCGCCAAGTCGCGCCGCTCCCCAACCCCCACGCCGCCTGACCTGTCCACGGTCGCCACCACCACGACAACCTGCCGACGATGAGTGTGAGGGAACAGGATCGAGCAGGGAGGTTCGGGTGGTGGTTCTGGTGCTTGCAGGAAGAAGGGAAACGCGTACGTGGATGGAGAAGTGGTGGCATGAGAGGATGGGGGAGGATGTGGATGAAAGACGGTGTTGATTGGGGGTGGGGTGGGGGTGGCGGCGACGGCGTGGATTGGATCTTGGGAGGCAGAGGCGATACTCAGTGAAGGTGGGGATCTAGCTCTGGGTGGGAGGCGCGGGGTGGCTCGGGATCTGATGCGAGGGGAGAGAAGGGAGGAGGGAGGTGGTGGCGACAACGGGAAGCTAGGGTTAGGCGGATGCAGGAGGCGGCGCATAGCCATGGCGGCCCGGCCGCCATCCACGACCACGCTTCTCCCAGATTGAGAGAGAGTGAGGAGGAGTGGCGGCGGGGTCTGCGAATAGGAGCGGCGGGGTCTGCGACGGGGCCGTCGTCGCTGGATCCCCCTACATAGGGCCGCCATCGACGGCGTAGACGAGCAGCGGGACCCGGCCCACCTTGATGCCGTCGACGGCTGTGCCGGGGGGGCGGAGCTGAGCTCATTGGGGGAGTGGGGAGGTAGACGGTGGATCGGCTGGAGGGGAGAGGGTGGTGGCCGTGTTGTGAATCGGGGAGTGGAGAGAATCGGCGGCGCAGAGATAGGGCAAGGAAAGGGGCGGCGCGAGGGTTGGTGAGGTTAGGGTTGGTGAGGCCGTGGGCATGGTGGGGTGGTGTGCTTCTTCGGGTGAGCTACCAACCATTGGATCGACTTTGAACGGTCCATATAACGCACATAAGGCTGATCCATGGGAGGCAGTTTCCCATGTTTTGATTGGTTGGTTTAGAAAACACCTCAATTTTTGGATGGGTCTGCCATATTATGACGATTTCAACCAACAAAATTACGACGATTCTGAGCCTATCGTCATAATTTTGAAGGGGTTTGGCCCTCCTGGAGTGGCTAGCGACGATCTGGTGCAAATCGTCATAAAATTTATGACGATTTTTGCCATCGTCAAAATGGGAACGTCATAAGTTGACACATTTCTTGTAGTGGACGTGGGGTAAGGCGGACGGTTGACGGGTACGAGGTAACATAGCTTACCCAGGTTCAGATCCCACGACGGTGGCGGAATCCTACTCCTGCTATAAATCACTATAAGGGCAATACGCCGAGTTACAGGATTGGGGGTTCGCTGTGTGCGGGTAGTGCTATGCACTTGTTGTTCTTGTGTTGTGCCCTAAAGGCTCCCGTAGGCCGGCTTATATGAGCGCCAGGACCTAGGGTTACATGGAGAGTCCCAGCCGGATACGGTTACAGAGTCCTAGACTAACACTAACTAGTCTTCGTGTCCTCCAAGGCGCCGGCTACCATCATAGGCGGTGGCACGTCGCCTTCCTTTATTCCTGCCGGACCTCCGTCTTGTCTATCAGCAACTGGGCCGCCCGGTTATGGCATAGGCCGAACCACCAACTGTGGGCCACCCGGGCTTGCCGGTATGAGACTATGCCGTAGGTATACCCATTTGGTATATCCACAACAGTAGCCCCCGGAGTTCTTCAAGATCCTCGCGTTCCTCCGTCTAGCTTTGAGCGTAAGTATCACGTCGTCTTCAATTTGTAGGCGTGCTTCGTGAAGAATCTTGGAGAGCTCCCATATCATATTCTCATCCAACTAAGCCTAGCCAGAGAGTTGCTTGTATGCTTTTGTGAACGAGTCCAAGGCGGAGAATTATCTAACGAATCGTTAGTGATTCTTCCAAGCTCTAGGAACGTCTTCAATATCATCATCCATGCAGGACGATAGGTAAGCCGGAAAAAATCACGGCTACCAGGCCACGATAGTAAAGGCTGCCAAACTGCCGACTTAGAGCCAGCAAAGTCACAGACATAAGAGCTTGCAGAATTAAGGTCTTAGAGCCTCTCATATCACAAACATTTAAGCCATCGAGCCATGTAACCTAGCGAAACTTCCGTGAAGGCAAAGTTGATGTCGAGCCCCCGGGTTTTGCTAGCCGGATTTTTCACCGTCTTGAAAGTTTCTTGACGTAACCATATGTAGCCCCCGAGCATTAAGTCGGCTTCGTCGAAGGCGGCTTGATGCTCAAAAGAACATGCAAAATTGTACATCAAACGATTGTAGCCCCCGAGCGCCAAGTCGGAGTTTCAAAAGAAAATCGTCTTGGTGCTCTCAGAGTAGCTTTAGCAAAAATCTGAACAGTGTAGCCCCCGAGCATCAAGGCGGAAATTATTTTGGCTTGGTGCTCTAGAGATAACTTCACAAAAATTCAGCATCGGTGTAGCCCCCGAGCGTCAAGGTGGAATTCACATGAATTTTCCGGCTTCATGCTCAAAGAGGACTAAACCATGTCTTGGAGATTATCGTACTGTAGTCCCCGAGGATTGTTCCGACGTGATGCTCAAAGAGGGACAAAGCTCCTAAGTTAGAGATGTCAAGCCCCCGAGCATCGATCCGACATCCTCAAAGGTGGCTCAAGTCTTGGTCAAAAATTGCAATTGCAGCCCCCGAGGTGTCAAGCCTAGTGAAAATCCGGCTAGAAAACACCTAAATCCGAGGAACGCGGCAATGTCCAAGGGTTACGTACCTGAAACATAAACATAAAAATATAAATGTATTAAATTGTTCCTTTAATCGTGTCCAACAAACAAATATAAGACGGAACAAACATGACCTTTAAACAAATGCCTTAAAGCTGAAACAATGCAGCAGCTGGACAACATAAAACTGTTTAGGAGGAAAAAACTCAACTAATTTAAACAGTTTATGTAATTTTTCTATTTAAGCAAGTGCTGGCTTATCCATTATTCTGGTTTTTATGCTTGACCTTTCGTGAGACGGAAGACTCGCAGCACAGAACCATGTCCTTGGGCGATGATGCCTAATGGCACCGTCCAGAACCCAAGGTCAAAACGCTAGCTTTGAGTGTCGAGAAATCACTACTCCGGAATCCACATAAAAACAACAGAAAACGTGTATCCAAAAAACTTAAGCTAGCGCCCGAATGCGGGTTTTTTGCATGGCACTGGGGCCTTAAAACGGCAAGCCAGTAAAAAGTTTATACTAACGAGCGCAAGGCAAATCGTGGAAAAAGGTATGACCAAAACGAAAGCGGTAAAAAACTCAGAATAAGAGTGAACCAATCTTAATCTCATGATCATAACAATTAAAATAATAAAAAATATAAATAGAGTACTTAGCTGTTTAAGTGAAGTCGGTATTGTTCACGATTGTTCGTGATGAGACGAATCCGATCGTGGAGAAGACATGCCGGCCAAGTAAGCCATAACGACGGCAAACTTTCCTTAGCGGAGAGAAAATAGAACACTTCAGGAGCGAAAACGAAGTGAAGTCGGACTGCTGCCGAGGCGAAAGCAAACTCAGCCGCGATAGTAGAGGCCAAGGTGCTCGAAGCTATCTTGCACGTGTTGACCAAAAATCATGTCGGCTAGTATTTGCTACTCCTTCCGTTTCAAAATATAAGATGTTCTAGATTTATAAAAAGAATGTATCTAGACTTGTTTTAATATATAGGTTCACTCATGTTTAGAATGAATCTATACATTAAAACAAGTCTAGATACATTCGCTTCATAAACCTAAAACATCTTATATTTTGAAATGGAGGGAGTAATATTTAGCCTCTGTAGTTATATATGCAATTAGCGCTCTTGCCGCTAAATTCATGCAAGATTTGTAGCACGTGAAGCCAATCAAGCTAGCTATTTCTCCTTGGTATCTTTCAATGCATTGTCCGAGGCAAGGTCGCGTGTGCCGATCCCTTTGTTTCGAGACAGATACGCTCCCGCCTTGGAGGATTGCCTTGCGAGTTGCGACGCCTTCAATGCAAAGAAGGATCCAGCACTTAACTGTGCATATAGATTGAACCAGCGTCTTGGATCGATCTAACGCGGCGTGGCCACCTATTGGCTACCTCTGCACGCGGATGTCTCCGGACGGAACCTCATTCAGTCCATAAGCAACGCGATGTCGAACGTGACTGAGACCTGAGAGAAGCATAGCCAAGTCTCCATACGCACAACTCGACTAGACAGATGAATTGATAGATGCGATCTGCCGCCTTTCAAGGCGTCAAGGGATCGTGCCTAAATACTTTTTCTAGAGATCTAAGCCGGAAACCTCGACGGGGAGGTCAAGCTCAAATCAATTTTTCGCGAACGTATCCAGCCCGTAGGCGGTCCGTGCGGGTTTTGACGTCATGCCAGCCTCCTGGGATTTAGATCCCGTGCCGGTTTCGTCGGTGAAGATGTGGATACCACCGATTAGAGCGATGGTGAAGGATCCCGCCCGGATCCGTTCTGTAAGCGCCTCTTGCCCCACGGTGGGCGCCAACTGTCGTGGTATTGCCGACGAGTACGCCATGAAGGGGTCCTCACAATGCGTGTTTAGAGACGTGGGGTAAGACGGACGGTTGACGGGTACGAGATAACACAGCTTACCCAGGTTCAGATCCCACGACGGTAGCGGAATCCTACTCCTGCTATAAATCACTATAAGGACAATACGCCGAGTTACAGGATTGGGGGTTCGCTGTGTGCGGGTAGTGCTATGCACTTGTTGTTCTTGTGTTGTGCCCTAAAGGCTCCCGTAGGCCGGCTTATATGAGCGCCAGGACCTAGGGTTACATGGAGAGTCCCAGCCGGATACGGTTACAGAGTCCTAGACTAACACTAACTAGTCTTTGTGTCCTCCAAGGCGTCGGTTTCCATCATAGGCGGTGGCACGTCGCCTTCCTTTATTCCTGCTGGACCTCCGTCTTGTCTATCAGCAACTGGGCCGCCCGGTTATGCCATAGGCCTAACCACCAACTGTGGGCCACCCGGGCTTGCCGGTATGAGACTATGCCGTAGGTATACCCATTTGGTATATCCACAACATACTAGATCGGTGATTCTCCAAATGAATGGAGAGGAGATGAAGCGCTTGATTGCTTATGATGAAGATCGAGTTCTCCTCCTTCGATTCCCCAAGGGATGGGGCCTTTGGGTGGATCTAGGTGGAGCTCTCTTGGATGAAGGTTGCATATCAGATCTTGACTTTTTTGAATGAACCGAGAGGTCTGACAGGAGGGGGAAGGCTGGCTTAAATACCCCCTGCCCAGATCTCGCTGTTGCACAACTTTGGGGGCGGATTATCCGCCCCCCACTTGGGGCGGATTATCCGCCCCAGGGAAAACGCCGCCCCAAGGGTGGATATTCTGGGGGGAAAATCCGCCCTCTCTCTGGGGCTGGCGCCGATGGAACTTGAAGAGGATCTTGGGGGGCGGATAATCCGGCCCCCTCCTGGGGCGGATTATCCGACCAAGCCGGAAAGTCTGGCCAAACCCCCCCTCTCTAGGGCTTGCGCCTTGGTCGTGAGCACGAGGGGCGGACTATCTGGCCCCCCTAAGGGGCGTATTATCCGACGTGGCCAGAAAATCCGGCCGAAACTCCGCCCCCTTCTAGGGCTTGCGCCTATTTGGGAAGAGGGAGGGGCAGATTATCCGCCCACCGAAGGCAGAATCCTTTTCCTTTAATCCCTAGAGAGAGCTGCAACACTTCAACACACATTAAATAATCCTTGATATTGTTATCTAACACACAAAACACTAGGGATTATAAAATGTTCTTTCAACAAGGTCCAGTGCCTTGATTCATGCACATCCTGGATGTCCATTACCTAAGAATGAGTTGCTTGATATTTATTATAATGGACTAACTGATGATTCTAGGACATACCTAGATAGCTTTGCTGATTGTGTTTTCAGGAAAAGAACTCCTACAGATGCTGAAGAATTAATGGCTAAAATAAGCAAGAATTATGATGATTGGACTTCAACTGAGCTAAATACACCTGAGCCTATTACTCCTGAACCAGTTGTGCCTGAACCAGTTCCAACACCAGCACCAAAGAAGAGAGGAGTTATTGCATTAAATGATGAAGTGATGAAGGAAGCTAAGAAATGTCTAAAGGAGAAAGGTATTAGAGCTGAAGATGTGAAGAATCTACCTCCTATAGAAGAATTATGTAAGCCAATTCCCCACTCATCTACTATTGAGGTACACTCTCTCCAACACTTTGATGAAGGTGATATTCCCTATGGTAAGCCTCTTGATCGATGTTTAGAGGAACTTGACATTTTTATTGTTAAATAAGGTAATTTTAATAAACAAATTCTGAATCATTTATTGTAAAACTCTAGAGCTATTAAAGAGTTGAAAGATATTGTGGAAAGAACTTCTAATGATATTAAAATGCTTTGTAAACACTTTCAAATGGTCCAAACCCAACTTGATCAACTTGTTAAATAAGGTGCAAAATGATATGCTAGTTAATGCCCCAGGAGATAAACATGCTTATGTAATTAGAACTAGGAGTGGTATAGCTACTCAAGATCCTTTATATCCTGAAGGACACCCTAAAAGAATTGAGCAGGATTCCCAACAAGGTGAAGATAGTGGTAATCCTCGTAAGAGAAAGAAAAAGAAACATAGAATAGTTGAGGAACCACTTGAACCTGCTGTAGATCCTAATAGTATATCTGTCTCTGATTCTGAAACTGAGAGTGGTAATGATAAAAATGATGCTCCTGATAATGAGGAAGTTGAGGAAGAACCTGAGAAGCATACTAAGAACACTAGGTACACTAAGGAAGATTTTATTGCTAATAAACATGGTAAAGAGAGAGAACCTTGGGTGCAGAAACCTATGCCTTTTCCAGGTAAGAAACGCAAGTCAAAGGAGGAAGAACACTACAACAAGTTTTGTGAGTGGATGAAGCCTTTATTTTTGCAAATTCCTTTGACTGATGCTATTAAGTTGCCTCCTTATTCAAAGTATGAAGGATATTGTCTCTAATAAAAGGAAGATTCCTAATGAGGATATTTCTACTTTGCTTGCTAATTACTCCTTCAATGGTAAGGTTCCAAAGAAACTTGGTGATCTAGGTATACCAACTATTCCTTGCTCTATTAAGAATAATTATGTTAGAACTGCTTTATGTGATTTGGGAGCTGGAGTTAGTGTTATGCCTTTTTCTCTCTACAAGAGACTCCAGCTAGAAAAGTTGATACCAACTGATATATCTTTGCAAATGGCTGATAAGTCAACTACTATTCCTGTTGGTATATGTGAGGATGTTCCTGTTCAAGTGGCTCATAATTGATTGGTTTTAACTGATTTTGTTGTGCTTGAAATGCCCGAAGATGATAATATGTCTATTATTCTTGGGAGACCTTTTCTTAATACTGCAGGTGCTGTCATCAATTGTAATCAAGGAAAAGTAACTTTTAATATTAATGAAAAGTGCATACTGTCTATTTCCCCAAGAAGGTTGCTAAGAGCTATTGCCTGAATTCCATTGAAAATGTTGAGAGCATTAAGGTTGGAGAAATATATTGTACCATTCCACAAGAAAGCTTTGAAACTATTATGATTGGGACCATTGCTATCAAGCTTGAGGTGACATAATCACTTGGTGGAATACAAAGTTTTGTCTCATATAAGATTGTTTTGGTAACAAGACTTCATCAACATTGTTAATTAAAGGATTTTAAATGAACAAAATAATGTTTTCACTGTGGTTATTCTTGCTCCCTTTTACTTTTCTCCTTCCTAGTCTTTGTTATTTCTCTTGTTAGCTTTAGTTTTGCTAGTTGTTTGCTTGTTGGAGTGTCTTAGAACTTCTGTAGTTTTGGTTTTTGTTTGCTTTTGCTTCTTGTGCCTAACTTAAAGGCGTTAAAGAAAAGTACTTCTTGGGAGATAACCCAACCTTTTTCTTGATTCTTGGAAGTTATTACTTCAGTAATGACCTCTCCTTATCCTTTTTGTTTGCCTTTTGTGCCAAGAATGACCTCTAATGAGAGGGAAGTAAGATTTGGGGAGTTGCTGTCTCGAAAGAGATTTTTGTGCTCCACCATAAAAATTCGTGAGGAATCTCTGTAAGTCGGATTGAGCTCATATTTTACTAATAAATCCCCCAGTATGTTAGGTAACTTTCGTGAGTTCAACTTTTTGATTTGAGGAATAGAAGGTCTTCAAAATAATCGGTTTTCACCTGCTGGTCTGTTTTGATAGATTTCTGCCATTATTTGCATTTGCTTCTTATTGATTTCTTTTTGAGTTCTCTTTTGGGGAATTGAGCTTTTTAAAGGAAGTTGCTACAGTAGCTTGTGTTTTTAATGAAAGTTTTGCTTTTTTGAAACTAAGCCCATAGGTTTATTACTTTTGAATGCACTAATGTTGCTAATGAAGATTGTGTGAAGTTTTGTATGAAGGAAAAATTTCAGGTGTAGAGAGAGAATGATGTAATGAGATGAAGAATGGACAAAAGCTCAAGCTTGGGGATGCCACCCCGTTTCACCCCAAGATATATTCAAGAGGTACAAGCGTCAAAGATTGGGGGTTCCTAAGGCATCCCCTTCTTCATCAATAAAAACCCAGGTCTCTTTCTAGACACTTCGTTTTTATTGTTTCATGCACTGTTGTGTTGTTCTTGGGGTTACTACCCACGCTATTGAGCCCCGCTTAGGCCAAAATGCTAAGCTTGGGGGGAGGTATACTGGCATCACACTCATCTATATATCTTGTTTTGTCGGTTCTTTGTATATCCATTGTTTCCCTTTCTTTTTGGTTCTTGTTGCTGCTTTCTTAAAACACAAAAATACCAAAAATGTTTTCGTTGTTTCTCTTGGTTTGTTTCTTTGCTTTGGTTTTCCTTAAATAAAAAAATATAAAAAGATTTTTCTTTGTTTGTTTTGCTTTGTTTTTCTTTATTTGCTTCTTGTTTGGTTTTCTTTGTTTGCTTGCTTCTAAAAAAATCAAAAACACCAAAAATATTTGTTCTTCTTCTTTGGTTTTGTGAGTTCTTTGCAGGGGTTCAGCCATCCTGAGTGGAGTTTAGTTTCATGTTATTATTCAAGTCACATAAGTGAAGGACACTAATGAAGATTAATACAACTTGAGGTATGGTAAGAGGCTGGTAACGAAATCTATTTGTTTCATTTTTGTACATATACTCATCACTGTGAGCATGCTTAGCCTGTTTGTGTAAGGTGTATGTCATTATGGATGCTTAGTAGTTCTTGCTTGCTTGCTTGTGATTAGCTCCATCTTGCTAGTAGTTTGTAGCATGTCGTATGAATGTTTGCTTGCATTATTTTATTCATATCTTGGTATGATATTGTGGTATCCTCCTCTGACTGTTCAAGTGAATCGACTTGGCACATGCTCATGCATGCATATGACTGAACAATAGTCTGTAAGCCTCGATGATTTATTTTGCCTCAGAGTTCTTGTATCACTTTCATGCCATTATTAGTCCTGTTTTGCTGCAATCATGATTATGACAGTTATTGCTCTCTCGTTTGTCGCTCCCTCTCTTTTGCTAGCCTTCACTTGCACTGAGTATGAGCTCTACTTGTGCATCCAACTCCCCATAACCAATATTGCCAACAGTGTCCACCATACCTACCTATTAGCATGGTTTGCTATTTCTGTACATATTCAATATGCCTTGTTTTCTTCCAGATAAAATGTTTGTCCGTTTTGAGAAAGTTAGTTAGTAAAGCTCTCACGAACTTGATGGCACACTTTATTCCTTGCACTTAATAATTCTAAACCATTGTGACCTGTCCATGAAAGTTATATGCTTGCAAATTATATGCTAGGAGTCATCAGAACCGTGCTGTCACGGGGAACACTTTCAACACTTTTTGGATACATAAACAGTTGATACCTTGCTCTTTTGTTTGCGGATGTCGTCGATTTGAAATAAAAGGGGGACTTTTGAGTTCATGGAGTCTATACATTGTGTTAGAGAAACGCCTGGGCCACTAGCCTAAGCCATGCCTAATCATGGTGGAAACTTGCAGCATTACCATAATGAGCATTTATGAAGCATCCTCAATAAAAATCTATACACATAGTAAATAAAAAGATCGTTGAGATGCTCATTGTCTGCTCGCCTAGTCATTTTGATCACCGGATAGCTCCTGTATCATGTGCAAGGGGTACCCCGTTGGCGGTTCACTATGATATGCATGTATTTACAATGACAAGAACTTACCGGTAACTATAGTTGAGTAGCATGCGGAGTGGCCCTCGTACTCAAGGGACATGTGATTTTCAGTTTATGGTCTATCAAGCATATGATTCAGAGTGGACCTCACTTTCATGTTAACCATATAAAGATGCCTATGATAGGGGCAATGAGAGCTCAAAGCTAACGAGTACCTTACTTTCAACATTTGGAAGCCATTCAAACTTTTCAAAACCTTTTCACTTCCTTGTTAAGTCACCACTTATTCTATGAGCACCTTCTTGAGAGCATAGTTGTCATTCTTGTGTTTGTTTCAAAACTTGGTTAATTATGTCATGACTTTGATGCTTGTATCTCTGATATCTTTATCTCTAGTCTTCACTTGAACTTCAGAGGTGCCTTGGCATTTATATTGTGCTCTTCAAACAAAGGCAAGCGAGATACCACTCTATCATACCTTCTTATGAGCATTGCAATGTTGCTTATGTTTATGTTTCATGCTATTTATTATTATTGAGTTGGTTTATCTTCATGGCTTGCAATGACTATTGAGTAGACCTAGTTGCATACTCTTTATTATGAATTGTCCAAGCATCTACTCCTGTTCTGAGAATATATATATATATATATCATATGAAGCTGTGTTCGTGAAAGTTCTTTTATCGCACTAAGTTTTCAACTGAATGCTTGAGGACAAGCAATAAGCTAAGCTTGGGGGGGAGTTGATACATCCAAAACGTATCTACTTTCCCGAACACTTTTGCTATTCTTTCTCCTCTAAACTTGTGTGATTTGGATAAAACTAACACGGATTGATGCTGTTTTCAGCAGAATTACCTTGGTGTATAGTTTTTGTGTAGAAATTCAACTATCAGGAAAAATCCGGGAAAATATGCCAAAAATCCCATTTCAGCAGAAGATCCCCGGAGCCAGAAGACGAGACGGAGAGGAGGCCTGGGGGGCCCACACCCATGCCAGGCGCGGGTGATCCCTGCCCGCGCCTAGGGGGTGCGGCCACCCCAGGCACCCCCTCGAGCTCCCTCTGCGCCTATAAGTTACCTCTCGACCAAAAAACCGAGGGGGGTCAATATTTTTCCAGAAAGAGTTCCGCTGCGCCGCCGCCACAAAAACCAAGATTCGGATCCAGAAACTCCGTTCTGGCACCCTGCCGGGACGGGGAATTTGGAGAGGATCATCGCCATCGTCATCACCAACGCATCTCCATCCACCATCAATGTTTCCCTCATCCATGAGTGAGTAATCCCCCGATGTAGGCTTGGGGATGGTAGGGATTGGATAAGTTCTATCATGTAATATGTCATGGGAATGGCCACGGCAGATGCTGCAATCGGCAGCGAGTAGTAGAACGAAGGGCAAGGGAGGCCAGCCATCTGCGGTGCGAGATGAGGGCAGAGAAACAAGGGTTTACCTAGGTTCGGCCCCCAGAGGGTAAAGACCTACTCCTGCTAGATTGTATTATGGAGAGAGTACAAGGTCGAGCTCGACGACTAGGCGGCGAGTCGCTGGGGTGTCTGATGGAACGTGTCCTCTATGCGTACCCTAGGGAGGTTTATATAGGCTCACCGCGCTAGGGTTTATAGATCTAAAACCGAATTAGTTAAGGATTTGGAGGGTACTTGACCTAATCCGACTAGGCCTAGCTACGCTTCTAGGCCTCCAGCTTCCAGTCGCCTAGCTCCTTGTCGAGTCTCGATCTAGTCGCCATCCTGCAGGCCCACTCGCTGGCAGCTTGGGCCAGTAGGAAACATCCTGCTAGGTATACCCCCTTCGGCATATCCCCATCAGTAGTCCCCGAGGCTGTCGTTGATTCGTTGCAGGTGTTTGTTGCCAGTCGGAGTATGCGGGTCCAATTTAGACGCCCTGTTGAATCGGCGGTGGACTCCCTGAATAAAAGAAGGAACTTGTCATTTAGTCACAATAACAACGACCAGTCGAATTGCAGCATGGCAAATGGGTCGACGAGTAGTCGAGTCACTGCTATGGTGATCGGGTCGGCGAATACAGTGAGTCGAGTATACGAAGTTGGACCGTCATAACCGGTCAAACTAGCCGTTGGGTAATCCAATAGTAATATCGGCATAATCACCGCGCGGTAACGGATCCCCGAAGATGGCGGGTAACAACCGCTATATAAGGAAAGTGACGGGTGAAGGACAAAAATTTCCCACACCTCCTCCGATCTCACGCACTCCTAGTCTTCCATTCCACGCAGCGACCATAGCGACCCAGAGCGACTCACACCCCTAGATCCTCCAATCGATGGTGCCCTCGACGGAGCCATGTGGCCGATCCAAGTGCATGAAAGCACTGTTGAAATCATTCGAGGAAGCGGGGATCCTCCATTCCGGGAGATGGCGCATCCCCACGGCCGGAGAAGTGACTCCAGATCTGCGCAATGCAGAGTTCATCTGCTTCCCTAGCCACCTGGAGAGGGGGCTCGGATTCCCCACCTCCCTCGTCTTCCGTCGTTTTTGCGCCTACTACAACATCCAGCCGTCAGATCTAGGTCCGCATAGTATCGAGCAAATCGCCATTTTTGTGGCGTTTTGCAAGTGCTGCCTGGGCTTCCGGCCGTATTTCCCCTTGTGGCAAGATCTATTCCACGGGAGGGTCGGACGCGAAGAAGCAGGCGGGCCGATGTTGGCCGCGGGCGGCCTCACGTTTCAGTTGAAGTCAAAGGCTTCTTTCTTCGACCTTATGCTACCCACTAAGGCAGCGAATGAGTGGAAGAAGAATTGGTTCTATGTGACCGAGTCACCGCCGGGCGACGAGGTGGCGCTTCCGATGTATTCCGCTAACCGGCCTGAGCCGCGTCAGCTCCAAGTTACCAAACTTCCGCTGGACCAGTGGATGGTCGTCAACGAGATGTTGTAGACGATCCGCAGTCTGAAGAAGAAGGGCCTCCAAACCATCAATCTATACTATTGGTGGCTCGGGCGGCGGCTCGTGCCTCTGGCCAGTCGCGCCCACTACATGTATGAGTACACAGGCAAGGACGACCCGACGAAGTCCTGCCATACCGAGTGGAGGCTCAATGACTACACCTTGGCCTTGAAAAAGATCACCGTGGCGGAATATCTCGACGCAAAGGCCGGTGTCGCCCCTTACACCGCAAAGCGCAAAGGTCCAACGGTAAATACTCTCTTTCCTGTGTTGGGCCACGCAGAGACAAAAAAAAAACTTTTTCCTCTAACGTGTTGATCCCAAGATCTAGCTGAGGTAGAAGGCCACGAGGTTTACCACTAGACGCGCAGTTGCAGATTACTGATGAAGCATGTTAGTTGATGCAGTGCAGTCCTCACGATCCGATTGTCCTGGTGCTGATCGCACATCACCTCTGCTGGTATCCACACGTACAAGGAGGAGCACCAGCGGCGAACTGCTAGGTTCGTAACGACGGCTGGACTGCTGTGGAGCTAGGGTTTCCAACACATGGAATGACCCAACCGAACAACGATTAACCTTTCTGGGTTACGGTGCTCCACTATATATAGGGAGTGAACGTGGGCTCTGCTCGCACGACCCATTCACTAAAGTCCATATAACACTAGTCACCGTGAGTTCAACTCACTAACTCAGTCCTAATCCGGTTTAGGTCCAACCCAACCAGATTACCGATTCAGATCCAATCCGAACTTGCTCCCGCTCTTAAGTGTGTGACCCCGCAGGCTCATGGCTACTTGGACACGATTGGAGTCCGACTCTCAATCGATCAGTCGGTAGCGGCTCCTAGCAGAACGTGCTGACTCCCAAGTACCAAAGAGTCATGGCGACTTGCCTTTCCAATGCGACTTACGTCCGAGTCCCTTTTGCCTCACGATATGCCTTGTCAGACTATAGGCGAATATATGTCATCCCTTAAATAGTCCGACTCTCTTCTCGATCCGAGATAAGTGATTCACCTGACTAACTCTTAGTCGATCGCCTCGTTAACACTTAACCGAGTCGTGCATAGCCATGCTTTCCGAATCATATCTCACAAGAGGGCCCAGAGAATATCTCTCCAAGTGGAGGGGCAAAATCCCATCTTGGTTATTCACATCACACAGCTTGATTCTCAGTCGGCCCGAACTCTGCCTTTATAACTGCCCAGTTACGGATCAACGTTTGACAGAACCTAAGTAGGTGATCCTCAACTTGGACTATGCAATAACCTTAGGTCTAAGGATTACATTGATTGAGATATACAAATGACAACTTGTTCGTTGTACCTCAATATGGGTCAATCCGACTCGCTAAACTCTTTAGCCTAGTCTGTGTAAGTTGGAATAGCATCTCCATTCTCATGACAAGTGGAACCGAGTCATCAAGCCAACTTTCACATTGGTCTAAGTTGTGTGTCCAGCACAACCTCAATGACCAAGGATATTTAGTACAAACAACATGAATGCATAGTTACACAACCGAATCACATATTCAATGATACACATCAGATGTTTATACAAGGACTACTTAATATATTTATGAATACAATGGGAAATCTCATCATACATGATTGCCTCTAGGGCATATTCCCAACATCCTGTGCATTCGCAGTCGCAGATTTGCATTCTTGGTCATGCTAATTTTGTCTTGTTGTTGCAGTTGTTCCAAGTGGTGGAAGGTTGGCTTCCACCCGCAGACGATGAGAACTTGAACTCGTTCGCCGAGGATGATAGCGAGTCTTCGCCCGACCAGGGCGGTGTCAGGAGCGACAGGGGCGATGATGACGAGGACGATGATGACGTCAGCGACGAAGCCGTGGACGTCGCCGTGCCCACGGTCCGCAAAACCCGTGGGCAACACCAACGCGAGCTCGAGGCCAGTAAGAGCCTCGAGGCTCACAATGGGGATGATGACGAGCTCCCCGAGCATACCTCGCAGCGCGAGGCCACGCCATCAAATAAGAAACCACCGCCACCAAAGAAGAAGCAGAAGAAGAAGCCAGCTAGGCCGGTATCACCTCCTCGGTCCGCGAGTAGTTTCGATGCTACCAGTGCGTCCGAGGAAGCTAGGGATGACGCACCGGCGCATGTGACCGCGGCGGCCGACGCAACCATCGTGGAAGGCGAGGTGCCGTTGTCGTTGCTGCCGCCACCCTTCGTCCCAATCACTGGGCTCGGGGCCGCTCCAGCCACGGGGACCTAGCCACCAAGGGGAGCACCTGCGACGATCGCCGCCGATCCTCCTGCCGCGGCCTCTTCCTCGAAGAAGCCGTCGGTGTCTTGGGCATAGAGCATGTTCGAGACGGGCCTCAGTCAGAAACTGGGGCCGGAGTTGGAAAATCCGGCCAGCATTCGTACGGGTCTGCGTTTTATCCCAGTCACCAAGTGAGTATTTCTGAGTTCTTCATTTGTCCAATCGATTCATGTCTGACTGGCGAGTTTGCTGACAACATTTGTTTGTAGGACCGGGGTGAAGAAAATAGGTCACCCTTCGGTGGCCAAGGTTCCGCTGGGTGTCGCGGGGGCAGAGGTCAACCCTTCGAAGAAGAGGAAGGGCGACGAGGTCAAGGCGCCTGTTGAGGGCACGAAGAAGGCAAAGGGGGACGAGGTCGTCACGATTTCAGATGAGCCGGCGGTCGCCCCGAGCGAATCTCCGATTGGAGCGGGTGCACCCTCGAAGGCCACGATGGAGGCGGAGTCACAGCGGGCGGAGCCTGTGGCGTCGGTCGGGGAAACGGGCCCATCCTCGAGTGGCGTGGGAGCCACGGTGGCGATGTTCCCCTGCTTTGTAGCAAAGGAATCTGTGGTGAGTGCGTCGGTGCCATCAAGCCAGGTGCCTGAGGTCGTCGGCACGGAGGTCGAGCAGTGTCGCAGGCATACTCCATTCGTGCTCCCGTCAGTGGATGCGATGGAGCTTCACGGCATGCTAGGTGCCGCCATCCAGGTATTTCCAGTCCCCGAGGATCGGGCCACTGAATTTCAGTGGTCGGATCCTTATTGGTTTTTGAAGTCCAGTCCCCGAGTGTTGTGTCGCTGGATTTCAGCGGCTTGGCACTTAAGGATTTTTCGCTGTCCAGTCCCCGAGTGGCTAGTCTCTGAATTTCAACGGCTAGACACTTAGTAATTTCGTTGCTGATTCTTCCATGGTTGCCCAGGGCCTGCAACACGAGTCGGCAGAGCGACTTGCCGCCAGGGAGCGTCTGGAGAGGGAGCTCCTCATTATTCGAGAATCGAACGAGCAACTTCGAGCGACTGCGGGTGAGTGGCTGTCATGCTTGTTACTGGTCATAAAGCTTGTTCTTCTCGTATTCATGGTTTTGTTGATGCAGAGGATAACGCGTCCGCGGTGGAGAAGGCTTGTCAGGGCCTGGTCCCGGCGAGTGAACTGACAGCTGCACAGTCATCCCTGAGCGCCGCGGAAAAGAGAATTGCCAACCTAGATCGGGAGCTCAAGGAGGCAAAGGCAGAGGCGACCTTGGAGGATGGGAGGGCCAAGGAAGTCGTTGCGGCTGCTGTTGAGGAGCGGAAAATGTCAGATGCTCTCGTCGCCGGGCTGCAGGATGATCTCTCTAGTCTTCAGGATTTCATCACGGAACGTTGTCGCCTGTTGATTGGTGAGTTCTCTCTTCTTTGGCGAGTCCCCGAGCGTGCGGGTCGCTTTGCTTTTGCTGAAGCCTTCCTTACTGTTTGCTTGTGTGTATGCAGGCAAGATTACTGATGACGCTGACGAAGCGCAGTCGTATGACGCGCGACAATGTGTCACCACACTGGTTGAGTCTGCCGATGTGTCAGCGACCTGCATTCGGGCGTACTTCCATGAGATCTCGCCCACGGAGGTGATTCCCAGCGACCTCGTCGAGGTCTAGAGCTACCTGGAGAAGGCCCCGTCTATGGTTGACTTCATGTCGCGGTCGGCCTTCCGTCGTGGTGCTGCGACTGCACTGAGCCTTGGGCTCGCGCACTTCCCCCACAACTTCGACCTCGACGACGTCACGAGCGGGTACCCTTTGTCGACTGGCACGGTCGAGATCGCCAAAGTGCTAAAGTTGACTGAGCGGGCTGCGGTGTACGCCGACCGGGTGTGGGTGATGGGTGACCTTCTTCCGTATCAGGAGTCAGTGGTCGCCCCGAACGACCCCGAGCCTGCGCATTGCGACTTCAAGGTGGAGCAGCCTTTTCGAGCGACTATGGCGGGTGAACTTACGATGTACCCCTCGAGCCTGTGGGTTCCGTTTATCCATCGTCGCGGCAGTGGTGGCGCCTCGTCGTCGAAGCCTGCGAGGTAGAATTATTTTCCCACTGGCGTTAGTTAAAATAGACGTGTAACTGCCCTTGTAAGCGAACAAATTTGTTGCTTGAAGGAATGCAAGGATGCTTTTGTCAATGTGTTTGATTTGATTGTTGGTTGTGCGAGTCCCCAAGCGCGTCTGCCCTTTTATGGGGTTTACCTCGTTCTTATGTGTATGTATGTTGTTTAAACTGTTAGTGAGTTAAGGTCGACTCGCCGTGGCTTGGAAAGCCAGTCGCAGGGCGACTCCAAGGGGTGCTCTGTACTTATCCGTTTTCCTGGGCGCGAACGGGGTCGTGTGGCCGAGTCCCCGAGCGTGGTACTTGGCTGTTCTAGTCACAAGCCCGAGGTAGTTGAGGATGGGGCGCGTTGTATCAGGTGCGTCGCTCAACCTGATCCATTGGACAAGTCGCATGGCGAGTCCAGGACAGGCTCTCATACTTGGTGTTTTCCCTAGGCGCTCTGGTTTGGACTGGGGTCAATCCCCGAGCGTGGTACTTAGCCGTTCGAGTCGCTGCACCAGGGATGTGGAGGACTGGGTCGCTGTGAGAAGCGAGTGCGATTTTCTTGGCTCGTAAAACCAGTCGAGCGAGGCGACTCCGATGGGGCTCCGGGTTGGCGTTTTTCGTGGACGATGCGAGGCCCGAAATTTTCAGTGCCCTCGTACCGCACTACTTGGCCGTGCCGGTCGCGTGACCAAAGGTTGACTTCCGCGGGTAGCATAGCGCTGTTGTTACAAGTGCGAATGGCACAAGGTACGGAGAGTGGACACGATTTGTGTGAATCGATCTTCTTTATTTTATAGCGGGTGGGGGTTACATGTCTAGAGTTCTAGGAGTAGAACTTCCCTAGGAGGTTTACATTCCAAGGCCGCTTGACGTCGAGTTTTCCGTCGCCTCGAACCTCGGTGAGGTAGTAGGCGTCGTTTCCCAGGACTCGCCCAATGGCGAATGGTCCCTCCCATGGGGGAGAGAGCTTGTGCATGCCCTTCTTGTCCTGGATCAGGCGCGAACAAGGTCGCCTTCCTGGAAGGTGCGAGTCCGTACTCGCCGGCTGTGGTAGCGGCAGAGCCCTTGCTAGTAGATAGCAGTGCGGGAGAGAGCTAGGTCGCGCGCTTCGTCGAGTTGGTTGACTCCGTCCTGGCGTGCGAGCTCGTTGTCGGCCTCCGCATAGCTGACCACCAGAGGCGAGTCATGCTCGAGGTCGGTTGCAATGACGGCCTCGGCACCGTATACCATGAAGAAGGGGGTGAATCATGTCGACCTGTTGACGGAGGTGTGGATTCCCCAAATGACGGAGGCGAGCTCTTCGACCCAGCACCTAGGAGTTCGCTCGAGTGGAACTTGAAATCGCGGCTTTAGGCCATGGAGGATGCTCTGGTTGGTGCGTTCTGCCTAGCCGTTGGACTCCGGGTGGGCGACTGAGGCGAGGTGGAGTCGTATGTTGTGCTCCTTGCAGAATTCAGCCATGGCTTCTTTGGCGAAGTTGATGCTGTTGTCCGTGATGATGATGTGCGGGAACCTGTAGCGATAGATGAGATCGCGTAGGAATTTCGTGGCGGTCTTCCCATCACACTTGCGGACTGGCTTGGCCTCCACCCATTTTGTGAACTTGTCGACCGCGACTAGGAGGTGGGTGAAGCCTGAGGGGGCATTCTTGAACGGGCCCACCATGTCCATGCCCCACATGGCGAATGGCCAGGTGATGGGGATGGTCTTGAGCGCCGAGCTCGGCACGTGAGTCTAGTTGGCGTACTTCTGGCACCCGACGCA
This sequence comes from Avena sativa, assembly GCA_916181665.1. Lineage (NCBI taxonomy): Eukaryota > Viridiplantae > Streptophyta > Magnoliopsida > Poales > Poaceae > Avena > Avena sativa. The sequence continues at coordinate 441,736,911 of OV702283.1, forward strand.
GCGTTGGACGATGTCCATCATGTCGGCATGTGCTTTGAGCCAGTAAAAGCCATGTCGCATGGCCTTGGCGACTAGGGAGCGAGCGCCAGCATGGTGGCCGCAGTCGCTGGCGTGGATGTCCTGGAGGATCTTGCGATCTTCTACGGGTTGGACGCAGCGTTGGAACATGCCGGTCACGTTGTGCTTGTGGATCTCTCCGTTGATGATGACGAAGGATTTGCAGCGGCGTACTATCATCCGAGCCTCCGTCTCGTCAGCGGGTAGGGCGCCTCCCTCCAGGTATGCGACGTATGGAGCAGTCCAGTCGCCTGGCTCGGCGATCATGACGACCAGGGCCGCGTCTGGTTGCAGCAGAATTCTGATGTCGATCTCCCTCGGGGGAGAGACAGAGGGCATGGAGATGGTGTCGAGGAAGACACCGGCGGGTGGAGAGAGGCGAGCTGAGCCGATGCGAGAGAGGGCGTCGGCATCCTCGTTCTTGCGCCGGTCTATCCACTCAACGGAGTAGCCGACGAAGTGGCCCCCGATCTGGTCCACTTCTTGTCGGTATGCTGCCATGGTGGGGGAGACGGCGTCGCAGGTGTCGGCGACTTGCCTGGCGACCAGGTCGGAGTCACCGTAGCAGCTCCTTGGCTGCTCGCATGCCGTGGAGGAGCGCCTCGTACTCAGCCATGTTGTTGGTGCAGGGGGTGAAGTCGAGGTATAGGACGTAGCGTAGCTTGTCGCCTTTTGGAGATGTGAGGACGATCCCTGCCCCTGCGCCATCTGCGTTCTTGGAGCCGTCGAAGTGTAGTGACCAGTAGTGGAGGTACGACCGTTTCTCTGGCTTCTGCGCCTCCTCCCAGTCGGCGAGAAAGTCTGTCAGGGCCTGCGACTTGATCGCCTTGCATGGCTCGTACCTGATGTTGTGGACTCCGATTTCCATGGCCCACTTGGCGACTCGCCCGGTCGCCTCGCGGTTGCGGATGATGTCCTACAACGGTGCTGAGGAGACGACCGCGATTGGGTGCTCTTGGAAGTAGTGCGGCAGTCGTCGCTGGGCTCTGAAGACCGCGTATACCAGTTTCCGGTACTGTGGGTAGCGCTGTCGTGACTCGGTGAGGACTTCGCTGATGTAGTAGACATGTCGCTGCACCGGGCGCTCCTTTCCCTCTTCTGGTCGTTCGACGACCATGACGGCGCTGACGGCTCACTCGGAGGCCGCGACGTAGATGAGCATGTGATCCTTGTCAACGGGGGCGGCGAGTAGCGGGGCCGCGAGCAGCACCTCCTTGAGAGCGTGGAGCGCATCGTCTGACTCCTTGTCCCACTGGAACATGGGGTTCTTGCGCATTAGGCAGTAGAGGGGCATCACCTTCTCGCCTAGCCGAGGGATGAAGCGACTGAGAGCCGTGACTCGCCCGACCAACTTCTGGATGTCGCACAGGCACTCAGGTTTGCCGAGCCAGGTGATCGTGTTGATCTTGGTGGGGTTCGCCAGCAACTGTCCAGTGGGTACACCAAAGGTGCACTTTCCTGGGTTTAGCTTTATCTTGTACCTCCACAGGTTTACGAAGGTTTCCGCCAGGTCAGCGAGTAGATCGCCCTGGTGAGTGGAATTTACCACCACGTCGTCGATGTAGACGTGGATGTTGCGGCCAATTTGGTTTGCAAGGCACTCCTGCATGCACCTCTGGTAGGTTGCCCCGGTGTTCTTGAGACCAGAGGTCATGGAGGTGTAGCAGAAGGCTCCGAATGGCGTGATGAACGCCGTCTTCTCCTCGTCCTCGACTGCCATTTTGATTTGGTTGTAACCAGAGTAGGCGTCAAGGAAGCATAGCGACTCCGATCCTGCAGTCGAGTCGATAATTTGGTCTATCCGTGGGAGGACGAATTGCTCCTTCGGGCAGGCGCTGTTGAGGTATGTGTAGTCAATACACATTCTCCAGGTCCCGTTTTTCTTCTCGACCAGGACTGGGTTTGCCAGCCACTTGGTGTATTTGATTGGCCGAATGAAACCTGCAGTGAGTAGATGCTACACCTCCTCGGCGATTGCTCGGTGGTGCTCTTTGTTGAAGGGCCGCAACGACTGCTTGACGGGTCGCGCTTTGGGGTCGGCATTGAGTTTGTGCTCAGCGAGTTCCCTCGGGACACCAGGCATGTCGGAAGGTTTCCATGCAAATATGTCGCGATTCTCACGTAGGAACTCGATGAGCGCGCCTTCCTATGCTGGGATCATGCCCGTTCCGATCGTCACCGTCTAGCTGGAGTCGCATGGGACCAGCTCGACGGAGCGAGTGTGCGTCGTTGCCTCGAATGCGGTGGAGCCTCCGCCCTCCAAGTTGGGATTCTTGAGTATGGTGGGGTCGTCGTTGTTGACCCTGCTAGTGTACTTGGCGAGCTCATCTTCATGGTTCGCCTCTGCGGCTATGATGGCGTCGGCGAGCTCGGCGCCTTTGGCCTCGCATTCTGCAGCCATGTCGGGTTCGCCGTGGACAATGATGATGCCACACGGCCCGTGGAGCTTCATCGCGTTATACGCGTAGTGGGGCGTTGCCATGAATTTGGCAAACGCCTGCCGCCCCAGGACACAGTGGTAGGGGCTATTGAAGGGCACCAGCTTGAAGATGATCCGCTCGGTGCAGAAGTTCGCTGGTGTTCCGTAGATGATTGGCAGGGTCACCTTGCCGATCGGGTATGCCTTCCGACTGGGGATGATGTCATGGAAGGTGGTGTAGGTCGTCTCGATCATCGAATGTGGGAGACGTAGTCGCCTAAACGTGTCCAGGTATAGAATGTTGATGGAGCTGCCGCCGCCCATCGGCGTCTTGGGGAGCCAGTAGTCCCCCACCTTGGGCTTGACCACCAAGGAGACTCGACCCGGATATTTGATCCGTGGAGAGTGTTCCTCGTGACTCCAAGTGATTTGTTGCTCGGACCAGTTGAGGAACTGGGGGATGTCGACCTGGGACACCGCGCTGACAGCGACGGCGTAGGCGATGACCTTCTTCTCGCGCTTCATGCTGAAGCTGGTGAAGGTATGGAGCGAGCCGGCGTGGTTGCCGAATTTCCCGCCGTTTGGAGGGTGGTTGTTGGGGTCTTCCCGTGCGCGACGTGCCTTCTCTATCTCCTTCAGGGAGTGGTAGTCAGCGGTCGTGTGCGTGGCGGGCTTCCCTTCCCTGCTATGAAACACACAGGGTTGATTAAGGAGGGCCGTGGGGTCGAACCTTGGCTTCACCTTGTAGTTGCCGCAGTCGCGGCGTTGGCCTCCATCGCGGCGGAAGCTCTTGGGATCGCGTGGCGCATAGCCGGCATTGGCGACGAAGTCGGCTCGCCCGTCACCGCGACGCTTGCCGGTGAGGCGAGTGTTGCTGCATCGTAGCTTGGGTCACCTCCTGTTGTCGTGGCCGCACTGGCAGCGGTTTCCTCCCGACTCGTTGTCGGTCTCTTGGTTTGGGTCCTCCTCCGCATACTGTTTGGCGATCTCGAGGAGGTCTAGGATGTTGTCGAGTGTCTTGTACACCCGCTTGAGCTTGGCGACCAAGGGCTCGTAGCGGCATGAGATCTTGAAGAAGTGAATTGCGGTGTCCAGGTGGATGCCGGCCGTGTTGTACCACAGGTCTTGCCATCACCGGACCCAGCTGCGGGTCGACTCGCGGGGCCCCTGGACGCATCGCTCCAGGTCCTCGCTGGTGGTGGCGCGGGTGTAAGATCCCTCGAAGTGTCTGACAAAGGCGTCGCGCATTTCCTCGCAGGAGTCGATGCTATCTGCGGGGAGGGTGTTGATCCATTGCCGGCACGCTCCCATCGCCATGAGGTATGTGTCCAGACACACAGAGGGGTCATACTTCTCGATCTCCTTCGGCGCCTTGAAGTTCGCCGGGTATTTTTCGCCTCAGATCATCGGTCCAAAGCACTGGGGTCTGACTCGGCTTAGCGATCCCCTTGGTTATCCATCACGGTGGTTGGTGAGGGTATGCCTCAAGTCGTCAGGCTGGCGTGCGCGCCAGCTCTGGTTGTTGATGATGTGGGTTCGCGCGTCGACTGGCTGTCCATTGGCAGCAAAGAAGATGTTTGTCAGTCGCGGGTTGTTAGTGGAGAGTGCCGCGTGTGCGGGTCGGTGTTGGATCTGCAGGGGCTCGGGTGGTGGGCAGTTGAGGGTTTTTGCCACCATTGGGCGGCCACTCGAGGCCACCCTGCTGCCTGACGACCGCGAGTACATGCGACCCTGCGATTCGGCTCCTGCGTTTTGTTGCTCGATAGCCTTGGCGAGTAAGGCCTTGGCGTATTGGATCTGCAGGGCGCCTTCCCCGGTCATGTTGATGTTGTCGACCGTGGCTCGGCTCGCGATGACGTTGTCCATCGGAGTGGAGAACAGCGGGAGTCCATTCGCGTCTCGCTCCTGCAAGGAGACCGCGATTCTTGGCTGGTCCAGTGGTGGCGCGCGGCCGGGTGGTGGGGGGAGCGCCGTTGGCCGTCGCGCCTGGTGGTGGCCGGGAGCTCCCTCCTAGCAGCGTGTTCTCGCAGCTCGCGCGATCGACCACGCGGGCCGGGTCGTTCTCTTCGTCGAAGTTCAGGGCGCGTCCCTGAATGGTGGGGTTCAGGCGCGACCTGATACGGAGTTGGTGGTATCACGAGAGCTCCTGCGCCGTTAACTTCTCGAGGATCAAGTGATTCAAGAAGTCCATCGGAATGGATTTTCTTCATAAGCTTCACTCTAATGTGACCAAGACGACAATGCCACATATAGGTTGAGTTATCGCTCAATTTCAAACGTTTAGCTTCAATGTTATTAATATGTGTATTACTACAATCGAGATTCAACAAGAATAGACCATCTATCAAAGGTGCATGTGCATAAAACATATTACTCATATAAATCGAACAACCATTATTCTCGGACTTAAACAAGTAACCTTCTTGTAATAAACATGATCCGGATATAATTTTCATGCTCAACACAGGCACCAAATAACAATTATTTAAGTATAAAACTAATCTCGATGGTAGATGAAGAGGTAGCAGGCCGACCGCGATCACATCAACCTTTGATCCATTTACAACGCGCATCGTCACCTCGTTCTTCGCTAGTTTCCGTCTATTTTGCATCACCTATTTCGAGTTACAAATATGAGCAACCAAACCAGTATCAAATACCTAGGCACTACTATGACTACTACTGAGATACACATCAATAACATGTATATCGGATATACATTTCTTCTTGATGTTGTCGTTCTTCAAATCCGCCAAGTACTTAGGGCAATTCCGCTTCCAGTGACCTTCTCCCTTGCAGTAAAAGCACTCGGTATTAGGCTTAGGCCCAGGCTTGGTCTTCTTCGCCGACGCGGTAACTTTCTTACCGCCCTTCTTGAAGTTCCCCTTTTTCTTAGACTTGCCATGCTTCTTGAATTTGGTGGTCTTATTGACCATCAACACTTGGTGCTCTTTCTTGATCTCCACTTCTGTAGACTTTAACATGGAGAAGAGTTCAGGCAATGAATTGTCCATGTTTTGCATATTGTAGGTCAACACAAAGTTCTTGTAACTTGGTCGTAGTGATTGGAGGACACGGTGAATCCCCAAAGCATTAGGAATCAATATACCCAAGCTTTGGAGCTTACTTGCGTGCCTAGACATCTTAAGCACATGCTCACTGATGGAGCTGCCCTCTTCCATCTTGCAGTTAAAGAACTTTTTAGAAGCCTCATAACACTCAACTACCGCGCGAGCCTCAAATATCATTTTGAGTTCACGGACAATATCAAGTGGTTCAAAGTTCTCAAACCTTTTCTGAAGCTCCGATTCCAAACCATACAAGATATCACACTGAACTGTGGTGTACTGATTCTTCCGAGTGAGGAAAACATTCCTCACCTCATCGGTAGCATCAGCTGTAGGTGGGTCACCCAGCGGTGCATCCAGCACATAGGTCAAATTACCAGCATTGAGGACAATCCTCAAGTTGTGGAACCAGTCCGTGAAGTTGCTCCCATTGTTTTTCAACTTTTCTTTCTCTAGGAACACATTAAAATTGATGGTAGGGGGCGCCATTGATCTACACCATATTTGCAATAGTTTAGACTAAGTTTATGACAAATTGAGTTATAGTTAATGGTTAAATTAATCTAGGTGAACTCCCACTCAAAACAATATCCCTCACATTGTTTTAGTGATCACACGAACCAAATCCACCACATCAAAACCGATCATCACGAGAGATGATGTAGCTTCAAAGGCGAACAATCAACATGTTCATCATATCTACTATATGACTCATGCTTTACGTTTCGATGATCCGTGTTTCGAGACCATGTCTGTACATGCTAGGTTCGTCAAGATCAAACCTTAGCTTCCGCATGAGAAAACCTGGCTTGCTCCCGTTGTATACACTCGCATAATCTAACACACCCGATCATCACGTGGTGCTTCGAAACAACGAGCTTTAGCAACGGTGCCTACTAAGGATGAACACTTTATAACTTGATATTTTGTGAGAGGGATCATCTTATAATGCTACCGTCACGAACTAAGCAATACAAGATGCATAAAAGGATTTACATCACATGTAATTCATAATATGTGATATGATATGGCCTTTCTTCTTGTGCTTCTGATCTCCATCTTCAAGCACGAACATGATCTCCATCATCACCGGTGTGGCGTCAAGGTCAATGGCATCGCTCCATGGTTATCGTCCACCAGCGTCAACTATTACAACTACTTTGAATAATAGACACGCAGGTCCTAACGAAATTAAAAGACAACCATAAGGCTCCTGCCGGTTGCCGGCTTACAATAAGGAACATTGCATACATCATATATAATCACAATAATGGCCATATCGCACCACTGCACACCCCTGCAAAACAAAGTTAGATGCCTCTAATTTTCTTTGCATGTTTTACGTGGTTTGGGGCTTTCAATAAGTGCCGTTCTAACTTACGAACAAGAACCACACTGTTGATACTAGTATTGTCAATCACCCGTTGTAAATTGAATCTTCACTATGTTGGGAGAAATAGGCACCCGCAAAGCCACTTATGCAATACATGTTGCATGTCAAGCGTGGAGATCATGAACAATGTCATGTAAGGTTAGCCCGTGCCGCTTCATCCCACCATCCCGCAAGATGCAAAGTACACAAGAAGCAATCAACAACAAAAGCATCAATGCCCACAATGACCATTGTGTTCTACTCGTGCAACAGATCTACATATAAACGAGGCTCTGATACCACTTTAGGGGTTCGTAGCATGGAAAACAAAAAAATTCTACCGCATGCACATAAACAAGCCAATATCTATCTACTAGATTGTAACAACGAGTTGATTAGAGTACTCACCCTCGAAGATTCCAAAGCGGTTAACGAGAGCAGATTCTCGTGGGTGATGTAGTCGTACACTTGCCGATCTCAAGATCGCGTATACCATCCTTCCGGCACTGCGTTCTGGCAGCGCTTCTGCAGTCGGTCACAAGTTCGGTACTCTATGAAGACCTTTATCTCCCTTGTTCCAGCAGGCAGCGGAGGTTGTAGTTCTCCCCTCGCGATTCCGGCAGCACGATGGCATGGTGTCGGAAGTAGAGGGAAAATCCTGCAGGGCTTCGCCTAAGCCGGAGCAGGTTATGGTGGATCTAGGGTTTCCGGCGATATAGGTTTTAGAGGGACGGAGAGGAGGAGGCATGGCCGACGGTGGCTAGGGCAGCGATGGCGAGCCGGCGGCGGCGGCTGGTGCGAGCGGCAGTGGCGGCGCTGGGGGGTGGCGGCGGCACGGCGGCTAGGTGGGGAGGGGCTGGTGTTGTGTCTCTTGGGGCACCCCCTCCCCTGTATTTATGAGAGGGAGGGCAGCTTGAGAGAGGGGATTTTGAATCCTTTCCCAACTCCTTCTCCTACTTGGCTTGTGGTGGAGGGAGAGAAGGATTCTTTCCTTCCTCCACTAGGATACATTGCCCCAGTTTGACTTTTCAAACTTGCCTTTTGACTTTCAATTGGAGTTTAATTTCTTTCTTTAAAATTCCCAACCAAGTGACCTAGGACATGACACAATCATTCCACTTAGTCATAACACTTTCATGTACCCTTCCCCTTCTGATCTGGTGAACCTTCTAGACCCTTCTAGATCATTCCGGTGAAAACACCGGAATCATTCCTGAACTCCAGAATTGGACTTTCCTTATATGAATCTTATTCTCCGTACCATTACGGATCTCCTCGTGATATCCCAGATCCCATCCGAGACTCCGAACAACATTCCGTATCCCTACTTACATTCCATATCTACTAAACAACATCGAATCCTTAAGTGTGTCTCCTTACGGTTCGTGAATTATGCAGACATGACCGAGACTCTTGTCCGATCAATAACCAATAGAGGAATCTAGAAATTCATATGGTTCCCACATATTTCTACGATTACTTTGCGATCGAATGAACCATTTACATACGATACCAATTTCCCTTTGTCTCGCGATATTTTACTTATCCGAGGTCTGGTCGTCGGTATCTCTGCATACCTAGTTCAACCTCGTTACCGATAAGTATTCTTTTATCGTTCCCGTGATATGTGATCCCTTGTGATCCAGTCACATGCTTGCAAGCTAATTGGATGACATTCCACCGAGAGGGCCTGGAATATATCTATTTGTCACATGGATGGAAAATCCCACTCTTGATCCATGTGCCTCAACACATAATTTCCGAACACTCAATGCCACCTTTATAACCACCCAGTTATGGTGTGGTGTTTGATGTCATCTGATACGCCCAATTTGCATCACCATTCTATATCATAATTTACCTCTATTCATTGATATATGTCTTATTATGAGGTATTACTTATGTAAGAGATGTGGAGGTTTTTGATGTCTACGCACTTCTATTCTTGTAGACAGTTGTTGGGCCTCCAAGTGCAGAGGTTTGTAGAACAACATCAAGTTTCCCTTAAGTGGATTACCCAAGGTTTATCAAACTCAAGGAGGAAGTGGTCAAAGGTATTCCCTCTCAAGCAACCCTGCAATCAAGATACAAGAAGTCTATTGTGTCCCCAACACACCCAATACACTTGTCAGGTGTATAGGTGCACTAGTTCGGCAAAGAGATAGTGAAATACAAGTGGTAATGGTGCCAGAAAATAGCTTGATGGTGAGGTATGGTAAAGTACCAAAACCTCCCCGGCAAACAGAACAAAGATGGAAGCAAGCAAACATGCAACAGATCTAGATGCAATCGGTGTTTCAATGCTTAGAAACAAGGCCTAGGGATCATACTTTCACTAGTGAACACGCTCTCATATAAATATCCTCTCTTCATGATAATACTCTTAACTACTCTTCGGTTGGACACTCTAATCCATGGTAGGGCTATAACAACACACCTCAAAGTCCGCCTTCCCCAATCTAGATAACCCCACACTGTCACCTTGAGCGCTAGATGGTTCCAACAAACACCAAAATTTCATAGAGACATCCAAATCCAAATATAACTCATGAATATAGATGTAATCTATCTTAAGTGCCACACACGGCGCGCGCTGTCACTGTCACACACATGGGGAAAAGCATAGATCTATTAAAGCACGATGAGAGATTCTTGCCTAAGTACCACCATGGCGTGCACGCTGTCACTTTCACACACATGGGGAGAGCAGAGATCTATTGAAGCACTTGAGTAGCAGAGTAGATCTACTTGATTACAAAGATCATGACCACAACATGATCACGCATAGAGAGAGAGAGAGAGAGAGAGAGAGAGAGAGAGAGAGAGAGAGAGAGAGATGAACACATAGCTACCGGTAGAGCCCTTAGCCTCGAGGAAGAACTACTCCCTCCTCATCATGGGAATCAGCAATGACGATGGAGATGGTGGTGGAGATCGATGGAGATGGATCCCGGGGCACTTCCCCTCCCGGTAGGGTGCCGGAATAGAGACTTTTTGTCCCTCGAATCTCCCCTTCGGTGGCGGCGGCGCTGCGGAACTTTTTCTAGAAGTATGATGGATGATTTAGGGTTTTCTCCCCGGGGGCTTCTTATAGGCGAAGAGGCGAGGCTAGAAGGCAGGGGTCCCACACCCTACCTAGGCGCGGGGTGGGCCCACCCGTGCCTAGGGGGTGTGGGCCCCCTGGTTCGCCTCTCCGTCTCCCCCCTGGACTTCGTGTCGCCCACGGTAAAATATTGACTTTGGCTTTTGTCCCGTCCAATTCTGAGAATATTGATTTTCTGCCTTTCTGGAACCAAAAACAGAAGAAAATAGGCAACTGGCACTGTGGAAACTTGTTAATAGGTTAGTTACAGAAAAGATATAAAAACACCTCAAAGTGTAGACAAAGCAAAGAAAAGTAGATACTAAACCAGCATGGAGCATCAAAAATTATAGATATGTTTCCGACGTATCAAGCATCCGCAAGCTTAACTCCTGCTCGTCCTCGAGTAGGTAAGTGATAAAAAGAATATTTTTTGAGGTGACATGCACCATCAAAACCAAGATGAAACCATTTGCAAGCATTGAAAGCTGGAATCAAAGAACTCTAAACATGTGCGCGAAAGATGGATTTCTAACAATAAGACATAGTAACTATGCATGCAACATGAAAGGCTACAAACAAAGATCATAAATAACATGCATTGAAAAACATTTGTTTGTTTCACATATAGAAAACATGGCATAGTGGCAATCAGCTTGTCCCTCATAGAGTAGCAAATAGATGGATAGGACACCTTCAAGGTTCACAAGGGTGACTAGAAACAAGTAGCACAAGAACAAGTAATATCACAATATGCATCAATCAATAAGTTTTGGGACACTGCACACAGAATGACAACTATGCTCTCTTAATGGTGCCTAAAAATAGAAGGTGGAGACTTAAATAATGGTGGAAGAAAGGCCCTTCATAAGGGAAGCAGGGATTTCGAGTTTCAAAAAGAGCTCCCAAAAATTATGGTACTTGTTAGCTTTCAGCCCTCATTGCCCCTATCATAAGCATCTTGAAGTGGTTAAGGTTAAAGAGAACAAACTATGGAGTATATGCTTGACAAAGTATAAGTTGGCAATATCAAGTCCCTTGAATACAAGGGCCACACCTCATGCTACTCAACTTCAGTCACCTGTAAGTTCTTGTCATTGTAAGTACATGCGTATCATAGAGAACTGCCAACGGGTTACCCCTTGCACATGGTACAGGAGATATCCCATAACCAAAATGACAAGGCAAGCAGACAATGGGCATCTCAGCGATCTTTTTATTTACTATATGGATAGATTTCTATTGAGGATGCTTCATAGATAGATCACTATGGTGATGCTGCAAGTTTCCACCATGATTAGGAATGGCTTAGGCTAGCGGCCCAGGCGTTTCTCTAACACAAAATACATACTACATGGACTTACAAGTTCCCTCTTTATTTCACACCGGTGACATCCATAGACAAAAGAGCATGATATCAACTGAGTACAAAGTACAAGTGCAATGTTGAAAACGTTCCCCATGACAGCATGGTTCTACTAATTCCAACATATAAGTGCAAGCATATACAACATAGATGACACAATGGTTCAAGTTTATTAGGCGCAAAGAATTTAAAGTGTGCCATCAAGTTCATGAGGGCTTTAATCACTAAGTTTTCACATAACAAAAGCTGAAAACAAGAATATACTTGGAATGGTGTAACACACCATGCATAGGAGTTTATAGTGGATACTTTGGAATAAATTGGTTTCTTGGGAGTTGGAAGCATGAGTAGAGCTTACTCATACAAGTGGAGGCTAGCAAAAGACTGGGAGCCACCGACTAAGAGAGCAATAATGGACATAATCATGCGGACCGACAAAACAATACTAATCAAAGCATAGAGTGGTACTACATGTCAAGGAATAAATGATCATAGAGGCTATGGTGACTTGTGATAGTCATAACATAGTGTGAGCATGTTCCAAGTCAACCCAAACAAAGCATCAAAGGAGAATACCACAGTACTATGCTTTTGTATGCTAAAACAACGCATGATTCTTTCAAGGCACATTAAGCAATCCTAATTGTTTGGAACAAGTCATGCTACAGCAATAATCACTCAGCATAAGGTCAACATCTATCATGACATGATAAAGTCTAAGCCACAATCAAAGCAAGCTCACTTTTGTACCACTATAAGCATAAAACTTTCTACTCTTTTCCAACACCATGCAACTTATTTGAAACAACTCACAAAGATAATAATCAATAAAGATCAGTGAGATTGTATCACAAATCCAGAAATAATAACTAAAAAGTTCTAAGCTGAAAGCACAAGAAAACTAAGGCTAAACATAGTGCTAGCAAAACTGAACACTCACAGAACAATAAGAAAGAAAACTAGAGTGTTCTAGGCAATAAAATAGAGTGTGCCTCTCTCCAAAAGAAGTGTGTTCTGATCAACCAACTTACTCAAGCAAACTAAGAAAACAAAAACCAAAAACAAAAACTAAGACGCTCCAAGAACAACACAACAGTGCATGAAACAATAAAAATAAAGTGTCTAGAAAGACCTGAGATTTTTATTGATGAAGAAGGGGATGCCTTGGGCATCCCCAAGCTTTGACGCTTGTACCTCTTGAATATTTATTGGGGTGACACGGGGTGGCATACCCAAGCTTGAGATTTTGTCCATTCTTCATCTCATTACATCATTCTCTCTCTAAACCTGAAAATTTTACTTCATACAAAACTTCACACAATCTTCATTAGCAACATTAGTGTATTCAAAAGATAATAGACCCTTGGGTTTATCTTTAGAACAGCAAAACTTTTCACTAAAAACACAAGCTACTGTAGAAACTCCTTCAAAAAGCTCAATTTCCCAAAAAGAACCCAAAAAGGAATCAATAAGAAGCAAATGCAAATAATGGCAGAAATCTGTCAAAACATACCAACAGGTAGAAACCGATTTTTTCGAAGACCTTCTGTTGCTCAAATAAAAAATTGTTGAACTAACAGAAGTTAGATAACATACTGGGGGATTTATTAGTAAAATATCAACTCAATCGGACTTACATAGATTCCTCACGAATGTTTATGGCGGAGCACAAAAATCTGTTTCGGGACAGTAACTCCCCAAATCTTACTTCCCTCTCATTAGAGGTTATTCTTAGCACAAAAAGAAAAAAAAGGATAAGGAGAGGCTATTACTGAAGTAGTACCTTCCAAGACTCAAGAAAACTTTTGGGTTATCTCCCAACAAGTACTTTTCTTTAACGCCTTTAAGTTAGGCTTGATAGTTTGAAAAGATGCTCACATAAGAAATATGAATTGAAGTAAAAGAGAGCATCAAGAAGCAAATTCAAAACAAATTTAAGTCTAACCCACTTCCTATGCATAGGAATATTGTAAATAAACAAGTCATGAAAGCACAAAGCAACAAGCATAGGAAAGAAAAACAAGTGCAACTTCAAATCTTTCAATATAAAGAGGGGAAACTTAATATTATTGAGATACATAAGACCATGTTTCCCTCTCTCATAATAAATTTCAGTAGAATCATGAATAAAATTAACAATATATCTATCACATAAAACATTCTTATCATGAGCCACATGCATAAAATAATTATTACTCTCCACATAAGCATAGTCATTCTTATTAATTGTAGTGGGAGCAAATTCAACCAAATAGCTATCACTAATATTCTCATCACCATAATCATCAAATATAGGAGGAATATTGTAATCACAATTAATTTTCTCCTCAATAGTAGGTGGACTTAAAATATCATATTCATCATTGTAATCATCATAAATTGGAGGTTTGGTATCATCATAAGCAATAGAATAGCTATCTTCCAAAGCTGGGGAACTAAAAACATGATTTTCATAAAAACTAGCTTCCCCAAGCTTAGACGTTTACATAGCATTAGCAATAATGGTGTTCAAAGAATTCATACTGATAAAATTGCTATTAGCATGCAAATAAAGCTCCATGGGTTTTTTAATTTTCTCTTCAAACACTTCATGTCCTAACTCAAGATAAATACTATAAAGCTCTCTATTTTTTTTGTTGTTTTCCATTAATCCTAACTAGTGAAAACAATAAACAAAAATACAAAATTGTTGAATCTAAAGGAAATAACTTCGAGCACTCACACCGGAGGATGTGAGTACCCTTTACCTTACCTTCCCGGCAACGGCGCTAGAAAATAGCTTGATGTCTACACACTTCTATTCTTGTAGATAGTAGTTGGGCCTCCAAGTGCAGAGGTTTGTAGAACAATAGCAAGTTTCCCTTAAGTGGATTACCCAAGGTTTATCGAACTCAGGGAGGAAGTGGTAAAAGGTATTCCCTCTCAAGCAACCATGCAATCAAGATACAAGAAGTCTCTTGTGTCCCCAACACACCCAATATACTTGTCAAGTGTATAGGTGCACTAGTTCGGCAAAGAGATAGTGAAATACAAGTGGTAACGGTTCCAGAAAACATCTTGATGGTGAGGTAAGGTAAAGGACCAAAACCTCCCTGGCAAACGGAACAAAGATGGAAGCAAGCAAACATGCAATAGATCTAGATGCAAATGGTGTTTCAATGCTTAGAAACAAGGCCTAGGGATCATACTTTCACTAGTGAACATGCTATCATATAAATATCCTCTCTTCATGATACTACTCTTAACTACTCTCCGGTTGGACACTCTAATCCATGGTAGGGCTATAACGGCACACCTCAAAGTTTGCCTTCCCCAATCTAGATAACCCCACACTGTCACCTTGAGCGCTAGATGGTTCCAACAAACACCACAATTTCATAGAGACATCTAACTCCAAATATAACTCATGAATATAGATGTAATATAGCTTAAGTGCCACACACGGCGTGCATGCTATCACTGTCACACACATGGGGAAAAACATATATCTATTAAAGCACGATGAGTGTTTATGTAGACTCTTGCCTAAGTGCCACCATGGCGTGCACGTTGTCACTTTCACACACATGGGGAGAGCAGAGATCTATTGAAGCACTTGAGTAGTAGAGTAGATCTACTTGATTACAAAGCTCATGACCACAGCATGATCACGCATATAGAGAGAGAGAGAGAGAGAAAGATGAACACATAGCTACCGGTAGATCCCTTAGCCTCGAGGAAGAACTACTCCCTCGTAATCATGGGAATTAGCAAAGGCGATGGAGATGGTGGTGGAGATGGCTCCAGAGGCACTTCCCCGTCCCGGCAGGGTGCCGGAACAGAGACTTTCTATCCCTCGAATCTCCCCTTCGGTGGCGGCGGCGCTACGGAACTTTTTCTGTAAGTATGATGGATGATTTAGGGTGTTCTCCCCGGGGGCTTCTTATATGCAAAGAGGTGAGGCTGGGAGGCGACCAGGGGGCCCACACCCTACCCAGGTGTGGGGTGGGCCCACCCGCGCATAGGGGGGTGTGGTGGCCCTGGTTTGCCTCTCCGTCTTCCCTCTGGACTTCGTGTCACCCACGGTAAAATATTGACTTTGGATTTTGTCCAGTCCAATTCCAAGAATATTGATTTTGTGCCTTTCTGGAACCAAAAATAGAAGAAAACATGCAACTGGCACTGTGGCAACTTGTTAATAGGTTAGTTCCAGAAAAGATATAAAAACACCTCAAAGTGTAGATAAAACAAATCAAATTAGATACTAAACAAGCATGGAGCATCAAAAATTATAGATACGTTTCCGACGTATCAGTTATCTCCGGTAAGATTAAGTATCCTGCTGATTTTCTAGTGCTTAATTCAGCAGCTAACAAAACTTGTCCTATCGTTTTTGGTAGACCTTTCTTTAACACTTGTGGGGCTATTATAGATTGTAAGAAGGACTTTTTTAAACTAAATTTGATGCAAATTCTTATGAGTTTAACTTTTCCAAATTTCCTAAAGCTCCTCGTGAAAATAGCTTGCCTAATGAAGATTTCAGGATGGAAAAACTTGCTTCTATTGATCTAGTTTATGACCTTAGACCTCTTTTTGATGACTATAAGTATGCTCATTCTAATGATAAAGTTGTTTCTAGTGACGGTTATATTGTCAACTTCATTCAAAGTGCTACTGAAAGTTATTATGAGAGAGGGAAACATAATTTTATGCATCTCAATAATGTTAAGTTTCCCCGTTTTATGTTGAAAGCTTTGAAGTTGCATTTGTTTTGTCTTCCTATGCTGGTGGATTTTTGTTTCAACAATTTGTTTTCTCATGATACTCCCATGCATAGGAAGTGGGTTAGACTCAAATGTGTTGGTTATTTTCTTCTTGATTCTCTCTTTCACTCCAAATATTTATCTCCTTTGTGAGCATCCATGGAAGTTTTAAGCCTAACTTAAAGGCATTAAAGAAAGTACTTGTTGGGAGATAACCCAAGAGTTTTTTAGAGTCTTGGAAGTTATTACTTTAGTAATAACCGCTCCTTATCCTTTTTGTTTTGGTTTTTGTGTCAAGTTCAACTACTTTTGAGAAGTAGAGGAGTTGTGAAAAGTGGCTGTCCTGGGACAGATTTTTATGCTGCATTGTAAAAATTCTTGAGGAAGCTCAGTACTTCGGATAGAGCTGTATTTTTCTGTGCTTGTTCTCCAGGTTGTTACCCAACTTTCATTAGTTCTGAACTTTTTGATTTGAGCAACATAAGGTTCTCTAAAAAATCAATCTTTACCTGCTGGTCCGTTTTGACAGATTTTTGCCGTCATTTGCATTTGCCTCTTACGAAGCCTTTGTTTTGATGGGTTTTCAGTTGAAATGTGAACCTAAGGGTTTATTGTTTTTGTTTACACTAATGTTGTCCAGTTTGTGTATTGCCTTGTGAAGAAAGGATTTTTTAGGAGAAGAAGGAAAGGAATCTGTAGAATTCGTATTTGAATAGGTAAAAGTGGTGAAAACAGAAGGTTCGTAAAAATCCAATCTTTTTATATTGTTGATGTTTTTAATACATAAGGAAGATTACGAGACGGAACAGAGGAGGAAACGGAGTCCGGGGTGGACAAACCCACCCCAGGCGCGGGCCTAGCCTAGCCGCGCCTGGAGGGGGTGTGCCACCCCCGAGCCCCGTCTCCGCCTCGTTTTCGTACCAGTACCTTCCTTATGCATTGAAACTTCGTAATATATAATTCCCCGGATCCCCCGAGGTTCGTGCATCGTGTTCTCGTCGTGTTTTCGTTTCGATCTGTTTTTGTCAGGAAATCTTCTCAAATTTAGAGCATCATGGTCTCCGCCAACGACAAAGTCAAGAAGACGGAGGAAGAAGATCTTCAAGACCCAAAAGAGGAGGAGATTTTTGTAGGGCATGAAGAAGACATAGAGGAGGACGATAATCCGGATACCCGTGCTACCGTCACAACCATTGGAGTGGTGGAAAACCCTATCAAGCTTAGGAGGACAACACAGATGTCTACAGGAGGGGGAACTCCGCGTCATATCCTCGCTCCACGGACACTTCCTCCTTGTACCACTCATTATAACCATGTAGGGAAGGAACATGCTAAGGAAGAAGAGTGGGGAAATAATAACAAGGACTGGAATTCTCGGTCCGACATGATCATGAACCACAATGAGAAAAACTCGGACCTAATTCGTACTCTTACCTTTGAGTTTGAGGATTTGAAGAAACTTATTGAAGAACTTATCAAGATAACACCACCACCACCGAAGGAGTAATTCATCATCAGGTTTGGCATCCCCTTAGATTGTTCCAAGATTGGGGGAGTGTCGCGGTATCACCACCATTATCTTTCATCTTTTACCTTTTTAGTGGATTCATATCTTTGGTAGAGAAGTTATCTTATAGGTTGGTTTGCATGTGGAAGTATATATCCTTTAGTTGGTTATCTATGTATCCCTTGGTGTGAGTGCCTTTATGGAATATTAATGAGAAGTCTCATATTTTACTTTTTGCACTTCTCATTTTAGATTGCAATCTCTATTATATGATGGATCTTGTTGATCTGTATTGGCATCACTTTGGGAGCATCAAGTAAATCTAAATTGGTTTTGGCAAACCGAGCTCTGGTCAGTAGCAACACTTTTTGAGGTTTGAAAGAAAAAGAGAAAAGGCTTACAGGTATTTTGTATCATTTATTTTCTTTCTTTATTGGCTCATAAGCTTAGTATTCTTTATTTAAGATCTTTTTTGTCTTCAAGGAAGATTGCATGTTTGGCTTTATTACTTGTATGTTTGCTTGTTTCCTTCAACTCTCTTGCTTTCTACCTAGCCTTGCTAGCCAGAAACCAGTTTTGAGAAGGCATACTTCTCATGTTTCCAATCCATTTGAACCAAACCTATGCCATTTGTGTCCACCATATCTACCTATTAGCATTATTGCTATTCCAAGCAAATTCTCAAGCTTCATCTATCTTTCGAATTAAGAAGTATTTTGTTATGTGAAAACTAGTTAGTAAAGCTCTCACGAACTTGATGGCACACCTTATTTTCTTGCCACCGATAGACTTGAACCATTATGTCATCGAAGTTGTATATGCTTACATCTACACGTTGGAATTATCATAACTATGCTGTCATGGGGAACGTTTTCAACATTGCACTTGTACTCTGTACACAGTTGATATCATGCTCTTTTGTTTGTGGATGTCACCGGTGTGAAATAAAAAGGGAGCTTGTAAGTCCATGGAGTATGTATTTTGTGTTAGAGAAACGCTTGGGCTGCTAGCCTAAGCCATGCCTAATCATGGTGGAAACTTGCAGCATCACCATAGTGAGCAATCTGTGAAGCGTCCTCAATAAAAAAGCTATGCATATAGTAAATAAAAAGATTGTTGAGATGCTCGCTGTCTGCTTGCCTTGTCATTTTGGTTATGGGAAAGCTCTTGTACCATGTACAAGGGGTACCCCGTTGGCGGTTCTCTATGATACGCATGTACTTACAATGACAAGAACTTACCGGTAACTGAAGTTGAGTAGCATGAGGAGTGGCCCTCATATTCAAGGGACATGAGATTGCCAACTTATATTTCCTCAAGCATATACTCCATCCTTGTTCACTTTAACCTTAATCATCACAACATGCCTATGATAGGGGCAATGAGGGCTCAAAGCTAGTAAGTACCATAATCTTTTGAAAGCTCTTTATGACTTGAAATCCCTGCTTCCCTCTATGAAGAGACCTTTCTCCCACTTCAAAGTTGAGTCAGTAAACCTACTTCCTCTCTATCCCCAGCAAGCATTTGAGTTGTTGTGTTTCAAGCATTCATATGGTGATTTATTAAATCATGTTCTTTATCTTCCTTGTTTGCACAAAACTCTTATCTATTGAGTATTACTTTGAAAGCCTTCATTGGAAAACCTTTTTGAGCAAAGAGTGCTCCTGTTTTGAAAACTTCTACAAAAATCTTTTTGTGAAACTGTTTGCCAGGTGTTCTCTGACCAAGAACAAAGTTTGCCAATTCCAATTATGATTTATCTTTATGCATCTCTATTGTGACTCTTGTACTTTCTGCAAGCTAAAGTTATATAATGGTGAGTTGCTTTCTTCTATGAGTTGTGCAATGGTAAGTGTGATACTTCTTATTCATATTCTTCTATTGACACTTCACTCCATAAACCTGTGGACATGTTTACTGAGCTTAGTTTTCGCTTGGGAACAAGAGAAGGTCTAAGCTTGGGGGAGTTGATACGCCCAATTTGCATCACCATTCTATATGATAATTTACCTCTATTCATTGATATATGTCTTATTATGAGGTATTATTTATGTCTTTCCATCTGTTTTTGCATGTTGGATGATTCTTGAAGGATGAACTGCCAGAGTCTGGATTCTGATGGAAAAAGAGGTGTTTTGATGCAATTTAGCGAAGATCAGAAAATACTAGAAAAATATGGGAAAATTATATTTTCCCAGAAGACAGAGGAAGCCAGAAGGGGAGGCGAAGAAGGGCCATAGGGGGCCCACACCCCCTAGGTGCGGGTCCCCCTAGGCCGCGCCTAGGGCAGGTGTGGCCCACCTGCTCGGCTCCTGACTCCGCCCTCTCGCCTATATATTCCTTATGGAACCCTAACACCAGGGGGCGACCACAGATAGATTTCCGCCGCCTCTATGGGGCGGAAAACACCGAGAGAGAAATATCTCTCCGACAGACATATTTCTGTCGGGGAAATTCCTTCCCGGAGAGGGGAGACCGTCGCCATCAACACCATCATCAAGATAGACTTCATCGGGATCATCATCCACACCATCATCTCCACCAGCACCATCATCATTACTCTATCCCGTTGTAACAATCATGTTGAATACTTGCTTAGTTCATTAGGGGAAACTTTCCCGGTGTTGATTACTATTGTAGTTGATGCTTGTGAGTGGAACCATTGGATTATTGTTTATGTTCAGATTGTTATCCATTATCATATCATCTTTCATCTTGATCCATATGATGACTTGTGAGTAGTTTGTTGTGTTCTTGAGGACATGGGAGAAGTCATGTTGTTAGTAGTGGATTTGTGTTGAGTTATTATTCAATGGTTTAATATTTAAGTTGTGGTGCTATTGTTCTAGTGGTGTCATGTGAACGTCGACTACATGATACTTCACCATTTATGGGCCTAGGGGAATGCATTGTGTATTTGGCTACTAATTGTGGGGTTGTCGGAGTGACAGAAACCTGAACCCCCGTTAGGACACCTTTCCACAAGAGAGCGTAGGATCTCAGAGTTTAAGGTTGTGGTTAGATTTATATCTTAATTACTTTCCTGTCGTTGCGGATGCTTGCATGGGTTTTAATCACAAGTATTCATTAGTCCAAGTAAGGTCGGTATGTTAGCACAGTTTCACCCACACAACACTTACAACACCAGAGAAGAGTACTCAACTATTTGAAGCGAAAGCACTTGACAGAATTACCATGTGTCCTCGAGAACGTTTGGTCCTTATAAGTATTTCCACCGTCTTGTCCTTTGATAAGAAAGGATTGGGCCACTTGCTCCGTTTGTTTGTTGTCTTTATTACTTGCTCTTTGTTTTATTGCCTTATCAGAAAACCACTAAAAATCTGTTTGCTAAGTATTCACAGGGATTTCCTGCTCCATACCACTGTTCAGAACCTTCTGCTCCTCGTTGGGATCGACACTCCTATTTATCGAAAGTACTGCGATACACCCCCTATACTTGTGGGTCATCACAAGGTTAAGGATGTGGAAGAATGGCAAGCCCCAACCACTCAAACCCAAGTTCGTGCATTTCTCGGATTAGCGGGGTATTACCGCAAGTTCGTAGAAGGATTATCGAGCATCGCAAGACCCATGACCCAATTGTTGAAGAAAGATAAGAAGTTTGAATGGACGGACAAATGTGAAGCAAGTTTTCAATAGCTCAAGAAGAGATTGATCTCAGCCCCAATATTGATTATGTCGGATATCACGAAGCCCTTTGATGTGTTTTGTGATGCATCCAAGATTGGTCTCTGGTGTGTGCTAATGCAAGAAGGCAAATTCATATCCTATTTATCCCGACAACTGAAACAACATGAGCAGAATTACCCTACCCATGACCTTGAACTAGCAGCTGTAGTTTTATCCTTGAAGGCATGGCGGCATTACCTCATGGGTAACCATTGTGAAATTTATTCGGATCACAAGAGTCTGAAATATATTTTCACCTAGAAGGAGCTGAATATGAGGCAAAGGAGATGGATAGAGATAATCAAGGACTATGATATTAACATTCACTATCACCCCGACAAAGCCAATGTGGTAGCAGATGCTCTTAGCAGATTGTTGTGTCGCTTTAACACCATGATTCTGAAGGAGCAACCAAGTTTGCACAAGGAGTTGGAAGATTTCAGAATGGAACTAGTTAGTGAAGGATTTTTGGTTAGCATAGAACTTAAACCCACTTTGATCAGTCAGATCAAGGAGGCGCGGAAATGAAATGCTAGTATCAATGGGATCAAACGTCGTATCGATATAGGGAAGGTACCCGGATTCACCGAAGATTAAGAAGGAGCTTTGTGGTACAATGGACGTATCTGTGTGACAGCAGATTCAGAGTTGAAGCAAGATATTTTGAAAGAAGCCCATGATACTCTTTATTCTATCCACCCTGGAGGAACCAAGATGTATCAGGATTTGAAGGAGCAATTTTGGTGGCATAAGATGAAGGGAGAAATCGGAAGCTACATAGCCAAGTGTGATATCTGTCAGAGAGTCAAGGCGGGACATCAGAGACCCGCTAGACTTTTGCAACCATTGCAGATTCCAGAATGGAAATGGGATTTAGTTGGAATGGATTTTATCATCGGTTTGCCTACATATAGTAGGGGAAATGACTCTATTTGGGTCATAGTTGATAGACTGTCCAAAGTCTCTCATTTCTTACCTGTCAAGGCCACTTACTAGAGTTCAAATCTAGCAGAGTTGGACATTGCTAGGATAGTTAGTTTGCATGGAGTCCCCAAGAACATTGTGTCAGATCGAGGAACTCAGTTTACCTCAAGATTTTGGAAGAAAGTCCAAGAAGGATTAGGAAGCAGACTGGATTTTAGCATAGCTTATCACCCTTAGACTGGTGGACAAACGTAGCGAATAAATCAGATACTCGAGGATATGTTGAGAGCTTGTGTGTTGGAATATGGATCTAAATGGGAAGACTGTCTGCCTTACGCAGAATTATCATACAACAACAGTTACCAAGCTAGTTTGCAAATGACCATTTGAGTTCATGTATGGAAGAAAGTGTCGTACCCCTCTGAATTGGTCGGAAGTAGGAGAGAGTCAGATTTTCGGACCCGACATCCTACGAGAAGCCGAAAAGAAAGTTCACAAGATCCATGAGCACCTCAAGACCTCCCAATCCAGACAGAAGAGTTATGCCGACAAGAGACGTCGAGACCTAGCCTTCAATATCGAATATTTTGTGTATATCAAAGTATCACCCTTGAAAGGAATGCAACGTTTCCAACTCAAAGGAAAGCTTGCCCCCAGATATATCGGACCCTTCAAGATTTTGAATCGCCAAGGAGAAGTATCATATCAATTAGAACTGCCATAGGAGATGTCGGCCGTGCATAATGTGTTTCATATCTCGTTACTTCGCAAATGCCTAGAAGTCCTGGAGAAGACCGAAGTTTTCAAGAATATTGATCACAGAACCATAGAGATCAACGAGGACCTTAGATATCCTAAAGTACCCATTCGTATTTTGGAAGAAGCCTTCAGAACCACCAGGACCAGGAGTATCAAGTTTCTCAAGATCCAGTGGAGTAACCACACTGAAGAAGAAGCTACCTAGGAGCGAGAAGACTACATTAGGACTGAGTTTCCAGATCCCTTTAAATCCTAGTTTTCTTTTTCTCAAATCTCAGGACGAGATTTTGTTTAAGGGGGGAAGGTTTATAACATCCCAAAAATATTAATCAAGATTATCAAGTTCTAATCACCCAAGTTTGGGGGTAACAAAAACTTTTGTTATTAAAATCAATATGAATGCATGTGTGTGTGATGAATGCATGAATGCTTGTAATGACTTGTTTGATTGCTATGAATGGAAAGGATTGGTTTAAATATGAAATCAACATCATCTAAATCATTTCCAAGCAGAATCAAATCAAGAGAAATTCAAATATAAACACTATGAGCAAATGGTCATTTTGGCCAAAGTTAACCACTAGACCACTTTGAGTGTTACTAGTCCAAGTTTTCTAACAGAAACAAATCGAATTCTTTTCACCCCTTGCTATAACAAGTATAAGTGAACCCAAGCCCACTTTGCAAAGCACCAGAAACAGATTTCAAATCTATTCAAATGACAATTCAAAACTGAATCAAGTGTAGGTACTAAGATCACCATTTCTCAAAAACCACTCAAACCAGTTCACCTTGACAAACCCAAGCAACCATATACTACCAAGTATGAGACCAGTACACTCACCAAAATTCATACAAAAATTCCAAACTAAATTTCTTTTGGCCATTTTGTCAAACACTTGGTGAGCACAGTAAATCCTGCCTAACTATCACTGTTTTTTATCAATGCTTTGTTCCCTCTTTGCACCCAAATCTCTCCCCTTGTCTCCCCTAGTGGCCACACGACATTGACACAAGCTAGCAAGCTACCCTTGCACCAGTGCTGAGCCAACCCGAGCCCCCCTTGCCAGCCGACCATGGATAGCTAGCAGGAGGCAACGTCGCGCCCGTTCACCATGTCCAGGAGGCAGCTGACCGTCCACCGCTGTAACATCCCAGCATTTAGGAACCAATGAAGGGTAGATTTAGGAATCTGTGCAATTGCATGCATTATCTGTAAAATTTGGGTAAATTTTTCGCCAAATAAAAACTTAAAGTGATCAAAGTTTCTTTCACTCTTTAAGTTTAAGAATATCCTTGGAGAATGATCGTTATAAACTTTGACATGATCTTTATGGATTAGTGTGTTTTGGGGAAAGGAATTTGAATTCAAACTTGAGAGCTGGATTTATATTTTAAAAGATTGAGATAATGTTTGATTAATATTATTTAATTAAGATAGTGATCTTAAGCATGAAATTTTTAGACACCAAGCAGAAGATCCTTTCATTGCTGAAGAAACTCGGAAGATATCCCAAGGGCAAACATCAGTTTTTCACCTAGGAGATTATGAATCTTTGTGGTTCTAAGATCTTCTTTGTGTTCCAGATGTGACTGAGATTCATGAAGTCATACTCCGAGAAGCTCATGAAACACCATATTCTATACATCCAGGAAGTACTAAGATGTATATGGATCTGAAAGAATTATTCTAGTGGAATAACATGAAAAGGGACATTGCAAAATATGTGTCAGAATGCCATACTTGCCAAAGGGTGAAGATTGAACATCAAAGTCCAGCAGGACCATTGCAACCTTTGGAAATTCCCGAATGGAAATGGGAGGAAAGTGGTATGGACTTCATCACAGGATTGCCCATGACACCTAAACGGAAGGATATGATATGGGTAATTGTTGATAGACTCACTAAAAGTGCACATTTTATCTCGGTAAATCAGAGGGATAATGCCGAGAAGTAAGCACGGAGTGCCCAAGAAGATTGTAACTGATAGGGGATCAGTGTTTACTTCAGCATTTTGGAAGCAATTACATGAAGCACTTGGTTCAAAGTTAGATTTTAGCACAGCTTATCATCCAGAGACACGGGGTCAAACGGAAAGAACCAATCAAATACTGGAAGACATGTTAAGGCTTGTGCATTAGATTTTGGAGGTTCGTGGGGAGATCATCTACCGTTGGCAGAATTTTCCTACAATAACAGCTATCAGAGTAGTCTGAAGGCAGCTCCATATCAGATTCTGTATGGAAAGAAATGTAGATCACCAATATCTTGGTATGATCCTAGAAGTAGCAAAGAATTTGCGCCAGACTATATCAAGGAAAAACAAGATATCATTGATAAAATCAAGGATAGATTGAAAATAGCTCAAAGTAGGTAGAAAAGTTATGCTGATCAAAGTCGAAGATCATGGCATCCTGAAGTGGGAGACATGGTATATTTGAAAGTAAGTCCAATGAAAGGAGTTTAAAGGTTCGGAATAAATGAAAATTGAGTCCAATATATATAGGGCCATTCAAAATACTGAGTTAGAACAGGACTATAGCTTATGCTTTAGAGTTACCCGCAAGATTGGCTCAAGTTCATAATGTTTTCCATGTGTCACAACTACGGAAATGTCTTAAAGTTCCTGATGATGCAATAACACATCAAGCGATAGAATTACAAGAAGACTTGACCTATGCTGAAAAACCCTGTAAAATTTTGGAAGAAAACTGGAAAAGGTTGAGGAACAGGGCAATCAAGTACTGCAAGGTACAGTGGGAACATCATCCCGAAAGAGAATCCACCTGGGAGAAAGAAGATGATTTAAGAAAATCCCGTCTAGAACTATTTAGGTACACTTCAACAAACTTCGGGACGAAGTTTAATTTAATGGGGGAAGTCTGTAACATCCCAGCATTTAGGAACCAACAAAGGGTAGATTTAGGAATCTATGCAATTGCATGCATTCATCTGTAAAAATGTGGGTAATTTTTTTGCCACATAAAAACTTAAAGTGATCAAATTTTGTAATGTGAAAAATAAATAAACAAAATAAATAATTGTTGAAATTTAGGGTGAAAAGAAACTTTTGTTTCTAAATGGAAACTTAAAAATCCCATCATGAACAAACTTGAGTAAAGTTTGAATCCAACTAATTTCAAATCAAGTGAAATGCATTCTTCATAATGGCATCTGGAAATTTAAACACTTGAGAAATAAACCAACACCCTCAAACCCTAATAGAATAAAATCATTTCCAAGTTATCTCCAAGATCATGGATTGGATCCATATAAAATTTGTCAACAAATATTTATAAATGATCAAGAATGACAAATAGAAATATTATAAGACCATACAAATTGGTTTCACTTAATTTGGAGCCATAGATGAAATCTTATGAATTTAATAAGATAAGGAAATTGAATTTCCAAAGCCAATAAAACACCTATCTAAAATCCATACCAATTTGTGATCAAATTAATCCTAAATATATTTAAAAGGATAAATAAATATCAATTAAGATTTTACAAATTGGAATCACCAAGTTTGGACTTATAAATAAAAAGATATGGGTTTATAAGATAAATATAGAAATATTAAATGAGAAATATTTAAAGGCCAAATTAAATCTTGACCTAATCCATAAGCAAATGGAATAAATATAATCCAAATCCAAATAAAATAATGGATAAAGAATTTTCAAATTAAATAAAATGGCATTAACCAAATTCCATTTCCATTTGAATAAAGACAAAATCCCTATTAGAAATGATTAATTATATCATGGGAAAATAATATTTGGAATTTACCCAAGTGGAATAAAATTTGTTTAATTAACTTAAATAAGATCAAAGAAATCTTCCAAATAAAATTTATGGAATTTAAACTATATTTAATTTCATTGGAATAAAGACAAATACCCAATTTTAAATGATTAATAAATCATATTAAAAAAAACATTCCAAATAATTCAAGGTGAATTATTTGACACCCAAATAAACAAATAAAACCTACTAAAAAGATTTGGAAAGATTTAGATTCAAATGGAGTTTGAAAACATTATTAAATCTTATTTGAATAAATGCAAGGGCCTATTTTAAATAATTAAAAGACCCTAAAAAGAATAAAAGAAATATTCTAAATTTGACTTTAAAATGTATTAGTAAACAGTATTGGAATATACACAAAGTTTGGTAGAAAATTGAATTCAAATTGTTGTTTGAAATAATCAAACAAAATCAAAATAGAATATTAGAATTGGAAAAAGAAAAGAGAAACAGAACAGAAAAAAAAGTGAGCAAAGCCAGCCCAACCCAGCTAGCCCACTAAGCCCAGCAGCCCACCTCTCTCCTCTCCCCGAAGCGTTTCTTTTTGACCGCAGACCAGACCCACTCAGCCGCTGACCTCTGGCCCCCATCTCCCCTCTCCCTCTCTCGCTGACGCCAGGCCCCACCGCCACGCAAGCTTCGTCCTCACCCGCGGTGACCACGCCCCCAACCCTCCTCGCTGTTTCTAGCCGTTGAAGACGACATCAATACGCGTTACTACCTCCATTAATCCTCCCCCTGACCTTGCACACTTAAGCGTCCGTTCCCCCTCTAACTTTTCCCCTAGTCCTCACAGCATCGGAGCCCCTAGGCTGCCTGTATTGCTTGCGACATCACCTCTATCTCCGACGGCATTCCCGGCCGATTCCGGTGAACCTAGCCACCTACTTGCCTCCCAGACTCCACGGGAACACTCCCCATCTTCTGGCGAACCTCTCCATAGCGCCAGCTCGCCCGAGCGTGCTTTGCATCGTCGACAACGTCTCCAACAGAACATCACCACCGTCTGCTCCTTCTCCGGTGACTTCCCTGGTAACATTCTGACTGCCCCTCGTCCTTCCGATGATACGCCTATGACCAGTGACCCCTTCCACAACTAACGCCGCTGTTTTCGTGTCCTAGCCCGCATCATAGCGTCGCCTCCGTCTTCAATAGTAAGCAACCGCTGTCTGTCTCTTCTCCGGTGAGCAATCCACGTCACCACCGTGCGCCCCTCGACGAGTTACTACCACGTTGAGCATCAACAAGCTCTTGCGGTTCTGGTAAACCCCTCCCCTTATTCCCTTTCTTCCTGTAGTCGCCGTGACGCTGTAGCCAGAGTGCGCGCCGCCACTCGCCGCCGCCAGCGCCGCCAACTGATGGTCAATCGCTGTGAGCCGTAGGATATAGATCCAGTGACTACGATAGAAACTAAGCGAAGAGGTATCCTGCGATCTGTGTCGTGCGATTAAGTTAGATCCTGCGGCCAGACCTGATCGATCCACGCGAACCGTTTTTGCCCAATAGGAATCATCCACATGGCCAGCCTTTTGTTTTAAAAACAGAAACTATTCTATTAGATACTCCAACTTGCAAAATTCATAACTTTCAAACCACACGTCCAAATTTTACAAACTTTATAGCAATGGAATCAGCAAGAAAAGTAATTTCCAACCATGCCCTTTGTTTAGTAAATTGCTTCTGGTAAAATGGTTGTTTTTGTAGAAACTTGTGTAGGCATAATTTGAATATAAAATTCATTCTAAAATTATTTTTGTGATAAAATATTTGGCAAATGGATTGTTTTGAACCTACTGACCATAGAAACCAACTTTTGGTTTTAAAAACTTATTTTGAGATGCTAAGGAATAAATCTTTGAATAAAAGCATTTCTAGCCAAATAAAAATGTTGATTATGGTTTAAAAATGATTTTGGAGAAAAACCTTTGGGAAATGTTTTGATTTAAACTCTTTGACCCCAAACACCAAGTTTTAGAATTAAAAATGTATTTGGCGAACCCTATAAATTTTATTACTTTGCTAAAGGCAATTTCAACCACATAAAATATTGATTTGGTTTAAAAATGGCTTATAAGTAAAATCTTTTGCAAATGGTTTTGCCACTTTTATAAAATGATCAATAGGTGTTTTAGAATGCTTATAACCTATTAGAAACCACTTTTCCAAATAAAAAATTATTTGGCATGCTTGCATGCATTGCTTTGTTTCTATTATTTTATGTGATGTTTGCTTGAATGGTAGATTGAAATTGTGCCTTGCTTGATTGAATTGTAGTGGAATTTGAAGAGTGTGACCATTGCAAGATCAAGGAATGAAATTATATTCTCTACCAAAAAGGCAAGTGATGCTCCATACTTTTGTCCTATTATTTTCACTATGCATTAGTGATATTTCTAAAGTAGGAATTGCATGGAATTTTTGCTAAGTATAAACTATGCCATGGAAAATCCTAGTAGATGAAACCTTAGTAGAATTTTCCTAAGTTAAGATTCCTACTACTATCATGCTTAGCTTAGCTAGTAGAAAACAAGGGTGGATTATATTCATGTTGTGGAATATTTCTAAGTCAAGGACTTGTGTTTTGTTTAATAAAACAACTAAGTGAATGAAACACCTGGGTGGAATGGAAGGATTGGTTTGTGTTGAGTGGTTACTCAGGGCCCATTTCAATGGACTACCCTGGTGTATCACACTTGTGGAATGCCACCCAGGAACAAAGAGATTTGAGATGTCAAATGTTGAGAAGCTTCAAGTGCAGCCACTTGGCATTATGGGCTCTACCTGGATCATATAGGTTGCAATAACTTAGCCAAATGGACAGTTGGTGGTAGGGGATTGATAGGTTGGAGCGCGTCCATTCTGGTCTAAGGGAAGGCTTCTGAAAGATCTTGTCTTGGTGAAACCAAGTCTTGTGGGGAAAGTGCACCACCTCTGTAGAGTGTAAAATCTAAGTACTTAGCCATGTCCCTGGCAAAGGACAATTTGAGCATCAAGACATGGAAGCTATCAAGAATCTCCTCATCCCAATTTCTAAGTTAAAAATTATGTGGTTAAACAAGGGTTGAAGGATCACCAATTTCTATTGGGAGATGCCTTGGGCGATTTTTGTCAAGCAAAAAACTTAGTGTTTTCAAATGATAAGGAAAATCTATTTTGAGCAAAGCAAGCCTAAGCTCCACTTAGCCAAATGCATATAGGTGATAGACTCCACTATACTATCATAGTATCACTTGCCAATACAATTCAAATGTATTGACCCTTGTGGCTGTAACTTATTATGGTGCAGGTTTGTTTAATGTTAGTGAAGTTTATTGATTAGGATTACAAGTCTACAACCAACATCACTGCCTGTGGCACTTTGAAGATGAAGGACCCCATGCTATTGTTATATTCTGCTGCATTGTAATGAGATAGCCAAATGAGCTATGTAAGATGTAATAAATTATTTTATTCCTGGTTATAAAGTTGTATGATGACCTTTGTTTCTTGATATTACATCTTAACTGTGGATGCTAGCTATTGATCCAGGGACTAGCATTGTAAACACAGGTATCTCTACCTTATTAAAGGTTGGGACCTCTACATTCACTCTTTAAGTTTAGGAATAGCCTTGGAGAATGATCGTTATAAACTTTGACATGATCTTTATAGATTCGTGTGTTTTGGGGAAAGGAATTTGAATTCAAACTTGAGAGCTGGATTTATATTTTAAAAGATTAAGATTATGTTTGAGTAATATTATTTAATCAAGAAATAATATATAGTAACTCAAACTTTAAATAATATAATACAATCAAGAAAATGAATATTTATTCCATATCTTTATTCAATAAATAAGTTACAAAATGTAACTTATGAAATTAATCAAGAATCTTTACAATGGTAAATTATAAAAGGTGAAATATTTACATATTGAGAAATATTACAATCTTTCTTACAAAAGAATAAAATAAAGATTACAAAAGAATAAAATAAAGATTATAAATAAACTATTTTATCTAAAAGTACACATATTCTAATATTGAATCTTCAAGTCCTGTACCTGCAAAACAAAGAACAAACAAAAAGAAAGAAAATGAAGGTTAAGCTATTTTTACTCTCATTAGTGACAGTGAGATGCACTGTTCCACTTTACATCATTGAGTAAATCTTTATGGGCAAGTTTCACCAATATGAAAGAATTAAATCTTTCATAATTAATAAGCCATAAGTCAAAAGATTCCAATCAGTAAGAGGGGCAAGTTTTAGCAGGCAGATAAATGTAATCAGATAAAAAGGTTGATCATCTCCCTGAGCATATCCACAAGGGTGCAACAGACACACAAGCAGCTTACCCACCTAAATGCATGGTGTGTGCTGTCAAACACAGACACAACTGCCTCACAAGCAAAACAGCTCAACACATCCGTGGGCAAGCACCACAGCACCATTTCCTTGCACATATACATCAAGCATCAGCAGTCTAGCCACAACAAACCAAACCAAACCAACCACACACCAGATCATACCAGTACTCACCAATATGGTGACATAAGGAGGAGGTGGATCAGGTGGATAGCAAGGACAAGGCCAAGCTAACAGGAACCAGAAGTTGGATAGCAAGATCAAGGACAAGTTCCAGGAGCTGGAAGTAGCAGGAGCAGCATCAGGAGAAGAACCAGATCAGGCCAGCAACACAACCAGCAAGATCAAGCCACAAGATCAACAAGTTACAACCCCAACAACTTAACTGTTGGGGTGAGTAGTATAAAACCATCACATGATCTATCTATCTAAGTTAGATAAGAATTCATGTGTTGTCTTATATTAAACCTCTCAGAAAGCACCCAAGTGGGGTGAATCCATCATAGAGGATTTTGAATACTAAAGTCATAGCCATAAGAAAACCATACAGGTAAATCTAGGATCTCAGACGAGCATCACTGATCCTGGATATAAAGGCCAAATTTTATAATCCAATATAATCATAGTCAAGATTATGACATCTAGGCACATCTCTTAAAAGAGTAGCACCCCAGAATCCATAAATCTTATGGATCCATGCAAAACCATTAGCACACCAATCATTTTATCAAAGGGATTCCATAATAAGTAACTGGTATCACTACCAGAACAGATCTATGAGGAACAGCAACATAGGAATCTAGTTCCTAAGCCTCAGACCAACATCATAGGCACTGGTGTCTAAAGAAAGAAGTTTTCAACTTATCTTTGGCATTAATCTAATCTTAAGCATTAACAAAATCAAGCCAAGTAGTAGAACCTAGACTTGTGTGCCATTTCAAGATGGTGTCACAAGAGCAGATTCTAAACCAAGCAGATTAAGTATCTAGCTTTCATAGATAAACTGACAAGCAACTAATCATCTTTTCCTGGTATCAATCACTAGGAATTATTTCCAAGCTTATGTATACAGAACACCACTGTAAGAAACTAATTAACCTCAATCTGTATATGAATCCATAATCCAAAAATTACAGATATGGTGAATAAATCACTCACAACATCACTATCAATAACCAAATCATGATATTAGTGAACTTCCAAATCACTGGAATTCACAAGTAATGATTCCACAAAAGCATTATCATTTGAATCATATCAAATTAGCACTGGAATTAGTCTGGTAAGCCACTAGCATCACCAAAGCCCAATTATAAACCATAATCCACATCAAACAACCATTCACCATCCTCAATGACCATTACTACTAATAT
Organism: Avena sativa; assembly: GCA_916181665.1. NCBI lineage: Eukaryota > Viridiplantae > Streptophyta > Magnoliopsida > Poales > Poaceae > Avena > Avena sativa. Next base: position 441,769,425 of record OV702283.1, read on the forward strand.
CAATTCATCATATATAACCACAACAGAGGGATGAACCCTAATCTAGACATGAACCCTAATCAGGGGTAGCCACTAGAGACACGAGATAGGGTGGCGTAGTATAGAGAGATGAGAGGTAAGAAAGTACAACTTACTGGAGATTGTAGCTGCGGCCGAAAAGAGGAATTAGAGGGTTCGACGAACACGCACTACTAGTAAAATGGCTATAGGTAATCAGCAAATCCGTGGCTCACATGGTTGAAGTGCCCCACGGCTAAAACAGGCGTGGCTCACCTATGGGCAGTGCCCTACTAGTAACTAGAACAACCGTGGCGCACATGACCATAGTGCGCCACAGATATGTGTGGGCCAGGGCCCTGTTGGCCGCATGCCAGACATCCGTAGCGCACATAGGGTAGGTGCGCTACGGTTGTTAGTGTCAACCGTGGTGCACCTGGAGGGGGTGCGCTACGCCTAAGCGCATGCCCCTCTCTGCTGTGAAACGGCCAGACACATCCGTGGCGCACTATGGCATGTGCGCCACGGATGTATAAACTTAGTAGTAGGGCACCTTGCCCTAGTGCCCTACGCCTAACTATCCTGCACCAACTCCAGCCCCCCCCCCCCCCCCCCCCCCCCGTGGATCGCCTTTTTAGGCTTTGCAAAAAATAAAATAAAATGATAAACACTTCAAAAAATTAAATCCTTTCATATTTAGGTAGGTAATGTGGTATAGCTTCTATTAAAATTAACAAACATGAGTTTCGACTTTATTTGCAAAAAAAGTCATGCCACGGTAAAAAGGCCGTAACTTTTGCATACGATATCGAAAAAATCGTATAATATACCAAAATGACGAGAACGAGATTTCGCATATGCTCGCAACCACCTCTGGTCATTTAGCGATTTTTTAGATTTTCAAAATTCGAAAAGAGTACAAAGTTACGGTCAAAAGACCGTTTTTTCCTGCAGAAAAAAAATAGAGGGCAACTTACCCTTAGCGCACCACCACCTAGTGCGCCACGGATAAGCTTGGGCGGGATTCAAATTTGAATCACCACCCCGCCCACCTACCCCTCAACTTTCCCTCCCCCTTTTCCTTCTCCTTCTTCCTTCTCCTTCTCCTTCTCCTCCTTCCCATTTTTCCCCTTCACCTATCTCTGGCCTCCTTGCTCCGGCGTCCTTGCTTTGGCCTCTTCCTCTCCTTCAAGTGACGGTGGAACGACGACGGCCTTCTCCTCCTCCTCGCAGCGACGACGACCTCCTCCTCCTCGCAGCGACGACTAGCGACGGCGGCCTCCTCCTCCTCCTCCTCGCAGCGACGATAGGCGACGGCGGCCTCCTCCTCCTCGCAGCGATGACAGGCGACGGCGGCCTCCTTCTCCTCACCTACCTCCCTTCCTCCCTCTCTTCTTCTCTTCCTCCCTCTTGTCATACCTCCCCTTCTCCCACCATCTACTGCCTCGATGCCGGCAAGGACTACCATGGGCACGGCCTCCCGCACCTCCCTGCGGTGGTAGGTCGTGGCCACGACCATGCTCCAGCGAGGCGAGGCGGCACGACGGCGGCGCACGGACCCGATTGCTTTTGCAATTCAAAAGGAGGGTGTTTTTTGCATTTTTTTTGTTTTTTGAAAAACACATCCGTGGCGCACGCTGTACCCCTAGCCGTGGCGCAACTGGTAGTGCGCCATGCCTATCTCGACACAACCATGGCGCACCATGAAGTGCGCCACGGCTACGAGATAGCCGTAGCGCGAGGCCCGTGGCGCACTGCTAGTGCGCCACGGAAGGCCTTTTCAGGTGCGCCACGAATAGGCGTTTTCCTAGTAGTGACGGCGGCACGGGGAGCACCCAAGGGGCGCTGCAACCTGCACCGAGCCGAAGCAGTGACCACAGCAACGCTAGAGGGTGAGCAGCACCACCACAGCACCATGGATGCAGAGGTGGCGGCAGCACCAACACCACCCCAAAACCTAGGTTTCGGGACGGAGCCGGCCTGGCCACCAAAGAGCCCCAAATCCAAATCAAAATGGACAGGATGAATAAGCGAGATTAGCAACCACGCCATGCACCACGGTAGCGGCCGAAGAGGACCACGGCGGCGTGAATCGCCCGGCGGTGGTATCGGCGACCACGGGGTCGAGGAAGGAGAGAGGGGAACAAGAGAGAAGGACAGGGGAGAGAGGGTAGAGAGGGCCAACCCTTCGGGGAGCCTTTTTGGTTCTGACCACTTGGGCCAAAACGTCCCAATAAGCCCAACCAAGCCAGCCCAAAAATCTAAAGAAAGTTTTAATAATTAAGAAAAGACCAAAATACCCCTGAACTTAAATAAATTCTAGAAAATAAAATAAAAATCTAAAAATTATAAATCAAATATTGTTGGATTCACAATAATCCAATCTATTTAAATGAATTAATAAATAAATTTTTATGCATATAATATTTATCAAGAATTTTATAATATATGTATTACTTATGGAATTTTATAAAATTAAAGAAAGAAGATAAAAATAAATAAAAATCATTTTTATTATATATTGATATTGTAGTATTTTATAAAAATACTAAATAAATGTTTTATCTCATAAAAAGAAATTCTTGTATTCACATGATAATTCTTAAAAGAATTATTAAATAAATAAAAATCAAAAAAATAAAATAAAATAAAAAATACAATGTTCAATAAATATTAATAATTAATATTTATAAATCCTTTACTACTTAAAGGAATTTTTGTAACTAAAATAATGGGTAGAACAAAAAAATAATGCATTACATTACTTTGCATAATCATTTTTTGCTTCTTTAAATATTGTCCTTACCGGGCAATAATGATGTTTTGTAGACATAGAAGCTCAAGGTCCAGTGCAAGCATCCGACTTCACTACCTTGCAATCACAAGGCAAGTTCATCACTTGCTCATGTCCTTTGAAGAGTCTTTATCAAAGTATTTGCAAATTGTGTGTTATCATTTATATTCTAGAAAAAGAAAATATTATTTTCTCAAACAAATAAATTGTTGGTATCATCCTAAGTGATTATACAATGAAGCAATAGAACTTAGGTTTCTATTTGCAACAATAATGATCAATTAGGGATTTAATAACCCATGACATCAGTGATTCTTGCGCCGTATATTACGCGTTAACCATGAGATTTGGAATGGGACGGAGAAGTTAGTTGTATCCTTTTCCTTTCGTATGGAGGCCAGACTACCTTAACGTGACGTTGTGATTCCTTGTGCGGATCCAACATATTGGTGGGCACCCTTAGGCCCCACATTTTTGGTGTCTATATTATCTATGAGTGGCTACCGGGGGTTTAGCCGGACCTTTAAGGTACTTACCTGGGCATCACCAGCTCATAGAGTCTTCGGGAACTCATCAGGGTTTTAGCCTTCCCGAAAGGGGGCTTAACGGAGGTGAGCCAGCCCTGAAGGATCGTGTAGACATATGGGGTCGGGGAGAGGGCAGTGATTGGCTTGGATCATCTACTAGGCCCCACATCATGGAATTGTGGACGGGAAAGTACGCCCGGTTGTGCAACAAAGAAGTTGATCTCTCATGGGTAAAGTAACGCACCTCTGCAGAGTGTAAGAACTGTAAATTTTTTACTTCCTATTCCGGGAAGGAGCTACGAACGTGGCAGGAAAGGAACTCCATGAAAGTTCTAGTCAACCTGTGAAGGCTGATGGTCATAGATTTTCATAATAAAATCAATCTTTGAAGAAAGATTTACAAAAACTGCATAGTACCAAGGACTAATAGTCCGAGGTGGTAGATAGAGCATCAAACTTCCCACCTTTCATATAATGGACTTGCTGGGTAACGCTGTTACTCATCCTTTCCTTTGATCCCTTGCTTAGACTCTAAGGATTCCGAAGATACTCCAATGTATGCAACTGAGAGCCAAGAGGAGGTCTTCTATGAAGAGCCCAATATGTATGGAGTCGTAGAAGGGGAGGACTACGATATCGTCTACGGAGGAGAGTACCAAGAGTCAGAATAATTACTATAGTTCTAGGATCCAATTGAGCCGAGCAACAAGAACAATATATAGCAAATAAGTTGTTGAGCTCAGTTTGGAGTGCAAGTTTTCACTTTGAAACTTCCGCTGAAACACTTATATATTGGTTTGTAAGTTGAATCTTTTGGAAGTCTAGAACTTCTGGCATTGTATAATAATAAGGTGTGTATGTTTGTAATATGGACCCGCAATGTTTCTGTTGTACCACTCTGAGGGATGTGATATTTACGGAACGGTGTTCTGTGGATGTCATGTCAACGACTATAGTGTACTACACATGCAGTGGTATGCTGGGTCACCGCAGTTGGTATCAGAGCAAATTGCTTTGACCTTAGGTTGGAAACCTAGTAAAGGGTATTACCTATAGGAGTGTGTAGCAACGATAAAGAATTCTCTAAAAGAAATATAATGGGTATTCAAATGAGAATATTCCGTTATATGTTTTAGTGCGATAATTCTTTGTTATGATGCAATATTTTATTATTTAATAATAAAAATTTATTTTTGACATACAGAGTTATGGCACCAAAGTTTCCAAAACAGACTTTGGTAAGGAAAGAGGAGACTCTCGATGATTACCAAGGATCATTCACGGACCAACTTCGTCAACTCTTAAAGATTTTTAGTTGTCCAACTAGAATTCCAGTGAATACCATAACCTATTATGATGGTAGGATGTTATCCAAGTATCGTGTGAGTATCCAACTCCCAGAGGAGCTTGGATTATATCACGATCTACCTATAGGTGAAGGTAGGAGTCACTTAGCAGCACATCAGGTTGTTTTGTGGAGGCGATAACTAATATCCGGGAGCATAAAGCCCAAGAGTTAGAAGGTAGCACATTTTCTATGATTCCTCGTGATTCTATAGACTCGGATCTTGTACCAGATCATCTTACTTTGGTTAAGAAGCATCCTAAGTTAGCTTCAAAGTTTATCGATAGATACCGAACAATCGTTGCGTCTTTTTATAAGACACATCAAGTTATTGTCGAAGATAAAAATGACATGTTAGAGGATCTAATAGATCCAGAACGAAGGAAGCAGTTAGCATTCTAGTTGGAGAAGGAAGCAAGTAGTAGTAAAAAACCCAACTTTAAGGATATACCTATAGATCCTGAATCTTTTACACCATATCCTTATTCACCAAGGCCTGAACCTGCATATGAACCTACTTTAGATATGAGGTATGCAGTACCACAGGGTTCAGAGGAGGGTTCTGATTCAGAACTTCCTATTGAGGATTCTGATGGTTGGAGAATGGGATCATCCGAAGGATCCCAGGGACACCAAATGTCCATAGATGGTTCTGACAGAAATGTTGGACAACCAAGTTGGATGGGTGCAAGAATTAACCCTAGTAACAGTAGTAGAAATACCATGTTCATAGATAATCAGGATGAAGAAGAAGATCCTGAGGAGAGAGTGTTCGAATCATCAACACCTTCTCAAAACCCAGGGAATATACATTATCTGGTGTTTAACTATCTTGCCCAACAGAGCACCTAGGGAGCAGCAGGATCTGCGTATTCTGTTGTCGACTCAAGGAATGAAGCTCAGGAGATGCAAGTGGGTGATAATGTTGAACATGTTTCTAAAGACTTTTCAACTGAGCTGGAGGGAGTCAATGCGCTCAGGTTGAGTAATGACTCAAGCCCTGACACTTTAGATATTGAGTATGTTCCTTTTGGAAGGCCATTTGTTCCACAAACTGTGCGACGAACGTCACGTCATCACGGTTGGACTGCAGGCATGTTGATGAGCATCGTGGATACTAGAAGCAGGCAGTTTATTAGGAAGTATCGTGTATCGCGTATTGTAATGTGAGGAAATGATGTAGATAGATAAATAAAGGAGTGTGCTAAGTTGTTATTGTACCCATACGGTACAAGTATGGTGACTCTGTATTTTGTTATGAGGCTTGTAATGTATAATATGTGAAATGCATATTTGGATTTTATTTGGATTTTCATTGTGTGACTAGTTCTGTGCGTAAAGTTGAGCTCAGAACACATGTGCATGATGTAATTATGAGTATTCGCTTTATGTTGCAGGACTAGGAGTCATGGACACGAGTGTAGAAATCGAATCTGAACAGGAGCGAATGGAACATGAGGCCAAGGAGAAGGCCGATGCAGATGCAAGAAATCAGGGAACATTGCCACCACCACCAATGAGGCCATTAATGGAGCAGAACTTTATGCAGTATATGCAAATGATGCAAGAAAACCAGAATAAGTTTATGGAAGAGCTGCTGGGACGAGCTGGGAATCAGAGAGCACCTAAAGGCGGAGGAGTGAGTCTTTCTGACTTCTAGAATGCAAGGCCGTTACCTTTTGCATCAGCTCCTAAACCAATGGATGCAGAAGATTGGCTAGCAGATACAGAAAGAAATCTGAAGACTGTAGGTTGTAATGATGAGGATAAACTGAGGTATGCGACTCATCTTCTGACTGGACCTGCAGCGTCGTGGTGGGAAAATCAGTTAGCCATGCAACAGCCAGGAAGGGAGTACACTTGGGAAGAGTTCAAACAAAGATTCCGTGAATATCATGTTCCGGAAAGTGTTATGGAGTTGAAGCGGAGAGAATTTCAGGAGCTTCAGCAGAGATATACTAGTGTCATGAAGTATATTCAGGAGTTTAGCCAACTGTCTCGTTATGCTGAGGAAGAAGTTAATACGGAAGAAAAGAGGAAGAAGCGTTTCCTGCAAGGGTTAAATCCATTTGTGAGGATGCAGTTAAGGTTGGCTAATAAGAAAACTTATCAGCAGTTGCTGGATGCAGCTATCACATTTGAAGATGACTACAAGAATGTCCAAGAGGATAGAAGAAAGAGAGCTAAGAAGGAAACTAAGAGGATACAGGCAAGTAAACCCAAGCCCAATCTGGAATTCAAACCAAGGAATAGACCATATAACAGCAACAATTCCAACCGGAGTGTAAATCCGAACGTAAAGAATATTATATGCCACAATTGCAAACTTCCAGGGTATATAAGCAGGGATTGCCTGAAACCAGCAATTGTGTGCCATGCTTGTGGTCAGAGAGGTCACATAAAGCCAAATTGTCCAAGCAAACCACAAGGAGGTTGGACAGTTAGAGATGGAAGGCAAGCTAGTGGAGGCTATGGGCAGCCAAATAAAGGAGGGAATAATGTCAAGAACAACAATGGCAAGAGGAACAGACCTACCAGGAAGCTGAATTGCGCAACCCTAGAGGAGGTGGATAACTCGGAGCATGCAGTGATATGTACGCTCAATATCCTTACCAATCCCGGCAAAGTTCTATTTGATACTGGTGCAACTACTTCATTCATTTCTGAAGAATTCTGTGATAAATTCGAGATTAGAAGGGCAACGTTAGAAAACCCTATGACCGTAGTTACGACAGGGGTAATGTGATTGTACGCCACATTAAACAAGATCAGGTTATTTCGATCTGTGGTTGTACATACTTTGCAGACCTTTATGTGATTCCTTTGAAGGGAATTGCAGTAGTGCTGGGGATGGACTGGATGCCTGAACATGGGGCTCAGATAAATTGTGAGGAGAAAACTGTCTCAATCAAAACTCCAAGTGGAGCAAGGATAGTCTACCAAGCAGATAAGCACAATCATATCGTGGTGGATCTTCAGTTGAACTCAATGAAGGAGGTAAAGTTGGAAGATGTTCCTGTAGTAAATGAGTTTCAAGATGTTTTTCCAGGAAAGCTACCAGGAGTGCCACCAGATCGGGAAATAGAGTTCACTATTGATCTAATTCCAGGTATAACACCAATAGCCCAAGCACCATACAAGATGGGACCTAAAGAATTAAAAGAACTCAAAGAGAAAATTGATGAGTTAGCCAGAAAAGGATTTATTCAGGAAAGTGTATCCCCATGGGGAACACCGGTAATCTTTGTGGATAAAAGGGATGGTGGAAGAAGGATGTGTGGGGACTACAGAAATATGAACAATGTTACCATAAATAATAAGTATCCCTTACCAAGAATTCAAGATCTGTTTGATCAGGTGAAAGGAGCTGGAGTATTCTCTAAGATCGATCTAAGATCTGGATACCATTAGATAAAAATCAATCCAGAAGATATTCCAAAGACAGCATTTGTCTCAAGGTATGGACACCATGAGTATCTTGTAGTACCATTTGGATTGACCAATGCACTAGCAATATTCATGAATATGATGAACAAAATCTTCATGCCATATTTAGATAAGTTCATCATAGTCTTCATAGATCATATTCTAATATATTCCAAGGATAAAGAAGAGCATGCAGATCATTTGAGAATAGCATTGTAGACCCTAAGAGAACATAAGCTTTATGCTAAGTTCAGTAAGTGTGAATTCTGGTTAGATGGGGTAGAATTGCTCGGTCATGTGATCAGTAAAGATGGAATTGTTGTAAATCCATCCAAAGTTCAATCTATACTAGAATGGACTGCACCAACTAATGTGAAACAAATTCAAGGTTTCTTGGGGATGGCTGGTTATTATCGGAGATTCATTGAAGGTTTCTCCAAAATAGCTGGACCAATGACTAAACTGTTAAGGAAGAATACACCATTCAATTGGGATGAGAAGTGTGAAGCAAGTTTTCAGGAGTTAAAGACCAGATTAACTACCGCTCCAATTCTAGCAGTTCCAGAAATAGGGAAAGACTTTACAGTATACTGTAATGCATCTAAAGAAGGTTTGAGTTGTGTGTTAATGCAAGATCGTAAGGTGGTTGCTTATGGATCAAGACAACTAAAACCACATGAAGTCAATTATCCAACTCATGATTTAGAGTTAGCAGCAGTAGTCTTTGCTCTGAAGGGATGGAGGCATTTTCTTTATGGAGCCAGATGTGAGTTATACACTGACCATAAAAGTCTCAAATATTTCTTCACCCAAAAGGAATTGAATATGAGACAAAAGCGTTGGTTAGAACTAATCAAATATTATGATTTAACAATCAACTATACCCCGGGAAAAGCAAATGTTGTAGCAGATGCATTAAGTCGTAAAAGTGCAGATATTCAGCCTAGCAATCGGGAGTTACCAAAAGAGTTACAGATGGATTTGGAAAGATTAGAACTTCAATTTTTTAGAACCAAAAATCTTGGAGGATTAGCTACTATGCAGGTAGTTGCAGAGCAGGATAGTGATCTTAAGCATGAAATTTTTAGACACCAAGCAGAAGATCCTTTCATTGCTGAAGAAATTCGGAAGATATCCCAAGGGCAAACATCAATTTTTCGCCTAGGAGATTATGAATCTTTCTGATTCCAAGATCGTCTTTGTGTCCCAGATGTGACTGAGATTCATGAAGTCATACTCCGAGAAGCTCATGAAACACCATATTCTATACATCCAGGAAGTACAAAGATGTATATGGATCTGAAAGAATTATTCTGGTGGAATAACATGAAAAGGGGCATTGCAAAATATGTGTCAGAATGCCATACTTGCCAAAGGGTGAAGGCTAAACATCAAAGTCCAGCAGGACCATTGCAACCTTTGGAAATTCCCGAATGGAAATGGGAGGAAACTGGTATGGAATTCATCACAGGATTGCCCATGACACCTAAACGGAAGGATATGATATGGGTAATTGTTGATAGATTCACTAAAAGTGCACATTTTATCCCGATAAATCAGAGGGATAATGCCGAGAAGTTAGTGGAAGTTTAAATCAAAGAAATAGTAAGTAAGCACGGAGTGCCCAAGAAGATTGTAACTAATAGGGGATCAGTGTTTACTTCAGCATTTTGGAAGCAATTACATGAAGCACTTGGTTCAAAGTTAGATTTTAGCACAGATTATCATCTAGAGACAGGGGGTCAAACGGAAAGAACCAATCAAATACTGGAAGACATGTTAAGGGCTTGTGCATTAGATTTTGGAGGTTCGTGGGAAGATCATCTACCGTTGGCAGAATTTTCCTACAATAATAGCTATCAAAGTAGTCTGAAGGCAGCTCCATATCAGATTCTGTATGGAAGGAAATGTAGATCACCAATATGTTGGTATGAGCCTAGAAGTAGCAAAGAATTTGCGCCAGACTATATCAAGGAAAAACAAGATATCATTGATAAAATCAAGGATAGATTGAAAATAGCTCAAAGTAGGCAGAAAAGTTATGCTGATCAAAATCGAAGATCATGGCATCCTGAAGTGGGAGACATGGCATATCTGAAAGTAAGTCCAATGAAAGGAGTTAAAAGGTTCGGAGTTAAAGGAAAATTGAGTCCAAGATATATAGGGCCATTCAAAATACTGAGTTAGAACAGGACTATAGCTTATGCTTTAGAGTTACCCGCAAGATTGCCTCAAGTTCATAATGTTTTCCATGTGTCACAACTCCGGAAATGACTTAAAGTTCCTGATGATGCAATCACACATCAAGAGATAGAATTACAAGCAGACTTGACCTATGCTGAAAAACCCTGTAAAATTTTGGAAGAAAACTGGAAAAGGTTGTGGAATAGGGCAATCAAGTACTGCAAGGTACAGTGGGAACATCATCTGAAAGAGAAGCCACCTGGGAGAAAGAAGATGATTTAAGAAAAGCCTATCCAGAACTATTCAGGTACACTTCAACAAACTTCGGGACGAAGTTTTTCAGGGGGAAGTCTGTAACATCCTAGCATTTAGGAACCAACGAAGGGTAGATTTAGGAATCTATGCAATTGCATGCATTCATCTGTAAAAATGTGGGTAATTTTTTTGCCAAATAAAAACTTTAAGTTTAGGAATAGCCTTGGAGAATGATTGTTATAAACTTTGACATGATATTTATAGATTAGTGTGTTTTGGGGAAAGGAATTTGAATTCAAACTTGAGAGCTGGATTTATATTTTAAAAGATTAAGATTATGTTTGAGTAATATTATTTAATCAAGAAATAATATATAGTAACTCAAACTTTAAATAATATAATACAATCAAGAAAATGAATATTTATTCCATATCTTTATTCAATAAATAAGTTACAAAATGTAACTTATGAAATTAATCAAGAATCTTTACAATGGTAAATTTTAAAAGGTGAAATATTTATATATTGAGAAATATTACAATATTTCTTATAAAAGAATAAAATAGAGATTACAAAAGAATAAAATAAAAATTACAACGAAACTATTTTATCTAAAAGTACACCTATTCTAATCTTGAATCTTCAAGTCATGTACCTGCAAAACAAAGAACAAACAAAAAGAAATAAAATGAAGGTTAAGATATTTTTACTCTCAGTAGTGACAGTGAGATGCGCTGTTCCACTTTACATCATTGAGTAAATCTTTAGGGGCAAGTTTAACCAATATGAAAGAATTAAATCTTTCATAATTAATAAGCCATAAGTCAAAAGATTCTAATCAGTAAGAGGGGCAAGTTTCAGCAGGCAGATAAATGTAATCAGATAAAAAGGTAGATCATCTCCCTGAGCATATCCACAAGGGTGCAGCAGACACACAAGCAGCTTACCCACCTAAATGCATGGTGTGTGCTATCAAACACAGACACAACTGCCTCACTAGCAAAACAGCTCAACACAGCCGTGGGAAAGCACCATAGCACCATTTCCTTGCACATATACATCAAGCATCAGCAGTCTAGCCACAACAAACCAAACCAAACCAACCACACACTAGATCATCCCAGTACTCACCAAGATGGTGACATAAGGAGGGGGTGGATCAGGTGGATAGCAAGGACAAGGCCAAGCTAACAGGAACCAGAAGGTGGATAGCAAGATCAAGGACAAGTTCCAGGAGCTGGAAGTGGCAGGAGCAGCATCAGGAGAAGAACCAGATCAGTCCAGCAACACAACCAGCAAGATCAAGCCACAAGATCAACAAGTTACAACCCCAACAACTTAACTGTTGGGGTGAGTAGTATAAAACCATCACATGATCTATCTATGTAAGTTAGATAAGAATTCATGTGTTGTCTTATATTAAACCTCTCAGAAAGCACCCAGGTGGGGTGAATCCATCATACAGGATTTTCAATACTAAAGTCATAGCCATAAGAAAACCATACAGGTAAATCCAGGATCTCAGACCAGCATCATTGATCCTGGATATAAATGCCAAATTTTATAATCCAATATAATCATTGTCAAGATTATGAAATCTGGGCACATCTCTTAAAAGAGTAGCACCCCAGAATCCATAAATCTTATGGATCCATGCAAAACCATTAGCACACCAATCATTTTATCAAAGGGATTCCATAATAAGTAACCGGTATCACTACCAGAACAGATCTATGAGGAACAACAACATAGGAATCTAGTTCCTAAGCCTCAGACCAACATCATAGGCACTGGTGTCTAAAGAAATAAGTTTCCAACTTATCTTTGGCATTAATCTAATCTTAAGCATTAACAAAATCAAGCCAAGTAATAGAAACTAGACTTGTGTGCCATTTCAAGATGGTGTCACAAGAGCAGATTCTAAACCAAGCAGATTAAGTATCTAGCTTTCATAGATAAACTGACAAGCAACTAATCATCATTTTCCTGGTATCAATCACCAGGAATCATTTCCAAGCTTATGTATACAGAACATCACTGTAAGAAACTAATTAACCTCAATCTGTATATGAATCCATAATCCAACAATTACAGATACAGTGAATAAATCACTCACAGCATCACTGTCAATAACCAAATCATGATATTAGTGAACTTCCAAATCACTGGAATTCACAAGTAATGATTCCACAAAAGCATTATCATTTGAATCATATCAAATTACCATTGGAATTAGTCTGGTAAGCCACTAGCATCACCAAAGCCCAATTATAAACCATAATCCACATCAAACAACCATTCACCATCCTCAATGACCATTACTACTAATATCAATTCATCATATATAACCACAACAGAAGGATGAACCCTAATCAGGACATGAACCCTAATCAAGGGTAGCCACTAGAGACACACGGGATAGGGTGGCATAGTACAGAGAGCACGAGAGGTAAGAAAGGACAACTTACTGGAGATTGTAGCTGCGGCCGAAAAGAGGAATTAGAGGGGTCGACGAACACGGCGGCACGGGGAGCACCCAAGGGGCGCTGCAACCTACACCGAGCCGAAGAGGTGACCACAACAACACTAGAGGGTGAGCAGCACCACCACAGCACCACGGATGCAGAGGTGGCGGCAGCACCAACACCACCCCAAAACCTAGGTTTCGGGACGGAGTCGACCTGGACACCAGAGAGCCCCAAATCCAAATCGAAATGGACATGATGAAGAAGCGGGATTAGCAACCACGCCATGCACCATGGTAGCGGCCAAAGAGGACCACAGCGGTGTGAATCGCCCGGCGGTGGTATCGGCGACCACGGGGTCGAGGAGGAAGGAGAGAGGGGAACGAGAGAGAAGTACAGGGAAGAGTGGGCTGAGAGGGCCAACCCTTCGGGGAGCCTTTTTGGTTCTGACCACTTGGGCCAAAACGGCCCAATAAGCCCAACCAAGCCAGCCCAACAATCTAAAGAAAGTTTTAATAATTAAGAAAAGACCAAAATACCCCTGAACTTAAATAAATTCTAGAAAATAAAATAAAAATATAAAAATTATAAATCAAATATTTTTGGATTCACAATAATCCAATATATTTAAATAAATTAAGAAATAAATTTTTATGCATATAATATTTATCAAGAATTTTATAATATATGTATTCCTTATGGAATTTTATAAAATTAAATAAAGAAGATAAAAATAAATAAAAATCATTTTTATAATATATTGATATTGTAGTATTTTAGAAAGATACTAAATAAATGTTTTATATCATAAAAATAAATTCTTGTATTCACATGATAATTCTTAAAAGAATTATTAAATAAATAAAAATCAAATAAATAAAATAAAACAAAAAAATACAATGTTCAATAAATATTAATAATTAATATTTATATATCCTTTACTACTTAAAGGAATTTTTGTAACTAAAATAATGGGTAGAACAAAAAAAAATGCATTACATTACTTTGCATAATCATTTTTGCTTCTTTAAATATTGTCCTTACCGGGCAATAATGATGTTTTGTAGACATAGAAGCTCAAGGTCCAGTGCAAGCATCCGACTTCACTACCTTGCAATCACAAGTCAAGTCCATCACTTGGTCATGTCCTTTGAAGAGTCTTTATCAAAGTATTTGCAAATTGTGTGTTATCATCTATATTCCAGAAAAAGAATTATTTTCTCAAACAAATAAATTTTTGGTATCATCCAAAGTGATGATACAATGAAGCAATAGAACTTAGGTTTCTATTTGCAAGAATAATGATCAATTAGGGATTTAATAACCCATGACATCAGTGATTCTAGCGCCATATATTATGCGTTAACCATGAGATTTGGAATGGGACGGAGAAGTCAGTTGTATCCTTGTCCTTTCGTATGGAGGCAAGACTACCTTAACGTGACGTTGTGATTCCTTGTGCGGATCCAACATATGGGTGGGAACCCTTAGGCCCCGCATTTTTGGTGTCTAGATTATCTATGAGTGGCTGCCGGGGGTTTAGCCGGACCTATAAGGTACTTACCTGGGCATCACCAGCTCATAGAGTCTTCGGGAACTCATCGGGGTTTTAGCCTGCCCGAAAGGGGACTTAACGGAGGTGAGACAGCCGTGAAGGATCGTGTAGACATATGGGGTCGCGGAGAGGGCAGTGATTGGCTTGGATCATCTACTGGGCGCCACATCATGGAATTTTGGACAGGAAAATACGCCCAGTTGTGCAACAAAGTTGATCTCTCATGGGTAAAGTAACGCACCTCTGCAGAGTGTAAGAACTATAACTTGTTACTTCCTGTTCCGGGAAGGAGCTACGAACGCGCTAGGAAAGGAACTTCATGAAAGTTCTGGTCAACCTGTGAAGGCTGATGGTCATAGAGTTTCATAATAAAATCAATCTTTGAAGAAAGATTTAAAAAAACTACATAGTACCAAGGACTAATAGTCCGAGGTGGTAGATAGAGCATCAAACTTCCCACCTTGCATTTAATGAACTTGCTGGGTAACGCTGTTACTCACCCTTTCCTTTGATCCCTTGCTTATACTCTGAGGATTTCGAAGATACTCCAATGTATGCAACTGAGATCAAAGAGGAGGTCTTCTATGAAGAGACCAATATGTATGGAGCAGTAGAAGGGGAGGACTACGATATCGTCTACGGTGGAGAGTACCAAGAGTCAGAATAATTACTATAGTTCTAGGATCCAATTGAGCCGAGCAACATGAACAATATATAGCAATAAGTTGTTGAGCTCGGTTTGGAGTCCAAGTTTTCACTTTGAAACTTCCGCTGAAACACTTATATTTTGGTTTGTAAGTTGAATCTTTTGGAAGTCTAGAACTTCTGGTATTGTAATAATAATAAGGTGTGTATGTTTGTAATATGGACCCGCAATGTTTCTGTTGTACCACTCTGAGGTATGTGATATTTACGGAGCGGTGTTCTATGGATGTCATGTCAACGATTATAGTGTACTACACATGCAGTGGTATGCTGGGTCACCGCAACCTCCACCCCCTGTCAAGCCCTCGCACGCAGCCAGGCCCTGGACCACAGAGAACACACCGTGCCCATTGTCTCTGCGCCATGCTGAGAGCACGCTAGAGCGCCGTGCCCGACACGCACGTAGACACCGCGCCTCGCCTTTGCCGCCTGTGCCTGCAATCACCGCGACACCAACAACCCCCCAGACATCCCCGTTCGCCGTTGCGTGACCCGTAGCCACTATACGTCATTGAAATTGCTGTCGGTGCCGCTCAGAGCACCAGCCCATTCTGACCAACCTCGACCGCCCCTTGCCGCGCCATTAAGTCCTTGAGCATCGCCAGGAGACCGCGCACCGGACTACACCCTCCGCCATGCCGTTAGCTCGTTGTGCCGTCGACCCCGTCGAGCTCTGCCCAGGCCGCTCTGCCTCTCTCGCTCGGCTCTGAAAGGAGGCCACCCCAGCCTCAATTCGCCACACTGTCTCACTTCCCACCTCTCACAAAGCACCACTGACCCTTCCCTGGAGCAAGGAGAGCTCCACATTGCTGGAATTTGGCCGGAGTCTACCTTGGAGGAGGAGAAGAGGATCCATTCATTGGAGCCACCCCAGGAGCTGCCGCAGCCACCATTCGAACCGTCATCATCGACAACATCGTTCGCCCCCAATGCCGACCCTAGCTGGAGCCCTGGTGCGCCTCACACAACCCCCACCGCTGTGTTAGGGTTCATTCTCGCTGGCGCTGCCCGACGGAGATGTCACACCCCAGCTGTAGGATCTAATCTAATCGCACGGCCCAGGTTGAAACTTACTGCTTCACGTAGCTAGAGCTGTTGACGTGTGGGACCGCTCTGTAAGCAGCCCGCTACGCTCATGCTGTGCAGTTGGGCCGGCCCAGTAACTCTCCCGCGCGTAGCCTAGGAATTCAAACAATCATTTTCCAATTTAGTTCAAACCTAGTTCTTTCAGTAGATTCAAAAATCAATTCAGAGAGTTTCACTGAACCAAATTGGATGAAACTAATTTTTTTAGAAAGTTAGTGAAATGGTTAATCCAAGCCCATTGGATTCAAACCATTTGGAATTATAGATCACCTATAGTAAAAATAACAAGGCAGAGACTTTTCTGTATTCAAACATTTTTCAAAAATCAACCATAAATGCTTTTGAATTGATTCCAACTCTCAAAAATCACATTTGACAAGATATTTCTGAATATGTAAAAATATCTAGGTTTACTTGCATTAATAATGGACAAGTATTAAAAGAATGCCCCATAGGCATTTCTAGTCACTTTATTAATTAAAATAATAATGTTAAACCTTGTTAAATTGTGACACCACTTTAAATCACATTCTCAAGTATTATAATATGTGGTGATGACATGTGTCAACATGATCCCAAACTAGTAGTCTTCAATGAGTAGAAATTACTTTTCTAAAATAAAATAAATAAGACTAGGTCTTTAATTCATGCGATGATTGTGATGATTCTAGATCATCTAGTGTGAACCTTTGTGTGCCAAATAGAAGTAGTTAAATATTGTTTGGTGATTGTGTACCTCGTATTTATTTATAGACGCTAGTACCGACCAAGGATACGAGGAAGAAGGGGACTACTACGAAGAAGAAGAAGAAGAAGAAGAAGAGAACTTCAATCACTACACTACCCAAGGCAAGACATCCTAGCAAGATACACTATGCAAGCTCACACTTACATGATAACTATGCAAACTAGAGGCCTTAGGCATATTTGATTATGCAACCTTGATTATACCAAATCCCATTTTTACTTGCAAGCTTTATTATTTTATTTCTTTATCAAAATTATTTATTTGCTTTTACTTAGTGACTTGTGAGTTTTGGGAAGATTTATAGGTAGCATAAAGAGCATAAAACATGGCCTAAGTTAGATAGAACTAGATGTCATACTAAGGCATGAGATCTAGATTTGATAGTCACACTTGAGTAGCACCCCTCATTAGTGATTACCCTCAACTTTAGTGGCTAGTGCTAAGCATAAAACTTGATCACTTTAGATGGGAATACTTGGTGAAAATTATTATGAAAACCTTAGAATGATGACTCATTCTAATGAAATGTTTTGACATGTGTTATGAACACCAGATGATTTGATGATGAAAATGTTGAGGCATGAGCCTTAGCCCTTTTTAAAAATATGGTTGGGTTCGGATGCGATACCATTCCAATTTTACCGTACAACCATAATACCCGAATTTGGGGTTGGTCTTGACTGAAAGTTTATATATCTTAGTATAGGTTCCCTTTGGAAGAGGTTTGAGCTGAGGTTACCTCGTGATGATTGTCCACCTGTGCAGTTCCCAAGATGACAGATGGTCATGGTTGGGAGGCCAAACTCATAGGGGAGGTGCCTATACTAGGGTGTGTAATTTAAAGGTTAGGATTGATTATCCGCATACTGAGTATGGTGATTTAGGATTGTTCCTAACGGATGTATCGAATGTTGTGGTGAAAGTGTACCACCTTTGTAGAGTGTCAAACTATTCGAATAGCCGGGTCCGCGGTTATGGACAGTTGGAGTGGCCATACGGTTCCATCATCAGATGTTTTCAAAATGACTTGTGAAATGAATCATGACTTTGACTTGACCACAACAGGGTTGTGACATGAAAACTAAGTTCCCACTTAGGTATTGTAAAACATTAAGTTAGTTTTCTTTACTTCTAAACTCAGTTAGAGATAAACCTGGCTTTTTTCAAATAAACCTAGAGCTTAGGATTCCTACTCAAACTACCTTACTTGTTAGTATTCGTTTGCGAGTACTTAAAGAGTACTCATGGCTTTGTCCGTGGCTATTCCTATGGCTAGACTATGAGGAGGACTACCAGGATGATGGACAGCAGGAAGTCTATGACAACTAGGATCATCTACCATCGTCAGCATTGCCTGTGACCCTAAAGATGGAGCTTCGACCATGCTACCGTTATTATATTATTCCGCTGCTTTGATTGGTTTAAGACTGCATCATGAGATCCTTTATTTGTAAGACCGTTATTATGGTTTGTAATTGATGATGAACTATGGTACCAATATGTTATGTCTCGCAAAAATAGTAATCCTGGGATTGCGATGTATGGCATAACAGGCATCTGGGATTAAAAATCCGGGTGTTGACAAGTTGGTATCAGAGCCATCCTGATCATAGGAGACCCTAGTTAGAATGGACGCTTGAATCAAAAACTTAGTTTCAAAACAAAAGAAGTGAGTATTTATGAAAACCTATTCTCATTCTTATCACTTAGTTTCTTTCATGAAAATTCATGTTTGATACGTCGGAAACGTATCTATGATTTTTGATGTTTCATTCTTGTTAGTATCTACTTTGCTTTGCTTTGTATACACTTTGAGGTGCTTTTTATATCTTTTCTGGTACTAACCTATTAACAAGTTGCCACAGTGCCATTGCCTATTTTCTGCTGTTTTTGGTTTCAGAAAAGCTACTAAAGAAATATTCTCGAAATTGGACAGGACAAACGTCAAAGTCAATAACTTTCCGTGGGGAACAAGAAGTCCAGAGGGGAGACGGAGAGGTGTGCCAGGGCGGCCACACACCCCCTAGGCACGACCAGGGGTGGGCCCGCGCCTAGGCAGGGTGTGGGCCCCCCTGGCCACCTCCTCGGCCTCCCCCTTCGCCTATAAGAAGCCCCCGATGTCTAAACCCTAAGCACCCGATCAAATCTACCCGAAACCGTCTGTAGCCGCCACCACCATCGTCCCTAGATCGGAGGATCTAAAGTTCTTCCCGTCACTCTGCCGGAGGGGAGATCATCGTGGAGGCATTCTCTCCGGTATGATTCGTGAGTAGTTTCACCTTGGACTATGGGTCCATGTAGTAGCTAGATGGTTTTATCTCCTCCTTTGTGCTTTCATGTATAGATCTTGTCAGCTCTGTTCTTGATCAAGATCTAATCTATTTGTAATCATGCATGTTGTGTTTGCGGGGATCCGATGGATATTGAGATTATTATGTTGGTTTGATTAATGGTTTTGTCTTTATGATTCTATAATGTATGTGTTGTTTGTGATCTTGCATGCTCTCCGTTGTTAGTGGCTATCTTGGCCAAGTAGTTGCTAGTGACTCCAAGAAGGAGTATTTATGATCGATAGTGGGTTCATGCCTCTAGTTTCCAAGGGAAGTGACAATAATCTCTTAGGTTGTAGATGTGTTGTTGCTACTAGGGAGAAAACAACGGTCTCTTGTTCATGGAACATTGTAACATCCCAAAAATACTAAACTTGGATCATCAAACTCTAATCATCAAATTTAGGGTTAACAAAAACTTTTCTAAATAAACATATGAAAGCATGCATGTGTGTATGCATCCCATTTTGAATTCTTTTGAATTGCCAAGTTTATGTGTTTCTTTGGTTGTACAATGTTTCTTAGGTGAAATAAACATCATCTAAAGAATTCCCAAACTTTTCTTAAAGAGAAATAAATCAAAACAAAACTAAATGAGTGGATGGTCATTTTGACCAATTTAACTCCCATGCCTACTTTGGCTGTCTCAAACTTTCAGAACTTAACAGAAACTTTTCTGGATCTTTACACCCCTTGATTGTACTCATAACAAAGTATCAAGGCCCACTTTGTGATCATCCAGAAACTTTCAAATGCATAGTTTAAATGACAATTCAAAATTGAATCTTTATCATATGGGAAGATCCCACTTTTTCAAAAACCACTCAAACAAGCTCAACTTTCAAAACCCAAGCATCTGCAGACTCACCAGCACCAACCTAGCACACCCACCAAAAATCTTTTCAAAATTCAAAACTTGAGTTCTTGCGTCCATTTCATCAAACACTTGGCAGACACAAATCAAACAAAATCCAAACACTATTGTGAGCAGTGATGGAAGCCTAACTTGTTCCCTCTCTGGTTACAACTAGGTTTTAGTAGATCATCTAGCTCAATTGCACACCCTTAGCATCACTGTAAGCTTGGCATTGCCATCAATGGTGAGCAGGCCGAATGCACACTTGTCACCCCATGTCGACAGCAAGCTAGGAGGAGAAACAAGCCTAGCCAGCATGTTTGGGATCAAGCCAACTGACGAGGTTTAATCTCATCAATGCCCATTGTTATGGACTTGGGTTTTGGAGAAGATGGGGATGCTGGAGATCGCGGAACGGTTAACAGACAAGCCACCAGGGGACACGAGATTTACCCAGGTTCAGGCCCCCGGAGGGAAAACCCTACTCTTGCTTGTCTGCTCTTGATTACGGCGGAACCGAAGGTTACAGGGTGCGCAGATTCGATCTGACGTGGAGGTGCGTGTGCGAAAGTATGAGTCGAGAGATCTAGGACGTGCCCTCCTGGCCTTTATATAGACTTAGGCAGGTCCCGGGCATAGTCCTAGTCGGTTACAGGTTCTAGGGTTTTACCCCTTTTAAATTTCCTATCTATGCTAGTCTTGCTCTCCAAGGATCCGAAGGCGTCATGGGCCTTGGCCACCCGAAAATCTTCATGGGCCAGCATATGTCTGCTGTGGGCCTTCCTTGGGCTGGACCAGGTATGCTGAAGTCACGTACCCGTAGGGTATAACCATGTCGGTAGCCCCCGAGTGATCAGTCAAATCGTAGATTCGGCTGAGGACTCTTCAATCCTTCGGGTGCAACTAGGTGTTAACAATATATGTGTGTAGGGATTGTTGATACATGTGCCTGACTCACCCGACGGATCAGGGTCAGTTAACTGTCTTAGGACGAAACAACATGATCTTCATCAGGTTCGAGTCCCTTAACTTGAACCCGGAACATATGCTGGCGTAATTCGACTCAGGCCGTGGAGGACTTACAGGAGTGGAATTCCAGTGTTTTTAATTGATGTACCCAACGCGTCCGTCGGGATTTTTCGTCACGCCTGTTGGCATGGATTTATACTAGCAGAGCGCTGTCGTGTACGTTGCCAGGCCATCAGATGATATCTGCAGGTCTTATCTTTGCGTCGCAGACGCAGCATCCAAACATTTGTCACCACGGAGGTGCTTCGGGTGGCCAAGGAGATTGTCGCTCACTCAGCATTTTGTTGGGGCAGAGTTGCCAAAAAGTTTTTGCGTGCTGATCCGAAAGATCGCAGTCGAAGATTTCATAGGGTGCGCGACCAGCGCTCCCTATGGGAGTAGCCCCCGAGTGTCTGTTCGAGTCGTAGACTCGAGCAGAGACTTTAGTTCAAGCATTGTTCAGTTGTTAAGTCCGTAGGACACGAAATTTTTTGGATGCTTAAATTCATCCTCCCTATGGGAGTAGCCCCCGAGTCCGTAGTGGAGTCGTAGACTCGACGTAGGACTCGAAGAAATACTTTGTCTTTATTCACCTTCCAGGTGCGTTGCCAGCGCTCCTGATAGGAGTAGCCCCTGAGTATTTAGTCGAATCGAAGATTCGAGTGAGTACTCTTAGCTGTGGAGCCGGGGAATTGTAGTTGGTGCTAGTATAGCTTTTGATGACATCAGTGCTGACGATCAATGACCTCAAGCGTCTGCTACGCCAGAGATGACTTGACTGGACGAATGTGGGTCCCACTTGCTGACTTTGAATTGACCGGTCACGCGCGGCGTGGAGATAATTACGGCGTCTCCTTGATTTCCGCGCGTAGTGGACGGCGTGGTAACGACGGTTCGTTGTGATGTTGACACGTGTACGGTCAGATCTGCCGTTGGTGTTAGGTCTTCTGGATGGACGACTGTCGTGCGTCGTCTTTGCTGTTATAATCATTGGGGAAAGCCACGGTTTGTTTTCACCACATCAGTTCTTGTTTTCACTGCCTCCTTGTGCTCTAGCGATTCTTGCTGCGCGTTGGGATTTCCTTCCACATTTCCGTCATCGTTTCTGCGTTTTCACCGCCGGCGCCGCCGTAGCGCAATGGGGAAACCAAAGAAATCGTCATCTGCAGTTGGGACTAGCGCTGCCGGAGGAAAGAAAAGCTCCACCGCTACCCGTGTCACCAATGGTGGCTGACGGCGATCAGAGACGCGGGAGAGCGATCTCCGCAAGCTTCGCGAGCGGGGCCTGATCCCGCAGGATAGGGAGGCCGTCAAACTCCCCGGCAATGAGGTAATCCCCCGTCCCCCATCTGGGTATCGGGTTATGTTTCTCGCCTTCGTTATGCGTGGGTTTTCTTTTCCAGTCCACAACTTCCTCCGTGGACTCCTCTTCTTCTATGGGATTCAGCTTCATCATCTGCCTCCCAATTCTCTTCTCCACATTGCTTGTTTTATCACTTTTTGCGAGTGCTGGCTTGGCATTGAGCCGCACTTTGGCCTCTTCCGGAAGCTCTATTTCGTGAAGAGGCAATCTGGTTCGGATGGTGTGTATCCCATTGGGGGTTGCATCATCTCCCTTAGTCCCAATCTTCTCTTCTTTTCTTTTTCCATGTCCGAATCTGTCCAGTACTGGCGGAGGCGATGGTTTTATATCCGCGACTCCATAGTGCCCGGGCAAGATTTTGGTCTTGTTCCCTTTGACCCCTCCCAAATGATTGAGAAGAAAAGGTCTTGGAAAAACCAAATCTTGGACGGTGAGGTGGCGGAGATAGAGGCCCTTTACCGTCGGGTGGAGGATCTCCAGCTGATTCCAGAGAAGGAGGTGAACGGTGTGGACATCATCCGGACGTTTCTTGAGCGTCGGGTGCAGCCTCTCCAAGCGAGGGCGCACCCGATGTTTCTTTATTCTGGGCGCCGTGATCCGACGAGGGTTTCGACTGAGAAAATCTCCGAGGGGGATCTTGACAGGGCCCTTCGCGCGCTGCTAAAGTTCAAGGCCGGAGAAGAAATCCCGGGAAAGTCGCTAACTCCTCCATTTTCTTCGACGTTGGTCGTACCACAGGTGTAGATTTGTGCACGTAGTGCTTTTTTGTCGGCTGTGTATTTATTTCCTTTGTTTGCTAACAAAGTTCCTTCTGATTTAGCAGAGCTTCAAAGTGCCGGGCATGGTACCGCCATTGCCCAAAAAGTATCCGAATGCCCCGGATAATGAAGTGGTTGAGTCCGTGTCCGAGCTGCCGTCGGCGCGATCTTCGACGGAGGATGCTGACGAGTCGAGTGAGGACCATACGCGCAAACGATCACGGAGCTCCAGCGAGTCTTCGGATGCCTCGACTCCTCCGACTCCCAGAAACCCTCTGGGCCTTGAGCGTCATAGTGACGATCATGGAGTATCTTCCTCTCCCATTCCTGCCATTCCTGTGTGGGCTGTAGCTCCGCACCCGCCAGCGAAGCGGAAGAAGGAAGAAAAGAAGGAGGAGAAGAAGGAAGAGAAAAAGGAGGAGAAGAGGGTCCGAAGGACTCCTCCTGTCTTCGACCTGAGCTCACTGGGCTCGTAAGTTTCTTGTTGTACTATTGTCCTTGTTCCTTCATGATTTTTGCACTTGTGCTGATTGGTTCGTATGCAGGCATTCCTCCCACGATTCCTCCAGTGATGGTGTGCGGGAGATGATGGGGGAGTCGAAAATTGCGTCTCCTCCTCCTCAGACGGTGGCGACTTCGGGTGGCGCGGCTCCGGATCCTCCGTTGCAGGAGGTGCAGGTGGTTGCGCCTCAGAATTTCGCAGGCGGGCCTTCGGAGTCGCCATCAGAGCATGTAAGTTTCTCTGCTTCATGTCACGGGGGGAGCCCCCGAGTGTCTTCGTGTGCAAAAAATTTTTTACTCCTTTGTGTTGGGTGTAGCCCCCAAGTCCTTTTCTTACTGCTATTTCTTTTTCTACAGCCTTTTGTGCAGGAGGCCAAGCAGCTGGTGCAGGAGCATCTGGTGCTGGAGGCTAACCTTCAGCAGCTTCAAGGTACCTATTCGCCTTTTGGTGCTTTTTTCGTTTATTCCGGTCCTGCTTTCTGACGTTTCTTGTTTTGAATGCAGAGGAGCATAATACTTCTCTCCGTGAGGTCCATGCTCTCAAGAAGAGCCTTGGTCAATCGGAGCAGAAGGCCGAAGCCATCGTTGGCGTGAAAGAACGCCTCGAGCTAGAGCTGACTAAGGCAGCCGAAGCGAAGGATCGTCTGCAGCAGGAGGCCGCGGATCGTGAGGAGCAGCTGGCCACCGTTGCGGCTGCTCGTGAAAGAGAGGTGGCAGCGAAGCTCATGGCTGCTGCCAAGGCTATTTTGGGTGCTAGATTTGTGCTTGTTTCTTCATGCCTCGTGTCTTCTTCTGTGCTGCTTTTCTTCATGTCTTCCTTCTTATTTTTGTTCTCAGATTCCGCAGGCATCGAGTTTGACCGTGGTGCTCTAGAGCACGGGAGTGATCTAGATGATGCTACTGTAGTGGTCGAAGACCGCTGCAGCACCGTTGTCAGCTCCCTTGCGAAGGCGAAAGAGGTCCTTGGCCGCTTCTACAAGGAGCTTGTTCCTAAGGGCGTGGCCCTCGATGATGTGGATGCTCTGGCGGAGGCTCTGTCAGCCGAAGCGCCTGCGGCGTACAAGCGCGAGCAGAAGGGCATCAGCGCGTCCGTCGGGCTGGCGATGGCCTTGGCTGCTGGAGCGGAGTTGGGGATCTGCCCCAGATCACCTCCCGGATGCCGACGACTACAGATGGATCCGAGGTAGCCTTTGCTGCCTACTCTGCTCGCTGCAAGCGATATGGGCCCAAGCTCATTGATTTGCTGTCTGAGTATGCACTACGGCAGCAGGGCGGGGCCAAAGCTAGGCAGTCCGGCTCCGAGGCGACTCAGGGTGCCGCATCTTAGGCGTTGTAGATGTAGGGTAGTTTGTAGTCTGCTTTTGTTGTAAATATCTTGAAGAACACCATCCTTGTGCCACGTAGTGGCCTTATATGTTTAATGAATTCTTCTGAGTTGTGCTCTATCATTGTCTGAATGTTTGTGTCCCTTTCTTTTTCTGCTGCTCTAGGTTCCTTCGGGTGCTGACCCTGTTGACACTTCCTCCGCAATGTCGTTGCGACCATCTTTGGATGCTTCCTCTCAACTCGCTTTTCTTCGGGATCGCGTGCGTAGTCTGGAGAGGGAGCTGCTTGGGTTGCGAGGTCATGCCGATGTTTGGAAGTCCAAGGCGGATCGTGGTGCAGCCAGGGAGGAGTACTTGATGGCAGAACTTATTCGGCTGTCTGAGCAGCTTCAATGTAAGTTGTTCCTTGTTTCGAGCTGTAGCTCAGTTCTTCGGGTGAGCCTGCTAGCCTTTTCTCTTATTCTTTCCGTTGTCGCAGGTGCGAACCTTGCTCCGAGGGAAGAGAAGGAGCGTGTCGCTGTTCGGGTTAATTGCTTGACTCAACAGGATATGGAGGTTGGTGGCTTCTTCTGGATGGATCGTGACCGTGCCATAGCTCTGGCGACGGTGCAAGATCGTGTGCACCAGGTTTCTCGAGTGCTGCGCCAAGTGCAGACGTCTCTTGCCTTGGTGCTTCACGTCATGTTCCCTTTGGATGCCGTACCGACAAGCCTTGCGGGTCTTCTGTCGAAGTTTCGGAACGTGAGCAATGTCAAGGAGTTGGTGCGACAACAGCTCGTCGCAGGAGTGAAGGCTGCTTTGTCTCTTGTGAGGCTGCACCGGCCTGACTTAGATTTGGCTGTTGTGGCCGCTGGGCCACCTCTTCGGCCTGATGGTGGTGAGTGGGACATGCGTCCACATTACGCAGCTATAAGGCAGTATGCCGAACAGGTCATAGATTTGTTTAAGCAGCGTGCTCAGGTTATTCTTCAGAATAGGTAGAACCTGAAAAAAGAGATAGATGTAAAATTTGTATATTTCGGCTGGGCGTGTTGTGCCCTTTGTTGTAAAGGTTTGTTTGTTGTGAGCACGCAGTGCTTTGATTGAGTATGTGTCCTTTTCGTTTGCCTGACGTTGTCAGCTACTTAGGTGTACACGTTTGATCCTCAGTCGATGAAATCGTGAGGTGGGGGGAGCCCCCGAGTGCGTTTGTAGCATGTAGTAAATTTGCAAAATAGCGAACTGAAGTTTTTGGGGCGAGACACTTAGCTTTATTTATATCGTAATGGAGGAGGTACATTGTTCGGCTGAATAGCCTTGGCTGAAAGCCTTATTGAAAGTAAAAGGGGTAGGTTGCTACGGATAGAATCGTCGCAGGTGCGAGATATTCCATGGGT
The DNA here is from genome assembly GCA_916181665.1 of Avena sativa. Lineage (NCBI taxonomy): Eukaryota > Viridiplantae > Streptophyta > Magnoliopsida > Poales > Poaceae > Avena > Avena sativa. Next base: position 441,796,029 of record OV702283.1, read on the forward strand.
TGGAGTATGCGACTCCAGACTCCACGTGCTTGAGGCGATAGGCGCCACCTGGGATGACTTCGGTGATGACGTATGGTCCTTCCCATGGTGACTCGAATTTTGTCGGTTGCTCTTGCTTGAGTCGCAAGACGAGGTCTCCTTCGATGATGGACCTGGGGCGAAGCCGGCGGCTGTGGTAGTTGCGGAGACTCTGCTGGTACACCGCTGATTGAGCTGCTGCTATGTCTCTTGCTTCGTCGAGTGTATCGACGGCATCTTCGAGTGCAGCCGTGGATTCGGCTTCACTGTATGCGACGACCCGAGGGGCCTGGTGGCGTACTTCGGCTGGCAGCACGGCTTCGGCTCCGTGTACCATGAAGAACGGTGTGTAGCCTGTGGAGCTGTTTGGCGTGGTCCGTAAGCTCCATAGGACGGATGGTTGCTCTTTAGTCCAGGCTCCTGCTTTCCGTTCGAGTGGACTCATGAGGCGCTTCTTGATGCCCGCGCCGATTAGGCCGTTGGCCTTTTCCACTTGCCCGTTCGTTTGCGGGTGTGCCACTGAGGCGTACGTGATGTTGATCCCGAGGCCTTCGCAGAAGTCCTGGAATTCCTTGGAGATAAAGTTCGATCCATTGTCGGTGATGATGCTATGCGGTACGCCGAACCTGTAGACAATGGACTCGAAAAACTTGACGGCCGTTTTGCCTTTCTGGTTGGTAATCGGCATGGCCTCGATCCACTTGGTGAACTTGTCGACTGCGACAGGAGGTAAACGTGTCCCCCTTTCGAGGACTTTGGCAGTTTGCCGATCATGTCGAGGCCCCATTGAGCAAAAGGCCAAGCTATGGGTATGGGTCTGAGCCCGGACCCAGGTGCGTGCGGTTTGTCGGCGAACCGTTGGCATTTGTTGCATCTTCGAACGATGTCCTTTGCGTCGCTAATGGCCGTTGGCCAGTAGAATCCTGCTCGTAGAGATTTGGCGACAAGGGAGCGGCTGCCTGAGTGATGGCCGCAGATGCCCTCGTGGATGTCTTGGAGGATTGCTTTCCCGTCATCGATGGTGACGCACCTTTGTAGTACACCGGTAATACTGCGCTTGTACAGCTCGCCGTTGATGATGGTGAAGGCTTTTGACCGACGAGATATGCGTCGGGCATCTGTCGGGCTGTCAGGCAGTTCTCCATTTAACAAGAACTGGAGGTATGGGCGCGTCCAGGTTTCTTCGACTGCCATGACCTGCATTAGGTTGACTATGGCTACCTTTGTGTCCAGTTTTTCAGGTCCTTCGTGTCCTTCGGGTAGCGTAGCTCCCGAGTGTTTTGCTTCTTCGGGTGATCCCTTGGGGAATTTCCGCTTGATGGATGGCACGCATATCTGTTCGAGGAACACAGCTGGTGGCACCTTTGCGCAAGTGGAGCTGATGTTGGCGAGTCTGTCGGCTTCCTCGTTGCTTTCTCTTCCAACGTTTCGAAGCTCGTAGCCGTCGAATTCTCCTTCGAGTGCGTTGTAGAGTGCGCGGTACGCGATCATGTTTTCAGCGTGTGCGTCGCACTCATTCATCGTCTGCTGGACGACGAGGTTGGAGTCACCGTAGATGACCAGGCGCGTTGCGCCGCATATCTTTGCCATCCTCATGCCATGGATGAGGGCTTCGTATTCGGCCTCGTTGTTGGAGGCTCGGAATTTCATCCGGAGGACGTACTTCATCTTGTCGCCTTGCGGGGAGGTCAGTATGACCCCTGCCCCTGCTCCGGCTTCACGCTTGGAGCCGTCAAAGTGCATCGTCCATGACTGCGACATGTCTGGGGTGTCTGGCAGCTGCAGCTCCATCCAATGTACCAGGAAATCCGGAAGGACTTGAGATTTGATTGCGAGTTGCTTCTCGTAGACGATGTCCAAGGGTGACAGTTCGATGCCCCACAGGGCCACGCGTTCTGTAGCTTCTGGATTATTCAGGATGCTACTCAGTGGTGCCTCATTGACGACCATCACCTGGTGCTCTTGGAAGTAATGGCTCAGCCGCCGAGCCGTCATGAACACGCCGTAGGCGAGTTTCTGGTAGTGAGGGTGCCTCTGTTTTGTTGGCGTGAGTACCTCGCTGAGGTAGTAGATTGGGCGCTGGACCCCGTGGGTCTTGCCTTTTTCGGGTCGTTCGACCACTAGTACGGTGCTGACCACCTGGTGTGTGGATGCTATGTACAGCAGCAGAGGCTCGCGCTCCTTTGGCGTGACCAGGACAGGCGAGGTGGAGAGAAGCCGCTTGAGGCTTTCGAATGCATCGTTGGCTTCCGGCGTCCACTCGAATTTGTCTGCTTTGCGTAGCAGCTGGTAGAATGGTAGGGCCTTCTCACCCATGCGGCTGATGAACCTGCTTAGCGCCGCTACTCGTCCTGCGAGCTGCTGGACGCCTTTGAGGTTTTTCGGCTTCTCTATCATCATGATGGCTCTGATTTTCTTCGGGTTCGCCTCGATCCCTCGTTGAGAGATGAAGTACCCGAGAAGCTGACCCGATGGGACGCTGAAGGCGCACTTTTCGGGATTGAGCTTGATCCAGTAGCGATCAAGGTTGTCGAACGTCTCGCGGAGATCGTCGATAAGTGTCCTTGCCTCCTTGGTTTTTATTACTATGTCGTCGACATAGACTTGGACGTTGCGACCGATCTTGTCCTTGAGGCAGGCCTGCATGCATCGCTGGTACGTGGCACCCGCGTTCTTTAGCCCGAAGGGCATTGTGTTGTAACAGAATACTCTGAATGGTGTGATAAACGCCGTTTTCTCCTGATCTTCGACCTTGAGTCGAATCTGGTTATAGCCTGAGTAGGTGTCGAGGAAGGAGAGTTTCTCGCAACCTGCAGTCGAATCGATGATCTGGTCGATCCTAGGAAGAGGGAAGTGGTCCTTTGGGCAGTGCTTGTTTAGTGACGTGAAATCCACGCACATCCGCAGGATGTCCGTGTCCTTTTTTGGGACCATCACTGTGTTTGCCAGCCACTCTCTTTCCTTGATTTCCATGATAAAGTCTGCAGCGAGCAGTCTATTGATTTCCTTGCCGATAGCTTCGGCTCGTGGCTCCGACAGTCAACGGATGGACTGCTTGACTGGCTTGGTGTCTGGAAAGACATTGAGTGCGTGCTCGGCGAATTCCCTGGGAACTCCTGGCATGTCCGCAGGACACCAGGCGAAGATTTCCCAGCGCTCACGGAGGAATTCGACGAGCGCGCCTTCCTATGCGGAGCTAAGGTCGTTGGCGATCAAGGTCGTCTTGGAGGCATCCGTCGGATGGACCTGTACTTTCTTGGTGTTGACGGTGGAGTCGAAGGACATGTCAGGTGCGTTCTGCCTTGTGACTGGGGGTGCCCCATTGTCCGTCACCTCACGGAGCCTTACAAGCTCGTCTTGCATGCCGAAAGACTGGGAGATTTTGTTGAAATCCCTGTCGCATTGGTCCGATCGGGTGAAGCTCCCGTGGACTGTGATGACGCCCCTTGGTCCTGGCATCTTGAGTAGTAGGTATGCGTAGTGTGGGACGGCCAGGAATCTTGCGAATGCTACACGCCCCAGGATGGCATGGTATTGCGACGGCCAGTCCACCACTTCGAATTCGAGTCGCTCCTGCCGAAAGTTGTTCGGCTTCCCGAAGAGGACATCGAGCCCTATTTTGCCTAGGGGGAATATGCCCTTCCCTGGGACGATGTCGTGGAACGTTGTGTCTGACTGTTCCAGGCTGCATTGTGGGATCCGCATTGCTGCTAGAGTGCTTGCGAACATTAAATTGATGCCGCTGCCGCCGTCCATGAAGACGCGACTCATCTTGAAGCCTCCGATCTGCGCCTCCAGCACCAGGGCAGCATGACCTGGGCGAGGGATCTGGCAAGGGTGATCCGCGCGAGTGAATGTGATGCAGGACTCCGATCCGCTGAGGTACACAGGGATTGCAGGCGGAGTTGCCACGGCCAAGTTGATTTGTCGGGTGATTTTCTTCTGCACCCTATTCGTGGGGCGTCCCTTCTGGATCATATTTAGTGCTCCTTTCGGTGGGGGGTACCCGATCCCGGTGTTGTTCTGCGCTAGTGCGACTGGTTGGTTTAGGCCTCCGATAGGTGGCGGTGGAGGAGCTCCATGTGCTATTTCGCCTTGCGCAGGTGCGCTTCCGAACGCAGGGATTGGGGCTTGTTGCCTCATCTGCACCATGCTTTCGCTGAGTTTCTGGAACTCGCGGCAGTCCTTGGGCATGTGGCTGGCTTTCTTTTTGCCATCTTGTTTGTCGATGTAGAAGTGGATGGTGCATGGACCCGAAAGTTTGTCGAATGCTGAGGGTCCGTTGTCGCGGTCGCGGCGTTGCCACGACTGTGCTGGGCGTCTGTTGTCGCGGAAGTTTCCGCCGCGGTATCCTCCGCTGTTGCGGCTGTTGTCGTTGCGGCGGTCGGCGTAGCCGGCCGCGACCATGTCGGGTCTGTCGCGGTCCTCGTAGACGCGCGATCTCCTCTTGCTGCGGCGTTCTCGCTTTTGGCCGTAGTCGTCCTCTTCATCTGATTGTGCTCGGTGAATGCAATCTTCGCCGTCCGCCCACCTGTTGGCGATGTCCATGAGGTGGTCGAGTGTCTTGGGCTTGACGCGCCCAAGCTCCTCCTTGAAATCTTGGCGTTTGACGCCATCTCTGAAGGCGTCGATGGCCCTCTCTTCGGAGATATGTGCTGTGGAGTTCTTGGTGGTAGACCAGCGTAATATGTACGAGCGAATAGATTCGCCCGTTCTCTGAGTGCAGGCTCGCAACTCTTCGATTGAGGCGGGCCTCTTGCTGGTGCCCTTGAAATTTCGGATGAAGCTGTAAGCTTGCTCCTCCCAACTTCGGATGGATCCTGATGATAGGCTGCTGAGCCATACCCGCGCCGCGCCTGTCAGCTGCAGCTGGAGGCATTGCATGGCGGTTTCTTTGTTACCGCCGTGAAGCTTGACGGATGACAGATGGTCACTGAGCCAGGATTTTGGATCTTGCGTGTCGTTGAACTTCGGAGTATCCGAAGGAAGCTTGAAATTGCGTGGCATCTGCGTTCGCCGAACAGATCTGCTGAAGCATCGAGCTCCGCAGAGTTCTCCTTCGTCTTCGTCCATCTCGGATTCAGACGAGCATGCACATTTGGCTCGTGCTTTGTCGATTTTGCGCTGTGTCAGCGCGTCTCTGGCGTCGTAGTCGCGTTTATGGCGATGCGAGCTCTTCTTCCTTCGAGGAAGGTCGTGTTCCTCTTCTTCTTCGGATGAAGGGGTGGGGCTCCGGTCGCACCTGGCCGGAGCTTTCTTCTTCGGCTCCGCAGGAGCGTCTTCGTGGAGCGCAGCTCCAACGAGTCCGAGTCCGGTGAGTGCGGACTTATGCATGGCTCTTTTTGGGTCCCCCTCCGGAGGTGGGTGGGCCGCGAGATACGCAGTGGCTGCCATGATCGCAGCTTGCGGTGTCTTCGGGATGATGTTGCCGTCGGCATCCATATCCATGAACGATGTGTGGAGAGTTCGGGTCACATCACGGCATTCCCTGGGATCCATGTTCTCCACCCGAGAGCGGTGTTTGTTTTCCTGGTTTCCGTTTGTGCTAGATCCGGGTGCCATGGCGGAGAGCGCAGCTCGTCGCGTGCTGGACTCAGAGGCTGCTTGCTTGCGTTTGTCGAGCGTCTCCTGCATCTTGACTTGCTTCTTGTGCTCCTCGATGAGGAGGTAGTGGTATGCCATCAGTAGCTCACGTGGGGAGTCCACAGGCAGGACTATGTCGCCTGCGACGGCACGACGTGCCTGGACCCATCCTTCTTTGCTAAGTTGGATGAGGTGGCCGTTGTTTTCCCCGTTGGGTGGGGGGGACTGGCTTCTTCTGTTCCCACCGTTTTCGCCATTTCTGTCCTGCGGGTTGGGGTTCGTGTTGGGCGGCGGCTTAGGCGTTTGCTGCTCCTGGATGACTATGGCGCATTGGTAGCGCTCGTAAATCGGTCCGCTGCTGCCGCAGCTTTCGGATCCGGAACCGTAGGTCCCTTCATCCGAAGGTGGATCGCACAGATCGGAGTTGCAGCTGTTGCTGTCGTAGAACTCATCTGTCGATAGTGATGTGCGCAGCACGGGGTGTGGAGCCCATGAGGTGGGCCTGATTGATGGCACGGGCACCCGCTCAGGAAGGCGGAGGGTGCCAGTTTGTCCCACCTGGAAGCAGAAGCTCCCGAACAAAATTTCGAGTCCGTCGCCTACGGGCTCGAAATCCTTCATGGTGGCCGGCGAGTGGGCGGTGAAGTCGAAAGCGCCGAAGAGGAGGTGATTCTCCGTCACCACGGAGTTGTAGATCGATCGGGTCGGGACCGTCACGATCGCACAATCAGCAGCCCCGATTCCCACAGACGGCGCCAATTGACGAGGTTTAATCTCATCAATGCCCATTGTTATGGACTTGGGTTTTGGAGAAGATGGGGATGCTGGAGATCGCGGGATGGTTAACAGACAAGCAACCAGGGGACACGAGATTTACCCAGGTTCAGGCCCCCGGAGGGAAAACCCTACTCCTGCTTATCTGCTCTTGATTACGGCGGAACCGAAGGTTACAGGGTGCGCAGATTCGATCTGACGTGGAGGTGTGTGTGCGAAAGTATGAGTCGAGAGATCTAGGACGTGCCCTCCTGGCCTTTATATAGACTTAGGCAGGTCCCGGGCATAGTCCTAGTCGGTTACAGGTTCTAGGGTTTTACCCCTTTTAAATTTCCTATCTATGCTAGTCTTGCTCTCCAAGGATCCGAAGGCGTCATGGGCCTTGGCCACCCGAAAATCTTCATGGGCCAGCGTATGTCTGTTGTGGGCCTTCCTTGGGCTGGACCAGGTATGCTGAAGTCACGTACCCGTAGGGTATAACCATGTCACCAACACCCCACCGCCACTCCCTGTCCAGCGCTCGAACGTTGCCAGCCACTGGACCACGCGCACGAACCATGCCAACCTCGCCAGCAACCATGCCGAGAGCACGCCCCGTGCGCCACGCTCGACCGACTCCCACAGACCGCGTGCCGCCCTCGCCGCGTGCATACGTGATCACCACCGTCCCATCAACCCCGCAGACAAGCTCGTTCGCCGCCACGCGGACCACGCGTGCTGTGCACCATTAAATTCTCCGTCGGGCACGCGCAGAGCACCGTCGCGTTCCGACCAAACCGCACTGCCCCACGTCTCGCCACCGTGTCGTTGAGCATCGCCAGGGAGCACCGCACCTCCCCCTACCGTCGTCCACGCCGATAGCCGTCTGTACCGTCGACCACGACGAGCTCACCTTGCGCCCCGTCGGTCCCCTCGCTCCACTATAAATAGAGGCAACCCCCAGCCGAATTGAGCACACCATCTCACTCCCCTCTCCTAACTGATCGTTCCACACTGTTCTCGGAGCAAGGCGAGCAGCACTTCGCCGGAATTTCACCGAAGCCTGCCGCTGCTGGAGAAGAAGGGGGCCAGCGATTGGAGCCGCCCCAGGAGAAGCTGCCGGTACCAGGAGGTTCGCCATTGTCAACTTTGTCGTTCGCCCACCTCGCCGACCCTCGTCTGAACCCCGGTGAGCCCCCAACGACCCCCACTGGTCGCGCTAGGTTTCTGTCTCGCCAGCGTTTCCCAACGTCGACGATGACTCTCAGCCGTTGGATTAGAACCAGATCGAACGCACCACATCGCCCCATACCGCTTCGCACCCCCCTGTCTCACTGACGCGTGGGGACAGCCACTTACGCAGCCCGCGGAAGCGCTATGCTTAGCAGGCCGGCCCGTTAACCTTTCCCGCGCAACCCAGTTATTTGAATTTAACCTTTTCCATTTTATTTCAAACACACTTCTATACCCCATTTCAAAAATCAACCCAGGTCGATTCAGTGCACCAACTTGAATGAAACCAATTTTGTTAGAAAGGTCTAGGAATGCTAAATCCAAGCCCGTTGGATTCAAGTCATTTGGATCTGTAGATCATCCATGGTAAAAATAACAAGGCAGGAGCTTTTCTGCATTCAAACATTTTTCAAATTAAAACCATAATAGCTTTTGAGTTGATTCCAACTCTCAAAAATCACATTTAACCATACCTTTCAGAATATATAAAAATATATAGGTTTACTTACAGAAATAATGTTCAAGTAATAAAAGAATTCCCCATAGGCATTTCTAGCCACTTTAATTAATTAAAATAAAAGGGTAAAACCTTATTAAATTGTGACACCACTTTAAAACACATTCCCATGAACTAAAATATGTGGTGATGACATGTGTCAACATGATCCCATGTTTGGGTTTGGATAATATTAAATCTTAAGTAGTTTTTCAATGAGTAGAAATTACTTTTCTAAAAATAAAAGGAAATAAACCAAACTTTAATATTGTAATGTTAGTGATGATGTTAGACCATCTATAGGATCCTTTTGTGTGATGATTGCAAGTAGTTAAGTATTGTTTGGTGATTGTGTACATCGTATTTATTTATAGACGCTAGTACCGACCAAGGATACGAGGAGGAAGGAGGATACTACGAATAAGAAGCCAAGGAGAACTTCAACCACTGCTCTGCACAAGGCAAGCTTATACTGATATTGTGCAAGCTAATACTTGCAAGCCTTACTAATCAAGTTGACCTATGCCAGCTACTATTTGCTTGCTACCATGCCACTATATGCCTTAAAGCATATATGATCATAACCCCTTGATAAACCAATCCTATTTTTATTTGCAAGTTTATTACTTTATTTCTTTATCAAAGCTCTTACTTAGAGTTTACTGGAATAAATGGTAGATACTAGAAGGATACTTGAAGGTTGCCTAAAGAGCATAAAATTTGGCCTAAGCTAGATAATCTTGATGTCCTCCTAAGGCATGAGATTAAATTTAGTCAAACCCCACTAGTGTACCACCCCTCATTAGTACTCACCCCCACTTGTAGATGCTAGTGCTAAGCATAAAACTTGATCAACTTTAGAGGGGAATACTTGGTGAAAATGGTTATGAAAACCTTAGAATGATGGATCATTCTACTAAGATGTTTTGACATGTGTTTCCGAACACCTGATGAATTTGGTGATGAAATTGTTGAGGCATGATCCTAAGCCCTTTATAAAACTGATGGTTGTCTGGATGCGATACCATTCCAATTTTACCGTACAACCACAATACTCGAGAATTGGGTAGGGCTTGACTGGAAACTTATATACCTTAGTATTAGTTCCCTCACGGCCAAGGTCTGAGCTGAGGCTACCTTGTGAAGATTGTCCACCTGTGTAGTACCCAAGATGACAGTTGGTCATGGTTGGGAGGCCAAACTCACAGGAGAGGTGCTTATACTAGGGCGTGTAATTGAAAGGTTAGGATTGATTATCCGCATACTAAGTATGGTGAATTCAGGATTTGTTCCTGACGGATGTATCGAATGTTGTGGTGAAAGTGTACAATCTCTGTAGAGTGTCAAACTATTCGAATAGCCGCGTCCGCGGTTATGGACAGTTGGAGTGGCCATACTGTTCTCCTGTAAGATGTTTTCAAAAGACTTGTGAAATGAACTGAGACTTTGACTTGACCACAACAGGGTTGTGATATGAGATACAAGTTCCCACTTAGGTGTTATAAAACCTTAAGTAGCATTCGTTGCTTCTAAACTTAGTAGAGATAAATCTGGCTTTTGCAAAACAACCCTAGAGCCTAGTGTCCTATTATCAAAAAACCCTTTCACTTGTTAGTATTAGTTTGCGAGTACTTAAAGAGTACTCATGGATTTGTCCCTGGCTATTCTCGTGGCCAGACTATGAAGATGAGTACCTGGAGGATGGACCCCGGGAAGGTTACGACAACTAGGATCATCTCCCATCGTCAGCATTGCATGTGACCCCGAAGATGGAGCTTCGCCTACGCTACCATTATTATTACGTATTCCGCTGCTTGATGTTGTATTAAGAACTGGATCATGAGATCCCTATTTGTGTAAGAACTTATGTACGGTTTGTAATGGATGATGTACTATGGTATGCAATTATGTTATGTCTCACAAAATTGGTAATCCTGGGATTGCGATGTATGGCATAACAGGCATCTAGGATTAAAAATCCGGGTGTTGACAAGTTGGTATCAGAGCCATCCTAACCCTTGGAGACCCTAGTTAGACTGGACGTTTGAATCAAAAACTTAGTTTCAAAACCAAAGAAAACAAATATTTACAAAAACTTATTCTCATTCTTATCCCTTTGATTCTTTCATGAAAATTGATATTCCTCAAAAACTCTTGCAAAATACATAAAATTTTGACACACTTGATCACTCTACTAACTTACTCATCCTATATTCTTATAGATGGTCGTGAAGTACAGCAAGTTTTATCAGTTGGGGAATGGAGGAGACCTTATCTTTGAGAGGGATTTGGACCAGCTTTCGGAACTTCTGGAGCATCCAGACCCCGAGTTCTTCGGAGCTCAGCTCAATGATCAAGGAGGAGAAGATCTGCAGTGGCTAATTGTTGCAAGTCTCCGAGTAAATATTGAACCTCCCACTGCTGAGGGAATTCCGTTTACCCTAAGAGAGAACAACTGGCTCGACGGACTTGCCAGGGCCATGCAGGAAGCTCTTTCCCGTCTGTGTGGGCAGAGCATCAATCAGATCAAGGGTACTCGCTTTGAGTTTTGCCCGAGGCGTGATGCAAATGGACAACCACTGGAATCCCCATACCACCCTGAGCTGAAGACTCAATTGGACCACCTTAGCTTCATGATGTACGATCGTCAGCAGGAGTTGGATAACTGCCGTGACTACTCCAACCACAAGTCTGCCATCATTAAAATGAAGGACCAAACCATCGCCATGCTAGCAAAGGATCGCAAGTCTCGCCGCCGTCATCTCAACAAGAAGGAGCGCATCATTGCCCGTCTTCGCCATCGTATCTCGTCTTTGGAGGAGACCATCCACGAGAGAGACATGCAGTTAGAGGAAAGGGAGAATGCCGGAGACGATCTTCGTGGAGACCCCTACTCCTACCTCAGCGATGATGATGATTTTCTGGAGGATCGGGCTATGGATTTCTTCACCGATGAGGATGATTTCGCCTTCATCGATGACGATGAAGATGACGAAGCCACAGATTCCAAGGAGTAGTAGCACTTGAGCACTAGCGTAGTGAGTAGTATTCGGTCCCACTGTATCGTAGTTTTCAGAATGGTTCTTAAAACCATCTGTTTTTATTTGTCGTGGTGTGTGTTGTATCGTGTGCTATGAATGAATGAATGAAAAAGCAAGTTGCTAGAAAAATCTGAGTCAAACTTTAAAAACTTTTCAAAGACCCAAAACCTTAGAAATTTCCCTCTTTTCTCACGATCTATCTCAATCTTCAGATGCCACGTGGAGGAAGTGGTTCATCCCCGGACCCGATGTTGCAGATTCTGCAAATGTTGACTTCTGACCGCGAAGCTGAAAGAGCGGAACGTCAAGCCAACCTAGCCACCCTACAGCATATAGCCCAGCTAGCCCACAACAACCAAGGCCACGGAAATCAGGACAACCATGGGTCTAAGCTCAAGAATTTCCAGAATACCAACCCACCTGTTTTCACTAAGTCAGAAGAGCCCCTAGACGCCGATGATTGGTTGCAAACCATGGAAAATAACCGAGAAGTCGCCGGAGTGGAAGCCAACGAGAAAGTTCTGTTCGCCACCCACTATCTAGCCGGAGATGCCAGGGCATGGTGGAACAGTGTTCGCGCAATGACCGGAGGCCAGATGATGACCTGGGAGGAATTCAAGGTCAAGTTTAGCAGAACCCATGTGCCGCCGGGTTTGATCAAGCGGATGAGAGACGAGTTCAGGGAACTGAAGCAAGGAAGGATGACTGTAGTGGAATACCGTGACAAATTCTTGTCATTAGCTAGGTATGCCCCGGATGAGATTGACACCGAAGCCAAGAAGAAAGAGAGATTCTTGAATGGTCTGCATGATGAGATGCAGACAGTGTTAGTCAATATCACCTTTGCTGATATTGAAGCCCTTGTCGACTCTGCTATCCAGATGGAAGGAAAGATCAACCAAGCCAGTGAGAACCGCAAGAGTTGTATGATGCATCAGCCAGGAACCCATCAGACCCCAAAGTATCGCCCTAACCCATCTCCAGGATTTGCCCCAAGAACCAACAGACCCCCGATGAACCGTCCGACCTATCCCAACCGTGGAAACCCTAGACCCGGAGGAAATCACAACAACCCCGGCAACTCTAGCAATTTCAACCGTGCCCCACCCAAGTTCAACAACAACAATGCTACCACCAACACCAACACTGCCCCGAGGACTGGAAGCAATGTTGTGCCTGTAGCAGCAAAGGACAAGTCGCAAGTGACTTGTTATGACTGTGGAAATAAAGGCCACTATTCCAACGAGTGCCCCAACAAGAAGAATGTCGCAGTCCCCAATGCAAATGCCCCAGCTCAGCAACAGCGTCGTGTTCAACCCGGAAGAAGATTTGCCCCAGGGAATTCGCTCAACCGCAATGGCCGTCTTTTTCTCATGCATGTTGAGGAAGCTCAGGAAGCGCCAGACGTCGTGCTGGGTATGTTTTCTGTTAATTCAGTACTTGCACGAGTGTTGTTTGATTCTGGTGCATCGCACTCATTTGTCACTGAAGAATTTGCATGCACTAGTAAAATTCAACCAACCAAACTGAAGCATGTCATGATTGTTCAAATTCTAGGATCAACCACCAAGGCTAGGCAAATTTGCAGAGCCGTCCCTATCCGAATCCATGGCATAGATTTTTATGCTAATCTGATAGTACTCGGAACTAAAGGTTTGGAAGTAGTACTAGGAATGGACTGGATGTCCAAACATAAAGGATTGATTGACTGTGCCAAGAAAGCCATAACCATGACCAGTACCGCCGGAATATCAGTCGAGCATATATCTGAAACCTTACCTCGCCAATTCAAGTGTAATAAGAGTATAGCCCAACCTACGATTGACAAAGTCCGGATAGTCTGTGAATACCCCGATGTATTTCCAGATATTTTTCCCGGTATGCCCCCAGATCGGGATATCGAGTTTATCATCGAACTAATCCCCGGAACAGGACCCATAGCCCAGAGACCCTATAGTATGAACTCGTCTAAACTGGCAGAACTGAAGAAGCAACTGGATGCCATGCTGGAAATAGGATTGATTCAACCAAGTGCGTCACCATGGAGATCACCTGTCTTGTTTGTGGACAAGAAGGATGGAGGTAACCGTTTGTGTACGGATTATCAGAAGTTGAATGATGTCACCATCAAGAACAAGTACCCCTTGCCCAAGATAGAAGATTTGTTTGATCAGTTGACCGGTGCCAAAGTGTTTTCTAAGATTGATCTTAGGACTGGCTATCATCAACTCAAAATTCGGGCAGAGGATATTCCCAAGACTGCCTTTACCACCCGATATGGATTATACGAGTATACCGTTATGTCCTTTTCATTAACCAATGCCCCCGCTTATTTCATGAATCTCATGAATAAGATTTTTATGGACTTCCTGGATAAGTTTGTCGTTGTTTTCATCGATGACATTCTGATTTATTCCAAATCAGAAGGAGAACATGAGCTACACCTAAGGACCATTCTTGGAACCCTTAGAGAGCATCAGCTGTATGCAAAGTTTAGCAAATGTGAATTCTGGTTACAGGAGGTAGGATTCCTCGGTCACATTGTATCAGCCGGAGGAATTGCCGTTGACCCTGCAAAAGTAAAAGATGTAGAAGATTGGAAAGCCCCAACCACTCAAACCCAAGTTTGTGCATTTCTCGGATTGGCGGGATATTACCGCAAGTTCGTAGAAGGATTCTCGAGTATCGCCAGACCCATGACCCAATTGCTTAAGAAGGGCAAGAAGTTTGAATGGACCGACAAATGTGAAGCGAGTTTTCAAGAACTCAAGAGGAGATTGATTTCAGCCCCAATCTTGATCATGCCAGATATCACGAAGCCCTTCGATGTGTATTGTGATGCATCCAAGATCGGTCTCGGATGTGTGCTAATGCAAGAAGGCAAAGTTATATCTTATCTATCTCGACAATTGAAGCAACATGAGCAAAATTACCCAACCCATGACCATGAACTCGCAGCCGTAGTTCTAGCCCTGAAGACGTGGAGGCATTACCTGATGGGAAACCGTTGTGAGATCTATACGGATCACAAGAGTCTGAAGTATATATTCACTCAGAAGGAGATGAATATGAGACAGAGAAGATGGATTGAGCTAATCAAGGATTACGATCTGGACATTCACTATCACCCTAGTAAAGCCAACGTGGTAGCAGATGCCCTTAGCAGATTGCCGTGCCGCTTGAACTCCATGATTTTGAAGGAGCGACCAAGTTTGCACAAAGAGATGGAAGATTTTCGAATGGAATTAGTAAGTGAAGGATTTTTGGCTAGCATAGAACTCCAGCCCACTTTGATCAGTCAGATTAAAGAGGCGCAGAAGGGAAATGCTAGTATCGACAGAATCAAGCGCCGTATCGGTACAGGCAAAGTACCTGGATTCCCCGAAGACGAAGAAGGAGTTTTGTGGTACAAAGGACGACTTTGTGTACCAGAAGATTCTGAGTTGAAAGAAGTTATTCTGAAGGAGTCTCATGATACTCTTTATTCTATCCATCCCGGAGGAACTAAGATGTATCAAGATTTAAAGGAGAAATTTTGGTGGCATAAAAGGAAGAGAGAAATTGGAAGCTATATCGCCAAGTGTGATATTTGTCAGCGAGTCAAGGCAGGACATCAAAGACTCGCTGGATTGTTGCAACCCTTACAGATTCCAGAATGGAAATGGGATTCCGTTGGAATGGACTTTATCACTGGACTGCCTACCTCTAGTAGGGGAAATGACTCTATCTGGGTCATAGTGGACAGATAGTCCAAAGTCGCCCATTTCTTGCCCGTCAAAACCACATATCAGAGTTCGAAGCTAGCGGAGTTGTACATCGCTAGGATAGTTAGTTTGCATGGAGTCCCCAAGAACATCGTATCGGATCGAGGAACTCAGTTTACCTCGAGATTCTGGAAGAAAGTACAAGAAGGTTTAGGAACCCGCCTAGATTTTAGCACCGCGTATCACCCTCAGACAGATGGACAAACGGAGCGAGTAAACCAAATACTCGAAGATATGCTGAGAGCATGTGTGTTAGAATATGGATCCAAGTGGGAAGACTGTCTGCCATTTGCAGAATTTTCTTACAATAACAGTTATCAAGCCAGTTTGCAAATGGCCCCATTTGAATTCATGTACGGAAGAAAGTGTCGCACCCCTTTGAACTGGTCGGAAGTAGGAGAGAGTCAGATTTTTGGACCCGGCATCCTACGAGAAGCAGAAGAGAAAGTTCACAAGATTCGTGAGCACCTCAAGACCGCCCAGTCCAGACAGAAGAGTTACGCCGACAAGAGACGTCGAGACCTCGCCTTCAACATAGGAGATTTTGTTTATCTGAAAGTGTCGCCATTGAAGGAAATGCAGCGTTTCCAACTCAAAGGAAAGTTAGCCCCCAGATATATTGGAACTTTCAAGATTTTGAACCATCGAGGAGAAGTGTCGTATCAATTGGAACTACCCGAAGAGATGTCATCTGTGCACAGTGTGTTCCATATCTCGTTACTTCGCAAGTGTCTCGAAGTTCCCGAGAAGACCGAAGTGTTCAAGAATATAGATCACCGGACCATAGAGATCAACGATGACCTGACCTATCCCGAAGTACCCATCTGTATTTTGGAAGAAGCTTTCAGAACTACCCGAATCCAAAGCATCAAGTTTCTCAAGATTCAGTGGAGCAACCACACAAAAGAGGAAGCTACCTGGGAGCGCGAAGATCACATCAGGACAGAGTTTCCCGATCTCTTCAAATCCTAGGTAATCTTTTTCGTCCTTTTTCAAATCTCGGGACAAGATTTTGTTTAAGGGGGGAAGGTTTGTAACATCCCAAAAATACTAAACTTGGATCATCAAACTCTAATCATCAAATTTAGGGTTAACAAAAACTTTTCTAAATAAACATATGCAAGCATGCATGTGTGTGCATCCCATTTTGAATTCTTTTGAATTGCCATGTTTATGTGTTCCTTTGCTTGTAAAATGTTTCTTAGGTGAAATAAACATCATCTAAACAATTCCCAAACTTTTCTTAAAGACAAATAAATCAAAACAAAGCTAAATGAGTGATTGGTCATTTTGACCAATTTAACTCCCATGCCTACTTTGGCTGTCTCAATCTTTCAGAACTTAACAGAAACTTTTATGGATCTTTACACCCCTTCATTGTACTCATAACAAAGTATCAAGGCCCACTTTGTGATCATCCAGAAACTTTCAAATGCATAGTTTAAATGACAATTCAAAATTGAATCTTTATCATATGGGAAGATCCCACTTTTTCAGAAACCACTCAAACAAGCTCAACTTTCAAACCCAAGCATCTGCAGACTCACCAGCACCAACCTAGCACACCCACCAAAAATCTTTTCAAAATTCAAAACTTGAGTTGTTGCGGCCAGTTCATCAAACACTTGGCAGACACAAATCAAACAAAATCCAAACATTATTGTGAGCAGTGATGGAAGCCTAACTTGTTCCCTCTCTGGTTACAACTAGGTTTTAGTAGATCATCTAGCTCAATTGCACACCCTTAGCATCACTGTAAGCTTGGCATTGCCATCAATGGTGAGCAGGCCGAATGCACACTTGTCACCCCCATGTCGACAGCAAGCTAGGAGGAGAAACAAGCCTAGCTAGCATATCTAGGAGCAAGCCAACACCCCACCGCCACTCCCTGTCCAGCGCTCGAACGTTGCCAGCCACTGGACCACGCGCACGAACCATGCGAACCTCGCCAGCAACCATGCCGAGAGCATGCCCCGTGCGCCACGCTCGACCGACGCCCACAGACCGCGCGCTGCCCTCGCCGCGTGCATACGTGATCACCACCGTCCCAGCGACCCCTCAGACACGCTCGTTCGCCGCCACGAGGACCACACGCGTTGTGCGCCATTAAATTCTCCGTCGGGTACGCGCAGAGCACCGTCGCGTTCCGACCAAACCGCACCGCCCCACGTCTCGCCACCATGTCGTTGAGCATCGTCAGGGAGCACCGTACCGCCCCCTACCATCGCCCATGCCGATAGCCGTCTGTACCGTCGACCACGACGAGCTCACCTTGCACCCCGTCGGTCCCCTCGCTCCACTATAAATAGAGGCCACCCCCAGCCGAATTGAGCACACCATCTCACTCCCCTCTCCTCACTGATCGTTCCACACCGTTCTCGGAGCAAGGCGAGCAGCACTTCGCCGGAATTTCACCGAAGCCTGCCGCTGCTGGAGAAGAAGGGGGCCAGTGATTGGAGCCGCCCCAGGAGAAGCTGCCGGTACCAGGAGGTTCGCCGTCGTCAACTTCGTCGTTCGCCCGCCTCGCCGACCCTCGCCTGAACCCCGGTGAGCCCCCAACGACCCCCACTGACCGCGCTAGGTTTCTGTCTCGCTGGCGTTGCCCAACGTCGACGATAACTCTCAGTCGTTGGATTAGAACCAGATCGAACGCACCACATCGCCCCATACCGCTTCGCACCCCCTGTCTCACTAACGCGTGGGGACAGCCACTTACGCAGCCCGCGGAAGCGCTGTGCTTAGCAGGCCGGCCCGTTAACCTTTCCCCCGCAGCCCAGTTATTTGAATTTAACCTTTTCCATTTTATTTCAAACACACTTCTGTACCCCATTTCAAAAATCAACCCAGGTCGATTCAGTGCACCAAATTGAATGAAACCAATTTTGTTAGAAAGGTCTGGGAATGCTGAATCCAAGCCCGTTGGATTCAAGTCATTTGGATCTGTAGATCATCCATGGTAAAAATAACAAGGCAGGAGCTTTTCTGCATTCAAACATTTTTCAAATTAAAACCATAATAGCTTTTGAGTTGATTCCAACTCTCAAAAATCACATTTAACCAATATATAAAAATATATAGGTTTACTTACAGAAATAATGTTCAAGTAATAAAAGAATGCCCCATAGGAATTTCTAGCCACTTTAATTAATTAAAATAAAAGGGTAAAACCTTATTAAATTGTGACACCACTTTAAAACACATTCCCATGAACTAAAATATGTGGTGATGACATGTGTCAACATGATCCCATGTTTGGGTTTGGAGAATATTAAATCTTAAGTAGTTTTTCAATGAGTAGAAATTAATTTTCTAAAAATAAAAGGAATTAAACCAAACTTTAATATTGTAATGTTAGTGATGATGTTAGATCATCCATAGGATCCTTTTGTGTGATGATTGCAAGTAGTTAAGTATTGTTTGGTGATTATGTACATCGTATTTATTTATAGACGCTAGTACCGACCAAGGATACGAGGAGGAAGGAGGATACTACGAAGAAGAAGCCGAGGAGAACTTCAACTACTGCTCTGCACAAGGCAAGCTTATACTCATATTGTGCAAGCCAATACTTGCAAGCCTTACTAATCAAGTTGACCTATGCCAGCTACTATTTGCTTGCTACCATGCCACTATATGCCTTAAAGCATATATGATCATAACCCCTTGATAAACCAATCCTAGTTTTATTTGCAAGTTTATTACTTTATTTCTTTATCAAAGCTCTTACTTAGAGTTTACTGGAATAAATGGTAGATACTAGAAGGATACTTGAAGGTTGCATAAAGAGCATAAAATTTGGCCTAAGCTAGATATTCTTGATGTCCTCCTAAGGCATGAGATTAAACTTAGTCAAACCCCACTAGTGTACCACCCCTCATTAGTACTCACCCCCACTTGTAGATGCTAGTGCTAAGCATAAAACTTGATCAACTTTAGAGGGGAATACTTGGTGAAAATGGTTATGAAAACCTTAGAATGATGGATCATTCTACTGAGATGTTTTGACATGTGTTTCCGAACACCTGATGAGTTTGGTGATGAAATTGTTGAGGCATGAGCCTTAGCCCTTTATAAAACTGATGGTTGTCTGGATGCGATACCATTCCAATTTTACCGTACAACCACAATACCCGAGAATTGGGTAGGGCTTGACTGGAAACTTATATACCTTAGTATTAGTTCCCTCACGGCCAAGGTCTGAGCTAAGGCTACCTTGTGAAGATTGTCCACCTGTGCAGTACCCAAGATGACAGTTGGTCATGGTTGGGAGGCCAAACTCACAGGAGAGGTGCTTATACTAGGGCGTGTAATTGAAAGGTTAGGATTGATTATCCGCATACTGAGTATGGTGAATTCAGGATTTTTTCCTGACGGATGTATCGAATGTTGTGGTGAAAGTGTACTATCTCTGCAGAGTGTCAAACTATTCGAATAGCCGCGTCCGCGGTTATGGACAGTTGGAGTGGCCATACTGTTCTCCCGTCAGATGTTTTCAAAAGACTTGTGAAATGAACTAAGACTTTGACTTGACCACAACAGGGTTCTGATATGAGATACAAGTTCCCACTTAGGTGTTATAAAACCTTAACTAGCATTCGTTGCTTCTAAACTTAGTAGAGATAAATCTGGATTTTGCAAAACAACCCTAGAGCCTAGTGTCCTATTATCAAAAACACCTTTCACTTGTTAGTATTAGTTTGCGAGTACTTAAAGAGTACTCATGGCTTTGTCCCTGGCTATTCCCGTGGCCAGACTATGAAGAGGATTACCTGGAGGATGGACCCTAGGAAGGTTACGACAACTAGGATCATCTCCCATCGTCAGCATTGCCTATGACCCCGAAGATGGAGCTTCGCCTACTCTACTGTTATTATTACGTATTCCGCTGCTTGATGTTGTATTAAGAACTGGATCATGAGATCCCTATTTGTGTAAGAACTTATGTACGGTTTGTAATGGATGATGTACTATGGTATCCAATTCTGTTATGTCTCGCAAAAATGGTAATCCTGGGATTGCGATGTATGGCATAACAGGCATCTAGGATTAAAAATCCGGGTGTTAACAAACATGTGGACTGTTTAGCTTACACACTTTGCTTAAAGTAGTTGTTTGTTGCTTGTAACTTAATACTGGAGGGGGTTCGGATGATAACCTGAAGGTGGACTTCTAGTCATAGATGCAGTTGGATGGCGGTCTATGTATCTTGTTGTATTGCCCAATCGAATCTCATAGGATCTTTCTGACTAGTATTGCATTGTTATGCCTTGCTCAGTTCCTGTCAATTGCCCTGCTGTAATTTGTTTACCCTTCATGCCATGTTGTTTATCTAAGGAGAGCACCTCTAGTGAACTATGGACCCCGGTCCAATCTTTACCATTGATACATATTCCACTGTTACTTGTTTACTTGCTGCAAACCATTACCTTCCACACCATACGTTTAATCCTTTGTTACACCAAATTGGTGATCTTGACAACCTCACTGATTCGTTTCGACAAAGTCTTGAGTTTGTGTTGTGCAGGTTTTCACGTTGCTTGCAACACCTTTGAGATGTTTCCTTCCTCCTTCTGTTTCTATAACCTCAGTCTCTACTGAGGGAAACTTGCTGCTGTGCTCATCACACCTTGCTCTTGGGGTTCCAACAAAGTGTCGCGTCAAGCACCATCAAGTTTTCTGGTGCCATTGCCGGGGAACGAAGAAGAAGCTCCCACGTCAATACCGGGCGCACGCACCAATGTTCCTAAAAAATTCTTGCAAAATCTTACATAAAATTTGACACACTTTATCACTCTACTAACTTACTCATCCTACATTCTTATAGATGGAGGTGAAGTATAGCAAGTTCTACCAGTTGGGCAATGGAGGAGAGCTTATCTTTGAGCGTGATTTGGACCAACTCTCGGAACTTCTTGAGCACCTGCACCCCGAGTTCTTCGAAGCACATATCAACGATCAGCAAGGAGGAGAATTGCAATGGCTGATAGTTGCAAGCCTCAGAGGCAAGATGGAAGCACCTGAAGGGAATATGCCATGAGAGGCAATAATAAAGTGGTTATTATGTTATGTATATTCCAAGTATATGATAGATGTTTATTTTGCATTCTATAATTGTATTAATACGGAAACATTAATACATGTGTGTTTAATAAACAAACAGAAAGTTCCTAGTTGTGCCTCTCTCATAAACTAGCTCATTGATTAACAAGATGATCAAGGTTTCCTGATCATGGACATTGGATGTTGTCAATAACAAGGTCACAACATTATTGGAATGGTGTGATGAACATTCATCTGAAGTATAGCATTACGATCAAAGTCATTGAGTTTATATTGCTATAACATCATACGAAGTGATCCTAATCCTTAGACCATGAGATCATGGCAATCACTAACACTGGAAGAGTATCTTGATAACATCAAACGTCACACCATAACAAGGTGATTATAAAGATGGGTTCAGTACTACTAAAGTGTTATGTTGTAGTGACCTCGGATCGGTAAGGATCCTAAGTCCCTGTGATTAACATGCTAGTCCCTGGATCAATAGCTAGCACTCACAGTCGATGAAATATCATGTAAAACACAAAGTCTTTATTACACGGAGAATCCAGAGTATGAATTTATTACAAAGATTGCTTAGCATTATGCTAGCTCAAATATCAGCGGAAACATAAAAGCAGCATGAGTCCATCAACGCCCAGGCTTGTCGAGTGTAGACCCGCGATCCCTACGCACCTTTTCAATCTTCGGATTCTGCACATAAGACATGCAGCCAACAAGTTGGGTCAATACTTTGAATGTATTGGCAAATTACACCAAGGAGGGAAAAGACTAACCCTACATGCAAGGCTGGTATAGGCTGTAGAGTTCATTTGCTCAAAGCTAATTTTTCTTAAGTAGAGAGAAGAAGAGAGGATTGTCCTACTTTGTAAACATTTGCTTAGATAAAATAAGGTCGAGTGGCACACGAGGATATTACGCACCAAGTGTCCAAACAACCAAACACTTGGATATTACGCACCAAGCGTCACTTGGATATTACACACCAAGTTCCCAAATCTCTCCCGTTAGCGATATTACGCACGCCATGGGGTTTCAAAACTTTGTTTTAGAAAAGAGAGAGGAAGATCCTTCAGAGGCTCCATCCTTCAGACGCTCATTGTTGTTCTGTTACCGTGAACACGGCTGATCGATCAGATTGCAATACTCTCGAGAGTTTGTGCACTTTACCCACAATCCACGATCAAGTCCTTTTACAGACAAGACCATGGCGAGGCTTTCCCTTAGTAGCCCCTCTACCTTCCGGATCCAACCGTGCCAAGAACCTCCAAATGTTGGTACCCAGGTGAGGTTTCCCACTAAGTACTAGGCCAAGACAGAGCCCATAATGTATTGTGGTTGCACTGGAAGCTTCTGAATTCTGAAACATGGCAGACTTCTTTGATTTCCTGGGCGGCCATCCTCCACCAAAATCACACTCGTTGACCCGATAACCATTCCGCCCAGAAGAAAACTTAGTTTTATTTTGAAGTGGATTTGAGAAGAAAGTTTGCTCTAGAGAGCCTTTATACTTAGAAAATTCTTTGTCTTTCGAACCCCCCAACGGTACTTTGTATATATAGCATAGCAAGCAATACTTAGCAAAAACAGGGGTACCTATTAGGATGGAAATCCTAAGTATAGAGCTACTCATGGCATACTACAAAATCATCGCACTTGCAAAATAATACTAAGAAAAAATTCTACTAGAATATCCTACACATGCATACTTCAGAATTTTTGAAGATCACATGCATAGAATCAAAACTGGGACAAAATTATGAACAAGTGGTGTAACTTGCCTTGATCCGAGCAGCACTCTACACAATAGCACTCCTTAGCGCACTCCGAGCAATCTAACGAATCACAAACATAGATTTGATCACAACTTGCTCAAAGCATACACAAAGGAAAACATGCATGCATGCAACATGGTAGTTTATGCAAGGTTGGTTAAATTGATCGAGGTAGCAAGTTTGTGTTGTGATAGTGTAAGGGTGTCACTAGGATTTATTCTCCAAGGGTTTAGATCTAATTTGAAGCGCTAAAACAATTCCTAAGATTATAGAGGATCAGACCATCTAAATAGCCCCAAGTTAGATCTAATAATCCTAAGCAAAGCTTAATGATTTGGATCAGTAGGTATTGTGGAAACAAGGTTATAGCAACAAGAATCAAATAGAATAAAATTTTAATTATTTTTCTATAGACTAAACCCTCTAATCTAATGATTAAAATCTATACCTAAAACATTACTACAAACCTGCAATATTATTACATATTTGAATTCTACATAAAATTAGGAATCCAACGGTATATTACAAGCTAGATTTGGCCAAATATTCGATTTTATATGAATTTCGCAAGATTAAAACCAAATCTGCCAAATTCAAACCAAACTATATTAACCCTATCTCGAAACGCGCCAAGTGGCAGCGCCCGGTTGGTCCAGCTGTCCAGGCGGGTGACGTGGCGTGGTGATGACGCGCCTGCCACGCGGGTTGCCACGCGGCGCAACGCGGTTGGCCGATACCCCTTCGCCCTCTCTTCTAATCTGGTCCACAAGATTACAATCGGACGGCCGAGGTGGCTCTACTGACCTGTGGCGGTGGCGGCGATGGAGACGACGGCGGCGGCGGCGGAGTCGACGGTGGCCGGAGGTCCTGGCGGCCCTAGTGGAAGCGACGAAGACGGCCCCCGATGCGCACGTCGACGGCGAATCTCCCAACGATCTCAACGCGGTCCCTCTCCTCCTCCTTCTCCCGCGGTTGGCCGTTCCTCCTCTTGGACCCGACGGGCTCCGGCGAGCAATTGCCGGTGACCCCCTGTGATTCGGAAGGAACGAGTTAGGTAGGAGGGTAGAGTGGGTAGAGGCGAGTAGCGTGGGAGGTAGAACAAGGCTCGAGGTGCTCTGGAGGGTCGCCAACCTCGAGCTCCGTTGGCGGGTCTCTCCGGCGAGATCGGAAGCTTGCGAAAATCGGGCTAGGGTTTGAGAAAAACGAGGGCAACGAGGGGGGGCGATGCGGCGGCATAAGAGGGAAAGATTCCGTGTCGTAGGAGGCACGGATTCGTAGAAGGGACGGAGGATTGCGCGGATCAGAATCGGATTCGTGTTCTCCAGAGACTCTGGCTGGAGGTGGGGGATGACAGCGCGGCCCCACCTGTCGGTGGCAGCAGCGGTGCGGGCTGGCCGAAGCAGATTGCTGCGCTGGGCGGTAGACAGGCAGTTGGGCCTGGTTCGCTGGCCCGGCAGGTTAGGTTGTTAGTTTTTTTTTATTCTTTTTATTTTTCCAATTCTGTTTTACTAATTCACTTGTAACTTTTGCATACTAAGTCAAAACTTGACAAAATTTGTTTCTAAATTTTCATAAAATTGAGGTGGTCAACATGGGGCCATGTTTTAATGTTTTACAAGATTTTTGGAAGGTTCAACAAGATTACTTCTTTCTTGCTCACATAGATGGATTTCTTTATTAGGGTTTTAGTAGATTTTGTTGTTAGGGTTTTGTTGCAAAAAGATCATTTGTAGGATGCAATGATACAAAGATGAGGCATGCACTAATAACATCCTATTATAAAATCTGGGATGTTACATATGTTGAGGCCCATGGATCGAGAGTGGAATTTGTTCATCCCGATGACGGATAGATATGATCTGGTCCCTCTCGGTGATATCACATTGCTTAGCTTGCAAGCAAGTGATTTGATCACTAGAATGTTATATCATGGGAACGATAAAAGAGTGCATGTCAGTAACAAGATCAAACTAGGTATGGAGATACCGATGATCGAATCTCGGACATGTAATATATCGCGAGACAAAGGGATTAAGATACTAGCATAAAAGATTCTCACGATCACAAGAAAGTCATCGTTGAATGTGTGGGAGTCAGTATGGATCTCCAGGTCCCGCTTATGATTATTGATTTGAGAGGGATCTCGATCATGTCTGCATTATTCTTGAACCGTAGGGTGACACACTTAAGAGACACCGACACCATTTGGAGCAAAAGTTTCATGCTAAAAAGAATAGCAAAACGCAGGAATTTATTTCACTAGATACCGAAACTGGTTTCGGGTGAAATTGCAGAAAATGTTTCTGCATGTGAAATGAAATACTAGCAAGGAGTTATATGTGAATGTTTGTCATTAAAGTAATTGACAATATTCTGAATAAATAAAAGGATTTTTATTTAATGAGAGTTTGCATTAAATTTGGTGGAAATTTAATGGGAATTTGAGTGGGTTTTTGAGTGGAGAAAATTGAAGGGATTTTTGTGAGTGGAGTGTCCACCCGCATGAATGAAGGGAGGGCAAGGGGCATCCCCCATGTGTCGTCCCACCCCCTTGGGGTCCCCCCTCCTCCTATAAAAACAGCCCCCCTCCTCACTTATCACTCACACCTCCTCATGAAGGATCTCTCTCCCCCTCTAGTATTTATCCCCCATGGTCTCGGACTAGCGAGATACATGTTCCCGGTGGCTATTCGGCAAGAAAGAGTTGTGCTTCTGCTGCATCGCTGGAGCGAGGAGGTCGAGGTTGCTCGGTGCCTCGGACGTGTGTGCGATCACGGATGCGCCGCTGATTTGCGGTGCTAGGACTTCCTCTCGATCTTAAGATCGTAAAGAGATCATCTACATCAACCACGAGTTCAACCTCGTTAAGCTTTGTTGGTATTCAAGGGTATGTTCTCTACGTTGCTTGTATCTAGTAGATAGATCTTGGTATATAGTTGTTCCCATCATAGGAAATTTTTTGTTTTCTATGTTGTGAACCCTACAGCACCCACCTCAGAGGGAATCCTATTCACCTTAAGATAGAACAACTAGCTAGAAGGACTTGCCAGGGCTATGCAGGAAGCTCTTGCCCGTCTGTGTGGGCAAAGCATCAATCATATCAAGGGCACTCACTTTGAGTTATACGCAAGGCGTGATGCTATGGGACAGCCATTGGAAGTGCCATACCACCCGGAGCTGAAGCATCAGGTGGATCTTCTCAGCTTCATGTTGTATGATAGGTAGAAGGAGTTGGACAATGCCCACTCGTACGCCAACCACAACAATGCCATTACAGTCAAGAAGGACCATACCATCACCATCCTTGCGAACGAGTGCAAGACCTTTCGCCGTCTGCGTGACAAGAAGGATCGCATCATTGCTCGCCTTCATCACAAAGTTTCAGACTTGGAAGAGACCATCCATGAGCGGGACATGCAGCTTGAGGAGAGGGAGAGTGCAGGGGAAGATATCCGTGGAGACCCTTACTCCTACCTCAGCAATGATGATGACTACCTGGAGGACCAAGCCATGGACTTCCACACTGATGATGATTCCGCCTTCATTGATGATGATGAAGCCACTGATTCTGATGAGTAGTAGCACTTGAGAACTATCGTAGGTGTGAGTTATATCCGGTCCCATTGTATCGTAGTTTCACAGAATGGTTCTTAAAACCCTCTGTTTCCTTATTGTGGTGTGTGTTTGTATTGTGTGTTATGGATGAATGAAAAGCAATGCAAGTTGCTAGTTGGAAAAACCTGAGTCAAAATCAAAGTTTAAAAAAGCTTTTCAAAAACAAATCCATGAACCTTAGAAATTTCCCTCTTATCTCATTATCTATCTCAATCTTCAGATGCCTCGCGGAGGAAGCAGTTCATCCTCGGACCCAATGCTGCAAATCTTGCAAATGTTGGTTTCTGACCATGAAGCTAAAAGAGCCAAACGTCAAGCCAACTTATCCACCCTTCAACCCATAGCTCAGATGACCCAGAATAATCAAGGCCATGGAAACCAGGACAACCATGGATCCAAGCTCAAGAACTTTCAAAACACCAATCCACCCATTTTTAGTAAGTCTAAGGAGCCATTAGATGCTGATGACTGGCTCCACCCATTACTGTTTGCCACCCACTATCTGGAAGGAGATGCAAGAGCTTACTGGAATAGCATTCGCACCATGAATGGAGGACAGATGATGGCTTGGGATGAATTCAAACTCAAGTTCAGTCGAACCCATGTGCCACCAGGTTTAATTCTACGGATGAGGGATGAATTCAAGGAGCTGAAGCAGGGAAGAATGACTGTGGTAGAGTACCGTGACAGGTTTCTATCTCTGTCTAGGTATGCCCCTCATGAGATTAGTATTGAAGCCAAGAAGAAGGAGAGGTTATTGAATGGTCTGCATGATGAGATGTAGACAGTGTTAGTCAATGATGTTAGTCTTTAATGGAAAACTCTAAAGCTATTAATGAGTTGAAAGATATTGTGGAAAGAACCTCCAATGATGTTAAAATGCTTGTTAAACATTTCCAACTGGTTCAAACTCAAATCGATCAGCTTACTAAAGTACAAAAAGATATGCTACTTAATGCTTCTGGAGATAAACATCCTTATGAAATTAGAACTAGGAGTGGTGCTTCCACTCAGGATCCTTTGTATCCTGAGGGACATCCTAAAAGAATTGAGAAGGATTCTCAAAGAGTTCAAAATAATGGAACTTCTTCTAAGAGAAAGAAAAAGAAACATAAAACGATTGTAGAATCTTCTAAACATGCTTAAGATCCTAATAGTATATCTGTCACTTATGTTGAAACTGAAAGTGGTAATGATAAAAATAATGCTCCTGATAAGGAAGAAATTGAAGAGGAACCTGAAAGACACACTAAGAACACTAAGTACACTAAGGAAGATTTTGTTGCTAATAAACATGGTAGTGAAAGAGAACCTTAGTTTCAAAAAACAATGCCTTTTCCTGATAAGAAACACAAGTCAAAGGAAGAAGAACACTATAACTGAAGGAAATATGCCCTAAGAGGCAATAATAAAGTGTTTATTATGTTTATTCCAAGTATATGATAGATGTTTATTTTGCATGCTATAATTGTATTAATACGGAAACGTTAATACATGTGTGTTTAATAAACAAACAGAAAGTTCCTAGTTATGCGTCTCTCATAAACTAGTTCGTTGATTAACAAGATGATCACAGTTTCCTGATCATAGACATTGGATGTTGTTAATAACGAGATCACAACATTAGTGTAATGGTGTGATGAACATTCATCCGAAGTATAGCATTACGATCAAAGTCATTGAGTTTATATTGCTATAAACAACTTACGAAGTGATCCTAATCCTTAGACCATGAGATCATGTCAATCACTAACACCGGAAGAGTTTCTTGTTGACATCAAACGTCACACCATAACTGGGTGATTATAAAGATGGCTTCAAAGCTACTGAAGTGTTATGTTGAGAATCATGGATCAAGAGTGGAATTTGTTCATCCCAATGACGGATAGATATACTCTGGGCCCTCTCGGTGATATCATATTGGTTAGCTTGCAAGCAAGTGATTTGATCACTAGAATGTTATATCACGGGAACAATAAAAGAGTGCATGTCAGTAACGAGATCAAACTAGGTATGGAGATACCGATGATCGAATCTCGTACATGTAATATATCGTGGAACAAAGGGATTAATATACAAGCGTAAAAGGTTCCGACGATCACAGGAAAGTCATCGTTGAATGTGTGGGAGTCAGTATGGATCTCCAGGTCCCGCTACTGATTATTGATCGGAGAAGGGTCTCGATCATGTCCGCATTATTCGCGAACCGTAGGGTGACACACTTAAGGTACACTGACATCCAATTGGAGCAAATGTTTCATGCCGAAAGAATAAACAAGCGCAGGAATTTATTTCACTAGATACCGAAACAGGTTTTTGGGTGAAATTGCATAAAGAGGTTATGCATGTGAAATAGAATTCTATCAAGGGGTTATATTTGAATGTTTGTCATTAAAGTAATTGACAAAATTCTGAATAAATAAAAGAGTTTTATTTAATGAGAGTTTGCATTAAATTTGGTGGAAATTTAATAACAAGTTTGAGTGAGATTTTGAGTGGAGGGATTTGAATGGATTTTTGTGAGTGGAGTGTCCACCCACATGAAGAGGGGAGGGCAAGAGGGCAGCCCCCATGCTCCGGCCACCCCCTTGGGGTCCCCCCCCTCTCCTATAAAAGGCACCCCTCTCCTCACTTCTCACTCACACCTCCTCGTGAAGGATCTCTCTCCCCCTCTAGAATTTATCCCCCATGGTCTCGGACTAGCGAGATACATGTTCCCGGTGGCTATTCGGAAAGAAAGGGTTGTGCTTCCGCTGCATCGCTGGAGCGAGGAGGCGGAGATTGCTTGGTGTCTTGTACGTGTGTGCGAGCACGGATGTGCTGCTGCTTTGCAGCGCTAGGACTTCCTCTCGATCTTGAGATCGGTAAGAGATCGTCTACATCAACCACGAGTTGAAATCGTTAGGCTTTGTCGGTCTTCATGGGTATGTTCTCTATGTATATACATCCACCCGTTGTTTGTATCTAATAGATAGATCTTGGTACATAGTTCCCATCACAAGAAATTTTTTGTTTTCTATGTTGCGAACCCAACAGTGGTATCAGAGCCGGATCTATGCGTAGATGCTTTACACAGGTAGTACATATATGAGTATGTGGGCGATGATGATCATGTTATTGCTCCTTAGTTGTAATTTTGGATATTGGTGGCATAGTGGGATGAAGCGGCCCGGACAAACTTTACATGTCCTCGCACATGAGACATGTTTCACGCTTGACATGCAACTAGCTTGCATAAGTGGCTAGCGGGTGTCTGTCTCTCGTACTATAGTCAATATCTATTTTGCAACGAGTTGTCAACAATTTGGTTATCCTCGTTATGGTTCATGTTCATAGGTAAGAACGGTTCTATCTTCGAAATCCCTAAGCCACGTAAAACTTGCAATGGATAAATTAGAGGCGTCTAGTTTAGATTTTTGTTGGGCTAGTGTCATGATATGGTGATGTTGTAAGTAGAAGTATGAGATGATACTCTTACAACACACATAGCGTGTAAACTCTATAGACCTTGGACTTACACATAAAGGTATGATAGTGATCATACCACGATGCACATGATAGAGATCATATGCGGGAACCATATCATTTCACTAATAAACATGTGATGTTTGATAGCATCTTATATTGCTTGTTTAGCACTTTATTAGCATAATAAGATGGTCCCTCATTTAAATATCAAGATAAGAATGTGTTCTTACTTTAGTATGCACCGATTATGTTTTCGTCGCTCCAAGACACCACGTGATGATCGGGTGTTCTTGGATCCACGACCATATATCGGGTGTAAGACAGTTACACACGTGAATACTAAGGTTCTAACTTGGCGAGCCTAGCATGTACAGATATGGCCTCGGAACACGGACCGGAAGGTTAAGCATGAGTCATATAGTATATATGATGCCCATTTGATGCTCGCCTTTGAAGCTACACCGACTCACGTGATGATCGGACTTGGTGTAGTGGATTTGGTTCATGTAATCACCAAAAAGACACGAGGGATGTTGTTTTTGAGTGGGAGTTCATTCGTAATATGGATTAGTTGAACTCAATCTATCATAAACTTAGTCTAAACTTTACAAATTCTGTTGTAGATGGCACCACCTGCTTTTAATTTCAATGTGTTCATGGAGAAAGAGAAACTTGCAACGAACGGTAGAAACTTTACCGAATGGGCCATGAATTTTAGGATTCTCCTCTCTGCTGCACAAAAGCAATATGTGCTAGAAGCGCCACTAGGCCCCCCACCTTTTGAGGATGCCCCTGACGAGGAGAAGAATGTCTATCAGACTCGTCAGGAGGACCACAACTTAGTTCATTGCGGCACATTGTATGGGCTAGAGCCGAAACTTCGAAAGCGTTTCGAAAATGGCAATGCATTTGATACAATGGGTGAGTTGAAAATGATTTTTGACACACATGCTGATGTAGAGAGCTACAACGCTTCAGAAAAGTTCTTTAGCTGCATGATGGAAGAGCACAGCTCCGTTAGTGAGCATGTACTCAAGATGTCGGGTTATGCCGATAAGCTTGTGTCCTTGGGAATAACGATTCCCATTGACTTAGGCATCCATCGTGTTCTGCAGTCTCTGCCACCTAGCTATAAGAGCTTCGTGATGAACTATAATATGCAAGGCATGAAGAAGTCTCTCCCCGAGCTTCTGTCAATGCTCAAAACTGCAGAAGTGGAGATCCAAAAGGAACATCAAGTGTTGATAATCAATAGGAACACTGGTTTCAAGAAAGACAATAAGGGAAAACGGAAGGGAAGTAAGGGCGGCAAGCCGGGTGCCGTGCCTGAAAAGAAACCTCGAGTCGGACCTATATAATGCCCCCGAAATATTAAAAATTAGAAATTGATTGTTATTTTATTTTGTGCATCATCATGACATCATCATGCATATTTTGTTCGCCAATTTGACCGCAAAATATTTTGATAAAAACCTACTTTTGTTTTACTAAAATATTTCTACGGTTTTATTAAATCAGTTTCTCTTTTCTTCTTTTCAAATTAAAACAAAATAATATTTTCGGTCCGATACGTGACCATAAATGATTTTTCCTTATTTGACTAAAAATAAAACTAGGCTAAAGTTCTGTCTAAGTTTTAGCGCAAAACTAGCTCTACCTAGTCTACTTTGGACTAGATAAATAATCCTTTCCCGTTTTCTTTCACCCCAAATCCTAGACTAGACCAAACCCTAGAAATCCTATCCTTTTTCCTCCAATCCCTGCCGCCGCCACCCCTCTCTCGGTGGCAGAGCACACACATCGCATACACACAACACACGCACGCGCCCCACCCTGACCCTGTCACGTACACCACCACACAGGCACACACCACACAACACACGCACAACCACCAAACCACACTGTAAGTTCCCTCCTTTATAAAGGAAAAGGATCCCTGTGATTGCAATGCTAGTCCCTGGATCATTGCTAGCATCCATAGTTTAAGATGAAGTACACAGATACAAAGGTCATTTATTACAGCCATTCCAGAGATAAACATAGTCTTTACAACTCCAAGGCCACAGGCCTAATACAAGAGTTTGAATAAGTAAGTAAATAAAAGTCTTCATCCTCATGTGCCACAGGTAAACATGTTGAGTGTAGACTCATGACACCTAATCCTCATCAGAGTAACCTGCAACATCACAAGTTACAGCCACAGTGGGTCAATACATTGGAATAGTATTGGCAAGTGATACCTTAGTATAATTTAGGTGGACTAGATACTATATGCAATTTGGCTAAGTGTAGCTTGGCTTTCTTTGCTCAAAATAGGTTTTGCCTATTAGTTGAAATCACTAAGTTTTTCTTTGTCAAAACTTTTCCCAAGGAACCACCAATAGACATTGAGGTCCTTCACCCTTGTTCACCACAAGTTTTTACTTAGAAATTGGGATGAGGAAATTCTTGATAGCTTCCATGTCTTGATGCTCAAGTTGTCCATTGCCATGGACTTGGCTAAGTACTTAGATTTTTTTCCATCTGCAGAGGTTGTGCACTTTCCCCATCAGACTTGGTTTCACCAAGACAGGACCTTTCAGAAGCCTTCCCTTAGACCAAATGGACGCGCTCCAACCTATCAATCCCACTACTACCAACTGTCCAAATGGCTAAGTTCTAGCAACCTATGTGATCCAGGCAGAGCCCATATTGCCAAGTGGCTGCACTAGAAGCTTCTTAACACTTGGCCTCTAAAATCTCTTTGTTCCTGGGTGGCTTACCACAAGTGAGATACACAAGGTAAACCATAGAAATGAGCCTTGTGTAACCACTCAACATAAACCTTTCCTTCCATTCCACCCAGGTGTTTCATTAACTTAGTTGTTTTATTAGGCAAAACACAAGTCCAAAGACTTAGAAATATTTTCATCATAGCATGTATATTTCACCAACCCTGGTTTGCTACTAGCTAGGCTAAGCATGGCATTGATAGTAACTTAATTTAGAAATTCCCTAGCAATTCTACAACTACTTAGGAATTCCCAACAAGGCATATAAGCAAAATAATATCATGCAAGACTTAGCAAAATATTTCTAATGCTTAGTATAAAACATGGGATAAAAATATTCATGAAGTACCACTTGCCTTGGTAGTTGGGAGAGTAGCACTCCTCACAATCACAATCACTAGCACCAAAATCTACACAAAGAATGGTACCAACAAATTACACACAAAACATATACAATCAAAAATATATGCATGCATGCAAGATGACATGTGATGATTTTTAAAACTCAACAAAGCAAGTACACAGTACTGATTCACTAACAAGTTAAAAACTTGCCAAACAACAATTACTTAAACCCTAAATCATTTCCTAAACATTTCATAAACTCAAATTATCCTTACACAAGTTTCTGCAAATAAAACCTTTTTAACAGAAGCTAAACATTAAACACATTGCATAATCAGAAAGAGCTTGCTCTCCTGATTCCAACGGTATAAAATTTGTCAAATTCTAACGTGGGGATCAAAAGTTATAGCCAAATCAAATTTGAATAACAATCAGATTCAAAATCCAGTTTTAAATCTAAACCACTGCCACGCGGCGCTATTCTATTGGCCGGTACCGCTTCGCGTCGGATCGTGCTCGCGCACCGTCAGATCTCACTTAACATCTGCGGCTCAGATCTAATCATACCTCTTCGGTGATGGATCTATCGCGTCCACTGGATCTAAATCGAACGGCCCTAAGCAGCTAACCCTAAACTGGCGGCGCTAGCGGCGGCGACAAGCGGCGGTGCGCTCTGTCAGTGGCGGAGCCGGCGAACTAGGTCGCACGGGGAGGTGGGAGGATGCTCACCAGAACCGCAGTGACGAGGTGAAGCTCAACGTGTCCCTGGTTGGCGAAGGGGCGCTCGGAGTTGTCAGGGATTCCTCGCCGGAGTTCGCGAATGCGTCGGGTATGGATGCTCGTCGACGTTGGCGAAGATACAGATCATGCCAGGGAAAATTAAGCAGTGCGTCAGATGCGCGGAGTGATGCTGGTCATGCGAGTGTCAAAGAGAGAACAAGGCGCGGTCAGAACTCACCAGGAAGGCTTGCCGGAGTTGATGGGGTCATCTGACTCATGCTGTCGCCGATGTTGCCGAGGCTCTGGACGATCCTAGCATGCACCAGAGGGGTCAGGAGATGCGCATGGTTGTAGAGATTGTACTGGCAAACTTAGACAGCAAGGGGCGACGGGGTCTTACCGGAATACCTCGCCGGAGTTGGCTCTGACTGCGGTGGTGCAATACGAATTAGAGGCAGCCTGGTGGCGAGAAGAGTGTGCAGTGTGGGGGGAAATGACCGCGGCGGGGTGTGGTTTAAGTAGGCCGAAGCGCGACAGGAAACGCTCGCAGAATCAAGGCTAATTACGCCGCGCCATTATCGGCATCAACGGCAGCGACGACGTGGTCTGCGGGCGAGATTTGGGGAAGACGACGGTGACGTGGACGGGGCCCAGTTGTCTGCGAGAGAAACAGAGGGGGGGTGGGGTCCTGGCGTCAGTCACTTGCTAGGTGCGTCTGCGAGTGAGAGAGGGAGAGAGGGAACCCGGGTGGGCTTAGTGGGCTGCTTTCTCAGTTGGGCCAAAAGACTGGCGCTGGCCCTTTTCTATTTCCCTTCTCTTTTTCTTTTTCTGCTTTGAATTTCTGGAATGATTTTCAAATGGTTTCAAAAGCTTTTTGAATTCAAACTTTTTCAGGATTTTTTAGGGTGCAACATTCATATTTCTGGGCATAGAAACATGTGGTCTTTCTGTTCAAGCTTGATTCTTTTGAACAAACAAAACAAACAGTGTTATAGCACTTGATTTGGAAATGTTTTGAAAATGGTTTTGAAACCACATTTGTTCTATGAATTTTTGTCCAAACTCCACATTCAAACCAATCAACAAGGAAGCCAACAAAACTTGGTTTAAAACACTTATACTCTCAATTGAGGATGGTCATTTGATTTAAGTTATCTCACATAAAATAATAGCACTATGTGCTTCTGTTTTCTTGAAAATAGTTGGAAAATGATCTCAAAATTATATGCATGCATGAATGATATGCAATCTTTGAAATCATGATTTTAGGGATGTTACAAATCTAACCCCCTTAAGGTGAATCTCGCCCTCGAGATTCGGATTGGCTAGCAAATAGGTGAGGGTGGTCTTTCTGAAGATCATCTTCTCTTTCCCATGTTGCTTCTTCTTCGGAATGATGATTCCACTGCACTTTGCAGAACTTGATAGTCTTAGTCCGTGTGACTCTTTCTACAGACTCAAGAATCTTGATAGGTTTCTCTTCATAAGTGAGATCACTTTCCAGTTGAACCTCCTCCAAAGGTATAGTATCCTTCAAAGAAGTTTCTTCCATTTCTGGATGACATTTCTTAAGTTGACTCACATGAAACACATTATGGACAGCTGACAGAGATTCTGGCAGTTCTATTTCATAGGCAACTTCTCCTTTACGACTCAGAATCTTGAATGGTCCAACATATCTTGGTGCCAATTTTCCTTTGACTCTGAATCTCTTCACTCCACGAAGTGGTGACACTCTAAGATAGGCTCTATCACCAACTTCGTAGGTGACTTCTCTATGCTTAGGATCTGCGTAGCTTTTCTGTCGGGACTGTGCTATCTTCAACCTGTCCTTGACCAACTTGACCTTCTTTTCGGCTTCTTTGATGAGATCTGGTTCGAATAAACTTCTTTCTCCCACACCATTCCATAACAATGGGGTGGTACACTTTCTTCCATAGAGAAATTCAAATGGTGCCATCTCAATGCTGGCTTGATAGCTGTTGTTATAAGAAAATTCTGCGTAAGGCAGACTTTCATCCCAATTGGCTCCATAGTCTAAGGCACATGCCCTCAACATGTCTTCAAGAATCTGATTAGTCCTTTCTGTCTGTCCATCAGTTTGAGGATGAAAAGCAGTACTGAATTCCAACCTCGTTCCCAATGACTCATGTAGCTGCCTCCAAAAATGGGAAGTGAATTGAGTTCCCCTATCAGACACAATACTCTTGGGCACTCCATGTAGACATACAATTCTACTCATATAGATTTTGGCTAACTTAGCACTTGTGTAGGTTGTCTTCACGGGTATGAAATGAGCAACTTTAGTTAGGCGATCCACTACTACCCATATAGAATCATATCCTGATCTAGTTCTTGGTAATCCGGTAATGAAGTCCATACCAATCTTGTCCCACTTCCAATCAGGAATAGGTAGTGGTTGAAGCAAACCTGCTGGTTTCTGATGTTCCGCCTTCACTCTACTACACACATCACACAAGGCAATATGTTCGGCGATGTCCTTCTTGAGATTATTCCACCAACACCTTTCCTTCATGTCCATGTACATTTTGGTGTTACCCGGATGAATGGAATACGGTGAGTTGTGTGCTTCTTGCAAAATCAGTTTCCGAAGCTCCGGATCTTGTGGAACACAGATACGTTTCCCATGCCATAAAGTACCCTGTTCATCTTCATGGAATCCTTTGGCTTTTCCTTTGCCAATATTTTCTTTAATCTCTTCGATTTCCTTATCAATCTTCTAGGCTTCTTTGATCTTGTCCAACAAAGTGGGTTGAACAACCAAAGTCATGAGATGTCCTTCAGGCACAATCTCCAATCTGAGTTTTGTAAATTGGGTACACAGATCATCTGGAAATTCTCCTTTGGTAAGGCCATTCACAAAAACCTTACGACTTAGAGCATCTGCTACAACATTTTCTTTACCGGGGTGGTATTGCAAACTTAAGTCATAGTCCTTGATAAGTTCTAGCCATCTTCTTTGTCTCATATTAATTTCCTTCTGGGTGAAGATATACTTCAAACTTTTGTGATCTGTGAACACTTCACAATGCTTTCCCAAAAGATAGTGCCTCCATGTTTTGAGTGCATGGACAACAGAGGCTAACTCTAAATCATGAGTAGGATAGTTCACTTCATGAGTTTTGAGTTGTCTCGAGGCATACGCCACAACTTTTCCTTCTTGCATAAGTACTGCACCCAAACCCTGATGAGATGCATCATAATATACTTGGAAATCTTTTTCCAAATCTGGCAGACACAAGACTGGTGCTGTCACAAGTCTCTTCTTCAATTCTTGAAAGCTGAGTTCACAACCTTCAGACCAAACAAACTTCTTGTCTTTCTTTAGCAGTTCAGTCATAGGCTTAGCTACCTTGGAGAAATTTTCAATGAACCTTCTGTAGTAACCTGCTAAGCCAAGGAAACTACGAACTTCCTTCACTGACTTGGGAGATTCCCATTCAGTCACAGCTGAAACTTTAGCAGGATCAACTACTACACCATCCTTTGTCATAACATGTCCAAGGAATCCAACTTCATTCAAACAGAATTCACACTTGCTGAATTTGGCATAAAGTTTATGTTCTCTTAACTTCTCAAGTATCAAACGCAAATGTCCTTCATGCTCTTCTTTGCTCTTGGAGTAGACTAAAATGTCATTGATGAAGACAACAACAAACTTGTCAAGGAATTCCATGAACACCTTGTTCATCATATTCATGAAGTATGCTGGAGCATTGGTCAAACCAAAAGGAATTACGGTATACTCATACAATCCATACCTTGTAGTGAACGCTGTCTTAGGTATGTCTTGTTCTCTTATCTTGAGTTGAAAATAGCCTGACCGGAGATCAATCTTTGAGAACACACAAGCTCCTTCTAGCTGATCAAACAAGTCATTGATTCTAGGCAAAGGGTATTTGTTCTTGATAGTTACCTCATTGAGTGAACGGTAATCTATGCATAACCTTTGACTTCTATCTTTCTTCTCCACGAACAAAACTGGGGCTCCCCAAGATGAAGAACATGGTTGAATAAATCCTTTCTGCAACTGTTCTCCAAGTTGTTTCTTGAGTTCTTTCAGTTCATCCACTGACATCTTGTATGGTCTCTTTGCTATTGGTCCAGATCCTGGTACCAAATCTATCAGAAACTCCACATCTCTATCTGGTGGCATTCCCGACAATTCTTCCGGAAACACACCCGGATACTCACTCACAATTGGCACACTGTCCATGCTAACCCCCTTAAGAGAATTTAGCTTACTTCCTTTTGATTCAAAGTTGGACTTGAATTTAATCCGTTTTCTTTCCGGGGTTGTGAGTGCAACAGTACGATTAGCACAATATAGTACTCCTTCATACTTAGCCATCCAATCCATTCCCAATATTACGTCCAGTCCTTGGGAATCTAGGATTATCAGACTCACTGGAAATTTATGCTTTCCAAACTCTATTACTAGATCCCGGCATCCAAGACTTACTATCATATCTCCACCCGGAGAACTAACTTTTATTGGACACCCAATGTTTTCAGTTGGAAACCCATTTCTATCAACAAATGCTTTTGATATGAATGAATGCGATGCTCCAGTATCAAAAAGAACAAATGCTGGAATAGAATTGAGTCTGAACTTACCAGCAACAGCATTAGGCTCCTCATAGATTTCCTCCACATTGATGTGGTTCACCTGTCCCTTCTGAAAAGGGTTGGGCTTGTTGGGTCCTTCAACTTTCTTTTCTGGGCATTCATTTGCATAATGCCCCATCTTCTTGCACTTGAAGCATTCAACCTGACTTATGTCTTTCTTGACAGGCTGGCTTCCACTTCCACTTCCATTACCACTGTGGTTGCTCTTGTATCCACCCTTGTGGTTCTTGTACTTGTCATTGTCATGACTACGGTGATGCTTGTTGTCATGACGGTTGTGGTTGTGGTGCTTGTTGAATTTCCCATGCTTATGGGATCCTGAGCTTCCACTGTCATCATAGTGGGAACGTTTGTGTGACGATCCCGAGCTGTGCTTGTCTGAGTGCTTTCTCTTTCTGCTTTCAACTTGCTTTATTTTGTTCTCCAAAATAGCAGCCTTGTCACAGAGAGACTGATAAGTGGGAACATAGGCCACAGCCAACTGCAGATTCAGCTCATCATTTATCCCTTCGAGGAACTTTTCTTTCCTCTTAGCATCAGTGTCAACTTCATCCGGTGCATATCGCGCCAGATTGTTGAACTCCTCAATATATTCAGCCACGCTGCGGTGGCGCTGCTTCAGGTTATGGAACTCCTTTTTCAGACTCATCACTCCAGATGAGATATGAGCAGTACGAAAATTCATCCTCAAAGATAGCCCATGTCACATCTTTGATGGGAGTGGTGATCTGGAAGTTATCCCACCAAGTGGCGGCTGGTCCCTCTAGCAAATGTGTTGCAAATCTGACTTTTTCAGCATCAGTACAGCCCACAGTTACCAAGTCCTTGTTCACGGAGCGTAGCCAATCATTGGCCACCATGGGATCAGTCGTCCCTGAGAACTTTGCTGGCCTCAATCTCAAGAACCTGGTAAGCATGTCAAAACCCGGTGGGTTGTTGTTGTTGTTATTGTTGTTGTTTTGGTTCTGGACGAACGTCGTCATCATCTGCATCAGCTGAGTTTGAGCGGTCATCATTTGCTGCATTTCTGGAGTGATGTTGTTGTTGTTGGGGTTGGGGTTTGCACGACGGGGAGGCATCTGTGGTTTGTTCAATAGAGATAAGAATGAGATACCCATAGATGCTTTCATGCACATTACATCACATAAACAAACACATAGCATGCAACATAATGATAAAGATTCAACAACAAGATAACAAGTTCGCAAAGTAGACACACAAGTAGCAAGCCATCCACATGTCGGATGGTCAAATAATAAGTTCTCAAACAACAAGTATGATAATAAATGATAAATGAGTAGGCAAATCTACTCCTCGGCATCAACCTCCTCCTCGACAAAGGTAAGACCTGTGTTCTCCATCGCGGTCTTGTATTCCTCGACACTAGTGGTCAAGGTCTCTATCTTGGCCTTGAGAGCCCTCTTCTGGGAACGAAGCCTCTCAATCACCGCCTGCTGTTGCTCGAGCTCGAAGTCCTTGGACTGCAGTTCTTTAGTCATGTCCCGGATCTTCTTGTTCCTATCCTGGACTCGCTTCTCCTGACTCTTGAACTTCCTGTCCTGGCTCTCGAACTTCGCCTCCATCTCCTTGACTATCTCATCTTGCTCCGCGAAGAGCTTGTCCTTCTCGCGAAGCTGCACCTGGAGTTCGTCATTGTTGAGCATGACGTTGGTCCTATCAGTGTCCACGTGCCTAATGAGAGACTCTAAGTCCTGGAGGTATAGACGAATCGTCTCTACTGTGTCCCTCGAATCGTCCTCGAAGTCGATGGACTCTCCATCCTCATCACGTCTACCGAAGACGTGGAAGTGAGTACCTCTAACCTGTCGGGAGTGTCTCCCTAGCAGACGTCCTATCAGATCCTGCATAACTACCTCAAGGCCTCTCTCCTTGTCATCATGCATGAGCTTGAAGACGATGGCCTCCGTGGTAGGCTCTGTCTGGCGTCCGGGCTGGTTGACCTTGAAGCCCCAAAGGTCCTTCCTCTCAAATTTGGTGAGGGGAAGCACCATGATGGTAGGAAGAGGGAGATTGAGCAAAGTAGTAAGCTCAACAATACGAGGACCAAAGCGGGTAACCTGGAACTCCTCAACAGTGTTGATGGTAACAGTAGGCATCTATTTATAAGATAGAAAAAGTTAGAACTACACAATTCAAGATAAAACACAAGACAAAACAACACACACATATCCTTGGAAATCAAACACACAAGTCATGTCATACATGGATCCAATACATCAACCAAGGTTCAACTTATTTTAAAGCAACATTTGGAAAATAAGGTGATAAGTGGTGGTCCAACTAACGAAGTACGCTTACAATCCTATCTCACTGGATCTGTTGGCTAACACAATGTTTCTAGAAGCAATCAATCTATCTTGCTCACATGACTCCATCACTAAGTCTATAATGTCTCCTCTTAAGGTTTGGTTGGTGGCTTCTAACTCTTGAGTATGTTTCTTCTCTTCCTTGAGATCATTTTGGAGGTTGAGCATTCTGCACTTGACTTTATCACCAAGTTCTTTGATGGTCTTCCAAGCTGCATCCCTTGCTGATTCAAAGAATGTAGTGTGCACCACTGAATTGGTGAACATGCAGAATCCTTTTTCCTGGTGGTTGTCTTCCTTGTTTTTATACAAGTGAAGTTGCACCCACCAGTATTCCACTCCTTCATCCATCACAGGAAAACCTTTGTACACAGCTGCACCTTGTATCTCTAATGCAACCATGAGGTCCTTGAGAGCCTTGGGGAATTCTTTCTCACACTCCAAAGTCATTGTTATGAGTGGTCCTTTTCTTACGGCTTCGTTGATGGAGTTCATCTACAAATAGAGATGAGAAAGAAGATTAGAAAAGTTTACGAGAAGAATAGACAAGTGTAGAAGTAGTTGAAAATTTTTCCTTAGTGGTTTCCAATCCTAGGGTCATAATCCTACAGGCAACACAGTGCTCTGATACCATCTGTAAGATCCCTCCTTTATAAAGGAAAAGGATCCCTGTGATTGCAATGCTAGTCCCTGGATCATTGCTAGCATCCACAGTTTAAGATGAAGTACACAGATACAAAGGTCATTTATTACAGCCATTCCAGAGATAAACATAGTCTTTACAACTCCAAGGCCACAGGCCTAATACAAGAGTTTGAATAAGTAAATAAATAAAAGTCTTCATCTTCATGTGCCACAGGCAAACATGTTGAGTGTAGACTCATGACACCTAATCCTCATCAGAGTAACCTGCAACATCACAAGTTACAGCCACAGTGGGTCAATACATTGGAATAGTATTGGCAAGTGATACCTTAGTATAATTTAGGTGGACTAGATACTATATGCAATTTGGCTAAGTGTAGCTTGGCTTGCTTTGCTCAAAATAGGTTTTGCCTATTAGTTGAAATCACTAAGTTTTTCTTTGTCAAAACTTTTCCCAAGGAACCACCAATAGACATTGAGGTCCTTCACCCTTGTTCACACACAAGTTTTTACTTAGAAATTGGGATGAGGAGATTCTTGATAGCTTCCATGTCTTGATGCTCAAGTTGTCCATTGCCATGGACTTGGCTAAGTACTTAGATTTTTTTCCATCTGCAGAGGTTGTGCACTTTCCCCACCAGACTTGGTTTCACCAAGACAGGACCTTTCAGAAGCCTTCCCTTAGACCAAATGGACGCGCTCCAATCAATCCCACTACCACCAACTGTCCAAATGGC
Organism: Avena sativa; assembly: GCA_916181665.1. NCBI lineage: Eukaryota > Viridiplantae > Streptophyta > Magnoliopsida > Poales > Poaceae > Avena > Avena sativa. The sequence continues at coordinate 441,838,033 of OV702283.1, forward strand.
TAAGTTCTAGCAACCTATGTGATCTAGGCAGAGCCCATATTGCCAAGTGGCTGCACTAGAAGCTTCTTAACACTTGGCCTCTAAAATCTCTTTGTTCCTGGGTGGCTTACCACAAGTGAGATACACAAGGTAAACCATAGAAATGGGCCTTGTGTAACCACTCAACATAAACCTTTCCTTCCATTCCACCCAGGTGTTTCATTAACTTAGTTGTTTTATTAGGCAAAACACAAGTCCAAAGACTTAGAAATATTTTCATCATAGCATGTATATTTCACCAACCCTGGTTTGCTACTAGCTAGGCTAAGCATGGCATAGATAGTAACTTAATTTAGAAATTCCCTAGCAATTCTACAACTACTTAGGATTTCCCAACAAGGCATATAAGCAAAATAATATCATGCAAGACTTAGCAAAATATTTCTAATGCTTAGTATAAAACATGGGATAAAAATATTCATGAAGTACCACTTGCCTTGGTAGTTGGGACAGTAGCACTCCTCACAATCACAATCACTAGCACCAAAATCTACACAAAGAATGGTACCAACAAATTACACACAAAACATATACAATCAAAAATATATGCATGCATGCAAGATGACAAGTGATGATTTTTAAAACTCAACAAAGCAAGTATATAGTACTGATTCACTAACAAGTTAAAAACTTGCCAAACAACAATTACTTAAACCCTAAATCATTTCATAAACATTTCATAAACTCAAATTATCCTTACACAAGTTTCTGCAAATAAAACCTTTTTAACAGAAGCTAAATATTAAACACATTGCATAATCAGAAAGAGCTTGCTCTCCTGATTCCAACGGTATAAAATTTGTCAAATTCTAACGTGGGGATCAAAAGTTATAGCCAAATCAAATTTGAATAACAATTAGATTCAAAATCCAGTTTTAAATCTAAACCACTGCCACGCGGCGCTATTCTATTGGCCGGTACCACTTCGCGTCGGTTCGTGCTCGCACACCGTCAGATCTCACTTATCATCTGCGGCTCAGATCTAATCATACCTCTTCGGTGATGGATCTATCACGTCCACTGGATCTAAATCGAACGGCCCTAAGCAGCTAACCCTAAACTGGCGGCGCTAGCGGCGGCGACAAGCGGCGGTGCGCTCTGTTAGTGGCGGAGCCGGCGAACTAGGTCGCGCGGGGAGGTGGGAGGATGCTCACCAGAACCGCAGTGACGAGGTGAAGCTCAACGTGTCCCTGGTTGGCGAAGGGGCGCTCAGAGTTGTCAGAGATTCCTCGCCGGAGTTCGCGAACGCGTCGGGTACGGCTGCTCGTCGACGTTGGCAAAGATACAGATCATGCCAGGGCAAATTAAGAAGTGCGTCAGATGAGCAGAGTGATGCTGGTCATGCGAGTGTCAAAGAGAGAGCAAGGCGCGGTCAGAACTAACCAGGAAGGCTTGCCGGAGTTGATGGGGTCGTCTGACTCGTGCTGTCGCCGATGTTGCCGAGGCTCTGGACGATCCTAGCATGCACCAGAGGGGTCAGGAGATGCGCATGGTTGCAGAGATTGTACTGGCAAACTTAGACACCAAGGGGCGACGGGGTCTTACCGGAATACCTCGCCGGAGTTGGCTCTGACTGCGGCGGTGCAATACGAATTAGAGGCAGCCTGGTGGAGAGAAGAGTGTGCAGTGTGGGGGGAAGTGACCGCGGCGGGGTGTGGTTTAAGTAGGCCGAAGCGCGACAGGAAACGCTCGCAGAATCAAGGCTAATTATGCCGCGCCATTATCGGCATCAACGGCAGCGACGACGTGGTCTGCGGGCGAGATTTGGGAAAGACGACGGTGACGTGGACGGGGCCCAGTTGTCTACGAGAGAAACAGAGGGGGGTGGGGTCCTGGCGTCAGTCACTTGCTGGGTGCGTCTGCGAGTGAGAGAGGGAGATAGGGAACCTAGGTGGGCTTAGTGGGCTGCTTTCTCAGTTGGGCCAAAAGACTGGCGCTGGCCCTTTTCTATTTCCTTTCTCCTTTTCTTTTTCTGCTTTGAATTTCTGGAATGATTTTCAAATGGTTTCAAAAGCTTTTTGAATTCAAACTTTTTCAGGATTTTGTTGGGTGCAACATTCATATTTCTGGTCATATAAACATGTGGTCTCTCTGTTCAAGCTTGGTTCTTTTGAACAAACAAAACAAACAGTGCTATAGCACTTGATTTGGAAATGTTTTGAAAATGGTTTTGAACCCACATTTGTTCTATGAATTTTTGTCCAAACTCCACATTCAAACCAATCAACAAGGAAGCCAACAAAACTTGGTTTAAAACACTTATACTCTCAATTGAGGATGGTCATTTGATTTAAGTTTGCTCACATAAAATAATAGCACTATGTGCTTCTGTTTTCTTGAAAATAGTTGGAAAATGATCTCAAAATTATATGCATGCATGAATGATATGCGATCTTTGAAATCATGATTTTAGGGATGTTACACACACACGCACACCACGCACGCGACCCCAATCCTATTTCCTCCCGATCCCGCGCCGTCCTCCTCCTGAAGCACCCCGGCCATGACACCGCCGCCTCTGCTTGCGCTGTCGCTGCTTGGCTCTTCTTCCTCGCGAGCTCACCTCAGCCTCCTCCCTCGTCCCCGACAGCACCGCCCTGCTACCTCCTCGCGCGAGCCACCTCAGCTCGCATCCGTCCCGGCCGCCGCCAAGCCGTCAGCCGCTGCGCCCTCGCGAGCGTGCCTCAGGTCGGTGCCCGTGAACTCGTCCTCGACCCGCGGCCGTCTTCTGCTCCGCAGCTCCCCGCCACTAGGACCTCGTCACTCCTGCAAGGTCGCCATCGACCTCGTGGATCCCATCCTTGCACGCATCGAAGCCGGCCATGGCGGTCAAGTGTCCTCGTTGTTCTGCCGGTGTTCGATCCCTCCGTCTTGGCATGTCTATCGGTCGTCGCCGTCGCGGGCTCCTTCCCCAGCGTTGATTCCTCATCGCCCTCCCGCTGCATCCCGTTCGTTAGGTGTTCGAGGTAATGTCCGTGTGGAACAAGAACTTCTATTGACCGTGCTTTCTGTCAACGTGAAGTGGTGATTGTGTTGTACGTTTAGTTGTGATTCCCAGTTGTGATTCCGAAGACCAGAAGTGATGATGTTGTTTCTAGGAAAATATGTGGTGATGCCGACTCATCTATCCGGGACCTTCGAGATGGACAAGATTGACAGGAATTCCGGCGGGAACCTCGGCACCACATAAGTGACCCAGACCGACACGAAGCCGCTCGCCATCATGGAACCCAAAGACACCGACCTCGAAACCCTCTGGACCAAGAGCTCCGAACCAATGTGTGATCCCTTCCCGATACCCTATTTTGATAAATATAATATAACTTGTTGAATATTAATTATTCCATATTGCATACATCCTGTGTGGTTTGGGGGCCTTATGCCGATTCACCAAAATTAAATATAGAGTCCATATGTGGGCGAATCTAGGCTAATATTGGCTCCATTTAAATTTGTGTAGCGAACCGATGGTATATTTTGTCTTGTTAAGTCAACATTTAAATTTGTGGGGTAGTTAAATAACTTGAACCTTCTATTTAAATGTCCGGATCCCGATTCCATTTAATATTGCTAAGTAGGACCGCATATTGCCATGTCATGCATCATATCATAATCATGCCGGATCTTCCGCCCTAGCATTAAATATTGCATCGGTTGCTCTTTCTAGTGTTTGCCTCTTCACGGGATAGGACGATGAGCCGATGTGAGAAACGACAAGCCTCTGGCTACCCGACTTTATCCCACAGGCGAGCATTCTCCCCCTTCTACCTATTTTGCGTTTATAGTCTTTACTTCCTTCCTTTGATCTACTGCTATCCTTATTGTCGATGCTATAGTACCATTCCTTTAATTATCTGCTCCACTATATTGCCTTGGTTATCCCATTGCCTTGTTTGATTAGCTAGCTTTGTCCTTGCGAGTCATAGGCATGCTTAGTACCACTCTCATACAGGTGGAACATGATACTTGGATATGGTTGGTGATAAGATAATTAATCTGATGTTGTTGGTTATGGTTTCACCTAATGATAAGGCCCCGGCAGGGACCACCTTTGGGAACTGCTTGAGCCGACCTAGGACCCGTTCGTTCTACGATACCAGTTCTGAGTTGATCGCGCTAACCAAACGTGGGGGCCTCTGGGATCCCCCTCAACTACCGGCGCTATTCGTATATCCAGAGGGTTACAAAATTGGTTTTCCATTTGGTGCATACGCATAATATGTCCTCAGACATGGGTTGAGTTATGATATGACTTTGGTGGACTGCCATGGCTTGCATTGCATAAAATCGGGATATCGTGCCGGAGGTGGGATGGAGCTCTACAAGTTATCTTCCGATCATCGCCCGGCCGTAGACTCAAACGCTGTGCCACGTAGAGAATCAGCTATATCTCTTGTGTGGGTATAACACAGTAGGTGATGCCTCTGGATATGCGCGTAGTTATGGGACAGTTTTTGTTGTGAGATTCGGAAGGCACGCGTGACATGTTGCCTGAAGGGTTGAGCATGCGTTTGGGTACAGTAGTGCACCCCTGCAGGGTAAATCTTTTCGAGAAGCCGTGTGTCCACGGTTATGGACGCCTCAGGAGTACAGTGTCATGATCATAGACAACGCCACTAATGTTTTGCCTCTAATAATATGAATAGTAATTAGCCTTATCAACTAAACACCTGCTTAACTAAAATTGCCACCGTGTGTGTTCCGCAAAGGGACCTCATCGACTGGTCTTCGAGGGGGAAATCTTCGGATGGGTTATGTTTGGTGTTATAATATTGTTACCGCATAGCGCTCTCTTATCTCGCTCTAATAGCCGAAGTTGTAGCGGGTCTCTATAAGTTAGATAGTGCAAGCTTTGCTGCCGCTGAGCCCACCATACCTATGTAGGCGAGGACCGCCGAATTCTAGTCTCGCCGTGTACTGGCCTCAGTACTGACCGCTCTCTTTCTGTTTTCCTTTGCCCTTTGTCGGCACCCTTTGGTTTGACAGGTATGTGATTGACGACGTTAGCAAGGTTACCCTTCCGGCTTGGCCTGGGCAGGGTTGGACACCGCTTGGTTATTCTTCAGGACTCTTAGTCCCATTTGGTTCTTATCCGTACTCGGATACTATTTTGCTTTCTCTTTGAATTGTATCATTTGTATTCTTGACTCGTTGAGTCGTTGTCGTATATATAAGTTCTTGTGGATTCTATTGTAAAAACTGTGATGTAACTACTTGTATTCAAATCCCACCCACACGAAAGTGTCTGGTGGGCGTCTTTGAATCGCTTCTATGCGGGTTTTGGTGGGAAATGCCGAGATCTGCATAGACCCGATTCGGGGGCGTTACAAATGGTATTAGAGCAAAGGTTTATGATACCCCACTGGTCCAGCATGTAGGATAACCTTGCCAACAGTCGATGTCTAGTGTCAAAACTATTTTGCTACAAATGGGTTGGATAGATCTGATTAGCTCTGTTTTACTCCTTACCTCTATTCTTTCTCCTCTTACCTTTGCGAGTTTGAATCTGATCTCTTACCTTCTTCAAGTCCAGGATTTCTCGCGGTTAGGTTTCTGTCGTACCTTTAGGGTTCCTCTTCCCTCCTTTTGTAACAATGGTGTTATATCTGGATTTCGCTCTATGTAACTTCTCTTCCTATTCTTCCGTTGTTTTCGACTCCTAAGACGATGACCTCTTTATCTCTGGATCCTTTTTCCGAAGCTTTCCAAACACCGTTTGCCAAGATCATCCATCTGGATTCCAAGAGTTTACTCGCACGATCCTACTATTCATGTACAGAGTAATGCTTTGAGTGCGGGATGGAGTAGCTACCATAACACTACTCTTATCATTCTCCTTGTACACTGAGTGATGGAACCATGCAATTTTACTCCTTACAATGAAGTTAAAGGTGGCCTTATCTTTTGATACCTTTACTTACAACCTTTACCTCTCCGGAGTTTTCTCTCGAAGAATATGAGCAACCCCTTGTTGGTGGTGTCGACGATTTCAAGAAGGAACTAGAATTCTTGTTACTGGTGTCGCGACCATGAACCTCACGCAAGAAGATCCGGCATCATCACCCCTCCCCCCGGTGTCTTTGCTTGGATCTCGGGACGGGATCCCTTGTTAGTGGTGTCGAGTTGTAATGCCCTGAAAAATTAAAAATTAGAAATTGATTGTTATTTTATTTTGTGCATAATCATGACATCATCGTGCATATTTTGTTCGCCAATTTGACCGCAAACTATTTTGATAAAAACCTACTTTTGTTTTACTAAAATATTTCTATGGTTTTATTAAATCCGTTTCTCTTTTCTTATTTTCAAATTAAAACAAAATAATATTTTCGGTCTGATACGTGACCATAAATGATTTTTCCTTATTTGACTAAAAATAAAACTAGGCTAAAGGTCCGTCTAAGTTTTAGCGCAAAACTAGCTCTATCTAGTCTACTTTGGACTAGATAAATAATTCTTTCCCGTTTCTTTCGTCCCAAATCCTAGACTAGACCAAACCCTAGAAATCCTACCCTTTTTCCTCCGGTCCCTGCCGCCGCCACCCCTCTCTCGGTGGCAGAGCACACAACATCGCATACACACAACACACGCACGCGCCCCACCCTGACCCTGTCACGTACACCACCACACAGGCACACACCACACAACACACGCACAACCACCAAACCACACACGCACACCACGCACGCGACCCCAATCCTATCTCCTCCCGATCCCGCGCCGTCCTCCTCCTGAAGCACCCCGGCCATGACACCGCCGCCTCTGCTTGCGCTGTCGCTGCTTGGCTCTTCTTCCTCGCGAGCTCACCTCTGCCTCCTCCCTCGTCCCCGACAGCACCGCCCTGCTCCCTCCTCGCGCGAGCCGCCTCAGCTCGCATCCGTCCCGGCCGCCGCCAAGCCGTCAGCCGTTGCGCCCTCGCGAGCGTGCCTCAGGTCGGTGCTTGTGAACTCGTCCTCGACCCGCGGCCGTCTTCTGCTCCGCAGCTCCCCGCCACAAGGACCTCGTCGCTCCTGCAAGGTCGCCATCGACCTCGTGGCTCCCATCCTTGCACGCATCGGAGCCGGCCATGGCGGTCAAGTGTCCTCGCTGTTCTGCTGGTGTTCGATCCCTCCGTCTTGGCATGTCTATCGGTCGTCGCCGTCGCGGGCTCCTTCCGCAGCGTTGATTCCTCATCGCCCTCCCGCTGCATCCCGTTCGTTAGGTGTTCGAGGTAATGTCCGTGTGGAACAAGAACTTCTATTGACCGTGCTTTCTGTCAGCGTGAAGTGGTGATTGTGTTGTACGTTTAGTTGTGATTCCCAGTTGTGATTCCGAAGACCAGAAGTGATGATGTTGTTGCTAGGAAAATATGTGGTGATGCCGACTCAGCTATCCGGGACCTTCGCGATGGACAAGATTGACAGGAATTCCGGCGGGAACCTCGGCACCACATAAGTGACCCAGACCGACACGAAGCCGCTCGCCATCATGGAACCCAAAGACACCGACCTCGAAACCCTCTAGACCAAGAGCTCCGAACCAATGTGTGATCCCTTCCCGATACCCTATTTTGATAAATATAATATAACTTGTTGAATATTAATTTATCCATATTGCATACATCCTGTGTGGTTTGGGGGCCTTATGCCGATTCACCAAAATTAAATATGGAGTCCATATGTGGGCGAATCTAGGCTAATATTGGCTCCATTTAAATTTGTGTAGCGAACCGATGATATATTTTGTCTTGTTAAGTCAACATTTAAATTTGCGGGGTAGTTAAATAACTTGAACCTTCTATTTAAATGTCCGGATCCCTATTCCATTTAATATTGCTAAGTAGGACCTCATATTGCCATGTCATGCATCATATCATAATCATGCCGGATCTTCCGCCCTAGCATTAAATATTGCATCGGTTGCTCTTTCTAGTGTTTGCCTCTTCACCGGATAGGACGATGAGCCGATGTGAGAAACGACAAGCCTCCGGCTACCCGACTTTGTCCCACAGGTGAGCATTCTTCCCCTTCTACCTATTTTGCGTTTATAGTCTTTACTTCCTTCCTTTGATCTACTGCTATCCTTATTGTCGATGCTATAGTACCATTCCTTTAATTATCTGCTCCACTATATTGCCTTGGTTATCCCATTGCCTTGTTTGATTAGCTAGCTTTGTCCTTGCGAGTCGTAGGCATGCTTAGTACCGCTCTCATACAGGTGGAACATGATACTTGGATATGGTTGGTGATAGGATAATTAATCTGATGTTGTTGGTTATGGTTTCACCTAATGATAAGGCCCCGGCAGGGAGCACCTTTGGGAACTGCTTGAGCCGACCTAGGACCCGTTCGTTCTACGATACCAGTTCTGAGTTGATCGCGCTAACCAAACTTGGGGGCCTCTGGGATCCCCCCTCAACTACCGGCGCTATTCGTATATCCAGAGGGTTACAAAATTGGTTTTCCATTTGGTGCATACGCATAATATGTCCTCAGACATGGGTTGAGTTATGATATGACTTTGGTGGACTGCCATGGCTTGCATTGCATAAAATCGGGATATCATGCCGGAGGTGGGATGGAGCTCTACAAGTTATTTTCCGATCATCGCCCGGCCGTAGACTCAAACGTTGTGCCACCTAGAGAATCAGCTGTATCTCTTGTGTGGGTATAACACAGTAGGTGATGCCTCTGGATATGCGTGTAGTTATGGGACAGTTTTTATTGTGAGATTTGGAAGGCACGCGTGACATGTTGCCTGAAGGGTTGAGCATGCGTTTGGGTACAGTAGTGCACCCCTGCAGGGTAAATCTTTTCGAGAAGCCGTGTGACCACGGTTATGGACGCCTCAGGAGTACAGTGTCATGATCATAGACAACGCCACTAATGTTTTGCCTCTAATAATATAAATAGTAATTAGCCTTATCAACTAAACACCTGCTTAACTAAAATTGCCACCGTGTGTGTTCCGCAAAGGGACCTCCTCGACTGGTCTTCGAGGGGGAAATCTTCGGATGGGTTATGTTTGGTGTTATAATATTGTTACCGCATAGCGCTCTCTTATCTCGCTCTAATAGCCGAAGTTGTAGCGGGTCTCTATAAGTTAGATAGTGCAAGCTTTGCTGCCGCTGAGCCCACCATACCTATGTAGGCGAGGACCGTCGAATTCTAGTCTCGCCGTGTACTGACCTCAGTACTGACCGCTCTCTTTCTGTTTTCCTTTGCCCTTTGTCGGCACCCTTTGGTTTGACAGGTATGTGATTGACGACGGTTAGCAAGGTTACCCTTCCGGCTTGGCCTGGGCAGGGTTGGACACCGTTTGGTTATTCTTCAGGACTCTTAGTCCCATTTGGTTCTTATCCGTACTCGGATACTATTTTGCTTTCTCTTTGAATTGTATCATTTGTATTCTTGACTCGTTGAGTCGTTGTTGTATATATAAGTTCTTGTGGATTCTATTGTAAACTACCGTGATGTAACTACTTGTATTCAAATCCCACCCACACGAAAGTGTCTGGTGGGCGTCTTTGAATCGCTTCTATGCGGGTTTTGGCGGGAAATGCCGAGATCTGCATAGACCCGATTCGGGGGCGTTACAACCTAAGTCTGATACCGAGTGCTACTATTGTAAGGGGACTGGCCACTGGAAGCGCAACTGACCCAAGTATTTGGCAGACAAGAAGGTCGGCAAGGCAAACAAAGGTATATATGATATACATGTTATTGATGTGTACTTGACTAGTGCTCGCAGTAGCACTTGGGTATTTGATACCGGTTCAGTTGCTAATATTTGTAACTCGAATCAGGGGCTGCGGAACAAGCGACCGCTAGCAAGGAGTGGGGTCAAGATGCGTGTCGGCAATGGATCAAGCGTTGATGTGATCGTCGTCGGAATGCTACCTCTCCATTTGCCGTCGGGATTAGTAATAAACTTGAAGAATTGTTATCTGGTGCCAGCACTAAGCATGAACATTGTATCTGGATCGTGTTTAATGCGAAGTGGTTATTCATTTAAATCCGAGAACAATGGTTGTTCCATTTATATGAATGAAATCTATTATGGTCATGCATCGATGATGAATGGTTTATTTCTTTTGGATCTCGATAATAATGTTACACATATTCATAATGTTGATGCTAAAAGAATTAAACTAAATGATGATATATCCGCATATATGTGGCACTGCCGTCTAGGTCATATTGGTGTTAAACGCATGAAGAAGCTCCATTCAGATGGACTTTTGGAATCACTTGATTTTGAATCATTTGATACATGTGAGCCATGCCTTATGGGCAAGATGACTAGAACGCCGTTTTCCGGTTCAATGGAACGGGTGACAGATTTATTGGAAATCATACATTCTGATGTATGTGGTCCAATGAGTGTGTCGGCGCGAGGTGGACATCGTTATTTTGTTACTTTCACGGATGATTTGAGTAGATACAGTTATATCTACTTGATGAAACACAAGTCTGAAACATTTGAAAAGTTCAAAGAATTTCAAAATGAAGTGGAAAATCATCGTAATAGAAAGATCAAATTTCTACGGTCCGACCATGGAGGTGAGTATCTAAGTTACGAGTTTAGCACTCACATGAAAGAGTGTGGAATTGTTTCACAACTCACATCTGCCGGAACACCACAGCGAAATGGTGTGTCGGAATGCCGTAATCGTACTTTGTTAGATATGGTTCGATCTATGATGTCTCTGACGGACTTGCCGTTGTCATTTTGGGGTTATGCACTAGAAACTGCTGCATTCACTTTAAATCGGGCACCATCTAAATCCGTTGAAAAGACACCATATGAATTATGGTTTGGAAACAAACCTAAGCTGTCATTTCTTAAAGTTTGGGGATGCGATGTTTATGTGAAGAAACTTCAACCGGATAAACTCGAACCCAAAGCGGAAAAATGCGTATTCATAGGATACACTAAGGAAACAATTGGGTATTCCATCTATCACAGATCCGAGGGCAAGGTTTTTGTTGCCAAGAATGGATCCTTTCTGGAGAAAGAGTTTCTCGCGAAAGGTGTGAGTAGTCGGAAGGTAGAACTCGAAGAGGTTATTGAACCTTCTCTTCAAAGTATGGCGAGTAGCGCGCCGGAAGTCGTTCCGGAGTTGGCTTCACCAGTTGAAGAAGGAACTAATGATAATGATCATGAAACTCCGAAAGAGAGTACTACCAAACCTCGCAGGTCTAGCAGGACGCGTGCAGCTCCCGAGCTGTACGAAAATCCTGTCATGAATTTCATGGTTGATGAAAATGATGACCCTGCGATGTATGAAGAAGCAATGATGAGCCCAGATTCCAACAAATGGTTAGAATCCATGAAATACGAGATGGAATCCATGTATGAAAATCAAGTTTGGAACTTGGTAGACTTACCTCATGACCGAAAGGCCGTGGAGAACAAATGGATTTTGAAAAGGAAAACTGATGTTGATGGTAATGTAATAGTCTATAAAGCTCGACTTGTCGCAAAGGGGTTTCGAAAAATTCAAGGAGTTGACTACGATGAGACATTCTCTCCCGTAGCGATGATAAAGTCAGTTAGGATTATGTTAGCAATTGCTGCATATTTCGATTATGAGATATGGCAGATGGATGTCAAAACCGTGTTTCTCAATGGTAATATTGAAGAAGAGTTGTATATGATACAACCAAAGGGTTTTGTCGATCCTAAGGATGCTAACAAGGTGTGCAAGCTTCAGCGATCCATCTATGGATTGAAGCAAGTATCACGAAGTTGGAATCTCCGCTTTGATGAGGTGATCAAAGAGTTTGGATTTGTCCAAACTTATGGAGAAGCTTGTATTTACAAGAAAGTGAGTGGGAGCAATGTGGCATTTCGGATATTATATGCGGATGACATATTATTGATCGGAAATGATATAGATCTTTTAAATAGTGTTAAAAGTTATCTAAACAGCAAATTTTCAATGAAGGACCTAGGTGAAGCGTCATACATATTAGGCATAAAGATCTATAGAGATAGATCTAGACGCCTAATAGGGATATCGCAAAGTACATACCTTGATAAGATTTTAAAGAAGTTTAAAATGGAAGATAGTAAGAAGGGGTTCTTACCTATGACACAAGGCACGACATTGAGTAAGACTCAAAGTCTGGCTATGGCGGAAGAAAGAGAGAAAATGGACAAAGTCCCCTATGCTTCAGCCATAGGCTCTATAATGTACGCCATGCTATGTACACGACCGGATGTGGCACATGCTATTAGTTTGACTAGTAGGTACCAATCGGATCCAGGTTCGGAACACTGGAAAGCGGTCAAGAATATCCTTAAGTACTTACGAAGAACTAAGGATATGTTTCTTGTATACGAAGGTGAAGAAGAGCTCGTCGCTAAGTGTTATGTCGGAGCTAGCTTTGATACCGATCCGGATGACTCTAAGTCTCAGTCCGGATACGTATTTCTCATGAATGGCGGAGCGGTTAGTTGGAGGAGCTCCAAACGACCTGTGGTGGCGGATCAACGACGGGGGACGAATATGTTGCTGCTTCGGAAGCGGCTCAGGAAGCAGTTTGGATGAAGGAGCTCATATCCGAACTAGGTGTGGTTGCAAATGCGTTGGACCCAATGGTGATCTATTGTGACAACAATGGTGCCATTGCCAATGCCAAAGAACCAAGGTCGCACAAGCATTCCAAGCATATTAAGCGCCTGTTTCACTCCATCCGCGAGCATGTCAAGGATGGAGATATAAAGATTTGTAAAGTACATACGGATCTCAATGTAGCAGATCCGTTGACTAAAACTCCTCCTAGAGCAAAACATGATCTACACCAGAACTCCATGGGTGTTAGATACATCACTATGTAACTAGATTATTGTCTCTAGTGCAAGTGGTAGACTAAAGGGAATATGCCCTGAGAGGCAATAATAAAGTGTTTATTATGTGTATTCCAAGTATATGATAGATGTTTATTTTGCATGCTATAATTGTATTAATACGGAAACGTTAATACATGTGTGTTTAATAAACAAACAGAAAGTTCCTAGTTATGCCTCTCTCATAAACTAGTTCGTTGATTAACAAGATGATCACAGTTGCCTAATCATAGACATTGGATGTTGTTAATAACGAGATCACAACATTAGTGTAATGATGTGATGAACATTCATCCGAAGTATAGCATTATGATCAAAGTCACTGAGTTTATATTGCTATAAACAACTTGCGAAGTGATCCTAATCCTTAGACCATGAGATCATGCCAATCACTAACACCGGAAGAGTTTCTTGTTGACATCAAACATCACACCATAACTGGGTGATTATAAAGATGGCTTCAAAGCTACTAAAGTGTTATGTTGATAATCATGGATCAAGAGTGGAATTTGTTCATCCCAATGACGGATAGATATACTCTGGGCCCTCTCGGTGATATCACATTGGTTAGCTTGCAAGAAAGTGATTTGATCACTAGAATGTAATATCATGGGAACGAGAAAAGAGTGCATGTCAGTAATGAGATCAAACTAGGTATGGAGATACCGATGATCGAATCTCGGACATGCAATATATCGTGAAACAAAGGGATTAATATACAAGCGTAAAAGGTTCCGACGATCACAGGAAAGTCATCGTTGAATGTGTGGGAGTCAGTATGGATCTCCAGGTCCCGCTACTGATTATTGATCGGAGAAGGGTCTCGATCATCTCTGAATTATTCGCGAACCGTAGGGTGACACACTTAAGGGACACTGACATCCAATTGGAGGAAATGTTTCATGCTGAAAGAATAAACAAGCGCGGGAATTTATTTCATTAGATACCGAAACAGGTTTTTGGGTGAAATTGCATAAAGAGGTTATGCATGTGAAATAGAATTCTATCAAGGGGTTATATGTGAATGTCTGTCATTAAAGTAATTGACAAAATTCTTAATAAATAAAAGAGTTTTATTTAATGAGAGTTTGCATTAAATTTGGTGGAAATTTAATAGCAAGTTTGAGTGGGATTTTGAGTGGAGGGATTTGAATGGATTTTTGTGAGTGGAGTGTCCACCCACATGAAGAGGGGAGGTCAAGGGGGCAGCCCCCATGCGCCAGCCACCCCCTTGGGGTCCCCCCTCTCCTATAAAAGGCACCCCTCTCCTCACTTCTCACTCACACCTCCTCGTGAAGGATCTCTCTCCCCCTCTAGAATTTATCCACCATGGTCTCGGACTAGCGAGATACATGTTCCCGATGGCTATTCGGCAAGAAAGGGTTGTGCTTCCGCTGCATCGCTGGAGCGAGGAGGCGAAGGTTGCTCGGTGTCTTGTACGTGTGTGCGAGCACGGATGCGTTGCTGCTTTGTGGCGCTAGGACTTCCTCTCGATCTTGAGATCGGCAAGAGATCGTCTACATCAACCACGAGTTGAACTCGTTAAGCTTTGTCGGTCTTCAAGGGTATGTTCTCTACGGATATACATTCGCTCGTTGTTTGTATCTAATATATAGATCTTGGTACATAGTTCCCATCGCGGGAAATTTTTGCTTTCTATGCTGCGAACCCAACAATAACAAGTTTTGCGAGTGGATGAAACCTTTATTTTTGCAAATTCCTTTGACTGATGCTATTAAATTGCCTCCTTATTCAAAGTATATGAAGGATATTGTTTCTAATAAAAGGAAGATTCCTAATGAGGAAATTTCCACTTTGCTTGCTAATTATTCCTTCAATGGTAAGGTTCCAAAGAAACTTGGGGATCTAGTGATTCCTACTATTCCTTCCTCTATTAAAAATAATTATGTTAGAACTGTTTTGTGTGATTTGGGAGCAGGAGTTAGTGTTATGCCATTTTCTCTCTACAAGAGACTTCAACTAGAAAATTTAATATCAACTGATATATCTTTGCAAATGGCTGATGATACGTCGGAAACGTATCTATAATTTTTTATGTAGTATGCTTGTTTAGTATCTACTTTGCTTTGCTTTGTCTACACTTTGAGGTGTTTTTATATCTTTTCTGTAACTAACCTATTAACAAGTTGCCATAGTGCCAGTTTCCTGTTTTCTTCTGTTTTTGGTTCCAGAAAGACAGAAAATCAATATTCTCGGAATTGGACGGGACAAAAGCCAAAGTCAATAACTTTCCATGGGGAACACGAAGTCCAGAGGGGAGACGGAGAGGCAGGCCAGGGCGGCCAAACCCCCCTAGACGCGTCTAGGGGTGGGCCCGTGCCTAGGCAGGGTGTGGCCCCCTGGTCGCCTCCTTGGCCTCCACCTTCGCCTATAAGAATCCCCCGATGCCTAAACCCTAAGTACCCAATCAAAATTCCATGAAACCGTCTGTATCCGCCGCCACCATCGTCCCTAGATCGGGGGGATCTGAAGTTCTTCCCAGCACCCTGCCGGAGGGGATATCATCCCGGAGGCCTTCTTCTCCGGTATGATGCGTGAGTAGTTCCACCTTAGACTATGGGTCCATGTAGTAGCTAGATGGTTGTATCTCTTACTTTGTGCTTTCATGTATAGATCTTGTGAGATCCGTTAATGATAAAGATCTAATCTATTTGTAATCATGCATGTTGTGTTTGTGGGGATCCGATGGATATTGAGATTATTATGTTGGATTGATTAATGGTTTTGTCTTTATGATTCTATCATGTTTGTGTTGTTTGTGATCTTGCATGATCTCCGCTGTTAATAGCTATCTTGGCTGAGTAGTTGCTAGTGACTCCAAGAGGGGGTATTGATGCTCAATAGTGGGTTCATGCCTCTAGTTTCCAAGGGAAGTGACAGAAATATCTTCGGTTGTAGATGTGTTGTTGCCACTAGGGAGAAAACAACGGTCTCTTGTTCATGGAACATGTGGAATATTTACCTTACACACTTTGCTTAAATCAGTTGTCTGTTGCTTGCAACTTAATACTGGAGGGGGTTAGGATGACAACCTGAAGGTGGACTTCTAGTCATAGATGCAGTTGGATGGCGGTCTATGTATCTTGTTGTATTGCCCAATCGAATCTCATAGGATCTTTCTGATTAGTATTGCATTGTTATGCCTTGCTCAGTTCCTGTCAATTGCCCTGCTGTAATTTTTTTACCCTTCATGCCATGTTGTTTATCTAAGGAGAGCACCTCTAGTGAATTTTGGACCCCGGTCCAATCTTTACCATTGATACATCTTCCACTGTTACTTGTTTACTTGCTGCAAACCATTACCTTCCACACCATATGTTTAATCCTTTGTTATAGCAAACCGGTGAGCTTGATAACCTCACTGATTCGTTGGGACAAAGTCTTGAGTTTGTGTTGTGCAGGTTTCCACGTTGCTTGCAACACCTTTGAGACGTTTCCTTCCACCTTCTGGTTCAATAACCTCGGTCTCTACTGAGGGAAACTTATTGTTGTGATCATCACACCTTGATCTTGGGGTTCCAACAAAGTATCCCACGTCAACACCGGGTGCACGCATCAGCTGATAAGTCTACTACTATTCCTGTTGGTATATGTGAGGATGTTCCTGTTCAAGTGGCTCATAATTGTTTGGTATTAACTAACTTTGTTGTGCTTGAAATGCCTAAAGATTATAATATGTCTATTATTCTTGGGAGACCTTTTCTTAATACTACGGGTGCTGTCATTAATTGTAATCAAGGAAAAGTAACTTTCAATATTAATGACAAGGAGCACACTATTTATTTCCCCAAAAAGATTGATAGGAATTATGTCCTAAATTCAATTGAAAATATTGAGGGCATCAAAGTTGGAGAAATATATTGTCCTATACCACAATAAAATTATGAAACTATTATGATTGGGACTATTGCTATCAAGATTGAGGTAACATAATCATTTAGTGAAATGCAAAGTTTTGTTTCATATAAAATTGTTTTGGTAACAAGACTTGATCAACCTTGTTAACAAAGGGATTTTAATGAACAAAACAATGTTTTCACCATGATTATCCTTGCTCACTTTTACTTTCTCAATTCCGATCCTTGCTCTTCATCTTGTTCATCTTAATATTGCTAGTAGCTTGCATATTATAGTGTCTTAGAACTTCTGTAGTTTTAGTTTTGGTTTGTTTTTGCATATTTCAAAAATCATTTTTCTGCAAGAAAAGCATTTTTCAATACGTGAAAATTGCCCAAAAATAAAGTTTCCCAAAAAATTCCAGAAAATTCATATTAAATTTTACGCCAAAAGGGGCAGAGAGGTACCTGGAGTGACCTAGGGGGGCCCACCAGGCAGGCACACCACCTGGTGGCGTGGCCAGACCAGGGGCGCGTCTGGCCATGGTGTGGGACACCCCTGGCCCTCCACTTATTCTCCTTCCTGCCACTTCAGTCTCTCCCGAAAACACCAAAAAATTTCTCAAAGCTCAAGTTCTAGCTGTTCTTGCTCCCGATTTTCGATATCCTTGCTCAGCCCATCTTAGCTGTTGATTTTTTGAAGGATTGCTCTCCAATATGTGCCTCCTCCGCTTGTCTAATTACATTTTTGATTGGTGGACTATATCTTGAGTATTTTGCTACTATAGGTGATAGGTTATGTGAGTTTGCATGCTTGTTCTATGCTTAAATAAATCATGTTGATGCATGTTTAGCCCTCTTATAAGTCCCTATAGTAGTTTCCCATCACATATTAGCTTTGAAATCACTTGGTTTGATGTTTGTCTAAAAATTTCAGAAAAGAAGATGAGTGAATACCAGCTAAATCAACATGAATTAAGGGTACCTGAGATTATGAAAGTCCACCGCCAGGAGGAATTTTTACCTTCTATTTATCCATGTCCAGAATTCATGAGAGCTGCAGGGATATTTCAGGATTTCCAGACTCTAATTTCTAATGCAGGGTTGGAGCATTTTGTTGGAGATGAACCTTACCAATATGTGAAGCTGACTATATCTGTGATGTAGGATTTTCGATTTAGTTGGACTTTGCCTAACCCCATGGTTCATTACAAAATTTACAATGTGGCTGTCAATCTCCCTTTTGATGATTTTTCTACAGCTATCAAAGTGCCACTGTGGGGTTCATGTGAGAGGATTAGGGAGCGGCCCACACCACTTATGGATTTATATGCAGAAATTTGCCAAGGAAGCAGCTTCTCAAAGGAGAGTGGTAAAATTCATAATATTCATCTCCCATCTATTCGATATTTTTCCTATTTCATTGCCAAGTGTGTTCTTGCTAGGAAGACTGCTAGAAAATTATCTTCATATGATCTAGCTTTTATCTCAGCTGCTTTGAAACAGGATAGGACTTATAACTTGGGTGCTTTGATAGCTTTTCGTCTTGCTGCTAACCGCGAGAAAGATGGAATTTGTGGAGGCCTCATTGCCTCTCGTTTATTAGCTTTGCATGGTTTAGCGCCTCATCATTCAGACTTATAGATTCCCATAGAGAGGCTTGATCTAAATTCCATGATACAACATAAAATTGTCTCTTCTTGGGCTAGTTTGAGCGAGTTATCTTATGAAATAACCTTTCTCAAGAGAGGATGGAGAGGGGGTAAGTCTGAGCAAGTAGTCCCTTTGCCTGCACCTGCTTTGTTTAACCTTGATACCAGGAAATATGGTCACTCACGGAGGAAGAACTTGGCACATACATGGCAGAGCTCTCCCAACAAGAGGAGAATGTTGGAGAGGAAGCCGGAGATAATTTGGTTCAACCCTTCAATGTGGGGGAGTCTTCATACCAGCAGCCCACTTATGATTGGGGCGCTTCTTCTTCTTCTTCACGAGGGCCTGATTATGATCATTCTTATGATGACCTACCAGCTTGGAGTTACTACCCGCGTTTTGATTGATCTCCACTTAGGACAAAAGCCTAAGCTTGGGGGGAGGTATACCGACATCACACTCATCTACATATCATGTTCCGTCGGTACTTTGCATATCCATGTTTCGCTTTCTTTTTAGCTTTTGTTTCTGCTTTCCAAAACACAAAAAAAACCAAAAATATTTTTGTTGTTTCTATTTGTTTGCTTATTTAGCTTTTAGCTTTGGTTTGTTTCTTTTTAGCTTTGGTTTGTTATAAGAAAATTCCAAAAATATTTTGCTGTGTTTGCTTTTGCCTTTAGTTCTTGCTTTAAAAAATCGAAAACCCAAAAATACTTGTTGTTCTTATCTGGTTTTGTGAAGTTCGTTGCAGGGTCCAGCGGTCCTCAGTGACTCATTTAGAGTTTGGTTTATCTTATTATTCAATCCACACAAGTGAAAGGCAGTAATGATGATTTATGACAACTCGAGGTGTGGTAAGAGGGAAGAGGCTGGTATGAACTCTATTTGTTTTCATTTTTGTACATATACTCATCATTGTAGGCATGCTTAGTCTGTTCATGTAGGGTGTATGTTATTTAATGGATGCTTAGTAGTTCTTGCTCTCTTATGATTAATCCAACTTTCTAATAGTTTGTAGCATGTTATATAAATGTTTGTTTGCATTGTTCTATTCATAACTTGGTATGATATTGTGGTATCCTCCTTTGAATGTTTTATTTGAATCGACTTGGCACATGCTCACGCATGCATATGACTAAACAAAAAGCCAGTTAAGCCTTGATGATTTATTTTGCCTCAGAGTTCTTGTGTCACTTTTATGCCATAATTAATTTTTTTATTGCAAGCATGATTATGATAGTTACTGCTCTCTCGATTGTTGCTCCCTTTCTATTGCTAGTCTTCACTTGCACTAAGTATGATCTCTACTCGTGCATCCAACTTCCCAAAACCAAAATTGTTAAAAAGTGTCCACCATATCTACATATTAGCATCATTGCTATTCCTTGCATATTTATTATGCCTTCTTTTCTTCCAAATAAAATGTTTGCTTGTCATGAGAAAATTAGTTAGTAAAGCTCTCACGAACTTGACGGCACACTTTATTTTCTTGCACTTAATAAACCAGAACCATTGTGACTGTCCATGAAAGTTATATGCTTGCAAATTATAGGCTGGGAGTTATCAGAACCATGATGTCATGGGGAACGCTTTCAACACCTGTAAATATTATCCAGTTGATATCATGTTCTTTTGTTTATGGATGTCGGCGGTGTGAAATAAAAGAGGATCTTGTAAGTCCATGGAGTTATGTATATGTGTTAGAGAAACACCTGGGTGGCTAGCCTAAGCCATGCCTAATCATGGTGGAAACTTGCAGCATAACCATAATGAGCAATCTCTGAAGCATCCTTAGAAAAAAAAATATAGAAAAAAGAGAAGATAAAAAATACGCACCATGCTCATGGTAAATAAAAGGATCGCTGAGATGCTCATTGTCTGTTGCCTTGTCATTTTGATATGGGATAGCTCTTGTGTCATGGGGCAAGGGGTACCCTGTTGGCGGTTCTCTATGATACATATATACTTACAATGACAAGAACTTACCGGTGACTAAAGTTGAGTAGCATGAGGAACGGCCCTCGTACTCAAGGGACATGAGATTTCGAGTTTATGATCTGTCAAGCATATAACTCATATTTGACCTCACTTTAACCTTAACCATTTAAAGATGCTTATGATAGGGCAATGAGAACTCAAAGCTAATGAGTACCATACTTTCAGGCATTTGGAAGCCTTTCAAACTTGTTAAACTTTTCTTTCGTTTCTATGTCGAGTCACCATTTATTCTATGAACACCTTCTCGAGAGCATAGCTGTCATTCTTAGTGTAATGTGCTTGTCCCAAAACATGGTTAATTGTGACATAACTTTGACACTTGTATCTTTGATATTTTTACATCTAGTCTTCACTTAAACTTCAGAGGTGCCTTGGCATTTATGTTTTGCTCCACAATCAAAGGCAAGCGAGATAACACTTTATCATGCGTTCTTATGAGCATTACAATGTTGCTTATGCTTATGTTTCATGTGCTTATTATTATTGTGTTGGAATCTCTTCATAGCTTGCATGACTATTGAGTAGACTTAGTTGCATACTCCTTATTATGAATTGCCTAAGTATTTGATCATATGCTGTGAATATATACAACTTGTGAAGCAAATGTGTTCGTGAAAGTTTCTTTTATCGCACTCAGCTTTCAACTGAATTGCTTGAGGACAAGCAATAAGCTAAGCTTGGGGGAGTTCATACGTCCAAAACGTATCTACTTTTCTGAACACTTTTGCTATTTTTTCTCCTCTAATTTGTGTGATTTGGATACAACTAACATAGACTGACGGTGTTTTTAGCAGAATTGCTTTGGTGTCTAGTTTTTGTGCAAGAAATCAACTTTTAGGAAAAATCCCGGAAAATATCGCAAAACTCCTATTTTACCAGAAGACTCACGAAGACAGAAGACGAGACGGAGAAGGGCCACGAGGGGCCAACACCATCTGGTGGCGCGGGCCAGGCCAGGCCACGCCAGGGGGTGGTGTGGCCGCCTCGGGCACCACCTCGACCTCTCCCTTCGCCTACATAAACCCTCTGACCTAAAAACTCTCAGGGGTTGGACATTTTTCCAGATAGAGTTCCGTTGTCCACCACAAGAAACCGTGATTCTTGTGGCACCACCTCGACATTTTTCCAGATAGAGTTCCAGTTAGAGTTCCAGATAGAGTTCCGTTGTCCACCACAAAAAACTCTCAGGGGTCTGACCTAAAAACTCTCAGGGCACCACCTCGACCTCTCCCTTCGCCGCCACCACAAGAAACCGTGATTCGGAACCAGAAACTCCATTTTGGCACTCTGCCGGGACGGGAAATTGGAGGAGATCATCTCCATCATCATCACCAACGCCTCTCCATCAACCATCCATGTTTCCCCCATCGATGACTGAGTAATCCCCCGCGGTAGTCTATGGGGATGGTAGGGATTAGATGAGATCTATCATGTAGTTACATAAGATTGTTAGGGCATGGTGCCTAGTATCTATTGTTAGTGCTTTTTGACATTGTTGCAACTTTTTATGCTTAATGCTTGTCACTAGGGCCCGAGTGCCATGATCTCAGATCTGAACATGTTATTGATTCATGATGATATTATTGTTTGTGATCTTATCTGCAAGTTGTTTACATATATTATTGTCCGAAACCCGAGGCCCCAAAGTGACAGAAATCGGGATAACCAGAGGGGATGGCTGTGATGTGAGGATCACGTGTGTTCATGGAGTGTTAATGCTTTGCTACGGTACTCTATTAAAAGGAGTACCTTAATTTCTAGTAGATTCCCTTGAGGCCCCGCTGCAACGGTATGGCAGGACAAAAGATGTCGTGCAAGTTCTCATTGCGAGCACGTATGACTATATATGGAACACATGCCTATAATTATTTAGTACTTGGATATTTTACCTTCTTTATCTGCAAATGCCCTTGATCTTGATATTATATGAATAGTCTTGTCCATGCAACGACGTCCATCCATCCCTATGCCTACCTGTAGCATCCCAATTGTCTAACAATTGCAATGCTACTAGCCTAGTCTATATAAATGCTACTTCCTATATATAATTGTTGCATCATAATTATATCATGCTCATGTCATCATGCCACCTTGCATTTGAGCATCATATAAAACTCTTTTTGTTTTGGTTCTTCTCTCATATGCATTATGAATTGTATTTGCCTCTTGATATTGTATTTGGTTTTTGATATATTGTTTAATGCTCAAGTTGAGTTGGGGGCATATCTTTTATTGCACTCCACTACCCTTTCTTGTCACCACCTTATAATTCCACCATCCAACTAAATATGAGCTCTGCACTTTATTGGGTTTTACCTCTAGCTCATGTGGGTTGGGATGGACCCAATTCTTTTTCCACATGCTCTCATCTTAGCATCATGTTGTTTTCACATTATTGATATATGAGAGCCACATGGCCACCTTTGCATGCCTTGTGAGTGGAACCCTTTTCCTAGCTTCCATATGGATTATTATGGATTTATGCTCATGTGGGGATATTTTTGGGACTATCAAACATCTAGTGGAATATACACACTAGCAAGTCCCAATTACAATCAAATGTGATCATTCTCCATCTACTCCATCTGGAACTTTCCTTTAAATTCTTTTGCTTGGCTTAATTCCACTTTTGGGAATGCATAGGAATAATGCCATGTAAATATTATTGTTTTCACAAGAATAAGCATGGCATTAATTGTCTTGCATGGGCCATGCAAGAACCACCACATTCTAGCCTTTTGGTTTTATTCGAATCTTTGAGTGGATCTTCCCCATATCTCTCTCTACCCCTCTTATGCTTGATCTTGCTCGATGCATGCAAGCATCTAAAACCCTATAACCATCTCCATCCATACCCTCACCACCTTTTTCTCACCCTCTCTTTTTCTTGTCTAGATCTTGTTTGAGCTTGGCATGTTCTTGCTTGATCTTGTCAAAAGAAAACCTCTCCACTTCACCTTTCTCTCTAAACCCTAAACCTAACCCCTCATCTACCCTAGTTACACCCTACCACCACCATGGGCACCATCTAACCTAACCCGAGCCCCTCTCTAGCTAACCCTAGTTCCCACTCCCTCTCTCTTGGCTTCCCCCTCTCTCCCTACCAGGCAAGTCCCCCCCCCCCACGTCACACCCCTCATCTGCCCCCACTTCTTTCTTTGGCTTCAAGACAAGGAGAAGAAGGAGGGAGAGAAGACCTAGCCCGATCACCCCTTCCTCACCTTTTACCAAAGCTACCACCCTTCCCATGTGCCCTACCCTCCTCCCTCATCTACCCCACACCTCACCCCACCTCAGACCCTAGCCAGGGGCGCCCAGATCCCCCTCTCCCCTTTCTCTTTCCCTAGCCATGGCCATGGTCCTCCTAAACCCTAGCTACTTCGGCCTTGTTCTAGATCTACGCAACCTGTTGCTCTCCGAGGCCGCCAGGAGCACCGACGAGTTCCTCTGCGTCCCCTTCTTCGGCTCGAACCAGAACCTGGGCCGGAACCTCGCCGGAGCGGCCTAGCGCCGCCATGCACCGCCGCAGCCCGAGCTCAACGTCCGCGAGCCGCCGCCAGTTCTCCACCACCTCCGCGATGCGACCACGCCGGCGACACCGCGGTGAGCCCCTGCATCTCCTAGACATGGTCCCCCTCTTCCTCCTGCGTCGTAGAGCCGTCGCTCTCCGTCGAATGCCCTGCGCGCTGCCGCCGCCACCCGTTGCATCTGTGCGCGCATGTGCCTCTGTTCTTCGCGTTTTTCCCGATGCTGGAGACCTCCTTCGCGAAATCCCCAAACACCAAAAGTGTAGTCCTATCCTCCCTCTTCAAAACGGCTGCCTATACGCCCGAAACCGTCCACCGTAGCTCTCGCCATCGTCTCCGGAAGATTGCAGTTTCTCTGTCAAATCTGCCGTCAGTACGTAATCTCCGACCCGTGTTTGGCCTCTGTTCATCTCTAGATCCCGGACAACCTGGCCCACCTCTGCTAAAATCTCCTAAACGAAAGGTCTAGAGCTATGTCCCCTCTACCACTTTGATTTTTACCGCGACGCAAATTTCCCAGCGGATTCGTCGCCTCCGTCGACGGAAGTCGGCCCGATCCGCCGCCGGCAGAACCTTTTCCGTCAGCGAGCAGCCATAGCCGATGTCCTTTTGTGTTTAGCCCCCTGGCCTTTTTCTCGCCTGAACCTGCAGCCCCCGCGTAGCCCGGGATTGCCCACGTGTCACGCCCTGGCTGGGTCGCGCGCGCTGTGGCCCCGCCAACCTCAGGGCCCGCAAGTCAGTCTCTGGGGCTGGACAACGTCGTGGTGCAAAAAGCCCAGAGGATTACCCCGCTGCCCGCCGCGCTGACTCAGCATCTCGGCCCACCCGTCAGTGGTTGTGGCTAGCTCCCTCTGTGTACAAAAAGCCTCTGATCTTTTTCTGTTTAATAAAAATGTTTTCAGAAATTGTTAATTATGTTTTATATCCAAAAATTAATAACTTTTTATTAACAAATCCAAATAATACAAATGGTATATGTTTTGGAATCAGAAAAATGTGAGGAATTCAAATATGCCCTTCAAAATATATTTTGAACACTTTAAATTTCGAGTTGATTAAAATTACAACAAAATGCCCTCTTTCTTAATTAATTAATAACTTTTGTTTTAAAACTCCAAATTTAACAAATGATATGTCTAAAATGATTAGCTCGACGAGACCTTTCTGTTTATGCATTCCTTGTTCTGTTTCGCAGCATGCATCATATAAATATAATGTATACAGCAACTTAATTGAGGATAAAACATGATTAAAACTCAACAAAATGATTTATACTTGTATTCCACACCTCACCCATGCCATGCTACTTTATTGCCATGCAAATTGTACATCATTTATCATGGCATGATTGTTTGCTTGTCGCATTTTATTCTTATGCTTGTGCACTTTATTTATGTTGGCCCTTGTTTGATTGGTTCTTCTTCGAATAGACGCTGAGCAGGGGATATATCAAGAAACCCAGGAGCACTACCCAGATCCTTCTCTCGCTTCAACTGAGCTGCCAGGCAAGCACTACCACATGCTTGCATACATATAGTACCTATTGCCTCTATCTTATTTTTGCATCATTGAGTCGCGATCGCATTAAACTGAATCCCAAGTACTGCATAGCCTTTACTTTTAAACCCCACCGAAGCTTGTTCCTCCATCCCATGAGCCATTACTACAGGAGTTGTTTGAGCCATGCGGGTCGTAGAACAGCATGTGTAGGGTATGTGAGTGTCTGATGGATAACGAGGTACCTAAACAACTTAAACTGAGTAGTATGGGATAACTAATGAAAGTGGCACCGGTGAGCAATATCTGCTATTTGGTTTTTCATGCTCACTTGTGTCCCGTAGGACCCCGAGTACTTGATTCCTGTTCCTTGAATATTCGCGCTATCCACATCCGGGAGGCTTATGGGACCCCCCTGAGCCAGAGCTTGATTCATTCTTATTTCTTGGGGCCACAAGTAGTTTGGGCTTTATTACTATCCTGTACTTATGCCATGCTTTACTGCTTTATTTACGATTGTGCGAGGAGCACTTGTACTGTTTAGGATCGTGACACGTTTTCGCTGTATCGACAAGCCCAGTCACACTTTCGGGTTCCCAGTCGTTTACAGCCGTCCACACAAACCTTGAGTCCGTCTCGAAGCCGGCCAGTTTCGTTGCGGGTAGCTTAATGGGGTGGCCCCCTGAAATAATTCTGAATCCTGTGATCGCTTTGTCGTGAATGCCTCGTTGGGTTTTGATTTGGTTTTTCCGAGGTTGATCGAGTGTGTGTTGCTATTTGTGCACCCCTTCAGGGTAAAACTTTCTGAAAGCCGTGTCCGCGGTTATGGACGACTTGGAGCACAGTTTCTCGATCATAGACAAGTATAACTAAAGTACCGCTTTTAATTTGACTAAGTAACTGACTAGTAAATAGTGCAACACTCATGGAATGGATAATAAAACTGCCAACGGATGGGGGGTGTTCGTCCGCTTCCTCGTTGGTAAGCGAGGAGGAGGATGGATCTGTTAATATTACTGTTATAACTGTTGTTATTAATTCACGGACATCCGTCTATCTTTGGTTAGGCGGATGGTTAGCGAGTATCTATAGAATTGTTAGGTATTATCTTCTGCTGCAATTGCGTCACCCAGGTTGTGTCCCCTTTAGAGGCATAAAGACTTGCTGAGTACCCCTAGGGTCTCACACGATAAATTATTTGATTCAGATGAACAGGTACACTCACAAGATGGATACTGGGTGGAGGAGACGGACGATGTGGGCAACGATCATTCGGTGTAGAGATTCCGGGAACGGGGATCCGTGAGATCTATGGGCGGGATGTGTTTATTATGGGGCATATTATGCCGGTTTGCTTCTTATCCGTACTCGGATCTTGTTTGCCGCTTCCGCCTGATACTCTGATGTTTGATGTATGAGGAGATATCCTAAACTATTATATCTATCTAGGACATTTGGATCTTGCCGTATGGCGTTGCAATATTTCTATTTCTTTTAGATGGAATGGCTCTGAGGACTGTTGTATGGTGGCTTGCATACATACTCATTTGTGTATGTAGTTGATCCCTTCGCCTGCCGATTACGCCGCCCGTTCTTGTCCCGATG
The DNA here is from genome assembly GCA_916181665.1 of Avena sativa. NCBI lineage: Eukaryota > Viridiplantae > Streptophyta > Magnoliopsida > Poales > Poaceae > Avena > Avena sativa. Next base: position 441,865,043 of record OV702283.1, read on the forward strand.
TTTGGAAATGGTTAGGACGGCCGAAAGGTCTACCTGTGAGTGGCATTTGGGCCCCACCGTACTATTTTAACCATTTCCGCTCATCCAGGCTTGTAACTAGGAGCGTAATTCACCGAGGTAGTTACAATTGGTATCAGAGCCATCCCGCCCTTCAGGGTCTCAGCCAAATGGTCGTTGTCAGTCTAGCAAATATTTTTGGTAGCTATGTATACTAGGGAAAAACAAAACGCGAGAGTAGGACTGCTTCCATTTTTCTTCTTAACCACCCACCCTTTTCTGGTAAGGAAGTGTAACGTTTTCTATCCTCTTCTTAAATTCAAACTAGGATTCACGTGTTCTGGGTTTCCGTAGTACCATAGGTTGAGTGTGTGTGTGTGTGTAATTACTTGTCTATCTGTTGTATCCAACATGTTCTCTTTATCTGCCTTTGGTTATCAACTGTTGGTACATTCCATACTGACAGGCTTTTGAATACCGGCGCGATCTATCTGACTCCTTGTTAACCGGTGCCATCTTGTTAAGGGTGTCCTTCCTTCTAGCAACTCCACATTATGTGAAACCATCAGTTGCTAATCGCTACCTGATAAGTGTTTTTGCGCATCTATTGGTATTTTAATGCCGAAAAATGCGGAAAAATTTTCTTTGATACATCTGTGCTTCCACACTCCTTTTCAGTCGTGTGTGAAACATTATCTATCTCCCTTTTATCAGCATGTCCATGCTAACTCATTCTTTTGTCACCGGCGCTTAATCCTAGAGTTTCATTTCATCTCCAATTCTCTTGGGCTAATTACATAACATGTGTCGATCCGATGCTGGTGATTGTAATTTGGTTCTCGGCATAGCTATATGACACTTATCTTGAGTGGAATATGCAAAATGCAATCACCACTATCCTCCAAATGGTGACGGTTATCTCCTGTGATTTTGAGTACACCGCGATCATATCTATGCATATTCAAGCATCTTTGGCAATCCAGAGTTTCTCCAAGCACTACGGCGGTCTATCATCTGTCCATCATGCTGCACATCCTTTTGAACCCCATATCTGCACAATTCTCCTGGATACGAGGGAATTGCATCTTTTCGTCTCTGATAGCTTTGCTTAAGGTATGAGCTATCATCGGTTCTTATCCAAGATCTCTTTACCTTTGTAACCGGTGATCCGATCGACAATGTGAACCAGGTGACATCTCTTTTTCTTCCGAAGGACCAGTTAACCTATTCTGTCAGCGCATCTTCTTCAACAGGAATCCTTACTCGTAACGTTGATCTTTCAAAGAGCGTTGAGCTCAGAAAGTGTTTCGAGCATTTGTTTGTTCTCCCGCCTCTTGAACTTGGTATTCTGGGAATATCTTGTTAATCCATGGTGGTATATGTTGATAATATGCTTGCCTATTCGATATCTATGGAAGGACATGGAAGATCATCTGTGTCTCTTTCTCTCGAGCTTCGTGAGCACTGCCTGTGTGCAAAGTCTCAAAGTGAGAATTCTGACTTTTTGAAGTCACATATCTCGACCACGTCCTTCTGCTAAATACATTACTTCAACTCTGGAATCAGCAAGTCCATTGTTAATTCCATCCTCCATCTTCAACCAATCCGGAGTTGTTCCTTGTTGGCAAGTTATCATCATCGTTCCGCTGAAGATTTCCTCAAGGCTGCTAAATCTCTCTCAATCATTTCAAGAAGAACATGGAGTTCTTTCACCTCAATCTCGTTAAGTAATCTCTTGAAACCCTCTCGCTCTATCGTCTATGCTCTATCCACCGGAGGCCATGAAGACCTTCCAGATCTTGTATTCCTTCTGTTCAAGTGGTGCTATCTTTTTCTATATCTGTGAAATTTTGCAGTTGTCTCCGTGATCTTCCTTTATATCTTTCCGGTGGCTTGGTACTTCCGACATGACGACAACATCATCATCTTTATCTATCTATGAATCCGGCGAATCGTTTGCATCTATCCTTGTTTTCTAACGGAGTTCTATGAGTTTTTGCCAACACCTTCAGTCTGTTTCGGTAGTTGGGTTGCATGATTTTCTTATTCATGTGCGGAGTAATGCTTTGAGTGCGGGATGGAGTAGCTACCATACCACTACTCTTATCATTCGCTCTTGTACATTGAATTGGTGAATTAATGTGATTTCACTCATTCCACGGAAGTTAGAAGTGGCCTTTATCCCTTGATACTTTTACTTCCGTCCTTGTTTTTCCGGAGTGCTCTTTCGAAGAAAGTAATCAATAATCTCTTGTTGGTGATCTCACCCTTTCTACATGGAGCAAAATCCTCAATTATCTGGTGGAAACAAACGCAAACCTTTTTCTATCCTCGTCTTTCTACCGATGCTCGATATCCCCAAACAAGATTAAAGGAAACTATCTCTCTCTTTGTTTCATCAATTCTTTTTCTGTGGTAAAGCCAATTATGGTTGATGCCATCAGCCGCAAATCTATTGCGTTAGCCTCAAGGCTAAAGAAAGCAATAAGTATCTCTACAATAAACTCCAGATCCTCCATATTCTTTGCTTCTCGGGATTCCACCATGATCTGGCTTCACATCCATCTCTGGAAGTTATATCTGCTCACCTAAATTGCGTGATCCTTGGTTCTTACCGGCGCAACAAGAATCTAATCCGACGATGTCTAACTAAATCTTTCTGTTGTTATCAAGGGACTCTATTGTTTGAAGGCAATATTGTTTCCGAACTTCATTTCTCAAATCCAAGAGAAGATACGATGCTATTGTAATAGTGGTTCAAAACCTCTCCAATCTAGCTCCTTTCTTCCGGCGAGACAAAGATTCATCATCTCTCGTATCAGTAAATCTTTAATCTTAACGGTGTGTCTTTCTGTATCCATGATACATCATCTTTTCCTTTTCTTTCACAAGTGGTTCTAGTCTTTTATCATGTTCTTGAGAAAACCGGAGCTATGTCCATCCTATCCTTCTTGTCTCACGACAATCCTTCAACTCTTCTAACCCGTTGTTTCTCAAGCAAAACGCAAGACTCGCAACAAGTCTAGCAAGTTTTGCAAGGTGTAGTGGTCGCACCATTCCGTTGTTCATCAACTTGGGAACGTGAGGGTCACCATCGTTCGAACACCCGCCTCTCCTTGTGTTGTTTTCTTTTTCCTAGGAATCTCGGGGCGAGATTCTTGTTTAGTGGGGGAGAGTTGTAGCATCCCAATTGTCTAACAATTGCAATGCTACTAGCCTAGTCTATATAAATGCTACTTCCTATATATAATTGTTGCATCATAATTATATCATGCTCATGTCATCATGCCACCTTGCATTTGAGCATCATATAAAACCCTTTTTGTTTTGGTTCTTCTCTCATATGCATTATGAATTGTATTTGCCTCTTGATATTGTATTTGGTTTTTGATATATTGTTTAATGCCCAAGTTGAGTTGGGGGCATATCTTTTATTGCACTCCACTACCCTTTCTTGTCACCACCTTATAATTCCACCATCCAACTAAATATGAGCTCTGCACTTTATTGGGTTTTACCTCTAGCTCATGTGGGTTGGGATGGACCCAATTATTTTTCCACATGCTCTCATCTTAGCATCATGTTGTTTTCACATTATTGATATATGAGAGCCACATGGCCACCTTTGCATGCCTTGTGAGTGGAACCCTTTTCCTAGCTTCCATATGGATTATTATGGATTTATGCTCATGTGGGGATATTTTTGGGACTAACAAACATCTAGTGGAATATACACACTAGCAAGTCCCAATTACAATCAAATGTGATCATTCTCCATCTACTCCATCTGGAACTTTCCTTTAAATTCTTTTGCTTGGCTTAATTCCACTTTTGGTAATGCATAGGAATAATGCCATGTAAATATTATTGTTTTCACAAGAATAAGCATGGCATTAATTGTCTTACATGGGCCATGCAAGAACCACCACATTCTAGCCTTTTGGTTTTATTCGAATCTTTGAGTGGATCTTCCCCATATCTCTCTCTACCCCTCTTATGCTTGATCTTGCTCGATGCATGCAAGCATCTAAAACCCTATAAACATCTCCATCCATACCCTCACCATCTTTTTCTCACCCTCTCTTTTTCTTGTCTAGATCTTGTTTGAGCTTGGCATGTTCTTGCTTGATCTTGTCAAAAGAAAACCTCTCCACCTCACCTTTCTCTCTAAACCCTAAACCTAACCCCTCATCTACCCTAGTTACACCCTACCACCACCATGGGCACCATCTAACCTAACCCGATCCCCTCTCTAGCTAACCCTAGTTCCCACTCCCTCTCTCTTGGCTTCCCCCTCTCTCCCTACCAGGAAAGCCCCCCCCCCACGTCACACCCCTCATCTGCCCCCACTTCTTTCTTTGGCTTCAAGACAAGGAGAAGAAGGAGGGAGAGAAGACCTAGCCCGATCACCCCTTCCTCACCTTTTACCAAAGCTACCACCCTTCCCATGTGCCCTACCCTCCTCCCTCATCTACCCCACACCTCACCCCACCTCAGACCCTAGCCAGGGGGCGCCCAGATCCCCCTCTCCCCTTGCTCTTTCCCTAGCCATGGCCATGGTCGTCCTAAACCCTAGCTACTTCGGCCTTGTTCTAGATCTACGCAACATGTTGCTCTCCGAGGCCGCCAAGAGCACCGACGAGTTCCTCTGCGTCCCCTTCTTTGGCTCGAACCAGAACCTGGGCCGGAACCTCGCCGGAGCGGCCTAGCGCCGCCGTGCACCGCCGCAGCCCGAGCTCAACGTCCGCGAGCCGCCGCCAGTTCTCCACCACCTCCGCGCTGCGACCACACCGGCGACACCGCGGTGAGCCCCTGCATCTCCTAGACATGGTCCCCCTCTTCCTCCTGCACCGTAGAGCCGTCGCTCTCCGTCGAACGCCCTGCGCGCTGCCGCCGCCACCCGCTGCATCTGTGCGCGCATGTGCCTCTGTTCTTCGCGTTTTTCCCGATGCTGGAGACCTCCTTCGCGAAATCCCCAAACACCAAAAGTGTAGTCCTATCCTCCCTCTTCAAAACGGCTGCCTATACGCCCGAAACCGTCCACCGTAGCTCTCGCCATCGTCTCCGGAAGATTGCAGTTTCTCTGTCAAATCTGCCGTCAGTACGTAATCTCCGACCCGTGTTTGGCCTCTGTTCATCTCTAGATCCCGGACAACCTGGCCCACCTCTGCTAAAATCTCCTAAACGAAAGTTCTAGAGCTATGTCCCCTCTACCACTTTGATTTTTACCGCGACGCAAATTTCCCAGCGGATTCGTCGCCTCCGTCGACGGAAGTCGGCCCGATCCGCCGCCGGCAGAACCTTTTCCGTCAGCGAGCAGCGACAGCCGATGTCCTTTTGTGTTTAGCCCCCTGGCCTTGCCTTTTCCCGCCTGAACCTGCAGCCCCCGCGTAGCCCGGGATCGCCCACGTGTCACGCCCTGGCTGGGTCGCGCGCGCTGTGGCCCCGCCAACCTCAGGGCCCGCAAGTCAGTCTCTGGGGCTGGACAACGTCGTGGTGCAAAAAGCCCAGAGGATTACCCCGCTGCCCGCCGCACTGACTCAGCATCTCGGCCCACCCGTCAGTGGTTGTGGCTAGCTCCCTCTGTGTACAAAAAGCCTCTGATCTTTTTCTGTTTAATAAAAATGTTTTCAGAAATTGTTAATTATGTTTTATATCCAAAAATTAATAACTTTTTATTAACAAATCCAAATAATACAAATGGTATATGTTTTGGAATGAGAAAAATGTGAGGAATTCAAATATGCCCTTCAAAATATATTTTGAACACTTTAAATTTCGAGTTGATTAAAATTACAACAAAATGCCCTCTTTCTTAATTAATTAATAACTTTTGTTTTAAAACTCCAAATTTAACAAATGATATGTCTAAAATGATTAGCTCGACGAGACCTTTCTGTTTATGCATTCCTTGTTCTGTTTCGCAGCATGCATCATATAAATATAATGTATACAGCAACTTAATTGAGGATAAAACATGATTAAAACTCAACAAAATGATTTATACTTGTATTCCACACCTCACCCATGCCATGCTACTTTATTGCCATGCAAATTGTGCATCATTTATCATGGCATGATTGTTTGCTTGTCGCATTTTATTCTTATGCTTGTGCACTTTATTTATGTTGGCCCTTGTTTGATTGGTTCTTCTTCGAATAGACGCTGAGCAGGGGATATATCAAGAAACCCAGGAGCACTACCCAGATCCTTCTCTCGCTTCAACTGAGCTGCCAGGCAAGCACTACCACATGCTTGCATACATATACTCTGATGTTTGATGTATGAGGAGATATCCTAAACTATTATATCTATCTAGGACATTTGGATCTTGCCGTATGGCGTTGCAATATTTCTATTTCTTTTAGATGGAATGGCTCTGAGGACTGTTGTATGGTGGCTTGCATACATACTCATTTGTGTATGTAGTTGATCCCTTCGCCTGCCGATTACGCCGCCCGTTCTTGTCCCGATGTTTGGAAATGGTTAGGACGGCCGAAAGGTCTACCTGTGAGTGGCATTTGGGCCCCACCGTACTATTTTAACCATTTCCGCTCATCCAGGCTTGTAACTAGGAGCGTAATTCACCGAGGTAGTTACACTACCGCACTCAAATCCTGATGTTTACTATAATTGTTACTACTGCCTTTATTTTACTACTACTGTTACTTTCCTATTTCTACTACAAAACTGTTGCTACTGATAAACTACTGTGAGCAAGACTATTTCCAGGTGCAGCTGAATTGACAACTCAGTTATTAAGGCTTATAAATATTCTTTGGCTCCCCTAGTGTCGAATCAATAAATTGGGTTTTACTTCCCTCGAAGACTGTTGCGATCCCCTATACTTGTGGGTCATCAGTAAGGTCATAACATACTTACGTCAATTGGTCATAACACATACAACAATGTTCTACGACCAAAATTTAAGACCGTTGTGACCAATATAAATGGTCGTTCCTGCTAATTTGTGATGTGTTGAAATGACCGGATGACCAACTCAATGGTTCGCCTATGTGTCATGTCCATGTGTCAATATTTTCGCCTACATGTCATGTCCATGTCAATTTTTTCGCATGCGTGTCTTAATAAGACTAGAATTTCCTACCACTTACATATGGGACTGACATTTAGTATTGACCGGGAAAGAACCATTGACAGCTAGGCCCCATCCCCAGCACCGACCTGATAGGTGGGTGATACGTCATAAATGTATCTATAAGTTTTGATGCCCCATGCTTGTTTTGTACCAACTATCTTATGTTTTGTCTACACTTTGTGGCATTTTTATACATTTTCTTGAACTAACCTATTAACAAATTAGTTTCCTGTTTTCTACTGTTTTTGGTTTCAGAAAAACTAGTAAAGAAATATTCTCGGAATTGGACGAAACAAAAGCCAAAGTGAAAGGATACGGATGTCGCCTAGAGGGGGGTGAATAGGCGATTAAAACTTTTCCTAGAGTGGCTCAACAAAGGCGGAATAAAACTAGTGTTTACTTTGTTAAGCACAACTTAGAACAACTAAGGTTCACCTATGTGCACCAACAACATATGCTATGTAATACAAGCAACAAAGTGATAGCAGGATATATATTACTTCAAGCACGAAGGCTATCACAATGTAAAGTGCATAAGTCAAGAGCTCGGGTATAGAGATAACCGAGGCACGCGGGGACACCGATATTTTACCGAGTTCCTCCCAACATGGAGTACGTCTCGTTTGGAGAGGGGGTGGTATCAAACCACCAACGCCACAAAAGGCCTCCCTTATTCTCCGGTGAATCTCACCCCAACGGGATCGATCCACGCTTCCACTATTGGTGCACTTGTCGGTGGCAACCGGAACCTCTCACAAGGTTGGGGCACTTCTCCACAACTTAATTGGAGGCTCCCAACAAATGCCACCAAGGCCACAAATCTGGCCATTGGGGCTATTTTTTGGACCGGTCCGGTACTACCGGATTTTACCGGTAGTACCGCATAAGTCCCAGGCCGAGCAAAGAAATCAAGGCAGGAAATCTGGGGATGCGAGAAGGGCCAACGCATGCAAGTAGCAGCAGCAGCTGCGCGCATGCAGCAGCGCATGCGAGCGACAGCGCAGGTGGGGCCCGTGCATGCGCGGCAGCAGCAGCTAGCAGTGACAGCTTGCACGCGGCCAGCAGCAGCGGGAGCAGCGCCAGCAGCAAGCAGCAAGCAGCGCGCGCGTGGCAGTGCATGCGAGCAGCAGAGCGCGGGCGGGGCCAAGCGGGATCTGGTCAACGCAGCGATAGCGCGGCGCCAGATCTGCGGGCCCAGCGGCAGCGCGCCACGCGCGGGAACGGCGGCAATGCGGCGCATGCGAGCGGCGGCTGGGCAAATCGAGCGGGAGCGCACTGGATCTGGATCTGGATCTGGGAAAAGAAAACTGGGCCGGCCGGTACTACCGGACCACCCGGGCGGTACTATCGGGCCGGCCGGTGGTACCGGATTTAGGTACCTAGCCAGACAGAAAGAAAACGGGCCGCTTTTAGGCCCGGGCGGTACTACCGCTCGCCCCAGAAAACAGATTGACACGCAAATATTCAAACGGCAATAACTTTTGACTGGAAGCTCCGATTGACCTGATTCAAATTGCGTTGGATAGAGGACGACAAGGGATTCCCAATAAAAAGTGAAAATATTGATTATCATAAAGTGAGAAAATATAAGGTAGAATAATGTGAGATACCTCACTTGGTGAGAAACCGAAAAGCCGCATAAATCAAAATCGCAACAAGATACATATGGGAGATACGATTTTGATGAACAAGAGCTTGTTATGGAGATTACCACAAGCTCTATATCCTCACATGGATAAGACCAAATAACAACCAAATATGATGATGCAAGTATGCAAAGGTTTGAGCTCTCTCTGAATGATGTGACCGAATTACTCATTCGAGAGCCTCTCTTGATAGTACAGTTATCTATCCTAAACCCGGTATCTTACACACAACAAGAGACCGGCAAAAGGGAAAACCTATCAAGTTTATATCTTTGCCTTGAGCATTCCACTCGAGCTCGATGTAGACGGTCTTGCCCTTCTCAAGATGGAGCGCCTTTCTTAATTCCTCATCATCGACCCCGCATATTGAGCTTGCACAAAAGGTTTAGGCTTTCTTCGGACAAGCTTTTTTCTTTCCTTGCGTCTCTGACTTCTTCTGCTAGGTGAAGAATGAGACTATTTAAAGGGATATCTTCTTTGCATTTCATCGACCTTGAAGCCAACACATGCTCCAAGCGATGCCAATGGACAAATCCTACAAGTATAACTTAATACACACATTAGTCCATAAAGATTATCATTAATTACCAAAACCACACATGGGGGCCCAACATGTTCTTTCACAAAGTTCCTATTTTCCCGACACGACACAGAGCCCTAAGGAGAGGGGGATACTCACCCCAGGGCGGCCACACCTGGCCCAGGCGCGCGCCCTAGGGTGTGCCCTCCCTGGCGCTCCATCGACCTTGCCCCTTCGCCTATATATTCCACCCGAGATGAAAACCCTAAGTGCCCGATGAAAATTCCACAAAAAAGTCAGTAGCCACCGTCATCTCCATCCCTAGATCGGGAGGGATCCGAAGCTCTTCTCGGCACCCTGCCGGAGAGGGGAGATCATCCCGGAGGCCTTCTTCATCACCATGCCAGCCTCCGGAGTGATGTGTGAGTAGTTCATCCTTGGACTACGGGTCCATCCAGTAGCTAGATGGTTGTTTCTCCTATTTTGTGCTACCATGTTTAGATCTTGTGAGATGACTATCATGATCAAGATCATCTTATTGTAATGCTACATGTTGTGTTTGCGGGGATCCGATGGATATTGAGTACTATGTCAGATTGATTATTGTTCTATCATGTCTATGTTATTTGTGATCTTGCATGCTCTCTGTTTCTAGTAGTTACTTTGGCCAAGTATTTGCTTATGACTCCAAGAGGGAGTATTTATGCTCGACAGTAGGTTCATGCCTCTAGTAATCTGGGAGAGTGACAGAAACTTCTAAGATTGTAGATGTGCTAGTGCTACTAGGGAGAAAACAACAATCCTTTGTCCAAGGGCAATTGTATTGTTTACTTTACACACTTTGCTTAATGCAATTATCTGTTGCTTGCAACTTAATAACCGAAGGTTGTTCGGATGATATCCCGGAGGTGGATTATTAGACATTGATGCAGTTGTATTACGGTCTATGTATCATGTTGTAATGCCCAAGTGAATCTCATAGTGATCATAATATCATGTACATGCATTGTTATGCATTCTCTATTTGTCAATTGCTCCGTTGTAATTTGTTCACCCAACATGTTATTTATCTGATGGAGAACACCACTAGTGAACCGTGGACCCTGGTCCATTCCTTTCCATCGATATTCCATCTAATTTTTACTGTTTACTTTCTGCAATTACTACAAGCAATTACTATCTTCCACACTATATGTTTAATCCTTTATTTTCAGCAAAACCAGTGAGCTTGACAACCATATTGATAAGTTGGGGCAAAGTATTTTGGTTGTGTTTTGTGCAGATTCCACGTTGCTAGCAACACCTTTGAAAGTTGTTTCTTTCTCCTACTGGTTCGATAACCTTGGTTCTATAACTGAGAGAAAACTTGATGGTGTGCTCATCATACCTTGCTCTTGGGGTTCCCAACAGGTTCTACATCAACAGATCCATCATCAGTGGGACTCCACACAACCTGGAAGGTGGGCCGCACAACTGGCTAACAAGCAGGACCATCACGGCTTGACATGATGGTCCCATAGCGACCTGACGGGAGGGCTCCATAAACTAGTGCATATCCAATATTTGGCGTAAATTCCAGCAAAAACAAACCTCCCTATGGTTCGAACTCGAGACCAGGGGGCAACCAAAATACGCGACCACCGAACCACTATGCCATTGATACCTTTGTGAAAATAATTGAGCCCGGAGGTTTTTAAACACTCTTCCGCCTTGTTGGGCCTGGACCTCAAAGGCCATTTGACTTAGTTTCTACTAGGTTTTATCTCGGCTACACTAGTTGGAACAATAGCTTATGGTCCTTTAGACACTACATAAAGAGGGGCAATATGGGCTAAGATTGGCGTTTGAGCCCAAATAAACGAAAGGAGTTTATTTCTTTTTGGAGAAAGAGAGAGAAAAAAGAAATTTTACCAAAATTTTTGCATATGACTTCAGACCGGGATGATCCTAAAATTAAATTGGTTCATATGGAAGAGATTCATAACTTTCATGTTGGCAATTTTTTCATTACACATCATCTCGAATGCATGACCTACCTTTTGTAAATCGCAAAAAAACAATTTAATGGGTGAAATAGATATAAAGGTTGGAAAAAAATTAGGTACTCAAAAACTTGCAATGGATCTATGATAAAATAGCATACTGTAAATCTAAAAATGATTTTTTACAAAAAAAATCACGAGCATTAGATCATGTACGTGTAGTTCAAATCTGACCCACTTCCTACCGATTCAGCAGGAATTTGTCTTTTTTTATGAGGGGTGTAAAGAAAGGTTTAAAATACCTATGTTGGGATATTGTCCATGTAAGATGTTCTAATATTTTTGAAAAATGAGATGGTACCATTTTAAAATTTTATTTGGTGGTTGCTTCACAAAAAACCCTATTTTTTGCACTCAAAAATGAAAATGGCTTCTTTGTGCGACGAAAAGGAAAACTTCCTCCTGCAACATTGTTCATCATCCCAGGATGCACATGCCTGCACAATATGAGTATATTATCACAAACTATGCCGCGATTCTAGGCATAATATTGGTCATTTGACCTAAAAGTCATGAAACCTTGAACATGATAGGTTATTCTGAGAAGGTTTTTTGAGATATTTGCAATATACCAAGTTTGATATTTTTATTTGCAACTATGTCACATAATATGGCACAACGCGAAGGTTTTACATTGTTTAGACCATTTTTGAAATTCTTATGCCAGCTCCAAACTATGGTCAAGACGACGGGCATGAAGATTCTTAGCTAGGGGACGAGCCTCACTAAACTTGCATGAGATCTCTGATAAAATAACATACTATGAATATAAAAATTATTTTTGCAAAAAATCACGAGAATTAGATCATGTACATGTAGTTCAAATCTGACTCACTTCCTACCGATTCGACAGGAATTTATGTTTTTCACGAGGGGTGGACAGAAAGGTTTAAGATACCCCGGTTGGGACATTATCCATGTAACATGGTCTACTATTTTTAAAAAATGGGGTGGTACCATTTTGAAACTTTCGTTTGGTGGTTGCTTCATAAAACACCCCATTTTTGGCACACGGGGAATGGAAAATGGTTTTTTTTGTGCGACAAAAAGGAAAAATTCTGAAAGGACACATATGCGGCCTAGAGGGAGGGGGTGAATAGGCGGTTTAAACCATTTACAAGATGGGCTTAACAAATGTGGAATAAAAATAGCGTTTACTTTGTCAAGCACAAAACCTATATATACTATGGTTCACCTCTATGCACAAACAACTTATGTTAAGCAAGACAAGTAATAAGGTGATAGCAAGATAGATTACTTCAAGCACGCATGCTATCACAATGTAAAGTGCATCAGTAGGGGGCTCAGGTATATAGATAACCAAGGCACGTTGAGACGACGATGTTTTACCGAGTTCCTCCCTACAAGGAACAAGGAAGTATGTCACGTTGGAGGGGTGAGCGGTAATAAGACCACCAGCGCCACAAGAGGCCTCACCCTATTCTCTCAAGCACCCACCACATGGTAAGCATCCGATCCACTATGGGACACTTGAGGGCGGTCACCAAACCCGTACAGGTTTGGGGAAATCTCCACAAGTTAGTTGGAGGATCACAATAATCACCACCAAGGCCACTTCACCATCTAGGGTTTTAAGAACCCAAGAGTAACAAGCCTATTGATTTCACCAACCAAATCCTCCAAGGAGAACTCAAACCAATGCACCTAATGCAATGGCAAGTCCATCACTCCCAAATTCTACCAAAGCTACAAAAGCTATTAGGAGAATAAGAGAGGAAGAACACACTAGGAAATCTACGAAAGACTCCAAGATCTAGATCCAATGGGTTCCTCTTACTTAGAAGAAAGATTGATTGGTGGAAATACAGATCTAGATCTCCTCTCTCTTTTCCCTCAAGAAGATACAACATTCATTGGAGGGATTGAGAGATAGCAAGCTTGGGAAGGTCGAAAATGGAGGGTAAAACTTGCAACGAGAGTTGGGGAACCATTAGGGAAAAAGTCCCCTTAAATAGGTCCCCCCAAAATCCAACAGTTGCAGCCCAAACACGTGTTTCCCGGTACAATCAGACATTTCCTAGGGTTCCCGGGTCACCCAAACACACTTTTAACAGGAAATTCCGCTAATACGGACTTTTTCCTGGTACTACCGGTGTCCGTGTGGTTCCCAAGTCGCCAAACGCACTCTTGCCAGATGAACCCGGTACTACTGGACTTTTTTCCGGTACTACCAGATTTTCCAAACGCTCGGACACTCGGTACAAAAACGAAAATAACTTTTGCATCCAGACTCTGATTTTGATAATCTTGGGCTCGTTTCAAAGAGGACAACAAGATCTACAAGATCATGCAAAGAAGCATCATTGTCCAACTACGTAGAGAAAACCACAAGATGAAAGGTTTGACCTCTCTAAAAGAGACGAACTAGTAAGACCTCCAAAACGCAACATGCAATAGCTTGACCTTAGAAACTCCGATTAGGTTGAAACCAATTTTGTTGGAATGATACAAACAAGTAGAATCCAAAAAATGGAAATATTGGATACCACCAAAGGATAAAATATCAAGTATATATGAGATAACTCCCAAGGTGTGGTGCCGGAAAACCCGCAAGATCAAAAACGCAATAAGATATACAAGGAAAATGAATTTTTGATGAACTAGAGCTTGTTACGAAGATTACCACAAGCTCTAGAACCTCACTTGGACAATATACAAATAACAACTAAGAAATATGATTCTAAGTATGCAAAAGTTTGAGCTCTCTCCGAAAGATACGATTGAGTTACTCACTCGAGAGCCCCTCTTCAACCCGGTCTTCCAACTAACAACATGAGACCAGAAAAAGGGAAAATCTATCAAGATCATACCTTTGCCTGGAGCATTCCACTTGAGCTTTATGTAGACGATTTTGTCCTCCTTAAGATGGAACACCTTTCTTGATTGCTCTTGCGCGCACTCCCTTGATGAAGACTTGCGACTTGCTCCCCCATACACCATGGGAAAATCTGTTGTCAAGTACCATATTTTAATAGAGGGATCAAATAGCATTCTACACCTTTAAATAGCAGACAAAGTAACACAAGATGAATTCTGGAGTAAAGAACATTCAGAGTAGGCAACATGAATTGATCGGTAAACATCACTGATGTCATTCATCGCAAATTTTGAATTTTGTATTTGAGCTTTGAACTCAGATCTTAGTGAGATGATAGATCTGTGCGTGCACCTTTTATTTCTTTTGAGGAAAGAGAACAATGAGAATGAGGATTCATATCTTCCTTTTTGTCAAATGGTACTCTAGACTTCTCATGACCTATGATGAAAGTACCATAGAGATCTTCCTTTTTGTCAAATGGTACTCTAGACTTCTCCTGACCTGTGATGAAAGTACCATAGTCTTGTATTTGATCCTTGCCCATGCTTAAGGCTGGTACTTTGAGATCAAATGTTGTCATTTCTTCTCAGAATCATGACGAATTTCTTCGCAGAATCACAACCATCACAACCAGGGCGATGATGCAAAGAACTGAGACCTGAGAGCTATTGTGCCATTCGTCTTAGCTTGTCCAGGTAGTTGTTCAACTGCTGCCGTCTCTAATATATCAGTACCATCTCCTTGTTCTTAATTGTTTTCTGCATGTGAAAATAGACACAATTTAAATGACCCTCTAGTGGGATTTATCTTTATAAGAGATATAGGGTGTGTTTGGTTGAGCTGTAGATTCCTGAAAATCAGCTGTGGAGAATCTGCTGTGGGAAAGCTGCTGTGAGCTGACAACTGTGAAAAATCTGAAAGATGTTTGGTTGTAACAACTATCAACTATGGATTTCAATAGAAAATATATGTCAAGCCCTTAAAACTCCTATGAATTTATTCAGTAATAGGCATGCAAATAACCATTTTGGAATGGAAATTTCTATAATGTCATTATTTTTGTGAAGACAAAGATAGTATCTGGTCTATAATTTTTGTATTAGAACTGGGTGTTGGCGCCTGGATTCTCATTGGGCTCGGTACAATATGGAGGCTGAGGGTGACGGCGTTCTTCGATGCTTGAGGCGGCGGCGCGACGGGCCAAGTAGTGGAAGCGGTGGCCGGCGGCCGGCGGCGTGCGTCCTTACTGGAGACGGCTGCGAGGCAGGCCGCGAGAAGGAGGTGGATAGAAGGAAGATATAGAGGAGGGTCCGGTTCAGGTGGAGGATGGAGGAGGGTTCACCATAGACAGCCGGCGCGAGGCCACCGGAGTTCGGCGGCGAGGCGGAGGAACCCTAGCTGGGCATGTCCTCTGTGTCGCAGGGGAAAAGAGAGGAGGTTTGGAGGAGAAAAAAAATCAAATCGTGCACTTTTGACTTACCGATGGCATTGCGGGTTATTTCCACCAACTTTCCTGAACACAAACACAGCCATAGATTTGGCATTTTAAAGAATTTGCATGACGATCTGAAGACCGGAAACCAACTCTGGTCACTATGAACTTAAAGTTGTACTCCTTCTGTCTCAAAATAGATATCAAAAATTAGTGTCTAGATACATCCAAATTTTTAAAAAATCTGCGACATCTATTTTAAAAAGGAGTATTTGTTTTTATTTTGAGAATTATTTCGAACACGTTAAATTTTTTTTGAGGGAACGAACACGTTAAATGAAAATGCAACGCGAGTATGGAAGTGTAGCCCATGAAGCACGTCAATGAATAGCTGGGTCTCAGTGATATTGGGCCAGATGGGCCTGCTGAACCTGTCCGATCCAACGCATATCTTCCAGTTTCCAGCCCTTCCTCTTCGTTTTCTTTCAGAGAACCCTGGAGCTCGACTGCAGGCTGCAGCCACGTCGGGACGAGGCGAGAAGCGCGGCTGCGGCGGAGTTCGTGCGGTGGTCGCGCTGGTGAGACCCCCCTCGACCTCCTTTCCCATCTCGCTCGCGGAATCCGCGCGGCGCTCGCCTGCTCGCTTTACCTTTGGCGTCCACCCGCGGCGGCGGCTAGGGCTAAATGTTCGTTCGTACAGGCACGGGGCGGGGCAAAGCTACCCTCATCGTTTGATATTAGTTGAATCGATGCGCGATCCTGTAGTGTCGTGAATGTAGAACGCCGCCAGTAGCATCCAGTATTTGTTTGAAGCAAATGCTGCGATTGGGTTGTGAAGCGCGTTTTATGTTCATGGGGAAGGGGAAATGGAGGGGAGAATGTTGATGCTAGAACATAACTTTGGATGGTTAAAATTTCTGCGGTCATGGTTTGGGCCTCGTGCTTTACTGTTGAGAAGGCGGCGATTTAATTTTGTTCTTGTCCCGCTGTATTTTTTCTTATAGCATAGGCGAAAATTAAGGTGAATCAACCTATTTAGAATTTCGTGTTTTGTTTTAATATATATATATTTTTATTAAATGCTCAAAAATTATTTAATTATGATCTATTATATATATGGTGCTCTGTTTGTTTGCAGTATGTCACATTATTTGATGAAATCTATTTTTGCAGAAGAATCTGGTAGCTCAACTTTGTTGGCTTTATTGCACTTATGGATTTTGAGGAAATCAGCCCTGAGCATCCAGGAAGCGAGGAATGCATCATAAATGGCATTCCGAGGGACCTCATTGAGCAGATATTCCTTAAACTTCCAGTGAGCTCTTTGTTGTGGTGTCTGGGTGTCTGCAAACAGTGGCGCAAAATCATCCGATGTCCCCAGTTTGTTACAGCACACCTCCAGTGTGCACCCTGTTGCACCCTCCTATTTGCCCCGCATCAGTCGGGTTTTAACAGGCTACACCCTAGTGACGCCATACTCTTTGATGAAGCCCTGTCACCATCAGCATGGGCAGTGCCAGTGATTGGGCCTGATGATATCCTCTGTGGTTCCTGCAATGGCCTTCTTTGCTTATACACAGATACGTCAACAATCAAGATAGCTAACCTTGCAACTGGTGCATGCCTGCATCTCGAGAAACCTGTGAAGAATTTTAAGGGTGACCACTTCTCGTTCTACAGCTTTGGATTTAACCCAGTGACTAAGGAATACAAAATTGCACACTTTCTTCGTGACCGTCGTCCCTATACTGCAGGAAGATTCAGGGCCATTCAAGTTTACACACTTGGTGACCAAGAATGGGAACTTGTTAGAACTCCAGAATACCTTAGCTTGAAGTTTGAGAAACACTCGGTAGTGGTTAATCTTGGTGGAAAAATGTATTGGTTAACTGAAGACAGAGCATCTAGTTGGCATCACGCAGTTATGTCTTTTGATTTCAGTGAGAAAACTTTTGCACTGATACATCTGCCAAGAGTTGACCTAGAAGATTATGCAATTGATTGTCCTCGCCGGTACTGGATCACAGAGATAGATGGGAAGGTCTGCGTAGCAACCGCTCAAACCAATGGCTATCTTCCCAGAGTGCTCATTGGTAAGCTGCAAATGTGGACACTAAATGGCAAGTTGGAGCTGTTGGAGATATGCCCTAGAGGCAATAATAAATGTAGTTATTATTATATCTTTGTGTTTATGATAAATGTTTACATTCATGCTATAATAGTATTAACAAGGAAACATTAATACTTGTGTGATTTGTAAACTCAATTTGAGTAAAGCCTCTATACATCACTAGCCTGTTGGTTGATAAATGATTGTGGTTTCCCTATCATGAACATTGAGATGTTATCAACAACAAGATCATATCATTAGGAAAATGATATGGTGGACATACTCATATAGATAAGCGTAGCATAAAGATCAAGTCATTTTAATAGTTCAATTGCTATATGCTTTCTGATACATAGTAACCTAATTCCTTCGACCATGAGATCATGCATATCACCTTTACCGGATGGATGCTTTGATGACATCAAACACCACACCATAACTGGGTGGCTATAAAGGTGGCATTGAGTGTTCGGAAAGTATAGGTTGAGACACATGGATCAAGAGTGGGATTTGTCCATCCATATGACGGATAGATATACTCTGGGCCCTCTCGGTGGAATGTCATCCAATTAGCTTGCAAGCATGTGACTGACTCACAAGGGATCACATATCACGGGAACGAGAAAAGAGTACTTATCGGTAACGAGGTTGAACTAGGTATGCAGAGATACCGACGATCATAACTTCGGATAAGTAAACTATCGTGAGACAAAGGGAAATTGGTATCGTATGTAAGTGGTTTATTCGATCGCAAAGTAATCGTAGAAATATGTGGGAGCCATATGAATTTCCAGATTCCTCTATTGGTTATTGTTCGGAGAAGTGTCTCGATAATGTCCGCATAATTCACGAACCGTAGGGAAACACACTTAAGGATTCGACGTTGTTTGAGTAGTTATGGTATGATGAGAAAGAGACCGAATGTTGTTCGGAGTCTCGGATGAGATCTGGGATATCACGAGGAGATCCGGAATGGTCCGGAGAATAAGATTCATATAAGGAAAGTCCCGTTTCGGAGTTGGGGAATGTTTCCGGTGTTTTCATCGGGAATGTTCTAGAAGGTTCCGGAATGTCCGACACTCCGGAGGGAAAGGGGTACATGAATGTGTCATTACAAGTTGGAATGATTGCATCATGTACTAAGTGTCATCGCTGTTCCAAATAAAGGATTAATTCAAATCCTAGTTTGAAAAGTCAAATAGCTAAATTGAAAAGTCAAACGGCTAAATTTGGAAAGAGGAAAAGAGGAGGAAGGTGAAACCGAGTTGGGGAGGGAGTCCCTCCTCCCCAAGCCGGCGCACCACCCAAGCCGAGTTGGGGAGGGACTCCACTCCCTCCCCTTGGCCGGCCGGCCCCTCCACCTATATAAGGAGGGGCAGGGCTCCCTCCTAGAACACACAAGTACCTCTCCTCAAACCCTAGCAGCTGCTGCCCACCATAGCCGCCGCCGCCCCTAGGGTTTTTTCCCTAGCCGCCGACTTGGGGTGCCCCAAACCCTAGCCGCCGGCTCTAGCACCCCCTCCTTGGTGTGTCTAAACCATAGATCGCCGAGGAGCTCTCTCATAATCCACCATACTCGCTCCGGCTTGAGGCAAAGCCCTGCGAGATCTCCCCTCTACTTCCGGTACCACGCCGTTGTGCTGCCGGAATCGCGAGGAGAGTGCTACAACCTCCGCTGCCTGCTGGAACAAGGGAGAGGAAGGTCTTCGTCGAGTACCGAACGTGTGACCGACTGCGGGAGCGCTGCCGGAACGCAGCGCCGGAAGAATCGTCTACGCGATCTTGAGATCGGAAAGAGTACGACTACATCACCCACGAGAATCTGCTCTCGTTAAACACTTTGGAATCTTCGAGGGTAAGTTATTCCATCGACTCGTTGCTACAATCTAGTAGATAGATCTTGGCTTGTTTGTTTGTATGCGGTAGAAATTTTTTGTTTTCCATGCTACGAAACCCTACAGGAGCAAAGGTGGACACAGAAGTATAACATTCAGCTCCCATCATATTCCATCCAAGCACTACCATTTTTTCATGAGGATAAGATTGTGATACACTCTTCAAATGGTAATTTATATTCTTATAAGGTGCCTGGCCAAAACTTTGAGATTGAGTTGCGTAAGAGCGTGAAACTGCTACATTTAAGCCACCACATTGACAACAACATTCGATTCCATATCTATGTGAGGTCACTTGTACCATTGAATGTATATCGAAATGGTGCTATTGTGAGTAGACCAAATCGCAAGGAGGGATGGAATTCAAACAAATGGCAGGCTTTGGAGCATGTGCTTTGCAAGCGAGAGGAGATATGTAATAGCGTCCATCAACTGGTTCCTGAAGTACTTGTATGTTTGCTAAACTGTCATTACTAATGCTAATTATTCTTGAAGATGTGACAAATGGCTATTTGATGTTTTGTAGGCACTTTGTGAAAAGATTAATCACATCCTACAAAGTCTACCCAATGAGGCAGTGTTCCAGCCAATAGAAGTGGAAGTCAATCATATGTTGCAGCATCTACCCATATGTCCTGATCAGGTAATTCTTTACTAGAATGGAAGTTTCTACATTTGTTGTATTCCAGCTCAGACGGTTAATGATCATTCGAACAACTATAAAGCAGTGTTTTAAGGGAATTGTAATTAGTTTTGTAACATATGCTTTGTTTGAGATTCCAGCATCCAAAGCCCCTCCGTCGGTTAAATTGGGTCGGGCAAAGTCAGGACATGGAGAAGTTAACGGCCCTTCTGGATAGAATAAAGTGTATAGTGAAGGTATAGTGTGTCGGTATTTCCTAGACCAGCTGTAATTACGTATCATTTTGGTGGGCCAAATTGACAAGAAATTAACCTTCCTATAATAGATCATAAGTCAGGTAAAGGATGACATCAGGACAAAGCAAAGGAGTTATACAATAAACCAGGTAAAGGTCTATTTAGGTTTTAAGTTATCCATCTTTTCTCAATAACTTGCAAGTTGTTGTTACTTGATTCTGTCATGATCTCGTTACCATAAGGAAATTTATTTTCTCAACATAAGCTAATTAACCCTAATATTCATAGTTTAATGCAAATGAAAGATCCATGTTGCAATGTACTTAGATACTACTCCCTCCGATCCATATTATCCGTCGTTGAAATGGATGTATCTAGCACTAAAACGTGTCTAGATACATCCATTTTAGTGACAAGTAATATGGATCGGAGGGAGTATTAGCAATCTGTAGTTTTGTTTGAGTGAAATTGACTTGGGTAGCTATTGAAATAATTGAACTTTAGTAAATCACATATTTTGACACGGTAAGGGACTAATTATTCACCAGGGTTCGAGTAATTTTACTAGAAATTCTGAACTGGACTTGTTTAGAGAAACCTTATATATGATCTCATCAAAGAATTATTCTCTTGCTTTTCGTATCATTGAGTGTGTGCATTCCATTATTATACATTACTAATATATATTTTGTACATGATTAAACAATTATATTTGCTGTTGTAAGTCAGTGAAAGACTGATCTATTTTGTACACAGTTATAAGAAATCCACTTTGGCTCATTGCTGTAGATGCACCCACACATTTCAGATGTCAAAAAGTTCTTGAAAAAAAACACCACCTCCGTGAGTTATTACCTCTAGAAACCAAAAAAAGAACTGTCAACAGTAAAGATGGAGTAGCTGGTAGACATGCATCTACTGTGAAACATTGTTTTCATTTATAGTTTATTATGTATTACTCCCCCTGGTTCATATTAATGTTCTCGACTTTGTCTAGATACGAATGCATCTAGTCTAAATACTTAACTAGATACATACGAATCTAGAAAAAGTTAATAACATTAATATGGACCGGAGGAAGTATAAGTTTTGAACTTAATTTGACGATTTGATGGGTTTGAACCTTAGGAGCTGACTTTGGAAGGCGCTACACTGCTACAAAGACTGGCAACTGCAGTTTGTGAAGCCAATAGTTGTTATCAGCTTAAGCCTGTCACCATTTTACTGTTTTTCTCTTAGCAGAATAACGGTCGTGCTCGTGTGCCTGTACACAACACGACAGTGTAGTTTTTCCTTTCTATTGTCGTAGTTTTGGATGAGGATTAGTTCAACGTGGGATGGCACTTTCAGTAGGAACTGGTCCTCCTCCACTCCCCCGATCTTGAAGGCACGAGTGGTGATGGGATGGCATCACCAAGTTACTCGCTCCATGATCCGTTTTTGTCTCGCGTTCGTTTTGTAACCGAGAGTGGCTGCTGTTGAACACCACACAAAAACAAAGTGTATTCTCTGTGTGCTTTCAGTTTCGTCAGATAACCATAGTTGGCACCTACACGTGGTATCAGAGCCACACCGGCGATGGTAGGCACTCCACCGCCGGCGATGCCACGGGCTTCTGCCTCCAAGCCTCCCCCCCGCCACAAATTCACCTGCCGCGTCCAGATCGCCGTCGGGCGGAGCCACGCGCGAGCGCTCCCCGAGCCGCGGACGGAGCCGGGTGAGGAAGGGGGAGATCGTGGTGAGGGAGGTCGTGCGCGAGGGCGGCGGCGGCGGCGCCGTCACCTATCCGCTACTGACGAAGATAAACTACACCGAATGGGCCATCCTCATGCGCGTGCAGCTCCAGGGTGCAGGCTTGTGGGAGGCCGTCGAGTTCGACACCGCGCCGGAGCGGCAGGAGCGACAAGCGTTCGGCGCCATCCTCCGGTCGGTGCCACCGGAGATGGTGACGTCCCTCGCGGCGAAGGACAATGCCAAGCTCGCCTGGGACGCCATCAAGAAGATGCGTGTCCGCGTCGATCGAGTGCGGGAGGCGCGGCGGCAGAAGCTGCGCAAGCTGTTCGACGGATTGTCAAGCCAGAGCGGGGAGTCGATCGAGGACCTCGCTCTGCGCACCTCCAACCTCCTCGCCGAGCTGCAGTCGTTGGGAGATAGCACGACAGAGCTCGACGCAGTGCAGAAGCTACGCCACCCAGGTACGCACAAATGGCGTGCTCAATCGAGACGCTCCTCGACTTGAAAACTTTGTCTATTGAGGAGGTGTCTGGGCGTCTTGCTGCGTCGGAAGGGCGTGGTGAGCCGGAGCAGGACACCGGCGGGAAGCTGCTCCTCACGGAGGAGGAGTGGCGGTCTCGCTACAAGACGCACGAGCTCGGCGAGGGCACGTCGAGCGGCGGCGGCAAGAACCACGTCAAAGGGAAAAAACCGCAGGGTCGGCCGTCAGGCGACGGCGACAGAAAAGGCGACACCAACGGCAAGCCTCCTCGTCGCAACGGCAAGTGTAACTACTGCGGCATCGAGGGTCACTGGCCCGCGAATGCCGTAAGGCCAAGCGTGAGCATGGTGACCACGGTAAGCGCGACGAACAAGCACACCTGGCCCAGGGCCAGGAGGAGGCTCCGGCGATGCTACTAGCAGAGCTGGGCTCCGTCGTCGACAACGAACACCTGTGTGTCGCCTCTGCAACACCGGTGGCCTCGACTCCGACTCTGGCCACCGAGGAGCGTGTCTTCCTGAACGAGGAGCGCGTCGTGCCGGTGCCATCATGCGATGAGCGCTGGTACTTGGATACGGGGGCCAGTAATCACATGACTGGCACCCACTCTGTGTTCTCCTACCTTGACGACCGTGTGAAAGGCAACGTCAAGTTTGGTGATGGGTCCGTGGTTGACATCCAGGGCCGTGGCTCGGTGCTGTTTGTGTGCAGGAATGGTGAGCACAGGCTGCTCACCGATGTGTTTACTATATCCCAAAGCTGAGGAGCAGCATAATCAGTATTGGGCAGCTGGATGAAATTGGGGTGAAAACAGTGGTTGCAGAAGGTGTCATGACTCTATTTGATCGGCAACGTGCAGTGATCGCGCGTGTGAAGAGGCTTCCCAATCGCTTGTATCCAATCTATCTGCAACTGACAGAGCCAGTGAGCTTCCTGACTCAAGCAGATGACATGGCGTGGCGTTGGCACGCACGTTTCGGACATCTGCATTTCCGTGGACTACACGACCTGTCTGCGAAGAACATGGTGAATGGAATATCTGAAATCAGACGCCATGAACAGTTCTGTCAAGGATGTGCTCTTGGGAAGCAACACAGAACACCATTTCCCAGCGTGGCTGCATATCGATCTAAGGAGAGGTTGGAGCTAGCACATGGAGACCTATGTGGCCCAATAACTCCAGCCACTCCAGCAGGCAGTAGCTACTTCCTCCTTGTGGTAGATGATGCAAGCAGGTACATGTGGGTCGAGTTTCTGAAGACCAAAGATGAGGCACTGAAGTTCTTCAAGAAAATCAAGGCACTGGCAGAAACAGAGATTGGTGCCAAGATGAAGGTGTTCAAAACTGACCGTGGGGGAGAGTTCAACTCTGTTGCATTCTCAGATTTCTGTGACGATCAAGGATTACGCCGGCACACTACTGCAGGCTACTCACCGCAGCAAAATGGAGTGGTCGAGAGAAGGAATCAAACGGTCGTCGAGATGGCTAGATGCATGATGAAGAACATGGGTGTGCCGGCTGTGCTCTGGGCAGAGGCGATCAAGGCTGCAGTGCATGTGTTAAACAGATCCCCAACTCGTGCCTTAAAGGATGTCACACCATATGAAATGTGGCACAAGAGGAAACCGAATGTGGGGTACTTGAGGGTTTTTGGCTGTGTGGCTCATGTTAAAGTTGTAGCACCTGGCGTCAAGAAGCTTGACGACAGGTCAGCGCCGATGGTGTTCTTGGGATATGAAGATGGAATGAAAGGTTATCGTGTCTACAATCCCACCACCAAACGCATACATATAACCAGAGATGTTATCTTTGAAGAAAATCGTGCCTTGAACTGGAACAAGGACAACATCGAACCAGATCAGCGCAAAGAGTTCACAGTGGTGTACAGTGATGAGAAAATCAGTGTGACATCTGATGAAGAAATGGTAGGACGTCCTGCCACGCCTGGCACTGGGGGGGGGTGCATCACTCTCCCTCACAGGCAAGAACCAGTCCAGTGGGCAGATCATGTGAGCACGATGAAAGGGAAAGGGACCAAGATGGTGAAGAGCCAGTCTATGAGGAAGATGGAGCTGCGACTGATCCACCACTTGGGCTTGGCCATCCTATGCAAACCAGGCGCAAGAGTGGCATCGTACAGCCAAATCCCAGATACACAGACGATGATTATGAGTACAGTGGTTTGTGTCTGCTCACGGCTGAAGAACCAGCAAGTGTGGAAGATGCATTAGCCGACTCAGCATGGAAGAGGGCAATGCAGGAGGAGATAGACTCCATTCTTGAGAATCAGACCTGGGAACAATCAGATCTTCCCCCAGGTCACAAGGCTATAGGCCTCAAGTGGGTTTTCAAGATAAAAAGGAATCCAGAGGGAAAAGTGGTGAAATATAAGGCAAGATTGGTGGCAAAGGGCTATTCACAGCGCCAAGGCATCGATTTTGAAGAAGTATTTGCACCAGTAGCCAGGATGGAGACAGTCAGACTTGTTCTTGCACTAGCTGCACACTCTGGCTGGCAAGTCCATCATATGGACATCAAGAGTGCTTTTCTGAATGGAGAACTGGCAGAGGAAGTCTATATCCAACATCCTGCAGGTTTCACAGTAAAAGGAGGAGAGCACAAGGTTCTCAAGCTGAGAAAAACCTTGTATGGCCTGAAGCAGGCGCCCAGGGCCTGGTATGCCAAGCTGGATGGAACACTGGCATCACTTGGCTTTGAGAAATGCCCCCTGGAGCATGCCCTGTACAGGAAAGGTGATGCAGACCAGTATCTGCTTGTTGGGGTTTATGTGGATGATCTGATAATCACAGGAACCAAACAAGAAGATATATCTGCATTTAAACTGCAAATGATGGAGCTGTTCAAAATGAGTGACTTAGGGCTGCTGTCATATTATTTGGGCATTGAGGTTAAACAGGAAACTGGAAGAATCTCACTGTGCCAGAAGAATTATGCTGAAAGAATACTTGAAGCAACCAAGATGAGTGACTGCAATCTTTGTCACACCCCAATTGAGCCCAGATGCAAGATTGGGAAGAGAGATGGTGGCGATCCATTTGACGCCACACTCTACAGAAGCACCATTGGGAGCCTGAGATATCTGGTCAACTCCAGGCCAGACATTGCCTTTGCAGTAGGATTGGCAAGCAGATTCATGGAAGCGCCAGGAAAGCAACACTGGGCTCTTGTGAAACAAATTCTGAGATATATCAGAGGGACAGCAGGCTATGGATGTGTGTATCATTTTAAAGGCAAAGATCCTGAGCTGGTTGGTTACAGTGACAGTGACCACGCAGGTGATGTTGATGAAAGGAAGAGTACATCTGGGGCTCTATTCTTTCTTGGCACAAGTGCTGTCTCTTGGGCTTCACAGAAGCAACAGACCATCTCTTGTTCTTCCTGTGAGGCTGAATATGTGGCTGCTTCAGCTGCATCACTTCAAGGCTTGTGGCTTGCTCGCCTGCTCGCCCAGATGAGAGGTACTGATCCAAGGAAGTTTGTGATTCATGTGGACAACACTTCAGCGATTGCACTTATCAAGAATCCTGTTCACCATGAGAGATCCAAACATATTGACATCAAACATCATTTCATTCGGGAGTGTGTGGAAGTAGGACAAGTGGATGTGGAACACATTGGGACTGAGTTTCAACTGGCAGACATCCTTACCAAAGGCCTTGGTCGAGTGAAGTTTGCAGAAATGAGGAAGAAGCTCGGTGTCGTTGATGTGAAGGTAACAGGCTTAGGGGGGTGAATGTTATCAGCTTAAGCCTGTCACCATTTTACTGTTTTTCTCTTAGCAGAATAACGGTCGTGCTCGTGTGCCTGTACACAACACG
The DNA here is from genome assembly GCA_916181665.1 of Avena sativa. Lineage (NCBI taxonomy): Eukaryota > Viridiplantae > Streptophyta > Magnoliopsida > Poales > Poaceae > Avena > Avena sativa. The sequence continues at coordinate 441,891,557 of OV702283.1, forward strand.
ACAGTGTAGTTTTTCCTTTCTATTGTCGTAGTTTTGGATGAGGATTAGTTCAACGTGGGATGGCACGTTCAGTAGGAACTGGTCCTCCTCCACTCCCCCGATCTTGAAGGCACGAGTGGTGATGGGATGGCATCACCAAGTTACTCGCTCCATGATCCATTTTTGTCTCGCGTTCGTTTTGTAACCGAGAGTGAATAAATAGAAGGACAAAAGAGAAAAGTGGCTGCTGTTGAACACCACACAAAAACAAAGTGTATTCTCTGTGTGCTTTCAGTTTCGTCAGATAACCATAGTTGGCACCTACAATAGTCAGGGTCTGGCAGGAGGGCAATTGGACATCTAGGAACTGTAGTAGTGATGGTTTGTTCAACAATTCGTTGCTACTTTGGTTTCTGAAAACTCTGGTAGGACATGCCTTGGTTAATGGTTGAATCCATGCATCCCTGTTTATTTTCCGCAATCCTTCTTAACTATAGGTGATGGGATAAATGTTACTACTCTCTTTAACCTTACTAGCAGAGTGCCCGTGCGTTGCTACGGTCACCTAAGTTCCCTTTCTCGATTATGCATCTTCATAAATAAAATTTATCAAAAGTTTCGGTGGTTTAGGCTAATGGTGAATCTGGCCTCCCAACGCTGTCCCTCGAAAGCCTTATGCAAACCTTGAAAAAATCGGTTGACAGCCCTCACATGCCTGTACAATGCACAACAAGCTCCTCCGAACACAGAGCGCCACGCCCGGTGTCAGCATGATAGAGAGGGTCTGCAGAGGGGATAAATATTTTGGTGGTCGACTGCTGTTGGGTCCCGTGAGAGGATAAAATGTGAAGTGGGTGCTGGTTCACGCTTGATAGTAATCAATTTATAAAAATATGCATGTGCAAACATAAATCTCAGCGACTAACGTGGAAGAACAATTATCAGAGCAGTATATTTCCCAATAGTAGCAAAGAAATATACTTTAGTTACATACTCTCTTGGCAGTGAATATAATCTAGTGGGTTTGTATTTCTAGCACATCCAACCAATGAACCAAACCATGATGCGCATCCCATGTTGTCTATTTTTCACCATCTAGTGGTCAGTATTTCCTATATAGCCAATAAATTTTTATGCATGGTCAATGTTCATTACACACTGTAAACCTAGCTAGTATTTCTAGCAAGCTTATGACCTGTTAATATCACCGTAAACCTAGCAAGTCTTTCTCTCAAGCTTGCAACCAATTTGACAATTGAGTAGAGAATTTCTCTCATTTCTAAAGGTTTGAATGTAGCTAAGGAAAGGTAAAATAAAAATAAAATTCTCCAATCTTAAGGAATAATTTTCGCTGGAAGTCTGTCGTACAATTAAGCATTGTCTTACACAGTGCACACCACTGTACTACATGACCATATAGTTATCTACATACATGGACACAGGCACATGTTCAGTTCGTATATGCTAATACGAATTTGTTGCATACTGTCTGAACAAACTGAAAATACCTATCCATTGATCTCACCTTATGCAAATAATCCTTTCCATTGCAGCAGAATGAATTACAAAAAGTGCAACGTGTGCGCCCATCAATTCCAAATATTATTGAAACATCAGATATCTTGCATACCATCCGTGCTTCTGCAACTGCTCATTCCCATTCAACAGAATCGCCCTCTTGCAATATTAAGGCAATATTAAGGAGGTTGAGGCGGAGCTTTCTATACTATAGAAATGCTAATCCATTTTAGTATGGACAGCCTCAAATCTGAGGACAAGAAAACCACATGGACATTATTTAATTCATCAATATGAACATACAAACTGATATTTCATTTATTTACTTACATTTTTCAAAATCCTTGTGCTACATAAAGCTGTTGGTATAATGTTGGAAGAACTGAACACTCGAAATTCATTTGCTTACAAAATACTATTTCATAACAGAGCTCCGCCACTGGTTTTCAGCACCAGGTCAATTCAACATATTTATAAAGTGAAAAGTAGAAGCTTCTACTGTTTTGGAAAACAACAAAACATCACAAAACTAACATGGTAGTATTATGATAATTCATAGCTATATCCTTGCCTAGATTTTCTGTTGATCAGATTGACGTCAATCATCCTGGTTTAATTTGTAGTAAGGAAGCATCCATCACAATAGACGGACAAGTCAAACGATCAAATAAACCTTAAATGGATTGTCTCTAGCTAGTACTTGTCATATCAGGCTTGGTGGAGGGAGGCAACAAACCTTAACTGCACGGATGGATCCAGTTAGAGGCAGGGTTCATCCTATACCTGGAGCCAAACCTTCCCTGTCCGTTGTCAAACACACCGACGCTCGAGCTAAGCAAGCCTACGATGAGCATAGAAGGCCACAACCAAAAAAACGCCCGCGTCTCCCTCTGCATGCCACAACCAAATATTAACAACCTCAAAAATATAAGATTGTGAACAGTGGTGTCAAATTTTCCCTTTGTTCATCTATTCATTTTCTTCCTTGATATTTCAGTTTCATTTTTTCTCCTGGCATTGTGCTTGCATAAATTAAGGAATTTCAGATGAATATAACTAATGGAATTTGTGCACCCTGAATCGACTACACCATACCCTTGATGAAACAACAGGAACCAAATTGGGGTGGATGCTTAACAATAGAGGAAGAAAAGTGTTCATCTATTCATTTTCTTTCTAGATATTTCTGTTTCATTTTTTCTCCTGGTGTTGTGCTTGCATAAATTAAGGAATTTCAGATGAATATAAATAATGGAATTTGTGCACAGTTAATCCAACCACACCATACCCTTGATGAAACAACAGGAACTAAATTGGAGTGGATGCTAACAATAGAGGAAGAAAAGTGCCCGTGAGTCCTTGGCGGAGGTTGACTTGCGGCCAAACCTGGTGGCGCGCCCTTCATCTCAGTGCACCACATCGACGACCGTCTGGTAGCCTCGACGACGCCGACAACAATGACAAGACCAGTAGCCGCGGTCTATCCCCATCCCATGCCTCCATTCCCTCAACCCGCTAGCCTCCCATGGCTGATCCCACTGACCGACGGCCCCGCAGCCCCTGCATAGCCCCTGCATCCCGTGGATCCCAGCGGCAATCCCCCTCTCCTGCATCAGGCGGATCCAGCGGCACCCCACTGACCGTTCAGCCTCCTCTGCGCCTCGAGGGACATGGCTTGGAACCCGCGCCGGTTGTGCCCACGGCCGTGGTCTGGAGCGCCGGTTAGCGGAGATGCGGCGAGAGCCAGCACACCGCCGCCATCACCTCCGCCACCGACGCCATCCTCTCTGCCCCTCCAGTCCGATCCGATCGGGGAAGGTGGGGTCCGGGAGAGCGAGCGTGTCGTGTGCTGCGTGGATAGTATGTACCGCGGGTTGATGCTCCAATTTTTGAGGGGCTAAACTGCAAAATGTCCGACGGACGAAAAAACCTAACGAAAACCACCTCTAGACAAATTATATAGTAGAGATTTTGTCCGGTGTGAACAGTCTGTGCCATATTATTTGTCATGGCTTCCATTTCAAATACTGTATGAAATGGGGGTTGTTTTTTCCCCTTGTTCCGAACAAAAGTTTTTCATAAATTTTATCTTTGTTCCTGTTGGCAGGGTACACCGAATTCGAATGGTTGATTTCGGCTCCGTGACGGCGTTGGATGATGTTGACGATGAGGGATGAGTGACGCGAAGGCTTGAGATTGCGACTCTGGCTCCATTTAATTTTCACTGTGGGTTGTCTTTCTCTTGGCTGTGAAGTGGTAAAGTGTAATAACCCACTGGTTTTTGCACCACCTTCTGTGTAACTGTGTCTAACTCTTTCACATATTTTCATCTGTGTATCTGGATATATGCCTGTTCGTGAGTGGCCTGGAAAAGGGATTAGGTTTGTATAGGAATTTAATCATCCTTTTGTCTTCTCCAAACTGCGTCTCGACTTGTGCTTGCCATCCTACTAGTAAGCGTGAGACAATTTTTTGGATGATTGGTGCGATCCTTCACAATTCGTTTTTTTTAAGCTAGGAGAGATACCGAGATAGAGATGTTCATTCACATCTGACCAAGTTCTACCACAAAACAACGCAGATCAGAGGTGAAGGCATGCGCTGTAAGTGGCAGGAGCCGTATTCCGGTGGCGAAATTGTTTTTCCTCCGGACCGGCCCACTTAGTCATCAGTGCGGTAAAGGAAGATCTGCTCCTGCTAGTGGGCTTTGTCGACCGTGTTGGGCCCATAGGCTGTTAAATGAGTAATGCTACATCTTTTTTACGGAATTGGTCTTATACCGACTAATGTGGAAATCAATCAGGGAGGTTGCAGCCCTGTAATCACGGTGGGTAGGAAATTACCGTTGCTAAATTTAGTAGTCTCCCTCCTTAAAAAAGGCTGGATGTATTTTCTTATCTCAGGACCAATCAACCGGCGCGAAGGAAACCATCGGCGACGTGATGGCGGCGGCGGAGTTCATCTGACTGAACTCGTTTGTGAGTCCCCTAAACTTCGATTTCGTTTTCATTTCTTTTTTTAGGGAATAGCATACGTTAGGGTTGCAATTTGCAAGGTAGAATCCAAATCCATCAAAACTTGGTCTGAATTTTAGGAGAGAACGGAATTATGTAGGTACCAGTTGATAAGCTAGCTAGGACCATATTCTTATTTGTTTATAATTGGATGAAAAGGTCATGGACCGGAGGATCATTTTGGGCACTCACTGGAGGGCCAAAATGTTGATAGCGTGGTGATTCTTCTGTTCCTGTTTGGATCCCATGGTGTTCAAAATTTTGCCTTCGATGATCTTGCTTTCATGTATTTTTTTGAAGAGTTTATTGGGTCCCCAAATTTGCTTGGCATGTCAGTCTGTGAAACTGTTGATTGCAGAAGGATTTGGTAGCTGTCCCACTGCGGCTTCGATGGGGTCCATGACAATGCAGCCAGCAAACAAGAGATGCCTGACCTTCTTGCCGCAAGACATGATCGAACTGATACTTGTGAGGCTTTCAGTTAGCAATCTTCTGAGGTGTCGTGGAGTCTGCAAGCTGTGGGATGGCATCATTCGGGATCCTCGGTTCACATTGGCACACCTCCGGCGGAACGCGAAGCCTCGCCCCCTTTTAATTTTCCACCGGGAGATGACTCTTGGCAAGCTCTGTCCTAGTGAAGCGGTCCTCTTTGATGAAGCCTGGTCTCCATCAACATGGGATGTGCCGGTGATTGAGCCTGACGATTTCTTGTGCGCCTCGTGCAATGGTCTTGTTTGCTTGTATTCAAGTAAATCAACTATCAAGATAGCCAACCTTGCTACTGGTGAATGTATGCATCTCGCCAAACCTGTGAAGAACACCAAGGGTGATCACTTTTCATACTACAGTTTTGGTTTCAACCCAGCTACAAATGAATACAAGGTCATGCACTTCTCTCCAGACAAGCAGCTCCATGTTGGTGGCTCCTTCAGTGAAATTCAAGTTTACACTCTAGGCGATGAGAGATGGAGAGTTGTCAGAACCCCACAAGCTCTAAGCTTGAACTCTGTGAAACATGGTGGAGTTATCAATGTTAACGGAGCGATGTACTGGCTAACTGAGGACACAGAAAGTACCTGGCTACGGGCAGTTGTATCCTTTGATCTCAAAGATGAACATATAGAATTAATACGGCCGCCTGTAGTTGATTTTGAAAATCCTGCATTTGATTATCCATTTCGCTATGCGATCATGGAGATAGATGAGAAGGTGTCTGTTGCTGCTGTTCAAACAAGTGGAATTGTCTACTTTACAGGGAAGGTGCAGATTTGGACACTTGACAACATGGTAGAGCAAAGCTGGAGTCAGAAGTATAATATCGAGTTATTATCATTTCAAGTTCTAGGACTCTACGGGGATAAGATTGTCATGCATAGTGTTTCTCAGCACATATGTTGTCATGAATTGGCGAGCCAGAGTTTTACGGTTGAAATAGCCAAGTTAGTGAAGCTGTTAGATTTCAGTCCCCGCTTCCACGACAATATGCAATCCTATGTTTATGTGAAGTCACTTGTACGGTTGGATGCATACAAGAAGTCTGGTATTGTGCGTATGCCAAAGCGAAAAGAAGGCTGGAAATTGAAGAAGTGGGAGACATGGGAACACGAGCTTTCTCGGCTAGAGAAACTGTGGAGAAATGCCCATGAGATTCATGAAAGGATAAATGTACAGTATCTGGATTTCCCTTAACCTCTGTGTTTTCATTATGGTGAAGATGTGACACACTATAGTCTATAATTGGCAGGTAATTGCACAGGCGATGGGTGTAGCCTTCACTCTAAACTTGCCTGCCACACCAGATCAGGTAAACCTGTCCGAACTGAAAGTTACCCTGCTTTTCATAAGTTTGATCAACATTTTCTAAATATATTTGGGGGTTAGGATTTTTTTAACTGCCTGATGTGAGAGTGTAGCAGGATAGGTCCCCCCGACGGCTTAATTGGGCGGAGCAGAAACGGGTGAAGGAGATGTTGGCATCTTACCTTCGTAGTTTGGATGGTCCGCTGATGGTATGGTGTGGAGGTGTTCACTAACCGAATCATTTGCTGTCATTATGATGTGTAAAATTGACAACGTTGACACATTTATAGGTCCTGAAACAGGCAGTGGACACCTCGACAAAGAAAATGATTCTACTGGCAGATCACTCAAAGGTTTGTGAAGCTTACTTCAGTACCTCCCAGTCTTGTTACTTGTTCCTTTTGCCGCCTCATTTAACAAGCAAATTGTTGCTGTCACAGAATACATTAGGCTCTTACTCAAAATCGCCAAAGAAATCATGTGTTCACTCAAAGTTTTGTTGTGCCTGCCCTCTCGTATTCCTTGAATTACAGTCTGGTAAAAGTCGGTAGATATTTTGGTTCATCTCGGAGACGTAGGTGCATATGCGCACATGAAAAATAAAGTTATAGCCATACAGAAAGTAGAAATTCTGTACTGTGTTTTACTTCAGTAAGGAGAAGGGCCCTTCCTGGTTTTATAAAACAGCAAATAATTAGGTGAGCAGTAAAAGTCATGCTATTTTTACAAGGTTGCAGATGAGCACTTGCATCCTTTCTACTTTTGTAACAGGGAAAAGAAAAGGAGAATGTCACGGACACGACTACTAGGGAGGAGAGCGAGAGGTCGGCCCACCAAGACCCAAGCGGAAGAGAACATGACTTACTCTCGCTCTCACATATCCGAAGGTTTTTGCATTCCCTGACAACGACTATGATGCCAAGACTCAAGACTCAAGAACAAGCCATGATTTAATTATTATTTTTCATATAGGAAAATTTAAACCAAGAACTAACCCTGTTTTTTTTTTCGGAAAAGAAATTCATTAAGTAACAGTAATATTCGCGTCAGCGATTACATGCTCCTGTATTTGTTCGGGACTAGTAAGTGTGCACGTGCACGCACGTTTTATTATCTATTATTTACTATTTGATAATATTTCTTTCTCGAAGGTCCATCTATTTATACGCTCTATAATGTTGCGCTCTATGTTTGGGACATTCTTTAGAGCATCGTTCCGATCGTACTTCAAAATATGAACCAAATATGGTCTCCTCGGTTCAATATCATCCCACACATACATGATTATGAATTTTTTATGACACTAAATTAAATATATATTCAATAAAACAATTATAATATATATAATTTTAAGTAAACATCAATTATAACAATTGTAAGTGTAACGCACGTCTCATAATGTATTAAAATATCTATTTCAGTCTTATTTCTCTTTTATCGAATTTTTTATTGAGCCATTTGAATATGTTCTATGAGCAACATGTGAGCGACATGTAATATACGAAAATATTGTGTCTTCCCATAAAATTCGTGAGATCGCATAAATAAATATATAATAACAGTTACAAAATATTTTAAAATTATCATGACTGAACACTCTTTAATGGATGATGGGTTCAGTTCTTCAAATGGACATTGATGAACTGTATTGCTTAAAGGATTTGCTGAAATTCGTTTGTGTGAACTAACACCAATGACATAGAGCTAAGCTCCGTTCCCATTTAATAAAAAAAAAAGAAAAGGAAAGAGGCAGCTCCATCACTGCCCCGTCACCTACCTCACCACCACCATTCCCTATTTCCCTCTCACCATCTCCATCTCCCTCTCTCCACCTCGCCATGCCTCCCCTGCCCTTTGTCCCTACAGCCGATGCGAGGACTCACACGTCTCTCCTTTTCCCCAGCCAGACCAGTTGCCGAAGTGCCCAAGGAGGCCCTCGGGTTCGGCATGCTCGCGGGCGACCCAGCAGTAGGCGCCGTCGGAGGTGGACGTCTCGTTGAATCCGGTTACCGAAGTGCCTGAGGAGGCGCTCGAGCTCGGCATGCTCGCCGGCGACCGAGCGCTAGGTTATGTCGGAGGCGGCTACGGAGGCACAGGACTCATCTCCACCGGATCGAGGGCTTCACAACGCCGGCCAAGGTAAAGTCCTTTCCTCTTTTGGTAGGCACTATCTATTCATTTGGTTGCAGGGATCTAATTTTGAAATTACTTTCCAGCTGCACCTTGCCACATTAAAATCCTAGCTTGCTTTGTGAATCCTCGGACTGTGTTGCACTGCCTGAATAGACTGGTTGGTTCATGAGAACCCCGGCTAGGTTGCACGTGCACATTGGATGATTTGATTCAGAAAGCTGAACAAACCAGTTCTTCCTTTGTATTGAGTATAAATATAGCTGATTAAATTCATTCATTTTGTGTAGTGCTACTGCACTTTGTGAACCTTGCTTACCCTGTGTATTTCTGGTTTTCAGAGAGATCCTCCACATTTAGGGTGAGCAATGTGGCAACCGGATCAGTTCCAAGATCTAGGAGGGTGGGGGCGGTATGTAGGCACCTCTGACCTGCAGCTGGAGCGTGTCAATGTCTACTACAGTGGGGCTTCAGGTTTCAGTAAGTAAAATTAGTATACCTTCATGTTCCAGCAACTAATTTAGACAGACTGAATGAACGCAGCTGATGTATAACTCAGACCCATTTTTTTTGCTATTCAGATTCGCCTTTTCTTAATTATGCCCCACGTACGCAATAGTTGTTGCACCTTTTTTTTCCTGAGGGGCACTTGTTATATATTTTTGGGTTGTGTAAACTTCTTTTCTCTACTGGACTTGTGTGCTACGTAAGTAATTATTTTATTTTCTTTGTAGGACTAATTTAGATGATCTTATAAGAGAAAGGTGTGTTCCTTTCTCTGAAGAGGAGATACAGAAGATTAATAATGGATATTTCCATTGTGACCCGAAACCTGGTAATATGGTCTTGTCGGCTGTCAGAATTATGCCGCCTCTATATCATATATCAGCAAGAATGCTAACAAGACCTCTGTTTCAGAAAATCTATTGGTGATAAATGGTGTTGTTAAAATTGCCACTTCAGGTTGGCAAGAGAATTATGTTCTAGTCCCCCTTACACGGATTATGTTTCTACCATAAGGTGAGTTTCTGTATGAAAATGTCATGTTACTCTATGGATTATTTACCTAAATTTACCTGATATTTTCATGAGTATAAAATTGTAGATGCCCCAAGTTGATGTCTATTTGTTTGAGCAATCCGTTACTAATGCAGAAAACTGGTAGATATATAAGTTTTAGTTCCTAGTTAACTTGTCAAGACACTGCCGGTTTCCGTTACAATGGAGGGTGTATATATGCAACATGAAAAATAATATAAACAGTTCGACACAAGTTCTGCTAGCAAAACAGAAACCTTGCTATCAGCAATACTGAATATCATGACTATAACTAATAGGGCATTTCCGAACAGAGGTAGGAAATACACCAAAAATGACAACTGGATGTCTACATACTAACAAATCAAGAGTAAAAGATATGCTGATATTTGCATTGTAATTTGACTCCTTTTTATAACCTCGTCTGGTGTTACCATGACACGCTTACAAATAGCACTTATGAAGGTTCAGGATCACACTTGACATACAATTCATGTAAAGATGAGGGCTATGACATCTGCTCTTTCCTAGAAACAGTACACCATATCAGCATTAATTATAGATCATTAGATGAATGCATATCATTTATTTGCAGTTTTTCAATCACAATGATAAACTGACATTGATGTACAAAGCCAAGCTCACATGGACATCAATCTTCTGCAATGTTTACAAACATAGTCTGATATTGGTAAAAACCTAAAAAAAATTAATAATATTAGGTCTAAAAGTAGTTATATATATATAGAAACTAAGGTGCAAGGAAAACACGGAAGCACACACCTGCCTCACCCCTCCAAAACATCTCTGTAGACAATGTTTTTTGTGCTTTTTCCGGTTGTATCAAGCTCCTTGTTCGGCTGGGCCAAAATCCGTGTCGTCTGCCTCGACACGCCCCTTGACAATGCAACATATAGCTGGCCATGTGAGAATACAGGCTCGGGAAGGTAAATACCAACATGTGGTATGGTCTGACCCTGTGCCTTGTTAATGGTCATCGCAAAACTCAGGCGGATGGGGAACTGTTTTCTCTTGAGTTTAAAGTGAAGTGAGATGTCCTCCGAGGGCGACATAGGGATTCTAGGTATGAACACCCTCTTTCCAGCATGCTGACCACCAACAATCTCCGCGTCGATTGCATTATCTTGGAAGGCTCTGATCATGAGCCGTGTTCCATTGCATAGACCGTTATGAGGATCTAGGTTCTGGAGCAGAATGACCGGGCAGTTGACCTTTACTCGCAAGACATGTGGGGGAATCCCATTTGGTGTGATCGCGTTCAAAAAGTCAATGGTGTAATTACTCTGCAAGTCATCCTCGATTGAGTCGAAGCTATGGTATACCTTTTCCTCGCCTGGAAACCTAGAGATCATTTTGTCATTGAGGTTATCTACATGCTCATTCTTGGTCGAAAGAATTGCACGTGTGCTCATGTACTCCCTCGATGTAGCATTTGCGTGCAGCGATGGGAAGACATCTTCGGTGAGTTTGTTAATTGCTGTATCATCCTCGGTATAGCCAATCACAATATCATCGGGGAGACGCACATAGTCGTCGCCTATTGTCTCTTCTGTTCCATTGCCGATTCGTAGGAGGTACTCGGAAAACGAAGGATCAGCTTGTGCACGCATATTGCGCGTTAGGGGAATCTTGCGGATCTTATCCCATAAATAGGATCTCCGCAGTGTAGCATCCGTGATTTGTGCTCTTGTCCCTCGTGCCACAACGGGAAGGACCTGCCTAAAATCCCCACCAAAGACGACAACCTTCCCACCAAATGGCAAAGAACAACCCATTATATCCTGGAGTGATCTATCAAGCGTCTCAACATCTTGACGCTTTGTCATAGCGACTTCATCCCAAATTATGAAGGACGCTTGTTTAAGCAACTCCGCTGTACCACTCTGCTTTGTGAAGCCACACATGCTGTAGTCAGTGAGCTTGATTGGAATTTTAAACCTGGAGTGTGCAGTTCGGCCTCCAGGCATAATTGACGCCGCTATACCTGATGTAGCTGTTGCGATTGCTATTAGGCCCATGTCACGCACATTCGCAAGTAATGCCTTGTATAAGTATGTCTTCCTAGTGCCTCCTGGACTGTCAACAAAGAATATTTGGCTCTTCTTGTTCCTCACATGATCCATTATTTCATTATAACCATCTAGCTGTTCATTGTTCAAAGAGTCAATTAGATCTAGATGTTCTTGGTCCACGGTGACTTGTCTCTCCTCTGTTACCTCTCTATACTCTGCGTCAGAAGAACCGTCTGTCTCAACCAAATCCGGAAGTCCATAGCTTTTAATATCCTTTCCCATGGATTGCACCAGATCTCTGATATCTCTTAGGACCATCTGCTCAAGTGTCGCCTCATTGGTTTGGTTGAGGCGGAAATCCTCAGACATCGATGCTAGATGTTTGTCCCACAACTGTCGAATTTCTGTTGCCTCGCAGAATACAAGTATAGTTGCGAACAACCGTCTAAGAGCACAAGGCATCTGAAATGTGGCTGCCTCTGTCATGCAATCATCAAGTGACCTGTCGTGCTCAATGAGGCCCAAGTGCTCGCACGCCTCTCTGAATGAACTGCATAGATTGTCGTTTACTGTTTTTAAGTCATCAAATGAAGTTGCACCTCGGACATGACTTAGGAGCACTCGCAAGTAGTACCTCTCTCCTTCAGCTGGGTGTGCATACACAAGTCTTCCAATTTGCAATCTCTTATTTTTTATATTTTGCCACTTCTTATCTTTGGCAATCCACCTATATTGTTATGGAAACTCTCTATAGAGCCATATTCGTGTCTCCGAATATTTTCGGTTCATCTCAAAGTACTCGATCAGCATGGATTTGGATGAAGATGGCCGAGCGACAACCTCTTCTAGATTATCACCGGCTTTAAACGCAACAGTGTGCATGTTGGGCAAATGAAGCTGGAGCTGCAGAACAGACGGACTGACACCAAACATGTGGAAACCGAAAATCCTATAAATAGCCTCCAGAGGAGATATATAACGTGCATCCCTGTATTGACGAATTTCATTGATGATTCCCCCGTCATTGATGGCATCTTTCTCAAATGCAAAGGATGTTTTATCATGCCCTTTATAGATGTATTTGAACAAATACTTGACCGCCTTGATGCTCGAGCAAGCTTCAACGTTTATGTGGCAATTGTATCGCATGAGAAGAAAGGGGTTATAAGGGACCACCCATCTATTGTCCAAATCTGCTCCTCTGATCGTAACCACACACCCATCGTCTCTCCTTCTATAGATGGGATATGAATCCTTTCCCTGCTGTGTATGTTGGCAAAACTGTCGAGGATAATGGAAACGACACTTTCCATCAATCATGCAAGGACAATTTCTTTTCAACTCACCACAGGGTCCGTGCAACATGTGTTTGACGACCAGATCATGTAGAACGGGGTACTTCTCTTTGTCAGGTATCTCTGCAGATATCACTCGATCATAGTCATCTGGGGTCTTTAACTTGCTATTTGATTTCATAATTAGAAGGATATGCTCGTGTGGGAGACCTCTTTTTTGAAACTCGGTGACATGTACATAAGCAGTCACTTCTCCAAAATGCTTACCCTTGGTCAACAAATCCATCATATCGCGTTGCTTAGCCTTGTAAACTCTTGCTACAAGGTCTGGACGATCTTGTGGTAATTGACCCGGCAATAGTTTCTCTGTTATCTCCTCCCAGTATGGGTTGCAAGTCATTGTGATAAAATAGTCTGGTTTACCCCATCGCTGGACTATAGCCATTACATCAAGAAACCTCCTCTGCATGTCTCTATCACCGCCTGGAAAACTCCGTGGCAGCATAATTCTCTTGCCAATCCGATCACCACGTGCCTCGCCAGCAACAATGGTGTCAACCAGACCCTACAAAATAAATACTTTTAAATAAGGAAAATTCCAGCATGGTTCAGAAACATAATAATACAATTGCTATATGACTTTTACCTGGTAGAGGTCAGCTCGTATAATCTTCTGGTTGTTTGGCTTCGAGTACCAATCAAGCCTCATAGTTTCTATCTTGATGTACATATCAACAGCCCATTGTTGGAAGAGGCGCCCGCCGAACAAGATGATGTTAAAGAGATTCTTGCGGACTTGTAACTTGAAGCAGTAGTATTCCCTTGCACTAACAAATCTAGTGGAATGTGCAAAATTGATAACATCCTCCAATTGGTTGCCATTCATGTCACCTATATAAATTATAAAATGATTCAAAAACAATAATTTGGGCTGGTCTTTGTAAAATAAAATATTTAATTTTGGTTTATTCAATGATCATGCCTGGTGGTACATCAGTAGCATGATATTCATCTCGCCCAGGTACATCAGTGGCCTGGTTGTATTCGTCTCGCCCTGGTTCTGCATCAGTGTCATGGTCGTATTCGTCTCGCCCTGGTTCTGCATCGGTGTCCTGGTCGAATTCATCACCACCAGGTACATCTTTGGCATGGTCTTCATGCTTTGTAGCCGTACCAGTTAGATCTGAAAAAATGTCGACATGTAAAATGGTATTATTAATGTAACATGTTAACTTCTGAATTACTTTTAATAAGTGAAACAAAGCAATAATAAGCAGAACCAGGGCGTTATTATAAACACCTGTGCCTAAATTTGGAGGTATGTGATCAGGAGGCTCAAGATATGGCATCCGACGGTTCCAACCGGTTTCCCCACCTGGGAAAAATAGTGGATATGCCAAGGGATCGTAGCACCCATAGTATGCTCTAATATACAGGGGACGGCCTCCTTTTCCATGCACGACAACACTCCTATCGAAGCAGTTACCTGGGTCGTTCCCTTCTACCCAAATTGCAGCCACTTCAGAAGTTGTGGGTGCATTGTATCGTCGTTGATCTTGGGTTATATTTGTGTTTAGCTCAATCCTATACTCATAAAGATTTGAAAAAGACCCGACACTTTTGAAAGTCTGCACATAAGGGTTGTGCTCAAGTATCCTCAGAATTTTCCGAATGAGGTCTACATTGTGATCAGGAGACCTCTGAACTCTGTGAGACAAGCTTTCATCGTTATCATAAATGTAAAGCTGCAAATGTCTTGGCCCTTGACCGGTAGGCACCAGATCATCCATTTTGTAGTACAACATCCCATGTGTACGGAAAGTATAGTTGCCAGTTCCTGCCGCGGTGCTAACTCGGCGGTCAAGCGTAACTCCAAGACTTGTGAATGAGAAATGAGAGTTGAAATAGCGGATATGCTCTCTGAAATATTTAGCATCCTCATCGTCCTAACTTGTCCATAGCCGTTTCAATTCCTCAGGAACCTCAGGAATGAATATACCAACTTTTCCTTTTCTACAGCAGAATGCAGACCCCTTGAACTGAAACCGCATAGCTCCACAGTAGTTGCAGTCTCTAACCTTTTTTAGAACATGGTGTTTTTTTGGTAGATTTTGGTAGATTCTATCAACAATATTATTTGTGGGTATTCCTTGAGTAGTATGGCGTTCTTCTCGGTACGATCTATAATGGACACCTAGAAATTTCATAGAAAGTATAAATTATGAAATGTTAAAGGGATAAAGTAGGCAATGATGTGATTATATGTTTTGAAAATTATGGTGTAAACATGCATACGTTGTCCCATGAGTATCCTTGTTTCATCATCAAGATCATCCTCTACAACTTTGTCGTTATCATGTACTGCATCCAAAGGTTATAATATGGAAAGACATTATATGAAAATCTAATCTAAGGAAATATTATATATGAACAATATAAATGTGAGACTTGTACCTTTGCAGTTGAGTGGGTTCTCAGTGGGCTCGAAGATTCTGTAAACATCGTGTGCTTGGTCAGAACAAACTATGGAAGTTGTTGAAACTGACTTAATACATAATAATGAGGCATGTCAATTTAACCAGAAAACCGTGTTAGAAAGCATGATTATTTACCATGAGATGCTGCACCCTGCATATCCGCTGCCATTTGATCACCTTGTGCATGCATACCTTCGCCGGTTGTAGCAAGACCACTTAGCATTGGCGTAGCAGGAGACAGTTGTAGAGATGGTTCATGGTTACCATGCGCTTTTCCATTAGGTGTTGCACTTGGTATATTGAAAGGCATTTGCTCGTAGTGGACATCAGTCATAACCTCGTCTGCTATTGCAATCCCACTCCGCCTTGCTAAGTTGTATTCACGCATTTTCTTTTTCCGAGCATCAATCTGGTCAGGCGTCATCGAAGAATACCGTTGCCTATCACGTCGCCTTATCGATTCCGATGTTTTATTATTTTCCGGCACATCAATGATCACACTTCCTGGTGCTTATTAGGATGAAAATAAGTTAAACGTAAAAGTAGTAGGACAGATAGTAATAACACATAAAATACCCGAATAAATAGGCAACCATACCAGGAGTCCAGAATACATTAGGGGTTTGTGGGAGTAGCGGCGAACATGTGTTAGCAAATGTGGGAAGCCCTATAAGAGGCCACCACGTATGTAAGAGGATTGTAATAAAAATGGCTTGTATGAGTGTCTCGAAAGATTACCTTGTTGACCGGTTGATGGGGTAGGTGCATTAATACACCGTGTTGTTCTCTGCTGGTATGTGTTGTTTCTGTGGAGCCATTCACTATCATCAGGTGCAGTACTATTTGGCTCCATGCCTGGAGTAGCAACTCCAATCAGTGTACCTCCCAGCTGTGTGACCCAGATTGTCTCGATCCTATTTGAGAAATATCTAGAGCACAACCATGATACGAGCACCAATTTTTTCAGGCATGAGGTTATTGAAATAATTATTGTCCATACCAGGTGACACCAATGGGCTTGAACTTCCTTGTTTAGGCACATTTGAACCGAGAGCAGCAATTTTTTTTTGTTGCCGGGTTAGTCGCAGCTTCTCCAGGTAAGCTGATTTATTATCATCAGAAAGGTTGGCGTACCATCCTTTACCATTTTTTCCTTTACGATTTTGTGGCACAGTTTCGTCTACAATAGTGTTGTTTGTATCTCTATTTGTGTTATCTCCTGCACACAACAAGCACGAATGTTAGATGAGCATTAGAGAGGTATCATTTAGGTTACTTATATATGGAAAAAGATATGTGTGTTCAATCACCATTTTTTAAAATGTTTGATACATCTTTGAAAGGTGTATGTTCCATGGAACGTAGCAAAGAAGATGTTGGTGTCTCACTGTCGTTAACAGCCAGAGCTGCTGCAGCTTTTTTTTGCTGTCTGGAAACACGCAACTTATTCAGGTAATCGGCTTTCTGTTCTTCGGACAATCGGGCATACCATGACTGTTTACCGGTCGATGCTTTTTTACTTGTCGATACTGACGCCCTGTTGGCAGTAACATTTGTTAAGTCTTTAAATGGGGAACGGTCTCCATTCTTGATGTTATATCTGTCAGATAATGATGAATACACAAAAACATTATTAGGTTAGTTTATTTATAAGAGGAGAGCAGAAATTTTACTAAACACGATTTTGTTTTGAAAATATGCTATCATAGATCCATCAGCTTGCACATTGTCCTATTTCCATATTGTCAGAACAATCTGGTGTTTCCTTCGAAAGTTCTCCATTTTTTTGTTAGAACCAAAGTATTTTCGTGAAGTCATATAACGGTTGTCTAACTATTGCAGGGTGTGTTCTGATTGGTTACAACTAAAAATGAAGGAAGGATAATTGTATTGAGGATGCAGCACATGTTACCAGCTCACGATTTGTGTATCATATTTTTGACCCCCTACAACATGATGAACAGGCACATGCCGGAGAAAGTGGATGGGTGAGATAAACTTACTTTGCTGATCATATATCAGTCGTGAGTAACCGGCAGCTGAGGGTTAAAGTAGAGGAGCCCTCGTTGCGGCAAGGCAGGGCGGCGGCTGTGGCAGCGGCAGCTGCAGCCGGCGGGAGGGATAAGCCGAGGGAGGCGGCGACGCCACCGGCAGGACGCGGCAGACTGAGGGTTAAGGTAGATGAGCCCTCGTTATGGCAAGTCAGGGCGGCGTCGGTGGCAGCGGCAGCTACAGCCGGCGGCGGGAGGGATAAGCGGAGGGAGGCGGCGACTCCACCGGCAGGACGCGACGGGATGAGGGTTAAGGTAGAGGAGCCCTAGTTGCGGCAAGGCAGGGCGGTGTCTGTGGCAGCGGCAGCTGCAGCCGGCGGCGAGAGGGATAAGCGGAGGGAGGCGGCGTCGTTAGAGGGAGCGATCGTTTTTTTTGTTTTGTTTCCCTAGGCGTATGTTTAGGGGTGTATCGTTGTAGAGTTAAGTTGCGGGATTTGGAAATCGTGTTTAGTGGAGCTCAACATAGGAGAGATCCGGACCATCCGATTGCATGTGTTGTACGGATGTGATTGGTTGTATCCCAACAAGTTGGTGCCTTTGTAAGTAGTAGAGATAGAGATAGAGAAGAGATAGAGATAGAGATAGAGATAAGCGGAGGGAGGCGGCGACTCCACCGGCAGGACGCGGCGGGATGAGGGTTAAGGTAGAGGAGCCCTAGTTGCGGCAAGGCAGGGCGGTGTCTGTGCCAGCGGCAGCTGCAGCCGGCGGCGAGAGGGATAAGCGGAGGGAGGCGGCGTCGTTAGAGGGAGCGATCGTTTTTTTTGTTTTGTTTCCCTAGGCGTATGTTTAGGGGTGTATCATTGTAGAGTTAAGTCGCGGGATTTGGAAATCGTGTTTAGTGGAGCTCAACATAGGAGAGATCCGGACCATTCGATTGCATGTGTTGTACGGATGTGATTGGTTGTATCCCAACAAGTTGGTGCCTTTGTAAGTAGTAGAGACTAGGCGTATATTTAGGGGTGTATCGTTGTAGAGTTAAGTCGCGGGATTTGGAAATCGTGTTTAGTGGAGCTCAACATAGGAGAGATCCGGACCATCCGATTGCATGCGTTGTATGGATGTGATTGGTTGTATCCCAACAAGTTGGTGCCTTTGTAAGTAGTAGAGATAGAGATTTTTGTTTTGTTTCCCTAGGCGTATGTTTAGGGGTGTATCGTTGTAGAGTTAAGTCGCGGGATTTGGAAATCGTGTTTAGTGGAGCTCAACATAGGAGAGATCCGGACCATCCGATTGCATGTGTTGTACGGATGTGATTGGTTGTATCCCAACAAATTGGTGCCTTTGTAAGTAGTAGAAAGTAGAGATAGAGATAGAGATAACTCCTGATCCAGAACTGGGTTCTACCTAAAGATTGTCCCATATGGGCTAGACTATGACTAGTGCCATTACAATCCTGATCGATCTTCGTGATAGTTACATCTCTTTCTTCCAGGCAATGCTTTATGCTGAGCACAGAATGCACCAGAGTTGATCGATCTTTTTCCTTCGCCTTGATCATGGCGACAGTAGTGGAACTATCCATCTCAATATCAATTGGTTCGTCAGTCCAATTCAGGGCCAACTTAATTCCTTCCTCGCAGACTGCCATTTCAGCTTCCAAAGCCGATGAGCAGTTCAACAAACATCTACACGTCTTAGTCTCCGGTTTGAAACTGCCATCAATATTTAATTTCATTCTTCCAGCATTCCTTTTCTTTCCCGGCTCCTTACCCAACATGGCACCAATGGCTTGTTTACCTTTGACATGATCTGCCTGCGGAGACAGCTTGAAGGATATTAAAGTTTGAGCATAAATACACAGGAAACGTTGAGAAACCTCGATAGGGGGAGCTGGTTTTTTATGTGTTAGTTCATTATGGACATGCCAAGCCTGCCATAGAACCATTAATACCTTCAGTCTGCCATCCTCGTTTAAGCCAGCAAGGAGAGGTAAAATCCAATTAGTACCCGTTTTAACAATATCTTTTTCACTAGGTGGATCCCAACTAGCCCTCATTCCTTGCCATAAGCTTCACGCATGTGGACATGTAATCAAGGCATGATAGGAATCCTCTTCTTCCCTCACACAGATCGGACATTTGTTGTCATTGATCATCTTCCTCCTCTTCATATTTGATCTTGTGGCTAGACCATCCCGAGCAAGTTTCCATGTAAAATTTTTGACCTTTGGTGGGGCAAGGCTATGCCAAATGAGTCGCCATTCATTATTCTCACCATAGGGTCTGGCGCTAGTAGTTCCTTTGTCTTCCTCTCTCATTTTTTCCTCCATGCCCAATCTGTATGCACTACGTACCGAGAAGAGGCCTTTGCTGTCAGGATTCCATGCAATAAAGTCGTCATCATATCTTGGTGACATTTTTATCTGAATGATTTTTTCAATATCAATTGGTAGAAACCACTTGTGAAGCAGTTGCATATTCCATGTGCCATTCGGGTTCAAGAGCTCTGAGACCCACCTTAACCTGCATCGTTTCTTTGGCGAGATAGGCGTGAGCTGATGGTGGCGAGGTATCCATGGATCTCTCCATATTCTCACCTTTAAACCATTCCCAATCCTCCATATAGCTCCTTTCTTTATCAATTCAAGTCCATACTCAATCGCATGCCAGGTCGATGATCCATTCCCTGTGAACACTGTATCCAACAAGTTCCCATTCGGATAGTACTTGGCATGCAGGATTTGGCCACAAAGAGATTCAGGAGATTGAATGAGGCGCCAGGCCTGCCGAGCAAGGAGGGCTTGGTTGAATAATCTCATATCCTTAAATCCCATGCCGCCATGTTTCTTGGGTCGCATCATTACATCCCATGCTACCCAATGCGTTTTTCGCTTGCCCTTCTCTGTCCCCCACCAGAAGTCTCTTATAATCTTCTCCAGATCATCACAGAGACCCAAAGGAAGCTTGTAGAGGCCCATAACATACGTGGCCAACGCTTGACCAACCGCTTTAATCATCACCTCTCTTCCACCTTGCACCATGTGGTTAATCTCTCCGACCTGCATGAAATGTTTAGCCAATTTGCCCTGGAGGCTTTGGAACTTCCTTTTCGACATCCTTCCTTCCGGGGTAGGGAGACCTAAATATTTAGTCTCAAAGTTTTCCTGTACCACATGCAGCGCATCCATTATAGACCTTTTTACTTGATCGCCACTTGAAGGCCCGAAATATATAGAGCACTTTGCCGGATTAATTAATTGCCCTGTGCTTTGACTATACTGTTCCAAGACAAGCGTTATGTTTGTTGCTTGTTCTGGGTCTGCTTTGAAGAAAAGGAGACTATCATCTCCAAATAAAAGGTGTGAGATCACTGGTGCCCTACGGCATATCTTAACAGGTGTAATTCGATTCTCCTGCACTCCTCTATGTAACAAAGCAGACAAGCCATCATCTATAAAAAGGAAAAGGAAGGGTGATAGGGGATCACCTTGGCGAAGGTCGCGCGAAGGAGAGAACGATTCCAGCAAAGCTCCATTAAAATTAACTTTGCATCTTACCGTGGTCACACACTCCATAACCCAGTCGATCCATCGGTCAGCGAAGCCAAGCCGTTCCATCGCTCTCCTTAAAAAACCCCAATCAACCCTGTCATAAGCTTTTGATATATCAAGAAGTTTTCATCCTCCTTTGAGTTGTGTTCAATAAAGTGGAGGCATTCAAAAGCAATCAAAGCATTATCAGTTATCAGACGACCTGGTACAAAGGCACTTTGGTTTTGCAAGATCAGTTCACCCAGATGTGGCCTGATACGGTTCACTAGACACTTGGCCACAATTTTATACAAAATCGTACACAAACTTATGGGACGAAAATCTTTCGGCTCTAAGGGATTATCTATCTTAGGGATTAGAACAATGGTCGCCTCATTTACTCCCTCTGGCGTATGGCCTGTGTGGAAGAAAAGCTTGACTGCAGCGACAATTTCTTCCTTTAACAAACTCCAGTTCTTCTGGTAGAAACGTGTCGGAAAACCATCCGGACCCGGTGCCTTCAATGGTCCAATCTGAAAAAGGGCATTTGATATTTCCTCATCTGTAAACATAGCCGTAAGAGAATTATTTATATTCTCATTTACCCTACCCTCCAGCACATGTAAAACTGGGTTTGGATTCAAATTTGGGTCTCTAGTGAACAACTCTTTGAAATACGACGTGGCCATCCTTTTCATGTCAGTTGGAACTGTTTTCCATGATCCGTTAGTATCCTTTAATTTTTTCACTTTATTTTTCCTCGCACGCCAAACCGCTTTTTGGTGGAAGAACTTTGTATTTCTATCACCTCCCTTTAACCAAGCAATGCGTGATCTCTGTAGCCAAAGCATCTCTTCACGGTAGAGAGGTTCATCGATATAATCAGATAGTCTCCTAATATCCTCTCTGTCACCATTCAACAACAATAGCTATTCTAACTTCTTCCTTTTTTTCAAGTTCATGCAGAACATTACCAAACTTTTTCTTGCTCCATCCCTAAAGCTTTGCCATGACTTTATCCAGCTTGTACATAACGCCATTAAGGTCCTGTTTAGAACCTTCTTCTTTCCACATCGTTTCAATGACTTCAGGGAGTTCTCCCACCCTTTCCCAGAGGATCTCATACTGTCTGGGTGCCCGGCGTCTTGGTATGTGATATTCCTGTTGCAAAGACACAAACAAAATTAAATGATCGGAGCACGTGGTGACCAAATGCTTGACCGTCACATCGCTAAACAGATCGCGCCAATTATTGTCTGCAACTGCTCTATCTAACCGAACTTTCACATTATTATGGCCCTGCCTTTTGTTATAAAAGTATATGGCAGACCTATGAATCCTATATCATGTAAATCACAAATTTGTAAAGTATCTCTAAAGGTAGCCATTTGATTTTCAAATCGAGGGACATGCGACAGATGCTCAAATTGCCAGAGCGCTTCATTAAAATCCTCCAAGACCAACCAGGGTATATCAGATTTACTTTTTAACTCCTTTAATTGTGACCAAACAATGTGTCTGTTCTCCACCCTAGGTTCACCATAGACACAAGTAATCCTCCAGAGCGGTTCATCAGGCGAAAGCTTGACATACGCGTCAATCACATTTTTATTCATCGATTTTATCTCCACACTCACACTTTCGTGCCAAAACAAGGCTAAACCCCCGCTATGACCTTCACTACTCACACCATCAAAACCACGAAGACCTAAACGACTCCTAAGACGACAGACTTTATTCTTCTTTTGCCTAGTTTCAGAAAGAAAAACTAACTTAACATGTAAAGACTTAACGAGGTTGACCAACTCATGAACTGTCGAGGCTCCTCCCGTCCCTCGACAGTTCCAGCCTATACAATTCATTGCCCCTGACGAGACCACACATGTGATCTCGTCAGTGGACCGGCCCCATGTCCGGCTGCAGTCTTGTGCCTTGGCGTCATTCCTTTGCTACCAACCCCCATCGCACCTATCTCCATCTTCCCTTGGCTTGATCCCGTCTTCCGCCCTTTCTTCAGCTTTGCCGCGTCGTTTTCATCCTTGTACAGAGATAGCTCTAGGCTCAGATTTTCCCCTTGCACCTCCTCTTTTTCCCAGCCGTCCTCTTGCCCAAGACCGAATCAGCTGTTGTCATCCGCACATCACTACTTAAGGAGGTTGTTGAGTCTGACAGATGCCTTATCGCCGGGATCATATCACTTAGCCCAGGTATAGCCTGGGTGTGCATAATCTGCTGGATATTTGGTGCCACATGTAGCCCGTGGTGGCTTCCAGCCCCTCCCCCAAAGGTCAGCTCCGAAACAGGCTCCGTTGCAACTTCCTTCAGCGAGTTGCTAGGTCCAGGTGTGTCATTGCCTAAATTTAGATGGAACTGATGGAACCATCTCCACCAGGTCCTTCTCAACTTCCTCTCCAACCTTAGCTTTCTTGGTCTCCTCAAAGCCGTCGTACTGTCCTTCCACATCAGAAACATTGAGGTCCACTCCTGGATACAGTTTAGTGAAGAAAACCCCACCGCTACTCGGCTTTCCCAGAGAAGACGAGCCCACGTTGCCTGACGATGAACCAAAATTCAGGTTCTGCCTCACCGCAGGGTTGTAGGTACCGCTGATCGTTCTCCGCAGGGTTGCATCATAGTTCAAGGATGGCACTCCTCTAGCTTTCTTCTCACACACATCCTCATCATGCCCAATAAAGCCACAACGAAAACAGAAGTGGGGCACACGTTCATACCTCAGGGGATACACTCGTGTCGTAGCTTTCCCTTTGATTGTTGTCTTAAACCTTGCTTGAAGGCGACGGTCAAGTGGCAAGTCGATGCGTACCCGTAGATAATCCTCATATGCAATCCCAGATTCATCAACATCCGCCTCCAGGAACTTGCCCAACTTCGATGCAATGAGTTCACCATACTCCTTAGTTTGTTTGTTCCATGGCACATCATATATTTTCACCCAAATCGGCATGGAGTTTAGGACGGTTTCTGAAGGCTGTGCATTCTCCACAAACGGTGCTGTCAGACAAACCACTCCTAAGTGAATCCAAGGACCTCCACCCTCCACGTGCTTGTAGTCACCCTCAGAAGTGAAGGTGATGATGAAGAAGTTATTCTTCAGCTCCTTAAAGTGCATCGTAGCACGGATGCCCCAAACCCTCATGAAGTGTTTGTGGAGATCACCAAAGTTAGCCGCCTTGATCGAGTAGTACCTGGCAAATAACCTCCAGAATTTAGGTTTTTCTAGGATCGCCATCTCCTCCTCTGGTTCCTCTTCCATGCCTGCGCCGTCATCGAAGTCCACCTCTCCGTCTATGTGCGCTTCTGGCCCAACGTTGGTTCCCTTCGCTTTCGCACTCTGCCAATTCCCTTCCTCTGCCGGCCTCTGCTCCACCAAAGCCAGCTGATTCTCCTGCCCCACGGCGACAATCTCGTTCCCCATCAACGACACGATCTCGTCCCCTCTCAATGGCTTTGGGTGGGTAGATTCCTCACCGGAACCCCTTTATCACCCCCACCACCGATCAGCGACATCGCTCGTGGTCGTTGAGATTTATGAGTATCACCGGGATTGTACATAGTCGGCAAGCTTGCAGGAGTCGAAGCGTGGTTAGAGATCCGCCCCCCTGATCTAGGTTTTATATCCTTCGCAGCCCCAGATCTATCTGTCCTCAAATCTTGTTGGCCAAGAAAAACAGATCTCCCTAAACCCGCCGTGGTCTTCCCGGACTCGCGGAGTCCCCCCTTCATGAACTCCTTCCATCGGCCCCAACGTACCCCTTCCAAACTCTGCATACCCAAGAGATTCACCAATCCTTCCCTTGACGGGCGCGCTCCCGTCCATGGCTGATGGCGGCGCGGAGTCGCCTCCCAGTCGCCAGACAACCCTAGGACGTAGCGCAAACTTGACCCACCGATAACTAACCCTGTTTAACTATTGCGAGAAAACTAGAAGCTAGCAACTTTTTATGGCACAATCTTATGGTGTGTACCTATAAAGTTTATGATCTCTGTGGTCTAACTGTGTTTGCTGAATTGCTATTGTTATTTGCTGATGAGCCAAGAAAATGGCATTTTAAAAGTATTTTTTACCGTGAATGGCAGATGTTTTTTCCTTTGCATTATAGTAGGGGAAATCCATTACATTACAACTGGGCACAAGTGTGCCCAAAAACTCGAGAAAACACGACAATACACTCAACACATTCTACGCAGCTACTCTCTTCTTAGCAAGCTCTAGTAGCTCCCGATCAGTCCGGACCAGTGCTGCAACCGTCACACCGTTGGCCAACTTCTTTTGAAAATATCGTCTGCTTCGCTCTTTCCAAATGTGCGAAAACACGTATACCGAGAAAGAAAAATCATCTTCTTCTTCTGGTGATTCATCTTCTCGTGCCTCGGCCACTAGATGATCCACCTGGAACTGAACCCAAACCTCTTGCGCAAATGGGCAGTGAAGAGCTAGGTGATTTGCAGTGTTAAGCTGCATGCTGGTCACACAGGCTGTACTTGTCGTCATGGGGCTATCCTCTCTCTCTCTCTCTCTCTCTCTCAATCAATCAGTCAGCAGTCTAGTTCCTGTTCTGAAGAAGTAGCCAGAAGTAAAATTTGCATCAGGTTCTGAAGAAGCAGTCTAGTCCCATGCCTGCTTCAGGTCCGGTCTTAAGATTTTGCCAAAGAAATGAATCGCAGAAACTGAACTAGTAAAGTAATTTCCATAGGTAGTTAGGTTCCGGACAATAATACTGTCTCTGTCATCAGTCAAAGTGACATCTTGTATCTTGTACCTAGAGGCAGGCCAAGATACTTGCATGGCAGCTCTCCCTTCGTTCCTCCAAAATCTTGGCCAAATCAACATCCTCGCAGGCTACTGGGTACGCCACACACTTTTGAAAGTTAGTCCTTAGAAATTTCAAAATTGTACGGGTAGGCATGCAAGGCCACGATGGATCTAGGTAGTTGCTTGCTTTTGGATAGTCGACCTTCAGAAGATGAACCATTCTTGTAAAAATATAGATTCCCAAATCACCTCTATCTGCCCGGGAGGAGACCCACAAATCATGACCAGTCTGTCCATATCACCGCCTCTCTGCATCGCTTGCATGTAGATCGGACAAGCTAGCTCTACAAATCTTGGTTGTTGCCACCTAAGGCCTCGTTCGGCAGCAGTGACTCCTGGTGTCTCACGGTGTATTATACCTAGTGGTTTTGGTGAAACCACTTCCTTCACCCGATACACTTCACCATCTAGATACTCTTTCCCTACCGGAAATTTACACTGTTTGGCACAAGGGATTTGATACCGGGTGTATTAGCCATAAAAATATGATTTTTTTCAGAGTTTCAGCATAACTTTGATTGAATGTATACCATCAGTAAAAATCGAATATTTATATCACTTAAGCACATAGTTTAAACAATACATTTTTATCATGTCACCTAGCATTACAAGAACATCTCATTTGTATATATATAATAAATATTTCAACCAGGACAAAGAACATCTCAAGCATCGCATCCAGGAACAAGAACGTATCATGGTATGTAGCAGAAGTATCATCTCACGCAGGAACATCTCATTGGTTTATTACAAAAATGATCTTAATCGTGAAGAACATCTCACGCAGGAACATCTGATCAACCTTACATTAAAGTTTTACCATATCACGGATCATGGTATGTAGCAGAAATATCATATCATGAACATTAAATGTTTCTGCAAACTTGCACCTGAGCAGAGAAGGTTACATTGTAGTTAGCAACAACAAGTAAACAACTGTGCATATAGCAGTGAGAAACAATCGTGTATATGCAAGTATGGCATATAAAGTTTCCAACAATTGAGAGCAAGCTACATCAGCATCAAGTCATCTATCCTCCACCTTGGTGTGCTCACCATGAGGGCCACTGTCCTGGACTCAGAGTGCTAGCGCTAATGGACACCAAGCACTGAAATTTGGTGTCACACGATCGAATCCATGACTGAATTTTTTTACATGTGCTAGCGCTAATGGACACCAAGCACTGAAATTTGTCTAGTATGAAGATGTTCTACAGTAGCCTGGAGTTCTTGGTTGATTAGTTCATGGTAGCGTGAAGATTAGTTCATAGTACTCAGAATATATTTGTGAGATCTTGTTACATATTAATTATCTGAATGCTCGTTACCGTTTGTATTACTCAGCATTGTGTGACTTATTGACTACTAAAGGATTTCTTAGAGAAAAGATAAAACAAATCCTCTGTGCAATTTTTTAGCTGTAACATAGCTAACTGCCTCTTGAGCTGCAATATTACATCTCCACTCTGATATCTAACTGTACTTTAATCTGCAGATACCCTTCATACTGCCAACCAGATATATTACACTGAAGTATGCGCTGGATGTGAACAAAAACTAAGATATTTGAAAATGTCGAAAAGAACACATACACACTTCTGACAACATTGTGCATTTTTCAGAACACAGACTTCGACATGAATGGAGTAGTGGTTTGTTTGAGGAAAGTAGAGCTTACGATATGACCCATACGGTAAGGGTGAGTTGACGCCATTGACTAAGACCTCGCCATACATCTTCTCAGCACCATGCAGCCACCCTGAATCAGCAAGTGACATCCATTAATTTGCAACCCGCTCGGGGAGCTGACCTGCTCATGGCGCCACACTCCATTCAATAGTGCATGCCACCGATCGTCCGCCATTGCCGCCGTCGAGAAGAAATCGTCGCCGTGGCCGCGGTGGAGAGCACAAACGGCGGCCTCTCTTGACAAAAGAACTGGTTCGGTCTATACATTGTTTCGATGGCACAACTTATATAACTCCACACTTTGTAGGACAAAATGGCATGCAACCAAGCCTAAAAACAGGACCATGATGAAATAAATAGCAACTCAAGAACACAAAAAGCATAACCACCGATGCACAAAATGCTCTAAAGAGAGGCAATTCACACCATATTGTAGGAACTAAAATCAACACCGATCAGTTTACCTCCTAAACAGATGCGTTGATTTCCTCTGTAGGAAAGAGGGTGCACATATGATTCAGGAGGGTGCTCTTTTGTGTTTCCTTGGCGAAATTAGGTACCATGTAAGTTTAAAATGTTGTCAAATTATTATAACAATACCAAACATATGCCTAGAAAATTAAGCTCAAAGAGTGGCAAAATCCAAGTTTGCAGGGGTTAACAGTACCAAAGTGACGGTATGACAGATAAGTTTCATCACAAAAATATCTCGGGATTTATAAGAATAAAGCAGAGTGTAAAGCAGAACACCCCAGGCTATTTCTGATCCATGGGAAAGAATACCTGATCATGAAGTAAGGAAGATCACTTTTTCTATATAGGGTCCAAAAATCAAAGCATATGTGGTGGTTGCATATGTGGAAAACCAATTTAGTAATAGTGCATTTGCACTCTGCAATTAAGTAAGTAAAAAATCCATAAACAACGATGACAAATACGTAACCTGTATCAAAATAGAAAGGTTAAGCACGCGAATACTAAGGTTCTTACTTGGCGAGCCTAGCATGTACATACATGGCCTCGGAACACGGACCGAAAGGTTAAGCATGAGTCATATGTTTTGATATGATGACCATATGGATGCTCGCCTTTGAAGCTACGCCGACTCACGTGATGATCGGACTTGGTGTAGTGGATTTGGTTCATGTAATCACCAAAAAGACACGAGGGATGTCGTTTTTGAGTGGGAGTTCATTTCTAATTTGGATTAGTAGAACTCAATTTATCATAAATTAAATCAAAGTGAATTTGCATAATTTGTTGTAGTCATTGGCATTCGTTCACCACCTTATGCATAGTTGTAATTGAGATAATAGAACTATAGAATTTTGGATATATACTTTACGAACTGGTATCGTATTGTGTTGAGTGTCAATCTAAAGTTTAAAGTCCTATTGCAAACTTTCAGCAAAATTCTATTTACTCCGTGAAATTTAATAATTGGTATTAAATCGAGAGTAACAATTCTAGTGTTAGTATCTTAAGTATCATGTTTGCCTCCATGATTCTTGATTTAAACATCAAGTTTATCTAGGAGCTGAAAGAATTATTTCAGAAACCATCATGTGTGGCAGATATAACGATATCTGAAACAATGTTTTGGTTGCAATATGATAGAGTATAATATATGTTCTCATATTGGATGAGAATTTACGAAGGTTGGAGATGCTAGACATCCTAATCATCCAAAAGGGTTTTGGAAAGTAATGTTATACTCATGATTCGCCTTTATAAGCTACAGTAGCTTGATCATGAATGTCGTCATGATAAGGGTGAATAGAATATGTATGTAAAATGTTTACTACACTAAAAGATTACTAAAGAATAGATTTTGAAAGAATACCGATCATTTTGATGATGGTGATCTACTTCAAAGTGCAAGTCCAAAGGTATTATTATTTGAATATACACGCTTTGGACTATGTGTCATGTATATGGCGCCACTGTTGATATTGATAGATTCTTTTAAAAGGAAAAGGAAATGCTGAAAGAGAATCTATAAAATATATTTGGCAGAAAAGAAAAGATTGGAAATATCCAATTTAGGTATATGGATGATATACATGTTATGGTTGTATTCTTTGCTTGTTAAACAATGTGGTTCTTGGGTATTGGATACCGAATTGGTTGGTATGAAATTTCATACGGAACGACGCAATTCATGAACCACAATGGCCTAAGTAACTAGCAAGATAATATGTGATGATGTTCATCGAAAACAAACAAACCGTTGTTTGTATTTCTCGTTGACATCAAAGCTTGACTTCAAGATTTGTTTTAATAATTGTTATTTAAATCAGGTATTATGAGAACAAAGGTTGTTCAAATAATTACCGTATTCCATATAAGATGGATGATTTACAAATCTAGTTGGAGAAATCACATCCATAAAACCTGATGCTAAAATGTCGCAAGACAAATGATTGAAAGATCACTTACGAAGTGACATCGCTGTTTAAATTATATTGGAAAGAGAACATGAAGAATCTCCATATTCATGGATTTTTGGAGTCTTTGATTTGATCAAGTGACGCTTGTGAGACTTTCCACGTGATAATTAAAACTTCGTTCAAAGGCCAAAGAAGAACGAACGACTAAATTATTGGAATTTATACATATCGATGTATGTAGTCCATTATGTATAGTCGTAAGCGATGGATTTCAACTTCATATGCTTTCTCCGAAAATTTGAGTGAATGTTCACTTAATGCGAGAGAAGTATGAAATATTTGAAAATGTTTCAAAGACTTTCAAGATGAAGTGCAAAATCATTTTAAACAAGAAAATAAATGGTTTATGATTTTATCATAAGGGATTTGTTTGAGTTACAAGTGTAACAAGAAAATAAATGAATTATGATTTTATCATAAAGGGATTTATTTGAGTTGCAAGTTTAGCAAAACACCTATATTTACATCTCCCGAAACACCATAGGAGTATGGAGTGTTTGAGATTTGTAATGAAACCTTGTTTGACATGGTTGGATCAAAGGTGTTATTTATAAAACTGTCATTATGTTTTAAAAGATTAAAGCTTTAGAGACTTCCGCTTTTACACTGAAAAGAGCTCCATCTTGATCCGTTGAAATGACACCATCGTAGTTATGGTTTGGGGTAAAACCCAAGTTGTCATTTCTTAAATTTTGGTATGCTAAACATAAGTAAGATGTTTACAACCAAAGTCGGATGAGCATGTCTTTGTAGGTTATTTTGAATAACAATTGGTTATTCCTCCATAACACCAAGGACAAAAGGGTTTGTCGCTTGAAACGTGAAGTTTCTTGAAGAAGGAATTTTTCATAAATGTTAAGTGGGAGGACAATAGAACTTTGATAAGGTTAACGAACCTTAGCTATATGTGATGAGTTGCGCAGCGCCGGAAAATGTTCCGGAGGCTGCCATAATGCTCATAGCTTATGTGCCTCAAAGGTTGTGGTCACGGAGATCTAAGTTCTTATTGAACCAAGTCGGTCGGATAAACAATCAAATACTAAGATTTGAGAGTAAATCATTATTGTTTGACAATGATTAACCGACTATATGCAAAGAAGCGATGATGGGCCCTGGCTCCGTCAAATGGCTTGAAGCCATAAAATCCGTGATAGTTCCATACACGAGAAATCAAGTTTTGAACTTGGAAGACCCTCCGGAAAGGTGTAAAAACCTATCGGTCGTATTTGGATCTATAAAGAAACAGACATGGATGTTTCACATCTATGAAATAGTCGACATGTCGTAAAGTATTTTATGACAATGTTCAAGGAGTTGACTATGACAAGATTTGATCTTTCATAGCGATATTTAGTATGGACGGATTAAAGTAGCAACCACTACATATAATCTGTTATATGGTAGATGAATAAACAAAACAAAGTTCTTCTAATAGAATGGTTACCTAGGACGTGTACATGACACGATCCAAAGGGTTTTGTTAATTCAAAGGATGCTAAAAAGGGCATGCAAACTTCAATGGTTGAAGTAAGCATCGCGGAGTTGGAATCTTCACCGTGATGAAAAAGGAGTTTTCATCAAGAGACGATGAAGATGCTTGCATTTGCAAGAAATTAAGTGGGAGCGCTGAGACATATTTCTAATACATTATGTGGAAGACATCTTGTTGATTAGAAATAATGTATTATTTATTGACAAAGGTTAAAGAATTTCATTTCGATGAAATACTTAGGCAAAACCCGATTATTTAGCGTGAAGTTTTATAGTGGATAGACTGTGACGCCAATATGGTTGTGCCAAACGTACATATATGAGATGTTGAAGGAGTTCAATATAGAAAGACAAGAAACAGTTCTTGTTGCATGGAAAGGAATTGAATCAAGATTCAAGTGTATCGACACTTGATAAGTGAAACAAGATTCAAGTGCTTTGGCACTTGATGAGTGAAATCACGAGAATGTTTTGATCAACATACCATGATATGTACACATCCAGATATGTCCTATGCTCTAAGTGTTATGAGCATATACCAGAATGAATCATAAAATGATCATTGGACGATAGTGAGGATATTCTTATGATCTTTTTGAAAGAACTAAGAATATATTTGTGTAGAGGTGACAAACAATTGCAAATAGTTCATTGTAAAGAGTTACATTGATACTAGTTTTGTCACAAGATACAAATTAAGTTTATCTCAATTTAAACTATGGGTGGCACAATGTAATGGAAAGGAGATTCCATGATGGATTTGGAAGAGTTCCAAAGTTAAGACATTGTGACGAATACTACAACAAAAGGCTAAGTATATGACTGCTATAGTAGCAGCAAAGGAGGGAATTTGTGTCAAGTAGTTTGTTATCAAACTAAGGTGTGGTTCGCAACGGGCTAACACTAAAGATATATTGTATGACAATAGTATCGACGTGTTTTAACCCCAAGGAACTAAAGGTCTCACCGAAAGACCAAATTTATACAATGCCATCTCATTGGAGAATGAGTGATGCGTGAAGACGCAAAGACATGCAAATACACACGGACCTGAAGCGTCAGATCCATAGATTATGTTAACCACTTGCAATTGCGTATATGGAACACCGGAAAGCCATAAGTGTTCAATACGCAAAGTTCTCAAACTAGATTATTGTCTCTAGTGCAAGTGGGAGACTGAAGGGAATATGCCCGAGAGGCAATAATAAAGTGGTTATTATCGTATTCCTTATTTATGATAAATGTTTATTTTACATGCTATAATTGTATTAATACGGAAACGTTAATACATGTGTGTTTAATAAACAAAAAGAAAGTTCCTAGTTATGCCTCTCTCATAAACTAGCTCGTTGATTAACAAGATGATCAAGGTTTCCTGATCATGGACATTGGATGTTGTTAATAACGGGATCACAACATTAGTGTAATGGTGTGATGAACATTCATCCGAAGTATAGCATTACGATCAAAGTCATTGAGTTTATATTGCTATAACAACTTACGAAGTGATCCTAATCCTTAAACCATGAGATCATGTCAATCACTAACACCGGAAGAGTTTCTTGATAACATCAAACGTCACACCGTAACAGGGTGATTATAAAGATGGCTTCAGAACTACTAAAGTGTTATGTTGAGGCCCATGGATCGAGAGTGGAATTTGTTCATCCCGATGACGGATAGATATGCTCTGGGCCCTCTCGGTGATATCACATTGATTAGCTTGCAAGCAAGTGATTTGATCACTAGAATGTTATATCACGGGAACGAGAAAAGAGTGCATGTCAGTAACGAGATCAAACTAGGTATGGAGATACCGATGATCGAATCTCGGACATGTAATATATCGCGAAACAAAAGGATTAAGATACGAGCGTAAAAGGTTCCGACGATCACAAGAAAGTCATCGTTGAATGTGTGGGAGTCAGTATGGGTCTCCAGATCCCGCTTCTGATTATTGATCCGAGAGGGGTCTCGATCATGTCCGCATTATTCGCGAACCGTAGGGTGACACACTTAAGAGACACCGACATTGTCGTGGTATTGCACGGCAGATGCTACTGGGGGTAGCTTACGTAGAGGGAGCAAGGCGACGTAGGAGAATCCGGGAGCGAGATTGGCACACGATGTACCCAGGTTCATGTAGGGGTTCGTAGCATGGAAAACAAAAATTTTCTATCGCATACAAACAAACAAGCCAAGATCTATCTACTAGATTGTAGCAACGAGTCGATGGAATAACTCACCCTCGAAGATTCCAAAGTGTTTAACGAGAGCAGATTCTCGTGGGTGATGTAGTCGTACTCTTTCCGATCTCAAGATCGCGTAGACGATCCTTCCAGCGCCACGTTCCAGCAGCGCTCCCGCAGTCGGTCACACGTTCGGTACTCGACGAAGACCTTCCTCTCCCTTGTTCCAGCAGGCAGCGGAGGTTGTAGCACTCTCCTCGTGATTCCGGCAGCACAACGGCGTGGTACCGGAGGTAGAGGGGAAATCCCGCAGGGCTTCGCCTTAAGCCGGTGCGAGTATGGTGGAGCTTATGAGAGAGGCTATTAGTGGTCTAGTAATTAGACACACCAATTAGAGGGCTCTAAACCAATTAGAAGGCTCTAAACCGAATAGCTCTAAACCGGGGTCTAGATCTAGGGTTTAGTTTAGAGGATAGGAAACTTGTGTTGTGTCTAGAGGAGGAGGCCCTGCCCCTCCTTTTATAGGTGGGAGGGCCGGCGCCATGGGGAGGAGTTCCTCCCCAACTCGGCCTAGGGAGGTGCGCCGGCCTAGGGGAGGAACCCTCCTCCAACTTGGCCTCCACCTCTCCTCCTCTTTCTCCACTTTCCGAAACTGGCAGTTTGACCGAAAACTGGCAGTTTGACTTTTCCAATTAGGATTTTGAATTAACCCTTTATTTCGGACAGCGAGAACACTTAGTACATGATGCAATCATTCCAACATGCAATGACACATTCATGTACCCCTTCCCCCCCGGAGTGCCGGACATTCCGGGACCTTCTAGAATATTCCCGATGAAAACACCGGAACCATTCCCCAACTCCGAAATGGGACTTTCCTTATATGAATCTTATTCTCCGGACCATTCCGGATCACCTCGTGATATCCCGGATCCCATCCGAGACTCCGAACAACATTCGGTCTCTTTCTCATAATACCATAACTACTCAAACAACGTCGAATCCTTAAGTGTGTCTCCCTACGGTTCGTGAATTATGCGGACATGATCGAGACACTTCTCCGAACAATAACCAATAGAGGAATCTGGAAATTCATATGGCTCCCACATATTTCTACGATTACTTTGCGATCGAATGAACCACTTACATACGATACCAATTTCCCTTTGTCTCACGATATGTTACTTATCCGAGGTTATGATCGTCGGTATCTCTGCATACCTAGTTCATCCTCGTTACTGATAAGTACTCTTTTCTCGTTCCCGTGATATGTGATCCCTTGTGACCAAGTCACATGCTTGCAAGCTAATTGGATGACATTTCACCGAGAGGGCCCAGAGAATATCTATCCGTCATGTGGATGGACAAATCCCACTCTTGATCCATGTGTTTCAACCAATACTTTCCGAACACTCAATGCCACTTTTATAGCCACCCTGTTACGGTGTGGTGTTTGATGTCATCAAAGCATCCATCCGGTAAAGGTGATATGCATGATCTCATGGTCGAAGGAATTAGGTTACTATGTATCAGAAAGCATATAGCAATTGAACTATTGAAATGACTTGATCTTTATGCTACGCTTATCTATAGGAGTATGTCCATCACATCATTCTCCTAATGATATGATCCTGTTGTTAATAACATCTCTATGTTCATGATCAGGAAACCATGATCATATATTAACCAACAAGCTAGTTTAACAAGAGGCTTTACTAGGGACTCTTATTTTAGTTTACAAATCACACAAGTATTAATGTTTCCGGTTAATACAATTATAGCATGGTATGTAAACATTTATCATAAGTGTGAAGATATAATAATAACCACTTTATTATTGCCTCTTGGGCATATCTCCAACAGTCTCCCACTTGCACTAGAGTCAATAATCTAGTTTCAAACCTTTGTGTATTCAACACCTATGGCTTTACGGTGTTGTATGTACACGATTGCTAGTGGTCAACTGATCTCCGGATCTGACACTTCCAGGTCCGTGTGTAATTGCATGTCTTTGCGTCTGTACGCATCACTCATTCTCTAATGAGATGGCTTTGTATAAATTTGGTCTTTCGGTGTGACCTTTAGTTCTTTGGGGTTAAAACATGTTGACAATATTGTCGTACAATATATCTTCATAGTATTATCCCGCTGTGAACTACACCTAGTTTGATAACAAACTACTTGACACAAATGCCCTCTTTTGCTGCTATAATAGCAGTCATATACTTAGCCTTTTGTTGTAGTATCTGTCACAATGTCTTAACTTTGGAACTTATCCAAATCCATTATGGAACTCACTTTCCATTATATTGTGCCACCCTTAATTTAGATTGAGATAAACTTAATTTGTACTTTGTGACAAGACTAGTATCAATGTAGTACTTTTACAATGAACTAACCATCTATTTGTCACTTCTACAAATAATATACTCTTAGTTCTTTCAAAAAATCATAAGAATATCCTTACTATTGTCCAATGATCATCTTACAAATCATTCTGGTATATGCTCACAACATTTAGAGCATAGGACATATCTGGATTTGTACATATCACAGTATGATTGATATAAATACTCTTTGTGATTTCATACATCAAGTATCAATCTATACTTGAATCTTTGTTTCACTTACCAAGTGCCAATACACTTGAATATATCATCAACATTGAACTCTTTCAATCCTTTCTGTGCAACAAGAACCTTTCTTGTAGTTTCTATATTGAATTCATTCAATATCTCGTCTATGTACTTCTGGCACAACCATATTAGCGTCTAATGATGCCAAATATTTGGGTTTTGCCTAAGTCTTTCATCGGGATGAAATTCTTAATATGTGTTAATAAAAGATACATTATTTCCAATCAACAATATGTCTTCCACATAATGTATTAGAAACATGTCTTAGCGCTCCCACTTAATTTCTTGCAAATGCAAGCATCTTCATTGTCTCTGATGAACTTTTAAACTCCTTTAACAGTTTCATCACAGTGAAGATTCCAACTCCGCGATGCTCACTTTAACCATTGAAGTTTGCATATACTTTTAGCATCCTTTTGAATTAACAAAACCCTATGGACCGTGTTATGCACATGTCCTAGGTAATGATTCTATTAGAAGAATTTGTTTTGTTTATTCAACTACCATATAACAAATTATATGTAGTGGTTGCTACATTAATCCATCTAGACTAAATATCACTATGACAGATCAAATCTTGTCATAGTCAACCTTTGAACATTGTTGTGAACTCTTTCTCAACATGTCGACTATTTCATAGATGTAAAACATCCATGTCTATTTCTATATAGATCCAGACACAACTGTAAGGTCTTACACCTTTCTCGAGGGTCCTTCAAGTTCAAAACTTGATTTCTCGTGTATGGAACTATCACGGATTTTATGGCTTCAAG
Organism: Avena sativa; assembly: GCA_916181665.1. Taxonomy (NCBI): domain Eukaryota; kingdom Viridiplantae; phylum Streptophyta; class Magnoliopsida; order Poales; family Poaceae; genus Avena; species Avena sativa. Next base: position 441,928,423 of record OV702283.1, read on the forward strand.
CCATTTGACGGAGTCAGGGCCCATCATCGCTTCTTTGCATGTAGTCGGTTCATTATTCTCAAATAATGATTCAACCCTCAAATCTTGGTATTTGATTGTTCATACGACCTACTTGTTTCAATAGGAACTTGGATCTCCGTGACCACAACCTTTGAGGTACGTGAACCATGAGCATTGTTGCTGCCTCCGAAACACTTTTCGGCGCTGCGCAACTCTGCACATATAGCTAAGGTTCTTTTAACCTTATCAAAGTTCTAATGTCCTCCCACTTAACTTTTCACGAAAAATTCCTTCTTAAAGAAACTTGACGTTTTAAGTGACAAAACACTTTTGTCTCCGATGTTATGGAGGAGTACTTAACAGTTATTCGAAATAACATACAAAGACAGGTTCATCCGACTTTGGTTGCAAACATCTTTCTTATGCATAGCATACCAATGTTTAAGAAAGGACAACTTGGGTTTTATCCCAAACCATAACTTTTATATGGTGTCATTTCAACGGATTATGATGGAGCTCTTTTCAGTGGAAAAACGGTAATCTCTAAAGCTTTTAATCTTTAAAATATAATGGCAGTTTTATAAATTATACCTTTGATCTTACCATGTCAAACAAGGTTTAATTACATATCTCGAACGCTCCATACTCTTATGGTGTTTCGGGAAAATGCAAATCCACGGAACGATTCCTTAAATCTTAGGTATTATGCTAAACTCTGTAACTCAAATATCTTCCTTTATGATCTTTATCATAAACTGTTTATATTCTTGTTACAATGATTTTGCACTTCATCTTGAAAGTCTTTGAACTCTTCAAATATTTCACACTTCATCCTTATTAAGTAAATATTCATATATTCACTCAAATTTTCGGAGAAAGCATATGAAGTTGAAATCCATCGCTCTTGACTACACATAACGGACTTCGTACAACAATATGTACAAGTTCCAATAAGCTAGTCATTCGTTCCCTTTTGGCCTATGAACGAAGTTTTAATTATCTCTAAGAAAGTTTCACAAGCGTCATTTGATCAAAAATCAGAAGACTCCAAAATTCCATCCACATGGAGTTTCTTCATGTTATCTTTCCAATATAATTCAAACAGCGATGTCACTTCCTAAGTGATCTTTCAATCAATTTGTCTTTCGACATTTTTAGCACTAGTTTTATGGATGTGATGTCTCCAACGAGATTTGCGAATCATCCATCTTTTATGGATTACGGCAATTATTTGAACAATCCTTTTGTTCTCATAATACCTGATAAAACAAATCTTTGAAGGCAAGCTTTGATGTTTAACAAGCAACACAATAACACTTTATTTTGTTCTTGATGAACATCATCACATATTCTTTTGCTAGTTACTTAGGCCATTGTAGTTCATGAATTGTGTTGTTTCGTATGACGATTCACACCAACAAATTCAGTATCAAATACTTAAGAACCACATCGTTTAACAAGCAAAGAATATAGCCATAACATGTATATCATCTATATACTTAAACTGAACGATTCTAGTCTTTTCTTTTCTGCCATATATTTATGAGATTTTCTTTCAGTATTTCCTTTTCTGTTTGAAAGAATCTATTAACATCAATAGTGGAGTCATACATATGACATATAGTCCAAAGCGTGTATAATTAACTACCAATGTCTTTGGACTTGCACTTTGAAGTAGATCACCATCATCAAATATTTGGTGTTCTTTCAAATTCCTTTCTTTAGTAATCTCTTGGTGTAGTAAACATTTTACCTACATCAAATATTCACCCTTATCATGGAATCGTCCATGATCAAGCTACTTTTAGCTTATAATGATGAATTATGAGTATAATGTTGCTATCCAAAACCTTTTGGAGGATTAGGACAACAAGTGTCTCCAACCTTTTTGCAAATTCTCATCAAATATGAGAACATGACTTTTGCCATATTATACTCTATCATGTTGCAACCAAAACTTCGTTTCAGATATCACAATATCTTCCACACATCATGGTTTCTGTAACAACTCTTTCAGATCCTAGATAACCTTGATATTAAGGGAATCCTTTGAATATCAAGAATCATGGATACAAACATGATACTTATATACTAACACTTGGAATTGTTACTCTTGATTTAATACTAATTATTAAACTTCATGGAGTAACCGGAACTTACTGAAAGTTTGCAATAGGACTTTTAAACTTTAGATTAACACTTAAAACAATACGATACCAGTTCGTAAAGTATCTAACCAGAATTCTATAGTTCTATCATCTCAATTATAACTAAGCGCAAGGTGGTAAACGGATGCCAATGACTACAACAACTATGCAAATTCACTTTGATTTAGTTTATGATAAATTGAGTTCTAATTAATAATTAAATTAATCTAGGTGAACTCCCACTCAAAACAATATCCCTCACATTGTTTTAGTGATCACACGAACCAAATCCACCACATCAAAACCGATCATCACGTGAGTTGATGTAGCTTCAATGGCGAACAATCAACATGTTCATCATATCTACTATATGACTCATGCTCTGCCTTTCGGCAATCCGTGTTCCTGAGGCCATGTCTGTACATGCTAGGCTCGTCAAGATCAAACCTTAGCTACCGCATAAGCAAATCTGGCTTGCTTACGTTGTATTCACCCGCGGAATCAAAGACACCCGATCATCACGTGGTGCTTCGAAGCAGCAAGCTTTGGCAACGGTGCATACTAAGGGTGAACACTTTAGAACTTGAAATTTATGTTTATAAGGGATCATCTTATAATGCTACCGTCGTCTACTAAGCAATACAAGATGCATAAAGGATTAACATCACATGCAATTCATAATATGTGATATGATATGGCCTTTCTTCTTTGTGCTTTCGATCTCCATCTTCAAGCACGAACATGATCTCCATCATCACCGGCATAGCATCAAGGTCAATGACGCTTCTTCATGGTTGTTGTCCACCAGCTTCAACTATTACAACTACTTTGAATAGACACGCAGGTCTTAACAAAATTAAAGACAACCATAAGGCTCCTGCCGGTTGCCAACTTACAATAAGGAACATTGCATACATCAAATATAATCACAATCATGGCCATATCACATCACTGCACACCCCTGCAAAACAAAGTTAGACGCCTCTACTTTCTTTGCATATTTTACGTGGTTTGGGGCTTTCAATAAGTGTCGTTCTAACTTACGAACAAGAACCACAACATTGATACTAGCATTGTTGATCACCCGTTGTAAATTGGATCTTAACTATGCTAGGAGAAACAGGCACCCGCAAAGCCACTTATGCAATACAAGTTGCATGTTAAGCGTGGAGCAAGTCTCATGAACGATGTCATGTAAGGTTAGCCCGGGCCGCTTCATCCCAACATACCGCAAGATACAAAGTACACAAGAAGCAATCAACAATAAAAGCATCAACGCCCACAATGACCATTGTGTTCTACTCGTGCAACAGATCTACATATAGACACGGCTCTGATACCACTGTAGGGGTTCGTAGCATGGAAAACAAAAATTTTCTATCGCATACAAACAAACAAGCCAAGATCTATCTACTAGATTGTAGCAACGAGTCGATGGAATAACTCACCCTCGAAGATTCCAAAGTGTTTAACGAGAGCAGATTCTCGTGGGTGATGTAGTCGTACTCTTTCCGATCTCAAGATCGCGTAGACGATCCTTCCAGCGCCACGTTCCAGCAGCGCTCCCGCAGTCGGTCACACGTTCGGTACTCGACGAAGACCTTCCTCTCCCTTGTTCCAGCAGGCAGCGGAGGTTGTAGCACTCTCCTCGTGATTCCGGCAGCACAACGGCGTGGTACCGGAGGTAGAGGGGAAATCCCGCAGGGCTTCGCCTTAAGCCGGTGCGAGTATGGTGGAGCTTATGAGAGAGGCTATTAGTGGTCTAGTAATTAGACACACCAATTAGAGGGCTCTAAACCAATTAGAAGGCTCTAAACCGAATAGCTCTAAACCGGGGTCTAGATCTAGGGTTTAGTTTAGAGGATAGGAAACTTGTGTTGTGTCTAGAGGAGGAGGCCCTGCCCCTCCTTTTATAGGTGGGAGGGCCGGCGCCATGGGGAGGAGTTCCTCCCCAACTCGGCCTAGGGAGGTGCGCCGGCCTAGGGGAGGAACCCTCCTCCAACTTGGCCTCCACCTCTCCTCCTCTTTCTCCACTTTCCGAAACTGGCAGTTTGACCGAAAACTGGCAGTTTGACTTTTCCAATTAGGATTTTGAATTAACCCTTTATTTCGGACAGCGAGAACACTTAGTACATGATGCAATCATTCCAACATGCAATGACACATTCATGTACCCCTTCCCCCCCGGAGTGCCGGACATTCCGGGACCTTCTAGAATATTCCCGATGAAAACACCGGAACCATTCCCCAACTCCGAAATGGGACTTTCCTTATATGAATCTTATTCTCCGGACCATTCCGGATCACCTCGTGATATCCCGGATCCCATCCGAGACTCCGAACAACATTCGGTCTCTTTCTCATAATACCATAACTACTCAAACAACGTCGAATCCTTAAGTGTGTCTCCCTACGGTTCGTGAATTATGCGGACATGATCGAGACACTTCTCCGAACAATAACCAATAGAGGAATCTGGAAATTCATATGGCTCCCACATATTTCTACGATTACTTTGCGATCGAATGAACCACTTACATACGATACCAATTTCCCTTTGTCTCACGATATGTTACTTATCCGAGGTTATGATCGTCGGTATCTCTGCATACCTAGTTCATCCTCGTTACTGATAAGTACTCTTTTCTCGTTCCCGTGATATGTGATCCCTTGTGACCAAGTCACATGCTTGCAAGCTAATTGGATGACATTTCACCGAGAGGGCCCAGAGAATATCTATCCGTCATGTGGATGGACAAATCCCACTCTTGATCCATGTGTTTCAACCAATACTTTCCGAACACTCAATGCCACTTTTATAGCCACCCTGTTACGGTGTGGTGTTTGATGTCATCAAAGCATCCATCCGGTAAAGGTGATATGCATGATCTCATGGTCGAAGGAATTAGGTTACTATGTATCAGAAAGCATATAGCAATTGAACTATTGAAATGACTTGATCTTTATGCTACGCTTATCTATAGGAGTATGTCCATCACATCATTCTCCTAATGATATGATCCTGTTGTTAATAACATCTCTATGTTCATGATCAGGAAACCATGATCATATATTAACCAACAAGCTAGTTTAACAAGAGGCTTTACTAGGGACTCTTATTTTAGTTTACAAATCACACAAGTATTAATGTTTCCGGTTAATACAATTATAGCATGGTATGTAAACATTTATCATAAGTGTGAAGATATAATAATAACCACTTTATTATTGCCTCTTGGGCATATCTCCAACAGTTCACGTCCCCTCGGTGGAGGATCGCTACGTCCTGCTATCAATCCAGTATATGATCATAGATTGGTTTACATGGGAGCCGCCGTAGGCGGAGGGAGAGACTAGATCTAATATGACGTGTGGGAGAAGATGTAATATGATCCCCCCCGTAGGGATGCCCCTGGTGGCTTTATATATGCAGCCAGTTAGGGTTTACAAGTGTCTTGGTGGGCTTTGTATTGAAGTCGCCATCTTGGGCCTCCAGTCGGCGCCAGTCGCCTGGGTACAGCATGCGCCAGTCGCCGTATTGGGCGAGTCGACCCGCTCTGCGCTTGGCTTCAGTCGTCTCGATCCAGCTGGCGAATCCGCTTCGTGGGTATACCCCGATTGGTATTCCCCCGTCAGTAGTCCCCGAGCGCGTTGTCGATTCGACGCGGGCTTGAGGCAGGGCGCAGTGAGTCTTGACGATGGGTCGTGGCGAATAGGCGACGAGCTCCTGAACAGAGAAAAGAACCGTGAAGCGGGAGGCGATCGGCGTGAGCCAGTCGGTGATGGCCAGTTGGCGAAAGACACGGGGTTTCGGAGAAGCCGCCAGTGCCGGCGAGTCCCCAAACGTGGAGCGTGCTGAGTCCCCAAGCGTGGCGAGTGGCGAGGTCGAGCGACCGGCAAGTGCCGAGTCCCCCGAGCGCGGCGAGTGGCGAGGTCGAGTGACCGGCGAGTGGCGATGTCTGTAGCACGCCGAGTCCCCGAGCGCGTTGAGTACGCGAGGGCGAGTCCACGGTGGCGAGTCCCCGAGCGTGTTGAGTACGCGAGGGCGAGTCCGGTGGCGAGTCCCCGAGCGTGTCGAGTACGTGAGGGCGAGTCCGTAGTGGAGAGTCCCCGAGCGTGTCGAGTACGCGAGGGCGAGTCCCCGAGCATGTCGAGTACGCGAGGGCGAGTCCGTAGTGGAGAGTCCCCGAGCGTGTCGAGTACGCGAGGGCGAGTCCGCGGTGGCGAGTCCCCGAGCGTGTTGAGTACGCGAGGGCGAGTCCGCGGTGGAGAGTCCCTGAGCGTGGAGAGTATGCGAGGGCGAGTCCGCGGTGGCGAGTCCCCGAGCGTGTTGAGTACGCGAGGGCGAATCCACGGTGGCGAGTCAACGAGGGAAGCCGCGGTCGCGGAACCATGCGTACATGCAGCATGCCTAGGTGTAGTCCCCGAGGCTCGAGTTGGCTTGTAGAGGCGACTTGAGGCTTTTTTAGAGATGCATATTCTGAAAATAGTAGTGGTTGCTGCCGAGCATGGCGAATGGCGAGGTCGAGCGACCGGCGAGCGCCGAATCCCCGAGCGCGGCGAGTGACTAGGTCGAGCGACCGGCGAGCGCCGAGTCCCCGAGCGCGGCGAGCGGCGAGGTCGAGCGACCGGCGAGCGTCGAGTCCCCGAGCGCGGCGAGCGGCGAGGTCGAGCGACCGGCGAGTGCCGAGTCCCCGAGCGCGGCGAGTGACTAGGTCGAGCGACCGTCGAGCGCCGAGTCCCCGAGCGCGGCGAGCGGCGAGGTCGAGCGACCGGCGAGCGCCGAGTCCCCGAGCGCGGCGAGCGGCGAGGTCGAGCGACCGGCGAGTGCCGAGTCCCCGAGCGCGGCGAGTCCGTGATGATTGCGAGTCTGCGAGGGGAGAGTCCCCGAGCATGGAGAGTCCGCGATGATTGCGAGTCCGCGATGATGTTGATTGCGCTGTTTTGTTAGCGAGTCTCTCGTCTTGGCCCGGGGGGCCAGTCGCATGGCGACTCCAAAGATGGCTCTCGACTTGGCGTTCTTCCTGGATGATCCGAGGCTCGGTTTGCGAGTCCTCGTCCGCAGTACTTGGCCGTGCGAGTCGCACTGTCTAAGGTTGAGGAGGACATTGTGCTGTATGTGTAGCACAACCATTTGTCTTGTCCCGGAAGGCCAGTCGAGCAAGGCGACTCCAATGATGGCTCTCGGTTAGCGTTTTTCATGGACGATCCGAGGCTCGGTTTGCGAGTCCTCGTCCGCACTACTTGGCCATTGCGAGTCGCTCTTTCAAAGGTTGACAAAGGCAAATTGATTTTTCCCGAGGGGAAGAGACGCCCAGTGGTGAGTCCATGCAGCGTGGCAAGCGACCCTCTCTGGCGACTCGGACGATGAAGGTCCCTTAGCAGGCGCGACGTACGCATTTGTCGTAGCGGATAGGGTCGCACGGCGTTTAGCCGGAAAAAGTCGAAGCGGCGGACACAGAGTCGACGCGGCGGACACGGGGTCGCACGACGGACGAGGTTCGCGCTATGGCGAAATCAACGCGGCGGACACGGAGTCGACGCAGCGGATGGAGATGGCGTGAGACTGGTGAGTGCCACTGTCTGGAGCGCAATGAGTCCCCGAGCGCGGCGAGTGGCGAGGTCGAGCGACCGGCGAGCGTCGAGTCCCCGATCTTGGCGAACGGCGAGGCCGAGTGACCGACGGTCGCCGAGTCCCCGAGGGCGGCGAGGGACGAGGCCAAGCGACCGGCGAGCGCCGAGTCCCCGAGCGCGGCGAGGGGCGAGGTCGAGCGACCGGCGAGCGCTGAGCCCCCGAGCGCGGCGAGTGGCGAGGTCGAGCGACCGACGAGCGCCGAGTCCCCGAGCTTGGCGAGCGGCGAGGCCGAGTGACCGACGGTCGCCGAGTCCCCGAGGGCGGCGAGGGACGAGGCCAAGCGACCGGCGAGCGCCGAGTCCCCGAGCGCGGCGAGGGGCGAGGTCGAGCGACCGGCGAGCGCTGAGCCCCCGAGCGTGGTGAGTGGCGAGGTGGAGCGACCGGCGAGCGTCGAGTCCCCGAGCGCGGCGAGCGGCGAGGCCGAGCGACCGACGGGCGCCGAGTCTCCGAGCGTGGCGAGGACGAGCGACCGACGGGCGCCAAGTCTCCGAGCGCGGCGAGGGACGAGGTCGAGCGACCGGCGAGCGCCGAGTCCCCGAGCGCGGCGAGCGGCGAGGGCCAGCTACCGACGAGTGGCGAGAAAGACACCATTTTGCTGAGAAGAAGGAAAAAGTACGACTGCAATAAGGTGTATTTATGAAATATATTGAACATTTGTAAGACATGCAAATTGTAGATATTGAAGAAAATGCACTTTTGCTATGTGGATCGATGGACAGTATGTAAGATTTATGCGTGTCTTTTCATGAGTAGGCAGACCTTCGGCATCAAACGCTTGTCGGGTAACAGGGACGCGGTGCCAGACTGTTGAACCCGGAGACAAGGTCGGCCTTTTGGTACCTAGCCTCACTAGTTCGACGGACGCGAATAAACAGCAGACAAAACTGAAACCAATCCCAAGTATGATTTTGGTCCCTAAAAGGGTCATATGCGATTGCATGGTCGGCTTTGGAGAATGAATGAAGATGCATATTTGTTTTGGATTCATAGAATGTACGAGTGTAAAGAAACTTAGCTATTAATATGGCAAGTCTGCGACAGCGAGTCCGCGAGCATGGAGAATCCGCGTTGGATTACCGCGACATGTGAGTCCCTGAGCATGGCGAGTCCGCGCTGGGCGAGTCCGCCACAGAAGAGTCGTCGGCGTCTCGACGGACGAGCCTCCGAGCATAGCGAGTCCACGACGATGCATTGGTTGTCCACCAGGGATTAACGATCCCGCACGTGAAAAAACACATACAAAGATTAGACTAGTTTCACTAAAATAATTTAGAATAATTAGTGAACAAGGTTTAGATTGAATAAAAGAAACCCATCGATGCATGACCATGTGCACTCCTCGGGTATGGCCGCGGAGAATGAGCGGAGAATTGCTCCACGCTCCAGGACATGAACTCTGATTTTGCCTCATTGAACGGTTCTCCAAACGGTGTATACATGAAAAAAAAGAATCATCATAAAATAGATTAGATCTGAATAAAATAGACTAACTTAATTAGCATCAAAGATAAAGAGATCTGTGGATGTCTGATCAAAGCCACGTGACCAGTAGGTCCATGCATGCAACTATGAATTTACTTGCATGCATATGCAGCTCGCAGATGACATGTCGCAGTCGATCTGCCTCAGCGCATAGCTCGGAAGGAATCATAGTAATCAATCTGCATGCTAGCAAATCGCCATCAACGGTGCGCCGATCGTGTGCAGAATATTTATCGAGGAACGGCCGTGGCGGCTGACGATTGGGGCTGACTAATCTTCGGCCTTATTGATGAAAACACAAGGGATCTCGCCCAGATTATCACCCTCCAAGCATCGCTAGCCCCACGGTGGGCGCCAACTGTCGTGGTATTGCACGGCAGATGCTACTGGGGGTAGCTTACGTAGAGGGAGCAAGGCGACGTAGGAGAATCCGGGAGCGAGATTGGCACACGATGTACCCAGGTTCACATCCCCTCGGTGGAGGATCGCTACGTCCTGCTATCAATCCAGTATATGATCATAGATTGGTTTACATGGGAGCCGCCGTAGGCGGAGGGAGAGACTAGATCTAATATGACGTGTGGGAGAAGATGTAATATGATCCCCCCGTAGGGATGCCCCTGGTGGCTTTATATATGCAGCCAGTTAGGGTTTACAAGTGTCTTGGTGGGCTTTGTATTGAAGTCGCCATCTTGGGCCTCTAGTCGGCGCCAGTCGCCTGGGTCCAGCATGCGCCAGTCGCCGTATTGGGCGAGTCGACCCGCTCTGCGCTTGGCTTCAGTCGTCTCGATCCAGATGGCGAATCCGCTTCGTGGGTATACCCCGATTGGTATTCCCCCGTCAGACATCCATTTGGAGCAAAAGTTTCATGCCGAAAAGAATAACAAGCGCAGGAATTTATTTCACTAGATACCGAAATGGGTTTTCGGGTGAAATTGCAGAAAGTGTTTCTGCATGTGAAATGAAATACTAGCAAGGGGTTATATGTGAATGTTTGTCATTAAAGTAATTGACAAAATTCTGAATAAATAAAAGGAGTTTTATTTAATGAGAGTTTGCATTAAATTTGGTGGAAATTTAATGGGAATTTGAGTGGGTTTTTGAGTGGAGAAAATTGAAGGGCCATTTTGTGAGTGGAGTGTCCACCCACATGAATGTGGGAGAGGTGGGGGCACCCTCCATGGCCGGCGGCCATGCCCCCTTGGGCTGCCCTCCCTCCCCTATATAAGGAGCCCCTCCTCTCACTTCTCACTCACACCTCCTCGTGAAGGATCTCTCTCCTCCTCTAGTATTTATCCCCCATGGTCTCGGACTAGCGAGATACATGTTCCCGGTGGCTTTTCGGCAAGAAAGAGTTGTGCTTCCGCTGCATCGTTGGAGCGAGGAGGCGGAGGTTGCTCGGTGCCTCGAACGTGTGTGCGAGCACGGATGCGCTGCTGTTTTGCGGCGCTAGGACTTCCTCTCGATCTTGAGATCACCAAGAGATCGTCTATATCAACCACGAGTTTGGACTCGTTAAGCTTTGTCGGTCTTCAAGGGTATGTTCTCTACGGATATACATCCGCCCGTTGTTTGTATCTAGTAGATAGATCTTGGTACATAGTTGTTCCCATCGTAGGAAATTTTTTGTTTTCTATGCTGCGAACCCTACAAAAATCTCATTGATGGCACATCATAGGCTGTTCTGCAAAAGAAAAATGCAACAACTGAATGCATCGAATAACACAATAGAATAAGTAAAACAATAAAATGCAATTAAAGATTTTGTCCGTGCAAATAGGAATTAGAATTTCAGGAGCAAATAAAATACTACTCAATGATCAGTTTAGAATGTTAAAGATCACACCTTGTAAGTCCCGGTCCGACACCAAACGTCCGCCCAGCCAGCCTTCTCGCCACCAGCACAGCTTCTGCCGACTCTCACTGTCGGCTGAAGCCGCCAGCCGCCGATAACCCTGTCCCCCGCATCCCTTGTCAACCGGCGCAGCCCCGGTGTCGGTCGTGCTCCCATCGCAGCATGCACCTGTTGGCCGTAACCGGAGTGCCCGCCACTGCATGCTCCTACTGGCCTCCGCCGGGGTGCTCTCTGCCGCCCCCGTCTTCCTCCACCTTGGTGTGCTCACCATGAGGGCCACTGTCCTGGACTCAGAGTGCCAGCGCTAATGGACACCAAGCACTGAAATTTGGTGTCACACGATCGAATCCATGACTGAATTTTTTTACATGTGCTAGCGCTAATGGACACCAAGCACTGAAATTTGTCTAGTATGAAGATGTTCTATAGTAGCCTGGAGTTCATGGTTGATTAGTTCATGGTAGCGTGAAGATTAGTTCATAGTACTCAGAATATATTTGTGAGATCTTGTTACATATTAATTATCTGAATGCTCGTTACCGTTTGTATTACTCAGCATTGTGTGACTTATTGACTACTAAAGGATTTCTTAGAGAAAAGATAAAACAAATCCTCTGTGCAATTTTTTAGCTGTAACATAGCTAACTGCCTCTTGAGCTGCAATATTACATCTCCACTCTGATATCTAACTGTACTTTAATCTGCAGATACCCTTCATACTGCCAACCAGATATATTACACTGAAGTATGCGCTGGATGTGAACAAAAACTAAGATATTTGAAAATGTCGAAAAGAACACATACACACTTCTGACAACATTGTGCATTTTTCAGAACACAGACTTCGACATGAATGGAGTAGTGGTTTGTTTGAGGAAAGTAGAGCTTACGATATGACCCATACGGTAAGGGTGAGTTGACGCCATTGACTAAGACCTCGCCATACATCTTCTCAGCACCATGCAGACACCCTGAATCAACGAGTGACATCCATTAATTTGCAACCCGCTCGGGGAGCTGACCTGCTCATGGCGCCACACTCCATTCAATAGTGCATGCCACCGATCGTCCGCCATTGCCGCCGTCGAGAAGAAATCTTCGCCGTGGCCGCGGTGGAGAGCACAAACGGCGGCCTCTCTTGACAAAAGAACTGGTTCGGTCTATACATTGTTTCGATGGCACAACTTATATAACTCCACACTTTGTAGGACAAAATGGCATGCAACCAAGCCTAAAAACAGGACCATGATGAAATAAATAGCAACTCAAGAACACAAAAAGCATAACCACCGATGCACAAAATGCTCTAAAGAGAGGCAATTCACACCATATTGTAGGAACTAAAATCAACACCGATCAGTTTACCTCCTAAACAGATGCGTTGATTTCCTCTGTAGGAAAGAGGGTGCACATATGATTCAGGAGGGTGCTCTTTTGTGTTTCCTTGGCGAAATTAGGTACCATGTAAGTTTAAAATGTTGTCAAATTATTATAACAATACCAAACATATGCCTAGAAAATTAAGCTCAAAGAGTGGCAAAATCCAAGTTTGCAGGGGTTAACAGTACCAAAGTGACGGTATGACAGATAAGTTTCATCACAAAAATATCTCGGGATTTATAAGAATAAAGCAGAGTGTAAAGCAGAACACCCCAGGCTATTTCTGATCCATGGGAAAGAATACCTGATCATGAAGTAAGGAAGATCACTTTTTCTATATAGGGTCCAAAAATCAAAGCATATGTGGTGGTTGCATATGTGGAAAACCAATTTAGTAATAGTGCATTTGCACTCTGCAATTAAGTAAGTAAAAAATCCATAAACAACGATGACAAATACGTAACCTGTATCAAAATAGAAATAATATCAGTGTGGCCTACAAAGATGTGTGCACTAACATAATTCTGAAATGAAAATTACAATTTACTGTGCTAACTTGTTCTATGAGAAGAAAACATGTGCTATTATTTAAATTGGATTGTACCAAAGACGCATGTATTAATACACGATCATAGAGAAGCTGTGAGAATCATCTTGGAGTCTTACCCGAGAATCCAATATCTATGGAGCCGTTTACAAAAAACAATGAAATAGAGGTGTCGTGTCGTACTAACAATAATTATATGGACCCTTCACGTAATCAGAAATTTAGTGTGCCTATCCACAAAAGGTATCAACTAATTATGTTGACATGGGTAAAATAGAAAAGCTAATCGTAAATTCCTTGCCCCATAGATCATAATTATATCTGGAACATAAGAAAAAATAAATCTCAAATCCTTGCATCAGATAGTATCATGTTGCAAGCCAAAAAAGATAACTCGGACTATGCCAACATGTATGCCTACCCAATCTGACATATAACCCTTCCTGCCAATAATCTTAGAAGGACTTCCTATTCCAAAATTTATTTAAGCAAATGAGTGAATGAATGAATGAATAAATAAATAGTGCATAGTCCATGTTCGATTTTAGGATTAATAGTGATGGGATCTCACCTGACAAACTTACCTGTGTACATAAGCCAATTTATCTTCAGAAACTACCGAGCACAATTGGTCTTGATAAGACAACAATGTCCAAGGCATATTTTGCAATGGCATCAGAGACAAAATGATAACTACAAATTCGAATAGAGAAAGAGATCATAACAAGTACAATTTCACTGTTAATTACTGGCTACAAATTTTTAAGAGTTCAAAGACAAAATGATACCTACCATCTTATCATGCTCACCCTTCATCCATAAAGAGTTAATTCATGGTTCAGGTCATTCTTCACATGCATGCATGTTACAGTGCTAACATACAGGGGATCATTCTAGGTAAACTGCAACAATATATTTAACTATTGGGATCAAGATGCATACGATACCTTCAATTGATTTTAGAGAAGAGTGAAGCTCTAACATATAAACGGCAAATTTATAGTGATTAGAAAAACACAATTTTATCTTTCACCAGGAGATGATGGGGTAAATGAACCGTGACCTGTGTAGAAAAGTGGGCATTGCCAAGATAATTCTTAGAGTGGAGCCAAGAAGAGTAATTCTTTTGGAGCATACTTGTGTTCATCCATTGTCTCTTCCACCTCCCTCTCACCCTTTGTGTCCCCTTCCCATCTCCCTCAAATCAGCCAAACAACAAACGGTAGCACAAAAGAAAATAGGCTCAAAATCTAGAGAAAATCATGCCAAGAAAATTCAATCAGAAAAAGAAAAAACTCACTGCGTTGGCCTCTCCCGCTGTGCAGCGGGAGCTGTGCTTCTGTCGTTGTACGACTGTGGCTAAACTGAAGCATCATCTAAATAACACCTGTTTTTTCCTGCAAACGATACCTAGTTTCAGTCGCAGGGTATAAAATGAAATTAGCGACATATATTACATGATCTGCTCATCTAAATTTATAAATAAAAGGCATCCGGATTACCTTCAGGAGTAGAAAATTTTACAACAATGGTCAAACAAAATTATCACCATAACATAGCACGATCTATAACACCCTCGGAAAGATGTAGTAAAAGACAAACTAAAACAGAATAGCATATAGATAGAAAGACTGAAATTAACAATAAGCAATCTATGTATCGTTGTCAATGTTTTCCTCTATAGGAATAGCTCAAGAAGTCACCTTTGAATGTCCCATAGCTTTCTTTCAGTAATCTATGTATCACTGTCAATGTTTTCAACGCACCTGCAACAAACTATTGGCTAACATTCATCATTCTTGCCAAAAAACATAAAATAAAAAACCATTGTCATAAACAGGTAAGGAACAAGACCAACTACCCAGTTCTTAGTATTGGGAATCTCCTAGCAAATGTACTTATGGAGAAGGCAACGCTCCGCTCGTGGACGGTTTACCGTGATTGCTAAGCATATCTCTGC
The DNA here is from genome assembly GCA_916181665.1 of Avena sativa. NCBI lineage: Eukaryota > Viridiplantae > Streptophyta > Magnoliopsida > Poales > Poaceae > Avena > Avena sativa. The sequence continues at coordinate 441,943,429 of OV702283.1, forward strand.
ATCCAGCAATAAGATAAACATCTAATTCTTTTTGTTGAAACAGGATTGTGACATGGATGATTGGCATCCCCAACTAATAAATTAGAGGCTGCATTCCATCCACAAGAAAAGAAAGCACTCACCATTGAGGTGCCGCTCCTTTGGCGAGCACTCCACGTAGTTCGTCTCCTTCATGAAGTTGATCTAAAAATAATGCAAAGATCAAAAATCACATGGTAGAACAAAAGGAGAAATTTACAAGAAATTCAATTTGCAGGGCAATCGATTGAACAAGGCACATCTTAGATGCACATCACGTGTGACAACCCTTGCCGGATCAAAACCAAGGCAAGGTAATGACCAAACGATGAGCAGAGCTGACCTTGTACTCCATGTTGAAGTTGGCGAGACCTTGGAATCCCTGTTGTCTCCTCTTCCCCTTCCCATCTTTTCTTCTTCCCGTTCACATCTCCCTCGCCAGCACAGCTAATCACCCAAATAACAATTGGATGCACCAGAAAAAAGAGAAAGAGAAAATACTCTGGGGGAGAAAGATAAACCTGCTCATTGTTGGATAGAGTTGTGGCTGAGATGAACAACAGGTCGACGAACAGCAGCGTCGCATTGAGGGAGAACTGTCACGCAGCATGGCAGCCACGTTTCTGCTCGATCCTGGCATAAATCTTTCACTTTCGCTTCAACGAAGCTCCTCCCGGCGATGGGGACGACCCAAGGTGGCGAGCGGCTCGAGGGATTGGAGGAGGGCCTGCCCTGCCGCTGATCTCCTATGACGCGGTGGCGGCGGATCACCGCAGGGAGGAGGAGGGACGCGGTGCGGCGGCGGCGTGGCGCGGTGACGGCGCGGCGGCGGTGGCAACAAAGGCATGGAGGAGGAGGTCACTGGCATGGCGGAGGCTCACCGCAGGGGAGGAGGAGGGACGCGGCACGGTGGCGGAGTGGCGGAGTGACGACGCGGCGGCGGTGGCAGCAAAGGTGTGGAGGAGGAGGTCGCGTGGAGGAGGTTAGGTTATCACCTATGCTTGTTTAATTCGCCCAATCGGTGGTGCCTTTTGCCCCTCCTAGACCCGGGGTACCCGAAAAATGCCCCTAAAAACATTACAAGTGAGGCTGACTAGCGGGCCCAGACCTGTTTTTTTACAGGTTGAAGCCAGGCAGAGAGAGATACGTGGTTCTGGGTGCAAAACCAAACGCGCGCAGTAAATAGTCTCACGAGGTTAAAAACGACTTATCATGATTAGACGGTCCGAATTCGCTGTGAAGGCTTGATCCAACGGCCAAAACACTCTAATTATTGTGGTAAACCCCAGGGGTCTCCCCTATTATACTTTTAGATGAATAACCATATAGAGCGAGCAAATTTGTAATTGAAGAATAAATAACGAATTGTCTCACCATGATGACAAAAAACGCATTGTTACTTTCATGCTAATTCCTCTTTGCAAGATTATCTTTTGTTAGAACTACACCCTTACGCAGATATCATACAAATATCTTCGTCTTAAGGGGTATTTTCATTTTCCAATTTTACTATTATATCATCGACCGGGACTTTTTTTTGTGAACCATATGGACTAACATTCGATGATACGAGAGCCCAGGTACTAGAGGATGGCCACACAACCCTCTTTGTCAGTTGTGCCTCGATGCTCGTGAAATGACAAGTCATTTATGCAAGGACTACCCTTCACCACCGCCATCTATCCATCTTAGAATGATGGTACGAGCTCATAGCAGGGAAACCAAAGAAAGAGCAAGGACGTTTCAGTGACCAACTATTTTATGTCTTTTGGAACTCTTGGAAAGGAAGGAACCGTTAGATCTTCACTAGGCTAAGGCTCACGTACATCGAAGTGCCCTTCGTTGCCAAAGAGGACATTTTGCAAAGGGAGCGACCGAGTGAGCCTTCAATCGTATACACGCTGACAATTCCAACCGAGCTAGATTATGGTATCTTTGTTTGGGGTTCCTGGTAGTTTTGACATGTTTCACCTTAAAAAATAAACATGCTCCATATACAATTATTGATTTCTCTTATTTTGCATGAAAAAGCAGTGCTTTCTCTGGCTGCTTTTAAAAAAGCAAATCGCACGTTGCTGATGAAGACACACGACACAGGAGGTGATATACACCGCTCGACGCGGCGCTAGCGGAAGCACCGCACGCATGCTCAGCCTCGTGGCCCGTAGAGCACCAAGGTCGTCGCCTTCCCCGTACATTCCTGCCACCACTGCCACCGTCGTCCGTCGGCGAGAACCCACCTCACTAACCATAACTCCGGTCGTCGGCGAGCACCCACCCAACCCCCTCAACCCTAAGTTCCTTTCCTCGCCTCCGCCCCGCATCGTCTCCGTCGGCGAGATCCTAGACGCACCTATGCCGGCGAGGTCCTGGCCGGATGGCCATCCCTCTAACCCCACCTGACCTACACCCCGAGCCCTAAATCCAGTTGCCGGCGAGCACCCACGCACTCACCCTTAACCCCAAGTTCCTTTCCTCACCTCGGTCGGCTAGCAACAATTTTTTGGTGGTAGCGCTTTTCAGGTGATTGGTTGGATTATGTCAATTCGTATTTTCAAAGTTAGTAGAGATAGAGATGTCATTCATCACAACTAGCGAACACATCTGACCAAGTTCTACCACCACAAAATAACGGAGATCAGAGGTGGCAGGAGCCGTATTCCGGTGGCGAAAGCGTTTTTCCTCCGAACCGGCCCACTTGGTCATCACTGCAGTACAGGAAGATCTGCTTGTGCTACTGGGCTTTGTCCACCATGTCGGGCCCATAGGCTGTTAAATTCGGTAGTCTTCCTCGTTAAAAAGGATCCAACCAACCGGCGCGAACCATCGGCGACGTGATGGCGGCGGCGGCGGCGGAGTGCGGAGTTCATCTGACTGAACTCGTTCGTGAGTCTCTCCTAAACTTCGAATTCATTTTAATTTCTTCTTCCGTTTCTATTATTAGGCTTCGTCTGTATTTCTTGCCTCGATCCCAGAGGGAATATCCGTCGTTAGGGTTTGCAATTTGCCAGGTAGAATCCAATCCATCGAAACTTAGTACTAGTATGAATTTTAGGCGAGAACGGAATTATGTAGGCGCAGCTTGATAAGCTAGGACCATGTTTTTATTTCTTTATAATTTGGTGAAAAGATTAAGAATCATGGCATGGACCATGGGGTTCCTTTTGGGTACTCATGGAGGATTCTTCAGTTCCTGTTTGGATCCCACGATGTTCAAATTTTGCCTTCAATGATGTTGCTTTCATTTATTTTCTGCCGAGCTTATTCAGTCTCAAGTTTGTTTGGCATGTCAGTATGTGAAGTTGCTGATTGCAGAAGGATTTGCTAGCTGTCCGACTGTGGCTTCAATGGAATCCACGACAATGCACCAGTCGTCTGGGTTGCAACTTGCAAGGGAAAAACTCCAATCTGTCGAATCTTAGGCAAGAACAAAATAATGGATCGGAGGCCGCGGATCATATCTTATAGAGTAGAGGTTTATAATTAGGTGAAAAGGTTAACAATATGGGCACACTCTACTCTTGGTATGATGTCGTTATGGTAAAATACCACTGTTTGACGAACCTTATGAATGACTGATGAACCTTTTGGGTAGTCATATAGGGCATAGTGTTTAGAGCGTGGGTTTTTTTCAGTTACTATTTTGATTCCATGATGCCTAAAAAATTGCCTTGGATGATCTTGCTTTCATGTATTTCTGCAGATTTTATTGGGTCCCCAAATTTGCTTGGCATGTTGAAACTGTTGATTGCAGAAGGATTTATTAGCTCGCACTGTGGCTTCGGTGGGATCCACAACAATGTAGCCAGCAAACAAGAGATGCCTGACCTGCTTGCCGCAAGATATGGTCGAGCTGATACTTGTGAGGCTTTCAGTTAGCAATCTGCTGAGGTGCCGTGGAGTCTGCAAGCTGTGGGATGGCATTATTCGGGACCCCCGGTTCACCATGGCACACCTCTGGCGGAACGCGGAGCCTCGCCCCCTTTCAATTTTCCACCGGGCGATGACTCTTGGCAAGCTCTGTCCTAGTGAAGCGGTCCTCTTTGATGAAGCCTGGTCTCCATCAACATGGGATGTGCCAGTGATTGAGCCTGACGATTTCTTGTGCGCCTCGTGCAATGGTCTTGTTTGCTTGTATTCAAGTAAATCAACTATCAAGATAGCCAACCTTGCTACTGGTGAATGTATGCATCTCGCCAAACCTGTGAAGAACGTGAAGGGTGATCACTTCTCATACTACAGTTTTGGTTTTAACCCAACTACACAGGAATACAAGGTCATGCACTTTTGTCCGGACAAGCAGCTCCATGTTGGTGGCTCCTTCAGTGAAATTCAAGTTTACACTCTAGGCGATGAGAGATGGAGAGTTGTCAGAACCACACAAGTTCTAAGCTTGAACTCTGCGAAACACAGTGGAGTTGTCAATGTTAACGGAGCGATGTACTGGCTAACTGAGGACACAGAAAGTACCTGGCTACGGGCAGTTGTATCCTTTGATCTGAAAGATGAACATATAGAATTAATACGGCTGCCTATTGTTGATTTTGAAAATCCTGCATTTGATAATCCATTTCGCTACCAGATCACGGAGATAGATGAAAAGGTGTCTGTTGCTGCCGTTCAAACAAGAAGAGATTCCAACCTTACAGGGAAGGTGCAGATTTGGACACTTGACAACATGGTAGAGCAAAGCTGGAGTCAGAAGTATAATATCGAGTTATTATCACTTCAAGTTCTAGGACTCTACGGGGATAAGATTGTCATGCATACTCTTTCTCAGCACATATATTGTCATGAATTGGTGAGCCAGAGTTTTACGGTTGAAGTAGCCAAGTTAGTGAAGCTGTTGGACAAAAATATGCAATCCTATGTGTACGTGAAGTCACTTGTACGGTTGGATGCATACAAGAAAGCTGGTATTGTGCATATGCCAAAGCGAAAAGAGGGCTGGAAATTGAAGAAGTGGGAGATGTGGGAACACAAACTTTCTCGGCTAGAGAAACTATGGAGAAGTGCCTATGGGATGCAACAAAGGATAAATGTATAGTAGCTGGACTTCACTTAACCTACATGTTTTCATTACTGTCGAAGATGTGACACGCTATACATAGTGTATAATATAACCCATATTGGCAGGTAAATGCACAGGTGATGGGTGTAGCCTTCAATTTGAACTTGCCTGCCCCACCAGATCAGGTAAACCTGTCCTGTCTCGAACTGAAAATTACCAAGCTTTTCATAAACTGGATCAGGTAAATTAAGGAAGTTAATGATTTGTTGTTCGCATAGATCATGGTATTCATTTTTTTGCTATTTGTGCAGTTCTATTTAAATTCATAATCATTTTCTATTGTCATTATGATATGCAATGTAAAATTGTAAAAGTTGACGTATTTGTAGGTCTTGCAGAAGATAGCGGACGACTCAGCAAAGCAAATGATCGTATCAGCAGATCAAGTAAAGGTTTGTGAAGCTTCTAACTACCGGTTACTCTAGCAGCATGCCGGTTCTTGTTAGTTGATCATTTTGCAGCCTCGTTTTCCTTAAATAATAAGGAAGTTATAATGAGATGCTGAAATTATGGTATTCAACTTTTGCTAGATGTGCAATTCTGTTTAAACAAATATAGCACGTGTCTGTAGCGATATGTTGGTATGTAATGTTCCGAAAAGAACAACTAAACTGCATTTGTTTCATTCATACATTAGTTGCAATGATGAAGCATCAAACTACATTGCGGGAGTAGGTATTATTATGGATTCATGGCACTGGTTTACAGCATGGTAGAAGAATTACGTTGATATTTTGATTCATCTTCAAAACGCAGGTGCATCCGCACGCATGTAAAGGAAAGTAACTAGTACAAAAAAAAATGCAAACTCTGCACCATGTTTTACTTCAGCAAGGAGCAGGGCCACCCCTGGTTTTACGCGAACAGCAGTGGAATCATGCCATTTTTACAAAGTTGTATAGTAGATCATCATTTATATCCTTTCTTTTTGTAACAGGGGAAGGGAAAGGAGAATGTCACGGACTCGGCGACCACAGAGGAGAGCGAGGCCCGGCCCATCAGGACCCAAGCGAAGGAAGCCAGGCTCCAGATTCGATCCATCGACCTGGACGACCTGATTTGGATGCGCCTCCAGCTGCTGCTTGAGTGAGAACATATTTTTTGTTGAAAAGAAAAGAGAGAACAGACCTGACTCTCACATCGCAGGGTGCTGCGACTTGGTCTGGAGAGTTTCAGACCCTGAAAACATACGACTATGATGCTAAGACTTAGGAGCAACACTCTTATTTGATTCCCTGAAAGCTAGACACCATAACATATCATATTATGGGATGGAGGAAGTACATGCTAGCAACTTTTGTAGCACGACCTTATCATACAAAACAATGGGGGGTTGAAGTGTGTGGCGTGAACTTGGGTAGTTCTGCTTCATTCACATTGGCGTTGTCCGTGCAGTGTTAGCTCTTGGCCAAAATTGTGCTTTCTAGGACAGGAGTTTGGCGCCAAAAAGAATGGAGTCGGATTGCACAAGTTAGGCGTCAAGCTCTTTGGCGCCGACCCCCGAGGCCAAAATTTCGAAATAACTGCAGCGAGGGGGCAAATGTCGCTTGTGTGTCTCAAAAGGTCTAGATATGTCAAAAATACCATAATCCTAGGTGCTGTGATTTTGACCACCGACGATCCCACTACCTGACTAAAAAATGATGCTAACACCCATGATTTAAGTTTCGCCCATATAGGCAAGTTTAAACCAAAACCCTTGTTTAAGTATCCCCAGAAAACTAGAAGCTAGCAACTTTTTTTGGCACAGTATGATCTTATTCTACCTATTACGTTTATGATCTTTTAACCCTTCCTGTCAAAAAACATGCATTGTACATCCCTCTTGCTTGGACCATCGTCGTCTGAGTTTCTGAAGATGCCCAAATGCCCATGAAGAGACCCAGAAACACTAGGCCTGTTTTGACTGACTGCTATGCATGACGCCAAGTCTATCCGTATCAGCTCCGGGCTGACCTGGTGACATGACCAGTCTATCCGTATCAGCTCCCAGCACCGCTGGCAGTCGATGCAGAGGTCGCAGGTTGCCGGTGCCAGATGGCCTGGAGCCTGGTGGAACCGCGGGGCCTTTTCCCTTTGCAGCAGCGAACTGGGCGAGCAGGGGGCGCACGGCACGGGTGCGGCGCCGCTGCACTGTACTGCCGCGTTTCTTCATTTCAAGAAAGCGCTGCGGCACAGCGGCAGGCATGCAGGTGTCATCGATCGAGTGCAGGTAGTAGTATGGTCAGGAATTGTGCGGGTGTGGTCTGCTACAGGCATGCAGATGCAGCCTTTGCCTTGTGGCGATACAGACGCAGGGCACAATCAGGGAGCAGAGAGGACTGTAGGTGTGTCAAGGGATGAAGGAGGCTTTAGTTTACCCAAAATAGATGTCTTAAGATTTTCAAAATTTGGATAAATCTATATACTAAATAGTGTTTAGATTTATTTAAATTTTAACAAATTTAAGACATCTATTTTGGGATAGAGGGAGTACTTTCTTTGTTACATTAATTCTTGTGCGGTTTTAGTTTAAATTTGACTTACAACAACTGCAAACATCATGAAATAGAGGGAGTAATAAACTTGACATCCTAGAACAGAAGTATTTTTTCTCCTCGTTTGTAATACCCTGACACTTCCCTATCTGGGTCACACTAGATTCCTCGGTAGAAGGCTCGGTAATCCTCTGTGTTGCTCAACTGGTCTGGCGGCGGCGGGCTCAACATGTGACATCGGCAAGCGGGCACGAGAGCTGAAGTGAGGGTGGTGGAGGATTCCGCCATCGCCAGGCTAGGGTTCATGCAAAGGGGGTAGTGAACTTTTGAATTTGGACACCCCCCCCCCCCCCCCCCCCCACACACACACATAATGTTGATGGTTTAATCGATTTGCCAGGCAGTTTGGCACGTACCAGATTAATGCTAACAAGGGGCCCAACCAGTTACTTAACAGAGGAAGCCACTGAAAAATCCAACCAGTTACTTAACAGAGGAAGCCACTGAAAAATTTGATTTAGACGAGTTTGGTTCGAAATGGTCTCTCTCGACAATTGGCTCCCGAAGTTTACGAAATGCCATGATAACGCTCAACTTGGTCCCTTAGAGCGTAGGCGTTGGAACTCGCGGACCGACCTAAAAGCAATAACCCCCATGGTGTCTTAGTAGTCGATGTAGGGTAGATGATCGGGGGCGACGCGGGTTCCAGTCTCCCATCCCTTGGTGATAGTCTCATAAATGGGCTAGAGCCGGTGGGCCTCGATAGCGTGACGCCAATGCTGTTTGAGCGGCTAGTAAGCCGTGGTGGTGTCCGGGTCGTGGTGATGCCCCAGATCACTTCCAACCGGCCTTTCACGCCCAATTAGCGAAGGTATGCTGTCGTGGCACTACACCCATGCTTATCAGATGAGACTTTCAAATTCTATGACACCATTGTTAGAAGATAATATTAAGTTCTATGATCATGGTCAACACCATTTTAGATAGCTAGGACTTATGTGAAATTGATCTGTGAGGCCTTCAATTTACCTGGTCCATTTCACTTGAGAACCCAGTATAAAATCTTGACTGAGACCCCATGTCCATATATATATATATGTATATATATATATAATATAATATATTGGAAGTAAATAGACCTCAGATGAATATAATTGATCGAACATTGATATATTTCGGCCAAAGTGAAGCATAACTGGAGTAAATGGCATTAAACATAACTTGTTTCACATATATACTTAAGTCACAAAACTTGTAAATGAACTAACAAGTCACATAACTTGCAAACCCGTGCATCCGTGGTCACAAAACCGTCAAAACTTGGTGGTTTTTAACCAAAACCGGTTATAGACAGAATAAATTTTTATAAAGAAAATACTAAGCTTATATTTTTATATTGGCAAGTGTATAAGATGCTCACGAGTAAAACTAGCAGTGGCTTCCGAGCTCACCGAAGCTTGTTTTTTGAAAAATATAAAAAAGTTATTTATAAGACTCCAAAAATTCTAAAAAAATCACGCACAAATATTTATATATTCCTCAGGTACGAAAAAAAATTCAGACAAAAATACATTTTATTTTGCGAAATATAAAAAGGACAAATCTCTAACAAAAATAAGTGTTTTTTAATACTATATATAACTGGAAATTTCTTTTTTTCTATAGCCTAAAACAAAACGAGGTTTTTATCGAAACTTGGCATGGTCATTTAGCCCACACATATGTATTTCTAAAATAAATTTTGTATTTTTTTGAAACAAAAAGTTTAGCCTGTTTATGACCGATTTTGTTCAAAATCACTTAGTTGACCGGTTTAATGACCATGGATGCACGGAATTTGCAAGTTGGATGACTTGTTACACTAGTGCAGACCCCCCCCTCTAACACCGGTTTGGAGGGCGCTCTAACAGCGGTCTTAGAACCGCTGTTGAGGGTTCGGTGTTAGAGGCCCCCCCCCTTTAACACCGGTTCTTATACGAACCGGTGTTAAAGGGTGGCGCACATGGGGCTTCCGCAGCGCTCAGCCCCCCCTTTAACACCAGTTCGTAACACGAACCGGTGTTAAAGGTTCTGTGCCGCGGCAGGAAAAAGAGATAAATCTCTGCCGCGGCAGGAAAACGGCCTAAATCTCTGCCGCGGCAGGAAAACGGCCTAAATCTTCTGCCGCGGCAGAGTTCTGCTGCCGTCCCGTTCTGGGCGTATTTATGCGGCGCGGCGGGGATGGGAAGGGGGGAGGGGGGAATAGATCGGGAGCGGTATATACACATACATCGTCGTCGGTACATACGAGTACATGAATAATTAAGCAACTATTATTATACACAAACATCGCAATTGTGTGGTATTCTCCGTAAACGTTGAAGCATCAAGTACAAGACAAACACGTTCAAGCATGAATCCCGCCAGGCGTTTTTGGATATCTAAAGAGTTCTCCGCCAGGCGTGACGACCTCATCAAGTATGAACCCCGCCAATTCGTCTAGAATGACTCGTATGCGGTCAAATGGTAGGAGTTGGTCCCGCATCTGTTCGATCTAAATATATATGAAGAATGGGATCAATATATATAAGAATAAAACTCAACACAATTGATGGTAATAAAATAATGTTGTGTACTTTGTTTACTTACTCTAAGTTGTTCTAGTGCGGCTTGGACCGTCGCACATATCGTGTTGCGAATGAACTCGCAAACATAGTACCCACATAAGTTATTGCCGTGTCCCTGATGCGCGCACTTTACGAGAATAGAGAGTTCAATCAAAATAATAATCAATAAAGCATGATATAATGGAATTGGAAGCAGAATCAAAGAGATACGCAGACCTAGCTAGCTAGTATTACTTACATTTTGGTCTACAAATTTTAGTTCTTCTGACCATTCACCCACGGCCCTGCCCGTGAACCTTTTCCAAACCCTGTCCGGCAAAGAAAATGGATAAAGGAGTAATTAATTACTTGTTGTCACGAAAGTTGTCGATCTAGTGCGATAATATGATTAAAATTACCTCTGGAGCATCTCTCTAAAGTCTGCCCATAGCTATTTTTATTTTCGTAACGAGTCCATGACAAGGACTTTTCCTGAGTCGGGTTGAATGACTAGCAGAATAAAGTGGAACCTACGCACGCATAACTCATCATCAGTTACACTTAACATCGAGTAAGCCGAAACAGAATGTGTACAAGAGAGGGTAACAGTACTCACGAGAAGTTGTAAGGCAATAGTATTTCCCTTTTGGTTTGTTGTCTCAGTAAAAACCTTAGCAAGTAATCTTCTGTTTGCCCGGGTTTGGTTCTTACCACTTCTTCATGAACTCTATTTGGGTCAACGAACCCAATGTCAAAAGGGCCTCCTTTCATGCATTTCATAACCTTTTTCCTGCATAATAGTATATACATATATGGTGAGCATATATATATACATGCATGAAATTAACGAAGTGAATGAGATGAGATAGAAAATACAGAAATAGTACTTACACACAATAAAGGCTAATGGCAGCTTTGTCGAGTTCCTTCTGATTGAATAGAAAATGCAAGTCTTGAATGTTGAAGTCGATCTCGTCGTCTCCGCACAAGAAAATCTCATCTCTTATATGCATCGTGATCCATTCTTCCTTTCTCGTCTTGCAGAAATCAAGGTACCACTTGTGCAATCTTCGCATCTTTGTTGGTAGATTCTTGAGCTCCTCTTTCTTGACGAGATTCTTCCCATACTTCCATGGCTGTATGGGGTTGGCATCGCATTTGGGCAAGTTGTCTCCCATGATGTTCAAGTATGCAATGTAAGTCATCCCCATCTCATTGGCCTTTCTTTGTAGCTCTGCCTCGTAATCATTTACGGGAGGAGCGTCCCGTGTGTCGAACACTTGGAGCGGGGCGCATGATTGATTTTCCTGCTCTTCGAGCATGGGAACTGTTTTCTGGGGTGCCGCGCAACTGCTACTTTCAGTCTCCCTACGGCGCCTTGCATCCGCCTTCAAAATCTGGCGCTCGTAGTCCGGCACAAGTGGGGTTTCAGGTTTCAAAAGATTGTTGTAAAACTTCTCCACCACCGCCGGATCTATTTTCTCCTTTGGCTCGTCCCGTCTAGGTGCAAAGAATTTCTTGACCTCTTCTTCCGAGATCCTATTGGTCTCCTCGTCGCTGCGATTCCACGGTAAAACCGGCAATGGCTTAGCGGAAGGCTGCGGGACGTAGTTTCTTGAACTCTTTGGCGTACGGTTTCCTGCGGATTTCTTCGTGGCAGTGATACTGATGCTCTTCGTGGCAGTGCTCTTCCGCTTACACTGAGGAGATGGCTGCCGCGCAGGAGATGGCTGAAGTGGCTCAGACTGCTGACGCTGTGGAGACTGTGGGGGTGCCAGTGGCCTCCAATTTGGAAGCACGATGTGTTCCTTCTTCCAAAGAATGGTTGTTTTCACTGCAAATTTGAGTTGAGTTTCCCCTTCACCTGTAGCATGGTCAAGCTGTGCTTCCTCATATTCCTTCACAACCTCATCCACCCCGACAATAGCATAGCCATCTGGAATCGGTCGGCAGTGGTAAGTTCCACCAGCTATAGGAGGTAAGGCATAGCCGACAGCCACCTTAATGGATAAGCCCATTAATCTCACATGCAGCTCAGCGTGTTCGCTCTCCGTGATCTCATCCACGGGGTATCGAGGACCCGCCATTTCAAGTGTGGGCTGCATGTTCTCCGTGGAAGCCACGCTGCTTTTCCGCGCAGAGTCTGGGCCGCCGGCAGCTTCCAATGCAGGCTCTTCGTGCCGCTGAGATGGGCCGGTAGCTTGATGGCTCTGTTGTGCATTCACTTGCGCCTGCAGCGCCACAAGTGCATGTTCTATCTGTGTCATCCGCTCAGTACGCTCTTTTTCTTTTCTGTCGTGCCATCTGTTAGAGTCGCTCCACTCGGCAAACCCATCCTTCCACGTCATACCCCCTGTGCCTCGTGCATGTCCAGGGTGTTCTTTTTTACCGATGGCGCGTGTGAGCTGGTCATTCTCTCTGTCGGGATGGAAGGTCCTGGCAGCTGTTTCCTCGTATGTCGTGATGAGTTCAGTGACGGGTTTGGCAAGGAGTGTTGGAAAGATACACAATCCTGTTTCTGGGTCCAACCTTGCCCCGATTCCGTAGAACCAAGTCTTTGCACGCAGGTCCCACCCATCTGTCTGGGGTGTGATCCCTCTAGCGCGCAGAGCCTTCTCAGCTTCCTCCCACTTAGGCCTCTGAGATATGTAGCCACCTGACCCCGTCCTCTGGTGATATTCCTTCTTCTGGGCATTTAGCGTATTGGTTTCTGACCTCTTTTTAGCTATAGCACCTTCCTTATAGGCCACAAATTCGGGCCAGTGAGGTCTTATCTTCGCATAATATGCGTATTTGAAATTTGGAGTCTCGCGAGCTTTGACAAATTTGTTCAATTTTGTCTTCCAGTTGCGGAAAGTGTCAGCCATCTTCTTTAGAGTCCACTCTTTGACCTTTTCCTTTATAACCGGGTTGTTTTCATCCTCCTCTGGCGGAAGAGTGAAATTTACCAACAACGAATTCCAAAGCGTTTCTTTGGATCTTTCATCGACAAAGGTACCGTCGCCCTTCTTTGGCTTATTCCAATATTCAATTATGATTGGGATTTGGTCCCTAACAAGAACTCCAGCCTGACGTACAAATTTGTCTGCGGCCTTCTTGGGCTCCATCGGCCTGCCATCAACACGGACTGCTTCGATCGTGAACTTTGCACGATCTTTCAACCAATGGCTCGCGCCTCGCTTGCTCTTTTTCGTAGAAGAAGATGGTTGCTGGCTGGTCGATCCAGAGGGCTAAAAGAAGAAAGAAGCGTTAATTAATACATGTAGAAGAAGATTGTTGGTGGAAGTCAGCAGAGGATTAATCAATGCATATACCTTGCCGGACTTTGTAATCACTAAATTGCGTTCACCGGAGTCTTCATCTTCTCCATGACTACTTGAGCTGTCATCATGTCCCTCCAAGTTCAGATATTGCGAGGTGTCCTCATCGATAATGTTCTCCATTATTTCTTCTTCTTCAAGGTTTCTACTAAGTGGATCCATAGTTTCTAAAACAATAATATTATCTAGAGTAAGAGAGTAAACATTCTAGTGGACTTGGATTCATACACAAATATACATATTATTCATACAAAAATACACAAATAAATACACAAATGAAATTAAAACCCTAAGGATGCTTCATCATTTTAAACGAGTTCCGAGGGGTCCAAACCCTAATTCGGAGAAATTCCGGATGCATATGAGAGGGGCTAGCTACAGTGGCTAACCGGAGGATGCTCCAGAAAGCGGCGGCTGGCGGCGTTGGAGAGCGACCTAGGGCGCGCGAGGTAGCGTTATGCGGTCTACCTAAAACGGGCGTTGTTCGAAAGAGGAGGCCGAGGCAAGCATTATAGTGGCGGCGCCGCCTCAGTATGGTCACCGGAGCAACGGCAGCAACGACAAACAACTTGGCAGAACAAATACAATGTGGAGGGGATATCCCTTTTATAAAGAAGATCAAAATAAGCAAGAAAAACTGCGAAGAATGTAAACTTGCCACCGAAGTCAATGAGCCAAGATCAGGATGAGTCAGAGATCCACAACGACGCCCCCAAGAGGGTAACGACCAACGAGACCTATGGTAAAAGGTTTTCACCCGGAGCCCTGTGACGAAGAAGGTAGCAGCATCGGCGGCTCCAGAGCGGTAAAGGTACCCGCAGGCATCGCCGCCTTCGCCTGAAAAAACCTCTGTACCGCTCCCCGTCTTCTGCCCCACCCGTTGTCCCCAAGATAGGCCTCCGGCACACGATTTGGGAGCTGCCGAAGCCAAAACATCGCCAACAGCAAAGCCTCCCGACGCCCTCTCCTCGCCATCCACATGACCGAGGGGAGAAGCCACGACGCTCGCCAAAGAGCTGCCCGCGCAGTCCACCTTCTAAGGCCGCCACCGACATCCGCGAACTCTAGCCACCACTCCGACCAATGACACATCGCATCGCCGAAGAGAGGGACGCCGTGCCGTCGTTGCCAGCGGACACCTGCAACCCGAGAAGGACCATGCATACCCCAACATCGCTGGCATACCGCCATGGCCACCACCGGAGCTCTGGTCGAGCTCGTCCGGAGATCGCACCACCTAGGCCGCCCCCGCAGCCGAGAGGGGAAGGCCGTCCCCGTACCGCCTGGGCCTGGGCCATCCCCCACTGCTCTAGTGTCGCCCGCCACACAGACACCAAGGACCGCGTCGCCGCCACAGAAAACTGCCGGGAAACAGACGCCACCGCGAGCTCTAGAAACATCGCCGCCTCCATGTGCAAGGTGCTCATCGGGACAGCAACGCGCAGCGCGAAAGGGAGGAAACAGAGGGGACCAGGAGGTCCGCTAGCTCACCGCGAGCACGACGGTGCGGTTCTTGTAGGCGACGGCGTCGTCGGCGGCTTCGGTGTTGGCGCGCGTGCGGTGGCGGTGGCGGTGTTGGCGCGCGCGGGGGCGACGACGGCTCCGAGTTAGCGGTGGCGGACGACGCGAGGGCGGCTACGGCGAGGGCGAGGGCGGCGACGTATGGCGAGGGTTGGACGGCACCGACGGCTCCTCTCTGTTTTTCTCTGCGCGGCTTTCGATCTGGCTTTGGGAGGAAGAAGGAAGGGGAAGGCCCGCATTTAATACCCCCCCTTTAACACTGGTTCGGGCAAGAGGGAGCTAGGACGGCGGCTAGGGCAAGAGGGGAGCCCCAACTCGGCGACTTGGCAAACCCTAGGGGGCGGCGGCGACAATGGTAGAGGCCAGCGGCTAGGGTCTAGGTTTAGAGGAGAGAGGTGTGTGGAAGAGGGGCACCCCTGCCCCTTCTTTTATAGGTGGGAGGGAGGCGCGGTTGGGAGGAGGGAGTCCTCCTCCAACTCCTCCTCCTTGGCCGGCGATGGAGGGAAGAGGACTTCCTCCCCAAGTAGGTTTCCTACTCTCCCTCCACCAAGCAAACTTATCGTTTGACTTTTCAAATTGGCGTTTGACTTTTCAAACTAGGATTTGATTTATCCCTTTATTTTGCTCAGCGATGACACCTAGTACATGATGCAACCATTCCAACTTGTTATGACACATTCATGTACCCTTCCCCTTCGGAGTGCCGGACATTCCAGAACCTTCTAGAACATTCCCGATGAAAACACCGGAACCATTCTCCAACTCCGAAACAGGACTTTCCTTATATGAATCTTATTCTCCGGACCATTCCGGATCTCCTCGTGATATCCCGGATCCCATCCGAGACTCCGAACAACATTCGGTATCTTACTCATCATTCCATAACTACTCAACAACATCGAATCCTTAAGTGTGTCTCCCTACGGTTCGTGAATTATGCGAACATGACCGAGACACTTCTCCGATCAATAACCAATAGAGGAATCTGGAAGTTCATATGGCTCCCACATATTTCTACGATTATTTTGCGATCGAATGAACCACTTACATACGATACCAATTTCCCTTTGTCTCACGATAGTTTACTTATCCGAGGTTTTGATCGTCGGTATCTCTGCATACCTAGTTCAACCTTGTTACCGATAAGTACTCTTTTCTCGTTCCCGTGGTATGTGATCCCTTGTGAACCAGTCACATGATTGCAAGCTAATTGGATGACATTCCACCGAGAGGGCCCAGAGTATATCTATCCGTCATATGGATGGACAAATCCCACTCTTGATCCATGTGCCTCAACCCATACTTTCCAAACACTCAATGCCACCTTTATAGCCACCCAGTTACGGTGTGGTGTTTGATGTCATCAAAGCATCCTTCCGGTGATGGTGATTAACATGATCTCATGGTCGAAGGAATTAGGTTACTATGTATCCGAAAGCTTATAGCAAATGAACTATATTAAATGACTTGATCTTTATGCTACGCTTAACTATAGGAGTATGTCCATCACATCATTCTCCTAATGATATGACCCTGTTGTTAATAACATCTTTATGTTGATGATCAGGAAACCATGATCATATATTAACCAACAAGCTAGTTTAACAATAGGCTTTACTAGGGACTATTTTATGTTTACAAATCACACAAGTATTAATGTTTCCTGTTAATACAATTATAGCATGGTATGTAAACATTTATCATAAGTATGAAGATATGATAATAACCACTTTATTATTGCCTCTTGGGAATATCTCCAACAAGGACACCATCTTCGACTGTATGTACTTTCCAAGGGTACGAGATAAATGGGAATACATTTTACACGATAGGCCAAGATAAAAAGAGCACCAACCAAAATAGACAAATTCCTGCCGAATCGGCAGCAGGAAGTGGGTCAGATATGAACTACAGGTACATGATACGATGCTCATGATTTTTTACAAAAATCATTTTTAGGTTCACAATATGCTATTTTATCAGAAATCCAATGCAAGTTGAGCGAGGCTTGGCCCCGAGCTAAGAATCTTTATGCCCGTTGTTCGACAAAGTTTGACGACAGTTTAAAACGGGGATAAAAAATAAAAAAGATCGAAACAGTGCGAAACCTTCGCGTGGTGTTATATTATGTGACATAGTTAGAAGGAAAAATCTCAAACTTGGTATATTGATTATGTCTCAAAAAACCCTTCACAGAATGACCTATCTCATTCGAGGTTTCTTGGCTTTCGCGTCAAATGACCAATGTTATGGCTAGAATCAAGGCCTAGTTTGTGATAATATGGCCATATTGTGCATACATATGCATCATGGCATGGCAAACAATGTTGCAAGAGGAAGTTTTACTTTTTATCGCACCAAAAAGGCATTTTCCATTTTCCGAGCATAAAAACAGACGGTTTTGTGAAGCAACCACCAAATGGCTAATTCAAAAAACCACCACCACATTTTACAAAAATACTAGACCACCTTATATGGACAATGTACCAACGGGGGGATATGAAACCTTTTCGTCCACCTCTGGTGAAAAAGACAAATTCCTGCCGAATTGGCAAGAAGTGGGTCAGATATGAACTACAGGTACATGATACGATGCTCATGATTTTTTACAAAAATCATTTTTAGGTTCACAATATGCTATTTTATCAAAAATACAATGCAAGTTGAGCGAGGCTTTGTCAGATTCAAGTGTATACAAAAAATGCGGCATTTAAATATCCAATCAATTCAAAAATGTTAATACAAAATAAAATATGATTTGCTCTAATAAAATAGGGTTAGATTCCTTTTTAGATGCTTAATATTTCTTATGTTCAAAGTTTTAGGATTTGACAATTTATTTTTGTTTGAATTGAATAATCAAAATTTATATGTAAGTGTTTTAATCATTTTGAAAAATTTCATCTTAGAAAATGTTTTAGGGCGCATATAAATTGTCAAAATGATTAAAACACTTACATATAAGGATCATCGAGGCTCTACCATTGTCGCCGCCGCCCCTAGGGTTTGCCAAGTCGCCGAGTTGGGGCTCCCCTCTTGCCCTAGCCGCCGTCCTAGCTCCCTCTCCTTGGTGCGTCTAAACCCTAGATCATCGAGGCTCTCTCATAGTCCACCATACTCGCTCCGGCTTAAGGCGAAGCCCTGCGAGATCTCCCCTCTACTTCCGGTACCACGCCGTCGTGCTGCCGGAATCGCGAGGAGAGTGCTACAACCTCCGCTGCCTGCTGGAACAAGGGAGAGGAAGGTCTTCATCGAGTACCGAACGTGTGACCGACTGCGGAAGCGCTGCCGGAACGCAGCGCCGGAAGGATCGTCTACGCGATCTTGAGATCGGCAAGAGTACGACTACATCACCCACGAGAATCTGCTCTCGTTAACCGCTTTGGAATCTTCGAGGGTGAGTTCCTCTATCGACTCGTTGCTACAATCTAGTAGATAGATCTTGGCTTGTTTGTTTGCATGCGGTAGAAATTTTTTGTTTTCCATGCTACGAACCCCTTCAGTCCTGGCCAACAAGTACAACCGATCCCCAACAGTGGTGTTATTTGTGAGAAGTCTTTGCAGCCAGCCGCCAAAACTCGCCATGTGTTCACTTATAATCCATTCATCAGACTGCCCCGGGTGTTTGAGGCGTATTAAATTCTTGTGTTCACTGATATATGGGGCAACCAAGATAGATCTTTGTAAAACCGTGTAGTGTGCTTGATTGAGAGAATGCCCGTCCCTACATATCATTGCTTTACATCCTAGGGTGCCTTTTCCACGCAGTCTCCCCTCATGTTGTGATTCTGGAACACCAATCGCCTTAAGGTCAGGAATAAAATCAACACAGAACTCAATGACCTCCTCTGTTACATAGCCCTTGGAGATGCTTCCTTCTGGCCTAGCACGGTTATGAACATATTTCTTTAAGACTCCCATGTACCTCTCAAAGGGGAACATATTGTGTAGAAATACAGGACCAAGAATGGCAATATCTTCTACTAGGTGAACCAGGAGATGCGTCATAATGTTGAAGAAGGATGGTGGGAACACCAACTCAAAGCTGACAAGACATTGGGCCACATCTGTCTGTAACCCTGGTAGGCTTTCTGGATCGATTACCTTCTGAGATATTGCATTGAGGAATGCACATAGCTTCACAATGGGTACTCGAACATTTTCAGGTAGAAGCCCCCTCAATGCTATCGGAAGCAATTGTGTCATAATCACGTGGCAGTCATGAGACTTCAGGTTTTGGAATTTTTTTCTGCCATATTTATTATTCCCTTTATATTCGACGAGAAGCCAGACGGGACCTTGATACTGCTCATACATTCAAAAAAGATTTCCTTCTCTGCTTTGGTAAGAGCATAGCTGGCAGGAGTTAAGTGGCATCGTTTACCCTTCTCGTCCTCAGGATGCATAGGCTCTTCAGGGTCTTTCAGACGTTGCTGGTCCTGCCGTGCTTCCGGTGTATCTTTTGTCTTCCCATACACTCGTAGGAAGCCTAGCAGGTTCACGCAAACATTCTTCGTCACGTGCATCACGTCGATTGAAGAGCGGACCTCTAAGACTTTCCAATAGGGTAGGTCCCAAAATATAGATTGCTTCTTCCACATGGGCGCGTTCCGGCATTGTCATTCGGAACAGATAGACTGCCAGGACCTTTTCCAAAGATTACTTCTAGGCCCTTGACCATACCAAATACCTCCTAACCGGTACGGAGGACAGGATTCCTCCGGAGTTCTGCCAGACGTTTGAAATGCTTGCCTTTCTTTCTTACTGGATGCAGGTTCAGAAGAAATCGACGATACCCTAGGTACACAACCTTCTTACATTTATCCAAATATACAATTTCAGTCTTATCTAAACAGTGTGTGCATGCATTGTATCCCTTGTTTGTCTGCCCTGAAATGTTACTAAGAGAAGGCCAATCATTGATGGTTACGAAAAGCAATGCTCATAGGTCAAATGGCTCCCCTTTGTGCTCATCCCACATACGTACACCTGGTTTGGCCCACAGCTATAAAAGTTCTTCAACTAATGGCCTTAGGTACACATCAATGTCGTTGCCGGGTTGCCTCGGGCCTTGGATGAGCACTGGCATCATAATGAACTTCCTCTTCATACACAACCAAGGAGGAAGGTTATAGATACATAGAGTCACAGGCCAGGTGTTGTGACTGCAGCTCTGCTCACCAAAAGGATTCATGCCGTCTGTACTTAGACCAAACCTTAAGTTCCTTGCTTCACGTGTGAAGTCCGGGTACTCTCGCTCGACTTTTCTCCACTGTGACCCATCAGCAGGGTGTCTCAACATCGCGTCTTTCTTACGGTCTTCCATGTGCCATCGCAACAACTTGGCATGCTCTTTATTTCTGAAGAGACGTTTTAACCGTGGTATTATAGGAGCATACCACATAACCTTGGCAGGAACCTTCTTCCTAGGGGCCTCGCCCTCAACATCGCAAGGATCATCTCGTCTGATCTTATACCGCAGTGCAGTGCATACCGGGCATGCATCCAAATTCTCGTACTTCTCACCGTGGTAGAGGATGCAGTCATTAATGCAGGCATGTATCTTCTGCACGTCTAATCCTAGAGGGCAGACAACCTTCTTTGCTTGGTATGTACCGTCGGGCAACTCATTATTTCTTGGAAGAAGATTCTTCATTTTTACCAACAACTTTGAAAATGCGCTGTCAGTCACACCGTTCTCTGCCTTCCATTGCAGCAAATCCAGTGTGGTACCTAGCTTTTTGTGGCCATCTTCGCAAGTTGGATACAACAATGTTTTGTGATCCTTTAACATCTGCTCCAGCTTCTCCTTCTCGTTTTCAGTTTCACATTCTTCCTTTGCATCAGTAATGGCTCGACCAAGATCGTCATCAGCGGGCCCATCTGCTGCCTCTTGATCTTCATTATCTACCCCCGTTGCAGTATCATCATATTCAGGATACATATTATGATAGTTGTCATCATCCTCTTCTTCTTCGTTGTCTTCCATCACAACCCCTTTTTCTCCGTGCTTGGTCCAACAATTATAGCTGGGCATGAAACCGGATCGAAGCAGGTGGGCGTGAATGGTTTTGGTATTTGAGTAGTCTTTCTTGTTCTGACAGTGAACACACGGAAAACACATAAAGCCATTGTGACCACGGTTTGCATTAGCCACAACGATGAAATTTTGGAGGCCCGTAATATACTCGGAAGTGCGGCGGTCACCGTACATCCATTGCCGGTTCATCTGCATTAATATATAGTATATATCAAAAATTAATAGGGAGATGACCATTTATATATATAGTACATCAATGACACATGAAAGGATAGTTGCCGACCTCGACCAAGAAGGAAAGAGCAACGAGAAAACTTATTTTGAGCTCTCGGACATTTCACCGAACACCTCTTGTGCATATGAAAAAAACACAAACTAGCACTCTTCACACCCTCTTGCTAGGCTCCAAAATGAGATAGTGAAAAAATGGAAGAGTGGGGTGTGGGCTGCGGTGTCTTATATAGCCCCCCCTTTAACACCGGTTCAAGCCACGAACCGGTGTTAAAAGGGGGAGGGCTGCACGGGCCACTGGTGCAGGGTCCTTTAACACCGGTTAGGGGGGCTCCTTTTTGCCGCACGGGCCACGGTGGTACGCCCCCCCCCTTTAACACCGGTTCGTAGAAGAACCGATGTTAAACCACTTTTCCAGGATCAACAAAAGGCCTCGTTTCCACTAGTGTTAGTTTAGTTTGCAAGTTCTGACTTAAATACACACGCGGAACAAGTTGTGTGACTCGCCATGCCATTTACTCTACAAACTGTCCAACATATATTTATTTTATTTTTCCATTTATCAATTATGGATTTGGTGCAACGCACAGACACTTTTGCTAGTAATATATAATACTTCCTCCAATCCATATTAGTTGACGTGGATTTGTCTAGATTCGGATGATTCGAATCGGAGTAAATATATTGGAAGTAAATCACTACAGGAATGGGAAGCTACGCCGACGGCCGGTCGCTACGCCGACGGCCAGACGTCGGGGCCGTCGGCGTAGCCATCGTCCAGGTCAGCCACGTCAAGCAGCCGTCGGCGTAAAATTGCCCTCGGCATATTCTATGCTACGCCGACGGCTGCCCTCGGCATAGCTATTTTTTATTTTATCTCATTAAACTTTAAAAAATCATAACTAAATCATTCTAATTCGGAAAAATACAAATAATATATCAAAATTTGCAGAAAAATAAGACCTATCTATCTACACTCAAACATTACACATTTATAAATAAAAATTAAGTAAAACATAAAACATTATATATAGTTTAAAATGGCATAAAAAATTCAAAAACGATCGAAACCATGCGAAACCTTCGCGTGGTGTTATATTATGTGACATAGTTAGAAGGAAAAATATCAAACTTGGTATATTGATTATGTCTCAAAGAAACCTTCACAAAATGACCTATCTCATTCGAGGTTTCTTGGCTTTCGGGTCAAATGACCAATGTTATGGCTAGAATCAAGGCATAGTTTGTGATAATGTGCCCATATTATGCATACACATGCATCATGGGATGGCGAACAATGTTGCAGGACGAAGTTTTACTTTTCTTCGCACCAAAAAGCCATTTCCCGTTTTCCGAGCATAAAAAACGGACGGTTTTGTGAAGCAACCACCAAATGGCTAATTCAAAATACTACCACCACATTTTACAAAAATACTATACCACATTATATGGACAATGTACCAACAGGGGGCTCCGAAACCTTTCCGTCCACCTTTGGTGAAAAAGACAAATTCCTGCCGAATCGGTAGGAAGTGGGTCAGATATGAACTACAAGTACATGATCCGATGCTCATGTTTTTTTACAGAAATTATTTTTAGGTTCACAATATGCTATTTTATCAAAGATTCAATGCAAGTTTAGCGAGGCTCGGCCCCGAGCTAAGAATCTTTATGTCCGCCGTTCGACAAAGTTTGACGATAGTTTAAAACGGGCATAAAAAATTCAAAAACAATCGAAACAATGCGAAACCTTCGCGTGGTGTCATATTATGTGACATAGTTATAAGGAAAAATAGAAAACTTTATATATTTATGTCTCAAAAAAACATTCACAAAATGACCTATCTCATTCGAGGTTTCTTGGCTTTCGGGTCAAATGACCAATGTTATTGCTAGAATCAATGCATAGTTTGTGATAATGTGCCTATATTATGCATACACATGCATCATGGGATGGAGGACAATGTTGCAGGAGGAAGTTTTCCTTTTCGTCGCACCAAAAAGCCATTTTCTATTTTCTGAGCATAAAAAACGGACGGTTTTGTGAAGCAACCACCAAATGGCTAATTCAAAATACTACCACCACATTTTACAAAAATACTATACCACCTTATATGGACAATGTACCAACAGGGTATCCGAAACCTTTCCGTCCACCTTTGGTGAAAAAGACAAATTCCTGCCGAATCGATAGGAAGTGGGTCAGATATGAACTACAGGTACATGATCCGATGCTCATGTTTTTTTACAAAAATCATTTTTAGGTTCACAATATGCTATTTTATCAAAGATCCAATAAAAGTTTAGCGAGGCTCGTCCCCGAGCTAAGAATCTTTATGTCCGTCGTTCGACAAAGTTTGACGATAGTTTAAAACGGGCATAAAAAATTCAAAAACGATCGAAACAATGTGAAACCTTCGCGTGGTTTCATATTATGTGACATAGTTATAAGGAAAAATATCAAACTTGATATATTGATTATGTCTAAAAAAAACCTTCACAAAATGACCTATCTCATTCGAGGTTTCTTGGCTTTCGGGTCAAATGACCAATGTTATGGCTAGAATCAAGGCATAGTTTGTGATAATGTGCCCATATTATGAATACACATGCATCATGGGATGGCGTACAATGTTGCAGGAGGAAGTTTTCCTTTTCGTCGCACCAAAAAGCCATTTTCTATTTTCCGAGCATAAAAAACGGACGGTTTTGTGAAACAACCACCAAATGGCTAATTCAAAATACTACCACCACATTTTACAAAAATACTATACCACCTTACATGACAATGTCCCAACAGGGGGATCCGAAACTTTTCCGTCCACCTTTGGTGAAAAAGACAAATTCCTGCCGAATCGATAGGAAGTGGGTCAGATATGAACTACAGGTACATGATCCGATGCTCATGTGTTTTTACAAAAATCATTTTGAGGTTCACAATATGATATTTTATCAAAGATCCAATGAAAGTTTAGCGAGGCTCGTCCCCGAGCTAAGACTCTTTATGTCCGCCGTTCGACAAAGTTTGACGATAGTTTAAAACGGGCATAAAAAATTCAAAAACGATCGAAACAATGCGAAACCTTCGCGTGGTTTCATATTATGTGACATAGTTATAAGGAAAAATATCAAACTTGATATATTGATTATGTCTCAAAAAAAACCTTCACAAAATGACCTATCTCATTCGAGGTTTCTTGGCTTTCGGGTCAAATGACCAATGTTATGGCTAGAATCAAGGCATAGTTTGTGATAATGTGCCCATATTATGCATACACATGCATCATGGGATGGCGTACAATGTTGCAGGAGGAAGTTTTCCTTTTCGTCGCACCAAAAATCCATTTTCTATTTTCCGAGCATAAAAAACGGACGGTTTTGTGAAACAACCACCAAATGGCTAATTCAAAATACTACCACCACATTTTACAAAAATACTATACCACCTTATATGGACAATGTGTAGGGGTTCGTAGCATGGAAAACAAAAATTTTCTACCGCATGAACACACAATCAAGATCTAATCTATGATCAAGCCAAGATCTATCTACTAGATTGTAGCAACGAGTCAATAGAGTACTAACCCTCGAAGATCCAAAGCGGTTAACAAGAGCAGATTCTCGTGGGTGATGTAGTCGTACGCTTGCCGATCTCAAGATCGCGTAGACGATCCTTCCGGCGCTGCGCTCCGTCAGCGCTCCCGCAGTCGGTCACACGTTCGGTACTCGACGAAGACCTTCCTCTCCCTTGTTCCAGCAGGCAGCGGAGGTTGTAGCACTCTCCTCGCGATTCCGGCAGCACAGCGGCGTGGTACCGGAAGTAGAGGGGAGATCTCGCAGGGCTTCGCCTTAAGCCGGAGCGAGTATGGTGGACTATGAGAGAGCCTTGGTGATCTAGGGTTTAGACACACCAATTAGAAGGGGCTAAACCAGCGGCTAGGGCAATTAGAAGCTCTAACTCGGCGGCTTGGGAGAAATCCCTAGGCTGTGGCTAGGGTTTAGGTTTAGAGGGAGGCAACTTGTGTGCTAGGAGGGGCAGCCCTGCCCCTCCCTTTATAGGTGGGAGGTGCGGCCAAGGGGAGGGGAGTCCCTCCCCAACTCGGCTTGGAGGTGGGCCGCCGGTTGTAGGAGGGAACTCCTCCCCAACTCGGTTTCCACCTCTCCTCCTCTTTCCAAAAACTGCCGTTTGACTTTTCAAACTAGTCGTTTGACTTTTCAAACTAGGATTTGAATAAACCCTTTATTTTGGACAGCGATGACACCTAGTAAATGATGCAATCATTCCAACTTGTAATGACACATTCATGTACCCTTCCCCTCCGGAGTGCCGAACATTCCGGAACCTTCTAGAACATTCCCGATGAAAACACCGGAATCATTCCCCAACTCCGAAATAGGACTTTCCTTATATGAATCTTATTCTCCAGACCATTCCGGATCTCCTCGTGATATCCCGGATCCCATCCGAGACTACGAACAACATTCGATCTCTTACTCATCATTCCATAACTACTCAAACAACGTCGAATCCTTAAGTGTGTCTCCCTACGGTTCGTGAATTATGCGGACATGATCGAGACACTTCTCCGATCAATAACCAATAGAGGAATATGGAAATTCATATGGCTCCCACATATTTCTACGATTACTTTGCGATCGAATGAACCACTTACATACGATACCAATTTCCCTTTGTCTCACGATAGTTTACTTATCCGAGGTTTTGATCGTCGGTATCTCTGCATACCTAGTTCAACTTCGTTACTGATAAGTACTCTTTTCTCGTTCCCGTGGTATGTGATCCCTTGTGAGCCAGTCACATGCTTGCAAGCTAATTGGATGACATTCCACCGAGAGGGCCCAGAGTATATCTATCCGTCATATGGATGGACAAATCCCACTCTTGATCCATGTGCCTCAACACATACTTTCCGGACACTCAATGCCACCTTTATAGACACCCAGTTACGGTGTGGTGTTTGATGTCATCAAAGCATCCTTCCGGTGATGGTGATTAGCATGATCTCATGGTCGAAGGAATTAGGTTACTATGTATCAGAAAGCTTATAGCAAATGAACTATATTAAATGACTTGATCTTTATGCTACGCTTAACTATAGGAGTATGTCCATCACATCATTCTCCTAATGATATGACCCTGTTGTTAATAACATCTCTATGTTCATGATCAGGAAACCATGATCATATATTAACCAACAAGCTAGTTTAACAAGAGGCTTTACTAGGGACTCTTTTATGTTTACAAATCACACAAGTATTAATGTTTCCGGTTAATACAATTATAGCATGGTATGTAAACATTTATCATAAGTATATGAAGATATGATAATAACCACTTTATTATTGTCTCTTGGGCATATCTCCAACAGTCTCCCACTTGCACTAGAGTCAATAATCTAGTTTCAAACTTTTGTGTATTCAACACCTATGGCTTTCCGGTGTTGTATGTACACGATTGCTAGTGGTCAACTGATCTCCGGATCTGACACTT
Source organism: Avena sativa (assembly GCA_916181665.1). NCBI lineage: Eukaryota > Viridiplantae > Streptophyta > Magnoliopsida > Poales > Poaceae > Avena > Avena sativa. The sequence goes on from OV702283.1 coordinate 441,970,204, forward strand.
CCAGGTCCGTGTGTAATTGCATGTCTTTTGGTCTCTACGCATCACTCATTCTCTAATGAGATGGCTTCGTACTAATTTGGTCCTTTGGTGTGACCTTTAGTTCTTTGGGGTTAAAACATGTTGATAATATTGTCGTACAATATATCTTCATAGTACTATCCCACTGTGAACTACACCTAGTTTGATAACAAACTACTTGACACAAATGCCCTCTTTTGCTGCTATAATTGCAGTCATATACTTAGCCTTTTGTTGTAGTATCTGTCACAATGTCTTAACTTTGGAACTCATCCAAATCCATTATGGAACTTACTTTCCATTATATTGTGCCACCCTTAGTTTTGATTGAGATAAACTTAATTTGTACTTTGTGACAAAACTAGTATCAATGTAGTACTTTTACAATGAACTAACCATCTATTTGTCACTTCTACAAATAATATACTCTTAGTTCTTCCAAAAGATCATAAGAATATCCTTACTATTGTCCAATGATCATCTTATGAATCATTCTGGTATATGCTCATAACATTTAGAGCATAGGACATATCTGGATTTGTACATATCACAGTATGATTGATATAAATATTCTTTGTGATTTCATACATCAAGTATCAATCTATACTTGAATCTATGTTTCACTTACCAAGTGTCAATACACTTGAATATATCATCAATATTGAACTCATTCAATCCTTTCTGTGTGACAAGAACCTTTCTTATAGTTTCTATATTGAACTCATTCAATACATCATCTATGTACTTTTGGCACAACCATATTAGCGTCTATTGATGCCAAATATTTGGGTTTTGCCTAAGCCTTTCATCGAGATGAAATTCTTATCTTGTGTTAATAAAAGATACATCATTTACAATCAACAATATGTCTTCCACATAATGTATTAGAAACATGTCTTAGCGCTCCCACTTAATTTCTTGCAAATGCAAGCATCTTCATCATCTCCGACGAATTTAAACTCCTTTAACAGTTTCATCATAGTGAAGATTCCAACTCTGCAATGCTTACTTCAACCATTGAAGTTTGCATATGCATTTAGCATCCTTTGAATTAACAAAACCCTTTGGACTGTGGCATGCACACGTCCTAGGTAACCCTTCTATTAGAAGAACTTGTTTTGTTTATCGAACACATAACATAATTATATGTCGTGGTTGCTACATTAATCCGTCTAGACTAAATATCGCTATGAAAGATCAAATCTTGTCATAGTCAACCCTTTGAACATTGTTGTGAACTCTTTCCCAACATGTCGACCATTTCATAGATGTGCAACATCCATGTCTATTTATTTATAGATCCAAACACAACTGTAAGGTCTTACACCTTTCTTGAGGGTCCTTCAAGTTCAAAACTTGATTTTTTGTGTATGGAACTATCACGGATTTTATGGCTTCAAGCCATTAGACGGAGTCAGGGCCCATCATCGCTTCTTTGCATGTAGTCGGATCATTATTGTCAAATAATGATTTAACTCTCAAATCTTGGTATTTGATTGTTTACCCGACCTACTTGTTTCAATAGAAACTTTGACCTTCGTAACCACAACCTTTGAGGCACGTGAGCCATGAGCATTGTTGCTGCCTCCGGAACACTTTTCGGCGTTGCGCAACTCTGCACATATAGCTAAGGTTCTTTTAACCTTATCAAAGTTCTTTGGTCCTCCCACTTAACTTTTCACGAAAAAATCCTTCTCTAAGAAACTTGACATTCTAAGCGACAAACATTTTTGTCTCCGATGTTATGGAGGAACAGTTATTCGAAATAACATACAAAGACAGGTTCATCCGACTTTGGTTGCAAACATCTTTCTTATGCATAGCATACCAATGTTTAAGAAAGGACAACTTGGGTTTTATCCCAAACCATAACTTTATATGGTGTCATTTCAACGGATTATGATGGAGCTCTTTTTAGTGGAAAAACGGTAGTCTCTAAAGCTTTTAATCTTTAAAATATAATGGCAGTTTTATGAATTATACCTTTGATCTTACCATGTCAAACAAGGTTTAATTACACATCTCGAACGCTCCATACTCTTATGGTGTTTCGGGATATGCAAATCCACGGAACGATTCCTTAAATCTTAGGTATTATGCTAAACTTGTAACCCAAATATCTTCCTTTATGATCCTATCATAAACTATTTATATTCTTGTTACAATGATTTTTCACTTCATATTGAAAGTCTTTGAACTTTTCAAATGTTTCATACTTCATCCTTATTAAGTAAATATTCATATATTCACTCAAATTTTCGGAGAAAGCATATGAAGTTGAAATCCATCGCTTTTGACTACACATGATGGACTTTGTACAAAAATATGTACAATTTCCAATAAGCTAGTCTTTCGTTCCCTTTTTGGCCTATGAACGAAGTTTTAATTATCTCTAGGAAAGTTTCACAAGCGTCATGTGATCAAAAATCAAAAGACTCCAAAATTCCATCCACATGGAGTTTCTTCATGTTATCTTTCCAATATAATTTAAACGGCGATGTCACTTCCTAAGTGATCTTTCAATCAATTTGTCTTTCGACATCTTTAGCACTAGTTTTATGGATGTGATTTCTCCAACGAGATTTGTGAATCATCCATATTTTAGGGATTACGGCAATTATTTGAACAACCCTTTTGTTCTCATAATACCTGATAAAACAAATCTTGAAGGCAAGCTTTGATGTTTAACGAGCAACACAATAACGCTTTAATTGTTCTCGTTGAACATCATCACATATTCTTTTGCTAGTTACTTAGGCCATTGTAGTTCATGAATTGTGTTGTTTCGTATGACGATCACACCAACAAATTCAGTATCAAATACTTAAGAACCACATTGTTTAATAAGCAAAGAATATAGCCATAACATGTATATCATCTATATACTTAAACTGAACAATTCTAGTCTTTTCTTTTCTGCCATATATTTATGAGATTCTCTTTTAGTATTTCCTTTTCTATTTGAAAGAATCTATCAACATCAATAGTGGAGTCATACATATGACACATAGTCCAAAGCGTGTATAGTTAAATACCAATGTATTTGGACTTGCACTTTGAAGTAGATCACCATTATCAAATGTTTGGTGTTCTTTCAAATTCCTTTCTTTAGTAATCTCTTGGTGTAGTAAACATTTTACCTACATCAAATATTCACCCTCATCATGGATTTATCCATGATCAAGCTACTTTTAGCTTGTAACGGTGAAACGCGAGTATAATGTTGCTCTCCAAAACCTTTTGGAGGATTAGGACAACTAGTGTCTCCAACCTTTTGCAAATTCTCATCAAATATGAGAACATAACTTTAGCCATATTATACTCTATCATGTTGCAACCAAAACTTCGTTTCAGATATCACAATATCTTCCACACATCATGGTTTCTGAAACAACTCTTTCAGATCCTAGATAACCTTGATATTAAGATAATCCTTTGAATATCAAGAATCATGGAGACAAACATGATACTCATACACTAACACTTGGAATTGTCACTCTTGATTTAATACCAGTTATTAAACTTCATGGAGTAACCGGAATTTACTAAAAGTTTGCAATAGGACTTTTAAACTTTAGATTAACACTTCAAAACAGTACGATACCAGTTCGTAAAGTAACTAACCAGAATTCTATAGTTCTATCATCTCAATTATAACTAAGCGCAAGGTGGTAAACGGATGCCAATGACTACAACAATTATGCAAATTCACTTTGAGTTAATTTATGATAAATAGTGTTCAACTTTTAATCATATTGCTGTTAAACTCCCACTCAAAACAATATCCCTCACATTGTTTTAGTGATCACACGAACCAAATCCACCCTATCAAAACCGATCATCACGAGAGTTGATATAGCTTCAATGGCGAACAATCAACATGTTCATCATATCTACTATATGACTCATGCTTTACCTTTCGGTGATCCGTGTTCCTGAGACCATGTCTGTACATGCTAGGCTCGTCAAGATCAAACCTTAGCTTCCGCATGAGCAAATCTGGCTTGCCCACGTTGTATACACTTGTAGAATCTAACACACCCGATCATCACGTGGTGCTTCGAAACAACAAGCTTTAGCAACGGTGCTAACTAAGGGTGAACACTTTATGACTTGAAATTCATGTGCATGAGGGATCATCTTATAATGCTACCATCGTCTACTAAGCAATACAAGATGCATAAAGGATTAACATCACATGCAATTCATAATATGTTATATGATATGGCCTTTCTTCTTTGTGCTTCCGATCTCCATCTTCTAGCACGAACATGATCTCCATCATCACCGACATTGCATCAAGGTCAATGATGCTTCTCCATGGTTGTCGTCCACCGGCTTCAACTATTACAACTACTTTGAATAGACACGCGGGTCTTAACAGAAATTAAAGACAACCATATGGCTCCTGCCGGTTGCCGACTTACAATAAGGAACATTGCATACATCATATATAATCACAATCATGGCCATATCACATCACTGCACACCCCTGCAAAACAAAGTTAGACGCCTCTACTTTATTTGCATATTTTACGTGGTTTGGGGCTTTCAATAAGTGTCGTTATAACTTACGAACAAGAACCACAACATTGATACTAGTATGTTAATCACCCGTTGTAAATTGGATCTTAACTATGCTAGGAGAAACAGGCACCCGCAAAGCCACTTATGCAATACAAGTTGCATGTCAAGCGTCGAGCAAGTCTCATGAACGATGTCATGTAAGGTTATCCCGGGCCGCTTCATCCCAACATACCGCAAGATGCAAAGTACACAAGAAGCAATAGACAATAAAAGCATCAACGCCCACAATGACCATTGTGTTCTACTCGTGCAACATATCTACATATAAACCTGGCTCTGATACCACTGTAGGGGTTCGTAGCATGGAAAACAAAAAAATTCTACCGCATGAACACACAATTCAAGATCTAATCTATGATCAAGCCAAGATCTATCTACTAGATTGTAGCAACGAGTCAATAGAGTACTAACCCTCGAAGATCCAAAGCGGTTAACAAGAGCAGATTCTCGTGGGTGATGTAGTCGTACACTTGCCGATCTCAAGATCGCGTAGACGATCCTTCCGGCGCTGCGCTCTGGCAGCGCTCCCGCAGTCAGTCACACGTTCGGTACTCGACGAAGACCTTCCTCTCCCTTGTTCCAGCAGGCAGCAGAGGTTGTAGCACTCTCCTCGCGATTCCGGCAGCACGGCGGCGTGGTACCGGAAGTAGAGGGGAGATCTCGCAGGGCTTCGCCTTAAGCCGGAGCGAGTATGGTGGACTATGAGAGAGCCTTGGTGATCTAGGGTTTAGACACACCAATTAGAAGGGGCTAAACCAGCGGCTAGGGCAATTAGAAGCTCTAACTCGGCGGCTTGGGAGAAATCCCTAGGCTGTGGCTAGGGTTTAGGTTTAGAGGGAGGCAACTTGTGTGCTAGGAGGGGCAGCCCTGCCCCTCCCTTTATAGGTGGGAGGTGCGGCCAAGGGGAGGGGAGTCCCTCCCCAACTCGGCTTGGAGGTGGGCCGCCGGTTGGAGGAGGGAACTCCTCCCCAACTCGGTTTCCACCTCTCCTCCTCTTTCCAAAAACTGCCGTTTGACTTTTCAAACTAGTCGTTTGACTTTTCAAACTAGGATTTGAATAAACCCTTTATTTTGGACAGCGATGACACCTAGTACATGATGCAATCATTCCAACTTGTAATGACACATTCATGTACCCTTCCCCTCCGGAGTGCCGGACATTTCGGAACCTTCTAGAACATTCCCGATGAAAACACCGGAATCATTCCCCAACTCCGAAACAGGACTTTCCTTATATGAATCTTATTCTCCGGACCATTCCGGATCTCCTCGTGATATCCCGGATCCCATCCGAGACTACGAACAACATTCGGTCTCTTACTCATCATTCCATAACTACTCAAACAACGTCGAATCCTTAAGTGTGTCTCCCTACGGTTCGTGAATTATGCGGACATGATCGAGACACTTCTCCGATCAATAACCAATAGAGGAATATGGAAATTCATATGGCTCCCACATATTTCTACGATTACTTTGCGATCGAATGAACCACTTACATACGATACCAATTTCCCTTTGTCTCACGATAGTTTACTTATCCGAGGTTTTGATCGTCGGTATCTCTGCATACCTAGTTCAACTTCGTTACTGATAAGTACTCTTTTCTCGTTCCCGTGGTATGTGATCCCTTGTGAGCCAGTCACATGCTTGCAAGCTAATTGGATGACATTCCACCGAGAGGGCCCAGAGTATATCTATCCGTCATATGGATGGACAAATCCCACTCTTGATCCATGTGCCTCAACACATACTTTCCGGACACTCAATGCCACCTTTATAGCCACCCAGTTACGGTGTGGTGTTTGATGTCATCAAAGCATACTTCCGGTGATGGTGATTAGCATGATCTCATGGTCGAAGGAATTAGGTTACTATGTATCAGAAAGCTTATAGCAAATGAACTATATTAAATGACTTGATCTTTATGCTACGCTTAACTATAGGAGTATGTCCATCACATCATTCTCCTAATGATATGACCCTGTTGTTAATAACATCTCTATGTTCATGATCAGGAAACCATGATCATATATTAACCAACAAGCTAGTTTAACAAGAGGCTTTACTAGGGACTCTTTTATGTTTACAAATCACACAAGTATTAATGTTTCCGGTTAATACAATTATAGCATGGTATGTAAACATTTATCATAAGTATGAAGATATGATAATAACCACTTTATTATTGCCTCTTGGGCATATCTCCAACACAATGTCCCAACAGGGGGATCCGAAACCTTTCCGTCCACCTTTGGTGAAAAAGACAAATTCCTGCCGAATCGATAGGAAGTGGGTCAGATATGAACTATAGGTATATGATCCGATGCTCATGTTTTTTTACAAAAATCATTTTTAGGTTCACAATATTCTATTTTATCAAAGATCCAATGCAAGTTTTCCTTTTCATCGCACCAAAAAGGCATTTTTCATTATCCGAGCGCAAAAAGAGGATTTTCTAAAGCAACCACCAAATAGCTAATTCAAAAACGGAGGGTTTGTGATTAGTTGATATGGATATCATATTTGGATTCCTCTCATTTTTCTGATCAATTTAGATATATTATTTGTTGAATTTCGATTTACAGATTTAAAGATATTAATTATTCTATATTAAATAGAAAAATACAAAAAAATAAAATTATTATATTTTTATTTGAATTCAATAATATTTTTACTTATTCATTAATATTTACTTAAATAATTGTTTGTAATTTCAAAAAATACAAACATGTGACATGATGATATAACAGTTAATAGGATTGATATCATAGTATTGACACCAATGTATGAATTACTTTGCGGTAACGGATTCTGAAGGAACGAGGAAGTTAAACGTGCCGAAGCTGGAGTAGTATTAGGATGGTGACCTGCTGGGAAGTTTGACTAAGACTGGAATTTAATAAAATATTAAATATAATTAGTGTTAAAAATGTTCAAAGTAGGAGATTAATAAGTGAAACAATTCAAAGAATAAAAAAATTGAGAAAAAAATAAAAAAAATTCAAAAAAATTGTTTTTGCAACCGGTCGACAGGCTATGCCGACGGCCGCTACGCCGACGGCTCCGTCGGCGTAGCATACGCCGACGGCATTTCGATACGCCGATGGCTTGAGTGTGCTCCGCCGAGGGAGATCTTTGCGGAGGAGGCTACGCCGAGGGCGGCCCTCGGCGTACCATACGCCGACGGCATTTTGCCCTCGGCGTAGCGCGCGCGTCCCGTAGTGAATAGACCACAGAAGAATATAATTGACCGAACATTTGATATATTTCGGCCAATCTGAAGCAATCAATAAGCTGAAAGTGCATCTACTGCAAGTTACATAATCCAACAACCAGACGAGAGTAACTAACTAGACGAACATGAAAAATAAAACATGGACTCTGAGATGGGCGGAGCACAATCTATCGAATGTCTAAACTCGATGCATACATGCCCTGCATGTTTACTCGAGGTTGATCCTGGTGCTGTGAGCCATGAGCACCTGCTCGAAGTCGGGGTCCAGCAGCACCTTGACGACGGCGACCGCCTCGTCCAAGCTGCGGATGTTGGCGCTCCTCTCCAGCATCTTGGTGAAGGGCCCGTCCTCCCACTTGCTCCCCGTCCGGTTGGCGCGGAGGATCTCGTAGGACATGGTGTCCCAGTGCTCGATGTAGGGCAGATGCTCGGGCTTGACGCGGGCTCCGGTCTCCCACCCGCTCTTTACGGTCTCGTGGATGGGCTCCAGTCGCTGGGCCTCGGATAACATGACCTTCATCAATGCCAGCGCCCGCTTGAGCGGCCGGTGGTCCGTGGTGGTGGCCGGGTCGTAGGCGGCGAGCACCCGGGCCGCCTGCTCCATGGCGTCCCGCCCCAGCGGCACGTCGGGGAGGTTGGCGAGGCCGCCGATGAGCTCCTCGTAGCTGTTGCCGAAGGGGAGGGGCGTGGAGGTGGCGAAGAGGTGCTCGTGGCCTGGGAAGGCCTGCCAGTCGCCCCGCCCGTTGGTGAAGCCCGGCAGGGAGAGGTCGTGGGTCTGCATGCCCACGGAGGTCTTGTCGCCGACGGGGGCGTGCCCTTTCAAGTTCACGATGATAAGTCTAGGTCCGTCGTCTTCGGCGGCAGCAACTGCTCCGGCGAGAGCGAGCATGAGGAACAGGAGGAATGCGGGTGCGGCCATGGCGATCGAGATGTGTATATGTCTATCCCTTGGAAGTACTGAATATATGGTGGGTGGCAACGGACGAGCACGCAGTTCGCATTGCACAACGGCGCTTTGCTAGCTTAGCTAGTACTGCGATGAAAGCAGCGAAAGGAGCGTGACTAATCTGACCAGGGCGGGTTTTTTGACGGACTTATAGCTCCTATGCGACGTCTTTACATGGAATTGGAAGGAACACGACATCGTTGAAAAGAATAGCTCGCATGCGACACTTCTGAAGCGGCAAATAGCTCCCGTGCAACACTTCCACTTAACCCCACGAGACCGTCAACGAGTTCGAATCAGCTGAGCACAGTAGGACCCACAGCCTCTCCACGTCACGGCGGAACTCACCTGATGTCCATCTCATATCGTGGGACCCACCCTGTGGTTGAAGAGAGCCGTTGGCCCCGATCCGTCCCCGCACCCGAGCACTCCCGCCACCGTTCCAGCATCTCATCCCCTTCTGTTTTCTTCTCCGGCGAGCAAGTGCGGCAACACCGGCGAGGGATGTCGAGCTCTGCTTCCTCCCACCGCTCATGGCCTCGGTATGGTGCGGTGCCGATGAGGAGGTGCCCCGATTGCCCCCGTACCGCGCCCCTGAAGCGGCTTGTCACATCCACCGACAAGAACGGCAACATTGGTCGGGAATTTGTGAAGTGTGAGAGCAAGCCCGAGCCGGGAAAGGTGAGATCTGAGTGTTCCGAGCGCCAATTTCTCGCTTTTCTTTCGAAATTTCATGCATTTCATCGAATTTGGGATTTAGGGTTCATCTCTGCGATTTCAGGAACTGCCAAAATGTGGGCATTTTGAGTGGCTTGATGAGTACATCGAGCGAATTGGGGTGGAGGTAGCATCCCGGGAGCTCGAAAACCCGTCCGTGGTGGAGCAATTGGGATGTGGCAACCCCATTTCCGCTGTTACTACGGTGGATGCGGAAGTGAAGGCCGAGCTAAAGAAGATGAACAAGCAGCTAAGGCAAATCATCGAATTGAAGAAGCAGGACAATCTGATGGCCGGTTTTTTTTATTTTTGTGTAATTTCTCTCGGATTAGTTTATCTCCTCATCGTTAGTCATTAGACAGCGCAGTCAATGTTCGAGTGATGCTTTGTAATGGATGTAATGGTCTATGTCTTTGGCTTGAATAAAATGCAACACAAATTCGGGCTAATTTTGAGCTGCTCTGTTTTCGAAATCAGTGTTTCTTCAGTTTCGTCAGTTTCGTCAGTGTTCCTTTTATCAGTGTGCAGGGGGCGCCCGTGTGCAGGGGAGGGGGAGGGGTTGAAAAGTAAAAAAACAATTGACGAGGATTGAAAAAGGCCAGGCCCAAATATAACTTAGCCATGCTAAAATGGACGTATCGAGGCCCAATAGTAACTATATGTTGATTGGGCAAAAAAAAATGGTACTCACGTTACAATCTAAATAGGAACGTGTGGATCTGCAGATACTCGTGCTCAGGTTGCAATCTTTTTTTTTTGCAAAAATAAATATATAAATGAAGTCCAAGGACATCCATTTAACTAACATAACTTGGGCGCTCCTTTAACTTATGTAAATATGTAAATGTCTTATTTGAAAATGAACCATGTGTTGTATGAACTTGTTTTTGTGTCTTTTGTTTTATACACTTGTAAATATATAAATATTGCACGAGTATTATATGAACTTGTTTTTGTGTCTTTTGTTTTATACACTTGTAAATATATAAATATTGCACGAGTATTATATGAACTTGTTTTTGTGTCTTTTGTTTTATACACTTGTTGTTTTGGGTGTTTTGACAAATGACAATACAATAAAACACAGATTACAATGAAACAAGGGATGGAATAGGCGCAATAATATTACAATAAAACACAGATAACATTACTTATATTAGATAGGGGGGATCGATAACATTACAATAAAAATAAAAAGGTACAATAATATAGAAGGGGCGGAATAGGCGCCCCGCCTAAACCCTGGGCTAGCCCCTAAACCCTAACCCCCTACTCCATCGGCGGTGGAGGCGGTGCCGGTGCAGCCGCATTCCGGGCCGCATTCCACGCCGCCAGCCTCTCCCGCTGGTCCCGCTTCCGTTGCTCCTCCCAGAAGGCCCGGCCATTGGCCTCCCGTTGCTCCTCCTCCTGCCGTCTGCGCCTTTTCTTCAAGGCGCGCTGGGCCTCCTTCTCCTCCCACCTGGCGATGCGAGCCTCCTGCCTTGCCTCCTCCTTCGCCGCCTTAGCCCAGTAGGCTTCGGAGGGGAGGTCGCCGCCGCCGGGGAGGTTGGGGACGGGGTTGTGGACGATGGGGCCCTGGTCTCCCCAGGGGCAGGGCGGGGACTTCTCCTTCTTGCCACGCTTGGGGCGGCGCGTGGGCTGCTCCCACCACTGCTTGTGGTCCGGGTGGTTGTCCTCGTCGCTGAGTTCGGTGTCGGAAGGGAGGCGGAAGGGGGAGGTCGCCATGGTCGGAGTGTTTGGGGGGCGGCTGGGAGGAGGCAAAGGGACGGGCTCGAGGTTGAAGAGATGAGGGGCAAGATGAGATGAGGAGGCAAAGGCGTTTTGCCTATTTATTGAGGGCGGAGCGTGAAGGGCGGCGTGGGAATCCAGCGTCGCGTTGGCGCAGACGCCGAGACGAGACGCGTGCGTTGCGTTGCCCCTGCATGCATGATCAATGCGAAAGAGACGGGAAGCGGGGCAGCGGGCGTGATCAATGCGAAAGAGAGAAAAAAATAGCTAGGATGCGACGCCCCCGCCCCTGCATGCATTAATGCGAAAGAGAGAAAAAAACGTCCAAGGTAGTTGTTCATTGGCAGTGAAAAATAAAAGGGAAAATATAATTTGGCCTTGATTTACTTCGGTAATAAATGCAGGAATCTAGTACCAAGGTACTCGTTCGTTTTTACACACGCAAGAAAAATCGGTGGGAGTAATATTGAATTTTTGTATGGCGCATGAACCAGATGGAAGTAAATTTGACTGAAGAAAGTTGTTCGATGTACACTTATTTAATGGGGCAGCGCTGTTGCACGCAAAATAGCTAGACTGCGACGCTAGGGGCAGCTGCTGCATGCATGGTGTAGCCCGCCCAGACGCCGAGACGAGACGCGTGCGCTGCGTTGCGTGTGGGAAGCGGGCGTGATCAATGCGAAAGAGAGAAAAAAATAGCTAGGATGCGACGTACTGTAACCCCTGCACCGCCGCCCCCGACCCTGCATGCTGCATGCATGGTGCAGCCCGCCCCGCCCAGCGCCCTCGCATGCCACGCTCGGTCCAACGGTCTCGAGTGTGCCAACGCTGTACGTTATATTTATTACATATTTTAGATTTTGATATTTTTTCTGCTGGTCATAGTGACATGCATACTCCCTCTGTCCACAAATAAGTGTACGTTTGGCTTCAAAATTTGTCCAAAAAAAATGTACTTCTACCTTTCCAATGCACTTGGGCATCCACTATGTAGTCCATAAGGCTATCCACAAGCCAAAAAGTAGTCCATAAGACTAGTCATAGTGGGAGTAACTTAGGTAGTAACATGCATGTACATGCAATGCCAATTAGGCAAATTGGTGACATGGCATGACAATTAATGAAGAAAGAGAGAGAGGTAGTAACTTAGCTAGTTACCATAACATCACACATACCAAGATCATATGAGTCTACAACCTAATTAATTAGCTCTTGCATGACACCATACATATGTTATCACCCACTATGAAGGTAGTAACATCAACTAGTAACATGTGCAAGTTACTAGTCTTAGTTACTTAGCACTATGACCAGCCTAAGACTATCCACAAGCCAAAATAACATAGATGTGGTATTATGCAAAGTCTCATTTATTACAATGAATTTGAGGGGAGTAAGTTTGATTGAAGAAAGTTGTTACACGTAAACTTATTTAATGCGACGGAGGGAGTAATACGCTGCAGCGCTGTTGGACGTAAAATAGCTAGACTGCGACGCTAGGGGCAGCTGCATGCCCGCATGGTGCAGCCCGCCCCGCCCAGCGCCCTCGCATGCCACGCTCGCATGCCACGCTGTTGCACGTAAAAACGATGAAGCCAATCAGATTCCAGAATCATCCATCCCACGGATCGCCAAGAGCTAGCCACGAAATCCTTCTAAGAGACGCCAACCAATCAGGTTGCAGAACAAGCCCTTCCACGGATCGCCCAGAGCCACCCGCGGAATCCTTCTAGAAGACGCGATCGGACGGCCACAGTGTCGCGCTAGGGTTAGATCTACGGTCCTCATTCGGCCTTAGGGTTAGCGGGGTTTAGGATGCAGTCAACGGGGTTTCACAAGTTTGACCAAACATTCAAATGTGCATAACTAATTCAAAAAAAATCAAAAAAATACAAAACCTTCGCATGGTGTCATGTTATGTCACATAGTTGTGAGGAAAAATATCAAACTTGGTCTATTGATCATATTTCAAAAAACCCTTCACAAAATGATCTATCTCCTCCGAGGTTTTCTGGCTTTCGGGTCAAATGACCAATGATATGGCTAGAATCAAGGCATAGTTTGTGATAATGTGCCCATATTTGGCATGCATGTCTATAATGGGATGACTAACAATGTTGTAGCACAAAGTTTTCCTTTTCGACGCACAGAAAAATCATTTTCTATTTTCTGAGTGCCGAAAGAGGGGGGGATTTGTGAAGCAACCACCAAATTGAAGTTTCAAAATGGTAAAATCCTATTTTTCAAAAATACTAGACCACCTAGAATGTACAATTTTCCAACCTGAGTATCTCAAACCTTTTATTCCATCCCTGGTGAAAAAGACAAATCCTGCCGAATCGGCTGGAAGTGGGTAAGATATGAACTACAGGTACATGATTCCATGCTGATGATTTTTTGTAAAAATAATTTTTAGGTTCACAACATGCTATTTCATCAGAGATCCAATGCTAGTTTTGCGAGCCTCAGCCCCTAGCTAAGAATATTTATGAAAACCCTTCAAGTTTGACCAGACATTCAAATGTGCATAACTAATTCAAAAAAAATCAAAAAAAATACAAAACCTTCGCATGGTGTCATGTTATGTGACATAGTTCTGAGGAAAAATATCTAACTTGGTTTTAGAAATGGTCGAAAAAAAACTTGCTTAGAAATGGGGTGGTTTACCCTAGCTTTGGAGCCCATTTCTACCCCATTTTGGGTGAGGGTGAGTTGTACTTCACAAAAGGGATCAGGGTGAGGATGAGTTGTATTGTACATATGAGAAAAAACGTTGGAAGCTCATACAAACATAGAAAAGTGACATAGCTACATATGTTGAAATTCAAATTTACCATCATATTTGAATTTTGTCCAAATTATCAACAAGTGACAAATTATTATAATAACAAATGTTTACAACAACAAGTGCCAAATTATTACAACAACAAGTGTCAAATGTTTACAACAATAACAAATGTTTACAATAACAAATGTCTATTTCTTTTGGCTCTTCTTGCCCCTCGTTTTCTTCTCCTTCACAAGTTTCACACCACACAATAGGTTTATGCTCTTCTTTTTCTTACCATTACCATCTGGCCTCCCCACAGCACGTCCAAGAGTCTCCTTCACCTCCTGCACCTCCTCAACAACCTCATGATCATGATCCAGAGCCTCATCATCATGGTCACTTTGCACCAGAGCCTCAACAACATGGTCACTTTGCACCAGAGCCTCAACAACTTGGTCAGTTTGCACCAGAGCCTCAACAACAGGCTCATTTTGCACCAGAGCCTCAACAACAGGCTCATTTTGCCCCTCATTTTGCACCAGAGCTTCCAAATCAGAAATGGTGTGCCCTAAAGCCTCAACAGTTTGCACATCATCCTCCAAAACAAGTTCAGATTGCACCTCAGCAGCACCAAACATGATCTGGTTAGTTCTCTTCTTTCTTTGGCCATTGATTCTTGCCCTTTTCACTGGCCAGCATTCGTCAACAACAAGAGGTGGGCCTTTTTCTCCACGCTTCCTCCTGAAAACAAGCAATTTAGCTGGGGGAGAAAAATCATCAACAAGAAATGGGATAGATTTTGGATGAACATACTTTGGCTTTTCAGCAGTGTATCTGCACTTGGTAGAGCCAGCTCGGTGTCCAAGTTCTTCACAGAGTTTGCATCTATTCTTGTTACCTTTTTGGGCCCTTTTTGGCTTGGCATCTTTCTTTTCATCTTTCTTTCCCTTCTTGCTGCTCCCACCTTTCTCAAACCAAGCCTTGAATCTACTCTGCTTGGGCCTGCCAGCCTTTCTTTTCATCAAAGGAGGACACAAGGAGAACTGAATGTCCACTTCAGGCCACTGAGACTGATCTGTAAGTGCTGGAATTGGTGTTCCATATGCAGCCTTGAATTTTGCTACAGAATAATACTCATGCAAATATGGGTGCATATTTAGCTTGTGTTTGGAGGCCAAGAAAAGTATGGCATGCTAACAAGGCTTCCCAGTGTGTTGCCACTCAAGGCATGTGCATTCATGCAATTGAGTGTCAACAACATGCCTCCTGCCAGTCTTTGTATCTCTGACTTCAGCACCCCACAATGAGGATTTCTCAACACGCAAATGTGCAAGATTTCTGCTCCTGTTGACCACCTGCTGCACAACATCAGGAAGCTTATCTCCTTGAAGAACATCACCAAGCCTTCTTCTCAATTCCCACAACCTCATGATCATGATCCTGATCTGGTCAACCATGTCATGGACAGGCAAGTCTTTTAACTCCTTCACTTTGTTGTTGAAACTTTCTGCCAAATTATTGTTGATATGATCACATTTGATGGCAGTGTTAAAACCAGACCTGTACCATAAAAGAGAATGGTAGGTTTCCAACCATGTACAAAACTTGACCCTATCCTCCTCAGAGCATGCCGCCTTAATCTTCTCAAGGTGATATGAATGTGTCTGCCTGGTGTAAGATCTTGCTGCTGGCCACATGCGTCCAAAATCATCTCCTCTGAATTTTTTGATCAAATTCATCCACATATGGCCGAAGCACTCCCTCTGCTCAGCATGAGGGAAAACAATCTTCACTGCATTTTCTAAACCTTTACATGCATCTGTGTGCACTGCCAATGGAGAGACTGGCCCTATGCATCTTTTCAACTGCATCATGAACCATGTCCATGATGCCTCTGTCTCAGATTGAAACATGCCAATAGCTACAGGGAACATCCAATTGTGTCCATCTAAAGCATTGCATGCTGCTAGTTGACCATTCCACTTTCCAGTCAAGAAAGATGAGTCTATACTCAAATATGGACGGCAACCTGCTTTGAAGCCATCGATGCAAGGCTTTAAAGCCATGAAGAATTTAGAGAAGAAGACTTTCCCATCAGCTGTTACCTCAGTATCTATCTCCACAACACTGCCAGGTGACCTCTTCTCTACTTCTGCTTTGAAGTTATAAAGCATTCGAAAGGTATTTGCCCAATCACCATATAGCTCTTTCATTGCCCTTTGCTTTGCCTTCCACACTGTAGTATAATTCAGCTTAATGGGGTACTGCTTTTCCAAGTCTATTTTCAGTCTCTTTGCAGTGCTGTTTGGTGTTGTGGCTAAAATGGGCTTGATCTTTTCTGCAACCCATAATTGTGATGTCATCTTTGTAACTGTTTGAGAACTTGTAATGCAAGTATGAGGTTTTGGAATTTGATTCACTCTTATTGTCCTTCCATCAGGTTGGCGTCTAGCAGATATATACCACTTGCAAGGCTTGGCACCACCATCATAACCTATGCATTTTGCATAGAACTTCTTTTTATCAGTCCACATAGTCTTGGTAGCAAACTCACGTTTGACTGCATATGTCCTGAAACACATCCTGAATTCATCCATGCTTGGAAACAATCTCCCAACTTCAATAACTGGGTCCTCTTTGTCATAAACTGTTACTAGCTCATCATCATGTGCATCATCTACATGAACTGCAGCATTTTCCAACAACTCTAGATCTATATCTGCCTCTTCATCTCTTAAATGGTTGTCACCATCATTTGCAGCTTCATCCCTCTTCTTCTCCTTGTCTCTGTCATCTATAGGAATGCCAAAAAGCTTTGCCATTTCAATGTCATCTATTGGTGCAATGACCAAATCAGTGCGGTCATGTATCTCAACTGAATTCCAATCAACAGTTACAATCCTTTGTGCATTACCATCTACAGCCTCCCCTTGTGCATTAGCATCATCATCCTCCACTGTTAACACTTCCAACTCAGTAAGTATAGGCATTACTTGCCTTTGTGCAGCCCAATCATCCTCGACCATCTGAGCAGCCAGCTTCGAGGCCACATATCCAACCCTCGAATCAGGTTTCAGATCAATGAGCTCTGCTAAAAACAGAACAGTTTTGCTTGTCCAACCGTTTCTCTCATCGATTTCATCAACTATATGTTCCCCTGTCTCAACCCTAACATAGTCACATTTGCAATCATCAAATCGTAACAAAAAAACTTCTTGCTCTGGCCCCCAAACCACACTATCCCCAATTTTTTCCACCATTTTCCTTACTGCCTCCTCTCCCATGTTTATTAGCTCTTGGGGATCAACATGTTCTAATTCCACCTCCCATTTAACAACCGTGTCTCTCTCAATGATCTGCGTGCTTCCATCAACTAAAACAGCCCTAGAGGGAAAGAAATTGATGCGAAATTCGAAGGTTTGGCGCGCAACATCGTCTCCCCTGTTTTTGGCGGACACTGTGAGCTAGCGGAAGCGAACAGAGAGCTCAACCTTAGAGAAATTAAGTGCAGAGATACGGGATATACCGATTAGAAGTCCCCTCTCCATGCTCCATATCGTTCCCCCTCGCCCCGTTCAGCACACCCTCGCCTCCACAATCTAGCATCAATGGGCACGCTCAGATCTCGAATTGAGAAGAATGAGAGAGGAATTAGCTTTCAAATGGCACTCACCACCTTCGTCGTCGAACGAAAGCGCCGCCGCCTAAATTAATTACCGTGCCGCCGCTGCCGCCGCCGAGAACGATGGGTGAGGTCCGCCGCCGCCGTCGGGGAAGCTACAGTCAGTGTTACGCGCGCTCTCGGTCGGAAGCGGTTGGTTTGACTGGCTTTCCCAACCAACCGGTTTGGCTTAACCCTAATATTGGAACAAAGTTAAATGTGTCCTTACGACCGTTTTAAGGCCCGTGTGGCCCTGGGATATTAGCTGCCTCACAACCGTCGCATGCGAGCTATTCTTTTCAACGATGTCGCTTTCCTTCCAATTCCATGTAAAGACGTCGCATAGGAGCTATAAGCCCGTTTTTTGACCGGCACCAGCTTTTGCGTGGGTAGTGAATGACGGTTTCAATCCTAACCTCCAGCTTTTGCTTCAGACTTTCAGAGTACTACCTGTACTACTACTAGGTGATGGAAGAAGTTGACTGGTTTCCCTCTCTTTGTTTCAAAAATCCTGCGCGCCCTACAATAGCGATGCATTTGAATTTACTCTGACAAAAATGCAAAATAATACTCCCTCCAATTTAGAATAACGTCGCAGTTTTGAACTCAGTTTTAAACTCAGCCTCGTGGAACACAAGTGAGCTCACCCAGGTTTGCCAAGAGTGACGACGTATCAGCTCATGTTTTGAAACCAGAGGACTCCTCTCACATGCCACCTCTTATAATGCATACCTTTAAAGGTTGGTGGCTTCGTAGCCGTGGAAATTACCTATAATAAAGTTTTTGGATTGTTAGAAATATAAATTTTTTATCATATAATTTAATCCATAAAAACAGTATATAAAACATCACTAATAATATTAGAATAAAACTAGTCATGCGTTCTAACAGCTATAGTGTAAAGCAATTCTAGACAGATTGCTATACATCGTATATGAGGCATAATTTGCAAATAAAAAATCTGAACTAAATGAAGGGAATTAGCATACGGTGCAAAAGATGAACAGCTCACGTTGACGTTGACGTTGGCGTTGGGGATCAGCCATGTCGTCAAATAGGTTGTCGGTGTCGGAGAAGAAGTCGTTGTTGGGGAAGATATCGTTGTTGTCTGTGATGAAGCCAATAGTCGCACGTGAGCGCTCTCCAAAACCCTTGTCACGTTACAATGCAATGGAGTGCCCGGGGTTTGTGGATGGGGTTTTTTCGGGAGAAATCTTTGTCGGCTCATCTAACATCGACACGGTGGCCGCCTGCGGGTAGCACCATTCCTTCTTGAAGGACATCGTGGCTACCCTTGACCCACTTCCCCTATGTGCCAGGGAAACCGTAGGACAAGTTGGTCCGGGCATCAGGGTAGTGTTGACATCACATCCTTCAAGGAGGTGTTTCTTGGTTGTAGTACCCCGTATTTTTCTAATATGTATTTTTTGGCACAACGAAGATAGTTGTCCAGGTTGGAATTTTAAACCATGAGTCCTAGGAAAATATTACACCATGTACGATGTATGGGTTCGTCCCATTAAGATGATTAAAAACGTTTATTAGACTTGCACAAGTGCCCGTGCGTTGTATCAGAAGACAAAAATTTACTTTGCGAAGGCATAAAAAGTAAGTTATCATCTATACCACTGTTAATGTGGGATATCCACTCTAGTTAGACGCGTCACCACTATCTTCTCTATCCGCCGCTTCAGCTAGCGCCAATAGAGCCAAGCATTTCCATCGCCACCTCACCCTACTCTGCGAAGGCCTTTGCCTACCTCTAGGTTGGGTCTGGATGGATGTGGACTTTTCTCGGAGTATCGAGAGTGCGATGGTTTAAATGATTTTAGCATTACATTGGATGGAGGTACAATGACCCTGCCTAACTTGAATCGGCCATGGGCTATATATTACTATTTCCATTCTTGATTATTAGACATTTTAGCAAGAATTTTTGGCATACCTTCCCTGGCTAAGCCTAAAGTCCAAGAATCGTGATATGCCCAACGTTTAGTTGCTACAAGCAAAAGAATAAAAAAAATCTCGGAATGCTCATTGCTATGGCTTACTCCAGATATCCTACGGTGGGTCATGTATGTAGCTGACATGGAAGCTTTAGATCCTACGCGTGTGCGGGTTCTCGCGTCGTCGCCTAGCTGGCAGCATTATCTTTTGCCATCTTCGGGTTCTCACGGTGAGGTGGTGCGTAGCCTATAAAAGACCCCTTCATTTTTATGGTTTCTTGAATCACGTTTTCTTCTCTCTCCCCTCCATCCAGCCTACCTTTCTCGAAGGACATCCTAAAAGAGTCATCACTAGCCATCGTCTATCTATCGATGGTGTCTTCTCGGTCTTTGCTTCGACATGCATGGTACGTTTTTTCTTCCTTCATTAGTTTATTTCTTTGCCTTCATTAGTTTATTTTCCTTTCATTTTCACTATTTCACGTGCTTTGTATCTAACTTTTCTCTATTTTCTTTTCCACTATCACGTGCATGTCCGTGTGTCGGGAGGAGGAGAAGGAGACTCCCGACGACGAGCATACACGGTTCCAGTTCGACATGGATGAAGACGCAGCGGATCCTGGTAGCCTCTTAGCGCCTCGCATCGCTGCCTCCACTACGTATAGGAAAGCCCTAAAGCTCAGAGATGTAAAACCACTGCCGGCTGCTGCCTTTTCTTACGCGCCATCCTCCATGTTGTGTTCTTCTGTGATGGTGGAATCGTCTTCGCCTCCATGTTACAAGGAAGGTGACGCCGCCGACGATGAGTACGGACCTGAAGAGCCAGACTTCTTCGGTAGACTCCTCAAGAGTCTTCAGGATTAGGATTAGGTGTAGGCGTTTTGGTTTTTTGTATAATACTGAAAAATGTAAGTTTCGTGAGGTGACGACAAATAATAATACCATCATGTGATCGTGTTTGTCTCTTGCTTCATCATGTTATCGTGGTTGTCTCTTGCTTTGAAATTAATGAATCAAAATGTTGACGAGTCTTTGCTTTTATCTTTTCCTGTAAAATTTTGGTTTTTTCGTCCTCTTTGCGTCTGTGTTCTTCTCTTGAATCTTCTTCCTTTTCGTACTCATGTGATGGCGGAAGCGTACGCCGCCATGTTACACGGAAGAAGACGTCCACAATGAGGAGTACGGTCTCGAAGGCCTAGACTTCTTCGATATCCTTCTCAACAGTCGCTAGGATTATGATGGCCACACGTACGTCATCGTTCCTTCCTTTTTCTTAGTATAGATAGGTGTACGCGTCTATGTTTTCTGTACAACTGAAACATGAAAATTTTGTGGATTGATGATGAATAAAAATACAATCGTGTTATCATATTTGTCTCTTGCTATATGTTATCTGTGTTGTCGAAAACCATAAATCCAGTCGTATGATAAATCAAAATGTCTCATGTGTCTTTCGTTTATTTTTTGCTGTCAAATTTTGCTCTTTGCGTACTTTTTGTGTTGGTCTTCTATTGTAAAATCGTGTTGCGTATGATTTACTTAGGGTGTGTTCGAAAAAATTATATATCTTCGTTCCTAAATCCATGTGTCGAGTACACGACACTTTTTTCTTCTAGACATACGTACGACCACACGTATTTCTTTCGCGTGTCTGTGCGTATAGCTCGTGTGTAATAAGCAAATTGTTTGCACTTGAGGTCAGATATCATGACAGTTCGGTTTGAGACACATCGATCGCTTCGTAGATCGTGTTATGGTTATCGAACGTGTGTGAGAATGCCTCATATATCTTTCTACATTTTTTTTGGACGTTGGTCCGGTATAGTGAACGTTCACGAGACTGTCTCTTATATATTTTTATGTTGTTTTTATGGACGTGTACCCATTAATTGTATATCAATATGATTGACGATTTCAAACGGTTTGGTCATCAGCTAATTTTTCATTTACATGTTTACCGTCTTTTGCTTCTCATTTTGGTAGTTCCATCTTTTTTCTTTCACGTAGATGTAGTTGCACTCATATTATTATAAAGTGTTCTGCCTGCCTACCGACCGCTGCCCCAGGGGCTCAAAGAAAAGTCTAATACTAATAGTAGAGTTATAACTTATACTTAAATGATAGTGGTCTTGGTTAACTAGTTTTGCTCCTAATATTCAAATCACGATCGGTCACCTAAATTTTATTTATAGATGGTTGGATAAGCAAAACTGTACTACTGGGATAATATGCATGCTCAATAAAACATGCTACATTGTTGTATCTTTATATGTTAGAAACTCCCGTTGTTTGAACTGAAACATGTATATGGTGCTTGATGGTTAATTCGCACTAGAACGACAAGGGCATATGACATAGACATGTTGTTGTTACCTTATCATGGTATAGATTTCTAAGTATATATCATTCACAGGTATGAAGGATTTCCGGTGCCAATATTATATTGTCCTTTTATCGTCGAGGTTCAGAGCATGACAAACCCTTATTTTTATATGATTGTCCATTGTGTGATTGTTATTTTTTTATTTGAGATTTCCATGTCCAATTCGATTCACTTGTTTGTTTTTTCTCTTCGATTTATCACTCCATGTTCAGAAATATCATGTTTCTTATTTTTTCGAGCCAAATCGGTGAGAAACTATTCCAAATGGCTACTCCGATAAAACTTTGGTGAAATTGTTTGCTTATGGGTTGTCTGATGGCTATCCTTTTCATGTTAGTCCGGTAAGAGACTGTTCTGAGCAGCTATTTCCGAATTAAGTTCGATGTGTACTGTTAGCTGGTGGGCTAGTCCTGACGACATATTCTGACAATTGGTTTCAGTCTTCAAGTTAACAATGGAGGTTATCAATATTATTCTATGGTTCTCTATCCATGATGGTTCTATGGCTCTAATTATACTTTGCTGAGTATTTCTATACTCACTCAGCGCGTTTTATTTGGTCTTCAGGTACTAGTTAGTGACATGCATGGAATACATGGCATAGCACCTCTACGTCATTAGAGAACATCACATAATTTCACTTTACAACTAGTGGACATCTATACTATATTAGATGTTTATTTTATATTACTTATTAGTTCAGCCAAGATTCTTTATGTCTTCGAGATTTACTGAGGTTTTATGCAATGAGTGGATATTTCTTTCAATACGCTATCTATCACTATATTATCAAATGGTTGTCGTGGTTGTCCTTATAAACAAAGGAAGTGTCGTCCGATTTTAGAATTTTTTTCATGTAAGTCGTGTTGTTTAGATAGTGTGGTAGCACCTCCAGGTATGGTAAAACCTGGGGTGTTACATTGGTGCGGGGTGCTTTGAAGCTAGGAGCATGGTAGGACAGAGCGGGAGGGCGCAGCAGTTGCAGCTTATCCTAGTTTTGTCGATTCTCCGTTGTCTCCATTTCTTTTTTTGGACATATTTGTGTTGCTGCCCAACATCTTTCGTTCAAACTCCTATATTGTATGGTTGCTACATTAATATAGCGGGTTGTGAGCCTGTTTCGAGGAGGTAAACCTACTTTTTTTTTGGTTTATAATACTTCATTTGTTACATAATTCTTGTGTGCTTTTAGTTCAAATTTGACTTACAACCATGACAAACATCATGAAACGGAGAGAGTAACAAACTTGACCTCCTAGAATAGAAGTACTTTTTCCTGGTTTGTAATACCTGATACTTCCCTATTTGGGTCACAATAAAATTCCGAGTAGAAGGCCCTTTCATTATCTATGTTGCTCAACTAGTCTGGCAGCATCGAGCTAACTCCTCGCAACAACAGATTCAACATGTGGCATCAGCGAGGGAGCACGGGAGATCGGTGGTGGAACGCAATATACCTCTTGACAACCAAGGAAGTGAGTGGTTGTAGGCCACAAAATTGCTAATGGTAAACATCGGAAGCAACCTATTCTCCGATTATAAGTGGGTCTTAGTTAAAATAAGATATCATGAACTACTATAAGGGTTCAGTTGGCCCATCATACCACACTAATATTTCGATGTTAGGAGCTTTTGGGGTCGATATTCCTCATATTTCCATGGCATAAAATGAAATCTTTATGGCCCCTTTTATTGAAAAGAAGATTATAAAGAGGCTTTTTTTTGCCAAATGGATAATAATAAAGCACATGCTCCTACTCCGAATGGTTTTCCGGTGGAGTTCGATAAAAAGTAGGGAGATCATGAAGGATGACTTGGTGGATTCATTCCATGCATGTTTCCATGGTGATCTACCCTCTTTATAGCCTCATCAAATTTATATCGAGAAAGTTTGGTTAAGGGGAGCTCCCAAACATGGTTTCAAATTTTGGTTTGGAAAATACTGTACTTTGTTTAATTTGAGCATCTATTGTGTTTATCGTTAATAGCATCGGTTCAAATATGATTAGTATTTTTACGAATTGTTCAAGCATGATTAGTATGCGAGGCTGCTGAAGTAAATAGACCGAATATAAATAGAATTGACGAACGTTGATATATTTCCGCCAATCTGAAACATACTGAAGTTGCAATCAAAAGCTGAAAGTGCATACATGTTACATAATCCAAAAAGCAAATGATTAACTGAATAACTGATAACATATACTGATCATACATTCTATATCTGAAGTTGCAATCAAAAGCTGAAAGTGCATATATTCTACATAATCCAACCAGAGACGATTAACTGATAACAAGACGAGCATGAAAAGAGCATTGACTCGAGATGGCCGGACCGCCGGAGCCACACAATCTATCTGAAGTCTAAACTCGATGCATGCATGCATGCCTGCGTGTTTACTCGAGGTTGATCCTGGTGCCGTGAGCCATGAGCACCTGCTCGAAGTCGGCGTTGAGCAGCAAGTCGACGACGGCGAGCGCCTCCTCCTTGCTGCGGATGTTGGCGCTCCTTGCTAGCATCTCGGTGAAGGGCCCGTCCTCCCACTTTCCCCCCGTCCGATTGGTGCGGATGATCTCGTAGGACATGGTGTCCCAGTGGTCGATGTAGGGCAGGTGCTCGGGCTTGACGCGGGCCCCGGTGAGCCATCCCTTGCTGACGGTCTCGTGGATGGGCTGCAGCCGGTGGACCTCGGATAACATCACCTTCAGCGACGCGAGCGCCCGCTTGAGGGGCCGGTGGTCGGTGGTGGTGGCCGGGTCGTAGGCGGAGAGCACCCGGGCGGCCTGCTGCATGGCGTCCCGCCCCAGCGGCACGTCCGGCAGGTTGGCGAGGCCGCCGATGAGGTCGTCGTAGCTATTGCCGAACGGGAGCGGCGTGGAGGTGGCGAAGAGGTGCTCGTGGCCTGGGAAGGCCTGCCAGTCGCCCCGCCCGTTGGTGAAGCCGGGGAGGGAGAGGTCGTGTCTCTGCACGCCCACGGAGGTCTTGTCGTCGACGGGGGCGTGGCCGCGAAGTTTGACGACGATAAATGCTGCAGGTCTCTCGTCTTCGGCGGCAGCAACCGCTCCGGCGAGCGCGAGCATGAGGAATGCGGGTGCAGCCATGGCCATCGAGATGTGTATCTGTCGATATCTTGGAAGTACTGTATATATATGGTGGGTGGCAATGGAGAAGCACGCAGTTCGCATTGCACAACGGCGCTTTGCTAGCTTAGCTAGTACTGCGATGAAAGCAGCGAAAACAGCGTGACTAATCTGATTGGGGCGGCTTTTCTGACTGGCACCAGGCGCGTGGGTAGTGATGGTTTCAATCCTAACCTCCAGCTTTTGCTACAGAGTACTGGTCATAGTGAGAGTATAATATTATTAGTATCATGCACATGACACTAGTGTATGATACAAACTCTATAATGCATAGTAGTATCATACTATCATAGTAGTAGTATTGTTTTATAAAATTTAATGAAAATTTATGTACTATTGATTTTTATAGGTATACGTGCTATGATACTAGTATATCATAACATGTACTACCACTAGCTTCTCTCTTTTCATTAACTACACTATCATATTAACTAGTTTTACATATACGACTAGTGCTAGTATATGATAGGACCTGTTGACTGATTTCCCTCTCTTTGTTTCAAAAATCCCGTCTTGCAATAGAGATGCATTTACTCTTACGAGTATACAAACTATGTTTAGGTATTTTCTAATGGGGTGTATCTTAGCATGTTTTCATAGAATATATTAAAACTAAAAAAACAACTATCATAATAGGGGTGTATCTTAGATACTCCCTCCATCACGGTGTGGAGGGCGTTTTAGAGAGATTGTTGGAACCTAGGTGGGTGGTGATTGGGCCAGATTTGTGCCAAAAACATGCGCCCATTAATTATTCGGTGCCCTATTAAATATAATTAATCAATGAAAATGAGGAGATTAGGCGCATGCATTGGTAGAGTTGCATGCAGGAATTAATTCCTTGGTTGTATGAAGTAGAAAGTGTGGAGGAAAAAGAAGGCATTAATTCTGTAGGAGGGGAGGAGTTTTGGAAACACATGACTTTTGTAAGACGCCCTCCAAACCGTGACGGAGGGAGTAGTGTTTCTTAGAGATGTTGTATTTAATAATTTTGTACTCATGCATGTGTGTGATTGGACTAGCCAAGTTTTTTGCCTATGATATACCACCCTTCTCTTTCATCATTATAAATAGGGTGTCATATACGCGTTGTATGCTAACAGACTCCCATCGTGAAAGTCCTTATTCCATATCGAATTGGTTCTACTCCCTCCGTCCAAAAATAGATGTCTCAGATTTTTCAAAATTTAAATGAATGTAGACACTATTTAGTATATAGGTTGATTCAAATTTTGATAAATCTAAGACATCTATTTTGGGGCGGAGGGAGTAGAATATTCCCTATTGTCGATCTCACCATTGATTCCCGGTGGCTAGGGTCAATATCCTTGCCGATACCGACGAGTCCCATCCGACATTATATGTTACTTATGTATTAGCGGTATCCAAGTTGATTATGCACAACGACTCAGAGGCCAATTTATGTTTCATCTTTACTAGTGATTCCTTAGTTTAAAAATATAAGACGTTTTAGCTTTGTAAATTGAATGCATCTAGACGTCTTTTAGTGTATAAGTTCGTACGTTTGGAGTGAACCTATACACTAAAAAGCATCTAGATATATCTAGTTCACAAAGCTAAAATGCCTTATATTTCTGAACGGAGGGAGTAGTACACAACAGTGAGAAGGCAAAGGATCCAATTTAGAGCTCAATATACATACTCCCTCCTATATGTAGATACATTCGAATCTAAACAAATCCGAGTCCATTGATTTGGATCAGAGAGAATAGTTTTTTATAAAGGAAAATATATTAATATCAAGATATTAAGTGTATACGGCCTTTGCAGCAACATGATGTAAAAAGGTAGTATGATACATTGAGGTTGCGCATAGCCAAATTATATATTAAAAAATATAAAATAAACACACTACACCAAATGTCATGTTGAAGCAATGAACACAATGCATTCACCAACATCAACCACCACCATTGGCAACATCAAGACCATGTGAAAAGGTTGTCCAAAAGTGGCGCCTCCTAAAGGGACTACCATATCCAACAATAGAAAGGGGATATTCACCCTGACGAGGAAGTCCGAGCAAACTTCACTCAATGCCTTCAACAAAGTAATGACTGAAAGATTGAGGTCTCACCTGGAGCTGATAGGGGTGAACATGCGTTTAAAAAAATCAAGTTTGGCTAGAATAAGTGCGGAAATAAATTACTCGTTTAATTTCCAAGCACAAATATAAAATATGATAGGATCAACAAATTGCACCACAAACTTAAGCTTAACAGGATGAGCACAAAATACATCCCAAGTTATAAACAACCTATGACAAGATATATGAAGGCTGTCAAAATGAAATAAAATCGAGTATAGAGATAACCTAAGACGCGTGGAGATGAAGATGTATCTCGATGTTCACTTCGTCACAAGTAAGCTTGTCACTATTGTAGAGGTGCTCTTTACCACGAAAGAGCCCAAACGCTAAGAAAGCTCACCTTTTTTCTTGATCCTCCACGATGACGTTGAAGCTCAACTAGCTCCTTCCTCCACTCTGGAGATGAAAACCTCCAGAACCACTTCACAAACTCCATGAAGAAGAAGCCATGGATTCTTCAGAATCTCGATGAAGAGTTCACCATGGAAACAACCACCAAGCCATCTTGGAGGGACACTCTCCAAGAGTAACAAGATCACATACTCTTCTCTAATGAATCAACGCAAGAAGCTTAAATCAATGGACTAGATGTGAAGAAAGAACACCAATAAATGCTCAAATCCTCCTCTCTCTCACTACTCCAGTAGAGAAACTCTTATAGGCCTCGAACATAGTAGCGGGCATATAGAAGGTAATGCTGGAAATTATCGGCGGTGTGGCCAATATAGGAACACGACAGGTACAATCTTAATAGCAGCTAGGGACAGACGCCGATGTCCTACCAGTTCGCGAGGCCCATCGACCTGGCCATTCTAACATAGCAGTAGCGTGTCGACATTAGCAAACGCCATTATTATTCTACGCACGGTGACGTTCGCTTCGGAAAACACCACCATTACCGCATATTTCACTACACTAATGCGCCATCATCAATGTCGGCAGCCCGGCTTGCTCCGACATCAGTGCCATGGTCGTTCAGCCTATCAGGTTCGTCGACACCTCGAGCGCCACCACTACGGCAACATAGGTTCTTCACCGGGTAGGGGAAGGGGCAGGCGCCAAGGCCATGGTCGTGGTTGCGACCGGTGTAGGGGTTGTGGCCGCCAGTCGCCATCACGTCTGCTGGAGAAGACGGGCCTTCCAGACCTCTATGAATTCGAGTTTGCCATCACCATAGATCAAGATTGCTGGGAGAGGATGAGGCTTCCCGATAAGCTTGCCCTGTGAATCGATGGCCAGGAGCCCCGTGAAGTGATGTTGACCATTGCAAGGTACAGATATGCGTACCAGGCCAAGGAGGTGTGGTTTGACGGTGAATGCCACATGTACCTTGCCCACGGCTGGGAGTCCTTCGCTCGTGTGCACAACCTGGAGGTCGGTCATATCCTAGTATTTACAAATTAAGGCGGCGAATAAGTGCTCAACGTCAAGGTCTTCGATGCCTCTAGGTGGCGCAGGCTCTACCGTGACTCTATTGAGGAAATGCTCATCATTAAGGAGGGAGACGATGACTTGCTGATGAAAACCTACTTTTAACTAAAGTTCTATTGTCGTGTCTTGATTTTCGACACCGGGGGTATTAGTCCCCCTTTGTTGTTTGGCCAGGGGCGCAACGTCTAGCAAGCTCGATCGGTGAGCTAGATGGACACACTCACAGAGAGAAACACATGCTTCTTTACACAGGTTCAGGTCCGCAGTGAGCGGATCCATACGTCCTGCAAGTAGCTATTATCTCATTATCACAATGTTACATAGGGTTCCTTCCCGGGAAGGTTCTATGAGTCTGAATACCATTCTTTAGTCCGACCTGGGCTTCCTTTTATATGGACAAGGGGACACCACATGGGTCGGATCACACGTGGCGGTGTGAGCTCAACCACATGGCAGACCACGGCCTACAACATGGCCTTGCAATCCTGCCTTTGTACCGCCTGATGCTCGGAGCCTGCCTAGTGCAGACTGGCGCTGGGACGCGTCATATCAGTCAGTTCCCTATACCTAGGTGGCCACCCAGGGTCGATCCGTCGTCGGGGGCATTGCCGGGACCCCGAGTGGAGTTCCGCCCGAGCCCCCGTGCAGGCACTGATTCTGGGTCGCGCTTTGCCCGAGGGTCCCGGGGCACCCTGATTCCCATGGATGTGACATTTGTGTATTATTTATGTGTTGTTTGTTTGATCCATATGTAAAATGAACACTTTTCATATATAATTTTTTAATCGCACACAAACTATCGTAGCGTGCTGGGAAAGCCGAGCATGCCTGATGGAAACAACTTCGTGTGTACCAACTCATTGGGAGCCCAAGTGTAGAGTCTATCATGCTTCATGACATATAGTTTAACCCATTGTAAAAAAGAGTAGGATTTTCCATTCATTTACTCAATATGATGGGCAAGTTCTAAGCATGTTTTTAATTATTTCCCAAGCTGTTGCTACATGTTCATTGTCATTTTGCCTAAATGATAGGATGCTATTTATGTTTTGCAAGATTTTAACAAGTGGGTAATATTCTTTATAAGATCTTATTTGAGGTCATTCCAAGAATTTATACTAACAGTAGGTAGTGATAATAGTCATTCTTTAGGTTTATCCCTAAGTGAAAATGGGAATAGTTTAAGTTTGACAATGTTATTTTCCATATTTTTAAATTTTTGCATATCACAGATTTCACAGAAGTCATGCAAGTGCATGCAAGCATCTTCACTAGCACTCACCCAAATTGTACTTTAGCTATGAGGTTTAATAGGCTAGTACTTAGTTCAAAACTTTTAGCAGTTATTTCAGATGTTATGATAGTCCTAGCAATGAATTGATCATTGGGAGTGTTGGTGTAGTCACAAAGTTTGGTATTTCCTTCTCCCATGTTTACCAATAGAGTTGATACTAATTTTTATGTGTAGTCACAAAGAAACTAAAAATAAAAAGACTAAAAACAAGAACAAATAAAATTACTTTGAAAATCTAAAGGAGAAGGAAGAGCTCACAGTGGTGTAACCTCCCCAAGCTTAGGTGTTTGCACAAAGTTGGTGTTGACGGCGACAAAATATGTGCTCACTCCAACTTGATGAAGATGCAGATGTGATGTCCCTCTTGCAATTCCCCGGCAACGGCGCTAGAAAATATTCTTGATGGCAACAACTTCATGTGTACCAACTCGTTGGGACTCCAAGTGCAGAGTATTGTAGCAAGCGCCTTTTTCCCACAAGGGTGACTCGAGGGTTTATATTAGCTCAGTGGTTATTCTTCTTCTCCTCTTCAAGCAACCTACAAAGAAATTTTTTGCCTTGTGTCCCCAACTCCACCGTGTGGTTGTCAAGAACAAGGTTTCGTATTAGTAATATGAAATAACAATAATAAATAAATTAAAATAAAATAAATAAAAAATAGGCAATCAATACAAAAGCAATAAAAGATAGTTGTTTTGGGGCATTGTGTGTGTTTGCAAGTGAAGAAAGTATTTTTTTTGTATTTTCAAAATAATAAATTGCAAAAAAATATAAAGTGTGATAGTGGTGTCAGAAAGGTGTCTCTTATGGTTTAAAATGGACCGGAGTTCATGGGTTCACTTGCCTACTCTCTATTTAGGTTGCAATGGACACAAACAATTAATCAAAGACATAATATTGGTGGAACTTCAACATATGTTTGATAAGCATTCATATGGGCATCACGTCCTAACAAAGAGATTATGCAACACATCTTTGTTATGCAAATATGACCATATTCATGTTTGGCAGCTCATACGGTACTAGATATATATGAACAAGAAGAGAGAGATCAAGATACTGCCACAAACCCATAGTCCAGAGGTGGACTACTCCCTCTTCATCATGGTGGTGATGGTGGAGATGTTGGAGAATGTAGCGATCCCTCTAGCGATGGCTCCAATGGAGTTTCCCCCTCCAATCTTCACTGGTTCTGGTTTTGTTTTCGTGTTTTGGTATTTATATGGCACCTCTTTGCATGAACTCCCGAGGGCCCTTTTATATAGTAGTTTTTAGGTCAAACAAAGGCGGTGGGCGAAAGATCGAAGCGAATCGATGACCGAGGAGGAAAGGATCATGGGTGGCGCACCCACCCTTACTGGGCGCGTCACCTGGTGGTCTTTTGGGCCTCCTGGCTCATCTGGTGAGGTCCAAACGAATCCCAGCTCCATTTGACTTCGTTTAGGTCCCTGAAAGGTAAAAATACACAAAACAGGGTTTTCCTGTCCTGCAGAGTTATAAATAAAATAAAGGGGATCATTGGTAAATCCCCCACAAATTAATGTAAAACATGGATATAACATTATATATGTAGAAAATATGTGGGAATTCATATCAAGAAACTACAAAGTTCATGTATGAATTTTACATGCATCAATATCGTGGAACTATTGATGTGACCGATCGGGCAGCTTTATTAAATGTTGCATCTACCTTTGCGCTGGTTCCCCAAGTGGTGATTAAGATTTCTCACGCCACCGCTAGCCAGCGTGCATATTTAAACCCTACTTGTTGAGGCTGATTTGTCCGTTCCTTTGCCTACAATGTCCCTCTTCACAAACCCCTTGCAAATATCTCTTGACTACCACCTCTCTCACTGATCCGTCCATGGTGCCCAACCTCTCCAAGGAGATGACCGAGGAGTTCGCCAAGTACAGGATGCTTGTCCATTCGGACACACGGTTGCCATGTGGCTAGGTCATCGGCGTCGGTGGCCTCGCCTTACCTCCTCTCCCCATGGGCTTAGCACAGAAAGTACTCATCCACGAGCATCATGCGGCCTTATCCAAGGAGGAGAGGGTTAAACCCCACTTCATTGTCGATAACAACCATTGGACGATGCTCTTCTCCATGAAGAGGCAGGATGCCACCTCCAGCTTCAAAGGTCACAGCTAACCAGAACGGAAGAACATGAGGGACCACTACGTCTGGTGGGGAAGCCTAATCGTCAATGTTTGTGCTCTAGAACTACCTCTCAGGCGAAGACCCACATGCAATACTAGCCAACCCCACCGATGAGGTGCAGCCCGGCCCCATGGGCATCTAGGATGAGTTGGCCTTGGTAGATCTAGGGTGCATCACTATCTTTGATGGTGCAAGCAGAAGGATACATTGGAGGATGGTGCCACAACAGGACCCGTGAAGTGGCAGCGGATATTAGAGGTTGACGTCTCCCTTGAAGTTGTGCACCTGCTTGTTCGACTCTTCCAGCACCTTGGAGACCTGATTTAGCAACAAAGCATGCTCCTCCTTGAGATTTCCCTTCTCCTACAACGGGGAGGCATGCTCTTGAAAGATATGAAAATCCTACCCTTGCATATTGGATAGTTGAAGACTTAGGTCCTAAGTGGTAACTTGAACTCCATGTCCATGTTGGCCCTTAGCTCCTTCTCGGACAACACCTCCCTTTGTGAGAAGAGGAAAAAGTAAAAGAAAATAATCAACATTGGGATGACAGCGGGATGGAGAAAAGATCAAATGCAAAAACTTTACCTCGATGGTGGGAGGACATCGCCAGATCTTCTGATATGAGATGACCAGATGACTTAGTCAGATGATGATTGGAAAACCATCTGGTCGGTAGTCCTGCCTACTGAGTGGCAGAAGTAGACGCCACCGTAGATCTAGCTTGCTTCACAACGCAAGAGTCCCCATGATCATCGGTGTCCAGGGGGTCCGTGGCCACCGTTTAGTTGATTTCCACTCGAACACGCTTCCTGGTATCCATCCCCACCTTATGCGGGGGATTCTTCTTGCGAAGATGATCGTCACCCACCTTTTCTCTGAAATCCAGCATGAAAAGGGTGAGATACTACGAGGGGATTAGAGAGACTAATGTCAAAAAAGAAGAAAGGAAGAGATATGCCACTACTTGTTTATGCGGGCTAGGATTCTCGGGCATCCACTTCTTCCCCCTAAACAGATGCAAGATGCAGATGTAGACTCGATCTTCGTTAAGAGGAGAAAGGTCTATATGCAACCAACACTCATTTGAACAAAAGGAGAGAGGAAGTAAATGAAGGATGTCAAGGACACTAAAGCGGGAAGTTACCTGGGGGAGCAGAGTCGATGGTGATCATATGGGTGAGATGAAACTTTTGATGGTGGAAGAAATTCGCCATGACCTCGGCAACAAACACTCCCTATGCCCGCGAGGAGCTGATATTCTTGGCAAGGTCTATAGACTCGGCGTTGCTACTGTTTAGAGAAGTCTAGTAGGCGTAAGAAGACCTCAGAGTATCTAGGAATGAGGGATATGACTTCCCTGCAACACCAACCAACCACCTAGTAACAGGGTGATACGTCGGAAACGTATCTGTAATTTTTGATGCTCCATGCTTGGTTAGTATCTACTTTGCTTTACTTTGTCTACACTTTGAGGTGTTTTTATATCTTTTCTGGAACTAACCTATTAATAAGTTGCCACAGTGCCAGTTGCCTATTTTCTTCTGTTTTTGGTTCCAGAAAGGCAGGAAATCAATATTCTCGGAATTGGACGGGACAAAAGCCAAAGTCAATATTTTACCGTCGGTGACACAAAGCCGGAAGACGAGACGGAGGGGCGCCACAGGAGCGGCCAGACCCCCCTAAGCGCCAGTGGGCCCATCCCGCGCCTGGTCAGGGTGTGGCCCCCCTGGCGGCCCCCTGCCTCGCCTCTTCGCCTATAATAATCCCTCGAGGCAGAAACCCTAGAAACCTGATCATCCCTAGATCGGGGGATCTGAAGTTCTTCCTAGCACCCTAACGGAGGGGAGATCATCCCAGAGGCCTTCTTCTCCGGTATGATGCGTGAGTAGTTCCACCTTGGACTACGGGTCCATGTAGTAGCTAGATGGTTGTATCTCCTCCTTGTGCTTTCATGTATAGATCTTGTGAGCTCCGTTCATGATCAAGATCTAGTCTATTTGTAATCATGCATGTTGTGTTTGCGGGGATCCGATGGATATTGAGATTACTATGTCAGATTGATTAATGGTTTTGTCTATTTGATACTATCATGTCTGTGTTGTTTGTGATCTTGCATGCTCTCCGTTGTTAGTAGCTATCTTGGCCAAGTAGTTGCTAGTGACTCCAAGATGGGGTATTTATGCTCGATAGTGGGTTCATACCTCTAGTTTCTAAGGGGAGTGACAGAAATCTCTTTAGTTGTAGATGTGTTGTTGCCACTAGGGAGAAAACAACGGTCTCTTGTTCATGGAACAAGTGGATTGTTTACCTTACACACTTTGTTAAAGCAGTTGTCTGTTGCTTGCAACTTAATACTGGAGGGGGTTCGGATGATAACCTGAAGGAGGACTTCTAGTCATAGATGAAGTTGGATAGCGGTCTATGTATATTGTTGTATTGCCCAATCGAATCTTTTAGGATCTTTTTGTCTGGTATTGCATTGTTATTCCTTGCTCAGTTCCTGTCAATTGCCCTGCTGTAATTTGTTTACCCTTTATGCCATGTTGTTTATCTAAGGAGAGCACCTCTAGTGAACTTTGGACCCCGGTCCAATCTTTACCATTGATACATCTTCCACTGTTACCTGTTTACTTGCTGCAAACCATTACCTTCCACACCATACGTTTAATCCTTTGTTATAGCAAACTGGTGAGCTTGACAACCTCACTGATTCGTTGGGGTAAAGTCTTGAGTTTGTGTTGTGCAGGTCTCCGCATTGCTTGCAACACCTGTGTGACGTTTCATTCCTCCTACTGATAACCTCGGTTTCTTACTGAGGGAAAACTTGTTGCTGTGCTGCTTCACACCTTGCTCTTGGGGTTCCCAACAGGCTCCACATCAACCACGTGTACATCCATCACAGGGCCGCTCTATGATTCCTTCAGACCAAGGGGTATGTAAGCATCAACAATGCTTGGATGAAGGTAGAAGTACACACTCTCACATATCCAACCGGCAGTATTCTTGGAGGATTTGAGTTGGTGGAAGTGGAGAAACAGATCTAGAAAAGGTTAAACCCCCTAAGCGAGATCGATAGAGGTGCGAGAAAACATACATTGTAATGATGGAACTGGGAGCAAGATGGAGGAGTTGAATATTGAAGTGTCCAAGAACGTCAAGAACAAATTGGGACAAGGGGAATGAAACTTTATAGACGATGTGGTCAAGAATAACTACAGATTCTAATTCTTGAAGACTTGGATAAGAAACACCCATCATAGCTCACAACCCATGGTCCGGCAGGAGCCACCCGTTGTTGATGAGCTCCTCTATCTGGTTAGGAGTGGTGGAGCACGCCAGCCACTTCTCTGGCCTCTTATCCTCGAGCTCAGTGGACGAAACCATCGGTAGGGACTTGCCTCTAGGAAAGTAGAGGTTGTCAAAGAAGTCCGCTTTAGAAAGTGTGGAATCCATAAGTAGGGAATAATAAAATGAAGTTGTCGACGGGTTAGAGGGATTAGCCATGTTTGACTCTGGGAAAGGAAGAAGGGTATAATTTTTTCTCTTCGGAGAAAAGGATAAAGCCTTTATATTACACTCATTGGAAAGGAGATGAGCAGGTCAGATGCATACTGTGCAAGGGGCGAGTAAGAAAAGACTAACTTTGCAAAGGCCTGTGGAAAAGTACTCTGGGTTCACACTCAGCACTTCAGTGGTCATAATGAGAAGGAATAACATTATGATCACCACCTAAATTTCGCCGGCCAGAACGAATTCTCATGCAATAATGGATCTCTTGAAGGCAGAAGTTGCCAATAGGAGCACCCAAGCGGTTCAGATTCAGGTCCTCACATCCATACATGGGAAAGACCACGTTTTCTCTTAGAGACCTACTCTGGTCGGAAACAAAATTCAGTGACTTATCAATGTCATCGCTTACGTCGTCCTGAACCAGACTTTGACCTCCCTTATGAACTACTTACATCATGATGGGTCCACATGTAGGATTTCATATGGGAAAGGTGGCACAATGATATCCGAGCGGCCTCTCATGTCAGAATTCCACGTTATAAGGAGATCTCTCTCGCTCCAGACCTCCCCAGGTCGTTAAACATATTGTACACCCTTAAAGGATATGTATTTTCCCTCTATCGCTAACATCATTCTAGGACCTCGTCGCAAGCCCATTGGGCTGGGACATCTGAGACGAAAGAAGTCACTAGACCGACTTTGAGGACGAGAACACTAGGATGACCTTTTTTCCCGAGGTCTCTAACGTTCACCAGACCTACGTTTTCCAGAACACGAGAATCATCGAGCTGATTAGTCAAAGATTAAGAAAGAGTTGGGATACCTTTGATGGAATAAGGACGTATTATTAAAGGTACTAATCGGGGGCTTGTAGGTGATGGGTGAATTTAGGCATGTACTTTAAATGTGCCATAATCCATATTCCTTCCCATGAAGACCCTGGCATCCGCGACCTGGAGTCCCACGTCCTGAGGCTCTCAACCTATGTGACATGATGGGCTGCAAGGCGGCTCTCTAGAGGATCCTGAAGACCTGACGTACATCCAAGGAAGATCAAAAATCAAATTAACGTGCAAAGCAAGACGAAGAACCCTCGTGACTAAGGAATACTCTTACATCACTAATGATATATATACTAGAAGACATTCACCTGAAAAAGACATGTCATATTTGCCCAAGACATAGCCATTAGTCTTAGTCATAAATCCTAGATTCATATTCTCGTTGAGTACTATTATCAAACCATCGATATCTATCTTTTAAACACCATGTACGATCTCTTGATCACCTTATGAATAAAGTCTGAGGGAATCCTCCCATTTACAACAACAACTCAGCCTTTGAGATCCAAACCTGCTGACCGAGCCGATTGTCGAACAAATAAACTCTCCTCTGATCTTCGTAAGTGAGACTATGTTGGGATCGTGAAAACTATACTTCGTTACCCTTTATTTCCTTGTAAGTTTCCTTCTTTCTTAATAATTATGCCTTGCATCTCATCCTTCTAGATTTGTTCTCTAGATTTAGAATTGAAGTAGTTCCAGCCTATATTCCAGTAAGTTGTTCAAGATTCTTTACCTAGATGTTCTCCAACCTAGCAATACCATGACAAGTGGTATTATCATAGTCCTTCCTCGGATAAAGAATCCACCTAGGGTTTGCTTATCATATTGATTCAGCTATAAAATTCCTTGTATGTGTCAATAATCTACTCTGGCTCACGTATCCTCATCTCTCCATAGAATTTTCGCTCCAAAGGAGCCATCTTTCAAAATCATGTTGCCAGTTTATACCAGATCTCAAGAGGCCATTGTTGTTGCCGCACGGGAAGCTCGCAATCTGGAGCTTGCACATGATCGCATAAAGGAAGAGGAAGAGATCGGGTGTTGTTTGCCACGAGAAGTCCTCAACATCAACAGAAGGCTCCAACAACACCTCGAAATAGGCTTTCGCCCCGCTTTATATATAAAGCAACCGTCCAACACAACAAGCATCCAAGAGTCACAAGCAAGTATAACACGAATTCTGGGGCCACAGCACAAACCGACCCAACAAAAAACAAAGGGAAAGGCGGCTACGAAGGAAGGGGCCATCACGCCCGCCGAAAAGGACACAGAAGGCTCCAACAACACCAACAATCAATTGACTCCATTCAAGGTAATCTTTCCAAACTGACAGAGATGGTTGCTCAACTAGGGCTATCAATGAATTTCATGGGGTCTAGGAGGAGTTATAGTAATAATACGTCAGACTCAAGTAGGGACATCCATACGCCACCTCACAGACAGACTTATTTGAGTCCAGTTTTCCAAGGAAATACATTGTCTGATGCAACTAGTTCCTTCCAAAACTAGTCACAACAACACTTACCTTACAACACCCTTCCACCCATTTCCCAACCCCACCTTAGCCAGCTTCCTCTTCCTTAGTTCTTTCCTACACCACAAAATCAACACCAACAACATAATTTTTCCAAAAGTTCGTCACAAAAACAAACCTTTTCTATTCCAATAGTTACACAACTGAGACGATTTCATATCACACCTCACTCCAATATACTACCAACCCACAAACTCATCCTCAATAATACCAAACACAACCCATTTTTGTGCTAGCCATACTCACCCACCTTTCCTCAGCAAAATACATACTTCCCCCATCCCCAAACCCCTAATTTTCCAAAACACAACAATTCCCAAGATTTCATCCACCACATTTTTCCAATAAGTTCCTATCCCATAGCACACCTACACCCAACCTTCTCCTAATGTTTACCCACAAAATCACCAGTTGTAACCTTACAGTCATCACCAGGAACACCTAAAAGAAATGCTAGTAGAGAACAATAACAACAATAATGTGGAATTGACAATTGAGAGAAAGGACAACTGAATGAACAAAGAAAACCCCCTACACCTGCAGAAAACAAGCACCAACAAGAACTCATAATCAGGAGGCTAGACAAATTTAACAACACAATCCTTTCATCCAAACTCCTAGCATTGAATTGCCTATGTTTTTAGTGATAATGCTCAAAATTGGTTACTTGAGTGTGAAAGAATTTTTGAGCTTTTTGGGTTACCTAATGAAAACAAGACCAAATGGGCAAATGCTCATATTAGAGGTAAATCTAAAACATGGATGAATACTTGTGATATGTAGTTATATCTCATGAACTTGCAATAATTCTTCACCTTAATATGTGAAATATTCACAAATCCCGGAGAATTGAAGAAAACAACTATAATAGATCAATATATTGATAAATTTGAAGATTGGTTGCATATGATGATAAGAGGTCACAATATAATCTGCTTGAGAGTTTCTTTTTGTTCATATTTCTATGTGGACTGAATTAAACATAACACTAAATGTCATAAACCTGTAACACTGAGAGCATCTTATTTGTTTTCTAGGAGATAAGAGCTATATTATATAGATAATAAAAAAGCAAATAGTACAAACTACTTCTAAGCATGTCACAACTAGAACTGGAAATATAAATATGGCAAACATAGACACAAGGCAGATACCTGCACCTAAGGTGGAAGAAAGAGGCAAATGTCGGTACTGCCTAGGAAACTTGACATTTGGTCATAAGTGTAATACGGTAAAAAGCATGTTGAATGAAATAAAGCTACAAATGCAATCTCGTGAGGAGGAAGAGGTAAATGTTGTTGTAGAAGAAGAAAAACAACAACAACAACAACAACAACAACAACAACAACAACAACAACAACAACAACAACAGGAAAAGGAAGCTCCCAAATAGAAACTTATGTCCATATTGCAAATGCAATGCAATGTGTATCTGGTGATGATACAATATCATTGGTAGTAAAAATTTCTAGGGTACAAGATAGATCTTTGATTGGTCCTGCCAGATCAAATACATTCCTTAATAAATAATTTGCTACCAAGCATAACTTAAAATGCAAGCATCCCGAAGACGAACCATCACGGTAGACGGTGGTGGAACATTAGTATCTGATACAGTGGTATCTAATAGTTCTATTACAATTCAAAAAATGAAGGTCCTCGGTAATTTCAAGGTGTTACCATTAAAAAGGTTATGACATGATGTTGGAAGTTAGTTCGATCAAGAAGTATAACCCCACTACTTTGGATTGGGTCAACAGAAAGTTATCCATTAATGGTGAGGGCAAGGAACATACATTTACTAATTTCTTATCCCTTCAAAGAACAGGCTGATTTCAGCAAAGAAGTTCAATGAGATATTAAGAAAAGGATCCAGTGGGTATGCTATCGAGTTATTCCTCATGAGTGACTACAACAAGTAAGAGACAAAGTTGAATATTCAGCAATCACCAATAGTGAAACAACTATTGCAGAGATTTGCTGATATTTTCCAACCACTTGTGGGATTACATCAAAATAAAACTTGTGACCACAAAATTGTGTTGAAAGAAGGAGTTTCTCCCCCAATATAAGGCCATACAGAATGTCGCATAAACAGAAGAACTTTGTGGATTCCTTGATAAAAGAGATGTTGCAAAATCAAGAAATAAAGCATAGCCAAATTCCATACTCTTGTAATGCACTAGTGGTCACAAAGAAAGATAAGAACTAGAAGTTCAACCTTCCTTTTCAGGGGAAAAAAAGCCTACAAAAACGTATTTGAAAACACACATCCATGTACCCTAAATAGTTGAAATAAAATAAAAGTATGTCGACCAAAAAAAAATGAATCATCACACCTTGCCTAAAAATGCAAAATTCAATAGTGGAATAAAGTATATACGATACGTCCAAGGTTGGTGTATAATCATAGAGTTGTTCGCCAGATCAGACAACATTATTGCCTCTAGACACCC
Organism: Avena sativa; assembly: GCA_916181665.1. Taxonomy (NCBI): domain Eukaryota; kingdom Viridiplantae; phylum Streptophyta; class Magnoliopsida; order Poales; family Poaceae; genus Avena; species Avena sativa. Next base: position 442,010,685 of record OV702283.1, read on the forward strand.
ACCCATACATTATGCATGCACTCCTAATCAAAGTCTCATCCGTTTTCATTTGCACACGCTTGCGAAATATGTTTGTTCGTGCGCACATTGTTTATTCCTTGGAACCGATCTTCCAGCGTCATATCTCCACCTTACCTAAGCAGATCAGCAGAAAACACTATGATAATGCTAATGCATAACCTAACCTCAAGTAATAAGCACTAACAAATCCCGGCGCACCAGATGCAAACCTTTTTGAGTACATAGAAAAATGCCTCGAGACAAAAAGATAAAGTACTATGTGTATGAAGAGAGCCATATCCTGAAATCAAGGAGAGCGGCACCCTTTGTGCTTAATTAGGGGAACACCGAAATGACCAAAGAAACAGAGAAACTGGGCATGCTTAGCCAGCAGCAACAGATTAGAACAGATAAAGTAGTTTCAGGCTTCCAATGCGAACATGGAAAGGGGCAAGGCGGTGATACGGATTGGACCCCAAAGTGCACGACAAATCGATCCATCTGCGAACGTTTCCTCCCGGCAAAACACAACAAACATGGGGTGGTGCCACCCGAACTACCCAAGTGGGGCTGGGGCAAGGCCAAAGCGGCAGTCCATATCCTTTTGTTTCGCTGATATCACAAATGCACCGGTGGAGTACTACATTGAGCTAGCTGTCTGGACAAGAGAAATGTGGGGGAGAAAAGCAGACTCCCTTTTTGATGATACAACATGTAGACAAGAGGCTATTCCGGCTGCGTAGCACTGTATTAAATGTATTTCTATATAACCATATAAATCGGATTTGTAAATATATATCTATGCTCATTGAAATGAAGTGGCCATGATGGTATCTGATTTGTGTAGGACGATGGAAATCTCCAAAAGCTGTTATTCCTTTTTTCAGAAGGAGACGAAGCATATGCAAACTTGATCAAATATACTCCCTCTGTTCCAAAATAGATGTCCTAGATTTGTCAAAATTTGGATGAACCATTATACTAAATAATGTCTAGATTTAACAAATTTTTGACAAATCTAAGACATTTCGAAACAGAGGGAGTAAATATTTGTCCGACTACTTTTGGAACTAAATCTATGTTCGTGCCATGACGTTGCGCTATACCTATGTTAGAGAGAAGCTAGGTAATCATGACATGCTGCGATCAGAGCATGTAGGCTCAGCGAGGCAGGCACATACCCCAAATTCATCAATCTGCTTCCAGCTAGGAAAACTGGACGTGTTCGTAGCGCACCATAGGTGCCACAGATTGCAGGAGGGCAGTAATGACTCGTCAGAACGTCAAATGAAGTTACCACATTCTGCTGCCGTTCTTTGACTACTGCAGTATTGTTACAGACAGAATGTTTTTATCTGACAGCAAAATGACACTACTGTTTGGTACTATTAACTGTTACTACAGTGGAGATTACTGTTACCATTAAGCATTGTTGATTTGCTGCTAGCAATTTTGGGTTGCTAGCTCTAGCATTGCAGCTCTACAAACTCTGTAGGCGCCTAAAAGAAGTGACAAACACGAGACACTGAAAGAGTTCATCCCTGTGCACCAAATGTTTTCACTGCTCTGATTTTGGAGAATGTGACTCCTACAGCTATATATGCATAGTGGATTTAATGCCTTTAATGACTTACTAGCCAGCTAGATCCCTAAAAAATTCCAAAATCGATGGCTACTTCTAGCATTTCCATAGCCACTACTCCCGGCAAGCAGGAAATGACTGGCTAAACCCGAGAAGTAAAAAAGAACAGGAAATGCATCCTTTCTGCAGCATTCTTTTAATATTTCAGCCTTTGGGTGACGGAATGTTCTTAACCGGCAATTAACTTTAATTACCTTTTGACGGTGCACACAGCGGCATTTTGAAACCGGATCTATCCGCGTAAAGCGTCTGTAAAAATTTAGGACCAAGCGATCTTTTATTGGTGGAAACAGCAGGCACTGGATCAGATCTTGGCCGCGAGCACTGCTAGCAGGCCTGGGGAAAAGTCCTAGTGTCAGAGAACTAACGGAAGAATTAGCTGTGAAAGAACTGCATCGCATCTCGATCAATCGTACGAGCTCTCACCTTAGTTTAACCCGCGATCGATCTTAACCATGTGCCTCCATCTTGTCCTGCTTTGATGGGATCTGAATCCAAATCATGCTAGTATTTCCTGTGATGTTACCATCCATTCATTCATCCATCCAGCACCATGTTACTCGAGACATCATCAGCCATGTGTGAAACCTAACATGCCCCCTGTCCATGGTAAGCCGTCACCCATGTGACCGCATTCTAACCGCGAGCTAGGTGTAAGGCATGGTCAATTTGTGTGTATTATTATCTGCCTGTTAATTCCTTAAGTTGCTACTAGCAGGAAGTTAATCTATAGAATAGTTGACTTGACTTCAGATCAAGTTTATTGGTACAATTATTAGGTAGTTACCTATGGCATTCAAGTTTTGCATCATTTCTGACAAGATCCCTGAACATTTATTCAAACAAACACAATTCTGGTTGGCAGAACAACTGAATTTATTTGATTGTGGTAGAAAACAATTCAAACCACAAAGTGGAAATAGGAACAATGGTGAAATAATTGAGTCCACCACACAAATGTGGAAACCAGCACTTTTCTAAAAACCATTGCAATTAGATGTTTAAATGTTTATTACTCAAACCCCAAAGGGATCTACCAGCCGTGGCGAGGATGCTAAGTCCAGACCGATAGGCGGAGTAAACTAATTACAGTAGGCGGGTTAAAAATTCACAAGTTTTATCTTAATATCTTATTCCTCATTGTCCCTTGCACTCAAAGACATGTACATGTTCCTGCTCAAAAGAATTAGTTCTTAACCTGCACACATCTGATCTTTTCGGTTACTTTCCAGTGGTTAGCCACCTATTCACATGGGTAAGTTGCTTAGTTTTTCTCTGGGCATGGCACTAACCTTCACCCCTTTACTGCCATGTGCACCTTAAGATTCCTCTCTTAGGGAGCCTATGTCTTGCCCCTTTTCTTTAACCCCACAAGCCTATCACTATTGCCCATGATGAGCTCACAGGAAGTAACTTAGGATTTGCCGGTTATTGTTCCTCCTAGTGTCATTTTTTCAGAACTTGGGCATGTGAGATGAACATGCATTCTCATCTCCAGTAAGCATCTGCACAAAGTAGAATTTCAACTTGACGCACTGATTGCGCACATTAACTCAAAATGAATCACATGTTACTTTTGAGTTAATTTATGAAAAGGAAATTGACGAATGGCTTATAGCGGAAATAGACTAGCTACCATTGTTGCTGCTTGGGTAATTCTTTTCAAATCAGGTTTTCCGATACTTGATTTTGACTAAACTAACAAATCGATGTTATTGTACATGTGAAAAGGTTATGATTTGTTTTGGGTTATGAATTCTTCCATTACAGTTGTGGAGTACAACTGCATTGTTATAGATCTGAGAACTTATGAACACCACACTATGTCGATGCCTCTGAAAATTACTGCATGGAGTGTTTGAGAAGATAGAAAGAGAGAAACATGAAAAGGTTATGATTTATTTTGGGTTGTGAGTTCTGCCGTCATAGCTGTCAAGGTGTACAACTGGATTGTTATAGGTCTGAGAACTTATGAACACCACACCATGTCGATGCCTCAAAAAGTTACTGCATGGACTGTGTTTCAGAAGGTAGAAAGAGAGAAAAATGAAAATTAACAAGATATTTACAATAATTCCTACATGTTCCTGCCAACTATGGACTGATCATACTAACTCATGCAGATGTGGCCAGAAGTCAAAACTGCAGATAAAGATGACTGCAGGTAAACAGCAAGACATGCTTCATGATGGAAACAGGAATGGGAAGTTCAGAAGCCCAGAACAAATCTGCTGAATTAGTTGACCAGCAAAGGAAGCATGTTTCACCTGCAAGCAGCACTCCTTTTTACTGTAGACAGGTACTGCATCACTGTAACACTAATCCAGTTCAAAGTTAAAAAATTACAGCAGTACTTACTTAATTACCTCGCCGTCACTGTAAAGCGCAGAAGCAAACGTACGTCCTGCAAAGAGGTAGCCGCAAAGCATAAGCAGCGGGTTCAGGGTTCAGACGATGAGAAACATCTTAGAAGGTTAACCCCCCAAGGAAGGGTACCATGCATGCTAGAAAGAAGAGTAAACAACCTGTGACAGCCACTGTCAACCCCTGCTTAAATGCAGTACAAAGGAACAAAGGTTTACTAGTAGTACCTGGGTAAGCCTGACACCGCAACCGCAAATGCCCTTGCTTCCATGGGACAAAGTTGGGTTACCGAGGGAATTAGGAGCCTGTGGTTTTCACAGAGCACGAGAAGGAGCAGAGATGTTTTTTTCACCTCGGAAGGCAATTAAGAATTCGGATTAGGGACACTGTCATGGCAGCTGTGATAAGTACGCCAAGTAGGCTTAAACATATGCAGATGATGAGATGATGGCTTCCTTCCATGTTCGTCCCACCACCACGCAACAGCGACCAAATCTGTTCCGTGATATAGACTAAGAAGAAGGATTAGGCTTGATTTGGATCCAGATCTCTAATCCTCTTTGTGGTGCTAGTATAAACAAATCATGGGGTCTCCCCCCTCCACAACGTCACTAGCAAGCCACCTCGTCACATCACCCCCAACCTAAACCGTCCATCCGTCCATCCACCTCGCGCGCACCGCGCATCGTCATCCGCCTCACGGCGTCAGTCATCGGGCGCCAATGCCGCCGCGCTACTGCGCCGGTGCACCGAGGCTCGCGCTTCTTGTATCTCTCGCCTGCGCCGCGCTGCTGATTGGGCCGAGCTACTGCGTCAATGAGCAGGGGCGGGCGCTGCTGGAGTGGCGGCGGGCGCTGCGGCCGACGGGCGGCGCGCTGGACTCGTGGAAGGCCACGGACGGGACCCCGTGCCGGTGGTTCGGCGTGTCGTGCGACGCGCGCGGCAACGTCGTCTCGCTGAGCGTCACGGGCGTCGACCTGCAGGGCCCGCTTCCAGCGAACCTGCAGCCGCTGGCGGCGTCGCTGACCACGCTGGTGCTCTCCGGCACCAACCTCACGGGCGCGATCCCGCCGGAGATCGGCGGGTACGGCGAGCTGGCCACGCTCGACGTCAGCAAGAACCAGCTCACGGGCGCGATCCCGCCCGAGCTCTGCCGGCTCGCCAAGCTCCAGACGCTCGCGCTCAACTCCAACTCCCTCCGCGGCGCCATCCCCGACGACCTCGGCGGCCTCGCCAGCCTCACGCACCTCACGCTCTACGACAACGAGCTGAGCGGCGCCATCCCCAAGAGCATCGGCAGCCTCAAGAAGCTGCAGGTGCTCCGCGCCGGCGGGAACCAGGCGCTCAAGGGCCCGCTCCCGCGCGAGATCGGCGGCTGCGCCGACCTCACCATGCTCGGCCTCGCCGAGACCGGCATGTCGGGCAGCCTCCCGGACACGATCGGCCAGCTCAAGAAGATCCAGACCATCGCCATCTACACCACATTGCTCTCCGGCGCTATCCCGGACTCCATCGGCAACTGCACCGAGCTCACCAGCATCTACCTCTACCAGAATTCTCTCTCCGGCCCGATACCGCCGCAGCTTGGCCGGCTCCGGAATCTGCAGACGCTGCTCCTCTGGCAGAACCAGCTCGTGGGCGCGATCCCGCCGGAGCTGGGGCAGTGCGGGGAGCTCACCCTCGTCGACCTCTCGCTGAATTCTCTCACCGGCAGCATTCCAGCGACGTTCGGCCGGCTGACGAACCTCCAGCAGCTGCAGCTGAGCACGAACCGGCTCACCGGCACCATCCCAACGGAGCTCTCCAACTGCACGTCGCTCACGGACATGGAGGTCGACAACAACGCGCTGTCCGGGGAGATCCGCCTCGACTTCCCGAAGCTCCGCAACCTCACGCTGTTCTACGCGTGGAAGAACGGCCTCACCGGCGGTGTGCCGGCCAACCTCGCCCAGTGCGCCAGCCTCCAGTCGGTGGACCTGTCGTACAACAACCTCACCGGCCCGATCCCGAAGGAGCTCTTCGCGCTGCAGAACTTGACGAAGCTTCTGCTGCTGAGCAACGAGCTCTCCGGCGTCGTGCCGCCGGACATCGGCAACTGCACCAACCTCTACCGACTCCGGCTCAACGACAATCGGCTGTCCGGCAAGATACCCGCCGAGATCGGCAACCTGAAGAACCTCATTTTCCTCGACATCAGCGGCAACCACCTCGTCGGCCAGGTTCCCGCGGCCATTGCCGGTTGCGGCAGCCTCCAGTTCCTCGACCTGCACTCCAATGCTCTGTCCGGCGCATTGCCTGACGCGCTGCCGCGCAGTCTCCAGCTTATTGACATCTCTGACAACCAGCTCTCTGGGCAGTTGAAGTCCAGCCTTGGGTCCATGCCGGAGTTGACGAAGCTTTACTTGAGCAAGAACCGGCTGACTGGCGGCATCCCGCCGGAGCTCGGCTCTTGCGAGAAGCTCCAGCTGCTGGACCTCGGCGACAACGCGTTCTCGGGCGGCATCCCCTCGGAGCTCGGCGCGCTCCAGTCGTTGGAGATTTCACTTAACCTCAGTTGCAACCGTCTCTCCGGGGTGATACCGCCTCAGTTCGCGGGCCTCGAAAAGCTCGGTAACCTGGACCTGTCGCACAACCAGCTGTCCGGGAGCCTCGATCCCCTGGCTGCGCTGCAGAATCTGGTCACGCTCAACATATCATTCAACGCCTTCTCCGGCGAGCTCCCGAACACGCCCTTCTTCCAGAAGCTGCCGCTCAGCGACCTCGCCGGCAACCGCCACCTCGTCATCGGGGATGGCTCCGACGATTCCTCCCGCAGCGGGGCCATCACGACGCTCAAAGTTGCCATGTCCGTCCTGGCGGTTGTCAGCGCGGCGTTCCTGGTGGCCGCTACCTACATGCTCGCCCGCGCTCGTCACAGGGGCAGTGGCTGCAGCCCCAACGTTCAGGGCGGCCACGGAACGTGGGAGGTGACGCTGTACCAGAAGCTCGACATCTCCATGGACGACGTGCTCCGCGGGCTGACGTCCGCGAACGTGATCGGCACGGGGAGCTCCGGCGTGGTGTACAGGGTGGACACCCCGAACGGCTACACCATCGCGGTCAAGAAGATGTGGTCGCCGGACGAGGCGACCGCGGGGTTGGCCTTCCGCAGCGAGATCGCCGCGCTGGGCTCCATCCGCCACCGCAACATCGTGCGGCTGCTCGGGTGGGCGGCCAACAGCGGCAGCAGCACGCGGCTGCTGTTCTACAGCTACCTGCCAAACGGCAGCCTGAGCGGGTTCCTCCACGGCGGCGGCGGCGGCGGCGGCGGCGTCGCCAGCAAGGGCGCGCCCGCGGCGGATTGGGGCGCGCGCTACGACGTGGCGCTGGGCGTAGCCCACGCCGTGGCGTACCTCCACCACGACTGCGTGCCGGCCATCCTGCACGGGGACATCAAGTCCATGAACGTGCTGCTCGGCCCGGCCTACGAGCCGTACCTCGCCGACTTCGGCCTCGCCCGCGTCCTCTCCTCCAAGCTCGACGACTCCTCCAAGCCCCAGCGGATCGCCGGCTCCTACGGCTACATGGCGCCAGGTCCAGACTTAATTTCATTCGTTACACATTCCACACGCACTTGATTACTGAACATTTTTTGTTCTGACATTCTGTTTGATCGATCGATGCAGAGTACGCGTCGATGCAGCGGATCAGCGAGAAGAGCGACGTGTACAGCTTCGGGGTGGTGCTGCTGGAGGTCCTGACGGGGAGGCACCCCCTGGACCCGACGGTGCCCGGCGGGGCGCACCTGGTCCAGTGGGTGCGGGAGCAGCAGGCGAGGCGCGGAGGAGGAGGAGGCCACGACGAGCTCCTCGACGCGCGGCTCAGGGCCAGCGCCGGCGAGGCGGACGCGCACGAGATGCGGCAGGTGCTCGCCGTGGCCGTGCTCTGCGTGTCACACCGCGCCGACGACCGGCCCGCCATGAAGGACGTCGTGGCGCTTCTCGAGGAGATCAGGCGGCCCGCCGCGGCCGACGACACGAAGCCACCACCGCCAGTAGCGGCGCTGCCTGCCGCTGCCTCCGCGCCGGTGCTGTCCCCCGCGCGGGGCGCGTTTTCGGCCGGCGATTCGTTCGCGGTATCGGACTACTCTGCTTGAGAGTTGCCAAATTTTGGAATCAATGGAGGTGTAGTGAGCTCGGTAAATTTATCAATAGTAGCAAGTGCTAGTAATTAGTCACTCAATAATCTGTTGATTAGCCAAGGATGTAGATCATGATGTTAGTAATTTAATGTTGTACTTAGGTGTAATCTGCCCGTGTACATGAACCTAAACAAGAAGTAAGCATGCCATTTCAGCAGTTTCTTGGTGGTGCCGAGCAGACAACGAGCACGAACAGAACAGATGCCATTGCACCGTTTCCATGGACGGCGGGAGCAGAGCTGCGGCGGGGGTTCCTTTCCGGATCGGGACCTGCTGCTGCTGGTCCTGAGCTTTTGGACTTGATCGCTGCATCGAAACGGACGTGTCCTGCTAATGATTGGTTTACTGACGCAGACTAATCATCCATTCAATTGAGAGGGCGCTGTCCAGGTTCCATGGCGTGCTGCTGACATGAACATGATTGGGAACGGTGTATGCTCTACCCTGCGGCTCGTACGTCCGCTTCATGCCCACCAGAAGAAGATTAGGCTGTCAATCTGAATTAAAGAGCCACAGGGCTGCAAACTTGCCACAGTTTTGGCATCTCATTGAACAACATGGTATAATACTACCTCCGTTCAATGATATAAGCCTAAAAAAGGCTTATATCATGAAACAGAGCGAATAGAACTTATAAGACCGGCTTTCAATTTTCTACTTAAAAGATCCAGACTTCGTAACCTACTATCTCCGATTCCAAAGCATCTCCACTCGGGGATCTAAAGGGGTCGGCGGCCAAAATCACGTCCAACCGGCCTCCCATTTCCTTTTTGGCACCAACGTGCCCCGTTTAGTTATTCGGTGTCCTCACTTGGAACCCAACCCACGGGGCAAGCGGGTGCGCCGGATGGGTGCGCTTTCGCGGAAAAAGGGCGGGAGAAAGACGTGGGAAGCGGCTGGTCATCGTGGGGAAGCCCTGTTAGTGACAACAGCCGACGGGTTCGGTAAGTCTTCCTCCTCGCATAATGGCGTTGCTCGTATATTAGCCTTTGCAAGTGAGCAGCCAACGCGTGTCATTCTCCATTCATTCCTCCTTGCATGTCGTTCCCTCGCATTCAATGGACACCGCTCGCCCACATCTGGACACCTCCTCTCCCCAGCGGTCGCTATAAGAAACCATCGCCGCCACCGTTGCATCGCCTCATCTCCTCCCCCTCGCCGCCAGCCCATCGCCACCTTCCTCTTATGGTCAGCTTCTCCCCCGAGCCCAACCCCCCGAACGCATTGAGACGTATCCCGAAGACAGCGTTGCCCCGAACTTTTTTGGACGACGCTCACTGAAAACCAAAGAGGCACGCACATTGTGGTCCGCGCGGTACCCAGTGTCCCCGAACTTCTGCTGCCCCAAGAGCTAGTCGCTTAGAGTCGGCGGCCTCTGCGTCATGTCCATGCCGACCGTACAGGCACGCACAACGGCCATCTACGAGCACTACTAGGGAGTTCTCACGCCGGATGAGAGGAATGCTCCCGCGTGGGATCCCAACAACCACGTCGCGTGGGACGAGTTCTTCAAGCAGTAATGGGAGACACCAACGAGGGCCACAACCCTCCATTGGAGAACTACAACACAGAGGGTAGGCATCGGTGGTGGAGCGCCCCAGGAAGGACCCTTGCATGGGTGCTCGGCCACATCGCCAATGGCGATGTTGCTGCCACAGGCGGTCCAACGATGGGCCCCGCGCTGGCAGACGCCCCGTTCCTTGTCGACCTCTTCTTTGTCGAGGTCCTCGCCGTTGTCGACGTGCTACACCCCTACTCCACGTCATCGCCCCGCTTCTCCACCCAGCTCGCCCCTGTGAAGTACGAGTACGAGGATAGACCGCCGCCTCTCCGTAGGCGCTCTCACGGCCGAATGTTGTGCCCCACGCGAGCCTTCCCCTCCCCGTGGCCACCTCCGCCTCGCCAGAACCTAATGGAAGGTGAAGAAGAAGAAGTGGACGTTGCCACCGTAGTACAAGGACGCTGCCATCTAGTACAAGATCGAGGAGGACCTAGAGGAGTTTCTGGGCCAGCGCATGGCGGAGTACATCTCCTTCAGCTTTGTGCTGCCAGCGATGGACGAGTTCGCGAAGGCGTTGTTTGTGGTGGAGTATCGATGCGAGCAGGCCGCGCATGCACGCCGCCTTGGCCTCTTCATCGACATGGAGGGCGACGCCGACGAGGGTGGGTGCCATCGTATTGGCGCGGCGATGTCAGGCAGGGCAGCAGCCACTCGCTGCCGAAGCATGGACCCACCTAGCGACTCCAACGACGACAACACCCATGTACCGTCCCATCAGCCTCGGCCGCCGCTAGATCGCCTCAACCGCCGCCAAATTATTTTGTTTTGTTTTTAATAGTTTGTAAAATATGTTTGAACTATCGAATTTTGAAGTTTGTGTTTGAGTTTATCGAATTTTGACTAGTTCAAAATATTTTCAATTTTTTAATGGGGGACGCGGCTAGAAGCTAGCGCCCCTCCCATTTACATTGTCCAAGCCGAAGCACCCCCATATGGATAAAAATGGTTGTGTCGGACGTCGTATGGGGGGGCATAAGTGGAGATGCTCTTAGTTTGCTCAAAATGACACCAGCTCTCGCGGTTCTCTCTAGGGGTTGCTCAGGCTGAAACCCTAGCCATCACCATCCCCAATGCTCCCCTCTCTCATCCTCCTTGCTGCCACTGAAGGATGCCAGCAGGCGAAGTCAGCTTCACCTTCTTGGCAGCATGTTGTCTTCTCACGTGGTGTCTTCTCCCCAAAGGGATCACTTTGGTCACAACTACGCATTGCCCTGAACGACCCGGTGTAGGCGGCAAAGATCAGGAGCCGAGGTGGTGGTTCGGGGAGTTGCTGGTGGTACTCACATGGTGACATGGATATTCCCTACGGGTACCCGATGTTAGCCTACCTGGTCTAGCCCGACGGAAGGCCCACTCGACGACCAACCAGGATCCATGACGCCTATGACGTTTCTGCTACTATGAAGCCCATATGGACATGGACTTCCAAGCATACAAGACAAGGAAATCTCAAGACTAGAGTTTGAATACAACTTGTAACCAACTCGTATCGGTACCTGATACCTAGCCTGCCCATATATAAAGGCTAGGAGGGTCCAACGAGGAGGGCACGACGCATGCTATGACACAATCCCCCATAATAGATAGATCTCTCTCTCCACCTACACAAGAGATCTACAGATCCTCTTCCTCAATCGCATCCACACCTCACGCCAGATTGCATCTACGTACCTCTGTAACTTTCGGTTCCGCCTTTTTCAAGAGCAGACAAGCAAGAGTAGGGTTTTCCCTCTGAGGGCCTGAACCTGGGTAAATCTCGTGTCCCGTGTTGCTTGTCTATTAACCGTTCCGTGACTTCTAGCATCCCTATCTTATCCAAAACCCAAGTCCATAACAATGGGCATTGATGAAATCAACCCACGTCAATTGGCGCCGTTTATGGAAAACTGGGGACGCTGATCGTGCGGTCGTGGCGGTCCCATCACTAGCAATCTCTGATTCGTCGGCTACCGAAGACCAGATTTCGTTCGGCTCTTTCATCATCAAGCGGTGGTCGGATCACATCCGATCAATTCGTCTATGTCGGTGCTCAGCTTCGTCGTTGATATCATCGCACGGCCAATTTTAACTTCATCAACATAGACGCAAGACTCAACGTCTGCTCGGATGATCGGATCTACCAGATCTGAGTTTTCTGGCCAACAATCTTTCTGACGCCGGGAGGCCAAGTCAAAAGAAAATTGGAGCTCGCGCCCTGCTTCGGAAAGCTACTTGGGTACACGCACAAGGTTTCGTAGCGCACATGACATAAGGAAGTCGGCAACAATTAAAACACAACATAGAGCTGGCATGCCTATGTTCCTGTCATCATGCATCAAGTCCCGAGGTCCTGTTATTTTCTGAAGGAGCAAAGGGTGTGGCGATTGATGCTTACACGACCTGGTTATCTGGTGTCCACACATGCAAAGCTTTATATTGGCAAGCTAGTTCGCATCAAGAAAATGTCAGGCGAAGACCGAAATCAGCAAAGGAATTTGATGCGGATCCAACTTGTATGATCCACCGATCGAGTCCAGCTCACATACATTTTCCATGGCAGATCAATTCGGAAAAAAGGAAGGAATTCATGTCAACTAACAATGCATACTACGAATATTTGTATTCGGTTTGTACTACGTTTTGGATACATATTTATCAATCCGAGACATCCAAATGCCAAAGATGCGGATCTGATACCGTCCGACTAACAATTCGACGACGTTGATGTGTCGATTACCTGTCCACCAAGTTGAGTACGCATCGGCTGCGTCTGTAGGGGTTCGTAGCATGGAAAACAAAAAATTTCTACCGCATACAAACAAACAAGCCAAGATCTATCTACTAGATTGTAGCAACGAGTCGATAGAGGAACTCACCCTCGAAGATTCCAAAGCGGTTAACGAGAGCAGATTCTCGTGGGTGATGTAGTCGTACACTTGCCGATCTCAAGATCGCGTAGACGATCCTTCCGGCGCTGCGTTCCGGCAGCGCTTCCGCAGTCGGTCACACGTTCGGTACTCGATGAAGACCTTCCTCTCCCTTGTTCCAGCAGGCAGCGGAGGTTGTAGCACTCTCCTCGCGATTCCGGCAGCACGACGGCGTGGTACCGGAAGTAGAGGGGAGATCTCGCAGGGCTTCGCTTTAAGCCGGAGCGAGTATGGTGGACTATGAGAGAGCCCTCGGCGATCTAGGGTTTAGACACACCGAGGAAGAGGTGCTAGGGCCGGCGGCTAGGGCTTGGAGGTGCCCAAGTCGGCGGCTAGGGGAGAAACCCTAGGCGGCGGCTATGGTGGGCGGCAGCGGCTAGGGTTAGGTTTATAGGAGGCAATCTTGTGTGCTAGGAGGGGAGCCCTGCCCCTCCTCTTATAGGAGGGAGGCGCCGGCCAAGGGGAGGGGAGTCCCTCCCCAACTCGGATCCCAAGTGGGCCGGCGGTGGAGGAGGGACTCCTCCCCAACTCGGTTTCCACTTTCCCTCTACTTTCCAAAATAGCCGTTTGACTTTTCAAATTGGCGTTTGACTTTTCAAACTAGGATTTGATTAAACCCTTTATTTTGTTCAGTGATGACACTTAGTACATGATGCAATCATTCCAACTTGGTATGACACATTCATGTACCCTTCCCCTCTGGAGTGCCGGACATTCCGGAACCTTCTAGAACATTCCCGATGAAAACACCGGAACCATTCCCCAACTCCGAAACAAGACTTTCCTTATATGAATCTTATTCTCCGGACCATTCCGGATCTCCTCGTGATATCCCGGATCTCATCCGAGACTCCGAACAACATTCGGTCTCTTACTCATCATTCCATAACTACTCAACAACATTGAATCCTTAAGTGTGTCTCCCTACGGTTCGTGAATTATGCGGACATGATCGAGACACTTCTCCGAACAATAACCAATAGAGGATTCTGGAAATTCATATGGCTCCCACATATTTCTACGATTACTTTGCGATCGAATGAACCACTTACATACGATACCAATTTCCCTTTCTCTCACGATAGTTTACTTATCCGAGGTTTTGATCGTCGGTATCTCTGCATACCTAGTTCAACCTCGTTACCGATAAGTACTCTTTTATCGTTCCCATGGTATGTGATCCCTTGTGAGCCAGTCACATGCTTGCAAGATAATTGGATGACATTCCACCGAGAGGGCCTAGAGTATATCTATCTGTCATATGGATGGACAAATCCCACTCTTGATCCATGTGTCTCAACCCATACTTTCCGAACACTCAATGCCATCTTTATAGCCACCCAGTTACGGTGTGGTATTTGATGTCATCAAAGCATCCTTCCGGTGATGGTGATAAGCATGATCTCATGGTCTAAGGAATTAGTTTACTATGTATCAGAAAGCTTATAGCAAATGAACTATATTAAATGACTTGATCTTTTATGCTACGCTTAACTATAGGAGTATGTCCATCATATCATTCTCCCAATGGTATGACCCTGTTGTTAATAACATCCCTATGTTCATGATCAGGAAACCATGATCATATATTAACCAACAAGCTAGTTTAACAAGAGGCTTTACTAGGGACTCTTTTATGTTTACAAATCACACAAGTATTAATGTTTCCTGTTAATACAATTATAGCATGGTATGTAAACATTTATCATAAGTATGAAGATATGATAATAACCACTTTATTATTGCCTCTTGGGCATATCTCCAACAGTCTCCCACTTGCACTAGAGTCAATAATCTAGTTTCAAACCTTTGTATATTCAACACCTATGGCTTTCCGGTGTTGTATGTACACGGTTGCTAGTGGTCAACTAATCTTCGGATCTGACACTTTCAGATACGTGTGTAATTGCATGTCTTTGCGTCTCTACGCATCACTCATTCTCTAATGAGATGGCTTTGTATAATTTTGATCCTTTGGTGAGACCTTTAGTTCTTTGAGGTTAAAACATGTTGATAATATTGTCGTACAATATATCTTCATAGTATTATCCCGCTGTGAACTACACCTAGTTTGATAACAAACTACTTGACACAAATGCCCTCTTTAGCTGCTATTATAGCAGTCATATACTTAGCCTTTTGTTGTAGTATCTGTCACAATGTCTTAACTTTGGAATTCATCCAAATTCATTATGGAACTTACTTTCCATCATATTGTGCCACCGTTAGTTTAGATTGAGATAAACTTAATTTATACTTTGTGACAAAACTAGTATCAATGTAGTACTTTTACAATGAACTAACCATCTATTTGTCACTTCTACAAATAATATACTCTTAGTTCTTCCAAAAGATCATAAGAATATCCTTACTATTGTCCAATGATTATCTTATGAATCATTCTGGTATATGCTCATAACATTTAGAGTATAGGACATATCTGGATTTGTACATATCACAGTATGATTGATATAATTACCTTTTGTGATTTCATACATCAAGTATCAATCTATACTTGAATCTTTGTTTCACTTACCCAGTGTCAATACACTTGAATATATCATAAATATTGAACTCATTCAATCCTTTCTGTGCGACAAGAACCTTTCTTGTAGTTTCTATATTGAACTCATTCAATATATCATCTATGTACTTTCGGCACAACCATATTAGCGTCTATTGATGCCAAATATTTGGGTTTTGCCTAAGTCTTTCATCGGGATGAAATTCTTAATATGTGTTAATAAAAGATACATCATTTTTAATCAACAATATGTCTTCCACATAATGTATTAGAAACATGTCTTAGCGCTCCCACTTAATTTCTTGCAAATGCAAGCATCTTCATTGTCTCTGATGAATTTAAACTCTTTTAACAGTTTTATCATAGTGAAGATTCCAACTCCGCGATGCACACTTCAACCATTGAAGTTTGCATATGCTTTTAGCATCCTTTGAATTAACAAAACCCTTTGGACCGTGCCATGCACACGTCCTTGGTAATCATTCTATTAGAAGAACTTGTTTTTTTTATTCAACACATAACAAAATTATATGTCGTGGTTGCTACATTAATCCGTCTAGACTAAATATCGCTATGAAAGATCAAATCTTGTCATAGTCAACCTTTGAACATTGTTGTGAACTCTTTCCCAACATGTCGACCATTTCATAGATGTGAAACATCCATGTCTATTTCTTTATAGATCCAAATATGACTGTAAGGTCTTGTACCTTTCCAGAGGGTCTTTCAAGTTTCAAAACTTGATCTCTCGTATATGGAACTATCACGGATTTTATGGCTTCAAGCCATTAGACGGAGTCAGGGCCCATCATCGCTTCTTTGTATGTAGTACGTTCATTATTCTCAATTAATGATTCAACCCTCAAATCTTGGTATTTGATTGTTTACTCGACCTACTTGGTTTAATAGAAACTTTGACCTTCGTAACCACAACCTTTGAGGCACGTGAGCCATGAGCATTGTTGCTGCCTCCGGAACACTTTTTGGCACTGTGCAACTTTGCACATATAGCTAAGGTTCTTTTAACCTTATCAAAGTTCTATTGTCCTCCCACTTATCTTTTCACGAAAATCCCTTCTCAAAGAAACTTGACGTTCTAAGTGACAAACACTTTTGTCTCCGGTGTTATGGAGGAATACTTAACAGTAATACAAAGACAGGTTCATCTGACTTTGGTTGCAAACATCTTTCTTATGCATAGCATACCAATGTTTAAGAAAGGACTACTTGGGTTTTATCCCAAACCATAACTTTATATGGTGTCATTTCAATCGATTATGATGAAGCTCTTTTCAGTGAAAAACGGTAATCTCTAAAGCTTTTAATCTTTAAAATATAATGGCAGTTTTTTATGAATTACACCTTCGATCTTACCATGTCAAACAAGGTTTAATTACATATCTCGAACGCTTCATACTCTTATGGTGTTTCGGGACATGCAAATCCACAGAACGATTCCTTAAATCTTAGGTATTATGCTAAACTTGTAACTCAAATATCTTCCTTTATGATCTTATCATAAACTATTTATATACTTGTTACAATGATTTTGCCTTCATCTTGAAAGTCTTTGAACTTTTCAAATGTTTCATACTTCATCCTTATTAAGTAAATATTCATATATTCACTCAAATTTTCGGAGAAAGCATATGAAGTTGAAATCCATCGCTCTTGACTACACATAATGGACTTCATACAACAATATGTACAAGTTCCAATAATCTAGTCATTCGTTCCCTTTTTGGCCTATGAACAAAGTTTTAATTATCTCTAGGAAATTTTCACAAGCATCATTTGATCAAAATAAAAAAGACTCCAAAATTCCATCCACATGGAGTTTCTTCATGTTTTCTTTCCAATATAATTTAAACGGCGATGTCACTTCCTAAGTGATCTTTCAATCAATTTGTCTTTCGACATTTTTAGCACTAGTTTTATGGATGTGATTTCTCCAACTAGATTTGTGAATCATCCATCTTTTATGGATTACGACAATTATTTGAACAACCCTTTTGTTCTCATAATACCTGATAAAACAAATCTTGAAGGCAAGCTTTGACGTTTAACGAGCAACACAATAACCCTTTATTTGTTCTCGATGAACATCATCACATATTCTTTTGCTAGTTACTTAGGCCATTGTAGTTCATGAATTGTGTTGTTTCGTATGACGATTCATACCAACAAATTCAGTATCAAATACTTAAGAACCACATTGTTTAACAAGCAAAGAATATATCCATAACATGTATATCATCTATATACTTAAGCTGAACAATTCTAGTCTTTTCTTTTCTGCCATATATTTATGAGATTCTCTTTCAGTATTTCCTTTCTGTTTGAAAAAATCTATCAATATCAATAGTGGAGCCATACATATGACACATAGTCCAAAGCGTGTATAATTAAATACCAATGTCTTTGGACTTGCACTTTGAAGTAGATCACCATCATCAAATGTTTGGTGTGCTTTCAAATTCCATTCTTTAGTAATCTCTTGGTGTAGTAAACATTTTACCTACATCAAATATTCACCCTCATCATGGAATTATCCATGATCAAGCTACTTTTAGCTTATAACGGTGAATCGCGAGTATAATGTTGCTCTCCAAAACCTTTTGGTGGATTAGGACAACTAGTGTCTCCAACCTTTTGCAAATTCTCATCAAATATGAGAACATGAATTTTGCCATATTATACTCTATCATGTTGTAACCAAAACTTCATTTCAGATATCACAATATCTTCCACACATCATGGTTTCTGAAACAACTCTTTCAGATCCTAGATAACCTTGATATTAAGACAATCCTTTGAATATCAAGAATCATGGAGACAAACATGATACTCATACACTAACTCTTGGAATTGTCACTCTTGTTTTAATACCAATTATTAAACTTCATGGAGTAACCGGAACTTACTGAAAGTTTGCAATAGGACTTTTAAACTTTAGATTAACACTTCAAAACAATACGATACCAGTTCGTAAAGTAACTAACCAGAATTCTATAGTTCTATCATCTCAATTTTAACTAAGCGCAAGGTGGTAAACGGATGCCAATGACTACAACAGTTATGCAAATTCACTTTGATTTAATTTATGATAAATAGTGTTTAACTTTTAATCATATTGCCGTTGAACTCCCACTCAAAACAATACCCCTCACATTGTTTTAGTGATCACACGAACCAAATCCACCACATCAAAACCGATCATCACGAGAGTTGATGTAGCTTCAACGGCGAACAATCATCTTGTTCATCATATCTACTATATGACTCATGCTTTACCTTTCGGTGATCCGTGTTCCGAGACCATGTCTGTACATGCTAGGCTCGTCAAGATCAAACCTTAGCTTCCGCATGAGCAAATCTGGCTTGCTCACGTTGTATACACTCGCAGAATCTAACACACCCGATCATCACGTGGTGCTTCGAAACAACGAGCTTTAGCAACGGTGCTTACTAAGGATGAACACTTTAAAACTTGAAATTGTGTGCTTGAGGGATCATCTTATAATGCTACCATCGTGAACTAAGCAATACAAGATGCATAAAAGGATTAACATCACATGCAATTCATAATATGTGATATGATATGGCCTTTCTTCTTGTGCTTCCGATCTCCATCTTCAAGCACGAACATGATTTCCATCATCACCGGTATTGCATCAAGGTCAATGACGCTTCTCCATGGTTGTCATCCACCAGCTTCAACTATTACAACTACTTTGAATAGACACGCGGGTCTTAACAGAATTTAAAGACAACCATATGGCTCCTGCCGGTTGCCAACTTACAATAAGGAACATTGCATACGTCAAATATAATCACAATCATGTCCATATCACATCACAGCACACCCCTGCAAAACAAAATTAGACGCCTCTAATTTTCTTTGCATATTTTACGTGGTTTGGGGCTTTCAATAAGTGTCGCTCTAACTTACAAACAAGAACCACAACATTGATACTAGTATTGTCAATCACCCGTTGTAAATTGAATCTTAACTATGTTGGGAGAAACAGGCACCCGCAAAGCCACTTATGCAATACAAGTTGCATGTCAAGCGTGGAGCAATTCTCATGAACGATGTCATGTAAGGTTAGCCCGGGCCGCTTCATCCCACCATCCCGCAAGATGCAAAGTACACAAGAAGCAATCGACAACAAAAGCATCAACGCCCACAATGACCGTTGTGTTCTACTCGTGCAACAGATCTACATATAGACACGGCTCTGATACCACTGTAGGGGTTCGTAGCATCGAAAACAAAAAATTTCTACCGCATACAAACAAACAAGCCAAGATCTATCTACTAGATTGTAGCAACGAGTCGATAGAGGAACTCACCCTCGAAGATTCCAAAGCGGTTAACGAGAGCAGATTCTCGTGGGTGATGTAGTCGTACACTTCCCGATCTCAAGATCGCGTAGACGATCCTTCCGGCGCTGCGTTCCGGCAGCGCTTCCGCAGTCGGTCACACGTTCGGTACTCGATGAAGACCTTCATCTCCCTTGTTCCAGCAGGCAGCGGAGGTTGTAGCACTCTCCTCGCGATTTCGGCAGCACGACGGCGTGGTACCGGAAGTAGAGGGGAGATCTCGCAGGGCTTCGCTTTAAGCCGGAGCGAGTATGGTGGACTATGAGAGAGCCCTCGGCGATCTAGGGTTTAGACACACCGAGGAAGAGGTTCTAGGGCCGGCGGCTAGGGCTTGGAGGTGCCCAAGTCGGCAGCTAGGGCAGAAACCCTAGGCGGCGGTTATGGTGGGCGGCGGCTAGGGTTAGGTTTAGAGGGGGCAATCTTGTGTGCTAGGAGGGGAGCCCTGCCCCTCCTCTTATAGGAGGGAGGCGCCGGCCAAGGGGAGGGGAGTCCCTCCCCAACTCGGATCCCAAGTGGGCCGGCGGTGGAGGAGGGACTCCTCCCCAACTCGGTTTCCACTTTCCCTCCACTTTCCAAAATAGCCGTTTGACTTTTCAAACTAGGATTTGATTAAACCCTTTATTTTGTTCAGCGATGACACTTAGTACATGATGCAATCATTCTAACTTGGTATGACACATTCATGTACCCTTCCCCTCCGGAGTGCCGGACATTCCGGAACCTTCTAGAACATTCCCGATGAAAACACCGGAACCATTCCCCAACTCCGAAACAAGACTTTCCTTATATGAATCTTATTCTCCGGACCATTCCGGATCTCCTCGTGATATCCCGGATCTCATCCGAGACTCCGAACAACATTCGGTCTCTTACTCATCATTCCATAACTACTCAACAACATTGAATCCTTAAGTGTGTCTCCCTACGGTTCGTGAATTATGCGGACATGATCGAGACACTTCTCCGAACAATAACCAATAGAGGAATCTGGAAATTCATATGGCTCCCACATATTTCTACGATTACTTTGCGATCGAATGAACCACTTACATACGATACCAATTTCCCTTTCTCTCACGATAGTTTACTTATCCGAGGTTTTGATCGTCGGTATCTCTGCATACCTAGTTCAACCTCGTTACCGATAAGTACTCTTTTCTCGTTCCCGTGGTATGTGATACCTTGTGAGCCAGTCACATGCTTGCAAGCTAATTGGATGACATTCCACCGAGAGGGACCAGAGTATATCTATCCGTCATATGGATGGACAAATCCCACTCTTGATCCATGTGTCTCAACCCATACTTTCCGAACACTCAATGCCATCTTTATAGCCATCCAGTTACGGTGTGGTGTTTGATGTCATCAAAGCATCCTTCCGGTGATGGTGATAAGCATGATCTCATGGTCGAAGGAATTAGGTTACTATGTATCAAAAAGCTTATAGCAAATGAACTATATTAAATGACTTGATCTTTTATGCTACGCTTAACTATAGGAGTATGTCCATCATATCATTCTCCCAATGATATGACCCTGTTGTTAATAACATCCCTATGTTCATGATCAGGAAACCATGATCATATATTAACCAACAAGATAGTTTAACAAGAGGCTTTACTAGGGACTCTTTTATGTTTACAAATCACACAAGTATTAATGTTTCCTGTTAATACAATTATAGCATGGTATGTAAACATTTATCATAAGTATGAAGATATGATAATAACCACTTTATTATTGCCTCTTGGGCATATCTCCAACAGCGTCGTCTACATGTCTGCCAATGTGTCCACCCACCGACTCTGTGACCGTCAAGTTGACTTTACGCCCGAAGTTTTGATGACCCGTTGTGATCTTCAGCTGCGGCGACTCGCCACTACGGTCTTCGACTGCACTGACTTGTTATAGTCTTCAGATGTGGCAAATATTCATCACCACGCGACTACGGTCCGCCGCGTCGACTACGTCCGCCACGTGACCCGTTGCCACGTCAACTACATGTCCATTGCACAACTCTCGACCGCCATGTCTGGGATCGATCTCGTGACCTGTTGCAGTTTTCGACTCCGGCGATCCTCTATGATCTTTGGCTCCAGCGACTCAGGGGCTCTGGACTCCCTCCGCTTCGGTGACCCGCTGTGGTCTTCGACTCTGTCGCACGACCCTCTGCGCGGTCTTCGGCTGCGGTGGCTCTGGGGCTCCTTCGGCTCCTACGAACCACTACTTCGACGCCCGTGACCTGCAGGTTGCATCGCCTCCCGTGACCCGCCGGTAACGATGACTCTCAAGACCGTGACCCGCCGGTTGCGTTGGCTCCAACGACCCATTCACCTCGTCGATAACAAATAAATCTAAGTTTCCATCTACTTAGAGCTGATTTTCTTTTTTAACTCGCACTCGAAACACTCGGGGGTTGCGCTCTCTTCGAGTAACCTAATGTTCCATCGGCTCCACGCACTCGAGCACCTCGAACGCGATAGCCCGAGTAGATGATTATGCCCGATCGTCGAATCCTTGAACTCCGAGTGCCTCGGCAAGGTACTGAGACTAAGAGTATTCAGCCTAACAAAAAGGCCTAGCATACAGTGCAAAAGTGTAGACTCCGTCGGCACCAGAATCTTACTCTACAAGCCAACATGCAAATATTGTTTACAAGACACAAGTACTTCACAATTATTCATGTTTTGTGTAGCTTACAAGGACGTCGACTGCGCTGAGCTATTCTATCAGGTCCTCCAATAGGAGTCGGCGAAACAACTGGCTACGCCATAAACTGAAGGCCCGCGTCGAATCCCTCCTCGGATGGTTGCATCGTTTGATACTACATAATGCAATGCTAGCCGCGCACCCGACAGAAACAATGGCGTCAACTTCATCCGAAGCGTCGAGTCCTTTCGGATAAACGTAGCATGACTCCGCTACATCGACTCTTGGCTCCTTATGCGTGAGACGCTGACTCGATGCAGTTCCGGGTCAGTGGTTTCTCCTCGCCTGAGTCTCCACTCGAGTCCATGACTTGACCAAACACTCGGGGGCTACTCCTATCAGGAGCGCTGGTCGCGCACCCGATGTACTTCTGGGTCAGCGGTACGCCCACGAGATTGTCGACTACAACTGCATGATAGAAGACTCGAGTCTCTGCCCGAGTCTATGACTCCGCCAAACACTCGGGGGCTACTCCAAAGTGGAGCGCTGGTCACACACACAGAAGATCTTCGAGTGGCACGCTTCGATTCATCACTCGAATCAACGATTCGAGTGATGACTCGGGGGCTACTGTCATAGGGAGCGCTGGTCGTGCACTCGAAAAATTGCCGGAGTTGACGACATTTTTACAAGATCAACCGAAGAACTTCCGAATCACCATATCGCGCAACCGACGACTATAAGTCTCTGCTCGAGTCTACGACTCGAACAGACACTCGGGGGCTACTCCCATAGGGAGCGCTGGTCACACACCCTATAGTCCATTGTGTTGACTACTTTCATAATGGCGACTCCTTTACAACAACCGAACAAATTCAGCTGACCCGACACTAATTCGACTCCGACATCCAAATGCAAGGTTCAAGACAACTAAGTCTCCACCCGAATCTACGTTTCGGATGGACACTCGGGGGCTACTGACATGGATATTTCCTACGGGTACCCGATGTTAGCCTACCTGGTTTAGCCCGACGGAAGGCCCACTCGACGACCTACCAGGGTCCATAACGCCTATGAAGTTTCGGTTAATATGAAGCCCATATGGACACGGACTCCCAAACGTACAAGACAAGGAAATCTCCAGACTAGATTTTGAATACAACTTGTAACCAACTCGTATCGGTACCTGATACCTAGTCTCCCCATATAAAAAAGGCTAGGAGGGTCCAACGAGGAGGACACGACGCATGCTATGACACAATCCCCCACAATAGATAGATATCTCTCTCCACCTCCACAATAGATCTACAGATCCTCTTCCACCATCGCATACACCTCACGCCAAATTCCATCTACGCACCCCTGTAACTTTCGATTCCACCGTAATCAAGAGCAGACAAGCAGGAGTTAGGGTTTTCCCTCCGGGGTCCTGAACCTGGGTAAATCTCGTGTCCCGCATTGCTTGTCTATTAACCGTTCCGCGACTTCCAGCATCCCCATCTTCTCCAAAACCCAAGTCCATAACAATGGGCATTGACGAAATCAACCCACGTCAATTGGTGCCGTTTATGGAAAACTGGGGACACTGATCGTGCGGTCGTGGCGGTCCCATCACTAGCAATCTACGATTCGTCGGCTACCGAAGACCAGATTCCGTTTGGCTCTTTCATCATCAAGCGGTGGTTGGATCACATTCGATCAATTCGTCTATGTTGGTGCTCAGCTTCATCGTCGATATCATCGCACGGCCAATTTTAACTTCATCAACATAGACGCAAGACTCAACGTCTGCTCGGATGATCGGATCTACCAGATCTGAGTTTTCTGGCCAACAATCTTTCTGACGCTGGGAGGACAAGTCTAAAGAAAATTGGAGCTCGCGCCCTGCTTCGGAAAGCTACTTGGGTACACGCACAAGGTTTCGTAGTGCACATGACATAAGGAAGTCGGCAACAATTAAAACACAACATAGAGCTGGCACGCCTATGTTCCTGTCATCATGCATCAAGTCCCGAGGTCCTGTTATTTTCTGAAGGAGCAAAGGGTGTGGCGACCGATGATTACACGACCTGGTCAGCTGGTGTCCACACATGCAAAGCTTTATATTGGCAAGCTAGTTCGCATCAAGAAAAGGTTAGGCAAAGACCGAAATCAGCAAAGGAATTTGATGCGGAGCCAACTTGTATGATCGACCGATCGAGCCCATCTCATATACATTTGCCGTGGCAGATAAATTCGGAAAAAAGAAAGGAATTCATGTCAACTGACAAAGAATACTACCAATATTTGTCTTTGGTTTGTACTACGTTTTGGATACAGATTTATCAATCCAAAACATCCAAATGCCAAAGATGTGGATCCGATACCGTCCGACTAACAATTTGACGATGTTGCCGTGTCGATTCCATGTCCACCGTGTCGACCCTTATCCACCAAGTTGAGTACGCGTCAGCTGCGTCGAGTACACGTCCGCCAATGTGTCCGCCCGCCGACTCTGTGACCGTCAAGTTGACTTTATGCCCGAAGTTTCATTGACCCGCTGTGATCTTCAGCTGCGGTGACTCGCCACTACGGTCTTCGACTGTAATGACTCGTTACAGTCTTCAGATGTGGCAACTATTCATCACCACGCAATTACGGTCCGCCGCGTTACCCATTGCCACGTCAACTACATGTCCGCTATACAACTCTCGACTGCCATGTCTGGCATCGATCTCGCGACCTGCTGCAGTTTTCGACTCCGGTGATCCTCTATGATCTTCGGCTCCAACGACTCGGGGGCTCGGGACTCCCTCCGCTTCGGTGACCTGATGTGTTCTTCGACTCCGTCGCACAACCCTCTGTGGTCTTCGTCTGCGGCGGCTCTTGGGATCCTTCGGCTCCTACGAACCACTACTTCGACGCCCGTGACCTGCAAGTTGCATCGCCTCCCGTGATACGTCCAAAACATATCTATTTTCCCGAACACTTTTGCTATTATTTCTCCTCTAAACTTGTGTTATTTGGATACAACTAACACGGGCTGACACTATTTTCAGCAGAAATACCTTGGTGTCTAGTTTTTGTGCAGAAAATCAACTATCAGGAAAAATCCCGGAAAATATGCCAAAAATCCTATTTCACCAGAAGATCCACGGAGCCAGAAGACGATACGGAGTGGAGGACTGGGGGGCCCACACCCCTGCCAGGCGCGGGTGGGCCTAGCCCGCGCCTAGGGGGTGCGGCCACCCCAGGCACCCCCTCGGGATCCCTCTTCGCCTATAAGTTACCCCTTGACCTAAAAACCGAGGGGGGGTCGACATTTTTCCAGAAAGAGTTCCGATGCGCCGCCACCACCAGAAGCCGTGATTCGAATCCAGAAACTCCGTTCTAGCACCCTGCCGGACGGGGAATTTGGGGAGGATCATCGCCATCGTCATCACCAACGCCTCCCCATCAACCATCGATGTTTCCCTCATACATGAGTGAGTAATCCCCCGCTGTAGGCTATGGGGATGGTAGGGATTGGATGAGTTCTATCATGTAATCGAATAAGATTGTTAGGGCATAGTGCCTAGTATCTCTATTAGTGCTATTTGACTTTGTTGCAACTTGTTGTGCTTAATTCTTGTCAGTAGGGCCCGAGTGCCATGATCTCAGATCTGAACTTGTTATTGAATCATTATGATAGTATTGTTTGTGATCTTATCTACAAGTTGTGTACACATATCATTGTCCGGATCCAAAGGCCCCGAAGTGACAGAAATTGGGACAACGGGAGGGGATGGCTATGGTGTGATGATCACATGTGTTCATGGAGTGTTAATGCTTTGCTCCGGTGCTCTATTAAAAGGAGCACATTAATTGCCAGTAGTTCCCTAGAGGCCCCGCTGCCACGGGCTGGCAGGACAAAAGATGTTGTGCAAGTTCTCATTGCAAGCACACATGACTATATATGGAGCACATTCCTAGGATTTGTTTAGTACTTGGATGCTCATGATGTTACTTCTACTATGCTTGATGCGAGTGGTTCATTGGGTCCTTTCCTATATGCTACTATGGCTGGTCTAGGAAATACTGAAACTCCTAGTGAAGACACTATTACACCTATTAGCTCACCTAAGTCTAGAGAGAGTTATGATATTAATGATGGTTACATTGAGTTCACTGATGAATTTGTTGAAGAGTGTCGAAACACACATGGTGCTAGTGCTATTAAGAGTCTCCTTGCTAGACATACTATTATTCCTAAGTTGTCCTCTGATCCTAAGTTTGCCACTTCTCCTATAGATATCAAAGATAAAGATTATGATTTCTCTCTTGATTTATCCTACTTAGACATTGTTGAGAAAGAACATTTTTGTGGGACTGAAAATGAGAGTGTTGTGGCTCATATGAATGAGCTGTCTACTATGAGTGATTTATTCTCTGATGATTTTAAGATGCGCAAGTACTTTGTTAAAAAGATCTTCCCCTTTTCACTAAAAGGAGAAGCTAGGGCTTGGTTTAATAGATTACCTCCTCATTCCATTGATAGCCCTGATTGTTTGATTGCTTCTTTCTTCCAGAAATATTTTCATCCCAGTGCTAGACATGCTGCTTTGCAGAGACTTTTTGATTTTAAACAGGGAGAAGAAGAGAAATTGCCTGAGTCATGGACAAGGTTCTGTGCCTTGATCCATGCACATCCTGGATGTCCATTGCCTAAGAATGAGCTTCTTGATATTTATTATAATGGACTAACTGGTTGTCGTGGTGGTGGCACGGCAGATGCCATGGGTAGGCTAAAGTATGGGGCCAATGGATGCTAGAGGGATCTAGGGAGGGAAGATGTAGTTGATTCTACACACAGAAGACTAATGTAAAGATCTTTATTTCTCCTTTCTTGTGCTACAAGTGCTCCTTGAGCTGTATACAAGTGGAGAGGCCGAAATTTACCAGCCGAACGGTACCAAATGAGTCGATGCCCTTCTCAGAGTCCAAGCCCCTCCTTATAAAGGGGAGCCCTGGGCTCCTCTAGGGATGACGTGGCAAGCATATTCGGAGAATATGCTTGTCCCAATATAGTAACTCGGCGGCCTCCTTTCCGTGTCGCC
Source organism: Avena sativa (assembly GCA_916181665.1). Classification (NCBI taxonomy): domain Eukaryota; kingdom Viridiplantae; phylum Streptophyta; class Magnoliopsida; order Poales; family Poaceae; genus Avena; species Avena sativa. Next base: position 442,037,972 of record OV702283.1, read on the forward strand.
CTTCTAACGACGGCAAGGTTCCAGAGGACCCCGCTTGCACGCCTCGGGCTTCAGGACTGTCACCTCCGTGACCTCCTTCTGCCCTTCTGTCGCTCTGCGCCTTGTCCTTTGTGCTTGGCTCTGCTCAGATTCTTCCTAGCCCGTGACTAGGGTTTGACTATAGGCATCTCCTTCTCTTGCAAGCTTCATATCACTCGGCCCTGCCTCGCTTAACTCGGCTTGGCCTTCACCTGCATTTAGATTATTCGGGCTGACCCGGCCCACTTACACAGTATGTCTGCCGGGTAACGTTTTGCTTTTCTCATAAGGGTCCGGCTCTTGCTTACCTCGGCCGACCTTTACAGGATTCGGCTGATTTAGATTGTAACTCGAACACTGGACGGGGAGCTTCCTTTTGTATTTCCCCGTCCTTGCCCTATCCGGGGTCACCCCCCAACATTAGTCCCCGAAGCTGGTATGGTCCTGCCTATAACCTTGGCCGGGCCGTATCAGTTTCACAATATTCGTTTCTCTTTGTTTCCGAGTTACTTTTCCTTCGTCCGAGATATCTGCGTATCTTTTCGCGTACGCCTCGTCCTACGTGTCACACTCATCATTGTTTCTCTAGTTTTTTGTTCCTCTACAGTGCACATTGACAGGCTACAGTAATTACTGCGCCTGTCGTGTCGGCGCTGCAACGCCTCGCGCACCGTTTCCGTCAGGGATTGTGATCCTTTCTTGCATTGTGTGGTCGTTGGTGTGGCTCCACTTAGCGGCGTGCGGTTGTGCCGCACACACAATCTACACAGGTAACCTCCGCACGCGCGATCACACTACCACGCAGGCCGCGTGGTTATAAAGAGGGGCACGGGGCCAGGGTTTTTTACTCTTCTCCTCCGCTTACCGTTGCCCTTCTTCCTCCTCTGGCTTTTTGCCCGTTCGTGCTCCCGCCGCTGTGTGCCCCTCAGAATCTTTGATGGCGAGGCTCCCATCGCTCTGCTCCGTCGATCTTGTCCCCGCATACTTGCTCCGGCGCCATCGCCGGTGAGTTTATCCGATCTCATTGCCTTGTTTATTCTCTAGGCGCATCTGCTTCTCTCTAGATTTCCCGTGGCGGTTTCCTCTTTGTTCCGCCGCCGTTTTCGCGTAGGATCACGACGGGGCCTTGCAGTTCTAGGCTTCCCTCCGCCGCTAGTTTATCCTCTGTAGATTCCTCCGGAGACCCCATGTCGAGCTCCGTTAGTGGTGCGCTTATTGAGGACGACGATGCAACGTCTAGGCCCGTGCGGGGATCCTGGCAGGGCTCTTCCGTCACCCGCCGAGAGGTTGAGTGGCTAATCCGTACTCGCCGGATTCCTGCCGAGGTAGCCTGTCGCCTACCCGGCAGCGAATCTGCTCCCGTTCTCAACGAGGGCGAGTACGTCGTCTTTATGTCACACTTCGCTCGTGGGTTTGGCCTCCCACTTAGTGATTTTGCTAGGGAGTTCCTTGATTACTTCGGCCTGCAGCCGCATCATTTTTCGGCTAATGCCATTGCTTCTCTTTCTGCCTTTATCTCTGCTTCGGAAGGATACTTCCGCCTATGTCCGTCTGTGCATGTTTGGTCGAAGTTCTTTCAGATTCGTTCCAATGTTGTCCCAGACAAATCCCTTCAACCTTCCGAGAAACTGGTCACCCAGTGCGGAGCTGCTTCAATCACACCTCGGAGGAAGTCCGAGTTTCCTCGCGTTGCCGGCCTAGAGTCGTGCAAGAAATGGCACAAATCGTTCTTTTATGTCAAGAATTCTGGGAAGGAGGACAGGATTGGGCTCCCTGCTTTTTCTATTGGCCCCCCTTCAAGAAGAATTGGACTTATAATCCGAATAAGAGTCATGCTCTTTCCGAGGCCTTCGAGATTCGGCTGAAGGAACTGATTCGCTCCGGACTATGCGGCGAGGATCTGATGACCACTTTCGTCAGCAGCTGAATCTGCCCCTTCCAGAAACGCACGCATAAGCTCTGCTATATGAGCGGTCCCCTTGATCCCAATTGAGTCTCCACGGTGGAGCTCGATAATTATCTTATTTTCAAGCGCGTCCGGGCTATCTTCAAGACGGAGATGCCGGAGGACTGGGCCTGGGGATTGAAGCCGTTCACCCGCGAGCATCCCCCTCCTAGAGTAAGTTCTCACAGTTGTGTTTTGCCTTTTAATCGCATATGTGATTTCCCTTGTTAATTTCTCTGTTTCTTTTCCTGCAGAGGTTCGAGGAGCAGAAGATCGAGGATGCCAAAGTTTTGTCTCTCCCGTGGCCCGCGGATCGGAACACTCCGGATGGCGGGGAGCCGGACTCAGAGGAGTTCGTTCCCAAGTCGGACCTTGCTCCGGCTCGTGCTCGTGGAAAGACCCCGGCCCACGAGGAGGAAGGTGATTCGGATGAGGTCCAAGTTCTTGAGGTAGTTGCCGCAATGCCAATTTCTTATGCATTTCGGGCTTCTACTTTCTCAGCTAATCCGGCCGGTTAGGTTCACAACGCCGAGCCTCTCGCCTCCCGACCTCCTGTTACCTCGGGGAAACGTAGTGCTCCAGCTGGTGCCTCGGAAGCCGTTCCCAAGAAACGGATGAAGAAGTCAGCCCCGCACCCTCCTAAGCGTAAAACTATGCCCGGGGTTAATGGGTGAGTTGCTCTTTATTTGTATTTCTTGTTTCTCTCTTTCTGCTTTTTGACCAAATCTTTCTTGCCTTTGCAGGGCTCCTCTTTTTGTTAAGCCTAGTGGTCCTAGCATGACGAGTCACACGACTCGGCCGCCTTCTCCTCCGCCTCCTGAAGATACTAGAGTTCCTAGTCCTGCTCGTGTTGACTCTCCTCCCGCTCCGAATCAGATGCCATCTCGCCAGGATGCACCTGAGGTCTCCCCTGTTGATGCTGATACAACTCGGCCCATAGATATTTCCACTGAGCCTGCTGGCTCCTTTGTGAATCCTGAAGTTTCCCCTGAGATCCCTTTGACCCCCCAATCTTTACTACGACCCCAATTCCAACCGAGGATACCAATGTCTCGGCGCCCTCAGAAATCGTAATTCCTCCGGCCCCTAAAGATGTCATTCCAAGTGCCGAGGTAACGGCTCCTGCCGACGCCTCTTCTAAGGCAAGAAAGGTCGTTGTCACCAAACCTTCCTCATCTCAGAAAGGACCTGCCAGCTCTTCTCAGCCTACAATTGCTGATGCGCTGCGCAAAGGGGTTTCTTCTGCCAAGAGTATTGTTACTCCGGCTGCTGATACACAGCTCGCTCTTCATAAGAGTCCCGCGGCGGCGGTGGCTAAACAACACGTCCGAGGTAAAGTCCTGACTCGTACATAGAGTGGGAACAGCCTTGGCTCGTTGGTTGAGTATGCCAACAATTGGAATGCTGCTGATCAGCTCGAGGGCAATCCAAGCAGCCAGCCCTTTCAACTCTCCGACATCAGCAGCCGCTTACATCTGGCTGCCAAGATCGTTCTTGACAGTGACAAGATGAATGAGGTAATTGTTTTTATCGAGGTTTGATTAATCATTCGAATGATATTGTATATACTCTAGTCCCCGAAGCTTGCAATCGAATAATTTGTTATTCGTTTGGAAGTTTCATTAGGCTTTGCCTGGTTCAGTTTTGTCTTAATGTTTGAATATCTATCCACCTAGATCCGAATTAAGTTTTGCTTGATTTGGATCTGTCCAAGTTTTGAATATCCAGCCACCTAGATCCGAGTTAAGTTTTGCTTTACTCGGATCTGTCTTAGTTTCGAATATCCAGCCACCTAGATCCGAGTTAAGTTTTGCTTTACTCGGATCTGTCTTAGTTTCGAATATCCAGCCACCTAGATCCGAGTTAAGTCTTGCTTGACTCGGATCTGTCTTAGTTTCGAATATCCAGCCACCTAGATCCGAGTTAAGTTTTGCTTGATTCGGATTTGTCTTATGTTCAAATATCTTATTGCTATTTGCTTTGTTGCTTAGGTTGCGCATGATCGGCGGACTGCCGAATTCCAAAGGCTGCTCTTTGCTCATAAAAAATTGCAGGATAAGTACGAGAAGGTGATTCCCGTGGTGAAGAAGGCTGGTAAGTTAACAAGCTTTCACCTTATCCCTAAAGTTCTTATTGCTTTGGAAGTGAGGTGTTAGCTGATTTTGCTGGTGAATAGGTAATATCAACAATCTTAATATCCGTCTTGAAAAGAAAGTCAAGGCCCTGGAAGGTTAGTTACTCTTTTTTTTACACATATCTATTTGAAATGTGCACCGGGTTTCTTTTAACCCTTTTGGCTTCGGTATAGCCGAGTTACAAACTTTTGCAGCGTCACACCAAGAATGCATACCCATGCCTGATATGATGCTGAATTATTTAGAACAAGCCGCCACTCATTCGGCGCAGCTGAAAGATAAAGATGATGAGATAACTCGCTTGCGCGCCGAGGTGGAGTCCCTCAAGCTTTCTCAGAAATCTGAGTTAGAAAAAGTCGACCAGGAGTTCTCCGAGGAGAAGAATCGTCTAGCTCTGCAATTGCAGAAAAATAAAGAGCTCCTCGAGGCTGCCGAACTGAAGACACGGGAAATGACCGAGGAGATCACTCGCTTTGAGAAAACCAAGGGTGACTGGGCTAAAGATCTTCAGATAATGCTTAGCTATATTCACCGTAATGTTATGGGGTAACCCTGGGGTTGGCCTGATCTTTCACGAATTCCACGAGAAACGAGGGGGAAAGCGGTGGTCGGGGTAGGAAAGGGATGAAAACCACGAACACACGCACACCAAAACACGATACACACATATCCCTCACGCCGGTGGCAACCGGTCCAACATAATCCCTAGGATTGGTGTTGGGCGAAGCTCGCTCTCCACGCCAACAACGGGGGACGAGGTGCTTGGTGAGATCTTGACGACTTGGCGGCGAGAAACCGAGAACCCAAGGCCTTGTACAACTTGAACGCACTAGGCAAGATCCAAGAGGGGGGTGGATAATTTGGTGCTCCTTGGTAGGAGCATGAGACCAATAGATATAAGTTCCTCAAAGGGTTTCCTTAATATCTATTTGTTGGAGATATGCCCAAGAGGCAATAATAAAGTGGTTATTATCATATCTTCATACTTATGATAAATGTTTACATACCATGCTATAATTGTATTAACAGGAAACATTAATACTTGTGTGATTTGTAAACATAAAAGAGTCCCTAGTAAAGCCTGTTGTTAAACTAGCTTGTTGGTTAATATATGATCATGGTTTCCTGATCATGAACATAGAGATGTTATTGACAACAGGGTCATATCATTAGGAGAATGATGTGATGGACATACTCCTATAGATAAGCGTAGCATAAAGATCAAGTCATTTTAATAGTTCAATTGCTATATGCTTTTTGATACATAGTAACCTAATTCCTTCGACCATGAGATCATGCATATCACCTTCACTGGAAGGATGCTTTGATGACATCAAACACCACACCGTAACTGGGTGGCTATAAAGGTGGCATTGAGTGTTCGGAAAGTGTCGGTTGAGACACATGGATCAAGAGTGGGATTTGTCCATCCATATGACGGATAGATATACTCTGGGCCCTCTCGGTGGAATGTCATCCAATTAGCTTGCAAGCATGTGACTGGCTCACAAGGGATCACATACCGCGGGAACGAGAAAAGAGTACTTATCAGTAACGAGGTTGAACTAGGTATGCAGAGATACCGACGATCATAACCTCGGATAAGTAAACTATCGTGAGACAAAGGGAAATTGGTATCGTATGTAAGTGGTTCATTCGATCGCAAAGTAATCGTAGAAATATGTGGGAGCCATATGAATTTCCAGATTCCTCTATTGGTTATTGTTCAGAGAAGTGTCTCGATCATGTCCGCATAATTCACGAACCGTAGGGAGACAGACTTAAGGATTCGATGTTGTTGAGTAGTTATGGAATGATGAGTAAGAGACCGAATGTTGTTCGGAGTCTCGGATGGGATCCGGGATATCACGAGGAGATCCGGAATGGTCCGGAGAATAAGATTCATATAAGGAAAGTCCTGTTTCGGAGTTGGGGAATGGTTCCGGTGTTTTCATCGGGAATGTTCTAGAAGGTTCCGGAATGTCCGGCACTCCGGAAGGGAAGGGTACATGAATGTGTCATTTCAAGTTGGAATGATTGCATCATGTACTAGGTGTCATCGCTGTACAAAATAAAGGGTTTAATCAAATCCTAGTTTGAAAAGTCAAACGCCAATTTGAAAAGTCAAACGGCTATTTTGGAAAGTGAAGAAGAAGTGGGAAACCGAGTTGGGGAGGAGTTCCTCCTCCACCGCCGTCCCACTAGGGATCCGAGTTGGGGAGGGACTCCCTCCCCTTGGCCGGCGCCTCCCTCCACCTATATAAGGAGGGGCAGGGCTCCCCTCCTAGACACACAAGTTGCCTCCCTCTAAACCTAAACCCTAGCCACAGCCTAGGGATTTCTCCCAAGCCGCCGAGTTAGAGCTTATAATTGCCCTAGCCGCTGGTTTAGACCCTTCTAATTGGTGTGTCTAAACCCTAGATCACCAAGGCTCTCTCATAGTCCACCATACTCGCTCCGGCTTAAGGCGAAGCCCTGCGAGATCTCCCCTCTACTTCCGGTACCACGCCGTCGTGCTGCCGGAATCGCGAGGAGAGTGCTACAACCTCCGCTGCCTGCTGGAACAAGGGAGAGGAAGGTCTTCGTCAAGTACCGAACGTGTGACCGAATGCGGAAGCGCTGCCGGAACGCAGCGCCGGAAGGATCGTCTACGCGATCTTGAGATCGGCAAGTGTACGACTACATCACCCACGAGAATCTGCTCTCGTTAACCGCTTTGGAATCTTCGAGGGTGAGTTCCTCTATCGACTTGTTGCTACAATCTAGTAGGTAGATCTTGGCTTGTTTGTGTGCATGCGGTAGAAATTTTTTGTTTTCCATGCTACGAACCCCTACAGTGGTATCAGAGCCGTGTCTATATGTAGATCTGTTGCACGAGTAGAACACAATGGTCATTGTGGGCGTTGATGCTTTTGTTGTCGATTGCTTCTTGTGTACTTTGCATCTTGCGGGATGGTGGGATGAAGCGGCCCGGGCTAACCTTACATGACATCTTTCATGAGACTTGCTCCACGCTTGACATGCAACTTGTATTGCATAAGTGGCTTGGCGGGTGCCTGTTTCTCCCAACATAGTTAAGATTCAGTTTACAACGGGTGATTGACAATACTAGTATCAATGTTGTGGTTCTTGTTCGACACTTATTGAAAGCCCCAAACCATGTAAAACATGCAAAGAAAATTAGAGGCGTCTAACTTTGTTTTGCAGGGGTGTGCTGTGATGTGATATGGCCATGATTGTGATTATATATGATGTATGCAATGTTCCTTATTGTAAGTTGGCAACCGGCAGGAGCCATATGGTTGTCTTTAAATTCTGTTAAGACCCGTTTGTCTGTTCAAAGTAGTTGTAATAGTTGAAGCTGGTGGACGACAACCATGGAGCGGCGTCATTGACCTTGATGCAATGCCGGTGATGATGGAGATCATGTTCGTGCTTGAAGATGGAGATCGAAAGCACAAGAAGAAAGGACATATCATATCACATATTATGAATTGCATGTGATGTTAATCCTTTTATGGATATTGTATTTCTTAGTTCACGACGGTAGCATTATAAGATGATCCCTCAAGCACACAATTTCAAGTTTTAAAGTGTTCATCCTTAGTAAGCACCGTTGCTAAAGCTCGTTGTTTTGAAGCACCACGTGATGATCGGGTGTGTTAGATTCTGCGAGTGTATACAACGTGAGCAAGCCAGATTTGCTCATGCGGAAGCTAAGGTTGATCTTGACGAGCCTAGCATGTACAGACATGGTCTCGGAACACGGATCACCGAAAGGTAAAGCATGAGTCATATAGTAGATATGATGAACATGTTGATTGTTCGCCATTGAAGCTACATCAACTCTCGTGATGATCGGTTTTGATGTGGTGGATTTGGTTCGTGTGATCACTAAAACAATGTGAGGGATATTGTTTTGAGTGGGAGTTCAACGGCAATATGATTAAAAGTTGAACACTATTTATCATAAATTAAATCAAAGTGAATTTGCATAGTTTTTGTAGTCATTGGCATCCGTTTACCACCTTACGCTTAGTTATAATTGAGATGATAGAACTATAGAATTCTGGTTAGTTACTTTACGAACTGGTATCGTATTGTTTTGAAGTGTTAATCTAAAGTTTAAAAGTCCTATTGCAAACTTTCAGTAAGTTCCGGTTACTCCATGAAGTTTAATAATTGGTATTAAAACAAGAGTGACAATTCCAAGAGTTAGTGTATGATTATCATGTTTGTTTCCATGATTCTTGATATTCAAAGGATTGTCTTAATATCAAGGTTATCTAGGATCTGAAAGATTTGTTTCAGAAACCATGATGTGTGGAAGATATTGTGATATCTGAAACGAAGTTTTGGTTGCAACATGATAGAGTATAATATGGCAAAAGTCATGTTCTCATATTTGATGAGAATTTGCAAAAGGTTGGAGACACTAGTTGTCCTAATCCTCCAAAAGGTTTTGGAGAGCAACATTATACTCGTGATTCACTGTTGCAAGCTAAAAGTAGCTTGATCATGGATAAATCCATGATGAGGGTGAATATTTGATGTAGGTAAAATGTTTACTACACCAAGAGATTACTAAAGAAAGGAATTTGAAAGAACACCAAACATTTGATAATGGTGATCTACTTCAAAGTGCAAGTCCAAAGACATTGGTATTTAACTATACACGCTTTGGACTATGTGTCATATGTATGACTCCGCTATTGATGTTGATAGATTCTTTCAAACAGAAAAGGAAATACTGAAAGAGAATCTCATAAATATATGGCAGAAAAGAAAAAGACTAGAATTGTTCAGTTTAAGTATATAGATGATATACATGTTATGGCTATATTCTTTGCTTATTAAACAATGTGGTTCTTAAGTATTTGATACTGAATTTGTTGGTATGAATCGTCATACAAAACAACACAATTTATGAACTACAATGGCCTAAGTAACTAGCAAAAGAATATGTGATAATGTTCATCGAGAACAAATAAAGGGTTATTGTGTTGCTCGTTAAACATCAAAGCTTGCCTTCGAGATTTGTTTTATCAGGTATTATGAGAACAAAAGGGTTGTTCAAATAATTGCCGTAATCTATAAAAGATGGATGATTCACAAATCTCGTTGGATAAATCATATCCATAAAACTAGTGCTAAAAAATGTTGAAAGACAAATTGATTGAAAGATCACTTAGGAAGTGACATCGCCGTTTAAATTATATTGGAAAGAAAACATGAAGAAACTCCATGTGGATGGAATTTTGGAGTCTTTTGATTTTTTGATCACATGACGCTTGTGAAACTTTCCTAGAGATAATTAAAACTTCGTTCATAGGCCAAAAAGGAACGAATGACTAGCTTATTGGAACTTGTACATATTGTTGTACGAAGTCCATTATGTGTAGTCAAGAGCGATGGATTTCAACTTCATATGCTTTCTCCGAAAATTTAAGTGAATATATGAATATTTACTTAATAAGGATGAAGTATGAAACATTTGAAAAGTTCAAAGACTTTCAAGATGAAGTGCAAAATCATTTGTAACAAGAATATAAATAGTTTATGATAAGATCATAAAGAAAGATATTTGAGTTACAAGTTTAGCATAATACCTAAGATTTAAGGAATCGTTCCGTGAACTTACATGTCCCGAAACACCATAAGAGTATGGAGCGTTCGAGATATGTAATTAAACCTTGTTTGACATGGTAAGATCGAAGGTGTAATTCATAAAACTGCCATTATATTTTAAAGATTAAAAGCTTTAGAAACTACTGTTTTTCCACTGAAAAGAGCTCCATCATAATCCGTTGAAATGACACCATATAAAGTTATGGTTTGGGATAAAACCGAAGTTGTTCTTTCTTAAACATTGGCATGCTATGCATAAAAAGGATGTTTGCAACCAAAGCCGGATGAACCTGTCTTTGTATGTTATTTCGAATAACTGTTAAACACCAGAGACAAAAGTGTTTGTCGCTTAGAACGTCAAGTTTCTTTGAGAAGGAATTTTTCGTGAAAAGATAAGTGGGAGGACAATAGAACTTTGATAAGGTTAAAGGAACCTTAGCTATATGTGCAAAGTTGCGCAGCGCCGAAAAGTGTTCTGGAGGCAGCAACAATGCTCATGGCTCACGTGCCTCAAAGGTTGTGGTTACGAAGGTCAAAGTTTCTATTGAAACAAGTAGGTCGGGTAAACAATGAAATACCAAGATTTGAGAGTTAAATCATTATTTGGCAATAATGATCTGACTACATACAAAGAAGCGATGATGGGCCCTGACTCCGTCAAATGGCTTGAAGCCATAAAATCCGTGATAGTTCCATATACGAGAGATCAAGCTTTGAACTTGAAAGACCCTCTGAAAAGGTACAAGACCTTACAGTCGTATTTGGATCTATAAAAGAAATAAGACATGGATGTTTCACATCTATGAAATAGTCGACATGTTGGGAAAGTATTCACAACAATGTTCAAAGGTTGTATATGACAAGATTTGATCTTTCATAGCGATATTTAGTCTAGACGGATTAATGTAGCAACCACTACATATAATTTTGTTATATGGTAGTTGAATAAACAAAACAAGTTATTCTAATAGAATTGTTACCTAGGGCGTGTGCATGACACGGTCCATAGGGTTTTGTTAATTCAAAGGATGCTAAATGCATATGCAAACTTCAATGGTTGAAGTAAGCATCGCGGAGTTGGAATCTTCACAATGATGAAATTGTTAAAAGAGTTTAAATTCATCAGAGACAATGAAGATGCTTGCGTTTGCAAGAAATTAATTGGGAGCGCTAAGACATATTTCTAATACATTATGTGGAAGACATATTGTTGATTGGAAATGATGTATCTTTTATTAACACATATTAAGAATTTCATCTCGATGAAAGGCTTAGGCAAGACCCAAATATTTGGCATAAATAGATGCTAATATGGTTGTGCCAAAAGTACATAGATGATATATTGAATGAGTTCAATATAGAAACTACAAGAAAGGTTCTTGTTGCACAGAAAGGATTGAATGAGTTCAATATTGATGATATATTCAAGTGTATTGACACTTGGTAAGTGAAACAAAGATTCAAGTATAGATTGATACTTGATGTATGAGATCACAAAGAGTATTTGTATCAATCATACTGTGATATGTACAAATCCAGATATGTCCTATGCTCTAAATGTTATGAGCATATACCAGAATGATTCATAAGATGATCATTGGACAATAGTAAGGATATTCTTATGATCTTTTGGAAGAACTAAGAGTATATTATTTGTAGTAGTGATAAATAGATGGTTAGTTCATTGTAAAAGTACTACATTGATACTAGTTTTGTCACAAAGTACAAATTGAGTTTATCTCAATCTAAACTAAGGGTGGCACAATATAATGGAAAGTAAGTTCCATAATGGATTTGGATGAGTTCCAAAATTAAGACATTGTGACAGATACTACAACAAAAGGCTAAGTATATGACTGCTATAATAGCAGGTAAAGAGGGCATTTGTGTCAAGTAGTTTGTTATCAAACTAGGTGTAGTTCACAGCGGGATAATACTATGAATATATATTGTACGACAAGATATCAACATGTTTTAACCCCAAAGAACTAAAGGTCTCACCAAAGGACCAAAATTATACAAAGCCATCTCATTAGAGAATGAGTGATGCGTAGAGACGCAAAGACAAGCAATTACACACGGACCTGGAAGTGTCAGATCCGGAGATCAGTTGACCACTAGCAATCGTGTACATACAACACCAGAAAGCCATAGGTGTTGATACACAAAGGTTTGAAACTAGATTATTGACTCTAGTGCAAGTGGGAGACTGTTGGAGATATGCCCAAGAGGCAATAATAAAGTGGTTATTATCATATCTTCATATTTATGATAAATGTTTACATACCATGCTATAATTGTATTAACACGAAACATTAATACTTGTGTGATTTGTAAACATAAAAGAGTCCCTAGTAAAGCCTCTTGTTAAACTAGCTTGTTGGTTAATAGATGATCATGGTTTCCTGATCATGAACATAGAGATGTTATTGACAACAGGGTCATATCATTAGGAGAATGATGTGATGGACATACTCCTATAGATAAGCGTAGCATAAAGATCAAGTCATTTTAATAGTTCAATTGCTATATGCTTTCTGATACATAGTAACCTAATTCCTTCGACCATGAGATCATGCATATCACCTTCACCGGAAGGATGCTTTGATGACATCAAACACCACACCGTAACTGGGTGGCTATAAAGGTGGCATTGAGTGTTCGGAAAGTGTCGGTTGAGACACATGGATCAAGAGTGGGATTTGTCCATCCATATGACGGATAGATATACTCTGGGCCCTCTCGGTGGAATGTCATCTAATTAGCTTGCAAGCATGTGACTGGCTCACAAGGGATCACATACCACGGGAACGAGAAAAGAGTACTTATCAGTAACGAGGTTGAACTAGGTATGCAGAGATACCGACGATCATAACCTCGGATAAGTAAACTATCGTGAGACAAAGGGAAATTGGTATCGTATGTAAGTGGTTCATTCGATCGCAAAGTAATCGTAGAAATATGTGGGAGCCATATGAATTTCCAGATTCCTCTATTGGTTATTGTTCAGAGAAGTGTCTCGATCATGTCCGCATAATTCACGAACCGTAGGGAGACACACTTAAGGATTCGATGTTGTTGAGTAGTTATGGAATGATGAGTAAGATACCGAATGTTGTTCGGAGTCTCGGATGGGATCCGGGATATCACGAGGAGATCCGGAATGGTCCAGAGAATAAGATTCATATAAGGAAAGTCCTGTTTCGGAGTTGGGGAATGGTTCCGGTGTTTTCATCGGGAATGTTCTAGAAGGTTCCGGAATGTCCGGCACTCTGGAGGGGAAGGGTACATGAATGTGTCATTGCAAGTTGGAATGATTGCATCATGTACTATGTGTCATCGCTGTACAAAATAAAGGGTTTAATCAAATCCTAGTTTGAAAAGTCAAACGCCAATTTGAAAATTCAAACGGCTATTTTGGAAAGTGGAGAAGAAGTGGGAAACCGAATTGGGGAGGAGTTCATCCTCCACCGCCGGCCCACTAGGGATCCGAGTTGGGGAGGGACTCCCTCCCCTTGGCCGGCGCCTCCCTCCACCTATATAAGGAGGGGCAGGGCTCCCCTCCTAGACACACAAGTTGCCTCCCTCTAAACCTAAACCCTAGCCACAGCCTAGGGATTTCTCCCAAGCCGCCGAGTTAGAGCTTCTAATTGCCCTAGCCGCTGGTTTAGCCCCTTCTAATTGGTGTGTCTAAACCCTAGATCACCAAGGCTCTCTCATAGTCCACCATACTCGCTCCGGCTTAAGGCGAAGCCCTGCGAGATCGCCCCTCTACTTCCGGTACCACGCCGTCGTGCTGCCGGAATCGTGAGGAGAGTGCTACAACCTCCGCTGCCTGCTGGAACAAGGGAGAGGAAGGTCTTCGTCGAGTACCGAACGTGTGACCGACTGCGGAAGCTCTGCCGGAACGCAGCGCCGGAAGGATCGTCGACGCGATCTTGAGATCGGCAAGTGTACGACTACATCACCCACGAGAATCTGCTCTCATTAACCGCTTTGGAATCTTTGAGGGTGAGTTCCTCTATCGACTCGTTGCTACAATCTAGTAGATAGATCTTGGCTTGTTTGTGTGCATGCGGTAGAAATTTTTTGTTTTCCATGCTACGAACCCCTACACTATTATTATCCAAGTCTCGGGTTTACAATGGAGGGTGGGGGCTATATATAGGCCAACCACATAAATAGGGGTATTTTGGGAACAAATAGCGAAATATAGAGAGGGTTACAAGGCGCTGGGCCGACTTAACACGATCAGGTTCTGTGTCGTCCGGTAGTACCGGTCCAGCTCGACCGGTAGTACCGGTCATGCGGTAGTACCGCTTCCTGGCCCGGTAGTACCGCTTGTCGTCCTGGGACTTGCGCTGAGGCCTTCTGTTGGTGGCGGTAGCAGGGGGCGGTAGTGCCGTGGTCCGGTAGTACCGGATCCGGGGCCGGTAGTACCGCCAGTGACAGAGAGTATTTGGCTAGCGCTGGGGTCTTCTGTTGTTGGCGGTAGCAGGGGGCGGTAGTGCCGCCGAGCGGTAGTACCGGTCGCCAGGTCCGGTAGTACCGCTGGCGACAGAGAGCGTTTGGCCTCTTCTGCTGGTGCTCCTCTGTCCTGTGGGTCCTTCTCTTCGTACCTGATGATGCACAAGGTATGGGTATGAAGTAGCAGTCCATCCAAGGGTGTATCGAAGTCACACAAGGAGAGGAGCGAGTTCACCTTAGCTTGAAGGAGTTTGGCTGGGGCGCGAGTCATGGGTCCACTTGGGGAGCTCGTGGAAGTACATGTAGTAGCGGTCCTAGGACGGGCTGCATCAGCTCCCCCCCCCTTGGGAAAGAGTCGTCCTCGACTCTTCAACCGTCGCAACTTCTTCTTCTCCATGGTAGGGTGAGAGGTCCTTGACATTGAATGTCGAGCTCACAAGATACTTTGATGTTGGGATATCGATGATATAAGCATTGTTGTTGATCCTCTTGAGCACTTTGAATGGTCCATCACCTCTTGGCTTTAGCTTGGAGTCGCGTTCCTTGGGGAAGCGGTCTTTACTCAAGTGTATCCACACAAGGTCGCCCTCTTCTAAGATTATCTATTTCTTGTTCTTGTTTAGCCTTGATGCTTGGCGAAGGACTTGTTGCTCGATAGTAGCTCGTGTGTCTTCATGGAGTTTATTCATTGTTTGGGAACGCTTGACAACGTCCATATTGGCACGTTCATGAAGTGGTAGCGGAAGGATATCGAGCGCGGTGAGAGGCTCGAAGCCGTAGACGATCATGAACGGGCTCCTCATGGTGGTGGAGTGCTTGGCGCGGTTGTCGGCGAACTCGGCGTGTGGAATACATTCCTCCCAGTCTTTAAGGTTCTTCTTTATCAACACCCTGAGGAGTGTGCCAAGACTTCGATTGACGACCTCGGTTTGTCCATCGGTTTGAGGATGCGAGGCGAACGAGAAGAGGAGCTTGATGCCGAGCTTGGCCATGAGAGTCTTCCAGAAGTAGCTCATGCATTTTACGTCGCGGTCGGAGACGATTGTTCTTGGCACACCGTGTAGCTGAATTATTTCCCTGAAAAACAAATTTGCTACATGTGAAGCATCATCGGTCTTATGGCACGGAATGAAATGTGCCATTTTGGAAAAGCGATCCACTACTACAAATATAGAATCATGTCCATATTTAGATCTAGGCAAGCCTAACACAAAGTCCATGCTAATGTCCGACCAAGGTGCATGAGGAATAGGCAATGGCATATAAATACCAAAGGGGTTGGACTTAGACTTAGCTTGGATACATGTAGTGCATCGTTGGACGTGGCGCTCCACGTCGCGCTTCATCTTTGGCCAAAAGTAGTGAGTGGAGAGCATGTCATATGTCTTGCCACGACTAAAGTGACCCATGAGGCCTCCACCATGGGACTCTTGAAGAAGCAAAAGTTGGAGAGACGATTTCGGAATGCAAAGTTTGTTTTGTTTGAAAAGAAAACCCTTATGCAAATAGAAATCATCAACCCCTTTGTCTATTGAACATTGTGCAAATATTGGTCCAAAGAAAGGGTCGGACGTGTACAAAGATTTGATGTCATCAAGACCCAAGACATTTACTTCGAGTCGTGTAAGAAGGCTTGTGTTTTTGCGAGACAAGGCGTCCGTTACCACATTTTCTTTGCCCTTCTTGTATTTGACAATGTAAGGAAAAGACTCCATGAACTCAACCCATTTTGCGTGCCTTTTACTCAAATTGGCTTGGCCCTTAAGGTACTTCAACGACTCATGGTCGGAATGTATGATAAATTCTTTGGGCCAAAGATAGTGTTGCCACACTTGAAGAACTCGAACTAAGGCAAAAAATTCTTTGTCATAAATGGGATAGTTTAGGCGTGCGCCATCAAGTTTCTCACTATGGTAAGCAATAGGACGCCCATTTTGCATAAGGACGCCACCAATGTCAATACCACTAGCGTCACATTCAATCTCAAAGGTTTTTGTGAAATCCGGTAATGCAAGAAGTGGTGCTTCGGTGAGTCTCTTTTTGAGCTCATCAAAAGCCTTTTGTTGTGCTTTTCCCCAAACGAACGTGACATTTTTCTTGGTCAATTCGTTGAGGGGGCAAGCAATGGTAGAAAAATCTTTCACAAAGCGACGGTAAAAGCCAGCCAACCCATGAAAACTACGAAGTTCACTAACATTTGTAGGGATGGGCCAATCTCGTATGTCCTTGACTTTTGAGACATCAACTTCAATGCCATCAAAAGACACAACAAAACCAAGGAAAATCAGCTTGTCTCTTGCAAAAGTGCACTTTGGGAGATTAGCATAAAGCTTTTCATGACGAAGGATTTGAAGGACCTCCTTAACATGAGTAACATGCTCCTCTAGTGACTTGCTATAGACAAGAATGTCATCAAAGTAAACAACTACACTCTTCCCAATGAGAGATCTCAAAATATGGTTCATGAGGCGCATGAAGGTAGATGGGGCATTAGATAAGCCAAAAGGCATAACCAACCATTCATAGAGACCAAGCTTGGTCTTGAAGGCGGTTTTCCACTCATCCCCTTCGGCCATGCGAATTTGGTGGTAGCCACTACGAAGATCAATTTTCGAAAATATAGTGGCTCCACATAACTCATCAAGCATGTCATCAAGACGCGGTATAGGATGTCGATAACGCACGGTGATAGCATTGATTGGACGGCAGTCCATGCATAACCGTAACGTATCATCCGTTTTTGGAACTAGAATCACGGGGACCGCGCTTGGGCTAGTGCTTACTTGGATCAAACCTTTGGAGACGAGTTGGTTGATTTGGCGTTCGATCTCCTTCGTCTCTTCCGGGTTTGTGTGATACGCGACGCGGTTTGGGAGTGGGGCGCCGGGTATGAGGTCGATGTGGTGCTCGATTCCACGAAGAGGAGGAAGGCCATGAGGAAGCTCTTCGGGAAATACATCTTGGAATTCCTGCAAAATAGCCATCAAAGAAGGAGGAACATTTGTCAAGTCGTTAGTTCCTTGCGCTAGTCCCTTGCATACAAGGACATAGTGCAAGATGGATGGGTTGTTCCGCACTTCTCTCATCTCACTTTTGGTGGCAAGAAGAACACTCTTAGTTTTTCCACTCGAGTTTGGCTTGTAGCTCTCACTCACTATGGTGTGGTTCTCTTGCTCACCAATCTTCTCACAAGGTGTTTTTGTGTATTGCGCCCTCGCTAAAGCCTTTGCATTGTCCGCAATTATTTGGCTAGGAGTCATTGGTTGCAACACACAAGTTTTATCAAGCCATTTGAAGGTGTAAGTGTTTGAGTGACCATTATGCAAAGCACGCTTGTCATATTGCCACGGCCTTCCGAGCAACATGTGGCAAACCGTCATTGGGACCACGTCACATTCCACCGTGTCCTTGTAGTGCCCAATTGAGAACGTCACCGAGACGGTGTGCTTGATCTTGACGGATCCTTGGTCACTTAGCCATTGGATATGGTAGGGGTGTTTATGAGGATGGAGGGTGAGATTGAGTTTCTCACACAATTCCGTACTTGCAAGGTTGTGGCAACTCCCTCCATCGATGACAACTTTGATGGACTTCCCATTGATGCCGGCACGAGTTTGGAAGATGTTCGAGCGTTGGTCTTCATTCTCATTGACTTGGGTAGTCAAGACCCTTCTGACTACAAGCGATGGACTTGCGTCATGCTCACACACAAGGAGTTCTTGGTCCTCTTCCAAATGTTGCCTTGCCATGGCTTCCTTGACCCTTGCATCAAACTCTTCCTCACTCAAGTATTCTTCATCGCCGTTGTCATGGATAAACAAAACTTTCTTGTTTCCACATGCGTTCGACTTGTGCCCTTTTCCTCCACACTTGTAGCATTCACCATTGAATGGTTGATCATCCCTTGTGTTTTTGCCACTTGGGGGCTGTTTTCCTTGAGGGAGTGTTGGCTTGAAGGGAAGCTTGGTGGTACTTGAGGAGCTTCCACTTGGTGTTGTTGGAGTATTGGTTGGTGCTTGCTTGTAGGTGAAGTACGTCTTTGGCTTGTTGTACTTGATGTCCTCTTGCACTTGACGCTCGGCCTTTGATGCGATGTGCACAAGCTCAACCATGTTGTTGTACTTTTGGAACTCGGTGATGTGCTTGATGGGATGGTTCAAGCCATTGAGGAAGCGTGCCATTGTTTGTTCATCTCGCTCTTCAATGTTGGCACGGATCATGTTGAGCTCCATTTGCTTGAAGTACTCTTCCACAGTCTTTGTCCCTTGACTAAGCGTTTGAAGCTTGTTGAAGAGGTCACGCGTGTAGTGTGAAGGAACAAAGCGGGATCTCATATGAGCCTTCATATCTTGCCAAGTTGCGATTGGAGGCTCTTCTTTTGCTTCGCGAGCGAGTTGGACTTGTTCCCACCAAAGGTTGGCATACTCATCAAACTCGAGGGATGCCATGGCCATCATCTTCTCATTGCTATAGTTGTGCATGCGGAAGATCTTGTCGACCTTGAGTTCCCACGAGAGATATTCCTCGGGATCATTGGAACCGGTGAACTTGGGCATGGTGAATTTGAGCTTGCCGAAAGTTTCTTCTCCATTGCGGTTCCGGTTGTGTCGGTTGCCATGATTTTGGCGGTCATCATCATCATCCGAGCTCTCATGTCTTGCTTGGTGATGGTTTCGTTGCTCTTGCGGTTGTTGAGGTGCCGCGTTTGGTGGTGGAACTTGGTTTTGGCGACAAGCTTGGGGAGCTTGCTCGTTTTGTTGGTGCGGTTGAGGACGAGGAGGAGGTTGGTGGTCCTCACGAAGAGCTTGGGGAGCTTGCTCTTGTTCTTGTCGTGGGTGGTGCCGAGGAGCATTGTCTTGCGCCCTGTGGCGAGGAGGACGTCGAGCCGCATGCGCCATGGGCTGCTCTTCTTCTTCTTGGTGTGGAGGAGGCTCGTCATGACCATCTTGTTGCCGACGTGGACGATCATGTCGATGATGACGCCTTGGAGGATCGTCGAGTGCTTCACGTCGACGGTGATCTTGTTCGTCCTCTTTGGATGATTCACTTGTTGTTGAAGGTACATGTCGACGGTGATGGCCTTGGTGGTCCATGTGAGGTTTCTCTTGTTGAATCACAAGTGCCCTTGGTTGTGGCCGGTTCGCTTCACGTCGTGGAGGTCTTGCGGAGATGTCACCATCATAGCTTGACGTTGCGGCGTGACGTGGAGATGGTACCGCTTGCGAAGAGCTCATGGATTGAAGAACGGGTCCATCCCGGTGCCTTGAAGCGTGACGGCGAGGTGCACTTGATTCACTTGAGGAGTGCCGAGATGAGCTTGATTCGCGCGAGCGTGGCCTTGCTAGTCCATCAATGAGGCGTTGAAGCTTCTCATCCGTTGAGGCGAGTGCACGACCAAGAGCTTCATTTTGATGACCGAGGTTATGTTGCATGGCATGCATTTGGCCACGGACTTCTTCGAAGCGGTTGTCGATGTTCTTGAATTCCACACGGGCCTCGCTAAATTGTTCATCTTGGCGCCGCTCGAGAGCTTCACAACGGTAGTTGAATTCTCCTCGGACCTTCCAATGGTCCCATCTTGTCATGAATTGTGTGTCATCCTCCGGAGGTTGTGGTGGTTGGGATGGCTCTCCTTGCCTGTCCATGATGAAAAGCCAACAAGGGTTGTATATGGAGAATAAGGGTGCGGAGAGTGAGCCTTTTACCTCACCTTGGAGATTATATCAAACCAATTGCCACACAAATGAGCGAAAAGCGTGCAAAGTGAAATGGGCAAGAAACTCACACACAAATATGCTACAACTCTCAAAAGCTTTTGGTGGAAGGTTAGGATTGTGGAAAACCAAACGAGATGATCAAAGCAAAAGGTTATTGTTCTACGTGGTGAAGAACCAAAGATCAAAAGCAAAAGGATACGATCTACAAAAACACGGAAAACACACACGTGGAGAAAAACGGGGTTAGCACGACTATGAAAATGAGCACAAAAGGTCCTAACGAAGACTACGCTCGGATGTCGTGCCAACTCACGGAGAGACCACAACTCGTTTGCCAAAAGAGGATAAGCAATAGATTTGTGCACTTGCCTTGGTGCGCTCTTTCTTCTCTCTTTCTTGGCTTACAAGCTTGGTATTCTCTTTGTAGTGGGAGACTATGTATCTTTTTCTCTTCTTTTTTTTTATTCTTTTTTTTATTCTTTTTCCTTTTTCTCCCTTGCTATGCTACTATGTTAGCTTTTGTATTTGGCCTCGCACTCTCACTTTCCGAAGGCAAGTGCACATTTCTTAGACAAACACAAAATGAGTTGCTCTCATAGGATAGATACACACAAAGGAAGATATGGGGTTGTCAAAGTGGTGCAAGTTATACCTTTGGTATTGTTGACGACTTGCAACCGTTGGTGGGGATGATGATGTTCGAGTGTCGCGGTGTCGATGAGCGCGGGAGACTTTGATGCGGAAGCTTGTGTTAAGATGGCGACAAACACGTGAAACACGAACAAGCTAAAGGGGAAAAGTCAGCAAACGAAAATGAGGCGTCAAGAGAAGAAGAAAAGTTTCTGTGACTGGCGGTAGTACCGCCTGGCAGAGCCGGTAGTACCGGACGGCGGTAGTACCGCCTGCTCGACCGGTAGTACCGCTGGTCACAGAACAAGAACGAAAACGAGATCCACTTGACACAAACCTCAAATTCGTGGGAAATCTGACCTAAAGGCTGGGCTAGGAACAACAGGGGCTATAGATCGACTCCAAAAGCAACAGATCTATGGACCAAAACCACGAAAAACTCACCAAATCCAGAGATCGATCCGAAGGCAAATTGGGGCTCTTTTTGGTGGGATTTTCGATTTTAAGGGGGATAAAGAAAAAAAATGGGGGGAAATTCGTGATCAACCTTGCTCTTGATACCAAGATGTTATGGGGTAACCCTGGGGTTGGCCCAATCTTTCACGAATTCCATGAGAAACGAGGGGGAAAGCGGTGGTCGGGGGAGGAAAGGGATGAAAACCACGAACACACGCACACCAAAACACGATACACACCTATCCCTCACGCCGGTGGCAACCGGTCCAACATAATCCCTAGGATCGGTGTTGGGCAAAGCTCGCTCTCCACGCCAACAACGGGGGACGAGGTGCTTGGTGAGATCTTGACGACTTGGGGGCGAGAAACCGAGAACCCAAGGCCTTGTACAACTTGAACGCACTAGGCAAGATCCAAGAGGGGGGTGGATAATCCGGTGCTCCTTGGTAGGAGCATGAGACCAATAGATATAAGTTCCTCAAAGGGTTTCCTTAATATCTATTATTATCCAAGTCTCGGGTTTACAATGGAGGGTGGGGGCTATATATAGGCCAACCACATAAACAGGGGTATTTTGGGAACAAATAGCGAAATATAGAGAGGGTTACAAGGCGCTGGGCCGACTTAACACGATCAGGTTCTGTGTCGTCCGGTAGTACCGGTCCAGCTCGACCGGTAGTACCGGTCATGCGGTAGTACCGCTTCCTGGCCCGGTAGTACCGCTTGTCGTCCTGGGACTTGCGCTGGGGCCTTCTGTTGGTGGCGGTAGCAGGGGGCGGTAGTGCCGTGGCCCGGTAGTACCGGATCCGGGGCCGGTAGTACCGCCAGTGACAGAGAGTATTTAGCTAGCGCTGGGGACTTCTGTTGTTGGCAGTAGTGCCGCCGAGCGGTAGTACCGGTCGCCAGGTCCGGTAGTACCGCTGGCGACAGAGAGCGTTTGGCCTCTTCTGCTGGTGCTCCTCCGTCCTGTGGGTCCTTCTCTTCGTACCTGATGATGCACAAGGTATGGGTATGAAGTAGCAGGCCATCCAAGGGTGTATCGAAGTCACACAAGGAGAGGAGCGAGTTCACCTTAGCTTGAAGGAGTTTGGCTCGGGCGCGAGTCATGGGTCCACTTGGGGAGCTCGTGGAAGTAGATGTAGTAGCGGTCGTAGGACGGCTGCATCACGTAGGCTTCTGACCGCGGTCAAGTTATCTTTTTCCCTTTCTTACTGTTGACCAACGCACTTTTGTTTTGCGCAGACCATTTTTCAGAAGCTAAGCCCGTGAGCTCTAAAGCGGTGATTAATGCTCGTGTGCGCCGAGGTGTTCCTGCCGGTGCTAGCCCAGAATATTCGATGGAAGACTTCTTAGTTGCCGTTGGCGCTGCCGTTGGTCCGATGAAGATTATGGGCAGGGACTTGGTGTAAGCAGCCATTTGGGCCTACCATGTTCCCTGGCCGAATACTTCTGGGACTCCTGATATTGATGAGATCAAGATACTGTTGGAAAGATTGATGGCATCCGAGAACCAGTTGAATCTTTGGAGGGAATCCGCTGGACGAGCTGGTGCTGATATGGCGCTCACAGTCGTTATGTCATGGTACGAGGATATTGATGGGTTTCGCGGCATAGTAAATCAAAATTTTCTACGGATGCGAACAGAGGGAAGCCAAGATCTAATCTAGGAGATGCAAACAACGGGAGAGATTGGATTAGATCTTCATACCCTTGAAGATTCGCACAGCGGAACGTTCGTCGGAACGTGGGTGATGTAGTCGTACTCGCTTCTCCTCCTCGTGATCCGATCCGATCTAGCACCACAAGTGGCGATGCCTCCGTGAGATGCACACGTGCGGCACCTCGACGTCTCCTCCTTCCTTGGTCCAGCAAGTATGGTGGAGAGATGGGTTGGATCTACAACGCGACGGCGCGGTGCAATTGGTGGAGAATTTCTGCAGCAGGGCTTCGCCTACAAGCAGTCGGGAGGGAGAGAGGAGGGCAGCAGGGCGGCTAGGGTTGGAGGGGAAGGTGTGAGGGGTTGGTGCGCCCTCATCCCTCTATATATAGAGGGGTGGGCGCAGCCCTATACCCTCCCGCAATCCAAGGCCGGCGGCCCCAAAGGAGGAGGAGTGGGGGGCAAGGAAACCCCCCTTCTAGAAACTCTATCTCGAGTTTAAACCTCTCTAGGCCGGCTGGGCCCTATGGGGCCTTGTTCCCCTGGCCCAATGTGGCCAGGGCACTCCCTCATAGTCCCATGCCCCTCCCGGAAGGTGTGGACACGTTGGTCCCCTTCCGGAAGGTTCTAGAAGCTTCCGGTACAATACCGATTAACCCGGAACAATTCCGAACTCCAAAAACTACACTGCCTTATATGGATCTTATTCTCCGGACCATTCCGGAACCTCTCGTGATGTCCCGGATCCCATCCGAGACTCCGAACAAAAACTCACAAACCAATTATCCAATCTATCCTAGCGTCGAGACACGTTAAGTGTGTGACCCTGCGGGTTCGAGAATATGCAGACATGATCTTCTATCAATAATCAACAGCGGGGTCTGGAAACCCATATTGACTCCCACACATTCATCGATGATCATATCGGATGAACCACGATGCCAGGATTCAATCAATCCCATATATATAATCCCTTCGTCTCGCGATATTTTACTTGCCCGAGATTCGATCGTCGGTACCGTCATACCTAGTTCAATCTCGTTCACAGCAAGTACTTTACTCGTTCCGTAATCCGATATCACTTTGTGATTAACTCCTTAACCACATGCTTGCAAGCGGTGTTGATATCGATTACCGAGTGGGCCCGAAGTATATCTCTCCGACTTGGGAGGGACAAATCCCATCTCGATACATACAAACCAACAGATACTTTCCGATCACCTGAGAGACACCTTTATGATCACCCTCTCATAGGATGACGTTTGATGACCTCAAAGCTTTCTTCCGATACCAGGGAGTTGTATTATCTCATGGTCTAAGGAATACAATATTTGACATAAGAAAAGCTTCGCAAAGACGAACACGATGACACGATCTAATTGCTTTGCTTAGTTTGGGTCTGTCCACCATATCATTCTCCCAATGATATGATCTCATTATTAATTGACAACTCATGTCCATGGTTAGGAAACCTTAACCATCATTAATCAATGAGCTAGTCCATAGAGGCGTACTAGGGACACGGTGTTGTTCACAAACCACACAAGTATTAAAGTTTCCGCTTAATACAATTCTAGCATGGAATATAAACATTATCATGAAAAAGAATTATAATAATAACATCTTTATTATTGCCTCTAGGGCATAATTCCAACAGTCTCCCACTTGCACTAGAGTCAATAATTAGTTTACATTTGGCAACAATCTCACACCCATGGCACTGAGTTGCTGATCATGTTTTGCACGCGGAAGAGGTTTAGTCAACGGATCTGCGACATTCAGATCTGTATGTACTTTGCTAATCTTCAGATCTCCATCTGCTATATAATCTCGGATTATATGAAACTTGCGGTTGATATGCTTGGTCTTTGGATGATATCTTGGTTCCTTAGCGAGTGCTATGGCGCCAGTGTTGTCACACAATATCTCAAGTGGGTCCAATGCACTTGGAACCACGCCAAGCTCAGTGATGAAGTTTCTGATCCAAACTCCTTCACTTGACGCTTCTGCAGCCGCCATGTATTCCGCTTCTACTGTAGATCCCGCGATCACGCTTTGCTTGCAGCTTCTCCAGCTCACAGCTCCTCCATTCAAAATATAAACGTATCCTGTCTGAGATTTTGAATCATCCTTGTCGGTGTCGAAACTAGCATCGACGTAACCTTTTACGACAAGCTGTTCATCACCCCCATAGACTAAGAACATTTCTTTAGTTCTATTTAGGTACTTTAGGATGTTCTTCACGGCTGTCCAGTGTTCCACTCCTGGATCACTTTGATATCTGCTCGTCAAACTAAGAGCATTGGACACATCCGGTCTAGTACACAGCATGGCATACATGATGGAACCTATGGCCGAGGCATAAGGCACTTTGCTCATAGCTTCCCTATCATTTACCGTAGCTGGACACTGAGCCTTGCTCAATATCTTACCTGACAACATAGGCAGCGAACCTTTCTTTGCCTTATCCATTCTGAACCTTTTCAGAACTTTGTCTAGGTATGTACTCTGGCTTAAAGCTATCAGGCGTCTTTGTGTATCTCTATAGATTTTGATGCCCAATATATAAGCAGCTTCACCTAGGTCTTTCATTGAAAAACACTTGTTCAAATAACTCTTCACATCGTTAAGCATGTTGATGTCATTTCCAATAATCAATATGTCATCCACATACAGTACCAGAAATGTCACCGAGCTCCCACTCACTTTCTTGTAGATGCAAGCTTCGTAGCAATTTGGAACAAATCCAAAGCTCTTGATCACTTGATCAAAACGAAGGTTCCAACTCCGAGATGCTTGCTTCAGTCCATAAATGGAACGCTGAAGTTTGCATACTTTATCAGCATCCTTAGGATCGAAAAAACTTTCGGGTTGCATTATATACAACTCTTCATCAATGTTTCCATTGAGGAATGCAGTCTTGACATCCATCTGCCATATTTCATAATCATGAAACGCAGCAATTGCTAATAAAATCTGAATGGACTTAAACATCGCTACGGGAGAGAAAGTCTCATCGTAGTCAACACCTTGAACTTGTCGAAAACCTTTCGCGACAAGCCGTGCTTTATAGACGGTAACATTACCATCCGCGTCCGTTTTCTTCTTGAAAATCCATTTGCACTCAACGGCCTTTCGGTCGCTAGGAGGGTCCACCAAAGTCCATACTTGGTTTTCGCTCATGGATCCCAATTCGGATTTCATGGCTTCTAGCCATTTCTCAGAGTCTGGGCTCATCATCGCTTCCTCATAGTCCGTAGGTTCACTGTCTTCTACTAGCAAGACAGTCAAGACAGGGTTGCCGTACCACTCAGGAGGGGCACGCGACCTTGTCGACCTGCGACGTTCAGTAGCAGCATCGTCCGAAGCTTCATGGTCCTTGTCATTAGCTTCCTCTATTGTTGGCGCAGGCGGCACTGGAACAATTTCAGGTGCTGCGCTACTCTCCAACTCAAGAGAAGGTTCAATAACCTCGTCTAGCTCTACTTTCCTCCCACTCACTTCTTTCGAGAGAAACTCCTTCTCAAGAAAGGAACCGTTCTTTGCGACAAACACTTTGCCTTCGGTTCTGTGATAGAAGGTATACCCAATAGTTTCCTTTGGGTATCCTATGAAGACGCATTTCTCCGCTTTGGGTTCGAGCTTGTCCGGCATCAACTTCTTGACGTAAGCTTCGCATCCCCAAACTTTAAGAAACGACAACTTAAGTTTAGCACCAAACCACAGTTCATACGGTGTCGTCTCAAAGGATTTAGATGGTGCCCTATTTAAAGTGAATGCAGCGGTTTCTAATGCATAACCCCAAAATGATAACGGCAAATCAGTAAGAGACATCATCGATCGGACCATATCTAATAGGGTTCGATTCCGGCGTTCAGACACACCATTGCGCTGTGGTGTTCCGGGTGGCGTGAGTTGCGAAACAATTCCGCTTGCTTTAAGATGCGTGAGAAAATCATAACTCAAATATTCGCCCCCACGATCGGATCGTAGAAACTTAATCTTTCTGTTACGATGGTTCTCCACTTCATTCTGAAATTCTTTGAACTTTTCAAACGTTTCAGATTTATGTTTCATTAAATAGATATACCCATATCTACTTAAGTCATCGGTAAAAGTGAGAAAATAGCGATATCCACCGCGCGTCGAAACACTCATCGGTCCGCATACATCGGTATGTATGATTTCCAACAAGTCCGTTGCTCGCTCCATCATACCGGAGAACGGGGTTTTGATCATCTTGCCCATGAGGCATGGTTCGCATGTGTCAAATGATTCAAAATCAAGAGACTCCAAAAGTCCATCAGATTGGAGTTTCTTCATGCGCTTTACACCAATATGACCTAGACGACAGTGCCACAAATAAGTAGTATTATCACTATCTACTTTGCATCTCTTAGCCTCAATGTTATGGATGTGTGTTTCATCCTTTTCGAGATTTAGAAGAAATAAACCATTCACAACAGGTGCATGACCATAAAAGATGTTACTCATATAAATAGAACAACCATTATTCTCCGATTTAAATGAATAACCGTCTTGCAATAAACAAGATCCAGAAATAATGTTCATGCTCAACGCAGGCACTAATAACATTTATTGAGGTTTAAAACTAATCCCGAAGGTAAAACTAAGGAGAGCGTGCCGACGGCCATCACATCAACTCTTGATCCGTTGCCAACGCGCATCGTCACCTCATCCCTCGCAAGCCGCCGTCTATTCCGTAGCTCCTGTTTCGAGTTACAAATATTAGCAACTGAACCAGTATCAAATACCTAGGCACTACAACGAGGGCTAGTAAGGAAAACATCAATAACATGTATATCAAATATACCTTTGATGGTGCCAGCCTTCTTGTCCGCTAAGTACTTCGGACAGTTGCGCTTCCAGTGACCCTTGCCCTTGCAATAGAAGCACTCAGTGTCCGGCTTAGGACCAGACTTGAGCTTCTTCTCAGCAGGGGCAACGCGCTTGCCGCCGCCTTTCTTGAAGGGCTTCTTTGCACCCTTACCTTTCTTAAAGAAGGGCTTGTTGACCATCAACACATGATTATCCTTCTTGATGTCCATCTCCGCAGCCTTCAGCTTTGCGAAGATCTCGGTGATCGTATCAGTGGAACCAATCTGATTATGAGTCACTACAAACTTTTGTAGCTGGGAGGGAGTGATTGCAGAACCCTGTCAATCTTGAGCTCCTCTGGAATCGTGCATTCTAGTTGCTCAAGGCGTTGAGTGTAGCCCGTCATCTTAATGGCGTGCTCACTAACGGAACTCCCTTCCTCCATCTTGCAGTTAAAAAACTTCTCAGAGATCTCATATCTCTCAGAACGGGCCTGAGTCTGAAACATGGTTTTCAGCACTTCGAGAATCTCAAAGGGCCCGGGATAGTCTTCAAAACGATTTTGAAGTTCCGGTTCCATAGCAAACAACATGGTGCTCTTAATCACACCATAATCATCCTTGCGCGACTGATAGACAGCTTTCTCATCAGCCGGCGCAGTTGCAGCAGGGGGGTCACCTAACGCTTTCCCAAGGACATAGTCCTTTTGTCCGCCAGCGAGAATGATTCTCAGAATGCGGAACCAATTGGTGAAGTTAGACCCATTGTTTCTAAGCTTTTCTATCTCAGCAAAAACGTTGAAGTTGAAGTTGGACTTGGCCATGTGATCTACAGTATTTGCAAGTACAATTTAGACTATGTTCATGATAAATAGTTCAACTTAATCAAATTACTAGATGAACTCCCACTAAATTCAACATCCCTCAAGTTGTTTAGTGAACATGATCCAAATTCACCACACCTAATCCGATCATCACGAGAAGAGATGTGGCTTCAATGGTGGACAACGAAGTGTCGATCATATCATTCATATGACTCATGCTTAACCTTTCGGTTCATGTGTTCCGAGGCCATGTTTGTACATGCTAGGCTCGTCAAGTTAGACCCAAGTATTTCCGCTTGTGCAAAACTGGCTTGCACCCGTTGTATGTGAGCGTAGAGTCTATAGCACCCGATCATCACGTGATGCTTGGACACGACGAACTTTCGCAACGGTGCATACTTGGGGAGAACACAGTTTTTATCTTGATCTTTAATTGAGGAATCATCTTATAATGCTACCGTCGCGATCTAAGCATAATAAGATACATAAAAGGATAAACATCACATGCATATAACTTTATGTGACATGGTATATCCAATCTTCGCGCAATGATCTCCATCTTGTGCATTCCGGCATGATCTCCATCACTCCACCATGATTGCCTCCACCACGAATAGCAACTACAACTATTGCTAACTACTTAGCGATAAAGTGAAACTATTACATGGCGTATAAGAAGTTGACACACAGGTCATACACAATTATAAAGACAACCATATGGCTCCTGCCGGTTGTGTACTCATCGACATGCAAGTCGTGAAACATTACAAAACATGATCATCGCATACATTATACACATCACATCTTGGGCCATACCATATCACAGAAAACACTCCCTGCAAAAAACAAGTTAGACGCCTCTACTTTGTTGTTGCATGTTTTACGTGGCTTATGGGAGTAGATGCTAAGAACGATTCTTACCTACGGAAAGCCACAACGATGATATTATGGTTGCCAAACTCTGGTGTTAATCCCATGACAACTATAGTGAGAGAAACTGACATCCACCAGCCGCATGTGTGGAACAAGCCACACGTCAAGTGCGGAGCCGGTCTCGCGAACGACGTCGCATAAGGTTGGCCTGGACCGCTTCAATCTCACTATCCCGCGTCATAAGAAGAACACAAACAAGAGGCTTGCAACAGAAAACATCAACGCCCGCAACAACCATGTTGCGTTCTACTCGTGAAACACATCTACGCATAGATCTAGCTCTGATACCACTGATGGGTTTCGCGGCATAGTAAATCAAAATTTTCTACGGATGCGAACAAAGGGAAGCCAAGATCTAATCTAGGAGATGCAAACAACGAGAGAGATTGGATTAGATCTTCATACCCTTGAAGATTCGCACAGCGGAATGTTCGTCGGAACGTGGGTGATGTAGTCGTACTCGCTTCTCCTCCCCGCGATCCGATCCGATCTAGCACCACAAGTGGCGATGCCTCCGTGAGATGCACACGTGCGGCACCTCGACGTCTCCTCCTTCCTTGGTCCAGCAAGTATGGTGGAGAGATGGGTTGGATCTACAACGCGACGGCGCGGTGCAATTGGTGGAGAATTTCTGCAGTAGGGCTTCGCCTACAAGCAGTCGGGAGGGAGAGAGGAGGGCAGCAGGGCGGCTAGGGTTGGAGGGGAAGGTGTGAGGGGTTGGTGCGCCCCCAGCCCTCTATATATAGAGGGCTGGGCGCAGCCCTAGCCCCTCCCGCAAGCCAAGGCCGGCGGCCCCAAAGGAGGAGGAGTGGGGGGCAAGGAAACCCCCCCTTCTAGAAACTCTATCTCGAGTTTAAACCTCTCTAGGCCGGCTGGGCCCTATGGGGCCTTGTGCCCCTGGCCCAATGCGGCCAGGGCACTCCCTCATAGGCCCATGCCCCCTCCCGGAAGGTGTGGCCACGTTGGTCCCCTTCCGGAAGGTTCTAGAAGCTTCCGGTACAATACCGATTAACCCGGAACAATTCCAAACTCCAAAAACTGCACTGCCTTATATGAATCTTATTCTCCGGACCATTCCGGAACCTCTCGTGATGTACCGGATCCCATCCGAGACTCCGAACAAAAACTCATAAACCAATTATCCAATCTATCCTAGCGTCGAGACACGTTAAGTGTGTGACCCTGCGGGTTCGAGAATATGTAGACATGATCTTCTATCAATAATCAACAGCGGGGTCTGGAAACCCATATTGACTCCCACACATTCATCGATGATCATATTGGATGAACCACGATGCCAGTATTCAATCAATCCCATATATATATATTCCCTTCGTCTCGCGATATTTTACTTGCCCGAGATTCGATCGTCGGTACCGTCATACCTAGTTCAATCTCGTTCACAGCAAGTACTTTACTCATTCCGTAATCCGATATCACTTTGTGATTAACTCCTTAACCACATGCTTGCAAGCGGTGTTGATATCGATTACCGAGTGGGCCCGAAGTATATCTCTCCGACTTGGGAGGGACAAATCCCATCTCGATACATACAACCCAACAGATACTTTCCGATCACCTGAGAGACACCTTTATGATCACCCTCTCATAGGATGACGTTTGATGACCTCAAAGCTTTCTTCCGATACCAGGGAGTTGTATTATCTCATGTTCTAAGGAATACAATATTTGACATAAGAAAAGCTTCGCAAAGACGAACACGATGACACGATCTAATTGCTTCGCTTAGTTTGGGTCTGTCCACCATATCATTCTCCCAATGATATGATCTCATTATTAATTGACAACTCATGTCCATGGTTAGGAAACCTTAACCACCATTAATCAATGAGCTAGTCCATAGAGGCGTACTAGGGACACGGTGTTGTTCACAAACCACACAAGTATTAAAGTTTCCGCTTAATACAATTCTAGCATGGAATATAAACATTATCATGAACAAGAATTATAATAATAACATCTTTATTATTGCCTCTAGGGCATAATTCCAACAGATATTTCCCTCGATACCCTGATAAATTTGCGCACTGGCTCCCGTTGGGTTGAGGATCCAGAATTCGTCGCTCTCCGACAAACTCGTGCCTTCCAGCTCGTTGAGTATGCGGACGTGCAGAACTGGATTGAAGGGCCGAGTTTCCTTCCTAACCCGGCGGATGAGGTCGAAGTTGAAGATGCCTCTGAGGATGATTCAGACAACCCAGACGAGGCTGATGGCAACTCGGATACTTCTGGTGATTCCAGCTCGAGCTCGGATGGCAATGGCGACGCGCGATCCTCCTCCAAAGGTACTGGGCATTCCACAGCTCAAGCTGACGTTTCTCAACAGCCCCGGGCCTCCCCCGAAGTCGCTCCTGGTTATGTGGAGGGCGAAGCAACTTCGGCCGAGGTGCCGTCTACTTCAGAGCGCCCAGTTCCTGATCACGTTGCTGCCCCTTAAAAAACTCTAAGTCGTTTCTTATCCCCGGTATGCCGGGCGTATGATGTGTGTCAGATACTTGTCCGACTTTCTGTGTGGTATGAACCTTTTTGACTTTTGCCGCTGAGGCACACATGTTTGTGATCTTTATTATTCTGTTTAAACTAATCGTGTTTGTTTAAATCTTTGCTTTGGTGGCCTTTAATTTCTTAAGTTCGGATTGTGTGTTTTGCGTTTGTCGTACGGTAGTCCGGCGTCTAATATTTCTTGACCCTGATGAATTTGACACTTCAACCATTGTGTTCTTGAATTTTATCCAAGTTGTCAATCTCAAAGCCTATATCTGGGGAGAACAAAATAATCTCGCTCTGGGTGCCGAAGTTTGATACCCATTTCTGTAACGAGGGACAATTGTGGGGCAATCCTCTAATCACTGTTCTAAAAATGGAGACTCAACACATCACTAAAAGTGCGAAATAATATTGGCCAGTCTTCGAGTCATTGCTGGAGGTGCCGAGGTCTAATACATAACCCAAACTTAAAAACAAAACATGGCAGTCCCCGAGTCATTGCTCAAGGTGCCGAGGTTTAATTCATACCCAAAACTCAGAAGCAATATAGGGCAGTCCCCGAGCCACTGCTCAAGGTGCCGAGGTTTAATACATACCCCAAACTCAGAAACAATATAGGACAGTCCCCAAGCCACTGCTCAAGGTGGCGAGGTTTGATACATAACCCAAACTCAAAAACAACATAAGGCAGTCCCCGAGCCACTGCTCAAGGTACCGAGGTTTAATACATAACCCAAATTCAAGAACAACATAAGGCATTCCCCGAGCCAATGATCAAGGTGCCGAGGTTTAATACATAACCCGAACTCAAAAATAATATAGGGCAGTCCCCGAGCCACTGCTCAAGGTGCCGAGGTTTAATACATAACCCGAACTCAAAAATAATATAGGGCAGTTCCCGAGCCACTGCTCAAGATGCCGAGGTTTGATACATAGTTGATACTTTGTCCTGGAGCGTTTTTTTACAACGTGTCATAGATGACTCCTACGAGTAAAATGGACGAAGTAAAGCTACATTCCATGGTCTTTTCGATTCTTCGCTGGCTTTGTCTGCCTTGTTCTTTTCTGGTGACTAGGCATCAATCAGGTAATACGCATCATTGTGCAATGCTTTGCTCACATTGAACGGTCCTTCCCACGGGGGCGATAGTTTGTGCATGCCGGCCGTACGTTGCACTAACTGAAGAACCAAATCTCCTTCTTTAAACACTCTTGGATTTACTTTCTTGCTATGATATCGCCGCAAGTCCTGCTGATAAATAGCTGATCTTGATAGTGCCAACTCCCTGGCTTCCTCTAGCAGATCGACATCATCTTGCCGAGCTATTTCATTTACCTCAGCGGTTGTATATTGGGTAATCCTTGGCGAGTCATGTATTATGTCGGCTGGAAGCACAGCTTCTGCCCCATATACAAGAAAAAATGGTGTATACCCTATTGATCTGTTTGGGGTAGTTCTGAGGCTCCATAGTACCGCTGGTAGTTCCTCAATACAACACCCTGCCGACCTTTGCAATGGTTCGACGAGTCGTGGTTTTATTCCGAACAGTACTAGTCCATTAGATCTTTCTACTTGCCCATTAGATGCTGGGTGAGCCACCGAGGCGACATCTAGTCTTATGTGCTTTTCTTGACAGAATCTAGCGAAGGCTCCTTCAGCAAAGTTCGTACCATTGTCTGTAATAACACCGTGTGGGTAACCATATCTCAAGATAATATCTTTGAGGAATTTTACCGCTGTTGACCCATCACATTTCTTTATTGGTTTTACTTCGATCCATTTTGTGAATTTGTCGACCATGACTAAGATGTGGGTCATCCCGCCTCGGGCCGGCTTGAATGGTCCCACCATATCTAAGCACCATACAGAAAATGGCCAAGTGATTGGTATCGTTTTTAACTCGGACGATGGCATATGTATCTTGCTGGCATATCTCTGGCAACCATTACATTTTTCGACCAGTTCTTTGGCCTCTTTCAACATTGTTGGCCAATAAAACCCATGCCTGAATGCTTTGGCTACCAAAGCTCTGGACGAGGCGTGATGCCCGCATTCTCCTTGATGTATATCTAGGAGGATCTCCTGGCCTTCCACCGAGTTCACACATCTTTGCAACACGCTTGTTACGCTCCTTTTATACAGCTCATTGTTTATGATTGTATAAGCTTTAGCTCTTCTCAGTGTCTGTCTTGCCAATACTTCGTCATTCGGCAAAATCGCATCTTTAAGGAAAGAAAATATGGGTTGCGCCCATGTTGGTATGTTTTTTTCTAGGGTAATCTCACTATCTATTTGCATATTTTCCGCCTACATAACTACCTCGGGTTTCCTCATATCCATCCTTGCATCGGCCGGGTTCGTTTTTGGAAATTCCGGGTTACATTCCTTGTCAATTTCCATCGGCACACTATCTTCTCTTGATTTTGCCGGAATAAAGATGGATTCGGACTCTGGTGATGGTGTTATTGATGGTTTCCTCAGGTGCTCTAGGGCGATACCTAGGGGAATTGATTGTCTGGTTGATCCGAGTTTTGACAATGTGTCTGCGGCGTCGTTTTCTGCTCGAGGTATATGATGAAATTCACATCCATCAAAGTATCCACTGAGTTTTTGCACATGAAACCTATATAAGGCCATATTGGCATCTAACGCATCCCAATTTCCTGAGACTTGTTGTACTACTAGATCTGAATCTCCGTAGCATAAGATTCGGCGTATGCCAATCTCTTTCGCCACCTTCAATCCATGGACCAATGCTTCATATTCGGCTACATTGTTTGATGCGGCGAAATGTATTTGCAACACATATCTCAGCTGATCTCTCTTTGGCGAGGTTAACACTATTCCTGCCCCCAAACCATTTCTTAGTTTGGAACCGTCGAAGTGCATCGTCCAATAATTCGGATCTGGTAGTGGTGGCTCATACTGTACCTCGTCCCAATCTACGAAGAAGTCGGCCACAGCCTGAGATTTGATCGCATCTCGCCTATCGAATTGCGGAGCATAAGGTGACAATTCAATTGCCCATTTTGCTATTCGGACACTTGCATCTTTGTTGCTCAATATGTCGGCTATGGGTGCTTCACAGATCACTTTGATGGGGTGCTCTTCGAAGTAATGTTTAAGTTTCTTTGCTGACATGTATACCCCATATGCCATCTTCTGATAATGAGGGTAATTTTGTTTTGAGGCTGATAGTACCTCGCTTAGGTAATACACCGGCCGTTGTACTGATTTATCATGTTCAATTCGTTCCACCACGATCACAGCGCTTACTACTCTGTTCGTGGCGGCTATGTAAAGTAACATAGTCTCTTTCGACAATGGAGAAGCCAGGATTGGCGCCGTGACCAACATCTTTTTCAATTCATGAAACACATTGTCTGCTTGTGGTGTCCAAATGAACTTATCAGATTTTTTCATCAGTTGATAAAGTGGTAATGCTTTCTCTCCCAGCCGACATACAAATCGGCTAAGCGAGGCCAAGCAGCTTGTGAACTTCTGTACGTCATTTAGACATCTCGGCAACTCCATCCTTTCTACTGCTCTTATCTTAGTTGGGTTGGCCTCTATGCCTCGGCTAGATACGAGAAAACCGAGTAGTTTTCCAGCCGGCACACCGAAAGTGCATTTTTCCGGGTTAAGCTTCATTCGGAACCTTCTCAGGTTCGCGAAAGTTTGCCGGATATCATCCAGTAGCGTTTTGTTTTCTTTGGTTTTGATAACCACATCATCTACATACACTTGTACATTCTTTCCTATCTGGTCATGCAGACATTTTTGCATACATCTCTGATATGTTTCCCCCGCGTTACGCAGGCCGAATAGCATGGTGCGATAGCAATAAGCCCCGTACGGGGTAATAAACGCAGCCTTTATTTGATCGGCCGGATTTAACGGTATCTGGTGAAAACTAGAATACGCGTCTACAAATGATAATAGTTCACAACCAGCGGTCGAATCAATGACTTGGTATATTCTAGGTAAAGGAAAAGGATCTTTTGGACACGCCTTGTTCAGGTTTGTGTAATCAATACACATTCGCCATACAATGGCTACATTCGGATCATCCTTCTTCTTCTCCACTAGCACCGGGTTCGATAACCAATCCGGATACAGCACCTCCATGATGAACCCGGCCGCAAGGAGCCGAGCTATTTCATCCCCTATTATTTTTCTCCTGTCTTCGACGAAGCGGCGGAGAGGTTGCTTCACCGGCCTTGCTCCTGGCCTCACATTCAGAGAGTGCTCAGCCAACTCCCTTGGCACACCTTGCAGATCCTGAGTTGACCATGCAAAGATATCCCAATTCTCACGGAGGAAGTTGGTGAGCTCGCTTTCCTATTTAGCATCTAGGCCGGCACCAATGGTGACGGTGCGCTCTGGGAACTGCTCATCTATCTGGAACTTTTTTGTTTCTTTAGTCGGCTGGAAAGAGACACTTCCATGCGGACTGGCCAATGCCGGCATATTCAATTGTGCCGACTGAGCGAGGGCCGCTACCTCCTAAATCCTTCTTTTTTCTCTTGCTATTACCAATGACTCGGCCAGATTTGATCCGGCTGAAGCACATTCCATTGACTTCCTGTAATCTCCTGCTACTGTTATCACCCCTTGTGGTCCGGGTAATTTCATTTTCAAGTAAGTTATGTGGCAGCTGCCCATGAATTTGGCCAATGTCGGCTGTCCGAGTAGCGCATGATAACAACTCTCTAGGTCCACCACTTCAAACTCCAAATTTTCTGCTCTGCAGTTATCTCTTGTGCCGAATAACACATCCACTCGAACCTTTCCAATGGGTTCACATGAAAGGCCTGGTACTATCCCATGGAGTGTGGTCCTCGTGGATTGCAACATGTTCTGCGATATTCCGAGTTTATGCATTGTATCTTTGTACATGATATTGATACTGCTCCAGTTGTCAATGAGTACTTTTGAAAATTTCACATTAATGCTCGGTCCGACAAATGTCGGATCTAGTACGAGTGCGTACGACCCCGGATTTGGCATTTTTTTGGGGGTGATCCTTTATGCTCCAAGTTATTTCCTGATCTGACCAAGGCACATATCTTGGTATTGCCGGCATAACTGCATTTACTTCCATATGCCGGCGCTGCACACTTTGCATGTCTTGCTGTTCTGTTGTGAACACGCAATATGATTGATGATGTTCTCTGTAATCATTGCGTCCACTACTTCCTGGGTTCGTCCTTCCATCCGGACCCTGATTTATCACTTGATGCACAGCATCCCTCCGGTCCGAGTTATCATACCTCGGGGGAGGAGGTGGTAACATTAGTTGTTGTGCATTTGCTCCAGTCAACTGTGGCAGATGCTGCTGATGTGCCTGGTGGGATGTTGCTTGCATGCTTGCCGGGTTACCCATTGCATTTTTCATCCAGGCACACTGCCGAGTCGTATGATTGGCCGGCTTGGCCGGGTTTGAAGTGTGAAATTTACACGGTTGATCTAACATAGACTCAAACGTGTACTTCGGCCTTTCCTGCCATTGCTTCTTCTGTTCTGGTGTCCATTGTATTTTCCCTTCATTCCTCGGTGTCCATTGCTGAGGACCATTCTTTTGCCGCTGATTGTTTCCATGACTCGGCTGATCTTGCACTACCACTGCCACCTGATTTGAGCCATATCTATAATCCGGTCTTTCTTCTCTTCTTCTCCCTCTGAACTCATTGCGCCTTGATGACCCGGCCGCATCTCTTGCATATTGATCTTGAAGTTCCCGATGATCTGTTGACATTAATTCTGGTTGTGTCGGATCTCCCAATGCATAGGAATCCGCTATCCTAATGGTTTCTGCCAAAGTGGTTGCCATATCTCTTTGCAATCTCTGCCATAGTACACTGCCATAGCGGCATCCTTGAGCGAACCAAGCTATCGCCTGTGATTCTATAACTCCCTCGCATGAATTCCTGAGGTTACACCACCGAGTCAAGAATTCTCTGTCTGTATCATTCGGCCTTTGTTGCACATGGCTAGCTGCTGCGGCCTGTTTGGCCTTTTGTAAGTACTGGTGAAGTTGCTAACGAACATTTCTTCAAAATCCAACCAACAATTGATACTGCCTGCTGGCAGGTTATTCAGCCATACCCTAGCTGGTCCTTCCAACATTTGCGGGACATATCGTACCGCCCATCGCAAGTTTCCACCAGCTATTTTTACTGCAGTGGCATAATCAATCAACCAATCCTGCGGTTTGGTGCTCCCATTATACGTTTTTGTGCCTCTTGCCAGCTGAAAGTTCGGCACTGGCGGCTCGCCCATGATCCGAGGTCCGAAGCATGCCGGGCCTGGTGGACCTTGTTCTTCTAACAGCTCGGACCGGTATAGCCGGTCCAGCTTTACTCTCGCATCACTTGACGGCAGATCTCTGTATAGAATTCTTTCCTGCATTCCATAGTGGTTATTTCCACCATGAACCGCATATTCCATCTTGGAATAGCCATCATTATACCTCTCATTCACCTGATTATGGCGAGCTGGTCTCACTTCTCTTTCCTGCCGAGGTTCATATCTCGGTTGTGGATTGGGTGGCGGTTCTCTCCTTCCTTCAGCCTGGATATTATTCTCGTGATTTCCTCTTCCGAGATCTCCTCTTCCGTGATCTCCATTACCTCGGATTCCGTTGCCTTTCTCGGCACGGCCGGGGTTTCTTTTGCCACTGTTACCTCGGCTTCCATTGCCTCTGTTTTTGTTTGCCTTTTCGGCTATCGCCGGATCATATGGAACAATTTGCTTATTTCTTTTTCCCGAAGTTACCGCTCTGTCTTTCCACGCATTGTTTCCGGGCGAGGATGCTGCTGCCAAAGATAAGGCAGGTGCTGCACCAGCCGAATGAACCATTCGCGAGGCACCAGGCCTTGCCGGGTCTTCCCTTAGCATTTCTTCATTCTGCTGGTTCGCAATGCGCACCAGGCCTTGCCGGTCAATCCTTCTAACTCTAGTGCAGCGGCATTTGCCCCCTCAGGTTCTTTGCCGGGGTACTGTACCTCGGCAAGCCTAGATCAACTGATTCTACCTTATGAGCATCATGCTCTTTGTTGATATTTTCTATGAGGTTCTTCCCTCTTAATCTCAATTCGTCGACCCGCTCGGGGGTGACGTCAAGCTTGTTTGCCCTAGCATATTCTCGCAGGGTCCTGTTTAAGGACTCCCGCAATGCTGACACCTTTTTTGCCTCTACCAGCACTTTTTGCCTGGTCTCTTCTAACTCTGCCTGAGCATTAGCCGGATCAAGTATTGGCGCTACTGGTGTGGTCAGATTATCTATAGTTGCCTATAGAATGTTTTTTGGTCTTCCCAGAGGTGGCCCTCTTACCCTTGGTGCTTTTGGGGTCGTATCCTGCACCTCGGCTGGTTTTGCCGCTGAAGGAATTACC
This sequence comes from Avena sativa, assembly GCA_916181665.1. Lineage (NCBI taxonomy): Eukaryota > Viridiplantae > Streptophyta > Magnoliopsida > Poales > Poaceae > Avena > Avena sativa. Next base: position 442,077,126 of record OV702283.1, read on the forward strand.
TCGGTGGGCTATGGAGCTGCCTGCTTGGTGGCCACCTGCACCCCCGTCGTCGGATCTTTGCTTGATCCGGCGCCTGCTGTTCCCTCCTGCACCCCGGTTGCGACCATCACCTCGACGCTGCTGACGGGGCGCACTCCGCGCGGACCGTTTGCGGCGCTAAGGGGAGGCTCTCCTGCAACAACAATTTGGTGAGGATAAACGTTGGAGGTGTCGACGCCGACGTAGATCTGGTGCATGCCCAAGTTGATGAAGACGTCGTTGCACGGTGGAGTTTTTCCCTTGAAGCTTCATGCATTGTCGCTGACGTAGTCACCGAGATCGAATCTCTAGACTAAGCCAGAGACAATGCGCTCGCCTGTGTGGATGAAGTTTCCCGTCCGGATCATGACTCCAGCTAGCACCGCTGCTGGCCCCACGGTGGGCGCCAACTGTCGTGGTGGTGGCACGGCAGATGCCATGGGTAGGCTAAAGTATGGGGCCAATGGATGCTAGAGGGATCTGGGGAGGGAAGATGTAGTTGATTCTACACACAGAAGACTAACGTAAAGATCTTCATTTCTCCTTTCTTGGGCTACAAGTGCTCCTTGAGCTGTATACAAGTGGAGAGGAAGAACTTTACCAGCCTAACCGTACCAAATGAGTCGATTCCCTTCTCAGAGTCCAAGCCTCTCCTTATAAAGGGGAGCCCTAGGCTCCTCTAGGGCTGACGTGGCAAGCATATTCGGAGAATATGCTTGTCCCAATATAGTAACTCGGCGGCCTCCTTTCCGTGTTGCCCTTCTAACGACGGCAAGGTTCCAGAGGACCCCGCCTGCACGCCTCGGGCTTCAGGACTGTCACCTCCGTGACCTCCTTCTGCCCTTCTGTCGCTCTACGCCTTGTCCTTTGTGCTTGGCTCTGCTCAGATTCTTCCTAGCCTATGACTAGGGTTTGACTATAGGCATCTCCTTCTCTTGCAAGCTTCATATCACTCGGCCCTGCCTCACTTAACTCGGCTTGTCCTTCACCTGCATTCAGATTATTCGGGCTGACCCGGCCGCTTACACAGTATGTCGGCCGGGTAACGTCTTGCTTTTCTCATAAGGGTCCGGCTCTTGCTTACCTCGGCCGACCTTTACAGGATTCGGCTGATTTAGATTGTAACTCGAACACTGGATGGGGAGCTTCCTTTTGTCTTTCCCCGTCCTTGCCCTATCCGGGGTCACCCCCCCAACACTGGTGATTCTAGGACCTACCTAGATAGCTTTGCTGATTGTGTTTTCAGGAAAATAACTTCTACAGATGCTGAAGAATTAATGGCTAAAATAAGCAAGAATTATGATGATTGGACTTCAACTGAGCTAAATACACCTGAGCCTATTACTCCCGAACCAGTTGTGCCTGAACCAATTCCAACACCAACACCAAAGAAGAGGGGAGTTATTGCATTAAATGATGAAGTGATGAAGGAAGCTAAGAAATGTCTAAAGGAGAAAGGTATTAGAGCTGAAGATGTGAAGAATCTACCTCCTATAGAAGAATTATGTAAGCCAATTCCCCACTCATCCACTATTGAGGTACACTCTCTCCAACACTTTGATGAAGGTGATATTCCCTATGGTAAGCCTCCTGATCAATGTTTAGAGGAACTTGACATTTTTATTGTTAAATAAGGTAATTTTAATAAACAAGTTCAGAATCATTTATTGGAAAACTCTAGAGCTATTAATGATTTGAAAGATATTGTGTAAAGAACTTCTAATGATATTAAAATGCTTTGTAAACACTTTAAAATGGTTCAAACCCAACTTGATCAACTTGCTAAGGTACAAAAGGACATGCTAGTTAATGCCTCGGGAGATGAACATGCTTATGGAATTAGAACTAGGAGTGGTATAGCTACTCAAGATCCTTTATATCTTGAAGGACACCCTAAAAGAATTGACCAGGATTCTCAACAAGGTGAAAGTAGTGGTAGTCCTCGTAAGAGAAAGAAAAAGAAACATAAGATAGTTGAGGAACCACCTGAACCTACTACAGATCCTAATAGTATATCTATCTCTAATGCTGAAACCAGGAGTGGTAATGATAAAAATGATGCTGCTGATAAGGAGGAAGGTGAGAAAGAACCTGGGAAGCACACTAAGAACACTAGGTACACTAAGGAGGATTTTATTGCTAAGAAACATGGTAGTGAGAGAGAACCTTGGGTACAGAAACCTATGCCTTTTCTAGGTAAGAAATACAAGTCAAAGGAGGAAGAACACTACAACAAATTTTGTCAGTGGATGAAACCTTTATTTTTGCAAATTCCTTTGACTGATGCTATTAAGTTGCCTGCCTATTCAAAGTATATGAAGGATATTGTCTCTAATAAAAGGAAGATTCCTAATGAGGATATTTCCACTTTGCTTGCTAATTATTCCTTCAATGGTAATGTTCCAAAGAAAATTGGTGATCTAGGTATACCAACTATTCCTTGCTCTATTAAGAATAATTATGTTAGAACTGCTTTATGTGATTTGGGAGCTAGAGTTAGTGTTATGCCTTTTTCTCTCTACAAGATACTCCAGCTAGAAAAGTTGATACCAACTAATATATCTTTGCAAATGGTTGATAAGTCAACTACTATTCCTGTTGGTATATGTGAGGATGTTCATGTTCACGTAGCTCATAATTGCTTGGTTTTAACTGATTTTGTTGTGTTTGAGATGCCTGAAGATGATAATATGTCTATTATTCTTGGGAGACATTTTCTTAATACTACAGGTGTTGTCATAAATTGTAATCAAGGGAAGGTAACATTAAATATTAATGACAAAGAGCATAATGTTTATTTCCCCAAGAAGGTTTCTAAGAGCTATTGCCCGAATTCCATTGAAAATATTGAGAGCATCAAGGTTGGAGAAATATATTATCCCATTCCACAGGAAAAATTTGAAACTATTATGATTGGGACCATTGCTATCAAGTTTGAGGTAACATAATCACCTTGTGGAATGCAAAGTTTTGTTTCATATAATATTGTTTTGGTAGAAAGACTTGATCAACCTTGTTAACAAAATGATTTTAATGAACAAAATAATATTTTCAATGTGGTTATACTTACTTACTTTTACTTTGCTCCTTCCTAATCTTTGCCTTTTCCTTTGCTAGCTTTGGTTTTGTTAGTTGTTTGCTTGTTAGAGTGTCTTAGAACTTCTGTAGTTTGGTTTTTGGTTTGCTTTTGCTTCTTCTAAAAAAATTGTTTCTGCGATAAAATCAATTTTCATACCCTGAAAATTGGCCAAAAATAAAGTTTCCCAAAAAATTCCAGAAAAATCAAAATATTTTTTTCCTCAAAAAAAGGGGCAGAGGGACACCTGGAGTGACCCAGGAGGCCACCCTAGGCACCCACACCCATGGTGGGATCGCCCCCCCTACAGGTGGCGCCTGGGTGGGGTGTGGTCCACCTGGTCCCCTCCAAAGTGTCTCCTCCCAGCCATCTTCTTTCTCTCTCCCGAAAAACACCGAAAAACTTGCTCAAACTCGACTTCCTACTGTTCTTGCTCGCGATTTTTGATCTCCTTGCTCAGCCCCTCTTTGTTGTTGATTTTTGGAGGGACTGCTCCTTGGTATGTGCCTCCTCCGCTTGTCCAATTAGATTTGTGATTGATAGATTGTATCTTGAGTATTTTGCTGCTATAGGTGACAGGTTGTGTGAGCTTGCATGCTTGTTCTATACTTAGATATTTCATTTTAATGCATGTTTAGCCCTCTAGCAAGTTCCTATAGTAGTTCCTCATCATTTATCAACTTAGAAATCACTTGGTTTGATGTTTGTCTAAAAATTTCAGAAAAAGAGGTCATGGACAACCACACATTTGGTGAAATATTTGAGAGTGATGCACCTAGAAGGGCAAGGCCTTCAAGATCATCCTCCTGACTAGGCCCTCATACAATGAGGATCTCATTACTCCGTGATTTGGCGACGAGGGAGATGAGGGGGATGCTCACCCTTCCACCTTTCCTTGCCAAACCTTTTTGCGGGATGCTGGGATTCTTGATGATTTTACAACCTTGGTTCGAAGGGCTGGACTAACAAGCCTTCTGCAGGATGAGAGCATGCAGTATGCAACGCTCACTAAAACATTTGTGGAAAGCTTTTCTTTTACTAACAACTTGTTCAAGCCAGACGTGTCTTTCAAAATTTATGGCAGGTCTTACAACGTGACATTGAAGAAATTTTATGAGGCTCTAGGACTTGGTACAGCTGGGTAGGCGAAGAAGACTCCAGCTCAACCAGCTGATTTGTTGGAGCTCTACCGCGGGATAACTAATGATGATAACCGTAGAGCCCAACGGGGAAAGATAAGAAATATTCAACTCCCAACCATCAGGTACTTTGCTTACTATCTTTCCACTAGTGTTCTTGGTAGGGAGAACACTAGTAATATTTCCAACTATCATTTGGCCTTCATAGCAGCTGTGCTCAACAATGAAACTAAGTACAATCTTGGTTCTCTCATTGTTCGTCGCTTAGCTGTTAAGGGATCCATTTATGGGGGAATTATTGTTGCATGTGTTGTTGCTGCCTTGGACCTTGCTGTTGATCCAAATGATACAGTTTTGGCTCCTTAGAGGCTTGATCTTGCTGCCATGAAGGCGCACCACTTTGTCACTAATGGCTCTACCCTTGAGAGCTTGGTTTATAGAATGTTGTTTATTGACGGGGAAGAGAGAGATCCCTCTCCCCCAAACCACTTTGTTCAGTATTTCTCAGGGACCGTTGTCGCGCTCCAAGGAGGAGATGGATGACAAGCTGCGCATTCTTGGTCCACGGACACTATCAGGAGGAAGCACCCTCATATGACCCCTCTGTACACTACACAGGGGAGTCCTCGAGCTTATACCAGGACGAGGAAGCCTCCTCGTCATACTAAGGTGGTGCACCTACTTGGGAACCATGGGATTGAGCCCCACTTAGGCCAAAAGCCTAAGCTTGGGGGAAGGTATACCGACATCACACTCATCTTTATATCATGTTCAGTCGGTTCTTTGTATATCCATTGTTTCGCTTTCTTTTTGGTTTTTGCTGCTGCTTTCTCAAAAACACAAAAATACCATAAATATTTTAGCTTTGATTTGCCTTAAAGAAAAATCCAAAAATATTTTGCTTGGTTTGGTTTATTTTTGTTTGGGTTGTTTTTGCTTTGTTGGCTTGTTAAAAAAATCTAAAACACCAAAAATATTTGTTGTTCTTCTTTGGTTTTGTGAGTTCTTTGCAGGGTTCAGCCGTCCTCAGTGGATTTTTGGTTTCATGTTATTATTCAAGTCAAACAAGTGAAGGGCAATAATGAAGATTATGATGGGGTTCGTAGCATGGAAAACAAAAAATTTCTATCGCATACAAACAAACAAGCCAAGATCTATCTACTAGATTGTAGCAACGAGTCGATGGAATAACTTACCCTCGAAGATTCCAAAGTGTTTAACGAGAGCGGATTCTCGTGGGTGATGTAGTCGTACTCTTCCCGATCTCAAGATCGTGTAGACGATCCTTCCGGCGCTGCGTTCCGGCAGCGCTCCCGCAGTCGGTCACACGTTCGGTACTCGACGAAGACCTTCCTCTCCCTTGTTCCAGCAGGCAGCGGAGGTTGTAGCACTCTCCTCGTGATTCCGGCTGCACAATGGCGTGGTACCGGAAGTAGAGGGGAGATCCCGCAGGGCTTCGCCTTAAGCCGAAGCGAGTATGGTGGAGTATGAGAGAGGGCTATTAGTGGTCTAGGGATTAGACACACCAATTAGAAGGCTCTAAACCGAAGGCTAGGGCAATTAGAAGCTCTAAACCAAAACGGCTCTAAACCGGAGATTAGAGGATAGGAACTTGTGTGTCTAGAGGAGGAGGCCCTGCCCCTCCTTTTATGGGTGGAGGGGCCGGCGCGCCAGGGGAGGGAGGGGAGTCCCTCCCCAACTCGGCCTAGGTGGGCCGCCGGCTTGGAGAGGAGGGACTCCTCCCCAAATCGGTTTTTGCCTCCTCTTGCTTGTTTCCCACAGTTTCTTGTTTTAGCCGTTTGACTTTCAAACTGGACATTTGACTTTTCTGTTTTAGGATTCAATTTAATCCTTTATTTGGAACAGAAAAAACACTTAGTACATGATGCAATCATTCCAATATGTAATGACACATTCATGTACCCCTCCCCTTCCCGGAGTGCCGGACATTCCGGAACCTTCTAGAACATTCACCGAAATCATTTCCGAACTCCGAAACGGGACTTTCCTTATATGAATCTTATTCTCCGGACCATTCTGGATCACCTCGTGATATCCCGGATCCCATCCGAGACTCCGAACAACATTCGGTCTCTTTCTCATAATACCATAACTACTCAAAACAACGTCGAATCCTTAAGTGTGTCTCCCTACGGTTCGTGAATTATGCGGACATGATCGAGACACTTCTCCGAACAATAACCAATAGAGGAATCTGGAAATTCATATGGCTCCCACATACTTCTACGATTACTTTGCGATCGAATGAACCACTTACATACGATACCAATTTCCCTTTGTCTCACGATATGTTACTTATCCGAGGTTATGATCGTCGGTATCTCTGCATACCTAGTTCAACCTCGTTACTGATAAGTACTCTTTTCTCGTTCCCGTGATATGTGATCCCTTGTGAGCCAGTCACATGCTTGCAAGCTAATTGGATGACATTTCACCGAGAGGGCCCAGAGAATATCTATCCGTCATATGGATGGACAAATCCCACTCTTGATCCATGTGTCTCAACCAATACTTTCCGAACACTCAATGCCACCTTTATAGCCACCCAGTTACGGTGTGGTGTTTGATGTCATCAAAGCATCCATCCGGTAAAGGTGATATGCATGATCTCATGGTCGAAGGAATTAGGTTACTATGTATCAGAAAGCATATAGCAATTGAACTATTGAAATGACTTGATCTTTATGCTACGCTTATCTATAGGAGTATGTCCACCATATCATTCTCCTAATGATATGATCTTGTTGTTGATAACATCTCAATGTTCATGATAGGGAAACCACAATCATTTATCAACCAACAAGCTAGTGAAGTATAGAGGCTATACTAGGGACTTCAAATTAAGTTTACAAATCACACAAGTATTAATGTTTCCTTGTTAATACTATTATAGCATGAATGTAAACATTTATCATAAACACAAAGATATAATAATAACTACATTTATTATTGCCTCTAGGGCATATCTCCAACAGTCTCCCACTTGCACTAGAGTCATCTAATCTAGATTACATGGTAATATACCGAACACCCATGGCAGTTTGGTGTTGGTCATGTTTTGCCCTCGGGAGAGGTTTAGTCAACGGATCCGCCACATTCAGATCTGTGTGTACTTTGCAAATCTTTATATCCCCATCCTGGATATGTTCTCGAATAGCGTGAAAACGTAGCTTGATATGCTTCAGCTTCTTGTGTGACCTTGGTTCTTGCGCATTGGCTATGGCGCCCATGTTATCACAGTAGATAGACATTGGGTCCAGCGCACTAGGAACCACACCCAGCTCTGTAATGAACTCTTTCATCCATATCGCTTCTTGTGAAGCCTCCGAAGCAGCCATGTATTCCGATTCAGTTGAAGATCTCGCCACAACGCTTTGCTTTGCACTCCTCCAGCTAACTGCTGCACCATTCAAAATAAATACGTATCCAGATTGTGATTTAGAATCATCCGGATCGGTGTTCCAACTAGCATCGGTGTAACCATTAACAACGAGCTGTTCATCACCTCCATAAGAAAGAACCATATCCTTAGTTCTTCTCAAGTACTTAAGGATGTTTTTGACCGCTGTCCAATGATCCACTCCTGGATCACTTTGATATCTGCTAGTTAAACTAACAGCATATGCGATGTCGGGTCTAGTACATAGCATGGCATACATTAGAGATCCTATGGCTGATGCATAGGGAGTCTTACTCATCCTTTCTCTATCTTCTGCCGATGTCGGACTTTGAGTTTTACTCAAGATCGTATTGGGCAACATGGGCAAGAACCCTTTCTTGCTTTCTTCCATTCCAAACCTCTTTAGAACTTTGTCCAAATATGTACTCTGTGACAATGATATTTGGCGTTTCGATCTATCTCTGTAAATATTTATGCCTAATATGTAAGCTGCTTCGCCAAGATCTTTCATTGAAAAACTATTATTCAAATATTCTTTGACACTATTAAGAAGGTCTACATCATTCCCAATCAACAATATGTCATCCACATATAGTATTAAGAATGCTACAGAGCTCCCACTCACTTTCTTGTAAATACAAGCTTCTCCATAAGTTTGTATAAAACCAAAACTTTTGATTACCTTATCAAAACGTTGATTCCAACTTCGGGATGCTTGCTTCAATCCATAGATGGACCGTTGAAGTTTGCATACCTTGTTAGCATCTTTAGGATCGACAAAACCTTTGGGTTGCATCATATACAACTCTTCATCAATATCTCCATTGAGGAATGCTGTTTTGACATCCATCTGCCATATCTCATAATCATAATAGGCAGCGATTGCTAACATAATCCTCATAGACTTTAGCTTCGCTACCGGTGAGAAAGTCTCATCGTAGTCAACTCCTTGAATTTTTCGAAACCCTTTTGCGACAAGTCGAGCTTTATAGACAGTAACATTACCATCAGCATCTGTTTTCTTCTTGAAAATCCATTTGTTCTCGACAGCCTTTCGGCCATCCGGTAAGTCCACCAAAGTCCATACTTGGTTTTCGTACATGGATCCAATCTCGGATTTCATGGCTTCTTGCCATTTATTGGAATCTGGGCTCATCATCGCTTCCTCATATGTCTCGGGGTCATCGGTGTTGTCCACCAACATGACACTCATAACGGGATCATACCAATCTGGAGTGGTACGAGTTCTCGTTGACCTCCGAGGCTCTGTAGCAACTTCAACCGAAGTTTCATGATCACCATCATTAGCTCCCTCTCTAATTGGTGCAGGCACCACAGGAACTTCTTCCGGTGCTGCGCTACTCGCAATTTCGAGAGAAGGTTCGACAACCTCGTCGAGTTCTACTTTCCTTCCAGTCACTTCTTTCGAGAGAAATTCCTTCTCTAGAAAGGATCCATTCTTGGCAACGAAGGTTTTTCCTTCGGATCTATGATAGAAGGTATACCCAATAGTTTCCTTTGGGTATCCTATGAAGACGCATTTTTCCGCTTTGGGTTCAAGCTTGTCCGGCTGTAACTTCTTTACATAGGCTTCGCATCCCCAAACTTTAAGGAACGACAATTTAGGTTTCTTCCCAAACCATAATTCATACGGTGTCGTTTCAACGGATCTAGATGGTGCCCTATTTAAAGTGAATGCGGCTGTTTCTAATGCATAACCCCAAAATGATAGCGGTAAATCTGTAAGTGACATCATAGAACGAACCATATCTAAGAGAGTTCGATTACGACGTTCGTACACACCATTACGCTGTGGTGTTCCCGGCGGTGTCAATTGTGAAAGTATTCCGCATTTCTTCAAATGCTCGCCAAACTCGTAACTTAGATATTTACCTCCACGATCAGAACGTAGAAATTTAATCTTCTTGTTACGTTGATTCTCTACCTCACTTTGAAACTCCTTAAACTTCTCGAAAGTTTCGGACTTATGTTTCATGAAATAGATATACCCATATCTACTCAAGTCATCCGTGAAGGTAAGAACATAACAATAACCACCGCGCGATGCTACACTCATTGGACCACACACATCGGTATGTATGATTTCCAATAAGTCCGTAGCTCGCTCCATCATACCAGAAAATGGAGTCTTAGTCATTTTTCCTATCAGACATGCTTCGCATCTTTCAAGTGATTCAAAATCAAGTGATTCAAGAAGTCCATCGGAATGGAGTTTCTTCATACGCTTCACTCCAATGTGACCAAGACGACAGTGCCACATATAGGTCGAATTATCGCTTGATTTCAAACGTTTAGCCTCAATGTTGTTGATATGTGTATTTCCACTATCGAGATTCAATAAGAATAGACCATCTATCAAAGGTGCATGTGCGTAAAACATATTACTCATATAAATCGAACAACCATTATTCTCGGACTTAAATAAGTAACCGTCTCGCAATAAACAAGATCCCGATACAATGTTCATGCTCAACGCAGGCACCAAATAACAATTATTTAAGTATAAAACTAATCCCGATGGTAGATGAAGGGGTAGCGTGCCGACCGCGATCACATCAACCTTTGATCCGTTTCCCACGCGCATCGTCACCTCGTTCTTCGCTAGCTTCCGTTTATTCTGCAGCACCTGTTTCGAGTTACAAATATGAGCAACCGAACCAGTATCAAATACCCAGGCACTACTACGAGTACTAGTGAGATACACATCAATAACATGTATATCAGATATACCTTTCTTCTTGATGTTGCCGTTCTTCAAATCCGCCAAGTACTTTGGGCAATTCCGCTTCCAGTGACCTTCTCCCTTGCAGTAAAACCACTCAGTATCAGGCTTAGGTCCAGCCTTGGTCTTCTTCGCCGGCGTGGTAACTTTCTTACCACCCTTCTTGAAGTGTCCCTTTTGCTTAGACTTGCCTTTCTTGAATTTGGTGGTCTTATTGACCAACAACACTTGGTGCTCTTTCTTGATCTCCACTTCTGCAGATTTCAACATGGCAAAGAGTTCTGGCAACGTCTTGTTCATGTTCTGCATGTTGTAGTTCATCACAAAGTTCTTGTAACTTGGTGGTAGTGATTGGAGGACACGGTAAATCCCCAAAGCATTAGGAATCACTATACCCAAGCTTTGAAGTTTGTTTGCGTGCCCAGACATCTTAAGCACATGCTCACTGACGGAGCTGCCCTCTTCCATCTTGCAGTTAAAGAACTTTTCAGAAGCCTCATAGCTTTCAATTGCCGCATGAGTCTCAAAAATCAATTTGAGATCCTCGACAATATCATATGGGTCTGAATCCTCAAACCTTTTTTGAAGCTCCGATTCCAAACCATACAAGATAGCACACTGAACTATGGAGTACTGATTCTTCCGAGCGAGGTAAACATTCTTTACTTCATTGGGAGCATCATCTGCAGGTGGGTCACTCAGCGGTGCATCCAGCACATAGGTCAAATTACCAGCTGTGAGGACAATCCTCAAATTGCGGAACCAATCCGCGAAGTTGCTTCCATTGTTTTTCAACTTTTCTTTCTCTAGGAACGCATTAAAATTGATGGTAGGGGCTGCCATTGATCTACAACATATTTGCAATAGTTTAGACTAAGTTTATGACAAATTGAGTTCAAATTAATAATGAAATTAAACTAGGTGAACTCCCACTCAAAACAATATCCCTCACATTGTTTTAGTGATCACACGAACCAAATCCACCATATCAACACCGATCATCACGAGAGTTGACATAGTTTCAATGGCGAACAATCGACATGTTCATCATATCTACTATATGATTCATGCTTTACCTTTCGGTGATCCGTGTTCCGAGACCATGTCTGTACATGCTAGGCTCGTCAAGATCAAACCTTAGTTTCTGCATGAGCAAATCTGGCTTGCTCACGTTGTATACACTTGCAGAATCTAACACACCCGATCATCACGTGGTGCTTCGAAACAACAAGCTTTAGCAACGGTGCTAACTAAGGGTGAACACTTTATGACTTGAAATTGATGTGTATGAGGGATCATCTTATAATGCTACCGTCGTCTACTAAGCAATACAAGATGCATAAAGGATTAACATCACATGCAATTCAATATATATGTGATATGATATGGCCTTTCTTCTTTGTGCTTCCGATCTCCATCTTCAAGCACGAACATGATCTCCATCATCACCGGCATTGCATCAAGGTCAATGACGCTTCTCCATGGTTGTCGTCCACCGGCTTCAACTATTACAACTACTTTGAATAGACACGCGGGTCTTAACATAAATTAAAGACAACCATATGGCTCCTGCCGGTTGCCAACTTACAATAAGGAACATTGCATACATCAAATATAATCACAATCATGGCCATATCACATCACTGCACACCCCTGCAAAACAAAGTTAGACGCCTCTACTTTCTTTGCATATTTTACGTGGTTTGGGGCTTTCAATAAGTGTCGTTCTAACTTACGAACAAGAACCACAACATTGATACTAGCATTGTTGATCACCCGTTGTAAATTGGATCTTAACTATGCTAGGAGAAACAGGCACCCGCAAAGCCACTTATGCAATACAAGTTGCATGTCAAGCGTGGAGCAAGTCTCATGAACGATGTCATGTAAGGTTAGCCCGGGCCGCTTCATCCCAACATACCGCAAGATGCAAAGTACACAATAAGTAATCGACAATAAAAGCATCAACGCCCACAATGACCATTGTGTTCTACTCGTGCAACAGATCTACATATAGACACGGCTCTGATACCACTGATGGGGTTCGTAGCATGGAAAACAAAAAATTTCTATCGCATACAAACAAACAAGCCAAGATCTATCTACTAGATTGTAGCAACGAGTCGATGGAATAACTTACCCTCGAAGATTCCAAAGTGTTTAACGAGAGCGGATTCTCGTGGGTGATGTAGTCGTACTCTTCCCGATCTCAAGATCGTGTAGACGATCCTTCCGGCGCTGTGTTCCGGCAGCGCTCCCGCAGTAGGTCACACGTTCGGTACTCGACGAAGACCTTCCTCTCCCTTGTTCCAGCAGGCAGCGGAGGTTGTAGCACTCTCCTCGTGATTCCGGCTGCACAATGGCGTGGTACCGGAAGTAGAGGGGAGATCCCGCAGGGCTTCGCCTTAAGCCGAAGCGAGTATGGTGGAGTATGAGAGAGGGCTATTAGTGGTCTAGGGATTAGACACACCAATTAGAAGGCTCTAAACCGAAGGCTAGGGCAATTAGAAGCTCTAAACCAAAACGGCTCTAAACCGGAGATTAGAGGATAGGAACTTGTGTGTCTAGAGGAGGAGGCCCTGCCCCTCCTTTTATGGGTGGAGGGGCCGGCGCGCCAGGGGAGGGAGGGGAGTCCCTCCCCAACTCGGCCTAGGTGGGCCGCCGGCTTGGAGAGGAGGGACTCCTCCCCAAATCGGTTTTTGCCTCCTCTTGCTTGTTTCCCACAGTTTCTTGTTTTAGCCGTTTGACTTTCAAACTGGACATTTGACTTTTCTGTTTTAGGATTCAATTTAATCCTTTATTTGGAACAGCAAGAACACTTAGTACATGATGCAATCATTCCAATATGTAATGACACATTCATGTACCCCTCCCCCCTCCCGGAGTGCCGGACATTCCGGAACCTTCTAGAACATTCACCGGAATCATTTCCGAACTCCGAAACAGGACTTTCCTTATATGAATCTTATTCTCCGGACCATTCCGGATCACCTCGTGATATCCCGGATCCCATCCGAGACTCCGAACAACATTCGGTCTCTTTCTCATAATACCATAACTACTCAAAACAACGTCGAATCCTTAAGTGTGTCTCCCTACGGTTCGTGAATTATGCGGACATGATCAAGACACTTCTCCGAACAATAACCAATAGAGGAATCTGGAAATTCATATGGCTCCCACATACTTCTACGATTACTTTGCGATCGAATGAACCACTTACATACGATACCAATTTCCCTTTGTCTCACGATATGTTACTTATCCGAGGTTATGATCGTCGGTATCTCTGCATACCTAGTTCAACCTCGTTACTGATAAGTACTCTTTTCTCGTTCCCGTGATATGTGATCCCTTGTGAGCCAGTCACATGCTTGCAAGCTAATTGGATGACATTTCACCGAGAGGGCCCAGAGAATATCTATCCGTCATATGGATGGACAAATCCCACTCTTGATCCATGTGTCTCAACCAATACTTTCCGAACACTCAATGCCACCTTTATAGCCATCCAGTTACGGTGTGGTGTTTGATGTCATCAAAGCATCCATCCGGTAAAGGTGATATGCATGATCTCATGGTCGAAGGAATTAGGTTACTATGTATCAGAAAGCATATAGCAATTGAACTATTGAAATGACTTGATCTTTATGCTACGCTTATCTATAGGAGTATGTCCACCATATCATTCTCCTAATGATATGATCTTGTTGTTGATAACATCTCAATGTTCATGATAGGGAAACCACAATCATTTATCAACCAACAAGCTAGTGAAGTATAGAGGCTATACTAGGGACTTCAAATTAAGTTTACAAATCACACAAGTATTAATGTTTCCTTGTTAATACTATTATAGCATGAATGTAAACATTTATCATAAACACAAAGATATAATAATAACTACATTTATTATTGCCTCTAGGGCATATCTCCAACAGATTAAGACAACTTGAGGTGTGGTAAGAGGCTGGTAACGAACTCTATTTGTTTTTCATTTTTGTACATATACTCATCATGGTGAGCATGCTTAGTCTGTTCATTGTAAGGAGTATGTTACTGATGGATGCTTAGTAGTTCTTGCTTGTCTGTGATTAGCTCCAGCTTGCTAATAGTTTGTAGCATGTCATATTGTGGTATCCTCCTCTGAATGTTTCATGTGAATCAACTTGGCACATGCTCAAGCATGCATATGACTAAACAATAGTCAGTAAGCCTCGATGATTTATTTTTCCCCGGAGTTCTTGTATCACTTTCATGCCATAATTAGTCTTGTTTTGTTGCAAGCATGATTATGACAGTTATTGCTCTCTCGTTTGTCGCTCCCTCTCTATTGCTAGCCTTCACTTGCACTGAGTATGAGCTCTACTTGTGCGTCCAACTACCTAAAACCTATATTGCCAACATTGTCCACCATACCTACCTATTAGCATCATTTTCTATTTCAGTGCATATTCATTATGCCTTGTTTTCTTCCAAATAAAATGTTTGACTATTTTGAGAAAGTTAGTTAGTAAAGCTCTCACAAACTTGATGGCACACTTTATTTCTTGCGCTTAATAATCTTGAACCATTGTGACATGTCCATGAAAGTTATATGCTTGCAAATTATAGGCTAGGAATTAGCAGAACCGTGCTATCACGGGGAACGCTTTCAACACTCATGGATACCTATCCAGTTGATACCTTGCTCTTTTGTTTTCGGATGTCGTCAGTGTGAAATAAAAGGGGAGCTTGTCAGTTCATGGAGTATATATATGTGTTAGAGAAACGCCTGGGCCGCTAGCCTAAGGCATGCCTAATCATGGTGGAAACTTGCAGCATCACCATAATGAGCATTCTATGAAGCATCCTCAATAAAAAGCTATGCACATAGTAAATAAAAAGATCGCTGAGATGCTCATTGTCTGCTTGCCTTGTCATTTTGATCACGGGATAACTCCTGTATCATGTGCAAGGGGTACCCCGTTGGCGGTTCTCTATGATATGCATGTATGTACAATGACAAGAACTTGCAGGTAACCAAAGTTGAGTAGCATGTGGAGCGGCCCTCGTACTCAAGGGACATGGGATTACCAGTTTATGGTCTGTCAAGCATATAACTTATACTAGACCTCACTTTCACCTTAACCATATAAAGATGCCTATGATAGGGGCAATGAGAGCTCAAGGCTAGCGAGTACCTTATTTTTAGCATTTGAAAGCCTTTCAAAATTTTCAAAACCTTTTTCACTTCCTTATTGAGTCACCACTTATTCTATGAGCACCTTCTTGAGAGCATAGTTGTCATTCTTGTGTTTGTTCCAAAACTTGGTTAATTATGTCATGACTTTGATACTTGTATCTCTAATATTTTTACCTCTAGTCTTCATGTGAACTTCAGAGGTGCCTTGGAATTTATATTGTGCTCTACAAACAAAGGCAAGCAAAATACCACTCTATCATACCTTATTATGAGCATTGCAATGTTGCTTATGTTTCATGCTACTTATTATTATTGAGTTGGTTTCTCTTTATAGCTTGCAATGACTATTGAGTAGACTTAGTTGCATACTTCCTATTGTGAATGTTTTAAGTATCTACTCCTGTGCTGAGAATATATACATCATATGAAGCAAATGTGTTCGTGAAAGTTCTTTTATTGCACTCAGTTTTCAACTGAAATGCTTGAGGACAAGCAATAAGCTAAGCTTGGGGGAGTTGATACGTCCAAAACGTATCTACTTTCCTAAACACTTTTTCTATTGTTTCTCCTCTAAACTTGTGTGATTTGGATACAACTAACACGGACTGACGCTGTTTTCAGCAGAATTACCTTGGTGTCTAGTTTTTATGCAGAAAATCAACTATCAGGAAAAATCCCGGAAAATATGCCAAAAATCCTATTTCACCAGAATATCCATGGAGCTAGAAGACGAGACGGAGTGGAGGCCTACACCCCTGCCAGGCGCGGGTGGGCCCAGCCCGCACCTAGGGGGTGCGGCCACCCCAGGCACCCCCTCGGGCTGCCTCTTCGCCTATAAGTTACCCCTTGACCTAAAAACCGAGGGGGGTTCGACGTTTTTCCAGAAAGAGTTCCGCTGCGCCGCCACCACCAGAAGCCGCGATTCGGATCCGGAAAATCCGTTATGGCACCCTGTCGGGATGGGGAATTTGGAGAGGATCATCGCCATCGTCATCACGAACGCCTCTCCATCAACCATCGATGTTTCCCTCATCCATGAGTGAGTAATCCCCTGCTATAGGCTATGGGGATGGTAGGGATTGGATGAGTTCTATCATGTAATCGAATAAGATTGTTAGGGCATAGTGCCTAGTATCTCTATTAGTGCTATTTGACTTTGTTGCAACTTGTTGTGCTTAATGCTTGTCACTAGGGCTCGAGTGCCATGATCTCAGATCTGAACTTGTTATTGAATCATTATCATAGTATTGTTTGTGATCTTATCTACAAGTTGTGTACACATATCATTGTCCGGATCCAAAGGCCCCGAAGTGACAAAAATTGGGACAACCGGAGGGGATGGCTATGGTGTGATGATCACGTGTGTTCATGGAGTGTTAATGCTTTGCTCCGGTGCTCTATTAAAAGGGGCATATTAATTGCCAGTAGTTCCCTAGAGGCCCCGCTGCCACGGGCTGGCAGGACAAAAGATGTTGTGCAAGTTCTCATTGCAAGCACGCATGACTATATATGGAGCACATGCCTAGGATTTGTTTAGTACTTGGATGCTTGTTCTTATTTATCTGCAATGCCCTAGATCTTGAAGTTACATGTTTAGTCTCCTTCATGCAACGCCGGTCCATCCATCCCTATGCCTACCGCGCTCATATCCCACTGTTTGTTGTTACTGTTACTATTGCTCATGTTTCGCTGTTGTTGTTGCTACTACAAACTGTTGCTACTGATAAACTTCTGTGAGAAAGAACTATTTCCAGGTGCAGTTGAATTGACAACTCAGTTGTTAAGGCTTTTAAGTATTCTTTGGCTCCCCTTTTGTCGAATCAATAAATTAGGTAATACTACCCGCGAAGACTGTTGCGATCCCGTATACTTGTGGGTCATCAACCCGCCGGTAACGACGACTCTCAAGACCGTGACCCGCCGGTTGCGTTGGCTCCCACGACCCATTCACCTCGTCGATAAAAAATAAATCTAAGTTTCCATCTACTTAGATATGATTTTCTTTTTTAACTCGCACTCGAAACACTCGGGGGCTGCGCCCTCTTCGAGTAACCTAATGTGCCATCAGCTCCACGCACTCGAGCAGCTCGAACGCGATAGCCCGAGTAGCTGATTCTGCCCGATCGTAGAATCCTTGAACTCTGAGTGCCTCGGCAAGGTACTGATACTAAGGGTAATCAGCCTAACGAAAAGGCCTAGCATACAGTGCAAAAGTGTAGACTCCGTCAGCACCAGAATCTTACTTTACAAGACAACAGGCAAATATTGTTTACAAGATACAAGTACTTCACAATTCTTCATGTTTTCTACAGCTTACAAGGACGTCGAACGCACTGAGCTATTCTATTGGGTCCTCCAACAGGAGTGGGCGAAAAAACTGGCTATGCCATAAACTCAAGGTCCGAGTCAAATCCCTCCTTGGATGGTTGCATCATTTGATACTACATAATGCAATGCTAGCCGCGCACCCGATAGAAACAATGGTGTCAACTTCATCCGGAGCATCGAGTCCTTCCGAATAAACGTCGCACGACTCTGCTACGTCGACTCTTGGCTCCTTATGCGTGAGACGCTGATGATACGTCGGAAACGTATCTATAATTTTTGATGCTCCATGCTTGTTTAGTATCTACTTTGCTTTGCTTTGTCTACACTTTGAGGTGTTTTATATCTTTTCTGGAACTAACCTATTAACAGGTTGTCACGGTGCCAGTTGCCTGTTTTCTTCTGTTTTTGGTTCCAGAAAGGAAGAAAATCAATATTCTCGGAATTGGACGGGACAAAAGCCGAAGTCAATATTTTACCGTGGGGGACACGAAGCCAGAAGACGAGAAGGAGAAGCGATCCAGGGCGGCCAGACCCCCCTAGGCGCGGGTGGGCCCACCCCGCGCCTGGGCAGGGTCTGGGGCCCCTGGCCGCCTCCCAGCCTTGCGTCTTCGCCTATAAGAAGCCCCCGATGCAGAAACCCTAGGCACCCGATCAAAACTCCACGAAACCTTCTGTAGCCGCCACCACCGTCGTACCTAGATCGGGGGATCTGAAGTTCTTCCCGGCACCCTGCCGGAAGGGAAATCATCCCGGAGATCTTCTCTCCGATATGAAGCGTGAGTAGTTCCACCTTGGACTACGGGTCCATGTAGTAGCTAGATGGTTGGATCTCCTCCTTGTGCTTTCATGTATAGATCTTGTGAGCTCCGTTCATGATCCAGATCTAATATATTTGTAATCATGCATGTTGTGTTTGCGGGGATCCGATGTATATTGAGATTACTATGTCAGATTGCTTAATGGTTTTGTCTTTATGATTCTATCATGTCTATGTTGTTTGTGATCTTGCATGCTCTCCGTTGTTAGTAGCTATCTTGGCCGAGTAGTTGCTAGTGACTCCAACATGGGGTATTTATGCTCGATAGTGGGTTCATGCCTCTAGTTTCCAAGGGAAGTGACAGAAATCTCTTCGGTTGTAGATGTGCTGTTGCTACTAGGGAGAAAACAATGGTCTCTTTTTCATAGAACAAGTGGATTGTTTACCTTACACACTTTGCTTAAAGCAGTTGTCTGTTGCTTGCAACTTAATACTGGAGGGGGTTCGGATGATAACCTGAAGGTGGACTTCTAGTCATAGATGCAGTTGGATGGCTGTCTATGTATATTGTTGTATTGCCCAATCGAATCTCATAGGATCTTTTTGTCTGGTATTTCATTGTTATGCCTTGCTCAGTTCCTGCCAATTGCCCTGCTGTAATTTGTTTACCCTTCATGCCATGTTGTTTATCTAAGGAGAGCACCTCTAGTGAACTATGGACCCTGATCCAATCTTTACCATTGATACATCTTCAGTTGTTAATTGTTTACTTGCTGCAAACCATTACCTTCCACACCATACGTTTAATCCTTTGTTACAGCAACAGGTGAGATTGACAACCTCACTGTTAGTTGGGGCAAAGTCTTGAGTTTGTGTTGTGCAGGTCTCCGCGTTGCTTGCAACACCTGTGTGACGTTTCCTTCCTCCTACTGGTTCGATAACCTCGGTTTCTTACTGAGGGAAAACTTGTTGTTGTGTTGCTTCACACCTTTCTCTTGGGGTTCCCAATAGGCTCCACATCAACTAATCCATCAACAAGTTTTCTGGCGCCGTTGCCGGGGATCTATAGGACAGCTTCAACCTCTTCCTCCCCATCAAGCTCCACCATCAAGTTTTCTGGCGCCGTTGCCGGGGAGGCTAAGGACGTCTTCACAAGGGGAGTCCTTCACTTCCTTTCTCTTTACTTTGTTTTTAGTTTGCTTAGTTTCTTTTGCTTGGTTTTGTTTGCCTCTTTTCAAAAACTCCAAAAAAATTAGTTTAGTTTGGTTTGCTTCCTTTATTCAAAAACACAAAAAAATTAGTTCCTGCTCTAGCTGCTGCTGCTATTTTTGGCTTGCCCACCTTTGCCAAAATGGACTCTACTGAGAATACCTTGTTGCTCCCCAAGTTCACCTTGAAAAACCTTTCAATAGGTAGTGGCTCCATAATTGGGAAAGATAATATTGAAGAATTCTTTAATTATGTTAACAAGCATGAGGATATTGAGGATAACTCTATAGAAGAGCTTGATCCTAATTATGAGATTGCTTCCGCTTATTTAGTTCATATGCTAGAGGATAGGTTTGTTAGCCTTAACGCCATGATGCAATTTTTGTTCCTAAAGCTAAAGAAAGAAAAGAATACTGAAAAGAAAGAATTTATTCTTGAAACTTTACTCAAAGAGTTCCACGATATTGCTAGGGAAGCCAAAAAGGTATTTGAGAGTTTTAATATGCTAGGATCATGTGTAGATGTTGTGGGTACTTCACATAAAACCAAGCCTATAGAGGAATTTAAGATACCCATATCCTTTAAGCTTGTTGGAATGCATGAGGCCTTTGGAAAGAATTTTGGTTGGATTATTCCTAAAAATCCATTTGATGAAAGTAGTAAACCAAAAAGAAATGAGAAGGGATCCTCCAAGACTCATTTGGATGAGATACCTCTCATAGTTGAAGACTTTGCAAGTATTGATCTAAATTCTTCATTTTAAAATACTTGATTCTTTTTGCTTCTTGTGCCTAACTTAAAGGCATTAAAGAAAAGTACTTGTTGGGAGATAACCCAAGAGTTTACTTGAGACTTGGAAGTTATTACTTCAGTAATGACCTCTTCTTATCCTTTTTTTTGATTTTTGTGCCAAGAATGACCTCTAATGAGAGGGAAGTAAGATTTGGGGAGTTGCTGCCCCGAAACAGATTTCTGTCCTCCACCAAAAAAATTCGTGAGGAGTCTGTGTAACTCGGATTGAGGTGAAAACTTACGAATACATCCCCCGGTATGTTATCTAACTTTCGTTAGTTCAACACTTTTTGATTTGAGCAACAGAAGATGTTCGAAAAAATCGGTTTCTACATGCTGGTCTGTTTTGACAGATTTCTACCATTATTTGCATTTGCTTCTTATTGATTCCTTTTTGAGTTCTCTTTTGGGGAATTGAGATTTTTTGAAGGAGTTACTACAGTAGCTTGTGTTTTTAGTGAAAATTCTTGCTGTTCCAAAGCTTTGCCTAAAGGTCTATTATCATTTGAATACACTAATGTTGCTAATGAAGATTGTGTGAAGTTTTGATTGAAGGACAAATTCCAGGTGTAGAGAGAGAATGATGTAATGTGATGAAGAATGGACAAAAGCTCAAGCTTGGGGATGCCACCCTGGTGTCACCCCAATAAATATCCAAGAGGTACAAACGTCAAAGCTTGGGGATGCCCAAGGCATCCCCTTCTTCATCAATAAAAAGCTCAGGTCTGTCTAGACACTTCGTTTTTATTGTTTCATGCACAGTTGTGTTGTTTTTGGAGCGTCTTAGTTTTCGTTTGGTTTGCTTAGTTGTTTAGTTTGCTTTAATAAAGTAGTTTGGACCCCCGTTCTCGCTGTGTTGTTGCAAATAAGTTGCTTGGTGTTGGAAAGGAGTAGTAAGTTCTTGCTTGAAAGTGCAAGAGGAGATTTCATTGACTGTGACTTAGACTTTAGCATGACATGCTAGTTGTTGTTTTGACCTTATGCTTAGTGATTATTGCTTAGTGTGCCTTGAAAAAATTATGCGTTGTTTTAGCATGCAAAAGCATAGTATTATGGTATTCTCCTTTGATGCTTTGTTTGGGTTGACTTGGCACATGCTCACACCATGTTATGACTATGAACAAGTCACCATAGCCTCTATGATCATTTAGTCCTTGACTTGTAGTACCACTCTATGCTTTGATTAGTAATGTTTTGTTGCTCTGCATGATTATGGCCATTATTGCTCTCTTAGTTGGTTGCTCCCAGTTTTTTGCTATCCTCCACTTGCATGAGTAAGCTCTACTCATGCTTCCAACTCCCAATAAAGTAAGTTATTCCAAAGTGTCCACTATAAATACCTATGCATGGTGTGTTACACCATTCCAAGTATATTCTTGTTTTCAGCTATCTTCCAATTAAAAAGTATTTTGTTATGTGAAAACTTAGTGATTAAAGCCCTCACAAACTTGATGGCACACTTTATATTTCTTTGACCCTAATAAACTTGAACCATTGTGTCATTTATGTTGTATATGCTTGCACTTATACGTTGGAATTAGCAGAACCGTGCTGTCATGGGGAACGTTTTCAACATGGATGCAAGAATATAAGTGCAAGAATATACAACATAGATGACACAATGGTTCAAGTTTATTAAGGGCAAAGAAATATAAAGTGTGTCATCAAGTTTGTGAGGGCTTTAATCACTAAGTTTTCACATAACAAAATACTTTTTAATTGGAAGATAGCTGAAAACAAGAATACACTTGGAATGGTGTAACACACCATGCATAGGAATTTATAGTGGACACTTTGGAATAACTTGGTTTCTTGGGAGTTGGAAGCATGAGTAGAGCTTACTCATATAAGTGGAGGATAGCAAAATACTAGGAGCAACCAACTAAGAGAGCAATAATGGCCATAATCATGCAGAGCAACAAAACATTACTAATCAAAGCATAGAGTGGTACTACAAGTCAAGGACTAAATGATCATAGAGGCTATGGTGACTTGTTCATAGTCATAACATGGTGTGAGCATGTGCCAAGTTAACCCAAACAAAGCATCAAAGGAGAATACCACAATACTATGCTTTTGCATGCTAAAACAACGCATATTTTTTTTCAAGACACACTAAGCAATCCCAATTGTTTGGAACAAGACATGCTACAACAATAATCACTAAGCATAAGGTCAAAACAACAACTAGCATGTCATGCTAAAGTCTAAGTCACAGTCAATGCAAGCTCCTCTTGCACTTACAAGCAAGAATTTACTACTCTTTTCCAACACCAAACAACTTATTTGAAACAACTCACAAAAATAATAATCAGTAAAGATCAGTGATCTTGTCTCACAAATCCACAAAGAAGAACTGAAAAGTTCTAAGCTGAAAGCACAAGAAAACTAAGGCTCAACACAGTGCTAGCAAAAGAGAACACTCACATAACAATAAGAGTGAAAACTAGAGTGTTCTAGGCAATAAAAATAGAGTGTGTCTCTCTCCAAAAAGGTGTGTTGTGATCAACCAACTTTATTCAAGCAAAATAAGCAAACAAAAACCAAAAAAAAAACTAAGACGCTCCAAGAACAACACAAAAATGCATGAAACAATAAAAACGAAGTGTCTAGAAAGACCTGAGATTTTTATTGATGAAGAAGGGGATGCCTTGGGCATCCCCAAGCTTTGACGCTTGTGCCTCTTGGATATTTCTTGGGGTGACACCGGGGTGGCATCCCCAAGCTTGAGCTTTTGTCCATTCTTCATCTCATTACATCATTCTCTCTCTACACCTGAAAATTTTCCTTCTTACAAAACTTCACACAATCTTCATTAGCAACATTAGTGTATTCAAAAGATAATAGACCTTTAGGAAAAGTTCTGAAACAGAAAGACTTTTCACTAAAAACACATGCTACTGTAGCAAATCCTTCAAAAATCTCAATTCACCTAAAGAGAACTCAAAAAGGAATCAATAAGAAGCAAATACAAATAATGGCAGAAATTTGTCAAAACAGACCAGTAGGTAGAAACTGATTTTTTCGAACATCTTATGTTGCTCAAATCAAAAAGTGTTCTACTAACGAAAGTTATCTAACATACTGGGGGATTTGTTCGTAAATTTTCAGCTCAATCCGAGTTACAGAGACTCCTCACGAATTTTTATGGTTGAGGACAGAAATCTGTTTCGGGACAGCAACTCCCCAAATCTTACTTCCCTCTAATTAGAGGTCATTCTTGGCACAAAAAGAAAACAAAAAGGATAAGGAGAGGTCATTACTAAATTAATAACTTCCAAGACTCAAGAAGACTCTTGGGTTATCTCCCAACAAGTACTTTTCTTTAACGCCTTTAAGTTAGGCACAAGAAGCTTGAGGAGGTGCTCACATAAAAAATATGAATTGAAGTCAAAGAGAGCATCAAGAAGCAAATTCAAAACACATTTAAGTTTGTCTAACCCACTTCCTATGCATAGGAATCTTGTAAAGAAATAATTCATGAAAGCACAAAGCAACAAACATAGGAAAGCAAAACAAGTGCAACATCAAGATTTTCAACATAAAGAGGTGAAACTTAATATTGTTGAGATACATGAGACCATGTTTCCCTCTCTCATAATAACTTTCAGTAGCATCATGAATAAAATTGACAATATAACTATCACATAAAACATTCTTATTATGAGCCACATGCATAAAATGATTATTACTCTCCACATAAGCATAGTCATGCTTATTAATCATAGTGGGAGCAAATTCAACAAAATAGCTATCATTAATATTCTCATCACCATAATCATCAAATATAGGAGGCATATTGTAATCATAATTAACTTTATCCTCAATAGTAGGTGGACTGAAAATATCATATTCATCATTGTAATCATCATAAATTGGAGGTTTGGTATCATCATAAGCAATAAAATAGCTATCTTCCAAAGTTGGGGAACTAAAAAGATCATTTTCATAAAAACTAGCTTCCCCAAGCTTAGACGTTTCCATAGCATTAGCAATAATGGTGTCCAAAGAATTCAATACTAATAACATTGCTATTAGCATGCAAATAAAGTTCAGGTTATTTAATTTTCTCTTCAAACACTTCATGTCCTAACTCAAGATAAACACTATAAAGCTCTCTAATTTTGTTGTTGTTTTCCATTAAGCCTAACTAGTGAAAACAAGAAACAAAAAGACAAAATTGCAGAATATAAAGGAAATAACTTCGAGCACTCACACCAGAGGATGTGAGTACCTTTTACCATACCTCCCCGGCAACGGCGCCAGAAAAGAGCTTGATGTATATGCCCTTCTATTCTTGTAGATAGTTGTTGGGCCTCCAAGTGCAGAGGTTTGTAGAACAGCAGCAAGTTTCCCTTAAGTGGATTACCCAAGGTTTATCGAACTCAGGGAGGAAGTGGTCAAAGGTATTCCCTCTCAAGCAATCCTGCAATCAAGATACAAGAAGTCTCTTGTGTCCCCAACACACCCAATACACTTGTCAGGTGTATATGTGCACTAGTTCGGCGAAGAGATAGTGAAATACAAGTGGTAACGGTTCTAGAAAAGAGCGTCTGACTTGTTGTTGACGTGGGGTAACGGTGCCAGAAAAGAGCTGATGGCGTGGAGGAACAGACTAAAGGCAAACTAAAGGAAGCAAGCAACATGCAACAGATCTAGTAGCAAACGTTGTTTCAATGCTAAGAAACAAGGCCTAGGGATCATACTTTCACTAGTGAACACTCTCTCATATAAATATCCTCTCTTCATGATACTACTCTTAACTACTCTCCGGCTGTACACTCTAATCCACGGTAGGGCCTTCCGCAATCTAGATAACCCCACACTGTCACCTTGAGCGCTAGATGGTTCCAACAAACACCACAATTTCATAGAGACATCCAACTCCAAATATAACTCATAACAAATATTCAATCTAGCCAAAGTGCCACACACGGTATGCACCCTTTCACTTTCACACACGTGGGGAAAAGCATAGATCCATTAAATCACAAAGAGTATTTATGTAGACTCAAACATAAGTGCCATCATGGCGTGCACGCTGTCACTTTCTCACACATGGGGAGGGCAGAGATCTAATGAAGCACTTGAGTATCAAGGTAGATCTACTTGATTACAAAGCTCATGACCACAAGATCATGCATAGAGAGAGAGAGAGATGAACACATAGCTACCGGTAGAGCCCTTAGCCTCGAGGAATAACTACTTCCTCCTCATCATGGGAATCAGCAACGGTGATGGCGATGGCGATGGAGATTGATGGAGATGGCTCCGGGGGCACTTCCCCGTCCCGGCAGGGTGCCGGAACAGAGACTTTCTGTCCCCCGAATCTCCCTTTCGGTGGCGGCGGCGCTACGGAGGTTTTCGTGGATTTCTTCTGGATTGGCTAGGGTTTTCTCATTGGGGGGCTCTTATAGGCGCGGGAATGTCAACACCCGGATTTTTAATCCCAGATGCCTGTTATGCCATACATCGCAATCCCAGGATTACCATTTTTGCGAGACATAACAGATTTGGATATCACAGTACATCATCCATTACAAACCATACATAAGGTCTTACACAAATAAGGATCTCATGATCCAGTTCTTAATACAATTCAAGTAGCGGAAATACGTATAATAAAGGTATTGTAGGTGAAGCTCCATCTTCGGGGTCACAGGAAATGCTGACGATGGGAGATGATCCTAGTTGTCGTAAACTTCCTGCGGTCCATCATCCTGGTACTCCTCTTCATAGTCTGGCCGGTAGAGCCCTTAGCCCCGAGGAATAACTACTCCCTCCTCATCATGGGAATCAGCAACGGTGATGGAGATGGTGGTGGAGATCGATGGAGATGGCTCTGGGGGCACTTCCCTATCCCGGCAGGGTGCCGGAACAGAGACTTTCTGTCCCCTGAATCTCCCTTTCGGTGGCGGCGGTGCTACAGAGGTTTTCATGGATTTCTTATGGATGCCCTAGGGTTTTTGGGTCGAAGGATTCTTATAGGCTCATGAATCAAGGTCGGTGGGGGTACAGGGGGCCCACACCCCCTCCAGGCGCTTCCAGGGCTTGCCCGCGCCTAGGGGTGGTGCGGCCACCCTGTGGCCCCTCTTCGGCTCTGCTTCGTTGTTCCGTGTTGCTCCAGGAAAATAATAACTTTGGCTTTTGTCCCGTCCAATTCCGAGAATATTGATTCTCTGCCTTTCTGGAACCAAAAACAGAAGAAAACGGGCAACTGGCACTGTGGCAACTTGTTAATAGGTTAGTTCCAAAAAAGATATAAAAACACCTAAAAGTGTAGACAAAGCAAGGCAAAGTAGATACTAAACAAGCATGGAGCATCAAAAATTCTAGATACGTATCCGACGTATCAGGCCCCTCGCGATAATGCATTCTCAGCTGTATATGGGTGTGCGGGTGTAGGCAAGTTCTTGCCAAGAACAAAATCGATTCTCTTGCCATGGAGTCCTAAGAATTGAGTCCTAATCTCATATAATCTTGCCATACTTGTGGCTACAATGGTGCTCCTTGAGCTGTATTTCCTATGCCTCTAGTAGCTTTCTCTGTGAGAGTAGAGGAGGAAGAAGATGAGCTCATAACGAACAGAGAGGAGAGGAGTCCTTCTTCAAAATATATGTTAATTGTTTTCTATTACTAAAATTTCAATTCTTGTATGTATGACCCCAAAATAAATTCAAATCCTAAACAGAAATTTCAAATCAGATTTAATAATACAAATCTGGAAAAAGAGAAACATAAAATAGAAATGTAAAAGAAAAAAAGCCCGACCCAACAGGCCGGCCCAGAGCTTCCTAATCCTCTATTTGTCGCTCCCGTGCGTGACCTCAGCAGCCCAGAACCAGCCACTCTGGCCCAGGCCCAAGTAACCCTTTGCGTGTTGTCTTCCTCCCGAATCAAGTAGCTGTGTGGGGAGCGTCGATGCTGTCCACCGTCGTCGCTGCGATTCCCGCCGCCGTCGAGGTCGCCCTGCGAGGATAAGATCACCACGATGACGCCCTTATCCTCCTCTATCTCCCCATACCCATTTCCCTTACTCTCATGCAGTCGGTCACACGTTCGGTACTCGATGAAGACCTTCCTCTCCCTTTTTTATTCAGAATTTTGTTAATTACATTAATGTTAGCTGAGTACATGATTTTCGCCTCTCTTTTCCTTCACTTTCACAAAATATTGTTAAATTTTTTCCATAAAATGGATATTAATTGCCTGTAGGAGATGCCACGGTGGAAGTCGAGGTCGTCGATGCAGGGACAATGAAGTAGATTGCGTGCAACGATGCTACGACCCTAGGGGCGGCATAGCTGCAGGGCACAAGTTGGTGCAGCGGCTGAGAGACCACCAACGACATACACGCCAAGGATTGCATGTTGGAAGTCGGTAGCATAGACCAAAGACGGCGTCGCTGCGGCTCGAAGGGGCGACATAGGGGCATCCCGTAGATTGATCGGTGGTAGGCGCGTGCTCGAGGACATGCTTGGTATAGACAGGCACGATATCGGTTGATCAGACCGATGTTGTGCCGTATACGCCATAGCATGGACGTCACGTAGATCATAGTTGATGGAGGCATTGTCGGTGAAGTCCTGAATGATGACGACTAATACGATCCGAGGGGGGAGGCCGCTGCAGCCTTCCATGGAAGGCTTAGCAGCAGTCCACGATGCGTGGCAGCCTGCCAAGGCAGGCGCGACAGCGGAGAGGGCAGGCGCACATGGGCAGTGTACATTGTCGATGCCGATGGTCGAAGATGAGGCGCGAGTGGATGATGATGATGGGCGACTCAATCCTATCTAAGATCGGTAAACCAAAAAATAAAACCGATCAAGAGATCGAAAAAAGAGACTTACATAGCAGCCGATCACGGATCGGTGGGCAAACCCTGCGTATGGGTTGCGCATCCCCCGACGAAAATCATGAAGATTGACCTCCCCGAGGACAGCGCGACAGAAGCATGTTGCTTGGCTAGCACGGTGCCATGGGCTCTAGGGTTTGGAAAGTGGCGGCGGTGATGCTAGGTGGATGCAATGGCGGCTCGAGGTTAAGATTGAGTTAGAGCTAATACCATGTAGAACGATAGAAAGAGATTGACGGAATAAGGATGAATGTATTATTGAGTCTCATGGGTGAGTATAGTTCTTGAAGTACAAGTCAAATTATGATAGTATGAAAATATATCATCCCTTTATCCTATACTATCATAACAAACATATACACATATACTCTAACAAGAAAATAGTTTTTTTATACGAACAGCGTTAGAAAATAGTTTAAGACGAGCTAATCATACAATCAATGCTAAGTGTCATTGTACATGCCCCAATATGAGTAGTTTTTAGGTAAAAAAAATTAAAGTCGGTGGTTATGTGTACTGCTGCCTTAAAATGGTACTCCCTTCATGTTAAATTAGTTGTTTGAGATTTATCTAGATAAGAATGTATTTTAACATGTTTTATAATAAGACATATTTAAATCTTGACAAATCTTCTAAATCTAATTTGAGTCTGATAAAGTAGTTTCTTGTCATTTTATCTGAAAAAAAAGGAACAAAGGTCAATTCGTCAATGAAGAAGACCAGACGTCCGGAAGAACCCTCGTTGTCCCCAGGGGCGTATCTTCCCAGAGAAGGAAAAACTGCACGGAGAAAAACTGAATATCCCACTGACATACGGGCCCGACGGCCGACGCAAGCTTCGCGTAAACAGGAAGGAAACCCTCCA
Source organism: Avena sativa (assembly GCA_916181665.1). Classification (NCBI taxonomy): domain Eukaryota; kingdom Viridiplantae; phylum Streptophyta; class Magnoliopsida; order Poales; family Poaceae; genus Avena; species Avena sativa. The sequence continues at coordinate 442,106,514 of OV702283.1, forward strand.
TGACATCCTCCGAGCCTCGCGCAAAGTTGAGACGAGAAATCATTTTTTCGCCGCTTCACCGCCGCAACGCTCCTGCTCCGCCGAGGCGCGTATGGCGGGGGTTTCGTCCGAGGATGGCGTGGAAAATGCCGCGGCTCTGGTTGCAATCGCCGGCGAAGGCTGGGCGGTGGAGGAGACCCCAGCGGCCGAGGGTTCCGCCGCGGCACCGGCCGCCGTCACCGACGGGAAGCAGGAGGGCCTCCCGGCGGTCGCTCTCGAGGAAACGGGGGAGGACGAGGAGGACAAGTGGGTGGGGAAGTACTCCTCGACTCAGAGCATCCTCCTCGTCGGCGAAGGGGACTTCTCATTCTCCTTGGCGCTCGCCACCGGGTTCGGCTCCGGAGAAAACCTCGTCGCCACTTCTCTCGACCGCTACGGTTCGATTTTGTTCCCCCGATTTTCACTTGACTTGTGATTTCTTAGGTCGTGGATTGTTTGATAGATTTCTTAGGTCGTGGAAGAAAGCAGCCATTGCCAACTTCTGCGCTGCTGATGTCACTGTATCATGAATCATGGGCGTAGGTTTGTTCTTCAATTATTATGCAAAATGACTTTTCGCAGATACTCTGAAGAAAATGTACAGCCGGGCAGAATCGAATTTGGCAAAACTGAAAGAGCTGGGGGCACTAATTTTGCATGGAGTTGATGCAAATGGGATGCGGCTTCATACGGATCTCACTACGAGAAAGTTCGACAGAGTTGTGTTCAACTTCCCCCACGCTGGATTCAGGGGAAAGAAGATGACAGGCGTCTAATCCAGTATGTGCATTGACTAATTCTTTTTCGATAAAGATGTGCATTGACTAATAGCTACTTTATGTTTGTATAAGGAAATTGTGTACAATTCTCTGCATGTATACTTACTGCATATATACATACAACAACACTTATTTTGTTCTTTTTTATCAACACAATGTACTAGAAGGGAATTGTGTACAATTGTTTGCATCTTACATATCTGCATACAACAACATTTATTTTGTCCTTTTTGGTCAACATATTGTGCAAGGCATTTTTGTACAATTGTTTGCATGCATCCTTACATCTATAAATTCTAATGCCTTGAATTTTTATTTATTTTCTCTAATGGTAGATAAAGCTATTATACCATTTTCTTTACTGAATCACCCCTATAGTAGTAGCTTATTAAGAAACCTTTAGATCGATGATGCATAAGCATGTTCTTAGTTAATAGTAGTATTTGCTTACTAAGAGCATTTGATAAGTTCATTTTTTTGCTTTAGTTAATGCCAAACTGTCTCTCAAATAAATGAAAACATTTATCCTAGACCTTAAGCTTCCAAGAGTGGTTCCATATAAAATTCAACCATTTATATCTATCAAACACCATACATTTAATTTAAACCTTATTAAGAGGTGGCGTTGCCATGTAAGCATTGGTGTGAAACATCACGAGTGATTTTTTTACTCACTCTCATTAAAATATAACCAAATACTCTTACAAATATGATCTGATACCGCTATATATTTAGGACAGTGACACCAACGGCATTTTTCCCTAGCTTCGTCACTGCCCTTACTCGGTTTTAGATATTTTTTTTAATTTTTACGGTTTCCGACAGATATGAAAATAAATCATGAATGTAGAAAATGCTATTAAATGACAAACCACAAAATTTAGTCATAAACATGACTACTTGTGTGATATATGCAAAATGACAAGAAATAAATGCATTCCACTTGTCTTTTCCTTTACGCAACACAGATGGTCATATTTGTGGATGAATCTTTGTAGGTTCTCGTTTTGTAGAATTCACTACATTCAATGATTTATTTGCAGTTTTTCTGTAAAACTTCAAAGGTGCAAATGCAATCTGAAATATTTCATGGGTGTTGGCGATTCTATAAAAAAGAAAATAGCACAAATTCATCAAAATATATGATTATCTATGTTTCATACTCCCTCCGTTCCAAATTAGATGTCTTAGATTTGTCAAAATTTGGATGAATCAATATACTAAATAGTGTCTAGATTCATCTAAATTTTGATAAATCTGAGACATCTATTTTGGGACGGAGGGAGTACTAAAAATACACGAGATAAATTATTTTCTCTTGTCAATTTTACACGGGACAAAGATTGGCATATCCTTGGATGAATTCAATTCATGTTATCATCCCATAGCATTTCCTTAGTCGGACCAAGCACCGTAGTTAATTTAGGGCTAAAAAAAAGGGGGGGGGGGGTCCCATTTACTATATTTAACTGTTGCTATATCTGGTAGAAGGTCTTGAGACACGTATCATAGTATGATGATGACTGGTAGCATTTTACTATAAGAAGCTTTATTTCTGTTTAGAACATTTCCGATTGTTCTTAGCACTAGCTGCTATTTACCAGTCATGTATTTGCGTATCTGTTTTTACTGAACAATTGTTACAGAACAGTATTTTTCCTGGCAGCCGCTTTTCTGATCTTATTAACCTATAGTTCTGAGCTCCAGGTTGCACCAGGAGTTAATGACAGCCTTCTTCCGCAGCGCGAGCCTGCTGCTTCGTCCTGACGGCGAAGTTCATGTGAGCCACAAGACAAAACACCCTTACAACAAGTGGGACCTCCCAGGACTCGCCGCAGAGTATGCTCTTGTTCTAGTCTATCAACCCGACTTCCACATCACCGACTACCCCGGTTACAACAACAAGAGAGGAGATGGCGCGAGCTGCGACCAGCCTTTCATGCTTGGACATTGCAGCACGTTCAAGTTCAGAATCGGGTGCCGGAAGATGAGAGCACATGTACGCCGGTTCAATTCGGTGCCACTGCCATCCATTGGGAACGACGGAGTCCATCGTAACAGCTCGGGGGCTCCTGTTGGTTGTGCACCTTTCCATCCACTTTCCCTTGCTCCGGAGAGGCGGTGGCAGCAGCCTTGTGTTCCATTTGCCATGTTTGGCATGCCGCCAGGCTCAAGGTTCTCCTATTATGACTATGCTGCACAAAGCTGTACACCAGGTATATTTATATTTTAGTTAACCATTAAAAGTGTGATGATTTTCCGCTTCATGTTCCTGATTGTTAATTCGTTGTGTTCTGCTCCCCAGTAGGCTAATGTTCTTTCCTTCATGTTCTAGGATCTGTTTCCCACCAGCAGAATAGCAACATGGCAGGTATCATTCCTCACGATGATCAACAACGGTGGTATGCGCGAAGGCTGATAGCGGAGTATGGTAGACAGTGAAGGGATTGAATTGTCCTGACTCCTGAAGAATGAAGACACTATGGTTTGAACTGCCGGTGTTGAAGAGAGTCTTTATGGTCGGTAAGTTTGATCAAGTACCACGATTTTAGTTTGCCCTTTGGTAAAATACCACGCCTGGTGCCACTGACATATGGCGACCCCACATATCATTGACATAAACGCGTGGCATTTTATCAAAAGGCAAACTAAAACGTGGTATTTTATCAAATCCTCATACGATGTCAGTTTTGGTGCCAGCGGAGCAAATATTGATCGATCGCAGCGCTTAACTGTTTTCTTGTATCTGAATCTAGACTTGTAGGCTCACGAATAGTTAAGTCAAGTTCTGTATTTTTAGCAGCTCGCTGGTTGTGTCTTTTGTGTCAGTACTTACCATTGGCTTGTGGTTTTGCTAGCAATGCTGGGCTGCTGGCAAATTTGCAAAGCTTGGATGAATGATTGAACGGCCACTCGGCCAATGCAATTCATCACCGCGACCTCACCTATTCCAAGTGTGCCGTCTAGTATGTCTAGGAACGTGTTTGGTTCGCACGTTTAGCTCCGGTATCTGATTACACTGCAATTGATTACCGTTAAACGTGTTTGTTTCGGTATCCCCGGAAACAAATACCACGTAAACGATTTCCGGCATACATCAAATCTGTTACCGGTCCATCCCCACCGGAAACGAATCGCGTTACCGCGAGCTGAAGCAGCGAGAAATCCGGGCCCGGTGCAACTGCCTCGATATCCTCCCGTGCATGCTCACTCATCGGCTAACCTCCATCCGTAGTTCGGTACCTCCACTATTTACGTTACCTGTCATTTATGAACCAAACTAATTTGGAAAATTTTCATTACGTTACCAGTACCCCCGTAAATTGATTGCATTACCGTTTACGTTATCAGAGTTCAACCAAACGCGTCCTAGTGGTATGCATATTGTGGGAGCGGGGAGCGCCGTGAGGTAGGGAGTGGTGAGCCTGTTGTTATAGCCACTAGTTCGGCCTTTTTTATCAAAGCTATCACTTCTTCTTTTTTGAACGGGATCAAAGCTATCACTTTTGATTACGGTTAAGCTATGGATAGAGCTACTCCAAATGAAATACAGTATCATGGATTAAGTCCCTTGCACGACAATACAAACTGAATGTTAAAGCGACCTCTTTTCGAATCGGAAGGGATACGAAGTCGTTAAGAGTGATCGTGCTGAAGCAATATCAGGTGGTGGTTCTCCTATGATATGAAAAATATCCTAGATGCATCTTTCGCTGAAGCAATGGCACTTAGATGTGGCCTCAAATTGTTGGGGGATGTTGGCTGGTCCGACGATTGTTGAGTCAAATAGCCTGGAACTGATTAATGGCCGCACTGAAGTGATTGAGCTATGGGGTAACCAATTCCCCTAAAATCGGTTAGAGAAGTAAAATTACGCAGCGGCGGCACCTAACCGATCCCTAAAATGGTTAGAGGAGTAAAAGTGATGGCCGACTCCTAAATTTACTCCTCCGAGGCCACTTCCAAGAAAACCTCCCGCCTCCCGACCTCCTCTTTCCACCATCCGCCGTTCTTTCTCGCCCACCTCCCCGTCGGCGTCGATGTCGCCGGCTCCGCCCGCAATCGATGCGCAGATCTTCAGCGCACCTTCTCCGACCATCCCCGGCGCTGGAGACACCCCAACGCCGCCGCAATCAAAGATCCCCGCCGCGGCCTCGGGTGGGAAAAGATTGGGGGCCAACAACGTGGTCCGGTCGGGCGGCACAACCGTCAAGGCCTCCGGTAAGGCCGGCAGCAAGCGCGTGGAGGCTCCTGAGGTGGTGCCACGTCCTCCGCTTGTTCCTGTGACCGGCCGACAGCAGAGCAAGCCGACTCCGGCCAAAGTGGCGCTCGCAGAGGAGGCGGCCAAGAAGAAGAGGAAGAAGACCGAGGCGGTGCTGCCGAAGGCTGCAACTGCCTCTTCGACGCGCGAGGCCTCGACGGCGAACCCTCCCCGAGGCCGGCCACCGCGGGCGGCCGTTGTCAATGTCGACAAGCGTGAGGTGTTCGATGGATCGTCGACAAGGTAAAAAATCTCCTTTTCTCCTTCCCTCTCATCGGTTCGTGATTTATAGACACACGATGATGTTGTTTTGATGAAATGTAATGCAGTGGAGATGGAGGTGGCCTCCTTGAGAAAATTGGAGAGCAGCCATGCCGCCGGGATCGATGACCTCAACTTTGACGATCAAGAGGTTGAGCCCACCACCGAGCAAAGAGAAGTGGAGGAAGTCGAGGTGGAGGAGACACATGGAAGTGCAAAGAAGAGTCGAGCCTCCAACTATAGCGAGAAGGAGGACGTCGCATTATGCTATGCGTGGATGAATGTGTCACTCGATGTATCGGTTGACACCGACCAATCGATGGAGAAGTTTTTGACTTGCATCGAGGACTACTACAACAACACTGTGGAGGTACCGATCACTCGCACACAAGGCTCTCTCGGCCACCGGTGGGGTGCCATTCTTGAGTGTTGCAACCGGTGGTCCGGTTGTGTTGATCAAGTGCAAACCTACCCGCCAAGTGGAGTGCCGAGGAGGAGGAGGTGATGATGATGAGTTCTTCGGAGATGGTCTTTGAGCTCTTCGATGGTGGTCCACAACATATGAGGTGATATGTTGGTGGTATTTTGGATCAAACAAGGTCGATAGCTTCTTTTTGGTGACCTTGATCCATGTTGGTGGAAGAGTCTACTTTTGAATGAACTCTATGCATGTTTTATTTCGATGTGTTCAATTCATTGAACTATGCTTATGTATGTCGTTTAAGTGGTGTATTACTTGTGTTTGAATTCTCCGTATGTTTAAATTGTTTGTTTAAACTACATGTAAGATGTTTGAATGCATATGTGGAGTGGTGAAAAAAAATTGGGCAAAAAAAAGTTTACTCCTCTAAATTTAGGGGATCGGTTTGGCGCCGGCCTCCTTTTTTTTGCGAAATTCCACGATCTATTGAAAATCATCAAGATCATTACAAAGAGACCTAAAAAGTAATAAAAATTACAAATAGGTCATTGGACCACCTAGCGACGACTACAAACACTAGCACGAGCCGAAGGCGCGCCGCCGATCTCGCCCCTCCATCACCGGAGCCAGGCAAAGCTTGTTGTAGTAGACTTATTGTAGTAGACAGATGGGAAGTCGTCGTGCTAAGGTCATAATGGACCAGCGCACCAGAGCAGCAACCATCGCTAATGATGATAACCGTAGATCGGAAGAGACTGACCTGAAAACACACCAACAAACACGAAAACGGACTGGATCCCAAGAGATTCGCCGGACAAATGACTCCACGCGCCTTTCGTTGGCGCTATATGCACCATCGGAGCGAGGATAGAGCGGGGAGGATTTTATTCTGACTCCAGGACATAGCCATCGCCTCAACATTCCGAAAAAGACACTAAAAAGCAGGCTAAACAAAGATCAGAAAACCTCCCGCCGGCGAGAGACCATGGTCCTCCACACCTCCAAGACCCTAGGGCCACCGGAGATGGAGCGGACCGGCGACGTCGCCGGCGAGGGGCACGCAACTCTAGATGGGTTTTAGCTGGCTCCTTTTCTGTGGCGGCTGCTACGTACAAGCTGATCAGGAGCTTTTGGCGCCGACCTCCTTTAGAGGAGTATATTTACTCCTATAAAATTTACTCTCCCGTTTACTCCTCTAACCAATTGGGGATCGGTTAGAGATGCCCTTATACAGTTATCTTGGTAAATTGTTTTCAAATATTTTTCTTCCAGCATTGTCCAAGAGAGATAAACAAGACGACACATAATGTAGCGATACTTTGCTATGATTCTAGCAATACTTTCTTCTGGGATGGTGACCCACTATGTAGCTCTGTTGAATTTTGAATAAAGTGCGCAGGCTTGTGTTTAAAAGAAGGTACCGTGGGCGTCCCCAAAAAAAAGGTATAGCGGGTGTGCCAGCTGCAAAATGTAGCCCTAGCCGCACCCAACCCAACCCATCCATGAGAACGGGCCGTTTCGAGACGGGCTGGACTCGAGTTCACACTACCAGTCTACCACCCCTACCTCTCGAAATAGACTTTCACCTAACTATATTAATATAGCAACCGATTGAGACCACTGTTGGGCCAGACAGCACAACGCCCAAAGAAAAAAACAGAGAAAACGAAAAAGAAAAAGAAGAGAAAACAAAGCCGACAACAGTGGCTCGACGAAAAACAAGGATGACCCTCCACCGTTGCGCCTTCCGGATAATTCCACCATGCTCCTAGCGCTCCGAAGCGTCGCGTACCAAGAAAGCACTCCCAAGAGGGAAGGCGATGACAACGACGTTGCTGGCCGGACTAATCCTAGGGCTTTCCCCGATACGCTCTGAGATGTGGGGAAGAGATACACCCGACGCCCTTTAAGAAGGACGATGACACCCATAGGCATCACCGCATCGGTGTCAAGACGACAAGGATTTCTCCTGACCCCTCAAAAAACCACACTCTCGGACGCTTCAAATTGCTCCGCCAAGCTCGCCACCCACCAGCACACGCCCCCCCGGTCTTGAGTCACCATCGTCGTCTCACCGTGATCCATGATGTGAGGCTGATACGACCGAAAAGCAGACACTTCGGCAGGTTCGGCGGTACAGTAGCACGCGGGAGGGAACTACCTCCACCGCCGGAGGGCGATTGCCGATCGGATGTAACAACAGGGCAAACCAGGCCCTCTCTGGCCCGACCGAGCCAAGATAGGCTCGTGAAGCCCCGCGGCCACACTGCAGCAGGGGTGTCACCGTCGCCACCAACCCTAACCTTAGTCCCTACTCCTCCGTCTACTAGTGGATCCGCCGCCACCGCAGATCCCCGCCACCAAGCAGCGGCGCCAACGCCACCAAGGTCACCCGGGACAACCGGACCGCTACCGGTCTGAGGAGAGACCAGACCCCCGTGGAGCAGATTAGGATTTGTCCAGCTCGGGCTCGCTAGAACAGAGGCCTCCGGTGCCGAATCCAAGCCCACCCGGCTCAGCTTCAGGCCACACGGTCGAGGCAGAGGGTCGGACCTTTCAACAGGAACAAAACAGTCACCGCACCAGGACCGCAGACCCACCTAGCCTGCAAGGCACGCGCCCGACCTAGTCCCGCCTGGCCCAGGTCATGCCGCAACTGTCGTGTCACCCTAGGAAGACCAACCGACCCAGATCTGGCCCGCGCAGGCCCAGATCGGTCTAGCCCCTCCACCACCGCGGCGTCCTGAGTCGCCGCCACCGACCCCGTAGACCACCGTCGTCCTCTCCGCTAGCCGTAGCTCTCCCTAGCCGCCTCCTGCCACTCCCCACCATGCGAAGCTGCCAAGGTGCCCCCACTGCCAATCACTGCAGGGGAGGCCAACCCTGGCTCACGCCGCACGCGTCCTGCGCCGCCCGAAGAGGAAAGCAGCCGCCACCTCCCAAGCACGCCACCGCCGACCGGTCGTACGCCGCGCCGCCGCAGCGAGGCCCGCCCACGCGTCATCACGCCATGGCACCCGACGTCGTGCCACACTCCGGCCTGGAGGGGATTCGCCGCGGCCACCCCCACGCGCAGGAGGGCGAGGAGACCTGCCGCCGCCAGCCCCAACCGAGCTTCGCTCGGCCGTGCCCTTTTAGTGGCGGCGGGGAGAGAGGAGAAGGGGAGGGGGACGCGAGCGGGGGCGGAGGAGGGGAGCCCCCCCCGGCCGCCTCGCGGGGGCGGCGCGGGAGGGGGGAGATCAGCCCGCGGCAGTCTCCCTGCGAGACCTCTCTAGACCCTCTCGTCTACCACCCCTACCTCACAGGCTCACACACAACACGATCAGAAAAAAGCATGGCGATGGCCTCGCGGGAGCTAGGGCTTGCCGTGGCGGTAGTGTGCAGCGGCGGGAACAGGGGCAGAGAGGAGGAAGACGTACCGGCGATCGCTATGGAGGAGGAGTCGCCAAAACAGGGACGAGGCGGCCCCATGAGATTTGGTTCCGGCGATTACCGTGGATGAGGAGGAGGAGGAGGGCGATACAGACTGGAACGGGGAGGGGAAGGGACGAAAGGATGGTTGAAGCCTTATTCCTCGACGCAGAGCATAACGGACGCGCGCGAACAACGTCGACGTTGTGCCCGTGCGTGCCACTGGCCCACCCGTTAGCCACACGCGGCATTGATTTCAGACGTGGTCAGCGGCACCGATTCAGACGCATGCATCGACACCGATTAAGAGGCACTGGCGGAAGGCTGACCGGCGGCAGCCTGCGCCATCAACGGCGACGCGGCGGCGCGCTGACTGACTGGACGACACGCTCTCCACCGCTGCTGCAGGCGCCGCCCGACATCTGCCCTATTGGCTGGACCCTTCAATGCCCCTCTTCGGCCTTCGCGCCGGCATCCGATGCCGGCCCTTTTTAACCGGCCACCCGCGACCATCTTCTCCCACATAGAACACCATGTGTCTCCTCCATCCCCTTTTCCTTCTCCGTTGCTTGTAGATAGCCATGTCCGGCGGTACTGGGTCGAGGGGAGGCTGTGGCGGCCATGGACGCCGAGGGATGTGTGGAGGACGCGGCCAACTCACATCGCCACCACGCTCTCCCCCAACGTCGTCGTCGCCCGAAGATTTCGACCAATGCACCTAGTTCGTCGTGGCCATCCACCTCGGCATGCCGTGTGACAGACTACTCCTGCCCTACGGGTACGTGACGCTAATCGGCGACGAGCTTCCTCCACTCGCCATGCTGCGGCAAACGGCTTCAGGACCGGCAGGTAGCCAGGTAACCAGTCAACCTGTGGTCCGACCACCTCGGCCAGATGTACTTAGGCAACGGCTGGGAGCGCTTCGCCCGCTCGCACCAGATCGAAGCGGGCAACATCGTCGTCTTCAAGTACGACAGCGAAGGAAAGTTCGGCGTCAGCGTCTTCGACCACACCATGTGCTGCCGCTGCTACCACTCCGACTCCGACGAGTAGGCTAGGTTGTGCGCGCCATGTATGATGTATGAATGTAGGCATTGGCCATTTGGAATGAAAATCTTTATTCAAGTCCTAAAACATTCGTTACACTCAAGTCCTAAAACACTCGTTACAAGCTAAGACTACGCGCGGCCGTCGGCGCTGGGGTCGGCGGCTGCGGCGGGTCAGATACACCATTCGTCATTGAGAAAATTGATGATCGCGCGTAGTGTCTGCAGGTCCTATTCAGCTCGGTCGAGGTGGGCACGTAGGAAAGCATCGTCAGGATTGGCCTGCACTGCTTCTCGGAGGTCGCCACACACCAATCCGAGTTGGTCCAATCGCCGGTATTCCGACAGAAAGACGCGTTCCGCCATCGCCATCGTGAAAGGCTCGTCGGTGGTCACATGACGGCTGTAGAAAGGGCGACGCGACGGTGTGCCCATCCTGTAAATCCGTGGACGCCCCGGAATCGGAGGAGGCAACACGTCCAGTAACTCCGATGGATTCGACCACCACAACGGGTGGTGGGATGGGTGTGGGGGGCAGCGGGGCCTCAACATGCTGCTCCGCAGAATCCGCTCGAATCCTCGAGGTTGTCGCGGCGTGGTTGTCAACAGGCAACGGCGTGGCAGCGTTAGACCACAACGAAACCTGCGTGGAAAGTCACTTCAAGGAGACCGAGGAGGGTCTTGCCTCGGCAGAACGAAGCGCCAAGCCCAGAGAGGAAGGTCTCCGCGGCCTCCATCCATCGCCACACTGTCCCCTGCTAGTGCTAGGCAAGCCGCGTCCACCCTACCGACCGTCCAGACCACAGGCGCCCCGTGAAACGACTGGTCAGCGCTGACAGACAGGAGACCTAGCCGACCGCAGAGCACGCGTCGCCAACCTCGTGACTCGTGAGCCGCCAGAGCATCAAGCCGATGCCCACGTGGCCGGCCTGGCAGGTCCCCGTAGCACACAGCGTGCGGCGCCGGAGCCAAGTGCCCAGCTCGCTGCGCCGCCACCTCCCAAGAAGCTGCTGCCCTGGGGCTCAGCGATCGCCTGCATGCAATGGGGTCCGCCGCAGCAGCCGCGTCCGATACATGATCAGCGCCAGCGGCACGGCTGCGCCCTCTAGCAGCTACGTCTAGGTGCCCGACGGCGCGCGCCTCCTGCATGCGTCTACCCTGGCCAGCCAGAGCCTCTAGCAGCAGCACTAGCATCGCCGTCCGGAGCCCCGACCGCGCATGCCCGCGCCTCAGTCCTCACAACTCCCCGACGTACGAGGAGACGCCACCGATCAACCAGCTTGAAACCCACAAGGTACCACAACATCTAAGGCCGCTCCGTGCGTGCGAGGCCGGTGCTGCCGGCCAGTTTGGAACACGGGAGGAGTGGTTCTACTCTAATTTCAGAGGATATATGATATTAGGAGATTTTTTTTTTCCTTTTATCTGATCCCTTTGGAACGCAGGAATAGGAAGAGGGCTTTCACAGGGATTGACTTCCTATGCTTCACGTTTTGTAGCGAAAATAATATCTGATCCCACTGGATGGAAAATATCTCGAAGCAAATGAATTGAAGTTTTGGCTTCTACCGTTCTTCTTCTTTTTTGCTCTATAACGTCATCTTTAGGTTGCAGGATAGGAAATGCATAGCAAACCTTTTGAATTTCAAACCGCTCAGAGCATCTCCACTCGTCTGCCCCCCCCCCCCCTCTCCTAAAGGTGAAATAAGGGTGCTGGCACAGAAAAACTCGCCCACCCCTCCCCCAAAACCGAATTGGTGTCGGCACGGCATCTGGCGTCCCCGACCGAACCCAACCCGGGGGGAGGGGGGTGTCAATTGGGGGCGCCGACGCAACTTGAAAAGGCTGGAGGGTCTGTAAAACAACGTAATTGGGGCAACTGCACAACTCCCGATTGGGTGTGGCTATCTCATATATATATGGGGTATACAAAGATGTACAAAATACATTTTACAAACATGTACAGGGAGCTATATATAAACATAGTCTAACACCCTCCCTCAATCTTAACTGTGCCCAGAAGTACTGAGTAAGTTAAGATTGCGCCTACAACCTTCGAACAGAGGCTGTGACAATGGCTTCATGAAGATGTCAGCAAGTTGATCTTTTGATGAGATGAACTTGATGAGAAGTAGCTTCCTTGCAACGCGTTCTCTGACAAAGTGATTATCAACTTCGATGTGTTTTGTTTGGGCATGAAAAACTGGATTGGATGAGAGATATGTAGCACCGATGTTATCACACCAAAGGACAGGAGGTTGACGCTGAGTGACCTTCAACTCTCCCAACAAAGACTTCACCCATATGATCTCAGCTGTGGCATTGGCCACCGCCTTGTACTCAGCTTCAGTACTACTGCGAGAAACGGTAGCTTGCTTGCGAGCACTCCAGGCGATCAAGTTAGGTCCAAAGAACACTGCATGTCCCCCCGTGGATCGCCTGTCGTCAGGACTACCAGCCCAATCCGCATCCGAAAACGCCGAGAGAGCACAAGAGGGAGCAGCACGAAGGTGTAACCCATAGGACACAGTGTGTCGAACATACCGTAGAATGCACTTAACAGCGGACCAATGAGAGCTTCTGGGAGCATGCAGAAATTGACAGACGCTGTTAACTGCATAAGAGAGATCTGGTCGGGTGATCGTTAAGTACTGCAGGCCACCAACAAGACTGCGGTACTCGGTAGCATCATCAGATGTAAGGGGATCACCATCAAAAGCAGACAGCCGGTCAGTAGCAGCCATGGGCGTGGTGGCGGGCTTGCATGCAAGCATACCAGCACATCGCAACAAGTCAAGAGAGTACTTCTGCTGAGTCAGTGTCAGGCCAGCAGCAGAAGAAGAGACTTCCAATCCAAGGAAGTAATGCAGGCGACCCAAGTCCTTGACAGCAAAGTCAGCACTCATAGCCGACACCAGGCGATCAGCAGCTGCAACTGAGGAAGTGACAAGAATAATATCGTCAACATAGACCAGCAGGTACATAGTGACCTCAGGGCGCTGAAGCAGAAACAAGGATGTGTCAGCTGTAGAAGGAACAAAACCATGGGTACGGAGAACTGAGCCGAGACGAGCATGCCATGCACGAGGATCCTGCTTGAGACCATATAGAGCTTTGACTAGGCGACAAAGATGGTGAGGACGAGCACGGTCCTCAAACCCCGGGGGATGACGCATGTAGACCTCTTCCTCCAAGACTCCATGAAGAAAAGCATTCTGGACATCCAACTGACGTAAAAACCATCCACGGGTAACAGCCAAGGAGAGCAGGAGCCGAATAGTCGTAGGTTTAACAACAGGACTGAAGGTATCCTCGTAATCCAAACCATGTCGTTGTTTAAACCCTTTTGCTACTAACCTTGCCTTGTACCTCTCTATGGTGCCATCAGCATGTTTCTTGACTTTGAACACCCACTTCGAGTCAATGATATTAACACCGGTTTGTGGAGGAACTAATCGCCAAGTATCATTCTTCTGGAGAGCCTAAAACTCCTGCTCCATAGCAGCGCGCCAGTGTGGAATACCCAATGCTGCCTGAAAATGCCGAGGCTCCGCAGTAGGATCAGCCTCGGACTGTGCCACACATGCCGCAATCCAGGCAACCGTGCCATCGATGCGTGTACGCGGCCGAACAATGCCACTACGACTGCGTGTATGAGGACGCGTCGCAGGGGCAGTCGAAGTAGAGGCAGGAGGCGACTGAGAGGCCGCGACACCTGCAGTAGCTGATGAAGGAGCAGGCGCAGCTGGCACCGAAGTGTCTGAACTGCCTGCAGGCGACGTCGCAGGGGACGGTGACCGTGGGCCGGTCGACGGAGGCTCAGACGACGGGGCAGGTGACGGGGAAGGCGGGGGCTCGCGCGACCCAACAGAGGGGGACGACGGCCCAGATGGCGATGGCGAGGAAGTATCCGCCGCGTGCGACGAAGAGGATGGGCCGGCCGTTGGGCCGGGAATCCGCAACATGGAGGAGGCTGGCCGATCACCTGCATGGGGCATGCGGGTGCGATCGACGTCCGGCGTAGACGTCCCAGCTGAAGCATCCGGATCATCCAGAAGATGTAGACGAGCTCCGCGACCATTACCTGCACCATGGTTAGGCAGCAAACTAGGAGTATATGCAGCATCAACAAATTGATCAGGCAAAAGCGGAGATGAATTGACAGTAGTTTGCGGAGACGTATCCGGAGTTGAAAGTACAGAAAACGGAAACACATTCTCATCGAACACGACATCACGGGATATATAGACACGGTTGGATGGAATATGAAGGCATTTGTACCCTTTGTGAAGAGAACTATACCCAAGGAAAACACACTTTTTAGACCGGAACTCGAGTTTACGATTGTTGTAAGGACGAAGGTGCGGCCAACAAGCACATCCAAACACTTTTAGAAAAGTATAATCGGGAATTTCATTAAGCAAGAGTTCAAGCGGTGTTTTCATGTTGAGAAGCCGTGTAGGAAGCCTATTTATGAGAAAACAAGCCGTGGAAAACGATCACTCCAAAAACGAAAAGGTGCAGATGCATGGGCTAGCAAAGTTAGGCCAGTTTCAACGAGATGACGATGCTTACGCTCAGCAGCGCCATTTTGCTGATGTCTATGAGGACAGGACACACGGTGTGATACCCCAAGCTTTTGGAAAAACTCATTGAGGTGGTGATACTCACCCCCCCCCCCCGTCAGATTGAACAAGGATAATTTTATGCTTGAGGAGACGCTCAACATATGTTTGAAACTGAATAAAGACATCGAACACATCAGATTTGCGCTTAAGAAGATACAACCAAGTAAAGCGACTATAAGCATCAATGAAACTGACATAATAGGTATGACCACTCACAGAGGTTTAGGCAGGACCCCATACATCAGAATAAATAATCTCAAGTGGAGTTTTAACAACATGACTCGACTCTGAAAATGGTAGCTAGTGACTCTTGCCTTGTTGACAGGCATCACACACTGTATCAAGTTTATTATTGGACACAACTGCTAGCTCATGGCGATGGAGCACATGGCGAACTACAGGAGTCGCCGGATGACCAAGGCGCGAGTGCCAGTGAGACTGGGACACGCGCACACCACTGAAAACCTCGGAAACTGGTGGCGCATCAAGCACATAAAGCCCATGGCAGCGTCGACCTCTAAGAAGAACGTCCCTCGTATCCCGATCCTTAATAAAGAAATGAAACCGGTGAAATTCAGCGAAAACATTATTGTCGTGAGTAAGCTGAGGAATGGATAAGAGACTACGGGTAACAGCGGGTACTCGAAGAACATTGAGGAGACGCAATTTAGTAGAATTATGTGTAAGAAGCGATGCCTGACCAATATGTGAGATGTGCATACCTGCTCCGTTGGCGGCTCGAACATGGTCATGGCCCTGGTACGGCTCCTGAGCATGGAGTCGTGCGCCATCACTTGCCAAGTGGTTGGTAGCTCCAGTGTCTGTAACCCAAGCAGGATCGATGGGGTAGGATGGTGTATGGCCTTGATAGGCCATGGCGGCCTGCTTGTCATTGCCCTTTCCATTGTTGCCAAGTCCTAGGAACTCCTGCTTGAACCGGCGGTGGCAGCGAGAGGCCACATGTCCTGCAATGCCGCAGAGTTGGCACGTGGTCTGAGCACCACAAGACGCACAACAGGCGATGGCGCGCCCACCCTGAATATGGATGAGAGGGCGACCGCCCTGCTGTTGCTGCTGCGGGGGTGCGTTTGGGGCAGGGGCGGTGGTCTTGGGAACAGTGGACTTGGCTGGTTTCCCTCCCCGGTAGGCGGCGTTGGCAGCGGCGAAGGAGGGGCTGGAGTGGCGCTCCGACATGCGCTGCTCCGTCGCGAGCAGCCGTGCGTAGAGCTCACGCGGCTGAATAGGAGTGTCTCGGCCGTTGATGTTTTCCACGAGGGAGTCATAATCAGCGTCAAGTCCCTTGACGATGTAGGCGGTGAACTCCTCGGGACGGAGAGGCTGCCCAATGGAAGCGAGTACATCCGCCAAACCCTTGACCTTGTTGAAGAATTCAGTGATGGAGAGATCCTTCTTCTTCTCATCCGCGAGCTGCGTGCGAATTGCCATAGACCGCGCGATGGACTGCGAGGAGAAACTAATCTCGAGTGTAGCCCACGCATCCCGCGATGTGGAGGCAAAAATCACCAGGCCGGAGACCCCATCGCCGAGAGAGGACTGGATGGTGGAGAGGATCGCTTGATCTTGGGCCACCCATGGGTGATAGGCCGGATGATTCTGCGGAGGGCACGGCAGGGTGCCGTCAACAAAACCCTCCAAGTAGCGACTCCGAAGGAGCGGCAACAGTTGGGCACGCCATGCCTGATAATTGTCGGGCGTGAGCTTCACGGGTATGAGGTGAGAAAAATAGAAGGGCGGCGGCGCACCACCTGCAGCTGGTGCCGGCGAGGCGAACTCCGGTTGGACAGGTGCAGCAGCTTGGGGCGCGACGTAGGAGGACCCAAAGGCCCCTGGTGGCGCCGCACCACCGAACAGCGGAGGGCCGTACGCGGCCCCTGATTGTGAAGTCGGCTGCTGATGTGCGGCAGTGGGGAGCACGGCCGATGCAGGTGCAGCAGTGGGCTGGCCCGGGTACCACGCAAATGGCGGCACAGCAGTCGGCTGGTGATACGAGGGCAGCGCCATGTGGTAGGACGCGGTAGGGTTGATGTAGAACCCCTGCCCTACCGAACCCGACGCAAGCGACGGCGCAGGCGAGACGGACTCGATCGGCGCGACGTAGGGCGGAGCCGTGGCGGTTGAAGTCGGGGCAGCCACGGCAGAACCCGGTGGCGACGATGCGAAACCCGGGACGGACGCGATCTGTCCAGAGAACATGGCGCCCGCGCTGAGCGTGGAGAGGGGGGCGAACTGCGAGGAGATCGAGCCTTGAGAGGTGCCGCCGTTCATCAGACGAGCTAGGAAGGGCTAGTGCAATCCACTTATACACTTCAACACCCCCTCTCACGTGTGACGGGGAGAAGTCAGCACGTGCAACCGGAAGAGAGCGACGGCGCGCGAAACTTACGTATGACTTAAGAGGCCTATACATGGACATAGAGGGGTCAACAGCAATTTTAGGATAAATTGCGAAAGCCAGGACTCGAACTCGAGACCTTAGGCTCTGATATCATGTAAAACAACGTAATTGGGGCAACCGCACAACTCCCGATTGGGTGTGGTTATCTCATATATATATGGAGTATACAAAGATATACAAAATACAGTTTACAAACATGTACAGAGAGCTATATATAAACATAGTCTAACAGGGTCAGGCCTGTCAGTGGGAGGAGCGAGTGGTTCAATGTTTTGGAGACAATCGATATTTAAGCCCCGTTTGGAACACGTACAGGAGTTGTACTCTAATTTCAGAGGATATACTAGGATATTAGGAGAATTTTTTTCCTTTTAACCCTTTGGAAAGCAGGAATAGGAAAGAGGGCTTTCACATGATTGACTCCCTATGCTTCGCGTTTTGTAGTGAAAATATTATCGACCGGGTGGAAATTATCTCGAAGCAAAGGAATTGAAGTTTGTGCAGCGCTATGCGTCTCCCGGGATAATTGCCCCATCCCTAGGGTTCCTAGAGCGCCACATGTTCTAAAAAAGGTCTTTAACCCCGTTTTTTCTACAAACGACTACACCCATGGTAGCAAAAGCCACCCATCGTTGATAGCAACGTCGTGCGCCTAAGGTAGCGAAGCCTCACGTCGTTTGTAGCAAAACCGGTGGCAAACTCGGCCGGAGCAAGGCCATGGCCGGAGGTAAGCCCCAACGTCCTTGTCGTTGGCCTGCAGTGACATGCATCGATGGTCGCCAGCAAAGGATGTGAGTTGGACCCCGCCGATGACCTCCCATGGCTCTCGCATGGAGGGCACAAGGGATGCCGGCCTGCAGCGACGGGCGTTGATAGTCGCCAGCAAGGAGGAGAGTCGGAGCCCGCCGGTCACCTCTCCCTGGCTCTCGCATGGAGGGAACTAGAGATGGCCATGGCTGCGGGGCGATGAGGTATGGGTGGCAGCGCCAGCAGCTGTGGATGGTGTGGGCAAAGACGGGAAGGCCGACATCGGAGATCCGGCGGCCTCTCCGTCCAACGGCGGGGACTAGCTCAGGTGGCGGCACCCCTTTCTATCAATCTGGAGAAGATAAGAAAAGGTCGGGGAAGAGAAACTAGAAGAAACAAATAGAAGTAGGTGGTGGGCCTAGATACAACACGATGCAGAGTAGGCTCGGCCGCGAGCAGCGACCCAGGGATCCGGGGGATAAATCCCCGGGGTAACGATATCATTTTCCTTGAAGTTTTGGCTTCTAGCGTTCTTCTTCTTCTTTTTGCTCTTTAATGTCATCGTGTGTACCCCGAAAGAGCAACACCAAACAAGCCGCCGCCCAAGCTAAAAAAACAGAATATGATCCCGTTTGGAACGTATGATAGGAAAAATGTAGTAATAGAAAAAATACAAAAATTGAGACTCCATACTTCTCAAATCCTAAGTAGTTGTTTAGGTTGCAGGATAGAAAATGCACAACAACCCTTTTGAAGTTCAAACCACTAAGAGCATCTCCACTTGTCCCCCCTAAAGGCCACCTAAGGATGAAATAAGGGCACCGGCATAGAGAAACCCACCCAGCTCTCCCCCAAAACCGAAATGGCGCCGACGCGGCCCAACTAAACATCTGGCTCCCCCAGACCGGACCTAACCCGAGGGGTTCGATTGGGGGCGCCGGCGGAACTTGAAAAAGCTGGATGGCCAGCCCTGTCGGTGGGACACCAAAATCTTCCCTCCGTTTTCCCCTCTCTTTTCCCTCCTGGCCGCCCAGTCCAGCCACCCCCTCTCATCGCCGCCCACTCCCGTTATTTTCCTGCCCCACCTCTCCCCTCCCATGCGCCACCTGCTGCCACCACCATGTCGCCGAAGAGGTATCAAGCTTCCCGCGCTTCGATGCCCGCGAAGAAAGGGAAGACTGACAAGCAGCGGCCGGAGGGGATGACCAATGCGGAGTCGGCGTTTGACATTCAACGCCGACAGGTGGAGAACGCCAACCACCGGCTGAGGGAGAAGAACTCGAGGCTGCGCAGAGCTGCGGAGGCGCAGGCAGAGCAGGATCATGCAACCACTCTCTTGCGGCGCAGCGGATGGCGGCCATGGCGGGAATGGCAGCACCGACTTACAGCGCTAGCCTTCACATCCTCGGGAGCTAGAGCAGTGTTGCCGTCCGGACAGACGAACACGGTGCCGCACCTCAATCATTTCTCATCGGGCTACAATGACTTTGACCCACTCGGAGGTTTCGACCCCAACTCCCTCGCCAACAACACCTGACCAGCCCATCACTGCCTCCCTCCTTTCAATGGCGGCGCGCCAACACAGAGGGTTGGCTTCACCCAGTACGATGCAAGCAGCAGCGAGAGCGCCCCAACCTGTTCAATGCAGGCAGCAGTCCGAGCACCCACAACCTGTTCGGCGGAACGCACCACGGCGACTCCATCATAGCCGACATCATCAACGGAGGCTCCGTCCACGCCTTCACACAAGAAGAAGCTGCTGAATATGCGGATGAGAAGGAAGATGGCGACGAGCCTTGGGAGGACGAGGTCTGCGTGTACGCGGAGGTGGCGAATGCCGAGGATAATATGTTTTCGTGACGCCTCCATGCTTGGACGGAATAGTCGCGCTCGGTACCCTCCTTTATGTGCGGTTGGACGTGCCCGTGCCCTGTGTAGGCGGTTGGACATACTCCTTCCGTTTTGAATTAAATATAAGATATTTTAGCTTCGTAAATTAAATATATATCTAAATTTATTTTAGTGTGTAGATTTATTCTAAAGATGAGTAAACATATATATTAAAAATAGTTTAAATATTTTTTTTCATAAATCTAAAATATCTTATATCGGAGGGAGTATATTTTTTTGCTACATGCAGACGCACAGTCTGATCCCAAATGTACTAGTGCGCGTATCCTCGCGTACGTTGATATGATCATTCAGCACTGTTTTATATCAGAACCAGGCAATAGGCGAGAGTCCAGTACACCTTTGAGATGGTCTCCGCGCCGCCTCCTGGGGTGGTTTTGGTTAATGTCGACGCAGCGCTGTTTGCTGATCATCGGCGGATGGATATGGGAGCAGTGATCCGTGATCATAATGGGGGATGCTTGGCGGCGGCCAATGCACCGCTCCAAGGTTTTAGCTCACCGGAGATGGCTGAGGCGCTGGCACTTCGCAGCGCGATGATGATCACATGCGATAAAGGCTTTGACAAGGCAATCTTCGCTTCTGACTGCTTGTCCTTGGTTCAACGTCTTACTTCTTCAGTTCCAGATCGCTCGTCGGTGGGCTCGGTGGTTCAGGACATCAAGGCTCTTGCGGTGAGCTTTGAATCAGTGTCATTCCGACATGTCAGGCGTTCTTTAAACGAAGCGGCACACATTCTTGCTAGATCTTGTGATCTTGCTAGTTCAGGATTTATTTCAGATTTTGCACCGGTTTGTATTCGAAAGACTCTTTGTATTGATGTTATGTAATCAATAAAGTGCCGTATTTCAGTCAAAAAAAGACAAGACAAACAAATGGAAGAGAGAAAACTCTGCATGCTTGATGTGATGCGAGAGACATTGCCTTGACGATTGAGCTTTTCTGCAGACTCCGACCATGCTCGAGTACTTGAGCAGTAGGTTTCGCCTCGGTTCGTGTGTGTCCTTGACCCGTTATTTCATGTAAACGTTAGTGCTGAGGGGATGTGAGTGTGACTCCCCATCACGGATCACCGTGGAGTACGAGTGTTAATCCCCGCACAGTATATGACGGGGAACGTAAATAAAGGCTATATGACGTTAGTTTGAACTAGTACGTGTGACCGTACGTACACATGACGGGTTTTTCCTACTACTTCCTTACGAAGGACTAAACCATGCGATTTTTAAAACTTCTCTCCTTCTAGAATTGTTAGACTTAATCTCAGAATTAATGTTCTATTTTTCCCACTTTTTTACTCCATGTGTTTATAAAACTCCTTTCCTCCAAGACGCGTTAGACTTAATTACAGAATAATGCCTTATTTTTTTCCTTCCCACTTCCTGCTCCATGCCGCCAAGGAATTAATCCTTGCATGCAACTTTACCAATGCATGCGTCTAAACTTCTCGTTTCCATTGAGTAATTACGTTTAATAGCGCGCCGAATAATTAATGAGCATATTTTTTTCCAATGAATTTGCATGTTTTTGGCCAAATCTGGCCCCAATCAGCATCCGCCTAGGTCCCAACAATCTCTCTAAAACGCCCTCCAAACCGTAACGGAGGGAGTAGTGTTCATCTCATACTACGAATAAAAGCATATATTTTGTTAGGAAAAAATCTATGAAACATATAAATATTTGATCAAATGGCATAGTACGTATACAATTCTCCAGAAAAAATATTGTTTGAATTGTTCCAAACAATAATTTAGTTTTTGTTTTATTAGATCCAATCGAATAGAGGAAGATTATGCATGAAATAGCTCTTCTTGTTTCTTTATCTACGATTCTTTAATGTTTTAACACATAAGAATAAATTAGTTCTGCAATAATTAAAAATAGAAATAACATTGTTCATAAAATTCAAAGTTAAATGAAGTTCAACTAGATAAAGAATGGTCCTCAAGCGACATCTCCTTTGAGCCTCCACAAATGCTCTGTCAGATCATTTTGCTGGTGATGAACAAGACCTCCACGAATATCCATATGCATGGCGACGAAATCAACAAACTCTGTTGGCTCCTGATGATCAACAATTGCAAGATGACCCTAATTGTCATACGGATGATCATCATTCGCAGGATCTCCGTACTTACTCTTGATGATCATATTATGCATGATCACACAAGCATTTATCACCCCCACATCTGATCTTTCGAACATGTAAGAGCAAGGTACCAGACAATAGAAAAATGAGATAAAAGAACACCAAATGCCCACCCAACGTCCGTCCTACAACTCTCCTGGCACGAAGCAAATTGAGATGTTCTCTGACCTAGAGGCTTCGAGATTGTCTTCAAAATATCGACCATCTTAGATAGATGCCATCGGTTAGGTAGTACCATTTGGTATATTGGTAGCTACTGATCTCGTAGTTTCATTATGGAGCATGGCCTTCAATAAGTATCACAAATCTGGCGAGCGCTACGATTAGTGTTATTGTGAGATCCTCATGCCAAAAAAGGAGTGACAAATGCACATGTCATAATCAGTCACCACACTAGACTCTCCATTATGCCCTTTGTACAAACATTTCCAATCAAATAGACAATTCTTTCATGACCAGTGCGCAATCAATGCTTCCAAACCACCCAGGAATTTCTCTCGCTCATTTTGTGCCATGATACGAGTTATCTCTTCATTTAGGGCATGTTTGGTTCTAGGCCATACTTTGCTAAGCCAAAAATTGGCAGCCACATTTTTTTTAGCATGTGTTTGGTTTTTGTCATACTTTGGCTTGCTACACTTTATTGTCCCTATGATCCACTTGTCATAGAGCCATTTCTTTTGCCAATTTTTGCCAAAGTTTGGCTTTAAAAAATTTAGCCATACTTCTTGTGGCTGCCACACTTGCAAAATGTGGCTGACAACCAAACAGGCCCTTGATCCTCTCAAATAGTGTGGTCCTAACAATTGCACTGCAACCCTAGGGAAAGTAGAGTAGTGGAGTAGTGGAGCGTGGACTGAACTGTGGACTAGTGAGAGTGAGTCTTCCCTGAGAAGGCTCAGTTTGAAAAGAAAAAAAACTTACCCGCAAAAAAAAAGCTACTGGTCCGAAGGGGAGTGGGCGAGTGGGGCCGACATGACATGCTGATGGCAGGAAGGGGTGGAAGCGGGTTTTACTGCGCCACGGACCTTGGCTGGATCCTCCATTAATTTGAGGCTCGTACGACTCGACTACTGCTGTGTAGATTGTGCCTAGGTTTCAGGCAGCCTAGGTTTCAAGGTGCAACTTGCAACTACTACTAGTCTGCTGCCTACGGGAGATGTGCAATAAATACTGGTGAAAAAAATACTCATATCAACTTGCAACTTTCAAGGTGTAGATTATGCAGCATAATGCAATAAATTTGAGTAGCATTATGCCAATTGCAAAACACTAATTACACATATTCATATCGACGTTGCATGTGCAAGTGTAAACTTTTTGCGAAAAGACAAATTTGGTGCTTTTAAAATTGCTTTTTAGAGACACGGTTTTTGTTTATACTGTATGTCATTTTTTTGCGAGTACTGTGCTTTTAAAACTTTTTTTTGTTTATACTGTATGTCTTAATTATAGTACGGAGTGCACAGCATGTCTTCTCTTCATGAAACTCTGCAGACACATCCACGTTCTTAAAAGGTCATATTTTTGTAAACATCTTCTAGCGTTTTTACAATTCATTTCAGAGACAAAACTTCCATACACATAAGTACTATGCATTTATGCAATGTATTGCTTAAAAACTCCCAAACAGTAGTACTGTGGATATATGCAATTTCAGGGGCCAAAACCTCCATCCCCCAATTTATACTTTGTCGGTTTGAGGGGTGTCGTTCGATGAACTGGACAAAGTGTAGGACGTATGTTCGATGCCCTCCCAAACGGTCACAATTTGTATGTTTGCTAAAGGGAATGTTTTGTTTACTTATTTATTTAAAATGTTCACATGCAGTTTTTCTTTCGAAAAAAAATATGGATCGGAGGGAGTAACTAAAACGGTGACGAAAGAATACGCATTCTAAATTAAAATTTGGTGTCGAATTTAGATTCATTTAGGAATGCGAAAATCCATGCGGGGCGGTGTTTTGGCAGATACTCCCATAACAGAAAACATATTTAAAAAAATCTTGATAATGTGCATGTGTCTTTTACATGCCCTCAGACCTGGGGCATTTTATGAAGAAAATATTGTGTCACGTCCTAGGAAAAAGAAACAAAAAAACATCTCGTGAAAACCAATTTTGTAGCACTACAAATTATCTTTTCTAGGCAGGTCGCCAAAGATGTCCGTTTTACATGAAACTTTATATACGTGCCTAAAACATGTAAATGTGCACCTTAAATGTTTTTCAGAAGTTTTTGACCATGTTGAAATATGTTTTTTCACAAGTCCTATGAGCAAAAGCGCACACATATATATATATATATATATATATATATATATATATATATATATATATATATATAACATTTAATTACTCTCCCCGACAATTTTTCTTTGGGGAGATCGACATGAGTACTCCTAAGACTAGTCACAATGGGAAGTATCATATAATAGTATCATGCATATGATACTAGTACATGATACTATCTTCACAATGGATAGTATCATATAATAGTATCATAGTTTTAGTGTATTTATTGTTTTAAAGAATCTCAATATAAATTTGTGTACAAGATTTATTTGATATTAGTTTTTCTAGTTCTACGTGCTATGATACCATATCTACCTATGATACTAATACAAACGCTTTTATCATTAATTACAGTGACACATAAGTATTTTGTATGCATGTGGTGCATAATATTATCTATGATACCCGTATTGGGGCTAGTCTAAGTGATCCGTGATGGAATGTCACATCCTCAGCAATATTGTTTCCCATGTAAAAAAATCGTCAATAACGGTTACATAAAATAATGTGTCAATGACACACGCACGAATCAATGCGAAACCTAGTCAAAGTAGGTAGTACAGTGGTCGCAGGCCTGCAGTTCCTCCGCTAGCAAACAAGAGAACCCGAGCGTGACATAAGCAGGACTGCCGTAGTTGCTGGGCGAAAGCCTGCCTGCCATGGCTGCACACCATGGACAAGCAGCAACCATATGTGTGATTTTCCGAACGTTAATCTAAAGAAACTAACAAGAAATTTTGCGTTACTAATAATAAAAATGCAATTCGTTACTAGTACTTGTTAGATAGATCTCAACGTGATTGGCCCAAATGGCCCAGCACGCCTCTAACTACGCCCTGATCAGGGGCGCCCAATCTTATCTAGTTGGTGGGCCCCTGTCGCCAGCGCTATAAAGTGGTGGGGAGCCGGCAGCACGACTCACGAGGTCAGACGTGCCCTAGCCGTCCTACCTACAAACCCTATCCGATCTAGGCTAAGCGCTGCGCCGACGGAAAGCTCCACCGCCGCCACACTCACCCCCTTTCCACCCATGGCCAATGACGGAGGTTCTAACTCCGGCACCAGCTCGAGCATTCCCTTTGGCTCGTGCCTGTCGAGCCAGGGAGCAGGTAGAGCTCGTTTCGGTTCTCTCTCTCTCTTGGTTCTTGATCTAAAAAGGTGATGTTTAGTGCTACTGTTAGATCTAGACTAGATCCGTTGTAAAGGTGATTTTAACGGTACTTGCTGCCCAGGCATACAATACATGTTCAAAACGAACAGAATTAGGCAAATTGAACGAACGGATGGAGCTGCAAATCGCATATTACAGGAGGCATGCAGCGACGGGGCTGCTTGCTACTAATTGAAGTTTCAGCAAAATAAAGAGAATCGAAAGACAAAGTCGCCATCCGCCAGCGCCAGGCAAGATCAGTTCAGCCTAGATCAACGAGAGTCTGGCTTGACGTCGAGGCGAACCCCGATGCAATGCGAGATGCAGGCGTCGATGGAGGCGTACATCACCTGATTCTTCGACAGCCAGCGGCCATCCCACCTGCTGCAGCCCACCGACTCCGTCTTCTTCAGGCCGCGCCACCCGAGCATGTTCTCCGCCATGCGCTCCATGGAGGCGTTGCCCATGCCCGTCACGGAGTGCAGCTCTTGCGGGCGCGCCACCTCCAGGCCGTGGTGGTACCACAGCTTGCGGCAGTCGGAGCGGATGTCGTACCCGACGAATGCCACGCGCGGGTCGTACAGGAAGCGCCGGAGCACGGCAGGCACGGCACCGGCGGCCTGCGCGATCTGGAACACGAGGCACCGCCGCCCGCAGCAGAGCTGCAGCGTGCCCGGCCGCGGCTCGGCGCCGTCTGGGAGACGGCCGTAGGAAGGGGTCCACTGGACACCCATGCCGACGGTGAGTCCGGCGCCGGAGCGGAGGCGGCGTCTTTTGCTCCACTGTGCTGTGTGCACCCACCGGCGCGCGACGCGGGGGTGCGCCGTCACGGTGGTGGTGACCGTGGTGTGGCCGGCCACGCGCACCTCGTAGGTACGGTGCGTCGGCGAGGAGCGGAGGAGGCGCGCCGACATGGCTCGGCACTTGGCAAGGACGACAGAGGAAGATTGACGAGAGACGAGGGATGGGGAGAGCGGTTGGAGTGGCTGGTTTGCTTCACGGTCTATGATCACAAGCCGTATATATTACTCGTTCGTTCCAAATTAATTTAGGTCCAGTTCTTTTTGTCGGCTTCTCCCTGCCCTCCCCAGCTTTGGTAGCCGGTTCAAAATTTTGGGAGGCTCTGACTTCTCGGAGAAGCACCCAAAGAATTAGACTTTACGGCATCTCTAGCATGTACCAAACCGGCAATCAAAATCGTTTGATTTGGACAGTTATGGTTGGTTTGCGGATCGATAATATCATGTGCCGTCTCCAGTGGTGCGACTCATTCTATTCGTGATGGCCGAAGTAAATAACTTAAAATTCAAACAAAAAATTAAAAACTCGCTGGAAATTTCTACAATATTTTATTTATTTCTTAGATAATTCACATAGAAAATAAAATGAAAAACTAAACCCTGGCTATTGTAAGGGCTACAACCGCTTCATGCGCCAACGTCGACGGTGCCTACTCTTGCTCGGTGAGGGTCGATGTACGATGGCGGTGTCTATGGCCCCTGCTATGGCCACGCAGGCTGCGTTGATGGCATCTGTTGCTACATCCTAGGCCACGCTGGCTACAAGTCCAGTCGTGGGGCCGGCGGTCGAAGCAATTGTCCTTCCCACAACCCATGCAGCGGCGCGTATGGCAGCACCGGTGGTGGAGGTGGAAGTGGAAGCTCCTCCTGGTGACATATGCCACTAGCTAGATAGCTGGACAATGTCGGCCAGCCCCCTCCATGACCCAGAGTGAATCCTCGCCTTCCTTGGGCTTCTCGAAGGCACGGGCGGTGGCTGCGTCCTCGTTGTAGCCTGGCGACAGCTCCACCTCTTGCTTGATGATGACGGTCGTAGCGGGACCCGCGTCCGCATCAGTGAGATCAATGAGATATTTGTATATGCCACGATTCTCAATTATTAGTATAAAATTGCGGCGCTAATTGATGTTTATTTTGGTTCTTATTGCCGATGATTATACGCCGACACCATCTCAATTATTAGTATAAAATGTTAGCTTGGTTTGACACACAACAGGAGGCTTGCAGAAAGGATGTGGAGAGGGCATCCGGTGTGCTCCAAGATTGATTTGCCATTTTCAGGTACCTTGCTCTTACCTGGTCGAAAGAACAGATGTGGGAGGTCATGACTGCCTGTGCGGTCTTGCACAACATGATTATTAAGAGCGAGCGGGAGACTCCAGTGTTTGACATAGAGCTGTATTATCGCTAAGGTCCTCTTGCAGATATTGATCACCAAGTGCCACCCATGTTTGCTTCTTTTCTCGCCAGGCGACAAGAAGTTCGAGACACGAATACTGATAATCAACTGCAAGATGATCTGGTGGAACATTTGTGAAGGCTCAAAGGAGCCAGCTAAATTGTTTATTTGTTTGTCATTGTTTGCTATATTAAATTTTAAAATCCGTTTGATTAATTTCCTACACTTGTAATAAATTTGTACGTTGAATTATTTATTTGACATATTGAACTGTAACAAATTTGTATGTTGAATTATTTATTTGCCATATTCAATTTGTTGATTTGATAAACAAATTTATGGATTTGATAAAAAAACTTGTTCAAAATTTTTGTATGGTGACACGCCTGGTAGCTAGCGTCCTCCTTTCAAATCCCTGATTTATCCGGCGCCTCATACGACCCAAAATCGAGCCGCGTCGTACGTCGTATTGGGGGAACGAGTCGAGATGCTCTATATTTTTCGAGGCCCTTGGGCGAAGTCGACAAAAGGGTCTCTAATGACTATATATATATATATATATATATATATATATATATATATATATATATATATATATATATATATAACAAGTATTCCATGCTAGCGAATACCTCAAAAAAACCAGCCTCCAAATCTCCAATGAGTTTATTGACAATTAAGCTTCAGTGCTTCGAAAAAAGCTTTTTCGTGCATTTCTAGATGTAAAATCATCAAGGACACTATCAAAATTAATGTTGTCTAATATATCCTTCTCAATACATCACGCAGCTAAGCCATTCAATCTGTCTTGTAACATAGTTGACCTCAAATAGTTCTTCAGCTTTATTTTAGAGAAACTTCTTTCAGCTGAGGCTACGGTCATAGGTGAATTCAAAAGGATCTGATAAGCAATTGAGATATTTGAATAGCAATGAATTAAGGAATCTCATGTGCTGACATTAAATTATCTGGCAAAGATTACTTGCAACAGATTAATGTGAAAAAATTTACATCAAATTGTAATCTTAAAAATTATAACCCTAAATCCCTAATCGAGAGATTAATTAGAAAGATTAGACGAGGGATTAAGAAGGGATTTAAGGCGTAAACTTACAGAGGGCAGGGCCTATCTAATGTTGCAGATGAAACGGAAGGCGAACGGCGAGAGACGGTCAGACGGCGAGTCGGCGACCTGTCTGCATCTTGGCGACTTGCGGTCTTGGCGAGCGTCGTCAAAACGGGCGGAGAGACTCAAGAAGTCGAGAGACAGAGAGTCCTGGTTCGCGACTCCGAGACGGGCGATGCCTGGAATTCACCTTGCGAGTCACCACCAAGGCCTTGCTGAAATTCACGATCGCACGCCTCGCGAGTCGTCCGCACCCGCCGTCCTTTTTTAGAATCGTTCTCAGCTTTCCTTGCCCCCAGCTTTTTTTTAAAATCGTCTGCAATGCTTAGCGCATAAAATCTTGGGCCCCCTCGGGTCTGGGCCCTTGGCCATGGCACAACCCTGCCATGGGGTAGAGCCGGGCCTGGGCGCACAACATCCTTATCGTCGGCGACGGGGACTTCTCCTTCTCCCTGGCGCTCGCCACCGCATTCGGCTCCGGCGAGAACATCGTCGCGACATCCATTGACTCCCACGGTTCGATCCCTTCCTCCCCCCTTGCTGGGCGACCAAAAGCTGCAGCTTTTAGTAGTACTGCCGATTTGGATATGGTGTACGAAACCCTATAGAATGGTGGGAATGCATGAGTTTTTTTTTTTGAAAGCCAAGGGAATGCACATACTCCCTTGTTAACCGTGTATTAGTATGTGAATTCTAGGAGAATCTTTTAAACAGACGCCGGAGAGTTTGGTATCTTTCTTTTGGTTAAAACTGATTTGATTGACATTTAAATGTTTAGTTGGGTTCCCTGTCAAAAAAAATTACTAAGGCCTCGTTCGTTTATTCCATCCGAGGCCTGTATTGGCTTGTATTGCAGCCCAAACCCGGCAATCCAGCCCTTCTAGGTAAATTTTCCAGCTCAGGAATATTTTGGTGTTCGCTTATCCCAGGGCTGGATTCTGGCCCAGTCCACCCCGTCCACTTTTGCCTGTCTGGGCTTGGAAAATTTTTCCTCTCGAGCGACCTGTGGAATTATTTCCACGAGAGAGAAGGGAAGACGATAACTAAGATGCAAAGACAGGGATTGCTGGGTGTTGGGATAACCGAACGAAATAATAAAGACATATAATTATGGTAATTAATCTCAAACGGGATTGGGTGACACGTGTGGATCAACCAAATCCCGGTGTGGTTTAGTTCCATGCTTGGATTTGTTACCTCACAACCGAACGAGCCCTAATGGAACATAGAATGGTGGGGTTATAAAATAGCTAATGCAACATACTGCCCAATGAAGTGAAAGATACTAGTTCCGACCTGGTTATTGTTAGTTGCTCCAATTTCGTATGTACACCAGGACATTATTGATTCTGTTAGGCTATGTTCGGCTAATCCACCTCTAGGTTGGATTGGAGTGGATTGGATTGGATTAGAGGATATTTTGACTTAGCAGTTTCATAAAATTTGAGCGGGATTGGCAGGGATTGAGGAGGAATAAATCCCATCTAAGTCAAAATCCCTCCAAATCCCTTTCAAACCACTCCAATCCACTAGTGAAGTGGATTAACCGAACAGGGCTTAAGGATTTTGGTGATCTCGCTGAAAGTGTGGTGTCCTATTTATCAGATATACAGTTCCATACTGCTGGAAATTGTATGTATGGTCTCATTGACACGGAATATGTGCATTGAGTAAAGACTGCGACCCATTTGTAGTTTCTTTGTACTTCTCTTCATTTGCATGATTGGAACCAGAACACATTGAATTGGATAAGTTCTGTGTGTACATATGAGCATTGTCGGACAGTGAATGAGCCTAGATTTTGTTAATCAGTTTTATCTTCTGACACTCATCCATTCATACGGGACCAGCTGTTAGGAGTAACCTGTTGATTCGCTATGATTTTGCGCATTGCAGACCAACGTATCCACATATTGCGGTAAGCAACTTTGTTGTATCTAGGGTGACTCGTTCACTCGAGTAATTGATTTAGGAACCCAACAAAATGTTCTCGGAAACATGAAACCGAAATTAAACCAATAAGAACATTAACGAATACCAGACTGTCGGACAAAAATATTCTGATTCAGTTCAATGTATCCAACACTTTTTCCTAGAACCAAGACATCTTTCAATAGTCGCTCAGTTTATTATTTGCTTCATTCCTAATTCTTCCTTGAGGACTCTCCATGCGCCAACCTTCCCCTGCTTACCTTATTACTTATTAGCTCAGTGGAATAATGTTGCTAGTATTATTTTTGTGATGCATTTAACTGCTTTCTCTGTATTTCTTGTTGGCAATCATGTTGGACAGAGGTTCTGATTGACAAGTACAGCAAAGCTGAATCAAACGTATTACGGCTAAGGAGATTGGGGGCCACAGTTTTGCACCGTGTCGATGCTACAAGCATGGAACGTGACTCTTACCTGAAGACGAGATTCTTCCATCGTGTTGTCTTCAATTTTCCTCATGCTGGGTACATACGAAAAGAGTGTCACCGGCTTATGGTCTAGTATGTGCAATCCCTTCTATGTTTATATTTATTCATCGCAGTTAATATTTGGGAAATTCTGGATTTTCAGTCAAATGTATTTTTTTTCATGTGATCTGGTTGCATAATTATTTCTGAAAGTTAGTTTCTTTTGTTTAAAGTTGATCCAGTATTTTTAGGGTCAAATATATTTCTTAGGAGACTTTTAGGACTTATCCTCCTGGGTGCATTTATTGGAAAACATTTGGCCTTTTGTATCAGAGGAAAGTATTTTAGCATGAAATTGTTCTTGTAAGTTTCAAGTAGAAGTTTCTCTGTAAATACGAATTTTGGTATGATTAACCATAATAAGGACAATAATTCCAATAATGGGCCAGCCATCTCGGTCAGTCAATGCATATTAGTTGAGGCACCCTGAGTTCCCCCAAAAAAGATAAATTAGTCTAGGTCATGCTAAAACATATGACCTTCAAAACTTCATGCTAAGATTTGTCCAATTTGTATACTGAGCAGAAAAAGGAAGGGAGGATATAAGTGAACGAGTCGTAATATTATCCACTCTTCTCTTTTTATTATTCCACAGAACACAACTAGGCAGATTTTAGCATGAAATCCTTGAATGTTCGCAATTCACATTTTACAGCATTACCCAAGTAACATTAGTAAAACATTTCCCAAAATTTTGAGGTATTGAGTTTGTTGTGATAATTCAACGCGGCACTGAAAATTTACATTCAAAAAACAAGGCTATTTTTCCCTAGCAATATTTTGAGAAATTGCGTTGAACTCGCGATTTCCTACCTGAGAACTTTTTTTCAGTAAGTGACCCTTTGACAGGCTTTAGAACCTTTTCTAACATATTATTAACCTTTGGTTATCATCTACAGCTCACACAGGAAACTCGTGAAGGGGTTCTTTCGCAATGCCCGGCTCATGCTTCAGTCTTATGGGGAAATCCACATCAGCCACAAGACAGGGCATCCTTACGATGCGTGGAACATCGAGCAACTAGCCTCAGAGTCTTCTCTTACTATGATTGGGAAAGTTAGATTCCGAAAACGTGACTACCCAGGCTATAAGCATAAGAGAGGAGCTGGCTCACAGTGCGATGAATCTTTCCATCTAGGTGACTGCTACACTGTCAAGTTCCGCTATTGAGGAGTAATAAATACTCCCTCCGTCCCAGTTTAAAGGACACAATTTGTAAACCACGCAATCCCAAAATACTTAGACACAAAAGCATTTAATCTATGTAATTACTACTATGTGAAAAGAATAAAATGCTTGCATGCACATGTGTGAACAAATGTGAACGCTTTCATAACTCTTTTTCTCCTCATGCATGTTCTACTTCATACTATTAAATGGACCAATTAGATGACACCTAGAGCCCAGAGAATTGCAAATTGGGTCCTTTAAACCGGGACGGAGGGAGTAAGCTGAATCCAGAAGAGCGCCGATCTAAAGTTTTCTCGCCGTAAGTCCGAGGCCTTGGTCCTTTTGACATGCTCTGCCTGCTCCCCAGCTTCATTCACGGGCAAGCAGAATGAACCGAGCTTACTGTAATTCTGTGAAGTAGTAGTAGCGTTCAGGATGGTCTGTTAAAGCACCGGTAGAAAACGGCCTATAGGTCCCGGTTGGTAAGGGACATTAGTCCCGGTTGCCCAACCGGGACGGGACAATCGGAACTAAAGCTCTAACCTTTAGTCCCGGTTGTCCCACCAACCGGGACAAATGGGGGCACACGTGGCGGCATCAGAGCGCGAGGGGGGGGGGTGGAGCATTAGTCCCGGTTCGTAACAAGAACCGGCACTAATAACCTGCTGCCGCGGCAGAGATTTGGCCAATTTCTCTGCCACGGCAGAGAATTCATTTTGGCACATTTTGTTGCCGTGGCAGCATTTTCGCCACTTTTTGTGCCGCGGCAGAGAATTCATTTAGGTTGTTTTATTGTTTATTTAGTGTTTTGCACTTATCAATGAATGAACCTTATATTACACAAGATCATCATGACAATATTACATTCAATACACGGATCGAGTTCATGCACTACATACAAAATTTGCTATTCGATGCTACCGGCCAATTCCTTCAAAGTTGCTATTTTTACAATCCCTATTGTCTATACACAGCAGAATAGTATTCCCCTTTCGGGTCTAGGACTTCTGCATCCAAGAATCCCGCCAATTCCTCCTGAATTGCTCGTACGCTATCCTTTGGCAGAAGACCGTCCCGTAGACGTTCGATCTGATTTAAAAAAGGAGTCAGCCTATATGAATGAAACTAAACACAATTTGTTTGAAATTAAAAACTATAGAAATTGTTTACGTACGTGGAGTTGCTCTAAATTTCTGCCCTTCTCATCGCACGTCTGCCGGATGAACTCTCATACATAGTATCCACATAGATTGTTACCTGGTCCCTGCGTCAGGCACTTTACGAGAACATAGTTCAATCAAAATAATAATCAAGCATGATAATAAGTGTATCAAAACTAGAATCAAAGAGATGCGCGGATATAGCTAGTGGTGCTTACATCTAGTGGTTGAAATGTAACCTCCTCTTTCCAAACACCCCTAGCCTTGTTGGTGAACCGTTTCCAAGCGCTGTCCGGCGTAGAAAACGAATAAAATAAGTTATTAAGTACTTGATATCATAAAATTCACGAACGTTGCCGATATAGTGTCGTAATGATTAGAATTACCGCTGGAGAAGTATCTGCATGTCCTTCCACGTCTCAAGGGGTTTATGTTTCGAGTCCATGACTAGTACACGCCCTTTGTCAAGTTGAATGATTAACAGAATATAGTGGAAGCTGCAAATGCATAACTAATCAATTATATACTTAACATCGAGTAAGCGAAATAGAAAGTGTATACAAGACAATAACACTCACTCGAAGTTGTAAGGAAATAGTATTTCCCTTTTGGTTTCTTAAAACCTTAACGCGTGTACTATATTATCCTCCGTATCCTGGGGGCTTATTTTGAGATTAGCTTCATAAACCCAATATGGGTCAATGAAGCCAATGTCATAGATTTGTCCTCTGCTGCATTCGAGAATCTTCATTCTGCATATTACAGTATGATTATATACATGCAATAAACAAAATAATATAGCTGGAGACTAAATTAATTACAGAATTAGTACTTACAGACAATAGGCACTGATGATCGATTTGTCTAAGGCGTCTTGATTGAATAATTGAAATAGTTCATCAAATTCAATGGATATCATGTCATCCCTTTCTTTCCCATGATGCTTTTTTGTAACCCTCAGCACTATCCAGTTAGCCCCGGCGGACGTGGCATGCATGTACCAGTTATGCAATCTTCGCATTTTTGTTGAAAGATTGTTTACCTCCTCAGGTTTGACGAGAGGTTTTCCGTACTGGTATTTGTATGCTACTTCACTCACGGGGAAGAACTCTAACTGGGATAAGTACTGGGCAATACTCATACCTTGAGCAGCGGAAGCTTCTCCGTATTGTGCAACTACCTCTGGATCATACTGCTCTTCGGCCCCATATTTGCTCGACCCCACATTGGTTTGAGAAATCACCTTGAGAGGGGCGCAAGTCTGTTTTGCTTGTTCTCCGAGCTGGGCAACAGATTTCCCGCTTGCATCAGTACTGCTCTTCGAGGCTTTTTGTGCCGCATGTGACTTGAGAATAGAACGCTCATAGTCTGATGACAGCTTTGGCTCGGGTTGATGAAGATTCTTTAGCATTTTCAACACTTTGGCTTTTTCTTCTTTGGTGCTGGGGAACTCTGGCTCTTTCGGCCGCCTCAGCTTAGCGAAAAACGCTGTCGTTTCCGCATCAACGATCGCCGCAGTCTCCTCTTCAGTACAGTCATAAGCTCTCTTGGGAGGAACCTTTGGTACTTTTGGAAGATGCTCTTGTTTACGTTTCGGCGATCGCTTACGACGCACAGTAGCGGTACGCTTACGCTTTTTATCCTGAGGCGTCGGCGATGGCTCCCGCGGCGATGGCTGCACCGGAGATTGGTGAGGCGACGAAGACGGCTGCCGCGGCGGCGACGACCTCGCTGGAGACGGGTGAGGCGGCGGCGAAGATGGCCTTGGCGTGTGATTTCGAAGCACGATACATTCCTTCGGCCATAGAATGGTGACGTTTTTTGCGTCACCCAGCACAGTCACATCCCCTTCACCAGCAGGGTAGTGAAGATCCAAAACCTCAAAGGTGGGCATGATTTCATCCACACCGACAACAGCGTAGCCCTCTGGAACTGGACGACAGTGGTAAGTTGGTGTGGGTCCAATTGGTAAGGCATAGCCGACCACCACCTTCATTGATATGTTCATAACTTTGACATGTAGCTCGCAGTGTGTCATCTCTGTGATATCATCCACTGGGTAGCCAACAGGAGCCATCGTCGGTGCATCATCGTCATCGCCATTGTCATCACCCGGGACCTCGGTGGAAGCCACACTGCTTTTTCGATTATTCGATAGGCCGGTAGCATCGAATGCAGTGTGCTTCTGAGATGGGCCGGTAGTACTTTGCTCTTTAAGTGCGTTAATTTCATCTTGTTGTTGCTTTAATCGTTCTTCAATTAAACGCATTCGCTCTTTCTGACTATCTGCTTCAACTGCCGCCCTGTCCTTACTCCTCTGACGGCTTCTATCAGGATATTTCTTCCTCTCTTCGGGAAACCCAGTCCTCCATGGTTGGGAGCCGCTTGTGCCTCGTGTTCGTCCATCATGTTCCTTATTTCCAAGGGCGAGTGTGAGCTCATCATTCTCTCTATCGGGAATGAAGTCCCCATCTTTAACAGCCTTTACTGCTTTTCTGATCCTCTCGATTGGCAAGGGGTCTTCTTTATGTCGTATGTTATATATACACCTCCCTTCCGAGTCCAACGTGCCCCCATGCCCGTAAAACCAATTCCTTGCACGTTCTACCCAATCGTCTGTCTCTGGGGTGATCTTTTTATCACGCAGTTCCTGCTCAAGTTTCTCCCACTTAGGAATGCCAGCCCTGTAGCCACCTTGCCCCATAGTATGGTGATACTTCTTGTTAGCAGCATTCAGCTTATTCGTTTCAGACATTTTCTTAGCTTTTTCTGATGTCTTGTATTCCACAAACTCAGCCCAGAATGGTTTTATCTTCTCAAACTGAATATTCTTGAAATCGGGAGTCTTCTTTTTCACGACATAGTCAAGGTGCAATCTTTTCTTCCAGTTGGTGAAACACTGGGCCATCTTCTTCAAATCCCACTCCCTGACCTTAGCTTCCATGGCTCTCCCATGTTGTAAGGCGTCCTCAACTGGATCCTCCGCATTTGTATCCAGCTCTATCTTCGGTATTTTGAAATTAACCATGAGCCTCTTCCACAGTAAATCTTTGGCGTGGTTAGGGACAAATAAACATGTTTCCTCTTCATCCGCATTAGCAGGCCTATTCCAATTTCTAATGGTGATCGAGATTAAGTCCCTAACGATTACTCCGCATTGTGCCACAAATTTGGTTGCGACAACTTTGGGAGCTGTCGGTTTGCCGTCTTCAGCGACATCTTCGATCCTGAACCTCTCATGGTCTTGCAACTTTTTGGTTGGGCCTCGTCTGCTCTTTTCAGTAGATTCCTTCGATCCGGAGGGCTAAAAGAAGAAAGATCGTCGTTACTATTTCTATATAGATAGCAGATGATTAATTAATGATTTGATTTATATTACATGCACCTCGCTGGAGCGGTCGTCTTCTCGATTACACAAGGCATCGCCTTCTCCCTCGCGGAAGGCAACACCTTCAACCTTAAACAAGTTGTCTATTCCGGTAAAAAGAGGATCACCCTCACCGGAGTTGTTCAGAAACGTTGATACGTCTAAATTATCTTCCCCACGGATCACACCTTGGATCAACTCTTCCTTTTCTTCGTCTCTGACGTGTGGGTCCATATTTTCTACATAGGTGGAAAAACGAATAAGTCAAAGCGGCTAAAGGAGAAAGTTACGAATAAGTCAAAGCGGCTAACGAATATTTTCCGGATCGAAGGTGAAACCCTAATATATACATACACAATAATAAAAATGAAGAGAAACCCTAAACCCTAAGGCTATGAGAGGGGAACATGAGTATAAGGCTACAAAAGGTCTTCGATCTATCTATTGTCTTGATCTCGGTCTTCGATCTCGATCTCGATATCGTAATCTACCGAGAAGAACCAAATCACCGGAAAGAAAGGGAAACAATCAACACATGGCATTGATGCAATGCTCAAGCAATGATGATGATACGACAAGTTAATGTGCATTGGAATGTAACCCTAAAGCATGCTCGACAAGTTAATCGGGGTTCCGAGGGGCGCAAACCCTAACTCAAGGAACTCCGGAATCACCTGTTAGGGTTACTAGGGTGTTCTAATTAAACTTGTCATTTAATTAGATCTATCTATGGTCTTGATCTCGGTCTTCGATCTCGATCTCGATATCGTATTCTACCGAGAAGAACCAAATCACCGGAAAGAAAGGGAAACAATCAACACTTGGCATCGATGCAATGCTCAAGCAATGATGATGATATGCCAAGTTAATGTGCATTGGAATGTAACCCTAAAGCATGCTCGACAAGTTAATCGGGGTTCCGAGGGGCGCAAACCCTAACTCAAGGAACTCCGGAATCACCTGTTAGGGTTACTAGGGTGTTCTAATTAAACTTGTCATTTAAGTTGTTGAACAATGCATGATTATAGCATAGATAGATAGTTCTCATTGTTCTGAACATTTTGGTATATTATTTGTATTTTTCTGTATTATAGATTAAAAGTTATTGAATTTACAAGTTTTATTCAAATTCTGAAATTATTAAATCAAATGTTTAAACCTTTTGCACCATAGTAACAACTAGCCATAGTGGCTGACAGGTGGGGCCCGGAGCCACCTCAGCAGCCACGCAAGCAAAGGGGAAACAGAGGACGCGGAGCCACCTCTCCATGCAAGCAAAGGGGAAACAGAGGTGGGGCCCGGAGCCACCTCGCCGCCGCTGTCAAGGAGGACGCGGCCGCCGTGGCCGTGGACAAGGAGGACGCGGCGGTGGAGGAAACGGCGCCGGCGACGGTGCACCACCCGATCGAAGCCGCCGCGCCCACCAGCAGCAGCAGAGGGAGGGGGAGGACAGAGGCAGGGAGGGGCGCCGTACCTCACGCGCGGCGGTGGGGGAAGGGTGCGGGCGGCGCGGTCGTCGGCGGGAAGATACGCGGGCGGCGCGGTCGTTGGCGGGAAGAGACGCGGGCGGCGGTCGTCGGGGAAGGAGACGCTACGGGGAGCGCGCGGTGGTGGCGGCCGGAGGCGGAGGCGTTGACGACGACGGAGGCGGAGGCGGAGGCGCGGGAAGCCTGGCGGCGTCGTCGATGAGAAGCAGAGAAGAGAACCAGATAAGAAGAGAAGTTATATAAAGGCGAGGGGGTATACGTCCCGGTTGGTGGCTCCAACCGGGACTAAAAGTGCATACGTCCCGGTTGGAGCCACCAACCGGGACGTATAGTCCAATTTTCAGCAGCTGAAGGGGCGC
The DNA here is from genome assembly GCA_916181665.1 of Avena sativa. Lineage (NCBI taxonomy): Eukaryota > Viridiplantae > Streptophyta > Magnoliopsida > Poales > Poaceae > Avena > Avena sativa. The sequence continues at coordinate 442,145,333 of OV702283.1, forward strand.
GCGCGCAGGGGGCTCTTTAGTCCCGGTAGGTGGCTCCAACCGGGACGTATTCCCCTGTTTTCAAAAATTTTCAGTTATTTTCTCTCTGTTCCCGCCTTATTTTTTATTTTGGGGTTTAAATTTGTAATTTTTTTAAATGATAATTACTTTGGAATTTAGAAAAACTTTAAACATAAAAAGTGTTTGAATTTGAATAACTAATTCGAAACCATTTTCTGTTTTGAAAAATGATTAATGTAACCATTTAAACTATGAACCATTTAAAATTAATAATGAAATAACTTATATTTTTTAAATATTAATTTGGAATTTAGAAAAACTTTAAACATAAAAAGTGTATAGATTTGAATAAATAATCCAAAACCAATTTCTATTTTTAAAAAATAATTAATGTAACCATTTAAAATTAATAATGAAATAAATTATATTTTTTAAATATTAATTTGGAATTTAGAAAAACTTTAAACATAAAAAGTGTATGGATTTGAATAAATAATCCAAAACCATTTTCTATTTTTAAAAAATAATTAATGTAACCATTTAAAATTAAAAATGAATTAACTTATATTTTTTAAATATTAATTTGGAATTTAGAAAAACTTTAAACATAAAAAGTGTATGGATTTGAATAAATAATCCAAAACCATTTTCTATTTTTAAAAAATAATTAATGTAACCATTTAAAATTAAAAATGAATTAACTTATATTTTTTAAATATTAATTTGGAATTTAGAAAAACTTTAAACATAAAAAGTGTATGGATTTGAATAAATAATCCAAAACCATTTTCTATAATATACGCACAACATCACAAACTATGCCGTGATTCAGCACATAACATCGGTCATTTGGACCGAAAGCCATGAAACCTCGAACATGATAGGTCATTTTGTGAAGGTTTTTTCGAAACATGATCAATATACAGAGTCTGGTATTTTTCCTTTCAACTATGTAACAAAATATGACACCACGCGAAGGATTTTCATTGTTCGGATTTTTTTGAATTTATTATGCCCGTTTTGAATTATATGAATTTCTAACTATGGTCGAACCGTTGTGCATGAAGATAGGGGACGAGCATCGTTAGAAATTGCATTGTATCTCTGAAGAAACCACATATTGCGAGTCTAAAAATGATTTTTTCAAAAAATCACGGGCGATAGATCATGTACCTGTAGTACAAACCGGACCCACTTCCTACCGATTCGGCAGACATTTGTCCTTTTTACCCGGGATGGACGAAAAGGTTTGAGATGTACCGGTTGGGAGATAGTCCATGTAAGGTGGTCTAGTATTTTAGGAAAATGGGACGGTAGCATTCTGAAACGGCATTTTGGTGGTTACTTCACAAAACGACCCGTTTTTTGCGCTCGGAAAATAGAAAAGGGCTTTTCCGTGCGACAAAAAGGAAAACTTCCTCCTGCAACATTGTTCTCCATACCAATGTCCACACACATGCATAATATGGGCACAACATCCCAAACTATGCCGTGATTCAGCACACAACATCGGTCATTTGGACCGAAAGCCATGAAACCTCGAACATGATAGGTCATTTTGTGAAGGTTTTTTCGAAACATGATCAATATACCAAGTCTGGTATTTTTCCTTTCAACTAACAAAATATGACACCACGCGAAGGATTTTCATTGTTCGGATTTATTTTGAATTTATTATGCCCGTTTTGAATTATCTGAATTTCTAACTATGGTCGAACCGGTGTGCATGAAGATAGGGGACGAGCATCGTTAGAAATTGCATTGGATCTCTGAAGAAACCACATATTGCGAGTCTAAAAATGATTTTTTCAAAAAATCACGGGCGATAGATCATGTACCTGTAGTACAAACCGGACCCACTTCCTGCCGATTCGGCAGACATTTGTCCTTTTTACCCGGGATGGACGAAAAGGTTTGAGATGTACCGGTTGGGAGATAGTCCATGTAAGGTGGTCTAGTATTTTAGGAAAATGGGACGGTAGCATTCTAAAACGGCATTTTGGTGGTTACTTCACAAAACGACCCGTTTTTTGCGCTCGGAAAATGGAAAAGGGCTTTTCCATGCGACAAAAAGGAAAACTTCCTCCTGCAACATTGTTCTCCATACCAATGTCCACACACATGCATAATATGGGCACAACATCACAAACTATGCCGTGATTCAGCACATAACATCGGTCATTTGGACCGAAAGCCATGAAACCTCGAACATGATAGGTCATTTTGTGAAGGTTTTTTCGAAACATGATCAATATACCAAGTCTGGTATTTTTCCTTTCAACTATGTAACAAAATATGACACCACGCGAAGGATTTTCATTGTTCGGCAGACATTTAGTCCCGGATGTAGTCACAAACCGGGACTAAAAATATTTTCCGCCATTTCCCACCTCTTCCCGCCAAGTTTTCCCGCCCTTTCCTTTCTACTAGAGCTTTTAGTCCCGGATGTAGTCACTAACTGGGACTAAATATATTTCCCGCCATTTCCCAAAGCTTCACGCCAAGTTTTCCCGCCCTTTCCCTCTATATTTAGGGTGATCGTGTCATGGCTATCCACACATCCACACCTTCCTCTCTTAGAACAATGGACAACGCCTACTGGACCATTCTGACCCTCGAGGAGACCGAGGCGCTGTGCGCCTCCAACTACCCTTGTCCACCGGGCTACCGGCCGCCCGCCGGCTGGATGCTGAGCGCTGGAGGGGTTCCTGTCCCTCCTGTCCCTCAAGGTTTCGCACGCCAGGCGACCATCACAAACCACTTCTACCACGAGCTCACGCCGGAGCAGCGGATGGATCCCCAGTGGGATCCCGACAACTACGACACCTGGAATGCCTTCTTCGCTAATAGGCGGGAAAGGAAGCTCGCCAGGTACGAGGGTGATGGCCCGCCACCGGTGAACCACAACGAAGCCGGCCGTCGTCTGTGGTGGGCGAACCGTACTATCATCGGAGTGATGCGCTACATCGCCGGGGGAGACCATCCTCGCCTACGGTGCCCACGAGTCCACCCGCCACAGGCCCCACACTGTCCCGGTGGTAGCAGCATCGTCTTCCAGGAGACCCCTCTCCCACCCGCCGTGAATCCGAGGCTGGAATGGCCCCTGGTATTATCCATGGATGGGCTGAGGATCCCCGGAGTGGCAGGTGACGATGACGATGATGATGACGACGACGATGAAGACCCTGAAGCTGCGTACTATAGGACTAGGCATGATTATGACTAAAGGGGGCGGCTTTAGTCCTGAGTGTTAGCTAGTCCCGGTTTGTCCCGGTTTGTCCCGGTTTTTAATATTATTAAATGTCTTGAGTGTTACCTAATAAATAGAGGGAAATGCCTATATAAAGAGAGGGTTCATATTTAGTCCCGGTTGGAGAAACCAACCGCGACTGAACGGATTGCGGCAGAGTGGGCCAGGCAGCAATAATAATAGGGGTGAGTGTCGACATTATGTCGTGCGGCTTGTACCTTGTCCCGGATGGTGTCACCAACCGGGACTAAAGATGAACCTTTAGTCCCGGTTGGAGACACCAACCGGGACTAAAGATGAGTCAGCACTAATAATAGGGGTGAGTGTCGACATTATGTCGTGAGTGTCGACATTATGCCGAGCTGCTTGTACTATAAATATGCATCCTTGTGAGTCCAGTCCTCCAGCCAGTTTGAGGCATCTCCAAGATGGTTTTCGAGAGCAGGGACACCACTGCGGCCAGTTTCAGGGAGATGCCGACGGAGCCCAGTCCTCCGGCATCTCCGAGAAACTGGTCATAGAGGAACTCCCTAATATGTGAAATTAATATTAAAAACCGAGACTACAAAACCGGGACTAAAGGCCACAAACCGCGAAAGATATCCTTCGGTCAAGCTACAAACCGCGAAAGACATGAACTAGAGTTACATAATATGAGCATGAACTTCTTGGCATATGTCATTCCTTATGACCGCTTCAGACGTAACCATGGAGCATCTTCTTTACTTAACGGAATGCTTGGGTCAGTTTTCACTGTGAAGGGCGGAATTTCATCAAACTTATTATAATCTTCTGACATGTCTGTCTTGTCCTCGATTCCCACGATGTTTCTTTTCCCTGAAAGAACTATGTGATGCTTTGGCTCATCATATGATGTATTCGTTTGCATATTTTTTCTTTTTTTCGGTCTGGAGGACATGTCCTTCACATAGAAAACCTGAGACACATCATTGGCTAGGACGAATGGTTCATCTCTATAACCAAGATTGTTGAGATCCACTGTTGTCATTCCGTACAACTGGTCTATCTTTACCCCTTCCCCATTCATGTTGACCCATTTGCAGCGAAACAAAGGGACCTTAAAAGAGACTCCATAGTCTAGTTCCCATATCTCCTCTATGTAACCATAATATGTGTCCTTTTGTCCATTCTCGTCTATTGCATCAAAGCGGACACCACTATTTTGGTTGGTGCTCTTTTTATCTTGGGCGATCGTGTAGAATGTATTCCCATTTATTTCGTACCCTTGGAAATTCAATACAGTAGAAGATGGTGACGCGGCCAACAAGTATAGCTGATCTCCAACAGTGGTGTCATTCAAGAGATGTGTCCGCATCTAACCACCGAAAGACTTCATGTGTTCATCTGTAATCCATGATTCAGGCTTCCCTGGGTTTTTGGAGCGTACAATATTCTTGTGTTCCTCGATATACGGAGCTGCCAAGGTGGAATTATGTAGAACTGTGTAGTGTGCTTTAGTGAAAGAATCCCCGTCCCTACATATCATTGCTTTCTTTCCCAGCGTGCCTTTTCCACTTAGTCTTCCCTCATGCCGCGAGTCAGAAACACCAATCGGCTTAAGGTCAAGAATAAAGTCAACACAAAACTCAATGACCTCCTCTGTTCCATATCCCTTGGAGATGCTTCCTTCTGGTCTAGCACGGTTATGAACATATTTCTTTAAGACTCCCATGAACCTCTCAAAGGGGAACATATTGTGCAGAAATACCGGACCGAGAATGGCAATCTCTTCCACTAGATGAACCAGGAGATGCGTCATAATATTGAAGAAGGATGGTGGGAACACCAATTCAAAACTAACAAGACATTGTACCACGTCCTTCTGTAACCTTGGCAGAATATCTGGATTGATTACCTTCTGAGATATTGCATTGAGGAATGCACACAGCTTCACAATGGGTACTCGAACATTTTCCGGTAGAAGCCCCCTCAATGCAATCGGAAGCAACTGCGTCATAATCACGTGACAGTCATGAGACTTCAGGTTTTGGAACTTTTTCTCTGCCATATTTATTATACGCTTTATATTTGATGAGAAGCCCGACGGCACCTTGATACTGTAAAGGACTTCAAAAAAGATTTCCTTCTCTGCTTTGGTAAGAGCATAGCTGGCACGACTTAAGTGACGCCCTTTATCCGTCTTGTTATCTGTATGCATGTTCTTTGGGTCTTTCATAATTTGTTGGTCCTCCCGTGCTTCAGGTGTATCTTTTGTCTTCCCATACACGCCTAGGAATCCTAGCAGGTTCACACAGAGATTCTTCGTCACGTGCATCACGTCGATTGAAGAGCGGACACGCAGGACTTTCCAATATGGTAGCTCCCAAAATATAGATTTCTTCTTCCACATGGGTGCGTGTCCTGTAGCGACGTCGTTCGGAACTGATTGACCGCCGGGACCCTTTCCAAAGATTACTTCTATGTCCTTGACCATACCAAATACATCATCACCAGCAGGGAGTTCAGGCTTCTTCCGGTGATCTGCCTCACCTTTGAAATGCTTGCCTTTCTTTCTTACGGGATGATTGGTCGGAAGAAATCGTCGATTCGCCAGGTACACAACCTTCTTGCATATATGCAAATATGTACCTTCGGTCTTATCTAAACAGTGGGTGCATGCCTTATATCCCTTGTTTGTCTGTCCTGAAAGGTTACTAAGAGCAGGCCAATCATTGATGGTTACGAATAACAACCCTCGTAGATTAAATGGCTCCTGTTTGTTCTCATCCCACGCACGTATACCTGGTTTGCCCCACAACTGTAAGAGTTCTTCAACTAATGGCCTAAGGTACACATCAATGTCGTTGCCCGGTTGCTTCGGGCCTTGTATGAGCACTGGCATCATAATGAACTTACGCTTCATGCACAACCAAGGAGGCAGGTTGTAGATACATAGAGTCACGGGCCAGGTGCTGTGACTGCAGCTCCGCTCCCCAAAAGGATTCATGCCATCCGTACTTAGACCAAACCATAAGTTCCTTGCGTCACCTGCAAAGTCTGGGAAGTCTCTCTCGATTTTTCTCCACTGTGACCCATCAGCAGGGTGTCTCAACTTCCCGTCTTTCTTACGGTCTTCTTTGTGCCATCGCAACAACCTGGCATGCTCTTTGTTTCTGAACATGCGTTTCAACCTTGGTATTATAGGAGCATACCACATAACCTTAGCAGGAACCCTCTTCCGGAGGGGCTCTCCCTCAACATCACCAGGGTCATCTCGTCTGATCTTATACCGCAACGCGTTGCATACCGGGCATTTATCTAAATTCTCATACTCCTTACCGCGGTAGAGGATGCAGTCATTAATGCATGCATGTATCTTTTGCACATCTAATCCCAGAGGACAGAGAGTCTTCTTTGCTTCGTAGGTACTCTCGGGAAGTTCGTTATGTTTTGGAAACTTCGGCTTCATTATTTTCAGCATCTTTTCAAATGAGGAGTCAGTTAGACCACACTCTGCCTTCCATCGCAACAATTCCAGTGTGGTACCGAGCTTTGTGCTGCCATCTTCACAATTTGGGTACAACAATTTCTTGTGATCTTCTAACATGCCCTCTAACTTCAACTTCTCATTTTCTGTTTCACAGTCTCGCTTTGCATCAGAAATGACCCTACCAAGTTCATCAGCCGGCTCATCTAATGCGATGCCAGTTCTTCACCTCTTTCCTCTCCATTGTCTTCCATTGCAGTATCACTGTATTCAGGAAACATATGATGATAGTTGTTATCATCATCTTCTTCACCATCTTCCATCATAACCCCTCATTCCCCGTGCTTGGTCCAGCAATTATAGTTGGGCATGAAACCTTTCATAATCAGGTGGCCGCAATGATTTTCGAGGAAGAGTACTCCTTGTTGTTCCGACATTGAACACATGGACAACGTATAAATCCATTCTCTTTGTTTGCCGTAGCCACATCGATAAATTTATCCACGCCTTTGATATACCCGGCTACCCGCCGGTTACCGTACATCCATTCCCGACCGTTCATCTGCATCATATAAGTAAGTTTATCAAAAAACAGGACATCATAAATAGTGAAATAACCAATTCACACCGACACATGAATTGTATCAATGACCTAGAAAAGATAAGATTGCTAACCTCGATCGAGGGAAATAAAGAGGAGAAAGCTCAAGTGCGTCTCGGACACCTTCTATATTTTTGTTCTATGAGAAATTCAACGGGATTATTCACTCAAACATTTCAACAAACACCTTCAATGCATGCATGAGAAAAAACTAGCACACCCCCTCACACCTTCCACCATTCGAAAAAACAGAGTGGAGGCAGAGGGGGCTGGGGCGTTGCATTTATAGAGGGCAGGGGGTCTTTAGTCCCGGTTGGAGCCAGCAACCGGGACTAAAGGTGCGTGCCACACCACGTGGCTGTGGCCAAACCTTTAGTCCCGGTTGGTGGCTCCAACCGGGACGCATGCCCCCTTACCAACCGGGACGCATGCCCCTGGCCCCGTGCCCGCTCCAACCGGGACGCGTGCCAGCATTAGTCCCGGTTGGTGGCGCAACAGGGACTAATGCTCTGAGGGGTCGCGAACGGATAGCCCTTTTTCCACTAGTGAAGTGCTAGTGTTATTTTGGTTAATCGGTGGTCGTATTTTGACTAAGCCAGCAAAAGGAAGGGAATCATTGTGCTGCTTGGTCACTTGGAACGATTTGCATTGGACAATGAACATGGCGTGCATTCTTACAAGGCACTCTTGACTTGGGAGCGTCTAAATCTCAGTCGCCTGATTTTTAGTTATGTCTCAGTCGCTGATATCATCCTACTATTTTATGCTAATTCTCAATTGCAATCTACTTGCAACTTATAAAATTTATACTAATTCCCAGTTGCAACCTAGTTATAACTCATCAAATTTTCAGTTACAACCTAGTTGTAACTCATGAGTAATTCCCACGCTGCACGAATCGCAAAATATATCTAATGGTGAGAGAGGCGACTGATACTTAACTAAAAATCAGGCGCCTGCTTTCTAGCAAAACCGATAGTTTACCTACCGTGTATCATGCATGTCTGGCACGTTCTCCAGTTTGGTTGGACAGAGTCTCAGATAATAAATGCAAATACTGCCCACTTTTTGTTAATACGTAGAAGAAGAACCTGAAAGGGTCCGAAGTTGCATTAAACGACGAGTTTACATTTTACATGGAGGTCCTTAGAAGAAAAAAGAATTACAATAAAGCCCTCTGCTACTTTTACAAGAATGACCTTGAAGACAAGTTGGAAAACATAGTCAGGTCCCTCTTCATGAAGAAGATGATGCACTCGACATGGCGGCCGTCGGTGCTATTGCTGGGGACGAAACCACTTGACGATGGGATAGCATTAAGCACCATGACGGTCGCTATAGACCCCCCCTTTCGCTTGTCGTTAAGCACCATGATGGGATAGCGTTAACTTTCTAGTTTAGAAGCTTCTTCTTGCTTGTCATGCCAGGAGTGTTCTGATGGGCTTTGTATCACCCAAATCTTCATGAGGTTATGGGATCTCAATAGATTGTCATGTCGCCTCCAGCTGGGCCGAACTAGATAGGCCAAGGGTGAGTGTTTGTTGGGAATATCTATGTCAATTATTCATTAGTGTCAAGGTTAGAGTGATATTTTATCAATTTCTTGACTTAATATAATATTTAAACACGAATAAAGATGGCTATTTGCATAGCCATTAACATCCCCAATCTTAAACCTTGATCGTCCTCGAGTAAGAAACAAAAAATTATTAAAAAATTAACGTTTAAACTAAAAGAACGAGAAAGCAAGTTCACTTACAATTGGTAGTCCCATGCCTCCATCTCTTCTTTCACATGAATACTTGACATAGAAATAGTAGTGGCAAGAATAGTATATAAGCTTCATTAAATCAAGATAATCACAATAAAGGTTTTATAAGAATGAATAAGTCAGATGTGAAGCAATTATTCTAATCACTCTAGTTAACGCTCAGCTTGCCAAGAAACACTTGGAGATTTCACATTAGCATATTAAGAGTGATAGATCATGTCAAAAGAAGCATAACATTGGAGTGTCTCATTAACACCCATATCAATAAATCAAGACTATCAAACTTCTTCTAGAACTTTTCAACTTAGTAGTAACGAAACTATGTCAAAGACTTAGTGAGTTTAACCATAATGTGTAGGTTAGGATAGACTTTCGTAACCATTCCAGTCAAAAAGGTTGTTCTTTCTTGTGCTTGCAATGGAGACCATGAGAGTGCCATACTTTTAACAATTATAGCAGTTGCCTGCTATGAATGTTCAATCAACTCATAGCTTACATCCAAGAGTTTTCTCTATACAGATCGTTCATAGGATAGTCGAGTTGTCGCATACCATGAGTGCGACAATGGTGTCTACACACATAAAGCAATATCATACTTTGATCAACATGTCAAATTTTTGCATGCATCTCAGTTACTCCTAAGCATTAGTTGCATTGAACAAAATCCTTTTAAGAGTACCATCAAGTCTATCAGTATATCTATGGAGTTGAGTATATTCAAGGCTAAACTCTTAAGACAATTAAACATCACGCAAGTCATAGCTTGAGACTTTTTATTATTCTGGTTGTTTGACAATATTATTTCCAAGGCAAGACTCGGTTAACTACAAGAACTAGAGCAAGAGCAAGAACAACCAATTAATCATACAAAAAAAACTTTACTCTAACTCTCAGGATTTACTCTCACTAGTATAACATCTTAACAATACTACAAACTCGCATATTCGTCTCCGCGTGCCTCGCTTATCAGTATACCCGAGTTTACTTTCTTTTTCATAGCCATCGAGCTTGAAGTACTTATATATTGCTTATCACTTGTGTTATATATATATAGCTTGTGCTATCTTACTTAGATTAACTTGTTATTGGTGCACTTAGTTAAGCCTAGTGTATTTAGGTTTTGTGCTTGTAAAATAAACATTAGTTTAATTCCGCATTGTTTCAAGACAAAACCGTAATAATTTTGAAATTTCCTATTCACCCCTTTAGGAGACATGGCTATCCTTTCAAGCCATCGCCTCACCATTCCAAGGAAGAGACTAAAACTAGTCTAAATAGAGAACATGAACCCTCCCGACGAGGGGGGCGGAATCCTTGATGGGTTTTACATCACAATGTCCTTGCCACCTAAACCCTAAACCATTAACGACCAAGTTTCTCTTAAACGTATACTTTACGGTGATAAAATGCTACTCCCGCATTAGCGTTTTAGTGTGCATACATGCATATTTAGAAAAATAGCCGACACTTTGCCGAGCCAAAGTTTGGCTGACACAATTTAGTTGTCATGTGATTGGTTTTTGCCAGACTTTGGCTTGTTACACTTTATTGCCTTGAAACAGGCTTTCGCCCGGCTTTATAAATAAAGGAACAACGGCCTAACAACCAATACAAAGTGATAATAAGGTGATCATGTTACAAAACAGATCAAAGATAAACAAAAGAAAATAAGAAACACCAAGCTTGCCACCAAAGACACGAGAGAGACCAAGAAAATAGGGGCTCCAAGATGATGTCCCCGAAAGGGTAAAGGCGCTAAGCACAACCGTCATCGATACCAATGGTCAACAGTTTTCACCCATAGCCTAAGTGTGGAGACGGAACCACAACGGTGCCATCAAGAGGGTAACAACCCCCACAGGGATCGTAGCCATTAGCGCCATAGCACAGAGCTTTCGCCTAGGAAACCTTCGAACCACACATGGTATGTCGGGCCACGCATTGACCCTGAACCGGGCCTTCACAACATGATCTAGGTGTTGTCCAAGCCAAACCGCTGACAGCACCAGGGCCCCCCGTCGCCCGCTCCTCGCCGCCCTCATTGCCAAAAGAGCAAGGCCATTAGCACCGCCACATCGCTCATCATAGAGACGCACATGCAGTCCACCTTCTGGGGATGCCGCCTCTAGGTCCGCGATATCGGTACTAAGAGGCCGACGGGGAGCATCGCTAGAATAGACTCGTGTGGACGCAACTGTGTAGTTGGCAGGCGGCTGATACATCTGAAACGTATCTATAATTTTTGATGTTCCATGCTTGTTTAGTATCTACTTTGCTTTGCTTTGTCTATACTTTGAGGTGCTTTTATATGTTTTCTGTACTAACCTATTAACAATATGCCACAGTGCCAGTTGCCTGTTTTCTTCTGTTTTTGGTTCCAGAAAAGGAAGAAAATCAATATTCTCGAAATTGGACGGGACAAAATCCAAAGGCAATGTTTTACCATGGAGAACACGGAGCCAGAATACAAGACGGAGGGGATCCACCAGGGGGCCACACCCCTGGCTGCGCGTCTAACCCTAGCCCGCGCCTGGGGGTGCGGCCGCCCTGTGTGCCCCCCGCCTCGCCTCTTCGCCTATAAAGATCCCCCCAATACCAAAACCCTAAGTACCTGATCAATCTTCCACGAAACAGTCCGTAGCCGCCTCCACCATCGTCCCTAGATCGGGAGGGATCTGAAGCTCTTCCCGGCACCCTGTCAGAGGGGAAATCATCCCAGAGGCCTTCTTCATCATCATGCCAGCCTTCGGTATGAAGCATGAATAGTTCCACCTTGGACTACGGGTCCATGTAATAGCTAGATGGTTATATCTCCTCCTTTGTGCTACCATGTTTAGATCTCGTGAGCTTCGTTCATGATCAAGATAATCTATTTGTAATCATGCATGTTGTGTTTGCGGGGATCCGATGGATATTGAGATTACTATGTCAGATTGATTAATGGTTTTGTCTTATTGATTCTATCATGTATGTGTTGTTTGTGATCTTGTATGCTCTCCGTTTCTAGTAGTTATCTTGGCCAAGTAGATGCTAGTGACTCCAAGAGGGAGTATTTATGCTCGATAGTGGGTTCATGCATCTATTTAATCTAAGGGAAGTGACAGAAATCTCTAAGGTTGTAGATGTGTTGTTGCTACTAGGGAGAAAACAACGGTCTCTTGTTCATGGAACAAGTGGATTGTTTACCTTACACACTTTGCTTAAAGCAGTTATCCGTTGCATGCAACTTAATACTGTAGGGGGTTCGGATGATAACCTGAAGGTGGATTACTAGTCATAGATGTAGTTGGATGGCAGTCTATGTATCTTGTTGTATTGCCAATCAAATCTCATAGGATCATGAATGTCTAGTATTGCATTGTTATGCCTTGCTCAGTCCTGTCAATTGCCCTGCTGTAATTTGTTTACCTAGCATGCCATGTTTGTTTATCTCAAGGAGGACACCTCTAGTGAACTATGGACCCCGGTCCAATCTCTACCATTGATACATCTTCCACTGTTATTGTTTACCTTTCTGCAAACCACCATTACCTTTCACACCATATAGTTAATCCTTTGTTTCCAGCAAACCGGTGAGATTGAAAACCGCACCGTTCGTTGGGGGCAAGTCTTGAGTTTGTGTTGTGCAAGTTTCCAAGTTGCTAGCAACACCTTTGAGTCGTTTCCTTCCTCCTACTGGCTCGGTAGCCTTGGTTTCTTACTGAGAGAAGACTTGCTGTTGTGCTCATCACACCTTCCTCTTGGGGACTCCCAACGAAGCTCTACATTGATCTGAGCCACCATCAGCGACCACCTGCCACCCACCAGTCACGCCCCGTAGCCATCGGCAGATGTGTCTGGATCCATAGTCAGCATCACTAAGAGGATATACATCTGCCACAGTAGGGCCTGTTAGGCCCAAAGTCCCGAATAGTGATACGTCGTAAACGTATCTATAATTTTTGAAGCTCCATGCTTGTTTTGTACCAACTATCTTATGTTTTGTTTACACTTTGAGGCATTTTTATACATTTTCTAGAACTAACCTATTAACAAGATGCCACAGTGCCAGTTCCTATTTTCTATTGTTTTTGGTTTCAGAAAAGCTAGTAAAGAAATTTTCTCGGAATTGGACGAAACAAAAGTCGAACTTCCTATTTTTCAGATGCGAAGACGGAGTCTAGAGGCTAGAGGGAGGCGCACCCTAGGGCGGCCACACCAGGCCCAAGCGCGTCCAGGGGGAGCCGCCCTATGGTGTGCCCTCCTGGTCCTCTACCGACCTTGCCTCTTCGCCTATATAAACCCCCCGAGGATAAAACCCTAAGTGCCCAATCAGAAATCCACAAAAAAGTCCATAGCCGCCGCCACCATCGTCCCTAGATCGGGAGGGATCTGAAGCTCTTCCCGGCACCCTGCCGAAGAGGGGATATCATCCTGGAGGCCTTCTTCATCACCATGCCAGCCTCCGAAGTGATGCGTGAGTAGTTCATCCTTGGACTATGGGTACATAATAGTTGCTAGATGGTTGTTTCTCGTCTTTGTGCTATCATGTTTAGATCTTGTGAGCTACCTATCATGATCAAGATCATCTATTTGTAATTCTACATGTTGTGTTTGTTGGGATCCGATGGATATTGAGAACTATGTCAAGATTGATTATTGATTCTATCATGTCTATGTTATTTGTGATCTTGCATGCTCTCCATTGCTTGTAGTTACTCTGGCCAAGTATTTGCTTGTGACTCTAAGAGGGAGTATTTATGCTCGATAGTAGGTTCATGCCTCTAGTAATATGGGGGAGTGACAGAAACCTCTAAGGTTGTAGATGTGCTGTTGCAACTAGGGAGAAAACAACAATCCTTTGTCCAAGGGCAATTGTATTGTTTACTTTACACACTTTGCTTAATTTAATTATATTTTGCTTGTAACTTAATACCCGATGGTTGTTCGCATGATATCCCGGAGGTGGATTATTAGTCATAGATGCAGTTGTATTACGATCTATGTATTATGTTGTAATGCCCAAACGAATCTCATAGAAATCAGCATGCCATGTACATGCATTGTTATGCATTTCTCTATCTGTCAATTGCCCAACTATAATTTGTTCACCCAACATGTTATTTATTGACGCGACTCAATAGTAGACTTTGTTGGGAGACCCCAAGAGGAAGGTATGATGAGCACAGCGGCAAATTTTCCCTCAGTTATGAAACCAAGTTTATCGAACCAGTAGAAGAAAGGAAACAACTCCAAGGTGTTGCTAGCAACTTGGAATCATGCACAACATAAACTCAAGACTTTGCCACAACTTACAGTGATGTTGTCAATCTCAGTGATTTGCTGAAAACAAAGGATTAAACGTATAGTGCGAAGGGTAATGGTTTCTTTCAGAAAGTAAACGGTAATAGTAGATGATGTATCAATGATAAAGATTGGACCGGGGTCCACAGTTCACTGGAGGTGTTCTCCTTAAGATAAATAACATAACATGCTGGGTAAACAAATTACAGTGGGGCAATTGACAGGACTGAGCAAGGCATAACAATGCAATACTAGACATTCATGATTCGTATGGGATTTGATTGGGCATTACAACAATATACATAGACCGCCATCCAACTACAACTATGAATAGTAATCCACCTTTAGGTTATCATCCGAACCCCCTCTAGTATTAGGTTGTAAGCAACGAATAACTGCATTAAGCAATGTGTCTAAAGTAAACAATAAAATTGTTCCATGAACAAAAGATTGTTGTTTTCTCCCTAGTAGCAACAACACATCTATAACCTTAGAGATTTCTGTCACTTTCCCATATTCAATAGAGGCATGAACCCACTATTGAGCATAAATACTCCCTCTTGGAGCCACTAGCATCTACTTGGCCAAAATCTTTACTATTAAAAAAGAGTTGGTGATCGTAGCTCAGGTTAAACATTTTGACATCAAACATTGGAAGAATCTTGAGCGTCTAATCTATATCCGGCGATGCTGTGAGTGACCCAATACTTGGCTTAGTTAATTACATCTCTCTGCCACCGCTAAGTGGAAACTCAAACTCAGAACGGAGGCGAGGACCATGACGCATAATATACCGATCCCTTCCCATGAACCCTAACACAAGGTCTTGCCGTGAGCGCCCCTCCTATCACGCTCCCACCCCGGTCGCCCTCCTGCCGCCACTAACATCCCGAGAACATCCAAGGCGGACACCCTACTTCCAGCACGAGTGCCCAGGCCCCAGGCCCCAAATCCGCAGGCGGTCTTGCACTTCCCTCCGACGACGAACTGGGATGGCATGGTCTTCCCGCCCCGCCGCCCTCTCCCATCTGTCTTCTCTATGCATGTATTCCTCGATTCCTTCTCCCCTCCTAAACCAGTAGCACCGTCGCCGCCTCGTCACCCAACTCGCCGGCCACCCCAACCCCTCCCACCGCCAGTCAGGCCTCTGATGGTCAGTTGCCCTACCTCCTTCCCAGATCATACTCGTCTGTCGGTCAGCCGCCATGCCCCCTCGCCTCTCTAGGGTTAAGTATGCACAGAGTTCTCGCCGCCGCTGGTTCTCCCCCGAGTCCCGACGCCAAGACCTTTCCCATGCGCAAGTGACACCAGAGAGGGCGCCAAAGCAGGCGCCGCCGTCCGTAGACTCTGAGGTGGTGGCCTGAGGAAACTTGCAGGTGGTGGCGGCTTATGGCGAGCTACGCCGACAGATGTGCTGCAGCGGCGGCTTGACACTCAAGGCATGGTGACCTGATCCGTTCGTCCATGGTAAGGCGTCGTCTTCCCCATCCCCTACCAGGCACTACCATCCTCGCACAATTTTTGTCTTCCCCAACCCGGTCGTGATGCTACTATTGTGTCCTGCTGTATTATTACATCACTAGTGGAAACGAGGCCTTTTGTTGATCCTGGAAAAGGGCTTTAACACCGGTTCTTCTACGAACCGGCGTTAAAGAGGGGGTCGTACCACCGTGGCCCGTGCGGAAAAAAGGAGCCCCCCTTTAACACCGGTTCGTGGCACGAACCGGTGTTAAAGGACCCTGCACCAGTGGCCCGCGCAGCCCCCCTTTAACACCGGTTCGTGGCTTGAACCAGTGTTAAAGGGGGGGGGCTATATAAGACACCGCAGCCCACACCCCACTCTTCCATTTTTTCACTATCTCATTTTGGAGCCTAGGAAGAGGGTGTGAAGAGTGCTAGTTTGTGTTTTTTTCATATGCACAAGAGGTGTTCGGTGAAATGCCCGAGAGCTCAAAATAAGTTTTCTCGTTGCTCTTTCCTTCTCGGTCGAGGTCGGCAACTATCCTTTCATGTGTCATTGATGTACTATATATATAAATGGTCATCTCCCTATTAATTTTTGATATATACTATATATTAATGCAGATGAACCGGCAATGGATGTACGGTGACCGCCGCACTTCCGAGTACATTACGGGCCTCCAAAATTTCATCGTTGTGGCTAATGCCAACCGTGGTCACAATGGTTTTATGTGTTGTCCGTGTGTTCACTGTCAGAACAAGAAAGACTACTCAAATACCAGAACCATTCACGCCCACCTGCTTCGATCCGGTTTCATGCCCAGCTATAATTGTTGGACCAAGCACGGAGAAAAAGGGGTTGTGATGGAAGACAACGAAGAAGAAGAGGATGATGCCAACTATCATAATATGTATCCCGAATATGATGATACTGCAACGGGGGGTAGATAATGAAGATCAAGAGGCAGCAGATGGGCCCGCTGATGACGATCTTGGTTGGGCCATTACTGATGCAAAGGAAGAATGTGAAACTGAAAAGGAGAAGGAGAAGATGGAGCAGATGTTAAAGGATCACAAAACATTGTTGTATCCAACTTGCGAAGATGGCCACAAAAGCTAGGTACCACACTGGATTTGCTGCAATGGAAGGCAGAGAACGGTGTGACTGACAGCGCATTTTCAAAGTTGTTGGTAAAAATGAAGAATCTTCTTCCAAGAAATAATGAGTTGCCCGACAGTACATACCAAGAAAAGAAGGTTGTCTGCCCTCTAGGATTAGACGTGCAGAAGATGCATGCCTGCATTAATGACTGCATCCTCTACCGCGGTGAGAGGTATGATAATTTGGATGCATGCCCGGTATGCACTACACTACGGTATAAGATCAGACGAGACGATCCTGGCGATGTTGAGGGTGAGGCCCCTAGGAAGAAGGTTCCTGCCAAGGTTATGTGGTATGCTCCTATAATACCACGTTAAAACGTTTCTTCAGAAATAAAGAGCATGCCAAGTTGTTGCGATGGCACATGGAAGACCGTAAGAAAGACGCGATGTTGAGACACCCCGCTGATGGGTCACAGTGGAGAAAAGTCGAGCGAGAGTACACGGACTTCGCACGTGATGCAAGGAACTTAAGTTTTGGTCTAAGTACAGACGGCATGAATCCTTTTGGTGAGCAGAGCTGCACACCTGGCCTGTGACTCTATGTATCTATAACCTTCCTCCTTGGTTGTGTATGAAGAGGAAGTTCATTATGATGCCAGTGCTCATCCAAGGCCCGAGGCAACCCGGCAACGACATTGATGTGTACCTAAGGCCATTAGTTGAAGAACTTTTACAGCTGTGGGCCAAACCATGTGTACGTATGTGGGATGAGCACAAAGGGGAGCCATTTGACCTACGAGCATTGCTTTTGTAACCATCAATGATTGGCCTGCTCTTAGTAACATTTCAGGGCAGACAAACAAGGGATACAATGCATGCACACACTGTTTAGATGAGACTGAAAGTGTATATTTGGATAAATGTAAGAAGGTTGTGCACCTAGGGTATCGCCGATTTCTTCCGAACCTGCATCCAGTAAGAAAGAAAGGCAAGCATTTCAAACGTCTGGCAGAACCCTGGAGGAAGCCTGTCCTCCGTACCGGTGAGGAGGTATTTGGTATGGTCAAGGACCTAGAAGTAATCTTTGGAAAAGGTCCTGGCAGTCTATCTGTTCCGAATGACGATGTCGGACACGCGCCCATGTGGAAGAAGCAATCTATATTTTGGGACCTACCCTATTGGAAAGTCTTAGAGGTTCACTCTTCAATCGACGTGATGCACGTGACGAAGAATGTTTGCGTGAACCTGCTAGGCTTCCTAGGAGTGTATGGGAAGACACAAGATACACCGGAAGCACATCAGGACCAGCAACGTCTAAAAGACCCTGAAGAGTCTATGCATCCTGAGAACGAGAAGGGTAAACGATGCCACTTAACTCCTGCCAGCTACGCTCTTACCAAAGCAGAGAAGGAAATCTTTTTTGAATGTCTGAGCAGTATCAAGGTCCCGTCTGGCTTCTCATCGAATATAAAGGGAATAATAAATATGGCAGAGAAAAAATTCCAAAACCTGAAGTCTCATGACTGCCACGTGATTATGACACAATTGCTTCCGATAGCATAGAGGGGGCTTCTACCTGAAAATGTTCGAGTACCCATTGTGAAGCTATGTGCATTCCTCAATGCAATATCTCAGAAGGATGCCTATTTATAGTACAAGCAGCTCGGCATAGTGTCGACACTTACGAAATAATGTCGACACTCACCCCTATTATTAGTGCTGACTCATGTTTAGTCCCGGTTGGTGTCTCCAACCGGACTAAAGGTTCATCTTTAGTCCCGGTTGGTGTCTCCAACAGGGACTAAAGATGAACCTTTAGTCCCGGTTGGTGACACCATCCGGGACAAGGTACACGCCGCACGACATAATGTCAACACTTACCCCTATCATTAGTGCTGCCTGGCCCAGCCTGCTGAAATCCCTCCAACCGTCCCATTTTTAGAACAATGTCATATTTCTTCTGTTAACAGTATATGTATTAAATGAGCCATTTTTCTTCCTTCTATTTCTTCCCTCCATTTTTCTTCCCGCCATTTTTTCCCGCCATTTTTCTTCCCGCCATTTTTTCTCGCCAGTTCTTCCCGCCAGTTCTTCCCTCCCGTTCTTCCCGCCAGTTCTTCACTAAATATATATATATATGTAGGGTTGGCCTCCATTGTCATTGCACATCTCTAGACTCATATCTGCAACCTCATCACTCTTTCCCATGGCTTCCACCGTAGCACTAACCCCCAGGGAGGCGGAGGCTGACATGGTTATACCCTACGGGTACGTGACTTTAGCATACCTAGTCCAGCCCAAGGAAGTCTCACAGCAGATATATACTGGCCCATGAAGATTTTCGGGTGGCCAAGGCCCATGACGCCTTCGGATCCTTGGAGAACAAGACTAGCGGAGATAGGAAATTCAAAGGGGTAAAACCCTAGAACTTGTAACCGACTAGGACTATGCCCGGGACCTGCCTAAGTCTATAAAAAGGCCAGGAGGGCACGTCCTAGATCTCTCGACTCATACTTTCGCACACGCATCCACGCCAGATCGAATCTGCGCACCCTGTAACCTTCGGTTCCGCCGTAATCAAGAGCAGACAAGCAGGAGTAGGGTTTTCCCTCCGGGGGCCTGAACCTGGGTAAATCTCGTGTCCCCTGGTTGCTTGTCTGTTAACCGTGCCACGATCTCCAGCATCCCCATCTTCTCCAAAACCCAAGTCCATAACAATGGGCATTGACGAGATTAAACCTCGTCAATTGGCGCCGTCTGTGGGAATTGGGGCTGTTGATTGTGCGGTCGTGACGGTTCCGACCCGATCGATCTACAACTCCGCGGCGACGGAGAATCACCTCCTCTTTGGCGCTTTCGACTTCACCGCCCACTCGCCGACCACCATGAAGGATTTCGAGCCCGTAGGCGACGGACTCGAAATTTTGTTTGGGAGCTTCTGCTTCCAGGTGGGACAAACCGGCACCCTCCGCCTCCCTGAGTGGGTGCCCGTGCCGTCAATCAGGCCCGCTTCATGGGCTCCACACCCCGTGCTACGCACGTCACCATCGACAGATGAGTTCTACAGCAGCAGCTGCTGCAACTCCGATCTGTGCGATCCACCTTCGGATGAAGGGACCTACGGTTCCAGATCTGAAAGCTGCGGCAGTAGCCGACCAATCTGCAAGCGCTATCTGTGCGCCGCAGTCATCCAAACCGACGAGGAAACGCCTAACACGCCGCCCAATTGAAACGGCGAAAACAGAAGAAGCCAGTCCCCCCCCACCCAACAGGGAAAGCAACGGCCACGTCATCCAACTTAGTAAAGAATGATGGGTCCAGGCGCGCCGTGCAGTCGCAGGCGACATCGTCTTACCTGCAGACTCCTCACGTGACCTACTGATGGCATACCACTACCTCCTCATCGAGGAGCACAAGAAACAAGTCAAGATGCAAAAGACGCTCGACAAACGCAGGTAAGCAGCCTCCGAGTCCAACGCGCGACGAGCTGCGCTCTCCGCCATCGCACCCGGCTCTAGCACAAACGGAAACCAGGGAAACAAGCACCGCTCACGGGTGGAAAACATGGATCCCAAGGAGCGGCGCGACGTGACCCGAACTCTCCACACATCGTTCATGGATATGGATGTCGACGGCAACATCATCCCGAAGACGCCACAAGCTGCGATCATGGCAGCCACTGCGTATCTCGCGGCTCACCCACCTCCGGAGAGGGACCCTAAAAGGGCCATGCATAGGTCCGCACTCACCGGACTAGGACTAATCGGAGCTGCGCTCCACGAAGACGCTCCTGCGGAGCCGAAGAAGAAAGCTCCGGCCAGGCGCGACCGGAGCCCCACCCCCTCATCCGAAGAGGAAGAGGAGAACGATCTTCCTCGAAGGAAGAAGAGCTCGCACCGCCATAAACGCGACTACGACGCCAGAGACAAGCTTACACAGCGCAAGATCGACAAAGCACGCGCTAAACGCGCATGCTCGTTCGAATCTGAGATGGATGAAGACGAAGGAGAACTCTGCGGAGCTCGATGCTTCAGCAGATCCGTTCGGCGAACACAGATGCCACGCAACTTCAAGCTTCCTTCGGATACTCCGAAGTTCAATGGCACGGAAGATCCAAAGTCCTGGATCAGTGACCATCTGTCATCCGTCAAGCTTCACGGAGGCAACAAAGAAACCGCCATGCAATGCCTTCAGCTGCAGCTGACAGGCGCGACACGGGTCTGGCTTAGCAGCCTATCATCAAGATCCATCCGAAGCTAGGAGGAGCTCGCTTACAGCTTCATCCGAAATTTCAAAGGCACCAGCAAGAGGCCCGCCTCAATCGAAGAATTGCGAGCCTGCACTCAAAGAACGGGTGAATCTATTCGCTCGTACATACTACGCTGGTCTACGACCAAGAACTCCGCAGCACACATCTCCGAAGAGAGGTCCATCGACGCCTTCAGGGACGGCGTCAAGCGCCAAGACTTCAAGGAGGAACTTGGGCGTGTAAAGCCCAAGACACTCGACCACCTCATGGAAATCGCCAACAGTTGGGCAGACGGCGAAGATTGCATCCAGCGACCGCAATCAGATGAAGAGGACTATTATGGCCGAAGACGTGAACGCCGCAGCAAGAGGAGATCGCGCGTCTACGAGGACCGCGATGGACCCGACATGGTCGCAGCCGGCTACGCCGACCGCCGTAACAACAACAGCCGCAACAGCGGAGGATACCACGGCGGAAACTTCCGTGACAACGGACGACCAACGCAGTCGTGGCAACGCCGCGACCGCGACAACGGACCCTCAACATTCGACAAACTTTCGGGTCCATGCACCATCCACTTCTACATCGACAAACAGGATGGCAAAAAGAAGGCCAGCCACATGCTCAAGGACTGCCGCGAGTTCTAGAAACTCAGCGAAGGCTTGGTGCAGATGAGGCAACAAGCTCCAATTCCTGCGTTCGGAAACGCACCTGCGCCAGGTGAAATAGCACACGGAGCTCCTCCACCGCCGCCTATTGGAGGCCCAAATCAACCAGTCGCACCAGCGCAAAACAACGCCGGGGTCCCATACCCCCCACCAAAGGGAGCACTAAATATGATCCAGAAGGGACGCCCCACAAACAGGGTGCAGAAGAAAATCACCCGACAAATCAACTTGGCCGTGGCAACTCCGCCTGCAATCCCTGAGTACCTCAGCGGATCGGAGTCCTGCATCACATTCACTCGCGCGGATCACCCTTGCCAGATCCCTCGCCCAGGTCATGCTGCCCTGGTGCTGGAGGCGCAGATCGGAGGCTTCGAGATGAGTCGCGTCTTCATGGACGGCGACAGCGGCATCAACCTAATGTTCGCAAGCACTCTAGCGGCTATGCGGATCCCGCAATGCAGCCTGGAACAATCAGACACAACGTTCCACGGCATTGTCCCAGGGAAGGGCATATTCCCCCTGGGAAAAATAGGGCTCGACGTCATCTTCGGGAAGCCGGACAACTTTCGGCAGGAGCGCCTAGAATTCGAAGTGGTGGACTGGCCGTCGCAATACCACGCCATCCTGGGGCGTGTAGCATTCGCAAGATTCCTTGCCGTCCCACACTACGCATACCTACTACTCAAGATGCCAGGACCAAGGGGCGTCATCACAGTCCACGGGAGCTTCACCCGATCGGACCAATGCGACAGGGATTTCAACAAAATTTCCCAGTCTTTCGGCATGCAAGACGAGCTTGTAAGGCTCCGCGAGGTGACGGACAATGGGCTACCCCCAGTCACAAGGCAGAACGCACCTGACATGTCCTTCGACTCCAAGAAAGTACAGGTCCATCCGACGGATGCCTCCAAGACGGCCCTCATCGCCAATGACCTCAGCGCCGGATAGGAAGGCGCGCTCGTTGAATTCTTCCGTGAGCGCTGGGAAATCTTCGCCTGGTGTCCTGCGGACATGCCAGGAGTTCCCAGGGAATTCGTCGAGCACGCACTCAATGTCTTTCCAGACACCAAGCCAGTCAAGCAGTCCATCCGAAGACTGTTGGAGCCACGAGCCGAAGCTATCGGCAAGGAAATCAACAGATTACTCGCAGCAGACTTCATCCGGGAAATAAAGGAAAGCGAGTGGCTGGCAAACACGGTGATGGTCCCGAAGAAGGACACGGACATCCTACGGATGTGCGTAGACTTCACGTCACTAAACAAACACTGCCCAAAGGACCACTTCCCTCTTCCTCGGATCGACCAGATCATCGATTCGACTGCAGGTTGTGAGAAACTCTCCTTCCTCGACGCCTACTCAGGCTATAACCAGATTCGACTCAAGGTCGAGGATCAAGAGAAAACAGCGTTCATCACACTGTTTGGAGTATACTGCTACAACACAATGCCCTTCGGGCTAAAGAACGCGGGTGCCACGTACCAGCAATGCATGCAGGCCTGCCTCAAGGACCAGATCGGTCGCAACGTCCAAGTCTATGTCGACGACATAGTAATAAAAACCAAGGAGGCAAGGACACTTATCGACGATCTCCTCGAGACGTTCGACAACCTTGATCGCTACAGGATCAAGCTCAATCCAGAAAAGTGCTCCTTCGGCGTCCCCTCGGGTCAGCTGCTCGGGTACTTCATCTCTCAATGAGGGATCGAGGTGAACCCGAAGAAAATCAAAGCCATCATGACAATGGAGAAGCCGAAAAACCTCAAGGGCGTTCAGCAGCTCGCAGGGAGAGTAGCCGCACTAAGCAGGTTCATTAGACGCATGGGCGAGAAGGCCCTACCATTCTACCAGCTGCTGCGCAAGGCAGACAAGTTCGAATGGACACCAGAAGCCAACGACGCATTCGAAAGCCTCAAGCGGCTCCTCTCCACCTCGCCCGTTTTGGTCACGCTAAAGGAGCGCGAGCCCCTGCTGCTGTACATAGCAGCCACACACCAGGTGGTCAGCACCGTACTCGTGGTCGAACGACCCGAAGAAGGCAAGACCCACGGGGTCCAGCGCCCAATTTACTACCTCAGCGAGGTACTCACTCCAACAAAACAGCAGTACCCGCACTACCAGAAGCTAGCCTACGGCGTGTTCATGACGGCTCGACGACTGAGCCACTACTTCCAGGAGCATCAGGTGATGGTCGTCAATGAGGCACCCCTGAACAGCATCCTGAATAACCCAGAGGCCACAGGACGCGTGGCCCTATGGGGCATCGAACTATCACCCTTGGACATCGTCTACGAGAAGCGACACGAAATCAAATCTCAAGTCCTTCCGGACTTCCTGGTGCACTGGATGGAGCTGCAGCTGCCTGACACACCAGACATGTCGCAGTCCTGGACAATGCATTTCGACGGCTCCAAGCGCGAAGCCGGAGCAGGGGCAGGAGTCATACTGACCTC
Organism: Avena sativa; assembly: GCA_916181665.1. Lineage (NCBI taxonomy): Eukaryota > Viridiplantae > Streptophyta > Magnoliopsida > Poales > Poaceae > Avena > Avena sativa. The sequence continues at coordinate 442,169,618 of OV702283.1, forward strand.
CCCGCAAGGTGACAAGATGAAGTACGTTCTTCGGATGAAATTCAGAGCCTCCAACAACGAGGCCGAATACGAAGCCCTCATCCATGGCATGAAGATGGCAAAAATATGCGGCGCAACGCGCCTGGTCATCTATGGTGACTCCAACCTTGTCGTACAGCAGACGATGAATGAGTGTGACGCACACGCCGAAAACATGATCGCGTACCGCGCGCTATACAACGCACTCGTAGGAGAATTCGACGGCTGCGAACTTCGGCATGTTGGAAGAGAGAGCAACGAGGAGGCCGATAGACTCGCCAACATCGGCTCCACTTGTGCAAAGGTACCACCAGGTGTGTTCCTCGAACAGATCTGCGTGCCATCCATCAAGCGGAAATTTCCCAAGGGATCACCCGAAGAAGCAGAACACTTGGGGGCTACGCTACCCGAAGGTCATGAAGGACCCGAAAAGTTGGATACTGAAGTTGCCATGGTCAACTTGATGCAGGTCATGGCATTCGAAGAAACTTGGACACGTCCATACCTCCAGTTCCTGATAAACGGAGAACTGTCTGACAGCCCGACAGATGCCCGGCGCTTATCTCGTCGGTCAAAAGCCTTCACCATCATCAACGGCGAGCTGTACAAACGCAGCATTACGGGTGTACTACAACGGTGTGTCACCATCGACGACGGCAAGGCCATACTCCAAGATATCCATGAGGGCATCTGCGGCCACCACGCAGGCAGCCGCTCCCTTGTCGCCAAGGCTCTACGAGCAGGATTCTACTGGCCAACGGCCATGAGCGACGCGAAGGACATCGTCCGAAGATGCAACGGGTGCCAACGGTTCGCCGACAAACCGCACGCACCTGGGTCCGAACTTCGACCCATACCCATAGCCTGGCCTTTTGCCCAATGGGGCCTCGACATGATCGGCAAACTGCCAAAGTCCTCGAAAGGGGGACACGTCTTCCTCCTGGTCGCAGTCAACAAATTCACCAAGTGGATCGAGGCCATGCCAGTCACCAACCAGAAGGGCAAAACCGCCATCAAATTCTTCGAATCCATTGTCTACAGGTTCGGCGTACCGCACAGCATCATCACCGACAACGGATCGAACTTCATCTCCGAAGAATTCCAGGACTTCTGCGAAAGCCTCGGGATCAATATCACGTATGCCTCAGTGGCACACCCGCAAACAAACGGGCAAGTGGAAAAGTCCAACGGCCTAATCGGCGCCGGCATCAAGAAGCGCCTCATGAGCTCACTCGAGCACAAAGCTGGAAACTGGACGAAAGAGCTACCGTCTGTCCTGTGGAGCTTACGGACTACGCCAAACAGCGCCACCGGCTACACACCGTTCTTCTGTAGGGTTCGCAGCATAGAAAACAAAAAAATTCCTACGATGTGAACTATATACTAAGATCTATCTACTAGATACAAACAACGGGCGGATGTATATCCGTAGAGAACATACCCTTGAAGACCGACAAAGCTTAACGAGTTCAACTCGTGGTTGATGTAGACGATCTCTTGCCGATCTCAAGATCGAGAGGAAGTCCTAGCGCCGCAAATCAGCAGCGCATCCGTGCTCGCACACACGTTCGAGGCACCGAGCAACCTCCGCCTCCTCGCTCCAGCGATGCAGCGGAAGCACAACTCTTTCTTGCCGAATAGCCACCGGGAACATGTATCTCGCTAGTCCGATACCATGGGGGATAAATTCTAGAGGGGGAGAGAGATCCTTCACGAGGAGGTGTGAGAGACAAGTGAGGAGGGGGGCTCCTTTTATAGGAGGAGGAGGGCACCCAAGGGGGTGGCCGCCGGCCATGGGGGCTGCCCCCTCCCCTCCTTCATTAATGTGGGTGGACACTCCACTCACAAAATGCCCTTTAAAATCCCTCCACTCAAAAGTCCACTCAAATTCCCATTAAATTTCCACCAAATTTAATGCAAACTCTCATTAAATAAAACTCTTTTATTTTATTCAGAATTTTGTCAATTACTTTAATGACAAACATTCACAAATAACCCCTTGCTAGAATTCTATTTCACATGCATAACCACTTTATGCAATTTCACCCGAAAACCTGTTTCGGTATCTAGTGAAATAAATTCCTGCGCTTGTTCATTCTTTCGGCATGAAACATTTGCTCCAATTGGATGTCAGTGTCTCTTAAGTGTGTCACCCTACGGTTCGTGAATAATGCGGACATGATCGAGACCCCTCTCGGATCAATAATCAGAAGCAGGATCTGGAGACCCATACTGACTCCCACACATTCAACGATGACTTTCTTGTGATCGTCGGAACCTTTTACGCTAGTATCTTAATCCCTTTGTTTCACGATATATTACATGTCCGAGATTCGATCATCGGTATCTCCATACCTAGTTTGATCTCGTTACCGACATGCACTCTTTTCTCGTTCCTGTGATATAACATTCTAGTGATCAAATCACTTGCTTGCAAGCTAATCAATGTGATATCACCGAGAGGGCCCAGAGTATATCTATCCGTCATCGGGATGAACAAATTCCACTCTCCATCCATGAGCCTCAACATAACACTTTATTAGTTCTGAATCCATCTTTATAATCACCCTGTTACGGTGTGACGTTTGATGTTATCAAGAAACTCTTCCGGTGTTAGTGATTGACATGATCTCATGGTCTAAGGATTAGGATCACTTCGTAAGTTGTTATAGCAATATAAACTCAATGACTTTGATTGTAATGCTATACTTCGGATGAATGTTCATCACACCATTACACTAATGTTGTGATCCCGTTATTAACAACATCCAATGTCCATGATCAGGAAACCTTGATCATCTTGTTAATCAACGAGCTAGTTTATGAGAGAGGCATAACTAGGAACTTTATGTTTGTTTATTAAACACACATGTATTAATGTTTCCGTATCAATACAATTATAGCATGCAAAATAAACATCTATCATATACTTGGAATACACATAATAAACACTTTATTATTGCCTCTCAGGGCATATTCCCTTCATCTTCATGGTGCACGGAGCTGAGGCCGTGCTACCAGCCGAAGTACGCCACCAGGCTCCACGAGTCGTCGCTTACAGCGAAGCCGAATCCACGGCTGCACTCGAAGATGCCGTCGACACACTCGACGAAGCACGGGATATAGCAGCGGCTATATCAGCGGTGTACCAGCAAGGTCTCCGCAACTACCACAGCCGCCGGCTGCGCCCAAGGTCCTTCGTCGAAGGAGACCTCGTCTTACGGCTCAAGCAAAAGCGACCGGATAAATTCGAGTCACCATGGGAAGGACCCTATGTCATCACCGAAGTCATCCCAGGTGGCGCCTATCGCCTCAAGCACGTGGAGTCTGGAATCGCATACTCCAACCCATGGAACATCTTGCACCTACGACGATTCTACCCGTAGCAATCTACCCCCCTTTTACTTTCAATAAGGCTTTCAGCCAAGGCTACTCAGCCGGACCATGTACCTCCTCCAGTACGATATAAATAAAGCTAAGTGTCTCGCTCCCAACCTTCGGTTGACTATTTTTCTGCAACTTTACTACATGCTACATACGCACTCGGGGGCTCCCCCCACCTCACGATTTCATCGATTGAGGACCAAACGTGTACACCTGAGTAGCTGACCACGTCAGGCAAACGAAAAGGACACATACTCAATCAAAGCACCGCGTGCTCACAAACAAACAAACCTTTACAACAAAGGGCACAAAAACGCCTAGCCGAAATATACAAATTTTACATCTATCTGTTTATTTTCAGGTCCTACCTATTCTGAAGAATAACCTAAGCACGCTGCTCAAACAAATCTACAATCTGTTCGGCATACTGCCTTACAGCCGCGTAATGCGGACGCATGTTCCACTCGCCACCATCCGGTCGAAGAGGTGGCCCAGTTGCCACAGCAGCCAAATCTACGTCAGGGCGGTGCACCCTCATAAGAGACAAGGCAGCCTTCACCCCTGCGACGAGCTGCTGCCGCACCAGCTCGTTGACATTGCTGGCACTCCGAAACCTCGACAGAAGACCTGCGAGGGTCGTCGGCACGGCATCCAAAGGAAACATGACGTGCAGCACCGAGGAAAGTGATGTCTGCACCTGGCGGAGCACCCGCGAAACCTGATAGACACAATCCTGCACCGTCGCCAGAACCATGGCGCGATCGCGATCCATCCAGAAGAAGCCGCCGGCCTCCATGTCCTGTTGAGTCAAGCAATTGACTCGAACAGCGATACGCTCCTTTTCTTCCCTCGGAGCAAGATTGGAAACTGCGACAACCGCACAAAACAAGAATAAGGCCAGCAGGCTCACCCGAAGAACTGAGCCACAGCCCGAAAGAAGGATCAACTTACATTGCAGCTTCTCGGACAGCCGACCCAGCTCCACCATCAAATACTCCTCTCTGGCTGCACCACGATCTGCCTTGGATTTCCAAACGTCGGCACGACCGCGTAACCCGAGCAAATCCCTCTCCAAGCTGCGCACGCGATCTCGAAGAAAAGCGAGCTGCGAGGAATCATCCAATGATGGTCGCAAGGGCCTTTCGGATGAAGTATCAACTGGGTCAGCACCCGAAGGAACCTATAGCAGCAGAAAAAGAAGGCACACAAACATTCAGCCAAGGATAGAGCACAACTCGGAGGAATTCATTAAAATATATAAGGCCACTACGTGGCACAACGATGGTACTACAAAAGATATTTACAACAAAAGAAGACTACAAACTACCCTACGTCTACCATGCCTAAGGTGCAGGACACTGAGTCGCCTCAGAACCAGACTGCCTAGCTTTGGCCTCGCCCTGCTGCCGTAGTGCGTTCTCAGACAGCAAGTCAATGAGCTTGGGCCCATATCGTCTGCAGCGAGCGGAGTAGGCGGCGAAGGCTACCTCGGATCCATCCGCAGCCGTCGGCATCCGAGAAGTGATCTGGGGCAGGTCTAGCTCTGCCCCAGCCGCCATGGCTATGGCCAGCCCGACGGACGCGCCGATGCCCTTCTGCTTGCGCTTGTACGCCGCATACGCTTCGGCTGACAGAGCCTCTGCCAGGGCATCCACATCTTCAAGGGTTGCGCCCTTCGGGAAGAGCTCCTGGTAGAAGCGACCAAGGACCTCCTTCGCCTTGGCAAGGGAGTTGACGACGGTGCTGCAGCGGTCTTCGACCGCCACAGTGGCATCATCTAGAGCACTCCCGTGCTCCAGAGCACCGCGGTCGAACTCGATGCCTGTGGCATCTGAGACAAAAACTAAGGAAAACATGAAGAAAGGCAGCATAGAAGAAGATCCGTAGAAAAAGAAACAAGTACAAAAGCTTGTACTCACCCGAAATAGCCTTGGCAGCAGCCATGAGCTTCTCCGCCACCCCTCTTTCACGAGCAGCCGCAACGGCGGCCAGCTGCTCCTCACGATCTGCAGCCTCCTGCTGCAGACGCTCCTTCGCTTCGGCTGCCTTCGTCAGCTCCAGCTCAAGGCGCTCTTTCGCACCAGCGGCGGCTTCGGCCTTCTGCTCCGATTGGCCAAGGCTCTTTTTAAGAGCGTCGACCTCACGGAGAGATTCGTTATGCTCCTCTACATTTAAGACAAGCAAGTGTCAAAGAACAGGACCGGGATAAACAAGAGAGGTACTAAAAGGCAGACGGATACCTTGAAGCTGTCGCAGCTTCGCCTCCAACGTCAGGCGCTCCTCCACCAGCCGCTTGGCCTCTTGGACAAAAGGCTGCAGAAAAAGGCAATAGCAGTAAGAACAGGACTTGGGGGCTACGCCCAACACAAAGAAGCAAAAACAACATCAGCACACGAAGACACTCGGGGGATCCCCCCGTGACATGAAGCAGAAAAACTTACATGCTCCGATGGCGACCCCGAAGGCCCGCCTGCGAAATTCTGAGGCGCAACCACCAGCCCCTCCCGCACAGGAGGAACTGAAGCGGCGTCACTCGAAGTCGCCACCGTCTGAGGAGGAGGCGACGCAATGTTTGACTCCCCCATCATCTCCCGCGCACCATCACTAGAGCCGTCGGAGGATTGCCTGCATACGAACCAATCAACACAGGTACAAAAATAACGAGGGAACAAAGGACAACAGTGGCAACAAGAAAACTTACGAGCCCAACGCGCTCAGGTCGAAGATAGGAGAAGCCCTTCGGGCCCTCTTCTCCTCTTTCTTCTGTTCCTTCTTCTCCTCCTTCTTTTCTTCCTTCTTCCGCTTTGCTGGCGGATGCGGCGCAATAGCCCGCACAGGAATGGCAGGAAGGGGAGAGGAAGAACCCCCATGAACATCATCATGACGCTCAAGGCCCAGAGGATTTCTGGGAGTCGGAGGAGTCGAGGCATCCGAAGACTCGCTGGAGCTCCGTGATCGCTTGCGCGAATGGTCCTCACTCGACTCGTCGGCATCCTCCGCTGGAGAGCGCGCTGACAGTAGCTCGGACACGGAATCCACCACTTCATCATCCGGGGCATTCGGATACCTTTCGGGCAACGGTGGTACCATGCCCGGCACTTTGAAGCTCTGCAAGATGAAAAGGAACTTTGTTAGCAAACAAAGGAAAAAATACACAGCTGACAAAAACAAAGGGGGAGCACTACGTGCGCAAATCTACACCTTCGGTACGACCAACGCCGAAGAAAAGGGAGGAGTCAGCGACTTCCCCGGGATTTTTTCGTCGGCCTTGAACTTCAACAGCGCGCGAAGAGCCTTGTCAAGTTCCACCTCGGAGATTTTCTCACTCGAAACCCTCGTCGGATCACGGCGCCCAGAATAAAGAAACATCGGGTGCGCCCTCGCTTGGAGAGGCTGCACCCGACGCTCAAGAAAAGTTCGGATGATGTCCACACCGTTCACCTCCTTCTCAGGAATCAGTTGGAGATCCTCCACCCGACGGTACAGGGCCTCTATATCCGCCACCTCACCGTCTAAGATTTGGTTTTTCCAGGATCTTTTCTTCTCAATCAATTGGGAGGGGTCAAAGGGAACAAGACCAAAATCTTGCCCGGGCACTACGGAGTCACGGATATAAAACCACCGCCTCCGCCAGTACTGGACAGATTCGGACATGGAAAAGGAAAAGAATTGCAGATTGGGACTGAGGGAGATGATGAAACCCCCAATGGGATACACACCATCCGAACCAGATTGCCTCTTCACGGAATAAAGCTTCCGGAAGAGGCCAAAGTGCGGCTCAATGCCAAGCCAGCACTCGCAAAAGGTGATAAAACAAGCAATGTGGAGAAGAGAATTGGGAGACAGATGATGCAGCTGAACCCCATAGAAGAAAAGCAGTCCACGAAGGAAGTCATGAACTGGATACGAAAACCCACGCAAAACGAAGGCGACAAACATAACCCGGTACCTAGATGGGGGACGGGGGATTACCTCATTGCCGGGGAGTTTAACGGCCTCCCTGTCCTCCGGGATCAAGCCTCGCTCGCGCAGCTTGCGGAGATCGCTCTCCCGCATCTCTGAGGGCCGCCAACCGCCATCGGTGACGCGAGCAGCGGCGGTGCCCTTCTTGCCTCCGGCGGCGCTGGTCCCAACCGCAGATGAGGACTTCTTTGTTTTCCCCATGGCGCTGCAGCGGTGGTGGCGATGACAACGCAGAAAGAACGAAGGAAATGTGGAAGGAAAGCTCAGCGCGCAGCAAGAATCGCTCAAGAACAAGGAGGTAGTGAACAGATGAACTGGTGCGGTGAAAAACAAACCACGATTACACCAAGGATTATAACAGCGAAGACGACGCACGCTGGCCGTCCATCGAGAAGACCTAACGCCAAAGGTAGATCTGGCCGTACACGTGTCAACACCACAACGAACCTTCGTTACCACGACGTCCACTACGCGCGGAAATCGAGGAGACACCGTAATTATCTCCACACCCCGCGTGACCGGTCAATTCAAAGTCAGCAAGTGGGACCCATGTTCGTCCAGTCAAGTCATCTCTGGCGTAGCAGACGCTTGAGGTCATCAATCGTAAGCACTGACGTCATCAAAAGCTATACTAGCACCACTTCGGCTCCACAGCTAAGAGTACTCACTCGAATCTTCGATTCGACTAAATACTCGGGGGCTACTCCTATCAGGAACGCTGGCCGCGCACCCGACAAACAAATGAGGAAAAATTACTTCTCTGAGTCCTACGTCGAGTCTACGACTCCACTACGGACTCGGAGGCTACTCCCATAGGGAGGATGGATTTAAGCATCCGAAAATTTTCGAGTCCTTCAGACTTAACGACTGAAACAACACTTGAACTAAAGTCTCCGTTCGAGTCTACGACTCGAACAGACACTCGGGGGCTACTCCCATAGGGAGCGCTGGTCGCGCACCCTATGAAATCTTTGACTGCGATCTTCCGGATCCGCACGCAAAAACTTTTTGGCAACTCTGCCCCAACAAAACGCTAAGTGAGTGACAATCTCCTTGGCCACCCGAAGCACCTCCGAGGTGATAAATGTTCGGATGTTGCGTCTGCGATGCAAAGATAAGACCTGCAGATATCATCTGATGGCCTGGCAACGCACCTGACTGCGCTCTGCTAGTATGAATCCGTACCAGCAGGTATGATGAAAATCCCGACGGACGCGTTGGGTACACCGATTAAAACCACTGGAATTCCACTCCTGTAAGTCCTCCGCGGCCTGAGTCGAATTACGCCAGCATATGTTCCAGGTACGGGTTGAGGGACCCGAACTTGAAGAAGATCGTGTCGTTTCGTCCTAAGACAGTTAACTGACCCTGATCCGTCAGGTGAGTCAGGCACACGCATCAACGATCCCTACATACATATACTATTAATATATAGCTGCACCCGAAGGATGGAAGAGTCCTCAGCCGAATCTACAATTCGACTGAACACTCGGGGGCTACTGACATGGTTATACCCTATGGGTACGTGACTTTAGCATACCTAGTCCAGCCCAAGGAAGGCCCACAGCAGATATATACTGGCCCATGAAGATTTTCGGGTGGCCAAGGCCCATGACGCTTTCGGATCCTTGGAGAACAAGACTAGCGGAGATAGGAAATTCAAATGGGTAAAACCCTAGAACTTGTAACCGACTAGGACTATGCCCGGGACCTGCCTAAGTCTATAAAAAGGCCAGGAGGGCACGTCCTAGATCTCTCGACTCATACTTTCGCACACGCATCCACGCCAGATCGAATCTGCGCACCCTGTAACCTTCGGTTCCGCCGTAATCAAGAGCAGACAGGCAAGAGTAGGGTTTTCCCTCCGGGGGCCTGAACCTGGGTAAATCTCGTGTCTCCTGGTTGCTTGTCTGTTAACCGTGCCACGATCTCCAGCATCCCCATCTTCTCCAAAACCCAAGTCCATAACAATGGGCATTGACGAGATTAACCTCGTCAGAGGTGCTTTGCACCTCGAACTACCCCTGCCCGCCGGGCTACTGTGTCCCTATCGGCTGGATGCTGAGCGTCGGAGGCGTGCCGGTTCCTCCTGTCCCTCTAGGTGTGGCGCGCTGGATGGCCATCATGAACCACTACTACTTCGAGCTCACGTCGGAGCAGCGGAGGAATCCCAGATGGCATCCCGACTATTTCTCTACTTGGGAAGCCTTCTTCGTGGATCGGCGTGAGAGGGCGCTCGCCAGGCATGAGGAGGACGGCCCACCTCCTCCGAACTTCAATGAGGCCGGCCGTCGGCTATGGTGGCGCGGTCGGACTCTACAGAGCGTCATGGCCTATGACATTGCCGCCGACTCTAACCCCCGTCTGCGCTACCCTCAAGTCCAGCCCACGCGTACTCAGCCTTCAAGGTTCAATTACGGCGACCCCGACGACGACAGCGATGACGGCGGCGGCGAGTACGACGACTACAGTGGCGAGTATTACAGGTGTAGGCAGGAGCATGACTGAATCACTCCAACATTCCGAAACAAGTCCGGCCGATTGTTACTTAATCTGGCCATGTATCTTAATTTTCAGTTCTTTTATGTATCTTAATTTTCAGTCGTGCTTTATGTAACTTACTATTAGTTGCATTCTGTATTTTAATTCCAGTTCTATCTCCTTCACAAAATGACCTATCTCATTCGAGGTTTCTTGGCTTTCGCGTCAAATGACCAATGTTATGGCTAGAATCAAGGCATAGTTTGTGATAATATGGCCATATTGTGCATACATGTGCATCATGGCATGGCAAACAATGTTGCAAGAGGAAGTTTTCCTTTTTATCGCACCAAAAAGGCATTTTTCATTTTCCGAGCATAAAAACGGACGGTTTTGTGAAGCAACCACCAAATGGCTAATACAAAAAAGCACCACCACATTTTACAAAAATACTAGACCACCTTATATGGACAATGTACCAACGGGGGAATCTGAAACCTTTCTGTCCACCTCTGGTGAAAAAGATAAATTCCTGCCGAATCGGCAGGAAGTGGGTCAGATATGAACTACAGGTACATGATACGATGCTCATGATTTTTTACAAAAATCAATTTTAGGTTCACAATATGCTATTTTATCAAAAATCCAATGCAAGTTGAGCGAGGCTTGGCCCCGAGCTAAGAATCTTCATGGCCGTTGTTCGACAAAGTTTGACGATAGTTTAAAACGGGGATAAAAAAAAAGATCGAAACAGTGCGAAACCTTCGCGTGGTGTTATATTATGTGACATAGTTAGAAGGAAAAATCTCAAACTTGGTATATTGATTATGTCTCAAAAAAACCTTCATAAAATGACCTATCTCATTTGAGGTTTCTTGGCTTTCACGTCAAATGACCAATGTTATGGCTAGAATCAAGGCATAGTTTGTGATAATATGGCCATATTGTGCATACATGTGCATCATGGCATGGCAAACAATGTTGCAAGAGGAAGTTTTCCTTTTTATCGCACCAAAAAGGCATTTTCCATTTTCCGAGCATAAAAGCGGACGGTTTTGTGAAGCAACCACCAAATGGCTAATTCAAAAAACCACCACCACATTTTACAAAAATACTAGACCACCTTATATGGATAATGTACCAACGGGGGGATCTGAAACCTTTCCGTCCACCTCTGGTGAGAAAGACAAATTCCTGCCGATCGGTAGGAAGTGGGTCAGATATGAACTACAGCTACATGATACGATGCTCATGATTTTTTACAAAAATCATTTAGATTCACAATATGCTATTTTATGAAAAATCCAATGCAAGTTGAGCGAGGCTTGGCCCCGAGCTAAGAATCTTCATGCCCGTTGTTCGACAAAGTTTGACGATAGTTTAAAATGGGGATAAAAAATAAAAAAAGATCGAAACAGTGCGAAACCTTCGCGTGGTGTTATATTATGTGACATAGTTAGAAGGAAAAATCTCAAACTTGATATATTGATTATGTCTCAAAAAAACCTTCATAAAATGACCTATCTCATTCGAGGTTTCTTGACTTTCGTGTCAAATTAAGTTCATAGTAACATTCAAAATATGTTGGCCGCCCCTTTTCATATGTAAATCGTTACATTATTGGCATGGAGTGTCCAGTACTGCAACAGGCTTTCGTCTACTGTTTACCTTGCGAAAGATTTGCAGTTGATATGTGACCTCAAAGGAGGAAAGTTCACCTACTGTCCTAGACATAAACTTGCAAAAGATTTTGCAGTTGATACAGAACCTCAAAGGAGGGAAGTTCACCTATTGTTCTAAACATAAACTAATTGTGTTGATAGCATGTTTCCATTGGACTCTAGATTGAGAGGAGAAATCGTTCATTTTTTTCAGTTTCTCTCTGGCAAGACATCAAGATTTCACAGTTATAGATTCATTTCACAATAACATTCAAAATATGTTGCACGCACCTTTTTATATGGAAATAGTTACATTAATGGCCTGGAGTGTCTGGTCTGTAGTAAGCTTTCTTCCACTGTTTAACTTGCAAAGATTTTGTATTTCATACGGAACCTCAAAGGAGGGAAATTAACCTATTTTCCTAGACATAAATTGATTGTGCTGACAATATGTTCCTATTTCTTTTCTGTTGGAAGCCAAATTAGCAAGGGACCAAGGTAGCATTTGGTTTGCCTTCCAAGTGTTCCATTCGGTATTATTTAAAAGTGTAGTTTTTTGTTTGGATAAGTAAATACCATATTTCTGGCTTTCCCCACTATTTGAAGAAATTTTGCATGAACATCAGGCATCATTCCATCGAAGACAGATCAAGAACCCAATAGACATTTTCACTTGGCTGATGCAAAGTACGAACCTCTTGACAATTCAAATCAAATACTACCTCCGATAGTTCAAAACCGTGACACTTATTTAGGATCGGAGGGAGTACCTTTAAATAGGGAGAAGAATACGTATTCTTTGGCAAGGAAGAAGAGGTATTATATGGCGATGGAGAAGAAGAGGTCTTCTACGGGAGGGAGAAGAAGAGGTCTTCTACAGCGAGGGGGACAGCAAGTATTAGGTATTTTTCCAATGTCGTGTTTGTTCTTCGATTCTTCTTCAGATGGTTTTTTAGGGCACGGAGTAGGAAAGGGAGAAGAAGAGGAGCTTCTCTGGTGACATAGATTGCAGGGCAATGGCAGGGGCTTCACGATAGTGCTGGACGATAGGGACGTCATCGTCCATCGTTTTGACAGTTGATACTGCCGTCAGTCATGGTGACGGTAGGCGCTCCTGTTCGTCACGGCTGTGGTGGCTGCCGTCCATGTTTTTTTTTATTTTCTTTGTTTTGGATCACACACGATTCTGTTATTGCAAGCGTGTGTTGATACACATCGGTTACCCTTTCGGTTTTTAGTCTCTGTGTATAAGACACTACCGCACACATTTCTTTTTCGTAACCGTGTGTGAATCCCATCGTACATGGTTTTTGCTAGGAAACTGGGCCGGTAGAGGCCCATTCGGTGTGGCCTCTACCAAGTTAGGGTTGGCCCATGTGGTTATCCTATCCCTTTAGTCTATAAATAGAGGAGCAATCAGAGTTTACCGATAAAAAGATTAATAAAATTTCCCTTTGTTCCCTATGCCATTTACTTGTGTTATCTGTGTGCTTTTCGATCGTAGTCTTCTTTCTCGGTGTGGAGCAGCCTCGGGACCGGCCAGCCGGCAGGGGGTGTTCCAACACGTTATCAGCACGTGTCTCTCCGTCGAGCCTCCGTCAAGCCACCGTCGAGTCTGCATCATGTAGGCTTTCGTTGAAGGTAACCCAAATCTGACCGCAAAACTGGATTCGTCTCGCAATTTCCTTTCAAGATTTGCGTTCAGATCTTAGATCAGATCCCATCAAAGGTGCGGATTTTTCTTTCCGGGAGTCGAGCTGACCTGCTGTCGCCGACCAATGTCGATCTAATCACTTCCGGATTAAAATTTTGTTGACTGTACCGTCGATGCAGGCACCTGCTGTGCCGGTCTGGATTTTTTTTAGCAGATTGGACTGATCTTGACCGTTTTTAGATCAAATCGATCTAGTTTTTCTATGAACTTTACGTACACGAGGCCATGGCTGCTCGCGTGCAGAGCTCGTTGGCTGCTCGCGCCACGTCGACCGCCGCTCCCGCTGGCCGCCGCCGAGCGTGTCGCCGCGTCGCCGGCCGAGGGCCACGTCGCCGCCGCCGCTGCGCTAGCCCTGCTGGCCGCACCACCGTGACCGGCCGCCGCTCCCGCGAGCCCCGCTGGCCGCCGCCGAGCGCGTCGCCGCGCAGCCGGCCGAGGGCCACGCCGCCGCCACTGCGCTGGCCTTGCTGGCCGGGCCGCCGCCCCGCGTGCCCGCGCGCCTCCGCCGCGCCGCACCACGCCGCGCTGGCGCGCCGCCTGCTGCGCTGGCCGCGTCCGCCCCGCGCTGCTGCTGCGCTGACCCCCGCAGCGCCGCCGCGCACCGCGCTGGCAGCCGCTGCTGCGTCGCTAGCCGCGCGCCTGCCGGCCGCCGCGCCCGCGAGCTGCGCCACTGATCACGCACCTGCCGGCTGCCGCGCTCGCACCGGGCTGCCGCGTGCTCGCCGCCGCCGCTGCGCGCCCGCGAGCTGCGCCGTCGCGCGCCCGTGCCCGCGCCGTTGCGCGCCCGCGCCTCCGCCTCCGCGCCGTGCCCGCGCCGCCTGCCGCACGCGCGCCGCTCCGCATCCGCTGGCTCTGCTCGCTGCTGTTGGCCCCTGGCCCGCCACGCGCCTCCGCCCTGCTGGCCCCCGGCCGACGCGCAGCAAGCTGCTGCCGCCGCCACCCCCTCGGGCGCGATACGCGTCGTCCCCCCACTCGTGGGCAGGGACTGTGGGGGTGGGCCTGCCACAGGCTAGCAGCCCAGTGAGGCAAACAGTGGCACGGTGGACTGGCCCAATTTGTCACAGATTTGGCCCGTTGCCAAAAACAAACGACAAAAATAGCTTTGGACATTTATTTTTCGGACCTTCATGCATGTTCAACACACGCCTATTATATCATTTCTTTGTACAGGCTTTCGTATTATGTTTTCTACAGTAATTAAATGTTTTTATACTTTTAATTCTTGTGATTACATAGTTAGCATGCAACCGTTTTTACATCAAATTTTGGAACACCGTCATATTTGAATTATTGTATCGATTATCGTATTTATGCAACCGATTACCTGCTGTAATCTTACACACCTTGCATAAATTGCAGATGACCGGAATCGTCAGCCTCGAGTTCCCGGAGTTGACCCAGGATGGGCTTAACTACCTGACTTGGGCCTCGGACGTTGAGATCGTCCTCGAGGGCCGATGCATCAAGGATGCGTTGATTGCGGGGACCCCGACGGCCCCCAGCAAAACCATCCCGGCGGATAACGCCAAAGCCCTGCACTTCCTCCGCCATCACATGTGTGAGACTCTCAAGAACGAGTACATGGCAGAACGGAGTGCTTTTGCCCTTTGGACCGCCCTCAACAAGCGATTCTCTAGGCTGAAGTACACCATTCAGCCACGGGCGGAGGCACATTGGATTCGTCTGAGGTTTGCGGACTTCAAGACAGTGGGAGAGTACAACTCCTGGTTGCACCGGATTTGTACCATTCTTCAGCTGTGTGGGACCAGTACCATCAATCAGCAGAAGATAGACAAAACCCTCTCCACATTCCATCCGGACAACATCCAGTCCTCGCGAAACTTTCGCCAGGAAAGATTCACGGAATATGCAGCGCTTATTGATGCTCTCCAGGTGGCCGAGGCGCAGGATAATGTTCTGAAAAAGAACTTCTCCGTGCAACCCTTCGCGGGGGGCCCAAGTCATGAGGGTAATGCCAGTGCCTACAAGGTGCGCAAGACCATCCACAAGAAGAGAGGCAAGAAGGGCAAGAAGGGCCCCAACTCCTCCAACCCGGCCAAGCAACGCAAGGCGGGCAAGGGGGAGGCAAGGCCCCAGGACTGCTTCCGCTGTGGCTCCAAGACTCACTTCTCCAGGCAGTGTTTGGCCCCTAAACACGTCGTGGACGCGTTCAAGACCAACAAGAAGGCGCGCGAGGCGCACCTTGTCTAGGTTGAGGCACCACTGGCGCCCGGAGCGGCGCCTGTGCAGAACGTCGCGCCCGTAGTGGCGCAGGACATAGCACAAGTGGCAGCACCCTCGGCGGTTCCCACGAATGCCGTTGTGCCCATGGAGGTTGAGCACGTTGTGCCCCCTCCCCCGCCTCAGCTCGACATCTCTGCTGCCTCGATGATGATAGCCAACGAAGAGAATCTCACTGACCTTGAGATACAGGCTGAGCTTGATGGTTTTTTGCAGAATCCACCTGAGCTCCTTTTTATTGTGATGATTTCTTTTCCACAAATAATCAGATACAATTTTTCGATATGGTTGTAAGCTCTATGAGAGCATAACATTTATTTGTTTTCGGCGATTGGATGACATTTATTTCATTCATTTATTTCATTATTTGGTTGTGTGATGTTCTTAAATGTTTATGTGTTTTACTTACTTGATGTAGCATCTTCCTCGCTCCATTATATTAATTAGGCACTATATTTTAGAACGCGTGTGGCGCCCAAATGGAGGAAACGTGCCTTGCTGATAGCGGCACCACAAATACCATCTTGAGAGAAACAAAGTATTTTGAGTCCATTACCAAAAACCCCGGTAACATAATGACGATCGCCGGCTGTAGTCCGAATGTAGTTGGCTCCGGAAGAGCAACTATCATACTCCCAAATGGAACAACTCTGATCATTGAAGAGGCATTGTTGTATCCGGAGTCGACTCGTACTCTCTTGAGTTTTAGAGACATCCGCGCCAATGGTTTCCATGTAGAAACCGATGATGATGAGAATGGAAAGGAGTTCCTACTCATTACCAAGCGCGACGAAAATGGTAAACATGTTATCGAAAGACTCCCTTCATTAGCTACTAGGCTGTACTACACTAAGATAGTAGCACCACCTATTTACACTACCCTTAAGACTGTCTTTAGAAGCTCCGAACTATTCTGCCTTTGGCATGATAGGTTAGGCCACCCCGGTCTTAGGATGATGAGAAATATAATTAACAACTCGAATGGTCGTAATGTTAATGTGAAAAATTCCCGAATCCAGATGATTTCGTGTGCTCCGCATGCGCTACGGGGAAATTGATCATTAGACCGTCCCCCCTAAAGGTGAAGGATGAACTCCCCACGTTTTTGGAACGTATTCAAGGGGATATATGTGGTCCAATTCAGCCCCTCTCAGGGCCGTTTCAGTACTTCATGGTGCTCATCGATGCTTCCTCTAAATGGTCCAATGTTTGCCTGCTGTCAACAAGGAACCATGATTTTGCAAAGTTGATCTCTCAGATCATACAAATAAGGAATAAATTCTCTGATTATCGTTTAAAGTCTATTCGAATGGACAATGCCGGAGAATTTACTTCAAAGGCATTCGATGATTATTGCATGGCAACTGGAATCAAACTTGAGCACTATGTACCGCATGTCCACACTCAAAATGGACATGCGGAGGCATTGATTAAAAGGATTAAATTCATTGCCAGACCACTCCTTTAGGGTTGTAATTTACCAACTACATGTTGGGAACACGCGGTGTTACACGCCGCTAATCTCATCAACTTTCGACCATCAGCCTACAACATCCACTCTCCCATCCAACTTGCACAAGGGTCGGCACCGAAAATTTCCCACCTACGTAGGTTCGGCTGCCAGGTATATGTACCTATACCACCACCCCAGCGATCATCAATGGGACCGCTCCGTAAGTCGGGTATATACGTTGGTTATGAGACTGTGTCCATAATCAGGTTCTTGGACCCCTTGACAGGTGACTATCACACGGCCCGTTTTGCTGACTGCATTTTTGACGAGGATCTTTTTCCGACTTTGAGGGGAGGTAATCAACCCCTGGATGACAAAAGTCGAGAAATCACGTGGAAAGCCACGGGGATCCACGCTCATGACCCGCGCACTGTTGAGACTAATAGAGAAGTCCAAAAGATACTATATTTGCACTCCCTAGAGAATCAACTGCCCGATCATTTTAGTGATTCAAAGACTATGACAAAGTCGCATGTTCATGCACGAAATGCACCAGAAAGGGTTAAAATACCAAAGAAAAATGATGGTATACCCGCTCCTGCTCCAAGGCCTAAGAGGACGCGGATTCCGGTTTCTCAAATCCCAAGTACCCAGGGACGCCCGAAGAAGGATAAGAGAGATTTATTACAGTCCGCCCCTGTTGAGGGGAGCCAGTTGAGACCTGGCACAAGTACGGATATTTCAGTGCACGAAATTCTGGACTTGAATTTTCCTATATCGGAAATACCCAGCGAAGTTGTGTGCGCACACATCGGAGCGGGAAAGCTAAAGGACCTAGCTCCTAGATTGGGAAATCCGGTGGAACAATCTTCTTTGATTAATAAAATGACTGCTAAACCAGAAACTATGGAAAATCCTTTTGCTGCTACTAATGCCATTCAAGTTAGAACTGATAAAAATATTAGGATGTTAGCTGAATTGCATGCTAGGTGGGAGAGAGAAGATGAAATTGCTAGAAATAATAGTATGACTAAAGCTTGTACTATTAACACCACTAGTAATGATGATGCTAACAAACCACCTAAAGTCCCCATTCTTTTTGCAACATTGCCCAAACCCAATGGAACCTTTTCCAATAAAAATGCTGAATTTTTTCGAAATATGGGAAACAATAGTTCTACTACTTTGAATGATAATTTTGTTTTTTATCTTGATGATTGCAATATTTCTGAAGTAATTATGTTCTTGCAAAATCTTGCTAGAAGTCCTAATGCTAGTGCTATGAATATGGCTTTTACAAAACATATTACAAATGCTCTCATGAAAATTAAAGAAGAAAAATTGAAACATGAAGCTTCTATTCCTAGAAAATTAGAAGATGGTTGGGAGCCCATCATTAATATGAAAGTGAATGATTTTGACTTCAAAGCTTTATGTGATCTAGGTGCTAGTGTCTCTATTATGCCTATAAAAATTTATGAAATGCTTGATTTACCACCATTGGAAGATTGTTATTTGGATGTCCATCTTAATGATAATGCTAAAAAGAAACTTATGGGAAGAATTAATGATGTTCTTATTATGGTTAACCATACCTTTGTCCCCGTTGATTTCTATGTTTTGGATGTTGAATGCAATGCTTCTTGTCCTATTATTTTGGGAAGGCCTTTTCTTAGAACTATTGGTGCCATTATTGATATGAAAGAAGGCATCATTAAATATCAATTCCCACTCAAGAAAGGTATAAAACACTTCCCTATAAAAAGGGAGAAGCTATCTTTTGATTCTCTTATTGGAAAAAATATTGATGTTGATGCTTCTTCATTTGAAAATACTTGATTCTTGCTTTCTATGCCTAGCTGAAAGGTGTTAAAGAAAAGCATTCTTGGGAGATAACCCAATTTTTATTTTAGTAAGTTTTTCTTTTGTTGAGTCTTGGAAGTTATTGCCTCTGTAATAACCTCTCATTATCCTTTTTGTGTGGTTTTTGTGCCAAGAATAACCTCTAATGAAAGGGAAGTAATATTTCGGGAAGTTGCTGTCCCGAAACAGATTTCCGTGCTTCACTGTAAAAAATCGTGAAAAATCCCAGAATGTCGAATTGTGCTTAATTTTTTTATGTGCATGCTGGTATTTATCCAACTTTCGTTAGTTTGGCACTTTTCTATTTGAGTAACAGAAGATTTTTGAAAAAATAGGTCTATTTTGACATATTTCTGTCATTATTTGCATTGGCCTCTTAATCGGTTTCTTTTTGAGTTCTCTTTGATCACTTGAGATTTTAAAAGGAGTTTATAGTAGCCTATGTTTTAATGGATGATTTAATTGAGCTGAAACTGAACCCAAAGGCTTATTATCTTGAATACACTAATGTTGCTAATGAAGGTTGTGTGAAGTTTTTTGTGAATGAAATTTTCAAGTATAGGGAGAGAATGATGTGATGAGATGAAGAATGGACAAACGCTCAAGCCTGGGGATGCCACCCGTGTCACCCCAAGAAATATTCAAGAGGTACAAGCGTCAAAGCTTAGGGATGCCCAAGGTATCCCCTTCTTTATCAATAAAAATCTCCGGTCTTCTTTCAAGACACTTTATTTTTGCTTCATGCACTATATGTTGTTCTTGGAGCATCTTTGCTTTTGTTTTTAGTTTTCTTTTGCTTTGTTTGCTGTAATAAATTGTTTGGACCCCAACACACCTATTTTGGAGAAGTCACACCTAGTTCTTCATTGTCTAGAACACTCAGTTTTCACTCTTATTGTTCTATGAGTGTTCTCTTTTACTAGCACTGTGTTTAGCTTTAGTTTTATTATTCTTTTTGCTTAGAACTTTTTAGTTATTCTTTGTAGTTAGGTGAGACAATCTATTTGATCTTTATTGATTATTATCTTTGTGAGTTGTTTCAAATAAGTTGATTGGCGTTGGAAAAGAGTAGAATGTTTCATGCTTATGTGGTACAAAAAGGAGCTTGTTTTGACTGTGACTTAGACTTTATCATGTCATGTTATATGTTGCTTTGACCATATGCTTAGTAAATATTGTTGTGGTATGACTTGTTTTAAACAATTGAGATTGCTTAATGTGCCATGAAATAATCGTGTGTTGTTTTAGCATACAAAACATAATATTGTGGTATTATCCTTTGATGCTTTATTTGGGTTAACTTGGCACATGCTTACACCATGTTAAGACTATGAACCAGTCACATTAGCATCTATGATCATTTAGTTTTTGACTTGTGATATCACTTTATGCTTTGATTAATAATGTTTTGTCGCTCTGCATGATTATGGCCATTATTGCTCTCTTAGTTGGTCGCTCCCAGTCTTTTGCTAGCATCCACCTGTACTGAGTATGAGTTGTACTCGTGCATCCAACTCCAAAGAAACCAAGTTATTCCAAAGAGTCTACTATAAATTCCTATGCATGGTGTGTTACACCATTCCAAGTATATTCCTGTATTTATCTATCTTCCAAATTAAAAAAAAATTATGTGAAAATTAGTGATTAAAGCTCTCACGAACTTGATGGCACACTTTATTTTCTTGCACTTAATAAACTTGAACCAATGTGCCCATCTATGTTGCTTATATGCTTGCAAATTATAATTTGGGAGTTAGCAGAACCATGTTGTCATGGGGAATGCTTTCGACATTGCACTTATTCTATTTAGTTGATATCATGTTCTTTTGTTTACGGATCCCGACGGTGTGAAATAAAAGAGGAGCTTGAAAGTCCATGGAGTTTGTATATGTGTTAGAGAAACGCCTGAGCGGCTAGCCTAAGCCATGTCTAACCATGGTGGAAACTTGCAGCATAACCATAGTGGCATTCTATGAAGCATCCTCAATAAAAACCTATGAAAATAGCAAATAAAAAGATCGCTGAGATGCTCACTGTATGTTGCCTTGTCATTTTGATATGGGATAGCTCCTGTGTCATGGGGCAAGGGGTACCCCGTTGGCGGTTCTCTATGATACACATATACTTACAATGACAAGAACTTGCTTGTTACTAAAGTTGTGTAGCATGAGGTTCGGTACTCATATGCAAGGGGCATGAGATTTTCAACTTGTGATTTGTCAAGCATATAACTCATATTTGTCTCACTTTAACCTTAATCACTTCAATATGCTTATGGTAGCGGCAATGAGATCTCAAAGCTAGTAAGTACCATAATTTTTGGAACCTCTTTATGAAACTTGAAATCCGTACTTCCCTCTACGAAGGGCATTTCTTTTTAATTTTTTGTTGAGTCTCCATATTCTATCTTTATACACCAATTAAGAGAGCATAGTTGTCATTCTTAGTTCAATTTGCATTATCCCAAAACTTGTTGATTGATTCATAATTATGGTATTACTTGTTCTTAAATTATTTGTATCTAGTCACCCTTATAAACTTTGAAGGTGTCCTATGCATTTATGTGTTTCTATTCCATGAAGGACAAGCTGATTACAACTCTTGCTATGTTTTCTATATGTGAAACAAACAAATGTATTTCAAAGCAGTTATCCATGATCTTTTGTTTGTGTTGTCTTTCATGTTGCAACATAGTTGCTATGTCTTATTGTTAGAAATATATCTTTCATGCTTATGTTAGAGTACTTTGATCCCAGCTATCAATGCTTTACAATACCTTGATCAAGATTGTGATGGTGCATGTCACCTCAAAAATTATTCTTTTTATTACTTACCTACTCGAGGACGAGCAGGAGTTAAGCTTGGAGATGCTTGATACATGGTAAACGTATCTATAATTTTTTATGCTCCATGCTTGTTTTGTACCAACTATCTTATGTTTTGTCTACACTTTGAGGCACTTTTAGACATTTTCTAGAACTAACCTATTAACAAGATGCCACAGTGCCAGTTCCTGTTGTCTGCTGTTTTTGGTTTCAGAAAAGCTAGTAAATAAATATTATCGAAATTGGGCGAAACAAAAGCCGAACTTCTTATTTTTCAGAGGCGAAGACGGAGTCCAGAGGCAAGAGGGAGGCGCACCCTAGGGCGGCCACACCAGGCCCATGCGCGGCTAGGGGGCGCCCTATGGTGTGGTCCCCTGGTCCTCTACCGACCTTGCCTCTTCGCCTATATAAACCCCCCAAGGAGAAAACCCTAAGTGCCCGATCAGGAATCCACAGAAAAGTCCATAGCTGTCGCCACCATCGTCCCTAAATCGGGAGGGATCTAAAGCTCTTCTCGGCATCCTGCCGGAGAGGGGAGATCATCCCGGAGGCCTTCTTCATCACCATGCTAGCCTCCGGAGTGATGCGTGAGTAGTTCATCCTTGGACTATGGGTCCATAGAAGTAGCTATGTGGTTGTTTCTCCTCTTTGTGCTATCATGTTTAGATCTTGTGAGCTTCCTATCATGACCAAGATCATCTATTTGTAATTCTACATGTTGTGTTTGTTGGGATCCGATGGATATTGAGTACTATGTCAAGATTGATTATTGATTCTATCATGTCTATGTTATTTGTGATCTTGCATTCTCTCTGTTGCTAGTAGTTACTTTGGCCAAGTATTTGCTTGTGACTCCAATAGGGAGTATTTATGCTCGATAGTAGGTTCATGCCTCTAGTAATCTGGGGGAGTGACAGAAACCTCTAAGGTTGTAGATGTGTTGTTGATACTAGGGAGAAAACAACAATCCTTTGTCCAAGGGCAATTGTATTGTTTACTTTACACACTTTGCTTAATGCAATTATCTGTTGCTTGCAACTTAATTGCCGAGGGTTGTTCGGATGATATCCCGGAGGTGGATTATTAGTCATAGATGTAGTTGATTACGGTCTATGTATTATATTGTAATGCCCAAACGAATCTCATAGAAATCATCATGCCATGTACATGCATTGTTATGCATTCTCTATCTGTCAATTGTCCAACTATAATTTGTTCACCCAACATGTTATTTATCTTATGGAGAAACACCTCTATTGAACTGTGGACCCTAGTCCATTCCTTCCCATTGATATTCCATCTACTATCTATTGTTTACTTTCTACAATTACTACAAGCAATTACCATAAGCAATTACTATCTTCCACACTATACGTTTAATATTTTGTTTTCAGCAAACCGATGAGCTTGACAACCTCACTATAAGCTGGGGCAAAGTATTTTGGTTATGTTGTGCAGGTTCCACGTTGCTAGCAACATCTTGAAAGTTGTTTTTTATCTCTTACTGGTTCGATAACCTTGGTTTCACAACTGAGGGAAAACTTGCTGATGTGCTCATCATACCTTGCTCTTGGGGTTTTTCCCAACAGACTCTACAGTAACCAAGTCACATCAACTAGCCCCGCCGCCGCGCTGCAGCGCCATGTCCGCCGCCAGAATCCACCGGCAGCAAGTCCATGCCGCAACCTACCTGGTCATTTTCGCTGGCAACCCGCAATCATGCCACCGTCGGGCAACCGCCGGTCAGGTCGAAGTCCTAGGTAGATCAACCTACGGGCGCCAAGACCCTCCTCTACCCAGATCTGGGCCCAAAGGGCCTGCAGGCCCGCCCCGCAGGAAATCCCTGCCCCACCATCTTCCACCGCCGGCGTCCCCTCCTGGATGCCACTAGTGCCGTACCATGACGCGGTGTGTGCCAGACCGCTGCCAAGCCCAAGGCATCGTCTTCAGCAGTGCACCGTCACCGAGGGGGCTTCCCCGCGCAAACCCTCGAGCGGCCGGGTAGAGGAACGCCGTCGTCGCCAGTACCGTGTGGGCTTTGCCTGTCAGCTGGAAGGAGGGAGGAGGAGGGGAGCTGGATTGGTGCGGCTCGGGTCATCACCCCGTCGCCCACGGGAAGCGATGAAGCGTTTTTTTGTGTGATCCTACACTTTATTGCCTATGTGGCCTAGTTGTCATATAGTTAATTTTTTTTGTCAACTTTGCCAAAATTTGGCTCAAACACACTTTTATGGCTGCCCACCGTGAACCAAACAGCCCCGTACATCCGAAAGAAAAAAAAGGTTCCCGCACGCATGCATAGCTTTGCCGTTTCAGATTCATGAGCGAAGAATTGTTGGAAGGTCCATTGCAAGAGATCGCGGGTGCCAGCTAAGCAGAACCAAGGCAACACAGGCAATGCTAGCTAGTAAATACGCATAGCCCTTGCCCCTTCGTCTCCCTGCTACAGTACGTGCGTACACCAGGTTAAAAAAGCTCTCCCCCGGACGGTCCGAGTCCAGTCAACACACTTCCTCACACACACACACACACACACACTGACAGATATCTGCTTCCTCACTATCACTGGAGGTGGGGAATGGCGGCACCGGTGGCTGAGGTGGCGCAGGCGAGCGCCGTGGAGGGGAAGAAGGACAAGAAGAAGGAGGTGAAATGGCTGAAGCACTACTCGTCGGGCTTATAGTTCCTATGCGACGTCTTTACATGGAATTGGAAGGAAAGCGACATCGTTGAAAAGAATAGCTCGCATGCGACGGTTGTGAGGCAGCTAATATCCCAGGGCCACACGAGCCTTTAAACGGTCGTAAGGACACATTTAACTTTGTTCCAATATTAGGGTTAAGCCAAACCGGTTGGTTGGGACAGCCAGTCAAACCAACCGCTTCCGACCGAGAGCGCGCGTAACACTGACTGTAGCTTCCCCGACGGCGGCGGCGGACCTCACCCATCATTCTCGGCGCCAGCGGCGGCGGCACGGCAATTAATTTAGGCGGCGACGCTTTCGTTCGACGACGAAGGTGGTGAGTGCCATTTGAAAGCTAATTCCTCTCCCATTCTTCTCAATTCGAGATCTGAGCGTGCCCATTGATGCTAGATTGTGGAGGCGAGGGTGTGCTGAACGGGGCGATGGGGAACGATATGGAGCATGGAGAGGGGACTTCTAATCGGTATATCCCGTATCTCTGCACTTAATTTCTCTAAGGTTGAGCTCTTTGTTCGCTTCCGCTAGCTCACAGTGCCCGCCAAAAACAGGGGAGACGATGTTGCGCGCCAAACCTTCGAATTTCGCATCAATTTCTTTCCCTCTAGGGCTATTTTAGTTGATGGCAGCACGCAGATCATTGAGAGAGACACGGTTGTTAAATGGGAGGTGGAATTAGAACATGTTGATCCCCAAGAGCTAATAAACATGGGAGAGGAGGCAGTAAGGAAAATGGTGGAAAAAATTGGGGATAGTGTGGTTTGGGGGCCAGAGCAAGAAGTTTCTTTGTTACGATTTGATGATTGCAAATGTGACTATGTTAGGGTTGAGACAGGGGAACATATAGTTGATGAAATCGATGAGAGAAACGGTTGGACAAGCAAAACTGTTCTGTTTTTAGCAGAGCTCATTGATCTAAAACCTGATTCGAGGGTTGGATATGTGGCCTCGAAGCTGGCTGCTCAGATGGTCGAGGATGATTGGGCTGCACAAAGGCAAGTAATGCCTATACTTACTGAGTTGGAAGTGTTAACAGTGGAGGATGATGATGCTAATGCACAAGGGGAGGCTGCAGATGGTAATGCACAAAGGATTGTAACTGTTGATTGGAATTCAGTTGAGATACATGACCGCACTGATTTGGTCATTGCACCAATAGATGACATTGAAATGGCAAAGCTTTTTGGCATTCCTATAGATGACAGAGACAAGGAGAAGAAGAGGGATGAAGCTGCAAATGATGGTGACAACCATTTAAGAGATGAAGAGGCAGATATAGATCTAGAGTTGTTGGAAAATGCTGAAGTTCATGTAGATGATGCACATGATGATGAGCTAGTAACAGTTTATGACAAAGAGGACCCAGTTATTGAAGTTGGGAGATTGTTTCCAAGCATGGATGAATTCAGGATGTGTTTCAGGACATATGCAGTCAAACGTGAGTTTGCTACCAAGACTATGTGGACTGATAAAAAGAAGTTCTATGCAAAATGCATAGGTTATGATGGTGGTGCCAAGCCTTGCAAGTGGTATATATCTGCTAGACGCCAACCTGATGGAAGGACAATAAGAGTGAATCAAATTCCAAAACCTCATACTTGCATTACAAGTTCTCAAACAGTTACAAAGATGACATCACAATTATGGGTTTCAGAAAAGATCAAGCCCATTTTAGCCACAACACCAAACAACACTGCAAAGAGACTGAAAATAGACTTGGAAAAGCAGTACCCCATTAAGCTGAATTATACTACAGTGTGGAAGGCAAAGCAAAGGGCAATGAAAGAGCTATATGGTGATTGGGAAAATACCTTTCGAATGCTTTATAACTTCAAAGCAGAAGTAGAGAAGAGGTCACCTGGCAGTGTTGTGGAGATAGATACTGAGGTAACAGCTGATGGGAAAGTCTTCTTCTCTAAATTCTTCATGGCTTTAAAGCCTTGCATCGATGGCTTCAAAGCAGGTTGCCGTCCATATTTGAGTATAGACTCATCTTTCTTGACTGGAAAGTGGAATGGTCAACTAGCAACATGCAATGCTTTAGATGGACACAATTGGATGTTCCCTGTAGCTATTGGCATGTTTCAGTCTGAGACAGAGGCATCATGGACATGGTTCATGATGCAGTTGAAAAGATGCATAGGGCCAGTCTCTCCATTGGCAGTGCACACAGATGCATGTAAAGGTTTAGAAAATGCAGTGAAGATTGTTTTCCCTCATGCTGAGCAGAGGGAGTGCTTCGGCCATATGTGGATGAATTTGATCAAAAAATTCAGAGGAGATGATTTTGGACGCATGTGGCCAGCAGCAAGATCTTACACCAAGTAGACACATTCATATCACCTTGAGAAGATTAAGGCGGCATGCTCTGAGGAGGATAGGGTCAAGTTTTGTACATGGTTGGAAACCTACCATTCTCTTTTATGGTACAGGTCTGGTTTTAACACTACCATCAAATGTGATCATATCAACAATAATTTGGCAGAAAGTTTCAACAACAAAGTGAAGGAGTTAAAAGACTTGCCTGTCCATGACATGGTTGACCAGATCAGGATCATGATCATGAGGTTGTGGGAATTGAGAAGAAGGCTTGGTGATGTTCTTCAAGGAGATAAGCTTCCTGATGTTGTGCAGCAGGTGGTCAACAGGAGCAGAAATCTTGCACATTTGCGTGTTGAGAAATCCTCATTGTGGGGTGCTGAAGTCAGATATACAAAGACTGGCAGGAGGCATGTTGTTGACACTCAATTGCATGAATGCACATGCCTTGAGTGGCAACACACTGGGAAGCCTTGTGAGCATGTTATACTTTTCTTGGCCTCCAAACACAAGCTAAATATGCACCCATATTTGCATGAGTATTATTCTGTAGCAAAATTCAAGGCTGCATATGGAACACCAATTCCAGCACTTACAGATCAGTCTCAGTGGCCTGAAGTGGACATTCAGTTCTCCTTGTGTCCTCCTTTGATGAAAAGAAAGGCTGGCAGGCCCAAGCAGAGTAGATTCAAGGCTTGGTTTGAGAAAGGTGGGAGCAGCAAGAAGGGAAAGAAAGATGAAAAGAAAGATGCCAAGCCAAAAAGGGCCCAAAAAGGTAACAAGAATAGACGCAAACTCTGTGAAGAACTTGGACACCGAGCTGGCTCTACCAAGTGCAGATACACTGCTGAAAAGCCAAAGTATGTTCATCCAAAATCTATCCCATTTCTTGTTGATGATTTTTCTCCCCCAGCTAACTTGCTTGTTTTCAGGAGGAAGCGTGGAGAAAAAGGCCCACCTCTTGTTGTTGACGAATGCTGGCCAGTGAAAAGGGCAAGAATCAATGGCCAAAGAAAGAAGAGAACTAACCAGATCATGTTTGGTGCTGCTGAGGTGCAATCTGAACTTGTTTTGGAGGATGATGTGCAAACTGTTGAGGCTTTAGGGCACACCGTTTCTGATTTGGAAGCTCTGGTGCAAAATGAGGGGCAAAATGAGCCTGTTATTGAGGCTCTAGTGCAAAATGAGCCTGTTGTTGAGGCTCTGGTGCAAAATGAGCCTGTTGTTGAGGCTCTGGTGCAAAATGAGCCTGTTGTTGAGGCTCTGGTGCAAACTGACCAAGTTGTTGAGGCTCTGGTGCAAAGTGACCATGTTGTTGAGGCTCTGGTGCAAAGTGACCATGTTGATGAGGCTCTGGATCATGATCATGAGGTTGTTGAGGAGGTGCAGGAGGTGAAGGAGACTCTTGGACGTGCTGTGGGGAGGCCAGATGGTAATGGTAAGAAAAAGAAGAGCATAAACCTATTGTGTGGTGTGAAACTTGTGAAGGAGAAGAAAACGAGGGGTAAGAAGAGCCAAAAGAAATAGACATTTGTTATTGTAAACATTTGTTATTGTTGTAAACATTTGACACTTGTTGTTGTAATAATTTGGCACTTGTTGTTGTAAACATTTGTTATTATAATAATTTGTCACTTGTTGATAATTTGGACAAAATTCAAATATGATGGTAAATTTGAATTTCAACATATGTAGCTATGTCACTTTTCTATGTTTGTATGAGCTTCCAACGTTTTTCTCATATGTACAATACAACTCATCCTCACCCTGATCCCTTTTGTGAAGTACAACTCACCCTCACCCAAAATGGGGTAGAAATGGGCTCCAAAGCTAGGGTAAACCACCCCATTTCTAAGCAAGTTTTTTTTCGACCATTTCTAAAACCAAGTTAGATATTTTTTCCTCAGAACTATGTCACATAACATGACACCATGCGAAGGTTTTGTTTTTTTTGATTTTTTTTGAATTAGTTATGCACATTTGAATGTCTGGTCAAACTTGAAGGGTTTTCATAAATATTCTTAGCTAGGGGCTGAGGCTCGCAAAACTAGCATTGGATCTCTGATGAAATAGCATGTTGTGAACCTAAAAATTATTTTTAAAAAAAATCATCAGCATGGAATCATGTACCTGTAGTTCATATCTTACCCACTTCCAGCCGATTCGGCAGGATTTGTCTTTTTCACCAGGGATGGAATAAAAGGTTTGAGATACTCAGGTTGGGAAATTGTACATTCTAGGTGGTCTAGTATTTTTGAAAAATAGGATGTTACCATTTTGAAACTTCAATTTGGTGGTTGCTTCACAAATCCCCCCCTCTTTCGGCACTCAGAAAATAGAAAATGATTTTTCTGTGCGTCGAAAAGGAAAACTTTGTGCTACAACATTGTTAGTCATCCCATTATAGACATGCATGACAAATATGGGCACATTATCACAAACTATGCCTTGATTCTAGCCATATCATTGGTCATTTGACCCGAAAGCCAGAAAACCTCGGAGGAGATAGGTCATTTTGTGAAGGGTTTTTTGAAATATGATCAATAGACCAAGTTTGATATTTTTCCTCACAACTATGTGACATAACATGACACCATGCGAAGGTTTTGTATTTTTTTAATTTTTTTTGAATTAGTTATGCACATTTGAATGTTTGGTCAAACTTGTGAAACCCCGTTGACTGCATCCTAAACCCCGCTAACCCTAAGGCCGAATGAGGACCGTAGATCTAACCCTAGCGCGACACTGTGGCCGTCCGATCGCGTCTTCTAGAAGGATTCCGCGGGTGGCTCTGGGCGATCCGTGGAAGGGCTTGTTCTGCAACCTGATTGGTTGGCGTCTCTTAGAAGGATTTCGTGGCTAGCTCTTGGCGATCCGTGGGATGGATGATTCTGGAATCTGATTGGCTTCATCGTTTTTACGTGCAACAGCGTGGCATGCGAGCGTGGCATGCGAGGGCGCTGGGCGGGGCGGGCTGCACCATGCGGACATGCAGCTGCCCCTAGCGTCGCAGTCTAGCTATTTTACGTCCAACAGCGCTGCAGCGTATTTACTCCCTCCGTCGCATTAAATAAGTTTACGTGTAACAACTTTCTCCAATCAAACTTACTCCCCTCAGGTTCATTGTAATAAATGAGACTTTGCATGATACCACATCTATGTTATTTTGCACTATATAGTAGTAACTTAGACTAGTAACATATGCATGATACCACATCTATGTTTATTGCTTGTGGGCAACCCATAAGCTTGTAGGTCACCCTTAAGGAAAATCTTCTAAAGTAAACCTCCACTATGTATATGGATAGCCATATGGACTACTTTTTGGCTTGTGGATAGCCTTATGGACTACATAGTGGATGCCCAAGTGCATTGGAAAGGTAGAAGTACATTTTTTGTGGACAAATTTTGAAGCCAAACGTACACTTATTTGTGGACAGAGGGAGTATGCATGTCACTATGACCAGCAGAAAAAATATCAAAATCTAAAATATGTAATGAATATAACGTACAGCGTTGGCACACTCCAGACCGTTGGACCGAGCGTGGCATGCGAGGGCGCTGAACGGGGCGGGCTGCACCATGCATGCAGCATGCAGGGTCGGGGGCGGCGGTGCAGGGGTTACAGTACGTCGCATCCTAGCTATTTTTTTTCTCTCTTTCGCATTGATCACGACCGCTTCCCACACGCAACGCAGCGCACGCGTCTCGTCTCGGCGTCTGGGCGGGCTGCACCATGCATGCAGCAGCTGCCCCTAGCGTCGCAGTCTAGCTATTTTGCGTGCAACAGCGCTGCTCCATTAAATAAGTGTACGTCGAACAACTTTCTTCAGTCAAATTTACTTCCATCTAGTTCATGCGCCATATAAAAAGTCAATATTACTCCCACCGATTTTTCTTGCGTGTGTAAAAACGAACGAGTACCTTGGTACTAGATTCCTGCATTTATTACCGAAGTAAATCAAGGCCAAATTATATTTTCCCTTTTATTTTTCACTTCCAATGAACAACTACCTTAGACGTTTTTTCTCTCTTTCGCATTAATGCACATGCATGCATGCAGGGGCGGGGGCGTCGCATCCTAGCTATTTTTTTCTCTCTTTCGCATTGATCACGCCCGCTGCCCCGCTTCCCGTCTCTTTCGCATTGATCATGCATGCAGGGGCAACGCAGCGCACGCGTCTCGTCTCGGTGTCTGCACCAACGCGACGCTGGATTCCCACGCCGCCCTTCACGCTCCGCCCTCAATAAATAGGCAAAACGCCTTTGCCTCCTCATCTCATCTTGCCCCTCATCTCTTCAACCTCGAGCCCGTCCCTTTGCCTCCTCCCAGCCGCCCCCCAAACACTCCGACCATGGCGACCTCCCCCTTCCGCCTCCCTTCCGACACCGAACTAAGCGACGAGGACAACCACCCGGACCACAAGCAGTGGTGGGAGCAGCGGGCGCCCACGCGCCCCAAGCGTGGCAAGAAGAAGGAGAAGAAGTCCCCGCCCTGCCCCTGGGGAGACCAGGGCCCCATCGTCCACAACCCCGTCCCCAACCTCCCCGGCGGCGGCGACCTCCCCTCCGAAGCCTACTGGGCTAAGGCGGCGAAGGAGGAGGCAAGGCAGGAGGCTGCCATCGCCAGGTGGGAGGAGAAGGAGGCCCAGCGCTCCTTGAAGAAAAGGCGCAGACGGCAGGAGGAGGAGCAACGGGAGGCCAATGGACGGCCCTTCCGGGAGGAGCAACGGGAGGCCAATGGCCTGGCCTTCCGGGAGGAGCAACGGAAGCGGGACCAGCGGGAGAGGCTGGCGGCGTGGAATGCGGCTGCACCGGCACAGCCTCCACCGCCGATGGAGTAGGGGGTTAGGGTTTAGGGGCTAGCCCAGGGTTTAGGCGGGGCGCCTATTCCGCCCCTTCTATATTATTGTACCTTTTTATTTTTATTGTAATGTTATCGATCCCCCCTATCTAATATAAGTAATGTTATCTGTGTTTTATTGTAATATTATTGCGCCTATTCCATCCCTTGTTTCATTGTAATCTGTGTTTTATTGTATTGTCATTTGTCAAAACACCCAAAACAACAAGTGTATAAAACAAAAGACACAAAAATAAGTTCATATAATACTCGTGCAATATTTATATATTTACAAGTGTATAAAACAAAAGACACAAAAACAAGTTCATATAATACTCGTGCAATATTTATATATTTACAAGTGTATAAAACAAAAGACACAAAAACAAGTTTATATAATACTCGTGCAATATTTATATATTTACAAGTGTATAAAACAAAAGACACAAAAACAAGTTCATACAACACATGGTTCATTTTCAAATAAGACATTTACATATTTACATAAGTTAAAGGAGCGCCCAAGTTATGTTAGTTAAATGGATGTCCTTGGACTTCATTTATATATTTACTTTTGCAAAAAAAAAGATTGCAACCTGAGCACGAGTATCTGCAGATCCACACGTTCCTATTTAGATTGTAACGTGAGTACCATTTTTTTTTTGCCCAATCAACATATAGTTACTATTGGGCCTGGATACGTCTATTTTGGCATGGCTAAGTTATATTTGGGCCTGGCCTTTTTCAATCCTCGTCAATTGTTTTTTTACTTTTCAACCCCTCCCCCTCCCCTGCACACGGGCGCCCCCTGCACACTGATAAAAGGAACACTGACGAAACTGACGAAACTGAAGAAACACTGATTTCGAAAACAGAGCAGCTCAAAATTAGCCCGAATTTGTGTTGCATTTTATTCAAGCCAAAGACATAGACCATTACATCCATTACAAAGCATCACTCGAACACTGACTGCGCTGTCTAATGACTAACGATGAGGAAATAAACTAATCCGAGAAAAATTACACAAAAATAAAAAAAACCGGCCATCAGATTGTCCTGCTTCTTCAATTCGATGATTTGCCTTAGCTGCTTGTTCATCTTCTTTAGCTCGGCCTTCACTTCCGCATCCACCGTAGTACCAGCGGAAATGGGGTTGCCACATCCCAATTGCTCCACCACGGACGGGTTTTCGAGCTCCCGGGATGCTACCTCCACCCCAATTCGCTCGATGTACTCATCAAGCCACTCAAAATGCCCACATTTTGGCAGTTCCTGAAATCGCAGAGATGAACCCTAAATCCCAAATTCGATGAAATGCATGAAATTTTGAAAGAAAAGCGAGAAATTGGCGCTCGGAACACTCAGATCTCACATTTCCCGGCTCGGGCTTGCTCTCACACTTCACAAATTCCCGACCAATGTTGTCGTTCTTGTCGGTGGATGTGACAAGCCGCTTCGGGGGCGCGGTACGGGGGCAATCGGGGCACCTCCTCATCGGCACTGCACCATACCGAGGCCATGAGCGGTGGGAGGAAGCAGAGCTCGACATCCCTCGCCGGCGTTGCCGCACTTGCTCGTCGGAGAAGAAAACAGAAGGGGATGAGATGCTGGAACGGTGGCGGGAGTGCTCGGGTGCGGGGACGGATCGGGGCCAACGGCTCTCTTCAACCACAGGGTGGGTCCCACGATATGAGGTAGACATCAGGTGAGTTCCGCCGTGACGTGGAGAGGCTGTGGGTCCTACTGTGCTCAGCTGATTCGAATTCGTTGACGGTCTCGTGGGGTTAAGTGGAAGTGTCGCACGGGAGCTATTTGCCGCTTCAGAAGTGTCGCGTGCGAGCTATCCTTTTCAACGATGTCGTGTTCCTTCCAATTCCATGTAAAGACGTCGCATAGGAGCTATAAGCCCCTACTCGTCGGCCCAGAGAATCCTGGTCGTCGGCGACGGCGACTTCTCCTTCTCGCTGGCGCTCGCCACCGCGTTTGGTTCCGCCGAGAACCTCGTCGCCACGTCCCTAGACTCCTACGGTTCAATCTTTCACCTCTTTCAGTTGTTCTGAGTTCGTAATAGTACCTATGTTGCCTGGATACGGCGATACGGACACGGATACGGATACCGCGATACGCCGATACGGCGATTTTATAAAAACACAGATACGGGGATACGTTTTTATATATATAATAATATTTATAATATTTAAAAATTACTGCTTTTTACCCAAATGAGAAATACTATATAATCCGTAGGAGTATAGAAGTATCTTGACAGGGTTGTTTGCCACAAAAGCTTGACAACTCTAGTGGTACAGCTGTATCTCTCGCTTATCAGATGTATTTTTTTAAAAAAATAATATAATACATAAGGAATAGGTATCCGTAGGTATCCGATACGTATCCGAGTATCCGATCGTATCTGATATGGATACGACACCTTTTTGCCGTATCCGTGCAACGCAGAATAGTACTAGTACGCACCAACCTGGCCCCTGCCGGGCGTCATTTTGTGGTCACTCGTAGAACATTTATCTATAGTGAGATTGTTGGCAATCCTCTTGGACAGATTATCTCCAAATCGTATATAGCGAAGCAAAATCAAACATAACGGAGCTGAAAAGGTTGGGTGCCACAGTTCTGCATCATGTTGATGTGACAGAGATGAAGAGCCACGCCGATCTGAAGGTTAATCGGTTTGATCGGATTGTCTTCAATTTTCCTCATGCTGGTTTCACAGGACCCGAGACCAAGCTGCGTACGATCAAGTATGTTGATGTGACGTGACTGGTTTTTCTTGCCATGATTTTCCCTAGTTTTGGCAGCGATGTTCACCAAGTACGCACTTGAAGAGCTGCATCTTATTAATCTTGTTCTCCGACTTGTAGTTCGCACAAGGAGCTCGTGAGGGCTTTTTTCAGCAACGCAAGTGGTCTTCGTCCTGATGGTGAAATCCACGTCGCCCACAAGACAGGGCACCCTTACGACAGGTGGGAGCTCGAGCAGCTAGCCTCTGAGTCTTCACTTGTTATGTTTGAGAAACAACCTTTCTGGCAATTTGAATACCCTGGTTACAACCAAAAGAGAGGAGCTGGTGCAAGGTGCGACCAATGTTTCCCTATATCTGGTAGCTACACTTACAAGTTCCGCATGGAACGCGATGAGGCCGATGAAAGTGCGCCGACGATTCCTCTCACTGTTGCAATGGATTTGATGAAGCTTCACGCTGTGACCAGCTCTGCCTAGCTGATGTTCTTGAGCCGTTCATGATGTCTGATGTGGCATGAGATTTAGTGTTGATGACCACCTTTTGCTGATGAGCATGAGCTACCCATCACTGAATGTGTGCATGAGTAGATGTAATGTACACACTATGAAGGTCATTTTGGTAACTGGGGTATGGAGGACATTCTGGTAGATGGAAAATGCATGTATTTGTTATTTCGCTCATTTCTACTGCTTTGCACTACGTGTCTTTGTGTTGGTTCTTATTTCTGTTTCTCTTGAAAATTTGTTTGAGTATGTGTTTGGCTTTTTCTTGATTCAAAGGATTTGGATCCTTATGACATTTTTCTTATGTAAGTTGTTTGATTCATAGGATTAGAATCCGAGGACCTTTTTTTTTTTGAAGTGTATAAGTGGATTGCACTAGCCTTTTTCATTAGTTCGGACTTTTGGTTGCGTTGGCTAGTGCATGAAGCTTGACATGGTATTAGAGCCTAAGGTCTCGAGTTCGAGTCCTGGCTTTCGCAATTTATCCTAAAATTGCTATTGACCCATCTATGTCCACGTATAGGCCTCTTGAGTCATACGTGAGTTTCGCGCGCCGTCGCTCTTTTCTGGTTGCACATGCTGACTTCTCCCCGTCACACGTGAGAGGGGGTGTTGAAGTGTATAAGTGGATTGCACTAGCCCTTTTCATTAGTTCGGACTTTTGGTTGCGTTGGCTAGTACATGAAGCTTGACACTTTTTTCTAGCTCTACTTTGGAGAATTTTATCCATTCACTCGAACCTCTTGCAACAAGTCAAACACTCTATGATGTAACACTCTATGATGCAAATTCATGTATTTTTCAATGTTATAAGTTTCTAACAGATGTAACAGTCAAATCATATTATTTTCTTCTGCATTATTTTGATAACCATGTGAATCAAAGAGTCCCTTACTACTGGAAGAAAATTCTATATATCCAAATGATTTGCATGTGACTATATATGTAAGTTTGGATAGTGATACACATGTCTAAATATAATACTCCAACCAAGAGTTTCATTGATAATCCCTATCGAACTAGCATTTGAAACCTCATTGTAAGATAATAGATGTGCTATAGCGTCTGACCAAAATTACAAATAATCGTATATGGGTTGTCACTTCGGAGAAAAAACTAGATATACATATGCATGAACAACTTGCTCATCAAATAAAACAATTACATTTTACCACTCTAATAGTTCATATATTTCTTTTCACACAATAAATGATAGGGAAAATTTGCTATAGGACACCGTTATTTTCTAGTGTTTGCCAAAACACACTGCACAATTGTGTCTTTGCCAGGTACCATTACAATTTTGTGGCACATTTGTCAGAACACACCACATGGTCAAAAAGAGAAAGTTTGACACATTTTCTTCAAACACGGGCAGGACATGGTCACCTAGTCAAAAGTGTCAAAGCTTTCCATTTTTGGCCACGTGATGTGTTCTGACAAATGTGCCACAAAATTGTAATGGTACCTGGCAAAGACACAGTCGAATGGTGTGTTTCAGCAAATGACGGAAAATAACAGTGTCCTGTAGCAAAAAATTTCCTAAATGATATTACCACTCTAATAGTTTTCTCTCACTAAAGTTTCCATATACCATACTTTACCCCTAAACAGTTTTGCCGGTTGGCTATGGGGACATGCATGGATAGTGGTGTAGCTACATGGGTTGTCACTTCTACCGTTTGTTTTCTTTATCCGTGTGCTTGACCCTCTTAATTTTTCGTAATGTAGCATGCCATATTACCATTATGTAGAACCAACATTGTAGGCAGCATGACTCAACCTGGAGGGAATGCCAACAAGATGAATTTTTATGCAAGGTAAAAGATTTTCCATTTTTATTAATAAAGAAGAGGTTTTTAGATCAAATACCTAGGACATGCCCTAGGTCTTTTTACATAAGCCTGCTCTTCCGGAATTACATAGCCCAAAATTTTAGCACAAGCCAAACTCCAAGCCCTTCCCTCATCTTTTATTCTGGCGATAACCATGACCATGGTGGAGTAGTATAGCATGGCGCTCCTTTCGAATATCCCATGATATAAGCATGATCAAAGACGCCAAAGCATTCCTCTCTTTTCCTCTTTCTATAGCCATTTTCATCCACCAAACATGAACGGACTGCTCATTGGCCCCAACAAGATGATCGTTTGCACTCCATTTAAAGGACTGGAATTCGCATGGGTTTGCCTGATTCTAAAAAACAGAAATAGGGAAAACACAAAATTATGATCAGAATGCATGTGCAAAATAAAGGTTTTGAAGCCTGATGTCTACGCGTTTCTATTCTTGTAGACAGTTGTTGGGCCTACAAGTGCAAAGGTTTGTAAAACAGCAGCAAGTTTCCCTTAACTGGATTACCCAAGGTTTATCGAACTCAGGGAGGAAGTGGTCAAAGGTATCTCTCTCAAGCAACCCTGCAATCAAGATACAAGAAGTCTCTTGTGTCCCCAACACACCCAATACACTTGCCAGGTGTATAAGTGCACTAGTTCGGCGAAGAGATAGTGAAATACAAGTGATATCGATATAAGACAACGGTGTCAGAAAAGAGCTTTTGACGAGGAGAAAAAGGTTAATTGTCTTGTATATCCCCGGCAACATTGTGTCTTCTCCTCTGCAGGTTATTTATCGAGCCACGGCTATCCTCCGATCATGAAATATTCTCTAACGCATGGAGTTTCGTGACTTATTTATGGAGGGATGTACGCGATTGGAGGACACGGCAAAGGATATTTTCTCACGACATGGATGGCCGCGTGATCTGAGGGTTGATCTATCTTAGATTCTAGACTTTTTATCTTTTAGTGCCTTTTTGTAATACATGTCTACTTTTTGTCTTAGTCTGTCGTTCGTGTGGCTGTGTGCATCTTGGTTATGCAGAGGTCGGGTGTAAGAATTAAACAATTGGTTAATAAATGCGCCCATTTCCAAAAAAAATATCTCCGGCAACAGCCCCAGAAATGACTTTGCTGGCGTCGAAGAGACTAAAGGCAATCTTAAATAAAGATGACAGCAAAAACATGTAACAGATTACAGATCTAGTTGCAAACGGTGTTTCAATGTTTAGAAACAAGGCCTATGGATCATACTTTCACTAGTGGACACTCTCAATAATTTTTTTTTTATGATACTACTCTGAACTACTCTCCGGTTGGAAACTCTAATCCATGGTAGGGCTATAACAGCACACCTCAAAGTTCACTTTCCCTAACTAGATAACCCCACATTGTCACCTTGAGCGCTAGATGGTTCCAACAAACACCACAATTTCATAAAGACATCCAACTCCAAATATAACTCATGACAAGTATTTATGAACTCTATTCTAAGTGCCACCACGGTGTGCACGCTGTCACTTTTACACACGTGGGGAGAGCAGTGATATATTGAAGCACTTGAGTATTTATGTAAAATCTAGCCTAAGTGCCACCACGGTATGCACGCTGTCACTTTAACACACGTGGGGAAAACCGGAGATCTATTAAAGCACTTGAGTAGCAGAGTAGATCTACTTGATTACAAATATCATGATCACAATATGTTTACGTATAGACAGAGATGAACACATAGCTACGGGTAGAGCCCTTAGCCTCGAGGAAGAACTACTCTCTCCTCGTCATGGGAATCAACAACGGCAATGAAGATGGTGGTGGAGATCGAAGGAGATGGCTCCAGGGGCACTTCCTCGTCCCGGCAGGGTGCCAAAACAGAGACTTCTGACCCCCGAATCTCCCCTTCGGTGGTGGCGGCGTAGCGGAACTTTTTGTGGATGGAGGCCGATTTCTCTAGGGTTTTTTCCTCGGGGGCTTCTTATAGGCGAAACGGCAAGGCGAGGAGGTGGCCAGGGAGCCACACCCCTGGTGTAGCGGCCTAGGTGGGCCCTCACCACCCTAGGGTGTGTCCACCCTGGTGCCCTACTCCGTATTGCTCCGGAAAAAATAGTAACTTTGGCTTTTGTCCCGTCCAATTCCGAAAATATTCATTTTTTTAGCTTTTCTGAAACCAAAAACAGCAGAAAACACACAACTGGTACTGCGGCCTCTTGTCAATAGGTTACTTTCAGAAAGTGTATAAAAATACCTCAAAGTATAGACAAAACATAAGACAAATGATATAAAACAAGCATGAATCATTAAAAATTATAGATATGTTTACGACATATCAAAGACATAGTAATCTTTTGTAAACCCATGTCTTTTATACACAAAGACCACACGTGGAGTGAAAACCAACAAAAAAAAATCTGTAAATAAAGGAATAAAAAAGCTTTTATTGAGACATTCTATTTATAGAAGAATTCCTGACCCAAAACCACATGAAATAGTATAATTTGGATGTACCATGCAATTAAAGACCTCACTACCCGGCCTTCATGGGTTGAGATTAGATAAAAAAAAGGTTTGTATAGACCATAACATTCCTACGTTTTTTCCTTTTGATACAGGGCGAATTTGAGCAATTCCGGTTTAGTACTTCTTTCGTTCCGGTTTATTATGCTGACACACAGTTTAGACAAAAGTTTGAGCACCAATATGGTCAACAAAATATAAACTATATGTCATAAAAATTATTAGATTTTTGTGTATAATTTACATTTTGGTGAGAAAATTTATAATTATTTTTTTCTTAAACTATATGTTGGCCTAATAAATCAAAACGGAGGGAGTACTTGACGAATGCCTCTAGCTAGGCCACCATGTTGTGGCTTGTGGATGTAGGATGACCGGATGACTATTTTTTCCGCCATGTTTAAAAAAATAGTGACAGTAGGGAATAATTTGCCTACATTAGTTGATGCACAAAATTTATTACAAGTTTCGTTCTTACCATCCGAAGCAATGAAAAGAGGGTACTAAGCTATTACTCCATATCACAAATAAATCCTGTACTAGAAATTCATAATTATTCTAAAGTTTGAATATGAATACACTATTAAAGTTTTTAGATTGAGAATTGTAAAAAATATTTGTAGATTTATCTTGAAAATTAAATCCATAATATGGCATTTTTCTTGGGGTATGTGATAATTTATAATCTTATAGTCATTATTAATGTCTAAAACGACATCCATTTTTGATACATGGAGCACAGTTTTTTATAATTTTTATCAACATTTCAAAATTTTGTTTTTCAATTTTTCTTCACTTTTTCCCAACCATTTTGAATTGTTTGAGTCGTTAATTTCATAATAGACATTTTAACTCTAAGAACGCTTAATATCACGTCAAATTATACTCATGATCAAATATTTAACTTATCAGTTCCTTCCGGATGAGCTTCTAAGAAAGAAATTATACCTTATTGATAATACTATCATATCAATCCTACTAACGCTTGGACCGTGATGTCACACCTCTTTACTTTTTTTAATTCGAAACAATTACTTAAGTAAACAACAATGAATAAGTAATAATAATCTTGAATTCAAATAGTAATAAAATGATTTTTTCCTTTTTATTTAATATGGAATAATTAATATCTTTAAATCCGCAAATTGAAATATGACAAATAAAATGTCTAAATCAATCATAAAAATGAGAGGAATACAAATATGACATCCATATAATCTTCTGAACCTAAAAGTGATTTTTTCTAGCAAATCATGAGCATTATATCATATATTTGTAGTTCAAATCTAATCGACTTCCTACCGATTCGGTAGTAATTTTTTTCTTTTTCACGAGAGGTGGACGAAAAGGTTTAAGATATCCCAGCTGGGACATTATCCCGTCTGCCTTGTCCCTGCCACTCCGCTCCATGCCTCGACCACCGCCACTGCCCCCCTTGTACCTGTTTCTCCGTTCCACGCCCTGACCATCGCCACCGCCCGCCTTGTCCCCGTTGCTCCACTCCATGCCCCAACCACAACCACCGCCCTCCTTGTCCCCATCGGTCTGCTTCGCCCCAACCGCCGCCCGCCCGCCTCATCCCTGGTTGCTCTGCTCCGTCGTGCTCGAGGTGAGAGTCGGCACGCCTTTTTTAATACATGTATTCCCTCCGTCCGGAAATAAGTAACTTGGTTTTGTCTAGATTCACATGTACCTAGGTACACAGTAAAATGCGACTACATACATGTGAATCTAGAAAAATGCAAGTCACTTATTTTTGGACAGAGTGAGTAGTATAAGTTAGATAGAAATATTAGTATTATTTAGATATAAATTGTAGATAGAACATTTAGGTAGGAATTTAGATAGAAATTGTAGATATAGAAAATTTAGATAGAAATTGTAGATGTAGAAAATTTAGATAGAAATTGTAGATAGAAAACGTTATATAGAAATTTAGTTTGATTTTAGATATAAATGTTAGGTAAATTTTAGATAGAAATTTTAGGGTGATTTTAGATAGAAAATTTAGGTCATTTTTTATTTAGTTTGTAGATGATTTTATAATTTTAGAATTGTTAAAAGCATATGAAAGGATCGTATGGGCACCTAGAGGGGAGGGGGGTTTGAATACGTGCTACTTCAAATTTTGTTCTTTTTTAAGTTAGGGTTTGACAAAAAAGGTAAATTCTCTAGATTATGCAACTAAGGTGAATTTACCTATATGTCAAACTAGCACCAATTAGCACAACACTAAGCAAGAACAAGTAAAGTAAAGTGCGGTAAAGGATAGAGGTAACCAAAGTGGAGGACACGGAGACACAAGAATTTGTTTCCCGTAGTTCCTTCCTTTTTAGGGGAAGTATGTCTACGTTTGGAGAGGGGGTGGTTACGAACCACCAACGCCACGAGAGGCCTCCCTTGTTCTCCGATGAACCTCACCCAAAGGGTTCGATTCACCTTTTCCACTATATCGACAACCTTCGAGGTGGAAGACGACACCTTTACAACAAGTTCGGGGCACACATCCACAACCTAATTGGAGGCTCCCAAATACAAGCAAGCTGTCAAACAATTAAAGATAAGCTTGTAAGAACCAAATCAAAAGCTAGGGTTTCCAAAGAAACACTAGAGCATGGGGGCCCTCAAGTGAATGAGGGGGGAATGAAGATCTCTCTTGGTGAAGCTGTAGATCAAGGCCTCTTCCTCCGATTCTCCAAAGATCAATGACTTTGGATGGTTGGATGTAGAGATCTTGTTGATTTGGTGGCTCTAATGGTGATGGTGTTCTTCAGTGGGTCGAGCAGCTAGAGGAAGGGGATAAGGTCCCCTATTTATAAGCATCCCCCTCCACTGAACCGTTTTCTGACCGTTCGAGAAAAGTCAGACCGGAGAATCCGGCCTGCACACCGGAGAATCCGGTCCATCTCCGGACCAACATCCATATTGTCCCAGTCCTGCTGCGAGCCAAGTGGGCCGGAGACTCTGGTCCAGCAGCACCGGAGACTCCGGTTCGAGGCTTACACCGGAGAATCTGGACTAGTCTTCGGACCTTGCTCCGGACCCCCTATCATACTGTCCCAGGCAGCAAACTGGAGCCCCCTCTGGGAATTTCTGCGGAAACTCCGGTCTACACCGGAGACTCCGGTCCAGCCAGACCGGACACTCCGGTCCAGCCAGACCGGAGACTCCGGTCTAGAATTCCCAGAAACATGTAAATCTTACAGGAAACTTTTCATAGAGTAAGGGTCCTTTTCACTTTGCATTATATCAACCTGTAGATAGTAGCATACTATAAAATGATCTACTTGTTGTTAACGAACACCAAAATTGATTATGACAGTAAATGTCCTTTCAATATCCCCATTTTTGGTGTTCGATGACAACAAGTGATTTTGCATGGAATAATTTGCATTAAGACAATAAAGCTCCCCTAACTATGTGCATTAAGGTAAACAAGTAAAACATGCATGACAGGTGGGTACATAGATAAATCACATAGTTCTCACATAAGTGACAATAATATAGGTGCAACCACATAGTCACACACACAAATAGAAAATAGTCTCGCAGGAACATAAGGAAAGTAAAACACGAAGTTCGAGATAACAAATAAAAATCAAATTCAAGCCCAAACCCAAACCCATGCACCCGATGACAATGTCTTCTCCCCCTTTGGCATCAAAATGCTGAAAAGGGAAAAGA
This sequence comes from Avena sativa, assembly GCA_916181665.1. Classification (NCBI taxonomy): domain Eukaryota; kingdom Viridiplantae; phylum Streptophyta; class Magnoliopsida; order Poales; family Poaceae; genus Avena; species Avena sativa. The sequence continues at coordinate 442,212,384 of OV702283.1, forward strand.
CCCAAGCTAGCGCCCCAACAAATCAGTAGTCCTCGTCATCCTCATCCTCCTCATCCATGTCCTGATCCTCATCACCCTCATCATAGTCATCATCATCACCATCTGGAGTTGCAGGCCCTTTTCCATGAGGGCGAGAAGAGGAGGTTCCCTGGTACCCATATACAGAGGTGACATCAGAAAAGGTCTTCCAGTCCACCAAGATTTCCTATTGGGCATTCCATGCCCCAAAATAAAGAGTGTGATCTGACTCAGTGGACTATTGAGCGCCATGCTCATCATTGTACTCATCCTCTCCTTCATCATCATCCTCTTCTCCCTGAGCCTTAATTTCCTTGAGGAGCTTCTCAATGCGTCGGTTGCTCTTGTAGGAGGCATGCTGTTGCTTGTGGATGTCTACATTCATGCAACACAGGGTCCTCTCCCAGAATGAGGCCTTCTTGACCCTCTCATGTACATAGTCACGTGTCATGGGAGGTAGAGGTGCATTGGAGGCACTCTTCCTCCGAGCCCTAGTAGGAGAGGGGCCCTCTCAGTCTCAGTGATCTCATCCTCCTCATTTCCATAGGAGCGTCTAGGAGGAGGCCCCATGCGCCCCTTCTGCTGCAGTGATACTAGAGTGTGCGCGGTAAGTTGGGAGCCATGCCAAGTGGGGAACCATGATCCTTGGAGTTGATGAGTCGCATAACAAGTGGTGCATATGGAGGTGACTTCTTGTACAGAATGGCATGCACTACTAGGAAAATGGTCGTCTGTGGCGCACCTAAAAGGCCCATCCGTGGCGCACCTGTAGTGCGCCACGGGCCTTGCGCTACGGCTATCTCTCAGCCGTGGCGCACTGCCTAGTGCGCCACGGTTGTGTAGAGATAGGCGTAGCGCATCTCCTAGTGCGCCACAGAAGTTTGGCGTGGTGCGCTACCCCTTGGATCTTCTGTGGCGCACTACCTAGTGCGCCACTAAACATCCATGGTGCGCTTTAGGTGTAGTGCGCCACAGAAGGTAGACCATGTGCGCCACAGATGTATTTTTTGTTTTTTTTTTAATTTCCAAGCCAGATTATATGCAATACAGATTATATACAATATTACAGCAGATATACACACACAGATACAAGATATACAATTATATATATAAATACTCAATATGAAAAACAAGATTGAAACAAATACATATAGATAAGTCTCATACATGAATACATAGTCCAAGTTACATTGTTTTGATCATGTTACAAAGTAGTAGTTGGTGACATGCGAATACATGTGTCGATCGAACAAGTTAGAGCTCGGAAGCTCGCCTAGACATCTAAACTAGCTAGCTAGACACAAACGCGGGATAAATAACCAAAGAAGATAAGCATGATCACCGCCGCGACGAAGGTGTAGGTCTTCATCCGGTTCCTTGTCCTAACTCCCGCTAGATAGCGCGTGTATCTATCTTCCGCCTCCGCCATAGTGTTGTACCCTTTGTAGCTATTGCCGCTGAAACGGTGCACCTGTCTCCGGCAGTCTTCCCAATCATCGTAGACTCCGGGAACCCGTCCCTTGTACACGACGTACCACGTCATCTACAAGTTGACAATAATAACTAACCGGTGATTGAAAAAACATGTATAATTAAAGTCGCATATGAAGATACACTTATAGAAAGTACTCTTAAATCAAAAAGAGCAAACTCAAAAAGCATGCCTCATATATAACTAGCTAGGTCGTTGGACACAGGAATATGCTTATGACGGGACTGTTAGCCAAGTAGGATGCACAATTCCTGGACTTGTGCATATCACAAGGCTAACAATCCCGTCATAGCACATTCACATATATATTGTGCCACGACATTTCAATCATCGGCATATTCTCGAAAAAGACAAAAATAACTCGAAAAGAATGCCTCATATATAACTAGCTAGGTTGTTGGACACAGGAATATGCTTATGACGGGACTGTTAGCCAAGTAGGATGCACAATTCCTGGACTTGTGCATATCACAAGGCTAACAATCCCGTCATAGCACATTCACATATATATTGTGCCACGACATTTCAATCATCGGCATATTCTCGAAAAAGACAAAAATAACTCGAAAAGAATGCCTCATATATAACTAGCTAGGTCGTTGGACACAGGAATATGCTTATGACGGGACTGTTAGCCAAGTAGGATGCACAATTCCTGGACTTGTGCATATCACAAGGCTAATAATCCCGTCATAGCACATTCACATATATATTGTGCCACGACATTTCAATCATCGGCATATTCTCGAAAAAGACAAAAATAACTCACACTTGTCGTCCGAGAACCAAAGAGTAAGCAAAAAAACCAAAGAGTAAGCAAAAAAGCCAAGCATTGATTGATATATAATAATAATAAGCAAAATAAGTAAGCGGTGATTCATAAACCTAATAAGATAAGTACACTTGTCGTCCACACACACACAAAGGTCATCTATAGTTTGCAACTACAACTAGGCCAACATCAAGCCTTCTGGCTCGGCTTAGGGAACGGGAGGACGCCCTGCCTCGTCATGAACTTCCTATAGTCACCCTGCATCTCTAGGCGATCTTCTATGTCACGGTTATTCGGGATATTTCCTCCGTAGAAGATCCCCCTCGAAGTCATGACATCACGAAAGATGATTGCCCCAAACTGCTGCTGGATGCGATACATCTCTTGTCTAATATCCGAATCATTGATCTTGGCCTTTGCTTCGGCCCACTGTTTGAGATGATCTGGCAGCGTAGAATTCTGCTGGTCAAGTAGGAACGCCCTCATGTGATGGAGTGCGTAGTAGGCTTCCTTCTTACTATTTTCCGGCTGCTTCACGCAGGGGAACTCTGTTACGTGGTTGAAGACGTGCCTGCCGAACTTGACCTTCTTACGCACGAAGCTGGTGCCTTCCGTCGAGGCAAAGCCAGTGAGAGCATCATCCAGAACTTCCTTGATCTTGTCGTAGTTTTTCTTCTTTTCTAGACTCCCCGAGTCGAAATACGTGGCGTGGGAATGCTTCGGCGATAAGGAGATGAGCGTGCAGTGTTCATCTCTGCGCAAAAAATTCAAATGGAATGTGTTGAAAAAAGAATGATGATGATCTAATAAAGCCAATCGATGGTGGCGACTGAATAACGACTTACTCGGGAAAGTAAGGCACGAGAATGTATTCCTTTGTCTTGTTCGCCACGAGGATTCTTTTTAGGTACGAGGCCACGATACGTCGTTCGGCGGGGGAACCCAAGCAGCCGTCACGCATGTAGTAGGGGTCCACTATAGCGATGCCCGGTGTGTTCTCTCTAATGATCTGCATGGCCAGGCTGAGAGAAAAGAGACGGACCATGGTATAGTGCAGCGGGTATAGGTGGAACATATTGAAGATGTCCTCGAACCGCAAGAAGAACAGATCCGCGGGGGCAGTGTCGACGAAGCCCAAGCCTGGTGGAACCTTAACCACGAATACCGGGTGCGAGGGATCTTTCTCCGATAGAAGGCGTCTCTCTATCGTCAGCACGCCGTCATGCACACTCTGCAGTTCCGAACTGGCGAGCTTCCGCAAATTCTTAGGTAGCATGGGCTCACCCGCCACATGAATCCTCCACATAGTACCCTCGGGTCTTGGTGGCCCGTCCCGAAACCTGATCGGATTCGCAGTTGTTGACGCCACCGGCTGGCTCGAGCTGCTAGATTTTCTTTTCCTGCCCTTTTTTCCTTTTGGAGAGCGGGCAGGCACCGCAATCTGAGCACCGGCCGCCCTATGTAGTGTGTCAGGGCTTAGAATAAAGGGCCAGTTGGTTGTATCAGCTGGCTCTGTAAAGGCGCAAGCTGGAGGTGTCTCCTGAGAACCAAACAGACGCTTGGTGATAGTGGCTTTCTCTGTGGGGCCACCAGCTAGGTCTTCTTCGTTGCCAAACTGAGTGCTGAAGAAGTGATCATTCCAGTCTTCGAAGTCCTCGGCCGGATCCTGCGCCATGTGCATATCATCAACATGATCATCCGACCCACCGCGTGGAGGTGACGGCGAGGGCGGTAAGGGGGCCTTGCCACCGCTTGTCGCTGGCACGACAGGCGGTGCTGTTGTCTGTGGCGTGATGGCCCCCGCCGTCCCCAAACGGATCATGCTCTTTGGCCATAGCAAGAACAAGCCTAAGCAACTTCTGAGGACAGACGACTCTTCTTCATCCGCTCCTGGGGGTTGAATGGGAGGTTCCAGGTCGTCGCAGCCCCTTAGCACCCGACTAATTTTAACCCTGTGCACGCTATCTGGCATCGGTTTTGAGTGGAACGTGCGCTGCAAGGGTTGAACGATGGTACCCTTGGCAACATCCCTCAGCTCGTTGTTCACGTAGCATAAGAGAGTGCAAGGAACATCCGTCTGCAGAAAACATGTACGGCGTCGTCAGAGCGATATGCCACAGGAGTAATATATAGATGGCATGAAAGGCGGTAATTAAAGCAATTTGTTTACCGTGATGGCGTCGAGATCGGCTAATGTCGACGCACCGCATACGGCGACGGGCGTGCAAGAGACGGAAGGGCTGCTTGATGGCGCGGTGCTGGCCGCCGGTGTATTCTCCCTACCGACGGGTGCTTGGAGCTCCGGTGCCGCCGCGACGATGGCAGGGGGGGCACCAACATGTACTCCGGCGCCGCGGTGATGGCAGGGGGAGTCACCAACACTTGCAGCGCCGCGGTGCTAGCGGGCGGAGTCACGAACACGTAGTTCGCCTGATTCGTCGGCGCCGCGTTGTTCGAGTGGCTGCTGACCATGCTTGGAATCGGGCACGGCCCTACTCGACCACCCGCACTCCAGTTCGCTATTGACTCCACCAAGGTAGGCAGGAAGGACGTAAGGGTGATTGCCAGGTTGTCTTGGACGATCTGCGGGATCCGCGCCACTTGTGCCTTAAGTTCTTGAACCTCTCTGTTTTCCTCCTCGCTCCTTCCCGACGGCGCCACATGCGTCCTCGGCGGTGGACCAAAATGATCCACCCAATTCTTACCCCCGAGGCCGGCCAGACGGCCAGCCGACGACGGCTTCTTCGTAACCGGCTCTATTTTCTTGGCCCGGTTCATCGCCCTGTTAAAAGGGTTATCCCACCGGGTGGCCGCCATCGACCCCTGGGATGAGGAACCCTGGGATCCATGACTAGCAACAATTTCCTCCTCCTGCAGAAGAAGTAACAGTGAATCATTTAGATCATCGATTAGATTGCAATCGTGTTGATCCGTGGTAATTAGATTATACTTACCACAATTTCCTCGAATTCCTTCACCGCAGGATCCGCGGTGAGTTGTTTGGTTTTTGGGTCCACATGGTAACGGGCCCTGATGAAGTTTCGAACCTGCCCGGGTTCGAATTTAGCAAAGGGGTTTTCTATCCCCTTGGATCTATACTCTTCGTCCTCCTTATTCCATTTGGCCTCCGCGGTTCTGTATCCACCAGATCCGAGATGGTGATGACCTATATTCATCGCCTGCAGCACCTTTCCCCGATTACTATTGGTCAGGGCTCTTTCGGATTCACACCTCTCCTTGAACACCCGCAACTGATCTTCGGTTATCTGCGGGTCAATCTTCTGGATCTCCTCGAGACTTTTGCCTTCTTTATAGATCTTCTTCTTTATCCGGGTTCTCCAGCTGGCCAGGGCGGTGCTCATCTTTGTGAGGGAGGATTTGTTTACTTCGTTACCATGATAATTTGTGTTCTGATACTTAGCGGGGAACTTGTATCTTGCGTGCAGCTTCTCGAAGAGGAGTGTGCGCAAGTGGCCATTATCTTTATGTCGGAGATTCTCGGTGTTGATCGAGATGGTTGTCCGGGTGATCGCCGCCACTTGCCCACCGTACCCTTTGACGACAATGGCGGGCTCCAAAGGAACCCCTGATGGGCTCACTTCGGTAATTTCCTCCCTGACCGTGCCGACCGTGTTCGGGCGCCGGTCCTTCGGCTTCTTCTTCTTAGGAGGGTTGCTACCACTCCCTGTGCCCTCGCCGCCATCAGTGGTTTCATCGTCCTCCGTTCCTTCGGCTTCTTCCTCCGCGTCTTCCATCTCATCATCCTCGCTCTCCGAAGGATGGTATTCTTCATCGTCTTCTAGACGCTGGGCCGCCTCCCAGAATGTCAATTGTTTATTCGGAGGTCTGAGTTCTCCTTCAGCGCTGATGCGCTTAGAACATCCAGCCTCGTCGTTGTCACACATCTTTGCACTAATAAAAAACAAATAATTGGTTAAATGCACGGAAAAATCCGGCATGACCTTTGCTAATTTTCTTAAACTAGGAGTGCCCGATTTCTGCCGAAACGGAAGTTAATCAACATTCCGGCAAAAATCGGGACTCATTTCATACAAGAACCTGCATATATATGGCCAGCATAGCTAGCACACAATAAATGGCCATCATAGCCAGCACAACCAGCACACAATAAATGGCCAACACAGCCAGCACATAATCTGGTCACATAGGATAATCTGGCCAACACAACCAACACATAAACATCTAGGTAGAAAACACATTGGTTAAGAATGCATCAACATGCCCAGCCACATCAAGCAATGGGCTTTTATTACAGTTATCATCTGGATTCACCAGGCACCAAGCATATGATGGAAAGAAAATAACTAAAGCCTGCTAGGTCTCTTGAAAAAAGAAAATAACACATATGAGCATACACAGCAGCAACTAAAACCCAAGGATACATGTTTCTGTCAACTAAAGCCTGCTAGGTCTCTTGAAAAAAGAAAATATCATTTAGTTGTGCTCATATGATGGAAATAACCTGAACAGAGAAAATAACTTATTCTTTTAGTTCCCAGATGCTAATTCATGCCACTACTTCTACTCTCTTTCTAATTACTCCACCACTTATCAACCATCATTAGTATTATAATCCACCTATATGGGGTGCAAGATGTTGATCAGATACACGAATATTTTCTTAAGCTGTTACTGTTATACAAAGAAGCTAAGAATTCAAAGTAACGGTGATCTGTTGATGTACTTAAGCTGTTACTGTTGGCAACCTTCCAGGGTGATAATAACGGTGATCTAAGAATTCAGCGTGGCATCCTTCCCAGGCTGATATCACTGAACTCTGCATCCTGAAAGAACAGAGGCTTTGATCTGAGGCAACATTCCTAGTGATCCTATGTGAAGCTTTTAGGTAACCAAATGTGTAAATTAAAAAATTCTAACATGACTTTTAAAACTTGTATCTGTTCTGGATAAAAATGTTCTGCACCGGATTTATTTTTGGAAATACGTGTTAATATTTTATTTGCAGAACAAAAATATCTATCAAAAGAATTATACAGACCAGTAAGAAATGAATCTATACAGTGTGTAACATTACATCAAAAGAGTACTACTTTCCTAGAAGAATTCCTATTTTCTTTCGAAGTTAAGTTTGTGCTTGTCAATTGTGTGGCAGGCATGATAAGCAATTACAAACCAGCCCAGTTTTGTGTCTTTCAAATCCAAGCGATGAAATGTATTGATGTACGGTGAAAGGGGACCAGGAAGTTAACTGTGACTGCATATCAGATTATTCAAACTCCATCAACCAACACTAGCAACACAACAGCAGTACTAGAAAAGGAAAGTGACCACCATGCCAAATCATCACAAAAAAATAAAGAGACCACCATGCCAAAGATAGAGATTACCAACGATGCAATATCTTTCATAGCCACAAAAACAACCACATTACAAGTTGAAAACCAGAGCAGTTAATAGAATGCACAGTAACCAACATACTAAGTTCAGATTTCAGACAATTGCTCGGATGCACGGGAAGTAACAGAGCACCCAAGTTAAAACCTTCCGTAACACATTTCACGGCGAGCATGGGAACACCGAACACCCATCATCCACCATATATACCAGCGAGCAGCTTGCAAAATAACCACTGAACTACATCATCTACAGCATGGTCAGTTAATCTTAGAGCAGCTTGTAAAGCAATAGGCCAACAGCAGTATAAGACCTTGGCTTCAGTCCTAAGGGAAGAGCCATGCTGCCACAGGCATCTCCCTGCAGCGCCTCTAGGAAATCATTGGATAAGGGGAAGAGACCTCGCCGAGTATCATGTCATAGGCGCCGCAAGAAGAGAGGGAGAGAGGGGAGAGGAGATGCTCACCTCTGACGACGACGGGCGGACGACGACGGGCGGACGACGGCGGCCTCCACCTCCTGAGACGCGCGCGGCGGCTGCTCCTCCTCGGACACCTCCTCCTCCTCCTCGGGCGGACGACGACGGGCGGACGACGGCGGCCTCCACCTCCTGAGACGCGCGCGGCGGCTGCTCCTCCTCGGACACCTCCTCCTCCTCCTCGGGCGGACGACGACGGGCGGACGACGGCGGCCTCCACCTCCTCCTCCTCGGGCGCGGGCAGGCCTCCTCCTCCTCAGACGCAGCGGCGGCGGATCGAGAGCGGCGGCGGCGGTCCTTCGGCTTCGGGCTGAGAGATGGAGAGATGGGGATGAGAGAGGGGGTCGGGCGCCACACGTGTGGATAAAGGCACTTAGGCGTAGCGCACTGAGCCATAGTGCGCTACGGATATCTGTAGCGCACTACGGGCTAGTGCGCTACGCCTATCGGCTTCTAACTACTGGATAAGAGAACTACAGACCCACTAGCTAACAACTATACTAGCCTATCCCACTGGTTCTGCCCACTACTCTATTCTAAACCTGAGAGCACCTAGGTTCGAATCCTGGTGCCCCAATTTTTTGTTTTGATTTTAAAAACACTTTTAAATATTCCAAAAAATGCCCAAAAGTGGTGATATATGCCATAGAAGTTTTATTTTGATTTTAAAATACTTTTAAATATTCCAAAAATGCCCAAAAGTAATAACATTCCAAAAATGCCCAAAAATATGATTTAAAGTATAACTAAATTTCATAATACTTTGTTCATGAATATTACAATCTTTTTTGACCACGCGTTTACAATATTTTTTGAGCTAGCGTTTTACAATCTTTTTTCCCTTCTTTGTCGCGGTTGAATAATTTAGCCCCGGCACTTTAATGTTTCTTCTTTCGAACGGGCTACCTTTTTTGGGTAGGGTTGTCCTTTTTCTTCTTGTGATGTATGTTGCTGCATCGTAGTCGTCGTCATCTTCAATCTTTGGATCGCCGTACTGGTCGAAGTCTTGCTCGTTGGCGACTCCATCCATTCCGATGATGTTTCTTTTTCCTCTCCTCACGACAACACGGCTAGGCTTTGTCGGGTCGGTAATGAAAAAACATTGGTCCACTTTGGTAGCCAGTACCCACGGTTCATTTTTCGCGGCCACGTTTGCACTGGCGGCCTTGGATTTGGCTGCTTCGGGTATAACCATGGTTGTGAAATACCGGTCTTCTCTTTCGACGCTCTTTGCCCATCTGACACGGAACATCGGCACCTTTTCTCCACAGTAGTCGAGCTCCCAGATCTCCTCGATTCTTCCGTAGAATCTTTCCTTCACGTTGTCCTCGGTGTAGAATTCCGACGTTACGCCTGAGTTCTGATAATCACACTTGTTGTCCTTTTCCTCCGTGTAGAATGTGTAGCCGTTGATATCATACGCCTGATAGGTCACCAGGTTTTGCATCGGTCCCTGCGACAAGGTGAATATGATCTTTTCCGTGTCAGAAGAATGCGAGCGCGGGGGATTATCAAGGAGCGTCTGCCTAAACCAACGCGTGAAATCTGAGTTGTGCTCTTTGATTATTTCTCCCTGCGTCCTGTGTATGCCCCGGTCACTGTACTTCTTCTCGATTAACCTTTTGTGCTTCTGTACCCAAGGATCGACCAGTTCTAAATGCTGTAGCGCGACGAGGTTTGCTCGATCAAAGTCTGCGCGTCGAAAATCGAAGTCTGCATGCAGTATGCGACGACCCTCTTGGTGACCAGATCCGTCGAGCTTGCCAAGGTGTCTGTTGACGGGAAGACCGACAGGGTTCTCGATGTCTAGATAATTCGTGCAGAAAGAGATGCACTCTTCGGCCAGAAAGCCCTTGGCTATGCTTCCATCTGGACGGGACCTGTTGCGAACGTATCCTTTGATGTGTCCGTTCATCCTTTCGAACGCCATCATGCTGCGGAGAAACATCGGCCCGAGTTGTACGATGTCCTCCACGACATGGACCAGCAGATGCACCATAATGTCGAAGAATGCGGGTGGGAAGTAGACCTCAAGCTCACATAGTATCACCACGATCTCCTCATGTAGCCTTCCGAGCTGATTCAAGCCAATCGACTTCCTAGAGATGACGTCGAAAAACTTGCATAGGCCAAATAACGTTTCACGGACGTGCTCGTCCATTATCCCTCTTAGTGCGACCGGAAGTACCTGCATCATTAGCACGGCACAGTCGTGAGACTTCATGCCACTGAACCTCTGCTTCGCCTCGTCTAGGTATCTGCTTATCTTGCCCGTGTAGCCGTAAGGAAATTTGACTCCTAGAAGGAACTTGAAAAACTGTTTGATCTCATCCTGGCTTAGAGTGAAGCAAGAAGGAGGGCAGTAATATTCGTTCTTCTTGAACTTTTTACCCTTCCGACGACCTTGTGTCGTCTCCGACTCATGATCATCGTCATCTTCCTGATCATCAGGAGTAGTGCGTCCTCCGTGAAGCTCCTTCCGGATACCCAAGCATATCAGGTCGTGCCTTGCTTTCGGACCATCTTTCGTCCTATCTGGCATGTTGATTATGGTGGCGACCAGACTCTCGCACACGTTTTTCGTGATATGCATGATGTCGAGGCTATGAGGCGTGCGGAGAAACTTCCAGTATGGCAACTCCCAGAAAACAGACCTTGTTTTCCATACCTTCATCAGCGGCTTGTCTTGTTGCTGCCTCTTTCGCTTCTTTCCAGGCTTAGGACAATCTTTCCAGTTTTTCAGCAACTCTTCCACTTCTTCGCTGCTCCTACGCTCTGGGATTCCTCGGGTCTCTGATTTGCCATCGAACAGGTCTCCACGTTTTCTCCATGGATCATTCTTGCCGAGCCACCTCCGGTGCGCCATGAACACGGTTTTCGATGACCCTGGATCTTTCTCTAGTTGGAGATAGCTTGTGTTATCCATGCACCTAACGCATGCGCAGAATCCTTGGATAACCTGCCCCGAGATATACCCGCAACCTGGATAGTCTTGCACCGTAGTGACCAACGCGGCTCTCATAGTGAAATAATCTTGTGCGACGGTGTCGTAAGTATTGGCTCCAGATTCCCATAACGTGGCTAGCTCCTCTTTCAACAGCCCGAGATACAGATTGATGTCGGTACCAGGTTGTTTCGGCCCTTGAATTAGCATACTCATTTGTATGTACTTCTTCTTCATGCACAACCATGGAGGGAGGTTGTACATCCATACAAACACGGGCCAAGTGTTGTGCGTGCTGCTCTAGCTACCGAACGGATTGAGTCCATCGGTGCTCGCACCAAGCCTGATGTTCCTCGAATCTCCACCGAATTCTGGGAATTCGAGGTCCAATGGTTTCCACTGGCTAGCATCTGAAGGGTGCGTCAGCAGCTCATCCTTTTCGGGGTCATCATCATCTCCTGGCTTCTTCCTTTCCGCATGCCATCGCATGAGCTTCGCTTCCTTAGGGTCCGCGAAATAGCGCTGCAGACGAGGGGTGATAGGAAAGTACCATACCACTTTTCGAGGTGCTTTCTTCCCTTTCTTGTATCGACTCACGCCGCACACCGGACATGTGGTTTTCTCCGCGTCCTCGCCCCGATAAATGATGCAATCGTTGATGCATACGTGATATCTAACGTGCGGTAGATCGAGAGGACAGACGATTTTCTTGGCATCCTCGATACTAGTTGGACATGTGTTCCCCTCCGGGAGACGATCATGCCAGAATGCCATCATATCGTCGAAGCTTGCGTCGCTCAATTTGTGCTTTGCCTTCATCTCCATAGCCTTGAGCGTTACATTCAACCGGGTATCATCGGGCCTGCATCCTTCATACAATGGAGTAACCGCGTCTTTCTCAAGTTGCGCAAGCTTGGCTTTCTCTCTAGCGGCAGCCCTGGCGTTACTCGTCTGCTTGAGAAGCAGCTCTTGCACATAAGGCTCCCGCACCCAGCCTGACGTTGTTCCATCGTCGTCTTCTCCTCCGGCATCTAGATCATCATCATCTCGGTCTGCTTCCGCACCTTCACCATCTCCAGGAGCCTCTTCATCATCTCGCCCGTTCTCGCCGTGATGATGATCATCGTCATGTTGGCCACCTTCTTCACCGTCTCCATCATCTACGCCATCGCTTATCCAACGAGTGTATCCATCCATGAAACCATGGAGGAGCAGGTGCGCCTGCAGATTCCCGGAATCTGGGTCGATCACCCAGTTGAGTTTGCATCTTCTGCACGGACATCTTATATCTGTCTTGTTATTTCGTATCATGTCGGCCGTCGCACATTTCAAAAATCTAGCCACAATGCCTTCGCTCATTATGCGGACCATTTTTGCCTGCACGATGTACACGGTACAATTTTGAAGTCTATTAGAACCACATAATGAATGCATGCATGCAATGGTCGATAGAAAATTTCGGCATGACCTATCCTAAAATTAGGACCTTTGCGAAATGCCAAAGTCTTGCCAAAATGGAAATGAATCAACATTTTGGCAAAACAAATGGCAACTTGTTCACATACAAACACAAGAGAGAGAGACCGATCCATACACACATGAACATATCATTATCCTCTCCATACACACATGCATGAGCATCATCGATACTCTCCATATACACACACATATGACCATCGATCATCTCCACACATACACACATCATGAGCATCGATCATCTACATACATATGAGCACATGCATCATCCATATACACATGAACACATCCTTACATGGACAACTTACCGAGATGAGAGACCGATCGCGAGAAAGATGGAAAGGAGAGGTGCGCGCGTCGACCGGAGACGGATAGATGAGAGACCGGAGACCTCCTCTATTACTTATGTAACATCCAAAGCAAGTTTTACATGCTAAAAATGGTGAATGTATGGAGAAATTGAGGTGGGAAGGAGAAGATCCCGACTAGATCTAAGGAGGAAGAAGAAGGGGAAAGTGAAGTGTGGGTGGTGGATGTGTGGGCACACATGTGCACATAAAGTGTTGTCCTAAAAGAATCGACACATCCGTGGCGCACACGGACCCAGTGCGCCACAGGGAGTACAAACTTCTGTGGCGCACTAGGCCGAGTGCGCCACAGATGCTCCTAGTCCCTGTGGCGCACTAGGCGGAGTGCGCCACAGAAGTTTGTGGCCGTTTCAGAGCAGAGGGGGGCATGCGCTTAGGCGTAGCGCACCAGGCACACGTGCGCCACAGATGACCCTAACAACCGTGGCGCACATGACTATAGTGCGCTACAGATGTTTGGCGTGTGGCCAACAGGACCCTGGCCCACACACATCTGTGGCGCACTATAGTCATGTGCGCCACGGTTGTTCTAGTTATTAGTAGGGCACTGCCCACAGGTGAGCCACGCCTGTTTTAGCCGTGGGGCACTTCAACCATGTGAGCCACGGATGTGCTGATTACCTATAGCCGTTTTCCTAGTAGTGATGGAACATCTGCTCAAATATGAAGTCCATCACATCAATAGGATTTGCATCTGCCTTAGGGCCAACATTGTGAATCCTGTGGGTATGATATAGCAAGTTGACCAGACCATATCTGATGGCATCATCATTTCCAACACTCAGGGAAATGGTATGGCGGAATATCCTCAACATCAGATTGTAGAGGGGCTTGAGTCCCTTGGACCCCCCTACAACACCCTCGCTGCCATACAAAGGGGCAAGCTTGATCTTGTTCTCCCAAAGAGCTGCTGAGTGCATGCCCAAGCCAACATGAGTGGACACGCCATGGAAGGTCTCGAAGATGAGATCATCAAAATCATAGAAGTTTGCAGAGCGGCGAGTGTTCCCAGTCATCCAAGTCATGGTCCTGTCTTGGTCAGACCCAAACACAACTGTGGTGTAAAACTGCTGCACAAGGGTGACGTTGTAGTCTTCAAGAAGCTCCATCAAGTTGAACATCCCCAACTTCTCACTAATCCATAGTGCTTCAGAGAAGTAGAAGCTGATCCTCATCTGCTCAACACTCATATACTTCTGGGGGCACACAGGTGACTTCTTGAGCACGTCGTAAACGTCTCTCATGAAAACTGCTTGCTCCTTCCTCCAATAACATGGGTCTTCACTGGTGCGAGGCAATGCATATAAATCAGTCTTCCACAGCTCACGGTACTCAGTCTTTGACATGTTGGCCAAAGACTGAAGATTGTCATACTTTGCCCTCTTGGCACGCTTCTCTTGCTCAGCCTTTTCCTGCTCCCTCCTCATGTATGATGCATCACGGGCACGCTGTCTCCGGTTGGACGGGGGCACAACATACTGACCCTCAGACTCATCATAGCGAGGATTGACCTTCTTTGACTTGGCCTTGGTGTGAGGAGGATGACGAGAACCAGAACCAGTACCTGTGAATAGCAGTGAGGGAGATAGCATGGAGGTAAGCATATATGTCCCAAATATGCAGCACAAGAACCTTGAAGCATTACTGAACCTATTTGAGTCACCCCACACCGGAGTCTCTGCAGCTCACACCGGAGTCTCCGGTCCTGTGGACCGGAGTCTCCGTCCCTGGGGTCGGAATCTCCAGTCGGGAGGCTCGGGCATGAACTGGGAGGCTGCTGGAGGAGGTGATTCTAACAGATCGGGCAATGCAACAAGGCTAAAGTACCAGTGTGCATGCATACGAGTGATTCCAATGGACAAAACAACACCAATCCTCAAAATCACATCTAGAGATGAACCCTAGGATAAAAAGAGGAGGGGAGGTACCAGATCTTTCCATGGGATCAATTCCACCGGCGGGAATGACCCAATGGTGGAGGGGAGAAGGCCGGACGGTGGCACGGCGAATCCCGGGGGATTTGTGACCTCCGGGGAGGAGTTTTGGAGGAGGAGGCGACGGGTTTGAGAGTGGAGTACGGGGGTGGATGAATGAAACTAACTATTTCAGTTCACCCTATCCCCCCTTTAAGAGGCAGAAAACCATCTGGACCAGAGACTCCGGCCTACACCAGAGAATCCGGTGCGTGCGCACCGGAGACTCCGGTCCTCCTCGACCAAAAGCTCCAGGTTTTGTGTTTGGGGACATATATGAGATAGAGAGAGTGTGTGTGTTTTTAGGGCAGGAATAGGCTTGGGATGACATAATGTGAAGAATCAATAAGAACCATTGGAATCAACAAAAATATTCAAGAAAGCTCCAAATAGACACGAACCAAGAGCCAACTCTTCAATACGAACAGGGCGGTGGTCGAGACCACCATGTAAGAGTTTGTCGCATGACATCGCGAAGAATTATCCTTGGGTTCATAGCCACTACTCATCAATGAAGCTCACATATCACAAAATGATATTAAGAGAATTGAATTTCTTAATTTTGGAATTATGGGGGGAGGGATAGCCCAATGTATTAGGACCGCACTCCCCCTATCTCCATGCCTACACCTAAACCAAATAAGGGTCAAGACATAGGTGTATGCAAGGTGATAAATTCAAGCTCCTTGAATCTATGATATTTAGTTCATTCCTCAAATAACAAAACCTTGCTTCATCAAGTGGCTTCGTGAAGATGTCGGCAAGTTGGTCTTTGGTTGACACATATGATAACTCAATATCACCTGGAGCAACATGATCCCTAATGAAGTGATGATGAATCTCAATATGTTTTGTCCTTGTGTGATCCACTGGGTTGTAGGCAATCTTGATAGCACTTTCATTGTCACATAGGAGAGGCACTTTGTCACAATGGACACCGTATTCCTTTAAAGTTTGCCTCATCCATAGCAATTGGGTGCAAGCACTAGCAGCTACCACATACTCGGCTTTAGCGGTGGAGAGAGATATACAATTTTACTTCTTAGAAGACCAACATACCAAGGACCTACCAAGGAATTGTCAAGCCTCGGATGTTGATTTTCTATCATCCTTATCACCAACCCAATCCGAGTCTGTGTACCCACAAAGAGCAAATGTTGAACCTCGAGGATACCAAAGACCATAGTGTGGAGTATGAACCGAATATCGAAAGATTCTATTGACCACCATCAAATGGCTGTCTTTAGGAGACGCTTGATATCTTGCACATACTCCTACACTCAACACAATATCGGGTCTAGATGCACAAAGGTAAAGCAAAGAACCAATCATAGACCGGTATACCTTTTTATCCACATATTTACCATTTGGATTTAGTTCAAGATGAGTCTTTGTTGCCATGGGGTAGGAGCACCATTTAAGTCTTTCATGTTGAATATTTTGAGCATATCTTGGGTATACTTGGCTTGGTTGAAGAATGTTCCTCCTCTTACTTTCTTGATATCAAAACCAAGAAATACTCTCAACTCCCCCATCATAGACATCCGGAACCTATTAGTCATAAGCTTTGAGAATTCATCATTAAAAGCTTTGTTAGATGAGCCAAAGATAATATCATCAACATATATTTGGCATACAAAAATATCCCCATTGACCCTCTTAGTAAAAAGAGTGGGATCGATTTTCCCAACCTCAAACCCACGGTCAAACAACAACTCTCTAAGGTGCTCATACCACATGCATGGGGCTTGTTTGAGCCCATAGAATGCCTTATCAAGTTTGTAGACATGGTTTGGGAAGTTGGGATCCTCAAATCCCGGGGGTTGCCTTACATATACCAACTCATTCAGTGGACCATTAAGAAATGCACTTTCTACATACATTTGTTGCAACTTAAAGTTATGATGTGTCGCATAAGCAAGAAGGATACAAATGGACTCAAGGCGAGCCACGGGTGCATATGTATCTCCATAATCAATGCCTTCAATTTGAGAGAATCCTTGAGCAACCAATCTTGCCTTGTTCCTTACTACAATTCCATGCTCATCTTGCTTGTTCTTGAATATCCACTTAGTGCCTATAACATTGCGACAATCCTTTGAATTCTCAACTAACTTCCATACTTTATTTCTCTCAAAGTTGTTGAGCTCTTTGTGCATTGCTTCCAACTAATCCGAATCTTCAAGAGCTTCCCACACTTTCTTTGGTTCAATCATGGATATGTGTGCTTGGTGTTCACTAAACCTCTTCAATTGTGCTCTTGTGGATATTCCTCTCCTTAGATCTCCAACCACATTCTCTAGAGAGTGGTCTCTTAATTCCAACATCCTATCAATTCTAGCTTCGCAACGAGTATGGATCTCCTTGTTGTTTCTTGGGGGAACCTCTTCATCATTTTGGTCCCCGTCTTGACCATCAAATTGACCTTGATCATCATCAGAATCATTCTCTTCATTAAGAGGTAGAGGTAGACATTGGTCTTGATCAGGTGAATTACTAGATTGGAGTTGAGCTGCTCCCACGACAGATTGTATAGATCTTCCTTGTGTAATAGATCGAGCAGCGCTTGACATTCTGGAGAATGGTGACTCAAGTTCCTCCTCACTAGAGATGTCACCTTGATCAACATGTTGAGGGTCCACCGCTTGTCTTTGGCTTGGGTCATTGTCCTCCTTGATAGATGGAGCTTGTTGTTGTTGTAAAGATGAGGGCTCCACTTGAGTAGAGCATAGTTCTTCTTGATCCGCCATAAGGGGTTCCTCAACGGTGCGGATATATCCCACACCCATTCTTCCTATGGCATCAGGGGCAATTTATCATCTGCATCACAAGCATCAATACGCCCCCTTTGGGGACCATCATATTCTTCGAAAGTCACACTACAAGATTCTATGACAGCTCCAGAGAGCTTATCATAGATTCTATAAGTGTGAGATTCGAGACCATAGCCAACAGAAATACCATCTAATGCTTTAGACTCGAATTTGGACAAACGAATACCCTTTATGAGATAGAACACTTACAACTGAACACCCGGAAGTAATATACATTAGGCTTGTTATCGATAAGTATTTCATATGGAGTCTTGATAAATTCTTTGCGGAGGTAGAGCCAGTTTGATGCATGGCAAGCGGTGGAGATGGATTCGGACCAAAAGTTGTATGGAGATTTAAACTCCGCCAACATGGTCCTTGCCATCTCAATAAGAGTCGGTTCTTCCTCTCGGCTACACCATTTTGCTGAGGGGTATATGCAGCGGAATATTGGTATTTTATCCCCTCATCACTAAGAAATTCATTCAAGGTGTAGTTCTGAACTCGGTGCCATTGTCGCTTCTTATTATCAACAAGGGGACATTGTATTGACGTTGGACCATGTTGATGAAGTCGATGAAGGTCTCTTGGTTTTCACTTTTCAACTTGAAGAAATATACCCATGAGTATCTTGAATAGTCATCAACAATCATCAAACAATATTTCTTCCCATCAAGACTTGCATGATATGGAGGACCAAAGAGATCCACATGAAGGATCTCCAAGATCCTCTTGGACTTGATGTAGTTATTTGGCTTGTGGGGAGAATCATGCATCTTTCCTTCGACACAAGCCCTGCAAACACGATCTTTGTCAAAGGAGACATTTTCCTTTAGTCCAACAATATGGCCATCCTTGTGGAGACTTTGAAAATTTCTCATATTGACATGGGCTAGTAGGGGATGCCATAACCAACCCACATCGGCCTTTCCGAATAAGCACATCGCACTTGTAGTGGTTTTCCTCGAAAAGTCCACCACATACAAGTCATTTTCGACGTACCCAACAAAAGCGACCTTGAGAGACTTGCTCCACGTGAGGACCACAATATCATTATCAATAAAGACGGCAAAGCCCATCTTTCCAAGAGCATGGGCTGAAAGTAAATTGTAGCCAAGGGTCTCAACAAGCATGATGTCCACGAGTGTGATGTCGTGGGCAACCACAACCTTGCCAAAACCCATTACCTTAGACTTAGACTTGTCGGCATATGTCACGGATATTTGATCATCATTTGGTCTCAACTCCTTGAAAATAGATGTGCTTCCGGTCATATGACTTGTGCATCCACTATTAAGCACCCATTTGGACCCTCCGGAAGCATATGTCTACAAAATATCAAGCTAGTTTTTAGGTACCCATTTTTCAATGGGTCCTCTTTTGTTAGGAACAAGGGTCTTGGGAACCCAAATAGACCAAGCAATATAACCATCATATGGGCCAACATATTGTGCATACACATCACCATAATAATCACGCATTAGAACATAGTGAGGGTTAGCACTTCTCGCAAAATCATCATGAGACATAGTTTTGCCACATGTGGTCTTACTACCCACAATGGCCTTGTCTTTTTCTTGTGTGAGATTGGCCTTCTTCTTCTTGTTGTTCTTCTTCTTGGCTATGGAGACAAAGCCAATGCCCCCTTTTTCACCATTTGACCTTTGCTTACTCAAGAGGTCATCAATGGACTTGTTTCCTTTTGGAAAGGTGGACTTAGATAGCTCCCCCGTCAACCTAGCATTTTCTTAAAGAATATTCATGCTACTAGAAGGAATGAAATTACTAGGTGAAGGAATATTGGTCAATTGAGTTTGAAGCTATTCATGGGACTTTGTGAGTACCAAGAGTTCACTTTCCAAGTCCTTGTGAGCCTTGTCAAGCATCCTATAGTCCTCGGCAAGTTTTTCATGAACAACACCAAACTCAATCTTGTCCTTTTTAGCCCTTTTATATTTAGAAACCACATGGTCCCTTTCCTTGACGAGTCTATTAACAATTAAGTCATTAGCCCCATCAAGCCCTTCAAGTTTTAGTTCAAGTGACACCCTAGTCTCTTGTTATTCTTCTGGAGAATTATTGAGAGCTTCTTCCTCAATCATATATTCTCTACCTAGTTTACATCTCTCATCAAGAAGCTCTTGTGTGTGAGAAATTTGATCTAAGAGGTCCACAAAATTTCTCTTGTGTTCCCCTTGCAAGTTATTCAAGAACTCATCAAAAGCAATAATTTCCTTTTTGACCTCAAGAGACATCTCATCATCAATTTCATCATTAATCAAGGGGCAAAAGTGTGATGATGAAGATACCTCCGTTCCTCTTGCCATAAGGCAAGTCACGTTCATGTAGGAGATATTCTCATTTGGAGAGTCAAAGAGGGAAAACGTGGGAGTAGAAGTAGTGGAAAGAGCAGCCACACCATTTGATGTTTCCTCTTCATCATCTTCATTTTTGGAGGAGAATTCTTCATGAGTGATCAACACAATTTCACCCGACTTCTTGTTGATAGGATTCTTCTTGATGAAAGGTTTCTTGTAAGGAGCTTTGGAAGTTTTCTTTAACACAAGTTTTCCCCCATGATCTTCTATCTTCTCATAGGGACAACCCGCCACAAAGTGATAGCGGTCACCACAATTGAAGCATGTTCTCAATTTAGTGACATTGTCTCTTCTTCCATTTGGGTTGCTTCTTCGTTGCATTTCCATCTTGGCCTTGGCAGGGTCTTTCCAAAAGTCCTTTGCATAGAAGTCCATATCTTCACCATGAGCAATCTTGACATCATCAGGGTGGTTCATGGATAGGCCTTCATCACTATCATCATCATCCACATGTTCCACACCTTTGGCCTTCAATGCAAGGTTGACAACATTGCTCATTCCAAGGGCTCGAGCATGAGCATCTTTGGCATTCTTGGCGGCAACCTTGAAAGAAGCCATCTCTTGCATAACTTCATTGGAGGTCATGATATGGTAGTTGTGTCTTCCTTGTAGGCTCTTCAAGTCGGTAGGCTCAAAGGGGATGAGTGCACTCACATATTTCCTTTTTATCCAAGCATCATCAACATGTGAGGCACCCACATTCCTAAAGGCGGTGGCGGTGGACTTCAGCCTATGATACATGTCTTCATGATCTTCACCATCCTTCATATAGAAGCCTTCGGCTTCATTGCTTAGTGCATCATACCGGTTCCTTCTCATGCTCTCATTTCCAACATAGAGCTCTGTGAGAGCATCCCAAGCTTCCTTGGCAGTGTTGAGGTGCTCAATGTGAGGGTAATCTTTTGTTCCCAGTCCTTGTTGGATCATGTGCAAGGCGGTGTCATTGAGTTGACTATTGACCACTTCTCTTCTAGTCAAGTTGGTTGGATCCCCAATATGGAATCCTTCTTCAATGATGTTCCATAACTCAATACAAGAGTTGCGCACATGATATTTCATTAGGGATTGCCAAAGAGAAAAATTAGATGCAGCTAGCTTTGGTGGGTCACCTCTATTGTTTATATGAGGGTGAGGAATTGGAGGGTTGGGGGAGTACCATCCTTGAGACTCATGGTGCTCTCCCTTCTAATATGTCCAATTTCACCATTCTATATCATAATTTTCCTCTATTCATTGATATATTTCATATTAAGAGGTGATACTTATGTCTTTTCATCTGTTTTTGCATGTTGGATGATTCTTAGAGGATGAACTGTCGGAGTCAGGATTCTGATGAAAAAAGTGGTGTTTTGATGCAATTTCACGAAGATCAGAAAAATAATAGAAAAACTACAGAAAATTATATTTTTTCAGAAGACGAAGAATGCCAGAAGGGGAGGCGGAGTTGGTCCACACGGGGCCCACACCCCCCAGGCGTGGGCCACCTTGGGCCGCGCCTACAGGGGGTGTGGCCACCCTGGCCCACCTCTGGCTCCGCCCTCTCGCCTATATCTTCTCCTCGAAACTTTAAATTCGAGGCGGGCGACCACAGAAAGATTCTGCCGCCTCTGCGGAGCGGAAAACACCGAGAGAAAAAGAGATCTCTGGCAGACGGATTTCTATCGGGGAAATTCCTTCCCGAAGAGGGGAGATTATCGCCATCAACACCATCATCAATCTAGACTTCATCGGGATCATCATCATCATCATCCACACCATCATATCCACTAGCACCATCATCACCACTCCATCCCGCTATAACAATTGTGTTGAATCTTGCATAGTTCTTAGGGGAAACTTTCCCGGTGTTGATTACTATTGTAGTTGATGCTTGTGAGTGGAACCATTGAATTATTATTTATGTTCAAATTGTTATCCATCATCATATCACCTCTGATCTTGATCCATATGATGTCTCATGAATAGTTCGTTTAGTTCTTGAGGACATGTGAGAAGTCATGTTGTTAGTAGTGGAATTGTGTTGAGGTATTATACAATGGTTTAATATTTAAGTTGTGGTGCTATTCTTCTAGTGGTGTCATGTGAACGTCGACTACATGATACTTCACCATTTATGGGCCTAGGGGAATGCATTGCATATTTGGCTACTAATTGTGGGGTTGCCGGAGTGATAGAAACCTGAACCCCCGTTAGGAAACCTTTGCACAAGGGAGTGTAGGATCTCAGAGTTTAAGGCTGTGGTTAGGTTTTTATCTTAATTGCTTTCTTGTAGTTGTGGATGCTTGAAAGGGGTTTAATCACAAGTATGTATTAGTCCAAGTAAGGTCGGTACATTAGCATAGGTTCACCCACACAACACTTATAAAACCAAAGAAGATTAATCAACTATATGAAACAAAAGCACTTGACAGTATTCCCATGTATCCTCGAGAATGTTTGGTCCTCATAAGTATTCCCTCCGGCTTGTCCTTTGCTAAGAAAGGATTGGGCCACTGCTGCAATTATTTGCTGTCTTTATTTACTTGCACTTCATTTCCTTGCTTTATCAGAAAACCCCTAAAAATCCGTTTGCTAAGTATTTACAAAGATTTCATGTTCCGTACCACTAGTCAACACCTTCTGCTCCTTGTTGGGATCGACACTCCTATTTATCGAAAGTACAACGATACACCCCCTATACTTGTGGATCATCAAGACTATTTTCTGGCACTGTTGTCGGGGAGTGAAGCGCTATTGAAGAGTGGAACTGGTAAAGGAAACTTCTACTATGAGTATTGCTTTTTATTTCTGTTTGTTACTTTGTTTCCAATATGGATAACCCGCTTGGTTTCCTATTTGGGAAAACTACTACCACTGTTAGAGTAGTAGATGAACCACCACCTGTTGAGATAGATCCTTTTAAGATACCTACAAGTATTGTTGATCGTGTTATGGATAATTATTATTTTGGGTATGGAACTGTCCATCCTGGTGATCACTTGCTTTTTATCCATGAATTATGCGGTTTGTTTAAGTGTGCAGGTATCACAACTGAACAAGTGAATAAGTTACTCTCTATATCATTGAAAGGAAGAACTGAAGAATGGTATAAGCTGCTGAAGAATGAACAATCCATGGAATGGGAGGAAATAGTACCTCTATTTTATTCTAAATTCTATCCTCCCATTGAGATTCATAAGGATAGGTATCAAAAATATAACTTTTGGCCTCGTGATGGAGAGAGTACAGCCTAAGCTTGGGGGAGATTGAAGTTACTAATGCTTAAATGTCCTATTCATGAACTCCCTAACAATATTATTATCAATAACTTTTATGCAAGGCTTTCTCTTCATGATAAAGATTTATTAGATGCTTCTTGTGCTGGATCATTCACACATATGAAGTAAGAAGCTAAATGGGGTCTTCTAGACCGTATTCAAGATAACACTGAAGCATGGGAGAATGACAAAGGAAGAAAGTCAGGTACAAAATAATGATTATGAATGCATTAAATCTTTTATGGGAACTGATGACTTCCGTGATATTAGTACTGAGTATGGTCTTGATTCTCAAGTTCTTGCAAAATGTTTTAAGGCCTTTGCCTCTTATATTGAAATCCTCAAAAAGGAGCAGGACAAGTACCATGCTCCTTATAAAGATATTGTTACCCATGTTCCTGCTAGCATTGAAGCTTGTACTATTGATCCTATTTTGCCTGAACCTTATGTTGATAAAATCTTGCGGGACCTGGAGATCCGTACTGACTCCCACACATTCAACGATGACTTCTGTGATCGTGTGAACCTTATACGCATGTAACTCAATCCCTTTGTCTCGCGATATATTACATGTCCGAGATTCGATCATCGGTATCCCCATACCTAGTTTGATCTTGTTACCGACATGTACTCTTTTCTCGTTCCCGTGATATAACATTCTAGTGATCAAATCACTTGCTTGCAAGCTAACTAATGTGATATCACCGAGAGGGCCCAGAGTATATCTCTCCGTCATCGGGATGGACAAATTCTACTCTTGATCCATGAGCCTCAACATAATGCCTTCGTAGCACTAAACCCATATTTATAGTCACCATGTTACAGTATGACGTTCGATGTTATCAAGATACTCTTTCAGTGTTAGTGATTGCCATGATCTCATGGTCTAAGGACTAAGATTACTTCGTATGATGTTATAGCAATATAAACACAATGACCTTGATCGTAATGATATACTTCGGATGAATGTTCATCACATCATTCCAACAATGTTGTGACCTTGTTATTAACAACATCCAATGTCCATGATCAGGAAACCTTGATCATCTTGTTAATCAATGAGCTAGTTTATAAGAGATCCATAACTAGGAACTTTCTGTTTGTTTATTAAACACACATGTATTAACATTTCCGTATTAATACAATTATAGCATGCAAAATAAATATTTATCATAAATAAGGAATACGATAATAACCACTTTATTATTGCCTCTCGGGCATATTCCATTCAGTTGGCTAGCGGTCTATATATATTGTTGTATTGCCCAATTGAATCTCATATGATCTTTTTGTCTAGTATTGCATTGTTATGCCTTGCTTAGTCCTGTCAATTGCCCTGCTGTAATTTATTTACCCTGCATGCCATGTTTGTTTATCTAAGGAGAACACCTCTAGTGAACTATGGACCCCGATCCAATCTTTACCATTGATACATCTTCCACCGTTACTGTTTACTTGCTGCAAACCATAATCACCTTCCACACCATGCAGTTAATCCTTTGTTGCAGCAACCGGTGAGATTGACAACCTCACTGTTCGTTGGGGAAAAGTCTTGAGTTTGTGTTGTGCAGGTTTCCACGTTGCTTGCAACACCTTTAAGACGTTTCCTTCCTCCTACTGGTTCGATAACCTTGGTTTCTTACAGAGGGAAGACTTGTTGCTGTGCTGCTTCACACCTTGCTCTTGGGGTTTACCGACGAAGTGCTCCACGTCAACAAGGAGTCATCAAGTACCCTATGAAGGGCATATCGAGCTGCACTGGCCACGCCAGCATTCGGAGGAGCGTAGAAGGCGCGCACCAGCAGTGGCACAACATTGAAGACGCCAGAATTACGCGAGGGAGAGACAACACCATCATCACCAAAACCCTAGTTAGGATTAGGGTTGCATGAGTCCTCAAGAGGAGGTGATGGATGAATCCATAGGGTAGAAAGGTAGAGCGGAGCGCGGCAGAAAAAAGGTCGAAGCCAGCCGGAAATCACTAGGCAACGCCGAAGGCAACATAGTCGCCAGTGAGGTCGCGGGAGAAAGATACGAGCGAGAGGGAGAGAGAGACTAAAGGGTGGGTCGTGACGTGTTGGACCGAGTGGGTCCAGTCAGTTAAGTGACTAGGCTGGCTAGGGGCCCAAGGGCAGTTGGGTCTTTTCACATACATGGTGCCTATTAACCAATGACAACCCTAAACATTTTAGAAAAATAAAATAAAAATACCACCAAATAGAAAAAAGGAATAGAATCTAAAAAGTAGTTTGAGTAAATTTTGTAACATAGTTATAATATGATGAAAATTCAAAGAAAATAAAGTGATGAGTAAATAAATAAAAGAAAATGCATTGTAAGAAAATTATGTTTAAATAACTGCAAATGGGGGAAATATAAGGAATAATAAATCCCATTTTCCTAGAATTATTAAAAATAATTTGAAGGAAAATTCCCAAATATCCCAAAAATGATTAAAGAAATACTCTTAAATATTTAAAATACCAAAGTGAAATTTATAATTTAAGTCTTAATTCGTTCGGTGATGTAAAAATGCCAAAGTGAAATTTAAATGAAAATTCTAAAAATGAAATCTCTATGGAAATTCTAAAATAAAAATTAATATTTTTAAAGCAAAATAAATTTAATTTAACAAGCCACTTTAAATAAACATGAAACACCTAACACTTAGGGGAGGGATCAACCAACATGAATAAATCATTAACTATATAAGTATTAGAGCATGCATTTGGATTTTAAACATTGTCCACACAATGTTGCTTCTTTTGAGAACCCTAGGTCCGGGTATTATAGAACCTTCGGATTGCCAGAATTCGAAGTCATCGGGCAAGTTCATACTTGCATGTATCTTGTGAGACCAAACTTGTATAACCTTTGCAAGAGAAATTTCACATGTCTTTTGAATATTTTCTAGCAAAATACTTTTAAAATTATCACTTATCTATTGCACCTAAAAGAAAATACTAGTATGGATTGCCGGCTTAGGATAGTCGGTAAGTCCGTAATGGTTGGAATCATGTGTGATATGCATGATTGGTAAATCAGGTGGTGGAGATCCCATTGTATGAGGATGATATAATAGAATTAACAACAAATGTAGTTAGGAATTATTTTAACGTAGTAAACGGACTGAATTGGGAAAGTTATACTTTTTCCTTTTGCATGTCCTCATATCTTAACTCGGGTTGTGACCCAAAATGGAGATCAGCGCATGGGAGTCTGTAAGTTTCTACTTTGTGTTGCGGGGTACTGACTTGTGATATTTGAAGGTATGGTAATTGAGCGTAGGTACCGTGACCAAAGCTCGTTACAAAGGGTAGACTGTGGGGTTGTGGAGAAGAACAATGAATAGCTTGTAATTTTAATCAAGTCTCGAACCAATAAAGTTTGAACGGGAAGGCATACCCTATTATGTACTTAGGCTTAAGATCATTTGTGGGAAAGTAGTGCCCCTCTCTAGAGTATACAGACATGATATGTTAATACCTATCTAGGAAGGACTATGAACACGGTGGAAAAGGGACTCCGTAAAGTCTTACATAACCCGTGAAGGCTGACCGACATAGATTTTATAAAACTAAAACTTACCTTCTCTAAAAAAACAATTTCAAAAACCTAAACAAACCTAGGATCATCAATCCACGGTTATAGATAATACATCAAACAACCACTGTAGAACTTGCTGAGGATGCTCATACTTAACCATACCTTCTTAAAACCCTTGCCTAGGTACATCGAAGACCGAAAATACACTACTATAGAATAATCAATCAAGGGAGATTTTTACTACGAGGAACATGATCTCTTTGGAGGCATTGAAGATGTAGATTATAGAATAGAATTTGGAACGAAGGAAGAAAACATACAACTAGAGGAATAGAATTGCACATGTAAGATAATCGGGTTGAGCAATTTAGATCCATACGCAATAAAGTTACAAAGCTCCAATGGTACTTAGCTTAGTAGTACCATTGCTCCTCGATATAGTGCTTTTAAATTTATTTGTAGATGTAAATATTTATTAGACCAAACACGATCTAGAACCTTGTATTTCACTTTGAGGTGTACCACTCTAAGGAATAAATAAATAGTTGGACCCGCAACAGTTATATTGTACTACTTCGAGGTGTGTAATATTTATGGAAAAGAGCTTCTGTAAATGTTATACCAACGACTTATATGCTACAACACAGTGATATACGGGGTCACCTCATCTGGCTCGTAGAAATTAAATACTCCCTCCGATCCTAAATAAGTGTCGCCATTTTGAACTAGAGTTAGTTCAAAACCGTGACACTTATTTTGGATCGGAGGGAGTACCAAAATAAGGGACTTTGTAAGAAAGTTCTATAAATAATCTAAAAAGTTATAAATAGTGATATATTAGTGCAAATAATAATATAAACTAGTCATATATGTAGCTATTACGATGATATAGAATTCACATATCATCATGGCATATATTTTTTATATTACATGATTACTCTCATCCATGCAACGTCCTACTTACTATCTCATGCCTATCTTTTTAGCCACTAAAAGTTAATACTCAATATTTTTCGATGACAACTAGAAATGTGTTGCTAATTTTTTATGCTCGCTTTACTATTTTGATTTAAACTACTGCATTCACCACTTATTTGTGAAATCATTAAACTATAAATGCTAAAGTCTTATTAAGATTTTTATGCTTCCATTATGTCGAACTATAAATTAGGTAACGCTTAATCTGATAAGAGAACGTGCCTGAGCCTGCTTCTCCCATATGGCAGGTGATGGAATTAGTTTTTTTTATAAGGACGGAGGAGCTAACGCCAACATGCATGCACAAAATCTTTTTACGATCCAAAAATTCAAAATACATTATCTTTTCATAAACCATTAATTCGATTGATGATCTGTCTTCACCACTTGGTTCGTTTCGACGAGTACTTCAAAACAAGATCCCATTCTAATATGTTTTAATGAAATATTTTTTCGTAGTCAGTTGCCAGATAATTATGCCGTAGTTACCAAGTTACTAGTCAATAGTTACTAGATAAATTGTATATGTGTATTTTGCATAGAAATTATCTATATATCCAGAAAGTGAATATTTGGATCCACAACAATTTTTGTTCAAAAACCCGGTAATTTTATCTTGGTAACCTAGTTGACTTTAACCGGCGACTAAGTGACAATACTTTGGCAACTGTGATCGGAAAAAAAAGTTACCAAAATATATCAACATGGGATATAGTTTGAATGATCTCGTTGTCACAAAGACAACTGTGAAAACCAATATAAATTTTGAGTTACCATTTAAGAGATAAATCATTTTGAGTTTTTGAAAAGCAAAAATCCAAGTGCACTGCACACATGCATGATTTAATTATTATATTTTTAGTTCAGAAAAACTAATAATTTAGATAATTTAACCTACTAACTAACATAACTATCATGCTGACCAAGTGACTGTAATCTAGCAACTAGGATCGGAAAAAAAAGTTGTTAAAATATATCGAAATGGGATTTAGTTTTGAAGATCTCATTGCAACAAAGCCAATCATGAAAACAGATTCAAATTTGGGTTTACGATTGAAGAGATAAAACATTTTAAAGTATAAAACAAAAAATCCCACGTGAGCTGCATGCATATAAGGGTGGGTTACCATATTTCATTCATGCCTAGGGTATGTGTCCTTATTATCATAGTCCTTTAGGTAATACTTTTCTTAGAAGATTTTAGCAACAATCTCCTACACTTATGGGTATCAATCGTGCGCAGGCCTACCAGGTGGCGTGTGTTCTCCTCGCCGAGAAAGGCTCCTCATCTCTAGAAGCAGCGCCATCACGAGCTAGGGGGCATGGTCGCCTCCTATTCCTCTTCTGACAAGGTGTCCGGCAAGGTCATCTTACGTCTTACCTAGTATGGTAAAGGGAAAAGGTTGAAAAAAACGAATGAATTGGTAACCCAAGCAAGAGGGTATTTGGAAAAGTCTATAAACCTTGGGGACAGGTCCGACCGCTGGAGTGGATTTGAAGCGTCTCTTGACACCTGAAACCGAGGAACCCATCCTAGCGCTAGCTATGAAGGAGGTCTTAGGGGTCAGGGTAAGTCTAACCTTCAGAGTGGCTTCAGGAGCCGTCCATAATCGAGCGGCCTAGAGATTGACATGAGAAAAAATTTGGACACCCATGACACTTGGTAAATTAACAAATAAGGGAGAGGATTGGAGACTAGAACTTACGACAATCAATTCCTCTCGCTCTTTTCTCTGGAGTGACGACGAAGTATCCCCGCCGCTATCCTTGGTCCAAGAGGACACTCCATGCCTTAGTTCTACCTGCGCCGATGGTTTTTTGTCCTCCAGGCTGATGTGCTAGACCGAAGAATCTTCAACGGCTTCATCTCGACATCACGCGTCACCAACGCCCCAAGTGGTGTCATCCCCGGTGGCGTGGTCGATGGACATTCTCTCGAAGCTTTGCAACAGCGATGTTGACGAAGGACTGGATAACGTTTCATGTTTTCTTTCGCAGTCCTTTTTGTAAACTGTGAGGACCATAGTTCATGTAACGTTAGGTTCTCCCTGTAAATCTGTACCCGCCAGAGTAATCAAACTTCTGGTTGCTTGTTTCAAAAAAAAGAATGCCAAATGTTCTAACTGTTTGCTTCTCGAGAAGACTTAGAGCATCTTCATTTGTTGGGCGTTTTCAGGCCAAAATCCGGAGCTAAAAATTACCGGATGGATGTAACTTTTGGCCTGAGAATGGCCGAATTCCCACTCGCATTCCTAGATGGACGATTTTTTGGTAAATTTGGCGATACTTCACCATAATTTGGCTCAAATTCACACAAATTTGGCGATATTTTACACAAGACGGCGACGACGCGCCTGGCCAGTCTAGGTCGCCCACCCGTGAGCTCGGTGCCGACTGCCCGCCGGCTTGGCCGAGCTCGCCGTCCTCCGCATGGCCCAGCTTGCCATCGTCCGTCCTCCTGCATGGCTGAGCTCGCCGCCCACCATCCTCCCGCATATTCCAACTCGCCGGTGGGTGGGGAAAAAGGAGTGAGAGAGGCCGTGGATGGGGAAAAGAGGAGGAGAGAGGGGGAGTGGCTGGCAATGGACCTGCTGCATGCAAAATTTACATCGGTGTTTTCAGGCGATTCTCAATGCGTCGGATTCGGGAACACCGGATAAAAAAGGCTAAATCAAACGAAATCGTAAAAACACGAGTGAAGGAAAAATACATCCATCCAAATTAAAAAAGTTGTGAAAAAGTGATCTCCTAGACACACTCCAACGGTCCACCGCGTCTCCGCTAGAAATTCAATGGAGTTGGTGAGAATCCAGCCGAAGATCGCGCAAGGTAAAAAAGCTCTGCCATGTAGGTCCTCACCATCTTTTTCCCCCTTCATTCAAAACGAGGCTTCTCCGGGAAGACTCGAGTCCTCACATGCCACGGTCCACCTTCCGCACGCTCCGCAGTTCACAGTGTCACTCACACACGCACGCACACACACTCTCTCCTCATCTCGGTCTCGCTGGTGGAGGAGGAGGAGGAGAGGAGGCGGACGCCGTGGCTGACGTGAATGTCGCGGATGGGGTTCTGGTGATCGCTCTCGATTTGGGGGGACAAGTGTCCGGTTCAAGGGGGTTCCAGTGTCCGCCGACGACGACTGGAAAGGGACGCGACGCTCCGGCCGGGGGTGGATTGGGCCTAGGCGATCTTCCGATAAGGGAATGACGAGGCGGCGAAGGAGGGGGAGCCAGGTGAAATGGCTGAACCACTATTCCTCGGCACAAAGCATTCTGGTCGTCGGAGACGGGGACTTCTCCTTCTCGCTGGCGCTCGCCGCCGCGTTCGGCTCCGGCCGGAACATCGTCGCGACATCACTAGACTCCTATGGTTCGTTCCACTCTCTTTTTCGGAGGAATATAGTTGCAGTTTTTTTACTACTGCTAGTACTGGTCTTGTTCTAGGGTTTCGATTGAACTCTAGAGGCTGGAGTGGACGACAGGACGAGTCTCGAGTGGTAGAGTGCATACGAGAATAGTAGAATACCATGTTCTAGTTTGAGGATTGTCGGAAAATCTGCCATCTTCCCTTGCTAGCTTAAACAAGGATTTTTGGCGAGCAACTCTAAGCTCCACTTACAAGGCATACAAAACAGATGAGGCTAGATTGGCAAATGTGCCGGAAGATTTACAACTACAAGAGTGGGAATAGATGATTGACTACTTTGGCAATGATGCAAAATTTCAGGTTATCTCTAAGCTTACTGTTTGTCTATTCTGTGTTTGGATGAAGTGGCTTGTCTGACTTTTTATATTTGGTTTCAATGACTGGATAGGAATGTAGCCAGAAGAACTCTGATAACCGTAAGAAACAGAAGACAAAACACAGAGTGGGATCAAAATCCTATTCGCAAGTAAGTTTTGAGAAGGTATGACTCTAACTAAGTATGTATGCCTTGCTGCTACCTATGGTTTCATGCTTCAAGCATCTCATTGTTGTATTTACCTGTAGAGAGACGTGGAAACTGGAGAAGAGCCGGATTGTATTGCTCTGTGGGAACTCACCCACACAAAGAATGGAACATGGTCTAACAAAGAGTCCCAGGACGTTTATGTGAGTACTGATAGGTTCTGTCATTCTTCTTTCATATTTTATAGGTCAATATTGTTGAATTAGCTATAATTGTTCTTTTCGTTCTTAGGACAAAGCACGTGAAGCGGTTGAAACCAAAGAAACTGAAACTCATGGTCCACTCTCAGGTGAGCAGAGAAACAATGTTTTCCAGACTGCATACAAAGACACTCTGCTATGCAAGTTATCGCAGCCTCTATAGGGTTCGCAGCATAGAAAACAAAAAAATTCCTATGAGGGGAACTATATACCAAGATCTATCTACTAGATACAAACAACGGACGGATGTATATCCGTAGAGAACATACCCTTGAAGACCGACAAAGCTTAACGAGTTCAACTCGTGGTTGATGTAGACGATCTCTTGCCGATCTCAAGATCGAGAGAAAGTCCTAGCGCCGCAAAGCAGCAGCGCATCCGTGCTCGCACACACGTACAAGACACGGGGCAACCTCCACCTCCTCGCTCCAGCGATGCAGCGGAAGCACAACCCTTTCTTGCCGAATAGCCACCGGGAACATGTATCTCGCTAGTCCAAGACCATGGGGGATAAATTCTAGAGGGGGAGAGAGATCCTTCACGAGGAGGTGTGAGAGACAAGTGAGAGGAGGGACTCCTTTTATAGGAGGAGGGGGGCACCCAAGGGGGTGGACGCCGGCCATGGGGGCTGCCCCCTCCCCTCCTTCATTCATGTGGGTGGACACTCCACTCACAAAATGGCCCTTCAATTTTCTCCACTCAAAAATCCACTCAAATTCCCATTAAATTTCCACCAAATTTAATGCAAACTCTCATTAAATAAAACTCTTTTATTTTATTTAGAATTTTTTCAATTATTTTAATGACAAACATTCACAAATAACCCCTTGCTAGAATTCCATTTCACATGCATAACCACTTTATGCAATTTCACCCAAAAACCTGTTTCGGTATCTAGTGAAATAAATTCCTACGCTTGTTTATTCTTTCGGCATGAAACATTTGCTCCAACTGGATGCCAGTGTCCCTTAAGTGTGTCACCCTACGGTTCGCGAATAATGCGGACATGATCGAGGCCCTTCTCCGATCAATAATCAGTAGCGGGACCTGGAGATCCATACTGACTCCCACACATTCAACGATGACTTTTCCTGTGATCGTTGGAACCTTTTACGCTTGTATCTTAATCCCTTTGTTTCACGATATATTACATGTCCGAGATTCGATCATCGATATCTCCATACCTAGTTTGATCTCCTTACTGACATGCACTCTTTTCTCGTTCCCGTGATATAACATTCTAGTGATCAAATCACTTGTTTGCAAGCTAACCAATGTGATATCACCGAGAGGGCCCAGAGCATATCTATCCGTCATCGGGATGAACAAATTCCACTCTTGATCCATGATTCTCAACATAACACTTTAGTAGCTTCGAAGCCATCTTTATAATCACCCAGTTACGGAGTGACGTTTGATGTCAACGAGAAACTCTTCCAGTGTTAGTGATTGGCATGATCTCATGGTCTAAGGATTAGGATTACTTCATAGTTTGTTTATAGCAATATAAACTCAATGACTTTGATCGTAATGCTATACTTCGGATGAATGTTCATCACACCATTACACTAATGTTGTGATCTCGTTATTAACAACATCCAATGTCTATGATCAGGAAACTATGATCATCTTGTTAATCAACGGACTAGTTTATGAGAGAGGCATAACTAGGAATTTTATGTTTGTTTATTAAACACACATGTATTAACGTTTCCGTATTAATACAATTATAGCATGCAAAATAAACATCTATCATATACTTGAAATACACATAATAAACATTTTATTATTGCCTCTCGGGACATATTCCCTTCAGCCTCGTGGGTACGGATACATGGCCAAACCTAAAACTGGTTCTGAAAGGTTTCAGATGCAGATTGAGGAGCAAGTTCGTGCTACAGCGGAAACCCAGCAACAGAACTCTCAGCTCAGCCAGCAGGTCAACGAATTACAAGATCAACTAGAAGTTTAACGTGCAGACATGCAAGAGCGGCTTAACTTGGAGCGTGCTGAGAGAGAACAACTTGAGGAGAGGTTACAACAAGAGCGTGCTGAAAGGGAAAGATTGTTGGAAGAGGAGCAAAGATCAAGACTAGAATTTGAAAAAGCCACGATGACAAAGTTTAACCAACAGATGGCTAAACTCGGCCAACAGATGGGAAGCCAACAACAGAAGGTGATTATAGTCATATGCTTGCCACCTTGTAAGATTTATTTTGCTTACTTGTATTGCTGAAAATGCACTTCTATTTGCAGGTGCTTAATAAGAGGACCGACAAAGAAAATAGTAATCCAAACTTGCAAAATGCTCTTCTACAGAGATCAAGTCCTAGTAGGAATCCAGGAGCAAGGCCAATTGTGATTTCTTCAAATCATCTCATACAGAATTCTCGAATGTACAAAGCAATGGTAAGTCACAACTTGCTTTGACATCATGTTCACGTGCATTTTTTAGGTCAATTTCCTTCATATTTGGAATGTTGTTATGTGCTCTGTCCTTGAACCATGCTGGTCGCTACTACGTGTACTATAATGTGATATCTAGCGATATGAACTTAACTGAAACTATACATCGAGTCACAACTTAAATCAATAGCGGAAGTTTTAAGGCCTCGTTTGGTTTGAAAGATTTTTACATGAAAAGTGTAGGAATCCTGTTCCTATAGGAATTGGCACTGTAGTATCGTTTGGAACACAGGAATTGAACAGAGGAAAAGTGAAGGAATGTTTCCTTCTGTCGTTAGTTTCATAGGAAAATCATGGGAAACGAAAAATGAGCTCGACCTCTTCTTTTAATTCCTGTGCAAAGGAATGAGGCAAATCAAGCTACCTCAAGTCTGGTTTGGTTTGAAGGATTTGCACGTAAGACTTACATTAACTCAAGTCCTTCACCATCACATGCAACAAATGGATGATACTTTTAAATATGTTCAAACAGTGAAGTTTTAGGAGAATGGCCATATGGACCGAATGGTATGGGTATCCATTTTTTAGCTTTGGAAGAGAGAATACGTATATGTCCAAGATTAAAAAGTGCCATGTATGTATATATTGTAGTCGAGTAGCTAAAAATATATTTGTGTGATTATTACTAGATCTGCTTCAACATATAACATGGTTTAATAGACTATTTTAACCACCAAAATCTTTTATATTGTGAAACGGAAGATGGATCAAGTATATATCATAGGATTTTACTCTGATTCTTGTGGTTTTCTTTCCTGTGTTCCAAACAAGCATGTGTCATCCTTTCCCGTGTTTTGCATTCCTAAGGATTACACATGCATACTTTTCCTGCTTCTACGTCTTTCCTATTCTCATATTTTTTCTACCCTACGGTTTTAGTCCAGTTAGTCTAACAACAATTCTTTTTAATAATGGGGCTAGAATAATTGTCTGATGCCAGTTCTTTTTAACTAGCTATTTTTTTTATTTCTTGATTGCAGGATCAAAAGAAGTAGCTGGATTAGAGTCTACATCATGGACATTTTAGTCTTGGTGGTTAATTAGGATGGCTACATTTTATTTGAGTTTCATTTGAATTAGGATGGCAACATTTTATTTGAGTTTTATTTGATGGATATTTGCTATGAGAATTATTATTTGTATATATACGTATTGTTTTGAATTTGTATTTTTTTATGGTTGCGATAGCCTATTGCCACAATTCACTTTTGCTTGCCATTGCTTAGCACCACAAAAAATATAATGTTGTGACAAACATAAGTTGCCACACATACTCTCCTTGTTGTGTTAGGATATAACAACGAAGAACTTTATATTGTTGTAATAACTTGTCACCGCAATTTTTCTGCACGTTGCGGTAACTGCTTGGCACCATGAAATAAAGATTTGTTACTGGGCGCCTGGGTGCTCGTCACTGGGCGCCGGCGCCTTTCAAGAGCTCGGCCCGTTCCGTGTGAATCCCGATGGCAAGACCCTCCATAGAAATAGACACTCATGGAACAATGGTGGGTGATAGATAGATAGTAGATTCTTTTTCAGCTTTATGCTTGCCCTTTCATGTGTCGTCTTAGGCACGGTAAATGATGAGTGATGACCCATGGTTGTGTCGTCCTGCAGTTGCAAATGTGATCTTCCTGGAGTCGCCGGCGGGCGTGGGGTTCTCGTACTCGAACACGTCATCGGAAAACAAGGAGAGCGGCGACACGAGGACGGCGGTGGACGCCTACATCTTCCTGCTCAACTGGCTGGAGAGGTTCCCCGAGTACAAGGGTCGCAACTTCTTCATCGCCGGTGAGAGCTATAGCGGCCACTACGTGCCCCAGCTCGCCACCGTCATCACTGCCCTCTATGAACTCGGCGCCTCAAGCTTCAACCTCAAGGGGATCTTCGTAAGTCACCACGTTCTATTCGTATGTTGCATTAAGTTATCTCCACAAACCAAATTGTGGTGATAAGTGGGTGTTGCCAGGGGAAAAAATGTGGCAACTGGCCTCATTGTTGTTGCAATAGAACAATTTACTACCAATATGTTTAATTGCAACGCTTGCCAACGAATGGCATTTCGTGGCAATAGGTACATATTTTCACAAATTGACCCATATTGCGACAAATAATTTTGTTGCAATAAACCCAAATCCTTATAGTGATAGGAAATGTTTTAAAAAATAAGACTCTTTAAAAACTTGGATGTGTCCGTAGAGTTTTATGAAGAAAAGACATATGGTGTAGTATACGACATATAGACAAAAACCGTCTCTAAAAAGCAATTTTGAAAGCACAAAAATTTCTTTTTGTAAAAGGTTTACACGTGCACATGCAATATCGATATGAATATGTGTAATTAGTGTTTTACAATTGCACATCTCCGGTGGACAGCAGACTAGTTGCAAGGTGCAACTTGAAACCTAGGCACAATCTACACA
Source organism: Avena sativa (assembly GCA_916181665.1). NCBI lineage: Eukaryota > Viridiplantae > Streptophyta > Magnoliopsida > Poales > Poaceae > Avena > Avena sativa. The sequence goes on from OV702283.1 coordinate 442,249,291, forward strand.
GTAGCTTTCGAGTCGTATGATCCTCAAATTAATGGAGAGGATCCAGCCAAAAATCGTGGCGCAGCAAAACCCAACGTCCACCCCTCGCTCCGTCACATCACCATGTCATGTAGGTAGGCCCCACTCGCCCACTCCCCTTCAGACCCCGTAGCTTTCTACGGGAAGACTCCACGATCCAGCCGAAGATCGCGCAAGGTAAAAAAAAAAAAGCTCTGGCATGTAGGCCCGCTCTCCTCCGACCCGCACCTTCTTTTTTCCCCTTCATTCAAAATCAAAACGAGGCTTCTCCGGGAAGACTCGAGTCCTCACATGCCACGGTCCACCTTCCGCACGCTCCGCAGTTCACAGTGTCACTCACACACGCACGCACGCACACTCTCTCCTCGCCTCGGTCTCGCCGGTGGAGGAGGCGGACGCCGCGGCTGACGTGAATGTCGCGGATGGGGTTCCGGTGATCGCTCTCGGTTTGGAGGGACAAGTGTCCGGTTCAAGCGGGTTCCGGTGTCCGCCGACTGGAAAGGGGCGCCGCGCTCCGGCCGGGGGTGGATTGGGCCCAGGCGATCTTCCGATAAGGGAATGACGAGGCGGCGAAGGAGGGGGAGCCAGGTGAGATGGCTGAACCACTACTCCTCGGCACAAAGCATTCTGGTCGTCGGAGACGGGGACTTCTCCTTCTCGCTGGCGCTCGCCGCCGCGTTCGGCTCCGGCCGGAACATCGTCGCGACATCGCTGGACTCATATGGTTCGTTCCACTCTCTCTTTCGGCAGGAATAGAGTTTCAGTTTTTTTACTACTACTAGTACTGATTTTGTTCTAGGGTTTCGATTGAACTCTGGAGGCTGGAGTGGACGACAGGACGAGTGTCCAGTGGTAGAGTGCATACGAGAATAGTAAAATACCATGTTCTAATTTGAGGAATAGAGTTTCAGTTTTTTTTACTGCTACTAGTACTGATTTTGTTCTAGGGTTTCGATTGAACTCTGGATGCTGGAGTGGACGACATGACGAGTGTTCAGTGGTAGAGTGCATACGAGAATAGTAGAATACCATGTTCTAATTTCAGGATTGTCGGAAAATCTGCCATCTTCCCTTGCTAGCTTAAACAAGGATTTTATGCGCTTCACTCCGAACCACCATAAGGAAATGGCTTGTGGTGGTGATAAATGGAAACCATGCAGATGGCGTGGGTAGGGTGCAGACAAGAATGCCATGTGTTAATTTGAGGATTGTAGGAGAATTTGGTATCTTCTATGGTTAAAGAAGAGCTCGATGCTCTTTACTCCATTCAGATAAAGTTCACTATGCTTGATTTCTGTAATAAAATCAAAGACCTTGTCCACTTTTCTTAATTTAAAAAGATAAAGTTTACTTTGAACTTGCTACTTGGGGAGATAAAATATATAGCTAAGCGCATGCCGTGAGTCTGTATTGTTTTGGATCAGAAAAACTATCTGGTTATCAGTCGCTTACATTTGGTTATACACACTAGAACATGATTAAGTTTGTCAGGGCTTCCATGATCTCATCGAAAGTAATTGTATAGTTTTGTTTGAGAGATCTAATGCATCTTACTGCTAGAAATTATTTTTCATGGGTGGAATAAGTCAATGAGTATTAGTTCCCTTTATCCAATTTTTTTTAGGAAAAAATCCCAAACACTTTAATTTGGTTAAGTTCCATATGTGCATTGTTCGGCTCTTGCATGAGTCTACTTTCTGTTGCTCAGTTCTATCTCTTGGCACTGATTCGTTGATCTGGGATCAGTAGATAATCGGTAGTGTGGAGTTATCTGCTCTTGGCATGTGGTTTCACACGTTTGCAGCACAATGTATCCGTAAATTACCTTCTTTAACATATTCGTTGTGTCAATGGTGATTCGGCAACAATGTGTTGCAAAGGGTGATTTAGGACCCTAACAAAATGCCGTTGGGAACTGTAAGAACATTAGCATTCAGCAAAAGCACTATGTCAGGCTAGCCCACAAGATTATTCTCATTTAATTCGTGTAATCGCCACTTTTTCCTTGGATTCAGTAATAAATTTTTCATCATTTAACAGTTTTTTTTTGGAGTTTCTTCAGTTTCTTATTTGCTTCATTCCTAGTCTGGCTTGTGGCCTCCCTCCTCCGTGTGCATCTATCTACATTTACCTTATATAAGCTCACAAGGATAATATTGTCAGTATGTTTTTGTGATTATTTATAATATTTTAGCTGTTTGTATCTAAATTTTCTGCATTGTTGGCAATCCTCAGAGGCTCTTATTGGAAAGTATAGTGAAGCAGAGGCAAATGTGAGGTACCTAGAGAGAATGGGGACCAAGGTTCTGCATAACATCAATGCAAAAAATATGACTGGTTGCCATCATCTGAGGATTAGACAGTTTGATCGGATTGTCTTTAACTTTCCTCATGCTGGTTTTAGAGGAAAAGAGGAGGAGATGCGTGTGGTCATGTATGTACACTCCCATGTTATGGTTATCTTTACTGAATTTTATAAATTACTTTCATTTTTAATGTGGTCTGATTGCATTGTAATCTGTCTTGATGAGTTTGTTTGGTTTATGGTTCATTAAGTATGCCCGGTGTCTCGCCTGCATTAGGACATACGTATTATTCTCCTCGGTGGTTTTGTTGAGAACGTGCACATGAACATGTTATGTTCTTCAACTTTGATTCTAGCGATCTTGACCAGTAGTTGCTGCTGCTCAGTTCTAAATTTGAGTATAAGCTCTCTCATGTCACACTACACTATTGTTTGAAATGTATTGTAGTCTTTATGGTTTTTGTAAGAATAAACAACAGTTTGAACAAGTTGCACTGATATAAGTTCACCACTGTCAAGAGGTCATTGAATCATTGTAGACTATCATATACACAGGAGTTTCACCCAAAAAAAAAAACACACAGTATCTGATTGTTTGCTCGGCCATGTCACAGTCATTGTTTGAACCGCACAATAGTTATTTATTCCTACTGTAAGAAGAAACAACAATTTGGACAAGTTACCCAGATCATAGTTATATATGCACTCCATGTTCAAGAGGTCATTGACACATTGTAGACTGAATAGAGAAAGAACATCTTTTGTTGGATTCTTGGACCCAGGTATATATACACTATATCCTTATCGTAGTCTTTGCTAGTTCTTTGGCATTTAAAATACAACGTGAAATTGTTGTTGTAACTTGTAAGCATAACTTTCGGCTAAACACCTGAAGTTAGATTGAAATGAGTGACCATGAGAAACAGTAGATACAATTCAGGGCTCACTTCACTCGTGGCTCATATTAGTTGAAGCACCCTGAATTTTCAACAAATGTAGGATTTTCTATAATATGCATGTGAATCTATAAAAAAATTCAAGTACAAGTAGGAAACATTTGTGTTCTGTTAAAAAAAGAAGAGAAAAGATAAGCGAATGATACTGCAATACTATTCACTATTTATTTTCTTTTTTATACTAGACACTTGTGGACATTATTAGCATGATTATTTTCCAGGTTCACATGTTATCACTTAGCGTATGTACATGATTTTTCCCACCGTACTTTTGCAAAGCTCTGATCCTCCAACTCATCATGAGCTGCGAAAAAAAATTACACATTTTGGATATAACCTCTTATTTGTCTAGCAACGCATACTTGGCTTGTGGTTTCCTATTTAGAGTTAACCCAAGAACCTTTCTGAAAATCAAATGCCTCAGACACCTGACCTTTTGTACTAACTCGTTACCCTTTTCTTGTGATCTACAACATGCATAGGAAGCTCGTCAAGGGGTTCTTTCGCAGTGCGCGTCCCCTTCTTCAGCCTTATGGTGAAATCCACATTAGCCATAAGATTGGATATCCTTATGATGCCTGGGATATCCAGCGACTAGCCTTTGAGTCTTTTCTTACCACGATTGAGATAGTTCGTTTTCATAAAGACGATTACCCTGGCTATAACCAGAAGAAAGGAGATGGCCCAAGGTGCAATGAGCCTTTCCCTCTAGGTGCCTGCTGCACTTTTAAGTTCGGTTTCGGTCTGACTGCCGTACTTTGAAGCTCTACCTGAAATGCAGAGAAGCGGAAGCTGAACGTGTATGATGTTGCTGCATTTGCCAGCATAAATATATCTCGCCATAATATGACTCTGAGCAATGTTGAAGCAGCGTTGTGAAATTTAACTACTCCCTCCGACCCATATTAGTTGACTCCAATTTAGATGTATCTATCACAAATTGAAGTCAACTAATATAGGTCGGAGGGAGTACCTGTATTAAGGGTGCTTTAACGAGTAAGTTGTGATTGTGAACTGGGCATGTTGTAAATTAGTAGTGGTATTTTGGTAAACCTGATTTGGCATGGCTGTTCTTGTTGCTCTGAACACCTTTGGGACTTCCGTAGCCATGACTGCTGAGGCATCATCACACCACTATGTAAATGACTGAAATGTTTTGTACTCCCTCTGTTTAGAAATATAAAACATTTTAGCTTTGTGAAACAAATGTATATAGATATCTTTTAGTGTATAGTTTCGCTCCGAACCTATACACAAAAGTCGTCTAGATACAGGAAATAGCAGCAAACAGATTGTGAAAATCGCATCCCTCCATCCGGATAGCTGACTGAATCATTTGCTAGAAGTCCATGTCACTTCTACAATGTCTTTATACAGAACCAACGGCATTGGAGTGGTCCATTCAAAGCCTCTGAGTAGAAGTGTTTACCTTAATAATTTGACAAGGAGATCCTTGTCTTGTAGTATCATATTATTTTTTATATTGTTGTTGATATATGTTGGCAATTCTATTCTTTTTTTTTTTAAATTCAACAGATCTACTAATAATCATCAACATCGGTACAAAGAGAACTAAAAATAATAAAGGTTACAAATAGGTCCTTAGAACACCACCTTACCTTGTAGAAGGGGGTATCTATCCTATATCCTACAATATGGCGATGCCACTATTTTTTTAAAGGAACATGATTTAGGAAAAGGCGTCAACATTAAATTAATTTTGTGCATCTTTGAACAACATTCTAGACTTAAAAATCATTTTTCATAAGAAAGATTTATTGTTTTCACAAGGTTAAAGGGGTAGAGGAGGAATACAAGCACATCTTTGAATGCGAAGCTGGTTCACTTCTTTTTGAATACCTAGGTATTCCTACACATTATAGAGACCCGCTTCTTTTTGAATACCTAGGTAGTACTCCCTCCGTTTCAAAATATAAGATGTTTTAGCTTTGTGAAACAAATGTATCTAGACTTGTTTTAGTGTATAGATTTATTCCAAACATGACTGAACCTATATACTAAAATAAGTCTAGATACATTCTCTTCACAAACATAAAACATCTTATATTTTAAAACGGAGGGAGTACTTTATAAAGAATGAAAACCGGTAGAACACCACCACTTTGAGTGAAAGTTGGGTTGTTGGTTAAGGAAGGGAGTAGCTTCCAATGTTTCCTCTATATTTGTTTTAGGTTCTCAAAGGGGTAAGGGAAAGAGTATATTTTTATCTATCACGTTCCTTTTGGAAAAGTGACCATCTAAAAAAGAAATACCGTATATTTGTACCAAGAATTTCCCGAACCCGTATAGATAGATAGATAGAGAGAGATAGAGAGAGAGAGAGAGAGAGAGAGAGAGAGAGGCGACGCCTACAACCCATCTAGGGTTCCTTCCCTCCACCGGCAACGCCACCGGTTTGTCCCGCCTTCGACGGACTTAGGGCCTTGGAGGCGTGGCAGACCACAACCTTTTGCCGGCAGGAGGTCTCAGTGTTTTGTCTAGACTTTTTTTAGTGTCTTCTTTCGAATGTTGATGTTGGAATTATGCCCTAGAGGCAATAATAAAGATGTTATTATTATAATTCTTGTTCATGATAAAGTTTATATTCCATGCTAGAATTGTATTAAGCGGAAACTTTAATACTTGTGTGATTTGTGAACAACACTGTGTCCCTAGTATGCCTCTAAGGACTAGCTCATTGATTAATGATGGTTAAGGTTTCCTAACCATAGACATGAGTTGTCGATTAATAATGAGATCATATCATTGGGAGAATGATATGATGGACAAACCCAAACTAAGCGGAGCAATTAGATCGTGTCATCGTGTTCATCTTTGCGAAGCTTTTCTTATGTCAAATATTGTATTCCTTAGACCATGAGATAATACAACTCCCTGGTATCGGAAGAAAGCTTTGAGGTCATCAAACGTCATCCTATGAGAGGGTGATCATAAAGGTGTCTCTCAGGTGATCGGAAAGTACCTGTTGGGTTGTATGTATCGAGATGGGATTTGTCCCTCCCAAGTCGGAGAGATATACTTCGGGCCCACTCGGTAATCGATATCAACACCGCTTGCAAGCATGTGGTTAAGGAGTTAATCACAAAGTGATATCGGATTACGGAACGAGTAAAGTACTTGTTGTGAACGAGATTGAACTAGGTATGACGGTACCGACGATCAAATCTCGGGCAAGTAAAATATCGCGAGACGAAGGGAATATATATGGGATTGAATGAATCCTGGCATCGTGGTTCATCCGATATGATCATCGATGAATGTGTGGGAGTCAATATGGGTTTCCAGACCCCGCTGTTGATTATTGATAGAAGATCATGTCTGCATGTTCTCGAACCCGAAGGGTCACACACTTAACGTGTCTCGACGCTAGGATAGATTGGATAATTGGTTTATGAGTTTTTGTTCGGAGTCTCGAATGGGATCCGGGACATCACGAGAGGTTCCGGAATGGTCCGGAGAATAAGATTCATATAAGGCAATGCAGTTTTTGGAGTTCGGAATTGTTTCGGGTTAATCGGTATTGTACCGGAAGCTTCTAGAACCTTCCGGAGGGGGACCAACGTGGCCCCACCTGTCGGTAGGGGGCATGGGCCTATGAGGGAGTGCCCTGGCCGCATTGGTCCAGGGGCACAAGGCCCCATAGGGCCCAGCCGGCCAAACCTAGGGGAAACCCTAGGGGAGCTTCTAGAAGGAGGGGGGGAACTTGCCCCCCACTCTTCCCTCCTTGGCCGCCGGCCTAGGCTTGGGGGAGGGGCTAGGGTTGGCGCCCACCCCTCTATATAAAGAGGGCTGGGGGCGCACCACCCCCCTACACCTCCTCCTCAAGCCCTAGCCGCCCTGCTGCCCTCCTCTCTCTCTCCCTCCCGACTGCACGTAGGCGAAGCCCTGCTGCAGAAACTTTCCACCACTTGCACCGCGCCGTTGCGTTTTAGATCCAATCCGTCTCTCCACCATACTTGCTGGACCAAGGAAGGAGGAGACGTCGAGGTGCCGCACGTGTGCATCTCTCGGAGGCATCGCCACTTGTGGTGTTAGATCGGAGCGGATCGCGAGGAGGAGAAGTGAGTACGACTACATCACCCACGTTCCGACGAACGTTCCGTTGTGCGAATATTCAAGGGTATGAAGATCTCATCTAATCTCTCTCATTGTTTGCATCTCCTAGATTAGATCTTGGCTTTCCCGTTCGCATCCGTAGAATTTTTTTGATTTACTATGCTGCGAAACCCTTCAGTGGTATCAGAGCTAGATCTATGCGTAGATGTGTTTCACGAGTAGAACGCAACATGGTTGTTGCGGGCGTTGATGTTTTCTGTTGCAAGCCTCTTGTTTGTGTTCTTCTTATGACGCGGGATAGTGAGATTGAAGCGATCCAGGCCAACCTTACGCGACGTCGTTCGCGAGACCGGCTCCGCACTTGACGTGTGGCTTGTTCCACACATGCGGCTGGTGGATGCCAGTTTCTCTCACTATAATTGTCATGGGATTTACACTGGAGTTTGGCAACCATAATATCACCATTGTGGCTTTCCGTAGATAAGAATCGTTCTTAGCTTGCTACTCCCATAAGCCACGTAAAACATGCAACAACAAAGTAGAGGCATCTAACTTGTTTTTGCAGGGAGTGTTTTCTGTGATATGGTATGGCCCAAGATGTGATGTGTATATTGTATGCGATGATCATGTTTTGTAATGTTTCACGACTTGCATGTCGATGAGTACACAATCGGCAGGAGCCATATGGTTTTCTTTATAATTGTGTATGACCTGTGTGTCAACTTCTTATACGCCATGTAATAGTTTCACTTTATCGCTAAGTAGTTAGCAATAGTTGTAGTTGCTATTCGTGGTGGAGGCAATCATGGTGGAGTGATGGAGATCATGCCGGCACGCACAAGATGGAGATCATTGCGCGAAGATTGGCTATACCATGTCACATAAAGTTATATGCATGTGATGTTTATCCTTTTATGTATCTTATTATGCTTAGATCGCGACGGTAGCATTATAAGATGATTCCTCACTTAAAGATCAAGATAAAACTGTGTTCTCCCCATGTATGCACCGTTGCGAAAGTTCGTCGTGTCCAAGCATCACGTGATGATCGGGTGCTATAGACTCTACGTTCACATACAACGAGTGCAAGCCAGTTTTGCACACGCGGAAATACTTGGGTTTAACTTGACGAGCCTAGCATGTACAGACATGGCCTCAGAACACATGAACCGAAAGGTTAAGCATGAGTCATATGAATGATATGATCGACACTTCGTTGTCCACCATTGAAACCACATCTCTTCTCGTGAAGATCGGATTAGGTGTGGTGAATTTGGATCATGTTCACTAAACAACTTGAAGGATGTTGAATTTAGTGGGAGTTCATCTAGTAATTTGATTAAAAGTTGAACTAGTTATCATGAACATAGTCTAATTTGTACTTGCAAATATTGTAGATCAAATGGCTAAGTCCAACTTCAACTTCAACGTTTTTGCTGAGAAGGAAAAGCTTAGAAACAATGGGTCTAACTTCACCAACTGGTTCCGCAATCTGAGAATCATTCTCTCTGGCGGTCAAAAGGACTATGTCCTTGAAAATGCGCTAGGTGACGCCCCTGCTATAGATGCGCCGGCTGATGAGACAGCTGTCTATCAGTCGCGCAAAGATGATTATGGTGTGATTAAGAGCACCATGTTGTTTGCTATGGAATCGGACCTTCAAAATCGTTTTGAAGACTATCCCGGGCCCTTTGAGATTCTTGAGGAGCTGAAAACTATGTTTCAGACTCAGGCCCGTTCTGAGAGATATGAGATCTCTGAGAAATTCTTTAACTGCAAGATGGAGGAAGAGAGTTCCGTTAGTGAGCACGCCATAAAGATGTCGGGCTACACTCAACGCCTTGAGCAACTGGACTGCAAGATTCCAGAGGAGCTCAAGATTGATAGGGTTCTGCAATCACTCCCTCCTAGCTACAAAATTTTTGTAGTTACTCATAATCAGATTGGTTTCACTGATACAATCACCGAGCAATTCGCTAAGCTGAAAGCTACGGAGGTGGACATCAAAAAGGATAATCATGTGTTGATGGTCAATAAGCCCCCCAGCTTTAAGAAAGGTAAGGGTGCAAAGAAGCCCTTCAAGAAAGGCAGCGGCAAGCGTGTTGCCCCTGCTGAGAAGAAGCTCGAGTCTGGACCTAAGCCGGACACTGAGTGCTTCTATTGCAAGGACAAGGGTCACTGGAAGCGCAACTGTCCGAAGTACTTAGCGGACAAGAAGGCTGGCACCATAAAAGGTATATTTGATATACATGTTATTGATGTTTTCCTTACTAGCCCTCGTTGTAGTGCCTGGGTATTTGATACTGGTTCAGTTGCTAATATTTGTAACTCGAAACAGGATCTACGGAATAGACGGTGGCTTGCGAGGGATGAGGCGACGATGCGCGTTGGCAACGGATCAAGAGTTGATGTGATGGCCGTCGACACACTCTCCTTAGTTTTACCTTCGGGATTAGTTTTAAACCTTAATAAGTGTTATTATGTGCCTGCGTTGAGCATGAACATTATTTCTGGATCGTGTTTATTGCAAGACGGTTATTCATTTAAATCGGAGAATAATGGTTGTTCTATTTATATGAGTAACATCTTTTATGGTCATGCACCTGTTGTGAATTGTTTATTTCTTCTAAATCTCACATCCATAACATTGAGGCTAAGAGATGCAAAGTAGATAGTGATAATACTACTTATTTGTGGCACTATCGTCTAGGTCATATTGGTGTAAAGCGCATGAAGAAACTCCATTCTGATGGACTTTTGGAGTCTCTTGACTTTGAATCATTTGACACATGCGAACCATGCCTCATGGGCAAGATGATCAAAACCCCGTTCTCCGGTATGATGGAGCGAGCAACTGACTTGTTGGAAATCATACATACCGATGTATGTGGACCGATGAGTGTTTCGACGCGCGGTGGATATCGCTATTTTCTCACTTTTACTGATGACTTAAGTAGATATGGGTATATCTATTTAATGAAACATAAATCTGAAACATTTGAAAAGTTCAAGGAATTTCAGAATGAAGTGGAGAACCATCGTAACAGAAAGATTAAGTTTCTATGATCCGATCGTGGAGGTGAATATTTGAGTTATGATTTTCTCACGCATCTTAAAGCAAGCGGAATCGTTTCGCAACTCACACCACCCGGAACACCACGGTGCAATGGTGCGTCTTCATAGGATACCCTAAGGAAACTATTGGGTATACCTTCTATCACAGAACCGAAGGCAAAGTGTTTGTCGCAAAGAACGGTTCCTTTCTTGAGAAGGAGTTTCTCTCGGAAGAAGTGAGTGGGAGGAAAGTAGAGCTAGACGAGGTTGTTGAACCTTCTCTTGAATTGGAGAGTAACGCAGCACCTGAAATTGTTCTAGTGCCGCCTGCACCAACAATAGAGGAAGCTAATGACAAGGATCATGAAGCTTCGGACGATGCTGCTACTGAACGTCGCAGGTCGACAAGGTCGCGTTCCCCTCCTGAGTGGTACGGCAACCCTGTCTTAACTGTCTTGTTGGTAGAAGACAGTGAACCTATGAACTATGAGGAAGCGATGATGAGCCCAGACTCTGAGAAATGGCTATGAAATCCGAATTGGGATCCATGAGCGAAAACCAAGTATGGACTTTGGTGGACCCTCCTACCGACCGAAAGGCCGTTGAGTGCAAATGGATTTTCAAGAAGAAAACGGACGCGGATGGTAATGTTACCGTCTATAAAGCACGGCTTGTCGCGAAAGGTTTTCGACAAGTTCAAGGTGTTGACTACGATGAGACTTTCTCTCCCGTAGCGATGTTTAAGTCCATTCGGATTTTATTAGCAATTGCTGCGTTTCATGATTATGAATTATGGCAGATGGATGTCAAGACTGCGTTCCTCAATGGCAACATTGATGAAGAGTTGTATATGATGCAACCCGAAGGTTTTGTCGATCCTAAGGATGCTGATAAAGTATGCAAACTTCAGCGTTCCATTTATGGACTGAAGCAAGCATCTCGGAGTTGGAACCTTCGTTTTGATCAAGTGATCAAGAGCTTTGGATTTGTTCCAAATTGCTACGAAGCTTGTATCTACAAGAAAAGTGAGTGGGAGCTCAGTGACATTTCTAGTACTATATGTGGATGACATATTGATTATTGGAAATGACATTAACATGCTTAACGATGTGAAGAGTTATTTGAACAAGTGTTTTTCAATGAAAGACCTAGGTGAAGCTGCTTATATATTGGGCGTCAAAATCTATAGAGATAGACAAAGACGCCTGATAGCTTTAAGCCAGAGTACATACCTAGACAAAGTTCTGAAAAGGTTCAGAATGGATAAGGCAAAGAAAGGTTCAGTGTCTATGTTGTCAGGTAAGATATTGAGCAAGGCTCAGTGTCCAGCTACGGTAAATGATAGAGAAGCTATGAGCAAAGTTCCTTATGCCTCGGCCATAGGTTCTATCATGTATGCCATGCTGTGTACTAGACCGGATGTGTCCAATGCTCTTAGTTTGACGAGCAGATATCAAAGTGATCCAGGAGTGGAACACTGGACAGCCGTGAAGAACATCCTAAAGTACCTAAATAGGACTAAAGAAATGTTCTTAGTCTATGGAGGTGATGAACAACTCGTCGTAAAAGGTTACGTCGACGCTAGTTTCGACACCGACAAGGATGATTCTAAATCTCAGACAGGATACGTTTATATTTTAAATGGAGGAGCTGTGAGCTGGAGAAGCTGCAAGAAAAGCGTGATCGCGGGATCTACAGTAGAAGCGGAATACATGGCTGCTGTAGAAGCGTCAAGTGAAGGAGTTTGGATCAGGAACTTCATCACTGAGCTTGGCGTGGTTCCAAGTGCATTGGACCCACTGGATATATTGTGTGACAACACTGGCGCCATAGCACTCACTAAGGAACCAAGATATCATCCAAAGACCAAGCATATCAACCGCAAGTTTCATATAATCCGAGATTATATAGCAGATGGAGATCTGAAGATTAGCAAAGTACATACAGATCTGAATGTCGCAGATCCATTGACTAAACCTCTTCCACGTGCAAAACATGATCAGCACCTTAGTGCCATGGGTGTTAGATTGTTGCCAGATGTAAACTAGATTATTGACTCTAGTGCATGTGGGAGACTGTTGGAATTATGCCCTAGAGGCAATAATAAAGATGTTATTATTATAATTCTTGTTCATGATAAAGTTTATATTCCATGCTATAATTGTATTAAGCGGAAACTTTAATACCTGTGTGGTTGTGAACAACACCGTGTCCCTAGTATGCCTCTAAGGACTAGCTCATTGATTAATGATGGTTAAGGTTTCCTAACCATAGACATGAGTTGTCGATTAATAATGAGATCATATCATTGGGAGAATGATATGATGGACAGACCCAAACTAAGCGGAGCAATTAGATCGTGTCATCGTGTTCATCTTTGCGAAGCTTTTCTTATGTCAAATATTGTATTCCTTAGACCATGAGATAATACAACTCCCTGGTATCGTAAGAAAGCTTTGAGGTCATCAAACGTCATCCTATGAGAGGGTGATCATAAAGGTGTCTCTCAGGTGATCGGAAAGTACCTGTTGGGTTGTATGTATCGAGATGGGATTTGTCCCTCCCAAGTCGGAGAGATATACTTCGGGCCCACTCGGTAATCGATATCAACACCGCTTGCAAGCATGTGGTTAAGGAGTTAATCACAAAGTGATATCGGATTACAGAACGAGTAAAGTACTTGCTGTGAACGAGATTGAACTAGGTATGACGGTACCGACGATCAAATCTCGGGCAAGTAAAATATCGCGAGACGAAGGGAATATATATATGGGATTGAATGAATCCTGGCATCGTGGTTCATCCGATATGATCATCGATGAATGTGTGGGAGTCAATATGGGTTTCCAGACCCCGCTGTTGATTATTGATAGAAGATCATGTCTGCATGTTCTCGAACCCGAAGGGTCACACACTTAACGTGTCTCGACGCTAGGATAGATTGGATAATTGGTTTATGAGTTTTTGTTCGGAGTCTCGGATGGGATCCGGGACATCACGAGAGGTTCCGGAATGGTCTGGAGAATAAGATTCATATAAGGCAATGCAGTTTTTGGAGTTCGGAATTGTTTCGGGTTAATCGGTATTGTACCGGAAGCTTCTAGAACATTCCGGAGGGGGACCAACGTGGCCCCACCTGTCGGGAGGGGGCATGGGCCTATGAGGGAGTGCCCTGGCCGCATTGGGCCAGGGGCACAATGCCCCATAGGGCCCAGCCGTCCAAACCTAGGGGAAACCCTAGGGGAGCTTCTAGAAGGAGGGGGGGGGGGGGGGAAACTTGCCCCCCACTCTTCCCTCCTTGGCCGCCGGCCTAGGCTTGGGGGAGGGGCTAGGGTTGGCACCCACCCCTCTATATAAAGAGGGCTGGGGGCGCACCACCCCCCTACACCTCCTCCTCAAGCCCTAGCCGCCCTGCTGCCCCCCTCTCTCTCTCCCTCCCGACTGCACGTAGGCGAAGCCCTGCTGCAGAAACTCGCCACCACTTGCACCGCGTCGCCGCGTTGTAGATCCAATCCGTCTCTCCACCATACTTGCTGGACCAAGGAAGGAGGAGACGTCGAGGTGCCGCACGTGTGCATCTCTCGGAGGCATCGCCACTTGCGGTGTTAGATCGGAACGGATCGCGAGGAGGAGAAGTGAGTACGACTACATCACCCACGTTCCGACGAACGTTCCGCTGTGCGAATCTTCAAGGGTATGAAGATCTCATCTAATCTCTCTCATTGTTTGCATCTCCTAGATTAGATCTTGGCTTTCCCGTTCGCATCCGTAGAATTTTTTTGATTTACTATGCTGCGAAACCCTTCAGTTGAGGCAGCGGCTACATGTTGAAGTTAGAATAAGGTCCTCCCCGCCCCATCCTCACTCTGGTGGTGCATCTAGCATCAGCGAAGGGCGTGCGGAGTCGTGTGTCCGATGGATCCCTTGGGATCCGGTCGTTTTTTGTATTCGTTGGTGTGGTTTGAGGTCAGTCTTTTCCGATCTACGTTTGTCATCTTCGCTGATGGTTGCTGCTCTGGTGTGCTTTTTCTTTGGGGTCTTATCATGATGACTTCCCGTGCGTCTACTACAACAAGCTCTACTACGACAAGCCTTGCCAGCTTCGGTGATGGAGGTGCGAGGACGGCGGTATCTTAGCTAAGCTACACCTCTTGCACGGTATCATAGGTAAAAAACTTGGCTAGACCAATCACACACATGCATGAGACTAAAATTATTAAATGCAACACCACTAAGAAACACCATCTAAGAAACAATGCATTGTCATTGTTGTTTCTTAAGTTTTAATTACTTCTATAAAAACGTGCTAAGAAACACCCCATTGTGAAAGGCCTTAGTGGATAGATTAATAGGGGTTAACCTCTTTGATGAGTTGGATAAAATTAATTACATGACATTTAACTACTAGTGGGTTGTTTATGGTTAAATTTATGTATGCAGTTTTCATGGAAATACATGTAGAAACTAAGGGTACTCCACTAGGAAAGTATTGCTCATTAAGGATAATATGGCAAGTGTTTCTCATTAAGGATAAATGGCATGTCCATTTATGTATGCAATTTTCATGGATAAAGATCAAGACTTTAAACACTAGGAAAGTGTTGCTCATTAAGGATAATATGGCAAAAAATACATGGAATGGTGGTACAAAATGCATTTTTTTTTATGAAATCTATTGATCATTTATTCATCTCATGTCCTTTTGCACATAGTTTGGAGAGTTGTTCATTTTGTTTTAATTAATGTACCCACCAACAAATGTCACCAATATATCTACGAATTGGCTAAATGGGATGGAGAAGAAGATATATACTCAAATTCGGGTGAGAGTTTCGTGGTTTAGATGGGCATTTAAGAAGTCCAAAGGATGTTGTTTTTAATAAGTTTGGAAATGCCTGTTTTTGTTTTTTTGTAGTTTATACACAGAGTTATCTACACATTTGGTCTTTTCTCCTTCATGTTAAACAGTGGGGTCGTATGGATGACGGACGAACAGGCAATATTCAACCAGTGTGGCTCTAATAGATTACAAGATGCATAGATATTTTTGTGCTCTTTTTTCTACTGATTAATTCATGTTACTAGTTTGAGCAAAACATGAGTTGCAAACTTTGAACCTAGAAACTATGCAGATTTGGGATATGTGCATCCTTTCATGCCGAGGCTGGGGCTATGTACCATTTTTGAAAGAAAAAATTGACTGAACCAACCAATCAATCTTATACTCCATTATTCCCAAGTTTGGAGTATTAATCAAAAGATGTGCTCGTTATAAACAAGCTAGAGATTCACTTGTACCCATCAGAAATGAACTTGTACCTACCACTCGGAAGAACATCGGTCCTAAAATTTGCTCGGAAATACACGATGCATATTTCACTCGTACTGTACATTAGCATTTAAAACTATTCACACGTTACATTCGAAAAAAAAAAATTTGTTCACGCACGACGCATCTATCGCTTGGCATTTCAGTCCCATGCATGATGAGCGAAGAATTAATGGAAGATCCGTTCCAAGATAGTACAGTATCGCGCATGCCAGCTGGGCAGAACCCAGGCCGACGCATACCTAGCCCCTTGCCTCTTGGTCTCCCTGGGTCAGTCCGAGTCCACCCACTTCCTCAACACACACTGACAGCGACAGATAGCTGCGTCCTCGATTGCTCTCGCCGGACGAGGGGAATGGCGGCGCCGGTGGCCGTGGAGGGGAAGGTGAAGTTTCTCAAACATTACTCCTCGGCGCAGACGATACTTATCGTCGGCGACGGCGATTTTTCCTTCTCGCTGGCGCTGGCCACCGCGTTCGGCTCCGGCGAGAACCTCGTCGCCACGTCCCTAGACTCATACGGTAAATCGATCCTTCCCACTAACAATCTATCGCGGTATTTTGCTAGCTGCTCGATACGGTGCCTACGCATCCCTTTTTTTTTTTGGGTAAATGCTGGTGATGCTTTGGTTCTTCCTGCTAGATCACATCTTATGTCATGGAAGGACGTGCGCTTCGAGTTCGAGCAGCCACCATTGCCATTTCTAGTTTTTCCTCGGTTTGCATAGTGAATCTGGTCACTAATAAGATTGTACGGAGTATTAATTTAATGTATGTTTATGAGCCATTCCCTGTGCAATTTTCTCTCTCTCTGGAATTATGTGGTCGTGAAGGTATGCAAGGGTCAATTGTATATTTCTCAGTAACCTGTCGTTCTGATATGGTTTTGCATCTTGTTGGAGTTTAATGTACTATATCAATAAGAGCATGGATTTCAGTAATTATGGTGATGGTGATTGTGACATGTGCAATTAGCCACATACACTGATTGCCTTAGACCCATCAAAATGCCCTTGTAAATTGTTGGAAACATCAAATGGAAAAGAATCAGTGAGAATATTAACATTTTGGAAGAAAAGGTATCAGCCCACAATGCAAACGCATCCTGATTCAAACTCATATTCTCATGTAACCAACACTTCTGCAGGACACTTCAGTAAATTTGTCATCTACCAGTACTTGAACTACTTAAGTTTCTCGTTAGTTTCTTTCCCAACACAGTATCTTTATGCTACACCTGTTTTACTTATATAAGTTTGGGGGGAATTGTTAGTGTGTAATTGTGTGATTGTTCTTTTCACAGAAATTTCTGTGACCATTCTTCTCACCTTGAAGTTCAGAGAGAGTATTTATCTATTTCGTGTGCATTACTTGTTAGCGACCCTCTTTGACAGGAGATCTGCTGCGCAAGCATAACCGAGCAGAATCCAATGTGATGGAGTTGAAGAGATTGGGGGCCATGGTTTTGCATGACGTTGATGCGAAAAATTTGAAGCTTCATACTTGTCTGAAGATGAAATGGTTTGACCGTATTGTGTTCAATTTTCCCCATGCGGGGTTCAGTGGACAGGAGACACAGTTGCATGTGATCAAGTATGTAAACTCACTTGCTATGGTTATTTATTATCTCAAATAGTGTTTGGTTACGTCTCTTGTATAAAATCAATATCATTTTTCATGTGGACAAGTGGCATGCATCATAATTTACTTAGTGAATTTATTTGGTTCAAAGGTTAAATATCAAGTATTCCTAGGATTCACAGGTACGGAGGAGTCATCCTCCTTGGTATATTGTTTCGTAAATGGATACCCCATTGGGCAAGTCAATATTTAGTATTTACTGAATCTCAATAGTCATTATTCGCCAAAAAAAAAAAGAATGTCAATAGTCGAACTTATTTCGTACATTTGGCTTCGCAAAACATACTCCATATATGAGCATACACATAGTAAAATTACCGGGGTCTTCTAGTCAGCTGAAGAATTAATCTTTTGAAATCTAATGATTTAACTGTGCTATATTCTATGGTCCTTTGACTTATATTAGTAACTTTTTTTGTGTGTATGTGACATTTAGCTCGCACAAGGAGCTGGTCAGGGTTTTCTTCCGCAGTGCAAGCCACTTGATCTATCCTGACGGCGAAGTCCATGTCAGCCACAAGACAGGGCACCCTTACGACAGATGGGATATCGGGCAGTTGGCCTCTGAATATTCTCTTGTTATGTATGAGAAAGTTGCTTTTGACAAGCTAGATTACCCTGGCTACAACCAGAAGAGGGGAGATGGTCGGAAGTGCAATCGATCTTTCCCTCTACGTAATGGCTGCACTTTCAAGTTCCGCCTGGAACGTACATAGGCTGAAAACGGAAGTGTATCGGTTAGTCTTGTTGCTGCAGTATCCAAAAGGGTAAAACCGTAAAACATGTCTCGCACTCGTGACATTGTGACTGTGTGAGCAGCGACACAGCCGCTTTGTGGCCACGGGGCAAACTAATTTGTTGAACTAACAGCGGCACCAGTGCTTAATTTGATGAATATTTTATGATGGAAGAGTGAATTTCATTTTTTATCTCCTAAGATCAATTTTGTGTCACTTTTTATCCAATTTAACAGAAATTGCTCAAAACTACCCCATTTAACATACTTTCTTTCACTTTTTACCCTTTTTATTTTTTACCACCATCCTGACAGATGGGTCCCACCCGAGTGACCAGATCGGACACCGGTTCTGGTAGGCGTGTCCTATTCAGCTTGTAGAGCCGAGCCAAGCCAAGGCCTATCACACGCAGAGAAGAATGTAGTAGAGTGCATGATTGGATAGAGTTTCTAAAACTGTTCTTGTAAAAATCCGAAAACAAGATCAAACCAGTGATGTCCAAAGTTTGTGATTCTTCTACATTGCTGCATCTCACCAATACAAGCTTATATTAGGCAATTAGCATGACACAAGAAGTAGACTGTCCAGAGGCAATGGTGCACAGCCCTGCAGTCCATCAATGGAGCAGTTCAGATAACTCTGAACTTTTTTTGTTTTGTGAAGTTTGCAGCAGCGTGGCCAATTCACAACTACTCTCGAACTAAGAAATTAAAAAATGGAAATAATGGCAATACATTATGCAATATTAATTCAACAATAATGTACTCCCTCTGATCCATATTAGTTGACTCAACTTTGTTTAGATACGGATGCATCTAGATTATATACTTAACTAGATACATATGAATCTAAAAAAGTTGAGTCAACTAATATGTATCGGAGGAAGTATAATTTTTTAACCATTGATCACCACCATCAGATTTAATGCAAACTCACTCTGATTGGGGTAGAGTTACATGAGCAAAGATCCCTAAACTGGAAGAGCATACACAACCAAATAGTACGGGTAATACAAGAGACACGCCTAGGTGTCCGCAGGTGGGACCCACCTGTCAGGATGGGGGTAAAAAATAAAAAGTGGAAAAAAGTATGTTAAATGAGGTAGTATTGAGCAATTTCTATTAAATTGGATAAAAAGTGGCACAAAATTGATCTTAGGAGGTAAAAAGTGAAATTCACTCTTTATGAAACTTAGTGCACGTACTGATGGTGGTATGTACCTACTAGTATTTCGAAGAATTATTAGTATCTGTGTACTGTTAAAGCAACCACAATGAAGGGAAGGCTCAGTGTTGCGAGTAGCTCTGTAAATCACATTGATCCATGGATGTACATGGTTGATTCCTAAGAGCATCTCCACTCGCCCCCCTACCGACACTCCTCACAGCAGGGCCGGTCCTAGGGTAGGGCGGGAGGGGCAGCCGCCCCGCAGGCCCGGCTCTGGCCCATGACAGCCTTGTGTGACGGCCAAGGGCCTAGGACAGGAAGGGGCCCAATATCAGATCCTCCCTCATACATGGCTAACATTTTTTTATGGGCTAAACAAAAATAAGATAGGCCCAAGCGCCCCAATAATAGAGATGAGGAGACATGAGTAGTAGGGCCTGGACGGGAGCAGGATTAGCGATCGCGATTCGGGACTCTTTTTTTGGCAAGCGAGCGACGTGATAAGTTTAACGTGATCCTGAATATCGTGAATTTGGGAACCCCCCCCCCCTCGACTCCTCGACTCTTGTTTTCTCGTATCGAAGGCGCATGCGCGACACTACTCCTCTAGTCCTCCTCCCGGCCCTGTCTTCTCGACCGATCCTTCTCCATCGGTGACACGCCCTGCCATGTAAGTTTAGAATTAATCCCCCACTAATCATTCATCCAATTTATGATTTAATCTCTCTATTAGGGTTGTAACTTTTAAGGTCATAATTTGATGTAAATTCCTTCACATTAATCTGTGATAGGCGTTGCAATGCCGCCGAAACAATTGCCCGGTGCTAAAAAGAGAGAATCAACTTATTGAATCGCAAAGAGGTGCTTTAAATAAGTATTTTCTAACAACAAATAGTGTTGATATCAACAACAATAATCGAAGTCAAGAATCTCATATATGAGGTATATTGCCGCGAAACAATTGCCCGGTGCTAAAAAGGAAAAGAGAGAGAATCAACTTATTGAATCACAAAGAGGTGTTTTAAATAAGTATTTCTAACAACAAGTAGTGTTGATATCAACAATAATAATCAAAGTCAAGAATCTCATATGAGGTATATTGAACGTAGAAGTACGAATACACCGAGAATCTAATACATATTGCCATTAACTTCTTGTCGACTTTGCCCAAGGGCCCAAAAAAATATAGAGCCAACCCTGCCGCCCCGGACCCTCGGAACCAAGGGCCGCAAGTGACAGTTAGCTAAGGTATATGCATGGGCGTAGCTAGCCTTATTCAAGGGTATGCAATGAATACCCAATATTTTTTTTAAAAATAAATCAGTACATAAACTCATATACAAAAGTATATACGTATTGATAGCTTTCTTGCGCATAGAACACAAGAAAAATCAAGACAGAGAGGTCCCTTTTGTCCCACGTTTTGTGCTCTGGATCTAGACCGATCTACACTTTTGACGGTTATCCTAGTTGAACACATCGATCATTTTCTCAAAAAGGTCGGCCCAAGTGCATAGAACGAGCTCTGCCTCTTTATCAACTTTGTAAACTTTTATTTTGCTAAAAAAACTATGTAATTTCCGATTCTCCCAGTTGGGAATAGATGATCAATAGATTGTATTTGTAGATTAATTCTAGCATAGTATTCAATGGGAATTTAAACAAAAACCTTTTTATGTATATTGTTGTTTTGTAGGTGTAAAAAGGAATATATATAAATTTTTATTTTGCTAAAAAAACTATGTAATTTCTGATTTCTCCCAGTTGGAAATAGATGATCAATAGAATGTATCCATAGATTAATTCTAGCATAGTATTCAATAGGAATTTAAACAAAAACCTTTTTATGTATATTGTTGATTTGTATGTACAAAAAGGAATATATAAATTCTACTTTTACCCTTCTTACATTGTAACTAAATAATCTGATCATTGTCACGAGTACTACATTCAATGGGAATTTCCAATTTCATTGATTATTGTGTATTTTCGTATCCTATTGTAATTTTGCATACACAATACAGAAATCCTGGCAGCAGGTCGTTTTTCTTCTCGTATGTACCAGGACGAAGCGTTATGCTTCTTCCCCATTGGACTTAGAACTTGGGCTTTTCATGTTTGGTTTGGGCTTTTTTTCTTTGGTTAACTTGAGTTTTTTCCCTTAAAATTAGCTATGAAAGAATTAACTGGTGTATGGGGCCTATTCACTAATCTATGTATGTCATATCATACACTACATCGATTTGGGAACTGCAGATTTTGAAGATATCATGTGGAGGCATGGCAATTACTCTCTCCGTTC
Source organism: Avena sativa (assembly GCA_916181665.1). Lineage (NCBI taxonomy): Eukaryota > Viridiplantae > Streptophyta > Magnoliopsida > Poales > Poaceae > Avena > Avena sativa. Next base: position 442,270,876 of record OV702283.1, read on the forward strand.
ACAAATATTCTTATATTTCTAAATGGAGGGAGTATAACTTATGAAAATGGGACCATTGGTTCAACCGTGGACAAAATGTCGACCTAGGAAATGCCAATTTTGTTCCACCACGTGTCGATTTCTTTGATCGTTGACAAGCCCGAAAGTGCAAGGCCATAGCTAGATACGAGTCTATGAGTCCATATATTGTTAGTTGTGTGTAGTACCGTTGGATCATTCCTGCACATGAGCTAGAGATGACCCTTCGCCAACTCTCACACAACCACGTCGAGAGGCGATAAACCAAGTCGTCGAGAGAATAGAGTCGGGCAGGGACTGTCGGTGAGGGAAGTAGATTTCCATGCAAAAGAGTCGGTAGTTCCCTCCCCACCCACATGTCGTCGTTCTTGCTGCCGGCACCACTACCCTCTGCTCCGCCACCCGCAGGCCTCCACGAAACCTACCGAACTCTGTTGAGACTCCCTCCCACCTCGCCAAGCTGCTCGCCGGAGTTCAGCTTCCTCCGGCTGTTCCGTGGACTGCTGCACGCCAACCATGCCCAGTTGGTGTTCGGCGATTTGACTGCATGGACTCTGACGACGATGAGAAGATGTTTTTCACGTTGATGGAGGAAGATATGGCCGCCGCCACTGCCGATGATGGAGAGCACATGATGATCCTCGCTTGTTTGGTCGGCCTGTACACCCAGAATGCAAAGTCGTGGCGTGGCGGTTCGGCACCAGGACGTCGGAAGGGCAAGCCGGGGCAGCGGATAGAGGGCTATTGCATGTTGTACGCCGACTACTTCGCCGATGATCCATTGTACGATGAGGCAGTATTTCAGTGCCGATTTAGGATGAGCATGGACGTCTTCCTCAAGATTGTGTATGCCATCCAGGACTTCGAAAGCTATTTCAGATGCAAGAAGGACTACACCGCCATGGTGATATTTTCCTCGCAACAAAAGTGCATGGTGGACATGAGAATGTTGGCATACAGAGATCCCGGTGACACACAAGATGATTAAATCCGCATGCCTGATGTCTACGCACTTCTATTCTTGTAGACAGTTGTTGGGCCTCCAAGTGTAGAGGTTTGTAGAACAACAACAAGTTCCCCTTAAGTGGATTACCCAAGGTTTATCGAACTCAGGGAGGAAGTGGTCAAAGGTATCCCTCTCAAGCAACCCTGCAATCAAGATACAAGAAGTCTCTTGTGTCCCCAACACACCCAATACACTTGCCAGGTGTAAAGGTGCACTAGTTCGGCGAAGAGATAGTGAAATACAAGTAGTAACGGTGCCAGAAAATAGCTTCTGACTTGTTGTTGACATGGGGCAATGTGTGTGAGTGCCAGAAAATAGCTTGACGGTGAGGTAAAGACTAAAGGCAAAAGGATGGAAGCAAGCAAACATGCAACATATCTAGTAGCAAACGGCGTTTCAATGCTTAGAAACAAGGACTCTCCGGTTGGACACTCTAATCCATGGTAGGGCTATAACATCACACCTCAAAGTCCGCCTTCCCCAATATAGATAACCCCAACTGTCACCTTGAGCGCTAGGTGGTTCCAACAAACACCATAATTTCATAGAGACATCCAACTCCAAATATAACTCATAAGAAATATGAAGGGATTCGCAGCATAGTAAATCAAAAAAATTCCTACGGATGCGAACAAGAAAGCCAAGGTCTAATCTAGGAGATGTAATCAACGAGAGAGATTGATGAGATCTTCATACCCTTGAAGAAATCGCACAGCGGAAACGTTCAATAGAACGTGGTTGATGTAGTCGTACTCACCGTCTCCTCCTCGCGATCCGATCCGATCCTACGCCGCAAGTGGCGGCGCCTCCGAGAGATGCACACGTACGGTGCAACGACGTCTCCTCCTTCCTTGGTCCAGCAAGTATGGTGGAGAGATAGATTGGATCTGCAGCACGACGGCGTGGTGCTTATGGTGGAGAGTTTGTGCGGCAGGGCTTCGCCTACGCGCAGTCGGGAGAGAGAGGTGGAGGGGCAGCAGTTGGACAGCGGCTAGGGTTGGAGGAGTGGGGGGGAGGGTGAGCCCTTGCCCTCCTTATATAGGGGGCTGGCCGGACCCCTTGACCCCTCCTCAAAGCCCTAGGGCGGCGACCCAAGGGGTGGAGTGGGGGGGCAAGTCACCCCCCTCTTCTAGAAGGCTCCCTTAGGGTTTCCCCTAGGGCTGGTCGGCTGGGCCTTAGGGGCCTTGTGCCCCTGGCCCATGCAGGCCTCTGACAAGTGGGCCCACGTTGTTCCCACTCTGGAACTTTCTAGAACCTTCCGGTACAATACTGATAAACTCCGAAACGATTCCGAAATCCAAAAACTGCTTTCCTTTATATGAATCTTATTCTCCGGACCATTCCGGAACCTCTCGTGATGTCTTGGATCTCATCCGAGACTCCGAACAAAAACTCATAAACCAATTATCCATTCTATCCTAGCGTCGATGCACGTTAAGTGTGTGACCCGACGGGTTCGAGAATATGCAGACATGATCTTCTATCAATAATCAACAGCGGGATCTAGAAACTCATATTGACTCCACATATTCATCGATGATCATATCGGATGAACCACGATGCCAGGATTCAATTAATCCCATATATGTATTCCCTTCGTCACGCGATATTTTACTTGCCCGAGATTCGATCGTTGGTATCGACATACCTAGTTCAATCTCGTTCACAGCAAGTACTTTACTCATTCCGTAATCCGATATCACTTTGTGATTAACTCCTTAACCACGTGCTTGCAAGCGGTGTTGATATCGATTACCGAGTGGGCCCAAAGTATATCTCTCCGACTCGGGAGGGACAAATTCCATCTCGATACATACAACCCAACAAGTACTTTCCGATCACCTGAGAGACACCTTTATGATCATCCTCACATAGGATGACGTTTGATGACCTCAAAGCTTTCTTCCGATACCAGGGAGTTGTATTATCTCATGGTCTAAGGAATACAATACTTGACATAGGAATAAGCTTCGCAAAGATGAACACGATGACACGATCTAATTGCTCTGCTTAATTTGGGTCTGTCCATCATATCATTCTCCTAATGACATGATCTCATTTTTAATCGACAACTCATGTCCATGGTTAGGAAACCTTAACCATCATTAATCAATGAGCTAGTCCATAGAGGCGTACTAGTGACACGGTGTTATTATAAACCACACAAGTATCAAAGTTTCCGCTTAATACAATTCTAGCATGGAATATAAACTTTATCATGAACAAGAATTATAATAATAACATCTTTATTATTGCCTCTAGGGCATAATTCCAATCTCCCACTTGCACTAGAGTCAATAATCTAGTTTACATGTGGCAACAATCTAACACCCATGGCATTAAGGTGCTGATCATGTTTTGCTCGTGGAAGAGGTTTAGTCAACGGATCTGCGACATTCAGATCCGTATGTACTTTGTTAATCTTCAGATCTCCATCTTCTATATAATCTCGAATTATATGAAAATGGCGGTTGATGTGCTTGGTCTTTGGATGATATCTTGGTTCCTTAGTCAGTGCTATGGCGCCAGTGTTGTCGCACAATATCTCCAGTGGGTCCAAGGCACTTGGAACCACACCAAGCTCAGTGATGAAGTTCCTGATCCAAACTCCGTCACTTGACGCTTCTGAAGCAGCCATGTATTCCGCTTCTGTTGTAGATCCCACGATTAGACTTTGCTTGCAGCTTCTCCGGCTCACAGCTCCACCATTCAAAATAAACGTATCCTGTCTGAGATTTAGAATCATCCGGGTCGGTGTCGAAACTAGCGTCGACGTAACCTTTTACGACGAGCTGCTCATCACCTCCATAGACCAAGAACATTTCTTTAGTCCTATTTAAATACTTTAGGATGTTCTTTACGACTGTCCAGTGTTCCACTCCTGGATCACTTTGGTATCTGCTCGTCAAACTAAGAGCATTGGACACATCCGGTCTAGTACATAGCATGGCATACATGATAGAACCTATGGCCGAGGCATATGGCACTTTGCTCATAGTATCTCTATCGTTTACCGTAGCTGGACACTGAGCCTTTCTCAATATCTTACCTGACAACATGGGCAATGAACCTTTCTTTGCTTTATCCATTCTGAACCTTTTTAGAACTTTGTTTAGATATGTACTTTGACTTAAAGCTATTAGGTGTATTTGTCTATCTCTATAGATTTTGATGCTAATATATAAGCAGCTTCTCCTAGGTCTTTCATTGAAAAACATTTATTCAAATAACTCTTCAGATCTTTAAGCATACCAATGTCATTTCCAATAATCAATATGTTATCCACATATAGTACTAAAAATGTCACCGAGCTCTCACTCACTTTCTTGTAGATACAAGCTTCATAGCAATTTGGAACAAATCCAAAACTCTTGACCATTTGATCAAAACGAAGGTTCCAACTCCGAGATGCTTGCTTTAGTCCATAAATAGAACGCTAAAGTTTGCACACCTTATTAGCATCCTTAGGATCGACAAAACCTTCGGGCTGCATCATATACAACTCTTCATCAATGTTGCCATTGAGGAACGCAGTCTTGACATCCATCTGCCATATTTCATAATCATGAAATGCAGCAATTGCTAATAAAATCTGAATGGACTTAAACATCGCTACGGGAGAGAAAGTCTCATCGTAGTCAACACCTTGAACTTGCCGAAACCCTTTTGCGACAAGCCGAGCTTTATAGACAGTAATATTACCATCCGCGTCCGTTTTCTTCTTGAAAATCCATTTGCACTCAACGGCCTTACGGTCGCTAGGAGGGTCCACCAAAGTCCATACTTGGTTTTCGCTCATGGATCCCAATTCGGATTTCATGGCCTCTAGCCATTTCTCAGAGTCTGGGCTCATCATTGCTTCCCCATAATTCGTAGGTTCACTGTTGTCTAACAACAAGACGGTTAAGACAGGGTTGTCGTACCATTCAGGAGTGACACGTGACCTTGTCGACCTGTGAAGTTCAGTAGTAGCATCGTTCGAAGTTTCATGATCCTCGTCATTAGCTTCTTCTCTTGTTGGTGCAGACGGCACTGGAACAATTTCAGGTGCTGTGCTACTCTCCAACTCGAGAGAAGGTTCAATAACCTCGTCTAGCTCTACCTTCCTCCCACTCACTTCTTTTGAGAGAAACTCCTTCTCAAGAAATGATCCGTTCTTTGCAACAAACACTTTGCCTTCGGATCTGTGGTAGAAGGTATACCCAATTGTTTCCTTAGGGTATCCTATGAAGACGCATTTCTCCGCTTTGGGTTCGAGCTTGTTTGGCATCAACTTCTTGACGTAAGCTTCGCATCCCCAAAGTTTAAGAAACGACAACTTAGGTTTAGCACCAAACCATAGTTCATACGGTGTCGTCTCAACGGATTTAGATGGTGTACTATTTAAAGTGAATGCAGCGTTCTAATGCATAACCCCAAAATGATAACGGCAAATCTGTAAGAGATATCATTGATTGCACCATATCTAATAGAGTTCGATTCCGGCGTTCAGACACACCATTGCGCTGTGGTGTTCCGGGTGGCGTGAGTTGCGAAACGATTCCGCTTGCTTTAAGATGCATGAGAAAATCATAACTCAAATATTCACCTCCACGATCGGATCATAGAAATTTAATTTTCCTGTTACGATGGTTTTCCACTTCGTTCTGAAATTCTTTGAACTTTTCAAACGTTTCAGCTTTATGTTTCATTAAATAGATATACCCATATCTACTTAAGTCATCAGTAAAAGTGAGAAAATAGCGATATCCACCGCGCGTCGAAACACTCATTGGTCCGCATACATCAGTATGTATGATTTCCAATAAGTCCGTTGCTCGCTCCATTATTCCGGAGAATGGGGTTTTGATCATCTTGCCCATGAGGCATGGCTCGCACGTGTCAAATGATTCAAAATCAAGAGACTCCAAAAGCCCATCAGAATGGAGTTTCTTCATGCGTTTTACACCAATATGACCTAGACGGCAGTGCCACAAATAAGTTGGATTATCACTATCTACTTTGCATCTCTTAGCCTCAATGTTATGGATGTGCGTTTCATTGCTTTCGAGATTCAGAAGAAATAAACCATTCATAATAGGTGCATGACCATAAAAGATGTTATTCATATAAATAGAACAATCATTATTCTCTGATTTAAATGAATAACCGTCTTGCAATAAACATGATCCAGATATAATGTCCATGCTCAACGCATGCACATAATAACACTTATTAAGGTTTAAAACTAATACCGGAGGTAAAACTAAGGAGAGCGTGCCGACGGCCATCACATCAACTTTTGATCCATTGCCAACGCGCATTGTCACCTCATCCCTTGCTAGCCGTTGTCTATTCCGTAGCTCCTGTTTCGAGTTACAAATATTAGCAACTGAACCAGTATCATATACCCAGGCACTACAACGAGCGCTAGTAAGGTAAACATCAATAACATGTATATCAAATATACCTTTAATGGTGCCAGCCTTTTTGTCCGCTAAGTACTTCGGACAGTTGCGCTTCTAGTGACCCTTGTCCTTGCAATAGAAGCACCCAGTGTCTGGCTTAGGTCCAGACTTGAGATTCTTCTCAGCAGGGGCAACGCGCTTGCCGCTGCCTTTCTTGAATGATTACTTTGCACCCCTAGCTTTCTTAAAGCTAGTGGTCTTGTTGACCATCAACACATGATTATCTTTCTTGATATCCACCTACGCAGCTTTCAGCTTAGCGAAGAGCTCAGTGATTGTATCAGTGGAACCAATTTGATTGTGAGTAACTACAAAACCTTTGTAGCTAGGAGGGAGTGATTGCAGAACTCTGTCAATCTTGAGCTCTTCTGGAATCTTGCAGTCCAGTTGCTCAAGACGTTGAGTGTAGCCCGACATCTTAATGGCGTGCTCACTAACGGAACTCCCTTCATCCATCTTGCAGTTAAAGAACTTCTCAGAGATCTCATATCTCTCAGAACGGGCTGAGTCTGAAACATGGTTTTCAGTTCCTCAAGTATCTCAAAGGGCCCGGCGAACTCCTCAAAACGATTTTGAAGTTCCGGTTCCATAACAAACAACATGGTACTCTTAATCACTCCATGATCATCTTTGCGTGACTGATAAACAACTTTTTCATCATCCAGCGCATCAGTAGCAGGTGCGTCACCTAGTACTTTCTCAAGTACATAGTCTTTTTGTCCGCCAGCGAGAATGATTCTCAGGTTGAGGAACCAGTTGGTGAAGTTAGACCCATTGTTCTTAAGCTTTTCTTTCTCAGCAAAAACGTTGAAGTTGAAGTTGGACTTAGCCATTTGATCTACAAAATTTGCAAATACAATTTAGACTATGTTCATGATAACTAGTTCAACTTAATCAAATTACTAGATGAACTCCCACTAAATTCAACATCCCTCAAGTTGTTTAGTGAACACGATCCAAATTCGCCACACCTAATCCGATCTTCACGAGAAGAGATGTGGTTTCAATGGTGGACAACAAAGTGTCGATCATATCATTCATATGACTTATGTTTAACCTTTCGGTTCGTGTGTTCCGAGGCCACGTCTGTACATGCTAGGCTCGTCAAGTCAAACCCAAGTATTTCCGCGTGTGCAAAACTGGCTTGCACCCGTTGTATGTGAACGTAGAGTTTATAACACACGATCATCACGAGGTGCTTGAAAACGACGAACTTTCACAACGGTGCATACATGGGGAGAACACAATTTTATCTTGATCTTTAAGTGAGGAATCATCTTATAATGCTACCGTCGCGATCTAAGCATAATAAGATACATAAAAGGATAAACATCACATGCATATAATTTTATGTGACATGGTATAGCCAATCTCCGCGCAATGATCTCCATCTTGTGCGCGCCAGCATGATCTCCATCACTCCACCATGATTGCCTCCACCACGAATAGCAACTACAACTATTGCTAACTACTTAGCGATAAAGTAAAGCTATTACATGGCGTATAAGAAGTTTGACACGCAGGTCATACAGAATTATAAAGACAACCATACGGCTCCTGCCGGTTGTGAACTCATCAACATGCAAGTCGTGAAATATTACAAAACATGATCATTGCATACATCTCAATTCATACACATCATGTCTTGGGCCATACCATATCACAAAACACTCCCTGCAAAAACAAGTTAGACTCCTCTACTTTGTTGTTGCATGTTTTACGTGGCTTATGGGAGTAACAAGCTAAGAACGATTCTTACCTACGAAAAGCCACAATGGTGATATTATGGTTGCTAACATCTGTTGTAAATCCCATGACTACTATAGTGAGAGAAACTGGCATCCACCAGATGCAAGTGTGGAACAAGCCACACGACAAGTGCGGAACCGGTCTCGCGAACGAGGTCACGTAAAGTCGGCCTGGACCGCTTCGATCTCACTATGCCGCGCCATAAGAAATACACAACAAGAGGTTTGCAATAGAAAACATCAACGCCCGCAACAAGCATGTTGCGTTCTACTCGTGAAACACATCTACGCATAGATCTAGCTCTGATACCACTGAATGGATTCGCAGCATAGTAAATCAAAAAATTCCTATGGATGCGAACAAGAAAGCCAAGATCTAATCTAGGAGATGTAATCAACGAGAGAGATTGATGAGATCTTCATACCCTTGAAGAAATTGCACAGCAGAAACGTTCAACAGAACGTGGTTGATGTAGTCGTACTCGCCGTCTCCTCCTCACGATCCGATCCGATCCTACGCCGCAAGTGGCGGCGCCTCCGAGAGATGCACACGTACGATGCAGCACCGTATCCTCCTTCCTTGGTCCAGCAAGTATGGTGGAGAGATAGGTTGGATCTACAGCACGACGGAGTGGTGCTTATGGTGGAGAGTTTCTGCGGCAGGGCTTCGCCTACGCGCAGTCGGGAGAGAGAGAGAGGTGGAGGGGCAGCAGTTGGACGGCGGCTAGGGTTGGAGGAGTGGGGGGGAGGGTGCGCCCCTGCCCTCCTTATATAGGGGGCTGGCTGGCCCCCTTGACCCCTCCTCCAAGCCCTAGGGCGGCGGCCCAAGGGGTGGAGTGGGGGGCAAGTCACCCCTCCCCTCTTCTAGAAGGCTCCCTTAGGGTTTCCCCTAGGTCTGGCCGGCTGGGCCTTAGGGGCCTTGTGCCCCTAGCCCACGCAGGCCTCCGACAATTGGGCCCACATTGGTCCCACTCCGGAACTTTCTAGAACCTTCCGGTACAATACCGATAAACTCCGAAACGATTCCGAAATCCAAAAACTGCTTTCCTTTATAAGAATCTTATTCTCCGAACCATTCCGGAACCTCTCGTGATGTCCTGGGTCTCATCCGAGACTCCGAACAAAAACTCATAAACCAATTATCCATTCTATCCTAGAGTCGATGCACGTTAAGTGTGCGACCCTACGGGTTCAAGAATATGCAGACATGATCTTCTATCAATAATCAACAGCAGGATTTGGAAACCCATATTGACTCCCACATATTCATCGATGATCATATCGGATGAACCATGATGCCAGGATTCAATTAATCCCATATATGTATTCCCTTCGTCACGCGATATTTTACTTGCCCGAGATTCCATTGTTGGTATCGACATACCTAGTTCAATCTCGTTCACAGCAAGTACTTTACTCGTTCCGTAATCCGATATCACTTTGTGATTAACTCCTTAACCACGTGCTTGCAAGCGGTGTTGATATCGATTACCGAGTGGGCCCGAAGTATATCTCTCCGACTCGGGAAGGACAAATTCCATCTCGATACATACAACCCAACAAGTACTTTCTGATCACCTGAGAGACACCTTTATGATCACCCTCACATAGGATGACGTTTGATGACCTCAAAGCTTTCTTCCGATACCAGGGAGTTGTATTATCTCATGGTCTAAGGAATACAATACTTGACATAGGAAAAAGCTTCGCAAAGATGAACACGATGACACGATCTAATTGCTCTTCTTAATTTGGGTATGTCCATCATATCATTCTCCTAATGACATGATCTCATTATTAATCGACAACTCATGTCTATGGTTAGGAAACCTTAACCATTATTAATCAATGAGCTAGTCCATAGAGGCGTACTAGGGACACAGTGTTGTTCATAAACCACACAAGTATCAAAGTTTCCGCTTAATACAATTCTAGCAAGGAATATAAACTTTCTCACGAACAGGAATTATAATAATAACATCTTTATTATTGCCTCTAGGGCATAATTCCAACAAAATATTCAATCTAGCTAAAGTGGCACACACGGTATGCCCGCTGTCACTTTCACACACGTGGGGAAAAGCATAGATCTATTAAAGCACAAAGAGTATTTATGTAAACTCAAGCCTAAGTGCCACCATGGCGTGCACACTGTCACTTTCACACACATGGGGAGTGATGACCCACAAGTATAGGGGATCGCAACAGTCTTCGCGGGTAGTATTACCCAATTTATTGATTCGACACAAGGGGAGCCGAAGAATACTTGTAAGCCTTAACAACTGAGTTGTCAGTTCAGCTGCACCTGTAAATAGTTCTTGCTCACAGAAGTTTATTAGTAGCAACAGTTTGTAGTAGCAAAAGAAAAGCAACAACAACAGTAGAACATGTGCAATAGTAACAGTAATGGTAAACAGTGGGATTCGAGTGCGGTAGGCATAGGTATGGATGAACGGGCGTTGCATGTACGAGTCTAAACATGTACCTTCAAGATCTAGGGTATTGCAGATAAATAATAACAAGCATCCAAGTACTAAATGTAGGGGTTCGTAGCATGGAAAACAAAAATTTTCTATCGCATACAAACAAACAAGCCAAGATCTATCTACTAGATTGTAGCAACGAGTCGATGGAATAACTTACCCTCGAAGATTCCAAAGTGTTTAACGAGAGCGGATTCTCGTGGGTGATGTAGTCGTACTCTTTCCGATCTCAAGATCGTGTAGACGATCCTTCCGGCGCTGCGTTCCGGCAGCGCTCCCGCAGTCGGTCACACGTTCGGTACTCGACGAAGACCTTCCTCTCCCTTGTTCCAGCAGGCAGCGGAGGTTGTAGCACTCTCCTCGCGATTCCAGCAGCACAACGGCGTGGTACCGGAAGTAGAGGGGAGATCCCGCAGGGCTTCGCCTTAAGCCGGAGCGAGTATGGTGGATTATGAGAGAGGGCTATTAGTGGTCTAGAGATTAGACTCACCAATTAGAAGGCTCTAAACCGCAGGCTAAAGCAATTAGAAGCTCTAAACCAAACGGCTCTAAACCTGAGATTAGAGGTGGAAACTTGTGTGTCTCAAGGAGGAGCCCTGCCCCTCCTTTTATGGGTGGAGGGTCCTTGGCACGCCAGGGGAGGGAGGGAGTCCCTCCCCAACTCGGCCTAGGGCTGGGCGCCGGCCTGGAGGAGCTGGACTCCTCCTCCAAGTTGGTTCCAACTCCTCTTGCTTGTTTCCCACAGTTTCCTGTTTCCCACAGTTTCCTGTTTTAGCCGTTTGACTTTCAAACTGGCAATTTGACTTTCATATTTTTGGAACAGCAAGAACACTTAGTACATGATGCAATCATTCAATGACACACTCATGTACCCTCCCCCCCGGAGTGCCGGACAATCCGGAACCTTCTAGAACATTCCCGATGAAAACACCGGAATCATTCCCGAACTCCGAAACAGGACTTTCCTTATATGAATCTTATTCTCCGGACCATTCTGGATCACCTCATGATATCCCGGATCCCATCCGAGACTCCGAACAACATTCGGTCTCTTTCTCATAATACCATAACTACTCAAAACAACGTCGAATCCTTAAGTGTGTTTCCCTACGGTTCGTGAATTATGCGGACATGATCGAGACACTTCTCTGAACAATAACCAATAGAGGAATCTGGAAATTCATATGGCTCCCACATATTTCTACGATTACTTTGCGATCGAATGAACCACTTACATACGATACCAATTTCCCTTTGTCTCACGATAGTTTACTTATCCGAGGTTATGATCGTCGGTATCTCTGCATACCTAGTTCAACCTCGTTACCGATAAGTACTCTTTTCTCGTTCCCGTGATATGTGATCCCTTGTGACCAAGTCACATGCTTGCAAGCCAATTGGATGACATTCCACCGAGAGGGCCCAGAGTATATCTATCCGTCATGTGGATGGACAAATCCCACTCTTGATCCATGTGTTTCAACCAATACTTTCCGAACACTTAATGTCACCTTTATAGCCACCCAGTTACGGTGTGGTGTTTGATGTCATCAAAGCATCCATCCGGTAAAGGTGATATGCATGATCTCATGGTCGAAGGAATTAGGTTACTATGTATCAGAAAGCATATAGCAATTGAACTATTGAAATGACTTGATCTTTATGCTACGCTTATCAATAGGAGTATGTCCACCATATCATTCTCCTAACGATATGATCTTATTGTTGATAACATCTCAATGTTCATGATATGGAAACCACAATCATTTAATCAACCAACAAGCTAGTGAAGTATAGAGGCTATACTAGGGACTTCAATTTAAGTTTACAATTCACACAAGTATTAATGTTTCCTTGTTAATACTATTATAGCATGAATATAAACATTTATCATAAACACAAAGATATAATAATAACTATATTTATTATTGCCTCTAGGGCATATCTCCAACAGTCTCCCACTTGCACTAGAGTCATCTAATCTAGATTACATGGTAATATACCGAACACCCATGGCAGTTTGGTGTTGGTCATGTTTTGCCCTCGGGAGAGGTTTAGTCAACGGATCCGCCACATTCAGATCTGTGTGTACTTTGCAAATCTTTATATCCCCATCCTGGATATGTTCTCGAATAGCGTGAAAACGCAGTTTGATATGCTTCAGCTTCTTGTGTGACCTTGGTTCTTGCGCATTGGCTATGGCGCCCATGTTATCACAGTAGATAGACATTGGGTCCAGCGCACTTGGAACCACACCCAGCTCTGTAATGAACTCTTTCATCCATATCGCTTCTTGTGAAGCCTCTGAAGCAGCCATGTATTCCGATTCAGTTGAAGATCTCGCCGCAACGCTTTGCTTTGCACTCCTCCAGCTAACTGCTGCACCATTCAAAATAAATACGTACCCAGATTATGATTTAGAATCATCTGGATCGGTGTTCCAACTAGCATCGGTGTAACCATTAACAACGAGCTGTTCATCACCTCCATAAGAAAGAACCATATCCTTAGTTCTTCTCAAGTACTTAAGGATGTTTTTGACCGCTGTCCAATGATCCACTCCTGGATCACTTTGATATCTGCTAGTTAAACTAACAGTATATGCAATGTCGGGTCTAGTACATAGCATGGCATACATTAGAGATCCTATGGCTGAGGCATAGGGAGTCTTACTCATCCTTTCTCTATCTTCTGCCGATGCTGGACTTTGAGTTTTACTCAAGGTCGTATTGGGCAACATGGGCAAGAACCCTTTCTTGCTTTCTTCCATTCCAAACTTCTTTAGAACTTTGTCCAAATATGTACTCTGTGACAATGATATTTGGCGTTTCGATCTATCTCTATAAATCTTTATGCCTAATATGTAAGCTGCTTCGCCAAGATCCTTCATTGAAAAACTATTATTCAAATATTCCTTGACACTATTAAGAAGGTCTACATCATTCCCAATCAACAATATGTCATCCACATACAGTATTAAGAATGCTACAGAGCTCCCACTCACTTTCTTGTAAATACAAGCTTCTCCATAAGTTTGTATAAAACCAAAACTTTTGATTACCTTATCAAAACGTTGATTCCAACTTCGGGATGCTTGCTTCAATCCATAGATGGACCGTTGAAGCTTGCATACCTTGTTAGCATCTTTAGGATCGACAAAACCTTTGGGTTGCATCATATACAACTCTTCATCAATGTCTCCATTGAGGAATGCTGTTTTGACATCCATCTGCCATATCTCATAATCATAATATGCAGCGATTGCTAACATAATCCTCACAGACTTTAGCTTTGCTACCGGTGAGAAAGTCTCATCGTAGTCAACTCCTTGAATTTGTCGAAACCCTTTTGCGACAAGTCGAGCTTTATAGATAGTAACATTACCATCAGCATCTGTTTTCTTCTTGAAAATCCATTTGTTCTCGACAGCCTTCCGGCCATCCGGTAAGTCCACCAAAGTCCATACTTGGTTTTCGTACATGGATCCAATCTCGGATTTCATGGCTTCTTGCCATTTATTGGAATCTGGGCTCATCATTGCTTCCTCATATGTCTCGGGGTCATCGGCGTTGTCCACCAACATGACACTCATAACGGAATCATACCAATCTGGAGTGGTACGAGTTCTCGTTGACCTCCGAGGCTCTGTAGCAACTTCAACCGAAGTTTCATGATCACCATCATTAGCTCCCTCTCTAATTGGTGCAGGCACCACAGGAACTTCTTCCGGTGCTGCGCTACTCGCAATTTCGAGAGAAGGTTCGACAACCTCGTCGAGTTCTACTTTCCTTCCAGTCACTTCTTTCGAGAGAAATTCCTTCTCTAGAAAGGATCCATTCTTGGCAACGAAGATTTTGCCTTCGGATCTATGATAGAAGGTATACCCAATAGTTTCCTTCGGGTATCCTATGAAGACGCATTTTTCCGCTTTGGGTTCAAGCTTGTCCGGCTGTAACTTCTTTACATAGGCTTCGCATCCCCAAACTTTAAGGAACGACAATTTAGGTTTCTTCCCAAACCATAATTCATACGGTGTCGTTTCAACGGATTTAGACGGTGCCCTATTTAAAGTGAATGCGGCTGTTTCTAATGCATAACCCCAAAATGATAGCGGTAAATCTGTAAGTGACATCATAGAACGAACCATATCTAAGAGAGTTCGATTACGACGTTCGGACACACCATTACGCTGTGGTGTTCCCGGCGGTGTCAATTGTGAAAGTATTCCGCACTTCTTTAAATGCTCGCCAAACTCGTAACTTAGATATTCATCTCCACGATCAGAACGTAGAAACTTAATCTTCTTGTTACGTTGATTCTCTACCTCACTTTGAAACTCCTTAAACTTCTCGAAATTTTCGGACTTATGTTTCATGAAATAGATATACGCATATCTACTCAAGTCATCTGTGAAGGTAAGAACATAACGATAACCACCGCGCGATGCTACACTCATTGGACCACATACATCAGTATGTATGATTTCCAATAAGTCCGTAGCTCGCTCCATCATACCAGAAAATGGAGTCTTAGTCATTTTGCCCATCAGACATGCTTCGCATCTATCAAGTGATTCAAAATCAAGTGATTCAAGAAGTCCATCGGAATGGAGTTTCTTCATACGCTTCACTCCAATGTGACCAAGACGACAGTGCCACATATAGGTCGAATTATTGCTTGATTTCAAACATTTAGCTTCAATATTGTTGATATGTGTATTTCCACTATCGAGATTCAATAAGAATAGACCATCTATCAAAGGTGCATGTGCGTAAAACATATTACTCATATAAATCGAACAACCATTATTCTCTGACTTAAACAAGTAACCGTCTCGCAATAAACAAGATCCTGATATAATGTTCATGCTCAACGCAGGCACTAAATAACAATTATTTAAGTATAAAACTAATCCCGATGGTAGATGAAGAGGTAGCGTGCCGACCGCGATCACATCAACCTTTGATCCGTTTCCCACGCGCATCGTCACCTCGTTCTTCGCTAGCTTCCGTTTATTCTGCAGCACCTGTTTCGAGTTACAAATATGAGCAACCGAACCAGTATCAAATACCCAGGCACTACTACGAATACTAGTGAGATACACATCAATAACATGTATATCAGATATACCTTTCTTCTTGATGTTGCCGTTCTTCAAATCCGCCAAGTACTTTGGGCAATTCCGCTTCCAGTGACCTTCTCCCTTGCAGTAAAAACACTCAGTTTCAGGCTTTGGTCCAGCCTTGGTTTTCTTCGTCGGCGTGGCAACTTTCTTACCACCCTTCTTGAAGTGTCCCTTTTGCTTAGACTTGCCTTTCTTGAATTTGGTGGTCTTATTGACCATCAACACTTGGTGCTCTTTCTTGATCTCCACTTCTGCAGATTTTAACATAGCAAATAGTTTTGGCAACTCTTTGTTCATGTTCTGCATGTTGTAGTTCATCACAAAGTTCCTGTAACTTGGTGGTAATGACTGGAGGACGCGGTAAACCCCCAAAGCATTAGGAATCACTATACCCAAGCTTTGAAGTTTGTTTGCGTGCCCAGACATCTTAAGCACATGCTCACTGACGGAGCTGCCCTCTTCCATCTTGCAGTTAAAGAACTTTTCAGAAGCCTCATAGCTTTCAATTGCCGCATGAGTCTCAAAAATCAATTTGAGATCCTCGACAATATCATATGGGTCTGACTCTTCAAACCTTTTCTGAAGCTCCGATTCTAAACCATACAAGATAGCACACTGAACTATGGAGTACTGATTCTTCCGAGTGAGGTAAACATTCTTTACTTCATCGGGAGCATCATCTGCAGGTGGGTCACCCAGCGGTGCATCCAGCACATAGGTCAAATTACCAGCTGTGAGGACAATCCTCAAATTGCGGAACCAATCCGCGAAGTTGCTTCCATTGTTTTTCAACTTTTCTTTCTCTAGGAACGCATTAAAATTGATGGTAGGGGCTGCCATTGATCTACAACATATTTGCAATAGTTTAGACTAAGTTTATGACAAATTGAGTTCAAATTAATTAATGAAATTAAACTAGGTGAACTCCCACTCAAAACAACATCCCTCACATTGTTTTAGTGATCACACGAACCAAATCCACTACATCAACACCGATCATCACGAGAGTTGATATAGTTTCAATGGCGAACAATCATCATGTTCATCATATCTACTATATGATTCATGCTTTACCTTTCGGTAATCCGTGTTCCTGAGACCATGTCTGTACATGCTAGGCTCGTCAAGATCAAACCTTAGCCACCGCATAAGCAAATCTGGCTTGCTTACGTTGTATACACTTGCGGAATCTAACACACCCGATCATCACGTGGTGCTTCGAAACAACAAGCTTTAGCAACGGTGCTAACTAAGGGCGAACACTTTATGATTTGAAATTCATGTGCATGAGGGATCATCTTATAATGCTACCGTCGTCTACTAAGCAATACAAGATGCATAAAGGATTAACATCACATGCAATTCATAATATGTGATATGATATGGCCTTTCTTCTTTGTGCTTCCGATCTCCATCTTTAAACACGAACATGATCTCCATCATCACCGGCATTGCATCAAGGTCAATGACGCTTCACCATGGTTGTCGTCCACCGGCTTAAACTATTACAACTACTTTGAATAGACACGCGGGTCTTAACATAAATTAAAGACAACCATATGGCTCCTGCCGGTTGCCAACTTACAATAAGGAACATTGCATACATCAAATATAATCACAATCATGGCCATATCACATCACTGCACATCCCTGCAAAACAAAGTTAGACGCCTCTACTTTCTTTGCATATTTTACGTGGTTTGGGGCTTTCAATAAGTGTCGTTCTAACTTACGAACAAGAACCACAACATTGATACTAGCATTGTTGATTACCCGTTGTAAATTGGATCTTAACTATGCTAGGAGAAACAGGCACCCGCAAAGCCACTTTATGCAATACAAGTTGCATGTCAAGCGTGGAGCAAGTCTCATGAACGATGTCATGTAAGGTTAGCCCGGGCCGCTTCATCCCAACATACTGCAAGATGCAAAGTACACAAAAAGCAATCTACAATAAAAGCATCAACGCCCACAATGACCATTGTGTTCTACTCGTGCAACAGATCTACATATAGACACGGCTCTGATACCACTGTAGGGGTTCGTAGCATGGAAAACAAAAATTTTCTATCGCATACAAACAAACAAGCCAAGATCTATCTACTAGATTGTAGCAACGAGTCGATGGAATAACTTACCCTCGAAGATTCCAAAGTGTTTAACGAGAGCGGATTCTCGTGGGTGATGTAGTCGTACTCTTTCCGATCTCAAGATCGTGTAGACGATCCTTCCGGCGCTGCGTTCCGGCAGCGCTCCCGCAGTCGGTCACACGTTCGGTACTCGACGAAGACCTTCCTCTCCCTTGTTCCAGCAGGCAGCAGAGGTTGTAGTACTCTCCTCGCGATTCCAGCAGCACAACGGCGTGGTACCGGAAGTAGAGGGGAGATCCCGCAGGGCTTCGCCTTAAGCCGGAGCGAGTATGGTGGATTATGAGAGAGGGCTATTAGTGGTCTAGAGATTAGACTCACCAATTATAAGGCTCTAAACCGCAGGCTAAAGCAATTAGAAGCTCTAAACCAAACGGCTCTAAACCTGAGATTAGAGGTGGAAACTTGTGTGTCTCAAGGAGGAGCCCTGCCCCTCCTTTTATGGGTGGAGGGTCCTTGGCGCGCCAGGGGAGGGAGGGAGTCCCTCCCCAACTCGGCCTAGGGCTCGGCGCCGGCCTGGAGGAGCTGGACTCCTCCTCCAAGTTGGTTCCAACTCCTCTTGCTTGTTTCCCACAGTTTCCTGTTTCCCACAGTTTCCTGTTTTAGCCGTTTGACTTTCAAACTGGCAATTTGACTTTCATCTTTTTGGAACAGCAAGAACACTTAGTACATGATGCAATCATTCAATGACACACTCATGTACCCTCCCCCCCGGAGTGCCGGACAATCCGGAACCTTCTAGAACATTCCCGATGAAAACACCGGAATCATTCCCGAACTCCGAAACGGGACTTTCCTTATATGAATCTTATTCTCCGGACCATTCCGGATCACCTCGTGATATCCCGGATCCCATCCGAGACTCCGAACAACATTCGGTCTCTTTCTCATAATACCATAACTACTCAAAACAACGTCGAATCCTTAAGTGTGTCTCCCTACGGTTCGTGAATTATGCGGACATGATCGAGACACTTCTCTGAACAATAACCAATAGAGGAATCTGGAAATTCATATGGCTCCCACATATTTCTACGATTACTTTGCGATCGAATGAACCACTTACATACGATACCAATTTCCCTTTGTCTCACGATAGTTTACTTATCCGAGGTTATGATCGTCGGTATCTCTGCATACCTAGTTCAACCTCGTTACCGATAAGTACTCTTTTCTCGTTCCCGTGATATGTGATCCCTTGTGACCAAGTCACATGCTTGCAAGCCAATTGGATGACATTCCACCGAGAGGGCCCAGAGTATATCTATCCGTCATGTGGATGGACAAATCCCACTCTTGATCCATGTGTTTCAACCAATACTTTCCGAACACTTAATGTCACCTTTATAGCCACCCAGTTACGGTGTGGTGTTTGATGTCATCAAAGCATCCATCCGGTAAAGGTGATATGCATGATCTCATGGTCGAAGGAATTAGGTTACTATGTATCAGAAAGCATATAGCAATTGAACTATTGAAATGACTTGATCTTTATGCTACGCTTATCAATAGGAGTATGTCCACCATATCATTCTCCTAACGATATGATCTTGTTGTTGATAACATCTCAATGTTCATGATATGGAAACCACAATCATTTAATCAACCAACAAGCTAGTGAAGTATAGAGGCTATACTAGGGACTTCAATTTAAGTTTACAATTCACACAAGTATTAATGTTTCCTTGTTAATACTATTATAGCATGAATATAAACATTTATCATAAACACAAAGATATAATAATAACTATATTTATTATTGCCTCTAGGGCATATCTCCAACACTAAACAATCCTAGGCCTGTGCTCCATATATAGTCATACGTGCTCGCAATGAGAACTTGCACAACATCTTCTGTCCAGCCAGCCCGTGGCAGCGGGGCCTCTAGGGAACTACTGGCAATTAAGGTGCTCCTTTTAATAGAGCACCGAAGCAAAGCATTAACACTCCGTGAACACATGTGATCCTCACACCACAGTCATCCCCTCCGGTTGTCCCAATTATTGTCACTTTGGGGCCTTTGGATCCAGACAATGATATGTGTACACAACTTGCAGATAAGATCACAAACAATACTATCATAATGATTCAATAATAAGTTCAGATATGATATTATGACACTCGGGCCCTAGTGACAAGCATTAAGCACAACAAGTTGCAACAAAGTCAAATAGCACTAATAGAGATACTAGGCACTATGCCCTAACAGATCTTATTCGATTACATGATAGAACTCATCAAATCCCTACCATCCCGAAGCCTACTACGGGGGATTAGTGACTCATGGATGAGGGAAACATGGATGGTTGATGGAGATGCGTTTGTGATGACGATGGCGATGATCCTCTCCAAATTCCCCGTCCCGACAGGGTGCTAGAACGGAGTTTCTGAATCTGAATCTTGGTTTTTGGTGGCAGTGGCAGAGCAGAACTCTTTCTAGAAAACTATCGAACCCTCCTCAGTTTTCAGGTCGAAAGGCAACTTATAGGCGCAGAGGGAGGCCGAGGGGGTGCCTGGGGTGCATGCACCCCCCCAGGCGCGGCCAGTGGTGGGCCCACGCCTGGCATGGGTGTGGGCCCCCAGGCCCCTTCTCCGTCTCGTCTTCTGGGTCCGTGGATCTTCTGGTGAAATATAATTTTTGGCACATGTTCCAGAATTTTTCCTCATAGTTCATTTTCTGCACAAAAACAAGACACCAAGGTAATTCTGCTGAAAACAACGTTAGTCCGTGTTAGTTATATCGAAATCACATAAGTTTAGAGCAGAAACAATAACAAAGTGTTCGAGAAAGTAGATACGTTTTGGACGTATCAACTCCCCCCAAGCTTAGCTTATTGCTTGTCCTCAAGCAATTCAGTTGAAAACTGAGTGCGATAAAAGAACTTTCACGAACACATTGCTTCATATGATGTATATATTCTCAGCACAGGAGTAGATGCTTAGACAATTCATAATAAAGAGTATGCAACTAAGTCTACTCAATAGTCATTGCAAGCTATGAAGAGAAACCAACTCAAATAATAATAAGTAGCATGAAACATAAACATAAGCAACATTGCAATGCTCATAGTAAGGTATGATAGAGTGGTATCTCGCTTGCCGTTGTTTGAAGAGCAAAATATAAATGCCAATGCACCTCTGAAGTTCAAGTGAAGACTAGAGATAAAGATATCAGAGATACAAGCATCAAAGTCATGACATAATTAACCAAGTTTTGGAACAAACACAAGAATGACAACTATGATCTCAAGAAGATGCTCATAGAATAAGTGTGACTCAACAAGGTGGTGAAAACGGGTTTGAAAGGTTTGAAAGGCTTCCAAATGCTTAAAGGAAGGTACTCATTAGCTTTGAGCTCTCATTGCCCCTATCATAAGCATCTTCATATGGTTAAGGTGAAAGTGAGGTCCACTCTGAATCATATGCTTGACAGACCATAAACTGGAAATCCCGAGTCCCTTGAGTACGAGGGCCGCTCCGCATGCTACTAAACTTTGGGCCCAGGTAAGTTCTTGTCATTGTAAGTATTTGCAAATCATTGAGAACCGCCAACGGGGTACCCCTTGCACATGGTACATGAGCTTTCCCATAACCAAAATGACAAGGCAAGCAGACAATGAGCATCTCAGCAATCTTTTTATTTACTATATGCATAGTTTTTTTTATTGAGGATGCTTCATAGATAGATCACTATGGTGATGCTGCAAGTTTCCATCATGATTAGGCATGGCTTAGGCTAGTGGCTCAGGCGTTTCTCTAACACAGAATACAAACTCCATGGACTTACAAGTTCCCCTCTTATTTCACACCGACGACATCCGCAAACAAAAGAGCAATGTATCAACTGGATGAGATATCCAAAAGGTGTTGAAAGCGTTCCCCGTGACAACACGGTTCTGCTGACTCTCAGCATATAATTTGCAAGCATATAACTTTCATGGACAGGTCACAATGGTTCAGAATTATTAAGTGCACAGAATAAAGTTTGCCATCAAGTTCGTGAGAGCTTTACTAACTAACTTTCTCAAAATAGACAAACATTTTATTTTGGAAGAAAACAAGGCATATTGAATATGCACTGAAGTAGCAAAGGATGCTAATAGGTAGGTATGGTGGACACAGCTGGCAATATTGGTTTTGGGAAGTTGGAAGCACAGGTAGAGGTCATACTCAGTGCAAGTGAAGGCTAGCAATAGAAAGGGAGCGACAAACGAGAGATCAATAACTGTCATAATCATGCTTGCAACAAAACAGAACTAATTATGGCATAAAAGTGATACAAGAACTCTAAGGCAAAATAAATCATCGAGGCTTACTGACTATTGATTAGTCATATGCATGCGTGAGCATGTGCCAATCAATTCACATGAACAGTCAGAGGAGGATACCACAATATCATACCAAAGTATGAATAAAACAATGCAAGCAAACATTCATATGACATGCTACAAACTATTGTAGGGTTCGCAGCATAGCAAACAAAAATTTTCCTACGATGTGAACTATATACCAAGATCTATCTACTAGATACAAACAACGGGCGGATGTATATCCGTAGAGAACATACCCTTGAAGACCGACAAAGCTTAACGAGTTCAACTCGTGGTTGATGTAGACGATCTCTTGCCGATCTCAAGATCAAGAGGAAGTCCTAGCGCCGCAAATCAGCAGCGCATCCGTGCTCGCACACACGTTCGAGGCACCGAGCAACCTCCACCTCCTCGCTCCAGCGATGCAGCGGAAGCACAACTCTTTCTTGCCGAATAGCCACCGGGAATATGTATCTCGCTAGTCCGAGACCATGGGGGATAAATTCTAGAGGGGGAGAGAGATCCTTCACGAGGAGGTGTGAGAGACAAGTGAGGAGGGGGGCTCCTTTTATAGGAGGAGGGGGGGCACCCAAGGGGGTGGCCGCCGGCCATGGGGGCTGCCCCCTCCCCTCCTTCATTCATGTGGGTGGACACTCCACTCACAAAATGCCCTTTAAAATCCCTCCACTCAAAAGTCCACTCAAATTCCCATTAAATTTCCACCAAATTTAATGCAAACTCTCATTAAATAACACTCTTTTATTTTATTCAGAATTTTGTCAATTACTTTAATGACAAACATTCACAAATAACCCCTTGCTATAATTCTATTTCACATCCATAACCACTTTATGCAATTTCACCCGAAAACCTGTTTCGGTATCTAGTGAAATAAATTCCTGCGCTTGTTCATTCTTTCGGCATGAAACATTTGCTCCAATTGGATGTCGGTGTCTCTTAAGTGTGTCACCCTACGGTTCGTTAATAATGCGGACATGATCGAGACCCCTCTCGGATCAATAATCAGAAGCGGGATCTGGAGACCCATACTGACTCCCACACATTCAACGATGACTTTCTTGTGATCGTCGGAACCTTTTACTCTAGTATCTTAATCCCTTCGTTTCACGATATATTACATGTCCGAGATTCGATCATCGGTATCTCCATACCTAGTTTGATCTCGTTACCGACATGCACTCTTTTCTCGTTCCTGTGATATAACATTCTAGTGATCAAATCACTTGCTTGCAAGCTAATCAATGTGATATCACCGAGAGGGCCCAGAGTATATCTATCCGTCATCGGGATGAACAAATTCCACTCTCGATCCATGAGCCTCAACATAACACTTTATTAGTTCTGAATCCATCTTTATAATCACCCTGTTACGATGTGACGTTTGATGTTATCAAGAAACTCTTCCGGTGTTAGTGATTGACATGATCTCATGGTCTAAGGATTAGGATCACTTCGTAAGTTGTTATAGCAATATAAAATCAATGACTTTGATCGTAATGCTATACTTCGGATGAATGTTCATCACACCATTACACTAATGTTGTGATCCCGTTATTAACAACATCCAATGTCCATGATCAGGAAACCTTGATCATCTTGTTAATCAACGAGCTAGTTTATGAGAGAGGCATAACTAGGAACTTTCTGTTTGTTTATTAAACACACATGTATTAACGTTTCCGTATTAATACAATTATAGCATGCAAAATAAACATCTATCATATACTTGGAATACACATAATAAACACTTTATTATTGCCTCTCAGGGCATATTCCCTTCAGTCTCCCACTTGCACTAGAGACAATAATCTAGTTACATAGTGATAAATCTAACACCCATTGAGTTCTGGTGTTGATCATGTTTTGCTCTAGGGAGAGTTTTAGTCAACGGATCTGCTACATTGAGATCCGTATGTACTTTAAAAATCTTTATATCTCCATCCTTGACATGCTCGCGGATGGAGTGAAACCGGCGCTTAATATGCTTGGAATGCTTGTGAGACCTTGGCTCTTTGGCATTGGCAATGACACCATTGTTGTCACAATAGATCACCATTGGGTCCAACGCGTTTGCCACCACTCCTAGTTCGGATATGAACTCCTTCATCCAAACTGCTTCCTGAGCCGCTTCTGAAGCAGCAACATATTCGGCCTCCGTTGTTGATCCCGCTACCACAGGTTGTTTGGAGCTCCTCCAACTAACCGCTCCGCCATTCATGAGAAATACATATCCGGATTGAGACTTAGAGTCATCCGGATCGGTGTCAAAGCTAGCATCGACATAACACTTAGCGACGAGCTCTTCTTCACCTCCGTATACAAGAAACATATCCTTAGTTCTTCGTAAGTACTTAAGGATATTCTTGACCGCTATCCAGTGTTCCGAACCTGGATCCGATTGGTACCTACTAGTCAAACTAATAGCATGTGCCACATCCGGTCTTGTACATAGCATGGCGTACAATATAGAGCCTATGGCTGAAGCATAGGGGACTTTGTCCATTATCTCTCTTCCTTCCGCCGAAGCCGGACTTTGAGTCTTACTCAATGTCTTGCCTTGCAACATAGGTAAGAACCCCTTCTTACTTCCGTCCATTTTAAACTTCTTTAAAATCTTATCAAGGTATGTACTTTGCGATAGCCCTATTAGGCGCCTAGATCTATCTCTATAGATCTTTATGTCTAATATGTATGACGCTTTACCTAGGTCCTTCATTGAAAATTTGCTGTTTAGATAACTTTTAACACTGTTTAAAAGATCTATATAATTTCCGATCAATAATATGTCATCCACATATAATATCAGAAATGCCACATTGCTCCCACTCACTTTCTTGTAAATACAAGCTTCTCCATAAGTTTGGACAAATCCAAACTCTTTGATCACCTCATCAAAGCGGAGATTCCAACTTCGTGATGCTTGCTTCAATCCATAGATGGATCGCTGAAGCTTGCACACCTTGTTAGCATCCTTAGGATCGACAAAACCCTTTGGTTGTATCATATACAACTCTTCTTCAATATTACCATTGAGAAACGCGGTTTTGACATCCATCTGCCATATCTCATAATCGAAATATGCAGCAATTGCTAACATAATCCTAACTGACTTTAGCATCGCTACGGGAGAGAAAGTCTCATCGTAGTCAACTCCTTGAATTTGTCGAAAACCCCTTTGCGACAAGTCGAGCTTTATAGACGGTCACATTACCATCAGCATCAGTTTTCCTTTTGAAAATCCATTTGTTCTCCACGGCCTTTCGGTCGTGAGGTAATTCCACCAAGTTCCAAACTTGATTTTCATACATGGATTCCATCTCGGATTTCATGGCTTCTAACCATTTGTTGGAATCCGGGCTCATCATCGCTTCTTCATACGTCGCAGGGTCATCATTTTCATCAACCATGAAATTCATGACAGGATTTCCGTACAGCTCGGGAGCTGCACGCGTCCTGTTTGACCTGCGAGGTTCGGTAGTACTCTCTTTCGGAGTTTCATGATCATTATCATTAGTTCCCTCTTCAACAGGTGGAGCCAACTCCGGAACAACTTCCGGCGCTGCGCTACTCGCCATACTTTGAAGAGAAGGTTCCACAACCTCTTCGAGTTCTACCTTCCGACTACTCACACCTTTCGCGAGAAACTCTTTCTCTAGAAAGGATCCATTCTTGGCAACAAAAACCTTGCCCTCGGATCTGTGATAGAAGGAATACCCAATAGTTTCTTTAGGGTATCCTATGAAGACGCATTTTTCCGCTTTGGGTTCGAGTTTATCCGGTTGAAGTTTCTTCACATAAACATCGCATCCCCAAACTTTAAGAAATGACAGCTTAGGTTTGTTTCCAAACCATAATTCATACGGTGTCTTTTCAACGGATTTAGATGGTGCCCGATTTAAAGTGAATGCAGCAGTTTCTAGTGCATAACCCCAAAATGACAACGGCAAGTCCGTCAGAGACATCATAGATCGAACCATATCTAATAAAGTACGATTACGACGTTCCGACACACCATTTCGCTGTGGTGTTCCGGCAGGTGTGAGTTGTGAAACAATTCCACACTCTTTCATGTGAGTGCTAAACTCGTAACTTAGATACTCACCTCCACGGTCGGACCGTAGAAATTTGATCTTTCTATTACGATGATTTTCCACTTCATTCTGAAATTCCTTGAACTTTTCAAAGGTTTCAGACTTGTGTTTCATCAAGTAGATATAACCGTATCTACTCAAATCATCCGTGAAAGTAACAAAATAACGATATCCACCTCGCGTCGACACACTCATTGGACCACATACATCAGAATGTATGATTTCCAATAAATCTGTCGCCCGTTCCATTGAACCGGAAAACGGCGTTCTAGTCATCTTGCCCATAAGGCATGGCTCACATGTATCAAATGATTCATAATAAAGTGATTCCAAAAGTCCATCCGAATGGAGCTTATTCATGCGTTTAACGCCAATATGACCTAGACGGCAGTGCCACATATATGCGGATATATCATCATTAAGTTTAATCCTTTTAGCATCAACATTATGAATATGTGTAACATTATCATCGAGATCTAATAGAAATAAACCATTCATCATCGGTGCATGACCATAAAAGATTTCATTCATAGAAATGGAACAACCATTGTTCTAGGATTTAAATGAATAACCACTTCGCATCAAACACGATCCAGATACAATGTTCATGCTCAGTGCAGGCACCAGATAACATTTATTCAAGTTTATAACTAATCCCGACGGCAAGTGGAGAGGCAGCGTTCCGACGGCGATCAAATCAACGCTTGATCCATTGCCGACACGCATCTTGACCTCACCCCTTGCTAGCGGTCGCTTGTTCCGCAGCCCCTGATTCGAGTTACAAATATTAGCAACTGAACCGGTATCAAATACCCAGGTGCTACTGCGAGCACTAGTCAAGTACACACCAATAACATGTATATCATATATACCTTTGTTTGCCTTGCCGGCCTTCTTGTCTGCCAGATACTTGGGGCAGTTGCGCTTCTAGTGGCCAGTCCCCTTACAATAGTAGCACTCGGAATCAGACTTAGGTCCAACTCGGGGTTTCTTTTCAGGCGCGGCAACAGGCTTGCCGCCCTTACTTCCCTTCCGTTTTCCCTTCTTGTCTTTCTTGAAACCAGTGTTCCTATTGATCATCAACACTTGATGTTCCTTTTTGATCTCCACTTCTGCAGTTTTAAGCATTGACAGAAGCTCGGGGAGAGACTTCTTCATGCCTTGCATATTATAGTTCATCACGAAGCTCTTATAGCTAGGTGGCAGAGACTGCAGAATACGATGGATGCCTAAGTCAATGGGAATCGATATTCCCAAGGACACAAGCTTATCGGCGTAACCCGACATCTTGAGTACATGCTCACTAACGGAGCTGTGCTCTTCCATCATGCAGCTAAAGAACTTTTCTGAAGCGTTGTAGCTCTCTACAGCAGCATGTGTGTCGAAAATCATTTTCAACTCACCCATTGTATCAAATGCATTGCCGTTTTCGAAACGCTTTCGAAGTTCCGGCTCTAGCCCATACAATATGCCGCAATGAACTAAGTTGTGGTCCTCCTGACGAGTCTGATAGACATTCTTCTCCTCGTCAGGGGCATCATCTAAAGGTGGGGGGCCTAACGGCGCTTCTAGCACATATTGCTTTTGTGCAGCAGAGAGGAGAATCCTCAAATTCATGGCCCATTCGGTAAAGTTGCTACCGTTCGTTGCTAGTTTCTCTTTCTCCATGAACATATTGAAATTGAAACCAGGTGGTGCCATCTATAACAGAATTTGTAAAGTTTAGACTAAGTGTATGATAGATTGAGTTCAACTAATCTATATTACGAATGAACTCCCACTCAAAAACGACATCCCTCGTGCCTTTTTGGTGATTACATGAACCAAATCCACTACACCAAGTCCGATCATCACGTGAGTCGGTATAGCTTCAAAGGCGAGCATCAAATGGGCATCATATCAACTATATGACTCATGCTTAACCTTTCGGTCCGTGTTCCGAGGCCATGTCTGTACATGCTAGGCTCGCCAAGTTAGAACCTTAGTATTCGCATGTGTAACTGTTTTACACCCGAAATATGGTCGTGGATCCAAGAACACCCGATCATCACGTGATGTCTTGGAGCGACGAAAACATAATCGGTGCATACTAAAGGAAGAACACATTCTTATCTTGATATTTAAATGAGGGATCATCTTATTATGCTAACAAAGCGCTAAACAAGCAATATAAGATGCTATCAAACATCATATGTTTATTAGTGAAATGATATGGTTCCCGCAGATGATCTCTATCATGTGCATCGTGGTATGATCACTATCATACCTATATGTGTAAATCCAAGGTCTATGGATTTTACACGCTATGTGTGTTGTAAGAGTATCATCTCATACTTCTACTTACAACACTACCATATCATAACACTAGCCCAGCAACAATCTAAACTAGACGCCTCTAATTTATCCATTGCAAGTTTTACGTGGCTTAGGGCTTTCGAGATAGAACCGTTCTTACCTACGAACATGAACCACAACGAGGATAATAAAATTGTTGACAACTCGCTTGCAAAATAGATATTGACTATAGTAGGAGAGACAGACACCCGCTAGCCACTTATGCAAACTAGTTGCATGTCAAGCGTGGAACAGGTCTCATGTGCGAGGACATGTAAAGTTTGTCCGGGCCGCTTCATCCCACTATGCCACCAATATCCAAAATTACAACAAAGGAGCAACAACATGATCATCATTGCCCACATACTCATATGTGTACTACACGTGTAAAGTATCTACGCATAGATCCGGCTCTGATACCACTGTAGGGTTCGCAACATAGAAAACAAAAATTTTCCTAAGATGTGAACTATATACCAAGATCTATCTACTAGATACAAACAACGGGCGGATGTATATCCGTAGAGAACATACCCTTGAAGACCGACAAAGCTTAACGAGTTCAACTCGTGGTTGATGTAGACGATCTCTTGCCGATCTCAAGATCAAGAGGAAGTCCTAGCGCCGCAAATCAGCAGCGCATCCGTGCTCGCACACACGTTCGAGGCACCGAGCAACCTCCGCCTCCTCGCTCCAGCGATGCAGCGGAAGCACAACTCTTTCTTGCCGAATAGCCACCGGGAACATGTATCTCGCTAGTCCGAGACCATGGGGGATAAATTCTAGAGGGGGAGAGAGATCCTTCACGAGGAGGTGTGAGAGACAAGTGAGGAGGGGGGCTCCTTTTATAGGAGGAGGGGGGTACCCAAGGGGGTGACCGCCGGCCATGGGGGCTGCCCCCTCCCCTCCTTCATTCATGTGGGTGGACACTCCACTCACAAAATTCCCTTTAAAATCCCTCCACTCAAAAGTCCACTCAAATTCCCATTAAATTTCCACCAAATTTAATGCAAACTCTCATTAAATAAAACTCTTTTATTTTATTCAGAATTTTGTCAATTACTTTAATGACAAACATTCACAAATAACCCCTTGCTAGAATTCTATTTCACATGCATAACCACTTTATGCAATTTCACCCGAAAACCTGTTTCGGTATCTAGTGAAATAAATTCCTGCGCTTGTTCATTCTTTCGGCATGAAACATTTGCTCCAATTGGATGTCGGTGTCTCTTAAGTGTGTCACCCTACGGTTCGTGAATAATGCGGGCATGATCGAGACCCCTCTCGGATCAATAATCAGAAGCGGGGTCTGGAGACCCATACTGACTCCCACACATTCAACGATGACTTTCTTATGATCGTCGGAACCTTTTACTCTAGTATCTTAATCCCTTTGTTTCATGATATATTACATGTCCGAGATTCGATCATCGGTATCTCCATACCTAGTTTGATCTCGTTACCGAAATGCACTCTTTTCTCGTTCCTGTGATATAACATTCTAGTGATCAAATCACTTGCTTGCAAGCTAATCAATGTGATATCACCGAGAGGGCCCAGAGTATATCTATCCGTCATCGGGATGAACAAATTCCACTCTCGATCCATGAGCCTCAACATAACACTTTATTAGTTCTGAATCCATCTTTATAATCACCCTGTTACGGTGTGACGTTTGATGTTATCAAGAAACTCTTCCGGTGTTAGTGATTGACATGATCTCATGGTCTAAGGATTAGGATCACTTCGTAAGTTGTTATAGCAATATAAACTCAATGACTTTGATCGTAATGCTATACTTCGGATGAATGTTCATCACACCATTACACTAATGTTGTGATCCCGTTATTAACAACATCCAATGTCCATGATCAGGAAACCTTGATCATCTTGTTAATCAACGAGCTAGTTTATGAGAGAGGCATAACTAGGAACTTTCTGTTTGTTTATTAAACACACATGTATTAACGTTTCCGTATTAATACAATTATAGCATGCAAAATAAACATCTATCATATACTTGGAATACACATAATAAACACTTTATTATTGCCTCTCAGGGCATATTCCCTTCAACTATTAGCAAGATGGAGCCAATCATAGACAAGCAAGAACTACTAAGCATCCATAATGACATACACCTTACACAAACAGGCTAAGAATGCTCACAATGATGAGTATATGTACAAAAATGAAAACAAATAGAGTTTGTTACCAGCCTCTTACCACTCCTCGAGTTGTCTTAATCTTCATTATTGCTCTTCACTTGTGTGACTTGAACGATAACATGAAATCAAAATCCACTAAGAACGGCTGAACCCTGCAAAGAACTCACAAAACCAAAGAAGAACAACAAATATTTTTGGTGTTTTCGATTTTTTTAGAAACAAGCAAACAAAGAAAAACCAAACAAGAGGCAAACAAAGCAAAAAAAACACAAAGAAAAATCTTTTTGGATTTTTTTCTTTTAAGGCAAACCAAAACCAAAAGGCAAAGAAACAAACCAAGAGAAACAAAAAAAATATTTTTGGTATTTTTATGTTTTTGAGAAAGAAGCAACAAGAACCAAAAAGAAAGCAAAACAATGGATATACAAAGAACCAACGAAACATGATATATAAATGAGTGTGATGTCGGTATACCCCCCCCCCCCCAAGCTTAGGCTTTTAGCCTAAGTGGGGCTCAATAGCGCGGGTAGTAACCCCAAGCTGGTGGGTCATCATAGGAATGATCATAGTCAGGTGCTTGCGATGAAGAAGAAGACGCGCCCCAATCAAATGAGGGATGCTGGTATGAAGACTCTCCCAAGTTGGAGGGCTGAACCGAATCATCTTCGGCATCCTCTTCAACATTATCCTCTTGCCGGGGGAGCTCCGCCACATATGTGTCAAACTATTCCTCCGTGAGCGACCATCCTTGCATGTTATCATAGTTAAACAAAGCAGGTGCAGACAAATAAACTATTTTCTCAGTCCTACCCTTTCTCCGACCTTGCTGGGCAAAAGATAATTCATACGGTAAACTTCTCACATTAGCCCCTAAGGAAAGAAAACCATGCTGAATCATTGATTCAATATCAAGCCTCTCTATGGGGAACTGATAATCTGAAAAGTGAGGCTCTAAACCATGGAAAGCTAGCAACCTAGAAGCAATGAGACCTCCACAAATTCCACCCTTCTCGCGGTTGGTGGTGAGACGGTGAGCTACCAGCGCACCCAAGCTATAAGATCTATTCCTATTCAGAGCAGCTGCGATAAAAGCTAGATCAAAAGAAGACAACTTTCTAGCAATCTTTTTAGCAAGAACACACTTGTTAATGAAATAGGCAAAGTATCTAATAGATGGAACTGAATGTTCCAAATTTTACCACTTTCCTTTGAGAAGTCGAAACCTTGGCAAATCTCAGCATATAAATCCATAAGTGACTTGGGCCTCTCCTTGATCTTCTCACAAGATCCCCACTGAGGTACTCTAATTGCTGCACAGAAATCAGCAAAAGGCAGGTCGATAGGTATATTATATATTTTGTAATGGACCATGGGATTAGATGTCGACCAAGTGAACCGAAAGTCCTGCACAAAATCCATGGTTAGCTTAACATATTGAAATGTTGCACCTTCAGCAAAGTGTTCCAACCCCGCATTGGTAATCATAGTTTGGAAATCCTGGAGGATTCCCGCGGTTCTCATAAATTCCTAGCATGGATATATGGAAGGAAAAACTGCCTCCTCACGATGAACCTTCATTGGCTCAGGCACCATCAAGTCATATTGATTCAATGGATAAGTACTCATCATCCTTGCTGAAATTTTTAGAAAAACATCAAACCAAGTGATTTCTAAGTTGATAAATGATGAGCAACTACTATAGGAACTTTATTTTTGGGAAACTTTATTTTTGGCCAATTTTCAGGGTATGAAAATTGATTTTCTCGCAGAAACAGTTTTTTTCAGGAGAAGCAAAAGCAAACAAAAACCAAACTACAGTGGCTCTAAGGCACTCTAACAAGCAAACAACTAACTAACAAGAGCAAAACCAAAGACTAGGAAGGAGAAAAGTAAAAAAAAAGCAAGTATAACCACAGTTGAAACATTATTCTGTTCATTAAAATCCTTTTGTTAACAAGGTTGATCAAGTCTTGTTACCAAAACAATCTTATATGAAACAAAACTTTGTATTCCACTAAGTGATTATGTTACCTCAAGTTTGATAGCAAATGTCCCAATCATAATAGTTTCAAAATTTCCTTCTAGAATGGGACAATATTTTCAATGGAATTCAAGCAATAGCTCTTAGCAACCTTCTTGGGGAAATATAAAGTATGCACTTTGTCATTAATATTGAATGTTACTTTTCCTTGATTACAATTGATGACAGCACCTACAGTACTAAGAAAAGGTCTTCCAAGAATAATAGACATATTATCATCTTCAGGCATTTCAAGCACAACAAAATCAGTTAGAACCAAGCAATTATGAGCAACTTGAATAGGAACATCCTCACATATACCAACAGGAATAATAGTTGACTCATCAGCCATTTGCAAGGATATATCAGTTGGTATCAACTTTTCTAGCTGGAGTCTCTTGTAGAGAGAAAAAGGCATAACACTAACACTAGCTCCCAAATCACATAAAGCGGTTCTAACATAATTATTCTTAATAGATCAAGGAATAGTTGGTATAACTGGATCACCAAGTTTCTTTGGAACCTTGCCATTGAAGGAGTAATTATCAAGCAAACTAGAAATCTCCTCATTAGGAATTTTCCTTTTATTAGAGACAATATCCTTCATAAACTTTGAATAAGGAGGCAACTTAATAGCATCAGTCAAAGGAATTTGCAAGAATAAAGGCTTCATACACTCACAAAACTTGTTGTAGTGTTCTTCCTCCTTTGACTTGTGTTTCTTACCTCGAAAAGGCATAGGTTTCTGCACCCAAGGTTCTCTCTCTTTACCATGTTTATTAGCAATAAAATCTTCCTTAGTGTACCTAGTGTTCTTAGTGTGCTTCTCAGGTTCTTCCTCAACTTATCCCTCATTATACGGAGCATCATTTTTATCAGTACCACTCTCAGTTTCAGCATCAGATACAGATATACTATTAGGATCTACAGTAGGTTCAAGTGGTTCCTCAACTATTTTATGTTTCTTTTTCCTTCTCTTACAAGGACTACCACTATCTACTTGTTGGGAATCTTGCTCAATTCTTTTAGGGTGTCATTCAGGATATAAAGGATCTTGAGTAGCTATACCACTCCTAGTTCTAATTCCATAAGCATGTTTATCTCCTGAAGCATTAAATAGCATATCCTTTTGTACCTTAGCAAGTTGATCAAGTTGGGTTTGAACCATTTGAAAGTGTTTACAAAGCATTTTAATATCATTTGAAGTTCTTTCCACAATATCTTTCAACTCACTGATAGCTCTAGAGTTTTCCAATAAATGATTCTGAACTTATTTATTAAAATTACCTTGCTTAACAATAAAGATGTCAAGTTCCTCTAAGCATTGATCAGGAGGCTTACTATAGGGAATATCACCTTCATCAAAGTGTTGGAGAGAGTGTACCTCAATAGTAGATGAGTTGGGAATTGGCTTACATAATTCTTCTATAGGAGGTAGATTCTTCACATCTTCAGCTCTAATACATTTCTCCTTTAGACACTTCTTAGCTTCCTTCATCATTTCATCATTTAATGCAATAACTCCTCTTTTTTTGGGGTGTTGGTATTGGAACTGGTTCAGGAATAACTGGTTCAGAAGTAATAAGCTCAGGTGCATTTAGCTCAGTTGAAGTCCAATCATCATAATTCTTGCTTATCTTAGCCATTAATTCTTCAGAATCAGTAGGAGTTCTTTTCCTGAAAACACAATCAGCAAAGCTATCTAGGTATGTCCTAGAATCATCAGTTAGTCCATTATAATAAATATCAAGAAGCTCATTCTTAGGTAATGGACATCCAGGATGTGCATGAATCAAGGCACAGAACCTTGTCCACGACTCAGGCAATTTCTCTTCTTCTCCCTGTTTAAAATAAAAAAAGTCTCTGCAAAGCAGCATGTCTTGCACTAGGAGGAAAATATTTCTGGAAGAAAGAAGCAATCAAATAATCAGGGCTATCAATGGAACCAGGAGGTAATCTATTAAACCAAGCCCTAGCTTCTCCTTTTAGTGAAAAAGGGAAGATCTTAGTAACAAAGTACTTGTGCATCTTAAAATCGTTAGAGAATAAAGCACTCATAGTAGAAAGCTCATTCATATGAGCCACACCACTCTCATTTTCAGTCCCACAGAAAGGTTCTCTCTCAACAATATCTAAATAAGATAAATCAAGAGAGAAATCATAATCTTTATCTTTAATATCAATGGGAGATGTGGAAAACTTAGGATCAGGGGACAACTTAGGAATAATAGTACGTCTAGCAAGGAGACTCTTAATAGCACTAGTACCATGTGTGTTTCAGCACTCTTCAACAAATTCATCAGTGAACTCAATGTAACAATCATTAATATCATAACTCTCTCTAGACTCAGGTGAGCTAACAGGTGTAATAGTGTCTTTACTAGGAGTTTCAGTATTCCCTAGACTGGCCATAGTAGCATCTAGAAAAGGACCTAATGAACCACTCGCATCAAGCACAGTAGAAGTAACATCATGAGTATCAAAAGAAGTTTCAGATTCAGCAGTAGTAGCAGTGTGTGTAGCATGTGTATGTGGTGGTGGTGTAATGAGCTTACTTATAACATACGGTGAATCAAGAGCAGCAGAGGTATTTAGGACTGTACCTCTTCTTGTAGTGGATGGTAAAATAGGGAACTTTCCTTCACGAGTCTTCCCCATGATGAAAGGAGTAGCAGTGAACAATAATAGATCCAAGTGAACTTACAAATAAAGCTATGCTCCCCGGCAACGGCGCATGAAAATAGTCTTGATGACCCACAAGTTTAGGGGATCGCAACAGTCTTCGCGGGTAGTATTACCCAATTTATTGATTCGACACAAGGGGAGCCAAAGAATACTTGCAAGCCTTAACAACTGAGTTGTCAGTTCAGCTACACCTGGAAATAGTTCTTGCTCACAGAAGTTTATCAGTAACAACAGTTTGTAGTAGCAAAAGCAAAGCAACGACAACAGTAGAACATGAGCAATAGTAACATTAGCGGTAAACAGTGGGATTCGAGTGCGGTAGGCATAGGGATGGATGGACGGGTGTTGCATGGACGAGTCTAAACATGTACCTTCAAGATCTAGGGCATTGCAGATAAATAATAACAAGAATCCAAGTACTAAACAATCCTAGGCATGTGCTCCATATATAGTCATACGTGCTCGCAATGAGAACTTGCACAACATCTTCTGTCCAGCCAGCCCGTGGCAGCGGGGCTTCTAGGGAACTACTGGCAATTAAGGTGATCCTTTTAATAGAGCACCGGAGCAAAGCATTAACACTCCATGAACACATGTGATCCTCACACCACATCCATCCCCTCCGGTTGTCCCAATTATTGTCACTTTGGGGCCTTTGGATCCAGACAATGATATGTGTACACAACTTGAAGATAAGATCACAAACAATACTATCATAATTATTCAATAATAAGTTCAGATTTTGAGATCATGGCACTCGGGCCCTACTGACAAGCATTAAGCACAACAAGTTGCAACAAAGTCAAATAGCACTAATAGAGATACTAGGCACTATTCCCTAATAGATCTTATTCGATTACATGATAGAACTCATCCAATCCCTACCATCCCCAAGCCTACTACGGGAATTTACTCACTCATGGATGAGGGAAACATGGATGGTTGATGGATATGCGTTGGTGATGACGATGGCCATGATCCTCTCCAAATTCCCCGTCCCCGCACGGTGCCAAAACGGAGTTTCTGGATGATGATCGGTGGAACTCTTTCTGGAAAACTATCGAACCCCGTCGATTTTTTAGGTCGAAAGGCAACTTATAGGTTAGAGGGAGGCCGAGGAGCTGCCTGGGGTGGCCTCACCCCCACAAGACGCGACCAGTGGTGGGCCCGCTTCTGGGGTGGGTCTGGGGCCCCCAGGCCCCCTCTCCGTCTCCCCTTCTGGCTCCGTGGATCTTCTGGTAAAAAAATAGTTTTTGGCATATTTTTCGGGATTTTTCCTGAAAGTTGATTTTCTGCACAAAAACAAGACACCAAAGTAATTCTGCTAAAAACAACGTCAGTTTGTGTTAGTTGTATCCAAATCATACAAGTTTAGAGGGAAAACAATAGCAAAGTGTTCGAGAAAGTAGATACGTTTTGGACGTATCAGCTTGCTTGCCGATCTGAGGGCTTGAGAGAGTCTTCACAAATGTTGACAATCTTGGATAGATGCCATCTTCCAGGTAGTATCCCTTATTGTAGTGGTGGCCTTGATCACATAGTCCACCGGGGGCATGGCCCTCAACAAGCTTGGAGAAGACAGGCGAGCACTACAGGACATTGATGTCATTGTTGGATCCTGTCATGCCAAAGGAGGGACAAATCCTTTGGAGAAGACAGGCGAGCACTACAGGACATTGATGTCATTGTTGGATCCTGTCATGCCAAAGGAGGGCTAGGACATTGAGCACTACAGGACACATAGTGATTGTGTGACTATTGGAAGCTACCAAGAATCTTGTTTGAAGTATCATGCTCAATTCTTATATTTAGTTATATGCTTATTGTTGTCTGTATATGATCTTGGATATCTGTATGAACTACCTAGGGAAAATTATTCCCAATATTTCTTGTCCTTGGACAATGAGTACTCAATTTAAGGTAGAATTTATTGATCATATTCACTTTGGCCTTTGTTTAATTTTATCCTATCTTTGGCCAAGAAAATGTTTTATGTTGTCCCCCAAGCCTTCCTTGCTTCTTTTGGATCTTCTTATTTTATTGATATCCTCTTGTGTTTTAGTTAATGCAGGTAGTAGTGATGATCCCATTTGTGTGCATTTTGCATTCTAAAGGAAAATCTGTTGGGGGGATAACCCCGGGTAGGGTAAAGACGGGGAGAGACGGAAGGATATTCCCCGTCTAATTTCCGAGTTACGGTCCGAGCCGGCCGAATCATGCAGAGGTCGGCCGAGATGGGAAAGGGCAGGACCCTCATGACAATGGCAAGACGTTTCCCGGCCGAGATACTTCGTAACTCGGCTGGGTCGGCCCGAATAACCTTAATGCAAATAGAGGACGAGCCAAGCTATGGGAGGCAAGGCCGAATGATACGAAGCTTGCAGGAGAAGGAGAAGCCTGAAGTCAAACCCTAGCCGCAGGATAGGGAGAATCTGAGCCAAGCCAAGTACTACAGACAAAGACGCAAAACGACAGAGAGGCAGAAGGAGGTCACGGGGGTGACAGTCCTGGAGCCCGAGGCGTGCAGGAGGGGCCCTCTGGAACCTTGCCGTAGTAGG
Source organism: Avena sativa (assembly GCA_916181665.1). Lineage (NCBI taxonomy): Eukaryota > Viridiplantae > Streptophyta > Magnoliopsida > Poales > Poaceae > Avena > Avena sativa. The sequence continues at coordinate 442,309,040 of OV702283.1, forward strand.
AGGAGCTACAGGGAAAGGGGGGCGCCGAACTACTATATTGGGACAAGCATATTCCTCGAATATGCTTGCCACATCAGCCCTAAAGGAGCCAGGACTCTCCTTTATAAGGGGAGGCTTGGACCCTGAGCAAGGGATCGACTCTCTTTTCAGTACCGTTAGGCTGGTAAAGTTCTTCTCTTCACCCTGTTTACAGCTCAAGGAGCACTTGTAGCCCAAGAAAGAAGAAATAAAGATCTTTGCCTTAGTCTATTGTGTGTAGAATCAACTACATCTTCCCTCCCCAGATCCCACTAGTATCCATTGGCCCCAGACTTTAGCCTACCCATGGCATCTGCCGTGTCACCACCACGACAGTTGGCGCCCACCGTGGGGCCAGCAGCGGTGCTAGCTGGAGTTATGATCCGGACAGGAAACTTCATCAACACGGGCGAGCGCATTGTTTCTGGCTTGGTCCAGAGGTTTGATCTCTGTGACTACGTTAGCGACAATGCAGGCAGCTTCAGGGGGAAAAATCCCCCTCGCAACGGTGTCTTCATCAACCTGGGCGGGCACAAGGTCTACGTCGGCATCGACATCTCCGGCATTTATCCTCACCGAGTTGTTGTTGCAGGAGAGCCACCTCTTAAAACTGCGAGCCGTCCGCGCGGAGCGCATCCCGAAGGCAGCGTCGAGGTGATGGTCGCGGCCGGAGTGCAAGCTGGAGTAGCGGCTGCCGGATCAACTAGAGAACCTGCCACCGGCGTACAGGGCGCACCCAGGAAAACAGCACCACTACCCCCCGAGGTAATCCCACCAGCAACCAACCCGATCGAGGTGCAGGACACTACCCCAAAGGCACCAAGAGTAAGAGGGCCACCTCTGGAAAGACCAGAGAACATTCTTCAGGGGACCATAGAGAACTTGACTACACCTGTGGCGCCGATACTTGATCCGGCGAATGCTCAGGCAGAATTAGAAGAAACCAGGCAAAAGGTGCTGGTAGAGGCCAAAAAGGTGTTGGCCTTGCGAGAGTCCTTAAATAGGACCCTGCGCGAATATGCCAAAGCTAATAAGCTTGACGTCGCACCCAAACGGGTGGACGAATTAAGATTGAGGGGGAAAAACCACATAGGTGATATCAACAAGGAGCATGATGCTCATAAGGCAGAGTCAGTTGATCTGGGCTTGCCGAGGTACAGTACCTCGGCAAAGAACCTGAGAGCGGCAAATGCCGCAGCATTGGAATTAGAGGGGTTGACCGGCGAAGCCCGGCAGAAACAGCAAGAAAGAGTGAATGAGCTGGTGCGCATCGCGAACCAGCAAAACGAAGAAATGCTCAGGGCAAACCCGGCGAGGCCGGGGGCCTCACGAATGGTTCACTCGGCAGGAGCAGCACCTGCCTTGTCCGTGGCAGCAGGATCCTCGCCCAGAAATAATGCACGGAAAGACAGAGCAGTAACCTCAGGAAAGAGAAACAAACAAATTGTTCCGTATGATCCGGCGATAGCCGGGAAGGCAAATGAGAACAGGGGCAATGGAAGCCGAGGTAACAGTGGTGAGAGGAATCTCGGCCATATAGAGAAAGACGGCGGAAGCCGAGGCAATGGAGATCTCGGCAGAAGAGAGCCCGGAAGAGGCAATCATGAAAACAATACCCCGGCCGAAGTAAGAAGAGAACTGCCACTTAACCCGCAGCCAAGGCATGAATCCCGGCAGGAAAGAGAAACGAGGCCAGCTCGCCACAACCAAGTGAATGAAAGGTACAATGATGGTTATTCCGAGATGGAATATGCGATCCGTGGTGGAAATAACCACTATGGAATACAAGACAGAGTTCTATACAGAGATTTGCCATCAAATGATGCAAGAGTGAAGCTGGACCGGCTGTACCGGTCAGAATTGTTGGAAGAACAGGGTCCACCAGGTCCGACATGCTTTGGACCACGGATCATGGGCGAACCACCTGTGCCGAACTTTCAGCTAGCAAGAGGCACGAAAACATATAATGGGAGTACCAAACCACAAGACTGGTTGATTGACTATGCCACTGCTGTGAAAATAGCGGGTGGAAACTTACGATGGGCAGTGCGGTATGTCCCGCAGATGCTTGAAGGACCAGCTAGGGTATGGCTGAATAATCTGCCAGCGGGCAGTATCAACTGTTGGTTGGATTTTGAAGAAATGTTTGTCAGCAACTTTACCAGCACATACAAGAGGCCAAACAGACCGCAACAATTAGCTATGTGCAAGCAGAGGCCAAATGAAACAGATAGAGAGTTTTTAACTCGATGGTGTAACCTGAGAAACTCATGTGAAGGAGTTATAGAGTCGCAAGCAATAGCCTGGTTCGCTCAAGGATGCCGTTACGGCAGCGTGTTATGGCAACGTCTGCAAAGAGATATGCCAACCACATTGGCAGAAACTATCAGAATAGCGGATTCCTACGCGTTAGGAGATCCAACGCAACCAGAATTAATGTCGGCAGATCATCGGGAGCAACAAGACAATTATGTAAGAGATTTGGCCGGGTCATCCAGGCGCAGCGACTTCAGAGGAAGAAGAAGAGAAGAAAGGCCGGATTATAGATATAATTCGGCCCAAGTAGCAGCAGTAGCGCAGGATCCGCCGAGTCACGGACCGACTCAACGGCAGAAGAATGGTCCTCAGCAGTGGACCCCAAGGAATGAAGGAAAGAGACAGTGGACCCCAGAACAAAAGAAACAGTGGCAGGAGAGGCCGAAGTACACGTTCGAATCTATGTTGGATCAGCCGTGCAAATTTCACACGTCAAACCCATCCAGGCCAGCCAACCATACGACTCGCCAATGTGCATGGATGAAAAATGCAATGGGAAACCCCGTAGGAATTCAGGCAGCACCCCATCAAGTACATCAGCAGCATCAGCCACAGTTGACGGGAGCAAATGCACAGCAACTGATGTTACCACCTCCTCCCCCGAGGTACGATAACTCGGATCGGAGAGATGCGGTACATCAGGTGATGAACCAAGTCCAGGATGGAAGGGAAAATCCAGCGAGTACTGGACGCAATGATTACAGAGAACATCATCAGTCTTATTGCGTGTTCACAACGGAACAGCAAGACAGGCAGAGTGTGCAGCGCCAGCATATGGAAGTAAACGCAGTTATGCCTGCAGTACCAAGATATGTCCCTTAGTCAGATCAGGAAGTAACTTGGAGTATAAAGGATCACCCCAAGATAATGCCGAATCCCGGATCATATGCACTCGTGTTGGATCCGACATTCGTTGGACCAAGCATCAATGTGAAATTCTCAAAAGTACTCATTGACAATGGAAGCAGCATCAACATCATGTACAAAGACACCATGCATAAACTCGGAATATTGCAGAACATTTTGCAATCCACGAGGACCACTTTCCATGGGATAGTGCCGGGGCTTTCATGTGAACCCATTGGCAAGGTCCGAGTGGATGTGTTATTCGGCACAAGAGATAACTGCAGAGCAGAAAACTTAGAGTTTGAGGTAGTGGATCTAGAGAGTTGTTATCATGCTTTACTCGGACGGCCAGCGTTGGCGAAATTCATGGGCAGCTGTCATATAAGCTATCTGAAAATGAAGCTACCCGGACCACAAGGAGTGATAATAGTAACAGGTGATTACAAGAAGTCAATGGAGTGTGCTTCAGCCGGGTCAAATCTGGCCGAATCATTGGTTATAGCAAGAGAAAAAAGAAGGATTCAGGAGGTAGCAGCCCTAGCTCAGTCGGCACAGTTGAATATGCCGGCACTAGCCAATCCACATGGAAGTGTCTCCTTTCAGCCGACTAAAGAAACGAAGAAGTTTCAGATAGATGAGCAATTCCCAGAACGTACTGTTACCATTGGGGCAAGCCTAGATGCTAAATAGGAAAGCGAGCTCACCAACTTCCTCCGTGAGAATCGGGATATCTTTGCATGGTCAACTCAGGATCTGCAAGGTGTTCCGAGGGAGTTGGCTGAGCACTCTCTGAATGTAAGGCCAGGAGCAAGGCCGGTGAAGCAACCTCTCCGCCGCTTCGCCGAAGACAGGAGAAAGATAATAGGGGATGAGATAGCTCGGCTCCTCGCAGCCGGGTTCATCATGGAGGTGTTATATCCGGATTGGTTGTCAAATCCGGTGCTGGTAGAAAAGAAGAAAGATGATCCGAATGTAGCCATTGTATGGCGAATGTGTATCGATTACACGAACCTGAACAAGGCGTGTCCAAAAGATCCTTTTCCATTACCTAGAATAGACCAAGTCATTGATTCGACCAGTGGTTGTGAGTTATTATCATTTGTAGACGCGTATTCTGGTTTCCACCAGATACCGTTAAATCCGGCCGATCAAATAAAGACTGCATTTATTACCCCTTACAGGGCCTATTGCTATCGCACCATGCCATTCGGCCTGCGAAACGCAGGAGCAACGTATCAGAGATGCATGCAAAAATGTCTACACGACCAGATAGGAAAAAATGTACAAGTATATGTAGATGACGTGGTCATCAAAACTAAGGAAAGCAAAACGCTACTGGATGATATACGACAGACTTTCGCAAACCTAAGAAGGTTCCGAATGAAGCTCAATCTGGAAAAATGCACATTTGGTGTGCCGGCAGGGAAATTACTCGGCTTCCTTGTATCCAGCCGAGGTATAGAGGCCAACCCAACAAAAATAAAGGCGGTAGAAAGAATGGAGTTGCCAAAGTGTCTAAATGATGTACAAAAGTTCACGGGATGTCTAGCCTCGCTCAGCCGATTCGTATGTCGGCTGGGGGAAAAGGCACTACCACTCTATCAATTAATGAAGAAATCAGATAAGTTCATTTGGACTCCACAAGTAGACAATGCATTTCATGAGTTGAAAAAGATGTTGGTCACAGCACCCATTTTAGCTTCTCCATTATCGAAAGAGCCAATGTTACTCTATATAGCGGCCACCAACAGAGTAGTAAGTGCCGTAGTCGTCGTAGAACGACTCGAAGATGATAAGTCGGTTCAAAGGCCGGTGTATTATTTGAGCGAGGTGTTATCCGCTTCAAAACAGAATTACCCACATTATCAAAAGATGGCTTATGGAGTGTATATGTCGGCAAAGAAGCTTAAACATTACTTCGAAGAGCATCCCATCAAAGTAATCTGTGAAGCACCCATAGCCGACATATTGAGCAACAAGGATTCAAGTGGCCGAATAGCAAAATGGGCAATTGAGTTGTCACCGTACGCTCCACAATTTGATAGGAGAGATGCAATCAAATCTCAGGCGGTCGCCGACTTCTTCGTAGATTGGGCCGAGGTGCGGTAAGAGCCGCCACTACCAGACCCAAATTATTGGACGATGCATTTCGATGGTTCCAAATTAAGAAATGGTTTGGGGGCAGGAATAGTATTAACCTCACCCAAAAGGGACCAGCTGAAGTATGTGCTACAAATACATTTTGCGGCATCAAACAACGTAGCAGAATATGAAGCATTGGTACATGGGTTGAAAGTAGCGAAAGAGATCGGCATACGCCGGATATTATGCTATGGGGACTCGGATTTAGTAGTACAGCAAGTCTCAGGCAATTGGGATGCGTTAGATGATAATATGGCTTTGTATAGATTTCATGTGCAAAAGATCAGTGGATACTTTGAAGGGTGTGAATTTCACCACATACCTCGGGCAGAAAATGATGCCGCGGACACGTTGTCAAAACTCGGATCGACCAGACAATCAATTCCACCGGGTATTGCCCTGGAACATCTTAGAAAACCATCGATAACCCCCGCACCAGAATCCGAATCAATCTTTATTCCGGCAAGATCAGCAGAAGAAAATGTGCCGATGGAGGTAGATCAGCAATATAACTCGGAATCATCCGAGAAAAGGACAGCAGAGATAAGCATAATTGTGAAGGAAGCCGAGGTATCTATGTCGGCGGAAAACATGGAGATAGAAAGTGATACCGCACCAGAAAAAATCACACCGATATGGGCGCAACCCATATTCTCTTTCCTTAAGGATGCGATGTTACCGAATGATGAAGTGTTAGCAAGACAGACTGTAAGGAGAGCAAAATGTTATACAATCATAAATAATGAGCTATACAAAAGAAGCGTCACAAGTGTATTGCAAAGGTGTGTGAGTTCGGCAGAAGGCCAGGAGATTCTCCTAGAAATACATCAAGGAGAGTGTGGACACCATGCCTCATCTCGTGCCTTGGTAGCCAAAGCATTCAGGCATGGGTTTTATTGGCCAACAGCGTTGAAGGAAGCCAAAGAGCTGGTTGAAAAATGCAACGGCTGTCAGAGATATGCAACTAAGATACACATGCCATCGTCCGAGTTAAAAACGATACCCATTACTTGGCCATTTTCTGTGTGGTGCCTAGATATGGTGGGACCGTTTAAGCCGGCCCGAGGGGGAATGACCCACATATTGGTCATGATAGACAAGTTCACAAAATGGATTGAAGTAAAACCAATAAAGAAATGTGACGGGCTCACAGCAATGAAATTCCTCAAAGATATTATCTTAATATATGGGTACCCGCACAGTGTTATCACAGATAACGACACAAACTTTGCAGAAGGAGCCTTCGCTAGATTTTGCCAAGAGAAACACATAAGATTAGATGTCGCGTTTGTTGCTCATCCAGCATCTAATGGGCAAGTGGAAAGAGATAATGATCTAGTGTTGTCCGGAATAAAACCACGACTTGTCGAACCATTGCAAAGGTCGGCAGGGTGTTGGATCGAGGAATTACCAGCAGTATTATGGAGCCTCAGTACTACTCCAAATAGAACAACAGGTTACACACCATTCTTTCTGGTATATGGGGCGGAGGCTGTGCTTCCAGCCGACATACTACATGACTCGCCAAGAGTTACTCAGTATACAACTTCAGAGATAAATGAAGTAGCTCGGCAAGACACCGTTGACCTATTAGAAGAGGCCAGAGAACTGGCGCTATCACGATCAGCTATTTATCAGCAGAACTTGCGACGATATCACAGCAAGAAGGTGAACCCAAGAGTATTCAAAGAAGGAGATTTAGTACTCCGACTGGTGCAACGCACGGCCGGTATGCACAAGCTATCACCTCCATGGGAAGGACCATTCATCGTAAGCAAAGCACTGCATAATGATGCCTATTACCTATTCGACGCTCAATCCCCTGGAAGGAACAAGGCAGACAAAGCCGACGAAGAAACGAATGGAATGTAGCTTTACTTCGTCCATTTTACTCTTAGCATAGTATTTCAAGGTCAAGAACCAATGATGTATTGAACCTCGGCATGCAGAGCAGTGACTCGGGGACTGCCATATGTTATTTCAATTTCATCTGATGTATTGAACCTCGGCATCCAGAGCAGTGAATCGGGGACTGCCATATATTATTTCAATTTCATCTTATGTATTGAACCCCGGCATCCAGAGCAGTAACTCAGGGACTGCCATATGTTATTTCAATTTCATCTTATGTATTGAATCTCGGCATCCAGAGCAGTGACTCAGGGACTGCCATATGTTATTTCAGTTTCATCTTATGTATTGAACCTCGGCATCCAGAGCAGTGACTCGGGGACTGCCATATGTTATTTCAATTTCATCTTATGTATTGAACCTCGGCATTCGGAGCAGTGACTCGGAGACCGCCGTATCTTCTTTGGATTTCATCTTACGTATTCAACCTCGGCACCCTGGGCAGCGCCTCGGCAACGGTCTTATATTATTTCTGAAATTTGGTTTACACACTAGACTTCGGCGCAATAGGCCATGATTCGGGGACTGCTATATATTGTTCAAAGTAGTAGTCAACCTTTGGTACAAGGAAGGTATCACACTTCGATAATCAGAATAAGAGTAGCCCAATCTCGTATGATATTCGAGGCTTACACCCAGATTCATTGGTTAAACCACGAGAATACAAAGACAAAGATACATCCTAAAATCAGGGAATCGCAGATCATCAAAGCAAGAACTCGAACGAAAACCCACTTAAACAAAGTTATAACAACTACAAACATATATGTCGGAGCAGTACACGACAAAAGAAATTCAGGTCATACAGAAGACAGACAAATGTTCCACGTACATTGTACGCCCGGCATACCAGGGACAAGAAATAACTTAAAGATTTTCAGCTGGAGAGACAGTAGTCGGGTCAGGGGCCGGATGCTCCGAGATAGGAGGAGCCTCGGCTGAGGTTGCCTCGCCTTCCACGGACCCAGGGGCGAGTTCGGCCAAAGCTTGAGGCTGCTGAGGAACATCATTTTGCGCAGTTGAATGCCCAGTACCTTTGGAAGAGGATCGCGCGTCACCGTTGTCATCCGAGCTTGAACTGGAGTCACCGGAAGAAGCCGAATCATCTTCACCTTCACCTTGTTCAGCCGAGTTATTGTCTGATGCATCCTCGACTACGACCTCATCGTCCGGGTTCGGGAGGAAGCTCGGACCTTCATTCCAGGTATGCACATCGGCATACTCAACAAGCTGAAAGGCGCGAGCTTGACGAAGGGCAACAAAAGTGGGGTCCTCAACCCAACGGGAACCTGTGCGTAAATTTCTCAGGATATCACGAGAAATGTCTTCATACCATGACATGATAACAGTAAGGGCCATATCGGCGCCAGCTCGCCCAGCTGATTCCCTCCAAAGACTCAGTTGCTTCTCAGAGGCCATCAATCTTTTCACCAGCAGTTTGACCTCATTGATATCAGGAGTCCCCGAGGTATTCGGCCAGAGAACATGGTAGGCTCGGATAGCTGCCTGCACCAAGTCCCTACCCATAATCTTCATCGGACCAACTACAGCGCCAACAGCGACCAGGAAATCCTCCATCGAGTACTCCGAGTCAACGTCAACAGGGATACCTCGGCGCGCACGGGCTGCAAGAACCGCTTTAGAACTCACAGGCTTAGCTTCTAGAAAATGACCTGCGCAATACACAAATGCGTTAGGAGGTAGCCGCGGAAAAGAGAAAAACATAATCCGGCCATGCTAGGAAACCTACAATGAATATAATTCATCATTATCTGAAGGTCCTTAGCCCAGATGCTCTTGCTCTTTTCAAAGCGAGCAATCTCCTCGCTCATTCCACGAGTTTTCAACTCGGCAGCCTCGAGGAGTTCTTTATTCTTCTGCAGCTCCAGAGCTAGCCGATTCTTCTCCTCGGAGAATTCCTGGTCGACCTTTTCTAGCTCGGATTTCTGAGAAAGTTTAAGGGCCTCCACCTCGGTGCGCAGGCGAGCTATTTCGTCATCCTTTTCTTTCAACTGCGCCGAATGAGTAGCGCTTTGTTCTAAAAAATGCAGCATCACGTCAGGCATGGGCGTGCAATCTTGGTGAGATGCTGCAAAGGTTTGCAACTCGGCTTTACCAAAGCCAAAAGAGATAAAAGAAGCTTAGCTCACATTTTAAAAAAAACGGAAGGTGTAAAGTAAAAGGGAAACTAACCTTCCAGGCTCTTGACTTTCTTCGCAAGACGAATGTTGAGATTATTGATATTACCTGTTCACCAAAAAAGTGAGCCGACAGCTCGCATACAAAACAGTAAGAATGTCGAAAATAACGAAGATAATTACAGACTTACCAGTCTTTTTCACCACAGGGAAAACTTTCTCATATTTCTCTTCCAACTTTCGGTGCGAAAAAAGCAATCGTTGAAATTCGGCAGTCCGCCGGTCATGAGCAACCTAAACAATGGGGTAAACAATTATTGGATATTCAAAGCTAAAACAGATCCGAGTTAAGCGAAACTTAACCCGGATCTAGGTGGCTGAATATTAGAAGCTAAAGCTGATCCGAGTTAAGCGAAACTTAACCCGGATCTAGGTGGCTGGATATTCGAAGCTAAAGCAGATCCGAGTTGAGCAAATCTTAACCCGGATCTAGGTGGCTGGATATTCGAAGCTGGAACAAATCCGAGTTAAGTGAAACTCAACCCCGATCTAGGTGGTCAGATATTCGAAGCTGAAAAAGATCCGAGTTAAGCAAAACTTAACCCGGATCTAAGTGGCTGGATACTCCAAGATCAACTAAACGAAAGTCAAGCAAGGTTTAAGGCAGATCTAGTCTAACGAAGATTCGAACCCTAAAGTTGAAATCAAACTATGTAGAGCATTATTAAACTTCCAAGCAAATAAAAAGTTAGTTCCCTGCAAGTTTCGGGGACTAGTGTATAGTAACATATGGAGAATTAATCAAAACTCCGCAAAACGGCAGTTACCTCGTTCATCTTGTTGGTATCAAGGATGATCTTGGCAGCTTGATCCAAGCGGCCGCCAATGTCGGAAAGCTGGAATGGCTGATTGATTGGATTACCCTCAAACTGATCGGCAGCATTCCAGTTATTCGCATATTCCACCAGCGAGCCGAGGCTGTTCCCACTAGCCGTCCGAGTTAAGACTTTACCCCGGACCTGCTGCGTAACCACCACGGCCGCAGGGCTTTTATGAAGAGCAAGCTGGGTAGCGGAGGCCGGAGTAACGGAAGTCTTGGTGGAAGCAGTTCTTTTGCGCAGCACATCGGCGATACTCGGCTGAGAAGAGCCAACAAGACCTTTTTGATAAGTGGAAGCTTTGACGGCGACCGCTTTACTTGCTTTAGAGACATCAGCAGGAGCTGATACCTCGGCAATAGGAGCAATGTCTTTGGGATCCGGAGAGATCACGGTCGCAGAAGGCGCCGGGATATTAACATCCACGGCCGGGGCGGGAGCTATTATAGAAACTGCGGGGGTAGAATGAGGCTCGGTAGAAACACTCGGATTCACAGAGGAGGCAACTGGTCCCGTGGAAACTTCGGAGGGCCGAATGGAGTCAACGTCGACAAGAGAAGTCTCAGGCACTTCATGGTGAGGGGGTGATCGATTCGGAACTGGAGGAGATGCTGCACGAGCAGGACTCGGAACCCTGGTGTCTTCGGCTGGCGGAGGAGACGGCTGCCGAGTCACACGGCTAGTCATACTAGGACCGCCGGGCTTAACGGAAAGTGGAGCACTGTGGAAATAGAGAGCGACATCAGGTTAAAAAACAGAAAGAGAGAAACAAGAAATACGAGCAAAGGGAACTTACCCTGCAACTCCAGGCATGATCTTGCGCTGAGGAGGATTCGGTGCGGATTTCTTCGTTCGTTTCTTGGGAACCGCCTCTGAGGCATCAGCAGGAGCCCCACATTTCCCTGAGGTAACAGGGGGCCGGGAAGCAATAGGCTCGGCGTCGTGAACCTGACCGGCCGGATTAGCTGGGAAAGTAGAAGCCGGAAATGCATAAGAAATAGGCATTGCGGCAACTACCTCAAGAACTTGGACCTCGTCCGAATCACCTTCCTCCTCGTGAGCCGAGGCCTTGCCGCGAGCACGAGCCGGAGCAGGATCCGACTTAGGGACGAACTCTTCCGAGTCCGGCTCAGCAATATCCGGGATATTCCGGTCCGCAGGCCACGGAAGCAACAAAACTTCGGCATCCTCATTCTTCTGCTCTGCAAACCTCTGTAAGACAAGAAAAAGGAAATTAGCGAAAACTATAGCGAAAGCAATTGGAAAACAGGGTGTTATTGATTAAGCTTACCTCGGGAGGAGGACGCTCGCGTGTAAATGGTTTCAACCCCCAAGTCCAGTCTTCAGGCATCTCCGTCTTGAAGATGGCTCGGATGCGCTTAAAGATGAGATAATTGTCCAGCTCCACGGTCGAGACTCGATTGGGGTCAAGAGGACCGCTCATGTAGCAGAGCTTGTGTGTCTGTTTATGGAAGGGGCAGATTTGGCTACTGATAAAGGTAGCCATCAGATCTTTGCCGCGTAACTCGGCGCGGATCAGCTCTTTAAGACGAATCTCAAAAGCCTCGGCCAAGGCGTGACTCTTCTTCGGATTATAAGTCCAATTCACCTTGGAGGGCGTGCCGATGGAGAATGCAGGGAGCCGAATCTTGTCTTCCGTTCCTGTGTTCTTGACATAAAAGAAGGACTTGTGCCACTTCTTGCAGGACTCTAGCCCAATAACACGAGGAAATACGGATTTCCTCCGAGGTGTAATGGACGCTGCTCCACATTGAGTAAGTAATTTCTCGGAAGGATGCAGAGACTTGTCAGGGATTACGTTAGACCGAATCTGGAAGAACTTCGACCAGACATGCACAGACGGCCATAGGCCAAAGTACCCCTCTGAGGCCGAGATAAAAGCTGAAAGAGAAGCGATGGCATTTGCAGGAAGATGATGCGGCTGAAGGCCGAAGTAGTCGAGAAATTCTCTAGCAAAGTCGCTAAGAGGGAGACCAAAGCCGCGTGAGAAATGCGGCATAAAGACAACATACTCGCCCTCCTGAAGAACATGAGAGAACTCGCTACCGGGTAAGCGACAGGAGACCTCGGCAGGAATCCTCCGAGTTCGAATAAGCCACTCGATCTCGCGCCGAGTAACGGAGGAGCCCTGCCACGAACCTCGCTCAGGCCCAGAGCCAGCATCGTCATCCTCTATCAGGGCACCTCTAAAGGAGCTAGACATGAGCTCGCCGGAGAAATCGGCGGAGGAAGAACTAGCGGCGGAGGAAAGCTTAGAGCTACAGGGCCCCGTCGTGATTTTGCACAGGAACGGCGGCGGAGGAGCAGAGGAACCGCCGCACAAATACGAAATCGAGACAGAGAAATCTAGGAAAAGCCTAGGGGATACGGCCGGAAGGAACTCACCGGCGACAACGCAGAGGCTAGTGCACGCGGACGAAGCAGACGGAGCAACGCGGCGAAGTCCTCGCCGTCGGAGGTTCTAATGAACGCGCGGCGGCGGGGATGCGAGCGGGCGCGGAAGCGAGAGTAAGAAGAAGGGCGCTGGCGAGCGAAAGGGGGAAAGTGAATCCTCAGGCGCCGCGCCCCTCTTTATAACCTAGCCGCAAGCAAGGTAGTGGGATCGTGGGTGCGGCGGTTGGCCGCGTAGATCGTGTGTGCAGCACGACCGCACGTCGTTGAGCGGAACCACACCAAGGGCCACACGATAGCGGAGAAGATCGCGATCCCCAACGGAAACGGCGCACGAGGCGTCGCAGCGCCGGCGCGACAGGCGCAGTAGTAACTGTAGCATGTCAGTGAATACTGTAGAGGAACAAAAAACTAGAGAAATAATGATGGGGATGACACGTAGGACGAAGCGTACACGAGAAGATACGGTAACACCTCGAACAGGCAAAGAATAACTCGGAAACAATACAGGATGTGTGTAGTGAAACTGATACGACCCAGCCGAGGTAATCGGCGGGGCCATACCAGCTTCGGGGACTAATGTTGGGGGGATAACCCCGGGTAGGGTAAAGACGGGGAGAGACGGAAGGATATTCCCCATCTAATTTCCGAGTTACGGTCCGAGCCGGCCGAATCATGCAGAGGTCGGCCGAGATGGGAAAGGGCAGGACCCTCATGACAATGGCAAGACGTTTCCCGGCCGAGATACTTCGTAACTCGACTGGGTCGGCCCGAATAACCTTAATGCAAATAGAGGACGAGCCGAGCTACGGGAGGCAAGGCCAAATGATACGAAGCTTGCAGGATAAGGAGAAGCCTGAAGTCAAACCCTAGCCGCAGGATAGGGAGAATCTGAGCCAAGCCAAGTACTACAGACAAAGACGCAAAACGACAGAGAGGCAGAAGGAGGTCACGGGGGTGACAGTCCTGGAGCCCGAGGCGTGCAGGAGGGGCCCTCTGGAACCTTGCCGTAGTAGGAGGAGCTACAGGGAAAGGGGGGCGCCGAACTACTATATTGGGACAAGCATATTCCTCGAATATGCTTGCCACATCAGCCCTAAAGGAGCCAGGACTCTCCTTTATAAGGGGAGGCTTGGACCCTGAGCAAGGGATCGACTCTCTTTTCAGTACCGTTAGGCTGGTAAAGTTCTTCTCTTCACCCTGTTTACAGCTCAAGGAGCACTTGTAGCCCAAGAAAGAAGAAATAAAGATCTTTGCCTTAGTCTATTGTGTGTAGAATCAACTACATCTTCCCTCCCCAGATCCCACTAGTATCCATTGGCCCCAGACTTTAGCCTACCCATGGCATCTGCCGTGTCACCACCACGACAAAATCCTACATAATGCACTATCCATGGGGGAGCTCTCCTATATTATTTAGAACATTCATATTTATGCTTCTTTGTTTGATCCATATCGGGTTTTATGTGCTTGGAACCTCAATCTTTTTGTTTTGGTATTTTGTGCCATCATGTGAAGTTTGGGGAGTTTGGTTTCTTGTTGGAACCTTGCTCTTTTTGGGAGTTGGTTTTGTCTCATTCCTTGTTTCTTGATTTGACCATTTTAGAATGAGATAAATCCTTGAGCATTTTTATTTCTATCTATTTTTGCTCTTTTGGCCTTAGCCTAGTTCATTTGTTGAACTTGTGATCTTTCATGTGTTGAATTGGGTCTTTGATACAATTTGTACACCGCTTGTCTTGTCACACTCTTGTGTGTGCCATCTCGGTTTACTTGGTGTTTTTGTTCAAATTGTATCTCATTTTTGGTTCTTGAAAGACTTGTGCATGCATATTTACTACATATCTATATTATGGCATGCTTGCTTTCTTTGATCCAATATATAAGGGAAACTCCACCAAATCCCATCGGCTAAGTTGTGCATGAAAGTCAATTTCATATCAATATGCACATATTTATGTGGAGTATCTCCTATGTATTGTAGTTGCACTAACTACTTTGGACCCAATAAGTTTGGGGACCACTTTGTACTTAATTGTGTTTTAGGTACATTGGAGATATATTGGATGCTTGTCTCTCAATCTTGAAGAAGTGGTGCGTTAATGACAATTGGAGGCAAGCTATAGGATGATCAATGAATTCATATCCTCTACATCCTACCAATTATATCTCGGTAACAAGTATCTCTTGATCATGCATATTTATATTACTTCCAACCTTTTGTAGGTTGCATCTTGGCATGGTTTCTTTGATTTTGTATTTATTGTTGTATCTCTAGCCATGGTATTAAGAGTACTCTCTATTGTATATGTGTATAAGTTGAGATGAGTGCATATAATTGGGACTATACAAAATCATGCATATGATCCTCCAATCCCAAATATGTCAATCTAGCAATTTTATTGCCTATCATTTCCTCAACTTCTCTCATGTGCAATAGTGAGATTTTGCTAGTCTATTTTCTCTTGTGATACTTGTTGCCTTTCTCCATGTATTCCAACTTTCTATTTTTTCCCTTGGTGATAGTTGTAATATATGTAGTGCGTTGGTGTTTTAAGCTCATTAATATACAATAGGATATATTTGAGCCTTTGGCCGTGCTTTAAAGCAAAAATCTTATTGGTATATGTTATGACTTCATTTTTGCTTCCATGTGCTTCTTGTATATCTTCTTTATGTGTGCACATTTCTTTGTTGGCATATGTATTTTTGATTTTTTCCACTTAGAGACATATACACATATGAGAAGATAATTTTAGTTGATATTTAATCCTTGGAGACCACCTTATATTCCTTTTGATTCTTCGGTGGCTTCCAAATTTATTTGCCTATGAGTGCTTATTCCTTTTTCTTTCATCTTTGGGCACCCATATTTGTTCTCTCATGCCTTGTATTTTTAAATGAATTGAGGATTCCATGATTATGCACTTTGTTTCCAAATACAATTATCATAATCGATGCATTATCTTTGGGGAGCTCATCTAATTCATTTGATAATGCTCACTTGTCTTGTTTCTTATTTATTGTGCCTTAAATGTTTATGGAGGAGCGAGGATTCCATATTTGTGCAATATATATTCTAGTGCATTCATTTTTGAATTATGCATAAATCTTGGGGAGCTTCTCTATTTGTTATTTAAAGCACTCTTTTGCTCATATCATAATAACTTGTAGTTTCCATTTGAACTCATTTGTTGTTTTCAAATGGTTTGTCAGACCTTGTAATTGCTTGCATCATTTGACTTTATTTATTTTGGCAATCTTCGGGTCCTCGATGTAGTTCTACTCCCTCCCAAGTATTCATCATTGGATATGAGTGAATGCACACCTTTGGAGGATTTATCACTATATTGGCCTTCTAGAACTTGTCACCCATTTCGGCAATCGATGCCAATGGGGGGAGAAGTTTTAGAGGGTTTAAGGGAAATAGTTTATTCTTTGAGTTTGTTCTTAAGCATTTGCCTTCCATTCTCTTGCATCGTTGTTGTTGCTTAGCATGTGGTATATAGTGGAAACACCACCAATGATAATGATTGGCAATATATGCAATGAAATTCAAGTTCATCAGAAATGCATAGATTGTGGGGGAGTTTGTTCTATATATGGTGGTGGTACCAATATCACATACTTATGTAGTATTTGATATTGGTGTTACCATTTTATTCGTTAAAATTCCTTATATAAACCCTCTTAAAGGGATTGTCATCAATTACCAAAATGGGGGAGATTGAAAGAACATATGGGCCCCCATGTGTGGTTTTGGTAATTAATGACAATCTTTATGGACTAATATGTGTATTAAGTTGTACTTGTAGGATTTGTCCATTGGCATCGCTTGGAGCTTGTGTCAGCTTCACGGTCGATGAAATGAGAAGAAGATATGTTGTGCAAGCTCAAAATGCATCATCTATAGAAGATCTCATGTTTGATCCTTGCCATCCTCGGTGATCATGGATCGATGATGAGGAATCAAGAAAGGCGTTCCATCTTGAGAAGGTCAAGTTCATCTACATCGAGCTCAAGTGGAATGCTCAAGGCAAAGGTATAATCTTGATAGGTTTTCCCTTTTGCCGGTCTCATGTCGTGTGTGGGAGACCGGGTTTAGGATAGATAACCGTACTATGAAGAGGGGCTCTCGAATGAGTAATTCGGTCACATCGTTCGGAGAGAGCTCAAACCTTTGCATACTTGCATCATCATATTTAGTTGTTATTTGGTCTTATCCATGTGAGGATATAGAGCTTGTGGTAATCTCCATAACAAGCTCTTGTTCATCAAAATTGGATCTCCCATATGTATCTTGTTGCGATTTTGATTTATGCGGCTTTTCGATTTCTCACCAAGTGAGGTATCTCACATTATTCTACTTGATACTTTTTTACTTGGTGATAACCAATATTTTCACTTTTTATAGGGTAGCCCATGTCGTCCTCTTTCCAACGCAATTGGAATCGGGTCGATCGGAGTTACCAAACAAAAGTTACACCCGTTTGAATATTTGCCTGTCTTATTTAAAAAGAAAAAGAGAAAATCTGCTCTCTGGGCCGAGCGGTAGTACCGCCTAGGCGGGCCGGTACTACCGCCCGCCCCTGGGCGCCCCTTAATTTCCTTCTGCCTCGCTAGGTAGTCATTCCCGGTACTACCGTCCGATCCGGTAGTACCGCCCTGGTGGGCCGGTACTACCGGCCGGCCCAGGTTCGCCCAGATCTGCTCCCGCCCAGCTGGCCTCGCTGTGTAGGCCGCGTGCGCCTGTCTCCCGCATTGACCTCGCACCATTTCCCCACTCGCCCGCTCGCGCGCACGTCTCCCTCACTTGGCCCACGCGCGCATGCCGCCGTTTGCCCCGCTCGCTCCCGCCCGTTGCTGCTCGCCTAGGCCCACGACCCCGCATGCGTTGACTCGCGTGTGAAGGTGCCGCCTCTCCCGCGCCCAGCCCCGCGTGGTCCCACCTGCTTGCCCAACAAGACACACTAGTATGGACGAAAGAGATCTCTCTGGACACCGATGGCAAGACAAAGGAGGCTCAACACCCAGCGATGACACCCCCTACGTAGGGAGCGCGTCACCACCAAGTCCGACATGTGTGAAGCCACGACACAAGCAATCCCAAGCGGTAAATCTCTGAAGGCGATGGCCGAGCATAGAGGTAGGTAGCCCTCGCGACCATCGGTGTCCAGCACATTGCAAGCAACCACAACACCGCCGAACACCATGACTACCGCCCACCACGCTTGGAGGGGGATACCACCAAGATATGAGACGAGCACCACCCATCAGATCTTGCAATCCAAATTGGGCCGCCGCCGTAGTCACGAGCAGCACCAATGTTAAGCCCCCACCACGTCGTCGCCCAGCACCCACAATTTCGCTGCCAATGCTCACCACCATGATGCAGTACCCCAAGCCATCGCTCCCCCGCTGCTTGACGCCTTCTTCTTGTGTCGTTACCACCGAGGGGGGAGGGGGAGTGCCCTGGTGACCACCCATCAGCGCCCAGTGATGACGAGGAAAGAAGAGGGAGGAGCGGGGGGTTGAGGTCTGGCGGCTTGGATTTCCCCTGGTCGCTCGCTGGAGGAACTCGTGGTCTCTCGACATAGGCGATCTGACTAGAGTTGTTGTACTCCCTCTGTTAGGGATTATAAGGCCTATGGACCATTTTGATAGGATTAAGAAAAACATTAACTCACCCTCTTGATTACTACATGCACCAATAGCTATACATGCACGAGAGAAGAGAAAGAAAAAGAAGACCATGCATTGGATAAGAGATGATAATAAATGAGAAATGACTTATAATTACTAACATTTAAAAAAAGCTCTTAGACCTTATGATCCCTACCAGAGGGAGTACACGTAGCCCTTTGATCACAACAACACATAGAAGCTAATTACTTTGTACACACAGTAAGCTTGCTGACCGGCCAGGAAAAAACATGATGATAAGTATTCCTTGGTCACTTTTGTCTAACTTGCACTCATTTTGCTTCCAAAATTTGAACCAGCTGAGACGAGAAAAGTCGCATGCGGTCAGTTGTTTCTGTTAATTAATATGGAACTTAATTGTACGAATCCAGTGGAGCGTACAGATTCGGCCATTCGTTCAAAATTCTTAAACTTCTTAATAAAGGCCATCTCAAAAGTCGCATGCATTAGATCATAATTAATGGAGGATATATATAACCGGCCGAAGATTCACGCGCCATGACAGAACGCGAGGCCGCCACTCAGCCAGTCAGCCCTTTGGTCTTCCCCAGTCCCCACCATCATTAGCTCTTAAAACCAGGCTTCGTCATTTCTTCACTCACCGAGGCACCCGTAGCTGTTGCCTTGCTCTCGCCGCCGGTGAAGAGGAATGGCGCCGCCGGTGGTAGAGTTGGCGCAGGCCCAAATCGCCGTGGAGGGGAAGAAGGATGAGAAGACCCCGGTGAAATGGCTAAAGCATTACTCGTCTGCACAAACCATCCTGGTTGTTGGAGACGGGGACCTCTCGTTCTCGCGCGCGCTGGCGACCGCGTTCGGCTCCGGCGAGAACCTCGTCGTAACATCCCTGGAGTTCTACGGTCTGATATCCTTTGCGCGCCTTCTCTTTCTGCCACTGTGATCGTTTTTGTACTTACTAACTAATGTACTACTCCGTATCTATTTCCTCCGCGTTTCGTGCTGGACGTGTAGGGGATTTAATTGTGTTGTATAGCCAAGCGGAATCAAATGTCAATGAGCTGAAAAGAATGGGCGCCACGGTCCTGCATCGTGTCAATGTGAAGAACATGAAGAGACACACTCGTCTCAGGATTAACAAGTTCGATCGGATCATCTTTAACTTCCCTCATGCTGGGCTCCTAGGAGACGAGTGTCAGATCCATATGATCAGGTACTTGTTGTATGAACTCTTGCTATCTATTGTGAGAACTGCAGGAACATATTTGCAAGTGCACACGCAGTATCTGCACACTTGTTTACACTGCCGGGGATTTAACTTGCCATTATCTTGTTTTGCTCTGACTTGTAGCGCCCATCAGCTGCTGGTGAGGAGGTTCTTCCGCAATGCAAGCCACCTGCTTCGCCCCAAAGCTCAGAGCATAAATTTAGCGGCTAAATTGGAGGCTAATTTAAGGCTAAACCGGGCTATAACTGGCTATTAACGGCTATTTACCATTAGCTGAAGACTTCTCAACTATAGCCGGCTATTTAAAAATTTGATAAAAATATCTATGTGCAGCCATGGGCGGCACCAGGGGTATGTCCTGTATTCCCGTGAATACCCAAGATTTAGTATAATTTTCTTTTACATATATTAGTTAGGCTAGCCAACAGAAACGCACGCGTGCGATCAGGATGACCCAATGGATCTCATCTCAGACAGCCAGATACGTAGCAGGTAGCTCTTAAGGGCGTCTCCAATGCTTAATTTCAAAAGAGGCCATAAAATGGGACCCATCGACAATGCTATAGCTGATTAAAACAGCCACAATGCTTATGGACAACCTGGTTCTTAAGGTGGACCCCAGTTGCTATTTTCTTTCGTTTTTCTCTCATCTGCTTGGCCTTAGAGCATCTTTACTCGTTGGGCGAACCCAGGCCAAAATCCGGATCCTTTTTTGGCCGGACGGAGCTTGATTTCGGCCTGGGTACACCTAGTTTCCCACTCGCGTACCCAGGCGAGTTCCCACGTTTGGCTAAAATTTAACAAATTTCGGCAAATTTTGGACGAATATGGACGAACTTTGAGCAAATTTGGTTGATAAGGACGAACTTTGGGCGAATATGGGCGATATGGACGAACTATGGGCGAACTTTGCGCGAATATGGGAGATACAGACGAACTTTGAGCAAATATGCCCGAATTTTGGGCGAATCTGGTCTATATAGGCGAAATTTGGGCGAATATGGTCGATACAAACCAACTTTGGGCAAATATGCCCGAATTTTGGGCGAACTTTGGGCGAATCTGGTATACATGGACAACTTTGGGCGAAATTTGAATGAATATGGGCGATATGGACGAACTTTGGGCGAATATGCCCGAATTTTGGACGAACTTTGGGCGAATATGGTCTACATGGACGAACTTTGGACGAATATGGTCTATATGGGCGAACTTTGGGCGAATATGGTCTACATGGACGAACTTTGGACGAATATGGTCTATATGGATGAACTTTGGACGAATATGGGCTACCGATTGTAAATGAATTCATATTCTTGTTGTTTCAAGTTTAAATATTGAATTCCTTATTGTTCTTTTGTTTCTTATTGCTCGAGGGTGATCAAGGTTTGAGCTTTGGGAATGTTGATGGCTCCAAAAAAGCGTAATATTTCTCCGCGTTTAAACATTGTTTTTCGTCAAGCAATTGACATTATTTTTTCTTAATTTGCCACTAATGACTAATTATTGCAAATATATGAAAATCCTTCCTTTTATTTATGTTGTGTAGGAAATCACACTTTTATTGTGAAATCTGGAGTCACAAATGATGATTTTGAGGAAATATTGACGACCAAGTATTCCTGGAGCTGAAGCCAGTCGCTAGCCAGCGTAACGACCACTGGTACAGGCACATCCCGCCCGTACGAGGTGGCGACGGCTTCATCTCGTCAAACCCTACAATACTCGTGAAGACGCCTATATATTTGAGGTCCCTATCACCGCACAAAGGGCCACTATTCTCATATTGTATCACAACACTACCAAATGAGATCCACACCATTTATTCTTTCCTTCCATCCCCATCCTCTCCATTAGCGATAGCCATTACTTCGTACTTAAGATCTCCTTGTGATTCAGCCACCATTATAAGAATATTTGATTTCAATCTAAGTATTACACAATGTTTTCTATCCTTGATCTTATTGTTATGAATGAGTAGTCCTCACGGGCTGCGGGTTGTGGAGAAATCTCTTAGCGTTTATGTGTATCTAATATATGGGAGAATTGTGTATTGGTTTGTAAGAGGGATTTGTATCATTTGTTTCTTTTTATCTTGCCTCGATCTTTGGACTTGTAGGTACCCAAGATCCCATTGATTGATCAAGGTTTGAGGTGAGATGCTTGGCAAACGACGATCTCATAGGAACCTCAGTGACAGCAAGGGTACTAGGGTTTTCGCTTAGCGACCCATTTAAGATCACAACAACATCACCACTTAATGATTTGATCTATGTTTTGCACTTAATAATCGTTTTTAGCCCAGTACTGTTGGATCAAAAGACTATTACTATGCATGTGGCCTCTCGGGGGGCTCTAGTATATTAGGATGTGTTGCCCATAAAAGATTATCTCTATTGGAACTTTACACATGATTTTTCTTATTTTTATCCTTTATTCCATATGATATGCAGCTGTAGGTGGATCTTCAACACTGACCTATCTCCATCAATTGGTTTAATCACAATATAAAGTAAACTAGATTGGTCCGGTAAACGAAGGTAAAATCGAAAAAACAAAGTCTTATAAATGTGTCCTTATTTTTATTTCTATTAATGTTGTTTTCCAAAGATTCAGTTAAATCTAAGTCTATTAGGGAAAAACTACTATACTGCATCCGTAATCCATATCAAAGGTATCAACCACCAATGTATCCTTCCATGGCACCATCACCATCCCCAAAGGCACCTCCCATAGCACCAACACCAACACCACCACCATCATCAAGATGTTCTGCATAGTATTGTTGTGACGGTGTCTCTTGTGAATCAACAAATTCTTGATGTAAGCCCACATTCATGCTCTCTAAAAATGATTCATCATCCAAACTACGAAGTCTACAAATGAAAACGGCATGCAATTGCTACAACTCGTCGCCACAATTCACCTATGAACAACGTAGGAAAGATAGGGCATGGCGGGATGAGGCGATACTTTTGGGCCGTTCCGTCGAACATGTCATGTGCGGGTGGCTGGACGAATGGTTACTGCAGCTCCTCCGCTGCGGGTTTTGATGGCTGGACAAACGGTGGCGCCACCTCCTCGGCCGCCGCGGTACTGGCCTTCGAACGTATTAGCGATTTATTCTTGTTGTATTCGGTTTGGACTCTTAGGTCGGTTCAGCTCTAAACCCTAGCTGGTTTTGGCCCTCATATATACCCATGTAATCTCTGCACAATATATAAGTTGTTAATCACTCCAAATATCATGGTATCAGACGCCTAGGTTTTTCCGCACCTGGCATGGCTCCACCTACCCCCACCTCCGCCGCCGCCGGGCTCTCTCTTCTCCCTGGCGGAATTCCACGCCGTCGGCTCTCCCTCCTCCTCTTCTTCCTCTCAAACCCTAGTCATCCTTCACACCACCGGCGCACCCTCTCCTCCTGCTGCCGGCGTCACCACCACCCAAACCCTATCCACCATGTCGTTCACCAACATGATCACAGATATATCTCCTTTTATCACCATTACCCTTGATCTCTCAGCCCACAACTACTATCATTGGCACCACCTGTTCGAAGTTCACCTGGGGCGCTACAATCTTCTTCATCACGTCGCCACGGATTGCGTGCCTCGCCCCGACGACCCTCGCTGGGTCAAGGGTGATCTAGCGATCATCCAATGGATCTACACGCGCGTCTCCACCGAGATCTTCAATCTCGTCTACCACACCGCCTCGTCCACCGCCGCTCTCTCGGCGGCCCTTCGTTAGCTCTTTCAGGATAACATCGACTCCCGCGTAAACGCCCTCAACATCGAGCTTCGCAACGTCGTCCAAGGCACCTCTCCCGTGGGCGTCTACTGTCAGCGTCTCTCCTCCATCGCTGAAGAACTCCGTGATCCCATTGAAGATCGGCCACTCATCAACATCCTCCTCATTGGCCTTAGCGAGGACTTCGACAAGCAGGCCTCGTTCATACCTCTGATGCGGCCCCGCCCCACTTTCGCAGAGGTTCGGTCAATCCTTCAAAGTGCAGATCGCACTCGTTAGAACCGGGAGTCACGCCACCACGTCTTCGTCGCCACCCCACGGCCGCCGGCGCCCGCGCCTGCCATGGCAGCTCCTCCCATGCAGCCTCCTGCCGCGGCAGCAAATTCAGGGCAAAACCCTGCCACGGCAACACCTGCCGGCTGGCGCCCTAGCCCCAACTACCGCGGCAAGAATCCCATCTACCGGCCCCCGCCGCCGCGCCCAGCGCCCCCTGTTGCACCAACTTGGCGCCACTAGCACGATCCCTGGACCGGTATGGTAGAGGCCTGGTCCATGCTGTGGACGGCTCCTGCATCATACGGCGCTCCACCGACTTGGAACTCCGGCCTCCGTCCGCCCATCGACTCCCCTGGACTTCTCGGTCATCGACCTCCTGCACAGGTGTACAACGCTCAGGCTTCGTACCCCGGCTACGCGGAACCACCTTACATGTACGGCCCTCCTTCGGCTCCGCCGTACATGTATGCATCTTTGTCAACCGCGCCCGGGCCATCGTCATCGCCTTCTACACCAAGCTGGGACCAGGCCGCCTTCATAGCTGCCATGAACAATTTTACCCTCAATAACACCGAAGGTACGGATTGGATTTTTGATTCTGGTGCTTCCTCGCACATGTCTTCGAACTTGGATTTTCTGTCAGCTTGTTCTTCTTCTCCTTTTTCTTCCATTACCATTGGTGACGGATATTATATTCCCATCTCTGGCACCAGTGATTCCTATTTATTGTACCCACATGTTCAATTTCTTCTTCGTCAGATTCTTTTAGCACCTTCTTTAATTAAAAATCTCATATATGTTCGCAAATTTACCATTGATAATCGTGTCTCTCTTGAATTTGATCCCTTTGGTTTATCTGTGAAGGATCTTCAAACGGGGAAGCTTCTCGCCCGGTACAATAGCTCCGGGGATCTCTATCCTCTCTATGGCGCGCCTACCTCTACACCTTATGCCATGATTGCTTCTGTTGGACTTTGGCATCGTCGACTAGGGCATCCAAATAAAGCCACACTGTCTTTGTTACTTCAGAAATTTTGTATCCCTAGTATTAGTTCTCCTAATGATTCCTCTGTTTGTAACGCCTGTCAGTGTGGCAAACATGTTCGATTACCGTTTAGCACTTCATCCACTCATAGCTCGTTTCCTTTCGAATTATTACACTTTGATTTATGGAAATCTCACGTGCCTAGTGTTTCTGGTTTTAAATATTATCTCGTTATTCTTGATGATTATTCTCATTACATCTGGACTTTTCCTCTCTGTGCAAAATCTGACGTCCACACCGTCTTTCAAAATTTCCAAAATTATGTCCATACTCACTTTAGTCTTCCTATCCGTTTCATCCAATGTGACAATGGGCGTGAATTTGATAACACCAAAAATCGCAACTTCTTTCTTTCTCACGGCATTCTTCTTCGTTTTTCCTGTCCATACACCTCCCAACAAAATGGCAAAGCTGAACGCTCTCTTCGATCCATCAATGATATTCTTCGCACGCTCCTAATTCAGGCCTCTCTTCCTCCACCCTTTTGGGTAGAAGCTCTCAATGTCGCCACCTTTCTCATCAACGTTCGATCCAACCAAAACATGCCCTCTATACACTCCTTACCAATCTCCTTTTCTCACCTCTCCGGACTACTCCATGTTACGTGTCTTTGGCTGTTTATGCTTTCCCAACACCACTTCTACTTCTCCCCATAAACTCGCACCTCGCTCTCTACCATGCATTCACCTTGGTCTCTCTAGTGATCACAAGGGATACCGATGTTTTGATCCCGCCTCTGGTCGGGTTCTCACCTCCCGTCATGTCATCTTCGACGAACACACCTTCCCCTACATCATCGCCAATGCTGCCACCCGCCCAATCACCCCCAAACTACCCCCGCACATACCACCAACCCTCCCGTCATCATCGCTACCGCGCGCTCTGCCGCGGCAGAGACCCCTTCTGTTTTTCCTATCGCGGCAGCTCCCGTGTGTAACACCCTCAGAATCGGCCCTATGCAAGTTTAGCGAAAACCCGCCAAACCCGCATAGAATCGATTCAAAGGTGCCCACCAGGCACTTTCGTGCGGGTGGAAAACGAAGTAATAACATTACACAACAGTCCTCGATGGGACCCACAGAACAGATATATATATAACAGCGACTCAATGAGTCAAGAATACAGATATACAGTACAAAGATCCAAATCACCTTGAAAACAATACAGCGTCCGACTACGGACAAGATGCAAATGGGGCTAAGAGCCCTGAAGAATAACCAATGGCGTCCATAACCCTGCCCAGGCCAAGCCGGAAGGGTAACCCTGCTAACGACGTCGATCGCAAAACCTGCTTAAACAAAAGTGGTGCCGACAAAGGGCAAACGAAAAAGAGGAGCGTCAGTACTGAGGCCAGTACACGGCGAGGCTAGAATTCGGCGGTCCTCGCCTACATAGGTATGGTGGACTGAGCGGCAGCGGCAGCATGCACTAAACAACCTATAGAGACTCGATATAACTATCGGCTATCAGAGAGGGATAAGAAAGATCTATTCGGAACCAACCTGATTCTACCCTCAAACAAACCCATCCTGGTGTGTCCCCCTCGAGACCAAACGAGGAAGTCAACCGAGGAACTCACACCGTTGGCAGTTTTATTTATTCAGTTATTGTTGCAGCAATTACTAGTCAAGTATCGATAATCATCCTGATATAATAAGCAGTGGGCACTTTTAGTTAACCATTCCGTTATAGTTGCAGCACTTACTAGTCAGATACAGATAGCATGAGATAACCCAAAACCCAGCAGTTGTTGGTACTTTTATTTAGCCATTCCGTTACAGTGAAGCTGATTACTAGTCATATCAGATACAAATCAAATTATAACAGTAAACTTTAGTTATAGTTGTCTATGATCAAGCACTGTGCTCCAAGTCGTCCATAACCGCGGACACGGCTTCTCGAAAAGATTTAACCCTGCAGGGGTGCACCAAAGTATCCACAAGCACTTCGACCCTTTTTGCCAGATCAGTTAACATACACCCATCGGTATGTCGGCGGGGCCTAAGTCATGACGTTTCCCAGACCCAAAGTAAGCACGGGGGGCCACCCCACTAAGTCTACCCGCAACGAAGTCGGCCGGTCTCCGAGACGGACTTAGGGTTTGCTTCTAACTCCATGTAATTTGAATTCACACTTTCCCCACTAAAAGCCGGTCCATTGACCGAATTTGGGTATGACGACGAAGGGGAATATGGGCATTCTATAAGCATTCCATCCATTGATGGTGGGAAAATAAAAGGATCCATCATTTCCGTCAGTGGCTGTAAACGACGGGGAACCCAAAACTAGGATTGTCGATACCGCGAAAACACTCCGCTTTCCTAAACAGTACAGGTGCTATCCATCGCACAATTTAAATAAAGCAGTAAAGCGTGGCATAAGTACAGAATAGTAATAAAGCCCCAAACTACTTGTGGCCCCCAGTACAGTACTTTGAAATCAGGTACTAAATCGATGGGGGGCCCATATCTCCCCACCTGTGGTTAGCGCGCTCGATCTCGGAACAGGTGTCAATAACTCGGGGTCCTACGGGACACCAGTGAGCGGTCGGAAAACAAATATTATCTATCACCCACCGGTGCCTCTGCATTTACCTACTTCAATTTGAGTTATTAAACAATAATTAAAGTAAACGATAATTAAAGCCATGATCACTCCAACATTAAACATGCGGCAATACTCCAACAACTGAGGTACTTGACAACACGCAACAGCACTTGAGCAAGCGACTACGACGCACAGGTCCAACTATCTACCAAACAACAGGTGATAGGATGTGTCCAAGGCAATATAAGGCTGCGAGGGATATCTCGGGTACGAAAACTAGAGCATCGCAACACAGATAGCAATAGATCAACAGGAGGGGATAAATACTATAAAAGTAAGATAGGTAGAAAGGGGGAGATGCTCGCCTGAAAACATTGCCGAAGGTTCAACCGAAGATCGGGTCGACACTCGCATCCACTCAACAGCCTTATCCGCGAAGAACCAAAACACTAGAATAAACACCGGATGCACTATTTAATACTACGCAAAAGATCGGGCATGATGCATGTGTGATGTATGGCATGGCAAAGGTGCAATGCAATTAGGCAATATTAAGTGGAACCGGGGGTCCCGACAATTAAATATATGGTTCTAGTTGTTTAGATACCCCGCATTTTAAATGTTGTCTTAACATGGCAGAAGATAGCACCGGTTCGCTACACAAATTTAAATGAGGCCAATATAAGACTAGATTTGCCCGCATATGGGCCCCATATTTAATTATATGGTGAATCGGCATAAGGCCCCCAAACCACATTATGTATGCGAGTATGATAATTAAATATGCAATAGTTTTATATAAAGCATTTATAAAATAGGGGCTCGGGAAAAGGTTCACACATTAGGGTTCGGCGATCATGGGGGTATCGATGGGGTTCAGGCTTGGTCTCAGGATTCAGGGTTCGACGGGATCGGCCTCGGATAACGGAAGTAGATCTTGTCGCATCCGGGAAGGGGACCTGGTTTGGTGTCGGGGGCGCCTTGGATTCGCCCTGGTCGATGTCGTTCTTGTCGTTGCGAGGATCTTGTCGGGTCCGCGCCATCGCATCGGTCTTGGCGTTCGGGTCGCCGGTAGATCTTGGCGTTCTCGAGGAAGTACTTGGAGTATCCGTGTCGACGTCCTTGGCATCCGGGTTCTTGGCCATCGCATTCGGGAAGGATAACTTGGCGATTCCGAGGGTCTTGGTGTTTAACGGGGTTCGGTCGCGCTGGGATCGGTCTTCGGGGCTACGACCATCGGATCCGTGGGGCAGATCTTGAGGTTCCGGCGTTGCCGGGTTCGGGGAAGTTCTCGACATGGTCGCTCTGGGCGCATACGAGATCTTGCGGGGTTGCGGGTCACCTCGATGCATCTCCAACAGATCGGTTTCATACCATCCTCATGGGGTCCTCTCATCCATGCCAAGGGAAAAACTTGGAAAACCACACGCCAGGACACCATCTCTGTCTACACACGCAACTAAGGCGGCCCTGGCGACAACGTCCTGGACAGGGAGGAGGCCGACGAGAACCATGCTGCAGGAGGCGATGCGCAGAGAGTGCATGTCGATCCTGCGCATGAAACAAAGGTGGCACGCAGCTACACAAAAACGTGCACGTTTCAACCTCACAAACCAAAGCACGAGAACTGCCCAGAAGTGATGGACGCGTGCAGCCGGCGGAGGGAGGGGGACGGTGCAGGTGGCACAGGGCATCGGCGATCTTGGGCAGAGCAGGAGGGAGGCCATGGCGTCGAGGCCTCGGGGAAGGCAGCCGGAGCACCTGGGCGACGGTGGCCTGCGCTGGGCGGCGGAATGAGCCGGGGTGAAGGCAGGCGGTGGCGGTCCACGAGGAAGGGTGGAGCTCGCGGGCCCGACGAGAAGGGTGGTGGAGGGCGTCGGCTGCCGAGGGAGGAGGACGTGCAGGGGCGGTGGCCACGGGGCGAAGCAGAGGAGGTTGCAGGCGGGAGGAGAGAGGGCGATGGCCGGCGCTGCTCGGGCCGGCGGCGGCCGAGCGGCCCGCGGACGACGGACGGCGGGGTGGTGGCGACGGAGAGGCGCGGCCGGCGAGGTGCAGAGAGGAGGCGGCGGGGTCGAGCAGAAGAGAGAGGCGGCAGGAGCTGGAGAGAGGGAGGAGAGGAACGCGGGGGCCGGCGGGGAGGACGAGCGGGTCGGGGGAGATGGTGAGAAAGGACATGTGCGGGGAGGGGGTTGGGGTGACGGGGCGGTTGGTGGGGCGTGCGTGTCGGGTGAGTGCGTGTGGAGCATGTTGCGTGCTGTGGGAGGGTGGCAGGTGGAGGGGTGTGGGACCCGCGGGTGGGTGGAGTGTGTATGGGGCTCGGTGGAGAGAGGTAGGGAGTTGGGGCGAGGTGGCGAGCTGTGATAGGGTGGAGGAGGGATGAGAGATGAGGTGGCGGGCTCCGATTGGAGGGGGTGAGGTGGAGGCAGGGTGGTTAGATAGGATGGGTAGGTTATTTGGTAGCTTAGGTTTTGGGTACCTGGGTAGGCAGGGTTTTAACTGGAGGTGGCCGGCTGGGCTTTCGGGCCTGGCTGGCTGCCTCCCAAAAATATTTTAAAATATTTTAATATTCGAAACGGGGCTTTTGAAATCCATTGCCAGACGAAACAAAGTAATCCGGAGAACCGGGTTTTAATTTGAATAAAGACGGGGCGTTTAGAAAACAAACCAGGCGTTTCGAAAATTAGTTTTATGCAAACAAATGCAAGATGATGACGATGCTCAAATGCAATGTGGCATGATGACATGAGCATGTAGTCGTGATGACGCAATGCACAAGAACAACGCGATTTTCTAGTAGTGGTTTTACGGGATGCCACACCGTGCCTGCTCCTCCTGCCGCAGCAACGCCCGCGCCCTCTTCCTCTGTCGCGGCAGCCACGCCACCTCTCTCTTCTGCCGCGGCAGCGCTTACACCCTCCTCTGCCATGGCAGCATCTCTCCCTGTCTCCTCTACCGCGACAGAGGTCTCCCCTCCACCGTCCGACAGCTCTCTCTCCTCCTCCACACCATCTTCTCCCTCGCCTACACCACCTCCGATTCCTCCCAATGTTGTTCCCACAACCATTACCGAGAACGATCACGTTATGTGTACTCGAGGCAAACGAGGTTTTCACATTCCTCGTCGCCTTCTAAATCTTTCTGCGACCACCACTACCACACCTATCTCCCCAATCCCAACAACCTACAAACGTTCTCTTCTCGACCCTCTCTGTCATTCTACTATGCGTGAGGAATTTGATGCTCTCCTCCAAAACAACACATGGTCTCTCGTTCCCAAACCCTCCAGCGCCAATGTCGTTTCTGGTAAATGGGTCTTCCATCATAAATTTCACTCGGATGGTACTCTCGCTTGTTATAAAGCTCGTTGGGTATGCCGTGGTTTCTCCCAGCAGCATGGGATTGACTTCGATGAAACTTTTTCTCCTGTCGTCAAACCCAGCACCATTTGTATAGTTCTTAGTCTTGTTGTTTCTTCTTCCTGGCCCATTCACCAGCTTGATGTTAAAAATGCTTTTCTTAATGGCACTCTCAATGAAACTGTCTATTGTCAACAACCCTCCGTTTTTGAGAACTCCTCCACTCCTGATTTTGTCTGTCTCCTTCACAAGTCTCTTTATGGTCTCAAACAGGCTCCTCGCGCCTGGTTTCATCGCTTTGCCTCTTTCATTCAAACCATCGGCTTCACTCCTTCAAAATCCGACTCTTCTCTATTTCTCTTTCATTCCCACGAACACACGGCTTATCTTCCTCTTTATGTTGACGACATTGTTCTCACTGCCTCCTTCGACACCTTCTTACAACAAATCATCTTGTCTCTTCATACTGAATTTTCTATGACTGATCTCGGACCTCTACATCATTTTCTTGGTGTCACCGCCTCTCGCACTCCCACCTCTCTTTTTCTTTCTCAGCGTCAGTATATTCTTGATTTACTCTCTCGCGCTGGGATGACTGATTGTCAGCCTTCCCGTACACCTGCTGATGTTGGTTCTAAACTTTCTGCTGACGGTGAACCTGTTTCTGATCCTACTTTCTATCGCAGTCTCACTGGTGCTCTCCAGTATGCTACTTTAACACGTCCAGAAATATCGTACTCTGTTCAACAAGCCTGTCTTTTCATGAATGATCCTCGTGTTCCTCATCTCTCTCATGTCAAACACATTCTTCGTTATCTCAAAGAAACTCTTGACCATGGTCTTCTCATAAATTCTTCCTCTCCAACAAGATTGACAGTTTATTCTGATGCAGACTGGACTGGTTGCCCAGACACTCGACGATCCACGTCCGGTTTTTGTGTTTATTTGGGGGATAATCTTGTTTCTTGGTCATCTAAAAGGCAGGTCACGGTCTGCAGGTCCTCTGCTGAAGCCGAATACAGAGCTATTGCACACTCTGTCGTCGAAGCTGTCTGGATTCGTCAACTTCTTGCTGAGCTTCATCGACCACTTGAGCGCGCCACCATTGTCTACTGTGACAATATCTCTGCCGCCGTCTACATGGCAAGCAACCCCATTCAGCATCGTCGAACCAAGCACATGAGATAGATATTCATTTTGTCCGCAAAAAGGTGGCTCTCGGCGAGGTTCGCGTTCTTCACGTACCGACCAGTGCTCAGTTTGCTGACATCTTCAAAAAGGGGCTACCTACTGCACCCTTCTGCGATATTCGGTCCAGTCTCAACGTCGTCGAGCCAGACGTTGCCACTGCGCGGGGGGGGGGGGGGAGGGGGGTTATTAGCGATTTATTCTTGTTGTATTCGGTTTGGACTCTTAGGTCGGTTCGGCTTTAAACTCTAGCTGGTTTTGGCCCTCATATATACCCCTGTAATCTCTACATAATATACAAATTGTTATTGTCTCCAAATATCAGAACGGTTGCCCACTACCTTCTTCCTCTTTGTTTTTCCATCCGCGGCCGCGGTGGACTGCCACTTGACGCCGACATTCGAGGCCGTAGGTGGCCTCCTCCCCTTTACTGCGGGCTTTGTGGAAGGAGCCTGGCTCTAATTCAATGTGACGGCGTCCAGCCAGGGCTAGACGAATCTCAGGCGACGGGAGGGCGGGAGCATAGGGTTTGCCGCATCCGTGGACGGTGCGGGAGCGGTTGAATCGCCGGCGGAAGGGTGAAGGGGGGAGAACAGGCATCGGTGGCCCTGCCCATGGCGTTCTGGTGGCCGAAGGATGGAGCGGTGCGGCGGAAGATAGGGCGGCGCACGACGGCAGGATATTTCAGCGGGGATGATTGGCTGCGCGCGAGTGGGGAGTCGATTTGCGGTAGCGCGGGATCTGCCGCAAATATGCAGCGCGAGGGAGCGGTGATGCAAAAAATTGCGGCAGCCAAACCGGATGCAGCAACTGTTGGAGAGCTTTTTTTGCCCGCGGTGCTGCATCCGGCGGTTATTCCTCGCAAAATGCAGCATCTAACAGGCCTGACCTTTACCGGTGATAGGAACACGAGGTGTTTCGAGCCTGTCACGTGTAAACGTGTATATGATGTGCATGCATATAGTATAGTATGCCGGAACGCTCCAACTATAAGAGAAGAAGCAAAGCCTAGCGATCGACTCGGTACGGCAGAAACAATTTCTGCACATGTTTCGCTTCGCGTGAGCGTGGCTAAACCCTAAACCCCAACACGGCGGCGGCGTCGGTGTTGCAGTGGGCCGAGGCGATCGATCGCCGTTCGTAGGGACATGACGAAGCGGAAAAGGATCGCCGAGCCCGTGCGTACGGGTAAGGCGGAACGGAGAAGGATGTCGAGCGGTGGGGTGAGGTGGCTGAAGCACTACTCATCGGCGCAAAGCATCCTGGTCGTCGGAGACGGCGACTTCTCCTTCTCGCTAGCTCTTGCCACCGCGTTCGGCTCCGGTGACAACATAGTCGCGACATCCCTGGACTCCTATGGTTAGATTCTCTCTCCTCTTTCTTTCTCTCTGTCAGATATTGTACTATCAGCTAAAAAAGAGAGATATTGTACTATTGTTTCAGAGAGACTTCACCGTTTTCTTCTGGTTAATAAGGATTTGATATGGTTTATACTTATGGACATCAGAATTTGAAAATAACCATAAAATTGTTGGATTAATAATTTATTTTCTTGAAGAGAGGTGATCAAGTATACGTTGTGCTTGTGTGGTCTTGTGGACATGGTGATATGCATCAAGATATTGCTACCTTCATGTCCGCGGTGTAAGAATGGTCTCGTGGAGGTGCATGGATGATGTGAAAGACATGCATGCATCCCACATCCACGTGGAGTGGAATAGCGGTGAAGAGAAGAGCAAGGATCTGATTTGCACGGATGGTGGATTATTTGAGCTCCCATGCATCCAGATACACACATGGATGTTGATGCAAAACTGGACGGCCAAGAGTGTAATACCTCCATGGACGTCTTGGGTGATCAAATACAGCTTTGCCATTGTATATTTTATCGTCGTGTAGCTTGTTCCGGTTTTCTTAGTTGAAGTTGAGTTGTAAAACAGCAATTTAGTATATTCACTTTATAAGTACTTTTTGTGTGCGTGTGAATACTTGAGCTGTAATACTTAATGTAACGAGATGTATCCAATGTATAATGTAAGCCATAAAAAGAACTATAATTATAAGAAAGATTCATTTGGATACAAGGCCGGGGGGGGGGGGGTGGGGTGGGGGGTGGGGGGTCAACCTGCCTTGAGATAAAAGGAAAAAAAGTTAACGATGATGAGTGTTACTTTGTCCCCATGTGTACTTCAGTCTGTTCCTTTGATTGAATGTTCAATACCGCTTATACAGGAAGATGTAACCCATGTGTACTGTAAGCTTTAAGAGTATGAAAAGAATTATAACCTTCTTTGAAGGTAAAAGGAGAGAGGTTATCGATAGCGTGAGACTTCCTTGTTCATTGCTTCCATGAGTGTTCAGCACTTCACATATAAGGCTAATTGCGATACAGATATGACATGTTACATGTGCTCTTTTAGCCGCGCGCGGGGGCTGGGGGGCTACCATTTAACCTTTTGTATTTTGTATTTCTATATAGAATTATAGATGTGTATTGCATTGATCGACATACAGTAATGTCCATGCTGTTATTTTAGAAGGTGGAGATTATATATTATGTTGATTAAAGAATTTGATGCGCTTACTATTTTGAGAAAAAGTATATGACAAAATTGCGTCTTAGCATGTTGCTGCTAGAAATTAGTAATCAAAGAAAAAATAATTTTATGACAGACAAATTTCTTGATTTAACTAAATTTATTCAGTTTTGTATTTGCTTCATTAATAATTCCTCCTTGATGCCTCCACATGCATCAAAACGCCAGGCAGCTTCCCTATGAGCTTGAGTGGATAATCTTGTTTTGTTAATTTGTGTTCATTTTTACAATATTAGTTGTATTTATCTATTTTCTTGGCATTTCGTGTTGGCGATCTCCTTGTACAGAGGCTCTGATTGACAAGTATAGTGAAGCAGAATCAAATGTAATGAAACTGAAGATATTGGGGGCGAAAGTTTTGCATGGTATCGACGCGAAAACGATGAAGCATCACATTAATCCAGACATGATCAGACTATTTGATCGGATCGTCTTTAACTTTCCCCATGCTGGGTTCAATGGATCCGAGCACCAGGAGCATGTGATCATGTATGTGCACTCCACCCACTATGTCATTATCTTCAATTTTGGCAGTTAATATATTTGATTCCTTGACCTTAGGTAAGTGTCGTATTTGATATAATAAATTTTTTTGTTCGCTCACTATATAAAGGCTTGATCCAACCTGATATCCCGGTCGATGTTAATGATCATAATAAAATTTGGAATATGAAAATACCCCTTAAGACGAAGATATTCGCTTGGTATTTACGGAAAGGGGTAATTCTAACAAAAGATAATCTTGCAAAGAGGATTTGGCATGGAAGTACACAATGTGTTTTTTTGTCATCAAGATGAGACAATTCGCCATTTATTCTTCCATTGTAAATTTGCTCGCTCTATATGGTCATTCATCCAAATAGCTTCTGGTTTATCTCCGCCATGTTCTGTAACCAATGTTTTTGGTAATTGGTTGTATGAAATTGTTGATAAGTACAGAACTTTGTTTAGGGTGGGAGCGCTTGCCATTATATGGTCGCTATGGCTATGTAGAAATGACAAGATTTTTAATAACATTGTGTCTTCTCCTCTACATGTTATCTATCGAGCCACGGCTATCCTCCGTTCATGGAAGATTCTCCAACGTTTGGAGTTCCGCGACTTATTTATGGAAGGATGTAGGCGATTGGAGGACACGGCGAGGGATATTTTTTCCCAACATGGATGGCCACGTGATTTGAGGATTGATCTGTCTTAGATTCTAGTCATTTATTTTCATAGCGCCTTTGTGTAATATTTGTATACTTTTTACCTTAGCTTATGCAGAGGCCGGGTGTAAACATTATTCTTTAATAAATGCGCCCATTTCCAAAAAAAAGTGTCGTATTTGATGTGGATTGATGTATCATTATCCATCTTATTGAGTTCATTTGGTTTCTTTTATTCAGTATTCTCAGAGCCACATTTGTTACAATGTTATGACATATATATGAGTTATCCTCTTTGGGTGGTTTTGTTTAGAATGTATAGGTGCAATATTGACCTTGGACAAAATCCACGGGAACTTGTTTTCTTTCACGATGTATGTTAGCCACTAGTTATGGTTATTCACCACTAAACTTGAGTATAAGTTCTTAATACCACATAGTTATCATTGTTTGAGATGCATTGTAGTTGATGCAATATCATTGATTTATCGCTCCTCTTTTTTGTTTTTTCATCAGAACACAAATGCTCATATACATGTGCATGATTTGTTCTAAAAGATTCAGATGTTATAGCATGGCCTACATATATTATTTGATTTTTTTGTGTGCACATTGTTGGGTTAGGTTCGAGCTGCCTCAACTTAGTTTTAGTTGTAAAAAAGATGCATTCACGAAAGAGTTACAGCAGTGGCACCTTATCTGGCAGTCCCGGCTAAAAAAAGCAATTTCAAGCATCACAGAATGTCAGTTAAATTTATGAGTTTCTGTGTTTTGTAAAAAAAAAGTGTGGAGAATGATCAGTTTTCTGTCCTTTTTATGTGCAGATATCAAACATTCACATATGTGATTTTTTGTTTCTGGATTTATCTACACTTTAAGTATTTGTTTCAAAATCACTGCTAATAAGGATATAATGTGCTCTCCGGACTCATGACATTCTCTGAACCTTGTACGTGTTCTCATCTCTAGGTCACATAGGGAGCTGGTGAAAGCGTTTTTTGTCAATGCTGGATATTTGCTTCACCCTTTCGGTGAAATTCACGTCAGCCACAAGACAGGATATCCTTACGACCAGTGGTATCTCGAGCAGCTGGCATCGGAAACTCTTGTCATGCTTGAGAAAGTCAGATTCCGAAAGCACGACTACCCCGGCTATAATCCCAAGAGAGGAGATGGCGCGAGGTGCAACCGATCTTTCCTTCTAGGCGAATGCTGCACTTTCAAGTTCTACATGAAACTAAGGATCATCAGCTGAAGTCGAAATAGCGGTGAATGAAATTGGTCCATCCCTGCACCTTGCTAAGACTAAATGAACAATGGCGCAGTAATCGATTGCACTTAGTCAGTTGTGGAGTTTGATGTATTTTTATGCACTATTGTTCTATTTAGGATGTTTTGCTTAGTTAGTAGCAATATATTTTTTCGATAAAGGATTTAAGGATTATGCCTGGCCTTTGGATAACTAGCATGCACACGGCCGGAAAAAGTAAGACGAAAACAAGTAGAAAAAGACAAAATACTTGTAATTATCAAGAAACTACATAAAGTATATGGGGATGATGGGCCAATCTGTAGGTCACGCTATCATCCATGTTGAATAAAAATATCTCTTATCGTATCTTCTAACAGTGTAGACACATCCATAAACAGATCACTTTTCTCCGTGCACTCGTAGATAAATTGCATAAGAGAAAAAAATATTCTTATTTTTTTTGTTATTTCTACATAGTCAAAACGACCAAATAACATCAAACACTCTCACCCTAATAAAAATTCTGAACATATGATCAATATTATGAAGCTAGTTGCTAAAAATATTAGCAATAATACGTGAAAGATACATGTTCGAACCTACTTGCATGACTAGCTATATAGAATGAGTAAAATTGCACTGGAAGAAGAATATGTGCTTAATTGTCTCATCATGGAGAAAAAAATTACTACCTCCGATCGATAATAAGTGTCATAGTTTTGAACTAACCACAAGTTCAAAACAACAACACTTATCATGGATCGGAGGGAGTAACACTTCCTACTTTCATGCGAATTGCGCTTACAAGATTGTGTTTGATGAGAATGACTTCTCGATGAACATACAAAGCAAAAATTTATATTTAGTGGTATTTCCTTTTTATAATTTCTTTGTTGTTATCAACTAACACATCTGGCTCAATAGTTACTCTATATATTAAATCCTGTCGAGAATTTACCACTCTCGTGTAGGTTCCATAAAAAATCATTGGCCTCTTATGAAAAATTCATTGTTGCCAAACACTTAGGCAAAGCATTTTCAAGATACAAGTCTGGAACAATTAAATCTCTTCTGAACGGATTAAATTTGGTGTAGCGGATTCCAAGCTATGGCACTAATCGCAAAAATAGTGCGTTATAGCACCGGTAAACAATGGTAAACCACGCCACCACACTAATCGCAAAAATAGCGGGGTATAGCACCACTAAATAATGCTAAACTGTGCTAGATAGAGTATATAACATCTGGGAGGGTCGTCTGAATCTGTTCGACCGGAGACCGGGCAAGGCCCAACGGTGCTCCGCAAAGGGACCAACCTCGCGGACCGGTCCATTTTCCCACATTCTCAGCCCTAATTTGGGTTGTTTATGTCTATGTGGTAGCGCAGACGGCTCGCACATCTGTGTCGCCTGTCCTTTTGTCCGGCTTGGTCCTTTCATGCATGCATTATTACCGCTCACTCCTAGCCGCCACTCTGCCGCTGCCGAGCCCCTAGGATCCATGGACACCATGCCCACCCTGACGTGCTCGTGGTCTAAACCATGCCCGACACCGCGGATCCTGATGCCCCGCGACCGCCTGAGAAAGACCGCAACGACCATTCCTTTGCTCAAACCGAAGAAGGAGTTGATGCCGAAAAAGAGGACGATGGAGTCGAGGAAGCGAGCCGGCCGTAGAGACAATGTCAAGATCCACCTAGATGCTACCGCTGTGTCCCAAGTGTGGCTGCCTTGGAACACGTTTTCCATGATGTGCTCATGCTCAAGGAGCAGGATGCGGTGACCCAGCATACCACTACATGATGTAGTATACTATAGTCGTTTACATAACACCAATGGACCACCGTTCCATCCGTATTATATCCCTCAGAGTGATACAACAGAAACATCGCGGGTCCAAGACAACACTTTAGATTACATATAACATATTACAAAAGATCCAGAGAACTTCCTCGAACAGTGAGGAAAATTATACAGAAAGAACCAGAAAGATCCACTCGGAGTTACTTTAGAAGTGCTACTATTAATATATGTATAAGGCTTGAAAGTACTACTATAGTATTGTTCTACAGAAGTAGGTTCTAGATTCTAGGAGTTTTATTTATATTCTATGCTTCAGCTTGTCTCCGATAGATTCCGGTAAGGTCTTAAACTCCGTTGATCTCCCTCAGATATCTTCAACTCTTCAAGTAACTTATTTCCTGGGAACGTCATTGGTTTCTCTGAGATCTAGCAAGGGTTAAGAAGATACGTTGAGTACGAGCGTACTCAGCAAGTTCACTAAAGAAAAGTGTTTGATGCACTATCTACAGCCATAGACCATAGGTCGTAGGCAATTCAAGTTTTCAAAAACATTTCTTCAAAGGTTGCTTTTATTCTGAAAAGCTATGTCCATCAGCCTTCACGGGTCTACCAGAACTTTTATGGAGTTCCTTTCCCGCAGCGTTCGCAGCTCCTTTCCGAAACAGGGAGTAACAAGTTACAGTTATTACACTCTGCAGAGGTACGTTGTTTTACCCATGAGAGATCTTAGCTTTGTTGCACATCCGAGTTATAGGCTTGTTCACATTTCCTTGGTGTAAGGCCCAGACTAAGATCCAAGCCAATCACTATCCTACTCCATGACCCCACATACCCGACGGATTGCACATCGGACCTAGGATAAAACTTGTTTCCATTATCAGCCTAAGGTGTATAACCCTCATAGATACCAGAAGTCGTAGGACGTTGAGGGATCCCACCCATAACCTGCTAACCCTCTACAAGAGGAGTTGCAACAATGGCCCGGTCATCCGTTGGCATGTGAGAGAGAGCGGATCCAGCTGACTTCTCCGTCCCATTCCAAATCTCATGGTTAATGCGTAATATACGGCGCAAGAATCACTGGCGACATTGGTTGTTAAGTCCTAGATAATATGTTCCTTTACCACCTGAACTTCCATAGAAGGTTATTACCTCATGGTAAATAACCTATAATCATATTATTATGAAAATAGTGTTTTCTGACCTTTTTGAAATGCAGGTGATGACAACACTGGATTTGCAAAATACTTTACAGAAAATAATAAAAGGACATGAGCAAGTGTGAACTTGCCTTTTTTGATTGCAAGATTATGCACTCACGGTCTTCGAGATAATAGAAGATCCAATATCTGAAATCATCATCATTGGTCCGGTAAGGACTAATGTTTAAAGAAGCAAGATGCCATTATGCATAAATAATGTTATGAAATTTTATAATTCCCAAAGTGAAACCCTTAGCATTTTAAATAAGTTAATCTTAGGTATCTTCTTTAAGATTGGATTTATCTTTAAGTTTATTTCATAAGCAATGTCATTGATAAGGAACTTAAGTGTTAACAATCCAAAATATACAAGTACGGATAGAGTAATGTGATTATGATTAATTTTTATCTGGTGACTAGGATAAAAAGTCCTTGGGTTGAGTTCTTAAGAGCTGAAGGAACTATTATAGACTTGTTTGTGTGAAGTGGCAAAAAGAATGACATTTGAAGCAAATAGTGTTTAGTTAAAGTTAATCAATCTTGAGGGTTATTAGGTTTTACATTAGGGTTGGTGATGGTTATGAATGATGTTAAGTTATCATATTTTAATTGATGGTACAAGTGACCAAAGTTAACTTTAAAAACATGAATAAACTTCAAATGATATGTTTATGATTGTTTAGACCAAAGTTAACTATAAAAATAGAAGTGAATTTTAAGATATAATGAGTTTTATAATATTATCTAGTTTTAGGGTTTTGATAAATATGATTATGGATGATCCCTTTTAATTTAAGTGAAAGATGAATTTAATAATATCCAATTTATTAATGGGATCATAATGAGATGATCTTATAAATTTGTTAGGGTTTAGAGTCATTTTAAGAGTGGTTAAGAGATGAAGATTATTCACCATCTTATCCATGAGTGATATATAATATTTATTTAAAAGGAGTTTAATTTGAATTTAATATTTAAAAATATTTAAAGGTTAATAGTTATATTTAAGTTTTATTATGGTTATGGATTTAGACTTAGTAATTAAACTTAAAGGATTTAGTGTTTTATTAAGGAATGTGAATATTTCTTTCTTAGTAAATAAATTTAAAGAATTAACAAAGTGGTTATTTTATTTTAGTAAAATAAGTAAATGAGTTTTATTATTTAATGTTATTTAAATGTTTTTTAATAATATATATAGTATTTTTGTAGTAAAATATATTTATTCAAGATCTTAAAAATGATTTTTTTTTATTTTTAAGTATTACCTTTATTTTTATAAAATTCTTCAAAGAATTAAGTGTCTTTAAATATTTGCTTTATATTTTATTTTTAAAACTCTAAGTTAGTATTTTTATAAAAATAGTAGAGTTATTTTTATACACAAAAAATATTTTTATTTATTTTTAGGAGTTTTTCTTATTTTATGAAATTTTACTTAGGATTTAATGGTGTTAATATTTATTTGCTTTATATTTTTCTTTAACGAGTAAATTTATATTCTTATTACGTAGATCTTATTTTTATGATTATTTTGATCTATCATATGTATTTTTTTCTAGGGTTCAAAATGTTTAGAGAGCATTTTTAGTAATTTGATTTACCCATTTATTTATTTTTTCCATTTCCTTTCTATTTTCAGGTTTGGGTCCACAGGTCAGTCCAGCCCACTGGGTTGGGCTAGACTACCTGGTTCGGTCCACTCGGTCGGTTGACCCCGACCTTATCCTCTCCCTTTCCCCTCGTCCTCTCCCTAGCGATGTAGAGGTTGACTCCCCTCTCTGGTTCGATTCTGGCGAACGCTAGCCATTTCGGCTGTCGCTGCCGGCCATTGAAGCTCCGTCACCGCCTGGCCAATCGGGGTCCTCCGATTTGATTTGGCCCCGAGGCTTTATCGAGCTCGCCCTCTCTCATCTCCTGGCGCTAGGGTTCGGTGTTGGGGTCGTCGTGTGTTGGTGGTCCTATGGTGCTTTTCATCGGCCTGGACCTCCACTTCCTTAGCTCGACGCCAGCAGGAAGGTGCGCAGGCGCAACCCCGGTGTTTTCCCTTCCTGATGCCCGTGGGACGGCGCTGCCAGCGCAACCCTGGCCTCAGGTGCTTTCTCTGATTCGGTGATGGTGTTGAACAGGGGATATTTGATGGCTTCGTCAGGCCAACGCTCCAGGTGCTCGGCACCCTCGGTGAGCTCAAATTCTTTGTGACCAGCCTTCGTGCTGATGGCTTTGATCCACAGTTGTGCTGTGATGATCTACTGCTAGTGGTGGCAATATAACTGATTGTTCTATGGTCCTCATGTGTTGTGACATTGGTTATGCTAGCTCTGATTAGAGTTTTGAATCAATCTGTTAATAGAACATTGCTATAAGACATTGGCTACTATGGAATAAATTCAGTATACTAAATTCTGTAACTGTCTATTTGGATAGTTCACTATTTTGTTGATTCAAAAGAACTAGCCTTGACTAAACCATTTGGTTCAGTATGGTTTGGTGGTTCTATGGTTAATGGTGGTAATTGTGCCTATGACTCCTGTTTATCCATGTTATACATGTGATGTGAGTTTGGTGTTCCACTACTATGGATGTTGTACTAGCTCTGATGCTTATATCTGTATGATTGAATCATCTCAAGCCTTGGTGCTAGATGAAATGGTGATGTCAGATAGAGAAATGATGTATTTGTTGTTGTGTTTGCCTTAGCCTGGGATAATATCTCAGGCTTGGTTGTATTGGAGATATTCCATCCTTAGTTTACTGAACTTTTATTTCATTGGGATGATTTGATTAGTTTCTGCCAGTCTTCATAACAGAAAATTAGTAAGATATGATTCCTGGATTCTTTACTAGGGAAATGATTTAAAATTCACTCTCTGGTTATTTGTAGAAGAGTTTATGAATACCACAATGGTTAATGATCTACAAAAGGTTGTTGTTACTGCTCCCTACTAGTTCATATACGATGAATTAGAGG
This sequence comes from Avena sativa, assembly GCA_916181665.1. NCBI lineage: Eukaryota > Viridiplantae > Streptophyta > Magnoliopsida > Poales > Poaceae > Avena > Avena sativa. The sequence goes on from OV702283.1 coordinate 442,351,721, forward strand.
TTTGGAATTACAAAACTGCCCTGTACACTTAAGTATAGATTTATTTCATGGACACTTGATTACACAAAACTGATGGCTTAAACTTAGATCAATAAAGTGGTAATTTACAGCTTAGTAACTCATGCATCACTAGTTAGCGTTAAGATAAACTCTGTGGTACTTCTTTGGAAGATGCACAGATTTACACTTATCTAACTAGCTTGAGTGCTGAAGTGGATTAAGCTGTTTTAAGCTGCTAGATCTTTGTAAAGCTAAGTGATGGTCACAGGTTTTTAAAACATTCTTGATGGATACTGATGAATATAAATGGTGTGCCTGATTTCTGGATTAGCCGATGAGGCATAGACTAAGGCACTAATGGTAATTGAAACAGATTCTACAGTTTATCTTTCTAACTCAATGATGAGACTAACATAGCACTTCTATGCTAGTCTGAGAGTTCTCCAAATCTCAACAAAAACTCATTTTTTTAAATCTGATTAAACCATGTGTTGATTGGGTTGTGGTCTAACAACCTGATGCATGTAAATCTGCTGATATGTGGCTATGCACCTTGTCTTGTGGATGTGCTACCAAGGAATCTCCTTGTATTGCTGTTGCTCGACTTCTACTTGATAAACTTGGTCTGCTCCTGCCCCCTCCTTCTTGTGCTCCTGTCTTGGCATGTTTTCTAAACTCCTCTAAGTAACCATGTTGGTTATAGTGGTATTGGCTGATTTGTTGGGAAGAATCTGGTGATGAACTAAGGTGAACTGGGGTGGTTTTGGGGCTAAGTAAGGTGTGTGGAGATATTCTGATCAGCTTCTAGCTTATCAACTACGGTTGTGCTCTCTCCTTTGTACTCCCTATGATGCTTCTGATGTTTGACAGCACATCAGCATGTAATGACTCAACTACTAGCTTGTTTGCTGTGACGTGTGGATAAGATCAAGTGGATGCCTGATATTTCCTGGTCTTATACTGTAGCTTTCCTTATTTCATCTTGATGGATACAACAGTCATTTGGTTCAGTTAAATGGGATTTTTACCCTAATCAGATATTTGTGGCTTTTACATAACAATTGAGCTATTGCTTAATTGCTATGTGACTTAAAGTACTTGGCAAAGATCAGATTAACTATGAATCTTCTTAGCTGATTAGTGCTAAGACAGATTACTTGTTCTGTTGCTTTGATTTTATTTTCTTGAACTTAGCTAGACTTAGGAGGGTGCCATAGCATGCTAGTTGTTGCATACAAATGATCAAATCTGTGCTGGTTTCTTTGGACCTTAACTTTGCCTCTCATACTCAAATGTATAGCTCACAGATCAAAATTTCTACTTATGTTCTAGATTGGGTGGTACCCTCTTAGGTCATTAGTGGATTTTGGTAGTTCTTACCAAAATCCCTAAGCTATTTTCATATATTAAATTGTCTCACCTATGGTGGGGCAAATATTTTAACATTAAAACAATGTTTCTTTTTTATTGTTTATTTTACAGGAATGAAGATCAAGAAGAAGAAAAGAAGCTTAGTTAGGTTTTACTTTTAATCTTGTTGTAATTTCCTTTTTATTCACATGTGTAAAGATTTTGTATTATTATTGTGATTGTAAATAATGAACTATTTATTTATTAATTCTTCCTTTGTAAATCCTAATTATAAAGACAATGTCATATATATTTGGTTGTAATAAAGAATTCTTTTATTTATTTCAATGATGTAGTTCTTTTTTCTGCTTATTTGTTTCCTGTTACTTTACTTTTATTTATCTATTGTAAAGTAATAATATATGTATATATATTTATATTAATAAAGAATCCTTTTTATATTATTTATGTAATCATTTTATTTCAAGTTATTAAATATTTCCAATTCCTATTTGTGAATTTTATAAATTCATTTGAATTTCATATTTGAAATTCAAATACATGTTTGAACAAATTTCCCCTGAAACAAAGAATTCTACAAAGGTCATGTCGAAATCTATCGCACTTGCTCCGAAGTTCCCTTCAGTACAAGGGATATCCCGATCCCTCCATAGCTCTTTTAGTTTTGCGCAAAAATTCTCCGAATTTTCTTATGCATGAATGCAATGCACAAACCTGTGTCCTTTCTATTTCTAGGTGCTAATCCTGGGATGTTACACAAGACCTGACCATTTCCCTGGAAGGTGCGACGAGCTCTGGCTTATCCAGGAACATGTCCCCACGCCTTCTTCCTCAAGGACATGCAGCAGTACCGTCTTGGTTCTCTGGCTCGAGGGACACATCGCTGGAGGTCGGTGATTCTTTCCCAGTGGTTGTGCCAACATGTCACATTGACCTGAATCCCACCATAGTGACCATCTCAACTGGGAGCGGGCAAAGGAAGCCCCCAAGAGGCTTCGCACCCGAGGCCGTTCCCACCCTCGCAACTTGTTCGACGAAATGACTGAGCCACCTGAGTCGAACCCGACATGTATTCATTTTGCTTCCAATATGCATCCATACAGTGACCTTTAATTCATTCGACCCGACAACATATCTAGCAGACGTTGATCAAGCATGGGGACTGTTGGAGATATGCCCTAGAGGCAATAATAAAAGTGGTTATTATTATATCTTTGTGTTTATGATAAATGTTTACATTCATGCTATAATAGTATTAACCGAAAACATTAATACTTGTGTGATTTGTAAACTAAATTAGAGTCCCTGGTAAAGCCTCTTTATAATACTATCTTGCTGATTAATAGATGATCATGGTTTCTCGATCATGAACATTGAGATGTTATTAATAACTAGATCATATCATTAGGAGAATGGTATGATGGACATACTCCTATAGATAAGCGTAGCATTAAGATCAAGTCATTTCAATAGTTCGTTTGCTATAATCTTTCTGATACATAGTAACCTAATTCCTTCGACCATGAGATCATGTTAATCACCATCACCAAAAGGATGCTTTGATGACATCAAACACCACACCATAACTGGGTGGCTATAAAGGTGGCATTGAGTGTTCGGAAAGTATGGGTTGAGGCACATGGATCAAGAGTGGGATTTGTCCATCCATATGACGGATAGATATACTCTGGGCCCTCTCGGTGGAATGTCATCCAATTAGCTTGCAAGCATGTGACTGACTCACAAGGGATCACATATCACGGGAATGAGAAAAGAGTACTTATCGGTAACGAGGTTGAACTACGTATGCAGAGATACCGACCTCGGATAAGTAAACTACCCTGAGACAAAGTGAAATTGGTATCGTATGTAAGTGGTTCATTCGATCGCAAAGTAATCGTAGAAATATGTGGGAACCATATGAATTTCCAGATTCCTCTATTGGTTATTGATCGGAGAAGTGTCTCGGTCATGTCCGCATAACTCACGAACCGTAGGGAGACACACTTAAGGATTCGATGTTGTTTAGTAGATATGGAATGTTAGTAGGGATACCGAATGTTGTTCAGAGTCTCGGATAGGATCCGGGATATCACGAGGAGATCCAGAATGGTCCGGAGAATAAGATTCGTATAAGAAAAGTCCTATTTCGGAGTTTGGGAAAGTTTCCGATGTTTTCATCGGAGAGGTTCTAGAAGGGTCTAGAAGGTTCACCGGTCCAGAAGGAGAATGGTCCATGAATGTGTCATGGATAAGTGGAATGATTGGATCATGTCCTAGGTCACATGGTGTGTGCATTTGCAAGAGAGAATTAAAGCTCTAAATTGAAAGTCAAACGGGAGTTTGAAAAGTCAAACTGGAACAATGGTTTCCTAGTGGGAGAAGAAACAAGTTCTTCTCTCAATCCAACTTGGGTTTGGGTTTGGATTCAAACCCACCCCTCCCAAGGCTGCCCCCCTCTCATAAATAGAGGGGGAGGGCTGCACCAAAGCACACAAGCCCTAGCCCCTCTCCACGAGTCGCCGCCGCGCCTCCTCCCCGCGTCGCCGCACCGCTGCCGTCTCGCACTGCCGCCGATTCGTCGCCGCCGCCCTAGCCGCCGCCGACACCTCCTCCTCCTCCGAGTCGTCTAAACCCTAGATCTCCGGTAAACCCTAATCCACCATAACTCGCACCGGCTTAGGCGAAGCCCTACAGGATCTTTCCTCTACTTCCGACACCACGCCGTCGTGCTACCGGAATCGCGAGGGGAGAACTACAACCTCCGCTGCCTGCTGAAACAAGGGAGAGGAAGCTCTTCATCGAGTACCGAACGTGTGACCGACTGCGGAAGCGCTGCCGGAACGCAGCGCCGGAAGGATCGTCTACGCGATCTTGAGATCGGAAAGTGTACGACTACATCACCCACGAGAATCTTCTCTCGTTAACCGCTTTGGAATCTTCGAGGGTGAGTGCTTCTATCGACTCGTTGCTACAATCTAGTAGATAGATCTTGGCTTGTTTGTGTGCATGCGGTATAATTTTTTGTTTTCCATGCTACGAACCCCTACAGTGGTATCAGAGCCGTGTCTATATGTAGATCTGTTGCACGAGTAGAACACAATGGTCATTATGGGTGGTGGTGCTTTTATTATCAATTGCTTTTTGTGTACTTTGCATCTTGCGATATGATGGGATGAAGCGGCCCGGGCTAACCTTACATGACATCGTTCATGAGACTTGCTCCACGCTTAACATGCAACTTGTATTGCATAAGTGGCTTTGCGGGTGTCTGTCTCTCCCATCATAGTATAGATTCAATTTACAACGAGCACTTGATAGTTCAAACATCAACGTTGTGGTTCTTCTTCGTAAGTTAGAACGACACTTATTGAAAGCCCCAAACCATGTAAAATATGCAAAGAAAATTAGAGGCGTCTAACTTTGTTTTGCAGGGGTGTGCTGTGAAGCGATATGGCCATGATTGTGATTATATATGATGTATGCAATGTTCCTTATTATAAGTTGGCAACCGGCAGGAGCCATATGGTTGTCTTTTAAATTCCGTTAAGACCTGCGTGTCTATTCAAAGTAGTTCTAATAGTTGAAGCTGGTGGACGACAACCGTGGAACGGTGCCATTGACCTTGACGCCATACCGGTGATGATGGAGATCATGTTCGTGCTTGAAGATGGAGATCGGAAGCACAAGAAGAAAGGCCATATCATATCACATATTATGAATTGCATGTGATGTTAATCCTTTATGCATCTTGTATTGCTTAGTTTGCGACGGTAGCATTATAAGATGATCCCTCAAGCACACAATTTCAAGTTTTAAAGTGTTCATCCTTAGTAAGCACCGTTGCTAAAGCTCGTTGTTTCAAAGAACCACGTGATGACCGGGTTTGTTAGATTCTACGAGTGTATACAACGTGAGCAAGCCAGATTTGCTCATGCGGAAGCTAAGGTTTGATCTTGACGAGCCTAGCATGTACAGACATGGTCTCGGAACATGGATCACCGAAAGGTAAAGCATGAGTCATATAGTAGATATGATGAACATGTTGATTGTTCGCCATCGAAGCTACATCAACTCTCGTGATGATCGGTTTTTGATGTGGTGGATTTGGTTCGTGTGATCACTAAAACAATGCGAGGGATATTGTTTTGAGTGGGAGTTCACCTAGATTAATTTAACTATTAATTAGAACTCAATTTGTCATAAACTTAGTCTAAACTATTGCAAATATGTTGTAGATCAATGGCGGCCCCTACCATCAATTTTAATGCGTTCCTAGAGAAAGAAAAGTTGAAAAACAATGGAAGCAACTTCGCGGATTGGTTCTGCAACTTGAGGATTGTCCTTAATGCTGGTAATCTGACCTATGTGCTGGATGCACCGCTAGGTGACCCGCCTGCAGCTACTGCTACCGATGAGGTAAAGAATGTTTTCCTCGCTCGGAAGAACCAGTACTCCATAGTTCAGTGTGCTATCTTGTATGGTTTGGAATCGGAGCTTCAGAAAAGGTTTGAGAACCATGACCCACATGATATTGTCCGTGAACTCAAAATGATATTTGAGGCTCACGCGGCAGTTGAGAGTTATGAGGCTTCTGAAAAGTTCTTTAACTGCAAGATGGAAGAGGACAGCTCCGACAGTGAGCACATGCTTAAGATGTCTGGGCACACAAGTAAGCTTCAAAGCTTGGGTATAGTGATTCCTAATGCTTTGGGGATTCACCGTGCCCTCCAATAACTACCACCAAGTTACAAGAACTTTGTGATGAACTACAATATGCAAAACATGGACAAGTCATTGCCAGAACTCTGCTCCATGTTGAAATCTGCAGAAGTGGAGATCAAGAAAGAGCACCAAGTGTTGTTGGTCAATAAGACCACCAAATTCAAGAAGCAAGGCAAGCCTAAGAAAAAGGGAAACTTCCAGAAGGGCGGTAACAAAGTTACCGCGCCAGCGAAGAAGACCAAGGCTGGGCCTAAGCCTGATACTGAGTGCTTTTACTGCAAGGGAGAAGGTCACTGGAAGCGGAATTGCCCAAAGTACTTGGCGGATTTGAAGAACGGCAACATCAAGAAGAAAGGTATATCCGATATACATGTTATTGATGTGTATCTCACTAGTACTCGTAGTAGTGCTTGGGTATTTGATACTGGTTCGGTTGCTCATATTTGTAACTCGAAATAGGTGCTACAGAATAAACGGAACCTAGCGAAGAACAAGGTGACGATGCGCGTTGGAAATGGATCAAAGGTTGATGTGATCGCGGTCGGCACGCTACCTCTTCATCTACCATCGGGATTAGTTTTATACTTAAATAATTGTTATTTGGTGCCTGGGTTGAGCATGAACATTATATCTGGATCATTTTATTGCGAGACGGTTACTTGTTCAAGTCCGAGAATAATGGTTGTTTGATTTATATGAGTAATATGTTTTATGCACATGCACCTTTGGTAGATGGTCTATTCTTATTGAATCTCGATCGTGGAAATACACACATTAATAACATTGAAGCTAAACGTTTGAAACTGAGCGATAACTCGACCTATATGTGGCACTGTCGTCTTGGTCATATTGGAGTGAAGCGTATGAAGAAACTCCATTGCGATGGACTTCTTGAATCACTTGAAAGATGCGAAGCATGTCTGATGGGTAAAATGACTAAGACTCCATTTTCTGGTATGATGGAGCGAGCTACGGATTTATTGGAAATCATACATACCGATGTGTGTGGCCCAATGAGTGTAACGTCGCGCTGTGGTTATCGTTATGTTCTTACCTTCACGGGTGACTTGAGTAGATATGGGTATATCTATTTCATGAAACATAAGTCCGAAACTTTCGAGAAGTTTAAGGAATTTCAAAGTGAGGTAGAGAATCAACGTAACAAGAAGATTAAATTTCTATGATCTGATCGCAGAGGTGAATATCTAAGTTACGAGTTTGGCGAGCATTTGAAAAAATGCGGAATACTTTCACAATTGACACCGCCGGGAGCACCATAGCATAATGGTGTGTCCGAACGTCGTAATCGAACTCTCTTAGATATGGTTTGTTCTATTATGTCACTTACAGATTTACTGCTATCGTTTTGGGGTTATGCATTAGAAACAGCCGCATTCACTTTAAATAGGGCACCATCTAAATCCGTTGAAACGACACCGTATGAATTATGGTTTGGGAAGAAACCTAAATTGTCGTTCCTTAAAGTTTGGGGTTGCGAAGCTTATGTAAAGAAGTTACAGCCGGACAAGCTTGAACCCAAAGCGGAAAAATGCGTCTTCATAGGATACCCGAAGGAAACTATTGGGTATACCTTCTATCATAGATCCGAGGGAAAAATCTTCGTTGCCAAGAATGGATCCTTTCTAGAGAAGGAGTTTCTCTCGAAAGAAGTGACTGGAAGGAAAGTAGAACTCGACGAGGTTGTTGAACCTTCTCTTGAAGTTGTGAGTAGCACATCATCGGAAGTAGTTCCTGTGGCGCCTGCACCAATAAGAGAGGAAGCTAATGATGTTGATCATGAAACTTCGGTTGAAGTTACTGCGGAACCTCGCAGGTCAACGAGAACTCATACCACTCCTGATTGGTATGATCCCGTTATGAGTGTCATGTTGGTGGATAACACCTATGACCCTGCGACATATGAGGAAGCGACGATGAGCCCAGATTCCAATAAATGGTAAGGAGCCATGAAATCCGAGATTGGATCCATGTACAAAAACCAAGTATGGACTTTGGTGGACTTACTGGATGGCCGGAAGGCTGTCGAGAACAAATGGATTTTCAAGAAGAAAACAGATGCTGATGGTAATGTTACTGTCTATAAAGCTCGACTTATCGCAAAAGGGTTTCGACAAATTCAAGGAGTTAACTACGATGAGACTTTCTCACCGGTAGCGAAGCTAAAGTCTATGAGGATTATGTTAGCGATCGATGCATATTATGATTATGAGATATGGCAGATGGATGTCAAAACGGCGTTCCTCAATGAAGACATTGATGAAGAGTTGTGTATGATGCAACCCAAAGGTTTTGTCGATCCTAAAGATGCTAACAAGGTATGCAAACTTCAACGATCCATATATGGATTGAAGCAAGCATCCCGAAGTTGGAATCAACGTTTTGATAAGGTAATCAAAAGTTTTGGTTTGATACAAACTTTTGGAGAAGCTTGTATTTACAAGAAAGTGAGTGGGAGCTCTGTAGCATTCTTAATACTATATGTAGATGACATATTGTTGATTGGGAATGATGTAGACCTTCTTAATAGTATCAAGGATTATTTGAATAATAGTTTTTCAATGAAAGATCTTGGCGAAGCAGCTTACATATTAGGCATAAAGATTTATAAAGATAGATCGAGACGCCTAATATCATTGTCACCGAGTACATATTTGGACAAAGTTCTAAAGAGGTTTGGAATGGAAGATAGCAAGAAAGGGTTCTTGCCCATGTTGCCCAATACGACCTTGAGTAAAACTCAAAGTCCTGCAACGGCAGAAGATAGAGAAATGATGAGTAAGACTCACCCATAGGATCTCTAATGTATGCCATGCTATGTACTAGACCCGACATTGCATATGTTGTTAGTTTGACTAGCAGATATCAAAGTGATCCAGCAGTGGATCATTGGACAGCGGTCAAAAACATCCTTAAGTACTTGAGAAGAACTAAGGATATGGTTCTTTCTTATGGAGGTGATGAACAACTCGTTGTTAATGGTTACACCGATGCTAGTTTGAACACCCATACGGATGATTCTAAATCTAAATCTGGATACGTATTTACTTTGAATGGTGCAGCAGTTAGCTGGAGGAGTGCAAAGCAAAGCGTTGTGGCGAGATCTTCAACTGAATCGGAATACATAGCTGCTTCATAGGCTTCACAAGAGGCGATATGGATGAAGGAGTTCATTACAGAGCTCGGTGTGGTTCCAAGTGCGCTGGACCCAATGTCTATCTACTGTGATAACATGGGCGCCATAGCCAATGCGCAAGAACCAAGGTCACACAAGAAGCTGAAGCATATCAAGATACATTTTCACGCTATTCGAGAGCATGTCCAAGATGGTGACATAAAGATTTGCAAAGTACACACAGATCTGAATGTGGAGGATCCGTTGACTAAACCTCTCCCGAGGGCAAAACATGACTAGCACCAAACCGTCATGGGTGTTCGGTATATTACCATGTAATCTAGATTAGTTGACTCTAGTGCAAGTGGGAGACTGTTGGAGATATGCCCTAGAGGCAACAATAAAAGTGGTTATTATTATATCTTTGTGTTTATGATAAATGTTTATATTCATGCTATAATAGTATTAACCGGAAACATTTATACTTGTGTGATTTGTAAACTAAATTAGAGTCCCTGGTAAAGCCTCTTTATAATACTAGCTTGTTGATTAATAGATGATCATGGTTTCTCGATCATGAACATTGATATGTTATTAATAACAAGATCATATCATTAGGAGAATGGTATGATGGACATACTCCTATAGATAAGCGTAGCATTAAGATCAAGTCATTTCAATAGTTCGTTTGCTATAAGCTTTCTGATACATAGTAACCTAATTCCTTCAACCATGAGATCATGTTAATCACCATCACCGGAAGGATGCTTTGATGACATCAAACACCACACCATAACTGGGTGGCTATAAAGGTGGCATTGAGTGTTCAGAAAGTATGGGTTGAGGCACATGGATCAAGAGTGGGATTTGTCCATCCATATGACGGATAGATATACTCTGGGCCCTCTCGGTGGAATATCATCCAATTAGCTTGCAAGCATGTGACTGACTCACAAGGGATCACATATCACGGGAACGAGAAAAGAGTACTTATCGGTAACGAGGTTGAACTAGGTATGCAGAGATACCGACGATCAAAACCTCGGATAAGTAAACTATCACGAGACAAAGGGAAATTGGTATCGTATGTAAGTGGTTCATTCGATCGCAAAGTAATCGTAGAAATATGTGGGAACCATATGAATTTCCAGATTCCTCTATTGGTTATTGATCAGAGAAGTGTCTCGGTCATGTCCGCATAACTCACGAACCGTAGGGAGACACACTTAAGTATTCGATGTTGTTTAGTAGATATGGAATGTTATTAGGGATACCGAATGTTGTTCGGAGTCTCGGATATGATCCGGGATATCACGAGGAGATCCGGAATGGTCCGGAGAATAAGATTCATATAAGAAAAGTCCTATTTCGGAGTTCGGGAAAGTTTCCGATGTTTTCATCGGAAAGGTTCTAGAAGGGTCTAGAAGGTTCACTGGTCCGGAAGAAGAATGGTCCATGAACGTGTAACACCCTCAGAATCGGACCTATGCAAGTCTTAGCGGAACCCGCCAAACCCGCATAGAAACGATTCAAAGGTGCCCACCAGGCACTTTCGTGCGGGTGGAAAACGAAGTAATAACATTACACAACAGTCCTCGATGGGACCCACATAACTGATATATATAACAGCGACCCAAAAGAGTCAAGAATACAGATATAATATACAAAGATCCAAATCACCTTGAAAATGATAGGGCGTCCGACTACGGACAAGATGCAAATGGGGCTAAGAGCCCTGAAGAATAACCAATGGCGTCCATAACCCTGCCCAGGCCAAGCCGGGAGGGTAACCCTGCTAACGGCGTCGATCTCAAAACCTGCTTAAACAAAAGGGGTGCCGACAAAGGGCAAAGGAAAAAGAGGAGCGTCAGTACTGAGGCCAGTACACGGCGAGACTAGAATTCGGCGGTCCTCGCCTACATAGGTATGGTGGACTGAAGCGGCAGCGACAGCATGCACTAAACGACCTATAGAGACTCGATCCAACTGGCGGTTATCAGAGAGGGATAAGAATGACCTATCCGGATCCAACCTGAAGCTAACACCAAGCAAACCCATCCTGGTGTTTCCCCCTCGGGACCAAACGAGGAAGTCAACCGAGGAACTCACACGGTTGGCAGTTTTATTTATTCAGTTATCGTTGCAGCAATTACTAGTCAGGTATAGATAATCATCCTGATAAAATAAGCAGTGGGCACTTTTAGTTAACCATTCCGTGATAGTGGCAACACTTACTAGTCAGATTCATTTAGCATGAGATAACCCAAAACCCAGCATTTGTTGGCACTTTTATTTAGCCATTCCGTTGCAGTTATCATACTTACTAGTCAGGTACAATGGTCGCAAGCGACACTCCGAACAAGCAATTGTGGGCAGTATTAATTAGCCATTCCATTATAGTGAAGCTGATTACTAGTCATTATAAAGTCAAATTTATAGCGATAAACTTTAGTTATGCTTGTCTATGGTCGAGATACTGTGCTCCAAGTCGTCCATAACCGCGGACACGGCTTTCAGAAAGTTTTACCCGGCCGGGGTGCACCAATAGCAACACACACTCGATCAACCTCGGAAAAACCAAATCAAAACCCAACGAGGCTTTCACGACAAAAGCAATCACAGGATTCAGAAATATTTCAGGGGGCCACCCCTTAAAGTAGACCCGCAACGAAGCCGGCCGGCTCCGAGACGGACTTAAGGTTGTGGGGACGGCTGTGAACGACTGGGAACCCGAAAGTGTGGATGGGCTTGTCGACACCGCGGAATCGTGCCACGATCCTAAACAGTACAGTGTGCTCCTCGCACAATTGTAAATAAACCAGTAGCATGGCATAAGTACAGGATAGTAATAAAACCTCAAACTAGTTTGTGGCCCCAAGAAATAAGACTGAATCAAGCTCTGGCTCAGGGGGGTCCCATATACCTCCCGGATGTGGATAGCGCGATAAATCAAGGAACAGGTATCAAGTACTCGGGGTCCTACGGGACACAAGTGGGCGTTCGGAAACCAAATATTTTCTATCACCCACCGATGCCTCTGCTTACTTCAATTTTAGTTGTTAAACAGGAATTAAAGTGAACGATAAGTAAAACTATGATCATCTCCAACAACAACATGCGGCAATACATCAACAACTGTGGCACTGAACGACACGCAACAACACTTGAGCAAGCGACTACGACGCGCAAGTCCAACTATCTACCAAACAACAGGTAATAGGATGTGTCCAAGGCAATATAGGGCTGCACGGTATATCACAGGTACGGAAACTAAAGCATCGCAACACAGATAGCAATAGATCAACAGGAGGAAATAAATACTATAAAAGTAAGATAGGTAGAAAAGGGGGAGATGCTCGCCTGAAAACATTGTCGAAGGGTCAACCGAAGATCGGGGCGAAGCTCACATCAACTCAACGGCCTTATCCGCGAAGAAGCAAAACACTAGAAGAAACACCGGATGCAATATTTAATACTACGGCAAAAGATCGGGCATGATGCATGTATGATGCATGACATGGCAAAGGATGCGATGCAATTAGGTCATATTAAGCGGTACCAGGGTCCCGACAATTAATTATACGGTTCAAGTTATTTACCTACCCCGCAATTTAAATGTTGCATTAACATGGCAAGAGATAGCACCGGTTCGCTACATCAATTTAAATGAGGCTGATATGAGACTAGATTTGCCCGCATATGGGCCCCATATTTAATTATTAGATTAATCGGCATAAGGCCCCCAAACCACACAAATATGTATGCAAGATGAATGATTAATATGCAACAGGTTTGATTATATTATAGAATAGGGTTTCGGGAAGGGGTTCACACATTAGGGTTCGGCAGATCTTGGGGATCCGGGGGTTTGGGGTCGGTCTCAGGGTCCAGAGTTCGACGGAAACGTTCTCGGATAACAGAGGTAGGTCTTGGCGCATCCGTGGTCTTCGGGTCATGTTGTCGGTCTTGTCGGCTCTCGCGGGGACCTTGGCGTTCCGGGAGGGCGTACTTGGTCTGGCGTCGGGGCATCGGACTCGCCCTGGCCGGTGTCGAACTTGTCGGGTTCTCGTGTCGGTTCGGTATTGGCATTCGGGGTGAAGTTCTTGACGTTCCTTGTCTTGTCGAAGTCCCTGTTGCTCTACGGCGAAGAACTTAGCGTCATCGGGGTCCGAGAAGTAGATCTTGACGCGGCACCGGGTATGGGATCGGCCTTTAGATTCCGAGGAGAAGATCTTGTCAGAGGTTATTCGAGTGCCTCCATCCCGATATGGTCTTCGGGTATCGAGGATCGGGTCCAAGAAGGGGATCTTGTCGAGCTCTTGTCGCATCCATGACGAAGGCCTTGAAATTCCACCTCCAGGGAGGATGGCAGAAGGCTTGAGGCGGCCCGACGCGGGACGCTGGTTACTGCGCAGGCGAGCAAGGTTGCGGTTGGCGAGGCGACGGTCGGAGCAGGGCACGGAGGACAACGAACTTGGGGAAAAAGAAGGCGAGGACGACGGGCGACCTCGCGGGGACCAGACCAGCGGCGCTCGAGCGACAGAGCTCGCTGGCGAGGGGAAAGGAGGCGAGCGGCGCCGACGAGGCGCAGGGCGGCGTCAGGGTGAGGACGGCCGACGGCGGCCAGAGGAGGGCGAGGGGTGCGAGACGTGGCCGGAGGAGAGCTCGCATGGCCGAGCTTGAGGGGGAGGACGGCGGTGACCTGGGGCCAGGCGGGGCGGCGCGAAGAGGGAGAGGGGCCACCGGCCAGAGGCGGGGATGAAGACGGCCCGGCGGCGGGGCCGGCGCCGGAGAGGGAGAAGACGGCGGGGCGCGGGGGCCGGGGCGACAGAGGAGGAGCCTGGGGCGAGCGGCGACCAGAGGAGGGGCAGCCGGCGGAGGCGAGCGGAGCGGCGGGCTCGCGAGCGGGAGGAGAGGGCGCAGAGAGGAACGGGCGGAGCGGCGGGCTCGACCAAGAGAGGGGGAGGGAGCAAGGCCGGGGAGCGGCGGCGAGGGAAGGAGGCGGGCCGCAGGCGGGGTGGAGGGCGCGGCGCCGGAGGGGAGCGGTGGCCGGCGGGCTGAGCAGAGCGGGGCGAGCGCAGATGGAGAGGATAGGGAGCGGGAGGTTGGAGAAGGAGGGAGGCGCGGGCGCACCGCGTGGGGAGCGCGTGGGCGCGTCGGCCCCGGGGTGGGGTCTGCGGGGCCAGGTGGGTCGGGGGCGTGGGGCCCGGGGTGGCAGGGACGGTGTGGGGGCTGTGTGTGGCTGACGCGCGTGTGTGGTTGGTGTGTGTGTACTAGTTGGTGGGGTGGGGAGTGGAGAGAGAGAGGCCAGGTGGAGGGCTGGGATTGGTTAGGGAAGAGAGGAAAGCTGAGGTGGCGAGCTGCTACTGGTTGGGGTGAGGTGGAGGGGGTGTTGGGTAGGATAGGATTGGTAGCTGTAGGATTTTAGGTGGACCGTTTGTAGTCCTGGGGGTGGTCGTTCGGGTCGAGTCGGCCCGTTCGACTGCCCCCACAAAAATAGTTTAATATTTTTATTTGATCAAAACAAAGCCTCTGCAAAACGATAGCAGACAAAACAAGATAATCCGGAGACCCGGTTTTGGTGTTTGAATAAAGATGGGGCGTTTTAGAAAACAAATTAGGTTTTTTCGAAATTAGTTTGATGCAAGCAAATGCAAGACGATGACGGTGCTCATATGCAATGTGGCATGATGACATGAGCATGCGGTCATGACGATGCAATGCACAAAAACAACGCGATTTTCTAGTAGTGGTTTTGCGGGATGCCACAGAACATGTCATGGATAAGTGGAATGATTGGATCATGTCCTAGGTCACATGGTCTGTGCATTTGCAAGAGAGAATTAAAGCTCTAAATTGAAAGTCAAACGGGAGTTTGAAAAGTCAAACTGGAACAATGGTTTCCTAGTGGGAGAAGAAACAAGTCCTTCTCTCAATCCAACTTGGGTTTGGGTTTGGATTCAAACCCACCCCTCCCAAGGCTGCCCCCTCTCATAAATAGAGGGGGAGGGCTGCCCCAAAGCACACAAGCCCTAGCCCCTCTCCACGAGCCGTCGTCGTCGCAGCCTCGCCGCCACCGGTTCATCGTCGCCGCCCTAGCCTCCGCCGAAACCTCCTCCTCCTCCCGGTCGTCTAAACCCTAGATATCCGGGAAACCCTAATCCACCATAACTCGCACCGGCTTAGGCGAAGCCCTGCGAGATCTTTTCTCTACTTCCGACACCACACCGTCGTGCTGCCGGAATCGCGATGGGAGAACTACAACCTCCGCTGCCTGCTGGAACAAGGGAGAGGAAGGTCTTCATCGAGTACCGAACGTGTGACCGACTGCGGAAGCGCTGCCGGAATGCAGCGCCGGAAGGATCGTCTACGCGATCTTGAGATCGGCAAGTGTACGACTACATCACCCACGATAATCTGCTCTCGTTAACCGCTTTGGAATCTTCGAGGATGAGTGCTTCTATCGACTCGTTGCTACAATTTAGTAGATAGATCTTGGCTTGTTTGGGTGCATGCGGTAGAAATTTTTTGTTTTCCATGCTACAAACCCCTACAGGGACGTGACCATGAACGACAAGAACAATGAGACCCAACAAGCCACCCAACATGACACCCAACATGCCGCCAACTATGACACCCGACAAGACGGGATATCGATCGATGATGAGCGGTTGTTCGAGGACGATATCCCTCACGTTATTGGTGCAAGAGGAGGGTACAAAAGAATTGGAGCAGACGCCGGCACTGAGGACATGGTGATTTTGGAGGAAGATTTTCAACTACTTCCATGAGAACAATTACAATGGATTAATATGGTACCGAGAGTGATCGCAATGAGATATCTCTCACGAAAAGGTGGGCCTTTCTCCAACAACAATGCACCAAGTTCAACTTCATGTGACACGGTGAAACAGCGGAAAGCTAGTGGCATTTGGCATGGGACACATGGTGTATTTCTTCATTAAACTCAAAACACTTATAAATTCGTGCTATGTGTTATTCTGTATTCCTATTTACAAAATATTGCTATTTTTAGGTGCTGCAAGATTTGAATCACTTCAAGATTGTCCATCATGGGAAATCATTTTACATGGTCCATTGTTGGAAGGCAATCAAAGATTGTCCCAAATGGCAAAAGTTCTATATATCGTGGACCAACAAGTGATGCACCAATGGAAACCAAGGGACACAATCCTATGTCATCGATCTTGATTTTGCCACCCCAGGTGCGTCCGGGATATCAAAGAGGCCGAGGGAAAGTACCAACTCCTAAGCGGATGCAAAGCACGAGGCTTTATCGTCGTCATTGCAAGAGTCGATCAAGACAATATTTACCAAGAAGGAGGTATCAAGTGAGAAGCAGATAAGAGAGAAAGCCTCGGAAAAAGAGGAGGTCATGAAGAGCTTCTATAACATGCAACATAGAAAGCTAGAAATTAAAGAAATCAACGCCCGTGCAAGAACTAAGAAAGTAGATATCAAGCAAAAAATGGAGCTCACCCTACTTAGGGAGGAGTCCAAGATGGTGAAGACTCTCTTGACCGAGGACATGGATCCAATTCAACGTGCATAGTTGGAGAAAAAGAATAAGAAGATGATGATCCATGATCGAGATGTGTGATTCACTTGATCACTTTTGTTTATGTGTTCATGAACGATGTGTCTCGTGCATTTGGTAGGTTTGTGGACGACGGGACGACGTTGGATAACGGCCCTGTTTTGAGGTAATTTGCTACCTTGACCGAGGACTATTTACATGTGTGAATGTCCAAAATGGAAAAATACAAAAATTGCCTCAAAGCAGACAAATGGAGGTACCATTCAGTGTAGTGGTCTGTCTTGAACGAACATGGGCCTCCAGCCTATTGGCGGACCACCGCAAATGGAGCAGATCGAACACTTTTTGATGTCTGAAATAGGGTCGCCTTGGAGTTGCCCTAAATGGGATACAAGGATGTTATTTTTTCTTCAAATAAAAATGAAAACTTGTACTCCCTCCGTTAAAAATATAAGATATTTTAGTTTTGTGAACGAATGTATCTAGATGATTTTTAATGTATAGGTTCGTAGAAGTTTAGAGTGAACCTATACATTAAAAAGCGTCTAGATGCATTCATTTTACAAAGCTAAAATATTTTATATTTCTAAATGAAGAGAGTAGTACATAAATAAAGAAAATAAGAAAATATATATCCGGTGGAGATTAGACTGATCCTCCCGTCGGTTCGTTCAAAATTCGTATACATCCTAATAAAAGCCATCTCGAAAGTAAAAGCACCGCACAATTCACTTAGCGGTTCGCATTCCCAAAGTCCGAAATTAATGGTGTGTCGTTGGAGTTGCCTAAATCTCATGGGATGCTATTTCTTCTTGAAATAAAAATGAAATTTACGGTGAGATTAGACTGATCCTCCCGTTGTTCGTTCAAAATTCGTATACTTCCCGGTGGAGTACTACTTCCTAATAAAGGCCATCTCGAAAATAAAAGCACTGCACAATTTACTTAGCGTTTCGCATTCCCAAGCATGAGCGCAGAATTAATGGAGGACATCCAGCCCAAGATCACTCTACAGCAGAACTCAATGCGACCCAGCAGCCCCTTGCTCTCCCCTCCCTGCGCGCCAGTAGGACAAATACCCCCTCCCCGGAACGGACCCCAGCCAGCTCTCTCCCTCGCTTCCTCACACGCTATAGCCGCAGTCGCTCTCGCCGTGGTAGCGGAAGAGAATGCTGGCGATCGCCGGAGCGGCGGGAACGAAGTGGCTAAAGCATTACTCCTCGGAGCAGAGCATCCTGATCGTGGGAGACGGGGACTTCTCCTTCTCGCTGGCTCTCGCCACCGCGTTCGGCTCCGGCAAGAACCTCGTCGCCACCTCCCTCGACTCCTATGGTTCGGCCCTTTCCTCTAACCCCTCCCGCTCCTCGTACATTCAAGGAGTATTAATTTGAAGTTTGTGCGCTGCTCTTCCTTGTGGTATCAACGTAACGTACATGCATTTTCTTAGCCGCTAGCTGCCTGTAATTTTCTTGATCATCTTTCAGTTTGCATGCACTGAACAATTTTCTCCGCGTGCATTTGTTGCGTGCACTGAACAGCGGAACTGAGTATCAAGTACAGCGCCGCGGTGTCGAATGTGAAGGAGCTGGAGAGGTTGGGCGCCACCGTTCTGCACGGCGTCGATGTGGAAGAGATGAATGTCCACGCTGATCTGCAGCTGAGACTGTTTGATCGGATCGTCTTCAACTTTCCTCACGCCGGGTTCAAAGGACGCGAGGACGACGTGGATACGATCGAGTATGTACACACATCATGTGGTAACTGCTTGTTCTATATATGTTTAAACCTCTTACTAACTAACCTGATCTGGATCAATCTGCTTTATTTTGTAGGTCGCATCGGAAGCTGGTGAGGGGTTTCTTCTCCACGGCGCGACACATGCTCCAGCTTTTCGGTGAGATCCACGTTACCCACAAGACCAAGCATCCGTACTCCATGTGGCGTATCGAGCAGCTAGCGTCTGAGTCCTCGCTCACTATGCTTGAGCAAGTTCCCTTTCAAATACAAGACTACCCAGGTTACAACCAGAAGAGAGGGTCTAGCTGGAGGTGCGACGATGACTTCGCCATAGGCGATTGCAGCACCTTCAAGTTCGGCATGCATGGATGATGTCTTTTCTTAGTTATAGGCATGCATGTGTGACTGGGACTGCTAGCTGCGGTTGCATGGCCTCGATCGTCAGATGTTGTCGAGGCTTATATTGTGGAACGGAGGGATAGTAATGATGTAGGGCTTTGAGATGCCCGTATTATGATGAACAATATCATAAGTACTGTATATGCTGATGGAAATTGCGGGAGCTTATCTAGTTTACCCCAACTGCTCTGCATGCGCCTAAACTTATTCTGGTCGGAATTTGTATTTTGCTTCCGAGATTTGACGGCAATGTGATGAACACATGCATGAATGTGGATCTTAACACTCCTTCAAAATGGACGATCTGAATATGTAAAACCATGATTATTTTCTGGGTTACATACCATATCCTAAGCTACATGTGATTGTTTACTCGAAACATGCTTTACGTCCCACTATATTAATATAACAAACACATGATACAACATCGTTCCAAACCATGTTGGGGCAGAATAGCACAAGTCAAGCCCCAAAAGAAAAATAAGAAGATAGAGAAAGAAAATAAAGCCGACATAGGCGGTGCGACGAACACTGCTATCCGGACTAGTCCTAGGGTTTCCCTTGGTACGCCACATGAGGTGGAGAAGAGACAACACCCGACGCCCATTAGGAATGACGGTGATACCCGCGGGAGTCACCGCGTCGGAGTCAAGGTGACAAGTATTTCTCCCGGCCTCTCAAGCACATTCCCGTACACTTTGTAATGCTCCACCAAGCTCGGAACCCACGTGCACGCGCCACCACAGTCTTGAAGTCGCCACCGCTGTCACACCGAGAGCCACGGAGCGAGGCCGGTAAGACCGAGAGAGCGGAGCCTTCGGCGAAGGTCAACATGACATTAGTACGCGGGAGGGAACAACCTCCACCGCCAGACATCGATAGCTGACCGGATGCAGCAGGAAGATAGACCAGACCCTCTTGGCCCGGTCGAGCCCGAATAGGCTCGTGAAGTCCCGCCGTCGCACTTCAGCAAGGGTGCCCCGTACACGCCAACCCCAACACCAAGCTCTACTCTTCCATCCACCAAGGGATCCGCCACTTCATCAAATCCCTGCTGCCAAGAAAAAGCTCTGTCACCACCGAGCTCACCCGGGCATGTCGGACCACTGACGATCTTAGGGATACCATCACAAACCACCTCCCGGAGCTGCCTCCGCCGGAGTGTCGCCCACGCAAACCACCTTCCGAGGCCGCCGCCCCGGCGTCCGCGAGGTCAAGACCAAGACACGATAGGTAGCTCGTCGCCGGGACCAACAAGAGCTGAAAAGTGCGCCGCTAGAACAGATTCGCCTAGATGGCAGAAGTGTAGTCGGAAGGTGGCCACCTGCCACCCCCCAAACGCACTCCACGGCCATCGACAACCATCTCTAGACCCGCAACCCCGGAGACAGCCTCTGGCAGCGCCATGGTCACTGAGGGGAGATCCATCCTCCATCGCTAGGTGCGGTCACCAACCAGATGCGGCAATAGGGCCAGTCAGGCCCCACAGGCCAGACTAGCCCCGTCGATGCGCTCCAACGCCATGTCCATCGCTGCCATCCTTTTGCAAATCCATGCCGAAGCCCACCACAACCCTCTACATCGGAAATCCGCAAACATGCAGCCGCCGGTCTGTAGTCGGGCCCGCCCACACCAAGAGTGGGCCCGGTTGGGCCCAGATTTGGGCCTGCAAGCCTGCGCCGCCCAGCCCCACACTGGTAGAAAACGCCCCATGCGTCCCGGTTGGTAAGGGCCATTAGTCCCGGTTGCCCAACCGGGACGGGGCAATCGGGACTAAAGCTCTAACCTTTAGTCCCGGTTGCCCCACCAACCGGGACAAATGGGGGCACACGTGGCGGCATCAGAGCGCGAGGGGGGGTGGAGCATTAGTCCCGGTTCGTAACACCAACCGGGACTAATAACCTGCTGCCGCGGCAGAGATTTGGCCCATTTCTCTGCCGCGGCAGAGAATTCATTTTGGCACATTTTATTGCCGCGGCAGCATTTTCGCCACTTTTTGTGCCGCGGCAGAGAATTCATTTAGGTTGTTTTATTGTTTATTTAGTGTTTTGCACTTATCAATGAAGGAACCTTATATTACACAAGATCATCATGACAATATTACATTCAATACACGGATCGAGTTCATGCACTACATACAAAAGTTGCTATTCGATGCTACCGGTCAATTCCTTCAAAGTTGCTATTTTTAAATCCCTATTGTCTATACACAGCAGAATAGTATTTCCCTTTCGGGTCTAGGACTTCTGCATCCAAAAATCCCGCCAATTCCTCCTGAATTGCTCGTACGCGATCCGTTGGCAGAAGACCGTCCCGTAGACGTTCGATCTGATTTAAAAAAGGAGTCAGCCTATATGAATGAAACTAAACACAATTTGTTTGAAATTAGAAACTATAGAAATTGTTTACGTACGTGGAGTTGCTCTAAATTTCTGTCCTTCTTATCGCACGTCTGCCGGATGAACTCGCAAACATAGTATCCACAGAGATTGTTACCTGGTCCCTGCGTCAGGCACTTTACGAGAACAGAGTTCAATCAAAATAATAATCAAGCATGATAATAACTGTATCAAAACTAGAATCAAAGAGATGCGCGGATATAGCTAGTGGTGCTTACATCTAGTGCTTCAAATGTAAGCTCCTCTTTCCAAACACCCCTAGCCTTTTTGGTGAACCTTTTCCAAGCGCTGCCCGGCGAAGAAAACGAATAAAATAAATTATTAAGTACTTGATATCATAAAATTCACGAACGTTGCTGATATAGTGTCGTAATGATTAGAATTACCGCTGGAGAAGTATCTGCATGTCCTTCCACGTCTCAAGGGGTTTATGTTTCGAGTCCATGACTAGTACACGCCCTTTGTCAAGTTGAATGATTAACAGAATATAGTGGTACCTGCGAATGCAGAACTAATCTAATATATACTTAACATCGAGTAAGCGAAATAGAAAGTGTATACAAGACAATAACACTCACTGGAAGTTGTAAGGAAATAGTATTTCCCTTTTGGTTTCTTGAAACCTTAATGCGTGTACTATATTATCCTCCGTATTCTGGGGGCTTATTTTGAGATTAGCTTCATGAACCCAATATGGGTCAATGAAGCCAATGTCATAGATTTGTCCTCTGCTGCATTCGAGAATCTTCATTCTGCATATTACAGTATGATTATATACATGCAATAAACAAAATAATATAGCTGGAGACTAAATTAATTACATAATTAGTACTTACAGACAATAGGCACTGATGATCGATTTGTCCAAGGCGTCTTGATTGAATAATTGAAATAGTTCATCAAATTCAATGGATATCATGTCATCCCTTTCTTTCCCATGATGCTTTTTTGTAACCCTCAGCACTATCCAGTTAGCCCCGGCGGACGTGGCATGCATGTACCAGTTATGCAATCTTCGCATTTTTGTTGAAAGATTGTTTACCTCCTCAGGTTTGACGAGAGGTTTGCCGTACTGGTATTTGTATGCTACTTCACTCACGGGGAAGAACTCTAACTGGGATAAGTACTGGGCAATACTCATACCTTGAGCAGCGACAGCTTCTCCGTATTGTGCAACTACCTCTGGATCATACTGCTCTTCGGCCCCATATTTGCTCGACCCCACATTGGTTTGAGAAATCACCTTGAGAGGGGCGCAAGTCTGTTTTGCTTGTTCTCCGAGCTGGGCAACAGATTTCCCGCTTGCATTAGTACTGCTCTTCGAGGCTTTTTGTGCCGCATGTGACTTGAGAATAGAACGGTCATAGTCTAATGACAGCTTTGGCTCGGGTTGATGAAGATTCTTTAGCATTTTAAACACTTTGCCTTTTTCTTCTTTGGTGCTGGGGAACTCTGGCTCTTTCGGCCGCCTTAGCTTAGCGAAAAACGCTGTCGTTTCCGCATCAACGATCGCCGCAGTCTCCTCTTCATTACAGTCATAAGCTCTCTTGGGAGGAACCTTTGGTACTTTTGGAAGAGGCTCTTGTTTATGTTTCGGCGATCGCTTACGACGCACAGTAGCGGTACGCTTACGCTTTTTATCCTGAGGCGCCGGCGATGGCTCCCGCGGCGATGGCTGCACCGGAGATTGGTGAGGCGACGGAGCCGGGTGAGGCGACGAAGACGGCTGCCGCGGCGGCGACGACCTTGCTGGAGACGGGTGAGGCGGCGGCGAAGATGGCCTTGGCGTGTGATTTCGAAGCACGATACATTCCTTCGGCCATAGAATGGTGACGTTTTTTGCGTCACCCAGCACAGTCACATCCCCTTCACCAGCAGGGTAGTGAAGATCCAAAACCTCAAAGGTGGGCATGATTTCATCCACGCCGACAACAGCGTAGCCCTCTGGAACCGGACGACAGTGGTAAGTTGGTGTGGGTCCAATTGGTAAGGCATAGCCGACCGCCACCTTCATTGATATGTTCACAACTTTGACATGTAGCTCGCAGTGTGTCATCTCTGTGATATCATCCACTGGGTAGCCAACAGGAGCCATCGTCGGTGCATCATCGTCATCGCCATTGTCATCACCCGGGACCTCGGTGGAAGCCACACTGCTTTTTCGATTATTCGATAGGCTGGTAGCATCGAATGCAGTGTGCTGCTGAGATGGGCCGGTAGTACTTTGCTCTTTAAGTGTGTTAATTTCATCTTGTTGTTGCTTTAATCGTTCTTCAATTAAACGCATTCGCTCTTTCTGACTATCTGCTTCAACTGCCGTCCTGTCCTTACTCCTCTGACGGCTTCTATCAGGATATTTCTTCCTCTCTTCGGGAAACCCAGTCCTCCATGGTTGGGAGCCGCTTGTGCCTCGTGTTCGTCCATCATGTTCCTTATTTCCAAGGGCGAGTGTGAGCTCATCATTCTCTCTATCGGGAATGAAGTCCCCATCTTTAACAGCCTTTACTGCTTTTCTGATCCTCTCGATTGGCAAGGGGTCTTCTTTATGTCGTATGTTATATATACACCTCCCTTCCGATTCCAACGTGCCCCCATGCCCGTAAAACCAATTCCTTGCACGTTCTACCCAATCGTCTGTCTCTGGGGTGATCTTTTTATCACGCAGTTCCTGCTCAAGTTTCTCCCACTTAGGAATGTCAGCCCTGTAGCCACCTTGCCCCATAGTATGGTGATACTTCTTGTTAGCAGCATTCAGCTTATTCGTTTCAGACATTTTCTTAGCCTTTTCTGATGTCTTGTATTCCACAAACTCAGCCCAGAATGGTTTTATCTTCTCAAACTGAATATTCTTGAAATCGGGAGTCTTCTTTTTCACGACATAGTCAAGGTGCAATCTTTTCTTCCAGTTGGTGAAACACTGGGCCATCTTCTTCAAAGCCACTCCCTGACCTTAGCCTCCATGGCTCTCCCATATTGTAAGGCGTCCTCAAGTGGATCCTCCGCATTTGGATCCAGATCTATCTTCGGTAGTTTGAAATTAACCATGAGCCTCTTCCAAAGTAAATCTTTGGCATGGTTAGGGACAAATAAACATGTTCCCTCTTCATCCGCATTAGCAGGCCTATTCCAATTTCTAATGGTGATCGGGATTAAGTCCCTAACGATTACTCCGCATTGTGCCACAAATTTGGTTGCGACAACTTCGGGAGCTGTCGGTTTGCCGTCTTCAGCGACATCTTCGATCCTGAACCTCTCATGGTCTTGCAACTTTTTGGTTGGGCCTCGTCTGCTCTTTTCAGTAGATTCCTTCGATCTGGAGGGCTAAAAGTGTTGGAGATATGCCCAAGAGGCAATAATAAAGTGGTTATTATCATATCTTCACACTTATGATAAATGTTTACATACCATGCTATAATTGTATTAACCGGAAACATTAATACTTGTGTGATTTGTAAACTAAAATAAGAGTCCCTAGTAAAGCCTCTTGTTAAACTAGCTTGTTGGTTAATATATGATCATGGTTTCCTGATCATGAACATAGAGATGTTATTAACAACAGGATCATATCATTAGGAGAATGATGTGATGGACATACTCCTATAGATAAGCGTAGCATAAAGATCAAGTCATTTCAGTAGTTCAATTGCTATATGCTTTCTGATACATAGTAACCTAATTCCTTCGACCATGAGATCATGCATATCACCTTTACCGGATGGATGCTTTGATGACATCAAACACCACACCGTAACTGGGTGGCTATAAAGGTGGCATTGAGTGTTCGGAAAGTATTGGTTGAAACACATGGATCAAGAGTGGGATTTGTCCATCCATATGACGGATAGATATACTCTGGGCCCTCTCGGTGGAATGTCATCCAATTAGCTTGCAAGCATGTGACTGGCTCACAAGGGATCACTTATCACGGGAACGAGAAAAGAGTACTTATCGGTAACGAGGTTGAACTAGGTATGCAGAGATACCGACGATCATAACCTCGGATAAGTAACATATCGTGAGACAAAGGGAAATTGGTATCGTATGTAAGTGGTTCATTCGATCGCAAAGTAATCGTAGAAATATGTGGGAGCCATATGAATTTCCAGATTCCTCTATTGGTTATTGTTCGGAGAAGTGTCTCGATCATGTCCGCATAATTCACGAACCGTAGGGAGACACACTTAAGGATTCGACGTTGTTTTGAGTAGTTATGGTATTATGAGAAAGAGACCGAATGTTGTTCGGAGTCTCGGATGGGATCCGGGATATCATGAGGTGATCCGGAATGGTCCGGAGAATAAGATTCATATAAGGAAAGTCCCGTTTCGGAGTTCGGGAATGATTCCGGTGTTTTCATCGGGAATGTTCTAGAAGGTTCCGGATTGTCCGACACTCCGGGGGGAGAGGGTACATGAGTGTGTCATTGAATGATTGCATCATGTACTAAGTGTTCTTGCTGTTCCAAAAACATGAAAGTCAAATTGCCAGTTTGAAAGTCAAACGGCTAAAACAGGAAACTGTGGGAAACAGGAAACTGTGGGAAACAAGCAAGAGGAGGTTGAAACCAACTTGGAGGAGGAGTTCCTCTCCTCCTTGGCCGGCGCCCAGCCCTAGGCCGAGTTGGGGAGGGACTCCCTCCCTCCCTGGCGCGCCTAGCCCCTCCACCTATAAAAGGAGGGGCAGGGCTCCTCCTTGAGACACACAAGTTTCTACCTCTAATCTCCGGTTTAGAGCCGTTCTGGTTTAGAGCTTCTAATTGCTTTAGCCTGCGGTTTAGAGCCTTCTAATTGGTGTGTCTAATCTCTAGACCACTAATAGCCCTCTCTCATAATCCACCATACTCGCTCCGGCTTAAGGCGAAGCCCTGCGAGATCTCCCCTCTACTTCCGGTACCACGCCGTTGTGCTGCCGGAATCGCGAGGAGAGTGCTACAACCTCCGCTGCCTGCTGGAACAAGGGAGAGGAAGGTCTTCGTCGAGTACCGAACGTGTGACCGACTGCGGGAGCGCTGCCGGAACGTGGCGCCGGAAGGATCGTCTACGCGATCTTGAGATCGGAAAGAGTACGACTACATCACCCACGAGAATCTGCTCTCGTTAACCGCTTTGGAATCTTCGAGGGTAAGTTATTCCATCGACTCGTTGCTACAATCTAGTAGATAGATCTTGGCTTGTTTGTTTGTACGCGATAGAAAATTTTTGTTTTCCATGCTACGAACCCCTACAGTGGTATCAGAGTCGTGTCTATATGTAGATCTGTTGCACGAGTAGAACACAATGGTCATTGTGGGCGTTGATGCTTTTATTGTCGATTGCTTCTTGTGTACTTTGTATCTTGCGGTATGTTGGGATGAAGCGGCCGGGGCTAACCTTACATGACATCGTTCATGAGACTTGCTCCACGCTTGACATGCAACTTGTATTGCATAAGTGGCTTTGCGGGTGCCTGTTTCTCCTAGCATAGTTAAGATCCAATTTACAACGGGTGATTAACAATACTAGTATCAATGTTGTGGTTCTTGTTCGTAAGTTAGAACGACACTTATTGAAAGCCCCAAACCACGTAAAACATGCAAAGAAAATAGAGGCGTCTAACTTTGTTTTGCAGGGGTGTGCTGTGATGTGATATGGCCATGATTGTGATTATATTTGATGTATGCAATGTTCCTTATTGTAAGTTGGCAACCGGCAGGAGCCATATGG
This sequence comes from Avena sativa, assembly GCA_916181665.1. Taxonomy (NCBI): domain Eukaryota; kingdom Viridiplantae; phylum Streptophyta; class Magnoliopsida; order Poales; family Poaceae; genus Avena; species Avena sativa. The sequence goes on from OV702283.1 coordinate 442,378,745, forward strand.
TTGTCTTTAATTTATGTTAAGACCCGCGTGTCTATTCAAAGTAGTTGTAATAGTTGAAGCCGGTGGACGACAATCATGGAGAAGCATCATTGACCTTGATGCAATGTCGGTAATGATGGAGATCATGTTCGTGCTTGAAGATGGAGATCGGAAGCACAAAGAAGAAAGGCCATATCATATCACATATTATGAATTGCATGTGATGTTAATCCTTTATGCATCTTGTATTGCTTAGTAGATGACGGTAGCATTATAAGATGATCCCTCATGCACATGAATTTCAATTCATAGAGTGTTCACCCTTAGTTAGCACCGTTGCTAAAGCTTGTTGTTTCGAAGCACCACGTGATGATCGGGTGTGTTAGATTCTACAAGTGTATACAACGTGAGCAAGCCAGATTTGCCCATGCGGAAACTAAGGTTTGATCTTGACGAGCCTAGCATGTACAGACATGGCCTCAGGAACACGGATTACCGAAAGGTAGAGCATGAGTCATATAGTAGATATGATGAACATGTTGATTGTTCGCCATTGAAGCTATATCAACTCTCGTGATGATCGATTTTGATGTGGTGGATTTGGTTCGTGTGATCACTAAAACAATGTGAGGGATATTGTTTTGAGTGGGAGTTCACCTAGATTAATTTAATTATTAATTAGAACTCAATTTATCATAAACTAAATCAAAGTGAATTTGCATAGTTGTTGTAGTCATTGGCATCCGTTTACCACCTTGTGCTTAGTTATAATTGAGATGATAGAACTATAGAATTCTGGTTAGTTACTTTACGAACTGGTATCGTATTGTTTTGAAGTGTTAATCTAAAGTTTAAAAGTCCTATTGCAAACTTTCAGTAAGTTCCGGTTACTCCATGGAGTTTAATAATTAGTATTAAATCAAGAGTAACAATTCCAAGTGTTAGTATATAAGTATCATGTTTGTCTCCATGATTCTTGATATTCAAAGGATTCTCCTAATATCAAGGTTATCTAAGGATCTGGAAGAGTTGTTTCAGAAACCATGATTTGTGGAAGATATTGTGATATCTGAAACGAAGTTTTGGTTGCAACATGATAGAGTATAATATGGCTAAAGTCATGTTCTCATATTTGATGAGAATTTGCAAAAGGTTGGAGACACTAGTTATCCTAAACCTCCAAAAGTTTTGGAAGAGCAACATTATACTCACGATTCATCGTTATAAGCTAAAAGTAGCTTGATCATGGACGATTCCATGATGAGGGTGAATATTTGATGTAGGTAAAATGTTTACTACACCAAGAGATTACTAAAGAAAGGAATTTGAAAGAACACCAAACATTTGATGATGGTGATCTACTTCAAAGTGCAAGTCCAAAGACATTGGTATTTAACTATACACGCTTTGGACTATGTGTCATATGTATGAATCCACTATTGATGTTGATAGATTCTTTCAAACAGAAAAGGAAATATTGAAAGAGAATCTCATAAATATATGGCAGAAAAGAAAAGACTAGAATTGTTCAGTTTAAGTATATAGATGATATACATGTTATGGCTATATTCTTTGCTTATTAAACAATGTGGTTATTAAGTATTTGATACTGAATTTGTTGGTGTGAATCGTCATACGAAACAACAGAATTCATGAACTACAATGGCCTAAGTAACTAGCAAAAGAATATGTGATGATGTTCATCGAGAACAAATAAAGGGTTATTGTGTTGCTCGTTAAAACATCAAAGCTTGCCTTCAAAGATTTGTTTTATCAGGTATTATGAGAACAAAAGGGTTGTTCAAATAATTGCCGTAATCCATAAAAGATGGATGATTCACAAATCTTGTTGGAGAAATCACATCCATAAAACTAGTGCTAAAAATGTCGAAAGACAAATTGATTGAAAGATCACTTCGGAAGTGACATCGCCGTTTAAATTATATTGGAAAGAAAACATGAAGAAACTCCATGTGGATGGAATTTTGGAGTCTTTTGATTTTTGATCAAATGACGCTTGTGAAACTTTCCTAGAGATAATTAAAAACTTCGTTCATAGGCCAAAAGGGAACGAATGACTAGCTTATTGGAACGTGTACATATTGTTGTACGAAGTCCATTATGTGTAGTCAAAAGCGATGGATTTCAACTTCATATGCTTTCTCCGAAAATTTGAGTGAATATATGAATATTTACTTAATAAGGATGAAGTGTGAAATATTTGAAGAGTTCAAAGACTTTCAAGATGAAGTGCAAAATCATTGTAACAAGAATATAAATAGTTTATGATAAGATCATAAAGGAAAATATTTGAGTTACAAGTTTAGCATAATACCTAAGATTTAAGGAATCGTTCCGTGGATTTGCATTTTCCCGAAACACCATAAGAGTATGGAACGTCCGAGATATGTAATTAAACCTTGTTTGACATGGTAAGATCAAAGGTATAATTCATAAAAATGCCATTATATTTTAAAGATTAAAAGCTTTAGAGATTACCGTTTTTCCACTGAAAAGAGCTCCATCATAATCCGTTGAAATGACACCATATAAAGTTATGGTTTGGGATAAAACCCAAGTTGTCCTTTCTTAAAACATTGGTATGCTATGCATAAGAAAGATGTTTGCAACCAAAGTCGGATGAACCTGTCTTTGTATGTTATTTCGAATAACCGTTAAGTAATCCTCCATAAACACCGGAGACAAAAGTGTTTGTTGCTTAGAACGTCAAGTTTCTTTGAGAAGGAATTTTTCGTGAAAAGTTAAGTGGGAGGAAAATAGAACTTTGATAAGGTTAAAAGAACCTTAGCTATATGTGCAGAGTTGCGCAGCACCGAAAAGTGTTCCGGAGGCAGCAACAAAGCTCATGGCTCACGTACCTCAAAGGTTGTGGTTACGGAGATCCAAGTTCCTATTGAAACAAGTAGGTCGGATGAACAATCAAATACTAAGATTTGAGGGTTGAATCATTATTTGAGAATAATGAACCGACTACATGCAAAGAAGCGATGATGGGCCCTGACTCCGTCAAATGGCTTGAAGCCATAAAATCCGTGATAGTTCCATACACGAGAAATCGAGTTTTGAACTTGAAGGACCCTCGAGAAAGGTGTAAGACCTTACAGTTGTGTCTGGATCTATAAAGAAATAGACATGGATGTTTTACATCTATGAAATAGTCAACATGTTGGGAAAGAGTTCACAAAATGTTCAAAGGTTGACTATGACAAGATTTGATCTTTCATAAGTGATATTTAGTCTAGACGGATTAATGTAGCAACCACTACATATAATTTGTTATATGGTAGTTGAATAAACAAAACAAGTTCTTCTAATAGAATCGTTACCTAGGACATGTGCATAACACGGTCCATAGGGTTTTGTTAATTCAAAGGATGCTAAAAGCATATGCAAACTTCAATGGTTAAAGTGAGCATCGCGGAGTTGGAATCTTCACTATGATGAAACTGTTAAAGGAGTTTAAAAGTTCATTAGAGACAATGAAGATGCTTGCATTTGCAAGAAATTAAGTGGGAGCGCTAAGACATGTTTCTAATACATTATGTGGAAGACATATTTTTGATTGGAAATAATGTATCTTTTATTGACACATATTAAGAATTTCATCCCGATGAAAGACTTAGGCAAAACCCAAATAATTGGCATCAATAGACGCTAATATGGTTGTGCCAGAAGTACATAGACGAGATATTGAATGAGTTCAATATAGAAACTACAAGAAAAAGGTTCTTGTCGCACAGAAAGGATTGAATGAGTTCAATGTTGATGATATATTCAAGTGTATTGACATTTGGTAAAGTGAAACAAATAATCAAGTATAGATTGATACTTGATGTATGAAATCACAAAGAGTATTTATCATACTGTGATATGTACAAATCCAGATATGTCCTATGCTCTAAATGTTGTGAGCATATACCAGAATGATTCGTAAGATGATCATTGGACAATAGTGAGGATATTCTTATGATCTTTTGGAAGAACTAAGAGTATAATATTTGTAGAAGTGACAAATAGATGGTTAGTTCATTGTAAAAGTACTACATTGATACTAGTTTTGTCACAAAGTACAAATTAAGTTTATCTCAATCTAAACTAAGGGTGGCACAATATAATGGAAAGTGAGTTCCATAATGGATTTGGATGAGTTCCAAAGTTAAGACATTGTGACATATACTACAACAAAAGGCTAAGTATATGACTGCTATAATAGCAGCTAAAGAGGGCATTTGTGTCAAGTAGTTTGTTATCAAACTAGGTGTAGTTCACAGCGGGATAATACTATGAAGATATATTGTACGACAATATTATCAACATGTTTTAACCCCAAAAGAACTAAAGGTCACACCAAAGGACCAAATTTGTACGAAGCCATCTCATTAGAGAATGAGTGATGCGTAGAGACGCAAAGACATGCAATTACACACGGACCTGGAAGTGTCAGATCCGGAGATCAGTTGACCACTAGCAATCGTGTACATACAACGCCGGAAAGCCATAGGTGTTGAATACACAAAGATTTGAAACTAGATTATTGACTCTAGTGCAAGTGGGAGACTGTTGGAGATATGCCCAAGAGGCAATAATAAAGTGGTTATTATCATATCTTCACACTTATGATAAATGTTTACATACCATGCTATAATTGTATTAACCGGAAACATTAATACTTGTGTGATTTGTAAACTAAAATAAGAGTCCCTAGTAAAGCCTCTTGTTAAACTAGCTTGTTGGTTAATATATGATCATGGTTTCCTGATCATGAACATAGAGATGTTATTAACAACAGGATCATATCATTAGGAGAATGATGTGATGGACATACTCCTATAGATAAGCGTAGCATAAAGATCAAGTCATTTCAATAGTTCAATTGCTATATGCTTTCTGATACATAGTAACCTAATTCCTTCGACCATGAGATCATGCATATCACCTTTACCGGATGGATGCTTTGATGACATCAAACACCACACCGTAACTGGGTGGCTATAAAGGTGGCATTGAGTGTTCGGAAAGTATTGGTTGAAACACATGGATCAAGAGTGGGATTTGTCCATCCATATGACTGATAGATATACTCTGGGCCCTCTCGGTGGAATGTCATCCAATTAGCTTGCAAGCATGTGACTGGCTCACAAGGGATCACTTATCACGGGAACGAGAAAAGAGTACTTATCGGTAACGAGGTTGAACTAGGTATGCAGAGATACCGACGATCATAACCTCGGATAAGTAAAATATCGTGAGACAAAGGGAAATTGGTATCGTATGTAAGTGGTTCATTCGATCGCAAAGTAATCGTAGAAATATGTGGGAGCCATATGAATTTCCAGATTCCTCTATTGGTTATTGTTCGGAGAAGTGTCTCGATCATGTCCGCATAATTCACGAACCGTAGGGAGACACACTTAAGGATTCGACGTTGTTTTGAGTAGTTATGGTATTATGAGAGAGACCGAATGTTGTTAGGAGTCTCGGATGGGATCCGGGATATCACGAGGTGATCCGGAATGGTCCGGAGAATAAGATTCATATAAGGAAAGTCCCGTTTCGGAGTTCGGGAATGATTCCGGTGTTTTCATCGGGAATGTTCTAGAAGGTTCCGGATTGTCCGGCACTCCGGGGGGGAGGGTACATGAGTGTGTCATTGAATGATTGCATCATGTACTAAGTGTTCTTGCTGTTCCAAAAACATGAAAGTCAAATTGCCAGTTTGAAAGTCAAACGGCTAAAACAGGAAACTGTGGAAAACAGGAAACTGTGGGAAACAAGCAAGAGGAGGTTGAAACCAACTTGGAGGAGGAGTTCCTCTCCTCCTTGGCCGGCGCCCAGCCCTAGGCCGAGTTGGGGAGGGACTCCCTCCCTCCCTGGCGCGCCTAGCCCCTCTACCTATAAAAGGAGGGGCAGGGCTCCTCCTTGAGACACACAAGTTTCTACCTCTAATCTCCGGTTTAGAGCCGTTCTGGTTTAGAGCTTCTAATTGCTTTAGCCTGCGGTTTAGAGCCTTCTAATTGGTGTGTCTAATCTCTAGACCACTAATAGCCCTCTCTCATAATCCACCATACTCGCTCCGGCTTAAGGCGAAGCCCTGCGAGATCTCCCCTCTACTTCCGGTACCACGCCGTTGTGCTGCCGGAATCGCAAGGAGAGTGCTACAACCTCCGCTGCCTGCTGGAACAAGGGAGAGGAAGGTCTTCGTCGAGTACCGAACGTGTGACCGACTGCGGGAGCGCTGCCGGAACGTGGCGCCGGAAGGATCGTCTACGCGATCTTGAGATCGGAAAGAGTACGACTACATCACCCACGAGAATCTGCTCTCGTTAACCGCTTTGGAATCTTCGAGGGTAAGTTATTCCATCGACTCGTTGCTACAATCTAGTAGATAGATCTTGGCTTGTTTGTTTGTATGCGATAGAAAATTTTTGTTTTCCATGCTACGAACCCCTACAAAAAGAAGAAAGATCGTCGTTACTATTTCTATATAGATAGCAGATGATTAATTAATGAATTGATTTATATTACATGCACCTCGCCGGAGCGGTCGTCTTCTCGATTACACAAGGCATCGCCTTCTCCCTTGCGGAAGGCAACACCTTCAACCTCAAACAAGTTGTCTATTCCGGTAAAAAGAGGATCACCCTCACCGGAGTTGTTCAGAAACGTTGATACGTCTAAATTATCTTCCCCACGGATCACACCTTGGATCAACTCTTCCTTTTCTTCGTCTCTGACGTGTGGGTCCATATTTTATGCATAGGTGGAAAAACGAATAAGTCAAAGCGGCTAAAGGAGAAAGTTAGGTACGGTGTTGAGAGATATAAACCCTAATTCAGAGAAACCCTAATATATACATACATAATAATAAAAATGAAGAGAAACCCTAAACCCTAACCCTAGCAAGGTCGCGGCGGCGGCAGCGACACAGGGCGTCGACCGGAAGGAGACCGGCGGGATGTCGGACGCGACGGTGTACCTGCTGCTCGACCACTTTTGGAATATTTTTAAGCCATTTCGGCATAGATTAATTACAGAAATCAACATTACATAAGAAAACAATAGCATATCTAAACACATACAGCCAAACACGCACATCTAGTAGATCTATAAATCTAGCAACGACTAGTGCAAACAAAGTGAATAATATCACATAAACTTCATCGCAGGAGCACCATGTTCATTATTGTTGTCGCTCATGGTGTGGTCGACGACGCCAGTTGCTGGATCCTAGACGGTAGTGCATGCGGTCGCCGGAGGCAGTGGCGGGCTCAGGAATTTCACAATGGGTATTCATAGTAAAAAAATGAAGGAAAAAATAACAATAAATGGTGCAAGACTAGCACTTGATCTTGCGATCAATTGGGTTGTAAACATTTGTCCTAACCAACTACTCCTATGCATACTGGTGCTAAAATTTCAATCAGTTTTCTATACAAACATACTAAAATATAAGACGATTCTCCAGTCCATGTAAACCAAGATACTTGAGACGATTGAGAGGACCCGACTCTTCCAAACTACACCAATCACCCTCTACCCGTGGTGAATCTTGCCGCCGGCCAGTGGCGGAGCCAGAGTTCCAGGTTTGTGTTGTCATTTCAACTATGTGATGTCAAATACATGTATTTCTACTGGTTTTTTTTAATATTTTTTGCTGAATTTATACTTGTCAATAAAGGATTTGCCAAAAACATGTGTGGTCAAGTGACCACACAGCTCTCTATGTGGCTACGCCACTGCCGCCGGCGGTCTCTGCCCGTGGTGGCCGGTGCACCGGCGGGTGCCCCCTCATCTCGCGCTCCCCATGGCGCCACCCCTCTCCCCGGCCACCCCCTCTCCCCGACGAGCCCCTGCCGCTTCGGTGGAAGGCGTCGTCCTCCTCCGTCTTCGCCGGCTGCCGGCCGGGCTGGACAGCGGCCACCCTCCTCCTCTGACCTGCAGGATTGAGGCTCGTCCTCCTCCGTCTTCGCCGGCCGTCTCCGCCCACCAGCAGCAGCACAAGGGAGCGGGAGGACAGAGGCAGGGGCGTACCTGACGCGCGGCGGTGGGGGAAGGGCGCGGGCGGCGCGGTTGTCGGCGGGAAGAGACGCGGGCGACGGTCGTCGGGGAGCGCGCGGGCGGCGGTCGTCGGGGAGCGCGCGGCGGTGGCGGCCGGAGGCAGTGCGCGGGCAGCCTGGCGGCGTCGTGGATGAAATAGAGAAGCAGAGAAGAGAAGAGAGAAGAAGAAGAGAAGTTATAAAGGGGAGGGAGTATACGTCCCGGTTGGTGGCTCCAACCGGGACTAAAAGGGCATACGTCCCGGTTGGAGCCACCAACCGAGACGTATACTCCAATTTTCAGCAGCTGAAGGGGCGCGCGCGCAGGGGGTCTTTAGTCCCGGTTGGTGGCTCCAACCAGGACATATTCCCCTGTTTTCAAAAATTTTCAGTTATTTTCTCTCTGTTCCCGCCTTATTTTTTATTTTGGGGTTTAAATTTGTAATGTTTCTTAAATGATAATTACTTTGGAATTTAGAAAAACTTTAAACATAAAAAGTGTTTGAATTTGAATAACTAATTCGAAACCATTTTCTGTTTTCAAAAATAATTAATGTAACCATTTAAACTATGAACCATTTAAAATTAATAATGAAATAACTTATATTTTTTAAATATTAATTTGGAATTTAGAAAAACTTTAAACATAAAAAGTGTATGGATTTGAATAAATAATCCAAAACCAATTTCTATTTTTAAAAAATAATTAATGTAACCATTTAAAATTAATAATGAAATAACTTATATTTTTTAAATATTAATTTGGAATTTAGAAAAACTTTAAACATAAAAAGTGTATGGATTTGAATAAATAATCCAAAACCATTTTCTATTTTTAAAAAATAATTAATGTAACCATTTAAAATTAAAAATGAATTAACTTATATTTTTTAAATATTAATTTGGAATTTAGAAAAAATTTAAACATAAAAAGTGTTTGGATTTGAATAAATAATTCAAAACCATTTTTTATTTTTAAAAAATAATTAATGTAACCGTTTAAATTAAAAATGAATCAACTTATATTTTTTAAATATTAATTTGGAATTTAGAAAAACTTTAAACATAAAAAGTGTTTGGATTTGAATAAATAATTCAAAACCATTTTCTATTTTTAAAAAATAATTAATGTAACCGTTTAAAATATGAACCATTTACAATTAAAAATGAATTAACTTATAAGTAATTCAAAACCATTTTCTGTTTTTAATGGGCGGAAAAAAGAGGACGGAAAATTAAGATACATGGCCAGATTAAGCCACAATCGGCCGAACTTGTTTTGCAATGTTGGAATAATTCAGTCATGCTCCTGCCTACACCTGTAATACTCGCCACTGTAGTCGTCGTACTCGTCGCTGCCGTCGTCGCTATCGTCGTCGGGGTCGCCGTAGTACAAACCGGACCCACTTCCTGCCGATTCGGCAGACATTTGTCCTTTTTTACCCGGGATGGACGAAAAGGTTTGAGATGTACCGGTTGGGAGATAGTCCATGTAACGTGGTCTAGTATTTTAGGAAAATGGGACGGTAGCATTCTGAAACGGCATTTTGGTGGTTACTTCACAAAACGACCCGTTTTTTGCGCTCGGAAAATGGAAAAGGGCTTTTCCGTGCGACAAAAAGGAAAACTTCCTCCTGCAACATTGTTCTCCATACCAATGTCCACACACATGCATAATATGGACACAACATCACAAACTATGCCGTGATTCAGCACATAACATCGGTCATTTGGACCGAAAGCCATGAAACCTCGAACATGATAGGTCATTTTGTGAAGGTTTTTTCGAAACATGATCAATATACCAAGTCTGGTATTTTTTCTTTCAACTATGTAACAAAATATGACACCACGCGAAGGATTTTCATTGTTCAGATTTTTTTTGAATTTATTATGCCCGTTTTGAATTATCTGAATATCTAACTATGGTCGAACCGGTGTGCATGAAGATAGGGGACGAGCATCGTTAGAAATTGCATTGGATCTCTGAAGAAACCACATATTGCGAGTCTAAAAATGATTTTTAAAAAAAATCACGGGCGATAGATCATGTACCTGTAGTACAAACCGGACCCACTTCCTGCCGATTCGGCAGACATTTGTCCTTTTTACCCAGGATGGACGAAAAGGTTTGAGATGTACCGGTTGGGAGATAGTCCATGTAAGGTGGTCTAGTATTTTAGGAAAATGGGGGTAGCATTCTGAAACGGCATTTTGGTGGTTACTTCACAAAACGACCCGTTTTTTGCGCTCGGAAAATGGAAAAGGGCTTTTCCGTGCGAAAAAAAGGAAAACTTCCTCCTGCAACATTGTTCTCCATACCAATGTCCACACACATGCATAATATGGGCACAACATCACAAACTATGCCGTGATTTAGCACATAACATCGGTCATTTGGACCGAAAGCCATGAAACCTCGAACATGATAGGTCATTTTGTGAAGGTTTTTTCGAAACATGATCAATATACCAAGTCTGGTATTTTTACTTTCAACTATGTAACAAAATATGACACCACGCGAAGGATTTTCATTGTTCGGATTTTTTTTGAATTTATTATGCCCGTTTTGAATTATCTAAATTTTTAACTATGGTCGAACCGGTGTGCATGAAGATAGGGGACGAGCATCGTTAGAACTTGCGTTGGATCTCTGAAGAAACCACATATTGCGAGTCTAAAAATGATTTTTTCAAAAAATCACGGGCGATAGATCATGTACCTGTAGTACAAACCGGACCCACTTCGAGCCGATTCGGCAGACATTTGTCCTTTTTACCTGGGATGGACGAAAAGGTTTGAGATGTACCGGTTGGGAGATAGTCCATGTAAGGTGGTCTACTATTTTAGGAAAATGGGACGGTAGCATTCTGAAACGGCATTTTGGTGGTTACTTCACAAAACGACCCGTTTTTTGCGCTCGGAAAATGGAAAAGGGCTTTTCCGTGCGACAAAAAGGAAAACTTCCTCCTGCAACATTGTTCTCCATACCAATGTCCACACATATGCATAATATGGACACAACATCACAAACTATGCCGTGATTCAGCACATAACATCGGTCATTTGGACCGATAGCCATGAAACCTCGAACATGATAGGTCATTTTGTGAAGGTTTTTTCGAAACATGATCAATATACCAAGTCTGGTATTTTTCCTTTCAACTATGTAACAAAATATGACACCACGCGAAGGATTTTCATTGTTCGGATTTTTTTTGAATTTATTATGCCCGTTTTGAATTATCTGAATTTCTAACTATGGTCGAACCGGTGTGCATGAAGATAGGGAACGAGCATCGTTAGAACTTGCATTGGATCTTTGAAGAAACCACATATTGCGAGTCTAAAAATGATTTTTTCAAAAAATCACGGGCGATAGATCATGTACCTGTAGTTTCAAAAAATCCCGCCAAGTTTTTCCACCCTTTCCTTTCTACTAGAGCTTTTAGTCCCGGATGTAGTCACAAACCGGGACTAAAAATATTTTCCGCCATTTCCCACCTCTTCCCGCCAAGTTTTCCCGCCCTTTCCTTTCTACTAGAGCTTTTAGTCCCGGATGTAGTCACTAACCGGGACTAAAGATATTTCCCGCCATTTCCCAAAGCTTCACGCCAAGTTTTCCCGCCCTTTCCCTCTATATTTAGGGTGATCGTGTCATGGCTATCCACACATCCACACCTTCCTCTCTTAGAACAATGGACAACGCCTACTGGGCCATTCTGACCCTCGAGGAGACCGAGGCGCTGTGCGCCTCCAACTACCCTTGTCCGCCGGGCTACCGGCCGCCCGCCGACTGGATGCTGAGCGCTGGAGGGGTTCCTGTCCTTCCTGTCCCTCAAGGTTCCGCACGCCAGGCGGCCATCACAAACCACTTCTACCACGAGCTCATGCCGGAGCAGCGGATGGATCCCTAGTGGGATCCCGACAACTACGACACCTGGAATGCCTTCTTCGCTAATAGGCGGGAAAGGGAGCTCGCCAGGTACGAGGGTGATGGCCCGCCACCGGTGAACCACAATGAAGCCGGCCGTCGTCTGTGGTGGGCGAACCGTATTATCATCGGAGTGATGCGCTACATCACCGGGGGAGACCATCCTCGCCTATGGTGCCCACGAGTCCACCCGCCACAGGCCCCACACTGTCCCGGCGGTAGCGGCATCGTCTTCCAGGAGACCCCTCTCCCACCCGCCGTGAATCCGAGGCTGGAATGGCCCCTGGTATATGCCATGGATGGGCTGAGGATCCCCGGAGTGGCAGGTGACGATGACGATGATGATGATGACGACGATGAAGACCCTGAAGCTGCGTACTATAGGACTAGGCATGATTATGACTAAAGGGGGCGGCTTTAGTCCTGAGTGTTAGCTAGTCCCGGTTTCTGAACATGCGTTTCAACCTTGGTATTATAGGAGCATACCACATAACCTTAGCAGGAACCCTCTTCCGGAGGGGCTCTCCCTCAACATCACCAGGGTCATCTCGTCTGATCTTATACCGCAACGCGTTGCATACCGGGCATTTATCTAAATTCTCATACTCCTTACCGCGGTAGAGGATGCAGTCATTAATGCATGCATGTATCTTTTGCACATCTAATCCCAGAGGATAGAGAGTCTTCTTTGCTTCGTAGGTACTCTCGGGAAGTTCGTTATGTTTTGGAAACTTCGGCTTCATTATTTTCAGCATCTTTTCAAATGAGGAGTCAGTTAGATCACACTCTGCCTTCCATCGCAACAATTCCAGTGTGGTACCGAGCTTTGTGATGCCATCTTCACAATTTGGATACAACAATTTCTTGTGATCTTCTAACATGCCCTCTAACTTCAACTTCTCATTTTCTGTTTCACAGTCTCGCTTTGCATCAGAAATGACCCTACCAAGTTCATCAGCCGGCTCATCTGATGCCCGTTCTTCACCTCTTTCCTCTCCATTGTCTTCCATTGCAGTATCACTGTATTCAGGAAACATATGATGATAGTTGTTATCATCATCTTCTTCTTCACCATCTTCCATCATAACCCCTCTTTCCCCGTGCTTGGTCCAGCAATTATAGTTGGGCATGAAACCTTTCATAATCAGGTGGCCGCGAATGATTTTCGAGGAAGAGTACTCCTTGTTGTTCCGACATTGAACACATGGACAATGTATAAATCCATTCTCTTTGTTTGCCGTAGCCACATCGATAAATTTATCCATGCCTTTGATATACCCGGCTACCCGCCGGTCACCGTACATCCATTCCCGACCGTTCATCTGCATCATATAAGTAAGTTTATCAAAAAACAGGACATCATAAATAGTGAAATAACCAATTCACACCGACACATGAATTGTATCAATGACCTAGAAAAGATAATATTGCTAACCTCGATCGAGAGAAATAAAGAGGAGAAAGCTCAAGTGCGTCTCGGACACCTTCTATATTTTTGTTCTATGAGAAATTCAACGGGATTATTCACTCAAACATTTCAACAAACACCTTCAATGCATGCATGAGAAAAAACTAGCACACCCCCTCACACCTTCCACCATTCGAAAAAACAGAGTGGAGGCAGAGGGGGCTGGGGCGTTGCATTTATAGAGGGCAGGGGTCTTTAGTCCCGGTTGGAGCCAGCAACCGGGACTAAAGGTGCGTGCCACGCCACGTGTCTGTGGCCAAACCTTTAGTCCCGGTTGCTGGCTCCAACCGGGACGCATGCCCCCTGGCCCTGTTCCCGCTCTAACCGGGACGCGTGCCAGCATTAGTCCCGGTTGGTGGCGCAACCGGGACTAATGCTCCGAGGGGTCGCGAACGGATAGCCCTTTTTCCTCTAGTGCCACCATCTTCCACCGCCGACTGCTCACTCCTGAGCGCCACCAGCTCCGCATCGCGTAGCCGCGTGCTCCAGACCTCCTCAAGGGCTGACGCCCTCCCTAGTCGAAACACCCGGAGAAGACACAGCATCTCCACGAGATGGGATAAATGAGGTCCCGTAGTCGCCGGCACCGCGTGGGCTTTGCCCGACGGCGCACGCCAACGACGGTGGGAAGGGAGGCTGAGGAGGGGCGCGGGGAGGTGGCGACGGCTCGCGGCCTGGTCGCCCGCGGGGAGCGGCCGAGTCACGAGAGCATCGTTGGTTTTTTTCCTCGTGATCGAGGCTTCGCAAAACTAGCACCCTTCCTGGTGATTGTTTACTAATCTATACAAAGATGTGAAAAGTACGTGTAATGTGGGATATTCTTTTACCTTGGCATTTTTAAGTATATTTACTCTAGTTTCATATCTTTTGTCCAGCGAGACTGCATAGATTTAGGATCTCCCACATCACTTTTGTAGTACAAGATTTTATTAGGATATAAAGCATGCGCTTTACTACGAAATCACGATGGGCATCAGACACATCAACCTTAGCGATATTTGCTAGAATATCGTATACTCCTAAGAAGCACTTCTATAATAAACAATACAAGGAGAAAACCAAGTTATACACTGAGTTTTAAGATCATCAGCTGGATTGAAGTCAGTAGGGGAGGGCCGGGAATGAAATAAAGAGACAAAAAAATGAGTGATATCGTATATACACTCCTTTTCTCTATCTTCTCCCACAACACAGCTGCATCGTTCATTGATGATCTTAAAAAAATGAGAGGTGAAAATGAAAAAAAAGGAGAGCACCGAAATCAGTAGGACGGCCGATGAACTAAAATATCACGTATATATATAGATGGCATTTTTTTTTCATCATAGGATAAAAGAAGATCTTGCATGTTAGGGGGGTTGGCCCTGCTGGTCCCTCCCTGCCCCCGTCACTGCTCTTTGGTAGTGTATGCACTTTCTCCTTTGCTCGCAATTTTCTTTGTGGTGTTTGTGTTACAGCATCAACATCAAATATAGGAGATTATTGATCCTCTCGTTCTTACCAACCGGTAACTATCCGTTAACTATGGATCATGAAATCATCTCGTAAATCCCACATGCTGCACATACCTAAAATCATGACACAAGTTCATCACCTAATCATCACACGATTTCATCAAATGTCTTCACACAAAAAGAAAATATTTACCTCCATCTAGAGTTCTAGACTGTCACTTGGCCGAACAAGTTGCGGTAGTCTCGTCAACGGACTGAACACCTTCGGTCAGTCCGCTGCTGGCCTGCTCTCCATCCGGCACTGATGCACACACCCACGAAGGCGACTCCTCTCCGTGTCCTCCCACCCATCTCCCATGCTGTGGTGCCACTGTAAGTTGCATGCACCATAAGCACGACGTAAGGTTCAGTTTTTTTTTTCTTTCCGCGGTCTACACAAAGGCTCGGTGCTAGTGGAGATTTGGTGTACATGGAAACCACTGGTCCCTTTAAAAAAAAATGAAAAGTCATATTTCTGTTCTAAAAAATTCTGGAAATAAATCTCGGATTTATCCAGTGATGTATACCAAAAATTTGCAAAATATTAATTGGCAATATTGTGTATTTTGAGCTGCACAAAAATAGCAAAACTATAGATCTGAATTTAGTGATTTCAAAATTAAATAATATCCAAACTTTGTTATTTTTTATTTTAAACTGATATTTTACATGTTTGTGGGATACATCATTAGCTACTTTTAAAATTTCGTTTCACAATTTTTTTAAAACGTGTAAACATATTTTTGGAGATCGGGAGCAAGAAGGACTTTCCACGCACAAAACCAATTACGGACCCTGGACCGCTCCTTTCCCCGTCCTCCATGGAAAGGCGATTTTTGAGCCCCCGTAGGCAACACACCTCGCCGACGCCGAATCGGCGGTCTCCTCGCCCTCTGTCGGCCGCTTCGACGGCGGGAGGACGAGGGAACCCTGATTCGTGCCGTGTACATAGCGTAGGGTCACATATGGTTTCCAGCCGGTGTCGTCGGGGTGGAAGAGACGTGGCCAGAGTGGTTTTGCAGGTGGTGGACCTTTCCCTCAACGGCGGAGCTCCGAGGAGTTTCGGCGTCGATCTGCTGCCTTTGTCGAGTTTGCAGGTCTACGAAGATGTTAGGATGCCGTGGGACGGCGGATCTAGCGTGTGAAGATCTAGCGAAAGGTACTGATGTTGTTCGGCGTGATGACGACGACGGCCTCCGGCGTAGATCCTTCGAGATCGGTGCTCGGCGACTTCTCGCTGGCTTGGGGATGGTCCTGATCCAACGTGTCGAGAGGAGTATGAGCAGTGGCGCGCCACCGACAGCGCTGCGTCGCCTCCGGTGTGGTCGAGATGCAGAAGGGTTGGGCTGTAATTTTCTTTCTTCTAAGGACCTTTCTGTAATCTGTCCGAATTAATATCACCGTCTTTTACCGCAAAAAAAGGACTTTCCACGCTTCAAGAAAAAAAAAAGATCACGGTTTTTCTTGGAATCTCGGAACGCGTCATCACCAAGCCGAATTTCAAATTTCAAATTAGATGCAGCAGAATCCAGCCACGTATCTGCGTCCGCGCAAAATCCGGCGCCACAGTGCCCGTGGCTCACTGCCGCGTAGGCCCCGTACCCCCACGGTCCCGTGACTTTCAATGGACAAAAGGCGAACCCTTCGGCTCGCTCGCCGGAGCGGTTTGATTGCAACTTCGGAAGTGGACCCGAGTCCACGCGTGACCCAAACCAGCTCACAGCGGTCACTGTCGCCAGGGGCCAGGGGGGAATGCGGCGGCCACGGCGACCGGCGAAGGCCGGAGGACGCGGCGGCGGAGGGGGAGAGGCGCCACTGGAGGCGGTAGTGGCGGTGGGAGTGAAGGAAGCGGAGGGGGCTGCGGTGATCGCCGTCGACGGGGAAGGCCCCGAGGCGTCAGTGCTAGGGGTTCCGGTTGTCGCGGCGGCCGGAGATGGAGGCAGGGAGGAGAAGGCGTCACTTGAAGTCGGGATTGCGGTGGGCCAAAAGGACGCTCTCGATGGGGCTCCGGTTACCGCTACCGACGGGAAGGGCGGGACGTCGGTGCAGGGGGATCCGGTCGTCTCCGCCGTTAACCAGCAGGCGCATGTGCCCGTGGTTGGGGAGGTGCAGGCGATCGCCGTGAAGGGGAATGGTAAGGCGGAGAAGGACGAGGAGGGGATCAAGTGGCTCAAGCACTATTCCTCGGCGCAAAGCATACTCGTCGTGGGGGACGGGGACTTCTCCTTCTCGCTGGCGCTCGCCACCGCGTTCGGCTCCGGGGAGAACCTCGTCGCCACCTCCCTCGACTCCTATGGTTTGATACTCTTTCCGCTCTCTCTTGCTGCCTGTGATATTGGACCAGATGTGCGCTTTTGTGTTCATGCTAGCAGTACTAGTTTGGATCATACTACATTGGCATGTTGTGCCTTGGACATGGGGAATAAATGGAACCATTGTGGTTTAGGGCACGTACTAGAATACCGAGGGTTCGCCTTCTAAGATAACCCAGTATCTTCTGCTGTTTAAAGAAGGATTTGGTGCACTTTACTTGGTTAGGAACTTAGCATCAAAAGCTACCTTAAATTGGCTTCATTTTCATTTCTGTGATAAAGATGCTAATGCAATTAGGTGGTGCTAATTTTACTACCTGATCTGTATGGACTATGGAGAGACAAGGTGTTAGTATTTGGTCCTACGTATTATACGTTGGAACATTGTTGATTTTGTTAAGCACTTCGTGTTATCTCACTGAATCTAATTATGATGTATGAAGAAAATTTACAATTTGTGCGCTGTGCAGTTTCTTACTGCTGGATATTGGCTGTCGAACTGTCTCTCACAGCTAGAAGTTGCTTGTTATGAACACGTGCAGCTGTGCATTGAGAATAAATGATGCTATTTCTAGTTTTTTCCTTCATTTTGCAGTTGGAAACTGAACAGGTTCAGGGCATGTTATCTGTTATGAGCCTTGGTGGCTACTCTTTAGTTTCCATAGGCTGACATCCCCTGTTCTGCTGATGATGTTTATAGTAACGTTTATTTGATATAGACATGCACCTAGCTACCCAAACCACAACCACACCATTTGTCTATTTTTTGCAACCTCTTTGTGTAAAGGGAGGCTCACTCTTGGGAGCAGGAAACTGAAATGAATAAGTGAGAGCATCGATACAGTGAAAACATATCAGGGCATCAGGCTAACTCCCAAAAATATCTTGATTTCATTCTTTTGTCAAGTTGTATTTATATAGTTTTTACTCTTCACACTACTTATTTGCCTCAATTCTAATTCTGAAGCTCAGAGGGATAATGTTGTTAGCGTGATTTTTGTGACCATTTCTAGATGAACTTATTTGTTTTCTCTGCATTCTTGTTTGGAATCCTCTTTTACAGGGGCTCTAACAAGCAAGTATGGCAAAGCTGAATCTAATGTGTCTGAGCTGAAAAGATTGAAGGCCACTGTTTTGCATGGTATTGATGCAAAATCGATGAAGATCCGCTCATCTCTGATAACGATAGGATTCGATCGCATTGTCTTTAATTTTCCTCATGCTGGGTTCAAAGGAAAAGAAGATCAGCCGCGCGTCATCAAGTACGTGTACTTAAACGTTTGTTATTTCATGGATTACGAAATTACTCTCATTTTTCATGTGGACTGATTGCATGATAATGGGTCTTCCTGAGTTTCTGTGGTTTAAGTTAGATTTTTTTTTTATCTTAGGGCTGAATTTTTGTATGTGTGATCATCATCTTAAATGGTTTTACTTAGATTTTTTGTGCGTTGGTCCATGCAACATTACATAGAATCTCTTGTAAGATCTTTTTTTATTTTGGTTAAGGCTAACGACTGTCTATAACTGGTAAGCTTAAGTTTGATATCACCCACATTGTAGTCTCATTAATTGATATATCCGTATGATAAGAATAAATAGCATTTAAAATAATTTTACAGTTGTTACACAGATTCTATCAAGTCAACATGACTTTGTATCTAGACAGAAAGATCAAATGTCACCTTCTATCCAAGCAGAATAAACTAAGAACATTTCTGTTGAATTCATGAACATTCATTTTTTTTCTTTTATGCATCACTTAATATTACTTTTTGCTAATTCTTTCTATTTATGTACTACCCACTGATCAAAGACATTTTAACTGTAGCATGAAATTATTTTTGTAACTTGTAGGCAAATGTATTTTATGTGTATGATGTAAGATTGATAAGATTGGCCTTGTGTGCCAATGGTGGTTAACTGATTGCTTCTTATTGAGTTCAGTTAACTAATGAACCTTCTCAGAATTTAATTCTTTAACAGGCTCTTAGGACCTTAGGTTTCTTGGTCAATTTCTCATTAACCTGTTGTTCTGATGTAGGGCACACAAGCAGCTGGTGCATGGGTTCTTTGCAAATGCGCGGCACCTACTTCGCCCCTATGGTGAAATCCACATTAGCCACAAGACAGGACTTCCTTATGACACATGGGATATTGAGCAACTGGCCAACAATTCTTGCCTTACTATGGTTTCAAAAGTTGTTTTTTCTAAGGAAGATTACCCTGGTTATAACCAAAAGAGAGGAGATAGTGCAAAGTGCGATGAACCTTTTGCCCTAGGTCCTTGCTGCACTTTCATGTTCTGCCTTGGAGATGTGAAGAAGCTGAAGAAAGCGCGTGGAAACAGAAAATTCTGTCCTGGCATATCGGGAGCTGACATGAGGCCATTTGATCTGCATCCACCTGCTTCAGCATGGCCTCAGCCACATTTTCCTCCAGTCAACCGAGTTCACATGCCAATGTCATTTGTTCCTCTATCCTATGGAGTTGCTCCAGTGCATCCAGGTTTTCCAGTCAACTTATATGGCACAGAGAGGGCTCCTTACTTCCATCACCAGGACATGGTCCAGCAGCCAATGTGCAGAGGGTCACCACTGAATGTTTTCCCCACCCATGGCAGCTTTCATCCACCCATGATGAGAATCCTTGCAAATCCGAAGCAGCCATGGAGCAGCGACTACCCTTACTCACCCCAAGAACAACACGAGAGTCTGCAGAGGAAGTATGAAATTCACAGGCAACAGACATTGTCCCTTGAACATGGCGCCATGGAATCTTTCCAGCGGAAGGCGAGCCTGGAAATGTTGATTGCGCACTACGGCGGGCAGTGAAGGATCGTCTCGGAAGCTGTGTCTCTGCTGCACCTGCAAGGGTTTACCGGAGCAGAGAAACTCTGACCTTCCCAAGACAGACGACGCAGCGATTCGACATGAGGTGCTCTGTGTCGAGGATGTACAGTTTAGGGCCATTATTTTGCGTGGGGAACAGTGACCACGAGTCGAAGAACGGTGCAAGCAGCGACGCTGGGTTTTCTTTCTCCTATCTAAGTAGTTCGAGGAAGTGCCCGTTGACAGCGCGAAGCCTCATTTTGTAATGGAGCTGTCTTTAGTGACTGAGAAGCGTATGCCGTTATCCCGGTTTATCACTTGTATACGATGATAGGCCTGGACCTGGGGTGTGTAACTGGCCTCCCTTTTGCTTCAAGTCTTACTGCATGACTTCCCTAATCTACTGCTGTCGCTTCTGCAAGAAAAATTAGTACGTACGAGTTACGACTTGTGTACTCACTGTTATTTGGGCGTTGGTGGTTCAAACATAAAATTCGAACACCGCGAGTAGCACAGGAGAGTAGAAGAAGCAGAGCAAACGGTGCAGCAAACCTGGCAAATTTCTGAAGTTCATCCAAAATTCTGGAGTAGTAGTATTATCCGGTTCCTGTTTCCACTTGCTGTCGGATCGCGAATTCGAATGCGTCTCCAATTGCACTCCAACGCATCCCGCTGAGCCCCATCCCGAATCATCAAAAATACACGCACGTACTCAGCTGATCGACGTGCTACTTTTTTCTTTGGAAATCATAAAAAAAAAAAGAGGAAGAGAAATAGGCCGGCTGGTTGATTCTTTTGAAGCCCAGCCCATGAGATGACTAGCTAGCCCAGCCTCGATCCTCTTCGGTCGATCCAAAACGAGTCCCTCCCTTAGCAACGGTGCAATTTACTCGCGCGTTTCCACTCCAACTGTACGTTGCTGTCGCGCTCAAAACGGGAAAGAAACGCGTCCGAGACTCCGAGTCCGCCTTCCACTCCAAATCGTCCCGCTCAGCCTCCGGCAGCCGCCAGCTCAACTACATATATATACCAGCGCCCCTTCCCCAATCTCTCCTCGCTCAATTCCCTCACCTACTCGCTCGTGATCGTTCTCCTGCACCTCCGATCCGATCCCGTGATGGGCATCAAGCGCGAGCACCCCGGCTTCGCCATGGACGTGCGCTGCGGCGCCCCGGAGCTGACGATCTGCAGCTGCAAGAGGCCGCGCCTCTGGAGCTCCAGCGACTACGAGGAGACGCGCGAGCTCGGCCAGGGCGCGTACGGCCGGGTCGTCGAGGCGCGCCTCCGCAGCTGCACCGGCGCGACCTTCGCCGTCAAGAAGCCGCTCCGCTGCGCGCACGAAGCTGGCGGCGGCATCGCCTGCGCCTGCAGCGACGTCCGCGCGCTGCGCGAGGCCGCGTTCCTCGCCGCCTGCCACGGCCACCCCGGCCTCGTCCAGCTCCGGGCGATCTCGCGCGACGCCCTCACCGGGAAGCTCTCCCTCGTCATGGACCGCGCCGGGCCCAGCCTCTACGACGTCCTCCACGAGCACCGCCGCAGCCGGCCCTTCACCGAGGCCGAGACGCGCCGCATCATGCGCCAGCTCCTCGGCGCCGCCAAGCACATGCACGCCCGCCGCGTCGTCCACCGCGACATCAAGCCGGAGAACATACATCGAGGACGTCAAGCTCTGCGACCTGGGCCTCGCCGTGTCCATGCACGAGCCTCCGCCATACGGGAGGCGCGGCACCTACTGCTACATGGCGCCCGAGATGCTCCTGGGCCAGACCGACTACGACGCCATGGTGGACATGTGGTCGCTCGGCTGCGTCATGGCCGAGCTCCTCACTGGCCAGCCCCTCTTCGACGCGGAGGATGGTGGCGATGCTAAGGAGGAGGATGCCCAGACACTCCTTGCAATCTTCCGCGTTCTCGGCGTGCCGTTGTTTACCATCTGGCCCGCCTACAGATCCTTGCCCCTCGCCGGGAAGCTGGCAAAGCCGCCCCATGTCATCCCCCGCAACAAGCTGAGACAGCACTTCCCCGAGGACCTCCTCTCCGAAGAAGGATTCCAAGTTCTGCGAGGACTCCTCTCGTGCAACATCGACAAGAGGCTGTCGGCGAGGGCCGCGCTCCGCCGACCATGGTTCACCAACGCCACTGTTGGCGCTTCAGCTGCTGGATCTCCTACATACAATGACTAATTACTCCTAGGTTTTACCAGAATGTTTTGTGACAATCTGAATTGTATTGTTATTCTTGATGAAAGATTTATATTGCCGTTGGTGACCGGATGAAATCAGATGTATTGAAATTCTTGATGAAAGATTTGTTATTTGTATTGTGCTTGGTGATTTGCATAAAAGCAAAGATGTTGTGGTCAGATAATTTTGTAACTGTGTATTTGTGTATCGTGTTACGGTTATTGTATGGTATATATGGTCCGCCAATGTTGTTCACTGCCGCAATCCACTATGGCGTTTTCCACCCACCAATCACTATGACGTTTTCCACCCCACCAACCCCTCGGGCGACCTTCAAGGTGATCCATGGCGATCTCTATTAGGAAGACCCCAAGATGGATTCCCAAGCCCTCTCTTCGTCCCTCGACTTTTCTCTTGGCTTGGCCTTCTCCTCCAAGGTTTGTTCATCATTCTCCATGTCTCCTCAACCTCATCAATTTGATTGTACCATTTCGACGTGCAAACTCTCGGCTTGATGCCAATGTTGTGGGTGTTGCCATACAATCCTGCCTTAGGGGCAAATGGATATAATCTCCGGGTCACTCACATTAGGCCTTGTTTGGTACTAGAGTATTTGTGGGGATTAGAGGGGATAATCTCCACTAAACCCCAAATCCCCACTTACTTCAAATAGTATGTTTGGTTCTAGAGTATTTGACTGATTCAATCCTCCTAATCCCCACTAATCCCCAAGTTCTAGTGTATTTTTCTCCAAATCCAATACACTACTCCTACCTAGTGGATTGGTGGGGATTGAGATTTTGTGGGGATTAGAAAGATTTGGGTGTAGGTGGGGGTTTCACTTTTACCCAATCCCTCTGGGGATTATCCCCTCTAATCCCTATTAAGACACTAGTACCAAACAAGGCCTTAGAGATCCCAGTCTTCAAATTTTCCGTCTTTTCTAAAGCACGTTGGCTTCATGATCTACAAACTCCAACGTTTCTATTGTCCTTCTTTTTTTGAGATGTTCTCTTGTCCTTCTTATTGGTTCCTTCCACCTTTGGGGCCCGGGAGGCGCAAATGGGAGCGTGAGTATCAAACTTGCCTCCATGGACAATCGCAAGTGTGGCAGGTTGTCTCTCCACGGAGACCGCCCTTCACAGGTGCTAACGCCATTCCGGCCACCGTTGTCCATTCTTTCACCGACGGTTTCAAATCGCCTGATCCGCTTTCCTTGGATCATGTGAATATGATCCGCTTTTCTTGGATCATGTGAATAATTCCTGCCTGTTTAAAAAAAATGTGAATAATTCCCGCACCCCTCCCATTTCAAACTCGCCACCCTCATCCTCTGGTCCAACCACCCGCGTTTATAGAATAACACTACAACACATAGCGCGGGCTCTAGCGCTTATAAACACCGAGGCACACGCCTAATCACTGCGCTCATGCCGCCGTTGAAAAAAACCCGCCAGGGTTAATCGCGTTGGGAAAAGCTTTTAGATGATTTTTTTTGTTGGCTCGGCACATCATCAACCGCCGACCTAACGCTACCATGACATCACAGTGTTAACGCTGCAGCCCATTGTAGATCGACACTAATTAGATACAGTGGCATCCGTGCATGCCCGACACAATATGGTGATGTCGTACGTGGCACATGCATAGCATAATGTTTAGTGCCCCCAATGATCTTTTTCGATGCAGCAATTTAGCCAGCTTTTCTAGAATATTTTTAGCAAAAGAAAGAATGACCACATGTATTATTTCACATGATACATCGATTCAATGGCATCATGCCTGCTATAGCGTATACTTGGCCATCACGACAAAATAGTGCCGCAGTTGCTCTTCCGCCGGCTAACTAACTTTCCGAGCTACTTTTTGCTTGTGCTGCCCCAAAAAATGTGCTAGGGACAGGGGTATTTTTGTAGTGTAAGATTAGGATGATAATGAGTTTTATTTGTATATTTGTGCACGGATGGAGTTGCACATAAAAAGTGAGCCCGAGATCCTGGATGACACAAACATCCATAGTTATCCAATAGCTATCGTTGGAGTACAGTAGCAATTAAGAGCCACCTCGTGGATGTGGAGATAAACATGTGGATCTTTGGGCTCCCTCGTTGATGCATGGCTTAGGAAAGGGACGGATTCTGTCATTATAGGCCAATCTCCATGTCCCCTTAGGGCAAATACTATGTAGTTGATGTTCGCGTAATATCATGAAGAGCATTACTAAACATTTGTACAAGTAAAAAATAAACGTATCTTTATTCTAGTTCATGGTGGTTCTAGGGTTTCTCCATCTCTCTAAGAACCTAGGGAACTACTCACACATGGTGGCAAACATCATCAGCATAATAATATAAATGGAGTATGAAATATTAAACGAGTACACGTGTAAATCCAAAATAAGGTTTGCAATTACAACAAGCTGCATGAAGGAATTGTTGATGGTGATGGAGATGATGATGTTGATGACGAAGATTGATGACAAAACCTCAAAGATCTTAGATGCGGTCAATATGGATGCCCTCCTGCAAATTCTTCCTCCAGACCCCTACAAGAGATGAGGTTTCGGTGTTTTGTGACTTCTCTGTGCGTATAACTTCTCATCCCACATGGTGAAAGTATTTGACAAGACCGGCCCTTGGGTCTATGGTACGGCGGGGCGGTACAGCCATCGCCGACCATACTAGTCCTTGTTAAAGCTGTGGGAGCCTCTGTTACACAAGGCTTGACCCCAAGGTGCGTGAATATTTGCATGGAAAAAATTATGGCTTCCAATCAATATGTTTATGTTAAAAATGACCGCTTTAATTGATTTGACTGCCAAGATCTTTATTTCTAGATCCTGGTGAAATCAATGGAATAGGTGCACGCGGACGAGGTAAAATAACAAAATCTAAAACTAATAATGCAAAAACATAAGGTAAGACATGATGCAAGATGCATTCGTCAACATCCCCAAACTTAGACTATTTATCGTCCCCGAACAAGGTAGAAGTTGAGAACAAAGCTATCATGTTCACGAAGCTCGCGTCAGTTAAAATAAACGAGGGCATTGCAACAAATGGTAGTCATAAAATATATAGAACCAAACACGTGTTCTATCATACCTCCATGGGTTAAATGATCTATAAGGCTCCCACACACCCTTAACATTAATCGTTGTTCGTAGAATAATCATAAACATGATATAAACCATTTAGTTCAACCAAACTAGCTATGAAAGGAGATCTCAAACAAATTTTAGGCTTCACGTGTCCGCTTATAATTCAAAACTTTAAACGGTCGCTTTCATTTCCTCTCACAATCACACACACATGTCTAATTATTCGTTGCACAATAGTTTAACTAGTTTTGAGGGTTGTGCAATTAACTAGTCATGCATAGTTGTCATGTGATACATGAAAGAGATCAAACAAAGCCTCAACTTCAAATCCAAGTATGAAGCAATTCATAGTTTGTGATTTTAGTATCTACCTCTAGTTGTACTCATTCTAATTCTGAATGAACTTATTTCTTTCTTTCTTCCAAAGTTTTATTTTGATAATCAAACCAATGATCAACATCATAGTAAAAAATATTAAACTTGTCAAAATAGCACTAGTTTCGTAGAAGATCATATAATCATCATAAGTAACAAGTACGGTAAAACACATCCCAATTCACACATCTAATAAAATAACCACACATTGAAACACTTTTGTTATATCAATGACACAAATCCATGTAGGAGAAAAAATTCTGAAATAACTAGGACGATCAAGTTAGGGTTATAGGAGTCATAGGGATGAAGGGGTAACAACGCTTAGAGGGGCCCCACACGGCCAATTCACGCGCCCTCTTCCCAGAGCGCGTCTCTTATTTATCCTTTTCAAGTCTTCTCGATTCTCTTCCAAGGATTCTCTAGTTTTTCTGTGATTTTTCTTTGATCCTGAAAGTTTCCGAACATCCGCAAGAAGGCATGACTACAATTATTTTTAGTTTAGTCAAAATAAGTATTAAAAAATTAACATTAGTACCGCGACATTAACTTTAAAAGTCATGGTTTAATCCATACTCGTTGTCTAGTATTTATGATGATAAAAGACAATGAATTTTGAAGTTGAATTATTCACACCTATTTACTCTTCCTCTAATATCATGCATACAAGTTAGTAAATTCATGAGTTCTAGTTGAACATAAAAGAGTATAAGGCAAACATCCTAGCTAATTCTAGCTATTTATGATCAACATAATCGTATGGTAATTTTCGAAAGCATCATATGCGTAAAATGAATACTCATGTCTCAAATGGCATACATGTCGTGTGCATGAGAGGATGTGTACCACATCACGAGTCTCACTATATACTAAGAATATTTTGAAGAACTTAGCATTGAGGTCATTGATAGAAAAATTATACTACTTTTAATTTTTATTTCTCACACAACAAAGACCCTTCGCAAAGGGAAATAACTACGATTAATCATCAGGTGTGGCTATAGTAAAGGACACACCATTTCATCCTTAAAGTTCGGCGCACTCAAAAATCAGCTCAGTTAGTATGTTTTCATGGTAACTGAAGTTTCTCTAAATCTATTGGTGCTTGAGTGATAACATTTCCAACGTTACTTATGCCTAAGATAGACTTGAATTAGGTCAAGTTAGAAGGAATTTTTGACACAAACATTTTTGAAGATAGTAAAGTAAATAACATTTATACAAAACATTTATACATTCTGTAATTTATTCTGTCAACTTACAATCTAAGTAGTATATATTGTATTGCTTAGTTATCATATTATTTTATTTTATGTTTATAATGGGTATAATTAAACCATATTTTCTAAAAAAAATCTATGTTAATTTGTTTTGTTTCGAGAAATTGCTCGCTATAAAGATCTTTAGAACAACCCTTAAATGTGAATTAAACAAAAACAACAAAATAAATACCTCCATGAATTAGTTTGTGTCACTTGCAAGAATTATAGTGTATACATATTTGTTCACGTGTTTGCAAGTATTTAATGTCCTTAAGAACCTTAGCATCTACCTATAAAGCGTATGGTCTAACAAATATCTTGATGGGGGTTTCTAGTGTATTAATGCGTAAGAAATAGAAAATTTCCGAGATGGTAAATCAAATTACCAGTAATACTTTTTAGTAGGTTTTCTTCCCGATCAAATGTGTTATGTATTTTTTTGTTAGTAATCAACTTTGTTATATTTTATATTGGTCACTATGTTTCTTCTTGTGGTGGTCAAACTTGTAAGCAAAGAACACATAGGCAGAGGTGCATGAATTAATCTATTGCATATCTGATGGTATAAAATGTAGATTTTGTAGATGAGTATGACGACGCAAAGATCTCGTAGATAAACTCCAACGACAGAGAAGAACGTAGATACACAATGTACACACTTTCAGACTTCGTGTTGACATGGCGGCTTAAGGGATATGTACGTTTTAACATGGATATATAGAAAAGCTGTTGTCAACCAAACCATAAAATTTTTTGTTGGCTACTTTTTCATGACAAGTTGAATACAAGAAACTTGTTTCTCGGGAAAAACTTCACCCCTGAATCTTATGACCGTGCTATGATTGGATGCTCACATGAATAAAATCTGTACCATTTAAAAAATATTATTATTCAGCTTGGAGCATTTGGATTGCTCGAAATAACAAAGTCTTCAGAATCAGCCTGCCTCGGTTCATAGATGGAAGGAGATATATTTCCAAGAGCTTAAGTTGCTAAGTCACAAATAAAGCACAAACATGTGCAACACTACAAAGACTGGTTGAGTAGTTTCACACAGATTTTTTTAGTTTTTTTTAATCTTTCTTCTTTTTTCCTATTTCCATTTGAACATATCCGCCCTTTGGACTTTGATAATTTATAAAAGTTACAGTGGGAAACACTCCCACATTTTTACCTAAAAAGGGGCTATATGGGAGTAAGGAATAAGGGCATTGCCATTGGACTCACGAGACATCTCCCACAAGATGGCCTCCGCGTAGCAAAACTACTACCTTGTCTTAGATGCCGCAGATATATCTATATTTATATGTATTATTACACACTAAAATATGTATAAATACAAGCATGTCTAGATTAATCTACGATAATTAATTCAAGATAAGAGGGATTAGTATTTACTCGTCCCTCCTACCCAGTGTCATCCACCTATCACATTCTCCTTGCAAAAGAATCTGGAATTTTGTTGGGTTTTCTTTAGTCTCCCTTAAACAACACCGGAGAAGAAGAAAAAAAAGCAAATAAGAAATGGAGCATCGTCATCATTTAGGTTCGGAGAGTCTCCTGTAAACAACATAAGTTTGGAGAGTTTTCCATAAGCAACATAAGCTTCCTGTAAACTTACAGAAGGTGAGTCTTTAGTGTGTAGCTTCGGAGCAAAATAAGTGAACTACACACTAAAAAAGTTTAAATACATCTGTTGCAGAAAAAAACTAAAACATCTTACATTTTGGAACAAAGAGAGTACATACCACTGGAATATTGTTATCACCTACATCAACGGTGGAAAGACTCCATGAGACCAGCTTAAAGACCGCATAAAACTTCAGAAAAATGAAACATCAAGTCTGGACCAGCGGGTGTACGTACAACTGCAATGATATGCACAATATACTAAGATAAAATGCAGCGTTACATCTCCAAATCTGACGACATTAGCAGAGATAGTAACGGAATTAAGGATACTTGCTCAGATATCAGTGGCAGATCGATCCTTTCTACTGTACATGGCAGATCGTTTCCGATTGGGTTATTGATTGAAGCTAGTATGATCCTACTTTCAGGGTTATGTATTGGCCTGGAACGACGTGGGGTGGCCGGAGACAGTGGGGACAACGGCAAGGTCCGGCTAGGGTTTTGGGCGCACGGGAGACAGAGAGGGAGGAAGAGAGGAAGTGACGTGCTAGGGTTCATTGGTGCCGGCTAGGGGGTCTTGTAGGCGCCGGGACCGTTGGTGGCGCTCATCTTGGCGCGGCCGCGGCGGCGGACGGCGAGCGCAGCGACAGCGAGGAGTTTCCTCTGTCGGGGACGAAGACGACGACGGTTTTCGAGGCCAAAGCGGTATTGGGCTGGAGCGGGCCGAATCGGGCCGGCTACTGGGCTGCAGGAAAGGTTGCACGGCTGCTGCTGCTGGAAGCACTGGGCGACAGAGAAAGAGGAGAGTAGAGGTGGGCTCGGCCCAGAGAGAGAGGGAAACATTTTTTTCTGCTGAAACGTTTTCTATTTCTGTTTTGTGTTTTCTAGTTGTATTTTCAATTTCTTTTCTGTTTTTGAATAGGTTCAAAATACAAGATACTTTTATAAAACATCTGAAAACACTAAGGGGCCCTTTATACTATTTGGGCTCCAAACACTTTGAGGTTTTCAAAATTCAAAAGCCATTTGAATTGATTTCAAAGGAGGAAATTAGGGTTAGGGTTTTGTGATTATTTTCTTCAATGCACATTTTAAAATATGATGCTCATGAATGCACAATCAAACCCTATTTACTATTAGTATGATTAGGAGTGTTACATGTGTAAATTGAGTTTCACTTGTAGGTTTGTCCATTGGCATCGCTTGGGCCATGTGTTAGTCTCAAGGTTGGAAGATGAAGAAATGTCCAAGTGCTTTGTGCCCATTGGAATCATGAAGAAAGAAGGAGCTTGAAGGTTGATCAAGACATGTGCAAAGATTTGCATCAAGATGGATCAACCTCAAGAAGGGATGAAGAAGAGCGAGCTCAAGATGCGCCATCTCTAGAAGATCTCATGCTTGAAGCTTGCCATCCTCGTGCTCATGGAATGATGAAGGCAAGTTCAAAGAAGAGGTTTCCCCATGGAGTATGGGGGAGCAATTTGCAAGTCTTCATCTTCATCAAGCAAGAGCATCCAAGAAAGGTGTTCCCTCTATAGAAGAACAAGACGGTCTACATCAAGTTCAAGTGGGATGCTCAAGGCAAAGGTATGTTCTTGATAGGGCTTTCCTTTTGCCGGTCTCGTGTTGTTAGTTGGGAGACCGGTTTAGGATAGATAGCCGTTCTATCAAGAGGGCTCTCAAGCGGGTGTCTCGTTTGCGTCGTTCGGAGAGAGCTCAAACCTTTGCATTCATAGCATCATCTTTCTTGGTTGATTATTTGATTCTTGTCCATGAGAGGATCTAGATCTTGTGGTCATCATCATAACAAGCTCTAGTTCATCAAATAAGGATTTCACTTGCATAACTTATTGTGGTTTTTGATCTTGCGAGTTTTCCGGCTCCACACCTTGGGGGATACTTCATATATATACTCATGGTATTTTCTCCTAAGGTGATAACCAATATAGATACTAAACAAGCATGGAACATCAAAAATTATAGATACGTTTCCGACGTATCACTTCCTTCATCACTTCATCATTTAATTCAATCATTCCCCTCTTCTTTGGTGTTGGTGTTGGAGTTGGCTCAGGTATAGTTGGTTCAGGTGTAGTTGGCTCAGGTATAGTCCAATCATCACAATTCTTGCTTATTATAGCCATTAATTCCCCAGCTTCATGGGGAGTTCTTTTCCTGAAAACACAACCAACACAGATTAAACCAAGCTTATAGATTCATCGGTTAGTCCATTATAACATATATCAAGAAGTTCATTTTTAGCTACTGGATATCTAGGTTGTGCTCTAATTAAAGAACAAAACATTTCCCATGATTCAGGCAATTCCTTGTTTAAAATCAAAGAGTTTCTGCAAAACAGCATGTTGAGCACTAGCAGGGAAATATTTCTGAAAGAAAGTATTAACCAAGCCAATATGACTATCAATAGATCCAGGAGATAAATTATTAAACCAAGCTTTAGCTTCACCTTTCAATGAAAAAGGGAAAATTTTGGCAACAAAGTAGGTGTGTTTCTTAATATCATCAGAAAATAAGCCACTCAAAGCAGAGAGCTCATTCATATGTGCCACAACACTTTCATTTTCAGTCCCACAAAAGGGTTCTTTCTCAACAATAGTTATATAAGATAAATCAGGAGAGAAATCATAATCCTTATCTTTAATATTTATGGAAGATGTGGCAAACTTAGCATTAGGAGATAATTTGTATCTAACAGCACGTCTCTCAAGAAGACTCTTAATAGCACTTGCACCTCTAGTGTTTTGACATTCATCAATAAATTCATCACTAATTTCAATATAATCTTCACCAAGATCATCACTATGATACCCTCTGGACTCAGGTGAACACCAGGTGTAGCAATATTTTCATTAGGAGTTTTAGTGTTTCCCATTATAGTTCTAGCAATTGTAGCATGTAGGAAAGGACCTAATGAACCACTCTCATCAAGCACAGTAGACGCAGCATCAAAATTATCAGAAGCATTTTTAGATTCAGCAGAAGTAGCAGTATGTGTAACATGTGTATGTGGTGGTGTAAGAAGCTTACTCATCACAGACGGTGAATCAAGAGCAGCAGAGGTGTTCAAAGTTGTACCTCTTCTTGTAGTGGATGACAATATAGGAACTTTTCCATCACGAGTTTTACCCATGATGAATGGGTAGAGCGAACAATAATAATTCCAAGTGAACTTATAAATAAAGCTATGCTCCCTGGCAACGGCGCCAGAAAATAGTCTTGATGACCCACAAGTATAGGGGATCGCAACAGTCTTTGAGGGAAGTAAAGCCCAAATTTATTGATTCGACACAAGGGGAGCCAAAGAATATTTATAAGCCTTAACAGATGAGTTGTCAATTCAGATGCACCTAGAAACAGTCTCGCTCGCAATAGTTTTGTAATAGCAGTAGCAAAATAACAACAGCAGTAAAATAAGGACAGCGGTAGCAATTGTTGTTGGAGATATGCCCTAGAGGCAATAATAAATGTAGTTATTATTATATCTTTGTGTTTATGATAAATATTTACATTCATGCTATAATAGTATTAACAAGGAAACATTAATACTTGTGTGATTTGTAAACTTAATTTGAAGTCCCTAGTATAGCCTCTATACTTCACTAGCTTGTTGGTTGATAAATGATTGTGGTTTCCCTATCATGAACATTGAGATGTTATCAACAACAAGATCATATTGTTAGGAGAATGATATGGTGGACATACTCCTATAGATAAGCGTAGCATAAAGATCAAGTCATTTCAATAGTTCAATTGCTATATGCTTTCTGATACATAGTAACCTAATTCCTTCGACCATGAGATCATGCATATCACCTTTACCGGATGGATGCTTTGATGACATCAAACACCACACCGTAACTGGGTGGCTATAAAGGTGGCATTGAGTGTTCGGAAAGTATTGGTTGAGACATATGGATCAAGAGTGGGATTTGTCCATCCATATGACGGATAGATATACTCTGGGCCCTCTCGGTGGAATGTCATCCAATTAGCTTGCAAGCATGTGAATGGATCACAAGGGATCACATATCACGGGAACGAGAAAAGATTACTTATCAGTAACGAGGTTGAACTAGGTATGCAGAGATACTGACGATCATAACCTCGGATAAGTAACATATCGTGAGACAAAGGGAAATTGGTATCGTATGTAAGTGGTTCATTCGATCGCAAAGTAATCGTAGAAATATGTGGGAGCCATATGAATTTCCAGATTCCTCTATTGGTTATTGTTCGGAGAAGTGTCTCGATCATGTCCGCATAATTCACGAACCGTAGGGAGACACACTTAAGGATTCGACGTTGTTTGAGTAGTTATGGTATTATGAGAAAGAGACTGAATGTTGTTCGGAGTCTCGGATGGGATCCGGGATATCACGAGGTGATCCGGAATGGTCCGGAGAATAAGGTTCATATAAGGAAAGTCCCGTTTCGGAGTTCGGAAATGATTCCGGTGTTTTCATCGGGAATGTTCTAGAAGGTTCCGGAATGTCCGGCACTCCGGGGGGGAAGGGGTACATGAATGTGTCATTACATATTGGAATGATTGCATCATGTACTAAGTGTTCTTGCTGTTCCGAATAAAGGATTAAATTGAATCCTAAAACAGAAAAGTCAAATGTCCAGTTTGAAAGTCAAACGGCTAAAACAGGAAACTGTGGGAAACAAGCAAGAGGAGGCAAAACCGACTTGGGGGAGGAGTCCCTCCTCTCCAAGCCGGCGCGCCACCCAAGGCCGACTTGGGGAGGGACTCCCCTCCCCTTGGCCGCGCCTCCCACCTATAAGAGGAGGGGTAGGGCCTCCTCCTCTAGACACACAAGTTCCTATCCTCTAATCTCCGGTTTAGAGCCGTTTTGGTTTAGAGCTTCTAATTGCCCTAGCCTTCGGTTTAGAGCCTTCTAATTGGTGTGTCTAATCCCTAGACTTAAGGCGAAGCCCTGCGAGATCTCCCCTCTACTTCCGGTACCACGCCGTTGTGCTGCCGGAATCGCGAGGAGAGTGCTACAACCTCCGCTGCCTGCTGGAACAAGGGAGAGGAAGGTCTTCGTCGAGTACCGAACGTGTGACCGACTGCGGGAGCGCTGCCGGAACACAGCGCCGGAAGGATCGTCTACGCGATCTTGAGATCGGGAAGAGTACGACTACATCACCCACGAGAATCTGCTCTCGTTAAACACTTTGGAATCTTCGAGGGTGAGTTATTCCATCGACTCGTTGCTACAATCTAGTAGATAGATCTTGGCTTGTTTGTTTGTATGCGATAGAAAATTTTTGTTTTCCATGCTACGAATCCCTACAGTGGTATCAGAGCCGTGTCTATATGTAGATCTGTTGCACGAGTAGAACACAATGGTCATTGTGGACGTTGATGCTTTTATTGTCGATTGCTTCTTGTGTACTTTGCATCTTGCGGTATGTTGGGATGAAGCGTCCCGGGCTAACCTTACATGACATCGTTCATGAGACTTGCTCCACGCTTGACATGCAACTTGTATTGCATAAGTGGCTTTGTGGGTGCCTGTTTCTCCTAGCATAGTTAAGATCCAATTTACAACGGGTGATTAACAATACTAGTATCAATGTTGTGGTTCTTGTTCGTAAGTTAGAACGACACTTATTGAAAGCCCCAAACCACGTAAAACATGCAAAGAAAGTAGAGGCGTATAACTTTGTTTTGCAGGGGTGTGCAGTGATGTGATATGGCCATGATTGTGATTATATTTGATGTATGCAATGTTCCTTATTGTAAGTTGGCAACCGGCAGGAGCCATATGGTTGTCTTTAATTTATGTTAAGACCCGCGTGTCTATTCAAAGTAGTTGTAATAGTTGAAGCCGGTGGACGACAACCATGGAGAGGCGTCATTGACCTTGATTCAATTCCGGTGATGATGGAGATCATGTTCGTGGTTGAAGATAGAGATCGGAAGCACGAAGAAGAAAGGCCATATCATATCACATATATATTGAATTGCATGTGATGTTAATCCTTTATGCATCTTGTATTGCTTAGTAGACGACGGTAGCATTATAAGATGATCCCTCATGCACATGAATTTCAAGTCATAAAGTGTTCACCCTTAGTTAGCACCGTTGCTAAAGCTTGTTGTTTCGAAGCACCACGTGATGATCGGGTGTGTTAGATTCTGCAAGTGTATACAACGTGAGCAAGCCAGATTTGCTCATGCGGAAACTAAGGTTTGATCTTGACGAGCCTAGCATGTACAGACATGGTCTCGGAACACGGATCACCGAAAGGTAAAGCATGAATCATATAGTAGATATGATGAACATGTCGATTGTTCGCCATTGAAACTATGTCAACACTCGTGATGATCGGTGTTGATATGGTGGATTTGGTTCGTGTGATCACTAAAACAATGTGAGGGATGTTGTTTTGAGTGGGAGTTCACCTAGTTTAATTACATTAATTAATTTGAACTCAATTTGTCATAAACTTAGTCTAAACTATTGCAAATATGTTGTAGATCAATGGCAGCCCCTACCATCAATTTTAATGCGTTCCTAGAGAAAGAAAAGTTGAAAAACAATGGAAGCAACTTCGCGGATTGGTTCCGCAATTTGAGGATTGTCCTCACAGCTGGTAATTTGACATATGTGCTGGATGCACCGCTGGGTGACCCACCTGCAGATGATGCTCCCGATGAAGTAATGAATGTTTACCTCGCTCGGAAGAATCAGTACTCCATAGTTCAGTGTGCTATCTTGTATGGTTTGGAATCGGAGCTTCAGAAAAGGTTTGAGGGTTCAGACCCATATGATATTGCCGAGGATCTCAAATTGATTTTTGAGACTCATGCGGCAATTGAAAGCTATGAGGCTTCTGAAAAGTTCTTTAACTGCAAGATGGAAGAGGGCAGCTCCGTCAGTGAGCATGTGCTTAAGATGTCTGGGCACGCAAACAAACTTCAAAGCTTGGGTATAGTGATTCCTAATGCTTTGGGGATTTACCGCGTCCTACAATCACTACCACCAAGTTACAAGAACTTTGTGATGAACTACAACATGCAGAACATGAACAAGACGTTGCCAAAACTCTTTGCCATGTTGAAATCTGCAGAAGTGGAGATCAAGAAAGAGCACCATGTGTTGTTGGTCAATAAGACCACCAAATTCAAGAAAGGCAAGTCTAAGCAAAAGGGACACTTCAAG
This sequence comes from Avena sativa, assembly GCA_916181665.1. NCBI lineage: Eukaryota > Viridiplantae > Streptophyta > Magnoliopsida > Poales > Poaceae > Avena > Avena sativa. Next base: position 442,414,564 of record OV702283.1, read on the forward strand.
AAGGGTGGTAAGAAAGTTACCACGCCGGCGAAGAAGACCAAAGATGGACCTAAGCCTGATACTGAGTGCTTTTACTACAAGGGAGAAGGTCACTGGAAGCGGAATTGCCCAAAGTACTTGACGGATTTGAAGAACGACAACATCAAGAAGAAAGGTATATCTGATATACATGTTATTGATGTGTATCTCACTAGTACTCGTAGTAGTGCCTGGGTATTTGATACTGGTTCGGTTGCTCATATTTGTAACTCGAAACAGGTGCTGCAGAATAAACGGAAGCTAGCGAAGAACGAGGTGACGATGCGCGTGGGAAACGGATCAAAGGTTGATGTGATCGCGGTCGGCACGCTACCCCTTCATCTACCATCGGGATTAGTTTTATACTTAAATAATTGTTATTTGGTGCCTGCGTTGAGCATGAACATTATATCGGGATCTTGTTTATTGCGAGATGGTTACTTATTTAAGTCCGAGAATAATGGTTGTTCGATTTATATGAGTAATATGTTTTACGCACATGCACCTTTGATAGATGGTCTATTCTTATTGAATCTCGATAGTGGAAATACACATATCAACAACATTGAGGCTAAACGTTTGAAATCAAGCGATAATTCGACCTATATGTGGCACTGTCGTCTTGGTCACATTGGAGTGAAGCGTATGAAGAAACTCCATTCCGATGGACTTCTTGAATCACTTGATTTTGAATCACTTGAAAGATGCGAAGCATGTCTGATGGGAAAAATGACTAAGACTCCATTTTCTGGTATGATGGAGCGAGCTACGGACTTATTGGAAATCATACATACCGATGTGTGTGGTCCAATGAGTGTAGCATCGCGCGGTGGTTATCGTTATGTTCTTACCTTCACGGATGACTTGAGTAGATATGGGTATATCTATTTCATGAAACATAAGTCCGAAACTTTCGAGAAGTTTAAGGAGTTTCAAAGTGAGGTAGAGAATCAACGTAACAAGAAGATTAAATTTCTACGTTCTGATCGTGGAGGTGAATATCTAAGTTACGAGTTTGGCGAGCATTTGAAGAAATGCGGAATACTTTCACAATTGACACCGCCGGGAACACCACAGCGTAATGGTGTGTCCAAACGTCGTAATCGAACTCTCTTAGATATGGTTCGTTCTATGATGTCACTTACAAATTTACCGCTATCATTTTGGGGTTATGCATTAGAAACAGCCGCATTCACTTTAAATAGGGCACCGTCTAAATCCGTTGAAACGACACCGTATGAATTATGGTTTGGGAAGAAACCTAAATTGTCGTTCCTTAAAGTTTGGGGATGCGAAGCCTATGTAAAGAAGTTACAGCCGGACAAGCTTGAACCCAAAGCGGAAAAATGCGTCTTCATAGGATACCCGAAGGAAACTATTGGGTATACCTTCTATCATAGATCCGAAGGCAAAGTCTTCGTTGCCAAGAATGGATCCTTTCTAGAGAAGGAATTTCTCTCGAAAGAAGTGACTGGAAGGAAAGTAGAACTCGACGAGGTTGTCGAACCTTCTCTCGAAATTGCGAGTAGCGCAGCACCGGAAGAAGTTCCTGTGGTGCCTGCACCAATAAGAGAGGGAGCTAATGATGGTGATCATGAAACTTCGGTTGAAGTTGCTATAGAGCCTCGGAGGTCAACGAGAACTCGTACCACTCCAGATTGGTATGATCCCGTTATGAGTGTCATGTTGGTGGACAACACCGATGACCCCGAGACATATGAGGAAGCAATGATGAGCCCAGATTCCAATAAATGGCAAGAAGCCATGAAATCCGAAATTGGATCCATGTACGAAAACCAAGTATGGATTTTGGTGGACTTACCGGATGGCCGAAAGGCTGTCGAGAACAAATGGATTTTCAAGAAGAAAACAGATGCTGATGGTAATGTTACTGTCTATAAAGCTCGACTTGTCACAAAAGGGTTTCGACAAATTCAAGGAGTTGACTACGATGAGACTTTCTCACCGGTAGCGAAGCTAAAGTCTGTGAGGATTATGTTAGCAATCGCTGCATATTATGATTATGAGATATGGCAGATGGATGTCAAAACAGCATTCCTCAATGGAGATATTGATGAAGAGTTGTATATGATGCAACCCAAAGTTTTGTCGATCCTAAAGATGCTAACAAGGTATGCAAACTTCAAACGGTCCATTTATGCATTGAAGCAAGCATCCCGAAGTTGGAATCAACGTTTTGATAAGGTAATCAAAAGTTTTGGTTTTATACAAACTTATGGTGAAGCTTGTATTTACAAGAAAGTGAGTGGGAGCTCTGTAGCATTCTTAATACTATATGTGGATGACATATTGTTGATTGGGAATGATGTAGACCTTCTTAATAGTGTCAAAGAATATTTGAATAATAGTTTTTCAATGAAGGATCTTGGCGAAGCAGCTTACATATTAGGCATAAAGATTTATAGAGATAGATCGAAACGCCAAATATCATTGTCACAGAGTACATATTTGGACAAAGTTCTAAAGAGGTTTGGAATGGAAGAAAGCAAGAAAGGGTTCTTGCCCATGTTGCCCAATACGACCTTGAGTAAAACTCAAAGTCCGACATCGGCAGAAGATAGAGAAAGGATGAGTAAGACTCCCTATGCCTCAGCCATAGGATCTCTAATGTATGCCATGCTATGTACTAGGCCCGACATTGCATATGTTGTTAGTTTAACTAGCAGATATCAAAGTGATCCAGGAGTGGATCATTGGACAGCGGTCAAAAACATCCTTAAGTACTTGAGAAGAACTAAGGATATGGTTCTTTCTTATGGAGGTGATGAACAACTCGTTGTTAATGGTTACACCGATGCTAGTTGGAACACCGATCCGGATGATTCTAAATCACAATCTGGATACGTATTTATTTTGAATGGTGCAGCAGTTAGCTGGAGGAGTGCAAAGCAAAGCGTTGTGGCGAGATCTTCAACTGAATCGGAATACATGGCTGCTTCGGAGGCTTCACAAGAAGCGATATGGATGAAAGAGTTCATTACAGAGCTGGGTGTGGTTCCTAGTGCGCTGGACCCAATGTCTATCTACTGTGATAACATGAGTGCCATAGCCAATGCGCAAGAACCAAGGTCACACAAGAAGCTGAAGCATATCAAGCTACGTTTTCACGCTATTCGAGAACATATCCAGGATGGGGATATAAAGATTTTCAAAGTACACACAGATCTGAATGTGGCGGATCCGTTGACTAAACCTCTCCCGAGGGCAAAACATGACCAACACCAAACTGCCATGGGTGTTCGGTATATTACCATGTAATCTAGATTAGATGACTCTAGTGCAAGTGGGAGACTGTTGGAGATATGCCCTAGAGGCAATAATAAATGTAGTTATTATTATATCTTTGTGTTTATGATAAATATTTACATTCATGCTATAATAGTATTAACAAGGAAACATTAATACTTGTGTGATTTGTAAACTTAATTTGAAGTCCCTAGTATAGCCTCTATACTTCACTAGCTTGTTGGTTGATAAATGATTGTGGTTTCCCTATCATGAACATTGAGATGTTATCAACAACAAGATCATATCGTTAGGAGAATGATATGGTGGACATACTCCTATAGATAAGCGTAGCATAAAGATCAAGTCATTTCAATAGTTCAATTGCTATATGCTTTCTGATACATAGTAACCTAATTCCTTCGACCATGAGATCATGCATATCACCTTTACCGGATGGATGCTTTGATGACATCAAACACCACACCGTAACTGGGTGGCTATAAAGGTGGCATTGAGTGTTCGGAAAGTATTGGTTGAGACACATGGATCAAGAGTGGGATTTGTCCATCCATATGACGGATAGATATTCTCTGGGCCCTCTCGGTGAAATGTCATCCAATTAGCTTGCAAGCATGTGACTGGCTCACAAGGGATCACATATCACGGGAACGAGAAAAGAGTACTTATCAGTAACGAGGTTGAACTAGGTATGCAGAGATACCGACGATCATAACCTCGGATAAGTAACATATCGTGAGACAAAGGGAAATTGGTATCGTATGTAAGTGGTTCATTCGATCGCAAAGTAATCGTAGAAATATGTGGGAGCCATATGAATTTCCAGATTCCTCTATTGGTTATTGTTCGGAGAAGTGTCTCGATCATGTCCGCATAATTCACGAACCGTAGGGAGACACACTTAAGGATTCGACGTTGTTTGAGTAGTTATGGTATTATGAGAAAGAGACCGTGTAATTCACGAACCGTAGGGAGACACACTTAAGGATTCGACGTTGTTTGAGTAGTTATGGTATTATGAGAAAGAGACCGTGTAATTCACGAACCGTAGGGAGACACACATAATTCACGAACCGTAGGGAGACACACATAATTCACGAACCGTAGGGAGACACACTTAAGGATTCGATGGAATAACTTACCCTTGAAGATTCCAAAGTGTTTAACGAGAGCGGATTCTCGTGGGTGATGTAGTCGTACTCTTCCCGATCTCAAGATCGTGTAGACGATCCTTCCGGCGCTGCGTTCCGGCAGCGCTTCCGCAGTCGGTCACACGTTCGGTACTCGACGAAGACCTTCCTCTCCCTTGTTCCAGCAGGCAGCGGAGGTTGTAGCACTCTCCTCGCGATTCCGGCAGCACAACGGCGTGGTACCGGAAGTAGAGGGGAGATCCCGCAGGGCTTCGCCTTAAGCCGGAGCGAGTATGGTGGAGTATGAGAGAGGGCTATTAGTGGTCTAGGGATTAGACACACCAATTAGAAGGCTCTAAACCAAAGGCTAGGGCAATTAGAAGCTCTAAACCAAAACGGCTCTAAACCGGAGATTAGAGGATAGGAACTTGTGTGTCTAGAGGAGGAGGCCCTGCCCCTCCTCTTATAGGTGGGAGGCGCGGCCAAGGGGAGGGGAGTCCCTCCCCAAGTCGGCCTTGGGTGGCGCGCCGGCTTGGAGAGGAGGGACTCCTCCCCCAAGTCGGTTTTGCCTCCTCTTGCTTGTTTCCCACAGTTTCCTGTTTTAGCCGTTTGACTTTCAAACTGGACATTTGACTTTTCTGTTTTAGGATTCAATTTAATCCTTTATTTGGAACAGCAAGAACACTTAGTACATGATTCAATCATTCCAATATGTAATGACACATTCATGTACCCCTTCCCCCCGGAGTGCCGGACATTCCGGAACCTTCTAGAACATTCCCGATGAAAACACCGGAATCATTTCCGAACTCCGATACGGGACTTTCCTTATATGAATCTTATTCTCCGGACCATTCCGGATCACCTCGTGATATCCCGGATCCCATCCGAGACTCCGAATAACATTCGGTCTCTTTCTCATAATACCATAACTACTCAAACAACGTCGAATCCTTAAGTGTGTCTCCCTACGGTTCGTGAATTATGCGGACATGATCGAGACACTTCTCGGGGGAAGGGGTACATGAATGTGTCATTACATATTGGAATGATTGCATCATGTACTAAGTGTTCTTGCTGTTCCAAATAAAGGATTAAATTGAATCCTAAAACAGAAAAGTCAAATGTCCAGTTTGAAAGTCAAACGGCTAAAACAGGAAACTGTGGGAAACAAGCAAGAGGAGGCAAAACCGACTTGGGGGAGGAGTCCCTCCTCTCCAAGCCGGCGCGCCACCCAAGGCCGACTTGGGGAGGGACTCCCCTCCCCTTGGCCGCGCCTCCCACCTATAAGAGGAGGGGCAGGGCCTCCTCCTCTAGACACACAAGTTCCTATCCTCTAATCTCCGGTTTAGAGCCGTTTTGGTTTAGAGCTTCTAATTGCCCTAGCCTTCGGTTTAGAGCCTTCTAATTGGTGTGTCTAATCCCTAGACCACTAATAGCCCTCTCTCATACTCCACCATACTCGCTCCGGCTTAAGGCGAAGCCCTGCGGGATCTCCCCTCTACTTCCGGTACCACGCCGTTGTGCTGCCGGAATCGCGAGGAGAGTGCTACAACCTCCGCTGCCTGCTGAAACAAGGGAGAGGAAGGTCTTCGTCGAGTACCGAACGTGTGACCGACTGCGGAAGCGCTGCCGGAACGCAGCGCCGGAAGGATCGTCTACATGATCTTGAGATCGGGAAGAGTACGACTACATCACCCACGAGAATCCGCTCTCGTTAAACACTTTGGAATCTTCAAGGGTAAGTTATTCCATCGACTCGTTGCTACAATCTAGTAGATAGATCTTGGCTTGTTTGTTTGTATGCGATAGAAAAATTTTGTTTTCCATGCTACGAACCCCTACAATTGTAATAAACAACAGGATTAAAATGTGGTAGGCATAGGGATGGATGGACGGGCGTTGCATGGACAAGATAATTCATGTAATAATCAAGACAAAGACATTTGCAGATAATAAAGATAAAGCATCCAAGTACTAAATAACCATAGGCATGTGTTCCGTATATAGTCGTGCGTGCGTGCAATGAGAAACTTACACAACATCTTTTGTCTTGCCTTCCCGTTTGCAGCGGGGCCTCGAGGGAATATACTGGCAATTAAGGTGCTCATTATAATAGAGCACCAGAGCAACGCATTAATACTCCATGAACACACGTGATCCTCACATCACAGCCATCCCCTCCGGTTATCCCAATTGCTGTCACTTTGGGGCCTCGGGTTCCGGACAACGATATGTGTACAAAACTTGCAGGTAAGATGACAAACAATAATATCATCATGAATCAATAACATGTTCAGATCTGAGATCATGGCACTCGGACCCTAGTGACAAGCATTAAGCACAACAAGTTGCAACAATGTCAAAAAGCACTAACGATAGATACTAGGCACCATACCCTAACAATCTTATGCATTTACATGAGTGATCTCATCCAATCCCTACCATCCCCATAACCTACTGCGGGGATTACTCACTCGTGGATGGGGGAATCATGGATGGTTGATGGAGAGGCGTCGGTGATGATGATGGCGATGATCTCCTCCAATTCCCCATTCTGGCAGCGTGCCAGAACGGAGTTTCTGGTTCTGAATCGTGGTTTCTGGTGGTGGCGGCACAACGGAAGTCTATCTGGAAAAACATCGAACCCCCTTGTGTTTTTAGGTCAGAGGGTATATGTAGGCGAAAGGATAGGTCGAGTCGGGGTCCGGGGTGGCCACACCATGCCCAGGCGCGGCCAGGCCTGGCCCATGCCTGGGGGTGGTGTGAGCCCCTCGGGCCTTTTCTCCGTCTCCGCTTCTGGCTCCATGAGTCTTCTGGAAAAATAGGATTTTTGGCATATTTTCTGGATTTTTTCCTTGAAAGTTGATTTTAAGCACAAAAACGAGACACCGGAGCAATTCTGCTGAAAACAGCGTTAGTCCATGTTAGTTATATCCAAATTACACAAATTAGAGGAGAAACAATAGTAAAAGTGTTATGAAAAGTAGATACGTTTTGGACGTATCAATACACATGCTCAGATTCTTATTTCTACCCTTCGTTGGTTCCTAAATGCTAGGGTGTTACATCATATAATCATCATAAGTAACAAGTATGGTAGAGCACATCCCAATTCACACATCTAATAAAATAACCACACACTAAAACACTTCATTTATACTAATGACATGAAGCCCATGCAGCAGAAAATATTCTAAAATAACTAGGGCGATCAAGTTAGGGTTATAGGAGTCATGGAGTTGAAGGGGGCAGCAGCTCTTAGAGGGTTCCAACACAGCCAATTCACGTGCCCTCTTCCCAGAGGACGCCCCTTATTTTTCCTTCTTGAAGTCTTCTCGATTCTCTTCCAATGTTCTCTAGTTTTTCTCCGATTTTTCTTTGATCTAGAAAATTTCTAAACAACCGCAACAAGGCATGGCTGCAATTATTTTTAGTTTAGTCAAAATAAGTATTAAAAAATTAACATTAGTACTGCAACATTAACTTTAAAAGTCATAGCTTAATCCATACTTGTTGTCTAGTATTTATGATGATAAAAGACAATGACTTTTAAAGTTGAATTATTCACACCTATTTACTCTTCCTCTAATATCATGCCTATATCAACTCACTGCATTCATGAGTTCTAGTTGAACAAAAAAGAGTACAAGGCAAACATCCTAGCTAATTCTAGCTATTTATGATCAACATAATTGTAGTAATTTTTGAAAACATCATATGTGTAAAATGAATACTCATGTCTCAAATGGCATACATGTCGTGTGCGTGAGAAGATGTGTACCACATCACGAGTCTCACTATATACTAAGAATATTTCAAAGAACTTAGCATTGAGGTCATTGATAGAAAAAATTATAGTACTTTTAATATTTACTTTTCACACAAGAAAGACCCTTCGCAAAGGGAAACAACTACAATCGATCATCAGATGTGGCTAAAGTAAAGGACACACTATTTCATCCTTGAAATTCAGCGCACTCAAAGCTCAACTCAGTCGGTACACTTTCATGGTAACTCAAGTTTCTCTAAACCTATTGGTGCTTGAATGATGACATTCTTGATATTAGTTATGCCTAAGATAGACTTGAATAAGGTCAAGTTAGAAGGAATGTTTATCACAAACATTTTTTAAGATAGTAAAGTAAATAACATTTATACTAAACATTTATACATTCTGTCAACTTACAATCTTAGTAGTATATATTGTATTGCTTGGTTATCATATTATTTTATTTTACATTTATAATGGGTATAATTAAACCATATTTTCTAAAAATCTATGTTAATTTGTTTTGTTTCGAGAAATTGCTCACTGTAAAGATATTTAGAACAACCCTTAAATGTGAATTAAACAAAACAACAAAATAAGATGCCTCCATGAATTAGTTTGTGTCACTTGCAAGAATTATAGTGTATACATATTTGTTCACGTGTTTGAAAGTATTTAATGTCCTTAAGAACCTTGGCAGCTACCTATAAAGCGTATTGTCTAACAAATATCTTGATGGGGGTTTCTAGTGTATTAATGCGTAAGAAATAGAAAATTCCGAGATGGTCAATCAAATTACTGCTAATACTTTTTAGTAGGTTTTCTTTCTGATCAAATGTGTTATATTTTTTGTTAGTTATTAACTTTGTTATATTTTATATTGGTCACTCTGTTTCTTCATGTGGTGGTCAAACTTGTAAGCAAAGAACACAGAGGCGTAGGTGCATGAATTAATCTATTGCATATATGATGGTATAAAATGTAGATTCTGTAGATGAGTATGATGACGCAAAGATCTCATAGATGAACTCCAACGACAGAGAAGAACATAGAGACTCGATGTACACACTTTCAGACATGGTGTTGACGTGGTGGCTTAAGGGTATGTGCGTTTTATCATGGATATAGAAAAGCTGTAGTCAACCAAAACATAAAGTTTTTTGTTGGCTACTTTTTAATGGCAAGTTGAATACAAGAAACTTGTTTCTCGGGAAAAACTTCATCCTTGAATCTTATGACTGTGCTATGATCGGATGTTCACATGAATAAACTCTATACCATTTCAAAAATATTATTATTTAGCTTGAATCATTTGGATTGCTCGAAATAACAAAGTCTTCAGAATCAGCCTGCCTCGGTTCATAGATGGAAGGAGATATATTTCCAGGAGCTTAAGTTGCTAAGTCACAAATAAAGAACAAACTTGCGCAACACTACAAACACTGGTTGAGTAGTTTCACATAGAATTTTTCAGTTTTAGTGTGAAACAACATAAGCTTCCCGTAAACTTACAGAAGATGAGTCTTTTAGTGTTAAAGAAGAATAAGTGAACTACACATTAAAAGACATCTAAATACTGTGTTTCGACAAAAAGCTAAAACATCTTACATCTTGGAATGGAGGGAGTACATACGAGTGGAATATTGGGGCTTATAGCTCCTATGCGACGTCTTTACATGGAATTGGAAGGAAAGCGACATCGTTGAAAAGAATAGCTCGCATGCGACGGTTGTGAGGCAGCTAATATCCCAGGGCCACACATGCCTTAAAACGGTCGTAAGGACACATTTAACTTTGTTCCAAGATTAGGGTTAAGCCAAACCGGTTGGTTGGGACAGCCAGTCAAGCCAGTCAAACCAACCGCTTCCAACCGAGAGCGCGCGTCACACTGACTGTAGCTTCCCCGACGGCGGCGACGGACTTCACCCATCGTTCTCGGTGCCGACGGCGGCACGGCAATTAATTTAGGCGGCGGCGCTTTCGTTCGACGGCGAAGGTGGTGAGTGCCATTTGAAAGCTAATTCCTCTCCCATTCTTCTCAATTCGAGATCTGAGCGTGCCCATTGATGCTAGATTGTGGAGGCGAGGGTGTGCTGAACGGGGCGAGGGGGAACGATATGGAGCATGGAGAGGGGACTTCTAATCGGTATATCCCGTATCTCTGCACTTAATTTCTCTAAGGTTGAGCTCTTTGTTAGCTTCCGCTAGCTCACAGTGCCCGCCAAAAACAGGGGAGACGATGTTGCGCGCCAAACCTTCGAATTTCGCATCAATTTCTTTCCCTCTAGGGCTGTTTTAGTTGATGGCATCACGCAGATCATTGAGAGAGACACGGTTGTTAAATGGTAGGTGGAATTAGAACATGTTGATCCCCAAGAGCTAATAAACATGGGAGAGGAGGCGGTGAGGAAAATGGTGGAAAAAATTGGGGATAGTGTGGTTTGGGGGCCAGAGCAAGAAGTTTCTTTGTTACGATTTGATGATTGCAAATGTGACTATGTTAGGGTTGAGACAGGGGAACATATAGTTGATGAAATCGATGAGCGAAACGGTTGGACAAGCAAAATTGTTTTGTTTTTAGCAGAGCTCATTGATCTGAAACCTGATTCGAGGGTTGGATATGTGGCCTCGAAGCTGGTTGCTCAGATGGTCGAGGATGATTGGGCTGCACAAAGGCAAGTAATGCCTATACTTACTGAGTTGGAAGTGTTAACAGTGGAGGATGATGATGCTAATGCACAAGGGGAGGCTGCAGATGGTAATGCACAAAGGATTGTAACTGTTGATTGGAATTCATTTGAGATACATGACTGGACTGATTTGGTCATTGCACCAATAGATGACATTGAAATGGCAAAGCTTTTTGGCATTCCTATAGATGACAGAGACAAGGAGAAGAAGAGGGATGAAGCTGCAAATGATGGTGACAACCATTTAAGAGATGAAGAGGCAGATATAGATCTAGAGTTGTTGTAAAATGCTGCAGTTCATGTAGATGATGCACATGATGACGAGCTAGTAAGAGTTTATGACAAAGAGGACCCAGTTATTGAAGTTGGGAGATTGTTTCCAAGCATGGATAAATTCAGGATGTGTTTTAGGACATATGCAGTCAAACGTGAGTTTGCTACCAAGACTATGTGGACTGATAAAAACAAGTTCTATGCAAAATGCATAGGTTATGATGGTGGTGCCAAGCCTTGCAAGTGGTATATATCTGCTAGACGCCAACCTGATGGAAGGACAATAAGAGTGAATCAAATTCCAAAACCTCATACTTGCATTACAAGTTCTCAAACAGTTACAAAGATGACATCACAATTATGGGTTGCAGAAAAGATCAAGCCCATTTTAGCCACAACACCAAACATCACTGCAAAGAGACTGAAAATAGACTTGGAAAAGCAGTACCCCATTAAGCTGAATTATACTACAGTGTAGAAGGCAAAGCAAAGGGAAATGAAAGAGCTATATGGTGATTGGGCAAATACCTTTCGAATGCTTTATAACTTCAAAGCAGAAGTAGAGAAGAGGTCACCTGGCAGTGTTGTGGAGATAGATACCGAGGTAACAGCTGATGGGAAAGTCTTCTTCTCTAAATTCTTCATGGCTTTAAAGCCTTGCATCGATGGCTTCAAAGCAGGGTGTCGTCCATATTTGAGTATAGACTCATCTTTCTTGACTGGAAAGTGGAATGGTCAACTAGCAGCATGCAATGCTTTAGATGGACACAATTGGATGTTTCCTGTAGCTATTGGCATGTTTCAGTCTGAGACAGAGGCATCATGGACATGGTTCATGATGCAGTTGAAAAGATGCATAGGGCCAGTCTCTCCATTGGCAGTGTACACAGATGCATGTAAAGGTTTAGAAAATGCAGTGAAGATTGTTTTCCCTCATGCTGAGCAGAGGGAGTGCTTCGGCCATATGTGGATGAATTTCATCAAAAAATTCAGAGGAGATGATTTTGGACGCATGTGGCCAGCAGCAAGATCTTACACCAGGCAGACACATTCATATCACATTGAGAAGATTAAGGCGGCATGCTCTGAGGAGGATAGGGTCAAGTTTTGTACATGGTTGGAAACCTACCATTCTCTTTTATGGTACAGGTCTGGTTTTAACACTGCCATCAAATGTGATCATATCAACAATAATTTGGCAGAAAGTTTCAACAACAAAGTGAAGGAGTTAAAATACTTGCCTGTCCATGACATGGTTGACCAGATCAGGATCATGATCATGAGGTTGTGGGAATTGAGAAGAAGGCTTGGTGATGTTCTTCAAGGAGATAAGCTTCCTGATGTTGTGCAGCAGGTGGTCAACAGGAGCAGAAATCTTGCACATTTGCGTGTTGAGAAATCCTCATTGTGGGGTGCTGAAGTCAGAGATACAAAGACTGGCAGGAGGCATGTTGTTGACACTCAATTGCATGAATGCACATGCCTTGAGTGGCAACACACTGGGAAGCCTTGTGAGCATGCCATACTTTTCTTGGCCTCCAAACACAAGCTAAATATGCACCCATATTTGCATGAGTATTATTCTGTAGCAAAATTCAAGGCTGCATATGGAACACCAATTCCAGCACTTACAGATGAGTCTCAGTGGCCTGAAGTGGACATTCATTTCTCCTTGTGTCCTCCTTTGATGAAAAGAAAGGCTGGCAGGCCCAAGCAGAGTAGATTCAAGGCTTGGTTTGAGAAAGGTGGGAGCATCAAGAAGGGAAAGAAAGATGAAAAGAAAGATGCCAAGCCAAAAAGGGCCCAAAAGGTAACAAGAATAGATGCAAACTCTATGAAGAACTTGGACACCGAGCTGGCTCTACCAAGTGCAGATACACTGCTGAAAAGCCAAAGTATGTTCATCCAAAATCTATCCCATTTCTTGTTGATGATTTTTCTCCCCCAGCTAACTTGCTTGTTTTCAGGAGGAAGCATGGAGAAAAAGGCCCACCTCTTGTTGTTGACGAATGCTGGCCAGTGAAAAGGGCAAGAATCAATGGCCAAAGAAAGAAGAGAACTAACCAGATCATGTTTGGTGCTGCTGAGGTGCAATCTGAACTTGTTTTGGAGGATGATGTGCAAATTGTTGAGGCTTTAGGGAACACCGTTTCTGATTTGGAAGCTCTGGTGCAAAATGAGGGGCAAAATGAGCCTGTTGTTGAGGCTCTAGTGCAAAATGAGCCTGTTGTTGAGGCTCTGGTGCAAAATGAGCCTGTTGTTGAGGCTCTGGTGCAAACTGGTCATGTTGTTGAGGCTCTGGTGCAAAGTGACCATGTTGATGAGGCTCTGGATCATGATCATGAGGTTGTTGAGGAGGTGCAGGAGGTGAAGGAGACTCTTGGACGTGATGTGGGGAGGCCAGATGGTAATGGTAAGAAAAAGAAGAGCATAAACCTGTTGTGTGGTGTGAAACTTGTGAAGGAGAAGAAAACGAGGGGTAAGAAGAGCCAAAAGAAATAGACATTTGTTATTGTAAACATTTGTTATTGTTGTAAACATTTGTTATTATTGTAAACATTTGACACTTGTTGTTGTAATAATTTGGCACTTGTTGTTGTAAACATTTGTTATTATAATAATTTGTCACTTGTTGATAATTTGGACAAAATTCAAATATGATGGTAAATTTGAATTTCAACAAATGTAGCTATGTCACTTTTCTATGTTTGTATGAGCTTCCAACGTTTTTCTCATATGTACAATACAACTCATCCTCACCCTGATCCCTTTTGTGAAGTACAACTCACCCTCACCCAAAATGGGGTAGAAATGGGCTCCAAAGCTAGGGTAAACCACCCCATTTCTAAGCAAGTTTTTTTCGACCATTTCTAAAACCAAGTTTGATATTTTTCCTCAGAACTATGTCACATAACATGACACCATGCGAAGGTTTTGTATTTTTTTGATTTTTACTGAATTAGTTATGCACATTTGAATGTCTGGTCAAACTTGAAGGGTTTTCATAAATATTCTTAGCTAGGGGCTGAGGCTCACAAAACTAGCATTGGATCTCTGATGAAATAGCATGTTGTGAACCTAAAAATGATTTTTACAAAAAATCATCAGCATGAAATCATGTACCTGTAGTTCATATCTTACCCACTTCCAGCCGATTCGGCAGGATTTGTCTTTTTACCAGGGATGGAATAAAAGGTTTGAGATACTCAAGTTGGGAAATTGTACATTCTAGGTGGTCTAGTATTTTTGAAAAATAGGATGTTACCATTTTGAAACTTCAATTTGGTGGTTGCTTCACAAATCCCCCCTCTTTCGGCACTCAGAAAATAGAAAATGATTTTCTGTGCGTCGAAAAGGAAAACTTTGTGCTACAACATTGTTAGTCATCCCATCATAGACATGCATGCCAAATATGGGCACATTATCACAAACTATGCCTTGATTCTAGCCATATCATTGGTCATTTGACCCGAAAGCCAGAAAACCTCGGAGGAGATAGGTCATTTTGTGAAGGGTTTTTTGAAATATGATCAATAGACCAAGTTTGATATTTTTCCTCACAACTATGTCACATAACATGCGAAGGTTTTGTATTTTTTTGATTTTTTTGAATTAGTTATGCACATTTGAATGTCTGGTCAAACTTGTGAAACCCCGTTGACTGCATCCTAAACCCCGCTAACCCTAAGGCCGAATGAGGAACGTAGATCTAACCCTAGCGCGACACTGTGGCCGTCCGATCGCGTCTTCTAGAAGGATTCCGCGGGTGGCTCTGGGCGATCCGTGGAAGGGCTTGTTCTGCAACCTGATTGGTTGACGTCTCTTAGAAGGATTTCGTGGCTAGCTCTTGGCGATCCGTAGGATGGATGATTCTGAAATCTGATTGGCTTCATCATTTTTACGTGCAACAGCGTGGCATGCGAGCGTGACACACTCCATTGACCGTTGGACCGAGCGTGGCATGCGAGGGTGCTGGGTGGGGCGGGCTGCACCATGCATGCAGCTGCCCCTAGCGTCGCAGTCTAGCTATTTTACGTGCAACAGCGCTGCAGCATATTTACTCCCTCCGTCGCATTAAATAAGTGTACGTGTAACAACTTTCTTCAGTCGAACTTACTCCCCTCAGGTTCATTGTAATAAATGAGACTTTGCATGATACCACATCTATGTTATTTTGCACTATGGAGTAGTAACTTAGACTAGTAACATATGCATGATACCACATCACCTATGTATAAGGTGAACCTTTGCTATAAGATGGGACCCACACAGCTTATAGAAATGGCTACAGTGTATAATGTCAAGTTCACCATAAGCTGGGACCCACATGTCTGTTAAAAGTACACACAAGCAAGAGAGAGAGAGGAGAGAGTAAAATAATTGTTTATTGCTTGTGGGCAACCCATAAGTTTGTAGGTCACCCTTAAGGAAAATCTTCTAAAGTAAACCTCTACTATGTATATGGATAGCCTTATGGACTACTTTTTGGCTTGTGGATAGCCTTATGGACTACATAGTGGATACCCAAGTGCATTGGAAAGGTAGAAGTACACTTTTTATGGACAAATTTTGAAGCCAAACGTACACTTATTTGTGGACAGAGGGAGTATGCATGTCACTATGACCAGCCTAAGAAAAAATATCAAAATCTAAAATATGTAATAAATATAACGTACAACGTTGGCACACTCCATTGACCGTTGGACCGAGCGTGGCATGCGAGGGCGCTGGGCGGGGCGGGCTGCACCATGCATGCCCCTAGCGTCGCAGTCTAGCTATTTTGCGTGCAACAGCGCTGCCCCATTAAATAAGTGTACGTCGAACAACTTTCTTCAGTCAAACTTACTTCCATCTGGTTCATGCGCCATACAAAAAGTCAATATTACTTCCACCGATTTTTCTTGCGTGTATAAAAACGAACGAGTTTGTTGCATGCGGTGTGTAAAAACGAACGAGTACCTTGGTACTAGATTCCTGCATTTATTACCGAAGTAAATCAAGGCCAAATTATATTTTTCCTTTTATTTTTCACTACCAATGAACAACTACCTTGGACGTTTTTTTCTCTCTTTCGCATTAATGCATGCATGCATGCAGGGGCGGGGGCGGCGGTGCAAGGGTTACAGTACGTCGCATCCTAGCTATTTTTTTCTCTCTTTCGCATTGATCACGCCCGCTTCCCACACGCAACGCAGCGCACGCGTCTCGTCTCGGTGTCTGCGCCAACGCGACGCTGGATTCCCACGCCGCCCCTCACGCCCCGCCCTCAATAAATAGGCAAAACGCATTTGCCTCCTCATCTCATATTGCCTCTCATCTTCAACCTCGAGCCCGTCCCTTTGCCTCCTCCCAGCCCCCAAACACTCTGGCGACCATGGCGACCTCCCCCTTCCGCTTCCCTTCCGACACCGAAATAAGCGACGAGGACAACCACCCGGACCACAAGCAGTGGTGGGAGCAGGAGGCGCCCACGCGCCCCAAGCGTGGCAAGAAGAAGAAGTCCCCGCCCTGCCCCTGGGGGGAGCAGGGCCCCATCGTCACCAACCCAGTCCCCAACCTCCCCGGCGGCGGCGACCTCCCCTCCGAAGCCTACTAGGCTAAGGCGGCGAAAGAGGAGGCAAAGCAGGAGGCTGCTATCGCCAGGTGGGAGGAGACACAGGCCCAGCGCGCCTTGAAGAAAAGGTGCAGACGGCAGGAGGAGGAGCAACGGGAGGCCAATGGCCGGGCCTTTCGGGAGGAGCAGCGGAAGCGGGACCAGCGAGAGAGGCTGGCGGCGTGGAATGCCGCGAAGGCGGCTGCACCGGCACCGCCTCCACCGCCGATGGAGTAGGGTAGCTAGGGTTAGGGTTTAGGGGCTAGCCCAGGGTTTAGGCGGGGCGCCTATTCCCTTCTATATTATTTTACTTTTTTCTTTTTATTGTAATGTTATCGATCCCCCCTATCTAATATAAGTAATGTTATCCCAATATTATCTATCCCCTTGTTTTATTGTAATCTGTGTTTTATTGTATTGTCATTTGTCAAAACACCCAACACAACAAGTGTATAAAACAAAAGACACAAAAACAAGTTCATATAATACTCGTGCAATATTTATATATTTACAAGTGTATAAAACAAAAGACACAAAAACAAGTTTATACAACACATGGTTCATTTTCAAATAAGTCATTTACATATTTACATAAGTTAAAGGAGCGCCCAAATTATGTTAGTTAAATGGATGTCCTTGGACTTCATTTATATATTTACTTTCACAAAAAAAAGATTGCGACCTGAGCACGAGTATCTGCAGATCCACACGTCCCTATTTAGATTGTAAGGTGAGTACCATTTTTTTTGCCCAATCAACATATAGTTACTATTGGGCCTGGCTTAGTTATATTTGGGCCTGGCCTTTTTCAATCCTCGTCAATTGTTTTTTTACTTTTCAACCCCTCCCCCTTCCCTGCACACGGGCGCCCCCTGCACACTGATAAAAGGAACACTGACGAAACTGACGAAACTGAAGGAACACTGATTTCGAAAACATAGCAGCTCAAAATTAGCCCGAATTTGTGTTGCATTTTATTCAAGCCAAAGACATAGACCATTACATCCATTACAAAGCATCACTCGAACACTGACTGCGCTGTCTAATGACTAACGATGAGGAGATAAACTAATCTGAGAGAAATTACACAAAAATAAAAATAAAAACGGCCATCAGATTGTCCTGCTTCTTCAATTCGATGATTTGCCTTAACTGCTTGTTCATCTTCTTCAGCTCGGCCTTCACTTCCGCATCCACCGTAGTACCAGCGGAAATGGGGTTGCCACATCCCAATTGCTCCACCACGGACGGGTTTTCGAGCTCTCGGGATGCTACCTCCACCCCAATTCGCTCGATGTACTCATCAAGCCACTCAAAATGCCCATATTTTGGCAGTTCCTGAAATCGCAGAGATGAACCCTAAATCCCAAATTCGATGAAATGCATGAAATTTCGAAAGAAAAGCGAGAAATTGGCGCTCGGAACACTCAGATCTCACATTTCCCGGCTCGGGCTTGCTCTCACACTTCACAAATTCCCGACCAATGTTGCCGTTCTTGTCAGTGGATGTGACAAGCCGCTTCAGGGGCGCGGTATGGGGGCAATCGGGGCACCTCCTCATCGGCACCGCACCATACCGAGGCCATGAGCGGTGGGAGGAAGCAGAGCTCGACATCCCTCGCCGGCGTTGCCGCACTTGCTCGCCGGAGAAGAAAACGGAAGGGGATGAGATGCTGGAACGGTGGCGGGAGTGCTTGGGTGCGGGGACGGATCGGGGCCAACGGCTCTCTTCGACCACAGGGTGGGTCCCACGATATGAGGTGGACTTCAGGTGAGTTCCGCCGTGACGTGGAGAGGCTGTGGGTCCTACTGTTCTCAGCTGATTCGAATTCGTTGACGGTCTCGTGGGGTTAAGTAGAAGTGTCGCACGAGAGCTATCCGCTTCAGAAGTGTCGCATGCGAGCTATTGTTTGCAACGATGTCGCTTTCCTTCAAATTCCACGTAAAGACGTCGCATAGAAGCTATAAGCCCGAAATATTGTTGTCACCTACCATCAGCGGTGGAAAGACTCCATGAGACCAGCTTAAAAAACACATAAAACTTCAGAAAAAACAAAGATCAAGTCTGGACCAGCAGGTGTGTACGTACAACTGCAATGATATGCACAATATACTAAGATAAAATGCAGCGTTGCATCTCTAAATCCGACGACATTGGCAGAGATAGTAACAGAATTAAGGTTACTTGCTCAGATATCAGCGGCAGATGGATCCTTTCTACTGTACATGGCAGATCGTTTCCGATTTGGTTATTGATTGAAGCTAGTATGATCCTATTTCCAGAGTTGTGTTTTGGCCTGGAACCTTTTTCAGTTTCACATATATACCAACAGGTGCTGTAAAATTCAGAAAGATTTGTGTCTGCTCTGTTCTGCTGAAAACATTCAGAAACTGGAAAAGTACATGTCGAATTTTTATACTTGGCCATTGTCGTCGTATTTCTCACAGATGCCGGCTGCAGTGGTGAGAAGGACAACGGCGAACACGAGCGGGACGACCATGTCGGTGAAGGTGTGGCCGAACATGCCCGCGGCAGCAGCCGGGGATGCTACCACCGGCTGAAGCCGCCATCCGGGCACGCCCAAAGAGCGCCAGACATGAGAAGTGAGACACATGGCATCGATGGCGGTCCACGTTCCACGGGCCAAGAGGTTGTCAAGCGAGGAGAAGGTCCTCAGCTGCTCCTCTTCTCTTCGGGCAAAGCATCACAACCAATACGCCACGCTCCTGCCTGAGCTTGAATGAGACTATAAGAAAAAAATTGCACTTTTTTCGCCAGCTTTATCCAAGAAAATGTTGCTAAACTGAAGCTTCCAGTCTCTTCCACATATGCCCAAGATCCATGTTGTACTGTGCCAAAATAATATTTACAAATTAATCAGAAAACTTGACGAATTTGGAAAAAAAAACATGTGACACTTGAACAAGCCTCCTCTTTTTCTAATAAGCCAAATAATTGCTTCAGACCTCAAGGCAAAGAGTATAAGTGCGAATAAGCCAGAATCAGAACAGTAAGTAAAAAAGTGAGATCTCGCATGAACTTGCACACAAATATACCTTTGATTTAATCTTTTATTTTTAATGGAAATAAAAACATATTGGTTTACTTAGTTGGTTTAATGAAACCAAGGACATTGGTAGCTAGAGATGGCCAGCCCATAGGCAATCATCTAAGCTCAACCTCCTAGTGGATTCTCATGTTGAGACTGACTTTAACTCAGAATGGAATCATCATTATTTTTCACTTTAGTGCGTGAATTGGCAATTAAGAAACACAGACACAAACTCAAATCAGATAATACAAGGAGTTGTTGATGGAAAAGATTAACATGTGAAACCTTATTCATGTTACAATTAATCAGATGAGGATCAGGGGATTGCATTACCTTCCAGAAAATATTATGAGGGCACATGATTTCTGTCCCTCTTTTCCGTCACTTTTAGAAAATTGCAATTAACTGCAAGTATGTTACAAGAATAACAGTAAGAATATTTACCATTCTGTAGATTCTTATGATTTGGTCTTTTTCTCAGAAAATATGTTCTCTGTTTTTTTACAGGGAGCAGCAACTACCTGTATTGTAGGGCTCAACCCCCAGCTTTTTTTTTTCGAAAAGGGGAGTAAAACCCCGGCCTCTGCATCAGTCGATGCACACAGCCTTTTATTACGAGATTAACATCCAAAAGATTTACAATTCAAGTATCGGATAAGGTTGATACATGCACCAACCAACGAAATA
The DNA here is from genome assembly GCA_916181665.1 of Avena sativa. Classification (NCBI taxonomy): domain Eukaryota; kingdom Viridiplantae; phylum Streptophyta; class Magnoliopsida; order Poales; family Poaceae; genus Avena; species Avena sativa. Next base: position 442,435,047 of record OV702283.1, read on the forward strand.
TACGCGATAAAAGATCGCTAAACATCTTGTAAACGACTAGTATGCCGCCAGCACGACTGGGTGAAGATGTCTCGTGCGACCATCAGGAGACGGCTGCACCCAGTAGCCATAATATCCCGCTGGTCTTACGGTAGAAGAAAAGCCCATAGTTACTTTGCCGACTGCAACAAGAAGACGAGCAAGGTGGAAAAGAGCGACGCCTTGATGAAGCAGCTTTGGAAGTTCAGCGAAAAGCTCATCGGATCTGCACATTGAGAGCTGGAAGCAGGCTCGCAGATATTTTCGAGTTTGTGGTACATATGATTGGTTTGGTTGGGATGTAGCAGTAGTAGCAACTAGTAGGACGAACCTGTCACATAGTAACCAATATTAATTGTTCATGAATTAATTTCCGTGTTTCTTTGGGTTGTGGCTAAGATCAACATGCGCAGATGTTCTCCTGTCAATATAAATTCAGTGCATTTGTCCATCGTTTCGGATTGGCTTACTGATTTGAATCATGGACATTTCAAATGAAAACTCAAATTAGTTCAATCTGTTTAGTAACTTTACACATTAACAAAGGATGACCGTTATTACATACATCACTTTGTTATAGATAAGTGTTACGGACAGAAGCTCAGCATCTCAGGCTTACGACGAGAAATCCCAAATTCCTAATCGTCATCCGAAGTACTGCTCACACCAGAGGGAGCTGTCACTGCTGTTGTCGCTGACATCGATGCCTAAGAACTGGTGAAGGCATGAAGCTATCGCTTTCTGTAGAAGCATTAGAACAAAGAAACCACACGGAAAATACACCATCAATTGTCTTTTTGATGATACACTATCAGTTCACTGTCTCCACTTCAGAAAGTCAGGCATACACAGGATCATAGCTGTGGGAAAACGGATCAATCACTTTCTTGTGCCAAGCTGTTAATTCATCATTCAGACCATTGTTGACACGCAAGCCGCGTTAGATGAAAATCCAACCACCGCCAAAAATGCGCCACCGTGGGTTGTTGTTGCTGGCTGATGCTGGAATGTTAACTTCCTCTGTTTGAAGGGTGGACACTCCTGCATTTTTATGTAGAAAAGGAGCATAAGAACGAGATGTATATATGCAGTTGGAATTGCTTTGTGGTGTCTATCCTTTGCTGCTATAAATTTACTAACAAGATTGTTTATCCTTGCTCATTGAGCAGGTTCTGGACGATGGGCAAGCATAGCAGAACACTTTGAGGTGAGCACAGTTACTCTTGTCAAACGTATGGTATTGTAGAAAAACACTTGTAAAAAATGTATCAAGTGCATCCAGCTTTCTAGTGCACCCGAACTTGAAAATACCTTCTAAGAGACATAAAATATCTGGAAAAAAAATACTACTCCCTCCGTCTCAAAATAGATGTCGCATGTTGTTTGACAAACATGCGACATCTATTTTGAGACGGAGGGAGTATATTACTTACACAACATCCATCGACCCTCTACCCTGTCACAGAACTTCCATTCGTAGTTCGACTCACAGGTTGAAAACAAAAACGACAAATCATGTGATGAATGTAGTTAATTCAAATTAGATAGTAATTTGAGCGGTTGAGCCCACTAATTAAACACTGCCATAGCTGAATTATTTTCTAAAGCATGATTTGAATTTCGTTGACCTTCGTATATTTTGTTCATGTTGTGATTTTGTTTTCAGATTTTGGACTTTTAGGAGTGTTAGATGATCTGAAGTTACCTTGTGTTGACCAGTGGACCTTCGGGATATGGTCTAGCTTTCCCATCTGAAGAATGAAATCAGGATGCATCCTGATAAAATATGCCTCCTTGATGGAATTAAGAAATTTGATACCGGTAGGGACTTTACGTAATTCCTGGAGGCTATCGATGAGGAGATATTCAAGGCTGACCAAAGCTCCCTCATGTATGCATATTTGATTGACTTGCGGCAAATTTGATAAGACAACCTTCTTCAAATTTTCAAACCATTTTGCATGGAAGCTTAGCTGTTGTCCTGTATACGCCCTTGTAAGATGTAACTCGGTTAAATTTGACAATTCCAAGAGGCGTGCCACTGGATTCTCAGCGAGATGGCACCATGATAGCTCCATTTTCAGAAGTCGATTTCCATGAGTTGAGAAAAACGGAGACTCCAAAGTTCCTTCTGACAGTTGCCCTACCAAATTGAGTTTGTCGAGAGGGTTTGGCATTGTCAAATTTTCCAGCAGGAGCACCTCGTCTTCATTGTATGCCCTTATGTTTAATCTTGACAAATGGGGCATCTTTGACAATGAGTCACACAATTGTGCACAATGGCTACTCCTGACATAAGTAATGCAAAGGCTCCTCAGCTGGGTTAAATTTCCAAGTTCTGCAACAAAGACTTTAGTGGCACGAACTTCATTCAAAGTTTGCAATTCCTTCAATTTCCACAAGCCCTGAAATGCCTCGACAGACTCCCAATTATTGAAACTTGTATATGTTTCATCTAGCACTTTCCAAATAAGCAAGTGACGCAATTTCTTCAGATTTGAGAACTCTTTCGGGAATTTCAGCAAGTTTGTACGTTCAAGACTCAGTGTTTGTAAATTGTGAAGCTTCCTCATAGATTTAGGGAGTAACTTCACATTGGTGTCATCCAGGCACAAATACCTCAGATTGAATAACTCCCCGATTGAATTTGGAATAGTCTCAATAGGCGAACGTGATAAGTCTAGTACTGCAATGTACTTAGATTCTGAGGGAATAAAAGAAGACCATGCACATGACGCTATGCTAGTGTCAAATGATATGAAGGTGCGAAGCCGAGTTGAATCTATGGTTGATCGAATGTCATTGCTGCAGTGGAGCACGGCCACACGACGAGGTTGTAAGCCCGATTGTACCAACACCCCATGGGTGTCATCATAAACTGTACAGAAACTCTCCTTTTTACATTGAGAAATGGCTAGGTCACGCACAAGATCATGCATCCCAAGGCATCTAATCCTGTCAAAACTGTTCCTGTTTACAGCATGGAGCATGCTTCGTTGGACAAGTTCTATCAAATAGCCTTCAGCAACATCTTCTAAGGTGGATGCTCCTCTTTTTTCAACAAATCCTTCAGCGATCAATAATCTAATCAACCTTTTTCTCTGGAGTAGGTAGTCTTCTGGGAACATAGCACAATACAAGAAGCAATTCTTTAAATAGTTTGGCAGGTGCTTGTAGCTCAGATTCAGAATTTTCTCCACACGGTTCAAGTTCTCATTGTTCTGTAGCTCTGAAATAAGTTGATCATAGAAAATCCTCCACTTCTTATTGCTCTTGATATTGAGTGACAATAAGCTCCCTATGGCCACAAGAGCTAGTGGCAGACCATCACATTTTCCCACTATAGCTTTTCCACTTTCACATAATTCTGGTGGACAAGTGTGGCTTTCAATCTTCGGAAATGCCTTGCTGCAAAACAGAAGCCATGCATCATGGTCACTTAGAGTCTCTACTTTAATCTTACAGCCATTCTCAGCTATTGAAGCTACATCCTCAATCCTTGTAGTTATTATCACTCTGCTGCCCAGGCCATTATCAACAAGTACCTCTGTGATTTTAAAAAAATCTGCAGCTCTCCAGACATCATCTAATATGATCAAGTACCGCTCTTTATCTAGAATTTTCTTCAATTCTTCTCGCAATTCTGCAGTATTCATCTTTTGAGCATCTCCTTTGTTATCTTCTCCGAGCAGTTCTGTCAGCATGTTTCTCCAGATATCATCCAGTTTATATGACTGAGAGATAGACACCCACGCACGACAACCAAAATGGGATAACTCATTTGTGTACACATTATTGACAAGAGTGATTTTTCCTATGCCACCCATACCCCACACAGCAATGATTAGCATGGAACGATCTTTCAAGTGCAACATTTCAGTCAATGCTTGTTTATTTTCATAAATACCTATAAGCTCATTATCATGGATTGAACGATCATGACTAGGTAGATACAATAGTTGTTCACCATCGTTGTATGTCTCAGGAATATTACTCATGCCAGAAATTGGTTGGGTCCAACGGCTAACTCTCTTTGAAAGTTCTGTAAGATCTTTATTTACTGCATCTGCTCTGGTAGCAATATCATCAAGTGAAATTGAAGAGTGTGGCTTCTTGAAAATCTTCTTCAAATAATCCCATGAACATGACATTTTGTTTTCACCAACAAAATACATAAATTGATCCACAACGTCTTCCATATCATACGCCAACCTTCGTACTTGCCTTATCCAAGTCTCTATCACTTCACCCTTGTATCCCTTGATACCAGTTTCCTTAAGAAATGCATTAATCATCTCAAGTTCATCTTTTATCAGTTTCATGTTAGCTGGGAGGGCCGCCACTAACACAGATTTCCTTGCAAGTAAGGGTTTTGCTGATTTTAGTGTTTCTCCTGCCACAGCAATTCCTAACTTTGTTATGACCAGAAGTAGAGTAGTCTCTGCCATTTCTGTTCATGCAGTTTGACTCCAATCTTTCACAACTATAGTTGCTACCCCATCCTGGTATATCAGATCTACATCAAAACACAAACTTATGTTGAGCAGGTATCCTAACTTGGGAGCAAAATGCCTATGTAAAGGAGAGACTGTGTGTTGTGTTATTCATGTGTGATCTAGTAATACTACTTCAAATACCTTCAAGGTTGCTGAAAATTGTGAAAGATCCCTGCGTTGTTATTGTGGTACATGCACTTCGAGAGAAAGAAGGTGGATGAATGATCTGAGAAGGAGAAATTAGTGGATATAGTGTTGTATCTGTCATAGAAATAAGGTCAGGTGCAAGATATAAGAACTAGACAAAACATGGAATGTCTTTGTAAATCACACACACCTTTCCTTGGAAGTTTGAACATAGCAACGATTTCAGTTTGTAGATATTTCCTTCTGTTTGGACGAATAATGGAGCTCAAATGAAGCAGCCAACACACGTAGATTACCTGCGTGGAATGGGGTGGGCATAAAAAACCGTAACCGAACATCGAAACCGAATAAACCGGATCCAAACCTGAATTCACTGAAACCGAACTAACCGGTAGCAATTTTGGTGCTGAAGTATGATTAACCGAACTAAATAATGCTAGTGAATTCGGTTTTAACACCTGACTAACCGACTAACCGAAATAATTTTGAAACAGCCCCAAACTATGCTATTCCCATGGCAACGCCAGCAAGTCTGTACCTGACGCCCAATGCTAGGACAACAATTTTGCACACGTACAGACAATTCTGCTTCTTGTTGAGTCAGCTAGCTAGATATGCATGTATAGGGAGCTAGCTAGTTCTTTTAAAAAACAAGAAGATCTAGTTATGCACGTATAAAAAGCTAGCTAATTGTACCACACAACCTTTTTTTTGCTTGCCTCCTTATTAGTTAAGGATGCCGTGGTATGATTCCTATAGAACAGATCCTGTTCAAGTAAGGTCGTGACACAAGCTATTTAGATATCCATGTATGGCAAGCTAGCTTCAGGTTGTGCAGCCTCGTGTCATAGTTGAGTCTGGCTATTATTATTTGGCGGTGTAGATTCGGAGCAAAATAAGTATAGATTCGGAGCAAAAAAAGTAAGATTACACATTAAAAAGTCTAGATACATGTGTTTAGAGAAAAGCTGAAACATCTTATATTTTAAAACGGAGGGAGTATATGCACAAATTTGCATGTAGTAGATCCATGTTTCCAGATCAGTCTATCACGTTCAATCATGTCGGTTTAAGCTGAAAACCCATCCGAATTTTCCGTTAACCGAATTGCTAATCACTGTAACTAGATAACCGATGAAATTTTGGTACTCATTTTTCATTACCCGAATATAAAATACTGAAAAACCTAGAAAACCCAACCGAATTTCCGGTTTAAACCGGATGCCCAGGCCGTCAATATGGGCGTGTTTGGTAGACCAGCTCAACCCAGAATCTCCCATCCCATCCCGATTTTCGTTGTTTGTTAGCTCGGTTTTGTGGTCTGGACACTGCCCAACCGATACGAAAAAGGGCTGTGGGCACTGCCCAGTTGTGAAGTGAAAAACGAGCTTCGCATCTCAGCCCTGCCGCGTCCGTACCAAAAATTTATCCCCGCCCGCCCACCCTGTCCCGCTGGAAGCCACCCCACGACCCCCCAGACCCCGACCCGAACCCGAGCGCCCCCCTTTTCTTCTTTCCCCTCGTCTCTCACCCCCAATTTCCACCACCACCATCCCACCCGCCCCCAGATCCCGCCGCCGGTGAGGCTCCCCTTGGCGCTGCCCTTCGTGGTTCGGCGGGAGCTCGGCCGCGCCGCCCCGCCTCGTCTCCGTTCCCGGCCGCGCCGCCCCGCCTCGTCTCCGTTCCCGGCCGCGCCGCCCCGCCTCGTCTCCGTTCCCGGTCGCGCCGCCCCGCCTCGTCGCCGTTCCCTGCAGCGCCGCCCCGCCTCGTCTCCGTTCCCAGCCGCGCCGCCCCGCCTCGTCGCCGTTCCCTGCAGCGCCGCCCCGCCTCGTCACCGTTCCCGGTCGCGCCGTCCCCGTACGACCTCGAGTCGGCCGCCGCACCCCCGTGAGCGAGCTCCTGGCAGCAGGCAACCTCGTCGCGCCTACATCCAGCCACCCAAGCTCCGGCAAGTGGGCCACCTCGTTGCGTCGCCACCCATCCGCCAAAGCTCCGGCGGTGCGCCACCTCGTCGCTGCCACCAACGGGAGAGCACACAGCGACGGCCATGAACGCCAGGACCTGATTGTTTTTTACTTTTTTATATAATGACCTGATTGCTTTTTTATTTTCATCCTAAGGACCTCTGTGTAAAAAGTTTTAAGTGCAACTTGTTTTAACTCAAAGAACCCACCAAACAACATCTGAGCTGACCTTGTTTCAGTAAACCCGGGCTACCAAACAAGTGAGAAAATCTGAGCTGAGCTTGTCTAGAGGCGGCACGTATGAGGGGAGATAGAGATTCTGAGTTGGCCCGGGCTACCAAGCACACCCTATAGCTCTGATACTGGAAGAAGGGGAATACTAGGAGCTGAGGAGGACAGAACTGTACCTTATAGATCTGGTCAAATTGGCTTCACCGATGGAGCTCCGGCCGCGATGAGCCAAGGATGTGAGGATCTCTAACTGTAAGCGGCCGCGGTGAGCTAAGCATGTGAGGATCTCCAACTGTAAGAAGGGGAATAAGAGGGAGTACTGGGGACAGAACTGTACCTTTACAGATGTGGTCAGACTGGCTTCACCATTGGAGCTTCTTTCATGGGAAATTCATCAGAGACTCCCACCAACCGCCGGGTTGGCAGCTGTTAGCCGTCCACCGTCCTGATAGTCAACTTGGCGACAAGCGTAATGACCCAACTACTGCAAGTCGCTGTTCTGGCAACAGTCTAGTTCTTTAAAAAATATTGGCACTAGTCTAGTGCACCCTCCATTGCAAGGAATAAGGCCATCTTGATTTTTCGTGTTTCTGCTTTGATCAATATTTAATACTATATGTATATACAGTGATCAGCTTATACCATTCTTCAGCTCTCTCTTTCACATGTTCAGTTATGATACCTGCACACTTAAACAAACCGAATAATTTATGGATAAAAAGCCAGTGATCACCGGAATGGACCGTTCTATCCTCTAAATAATAATTATCCATAACACGATCAACAATACTTGTAGTTATCTTAAAAGGATCTATCTCAATAGGTGGTGGTTCATCTACTACCCTAGCAGTGATAGTAGTTCTCCCAAACAGAAAAATAAATGGGTTATCCATATTGGAAACAAAGTAACAAGCAGTAACAAAAGCAATACTCACAGTAAAAGTTTTCCTTATCAGTTCCACTCTTCAATAGCGCTTCACTCCCCGGCAACAGCGCTAGAAAATAGTCTTGATGACCCACAAGTATAGGGTGTATCGGAGTACTTTCGATAAATAGGAGTGTCGATCCCAACGAGGAGCAGAAGGTGCTGAACAGTGGTATGGAGCAGGAAATCCCTATGAATACTTAGCAGACGGATTTTTAGTGGTTTTCTGACAAGGCAACAAAACAAAGAGCAAGTAACAAAGGTAACGAACAAACGAAGCAAGTGGCTCAATCCTTTCTTAGCAAAGGACAAGTCGGTGGGAATACTTATAAGGACCAAACGTTCTCGAGGACACATGGGAATTTTGTCAAGTGCTTTCGCTTCAAATAGCGGAGTACTCTTCTTTGGTGTTCGTAAGTGTTGTGTGGGTGAACCTGTGCTAACATTCCGCCCTTTCTAGGACTAATACATAGTTGTGATTAAACCCCCTGCAAACATCCGTAACTACAGGAAAGTAATTAAGATATAAATCTAACCACGGCCTTAAACTCTGAGATCCTATACTCCCTTGTGCAAAGGTGTCCTAACGGGGGTTCGGGTTTCTTTCACTCCGGCAATCCTACAATTAGTAGCCAAATACACAATGCATCCCCATAGGCCCATAAATGGTGAAGTGTCATGTAGTCGACGTTCACATGACACCACTAGAAGAATAACACCACAACTTAAATACTAAACCATTGAATAATAACTCATCACAGATTCACTACTAACAACATGACTTCTCCCATGTCCTCAAGAACACAACGAACTACTCACAAGACATCATATGGATCAATATCAAAGATGATATGGTAATGGATAACAATCTGAACATAAACAATAATCCAATGGTTCCACTCACAAGCATCAACTATAATAATAATTAACACCGGGAAAGTTTCTCCTAAGAACTAAAGAAATATCCAACAAAATTGTTACAGCAGGACGGAGTGGTGATGATGGTGCTGGTGGAGATGATGGTGTGGATGATGATGATGATCCCGATGAAGCCTAGCTTGATGATGGTGTTGATGGCGACGGTATCCCCTCTCCGGGAAGGAATTCCCCTGGCAGAAATCTGTTTGCCGGAGAGATCTTTCTCTCTCGGTGTTTTACGCCCCTAGAGGCGGCGGAAATCTATCTGTGGTCGCCCCCGTGTATTACGGTTCCGAGGGTAAGTTATAGGCGAAAGGGGAGAGTCGGAGGCCGGGCGGGTGGGCCACAACTGCCCTAGGCGCGGCCTCAGGTGGGCCCGCGCCTAGGGGGTGTGGGGCCCCTGTGGCCCCCCTTCGCTCCTCCTTCTGGCTTCCTCATTCTTCTCGTAAAATAATACGTTTCCATATTTTCTGGTATTTTTCTGATCTTCGCGAAATTGCACCAAAACGCCTTCTTTTCCATCAGAATCCAGACTCCGGCAGTCCATCCTCCAAGAATCATCCAACATGCATAAACAGATGAAAATCTATAAGTAATACCTCATAATAAGACAAATATCAATAAATAGAGGTAAATTAGGATATAGAATGGTGATGCAAATTGGGCGTATCACCAGCATTCTTCAACAACAAGAGGTGGGGATTTTTCTCCACGCTTCCTCCTAAAAACAAGCAAGTTAATTGGGGGAGAAAAATCATCAACAAGAAATACATAGATTTTGGATGAACATACTTTGGCTTTTCAGCAGTGTATCTGCACTTGGCAGAGCCAGCTCGATGTCCAAGTTCTTCATAGAGTTTGCATATATTCTTGTTACCTTTTTGGGCCCTTTTTGTCTTGCCATCTTTCTTTTCATCTTTCTTCCCCTTCTTGCTGCTCCCACCTTTCTCAAACCAAGCCTTGAATCTACTATGCTTGGGCATGTCAGCCTTTCTTTTCATCAAAGGAGGACATAAGGAGAACTGGATGTCCACTTCAGGCCACTGAGACTGGTATGTAAGTGCTGGAATTGGTGTTCCATATGCAGCCTTGAATTTTGCTACAGAATAATACTCATGCAAATATGAGTGCATATTGAGCTTGTGTTTGGAGGCCAAGAAAAGTATGGCATGCTCACAAGGCTTTGTATCTCTGACTTTAGCACCCCACCATGAGGATTTCTCAACACGCAAATGTGCAAAAAAATTTGCTCCTGTTGACCACTTGTTGCACAACATCAGGAAGCTTATCTCCTTGAAGAACATCACCAAGCCTTCTTCTTAATTTCCACAACCTCATGAGCATGATCCTGATCTGGTCAACCATGTCATGGGCAGGCAAGCCTTTTAACTCCTTCACTTTGTTGTTGAAACTTTCTGCCAAATTATTGTTGATATGATCACATTTGATGGTAGTGTTAAAACCTGACCTATACCATAAAAGAGAATGGTAGGTTTCCAACCATGTACAAAAATTGACTCTATCCTCCTCAGAGCATGCCGCCTTAATCTTCTCAAGGTGATATGAATGTGTTTGTCTAGTGTAAGATCTTGCTACTATGGATGGCAATGGGTACCCGTCACCCGCTAACCCGGTGGGTAACCGCATCAAATGGAGGAGGGTTTGGTTGAAAATTAAACCCATGGGTCTACTTAGTGGTAAATATCTAGACCCATCGGGTCTAGCGGGTGCGGGTCTGGAGGTCCTAAACCCATACCCTTTAACCCGCAGACCCGTCAACTCTATGTAGGCCCCACATGTAAGTGTGCATGGCAAATCCTAACCCTGGTCGAGCGGCCCGACCCCGAGTCCCCCGAGCCCCCTAGGCCTCCCGACCCCTCCCGTATTCCCACCCCCGCGCCGCAATCCCCCACCCCATATGCACACGACACGCACCTCGCCTCCCAGTGGCGGCCGCACCTCGCCGCACCGGCCGTACCTCTCCTCCCAGTCGCGGCCGCAAGCCTCCTGCAGCTGCACGGCCGCACTGGCCCTCCGCCGTTACCCCGCAGCCACCCTGACTTCCTCTCCTCTTCACTCCCGCGCCGCAATCCTCCCTGCAGCCAAGGTGCGCCATGGAGGCCGAGCCAGTGAACCTTGAGGATGGCGGCGACTCCGGGGACGAACAGCTCCAGCGAGGCGCATCGCCCACACACCCGCCACCGCTCCGGCGAGGCCTTGAACTGTTGGTATTACCTGTAAAATTTTGTTCAAATCTACATGTTATTTGCTGTCAAATTTTGGTCAATTTTACATGTAGCGGGTACCCGTCGGGTCATGGGTACCCATCGGGTGGCGGGTCTGGTGGAGACCTGGACCCGACGGCGGGTATGGAGGCGGGTGGTGGTGGCGGGGAGAGGTGGTGGAGGAGGGTATGGAGGTGCCATACCCGCCTCCATACCCGGCGGGTGCCATCCATACTTGCTACTGGCCACATGCGTCCAAGATCATCTCTATGAATTTTTTGATCAAATTCATCCACATAAGGCCGAAGCACTCCCTTTGCTCAGCATGAGAAAAACAATCTTCACTGCATTTTCTAAACCTTTACATGCATCTGTGTGCACTGCCAATAGAGAGACTGGCCCTATGCATCTTTTCAACTACATCATGAACCATGTTCATGATGCCTCTGTCTCAAACTAAAACATGCCAATAGCTATAGGGAACATCCAATTGTGTCCATCTAAAGCATTGCGTGCTGCTAGTTGACCATTCCACTTTCCAGTCAAGAATGATGAGTCTATACTCAAATATGGACGGCACCCTGCTTTGAAGCCATCGATGCAAGGCTTTAAAGCCATGAAGAATTTAGATAAGAAGACTTTTCCATCAGTTGTTACCTCAGTTTCTATCTCCACAACACTTCCAGGTGACCTCTTCTCTACTTCTTCTTTGAAGTTATAAAGCATTAAAAATGTATTTTCCCAATCACCATATAACTCCTTTATTGCCCTTTGCTTTGCCTTCCACACTGTAGTATAATTCAGCTTAATGGGGTACTGCTTTTCTAAGTCTATTTTCAGTCTCTTTGCAGTGTTGTTTGGTGTTGTGGCTAAAATAGGCTTGATTTTTTCTGCAATCCATAATTGTCATGTCATCTTTGTAACTGTTTGAGAAGTTGTAATACAAGTATGAGCTTTTGGAATTTGATTCACTCTTATTGTCCTTCCATCAGGTTTGCGTCTAGCAGATATATACCACTTGCAAGGACTGGCACCACCATCATAACCTATGTATTTTGCATAGAACTTATTTTTATCAGTCCACAAAGTCTTCGTAGCAAACTCATGTTTGACTGCATATGTCCTGAAACATATCCTGAATTCATCCATGCTTGGAAACAATCTCCCAACTTCAATAACTGGCTCATCTTTGTCATAAACTATTACTAGCTCATCATTATGTGCATCATCTACATGAACTATAGCATTTTCCAACAACTCTGGATCTATATCTGCCTCTTCCTTAAATGGTTGTCACCATCATTTGCAGCTTCATCCCTCTCCTTCTCCTTGTCTCTGTCATCTATAGGAATGCCAAAAAGCATTGCCATTTCAATGCCAGACATTGGTGCAATGACCAAATCAGTCCGGGCACTTATCTCAACTGAATTCCAATCAACAGTTACAATCTTTTGTGCAGCCCCTTGTGCATTAGCATCTGCAGCCTCCTCTTATGCATTAACATCAACCTCCACTGTTAACACTGCCAACTCAGTAAGTATAGGCATTACTTGCCTTTGTGCAGCCCAATCATCCTCGACTATCTGAGAAGCCAACTTCGAGGACATATATCCAACCCTCGAATCAGGTTCCAGAGGAATGAGCTGTGCTAAAAACAGAACAATTTTGCTTGTCCAACCATCTTGCTCATCGATTTCATCAACCATCTGTTGCCTTGTCTCAATCCTAACATACCCACCTTTCCAATTATGAAATCGTAACAAAGAAACTTCTTGCTCTGGCCCCCAAACCACACTATCCTAATTTTTTCTACCATATTCCTCACCGCCTTCTCTCCCATGTCTATTAGATCTTGGGGATCAACAAGTTCTAATTCCACCTCTCATTTAACAACTGTCTCTCTCGCAATAAGCTGCGTGCTACCATCAACTAAAATAGCCCTAAAGGGAAAGAATTTGATGCAAAATTCGAAGGTGTGTCGCGCAACATCGTCTCCCCTGTTTTTGGCGGGCACTGTGAGTTAGCGGAAGCGAACAAGGAGCCAAACCTAACAGAAATTAAGTGTCAGAGATGCAGGATATACCGATTAGAAGTCCCATCTCGCGGCTCCATCTTGTTCCCCTCGTTCAGCACACCCGCCCGGCCTCCACAATCTAGCATCAATGGGCACGCTCAGATCTCGAATTGAGAAGAATGGGAGAGAAAGTTGTTGGAGATATGCCCTAGAGGTAATAATAAATGTAGTTATTATTATATCTTTGTGTTTATGATAAATGTTTACATACATGCTATAATAGTATTAACAGGGAAACATTAATACTTGTGTGATTTGTAAACTTAATTTGAAGTCCCTAGTATAGCCTCTATACTTCACTAGCTTGTTGGTTGATAAATGATTGTGGTTTCCCTATCATGAACATTGAGATGTTATCAACAACAAGACCATATCGTTAGGAGAATGATATGGTGGACATACTCCTATAGATAAGCGTAGCATAAAGATCAAGTCATTTCAATAGTTCAATTGCTATATGCTTTCTGATACATAGTAACCTAATTCCTTCGACCATGAGATCATGCATATCACCTTTACCGGATGGATGCTTTGATGACATCAAACACCACACCGTAACTGGGTGGCTATAAAGGTGGCATTGAGTGTTCGGAAAGTATTGGTTGAGACACATGGATCAAGAGTGGGATTTGTCCATCCATATGACGGATAGATATTCTCTGGGCCCTCTCGGTGAAATGTCATCCAATTAGCTTGCAAGCATGTGACTGGCTCACAAGGGATCACATATCACGGGAACGAGAAAAGAGTACTTATCAGTAACGAGGTTGAACTAGGTATGCAGAGATACCGACGATCATAACCTCGGATAACTAACATATCGTGAGACAAAGGGAAATTGGTATCGTATGTAAGTGGTTCATTCGATCGCAAAGTAATCGTAGAAATATGTGGGAGCCATATGAATTTCCAGATTCCTCTATTGGTTATTGTTCGGAGAAGTGTCTCGATCATGTCCGCATAATTCACGAACCGTAGGGAGACACACTTAAGGATTCGACGTTGTTTTGAGTAGTTATGGTATTATGAGAAAGAGACCGAATGTTGTTCGGAGTCTCGGATGGGATCCGGGATATCACGAGGTGATCCGGAATGGTCCGGAGAATAAGATTCATATAAAGAAAGTCCCGTTTCAGAGTTCGGAAATGATTCCGGTGAATGTTCTAGAAGGTTCCGGAATGTCCGGCACTCCGGGAGGGGGGAGGGGTACATGAATGTGTCATTATATATTGGAATGATTGCATCATGTACTAAGTGTTCTTGCTGTCCCAAATAAAGGATTAAATTGAATCCTAAAACAGAAAAGTCAAATGTCCAGTTTGAAAGTCAAACGGCTAAAACAAGAAACTGTGGGAAACAAGCAAGAGGAGTTGGGAACCGACTTGAGGGAGGAGTCTCCTCCCCAAGCCGGCGCGCCACCCAAGGCCGACTTGGGGAGGGACTCCCCTCCCCTGGCCGCGCCTCCCCACCTATAAAAGGAGGGGCAGGGCCCCCTCCTCTAGACACACAAGTTTCTACCTCTAATCTCCGGTTTAGAGCCGTTTTGGTTTAGAGCTTCTAATTGCTTTAGCCTGCGGTTTAGAGCCTTCTAATTGGTGTGTCTAATCTCTAGACCACTAATAGCCCTCTCTCATAATCCACCATACTCGCTCCGGCTTAAGGCGAAGCCCTGCGGGATCTCCCCTCTACTTCCGGTACCACGCCGTTGTGCTGCCGGAATCGCGAGGAGAGTGCTACAACCTCCGCTGCCTGCTGGAACAAGGGAGAGGAAGGTCTTCGTCGAGTACGGAACGTGTGACCGACTGCGGGAGTGCTGCCGGAACGCAGCGCCGGAAGGATCGTCTACACGATCTTGAGATCGGGAAGAGTACGACTACATCACCCACGAGAATCTGCTCTCGTTAAACGCTTTGGAATCTTCGAGGGTAAGTTATTCCATCGACTCGTTGCTACAATCTAGTAGATAGATCTTGGCTTGTTTGTTTGTATGCGATAGAAAATTTTTGTTTTCCATGCTACGAACCCCTACAGTGGTATCAGAGCCGTGTCTATATGTAGATCTGTTGCACGAGTAGAACACAATGGTCATTGTGGGCGTTGATGCTTTATTGTCGATTACTTCTTGTGTACTTTGCATCTTGCGGTATGTTGGGATGAAGCGGCCCGGGCTAACCTTACATGACATCGTTCATGAGACTTGCTCCACGCTTGACATGCAACTTGTATTGCATAAGTGGCTTTGCGGGTGCCTGTTTCTCCTAGCATAGTTAAGATCCAATTTACAACGGGTGATCAACAATGCTAGTATCAATGTTGTGGTTCTTGTTCGTAAGTTAGAACGACACTTATTGAAAGCCCCAAACCACGTAAAATATGCAAAGAAAGTAGAGGCGTCTAACTTTGTTTTGCAGGGGTGTGCAGTGATGTGATATGGCCATGATTGTGATTATATTTGATGTATGCAATGTTCCTTATTGTAAGTTGGCAACCGGCAGGAGCCATATGGTTGTCTTTAATTTATGTTAAGACCCGCGTGTCTATTCAAAGTAGTTGTAATAGTTGAAGCCGGTGGACGACAACCATGGAGAAGCGTCATTGACCTTGATGCAATGCCGGTGATGATGGAGTTCATGTTCGTGCTTGAAGATGGAGATCGGAAGCACAAAGAAGAAAGGCCATATCATATCACATATATATTGAATTGCATGTGATGTTAATCCTTTATGCATCTTGTATTGCTTAGTAGACGATGGTAGCATTATAAGATGATCCCTCATGCACATCAATTTCAAATCATAAAGTGTTCACCCTTAGTTAGCACCGTTGCTAAAGCTTGTTGTTTCGAAGCACCACGTGATGATCGGGTGTGCTAGATTCTGCAAGTGTATACAGCGTGAGCAAGCCAGATTTGCTCATGCAGAAACTAAGGTTTGATCTTGACGAGCCTAGCATGTACAGACATGGTCTCGGAACACGGATCACCGAAAGGTAAAGCATGAATCATATAGTAGATATGATGAACATGTCGATTGTTCGCCATTGAAGCTATATCAACTCTCGTGATGATCGGTGTTGATATGGTGGATTTGGTTCGTGTGATCACTAAAACAATGTGAGGGATATTGTTTTGAGTGGGAGTTCACCTAGTTTAATTTCATTAATTAATTTGAACTCAATTTGTCATAAACTTAGTCTAAACTATTGCAAATATGTTGTAGAACAATGGCAACCCCTACCATCAATTTTAATGCGTTCCTAGAGAAAGAAAAGTTGAAAAACAATGGAAGCAACTTCGCGGATTGGTTCCGCAATTTGAGGATTGTCCTCACAGCTGGTAATTTGACCTATGTGCTGGATGCACCGCTGGGTGACCCACCTGCAGATGATGCTCCCGATGAAGTAAAGAATGTTTACCTCACTCGGAAGAATCAGTACTCCATAGTTCAGTGTGCTATCTTGTATGGTTTGGAATCGGAGCTTCAGAAAAGGTTTGAGGATTCAGACCCATATGATATTGTCGAGGATCTCAAATTGATTTTTGAGACTCATGCGGCAATTGAAAGTTATGAAGCTTCTGAAAAGTTCTTTAACTGCAAGATGGAAGAGGGCAGCTCCGTCAGTGAGCATGTGCTTAAGATGTCAGGGCACGCAAACAAACTTCAAAGCTTGGGTATTGTGATTCCTAATGCTTTGGGGATTTACCGTGTCCTCCAATCACTACCACCAAGTTACAAGAACTTTGTGATGAACTACAACATGCAGAACATGAACAAGACGTTGCCAGAACTCTTTGCCATGTTGAAATCTGCAGAAATGGAGATTAAGAAAGAGCACCAAGTGTTGTTGGTCAATAAGACCACCAAATTCAAGAAAGGCAAGTCTAAGCAAAAGGGACACTTCAAGAAGGGTGGTAAGAAAGTTACCACGCCGGCGAAGAAGACCAAGGCTGGACCTAAGCCTGATACTGAGTGCTTTTACTGCAAGGGAGAAGGTCACTGGAAGCGGAATTGCCCAAAGTACTTGGCGGATTTGAAGAACGGCAACATCAAGAAGAAAGGTATATCTGATATACATGTTATTGATGTGTATCTCACTAGTACTCGTAGTAGTGCCTGGGTATTTGATACTGGTTCGGTTGCTCATATTTGTAACTCGAAACAGGTGCTGCAGAATAAACGGAAGCTAGCGAAGAACGAGGTGACGATGCGCGTGGGAAACGGATCAAAGGTTGATGTGATCGCGGTCGGCACGCTACCCCTTCATCTACCATCGGGATTAGTTTTATACTTAAATAATTGTTATTTAGTGCCTGTGTTAAGCATGAACATTATATCGGGATTTTGTTTATTGCGAGACGGTTACTTGTTTAAATCAGAGAATAATGGTTGTTCGATTTATATGAGTAATATGTTTTATGCACATGCACCTTTGATAGATGGTCTATTCTTATTGAATCTCGATAGTGGAAATACACATATCAACAACATTGAGGCTAAACGTTTGAAATCAAGCGATAATTTGACCTATATGTGGCACTGTCGTCTTGGTCACATTGGAGTGAAGCGTATGAAGAAACTCCATTCCGATGGACTTCTTGAATCACTTGATTTTGAATCACTTGAAAGATGCGAAGCATGTCTGATGGGAAAAATGACTAAGACTCCATTTTCTGGTATGATGGAGCGAGCTACGGACTTATTGGAAATGATACATACCGATGTGTGTGGTCCAATGAGTGTAGCATCGCGCGGTGGTTATCGTTATGTTCTTACCTTCACGGATGACTTGAGTAGATATGGGTATATCTATTTAATGAAACATAAGTCCGAAACTTTCGAGAAGTTTAAGGAGTTTCAAAGTGAGGTAGAGAATCAACGTAACAAGAAGATTAAATTTCTACGTGCTGATCGTGGAGGTGAATATCTAAGTTACGAGTTTGGCGAGCATTTGAAGAAATGCGGAATACTTTCACAATTGACACCGCCGGGAACACCACAGCGTAATGGTGTGTCCGAACGTCGTAATCGAACTCTCTTAGATATGGTTCGTTCTATGATGTCACTTACAGATTTACCGCTATCATTTTGGGGTTATGCATTAGAAACAGCCGCATTCACTTTAAATAGGGCACCATCTAAATCCATTGAAACGACACCGTATGAATTATGGTTTGGGAAGAAACCTAAATTGTCGTTTCTTAAAGTTTGGGGATGCGAAGCCTATGTAAAGAAGTTACAGCCAGACAAGCTTGAACCCAAAGCGGAAAAATGCGTCTTCATAGGATACCCGAAGGAAACTATTGGGTATACCTTCTATCATAGATCCGAAGGCAAAATCTTCGTTGCCAAGAATGGATCCTTTCTAGAGAAGGAATTTCTCTCGAAAGAAGTGACTGGAAGGAAAGTAGAACTCGACGAGGTTGTCGAACCTTCTCTCGAAATTGCGAGTAGCGCAGCACCGGAAGAAGTTCCTGTGGTGCCTGCACCTATTAGAGAGGGAGCTAATGATGATGATCATGAAACTTCGGTTGAAGTTGCTACAGAGCCTCGGAGGTCAACGAGAACTCGTACCACTCCAGATTGGTATGATCCCGTTATGAGTGTCATGTTGGTGGACAACACCGATGACCCCGAGACATATGAGGAAGCGATGATGAGCCCAGATTCCAATAAATGGCAAGAAGCCATGAAATCCGAGATTGGATCCATGTACGAAAACCAAGTATGGACTTTGGTGGACTTACCGGATGGCCGAAAGGCTGTCGAGAACAAATGGATTTTCAAGAAGAAAACAGATGCTGATGGTAATGTTACTGTCTATAAAGCTCGACTTGTCGCAAAAGGGTTTTGACAAATTCAAGGAGTTGACTACGATGAGACTTTCTCACCGGTAGCAAAGCTAAAGTCGGTGAGGATTATGTTAGCAATCGCTGCATATTATGATTATGAGATATGGCAGATGGATGTCAAAACAGCATTCCTCAATGGAGATATTGATGAAGAGTTGTATATGATGCAACCCAAAGGTTTTGTCAATCCTAAAGATGCTAACAAGGTATGCAAACTTCAACGGTCCATCTATGGATTGAAGCAAGCATCCCAAAGTTGGAATCAACGTTTTGATAAGGTAATCAAAAGTTTTGGTTTTATACAAACTTATGGAGAAGCTTGTATTTACAAGAAAGTGAGTGGGAGCTCTGTAGCATTCTTAATACTATATGTGGATGACATATTGTTGATTGGGAATGATGTAGACCTTCTTAATAGTGTCAAAGAATATTTGAATAATAGTTTTTCAATGAAGGATCTTGGCGAAGCAGCTTACATATTAGGCATAAAGATTTATAGAGATAGATCGAAACGCCAAATATCATTGTCACAGAGTACATATTTGGACAAAGTTCTAAAGAGGTTTGGAATGGAAGAAAGCAAGAAAGGGTTCTTGCCCATGTTGCCCAATACGACCTTGAGTAAAACTCAAAGTCCGACATCGACAGAAGATAGATAAAGGATGAGTAAGACTCCCTATGCATCAGCCATAGGATCTCTAATGTATGCCATGCTATGTACTAGACCCGACATTGCATATGCTGTTAGTTTAACTAGCAGATATCAAAGTGATCCAGGAGTGGATCATTGGACAGCGGTCAAAAACATCCTTAAGTACTTGAGAAGAACTAAGGATATGGTTCTTTCTTATGGAGGTGATGAACAGCTCGTTGTTAATGGTTACACCGATGCTAGTTGGAACACCGATCCGGATGATTCTAAATCACAATCTGGATACGTATTTGTTTTGAATGGTGCAGCAGTTAGCTGGAGGAGTGCAAAGCAAAGCGTTGTGGCGAGATCTTCAACTGAATCGGAATACATGGCTGCTTCGGAGGCTTCACAAGAAGCGATATGGATGAAAGAGTTCATTACAGAGCTGGGTGTGGTTCCTAGTGCGCTGGACCCAATGTCTATCTACTGTGATAACATGGGCGCCATAGCCAATGCGCAAGAACCAAGGTCACACAAGAAGCTGAAGCATATCAAGCTATGTTTTCACGCTATTCGAGAACATATCCAGGATGGGGATATAAAGATTTGCAAAGTACACACAGATCTAAATGTGGCGGATCCGTTGACTAAACCTCTCCCGAGGGCAAAACATGACCAACACCAAACTGCCATGGGTGTTCGGTATATTACCATGTAATCTAGATTAGATGACTCTAGTGCAAGTGGGAGACTGTTGGAGATATGCCCTAGAGGTAATAATAAATGTAGTTATTATTATATCTTTGTGTTTATGATAAATGTTTACATACATGCTATAATAGTATTAACAGGGAAACATTAATACTTGTGTGATTTGTAAACTTAATTTGAAGTCCCTAGTATAGCCTCTATACTTCACTAGCTTGTTGGTTGATAAATGATTGTGGTTTCCCTATCATGAACATTGAGATGTTATCAACAACAAGATCATATCGTTAGGAGAATGATATGGTGGACATACTCCTATAGATAAGCGTAGCATAAAGATCAAGTCATTTCAATAGTTCAATTGCTATATGCTTTCTGATACATAGTAACCTAATTCCTTCGACCATGAGATCATGCATATCACCTTTACCGGATGGATGCTTTGATGACATCAAACACCACACCGTAACTGGGTGGCTATAAAGGTGGCATTGAGTGTTCGGAAAGTATTGGTTGAGACACATGGATCAAGAGTGGGATTTGTCCATCCATATGACGGATAGATATTCTCTGGGCCCTCTCGGTGAAATGTCATCCAATTAGCTTGCAAGCATGTGACTGGCTCACAAGGGATCACATATCACGGGAACGAGAAAAGAGTACTTATCAGTAACGAGGTTGAACTAGGTATGCAGAGATACCGACGATCATAACCTCGGATAAGTAACATATCGTGAGACAAAGGGAAATTGGTATCGTATGTAAGTGGTTCATTCGATCGCAAAGTAATCGTAGAAATATGTGGGAGCCATATGAATTTCCAGATTCCTCTATTGGTTATTGTTCGGAGAAGTGTCTCGATCATGTCCGCATAATTCACGAACCGTAGGGAGACACACTTAAGGATTCGACGTTGTTTTGAGTAGTTATGGTATTATGAGAAAGAGACCGAATGTTGTTCGGAGTCTCGGATGGGATCCGGGATATCACGAGGTGATCCGGAATGGTCCGGAGAATAAGATTCATATAAAGAAAGTCCCGTTTCGGAGTTCGGAAATGATTCCGGTGAATGTTCTAGAAGGTTCCGGAATGTCCGGCACTCCGGGAGGGGGGAGGGGTACATGAATGTGTCATTATATATTGGAATGATTGCATCATGTACTAAGTGTTCTTGCTGTCCCAAATAAAGGATTAAATTGAATCCTAAAACAGAAAAGTCAAATGTCCAGTTTGAAAGTCAAACGGCTAAAACAAGAAACTGTGGGAAACAAGCAAGAGGAGTTGGGAACCGACTTGAGGGAGGAGTCTCCTCCCCAAGCCGGCGCGCCACCCAAGGCCGACTTGGGGAGGGACTCCCTTCCCATGGCCGCGCCTCCCCACCTATAAAAGGAGGGGCAGGGCCCCCTCCTCTAGACACACAAGTTTCTACCTCTAATCTCCGGTTTAGAGCCGTTTTGGTTTAGAGCTTCTAATTGCTTTAGCCTGCGGTTTAGAGCCTTCTAATTGGTGTGTCTAATCTCTAGACCACTAATAGCCCTCTCTCATAATCCACCATACTCGCTCCGGCTTAAGGCGAAGCCCTGCGGGATCTCCCCTCTACTTCCGGTACCACGCCGTTGTGCTGCCGGAATCGCGAGGAGAGTGCTACAACCTCCGCTGCCTGCTGGAACAAGGGAGAGGAAGGTCTTCGTCGAGTACCGAACGTGTGACCGACTGCGGGAGTGCTGACGGAACGCAGCGCCGGAAGGATCGTCTACACGATCTTGAGATCGGAAAGAGTACGACTACATCACCCACGAGAATCTGCTCTCGTTAAACGCTTTGGAATCTTCGAGGGTAAGTTATTCCATCGACTCGTTGCTACAATCTAGTAGATAGATCTTGGCTTGTTTGTTTGTATGCGATAGAAATTTTTTGTTTTCCATGCTACGAACCCCTACAAAAGTAGGTTTCAAATGGCACTCACCACCTTCGGCATCGAACGAAAGCGCTGCCGCGTAAAAGAATTGCCCTGTCGCTGCCGATGCCGAGAACGATGGGTGAGGTCCGCCGCCGCCGTCGGGGAAGCTACAATAAGTGTGACGCGCGCGCTCGGTCGGAAACGGTTAGTTTGACTGGATGTCCCAACCGACCGGTTCGGCTTAACCTAATCTTGAAACTAAGTTAAATGTGTCTTTACTGACCGTTTTATGACCCGTGTGGCCCTAGGCTATTTGCTACTACAGAAACGTCGCATGCGAGTTATTGTTTGCAACGATGTCATGTTCTGTCCAATTCCGTGGAAAGACATCGCATGATAGCTATAAGCCCCAGAAAATCAGCATCTCAAACATGTCAAGCTACGACGAGAAATCCTAAATCCATCCGTCATTTAGTAGAAAACCAAACCAGTCACGGCCTAAATGTGCCATCATTTATTAGTTGTCTCTTCGTGTTAAGGACCAGTAATGTACTGGAGGCTGCATTAACTGGGATGACGCTCGATCGGCATGTAGAAACGCTCTTCATGATGGCTGTTGTTGGCAGATGGCACACGAACAACCGTCATACGGTAGGTTTGTATCCTTTCGTCTTTGTCCGTTTAGACTAGTCATAGTATGTTACTAGTCAAAGTTATTACCTCCATAATAAAAAGTAACGTGTTATGCAAAGGCTTATTTATTGTAATGTAGACTCATTTTTTTTTAAAATGTGTGATGTTATGGTAATATAGCTAGCTGCCACAAGTCTCTCTCTTATCATTTAATTGCATGTCATGTCATCTAAATGCTTAGTTGGCAATACACGTAGGACTATGTTACTACTTAGACTAGCCCAATGGGAGTATCATAGGTGGTATCATGCATCACATGCATGCAAAATGCTTACGTGTCATAGCAATTAATGATGAAAGAGATTGTGTTGGTATCATAGGTAGATACGGTATCATAGTACATAAAACTAAAAAATTAATCCCAAACAAATCATGTCCACAGTTTTACATTGCGATTCTACAAAATAATAAATACACCAAGACTATGATACTACTATATGATACTATTCATTGTGAAGATGGTATCATATATTAGTATATATGCATGATACTACTATATGATACTTTCCATTGTGACTAGTCTTAGTTACTCCCACTATAACTAGCCTTATATAAGCACAGAGGCGCACGACAACATTCCATAACTCCACCCGCACCCGCTGACGCTCCGGGAAGGCACTGGGGTGTCGTTCAAGTGCTCTCTACGCAGCTGCCATGGGCATGGCTACGGCTCCTTCTACCGCTGCCCCGACTGCACCTACGAGCTCCTGGTCCCCATCCCTGGTGAACTCCAAAAAATCTTTCGGAATCTCGTACATCTTCCTGAAATCCACGAGCAGGCTCACGCAGGTCCGTTTGAGCTCCGGCGCGCCGACGTCCACCGTCAGGCTCTCCTCGCACGTCTTCTTCAGGTTCGCGACGCAGAAATCACAAGGTAAATGATACACAAAATACTGAGTTGTCATGATCGATGAAATACATACAACTACTAGGAACATGAAAAAAATACATGAACCTACTAACTTGGACTTTTGCTGCTTGAGACATACATTGGCAGCCAAAATAGTACCCTCAATGTCCAAGTTGAGACCTACAACATGTGAATAAAGGAAATATGAGTGTAAATCTTGGCACAATTGTACAATTAGTTGATAAGTTTGTTGCGTACCATTAAGTTATAGTAATGGAAGGAGCGCGAACTTGTCGAGGTAAATGGCCTCGATGATCCTTCAACGCATGAAAACGTAACATAATCTGTCTGTCGGATATCTTTGCAAATATCTCTCACTCAACAAAGTATACCATCACATCATTAAGCCAATCATCACCTATCTTATTTCGAAGGGCCGTCTTTACAATATTCATGGCTGAGAAAACCCTCTCAACTGATTCCATCGCCACATGCAGTGTCAACGCAAGCCTAATGAGGCGATAAACCAATGGAAAGACCAAATGTTGTCTAGTTTTAACCAACTTGAGAGCAAGATCACCGAGACTACCACAAGTCAAGAAATCTGAGCTTCTTCTAATCACATCAACATATATGTTGAGTTGATCAATCAAAACATAACAATCTTTTGTAGAGAAATCAACGGAGTAAATCTTTGCAAGATCAAGTAACTTATCACAATCAAAGCTACTAAATGAGTCCCTAGGATCAAGGCATGCAATGCACTTTAGCAAGCGTGTGGAAGTTTCACTAAATCGATGATTCATCTCAACTATGTTTCTGTCAATCACCTCATTGAATATTTGTACCTTGTAGTGATGGAAGTTAGTGACCATCTTGCGTGAGCTCCTTCGATAACCTCTAGCATAAATGTTTTCATCCATACTTGGCACCAAAATATTTCTTCCAACACAAAAATTAGTAGCAGCCAACAAGAGAGGCTCCCACCCAACATCTCTCAACTTCTGCAATAATCCTTTCACCGATACAATCATATTCATGGCACTAAATATGTTCTGATCTTTTAGTTGCAATGCTTGTGGCAAATCATTTGTTAAACCAATCACTCGAAGCATCAAATGCAAGATAATAACAAATTCAAAGGTTTCCATGTTTATGAGATAACCTGAAGCCACGCCTCTATCTTCTGTATCTCCATCATCAACAATACCTCCAAGAACTTCAACCACGGAATCCCACATACTATGTAAACGAATTAGAGTTTTATGGTGTGACCCCCAACATGTATCACCAGGTCTTGCCAAGCTTGTCTCTTGATGTTGACCACTTCCTGACACGATATCACCATTCTCTAACTGTGCTACCAATTTGTCATGATGCTTCTGCAATAAGTTGTCTTTCCTCCTACAAGAGGCACCCGCCTACATAAAATATTATGTACATTTAGAATTGTGTAATGGAATAAAATATACTATAGACTTGCAAACATAAGAGAGAAACACTAACCATGGTAACTATCTTATTTGTATGCCCAAAGAAATCACCAACTGCAAGAACTCCTTTCACAACAGCAACAACCACCAATTGAAGTTGGTGGGCAAAACAATGCACATAATAAGCATGAGGATTGATGATGACCCACAAGTATAGGGGGTGTATTGTAGTACTTTCGATAAATAGGAGTGTCGATCCCAATGAGGAGCAGAAGGTGTTGACTAGTGGTATGGAGCAGGAAATCTCTGTAAATACTTAGCAAACAGATTTTTAGGGGTTTTCTGATAAAGCAAAAAAACAAAGTGCAAGTAATAAAGACAACGAACAACTGCAGAAAGTGGTCCAATACTTTCTTAGCAAAGGACAAGCCGGTGGAAATACTTATAAGGACCAAACGTTCTCAAGGACACATGGGAATTCTGTCAAGTGCTTTCGCTTCATATAGCTAAGTACTCTTCTTTGGTGTTGTAAGTGTTGTGTGGGTGAACCTGTGTTAATGTACCGACCTTACTTGGAATAATACATACTTGTGATTAAGCCCCCTGCAAGCATCCGCAACTACAGGAAAGCAATTAAGATATAAACTAACCACAACCTTAAACTCTGAGATCCTACGCTCCCTTATGCAATGGTGTCCTAACGGGGGTTCAGGTTTCTATCACTCCGGCAACCC
Organism: Avena sativa; assembly: GCA_916181665.1. NCBI lineage: Eukaryota > Viridiplantae > Streptophyta > Magnoliopsida > Poales > Poaceae > Avena > Avena sativa. The sequence continues at coordinate 442,460,845 of OV702283.1, forward strand.
TACAATTAGTAGCCAAATACACAATGCATTCCCCTAGGCCCATAAATGGTGAAGTATCATGCAGTCGACGTTCACATGACACCACTAGAATAATAGCACCACAACTTAAATACTAAACCATTGAATAATAACTCAACACAAATCCACTACTAACAACATGACTTCTCCCATGTCCTCAAGAACTATACGAACTACTCACAAGACATCACATGGATCAAGATCAAAGATGATATGGTAATGGATAACATATTCGAACATAAAAAATAATCCAATGGTTCCACTCACAAGCATCAACTACAATAGTAATCAACACCGGGAAAGTTTCCCCTAAGAACTAATGCAATATCCACACGATTGTTACAGCGGGACGGAGTGGTGATGATGGTGCTGGTGGAGATGATGGTGTGGATGATGATGATCCCGATGAAGTCTAGCTTGATGACGGTGTTGATGGCGAAGATCTCCCCTTTCCGGGAAGGAATTTCCTCGGCAGAAATATGTCTGTCGGAGAGCTCTTTCGCTCTCGGTGTTTTCCGCCCCGCAGATGCGGCGGAATCTTTTTGTGGTCGCTCCCCTGGTATTAGGGTTTTGAGAGGAAGATATAGGCAAGAGGGCGGAGTCGGAGGCCGGACAGGTGGGCCACACCTGCCCTAGGCGCGGCCTAGGGGGACCCGTGCCTAGGGGGGTGGGCCCCCTGTGGCCTAACTACGCATCCCCTTCTGGCTTCCTTCGTCTTCTGGGAAAATATAATTTTCCAATATTTTTCTGGTATTTTTCCGATCTTCGCGAAATTGCATCAAAACACCTCTTTTTCCATCAAAACCTGACTCCGGTAGTTCATCCTCCAAGAATCATCCAACATGCAAAAACAGAGGAAAACAGAAGAAGGCATCTCACCATTATATAACTTAGCTTGCAACAAGTACAGGAGTCACAATAGAGATGCATAAAGATAAATCATAATTGGAATTAGCAAACTTTGTTCCTGGTCAGAGAACAGCTGGCAAACAATTTCACAAAAATCTTTTGAAGAAGTTTTACAATAGGAGTACTCTTTGCTCAAAAAGGTTTTTCACAATGATGGCTTTCAAAGTAATACTCAATAGATAAGAGTCTTGTGCAAATAAGGAAGATAAAGAACATGGTTGAATAAATCACCATACGAATGCTTGCAACACAACAACTAAAATGCTTGCTAGAGGTAGAGAGGAAGTAGGTTTAGTGACTCAACTTAGAAAATAGGAGAAAGGTCCCTTCATAGAGGGAAACAGGGATTTCAAGTCATAAAGATCTTCCAAAAGATTATGGTACTTACTAACTTTGATCCCTCATTGCCCCTATCATAAGAATCTTGAAATGATTAAGGTTAAAGTGAACAAGGATGGAGTATATGCTTGACGAAATATAAGTTGACAATCTCATGTCCCTTGAGTACGAGGGCCACTCCTCATGCTACTCAACTTTAGTCACCGGTAAGTTCTTGTCATTGTAAGTACATGTGTATCATAAAGAACCGCCAATGGGGTACCCCTTGCACATGATACACGAGCTATCCCATAATCAAAATGACAAGGCAAGCAGACAATGAGCATCTCAGTGATCTTTTTATTTACTATGTGCATAGCTTTTTATTAAGGATGCTTCACAGATTGCTCACTATGGTGATGCTACAAGTTTCCACCATGATTAGGCATGCTTAGGCTAGCAGCCCATGCGTTTCTCTAACACACATACATCACTACATGGACTTACAAGATCCCTCTTTATTTCACACTGACGACATCCGCAAACAAAAGAGCATGATATCAACTGGATGTGTATCCATAAGTGTTGAAAGCGTTCCCCGTGACAGCACGGTTCTGCTAATCCCAACGTATATATGCAAGCATATACAACTTCGATGACACAATGGTTCAAGTTTATTAGGGGCAAGAAAATAAGGTGTGCCATCAAGTTCGTGAGAGATTTACTAACTAGTTTTCACATAAAAAATAGTTTTTAATTCGAAAGATATATGAAGCTTGAGAATTTTCTTGGAATAGCAATAATGCTATTTGTTAGGGGTGACCCCTTGGGGTGCCCCGATCTTTCACGAATTACGTGGGGATCGAGGGGAAAGCGGTGGAAGGGGGAAGGGGATGAAATCCATGAACACACACACGAAGAACTCGATGAACACACACACACACACACACACGAAAACACGATACAAGCCGATAGCTCACGCCGGTGGAAACCGGTCCAACATAATCACTAGGATCGGTGTTGGGCGAAGTAGTCTCTCCACGGCCAACAACGGGGGTGAGAGGCTTGATGAGATCTTGACTACTTGGGCACGAGACACCGAGATCCCAAGGACTTGTACAACTTGAATGCACTAGGCAAAATCCAAGAGGTTGTGGATAATTTGGTGCTCCTTGGTAAGGAGCATGAGACAAATAGTTGAAAGATCCTCAAAGGGGTGTCCTCAACTATAATTATCCAAGTCTAGAGTTTACAATAGAGGGTGGGGGCTATATATATCCACATAAACAGGGGTAGTTTAGGTACGAAAAGGTAAAATCTAGGCGAAATAAGGGATTACACGGGCCCAGCCCGAAAGTTAACTTGCTCTAGGGGATTTCCGGCGAGGGGTCCGGTGGCGCCGGGGTGGTCGCCGGAAATTCCGGCGGTCGCCGAGATTTCCGGTCACGAACCGGAAGGGCTTACAGAAGGTGCTTTCGGTTGTCGCCGGAAGATTCCGGTCGTCGCCGGAGTGGTCGGCGTGGAGGCCGGTCGACCGGGCCGGTCGCCGGAAGTTCCGGCGAGGGAACTGGTCCGCCGGGTCTGGCGCCGGTTTGCTCTGGCGAATCTCCTCGGGACGCCTTTGCTCTCTCCCTTGGCGATGCTTCATTGGGTTCATAGCTGAGAATGCACAGGGTTTGGGAATGAAGTAGCAAGCCATCCAAAGGTGTATTGAAATCACACGAGGAGAGGAGCGAGTTAACCTTAGCTTGTAGGAGCTTGGCCCGAGCACGGGTCATCGGTCCACTTGGGGAACTAGTTGGAGGGGATGTAGACGCATCCGTAGGACGGGCTGCATCAGCTCCCTCCCCTTGGGAAAGAGTCGTCCTCGACTCTTCAACCTTCTCAACTTCATCGTCTCCACGGTAGGGTGAAAGGTCCTTGACATTGAACGTCGGGCTCACGAGGTACTTTGATGTTGGGATATCGATGATGTAGGCGTTGTTGTTGATTCTTTTGAGGACCTTGAAGGGGCCATCTCCCCTTGGTTTGAGCTTGGAGTCGCGATTATTGGGAAAGCAGTCTTTGCTCAAGTGTATCCACACAAGATCGCCTTCTTCGAAGATCATCTCTTTCTTGTTCTGGTTTAGTCGTGATGCTTGGCGAAGGACTTGTTGCTTGATCATAGCTCTTGTGTCTTCATGTAACTTTTTCATGGCTTGGGCAAGCTTGTTAACGTCCATGTTGGTGCGGTCGTGTAGAGGAAGAGGTAATATGTCGAGCGCGGTGAGAGGCTCGAATCCAAAGACGATCATGAACGGGCTCCTCATGGTGGTGGAGTGTTTGGCGCGGTTGTAGGCGAACTCGGCGTGTGGGATGCATTCCTCCCAATCCTTAAGAATCTTCTTTATCAACACGCGGAGAAGTGTGCCAAGGCTTCGGTTGACGACCTCGGTTTGTCCATCAGTTTGAGGATGCGAGGCGGACGAGAATAGGAGCTTGATGCCGAGATTGGCCATGAGAGTTTTCCAAAAGTAGCTCATGAATTTGACGTCGCGGTCGAAGACGATTGTTCTTGGTACACCGTGTAGCCGAATTATTTCCCTGAAAAACAAATTTGCTACATGTGAAGCATCATCGGTCTTATGGCATGGAATGAAGTGTGCCATTTTGGAAAAACGATCCACTACCACAAATATTAAATCATGTCCATGTTTAGATCTAGGAAATCCTAACACAAAGTCCATGCTAATGTCCGACCAAGGTGCATGAGGGATAGGCAATGGCATATAAAGACCAAAGGGGTTAGACTTGGACTTAGCTTGGATACATGTAGTGCATCGTTGGACGTGGAGCTCCACGTCGCACTTCATCTTGGGCCAATAGTAGTGAGTGGAGAGCATGTCATATGTCTTGTCACGGCCAAAGTGACCCATAAGGCCTCCACCATGGGACTCTTGAAGAAGTAAAATTTGGAGAGACGACTTCGAAATGCAAAGCTTGTTTTGTTTGAAAAGAAAACCCTTATGCAAATAGAAATCATAAATCCCTTTGTCTATTGAACACTTTGCAAAGATTGATCCAAAGAATGGGTCGGACACATACAAAGATTTGATGTCATCAAGACCCAAGACATTTACTTCGAGTCGCATAAGAAGGTTCATGTTTTTGCGAGACAAGGCGTCCGCTACTACATTTTCTTTGCCCTTCTTGTACTTTACAATGTAAGGAAAGGATTCCATGAACTCAACCCATTTGGCGTGCCTTTTACTCAAATTGTCTTGGCCCTTAAGATATTTTAACGACTCATGGTCGGAATGGATGATAAATTCTTTGGGCCAAAGGTAGTGTTGCCACACTTGAAGGACACGTACCAAGGAAAAAAGCTCTTTGTCATAAATTAGATAGTTTAGGCGTGCGCCATCAAGTTTCTTACTATGGTATGCAATAGGACGCCCATTTTGCATAAGGACGCCTCCAATGCCAATACCACTAGCGTCACACTCGATCTCAAAAGTTTTTGTGAAATCTGGTAAAGCGAGGAGTGGTGCTTCGGTGAGCCTCTTTTTGAGCTCATCAAACGCTTTTTGTTGTGCTTTGCCCCAAACGAATGTGACATTTTTCTTGGTCAATTCGTTGAGAGGGCAAGCAATGGTAGAAAAGTCTTTCACAAAGAGACGGTAAAAACCGGCCAACCCATGAAAACTGCGAAGTTCATCGACTTCAATGCCATTAGAAGACACAACAAAACCAAGGAAAATCAGTTTGTCTTTTGCAAAAGTGCACTTTGGGAGGTTAGCATAGATCTTTTCATGACGAAGGATTTGAAGGACCTCCTTAACATGAGTAACATGCTCCTCTAGTGACTTGCTATAGACAAGGATGTCGTCAAAGTAAACCACTACACTCTTCCGAATGAGAGATCTCAAAATATGGTTCATGAGGCGCATGAAGGTAGATGGGGCATTTGATAATCCAAAGGGCATAACCAACCATTCATAGAGACCAAGCTTGGTCTTGAAGGCGGTTTTCCACTCATCACCTTTGGCCATGCGAATTTGATGGTAACCACTACGAAGATCAATTTTCGAAAATATAGTGGCTCCACATAACTCATCAAGCATGTCATCAAGGCGCGGTATAGGATGTCGATAACGCACGGTGATAGCATTGATTGGACGGCAGTCCATGCATAACCGCAACGTATCATCTGTTTTTGGCACGAGAATCACGGGTACCGCGCTTGGGCTAGTGCTTACTTGAATCAAACCTTTGGAGACGAGTTGGTTGATTTGTCGTTCTATCTCCTTCGTCTCTTCGTGATTCGTGCGGTACGCGGCGCGGTTTTGAAGTGGTGCGCCGGGTATGAGGTCAATGCGGTGCTCAATTCCGCGAAGAGGAGGTAGTCCATGAGGAAGCTCTTCGGGGAATGCATCTTGGAATTCCTGCAAAATAGTCATCAAAGAAGGGGGAACGTTTGTCAAGTCATTAGTTCCTTGCGCCAGATGGATGGGTTGTTCCTCACTTCTCTCATCTCACTTTTGGTGGCAAGAAGAACACTCTTAGTTTTTCCACTCGCGTTTGGCTTGTGTCTCTCACTTACTATAGTGTGGTTCTCTCGCTCACCGCTCTTCTCACAAGGTGGTTTTGTGTATTGCACCCTCGCTAAAGCCTTTGCATTGTCCGCAATTATTTGTCTAGGAGTCATTGGTTGCAAAAGACAAGTCTTCTCAAGCCATTTGAAGGTATAAGTGTTTGTGTGACCATCATGCAAAGCACGCTTGTCATATTGCCACGGCCTTTCTAGCAACATATGGCAAACCGTCATGGGGACCACGTCACATTCCACCGTGTCTTTGTATGGTCCAATTGAGAACGTTACCGAGACGGTGTGCTTGATCTTGATGGACCCTTGGTCACTTAGCCATTGTATATGGTAAGGATGCTTATGCGGATGGAGGGTGAGGTTGAGCTTATAACACAATTCCGTGCTTGCAAGATTGTGGCAACTCCCTCCATCGATGACAACTTTGATGGACTTCCCATTAATACCGGCACGAGTTTGGAAGATGTTCGATCGTTGGTCTTCAATCTCATTGACTTGAGTAGTTAATGAAAGAACATTTCATAATCCTTAGTGTTTTGTGTGTTAGATAACAATATCAAGGATTATTTAATGTGTGTTGAAGTGTTGCAGCTACCTATGAGAAAAAGGGAAAGGACTCTGTTTTTGGGGGGGCGGATAATCCGCCCCTACCAGGGGTGGATAATCCGCCCCTCCCTCTTCCCAAGTAGGCGCAAGCCCCAGAAGGGGGGCGGAATTTTGGCTGGATTTTCTGGCCCCGCCGGATAATCCGCCCCTCAGGAGGGCCGGATAGTCCGCTCCCCTGCTCATCGCCAAGGCTCAAGCCCCAGAGAGGGGGCGGAGTATTGGCCGGACTTTCTGGCCTGGTCGGATAATCTGCCCCTCAGGGGGGGTGGATTATCCGCCCCCCAAGATCTTCACCAAGTTCTGCAGGCGCCAGCCCCAGAGAGGGGGCGGAGTTTCCCCCGGAGAATCCGCCCTTGGGGCGGAGTTTTCCCAGGGGCGGATAATCCGCCCCAAGTGGGGGGCGGATAATCCGCCCCCAAAGTTGTGCAACGGCCAGATCTGGGGAGGGGGTATTTAAGCCAGCCTTCCCCCTCTTGCCAGAACGCTTGATTCATCTCGAAAAAGACCAGATCAGATCTGAAAGCTTCATCCAAGAGAGCTCCACCTAGATCCACCCAAAGGCCCCATCCCTTGGGGAATTGAAGGAGGAGAACTCGATCTTCATCATCAGCAATCAAGCGCTTCATCTCCTCTCCATTCATTTGGAGAACCCCCGACCTAGTATTTCTTGCAAATACCTAGATCCTTGTTTGTGTTTATATTGATAAACCTTGTTCTTGTGGCAACTTGTTGTCATCTCGGGAGCCCCCAATTCAGTTGTGGGTGTGTGCCCCGATAGTGTTGTAAAAGGCACCGGTTCCCGCCTCGAAGGGATTCAATAGTAGAGAAGGTGGATCAGGCCTCTCGTGGCGAGATCCATCGGAGAATAGGGTGAAGCCTATTGTGGTGTGGTGGTCTTAGAACTGCCCACCCCTCCAACGCAGATGTACTTCCCTTAACAAGGAAGGAACTGCGGTAAAACAAATCCCTGTGTCTCCGCGTGCTCCACTACGGTTTCCTCGCTCCTCTTTTACGTGCTTAGTAGTTAGGGTTACATATAGGGAAATTCTCGTAGTTGCGTATCTAGAGAATTTACTTTGTGTCAAGCCTAAAATTGAAAAAGTATTAAAAATTGGTTAGCACCTATTCACCCCCCCCCCCTCTAGGTGCCCATACGATCCATTTCAGTTAAGACCCTTGTGACGACAAGCAATGGACTTGCGTCATGCTCACACACAAGTAGTTCTTGGTCATCTTCCAAATGTTTCCTTGCCATTGCTTCCTTGACCCTTGCATCAAACTCATCTTCACTCAAGTATTCTTCATCGCCATTGTCGTGGATGAACAAAACTTTCTTGTTTCCGCATGAGGTTGACTTGTGTCCTTTGCCTCCACACTTGTAGCACTCACCATTGAATGGTTGTTCATCCTTTGTGTATTTGCCACTCGGGGGCGGTTTTCCTTGAGGAAATGTTGACTTGAAGGGAAGCTTGGTGGTACTTGATGAGTTTCAACTTGGTGTTGTTGGAGTAGTGGTTGGCGCTTGCTTGTATGTGAAGTACGTCTTTGGCTTGTTGTACTTGATGTCCTCTTACACTCGACGCTCGGCTTTTGATGCTATGTGTACAAGCTCAACCATGTTGTTGTACTTTTGGAACTCGGCGATGCGCTTGATTGGATGGTTCAAGCCATTGAGGAAACATGCCATTGTTTGTTCATCACGCTCTTCAATGTTGGCACGGATCATGTTGAGCTCCATTTGCTTGAAGTACTCTTCCACGGTCTTTGTCCCTTGACTAAGCATTTGAAGCTTGTTGAAAAGGTCACGCGTGTAGTGCGAAGGAACAAAGCGGGATCTCATATGAGCCTTCATATCTTGCCAAGTTGAGATTGGAGGCTCTTCTTTTGCTTCACGAGCGAGTTGGACTTGTTCCCACCAAAGGTTGGCATACTCATCAAACTCGAGGGATGCCATGGCCATCATCTTCTCATTGCTATAGTTGTGCATGCGGAAGATCTTGTCAACCTTGAGTTCCCACGAGAGATATTCTTCGGGTTCATTGGAACCGGTGAACTTGGGCATGGTGAATTTGAGCTTGCCGAAAGTTTCTTCTTCATTGCGGTTCCGGTGGCGGCGGTTGCCATGATTTTGGCGTCCATATTCATCATCCGAGCTCTCATGTCTTGCTTGGTGATGGTTGCGTTGCTCTTGCGGTTGTTGAGGTGCCGTGTTTGGTGGTGGAACTTGATTTTGACGACGAGCTTGGGGAGCTTGCTCGTGTTGTTGGCGTGGTTGAGGACGAGGAGGAGGTTGTTGGTCCTCACGACGAGCTTGGGGAGCTTGCTCTTGTTCTTGTCATGGTTGATGCCTATGAGCATTGTCTTGCGCCATGTGGCGAGGAGAACGACGAGCCGCATGCGCAATGGGCTGCTCCCTTTCTTCTTGATGTGGAGGAGGCTCGTCATGATGATCATGTTGTCGACGTTGACGTTCATGTCGTTGATGACGCCTTGTTGGATCTTCGAGTGCTTCACGCCGACGGCGATCTTGTTCGTCCACTTCGGATGCCTCACTTGTTGTTGAAAGAACATGTTGTTGGCGATGGGCTTGGTGGTCCACGTGAGGTTGCTCTTGTTGAATCACAAGTGCCCTTGGTTGTGGCCGGTTCGCTTCACGTCTTGGAGGTCTTGCGGATAGGTCACCATCATAGCTTGATGTCGCGGCGTGTCGCGGAGACGGTACCGCTTGAGAAGAGCTCATGGAGTGGAGGACGGGTCCATCCCGGTGCCTTGAAGCGTGACGGCGAGGTGCGCTTGATTCACTTGAGGAGTGCCGTGATGAGCTTGAGTCGCGCGATCGTGGTCTTCCTAGCCCATCAATGAGGCGTTGAAGCTTCTCATCCGTTGCGGCGAGGGCGCGACCAAGAGCTTCATTTTGATGGCCGAGGTTGTGTTGCATGGCATGCATTTGCCCTCAGACTTCTTCGAAGCGGTTGTCGATGTTTTTGAATTCCACGCGGGCTTCGCTAAATTGTTCATCTTGGCGCCGCTTAAGGGCTTCACAATGGTAGTTGAATTCTCCTTGGACCTTCCAATGATCCCATCTTGTCATGTATTGTGTGTCGTCCTCCGGAGGTGGTGGTGGTTGGGACGGCTCGCCATTCCTGTCCATGATGCAAAGCCGACAAGGGTTGTATATGGAGAAGAAGAATGCGGGGAGTTAGCCTTTTACCTCACCTTGGAGATTATATCAAACTAATTGCCACACAAGAGAGCTAATAGCTTGCAAAGTGAAATCGCAAAGAAACTCACACACAAATAAGCTACAACTCTCAAAAGCTTTTGGTGGAAGGTTAGGATTGTGTAAAACCAAACAAAACGATCCAAGCAAAATGTTATTGTTCTAAGTGGTAAAGAACCAAAGATCAAAAGCAAAAGGGTACGATCTACAAAAACACGGGAGAACGCACACGTGGAGATTAAAGGGGTTAGCACGACTATGAAAATGAGCACAAAAGGTCCTAACAAAGACAACGCTCGGTTGTCGTGCCAACTCAAGGAGAGACCACAACTCGTTTGCCAAAAGAGGATAAGCAACGGATTTGTGCACTTGCCTTGGCGCGCTCTTTCCTCTCTCTTTTTGCTTACAAGCTTGATACTCTCTTTGTATTGGGAGACTATGTATCTTTATATTTTTTTAAAATTCTTTTTCTCCCTTTCTATACTACTATGTTAAGTTTTGTATTTGCCGTCACACTCTCACTTTCCAAAGGCAAGTGCACAATGCTTAGACAAACACAAAATGAGTTGTTCTCATAGGATAGATACACACAAAGGAAGATATGGGGCTGTCAAAGTGGCGCAAGTTATACCTTTGGTATTGTTGACGACTTGCAACCGGTGATGTGGAAGATGTTCGGGAGTCGCGGTGTCGATGAGCGCGTGATGTAGGGATTTGCCGAAGCTTGATGTTAGTTTTTGGCGACACGCACGCGAAACACGAACAAAACAAGGAGGAACCCATCGAAATTTGTGAACTGCAAAATTTTCGGCGTCGGGTCTGCCGCTGGAAATTCCAGTCGTCGGTCTGGTCCGACCGGAGCTGTCGCCGGAATTTCCGGTCGCAGGACCGGTTCGCCGGATCTGGTGCGGAAACTTGTTCGAGATGAAATCCAAAACGTCAAACTGCGAATTCTGTCAAAATTTCGACAAAATTGGGCTGGGGAAAGGTCAAGGGATGTAGATCAAGACCCAAAGCAGGAGATCTATGGACCAAAACCATGAAAAACTCACCAAATCCAGAGATCGATCCGAAGGCAATTTGGGGATCTTTTTGGGGAATTTTCGATTTTATGGTGGATAGAAGAAAAATTGAGGGGAAATTCGTGATCAATCTTGCTCTTGATACCAATATGTTAGGGGTGACCCCTTGGGGTGGCCCGATCCTTCACGAATTTCGTGGGGATCGAGGGGAAAGCGGTGGAAGGGGACAGGGGATGAAATCCACGAACACACACGCGAAGAACTCGATGAACACACACACACACGAAAACACCATACAAGCCGATAGCTCAGCCGGTGGCAACCGGTCCAACATAATCACTAGGATCGGTGTTGGGCGAAACACTCTCTCCACGGCCAACAACGGGGGTGAGAGGCTTGATGAGATCTTGACTACTTGGGCACGAGACACCGAGATCCCAAGGACTTGTACAACTTGAACGCACTAGGCAAAATCCAAGAGGTTGTTTATAATTTGGTGCTCCTTGGTAAGGAGCATGAGACAAATAGTTGAAAGATCCTCAAAGGGGTGTCCTCAACTATAATTATCCAAGTCTAGGGTTTACAATAGAGGGTAGGGGCTATATATAGGCCAGCCACATAAACAAGGGTAGTTTAGGTACGAAAAGGTAAAGTCTAGGCGATATAAGGGATTACACGGGCCCAGCCCGAAAGTTGACTTGCTCCAGGGGATTTCCGGCGAGGGGTCCGGCGGCGCCGGGGTGGTCACCGGAAATTTTGGCGGTCATCGAGATTTCCGGTCACGAACCGGAAGGGCTTATAGAAGGTGCTTTCGGTCATCGCCGGAGTGGTCGGCGTGGAGGCCGGTCGACCGGGCCGGTCGCCGGAAGTTCCGGCAAGGGAACCGGTCCGCCGGGCCTGGCGCCGGTTTGCTCCGGAGAATCTCCTCGGGACGCCTTTGGTCTCTCCCTTGGCGATGCTTCATTGGGTTCATAGCTGAGAATGCACAGGGTTTAGGAATGAAGTAGCAAGCCATCCAAAGGTGTATTGAAATCACACGAGGAGAGGAGCGAGTTAACCTTAGCTTGTAGGAGCTTGGCCCGAGCACGGGTCATCGGTCCACTTGGGGGACTAGTTGGAGGGGATGTAGACGCATCCGTAGGACGGGCTGCATCAGCTCCCTCCCCTTGGGAAAGAGTCATCCTAGACTCTTCAACCTTCTCAACTTCATCGTCTCCATGGTAGGGTGAAAGGTCCTTGACATTGAACGTCGGGCTCACGAGGTACTTTGATGTTGGGATATCGATGATGTAGGCGTTGTTGTTGATTCTTTTGAGGACCTTGAAGGGGCCATCTCCCCTTGGTTTGAGCTTGGAGTTGCGATTATTGGGAAAGCGGTCTTTGCTCAAGTGTATCCACACAAGATCGCCTTCTTCGAAGATCATCTCTTTCTTGTTCTTGTTTAGTCGTGATGCTTGGCGAAGGACTTGTTGGTCGATCGTAGCTTTTGTGTCTTCATGCAACTTTTTCATGGCTTGGGCACGCTTGTCAACGTCCATGTTGGTGCGGTCGTGTAGAGGAAGAGGTAATATGTCGAGCGCGGTGAGAGGCTCGAATCCATAGACGATCATGAACGGGCTCCTCATGGTGGTGGAGTGTTTTGCGCGGTTGTAGGCGAACTCGGCGTGTGGGATGCATTCCTCCCAATCCTTAAGATTCTTCTTTATCAACACGCGGAGAAGTGTGCCAAGGCTTCGGTTGACGACCTCGGTTTGTCCATCAGTTTGAGGATGTGAGGCGGACGAGAATAGGATCTTGATGCCGAGCTTGGCCATGAGAGTTTTCCAAAAGTAGCTCATGAATTTGACGTCGCAGTCAGAGATGATTGTTCTTGGTACACCGTGTAGCCGAATTATTTCCCTAAAAAACAAATTTGCTACATGTGAAGCATCATCGGTCTTATGGCACAGAATGAAGTGTGCCATTTTGGAAAAACGATCCACTACCACAAATATTGAATCATGTCCATGTTTAGATCTAGGAAATCCTAACACAAAGTCCATGCTAATGTCCTACCAAGGTGCATGAGGGATAGGCAATGGCATATAAAGACCAAAGGGGTTAGACTTGGACTTAGCTTGGATACATGTAGTGCATCGTTGGACGTGGCGCTCCACGTCGCGCTTCATCTTGGGCCAATAGTAGTGAGTGGAGAGCATGTCATATGTATTGTCACGGCCAAAGTGACCCATAAGGCCTCCACCATGGGACTCTTGAAGAAGTAAAATTTGGAGAGACGACTTAGGAATGCAAAGCTTGTTTTGTTTGAAAAGAAAACCCTTATGCAAATAGAAATCATCAATCCCTTTGTCTACTGAACACTTTGCAAAGATTGATCCAAAGAATGGGTCGGACGCATACAAAGATTTGATGTCATCAAGATCCAAGACATTTACTTCGAGTCGCGTAAGAAGGTTCGTGTTTTTGCGAGACAAGGCGTCCGCTACTACATTTTATTTGCCCTTCTTGTACTTGACAATGTAAGGAAAGGATTCCATGAACTCAACCCATTTGGCGTGCCTTTTACTCAAATTGTCTTGGCCCTTAAGATATTTTAACGACTCATGGTCGGAATGGATGATAAATTCTTTGGGCCAAAGGTAGTGTTGCCACACTTGAAGGACACGTACCAAGGCAAAAAGCTCTTTGTCATAAATTAGATAGTTTAGGCGTGCGCCATCAAGTTTCTCACTATGGTATGCAATAGGACGCCCATTTTGCATAAGGACGCCTCCAATGCCAATACCACTAGCGTCACACTCGATCTCAAAAGTTTTTGTGAAATCTGGTAAAGCGAGGAGTGGTGCTTCGGTGAGCCTCTTTTTGAGCTCATCAAACGCTTTTTGTTGTGCTTTGCCCCAAACGAATGTGACATTTTTCTTGGTCAATTCGTTGAGAGGGCAAGCAATGGTAGAAAAGTCTTTCACAAAGCGACGGTAAAAACAGGCCAACCCATGAAAACTACAAAGTTCACTAACATTGGTAGGGATGGGCCAATCTCGTATGTCCTTAACTTTTGAGACATCGAATTCAATGCCATTAGAAGACACAACAAAACCAAGGATCAGTTTGTCTTTTGCAAAAGTGCACTTTGGGAGGTTAGCATAGAGCTTTTCATGACGAAGGATTTGAAGGACCTCCTTAACATGAGTAACATGCTCCTCTAGTGACTTGTTATAGACAAGGATGTCATCAAAGTAAACCACTACACTCTTCCCAATGAGAGATCTCAAAATATGGTTCATGAGGCGCATGAAGGTAGATGGGGCATTTGATAATCCAAAGGGCATAACCAACCATTCATAGAGACCAAGCTTGGTCTTGAGGGCGGTTTTCCACTCATCACCTTCGGCCATGCGAATTTGATGGTAACCACTACGAAGATCAATTTTCGAAAATATAGTGGCTCCACATAACTCATCAAGCATGTCATCAAGGCGCGGTATAGGATGTCGATAACACACGGTGATAGAATTGATTGGACGGCAGTCCATGCATAACCACAACGTATCATCTGTTTTTGGCACGAGAATCACGGGTACCGCGCTTGGGATAGTGCTTGCTTGAATCAAACCTTTGGAGACGAGTTGGTTGATTTGTCGTTCTATCTCCTTCGTATCTTCGGGATTCATGCGGTACGCGGCGCGGTTTGGAAGTGGTGCGCCGGGTATGAGGTCAATGCGGTGCTAAATTCCGCGAAGAGGAGGTAGTCCATGAGGAAGCTCTTCGGGGAATACATCTTGGAATTCCTGCAAAATAGTCATCAAAGAAGGGGGAACTTTTGAGAATTATCCTATCATGCCATCTTTTTAATTTTTCCTTAAAGAGTCTAGCATTTTCATAAGCTTCACTTCTCCACTCATCTAACGTACTCATGTCAAGCAGTCTTTTCTCACCAACAAGTTTAAAATCTCTATTCAACTCTTTCACTGCTCAATAAGCTTTGTGTTCTAATTCTAAAGGCAAGTGACAAGCTTTCCCATAGACCATTTTGTAAGGAGACATCCCCATAGGATTTTTATAAGAAGTTCTATAAGCCCATAAAGCGTCATTCAACTTTTTAGCCCAATTTTTTCTAGATCTATTAACAGTCTTTTGCAAGATAGATTTAATTTCCCTATTGGAGAGTTCTACTTGCCCACTAGTTTGGGGATGATAAGCTGAAGCAATTCTATGGTTTACATCATACTTAGCAAGAGTTTTTCTAAAAACCCCATGAATAAAATGAGAGCGTCCATCAGTCATGAGATATCTAGGCACACCAAACCTAGGAAAAATAACATCCTTAAGCATTTTTAAAGAGGTCTTACCATCAGCGTTGTTTGTAGGTATGTCTTCTACCCACTTTGTAACATAGTCAAAAACAACAAGAATATGAGTATACCCTTTTGAAGGAGGAAAAGGACCCATAAAGTCAAATACCCAACAATCAAAAGGTTCAATAACAAGAGAATAATTCATAGGCATTTCATCGCGTCTAGAAATGTTACCAACTCGTTGACATTCATCACATGATAAGAAAAACTTCCTTGCATCCTTGAAAAGGGTAGGCCAATAAAATCCAGATTGTAAAACCTTTTGTGCAGTCCTATCCCCAGCATGATGTCCTCCATAAGCGCTGTCATGACATTTTCTCAATATCTCTTGTTGTTCAAATTCTGGAACACATCTTCGCATAATACCATCTACTCCTTCTTTATATAAGTGTGGGTCATCCCAAAAGGAATGCCTTAGATCATAAAAGAATTTTATTCTTTCCTGAGATGTAAAGGTTGGAGGCAAATACTTGGAAACAATAAAGTTAGCATAATCAGCATACCAAGGACTCTCATGCGGACTTACCCTTATTGCAGCCAACTGCTCATTTGGAAAACCATCATTAACAGGCAAGGGGTCAAAACAAATGTTTTCCAAATGAGATAAATTGTCAGCAACAGGATTTTCAGCACCTTTTCTATCTACAATATGCAGATCAAACTCTTGTAAAAGCAACACCCATCTAATAATCCTAGGCTTACGTCCTTCTTTGTCATAAGGTACTTAATAGCAGCATGATCAGTATGAATAGTGACCTTTGAATCAACAATATAAGGTCTAAACTTATCATAGGCAAAGATTACAGCTAGGAACTCTTTTTCAGTAGTAGCATAATTCTTTTGAGCAACATCTAGAGTCTTACTAGCATAATGAATAACATTCAACTTCTTATCAATACGTTGCCCAAGGACAGCACCCACAGCAAAATCGCTAGCATCACACATAATTTCAAAAGGTAAACTCCAATTAGGTGGTTGAACAATAGGAGCAGTAGTCAAAGCTTTCTTCAAAGTTTCAAAAGCTTCCTTACAATCATCATAAAAAACAAAAGGTACATCTTTTTGAAGAAGATTATTAAGGGGCTTTGAAATTTTGGAGAAATCTTTAATAAACCTCCTATAGAAACCAGCATGACCAAGGATACTACGAATACCTTTTATATCTCTAGGGAAAGGCATCTTCTCAATTGCTTCAATTTTGGCTCTTTCAACTTCAATACCTCTTTCAGAAATTTTGTGTCCAAGAACAATCCCTTCATTAACCATGAAATAGCATTTTCCTAATTAAGAACAAGGTTGGTTTCTTCACATCTCTGCAAAACTTTATCAAAGTTGTGCAAACAGTTATCAAAAGAAGTTCCATAGAAGGATAAATCGTCCATGAAAACCTCCAAAATTTCTTTACAAAAACCATGAAAGATAGCAGACATACATCTCTAAAAGGTAGCAGGAGCATTGCATAAACCAAAATTCATGCGCCTATAAGCATAAGTGCCATAAGGATAAGTGAAAGTGGTTTTCTCTTGGTCTTGTGCTTTCACAGCAATTTGAGAGAACCCAGAATAACCATCAATAAAACAAAAGTGAGTCTTTTTGGACAACCTCTCAAGCATTTGATCAATAAAGGGCAAAGGATAATGATCTTTCTTAGTAACTTTATTAACCTTTCTAAAATCAATGCACATCATATACCCAACCACTAATCTTTGGGGTATAAGCTCATTATTTTCATTAGGCACAACAGTTATTCCCCCTTTCTTGGGAACACAATGAACAGGGCTAACCCATTGACTATCAGTAATAGGGTAAATAATACCAGCATCAAGGATTTTTAATACCTCATTTCTTACCACATCCTTCATCTTAGGATTTAGACGACATTGGTGCTCAATAACTGGTTTTGCATCGGGTTCTATATTAATAGTGGGAGAAATTCCTTTTAAATCATCAAGAGTATAGCCCATAGCTCCTCGATGTTTCTTCAATATTTCTAGTAACCTTTCTTCTTCCTTTCTTGAAAATTTAGAACTAATAATAACAGGATATACTTTCTTATCATCAAGATAAGAATATTTAAGATCATTAGGTAAAGGTTTTAATTCGAAAACAGGGTCCCCTTTAGGTGGTAGTGTGGTACCCAAATCTTCCACAGGTAGATTATGCTTAAGTAGCTCAGGCTGATGAAGGAAAACCTCGTCAATCTCATTTCTTTCCTTCATGAAGACATCGCTTTCATGATCTTCCATAAATTGTTGCAGGGCATTGTTAGGAGCAAGAGAAATAGCAGAAAGTAGTTTAACCCTGAAATCCTCATTAGGCAGTTCATTTTCATAATGAGTTTTAGCAAATCTGGAAAAATTAAACTCATAAGACTCTCCATCAAACTTAGTCAAAACTTTTTCCTTCCTACAATCTATGATAGCCCCACAAGTATTCAAGAAGGGTCTACCAAAGATAATAGGATAGGTTTTACTAGCTTTAGAACCAAGTACTAGAAAATCAGCAGGATATTTAATCTTACCACAAAGAACCTCCAGATCTCTTATAATGCCAATGGGACAGACTGTCTCTATATTGGCAAGGTGAATAACCACATCAATGTCCTCAAGCTCACAATGACCAATTTCGTGCATAATTTCCCTGTAAAGCTCATAAGGAATAGCACTAGAACTAGCACCAATATCACATAAACCATAATAACAATGATCACCATTTCTAACAGAAAGCACAGGGACACTAGCTTTTCTAGGATGAGAGACAATATTAGAAGCGTCTTCATAGAAGACAATATGCCCATCCTCTATATTTCTAGTGACAAGATCTTTCACAATAGCTACCACAGACTCAATATTTATTTGCTCATCGGGTTCCACAGTTTTCTTTGCACTTTTGCTAACCACATTAGCTATGATAGCATGTTCCTTTACCTTAGCAGGAAAAGGGATTTCCTCAACATAAGGTTCAGGCAAAATAGGATCAACAGTACAAACTTCTACACTAGCAGGAACATGGGTAGCGATGTCTTTATAAGGAGCATGGTACTTGTCCCACTCTTTCTTGGGAATTTCAATGTAAGAGGCAAAATCCTTAAAACATTTCGCAAGAACTTGAGAATCAAGACCATGCTCATTACTAATATCACGGAAGTTATCAGTTCCCATAAAAGATTTAATGCATTCATAATCATAGTTTATACCTGACTTTCTTCCTTTGTCATTCTCCCAAGCTTTAGTGTTCTCTTGAATACGGTCTAGGAGATCCCATTTAGCTTATTCCTTCATACGTGTGAATGATCCAGCACAAGAAGCATCTAGTAAATCTTTATCATGAAGAGAAAGCCTAGCATAAAAGTTATTGATAATGATATTGTTAGGGAGTTCATGAATAGGACATTTAAGCATTAGTAACTTCAATCTCCCCCAAGCTTGAGCTGTACTCTCTCCATCACGAGGCCAAAAGTTATATATCATATTCCTATCCTTATGAATCTCACTGGGAGGATAGAATTTAGAATAAAAGAGAGAAGCCATTTCCTCCCATTCCATGGATTGTCCAATCTTTAGCAGCTTATACCATTCTTGAGATCTCCCTTTCAAGGATATAGAGAGTAACTTCTTCTTCACCTATTCAGTTGTGATACCTGCACACTTAAACAACCCGCATAATTCATGGATAAAATGCAAGTGATCACCAGGATGGACAGTTCCATCCCCTAAATAATAATTATCCATAATATGATCAATAATACTTGTAGGTATCTTAAAAGGATCTATCTCAACATGCGGTGGTTCATATACTACCCTAATAGTGGTAGTAGTTTTCCCAAACAGAAAACCAAGTGGGTTATCCATATTAGAAACAAAGTAACAAACAGAAATAAAAAAGCAATACTCACAGTAGACAGTTCCACTCTTCAATAGCGCTTCCCTCCCTGGCAACGGTGCCAGAAAATAGTCTTGATGACCCACAAGTATAGGGGGTGTATCATAGTACTTTCGATAAATAGGAGTGTCGATCCCAACGAGGAGCAGAAGGTGTTGACTAGTGGTATGGAGCATGAAATCTCTGTAAATACTTAGCAAACAGATTTTTAGGGGTTTTCTGATAAACCAAAGAAACAAAGTGCAAGTAATAAAGACAACGAACAACTACAGCAAGTGGCCCAATCCTTTCTTAGCAAAGTACAAGCTGGTGAAAATAGTTATAAGGACCAAACATTCTCGAGGACACACGAGAATTTTGTCAAGTGCTTTCGCTTCATATAGCTAAGTACTCTTCTTTGGTGTTGTAAGTGTTGTGTGGGTGAACCTGTGCTAATGTACCGACCTTACTTGGACTAATACATACTTGTGATTAAACCCCCTGCAAGCATCCGCAACTAGGAAAGCAATTAAGGTATAAACCTAACCATAGCCTTAAACTCTAAGATCCTACGCTCCCTTATGCAATGGTGTCCTAACGGGGGTTCAGGTTTCTATCACTCCGGCAACCCCACAATTATTATCCAAATACACAATGCATTCCCCTAGGCCCATAAATGGTGAAGTATCATGTAGTCGACGTTCACATGACACCAGAAGAATAGCACCACAACTTAAATACTAAACCATTGAATAATAACTCAACACAAATCCACTACTAACAACATGACTTCTCCCATGTCCTCAAGAACTAGACGAACTACTCACAAGACATCATATGGATCAAGATAAAAGATGATATGGTAATGGATAACAATTTTAACATAAATAATAATCCAATGGTTCCACTCATAATCATCAACTACAATAGTAATCAACACCGAGAAAGTTCCCCCTAAGAACTAATGCAAGATCCAACACGATTGTTACAGCGGGACGGAGTGGTGATGATGGTGTTGGTGGAGATGATGGTGTGGATGATTATGATGATCCTGATGAAGTCTAGCTTGATGGCGGTGTTGATGGAGACGATCTCCCCTCTCCGGGAAGGAATTTCCCCGACAGAAATCTGTCTGCCGGAGAGCTCTTTCTCTCTCGGTATTTTCTGCCCCGTAGAGGCGGTGGAATCTTTTTGTGGTCGCTCCCCTGGTATTAGGGTTCTGAGCGGAATATATAGATGAGAGGGCGGAGTTGGAGGCCGGCCAGGTGGGCCACACCTGCCCTAGGTGCGTCCTAGGGGGACCCGCGCCTAGGGGTGTGTGGGCCCCCTGTGACCCAGCTACGCCTCCCCTTCTAGCTTCCTTCATCTTCTGGGAAAATATAATTTTCCAATATTTTTCTGATCTTTGCGAAATTGCATCAAAACACCTCTTTTTCCATCAGAAACCTGACTCTAACAGTTCATCCTCCAAGAATTATCCAACATGCAAAAACAGAGGAAAAGACATAAGTATCACCTCTTAATATGAAATATATCAATGAATAAAGGCAAATTATGATATAGAATGGTGATGCAAATTGGACATATCAATTGACATCTAACACCAATTTCTTCAACCCATTTAGTTCTCATCGCATATTTGAGGCGCCATAATATCCGTGTCCCCTCAATCTTGACATGAATAAATTATGTTTAACAAATATTTTATCCAAAGATCTTTTCAAA
Organism: Avena sativa; assembly: GCA_916181665.1. NCBI lineage: Eukaryota > Viridiplantae > Streptophyta > Magnoliopsida > Poales > Poaceae > Avena > Avena sativa. The sequence goes on from OV702283.1 coordinate 442,481,464, forward strand.
GAAGCGGATTTAGTATCAACAACATGCTCAACACCAAGAAACCTTTCCAACAACCTCCCCTTTATGGTTCACAAATCTACAACCAACAATACATAAACTTATAATAATTATATGAAGGAGGGAGTAAATTTACAAATGTAATTCCAAATAACAAACCTCACAATCACACTCATTTGCTCTTTAACCGATGCATCACGAGACTCATCAACAAGTAGAGAAAATTTACCATCCCCAAGTTCATTCTTGATGACTTGCATAGTCTCTTCTGCTATCTATTTCTGGATTTTAGGAGAAGTCAATTTAAGATTGCCAAGAGCATTTTCGTTCATCACATTAGCTACATCCGTATATATTTCGGCAAATCAATCCACCGTCTCAAGGAAATTACCCTTATATAAGGAACTGTGTGTCTCATGATCATGCCTGTGAAAAGTTAGGCCTTGTGAAACAAGAAATCTTGCAGTACCCACAATAGCCCTCATACGTTGTTCATATTCAACATGTGATTTCTCAACATGACAAGTGATTGCATACGACACACTTTGCTTTTGATTTCGGAAAGGTTCACAATTTCATCTAGCATAGTTGTTAGCGTTGTTTTGTTTACCTACATGAGTCTTGAAATATTCCACCCCTTTCTTCAAATTTGTAAACCCCTTCTTCGTGAACACATCATGCCCAAATTAAGTGCTATGTAAATCACACCATGCTTCTTTGAATGTCCGCCAATCTAGCGCAGATTTTATGCGTGGATAAACATATCGATCAAACGACATGGAACCTTCGACAAATACGCCCTCCTCATTTCATCTTCAACTAGTAGCTTATATCCAGCTAGGGGGGACACACCATACAACCAAACAACTCACACGCCAACTCACCCAAGTGTGTCACTAAGGACTAACTCATGCTTACATGTCATGCCACATCACTAGCACTTGGACGAGGTATGACAGGAAGCTGCGGAAGAGAAAGAGATTTAGTAACAGGGGCGGCTTCGCGGGGTCGGGAAGCGACCCACCTATGTCGCCGAGGACGATGAACTTGAACAGGTAGGCGTACTGCGACTGCGAGGCCATTGCTCTCAAATCAGAGTGCGCACACGTACATACCAGGACACTCCTTCTGCTCTAGATTGTTGTGACAGCGATTTTATTCTTGGCAGGTCTATGGGGGGCCGCCGAAATATAGGTGATCGATCGGCGGAGGCGGGGATCGATTAAATAGAAGTCCACCAGGCTCATGTTAGAATTCGTTCTCGGTCAGGAGCCGCCTGGCCGCCCACGAAACACTCATACTGATACAACTCACTAGTACTGTAGCTTAAGGGCATCTTCATCAGGCCGACGCATCCGGTCAATCGAAACGGTCCTTTTTTTATTTGTTTAGTTAGATCCGCGCTCACTTTTGGGCAGGGTCCGGCCGACCGCGTCCAGCGACGCAATCCATTTATCTAGTCTGGCCAGAAATTTCATGTGTTTGTAGGTTTTGTCACAAAGCAAAATTTGACAAGCGAATAAACTAGATTAGATAATATAATTAAAATAGTGTTTACATATAAATAGTTCAGTCTTACATGGTTCGATAGAAAATATCTACACCGTCACTCAAATTGCAAAAACAAATAAGTAATTAAACATTAAGGATTCCTGCACGACCCTATATATGTTTAACCAAATTTAGTTGAAGACGATCATGGCTCTGCCTGTGACGCAAATTTTCATGCACTCGCATGAAATCTTCTCAAGACGCTAGACTTGGCTCTGGCTCAACCAACTGACCCTGAAAGTCCTAGCCTTGATCCAACATGCCGTCATCACGCTCATCCTCGATGATCATATTGTGTATGATCACACGAGCAGTTATCACATCCCACATTCTCTCTATGCTCCAAGTTCTAGCAGGATATCATACAATAGTCCACCTTGACTGAAGCACACCAAATGCTCGCTCCACATCCTTCCTAGCGGCCTCTTGCTCTTTTGGCAAATCTCTTGCACTTCTCATCTGCAGGGTTCTGGATTGTCTTCAGAAAGGTGACCCAGGAGGTATAGATATCGCTAGCTAGATAGTAACCCATATCATATGGATTTCCATCGATTTGATAAGAAACCTGTGGGGCATTGCCTTCTGCCAGCCTAGCAAACACCGGAGACCACTGCAGCACATTGATGTCATTGGTTTGATCCATCCATGCCAAAAAATGAGTGCCAAATCTAGAGAACCTGTTATGCAATGGCCTCTAGTATGACAGTGTACCCCTCTGCAATTCCTTTTGAACTGCCCTTGCCAACCAAAGGGACCGTTCTTTGATACGTCGGAAACGTATCTATAATTTTTGATGCTCCATGCTTGTTTAGTATCTATTTTGCTTTGCTTTGTCTACACTTTGAGGTGTTTTTATATATTTTCTGGAACTAACCTATTAACAAGTTGCCACAGCGCCAGTTGTCTGTTTCTTCTATTTTTTTGTTCCAGAAAGGCAGAAAATCAATATTCTCGGAATTGGATGGGACAAAAGCCAAAGTCAATATTTTACAGTGGGGGACACGAATCCAGAAGACGAGACGGAGAGGTGCCAGAGGGCCACCACACCCCCCAGGCGTGGGCTAGGGTAGACCCGCGCCAAGGCAGGGTGTGGCCCCCCTGGTCACCTCTCGGCCTTGCCTCTTCGCCTAGAAGAAACCCCCGATGCAGAAACCCTAAGTACCCGATCAAAACTCCACGAAACCTTCTGCAGCCGCCGCCACCGTTGTCCCTAGATCGGGGGATCTGAAGTTCTTCCCGGCACCCTACCAGAGGGGAAATCATCCCGGAGGACTTCTCTCTGGTATGAAGCATGAGTAGTTCCACCTTGGACTATGGGTCCATGTAGTAGATAGATGGTTGTATCTCCTCCTTGTGCTTTCATGTATAGATCTTGTGAGCTCCGTTCATGATCAAGATCTAATCTATTTGTAATCATGCATGTTGTGTTTGCGGGGATCCGATGGATATTGAGATTACTATGTCAGATTGATTAATGGTTTTATCTTTATGATTCTATCATGTCTGTGTTGTTTGTGATCTTGCATGCTCTCCGTTGTTAGTAGCTATCTTGGACAAGTAGTTGCTAGTGACTAGGGAGAAAACAACGGTCTCTTATTCATGGAACAAGTGGATTGTTTACCTTACACCCTTTGCTTAAAGCAGTTGTCTGTTGCTTGCAACTTAATACTGGAGGGGGTTCAGATGATAACCTGAAGGTGGACTTCTAGTCATAGATGCAGTTGGATGGCGGTCTATGTATATTGTTGTATTGCCCAATCGAATCTCATAGGATCTTTTTGTCTGGTATTGCATTGTTATGCCGTGCTCAGTTCTTGTCAATTGCCTTGCTGTAATTTGTTTACCCTTCATACCATGTTGTTTATCTAAGGAGAGCACCTCTAGTGAACTATGGACCCCGGTCCAATCTTTACCATTGATACATCTTCCACTGTTACTTGTTTACTTGCTGCAAATCATTACCTTCCACACCATACGTTTAATCCTTTGTTATAGCAATCGTGAGATTGACAACCTCACTGTTAGTTGGGGCAAAGTCTTGAGTTTGTGTTGTGCAGATCTCCGCATTTCTTGCAACACCTGTGTGACGTTTCCTTCCTACTACTGGTTCGATAACCTCGGTTTATTACTGAGGGAAGACTTGCTGCTGTGCTGCTTCACACCTTGCTCTTGGGGTTCCCAATAGGATCCACGTCAAGCGCCAAGTTCTCTGGCGCCATCAAGGAGTCATCATTCTTCCACTGACAATGCATGTAGTCGATGCTGCCAAGCATACCAGGAAACCCCCTTCTCTCGTTGATGGACAAAAGCTGGGCAATGTCTTTGGTGTTTGGTTCTCTCATTTAAACTTTGCCAAACATCACAATAACCGCGTTGTTATACGTCGAAAACGTATCTATAATTTTTTATGATCCGTGCTTGTTTACTATCTACTTTGCTTTGCTTTGCTTTGTCCACACATTGAGGTGCTTTTATATGTTTTCTCGTACTAACCTATTAACAAGTTGCCACAGTGCCAGTTGCCCGTTTTCTTCTGTTTTTGGTTCTAGAAAGGCAGAAAATCAATATTCTCGGAATTGGACGGGACAACAGCCAAAGTCAATATTTTACCGTGGGCAACACGAAGCCAGAATACGAGACGAAGGAGGCTCACCAGGGGGCACACCCCCTGGCCGTGCGGGTGGGACCACCGCGTGCCTAGGGGGGGTGCAGCCGCCCTGGTGGCCCCCTGCTTCGCCTCTTCGCCTATAAAGTACCCCCAATGCCAAAACCCTAGACACCCGATCAATATTCCACGAAACCGTATGTAGTCGCCGCCACCATTGTCCCTAGATCGGGGGATATGAAGCTCTTCCCGGCACCCTGTCGAAGGGGTGATTATCCCGGAGGCCTTCTTCTTCATCATGCCGGCCTCCAGTATGAAGCGTGAGTAGTTCCACCTTGGACTACGGGTCCATGTAGTCGCTATATGGTTGTATGTCCTCCTTGTGCTTTCATGTATAGATCTTGTGAGCTCCGTTCATGATCAAGATCTAATCTATTTGTAATCATGCATGTTGTGTTTGCGGGGATCCGATGGATATTGAGATTACTATGTCAGAATGATTGATGGTTTTGTCTTATTGATTCTACCATGTCTGTGTTGTTTGTGATCTTGCATGCTCTCCGTTGTTAGTAGCTATCTTGGCCAAGTAGTTGCTAATGACTCCAAGAGGGGGTATTTATGCTCGATAGTGGGTCATGCCTCTATTTTCCAAGGGAAGTGACAGAAATCCCTACAGCTGTAGACGTGCTATTGCCACTAGGGAGAAAAAAATGGTCTCTTGTTCATGTAACAAGTAGATTATTTACCTTACACACTTTGCTTAAAGCAGTTATCTGTTGCTTGCAACTTAAAACTGGAGGGGGTTCAGATGATAACCTGAAGGTGGACTTCTAGTTATAAATGCAGTTGGATGGCGGTCCATGTATATTTTTGTATAGCCCAATCGAATCTCATAGGATCTTTGTGTCTAGTATTGCATTGTTATGCCTTTGTTAGTCCTATCAACTGCCCTGCTGTAATTTGTTTACCCAGCATGCCATATTTGTTTATCTAAGGAGAACACCTCTAGTGAACTATGGACCCCGGTCCAATCTTTACCATTGATACATCTTCCACTGTTACTATTTACTTGATGCAAACCATCATCACCTTCCACACCATACAGTTAATCCTTTGTTACAGCAATCAGTGAGATTGACAACCTCACTGTTTGTTGGGGCAAAGTCTTGAGTTTGTGTTGTGCAGGTTTCCACATTGCTTGCAACACCTTTGAGACGTTTCCTTCCTCCTACTGGTTCTATAACCTTGGTTTCTTACTGACGGAAGACTTGCTGTTGTGCTGCTTCACACCTTGCTCTTGGGGTATCTCGAAGAAGTGCTCCATATCAACACTGCACCATCAAGTTTTCTGGCGCTATTGCTGGGGAGGCTAAGGACGTCTTCACAAGGGGAGTCCTCCTCAACCTCTCTCTTTACTTTGTTTTTAGTTTGCTTAGCTTCTTTTGCTTGGTTTTGTTTGCCTCTTTTTTATCAAAAACTCCAAAAAAAATTAGTCTAGTTTGGTTTTCTTTCTCTTATCAAAAACACACAAAAATTAGTTCCTACTCTGATGCTGTTGTTTTTGGCTTGCCCCACTTTTGCCAAAATGAACTCTGCTGAGAACACCAAGTTGTGTTACTTCACTAGCACAAACAACAATAATTTCCTTAGCACTCCTATTGCTCCACCTGCTCCTGATGCTACCTTTTATGAAATTAAGCCTACTTTGTTGAATCTTGTGATGAGAGAGCAATTTTCTGGTGCTAGTTCTGATGATGCTGCTGCCCATCTCAATAGCTTTGTTGAACTTTGTGAGATGCAAAAGTATAAGGATGTAGATGGAGATATTATTAAGCTCAAGCTGTTTCCTTTCTCCTTGAGAGTAAAAGCTAAAGAATGGTTGCTATCCTTGCCTAGAAATAGTATTGATTCTTGGATTAAGTGTAAGGATGCTTTTATTGGAAAGTACTACCCTCCTGCTAAGATTATATCTATGAGAAGTGACATTATGAAATTTAAACAACTTGATAATGAATATGTTGCTCAAGCTTGGGAAAGAATGAAATCTTTGGTTAATAATTGTCCCACTCATGGACTTACTGCTTGGATGACTATCCAGACATTTTATGCAGGTTTAAACTTCTCTTCAAGAAACCTGTTGGATTCAGCTGCTGGAGGTACCTTTATGGGCATCACTTTGGGTGCTGCAACAAAACTTCTTGATAATATGATGGTTAATTACTCTGAATGGCACACTGAGAGAGCTCCACATAGTAAGAATGTAAATTCTATTGAAGAAACCTCCTCTTTGAGTGATAAGATTGATGTTATTATGGCTATGCTTGTTAATGGGAAAGCTCCTTTAGATCCAAACAATGTTCCCTTAGCCTCTTTGGTTTCTCAAGAAGAGAAAGTTGGTGTGAACTTCATTAGAAATAAGAATTTCAACAACAATGCCTATAGGAATAGTTTTGGTAGCAACAACAATTATAGGCTTTATCCTCCTAGTAGTAGCAATTCCTATGGAAACTCCTACACCAATGCTAGAAGTGCCCCCTCTGAACTTGAATTCATGCTCAAAGACTTTATTAGTAAACATATCGCTTTCAACAAGACTATGGAGGAAAAGCTTTTAACTGTTGAGAAAAATATTGCCTCTTTGTCTGAAGCACAGTCCTCCTTGATTAATAAAATGGTTGCTAAACCTAAAACCTTGGAAAGTACCTTTGCTGCTACTCATGCCATACAAGTTACTATTGATGAAAATGTTCTGTTAGCTCAACTTCATGCTAAGTGGGAAAGGGAAGTTGAAATTGATAGAAACAATAGCGTGTGCACCATCAATAGAATGGATACCACTAAACCACAAGTACCTATTCCTCCTCCTACAATGCCTAAGCCTAATGAGTCTACTACTAGTGATGCTAAGTTTGATTTGATATAGATGGTTGCAATATTTTTGAAGTGATTTTATTCCTGCAAAAACTTGCTAGAAGTCCTGATGCTAGTGATATGCATGTTGCTTTCACCAAACACATTACAGATGCTCTTGTTAAGATTAAGGAAGAGAAGTTAAAACACAACGCTTCTATTCCTAGGATAGTAGAAGATAGTTGGGAACCCATTATTAATATGCAAGGGAATGACTTTGATCTCAAAGCTTCATGTGATCTTGGTACTAGTGTCTCTATTATGCCTAGGAAGATTTATGAAATGCTTGATTTGCCACCTTTGGAAGATTGTTATTTGGATGTCCCACTTGATGATAATGCTAAGAAAAACTCATGGGGAGTATTAATGATGTTCTCATTATGTTTAACAATGCTTATGTACCTGTTGATTTCTATGTTTTGGATGTTGAATACAATGCTTCTTGTCCTATTACTTTGGGAAGACCTTTTCTTAGAACTGTTGGTGCCATCATTGATATGAAAGAAGGCACCATTAAATATCAATTTCCATTCAAGAAAGGTATTGAACACTTCGCTATGAGGATAGATAAGTTGCTTTTTGGTCCTCCTTTGAAAGCAAGGTTTGATGTAATGCTTCCTCATTTGAAATACTTGATTTCTTGCTTCATGTGCCTAACTTAAAGGCGTTAAAGAAAAGTACTTTTTGGAATATAACCCAAGATTTTCCTTGAGTCTTGTAAGTTATTACTTCAGTAATGACCTCTCCTTATCCTTTTTGTTTGATTTTTGTGCCAAGAATGAGCTCTAATGAGAGGGGAGTAGGATTTGGGGAGTTGCTGTCCCGAAACAGATTTTTGTCCTCCACCATAAAAATTCGTGAGGAGTCTCTGTAAGTCGGATTGAGCTGATAATTTACGAATAAATCCCCTAGTATGTAGCTAACTTTCGTTAGTTCAACACTTTTATATTGGAGCAACAGAAGATTTTCGAAAAAATAGGTTTCTACCTGATGGTCTGTTTTGACATATTTCTGCCATTATTTGCATTTGCTTCTTATTGATTCCTTTTTGAGTTATTTTTGGGGAAATTTAGCTTTTTGAAGGAGTTTCTACAGTAGCTTGTGTTTTTAGTGAATTTTTTTAGTGTTATAAAGCTAAACCCAAAGGTATATTATCTTTTGAATAGACTAATGTTGCTAATGAAGATTGTGTGAAGTTTTGTATGAAGGAAAAATTTCAGGTGTAGAGAGAGAATGATGTAATGAGATGAATAATGGACAAAAGCTCAAGCTTGGGGATGCCACCCCGGTGTCACCCCAAGAAATATCCAAGAGGTACAAGCGTCAAAGCTTGGGGATGCCCAAGGCATCCCCTTGTTCATCAATAAAAAGCTCAGGTCTTTCTAGACACTTAGTTTTTATTGTTTCATGCACAGTTGTGTTGTTCTTGGAGCGTCTTAGTTTTCATTTGGTTTGCTTAGTTTGTTTAGTTTGCTTTAATAAAGTAGTTTGGACCCCCGTTCTCGCTGTGTTGTTTCAAATAAGTCGATTGGTGTTGGAAAGGAGTAGAAAGTTCTTGCTTGAGAAGTGCAAGAGGAGCTTGCATTGACTGTGACTTAGACTTTATCATGACATGCTAGGTGTTGTTTTGACCTTATTCCTAGTGATTATTGATGTAGCATGATTTGTTTCAAACAATTGGGATTGCTTAGTGTGCCTTGAAAGAATCATGTGTTGTTTTAGCATGCAAAAGCATAGTATTGTGGTATTCTCCTTTGATGCTTTGTTTGGGTTGACTTGGCACATGCTCACACCATGTTATGACTATGAACAAGTCACCATAGCCTCCATTTGTATGAGTAAGCTTTGCTCATGCTTCCAGCTCCCAAGAAACCAAGTTATTCCAAAGTGTCCACTATAAATTCCTATGCATGGTGTGTTACACCATTCCAAGTATATTCTTGTTTTCACCTATTCTTCCAATTAAAAAGTATTTTTTTATGTGAAAACTTAGTGATTAAAGCACTCACAAACTTGATGGCACACCTTATATTCCTTGCCCCTAATAAACTTGAACCATTGTGTCATCTATGTTGTATATGCTTGCACTTATACGTTGGAATTAGCAGAACCATGCTGTCATGGGGAACGTTTTCAACATTGCACTTGTACTTTGTACACAGTTGATATCATGCTCTTTTGTCTATGGATGTCGCCGATGTGAAATAAAGAGGGAGCTTGTAAGTCCATGGAGTTATGTATTTTGTGTTAGAGAAACGCCTGGGCCGCTAGCCTAAGCCATGCCTAATCTTTGTGGAAACTTGCAGCATCACCATAATGAGCATTCTGTGAAGCATCCTCAATAAAAAGCTATGCACATAGTAAATAAAAAGATCGCTGAGATGCTCATTGTCTGCTTGCCTTGTCATTTTGGTTATGGGATAGCTCCTGTACCATGTGCAAGGGGTACCCCGTTGGCGGTTCTCTATGATACACATGTACTTACTATGACAAGAACTTACAAGTGACTAAAGTTGAGTAGCATGCGGTGCGGCCCTCGTATTCAAGGGACATAAGATTGCCAACTTATACTTTGTCAAGCATATACTCCATCTTTGTTCACTTTAACCTTAATCGCTTCAAGATGCTTATGATAGGGGCAATGAGGGCTAAAAGCTAACATGTACCATAATTTTTGGAAGCCCTTTTTGAAACTTGAAATCCCTGCTTCCCTTTATGAAGGGCCTTTCTTCCACTATTATATTGAGTCTCCACCTTCTACCTTTAGGCACCATTAAGAGAGCATAGTTGTCATTCTTAGTTCTATGTGCAGTGTCCCAAAACTGATTAATTGATGCATATTGATTTTATTGCTTGTTCTTGTACTACTTGTATCTAGTCACTCTTATGAACCTTGAAGGTGTCCTATGCATCTATTTTCTACTCCATGAGGGACAAGATGAATGCCACTATGCCATGTTTTCTGTATGTGAAACAAACAAACGCTTTTCAATGCATGTTATTCATGATCTTTGTTTGTATCCTTTCATGTTGCATGCATAGTTACTTTGTTCTATTGTTAGAACTCCATCTTTCATGCACATGTTTAGAGTTCTTTGATCCCAGCTTTCAATGCTTGCAAATGGTTTGATCTTGGTTTTGATGGTGCATGTCACCTCAAAAATTATTCTTTTATCACTTACCTACTCGAGGACGAGCAGGAGTTAAGCTTGGGGATGCTTGATACGTCGGAAACGTATCTCTAATTTTTGATGCTCCGTGCTTGTTTACTATATACTTTGCTTTGATTTGTCCACACTTTGAGGTGTTTTTATATGTTTTCTGGTACTAACCTATTAACAAGCTGCCATAGTGCCAGTTGCCTATTTTCTTCTGTTTTTGGTTCTAGAAAGGCAGAAAATCAATATTCTGGGAATTGGACGGGACAACAGCCAAAGTCAATATTTTACCGTGGGAAACACAAAGCCAGAATACGAGACAAAGGAGGCTCACCAGGGGGCCACACCCCCTCGTCGCACGGGTGGGCCCACCCTGCGCCTGGGGGGTGCAGCCGCCCTGGTGGCCCCCCTGCCTCGCCTCTTTGCCTATAAAGTCCCCCCGATGGCAAAACCCTAGACACCCGATCAATATTCCACGAAACCGTCTGTAGTCGCCGCCACCATCGTCCCTAGATCGGGGGGATCTGAAGCTCTTCCCGGCACCCTGCCAGAGGGGAGATCATCCCGGAGGCCGTCTTCTTCATAATGCCAGCCTCCGGTATGAAGCGTGAGTAGTTCCACCTTGGACTATGGGTCCATGTAGTAGCTAGATGGTTGTATCTCCTCTTTGTGCTTTCATATATAGATCTTGTGAGCTACATTCATGATCAATATATAATCTATTTGTAATCATGCATGTTGTGTTTGCGGGGATCCAATGGATATTGAGATTACTATGTCAAATTGATTAATGGTTTTGTCTTATTCATTCTATCATGTCTGTGTTGTTTGTGATCTTGCATGCTCTCCATTGTTAGTAGCTATCTTGGCCAAGTAGTTGCTAGTGATTCCAAGAGGGGGTATTTATGCTCGATAGTGGGTTCATGCCTCTATTTTCCAAGGGAAGTGACAAAAATCTCTACGGTTGTAGATGTGATGTTGCCACTAGGGAGAAAACAACTGTCTCTTGTTTATGGAACAAGTGGATTGTTTACCTTACACACTTTGTTTAAAGCAGTTGTCCTTTTGCTTGCAATTTAATACAGGAGGGGGTTCAGATGATAACCTGAAGGTGGACTTCTAGTCATAGATGCAGTTGGATAGTGGTCTATGTATATTGTTGTATTGCCCAATCGAATCTCATAGGATCTTTGTGTCTAGTATTGCATTGTTATGCCTTGCTCAGTCCCGTCAATTGCCCTGCTGTAATTTGTTTACCCAGCATGACATGTTTGTTTATCTAAAGAGAACACCTCTAGTGAACTATGGACCCCGGTCCAATCTCTACCATTGATATATCTTCCAATGTTACTGTTTACTTGCTGCAAACCATCATCACCTTCCACACCATACAGTTAATCCTTTGTTACAGCAACCGGTGAGATTGACAACCTCACTGTTCATTGGAGCAAAGTCTTGAGTTTGTGTTGTGCAGGTTTCCACGTTGCTTGCAACACCTTTGAGACGTTTCCTTCCTCCTACTAGTTCGATAACCTTGGTTTCTTACTGAGGGAAGACTTGCTGCTGTGCTGCTTCACACCTTGCTCTTTGGTTTCCCGACGAAGTGCTCCATATCAACACAACACCATCACGCTGCAAAACCGATACATAGCCTCATGGAATATGGAATCGCTCATGCGCATGTAGTCGTCGAGGAGGTCACCGACACTACATATGCAAGCAGCCGAATGGCAGCAGAACATTTCTGGTAAGAGGAGAAACCAATCTTACTGGTACAATCGTACTTGGCCTCAAAGTAGTTATCGTACTCCGTCACCCCATTGATAATGTGCAAGAATAGGTTCCTCGACATCCGATGGCGGCGCCAAATGCCTTCTCTTTGAAGACATGATCTATTGGGTGGAAGTAGTCCTTATAAAGGCGTATGTGGCCTTCTTCTCGGCCACGCTCTTTGTTGGCTTTGCGCCGCTTGGACGAGCTACCTCTGCCGCCTGGCGGTAGGAGGTAGTGGTCGTGCACCATCTGTGCAGCTGCCAGCGGTCTCACCGTCGGACTCCTCCTCGGACGATGACTCCACAAAATTATTGTATAAGAACTCCATTTCCCTTCGACTACTACCCATCTGTAAAGTATACGGCCGTCAATGGCGATGCCAACTCAAGTAGCGGGCCGGATAACCTAGAAAGGACCGGCGAACATACCTCAGGCAAAGGATCGAGAAGGTTGTGTGCCACACATAGGGTGTCGCGCGTCCAGTCCACAGGCGGAGGGCAGGGTGGCGGGATTGCCTGCGGCGCCTCCAGACAACTCCGACAACGCGCGTGGCCTGCGGTGCTGCTCGAAATCACGGGGGCGGCAACAACAACGAGCGGCGGCAAAGGTTGTGTCTGCTCTGGTCGTGGGATATGGAGGGCGAGGGTTTAGGGGAGGAGAGTGTTCGTTGTGCCACTGGCGAGAGGGCCCGGGTGAACTAGTGGGAGGACGCGCGAGGACAAGCGCTGTCCGAACTGACCCAACCGAGGCCCATATTTAGTGCATGGATGGATCGATTCGGACGCATTTGTCCGGATGGGTCGGGCCGCTGGGGCGACGTGCACGCCCCACGCATCCGCACGGACTAGTTCGGACACGCTCAAAACGGATGCGTCGACCCGGTGGAGATGCCCTAAGCGTGGTGAGTAACTAGCGATTCGAGGCCACTTGTGGGCGTGTTGCCGATCTTGTGCCCTGGCTAGAGTATTTTTTTTCACTTTTATCCCTCCAAAACTAAGAAACTAAGAAACTTACCTAAGCTCCAGCCTCATCTCAAACCGCCTTCCCTAGATCGACCCGTTGCTGCGACCCATCGACCACAACACCGCTCTCCCTAGTCCAGGCGGAGCTGCTGCACATGTGGGAGGAGAACGGAGGCTCGCAAGGCAAGGAATACCATTGAACGATGGCGATCACAACTTACCAGGCAGTGACGGAGCCAGGATTGGAACATACCCGTGCCGAAAACTAAGCGTAGAAAACTACTAAAAAACTTTATAATAGCATAGAAAATTTGGTATGATATCAAATATGGAAATATATTTTTGAATCCATAGTTAGCTAAAAACTAGAAATAGTAGTAGGGGAATACAAAAGGTTGTACCAACCCACTAGTACCATATACATTTGCTAATTCGATCGATTGAAAATATCTTTCATGTTCTGTTCCTAAAACATGAAATCAATTATGAACAAGTGTTAAACCATACCACATTCATTGAATTTGAAGCACGCAAGAGTTCTGTTCCTAAAACAAGAACACTCCTAATTCCTAGTCAAAAAATTACCTAATTAGAGAAAGTGTAGATCGCAGGAGGCGGCGGCCACCGATGCAAGGCAGGGCGGCGTGCAGTTCCATGGAGGGAGGTGCGTTCCTTCCACGAGCAAGACCGAACGAGACAGTCATGTGAGCAGCGAGGTAGGGACTCTGCCAAGTTGGGCCTGACATGTAGTGCGCCCAGGGACAAATTATTTTTTCAGAATGCCGAATTTTTTTCTAAACCCAAGGCCATGGCCCTTGTTGCCCTGGACGTGTATCCTCCCCTGTCTATAGGGCGAATTCTTCTGTTACTAGAGTGTGGCTAAGGGTTACTGATTTTTTCCCTCCAAAATGGGCCGTCTAAAAATAATTGACTTGGATTTGTCTAGATTCAAATGTATCTATACGCATTTTAGTGTATAGATATATTCGAATCTAGACAAACTCAAGTAAGTTATTTCTAAACGGAGGGCATACTTAAAAAGAGTATTATCCTGACCTTTGCATAAACAGTATGCACACAGCCAACACACAAATCCAGAAAACAAAAGGTAACACCAGGTGAATTACATGGAGCTCAAGAACAACCAAACGCCTACGACAATGGCGGCCCAATGTAAAGATCACGCTGCCACCTATGTTGGGGGAAAATGTCCCTTATCGTATCCTTCAAGCGTGTATAAACCTCCGTAAATAGACCGCGATACTCTACACGATGTAGAGGCGACCACGAACAGAGCATAGAACAGAACGTGCACCGGTAAATAGCCTACATAAAAGAACACATTTCATATGAAAAACCTTGTCATTTTTACACAGCCCGACGACCAGATAATGACAAGCGCTTCACTCTAATATAAGAATTATGTACTTGTAATTTATCCCATATAGCCAATTGTGAAATCAAACTGGTGTGCAGGATTTAGGGATGGCATACATTTCATTGAAAGTCAAATCAAACTTGCATTTCTATCGGGTGCGCACATTTATAAAAGATAGAAATCATAACCGTCATCCCCTCCGGTCTACATGGTTGGTTTTACGTGTGCCACTATGCTTGAACTGAAGTCCAACCCATCGTCGTATTCTCGCTCTCTGCACTTTGAAAAAAAAATGCCATCTTCAAACAAACTCCAAAGAAACCCAACAACTTATGGGTAGTACTCCCTCTGTTTCAAATTACTCCGCGCGCACGCTTACCTAGGTGGACTAGTACTCTCTTATTTTTCATCTAAAAAAATTCTGGATTTTTGGTATACGTAGTACACATTTCATACTATCTATTTCAAAAATCTCAGGATTTTTTTGAATGAAAAATGAGAAAGTAATAGCCCACCTACATAAGCGTGCCGACGGAGTAATTTGAAACAGAGGGAGTATTGCAGAACATAAATGCTAGTAGTACGAGTATCAAATTTCAACGAGAATCTTTCCATTTTTTAATGGGAATATCTTTCCACTCGTGTGCAGGATTTAGGGATGGCATATATTTTATTGAAAGTCAAATCAAACTTGCATTCCTGTCGGTGCGTACACTTAGAGCATCTCCACTCGGCTATCTAGCAGACTGATTCGAACGCCGAATTTCGGTCCGGACGCTGAAAATTGGTTCAGTCGCGTACCAGGGATCTGTTTTCGGCCGATTTAGGTCAATTTTATTCCGAACTACCTAGGCCGAACTCAGGTTTCCGGTACGCCCTGCGGACGCCGGACTCAGCGAATTCGGCGAAAAAAATGAAACGACGCGTGGATCCACCGAGTCAGCGACAGAAGCCGAGTCATCATCATCCTCGAAACCACGCGACGATCGCCGGACATTAACTGCCCGTCGCGTCGGCCACGCGTCGCCAAATTACGGCGTCACCGCCGTTGCCTCGTCTCCCGCGACGGACTGGCGGACACTAACTTCCCGCCGTTTCGTCGTTTCCCGCCCTCGCCGTTACACCCCTCCTGTCCTCGCCGCCCGCCTCGGCCTTTATAAGTCGTACCCCTCGCCGGACAACCTCACACTCTCTCACAGCTCCCTCCAGCCCTCCGGCGAACTCTTTCTCCCAGCTCTCCTCCCCCAGCCATGACCGAGAGGTACCTGGCGACGGTGCGGCGGCGAACGGCTTCGGCCGGCGCACTGTGCAGGCGTGGGAGGCGCGCCTGCTCTACGAGGCCGGTTACATTGCGCCGCCGGATACGAGGTCTCCGCCGGGGTGGAAGCTTAGCGCCGGCGGCATTCCCATCCCGCCGGCGCCGACGCCGGAGGAGCTCCCGTACGAGATCCAGGAGTTCATCTCTGGCATGGGCGACCCCTCCGCCGCCGAGAGCGCCGACAACCTGCTCTACTGGAAGCAGTTCTTCGCCGACCGCCGCGCCCAAGAGCTCGCCTGTCACGAGGGGTCGTCGAACGAGTCGCCGCTGAAGCGCAACAACTTGGCCGGCCGCCGGTGTTTCTGGAGCGCGTCGGGCCGGGCGCTCCGGTCGGTGATTGAGCACATCAACGTCGGGAACACGCCGCGTCTCGGCTACCCGCGCACACTCGTGCCGGCGTCAAGGTCGGGTCGGCGACCTCTGGCGAACTAGATGCCGAGGAGGATGGCCAGCATGAGCTCGTCCTCCTTCGCCTCCGCCTCCCACTCCTCCGGCTCCACGCCTCTGCCATTGTCGGGGCCACGCCCAATCAAGCGCGAGGCTGTCTCGCTTGTGCGCTCGCCGCCGCGGATACGCTCGCGCGGCCTCGTCATCGGTGAGCCACGCGCGACTGCGTCACCCACCGGCCACCTCCATCTTTGGCGCCCGAAGATTGAAGGTTTGGCGGCGCCCGACGACGGTGCCTTGAGGATGGCGCTGGAGGAGTCGCTCCGTGACTCGGCGCCGCAGCTGCCGCCGGTGGAGCCGTCCTCACCGGACATCCTGGAATGGTCTAGGAAGGACTGGGAGAAGGCGGAGCGGCAACGCATCCTCGGCCTGCAGCAGGAGCAGGCGGCCCGGTGACGGGAGTTGGCCGGGCGTGAGCTCGCCAACAGGGCGCCCCACTCTACGTACTCGACGAGGATGAAGGCCCGTCCTACCAGCCGTGGAGGTTCGGCGACCCAGGCTAGAGGAGTTCCCGCCAGAATCAGCCGCCGAGCGACGACGACGGAGGCGAGGATGACGGCCGCGCCGACCCCGGCTACGCGGCGTTCTACAGCAACTTACGACAAGGCACCGGCGGCGGTCTTTTTTTAGTTTATTATATACTAGTTTAGTTTAAATTTGATGTAATGCGCCTTTATTCGTCTAACTTAATGAAATTCGTCCATCTTTAATGAATTTTAGCCAAACTTGGGAACTGGTCTGGGTACGCGAGTGAAAAACTAGGCGTACGCAGGCCGAAAACTAGTTCCGTCCGACCGAAATAAGGTCTGATTTTTGGCCTGGCTTCGTCCAACCAGTGATGATGCTGTTATAAAGATAGAAATCATAAGCCTCATTCCCTCCGGTCTACATGGTTAGTTTCACGTGTGCCACCACATGATGTATGCTTGAACTGAAGTCCAACCCATCGCCGTATTCTCGTGCCATCTCCAAACAAACTAGGAGAGAAACCCAACAACTTATAGGTGGATGGTGAAAATGATGTTGAAGAACATAAATGCTAGTACTACGTAGTATCATATTTCAACGCAGCACCTACGACTACGAATATCTTTCCACCTTTTCTAATAACCTTTTCTAATAATGGGAATATCCTTCCAATGGTTATGCGGGATTTAGGAAGGAATGGCATATATTTCATCACCACCTACGGACATGGTCATCATATCTTCGGTTAAAAACTGCCCAAAAAGGTTTCCAGACCGTATGCCGCAGCCACGGGCGAGGACAAGGAGTGGGAAAATAACCGAACCCAAAGGCACGCCTCTGTTCCTCCGCTCACCAAAAGCGCCTTTTTGCGCACAGAAAGCTCCCACGCTTTCAGTTACAGGAGCGAGCAGAGGACAAACCACGCCCCCATGCCACCTTCGCTTCGCTGCTGCTATAAAAAACCAACAGTGCCCATGGCACATTCCTTCCCAAGTCGCCATTGCAGCCTGCTCTCCCAAGAACCCCCCAAATCCATCCCAATCAATCCCCTCTCAGTCAGCAATCATCGGCCAAAAGGCATCGGAAAGAAGGAGATGCGTTGCAGCAGCAGCGGCAGCATGCATTCGTCTCTGAAGAAGAATCCCCGTGCTCGGGCTCTCCTCCTGCTGATTGCCATCGTCTCCTTGCTGCAGCGCCCGGCCTTTGGGGAGAGACAGGTGAGTGGAGAGCGGAGGAGGTCTTGGCCCTTTTCTCTTGGTTCGTTCCTCCTCCTTGTGTTTTTGCTGGTGGTGGAAAAGTAAGTAGTCTTGTTCGTTGCAGTCGTACGTTGTGTACCTCGGAGCGCACTCGCATGGCGGCAGGGAGGGCGCTGCCTTGGACTCCAGCCAGGAGCGCGCCAGGAGCTCCCACTACCAGTTCTTGGGCTCCGTCCTGGGAAGGTAAGTGGAATGAAAGAACCCCTCCCGCTGAACGCGATGCAAGAAGCAAAGGCTTTCTGAATTCGATTTGTGTGGGCGCGTGTGTGCATGCAGCGAGGAGAAGGCGCAGGACGCCATCTTCTACTCCTACACCAAGTACATCAACGGCTTCGCCGCCACGCTGGAGGAAGAGGAGGCGATGGAGATCTCCAGTACGTCTTGTTCTTGCTCTTCCCCGCTGTTTCCCCTTCTTGTTCTGGATGATCGTCTTGTTGGGTGCTGATATGGTGGTTGCTGCTGGGGCGCAGAGCACCCGAGGGTGATCTCGGTGTTCCCGAACAGAGGGCACAGGCTGCACACCACCCGGTCGTGGGAGTTCCTCGGGATGGAGAAGGACGGCCGCGTACGAGCCAACTCCCTCTGGGCCAAGGCGAGGTTCGGCGAAGGCATCATCATCGGCAACCTGGACACAGGTACGTACTAGTATTACGTGCTACCACGAACTGTTCATGGTCTCTACATCTCCTCGCTGTTTCAGACTTTCAGTCATGCCGTCCTTTGACGAGTTACTAGCTAGAGTCGGTCAGTTTTTTCAACTTAGAAAGTGGCATTGGTTAGCTCGTCTACCACTATGACCCGGCCGCTTACTAAGACCATTAGTATTTCTTAAGTTGAGAGTAACTGAACTGAACCCTTTTGGCGGAGTGGAGTGGAGAGCTGCGTTGGACCGTTGGTCAAGACCAAAACAGCAGTCCAATTTAGCTCTGCCATCCAACACGACCCGACCCGTATAGCGTAGTACTAGTAGTACTAGGCAGGCAGCTGATGCTTGTACAGTAGCCCGTGAGGCCTGTGCTGCCCTGGGCTGCGCTGCGTGTGCACGCAGAGGTAGCCAGCAGGACTGCAGGAGCAGTCGATCGCAGCAATCGGAATCTACACGTAAAACGTCGCGGCCTCCCGTTTCCCTGGCGCGCATGCCTGCACGCAGGCTCGCCGCCGAGGATGAGTGTTGTCCGCTTGCGCTCGCGCGGAAACAAACGCTCGCACGGCCGTTCCTTGAGCCGAGCGTCGGGGTTTTATGAGCCGTTGGGACTTGGAGCCGCCGCGGCGCAGTTCAATCCAGGCCCTCGGTTAGAGACGGTGGCGCTGTGCTGGCTGGCGCGAAAGCTTTATTTGTTTTTCTGTTTCTCGAGGTTGGGGGATGGGAAAAAATGGTGGGTAGCTAGGGCGTGTAAAGGCTAGCAGCGGAGAGGGAGGGACAGACAGTGCAGCGTTCAGAAGTCCACTCCCCCCACGGCTGCGGCCGCTGCCTGTGGGCCCACCAGGCAGACAATACTACAGCACAGGCACGGCGGTGGTGGCAGGGAATCCCGGACGGACGTGGAGTCAAATCGCTCCTCATCCCCGGCCCCCGGCTCCGGCGACTATAGTACTGTAGTACTCGGCGGGGCCACCGCACCGGCCGGCATGGCCGGCGTGCACGCATGTGATGACCAGTCTATCTATCTAACCAAGAGCTTCGTGTGTCTGTCGTGCAGGGGTGTGGCCGGAGGCCGGCAGCTTCAGCGACGACGGCATGGGCCCGGCGCCCAAGCGGTGGCGCGGGGTCTGCCACGACCAGTCCTCCGACGCGCAGGTCCGCTGCAACAGGTCCGTCTCCCTCCATTTGCTTCATTTTAATTTGCTTGCGTGGATGCGTGCATGCACTGCACACGGACGGTCCCCTGGCTGTGGCGGCTCCCTCCCGTTTTGCCCGGGGCACCGTGAGCACGGAGGGCCTGCCGTCATGGCCGCGTTTATCCCGATGGGGGGGGGGGGGGGGGGGGGTATTTTGTCTGCGGCTCCGCGTTGGTTCCTGTTGTTTAGTGTTTTGCCAATGTGCTTGACTTGACTAGTGTCGTCCACAGTCGTTGTGCAATGTGCAGCACTGTAGCAGAGCTTAAACTAACTAACTACTAGAGTATTATTATCAACCTACTAGTTGTGTTCTGTACTGACATGCTTACGCTTATTTTAACCTACTAGTTGTGTTCTGTACTGGCCCTTCTCGGTTCCACAACTAAGATTTGTCCCATCAGTTCAGGCAACTGCATGCTTACGCTTATTTTAACCAAACAATTGCGAGACTAAAGCCGAGAGTTAGCAAAACCTGGAATATTTTTTGTACTGGTACTAGTACACTGCACCAACGTACTACACGCTTGGCGCAAATCCAGTGGACTTGGACCCGACTAAGCCGATAATTACCAAAAACCCCAAAAG
Source organism: Avena sativa (assembly GCA_916181665.1). NCBI lineage: Eukaryota > Viridiplantae > Streptophyta > Magnoliopsida > Poales > Poaceae > Avena > Avena sativa. Next base: position 442,501,711 of record OV702283.1, read on the forward strand.
AAAACTGTACCGGTACTAGTACACTGCACCAAGGTGTACATGCTTGGCTCCGTGCCTTTGCGTGGCAGCTCCCCTGCGCCTCCTTTTGGCCGGCCATCTCTATCCTATCCACCAGCCGTCTCTGCAGTCCACGCCGCGAATCATGTGAGCGTACGTAGGCAGAGCTCGCGTCCTCCCTCCCTGTGGCCATCATCATCATCAACAGACACAGGTGACACGGCCGCCTTTTCGCTGTTGGCACACCACAGATTGCCGCCATGATTCCGCCAAGATTAAAACTGCACCCCCGATCCGCACCAGGAAAGATTTCCGTCGCTTTGTCGACCGCTTTGCCATGATCACACGGAGCCCGATCGACCAGGCGGCCAATGCATGCCGCATAGTCCAAGTTCAGGTATCGACGGCGAGGCACCACGTTGCTTGTTCAGAAAAGCTTACTAGCTCCCTCCAAGGGGTCGCACTGCTGGTCCATGGAAATGCACGACGCAAGCTTGGATTTGGCTCTTGGTGCGTCGGGGTCCATGGCTCCTGCGCGACCACAGGCACAGCGTGTGCCCCGTGACCATGTGCCTGCGGCCGGAGCTACATCGGAGACAAACCATAATGCTGCCACGGCCTGAAGAAACGCAGTCGTGAGTACAGCCTGCCGCTTGGTTGCATACATCATACGCCGGGACCATTATCCTCACATTAAATTCCTCCCCCAAATCATTCGCTGCTCCCTGCAGCAAGCAAGATTCTCCTGGAAAAATCCGGACGCGCCATCATTAGCCTAACTCCTTCTCAGGATTGATCGTGAACCTTTCACAACGAACCGCATGCAGGAAGCTGATCGGCGCGCGGTACTTCAACAAGGGCTACATGGCGACGGTGGGGCAGGCGAACCCGGCCAGCACGCGGGACAGCGACGGCCACGGCACGCACACGCTCTCCACCGCCGCGGGCCGCTTCGTGCCCGGCGCAAACCTCTTCGGGTACGGCAACGGCACGGCCAAGGGCGGCGCCCCCCGCGCGCACGTCGCGGCGTACAAGGTGTGCTGGCGCCCCGTGAACGGCAGCGAGTGCTTCGACGCCGACATCATCGCGGCCTTCGACGCGGCCATCCACGACGGGGTCGACGTGCTCTCCGTCTCCCTCGGCGGCGCGCCCGCCGAGTACTTCAACGACGGGGTCGCCATCGGGTCCTTCCACGCCGTCAGGAACGGGGTCACCGTCGTCTGCTCCGCCGGGAACTCCGGGCCGGGTGCCGGCACCGTGTCCAACACCGCGCCCTGGCTCGTTACCGTTGGCGCCAGCACCGTCGACCGCGAGTTCCCGGCGTACCTGGTTCTGGGAAACAAGAAGCGGATCAAAGTCAGTAACAATTGCTACCTCATAATCTTCAGTTGCTTCTGCTATCTGACTGTCTCTAACGAACGTTTTTATCTTGCACAGGGGCAGAGTCTGTCGCCGGTGCCCCTTCCGGCCAACAAGCATTACCGGCTGATCAGCTCTGAAGAAGCCAAGGCTGCAAATGCAACGGTTGCGCAAGCGTAAGAATGATGCACTTGAGCTGAAAGTTGATTGCGATGCTCTGTCAGTCAGACATGAAACTGCAAGCTTATGTCATTGCAGGCAGCTGTGCATCGAGGGGTCACTGGACAGGACGAAAGTGGAGGGGAAGATCGTGATGTGCATGCGAGGGAAGAACGCGCGGGTGGAGAAAGGGGAGACGGTTCATCGAGCCGGCGGGGTCGGGCTGGTTCTCGCAAACGACGAGTCCACCGGGAACGAGATGATCGCCGACGCGCACGTGCTCCCCGCGACGCACATCACCTATTCTGACGGAGTCGCACTATTGGCCTACATGAACTCAACGAGATACTTGTTCATACTTATTTCACAAGCTAAATCAAACTGGCCTATTAGCTCAGCTGGTTAGAGCGTCGTGCTAATAACGCGAAGGTCACAGGTTCGAGACCTGTATGGGCCAATTTTTTTGTCTTTTATTCCTTCATTTTTTTCTGAACATCAAAACGTCGTGCAGGTTCGCATCAGGCTACATCACCGTGCCAAGCACCGCGCTGGAGACGAAGCCGGCGCCGTTCATGGCTGCCTTCTCTTCTCAGGGGCCCAACACCGTCACTCCCCAGATCCTCAAGGTCCAGATTAATTCCACAATCTTGCCCTAATCATTCCTCAACTTATCGGTATACCTTAATTAGCTGCTAACGTGTGTGACTGTCTGTTGCAGCCTGACATTACGGCGCCGGGCGTGAGCATCCTCGCGGCGTTCACCGGCCTGGCAGGACCGACGGGCCTCGCCTTCGACAGCCGCCGCGTCCTCTTCAACTCCGAGTCCGGCACCTCCATGTCGTGCCCGCACGTCGCCGGCATCGCGGGCCTCCTCAAGGCCCTCCACCCGGACTGGAGCCCCGCCGCGGTCAAGTCCGCCATCATGACCACCGCCAGAGTGCGGGACAACATGAAGAAGCCGATGAGCAACTCGTCCTTCCTGCGCGCCACGCCCTTCGGCTACGGCGCCGGCCACGTGCAGCCCAACCGCGCCGCCGACCCCGGCCTCGTCTACGACATGGGCGCCGCGGACTACCTCCACTTCCTCTGCGCGCTGGGCTACAACTCGTCCGTGATCGACACGTTCATGGGCGCGCAGCCGGACGACAGCGACGGACAGAGGACGCCGACGCCGCAGCACGCATGCCCGGCGACGCCGCCCGTTGTGGAGGACCTCAACTACCCGTCCGTCACGGTGCCCCACCTGTCCCCGTCCGGCGAGCCGCGCACCGTCACGAGGAGGGTGCGGAACGTGGGCGCCGCGCCGGCGGCGTACGACGTGAGGATTGACGCGCCGCGCGGCGTGTCGGTGTCCGTGCGGCCGAGCCGGCTCGAGTTCGCCGCTGCGGGGGAGGAGAAGGAGTTCGCCGTGACGTTCAGGGCCAGGAAAGGGTCCTTCTTGCCGGGGGAGTACGTGTTCGGCCGGATGGTGTGGTCGGACGGCGCCGGGCGGCATCGCGTCCGGAGCCCGGTCGTCGCTAGGGTCGCCGACCATAGTAGGACACATAAAACAAGCGTCTCCGTCGCTTGATGAGTTTCGTTAGGATTTGGTTACAGTAAACTCGTTGTCAGCAACTCAGCATGAAGGAAGTCAATGCAAAAGAAATTGGCTTCTCTTGCCTGGTGCGTGTTAACAAGAAAAAACTTATATATGCAAAACCAAGTTGTTAGTGTCTAGTTGCGCTCTCTACTCGTGCCGGCCATCAAATCTTGATTTAACACCATCCCTAACAGAGTACTCTCTCCATTGAGTACTTTTTCCGTCCTGAAAAGGATGTCCCAAGTTTGTACAAATTTGAATAAATTATACTAAATAGTATTTAGATATGTTTGTATTTTGATAAATCTGTAACATCTTTTTTAAGACGGAGGGAGTAACTCATATCAAGCACTAGTCTCGGGTGGTTAGCTCTCAACCTGGCTTCGAGTCACAGGTGCGAACGAAATAAATGAGGTGTTATCTTTTTTCTATCAAAAGCCAGGCCTCACCCGTTGACTTCATATAAAGAAACAACCAAGTTTACAAATTCAAAATTAGAAAAAGAATGAGCAAGTGAGTATTAAACTCGAGGAGGTAATCCTGACCTGTGACACAAGTGTAATGCTTTAAACAAGCGCACACACCCCTCCAAAACCGGAGTTGAACGAAATAGCAAAAGGAAATCAAAAGGTAGTGATTCACGACGATGTTGGCGCCCATCCATGTGATCTAGAGTATGCTTCTCAGATCACCATCTTCAAGATCTCTACTCCTTTAAGATTTCTTTTGCCTTAGCATTTCTTCAACAATGTCTAAGACGAAGAAAACATATTACAAAGCATGTATATCACACTAGCCGGATCATCAAGATATTTTGTATTGAAACATGCACCATTTCTTGTCTTCCAGATAGTCTCACAACAGCTCCTCCACAGAGAATCACATCCCTCTGATTAGCTGGGAAGGAGTTGGTCCAATTAGAGACCAGATCATTGGCACTATTTGGTGGTCTAACAAGGCCAAAAATACATAGAACAACTTGCCAGACAATTTAGCAAGCACGGAAGTAAAGAGGTGGTGGTCAACAGTCTCCTTCTTACAACAGACGTGACATTGATCATTACTCGTTTAGCCTCTTTTAGAAAGATTGCATTTAGTTAAGATTCTGTTTTTGAGCACTAGCCAAACATAGATTTTAACTTCGAGAGGAGTCTTAATTTTTCATAAGGACTTGTGTGGCTAGATCCTACTAGACCTCAGCTGCAGATACAGGTTTTTGACTATAAATTCTGCAAACCTCCCAATTCTCCAACTAACTCTGACTCGCAAATCATTGAGATGTATATTGTCCACATTCCCCTTCAAATCATTGAACTAAGCAAAAGTTTACCCTAGGAACAATCTTCTAAATCTAAACCCCAACCATTCATCTTTGATTTTCCAATTTGGTAAAAGTTAAATTATATAATCGTGGGAATTGCACCACTAAAGGTGAATTTCTCACCCCAAGTGTCTTGCTAGGACCAAACAATTATCTATTGTTGGTGTGCCTTTTAATAAATTGATGGAATGTATGATTAACCCCCACCATACTTCACCAAAAATGTGAACTCCGGGCCCTACAATAGCTTGCGACATTATTTTTTGCTCAAGTATTTCTTTATGATAAGCTTCGGCTAGGTTCCTTCAATGTTCTCCAGTTTTCATAGCCATTTGCATAGTAAGCTTTAATTCTTGATTTCTTGCTCTAGAACTCCTAGTCCACCACAATCCTTGGGGATATAAACAATGTTCTAGTCCACAAGATGGTATTTCCTCTCATTCTCTAATTCATCCCATATCACCATTTTCCTGTGCATGTCCAATTTCTTGATGAAACCTTTTGGTGCTTCCAAGAATGAGAGGATGTATAGTGAAATGTTGTTAAGACAAGCATTCACTACTGTTACTCTGACTCCGATTGAAAGCATCTTCCCTTTCTAGCCAGCTAATTGTTTCCCAAACTTCTCATCAAATGGATCCCATTGTGAAGCTCCAAGTATCTTCTCATCAACATGCATTCCCACATATTTCATGGGTAGTTTAGCTGCGTGACAAGTGAACATTTCACTATACTCATGTTGTTTTGTTTCTTTCTATCAAAAACACACAAAAATTAGTTGTACTGGCTTGTTTTATTTTTATCAAAAATACAACTCTAGTTTTTACCTTGTTCTTAGCTCACTATGTTGATCCCTAAGTTCACCCTAAAATACCTTTCAATAGGTAGTGGCTCTATAATTGGGAAAGATAATATTGAAGAATTCTTTAATCATGTTAGCAAGCATGATGATATTGAGGATAGATCCTTAGCAGAACTTGCTCCAAATTATGAAATTGCTACAGCTTCTTTAGTTCACATGTTGGAGGATAGGTTTGTTAACCTTAACCCCATGATGCAAGTAATGTTTCTTAAACTTAAAGATATTGAGGATACTGAAAAGAGAGATCTTATTCTAGAAACTTTGCTAAAAGAATTCAATGATGTTGCTAAATAAGCTAAAAAGGTATTTGATCGTTTTAATATGCTAGGCTCATGTGTAGATGTTTTGGGCACACTAGAAAAGTTGGAAAAAACCAAACCCAAAAATGGATAGGAAATTAAAATACTAATGCCCTTTAAACTTGTAGGAATGCATGAAGCCTTAGAAAAGAAATTTGATTGGATTGTTTCTGAAAATCCTTTTGATGAAAATAGTAAACCCAAGAGTATTGGGATGGGATCATATAAAAATTATTTGGATCAGATAACTTGCCTCGTTGAAGAAATTTCTGGTATTGATCTTAAGGCTTCTTCATTCAAAAATACTTGATTCTTGCTTTCTATGCCTAGCCGAAAGGCGTTAAAGAAAAGCACTATTGGGAGATAACCCAAATTTATTTTCAGTAAGGTTTTATTTTGTTGAGTCTTGGAAGTTATTGCCTCTGTAATAACCTTTTCTTATCCTTTTTGTGTGGTTTTTGTGCCAAGAATAACCTCTAATGGGATAGAAGTAAGATTTGGGGAAGTTGCTGTCCCAAAACAGATTTTTGTGCTTCATTGTAAAAATTCGTGAAAAATCCCAGTACATCAGATTGAGCTATAATTTTCTATGCATATGCCCAGGTTATTATTTAGCTTTCGTTAGTTTAACACTTTTCGATTTGAGCAACAGAAGGTCATCGAAAAAATCGGTCTTTACCTGCTGGTCTGTTTTGACAGATTTCTGCCATTATTTGCATTTGCCTATTAATCGGTTTCTTTTGAGTTATCTTTGATCACTTGAGATTTTTAAAGGAATTGCTACATTATCTTGTGTTTTAATGGGAGTTTTACTTGTGTTGAAACTAAACCCAAAGGCTTATTATCTTGAATACACTAATATTGCTAATGAAGAATTGTGTGAAGTTTTGTATGAAGGAAATTTTCAAGTGTAGGGGAAGAATGATGTGATGAGATGAAGAATGGACAAAAGCTCAAGCTTGGGTATGCCACCCGTGTCACCCCAATAAATATTCAAGAGGTACAAGTGTCAAATCTTGGGGATGCCCAAGGCATCCCCTTCTTCATCAATAAAATGCTCAGGTCTCCTTTCTAGACACTTTATTTTTATTGCTTCATGCACTATTGTGTTGTTCTTGGAGCGTCTTAGTTTTTATTTTTAATTTTATTTTGTTTGGTTTGCTGCGATAAATTAGTTGGACCCCCGCATTCTCATTTTGTTTCAAATAAGTTGATTGGTGTTGGAAAAGAATAGAAAGTTTAATGCTTATAGTGGTACAAAAGGAAGCTTGTTTTGACTATGAATTAGACTTTATCATGTCATGTTAGATGTTGCTTTGACCATATACTTAGTGATTATTGTTGTAGCATGACTTGTTCCAAACAATTGAGATTGCTTAATGTGCCTTGAAAGAATCATGCGTTTTTTAGCATACAAAAGCGTAATATTGTGGTATTCTCCTCTGATGCTTCATTTGGGTTGACTTGGCACATGCTTACACCATGTTATGACTATGAACCAGTCACCCTAGCCTCTATGATAATTTAGTTTTTGACTTGTGATATCACTTTATGCTTTGATTAATAATATTTTGTTGCTTTGCATGATTATGGTCATTATTGCTCTCTTAGTTGGTCGCTCCCAGTCTTTTTCTAGCCTCCACTTGTACTGAGTATGAGCTCTGCTCGTGCACCAAGTTATCCAAAGAGTCCACTATAAATTCCTATGCATGGTGTGTTACACCATTCCAAGTATATTCATGTTTTTATCTATCTTCCAAATTAAACTCTTGTTATGTGAAAATTAGTGGTTAAAGCTCTCACAAACTTGAAGGCCCACTTTATTTCTTGCACTTAATAAACTTAAACCATTGTGCCGTTCCATGTTGCTTATATGCTTGCAAATTATAAGTTGTGAATTAGCAGAACCATGTTTTCATGGAGAACGCTTTCAACATTGCACTTATTCTATTCAGTTGATAAGATGTTCTTTTGTTTATGGATCCCGGCGGTGTGAAATAAAAGGGCAGCTTGTAAGCTCATGGAGTTTGTATATGTGTTAGAGAAACGCCTGGGCGTCTAGCCTAAGCCATGCCAAATCATGGTGGAAACTTACAGCGTAACCATAATGAGCATTCTGTGAAGCATCCTCAATAAAAACCTATCTAAATAGCAAATAAAAAGATCGCTGAGATGCTCATTGTCTGTTGCCTTGTCATTTTGATATGGGGTAGCTCCTGTGTCATGGGGCAAGGGGTACCCCGTTGGCGGTTCTTTATGATACACATATACTTATAATGACAAGAACTTACTTGTGACTAAAGTTGAGTAGCATGAGGCTCGGTACTCGTACGCAAGGGGCATGAGATTTTCAACTTATAACTTGTTAAGCATATACTCATATTTGTGTCACTTTAACCTGAATCACTTAAAGATGCCAATGATAGGGGCAATGAGAGATGAAAGCTAATAAGTAGCATAATTTTTGGAAGCTCTTTATGAAACTTGAAATCCCTGCTTCCCTCTGTGAAGGCCTTTCTTTTTAATTTTTTCTTGAGTCTCCATCTTCTATCTTTAGGCACCAATTAAGAGAGCATAGTTGTCATTCTTAGTTTAATGTGCATTGTCCCAAAACTTATTGATTGATTCATAATGTTGGTATTGCTTGTTCTTAAATTATTTGTATCTAGTCAACCTTATGAACTTTGAAGGTGTCCTATGCATTTATGTTTTGCTACTCCATGAAGGACAAGCTGAATACCACTCTTGCTATGTTTTCTATATGTGAAACAAACAAATGTCTTTCAATGCATTATTATTCATGATCTTTTGTTTATACCTTTTCATGTTGCAACTTAGTTGCTTTGTCTTATTGTTAGAACTATATATTTTATGCTCATGTTTAGAGTACTTTGATCTCAGCTATCAATGCTTTACAATATTTTGATCAAGATTGTGATGGTGCATGTCACCTTAAAAATTATTATTTTTATCACTTACCTACTCAAGAACGAGTAGGAGTTAAGCTTGGGGATGCTTGATACGTCGTAAACGTATCTATAATTTTTGATGCTCCATGCTTGTTTAGTATCAACTTTATTATGTTTTGTCTACACTTTGAGGCATTTTTACACATTTTCTGGAACTAACCTATTGACAAGATGCCGCAGTGTCAGTTGCCTGTTTTCTGCTGTTTTTGGTTTCAGAAAAGTTAGTAAAGAAATATTCTCGGAATTGGACGGAACAAAAGCCAAAGTCAATAATTTATCGGAGCGAAGACGCAGTCCGGAAGGGGTACGAAAAGGCGCCACAGGGCAACCACACCACCCCCTGGCGTGGGCCCACCCTAGGTCGTGCCAGGGCATGGTGTGGGCCCCTTGGCCCTCAACCGAACTCGCCCCTTTGCCTATTGATACGTCCAAAACGTATCTACTTGCTCGAACACTTTGCTACTATTTCTTCTCTAAACTTGTGTGATTTGGATACAACTAACACGGACTGACGCTGTTTTTAGCAGAATTACCTTGGTGTCTTGTTTTTGTGCAGAAAATGAACTATCAGAAAAAATCCCGGAAAATATGCCAAAAACTATTTCTCACCAGAAGATCCACGAAGCCAGAAGGGGAGACAGAGGGGAGGCCTGGGGGGCCCAGACCCATCCCAGGCGCGGGCCCACTGACCCCGCATCTGGGGGAGGTCTGGCCACCCCAGGCAGCTCCTCGGCCTCCCTCCGTGCCTATAAGTTGCCTTCTGACCTAAAAACTCAGGGGGGTCGATAGTTTTCCAGAAAGAGTTCCGCTCCGCCGCCACCACGAGAAACCAAGATTCGGATCCAGAAACTTCGTTCTGGCACCCTGCCGGGATGGGGAATTTGGAGAGGATCATCGCCATCGTCATCACCAACACATCTCCATCAACCACCGATGTTTCCCTCATCCATGAGTGAGTAATCCCCCGCTGTAGGCTTGGGGATGGTAGGGATTAGATGAGTTCTATCATGTAATCGAATAAGATCTGTTAGGGGCATAGTGCCTAGTATCTCTATTAGTGCTATTTGACTTTGTTGTAACTTGTTGTGCTTAATGCTTGTCACTAGGGCCCGAGTGCCATGATCTCAGATCTGAACTTATTATTGAATCATTATGATAGTATTGTTTGTGATCTTATCTACAAGTTGTGTACACATATCATTGTCCGGATCCAAAGGCCCCAAAGTGGCAATAATTGGGACAACCGTAGGGGATGACTGTGGTGTGAGGATCACATGTGTTCATGGAGTGTTAATACTTTGCTTCGGTGCTCTATTAAAAGGAGCACCTTAATTGCCAGTAGTTCCCTTGAGGCCCCGCTGCCACGGGCTGGCTGGACAGAAGATGTTGTGCAAGTTCTCATTGCGAGCACGTATGACTATATATGGAGCACATGCCTAGGATTGTTCAGTACTTGGGAGCTTATTATTATTTATCTGCAATGCCCTAGATCTTGAAGTTACATGTTTAGACTCATCCATGCAACGTCCGTCATCCATCCCTATGCCTACCGCACTCGAATCCTACTGTTTACCGTTACTGTTACTATTGCTCCTGTTTCACTGTTGCTTTGTTGTTGCTACTATTTCCAGGTGCAGCTGAACTGACAACTCAGTTGTTAAGGCTTTCAAGGTTTGGCTCCCCTTGTGTAGAATCAATAAATTGGGTAATACTACCCACGAAGATTGTTGCGATCCCCTATACTTGTGGGTCATCAAGACTATTTTCTGGCGCCGTTGCCGGGGAGCATAGCTTTATTTGTAAGTTCATTTGGATTTATTATTGTTCACTGCTACTCCTTTCATCATGGGCAAGTCTCGTGATGGAAAGTTCCCTATTTTACCATCCACTACAAGAAGAGGTACAGCCCTAAACACCTTTGCTGCTCTTGATTCACCGTCTGTTATAAGTAAGCTTGTCACACCACCACCACATACACATGCTACACACACTGCTACTACTGCTGAGTCTGAAACTGTTTTTGATACTCATGATGTTACTTCTACTGTGCTTGATGCGAGTGGTTCATTAGGTCCTTTTCTAGATGCTACTATGGCTAGTCTAGGAAATACCGAAACTCCTAGTGAATGCACTGTTACACATGTTAGCTCACCTGAGTCTAGTGAGAGTTATGATATTAATGATGGTTACATTGAGCTCACTGATGAATTTGTTGAAGAGTGCCAAAACACACATGGTACTAGTGCTATGAAGAGTATCCTTGCTATACGTACTATTATGCCTAAGTTGTCCTATGATCCTAAGTTTGCCACTTCTCCCATAGATATTAAAGATAAAGATTATGATTTCTCTCTTGATTTATCTTATTTAGATATTGTTGAGAAAGAACCTTTTTGTGGTACTGAAAATGAGAGTGATGTGGCTCATATGAATGAGCTTTCTACTATGAGTGCTTTGTTCTCTGATGATTTTAAAATGCGCAAGTACTTTGTTGCTAAGATCTTCCCTTTTTCACTAAAAGGAGAAGCTAGGGCTTGGTTTAATAAATTACCTCCTGGTTCCATTGATAGCCCTGATTTCTTGATTGCTTCTTTCTTCCATAAATATTTTCCTCCCAGTGCTAGACATGTTGCTTTGCAGAGACTTTTTGATTTTAAACAGGGAGAAGAAGAGAAATAGCCCGAGTCATGGAGAAGATTCTGTTCCTTGATTCATGCATATCCTGGATGTCTATTACCTAAGAATGAGCTTCTTGATATTTATTATAATGGACTAACTGATGATTCTAGGACCTACCTAGATAGCTTTGCTGATTGTGTTTTCAGGAAAAGACCTCCTACAGATGCTGAAGAATTAATGGCTAATATAAGCAAGAATTATGATGATTGGACTTCAACTGAGCTAAATATACCTGAGCCTATTACTCCTGAACCAGTTGTGCCTAATCCAGTTCCAATACCAACACCAAAGAAAAGAGGAGTTATTGCATTAAATGATGAAGTGATGAAGGAATCTAAGAAATGTCTAAAGGAGAAAGGTATTAGAGATGAAGATGTGAAGAATCTACCTCCTATAGAAGAATTATGTAAGCCAATTCCCCACTCATCTACTATTGAGGTACACTCTCTCCAACACTTTGATGAAGGTGATATTCCTTATGGTAAGCATCCTGATCAATGCTTAGAGGAACTTGGCACATTTATTGTTAAACAAGGTAATTTTAATAAACAAGTTCAGAATCATTTATTGGAAAACTCTAGAGCTATTCATGAGTTGAAAGATATTGTAGAAAGAACTTCTAATGATATTAAAATGCTTTGTAAACACTTTCAAATGGTTCAAAATCAACTTGATCAACTTGCAAAGGTACAAAAGGATATGCTAGTTAATGCTTCAGGAAATAAACATGCTTATGGAATTAGAACTAGGAGTGGTGCAGCTACTCAAATACTTTATATCCTGAAGGACACCCTAAAAGAATAGAGCAGGATTCCCAACAAGGTGATGATAGTGGTAGTCCTCGTAAGAGGAAGAAAAAGAAATATAAGAAAGTTGAGGAACCACTTGAACCTGCTGTAGATCCTAATAGTATATCTGTCTCTGATGCTGAAAATGAGAGTGGTAATATTGATGAGTCTCCTGACAAGGAGGAAGGTGAGGAAGAACCTAAGAAACACACTAAGAACACTAGGTACACAAAGGAAGATTTTATTGCTAATAAACATGGTAAAGAGAGAGAACCTTGGGTGCAGAAACCTATGCCTTTTCCAGGTAAGAAACACAAGTCAAAGGAAGAAGAACACTACAACAAATTTTGTGAGTGGATGAAACCTTTATTTTTGCAAATTCCTTTGACTGATGCTATTAAGTTGCCTCCTCATTCAAAGCATATGAAGGATATTGTCTCTAATAAAAGGAAGATTTCTAATGAGGAGATTTCTACTTTGCTTGCTAATTATTCCTTCAATGGTAAGGTTCCAAAGAAACTTGGTGATCCAGGTATACCAACTATTCCTTGCTCCATTAAGAATAATTATGTTAGAACTGCTTTATGTGATTTGGGAGCTGGAGTTAGTGTTATGCCTTTTTCTCTCTACAAGAGGCTCCAGCCAGAAAAGTTGATACCAACTGATATATCTTTGCAAATGGCTGATAAGTCAACTACTGTCCCTATTGGTATATGTGAGGATGTTCCTGTTCAAGTTGCTCATAATTGCATGGTCTGAACTGATTTTGTTGTGCTTGAAATGCCTGAAGATGATAATATGTCTATTATTCTTGGGAGACCTTTTCTTAATACTGTAGGTGCTGTCATCAATTGCAATCAGGGAAAAGTAACATTTAATATTAATGACAAAGAGCACACTGTCTATTTCCCCAAGAAGGTTGGTAAGATCTATTTTCCATTGAAAACATTGAAGGCATCAAGGTTGGAGAAATATATTGTCCCATTCCATAAGAAAAATTTGAAACTATTATGATTGGGACCATTGCTATCAAGTATGAGGGAACATAATCACCTTGTGGAATGCAAAGTTTTGCTTCATATAAGATTGTTTTGGTAACAAGACTTGATCAACCTTGTTAACAAAAGGATTTTAATGAACAAAATAATGTTTCCACTGTGGTTATACTTGCTTTCTTTTTTCCTTTCTCCTTCCTAGTCTTTGCTTTAGCTTTAGTTTTGTTAGTTGTTTGCTTATTTGAGTTTCTTAGAGATCATATAGTTTGACTTTTGGTTTGCTTTTGCTTCTTCTAAAAAAACTGTTTCTCCGAGAAAATCAATTTTCATACCCTGAAAATTGGCCAAAAATAAAGTTTCGCGAAAAATCCCAAAAAATTCAAAATAAAATTTTCCTCGAAAAAAGGGGCTGAGTGGCACCTGAGATGACCCAGGGGGCCACCCCTAGGCCCCACACCCATGGTAGGAGCGGCCTACCTAGTGGTGGCGCCTAGGGGGGTCTGGCCCACCTGGGCCCCTCCAGGCTGCCTCCTCAAAGCCCTTCTTTCTCTCTCCCGAAAAACTTCGGAATACTTGCTCAAGCTCGAGTTCTTGCTGTTCTTGCTCGCGATTTTTGATCTGCTTGTTCAGCCCATCTCAAGTGTTGATTTTTGGAGGGTTTGCTCCTTGGTATGTGCCTCCTCCACTGGTCCAATTAGATTTGTGATTGGTAGATTGTATATTGAGTATTTTGTTGCTATAAGTGTCAGGTTGTTTGAGCTTGCATGCTTGTTCTATGCTTAGAAACTTTGTTTTGATGCATGTGTAGTCCTCTAGCAAGTTCCTATAGTATTTTCTCATTGAAAGGATAGAGATGTCTCCTAGAGGGGGGTGAATAGACAATTTTAAAACTATTACGATTTTGGCTTGATAGAATGCGGAAATAATAACATTTATTGTACAAGCACAAAACCTAAATACACTAGGCTCAACTAAGTGCACCAACAACAAATTAAGCTAAGCAAGAAAGCACAAGAGAATTTACCACAAGTGATAAGCAAGATATAAGTACTTCAAGCTCGATGGCTATCACAAGGAAAGTAAGCTCGGGTATAGAGATAACCGAGGCACGCGGAGACGAAGATGTATTCCCGTGTTCCCTTACAAGTAAGGTACGCCACGTTGGAGAGGTGTGGGATTACACGAAGGATTTCACAACGCCACGAAGGCTCACCTTCTTCTTCGAGTCTATCCCACGAAGGAATAGGCCCTTTCCTTATGGCTAGCTTTTCCTCCACTCCGGAGATGGCAAGATCCACAACCACTTCACAAACTCCATGAAGGAGAAGCCGAGTCTCTTCACAATCTTCCACGAAGAGAACACCGTAGCACCAACCGCCAAGCCAACTAGGAGGTCACCCTCCAAGAGTAACAAGCTCACGGTCTCTCACTCGAACGATCTCAACACTTATGCAAGAATGCAAAGCAAGAACACCAAGGGGTGCTGAAATCCTTCACTCTCAAATTCCACCAAAGCAACAAGTGCTAGGGAGGAATTAGAGAGGAAGAACAATGGTGGAAACCAACAAATGACTCAAAGATCTAGATCCAATGGGTTCCCCTCACTCAAAGGAGGAATTTATTGGTGGGGATTGTAGATCTAGATCTCCTCTTCCAAAGCCCTAAAAAAGATGAAAGAATCATAGGAGGAAAGGGAGAGGAAGAAAGCTCAAAGGGATCAACAATGGAGGTCAAAAACATGCTAAAGAGCCTTAGAACTTTGGGGAAGAAGCCCCTCTTTTATACCCCTTCAAGGAGGATGACCATTGGAAGCAAGATGCGCTGGACAAACACGTTCCGGCGACGAAACCGGCACCGTCAGATCAGCCGCCAGAATTTTCGGTCAAAACCGAAAGTTCCGGTATAAACCAAAACATCATACAGAACAGTTTTTCGGCAGTTTGCCGGAAATTCCGGCCACAGACTCGGTCCGCCGGAATTCCCGCCTGAATTCCGCTAAAACCAAACAGGACACACAAAAACGGCGATAACTTTTGCGTCCGGACTCCGATTTTGATGATCTTGGGCTTGTTTTGACGAGGACAACAAGCTCTACAATATGGTGCAGAGATGCAGAGAAACATAATAGTACAATAGAAGAGGATGGAACCAAACGAAGAAAGATAAGAAGTCTCCCTATAAGAAGAACCGATAAAACCTTCAAACTCGAAAACGCCATAGAAGATGCATACGAATTCCGTTTTCGATGAACTTGGGCTTGTTGAAGAGCTAGCAACAAGCTAAAGAACCTCACATGGAGAAACACCAATAAGCAAAAAAATAGGAATATGCAAAGAATGCAAAGGATTGAGCTCTCTGTGACGATGTGATCAAGTTACCCAACCGAAAGCCCCTCTTAATAGTGCGGCTATGTATCCTATAACCCGGTCTCCCAAAAACAACCTTGAGACCAGTAACAGGAAAACATAGCAATGCCATACCTTTGCCTTGCATATCCCGCTTGATCTTGATGACAACACTTCAATCTCCATCCAAGCTGGAATGCATCACTTGATCATTATTGCTTCGTGAGACTCCTAATTTGCTTCCCCATACACCACTATTGGATATCTTCATTAATACATGTCTTCACATGTCCATTATCACCAATATGGACGGCAATCTTCAAGCAAATGATCTTCTCGAGATTCTTATCTTGAACTTGCCCTTCTCAACCTTGATTACTATCACCACTTGATGTCATCCTCTCATGGGCTATATAAGATCTTCACTTTTGAAGCATGCCCATGGAAAGATACCTATCCCATATAGAAAACGCAAAGGCACATATATAATGGGTTATTTCATGATGCATAATTGACGAGGCTTACCATACCACAAGATCATGTGGTACATTCTTTATGCTTCATGTGTTGACCAACTTGAAATCACTCTTCACTCTTTGTATAGGTCAACCATGTATCTTATCATGCTCCATCTCAATATCTTGAGGTACATAAAGAACTCTTAATTTGATTACATGCTCTAAATCTTAGTCAATCATAGATCAACTAATAAGGCTATCATGACACCGTCTTAGAGCCATATCTTGAATTCTTTTCTTCTATTTAGATCACACTCTCAAGATCTTGATCATATCATATTCTTCTCTTCAACTCGATGATCTTGATGCCAATACTCAAGGTATATCTTTATGTTCATGACATCCATACTTGAATCCAACACATAGAATACAAGCATGACCTATGGAATATTCCTTCATATAAAACTCAATGAAAACATTAGTTCATAGGGATTGTCATTAATCACCAAAACCACACATAGGGGCAATTACTATTTCACTCATCATTTATCAACTTAGAAATCACTTGGTTTGATGGTTGTCTAAAAATTTCAGAGTAGGGAAGTCATGGACCACCACACCTTTAGTGACATTTTTGAGAGTGATGCACCTAGAAGGGCAAGGCTTACAAGATCATCTACCAGCTCCAGACCCTCATACAATGAGGATCTCATCACTCCATGGTTTGGTGACGAGGGAGATGAAGGAGATGCGCACCCCTCCACCTTTCCTTGTCAAACTTTATCGCGAGCTGCTGGGATTCTTAATGATTTCATGGCTTTGATTGAGAGGGCTGGACTAACAAGTTTCATGCAGGATGAGAGTGCACAATATGCTTTGCTTACTAAAACATTTGTGGAGAGTTTCTCCTTCACCAATAGTTTGTGCAATCCTTCTGAGTCTTTCAGACTTTATGGCAGGGATCATTCTATGTCTTTGAAGAAATTTTGCAAGGCCCTGGGACTTGGTACAAATGGGTCATCAAAGAAAATTACAACTCTTCCACCTGATCTGTTAGAGCTTTACCGAGGAATAAGCAATGATGATGACCGCAGAGCTCAACGAGGGAAGATAAAGAATATTCAACTTCCAGCCATCAGGTACTTTACCTACTATCTTACCACCAGTGTTCTTGGTAGGGAGAACACTAGTAATATATCCAACTATCAATTGGCATCCTTAGCTGCTGCGCTCTATGGTGAGGATAAGTATAATCTTGGTTCCCTCATTGCTCGTCGTTTAGCTGCTAGGGGACCCATTTATGGGGGAATTATTGCTACTCGTATCGCTGTTGTCTTGGACATTGTTGTTGATCCACATGATATAGTTTTGGCTACTCTGAGGCTTGATCTTGCTGCCATGAAGGCGCACCACTTTGTCACCTCTAGCTCTACTCTTGAGAACTTGGTTTATAGAATGTTGTTTACTGACGGCGAAGAGACAGAGATACCTCTACCCCAAACCACTTTGCTAAGTATTTCTCAGGGACCTTGGTCACGCACAAAGGCGGAGATGGATGACAAGGTGCGCTCTCTCAACTTCCACGGGTGATGCGTGCACCAAATGTTGATGTGGAGCACTTCGTTGGAACCCCAAGAGCAAGGTGTGATGGAGCACACCAGCAAGTTTCCCTCAGTAGATACCGAGGTTATCGAACCAGAATGAGGAAGAAAATGTCACACATGTGTTGCTAGCAACGTGGAGACCTGCACAACACAAACTCAAGAATTTGCCCCAACGAATCAGTGAGGTTGTCAAGCTCACCGGTTTGCTGTAAAAAAGGATTAAACGTATGGTGTGGAAGATAATGGTTTGCAGCAAGTAAACAAGTAACAGTGGAGGATGTATCAATGGTAAAGATTGGACCGGGGTCCATAGTTCACTAGAGGTGCTCTCTTTAGATAAACAACATGGCATGAAGGGTAAACAAATTACAACGGGGCAATTGACAGGAACTGAGCAAGGCATAACAATGCAACTACTAGCTAGAAAGATCCTATGAAGTTGATTGGGCAATACAACAATATACATAGACCGTAATCCAACTGCATATTTGACTAGAAGTCCACCTTCAGGTTATCATACGAACCCCCTCCAGTATTAAGTTGCAAGAAACATACAACTGCTTTAAGCAAAGTGTGTAAGGTAAACAATCCACATGTTCTATGAACAAGAGACCATTGTTTTCTCCCTAGTAGCAACAACACATCTACAACTGAAGAGATTTTTGTCACTTCCCTTGGAAACTAGAGGCATGAACCCACTATCGAGCATAAATACTCCCTCTTGGAGTCACTAGCAACTACTTGGCCAAGATAACCACTAGCAATGGAGAGCATGCAAGATCACAAACAACACAGACATGAAAAAATCATAAAGATAAAACCATTAATCAAACCAACATAATAATCTCAATATCCATCGGATCCCCGCAAACACAACATGCATGATTACAAATAGATTAGATCTTGATCATGAATGGAGCTCACAAGATCTATACATGAAAGCACAAAGGAGGAGATACAACCATCTAGCTACTACATGGACCCATAGTCCAAGGTGGAACTACTCACAAATCATATCGGAGAGAAGGCCTCCGGGATGATCTCCCCTTCGGCAGGGTGCCGGGAAGAGCTTCATATCCCCCTATCTAGGGACGACGGTGGCGGTGGCTACGGTTTCGTGGATTTCTGATCGGGTAACGAGAGTTTCTATACCGGGGGCTTCTTATAGGCCAAGGGGCGAGTCCGGGAGGCGACCAGGGTCGCCAAACCCTACCTGGCGCGGGTCCACCTGACCCCGCGCCTGGGGTGGGTCTGCCCCCCTGGCCAGCCCCTCCGGCTCTCCTCTGGACTTCTTGTTCCCCACGGAAAGTTATTGACTTTGGCGTTTGTCCCGTCCAATTCCAAGAATATTTCTTTACTAACTTTTCTGAAAGCAAAAACAGCAGAAAACAGGCATCTAGCACTGTTGCAACTTGTTAATAGGGTAGTACCAGAAAACATGTAAAAAGCACCTCAAAGTGTAGACAAGTAAAGCAAAGTAGATACTAAACAAGCATGGAGCATCAAAATTTATAAATACGTTTCCAACGTATCAGCATCCCCAAGCTTAACTCCTGCTCGTCCTCGAGTAGGTAAGTGATAAAAGAATAATTTTTTAGGTGACATGCACCCTCACAATAAAGATCCAATCATTTGCAAGCATTGAAAGCTGGGATCAAAGAACTCTAAACATGTGCATGAAAGATGGAGTTCTAACAATAGGACATAGTAACTATGCATGCAACATGGAAAGCTACAAACAAAGATCATGAATAATATGCATTGAAAAACGTTTGTTTGTTTCACATGCAGAAAACATAGCATAGTGGCAATCATCTTGTCCCTCATAGATTAGCAATATAATGCATAGGACACCTGCAAATTTCACAAGGGTGACTAGAAAGAGATAGCACATGAACAAGTAATAACACAATATGCATCAATTAGTAAGCTTTGGAACATTGCACACAGAATGACAACTATGCTCTCTTAATGGTGCCTAAAGGTAGAAGGTGGAGACTCAAATAATGGTGGAAGAAAGGCCTTTTTGTAAAGGAATCAGGGATTACAAGTTTCAAAAAGAGCTTCTAAAAATTATGGTACTTATTAGCTTTCATCCCTCATTGCCCCTATCATAAGCATCTTGAAGTGGTTAAGGTTAAAGTGGCAAAGCTGGAGTATATGCTTGACAAAGTATAAGTTGGAAATCTCAAGTCCCTTGACTATGAGGGCTACACCTCATGGATACTCAACTTAGGGCCCAGGCAAGTTCTTGTCACTATAATTATTTGCATATCATTGAGAACCGCCAACGGGGTACCCCTTGCACATGGTACAGGAGCTTTCCCATAACCAAAATGACAAGGCAAGAAGACAAGGAGCATCTCAGCAATCTTTTTTATTTACCATATGCATAGCTTTTTATTGACAATGCTTCATAGATAGCTCACTATGGTGATGCTGCAAGTTTCCACCATGATTAGGCATGGCTTAGGCTAGCGGCCTAGGCGTTTCTCTAACATAGAATACAAACTCCATGGACTTACAAGTTCCCACTTCATTTCACACCGGTAACATCCATAGACAAAAGAGCATGATATCAACGAAGTACAAAAAGTACAAGTGCAATGTTGAAAATGTTCCCCGTGACAGCACGGTTCTGCTAATCCCAACTTATAAGTGCAAGCATATACAACAAAATTGCCTCAATGGTTCAAGTTTATTAGGGGCAAATAATAAAGTGTGCCTTCAAGTTCGTGAGGGCTTTAATCACTAAGTTTTCACATAACAAAATAGTTTTTAATTGGAAGATAGTTGAAAACAAGAATATACTTGGAATGGTGTAACACACCATGCATAGGAGTTTATAGTGGACACTTTGGAATAACTTGGTTTCTTGGGAGTTGGAAGCATGAGTAGAACTTACTCATACAAGTGAAGTCTAGCAAAAGACTGGGAGCAACCAACTAAGAGAGCAATAATGGCCATAATTATGCAATGCAACAAAGCAAACTAATCAAAGCAAAGAGTGGTACTACAAGTCAAGGAATAAATGATCATAGAGGCTAATGGTGACTTGTCATAGTCATAACATGGTGTGAGCATGTGCCAAGTCAACCCAAGCAAAACATCAAAGGAGAATACCACAATACTATGCTTTTGCATGCTAAAACAACGCATAATTTCTTCAAGGCACACTAAGCAATCCCAATTGTTTGGAAAAAGACATGCTACAGAAATAATCACTAAGCATAATGCAAAAACAACACCTAGCATGTCATGCTAAAGTCTTAGTCACAGTCAATGCAAGCTCCTCTTGCACTTCAAGCAAGAACTTACTACTCCTTTCCAAACACCAAGCAAACTTATTTGCAAAACAACAATGCGAGAGTGGGGGTACAAACTTAATTTATTCAAGCAAACTAAACAAACTAAGCAAGGCAAACGAAAACTAAGACGCTCCAAGAACAACACAACTGTGCATGAAACAATAAAAGTGAAGTGTCTAGACTGACCTGGACTTTTTATTGATGAAGAAGGGGATGCCTTGGGCATCCCCAAGCTTTGACGCATGTACCTCTTGGATATTTCTTGGGGTGACACCATGGTGGCATCCCCAAGCTTGAGATTTTTTCCATCCTTCATCTCATTGCATCATTCTCTCTCTACACCTGAAATTTTTCTTTCATACAAAACTTCACACAATTCTTCATTAGCAACATTAGCTTATTCAGAAGATATTAGACCGCGGGCAAAGCTTTGGAACAGCAAGGCTTTTCACTAAAAACACAAGATACTGTAGTAACTCCTTCAAAGAAACTCAATTTACCTGAAGAGAGCTCAAGAAGGAATCAATAAGAAGCAAATGCAAATAATGGCAGAAATCTGTCAAAACAGACCAGCATGTAGAAACGAATTTTTTCGAACATCTTTTGTTGCTCAAATCAAAAAGTGTTGAACTAACTAAAGTTAGCCAACATACTGGGGGATTTATTCATAACTTTGTAGCTCAATCCGAGTTACAGAGCCTCCTCACTATTTTTTTTGGTGGAGGACATAAATCTGTTTCGGGACAACAACTCCCCAAATCTTACTTCCCTCTCATTAGAGGTCATTCTTGGCACAAAAAGCAAACAAAAAGGATAAAGAGAGGTAATTACAGAAGTAATAACTTCCAAGACTCAAGGAAACTCTTGGGTTATCTCCCAACAAGTACTTTTCTTTAACGCCTTTAAGTTAGGCACAAGAAGCAAGAAGAATCAAGTATTTTCAAATGAAGAATTGCCCCTCTTGTTCCTTCTTTTCTTACCTTTCTTTTTATTTTTAGGGAAGATATGATTTCTTATCGGGGGATTAAAGTGCATGATGCCTTCTCCCATGTCTATTACTGCCCCAAGGTGTTTCAGTAGAGATCTTATAAGTGTGATCTGTCCTTTGCCTACACATTCAATAACAAGATAATCAGTAAACACCATTTTACTTGAGATTTTTGTAAACACACCTTCAGCTATTCCAATGGGCAATATAGTAGCATTGTTGGTAAGAGAGATTTCCTCTCCTCCTTCAATAAGCCCCCAAACACTCAAGGAATCAAAGATATCTTTAGGCATGAGACAAAATTCAGACATGATATCACAATGAGCAAAAAAAAGTGTAGTGTTTATTGAGACTTTAATTGTGGGAAACCAATTTGAAGGCTCAGAATTTATAGGGACATAATCATGGTAAGCCCTAAGAGTGTTATAGCAACTATTCATGGCAGCAATACTAGTCTCAAGATGGTTCAACCTAACAAAAATACTTGTGAAAGAGGAATGAGACTTGCTAGGTGTACCATAGATCATGATTAACTTTCTTATAGTTTCATAAGCTTTATCTTCAGTACAAAGCAAAAAATCGTTTTCAGCCATAGCATCTAGAGCATATCTATAACAAAGAGCAATACCACGGTAGAAACTATCAATAACCAAGCTGAGGCTTACCTCAGGCTTAGTTTCCCTCTGGAAAGCAGAGATTCTAGACCAAGCTTCCTTAAAACGTTCTTCATTTTTTTTACTTAAAAGTGGAGATTTCTACCATAGGGGAAATAAAGGCAGACCCCGACATGGTAGCAACTAGAGCAAGAACTAATTTTTTTGTGTTTTTGAATAAAGCAAGCAAACCAAGCTAGACTATTTTTTTGGTTTTTTTTTAAAAGAGGCAAACAAAACCAAGCAAACTAAAAACAAAGTAAATAGAAAGGAAGTGAAGGACTCCCCTAGTGAAGACGTCCTTAGCCTCCCCGGCAACAACCACAAAAATCTTGATGGTGCTCGACAGGGAGGAAAAGGTCGAAGCCGTGTCCCCGGCAATGGCGCCAGAAATCTTTGATGCGTGCACTAAGTGTTGATGTGGAGCACTTCGTTGGAACCCCAAGAGCAAGGTGTGATGGAGCACAGTAGCAAGTTTCCCTCAGTAGAGGCCGAGGTTATCGAACTAGAAGGAGGAACGAAACGTCACACATGTGTTGCTAGCAACGTGGAGACCTGCACAACACAAACTCAAGACTTTGCCCCAACGAATCAGTGAGGTTGTCAAGCTCACCGGTTTGCTGTAACAAAGGATTAAACGTATGGTGTGGAAGATAATGGTTTGCAGCAAGTAAACAAGTAACAGTGGAGGATGTATCAATGGTAAAGATTGGACCGGGGTCCATAGTTCACTAGAGGTGCTCTCCTTAGATAAACAACATGGCATGAAGGGTAAACAAATTACAGCGAGGCAATTGACAGGAACTGATCAAGGCATAACAATAAAATTACTAGCTAGAAAGATCCTATGAAGTTGATTGGGCAATACAACAATATACATAGACCGTAATCCAACTGCATCTTTGACTAGAAGTCCACCTTCAGGTTATCATCCGAACCCCCTCCAGTATTAAGTTGCAAGCAACAGACAACTGCTTTAAGCAAAGTGTGTAAGGTAAACAATCCACATGTTCCTTGAACAAGAGACCGTTGTTTTCTCCCTAGTAGCAACAACACATCTACAACCGAAGAGATTTCTGTCACTTCCCTTGGAAACTAGAGGCATGAACCCACTATCGAGCATAAATACTCCCTCTTGGAGTCACTACCAACTACTTGGCCAAGATAACCACTAGCAACGGAGAGCATGCAAGATCACAAATAACACAGACATGATAGAATCATAAAGATAAAACCATTAATGAAACCAACATAATAATCTCAATATCCATCGGATCCCCACAAACACAACATGCATGATTACAAATAGATTAGATCTTGATCATGAACGGAGCTCACAAGATCTATACATGAAAGCACAAAGGAGGAGATACAACCATCTAGCTACTACATGGACCCATAGTCCAAGGTGGAACTACTCACGAATCATACCGGAGAGAAGGCCTCCGGGATGATCTCCCCTCTGGCAGGGTGCCGGGAAGAGCTTCAGATCCCCTCGATCAAGGGACGATGGTGGCAGCTGCTACAGACGGTTTCGTGGATTTATGATCGGGTACCGAGAGTTTATGTATCGGGGGCTTATTATAGGCGAAGGGGCGAGTCCGGGAGGCGACCGGGGTCACCAAACCCTACCCAGGCGCAGGTCCACCTGACCCCGTGCCTAGGGTGGGTCTGGCCCCCCTGGCCAGCCCCTCCGGCTCTCCTCTTGACTTCTTGTTCCCCACGGAAAGTTATTGACTTTGGCGTTTGTCCTGTCCAATTCCGAGAATATTTCTTTACTAACTTTTCTAAAACCAAAAATAGCAGAAAACAGGCATCTGGCACTGTTGCAACTTATTAATAGGTTAGTACTAGAAAATATGTAAAAATCACCTCAAAGTGTAGACAAGTAAAGCAAAGTAGATAGTAAACAAACATGGAGCATCAAAAATTATAGATATGTTTCCAACTTATCAACGAGCACTATCAGGAGGAAGCCTCGAGCTCGTACCAGGACGAGGGAGCTTCCTCGACATACTATGGAGGTGCATCTACTTGGGCACCATGGGATTGAGCCCCACTTAGGCCAAAAGCCTAAGCTTGGGGGGAGGTATACCAACATCACACTCATCTATATATCATGATCGGTCGGTTCTTTGTATATCCATTGTTTCGCTTTCTTTTTGGTTCTTGTTGTTGCTTTCTCAAAAACCCAAAAATATTTTCGTTGTTTCTCTTGGTTTGTTTCTTTGTTTCTTTGCTTTTATTTGCCTTAAAAGAAAAATCCAAAAATATTTTGCTTTGTTTGGTTTGCTTTGCTTTTGTTTGGTTTTTATTTGTTTGCTTGTTTCTAAAAAATCAAAAACACCAAAAATATTTGTTGTTCTTCTTTGGTTTTGTGAGTTCTTTGCAGGGTTTGGCCGTTCTCAGTGGATATTGGTTTTCATGTTAATTATTCAAGTCACACAAGTGAAGGGCGATGATGAAGATTAAGACAACTCGAGGTGTGGTAAGAGGCTGGTAACAAACTCTATTTGTTTCATTTTTGTACATATACTCGTCATTGGGAGGATGCTTAGCATGTTTTTTTAAGGTGTATGTCATTATGGATGCTTAGTAGTTCTTGCTTGTCTATGATTAGCTCCAGCTTGGTAATAGTTTGTAGCATGTCATATGAATGTTTGCTTGCATTGTTTTATTCATACTTTGGTATGACATTGTGGTATCCTCCTCTGACTGTTCATGTGAATCGACTTGGCACATGCTCACGCATGCATATGACTAATCAATAATCAGTAAGCCTCGATGATTTATTTTGCCTCAGAGTTCTTGTATCACTTTCATGCCATAAATAGTCCTGTTTTGTTCCAAGCATGATTATGACAATTATTGCTCTCTCGGTTGTCACTCCCTCTCTATTGCTAGCCTTCACTTGCACTGATTACATGCTCTACCTGTGCTTCCAACTCCCCAAAACCAATATTGCCAGATGTGTCCACCATACCTACCTATTAGCATCATTTGCTATTTCAGTGCATATTCCATATGCCGTGTTTTCTTCCAAAATAAAATATTTGTCTGTTTTGAGAAAGTTAGTTAGTAAAGCACTCACGAACTTGATGGCACACTTTATTCCTTGCGCTTAATAATTCTGAACCATTGTGACTAGTCCAGGGAAGTTATATGCTTGCTTATTATATACTGGGAGTCAGCAGAACCGTGCTGCTACGGGGAACGCTTTCAACACCTGTTGGATATCTCATCCAGTTGATACTTTGCTCTTTTGTTTACGGATGTCGACGATGTGAAATAAAAGGGGAAGTTGTTAGTTAATGGAGTTTATACATTGTGTTAGAGAAATGCCTGGGCCGCTAGCCTAAGCCATGCCTAATCATGGTGGAAACTTGCAGCATCACTGTAATGAGCATCTATGAAGCAATGGTAAATAAAAAGATTGCTGAGATGCAAATTGTCTACTTGCCTTGTCATTTTGGTTATGGGAAAGCTCTTGTACCATGTGCAAGGGGTACCCTGTTGGCGGTTCTCGATGATATGCATGTATTTACAATGACAAGAACTTTCATGTGACCAAAGTTGAGTAGCATGCGGAGCGACCCTCGTACTCAAGGGACTTGGGATTTCCAGTCTATGGTCCGTCAAGCATATGATTCGGAGTGGACCTCACTTTCACCTTAACCACATGAAGATGCCTATGATAGGGGCAATGAGAGCTCAAAGCTAATGAGTACCTTCCTTTCAGCATTGGGAAGCCTTTCAAACCTTCACAAAACCATTTTCATGACCTAGTTGAGTCACCACTTATTCTATGAGCACCTTCTTTAGAGCATAGTTGTCATTTTTGTGTTTATTCCAAAACTTGGTTAATTATGTCATGACTTTGATGCTTGTATCTCTGATATCTTTATCTCTAGTCTTCACTTGAACTTTAGAGGTGCCTCAGCATTTATATGGTGCTCTTTAAACAAAGGCAAGTGAGATACCACTCTATCCTACCTTATTATAAGCATTGCAATGTTGCTTGTGTTTATGTTTCATGCTACTTATTATTATTGAGTTGGTTTCTCTTCATAGCTTGTAATGACTATTGAGTAGACTTAGTTGCATACTTCTTATTATGAATTGTCTAGGCATCTACTCCTGTGCTGAGAATATATACATCATATGAAGCAAAGTGTTCGTGAAAGTTCTTTTATCGCACTCAGTTTTCAACTGAATTGCTTGAGGACAAGCAATAAGCTAAGCTTGGAGGGAGTTGATACGTCCAAAACGTATCTACTTTCTCGAACACTTTGCTATTGTTTCTTCTCTAAACTTGTGTGATTTGGATACAACTAACACGGACTGATGCTGTTTTCAGCAGAATTACCTTGGTGTCTTGTTTTTGTGCAGAAAATGAACTATCAGGAAAAATCCCGGAAAATATGCCAAAAACTATTTCTCACCAGTGAAGGGTTTCGCAGCATAGTAAATCAAATTTTTTCTACGGATGCGAATGGGAAAGCCAAGATCTAATCTAGGAGATGCAAACAACGAGGGGGATTAGATGAGATCTTCATACCCTTGAAGATTCGCATAGCGGAACGTTCGACGGAACGTGGGTGATGTAGTCGTACTCGCTTCTCCTCCTCGCGATCCGATCCGATCTAACACCGCAAGTGGCGGTGCCTCCGAGAGATGCACACGTGCGGCACCTCGACGTCTCCTCCTTCCTCGGTCCAGCAAGTGGGGTGGAGATATGG
Source organism: Avena sativa (assembly GCA_916181665.1). Taxonomy (NCBI): domain Eukaryota; kingdom Viridiplantae; phylum Streptophyta; class Magnoliopsida; order Poales; family Poaceae; genus Avena; species Avena sativa. The sequence continues at coordinate 442,528,813 of OV702283.1, forward strand.
ATTGGATCTACAACGCGACGGCGCGGTGCAAGCGGTGGAGAGTTTCTGCAGCAGGGCTTCGCGTACACGCAGTCAGGAGGGAGAGAGAGAGGAGGGCAGCAGGGCGGCTAGGGCTTGAGGAGGAGGTGTGGGAGGGGTGCGCCCCTAGCCCTGTTTATATAGAGGGGTGGGCGGCTAGCCCTTGCCCCTCCCCCAAGCCCTAGGGCCGGCGGCCAAGGAGGGAGGAGTGGGGGGCAAGTTCCCCCCCCCTTCTAGAAGCTCCCCTAGGGTTTCCCTAGGGTTTGGCCGGCTGGGCCCTATGGGGCCTTGTGCCCCTGGCCCAATGCGGCCAGGGCACTCCCTCATAGGCCCATGCCCCCTCCCGGCAGGTGGGGCCACGTTGGTCCCCCTCCGGAAGGTTCTAGAAGCTTCCTGTACAACACCGATTAACCCGAAACAATTCCGAACTCCAAAAACTGCATTGCCTTATATGAATCTTATTCTCCGGACCATTCCAAAACCTCTCGTGATGTCCCGGATACCATCCGAGACTCCGAACAAAAACTCATAAACCAATTATCCAATCTATCCTAGCGTCGAGACACGTTAAGTGTGTGACCCTTCGGGTTCGAGAATATGCAGACATGATCTTATATCAATAATCAACAGCGGGGTCTGGAAACCCATATTGACTCCCACACATTCATCGATGATCATATCGGATGAACCACGATGCCAGGATTCAATCAATCCCATATATATATATATTCCCTTCGTCTCGCGATATTTTACTTGCCCGAGATTTGATCGTCGGTACCGTCATACCTAGTTCAATCTCGTTCACAGCAAGTACTTTACTCGTTCCGTAATCCGATATCACTTTGTGATTAACTCCTTAACCACATGCTTGCAAGCGGTGTTGATATCGATTACCGAGTGGGCCCGAAGTATATCTCTCCGACTTGGGAGGGACAAATCCCATCTCGATACATACAACCCAACAGGTACTTTCCGATCACCTGAGAGACACCTTTATGATCACCCTCTCATAGGATGACGTTTGATGACCTCAAAGCTTTCTTCCGATACCAGGGAGTTGTATTATCTCATGGTCTAAGGAATACAATATTTGACATAAGAAAAGCTTCGCAAAGATGAACACGATGACACGATCTAATTGCTCCGCTTAGTTTGGGTCTGTCCACCATATCATTCTCCAATGATATGATCTCATTATTAATCGACAACTCATGTCTATGGTTAGGAAACCTTAACCATCATTAATCAATGAGCTAGTCCATAGAGGCATACTAGGGACACGGTGTTGTTCACAAACCACACAAGTATTAAAGTTTCCGCTTAATACAATTCTAGCATGGAATATAAACTTTATCATGAACAAGAATTATAATAAAAACATCTTTATTATTGCCTCTAGGGCATAATTCCAACAGTCTCCCACTTGCACTAGAGTCAATAATCTAGTTTACATCTGGCAACAATGTAACACCCATGGCACTAAGGTGCTGATCATGTTTTGCACGTGGAAGAGGTTTAGTAAATGGATCTGCGACATTCAGATCTGTATGTACTTTGCTAATCTTCAGATCTCCATCTGCTATATAATCCCGGATTATATGAAACTTGCGGTTGATATGCTTGGTCTTTGGATGATATCTTGGTTCCTTAGCGAGTGCTATGGCGCCAGTGTTGTCACACAATATCTCCAGTGGGTCCAAGGCACTTGGAACCACGCCAAGCTCAGTGATGAAGTTCCTGATCCAAACTCCTTCACTTGACGCTTCTGCAGCAGCCATGTATTCCGCTTCTACTGTAGATCCCGCGATCACGCTTTGCTTGCAGCTTCTCCAGCTCACAGCTCCTCCATTCAAAATATAAACGTATCCTGTCTGAGATTTAGAATCATCCTTGTCGGTGTTGAAACTAGCGTCGACATAACCTTTTACGACGAGCTGTTCATCACCTCCATAGACTAAGAACATTTCTTTAGTCCTATTCAAGTACTTTAGGATGTTCTTCACGGCTGTCCAGTGTTCCACTCCTGGATCACTTTGGTATCCGCTCGTCAAACTAAGAGCATTGGACACATCCGGTCTAGTACACAGCAAGACATACATGATAGAACCTATGGCCGAGGCATAAGGCACTTTGCTCATAGCTTCTCTATCATTTACCGTAGCTAGACACTGAGCCTTGCTCAATATCTTACCTGACAACATAGGCACTGAACCTTTCTTTGCCTTATCCAGTCTGAACCTTTTCAGAACTTTGTCTAGGTATGTACTCTGGCTTAAAGCTATCAGGCGTCTTTGTCTATCTTTATAGATTTTGATGCCCAATATATAAACAGCTTCACCTAGGTCTTTCATTGAAAAACATTTGTTCAAATAACTCTTCACATCGTTAAGCATGTCAATGTCATTTCCAATAATCAATATGTCATCCACATATAGTACCAGAAATTTCACTGAGCTCCCACTCACTTTCTTGTAGATACAAGCTTCGTAGCAATTTGGAACAAATCCAAAGCTCTTGATCACTTGATCAAAACGAAGGTTCCAACTCCAAGATGCTTGCTTCAGTCCATAAATGGAACGCTGAAGTTTGCACACCTTATCAGCATCCTTAGGATCGACAAAACCTTCGGGTTGCATCATATACAACTCCTCATCAATGTTGCCATTGAGGAACGCAGTCTTGACATCCATCTGCCATATTTCATAATCATGAAACGCAGCAATTGCTAATAAAATCCGAATGGACTTAAACATCGCTACGGGAGAGAAAGTCTCATCGTAGTCAACACCTTGAACTTGTCGAAAACCTTTCGCGACAAGTCGTGCTTTATAGACGGTAACATTACCAACCGCGTCCGTTTTCTTCTTGAAGATCCATTTGCACTCAACAGCCTTTCGGTCGCTAGGAGGGTCCACCAAAGTCCACTTGGTTTTCGCTCATGGATCCCAATTCAGATTTCATGGCTTCTAGCCATTTCGAGTCTGGGCTCATCATCGCTTCCTCATAGTTCGCAGGTTCACTGTCGTCTACTAACAAGACAGTTAAGACAGGGTTTCCGTACCACTCAGGAGGGGCACGCGACCTTGTCGACCTGCGACGTTCAGTAGTAGCATCGTCCGAAGCTTCATGATCCTTATCATTAGCTTCCTCTATTGTTGGTGCAGGCTGCACTGGAACAATTTCAGGTGCTGCACTACTCTCCAATTCAAGAGAAGGTTCAACAACCTCGTCTAGCTCTACTTTCCTCCCACTCACTTCTTTCGAGAGATACTCCTTCTCAAGAAAGTATCCGTTCTTTGCGACAAACACTTTGCCTTCGGTTCTGTGATAGAAGGTATACCCAATAGTTTCCTTAGGGTATCCTATGAAGACACATTTCTCCGCTTTGGGTTCGAGCTTGTCCGGCATCAACTTCTTGACGTAAGCTTTGCATCCCCAAACTTTAAGAAACGACAACATAGGTTTAGCACCAAACCACAGTTCATACGGTGTCGTCTCAACGGATTTAGATGGTGCCCTATTTAAAGTGAATGCAGCGGTTTCTAATGCATAACCCCAAAATGATAACGGCAAATCGGTAAGAGACATCATTGATCGGACCATATCTAATAGAGTTCGATTCCGGCGTTCAGACACACCATTGCGATGTGGTGTTCCGAGTGGCGTGAGTTGCGAAACGATTCCGCTTTCTTTAAGATGCGTGAGAAAATCATACCTCAAATATTCACCTCCACGATCGGATCGTAGAAACTTAATCTTTCTGTTACGATGGTTTTCCACTTCATTCTGAAATTCTTTGAACTTTTCAAATGTTTCAGATTTATGTTTCATCAAATGGATATACCCATATCTACTTAAGTCATCGGTAAAAGTGAGAAAGTAGCGATATCCACCGCGCGTTGAAACACTCATCGGTCCGCATACATCGGTATGTATGATTTCCAACAAGTCCGTTGCTCGCTCCATCATTCCGGAGAACGGGGTTTTGATCATCTTGCCCATGAGGCACGGTTCGCATGTGTCAAATGATTCAAAATCAAGAGACTCCAAAAGTCCATCAGAATGGAGTTTCTTGATGCGTTTTACACCAATATGACCTAGACGACAGTGCCACAAATAAGTAGTATTATCACTATCTACCTTGCATCTCTTAGCCTCAATGTTATGGATGTGTGTTTCATCCCTTTCGAGATTCATAAGAAATAAACCATTCACAGCAGGTGCATGACCATAAAAGATGTTACTCATATAAATAGAACAACCATTATTCTCAGATTTAAATGAATAACCGTCTTGCAATAAACACGATCCATATATGATGTTCATGCTCAACGCAGGCACATAATAACATTTATTAAGGTTTAAAACTAATCCCGAAGGTAAAACTAAGGAGAGCATGCCGACGGCCATCACAACAACTCTTAATCCGTTGCCAACGCGCATCGTCACCTCATCCCTCGCAAGCCGCCGTCTATTCCGTAGCTCCTGTTTCAAGTTACAAATATTAGCAACCGAACCAGTATAAAATACCCAGGCACTACAACGAGGGCTAGTAAGGAAAACATCAATAACATGTATATCAAATATACCTTTGATGGTGCCAGCCTTCTTGTCCGCTAAGTACTTCAGACAGTTGCGCTTCCAGTGACCCTTGTCCTTGCAATAGAAGCACTCAGTGTCCGGCTTAGGTCCAGACTTGAGCTTCTTCTCAGTAGGGGCAACGCGCTTGCCGCCGCCTTTCTTGAAGGGCTTCTTTGCACCCTTACCTTTCTTAAAGCTGGGGGGGGGGCTTGTTGACCATCAACACATGATTATCCTTTTTGATGTCCACCTCCGCAGCTTTCAGCTTAGCGAAGAGCTCGGTGATCGTATCAGTGGAACCAATCTGATTATGAGTCACTACAAAACTTTTGTAGCTGGGAGGGAGTGATTGCAGAACCCTGTCAATCTTGAGCTCCTTTGGAATCTAGCAGTCCAGTTGCTCAAGGCGTTGAGTGTAGCCCGACATCTTTATGGCGTGCTCACTAACGGAACTCCCTTCCTCCATCTTGTAGTTAAAGAATTTCTCAGAGATCTCATATCTCTCAGAACGGGCCTGAGTTTGAAACATAGTTTTCAGCTCCTCAAGAATCTCAAAGGGCCCGGGATAATCTTCAAAACAATTTTGAAGGTCCGATTCCATAGCAAACAACATGGTGCTCTTAATCACACCATAATCATCTTTGCGCGACTGATAAACATCTTTCTCATCAGCCGGCGCATCTATAGCAGGGGCGTCACCTAGCGCATTCTCAAGGACATAGTCCTTTTGTCCGCCAGAGAGAATGATTCTCAGATTGCGGAGCCAGTTGGTGAAGTTAGACCCATTGTTCTTAAGCTTTCTTTCTCAGCAAAAACGTTGAAGTTGAAGTTGGACTTAGCCATTTGATCTACAATATTTGCAAGTACAAATTAGACTATGTTCATGATAATTAGTTCAACTTAATCAAATTACTAGATGAAGTCCCACTAAATTCAACATCCCTCAAGTTGTTTAGTGAACATGATCCAAATTCACCACACCTAATCCGATCTTCACGAGAAGAGATGTGGTTTCAATGGTGGACAACGAAGTGTCGATCATATCATTCATATGACTCATGCTTAACCTTTCGGTTCATGTGTTCCGAGGCCATGTCTGTACATTCTAGGCTCGTCAAGTCAAACCCAAGTATTTCCGTGTGTGCAAAACTGGCTTGCACCCGTTGTATGTGAACGTAGAGTTTATAGCACCCGATCATCACGTGATGCTTGAACACTACGAACTTTCGCAACGGTACATACATGGGGAGAACACAGTTTTATCTTGATCTTTAAGTGAGGAATCATCTTATAATGCTATCGTCGCGATCTAAGCATAATAAGATACATAAAAGGATAAACATCACATGCATATAACTTTATGTGACATGGTATAGCCAATCTTTGCGCAATGATCTCCATCTTGTGCGTGCCGGCATGATCTCCATCACTCCACCATGATTGCCTCCACCACGAATAGCAACTACAACTATTGCTAACTACTTAGCGATAAAGTAAAACTATTACATGGCCTATAAGAAGTTGACACACAGGTCATACACAATTATAAAGACAACCATATGGCTCCTGCCGGTTGTGTACTCATCGACATGCAAGTCGTGAAACATTACAAAACATGATCATTGCATACAACATACACATCACATCTTGGGCCATACCATATCACAGAAAACACTCCCTACAAAAACAAGTTAGACGCCTCTACTTTGTTGTTGCATGTTTTACGTGGCTTATGGGAGTAGCAAGCTAAGAACGATTCTTACCTACAGAAAGCCACAACGGTGATATTATGGTTGCCAAACTCCGGTGTAAATCCCATGACAACTATAGTGAGAGAAACTGGCATCCACCAGCTGCATGTGTGGAACAAGCCACACGTCAAGTGCGGAGCCGGTCTTGCGAACGAGGTCGCGTAAGGTTGGCCTGGACTGTAGGGTTTCGTAGCATGGAAAACAAAAAATTTCTATCGCATACAAACAAACAAGCCAAGATCTATCTACTAGATTGTAGCAACGAGTCGATGGAATAACTCACCCTCGAAGATTCCAAAGTGTTTAACGAGAGCGGATTCTCGTGCGTGATGTAGTCGTACTCTTCCCGATCTCAAGATCGCGTAGACGATCCTTCCGGCGCTGCGTTTCGGCAGCGCTCCAGCAGTCGGTCAAATTGGTACTCGACGAAGACCTTCCTCTCCCTTGTTCCAGCAGGCAGCGGAGGTTGTAGCACCCTCCTCGTGATTCCGGCAGCACAACGGCGTGGTACCGGAAGTAGAGGGGAGATCTCGCAGGGCTTCGCCTTAAGCCGGAGCGAGTATGGTGGACTATGAGAGAGCTCCTCGGCGATCTAGGGTTTAGACACACCAAGGAGGAGGTGCTAGGCCGGCGGCTAGGGCTTGGCCTAGGCGGCGGCGAGTGCCCTAGGCGGCGGCTATGGAGGGCGGCGGCGACTGGGGTTAGGGTTTAGAGGGGGGCAACTTGTGTGCTAGGAGGGGCAGCCCTGCCCCTCCTTTTATAGGTGGGAGGCGCCGGCCAAGGGGAGGGGAGTCCCTCCCCAACTCGGATCCCAAGTGGGCCGGCGGTGGAGGGGAGGAACTCCTCCCCAAGTAGGTTTCCTACTTCCCCTCCACATTCCAAAATAGCCGTTTGACTTTTCAAATTGGCGTTTGACTTTTTAAACTAGGATTTGATTAAACCCTTTATTTTGTTCAGCGATGACACCTAGTACATGATGCAATCATTCCAACTTGATATGAAACATTCATGTACCCTTCCCCTTCGGAGTGCCGGACATTCCGGAACCTTCTAGAACATTCCCGATGAAAACACCAAAACCATTCTCCAACCCCGAAATAGGACTTTCCTTATATGAATCTTATTCTCCGGACCATTCCGGATCTCCTCGTGATATCCTGGATCCCATCCGATACTCCGAACAACATTCGGTCTCCTACTCATCATTCCATAACTACTCAAACTGTAGGGTTCGCAGCATAGAAAACAAAAATTTTCCTACGATGTGAACTATATACCAAGATCTATCTACTAGATACAAACAACGGGCGGATGTATATCCGTAGAGATAATACCCTTGAAGACCGACAAAGCTTAACGAGTTCAACTCGTGGTTGATGTAGACGATCTCTTGCCGATCTCAAGATCGAGAGGAAGTCCTAGCGCCGCAAATCAACAGCGCATCCGTGCTCGCACACACGTTCGAGGCACCGAGCAACCTCCGCCTCCTCGCTCCAGCGATGCAGCGGAAGCACAACTCTTTCTTGCCAAATAGCCACCGGGAACATGTATCTCGCTAGTCCGAGACCATGGGGGATAAATTCTAGAGGGGGAGAGAGATCCTTCACGAGGAGGTGTGAGAGACAAGTGAGGAGGGGGGCTCCTTTTATAGGAGGAGGGGGAACCCCAAGGGGGTGGCCGGCGCATGGGGGCTTCCCCCTTGCCCTCCCCTCTTCATGTGGGTGGACACTCCACTCACAAATATCCTTTAAATTCCCTCCACTCAAAAGTCCACTCAAATTCCCATTAAATTTCCACCAAATTTAATGCAAACTCTCATTAAATAAAACTCTTTTATTTTATTCAGAATTTTGTCAATTACTTTAATGACAAACATTCACAAATAACCCCTTGCTAGAATTCTATTTCACATGCATAACCACTTTATGCAATTTCACCCAAAAACCTGTTTCGGTATCTAGTGAAATAAATTCCTGCGCTTGTTCATTCTTTCGGCATGAAACATTTGCTCCAATTGGATGTCGGTGTCTCTTAAGTGTGTCACCCTACGGTTCGTGAATAATGCGGACATGATCGAGACCCCTCTCGGATCAATAATCAGAAGCGGGATCTGGAGACCCATACTGACTCCCACACATTCAACGATGACTTTCTTGTGATTGTCAGAACCTTTTACGCTAGTATCTTAATCCCTTTGTTTCACGATATATTACATGTCCGAGATTCGATCATCGGTATCTCCATACCTAGTTTGATCTCGTTACCGACATGCACTCTTTTCTTGTTCCTGTGATATAACATTCTAGTGATCAAATCACTTGCTTGCAAGCTAATCAATGTGATATCACCGAGAGGGCCTAGAGTATATCTATCCGTCATCGGGATGAACAAATTCCACTCTCGATCCATGAGCCTCAACATAACACTTTATTAGTTCTAAATCCATCTTTATAATCACCCTGTTACGGTGTGACGTTTGATGTTATCAAGAAACTCTTCCGGTGTTAGTGATTGACATGATCTCATGGTCTAAGGATTAGGATCACTTCGTAAGTTGTTATAGCAATATAAACTCAATGACTTTGATCGTAATGCTATACTTCGGATGAATGTTCATCACACCATTACACTAATGTTGTGATCCCGTTATTAACAACATCCAATGTCCATGGTCAGGAAACCTTGATCATCTTGTTAATCAACGAGCTAGTTTATGAGAGAGGCATAACTAGGAACTTTCTGTTTGTTTATTAAACACACATGTATTAACGTTTCCGTATTAATACAATTATAGCATGCAAAATAAACATCTATCATATACTTGGAATACACATAATAAACACTTTATTATTGCCTCTCAGGGCATATTCCCTTCAGTCTCCCACTTGCACTAGAGACAATAATCTAGTTACATAGTGATAAATCTAACACCCATTGAGTTCTGGTGTTGATCATGTTTTGCTCTAGGGAGAGTTTTAGTCAACGGATCTGCTACATTGATATTTGTATGTACTTTACAAATCTTTATATCTCCATCCTTGACATGCTCGCGGATGGAGTGAAACCGGCGCTTAATATGCTTGGAATGCTTGTGAAACCTTGGCTCTTTGGCATTGGCAATGGCACCATTGTTGTCACAATAGATCACCATTGGGTCCAACGCGTTTGCCACCACTCCTAGTTCGGATATGAACTCCTTCATCCAAACTGCTTCCTGAGCCGCTTCTGAAGCAGCAACATATTCGGCCTCCGTTGTTGATCCCGCTACCACAGGTTGTTTGGAGCTCCTCCAACTAACCGCTCCGCCATTCATGAGAAATACGTATCCGGATTGAGACTTAGAGTCATCCGGATCGGTGTCAAAGCTAGCGTCGACATAACACTTAGCGACGAGCTCTTCTTCACCTCCGTATACAAGAAACATATCCTTAGTTCTTCGTAAGTACTTAAGGATATTCTTGACCGCTATCCAGTGTTCCGAACCTGGATCCGATTGGTACCTACTAGTCAAACTAATAGCATGTGCCACATCCGGTCTTGTACATAGCATGGCGTACATTATAGAGCCTATGGCTGAAGCATAGGGGACTTTGTCCATTATCTCTCTTTCTTCCGCCGAAGCCGGACTTTGAGTCTTACTCAATGTCTTGCCTTGCAACATAGGTAAGAACCCCTTCTTACTTCCGTCCATTTTAAACTTCTTTAAAATCTTATCAAGGTATGTACTTTGCGATAGCCCTATTAGGCGCCTAGATCTATCTCTATAGATCTTTATGCCTAATATGTATGACGCTTCACCTAGGTCCTTCATTGAAAATTTGCTGTTTAGATAACTTTTAACACTGTTTAAAAGATCTATATCATTTCCGATCAATAATATGTCATCCACATATAATATCAGAAATGCCACATTGCTCCCACTCACTTTCTTGTAAATTCAAGCTTCTCCATAAGTTTGGACAAATCCAAACTCTTTGATCACCTCATCAAAGCGGAGATTCCAACTTCGTGATGCTTGCTTCAATCCATAGATGGATCGTTGAAGCTTGCACACCTTGTTAGCATCCTTAGGATCGACAAAACCCTTTGGTTGTATCATATACAACTCTTCTTCAATATTACCATTGAGAAACGTGGTTTTGACATCCATCTGCCATATCTCATAATCGAAATATGCAGCAATTGCTAACATAATCCTAACTGAGTTTAGCATCGCTACGGGAGAGAAAGTCTCATCGTAGTCAACTCCTTGAATTTGTCGAAACCCCTTTGCGACAAGTCGAGCTTTATAGATGGTCACATTACCATCAGCATCAATTTTCCTTTTGAAAATCCATTTGTTCTCCACGGCCTTTCGGTCGTGAGGTAATTCCACCAAGTTCCAAACTTGATTTTTATACATGGATTCCATCTCGGATTTCATGGATTCTAACCATTTGTTGGAATCCGGGCTCATCATCGCTTCTTCATACGTCGCAGGGTCATCATTTTCATCAACCATGAAATTCATGACAGGATTTCCGTACAGCTCGGGAGCTGCACGCGTCCTGTTTGACCTGCGAGGTTCGGTAGTACTCTCTTTCGGAGTTTCATGATCATTATCATTAGTTCCCTCTTCAACAGGTGGAGCCAACTCCGGAACAACTTCCGGCGCTGCGCTACTCGCCATACTTTGAAGAGAAGGTTCCACAACCTCTTCGAGTTCTACCTTCCGACTACTCACACCTTTCGCGAGAAACTCTTTCTCTAGAAAGGATCCATTCTTGGCAACAAAAACCTTGCCCTCGGATCTGTGATAGAAGGAATACCCAATAGTTTCTTTAGGGTATCCTATGAAGACGCATTTTTCCGCTTTGGGTTCGAGTTTATCCGGTTGAAGTTTCTTCACATAAACATCGCATCCCCAAACTTTAAGAAATGACAGCTTAGGTTTGTTTCCAAACCACAATTCATACGGTGTCTTTTCAACGGATTTAGATGGTGCCCGATTTAAAGTGAATGCAGCAGTTTCTAGTGCATAACCCCAAAATGACAACGGCAAGTCCGTCAGAGACATCATAGATCGAACCGTATCTAATAAAGTACGATTACGACGTTCCGACACACCATTTCGCTGTGGTGTTCCGGCAGGTGTGAGTTGTGAAACAATTCCACACTCTTTCATGTGAGTGCTAAACTCGTAACTTAGATACTCACCTCCACGGTCGGACCGTAGAAATTTGATCTTTCTATTACGATGATTTTCCACTTCATTCTGAAATTCCTTGAACTTTTCAAAGGTTTCAGACTTGTGTTTCATCAAGTAGATATAACCGTATCTACTCAAATCATCCGTGAAAGTAACAAAATAACGATATCCACCTCGCGCCGACACACTCATTGGACCACATACATCAGAATGTATGATTTCCAATAAATCTGTCGCCCGTTCCATTGAACCGGAAAACGGCGTTCTAGTCATCTTGCCCATAAGGCATGGCTCACATGTATCAAATGATTCATAATCAAGTGATTCCAAAAGTCCATCCGAATGGAGCTTCTTCATGCGTTTAACGCCAATATGACCTAGACGGCAGTGCCACATATATGCGGATATATCATCATTAAGTTTAATCCTTTTAGCATCAACGTTATGAATATGTGTAACATTATCATCGAGATCTAATAGAAATAAACCATTCATCATCGGTGCATGACCATAAAAGATTTCATTCATATAAATGGAACAACCATTGTTCTTGGATTTAAATGAATAACCACTTCGCATCAAACACGATCCAGATACAATGTTCATGCTCAGTGCAAGTACCAGATAACATTTATTCAAGTTTATAACTAATCCCGACGGCAAGTGGAGAGGCAGCGTTCCGACGGCGATCACATCAACGCTTGATCCATTGCCGACACGCATCTTGACCTCACCCCTTGCTAGCGGTCGCTTGTTCCGCAGCCCCTGATTCGAGTTACAAATATTAGCAACTGAACCGGTATCAAATACCCAGGTGCTACTGCGAGCACTAGTCAAGTACACATCAATAACATGTATATCATATATACCTTTGTTTGCCTTGCCGGCCTTCTTGTCTGCCAGATACTTGGGGCAGTTGCGCTTCCAGTGGCCAGTCCCCTTACAATAGTAGCACTCGGAATCAGACTTAGGTCCAACTCGGGGTTTCTTTTCAGGCGCGGCAACAGGCTTGCCGCCCTTACTTCCCTTCCGTTTTCCCTTCTTGTCTTTCTTGAAACCAGTGTTCCTATTGATCATCAACACTTGATGTTCCTTTTTGATCTCCACTTCTGCAGTTTTAAGCATTAACAGAAGCTCGGGGAGAGACTTCTTCATGCCTTGCATATTATAGTTCATCACGAAGCTCTTATAGCTAGGTGGCAGAGACTGCAGAACACGATGGATGCCTAAGTCAATGGGAATCGATATTCCCAAGGACACAAGTTTATCGGCGTAACCCGACATCTTGAGTACATGCTCACTAACGGAGTTGTACTCTTCCATCATGCAGCTAAAGAACTTTTCTGAAGCGTTGTAGCTCTCTATAGCAGCATGTGTGTCGAAAATCATTTTCAACTCACCCATTGTATCAAATGCATTGCCGTTTTCGAAACGCTTTCGAAGTTCCAGCTCTAGCCCATACAATATGCCGCAATGAACTAAGTTGTGGTCCTCCTGACGAGTCTGATAGACATTCTTCTCCTTGTCAGGGGCATCATCTAAAGGTGGGGGGCCTAACGGCGCTTCTAGCACATATTGCTTTTGTGCAGCAGAGAGGAGAATCCTCAAATTCATGGCCCATTCGGTAAAGTTGCTACCGTTCGTTGCTAGTTTCTCTTTCTCCATGAACACATTGAAATTAAAAGCAGGTGGTGCCATCTACAACAGAATTTGTAAAGTTTAGACTAAGTGTATGATAGATTGAGTTCAACTAATCTATATTACGAATGAACTCCCACTCAAAAACGACATCCCTCGTGCCTTTTTGGTGATTACATGAACCAAATCCACTACACCAAGTCCGATCATCACGTGAGTCGGTATAGCTTCAAAGGCGAGCATCAAATGGGCATCATATCAACTATATGACTCATGCTTAACCTTTCGGTCCGTGTTCCGAGGCCATGTCTGTACATGCTAGGCTCGCCAAGTTAGAACCTTAGTATTCGCGTGTGTAACTGTTTTACACCCGAAGTATGGTCGTGGATCCAAGAACACCCGATCATCACGTGATGTCTTGGAGCGACGAAAACATAATCGGTGCATACTAAAGGAAGAACACATTCTTATCTTGATATTTAAATGAGGGATCATCTTATTATGCTAACAAAGCGCTAAACAAGCAATATAAGATGCTATCAAACATCATATGTTTATTAGTGAAATGATATGGTTCCCGCAGATGATCTCTATCATGTGCATCGTGGTATGATCACTATCATACCTATATGTGTAAATCCAAGGTCTATGATTTTACACGCTATGTGTGTTGTAAGAGTATCATCTCATACTTCTACTTACAACACTACCATATCATAACACTAGCCCAGCAACAATCTAAACTAGACGCCTCTAATTTATCCATTGCAAGTTTTACGTGGCCTAGGGCTTTCGAGATAGAACCGTTCTTACCTACGAACATGAACCACAACGAGGATAATCAAATTGTTGACAACTCGCTTGCAAAATAGATATTGACTTATAGTAGGAGAGACAGACACCCGCTAGCCACTTATGCAAACTAGTTGCATGTCAAGCGTGGAACAGGTCTCATGTGCGAGGACATGTAAAGTTTGTCCGGGCCGCTTCATCCCACTATGCCACCAATATCCAAAATTACAACAAAGGAGCAACAACATGATCATCATCTCCCACATACTCATATGTGTACTACTCGTGTAAAGTATCTACGCATAGATCCGGCTCTGATATCACTGTAGGGTTCGCAGCATAGAAAACAAAAATTTTCCTACGATGTGAACTATATACCAAGATCTATCTACTATATACAAACAACGGGCGGATGTATATCCGTAGAGAACATACCCTTGAAGACCGACAAAGCTTAACGAGTTCAACTCGTGGTTGATGTAGACGATCTCTTGCCGATCTCAAGATCGAGAGGAAGTCCTAGCGCCGCAAATCAGCAGCGCATCCGTGCTCGCACACACGTTCGAGGCACCGAGCAACCTCCGCCTCCTCGCTCCAGCGATGCAGCGGAAGCACAACTCTTTCTTGCCAAATAGCCACCGGGAACATGTATCTCGCTAGTCCGAGACCATGGGGGATAAATTCTAGAGGGGGAGAGAGATCCTTCACGAGGAGGTGTGAGAGACAAGTGAGGAGGGGGTCTACTTTTATAGGAGGAGGGGGGAACCCCAAGGGGGTGGCCGGCGCATGGGGGCTGCCCCCTTGCCCTCCCCTCTTCATGTGGGTGGACACTCCATGTTGGAGATATGCCCAAGAGGCAATAATAAAGTGGTTATTATCATATCTTCACACTTATGATAAATGTTTACATACCATGCTATAATTGTATTAACCGGAAACATTAATACTTGTGTGATTTGTAAACTAAAATAAGAGTCCCTAGTAAAGCCTCTTGTTAAACTAGCTTGTTGGTTAATATATGATCATGGTTTCCTGATCATGAACATAGAGATGTTATTAACAACAGGATCATATCATTAGGAGAATGATGTGATGGACATACTCCTATAGATAAGCGTAGCATAAAGATCAAGTCATTTCAATAGTTCAATTGCTATATGCTTTCTGATACATAGTAACCTAATTCCTTCGACCATGAGATCGTGCATATCACCTTTACTGGATGGATGCTTTGATGTCATCAAACACCACACCGTAACAGGGTGGCTATAAAAGTGGCATTGAGTGTTCGGAAAGTATTGGTTGAAACACATGGATCAAGAGTGGGATTTGTCCATCCACATGACGGATAGATATTCTCTGGGCCCTCTCGGTGAAATGTCATCCAATTAGCTTGCAAGCATGTGACTTGGTCACAAGGGATCACATATCACGGGAACGAGAAAAGAGTACTTATCAGTAACGAGGTTGAGCTAGGTATGCAGAGATACCGACGATCATAACCTTGGATAAGTAACATATCGTGAGACAAAGGGAAATTGGTATCGTATGTAAGTGGTTCATTCGATCGCAAAGTAATCGTAGAAATATGTGGGAGCCATATGAATTTCCAGATTCCTCTATTGGTTATTGTTCGGAGAAGTGTCTCGATCATGTCCGCATAATTCACGAACCGTAGGGAGACACACTTAAGGATTCGACGTTGTTTGAGTAGTTATGGTATTATGAGAAAGAGACCGAATGTTGTTCGGAGTCCCGGATGGGATCCGGGATATCACGAGGTGATCCGGAATGGTCCGGAGAATAAGATTCATATAAGGAAAGTCCCGTTTCGGAGTTCGGGAATGATTCCGGTGTTTTCATCGGGGATATTCTAGAAGGTTCCGGATTGTCCGGCACTCCGGGGGGGAGGGGTACATGAATGTGTCATTACATATTGGAGTGATTGCATCATGTACTAAGTGTTCTTGCTGTCCCAAATATAGGATTAAATTGAATCCTAAAACAGAAAAGTCAAATGTCCAGTTTGAAAGTCAAACGGCTAAAACAAGAAACTGTGGGAAACAAGCAAGAGGAGTTGGAACCAACTTGGAGGAGGAGTCCAACTCCTCCAAGCCGGCGGCCAGCCCTAGGCCGAGTTGGGGAGGGACTCCCTCCCTCCCCTGGCGCGCCAAGACCCTCCCATCTATATAAGGAGGGGCAGGGCTCCCCTCCTAGACACACAAGTTCCTATCTTCTACCTCCGGTTTAGAGCCATTTTGGTTTAGAGCTTCTAATTGCTTTAGCCTGCGGTTTAGAGCCTTCTAATTGGTTTAGAGCCTTCTAATTGGTGTGTCTAATTACTAGACCACTAATAGCCTCTCTCATAAGCTCCACCATACTCGCACCGGCTTAAGGCGAAGCCCTGCGGGATTTCCCCTCTACTTCCGGTACCACGCCGTTGTGCTGCCGGAATCGCGAGGAGAGTGCTACAACCTCCGCTGCCTGCTGGAACAAGGGAGAGGAAGGTCTTCGTCGAGTACCGAACGTGTGACCGACTACGGGAGCGCTGCCGGAACGTGGCGCCGGAAGGATCGTCTACGCGATCTTGAGATCGGAAAGAGTACGACTACATCACCCACGAGAATCTGCTCTCGTTAACCGCTTTGGAATCTTCGAGGGTAAGTTATTCCATCGACTCGTTGCTACAATCTAGTAGATAGATCTTGGCTTGTTTGTTTGTATGCGATAGAAAATTTTTGTTTTCCATGCTACGAACCCCTACAGTGGTATCAGAGCCGTGTCTATATGTAGATCTGTTGCACGAGTAGAACACAATGGTCATTGTGGGCGTTGATGCTTTTATTGTCGATTGCTTCTTGTGTACTTTGCATCTTGCGGTATGTTGGGATGAAGCGGCCCGGGCTAACCTTACATGACATCGTTCATGAGACTTGCTCCACGCTTGACATGCAACTTGTATTGCATAAGTGGCTTTGCGGGTGCCTGTTTCTCCTAGCATAGTTAAGATCCAATTTACAACGGGTGATTAACAATACTAGTATCAATGTTGTGGTTCATGTTCGTAAGTTAGAGCGACACTTATTAACAGCCCCAAACCACGTAAAACATGCAAAGAAAGTAGAGGCGTCTAACTTTGTTTTGCAGGGGTGTGCAGTGATGTGATATGGCCATGATTGTGATGTATGCAATGTTCCTTATTGTAAGTCGGCAACCGGCAGGAGCCATATGGTTGTCTTTAATTTCTGTTAAGACCCGCGTGTCTATTCAAAGTAGTTGTAATAGTTGAAGCCGGTGGACGACAACCATGGAGAAGCGTCATTGACCTTGATGCAATGTCGGTGATGATGGAGATCATGTTCGTGCTTGAAGATGGAGATCAGAAGCACAAAGAAGAAAGGCCATATCATATCACATATTATGAATTGCATGTGATGTTAATCCTTTATGCATCTTGTATTGCTTAGTAGACGACGGTAGCATTATAAGATGATCCCTCATGCACATAAATTTCAAGTTCTAAAGTGTTCACCCTTAGTATGCACCGTTGCCAAAGCTTGCTGCTTCGAAGCACCACGTGATGATCGGGTGTCTTTGATTCCGCGGGTGAATACAACGTAAGCAAGCCAGATTTGCTTATGCGGTAGCTAAGGTTTGATCTTGACGAGCCTAGCATGTACAGACATGGCCTCAGGAACACGGATCACCGAAAGGTAAAGCATGAATCATATAGTAGATATGATGAACATGTCGATTGTTCGCCATTGAAACTATATCAACTCTCGTGATGATCGGTTTTGATGTGGTGGATTTGGTTCGTGTGATCACTAAAACAATGTGAGGGATATTGTTTTGAGTGGGAGTTCACCTAGATTAATTTAATTATTAATTAGAACTCAATTTATCATAAACTAAATCAAAGTGAATTTGCATAGTTGTTGTAGTCATTGGCATCCGTTTACCACCTTGCGCTTAGTTATAATTGAGATGATAGAACTATAGAATTCTGGTTAGATACTTTACGAACTGGTATCGTATTGTTTTAAGTGTTAATCTAAAGTTTAAAAGTCCTATTGCAAACTTTCAGTAAGTTCCGGTTACTCCATGAAGTTTAATAATTAGTATTAAATCAAGAGTAACAATTCCAAGTGTTAGTATATAAGTATCATGTTTGTATCCATGATTCTTGATATTCAAAAGATTTTCTTAATATCAAGGTTATCTAGGATCTGAAAGAGTTGTTTCAGAAACCATGATGTGTGGAAGATATTGTGATATCTGAAACGAAGTTTTGGTTGCAACATGATAGAGTATAATATGGCAAAAGTCATGTTCTCATATTTGATGAGAATTTGCAAAAAGGTTGGAGACACTTGTTGTCCTAATCCTCCAAAAGGTTTTGGATAGCAACATTATACTCATAATTCATCGTTATAAGCTAAAAGTAGCTTGATCATGGACGATTCCATGATAAGGGTGAATATTTGATGTAGGTAAAATGTTTACTACACCAAGAGATTACTAAAGAAAGGAATTTGAAAGAACACCAAATATTTGATGATGGTGATCTACTTCAAAGTGCAAGTCCAAAGACATTGGTATTTAATTATACACGCTTTGGACTAGATGTCATATGTATGACTCCACTATTGATGTTGATAGATTCTTTCAAACTGAAAAGGAAATACTGAAAGAGAATCTCATAAATATATGGCAGAAAAGAAAAGACTAGAATCGTTAAGTTTAAGTATATAGATGATATACATGTTATGGCTATATTCTTTGCTTGTTAAACAATGTGGTTCTTAAGTATTTGATACTGAATTTGTTGGTGTGAATCGTCATACGAAACAACACAATTCATGAACTACAATGGCCTAAGTAACTAGCAAAAGAATATGTGATGATGTTCATCAAGAACAAAATAAAGGGTTATTGTGTTGCTTGTTAAACATCAAAGCTTGCCTTCAAAGATTTGTTTTATCAGGTATTATGAGAACAAAAGGATTGTTCAAATAATTGCCGTAATCCATAAAAGATGGATGATTCGCAAATCTCGTTGGAGACATCACATCCATAAAACTAGTGCTAAAAATGTCGAAAGACAAATTGATTGAAAGATCACTTAGGAAGTGACATCGCCGTTTAAATTATATTTGAAAGAAAACATGAAGAAACTCCATGTTGATGGAATTTTGGAGTCTTCTGATTTTTGATCATATGACGCTTGTGAAACTTTCCTAGAGATAATTAAAACTTCGTTCATAGGCCAAAAGGGAACGAATGACTAGCTTATTGGAACTTGTACATATTGTTGTACAAAGTCCGTTATGTGTAGTCAAGAGCGATGGATTTCAACTTCATATGCTTTCTCCGAAAATTTGAGTGAATATATGAATATTTACTTAATAAGGATAAAGTATGAAACATTTGAAAAGTTCAAAGACTTTCAAGATGAAGTGCAAAATCATTGTAACAAGAATATAAACAGTTTATGATAAAGATCATAAAGGAAGATATTTGAGTTACAAGTTTAGCATAATACCTAAGATTTAAGGAATCGTTCCGTGGATTTGCATTTTCCCGAAACACCATAAGTGTATGGAGCGTTCGAGATATGTAATTAAACCTTGTTTGACATGGTAAGATCGAAAGGTGTAATTCATAAAACTGCCATTGTATTTTAAAGATTAAAAGCTTTAGAGATTACCGTTTTTCCACTGAAAAGAGCTCCATCATAATCCGTTGAAATGACACCATATAAGGTTATGGTTTGGGATAAAACCCAAGTTGTCCTTTCTTAAACAATGGTATGCTATGCATAAGAAAGATGTTTGCAACCAAAGTCGGATGAACCTGTCTTTGTATGTTATTTCGAATAACTGTTAAGTACTCCTCCATAACATCGGAGACAAAAGTGTTTGTCACTTAAAACGTCAAGTTTCTTTGAGAAGGAATTTTTCGTGAAAAGTTAAGTGGGAGGACAATAGAAACTTTGATAAGGTTAAAAGAACCTTAGCTATATGTGCAGAGTTGCGCAGCGCCGAAAAGTGTTTCGAAGGCAGCAACAATGCTCATGGTTCACGTACCTCAAAGGTTGTGGTCACGGAGATCCAAGTTCCTATTGAAACAAGTAGGTCGGATGAACAATCAAATACCAAGATTTGAGGGTTGAATCATTATTTGAGAATAATGAACCGACTACATGCAGAGAAGCGATGATGGGCCCTGACTCTATAAAATGGCTTGAAGCCATAAAATCCATGATAGTTCCATACACGAGAAATCAAGTTTTGAACTTGAAAGACCCTCTGGGAAGGTACAAGACCTTACAGTCGTATTTGGATCTATAAAGAAATAGACATGGATGTTTCACATCTATGAAATAGTCGACATGTTGGGAAAGAGTTCACAACAATGTTCAAAGGTTGACTATGACAAGATTTGATCTTTCATAGTGATATTTAGTCTAGACGGATTAATGTAGCAACCACTACATATAATTTGTTATATGGAAGTTGAATAAACAAAACAAGTTCTTCTAATAGAATCGTTACCTAGGACATGTGCATAACACGGTCCATAGGGTTTTGTTAATTCAAAGGATGCTAAAAGCATATGCAAACTTCAATGGTTAGAGTGAGCATAGCGGAGTTGGAATCTTCACTATGATGAAACTGTTAAAAGGGTTTAATTTCATCAGAGACAATGAAGATGCTTGCATTTGCAAGAAATTAAGTGGGAGCGCTAAGACATGTTTCTAATACATTATGTGGAAGACATATTGTTGATTGGAAATAATGTATCTTTTATTAACACATATTAAGAATTTCATCCCGATGAAAGACTTAGGCAAAACCCAAATATTTGGCATCAATAGACGCTAATATGGTTGTGCCAGAAGTACATAGATAAGATATTGAATGAGTTCAATATAGAAACTACAAGAGAAGGTTCTTGTCGCACAGAAAGGATTGAATGAGTTCAATGTTGATGATATATTCAAGTGTATTGACATTTGGTAAAGTGAAACAAATAATCAAGTATAGATTGATACTTGATGTATGAAATCACAAAGAGTATTTATATCAATCATACTGTGATATGTACAAATCCAGATATGTCCTATGCTCTAAAAGTTGTGAGCGTATACCAGAATGATACGTAAGATGATCATTGGACAATAGTAAGGATATTCTTATGATCTTTTGGAAGAACTAAGAGTATATTATTTGTAGAAGTGACAAATAGATGGTTAGTTCATTGTAAAAGTACTACATTGATACTAGCTTTGTCACAAAGTACAAATTAAGTTTATCTCAATCTAAATTAAGGGTGGCACAATATAATGGAAAGTGAGTTCCATAATGGATTTGGATAGGTTCCAAAGTTAAGACATTGTGACAGATACTACAACAAAAGGCTAAGTATATGACTGCTATTATAGCAGCAAAAGAGGGCATTTGTGTCAAGAAGTTTGTTATCAAACTAGGTGTAGTTCACAGTGGAATAATACTATGAAGATATATTGTGCGACAATATTATCAACATGTTTTTAACCCCAAAGAGCTAAAGGTCACACCGAAAGACCAAATTTATACAAAGCCATCTCATTAGAGAATGAGTGATGCGTAGAGACGCAAAGACATGCAATTACACACGGACCTGGAAGTGTCAGATCCGGAGATCAGTTGACCACTAGCAATCGTGTACATACAACACCGGAAAGCCATAGGTGTTATATACACAAAGGTTCGAAACTAGATTATTGACTCTAGTGCAAGTGGGAGACTGTTGGAGATATGCCCAAGAGGCAATAATAAAGTGGTTATTATCATATCTTCACACTTATGATAAATGTTTACATACCATGCTATAATTGTATTAACCGGAAACATTAATACTTGTGTGATTTGTAAACTAAAATAAGAGTCCCTAGTAAAGCCTCTTGTTAAACTAGCTTGTTGGTTAATATATGATCATGGTTTCCTGATCATGAACATAGAGATGTTATTAACAACAGGATCATATCATTAGGAGAATGATGTGATGGACATACTCCTATAGATAAGCGTAGCATAAAGATCAAGTCATTTCAATAGTTCAATTGCTATATGCTTTCTGATACATAGTAACCTAATTCCTTCGACCATGAGATCGTGCATATCACCTTTACTGGATGGATGCTTTGATGTCATCAAACACCACACCGTAACAGGGTGGCTATAAAAGTGGCATTGAGTGTTCGGAAAGTATTGGTTGAAACACATGGATCAAGAGTGGGATTTGTCCATCCACATGACGGATAGATATTCTCTGGGCCCTCTCGGTGAAATGTCATCCAATTAGCTTGCAAGCATGTGACTTGGTCACAAGGGATCACATATCACGGGAACGAGAAAAGAGTACTTATCAGTAACGAGGTTGAGCTAGGTATGCAGAGATACCGACGATCATAACCTTGGATAAGTAACATATCGTGAGACAAAGGGAAATTGGTATCGTATGTAAGTGGTTCATTCGATCGCAAAGTAATCGTAGAAATATGTGGGAGCCATATGAATTTCCAGATTCCTCTATTGGTTATTGTTCGGAGAAGTGTCTCGATCATGTCCGCATAATTCACGAACCGTAGGGAGACACACTTAAGGATTCGACGTTGTTTGAGTAGTTATGGTATTATGAGAAAGAGACCGAATGTTGTTCGGAGTCTCGGATGGGATCCGGGATATCACGAGGTGATCCGGAATGGTCCGGAGAATAAGATTCATATAAGGAAAGTCCCGTTTCGGAGTTCGGGAATGATTCCGGTGTTTTCATCGGGGATATTCTAGAAGGTTCCGGATTGTCCGGCACTCCGGGGGGGGAGGGGTACATGAATGTGTCATTACATATTGGAGTGATTGCATCATGTACTAAGTGTTCTTGCTGTCCCAAATATAGGATTAAATTGAATCCTAAAACAGAAAAGTCAAATGTCCAGTTTGAAAGTCAAACGGCTAAAACAAGAAACTGTGGGAAACAAGCAAGAGGAGTTGGAACCAACTTGGAGGAGGAGTCCAACTCCTCCAAGCCGGCGGCCAGCCCTAGGCCGAGTTGGGGAGGGACTCCCTCCCTCCCCTGGCGCGCCAAGACCCTCCCATCTATATAAGGAGGGGCAGGGCTCCCCTCCTAGACACACAAGTTCCTATCTTCTACCTCCGGTTTAGAGCCGTTTTGGTTTAGAGCTTCTAATTGCTTTAGCCTGCGGTTTAGAGCCTTCTAATTGGTTTAGAGCCTTCTAATTGGTGTGTCTAATTACTAGACCACTAATAGCCTCTCTCATAAGCTCCACCATACTCGCACCGGCTTAAGGCGAAGCCCTGCGGGATTTCCCCTCTACTTCCGGTACCACGCCGTTGTGCTGCCGGAATCGCGAGGAGAGTGCTACAACCTCCGCTGCCTGCTGGAACAAGGGAGAGGAAGGTCTTCGTCGAGTACCGAACGTGTGACCGACTACGGGAGCGCTGCCGGAACGTGGCGCCGGAAGGATCGTCTACGCGATCTTGAGATCGGAAAGAGTACGACTACATCACCCACGAGAATCTGCTCTCGTTAACCGCTTTGGAATCTTCGAGGGTAAGTTATTCCATCGACTCGTTGCTACAATCTAGTAGATAGATCTTGGCTTGTTTGTTTGTATGCGATAGAAATTTTTTGTTTTCCATGCTACGAACCCCTACACTCCACTCACAAATCTCCTTTAAATTCCCTCCACTCAAAAGTCCACTCAAATTCCCATTAAATTTCCACCAAATTTAATGCAAACTCTCATTAAATAAAACTCTTTTATTTTATTCAGAATTTTGTCAATTACTTTAATGACAAACATTCACAAATAACCCCTTGCTAGAATTCTATTTCACATGCATAACCACTTTATGCAATTTCACCCGAAAACCTGTTTCGGTATCTAGTGAAATAAATTCCTGCGCTTGTTCATTCTTTCGGCATGAAACATTTGCTCCAATTGGATGTCGGTGTCTCTTAAGTGTGTCACCCTACGGTTCGTGAATAATGCGGACATGATCGAGACCCCTCTCGGATCAATAATCAGAAGCGGAATCTGGAGACCCATACTGACTCCCACACATTCAACGATGACTTTCTTGTGATCGTCAGAACCTTTTACGCTAGTATCTTAATCCCTTTGTTTCACGATATATTACATGTCCGAGATTCGATCATCGGTATCTCCATACCTAGTTTTATCTCGTTACCGACATGCACACTTTTCTTGTTCATGTGATATAACATTCTAGTGATCGAATCACTTGCTTGCAAGCTAATCAATGTGATATCACCGAGAGGGCCCAGAGTATATCTATCCGTCATCGGGATGAACAAATTCCACTCTCGATCCATGAGCCTCAACATAACACTTTATTAGTTCTGAATCCATCTTTATAATCACCCTGTTATGGTGTGACGTTTGATGTTATCAAGAAACTCTTCCGGTGTTAGTGATTGACATGATCTCATGGTCTAAGGATTAGGATCACTTCGTAAGTTGTTATAGCAATATAAACTCAATGACTTTGATCGTAATGCTATACTTCGGATGAATGTTCATCACACCATTACACTAATGTTGTGATCCCGTTATTAACAACATCCAATGTCCATGATCAGGAAACCTTGATCATCTTGTTAATCAACGAGCTAGTTTATGAGAGAGGCATAACTGGGAACTTTCTGTTTGTTTATTAAACACACATGTATTAACGTTTCCGTATTAATACAATTATAGCATGCAAAATAAACATCTATCATATACTTGGAATACACATAATAAACACTTTATTATTGCCTCTCAGGGCATATTCCCTTCACAAACAACGTCGAATCCTTAAGTGTGTCTCCCTACGGTTCGTGAATTATGCGGACATGATCGAGACACTTTTCCGAACAATAACCAATAGAGGAATCTGGAAATTCATATGGCTCCCACATATTTCTACGATTACTTTGCGATCGAATGAACCACTTACATACGATACCAATTTCCTTTTGTCTCACGATAGTTTACTTATCCGAGGTTATGATCGTCGGTATCTCTGCATACCTAGTTCAACCTCGTTACTGATAAGTACTCTTTTCTTGTTCCCGTGATATGTGATCCCTTGTGAGCCAGTCACATGCTTGCAAGCTAATTGGATGACATTCCACCGAGAGGGCGCAGAGTATATCTATCTGTCATATGGATGGAAAAATCCCAATCTTGATCCATGTGTCTCAACCAATACTTTCCGAACAATCAATGCCACCTTTATAGCCACCCAGTTACGGTGTGGTGTTTGATGTCATCAAAGCATCCTTCCGGTGAAGGTGATATGCATGATCTCATGGTCGAAGGAATTAGGTTACTATGTATCAGAAAGCATATAGCAATTGAACTATTAAAATGACTTGATCTTTATGCTACGCTTATCTATAGGAGTATGTCCACCATATCATTATCCTAACGATATGATCTTGTTGTTAATAACATCTCAATGTTCATGATAGGGAAACCACAATCATTTATTAACCAACAAGCTAGTATTATAAAGAGGCTTTACTAGGGACTCTATTTTAAGCTTACAAATCACACAAGTATTAATGTTTCCTTGTTAATACTATTATAGCATGAATGTAAACATTTATCATAAACACAAAGATATAATAATAACTACATTTATTATTGCCTCTAGGGCATATCTCCAACAGTCTCCCACTTGCACTAGAGTCATCTAATCTAGATTACATGGTAATATACCAAACACCCATGGCAGTTTGGTGTTGGTCATGTTTTGCCCTCGGGAGAGGTTTAGTCAACGGATCTGCCACATTCAGATCTGTGTGTACTTTGCAAATCTTTATGTCCCCATCTTGGACATGTTCTCGAATAGCGTGAAAACGTAGCTTGATGTGCTTCAGCTTCTTGTGTGACCTTGGTTCTTGCGCATTGGCTATGGCGCCCATGTTATCACAGTAGATAGACATTGGGTCCAGCGCACTAGGAACCACACCTAGCTCTGTAATGAACTCTTTCATCCATATCACTTCTTGTGAAGCCTCCGAAGCAGGCATGTATTCCGATTCAGTTGAAGATCTCTCCACAACGCTTTGCTTTGCACTCCTCCAGCTAACTGTTGCACCATTCAAAGTAAATACGTATCCAGATTGTGATTTAGAATCATCCGGATCGGTGTTCCAACTAGCATCGGTGTAACCGTTAACAACGAGTTGTTCATCACCTCCATAAGAAAGAACCATATCCTTAGTTCTTCTTAAGTACTTAAGGATGTTTTTGACCGCTGTCCAATGATCCACTCCTGGATCACTTTGATATCTTTTAGTTAAACTAACAGCATATGCAATGTCGGGTCTAGTACATAGCATGGCATACATTAGAGATCCTATGGCTAAGGCATAGGGAGTCTTACTCATCCTTTCTCTATCTTCTTCCGTTGTCGGACTTTGAGTTTTACTCAAGGTCGTATTGGGCAACATGGGCAAGAACCCTTTCTTGCTATCTTCCATTCCAAACCTCTTTAGAACTTTGTCCAAATATGTACTTTGTGACAATGATATTAGGCGTCTCGATCTATCTCTATAAATCTTTATGCCTAATATATAAGCTGCTTCGCCAAGATCCTTCATTGAAAAACTATTATTCAAATATTCCTTGACACTATTAAGAAGGTCTACATCATTCCCAATCAACAATATGTCATCCACATATAGTATTAAGAATGCTACAGAGCTCCCACTCACTTTCTTGTAAATACAAGCTTCTCCATAACTTTGTATAAAACCAAAACTTTTGATCACCTTATCAAAACGTTGATTCCAACTTCGGGATGCTTGCTTCAATCCATAGATGGACCGTTGAAGTTTGCATACCTTGTTAGCATCTTTAGGATCGACAAAACCTTTGGGTTGCATCATATACAACTCTTCATCAATGTCTCCATTGAGGAATGTTGTTTCGACATCCATCTGCCATATCTCATAATCATAATATGTAGCGATTGC
Organism: Avena sativa; assembly: GCA_916181665.1. Classification (NCBI taxonomy): domain Eukaryota; kingdom Viridiplantae; phylum Streptophyta; class Magnoliopsida; order Poales; family Poaceae; genus Avena; species Avena sativa. The sequence continues at coordinate 442,555,840 of OV702283.1, forward strand.
TAACTTAATCCTTACAGACTTTAGCTTCGCTACTGGTGAGAAAGTCTCATCGTAGTCAACTCCTTGAATTTGTCGAAACCCTTTTGCGACAAGTCGAGATTTATAGACAGTAACATTACCATCAGCATCTGTTTTCTTCTTGAAAATCCATTTGTTCTCGACAGCCTTCCGGCCATCCGGTAAGTCCACCAAAGTCCATACTTGGTTTTCGTACATGGATCCAATCTCGGATTTCATGGCTTCTTGCCATTTATTGGAATCTGGGCTCATCATCGCTTCCTCATATGTCGCAGGGTCATCGGTGTTGTCCACCAACATGACACTCATAACGGGATCATACCAATCAGGAGTGGTACGAGTTCTCGTTGACCTGCGAGGCTCTGTAGCAACTACAACCGAAGTTTCATGATCATCATCATTAGCTTCCTCTCGTATTGGTGCAGGCACCATAGGAACTTCTTCCGGTGCTGCGCTACTCGCAATTTCGAGAGAAGGTTCGACAACCTCGTCAAGTTCTACTTTCCTTCCAGTCACTTCTTTCGAGATAAATTCCTTCTCTAGAAAGGATCCATTCTTGGCAACGAAGATTTTGCCTTCGGATCTATGATAGAAGGTATACCCAATAGTTTCCTTCGGGTATCCTATGAAGACGCATTTTTCCGCTTTGGGTTCAAGCTTGTCCGGCTGTAACTTCTTTACATAGGCTTCGCAACCCCAAACTTTAAGGAACGACAATTTAGGTTTCTTCCCAAACCATAATTCATACGGTGTCGTTTCAACGGATTTAGATGGTGCCCTATTTAAAGTGAATGCGGCTGTTTCTAATGCATAACCCCAAAATGATAGCGGTAAATCTGTAAGTGACATCATAGAACGAACCATGTTGCGTCCTACTCGTGAAACACATCTACGCATAGATCTAGCTCTGATACCACTGAAGGGTTACGCAGCATAGTAAATCAAAAAAAATCTACGGATGCGAACGGGAACGCCAAGATCTAATCTAGGAGATGCAAACAACGAGGGGGATTAGATGAGATCTTCATACCCTTGAAGATTCGCATAGCGGAACGTTCGACGGAACGTGGGTGCTGTAGTCGTACTCGCTTCTCCTCCTCGCGATCCGATCCGATCTAACACCACAAGTGGCGATGCCTCCGAGAGATGCACACGTGCGGCACCTCGACGTCTCCTCCTTCCTCGGTCCAGCAAGTGGGGTGGAGAGATGGATTGGATCTACAATGCGACGGCACGGTGCAAGCGGTGGAGAGTTTCTGTAGCAGGGCTTCGCCTACACGCAGTCGGGAGGGAGAGAGAGAGGAGGGCAGCAGGGCGGCTAGGGCTTGAGGAGGAGGTGTGGGAGGGGTGCTCCCCCAGCCCTCTTTATACAGAGGGGTGGGCGTCCAGCCCTTGCCCCTCCCCCAAGCCCTAGGGCCGGCGGCCAAGTAGGGAGGAGTGGGGGGCAAGTACCCCCCCCCTTCTAGAAGCTCCCCTAGGGTTTCCCTAGGGTTTGGCCGGCTGGGCCCTATGGGGCCTTGTGCCCCTGGCCCAATGCGGCCAGGGCACTCCCTCATAGGCCCATGCCCCCTCCCTGAAGGTGGGGCCACGTTGGTCCCCCTCCGGAAGGTTCTAGAAGCTTCCGGTACAATACCGATTAACCCGAAACAATTCCGAACTCCAAAAACTGCATTGCCTTATATGAATCTTATTCTCCGGACCATTCCGGAACCGCTCGTGATGTCCCGGATCCCATCTGAGACTCCGAACAAAAACTCATAAACCAATTATCCAATCTATCCTAGCGTCGAGACACGTTAAGTGTGTGACCCTTCGGGTTCGAGAATATGCAGACATGATCTTATATCAATAATCAACAGCGGGGTCTGGAAACCCATATTGACTCCCACACATTCATCGATGATCATATCGGATGAACCACGATGCTAGGATTCAATCAATCCCATATATATATTCCCTTCGTCTCGCGATATTTTACTTGCCCGAGATTTGATCGTCGGTACTGTCATACCTAGTTCAATCTCGTTCACAGCAAGTACTTTACTCGTTCCGTAATCCGATATAACTTTGTGATTAAATCCTTAACCACATGCTTGCAAGCGGTGTTTATATCGATTACCGAGTGGGCCTGAAGTATATCTCTCCGACTTGGGAGGGACAAATCCCATCTCGATACATACAACCCAACAGGTACTTTCCGATCACCTGAGAGACACCTTTATGATCACCCTCTCATAGGATGACGTTTGATGACATCAAAGATTTCTTCTGATACCAGGGAGTTGTATTATCTCATGGTCTAAGGAATACAATATTTGACATAAGAAAAGCTTCGCAAAGATGAAAACGATGACACGATCTAATTGCTCCGCTTAGTTTGGGTCTGTCCACCATATCATTCTCCAATGATATGATCTCATTATTAATCGACAACTCATGTCTATGGTTAGGAAATCTTAACCATCATTAATCAATGAGCTAGTCCATAGAGGCATACTAGGGACACAGTGTTGTTCACAAACCACACAAGTATTAAAGTTTCCGCTTAATACAATTCTAGCATGGAATATACACTTTATCATGAACACGAATTATAATAATAACATCTTTATTATTGCCTCTAGGGCATAATTCCAACAACCAGAAGATCCACGGAGCCAGAAGGGGAGACAGAGGGGAGGCCTGGGGGGCCCAGACCCACCCCAGGCAGCTCCTCGGCCTCCCTCCGCGCCTATAAGTTGCCTTCTGACCTAAAAACTCAGGGGGGGGTTCGATAGTTTTCCAGAAAGAGTTCCGCTCCACCGTCGCCACGAGAAACCAAGATTCGGATCCAGAAACTCCGTTCTGGCACCTTGCCGGGACGGGGAATTTGGAGAGGATCATTGCCATCGTCATCACCAACGCATCTCCATCAACCAACGATGTTTCACTCATCCATGAGTGAGTAATCCCCCGTTGTAGGCTTGGGGATGGTAGGGATTGGATGAGTTCTATCATGTAATCGAATAAGATCTGTTAGGGGCATAGTGCCTAGTATCTCTATTAGTGCTATTTGACTTTGTTGCAACTTATGCTTAAAGCTTGTCACTAGGGCCCGAGTGCCATGAACTCAGATCTGAACTTATTATTGAATCATTATGATAGTATTGTTTGTGATCTTATCTGCAAGTTGTGTACACATATCATTGTCCGGATCCAAAGGCCCCAAAGTGACAATAATTGGGACAACCGGAGGGGATGGCTTTGGTGTGATGATCACATGTGTTCACGGAGTGTTAATGCTTTGATCCGGTGCTCTATTAAAAGGAGCACCATAATTGCCAGTAGTTCTCTAGAGGCCCAGCTGCCACGGGCTGGCTGGACATAAGATGTTGTGCAAGTTCTCATTGAGAGCACATATGACTATATATGGAGCACATGCCTAGGATTGTTTAGTACTTGGGTGCTTATTATTATTTATCTGCAATGCCCTAGATCTTGAAGTTACATGTTTAGACTCGTCCATGCAACGCCCGTCCATCCATCCCTATGCCTACCTCACTCGAATCCTACTGTTTACCGTTACTGTTACTATTGCTCCTGTTTCACTGTTGCTATTGTTGTTGCTATTGCTACTACAAACTGTTGCTACTGATAAACTTCTGTGAGCAAGAACTATTTCTAGGTGCAGCTGAACTGACAACTCAGTTGTTAAGGCTTGCAAGTATTCTTTGGCTCCCCTTGTGTCGAATCAATAAATTGGTTAATACTACCCGCGAAGACTGTTGCGATCCCCTATACTTGTGGGTCATCACCTATATAAACACCTCGATGCAGAAACCCTAAACACCCGATCAGAAATCCACGAAACAGTCCATAGCCACCGCTACCATCGTCCCTAGATCGTGGGGGATCCAAAACTCTTCTCGGAACCCTGCCGGAGGGGAGAGATCATCCCGGAGGCCTTCTTCATCACCATGCCAGCCTCCGGAGTGATGCGTGAGTAGTTCACCCTTGGACTATGGGTCCATACAGTAGCTAGATGGTTGTTTCTCCTCCTTTGTGCTATCATGTTTAGATCTTGTGATCTCCGTTCATGATCAAGATCATCTATTTGTAATTATACATGTTGTGTTTGTGGGGATCCGATGGATAATGTTAGATTATGTCAAATTGATTATTGATTCTATCATGTCTATGTTATTGTGATCCTGCATGTTCTTCGTTGCTAGTAGATACTTTGGCCAAGTAGATGCTTGTAACTCCAAGAGGGGATATTTATGCTCGATAGTGGGTTCATGCCTCTAGTAATCTGGGAGAGTGATAGAAACTTCTAAGATTGTAGATGTGCTGCTGCTACTAGGGAGAAAACAACAATCCTTTGCCCAAGGGCAATTGTATTGTTTACTTTACACACTTTGCTTAATGCAATTATTTGTTACTTGCAACTTAATACTGGAAAGGGTTCGGATGATAACCTGAAGGTGGATTATTAGTAATAGATGCAGTTGGATTACGGTCTATGTATTATGTTGTAATGCTCAATCAAATCTCGTAGAGATCAAGATGTCTAGTATGTGCATTGTTATGCATTCTCAATCTGTCAATTGTCATGTTGTAATTTGTTCCTCAAGCATTTATCTTATGGAGAACACCTCTAATGAACCGTGGACCCCGGTCCATTTCTTATCATTGATATTCCATCTACTGTTTATCGTTTACTTACTATAAGCAATTATTATCTTCCACACTATACGTTTAATCCTTTGTTTTCAGCAAACCGGTGAGATTGACAACCTCATTGTAAGTTGGGGCAAAGTATTATGGATTGTGTTGTACAGGTTCCAAGTTGCTAACAACACCTTGGAGTTGTTTCCTTAATCCTATTGGTTCAATAACCTTGGTTTCATAACTGAGGAAATTTACTGCTTTGCTCATCATACCTTACTCTTGGGGTTCCCAACGAGCTCTACATATCTTAGCCATCAATGTCTAATACAACAAGCTCTACTACGACAAGCTTTTTCTGGCTCCGGTGATGAAGGGGCTAGGACGGCGACACGTTTTCGGCTCGTGCTATTGTTTGTAGTCGTCGTTAGGTGGTCCAATGACCTATTTATAATTTTTATTACTTTTAAGGCTCTTTGTAGTGTTGTTGATGATTTTTTATAGATCTATGGAATTTCGCAAAAACATTTAAAAAAATTGAGACATGAAGGTTAGACAGGTCTCCAAGCAGTTCAATAAAAGATTTCTCCTAGATCCGTCTGTGCATCGGTTCACCGGTCAACATTTTTTTACATAGTATAAGTTTTTTTTGCGGGTTTACATAGTACTCCCTCCGTTTGAAAATATAAGATGTTTTAGGTTTGTGAATGAGATGTATCTAAACATCTTTTAGTGTCTAGATTCATTTGAACCTATACACTAAAAGATGTCTAGATACATCTCATTTATAAACATAAAACATCTTACGGAAGTAGTATAAGTTGTGTGCAAGGGTGATGGGTTTGCCGATGACCATCCCTCTTCCAAATGGCGCCAAATGATCAAGTATTTTCCGATCGATTGGCACCGTCATGGCCGCGATGAACGATGCAAATGGCACCCAACCAGAGCTGTATCCATATATGTTTGCCGCGAGGCGGCCCCTGAACGTGCGCCTGCCGGACTCCACTAGTTTAATCTCGACCGTTGAATCGGAACCGAGGAGCGGATTCGCGTCCGAGCACGAGTCGTCAACAAGACACGAATCACGGGCACGGCGCCCTCCATCGATCCCCGGCCGCCTCCTCCTCCGATCGATACCTATTAATTTCCAGCGACTGCCCGCGGACTTGCCGAGATTGATTGGGAACTACCACTGGAAATCGCCGCCAGATCAAAACCTAGCTAGAGCGGGAAGAGGGAGTGGCAGTCGGATTTGGGAGCCATGTCGCAGTCGCAGTCGCAGTACGCTTACCTGTTCAAGTTCATCGTCGTCGGCGACACAGGTGCGCGCCCCACGACGCTCCTCTCTTACTAAATCTCTTTCTCTTCCGCCGCTTCCTTCGGGCGCTGATCTGCGCTTCGATCCTCCTGGTTCGTTGCGTGATCAGTAAGTTCGGTTCACCGCGCGTGGATCAGTATAATCCACGGCCGCCGCCGCTGACCTGCAATTCGATTCTGTCTGGTTTATTCCCCGCCGCCGGCTGGTTAGGATCAGTCGGCTAGCGAGCCGCGTGGATTATAATTTAGCACTGGTACCAGTTTGACGATCGACCTGCCTATATCGCTTCCGGTTTCGATAGTACAGTAGTAGTTCTTTATACTGTTTTTTTGTTGTTGAAAATTCTATGCCTGGGGTGGCCTCGGCAAGAAGGGTGTGTGCATTTGTCGAACAATTTTATAACTGCATTGTGATAACTTTTATACTGTAGTACTCCTATTTTCTTTGTCTGAAAACATGACCATTCTGACATGTCGCGACCTTCCTCTCCCAGGCGTTGGCAAGTCATGCCTCATGTTGCAGTTCACCGACAAGCGGTTCCAGCCCGTGCACGATCTCACCATCGGCGTCGAGTTTGCGTACCGGATGGTCACCATCGACCACAAGAAGATAAAGCTCCACGTCTGGGACACGGTTCGTTGCCTTTTTCTCCTATACCAACTCATATAACAACACTGCATCTCACTCTTACCGCCGTCCAGATTTTAAACCTCTGAATGAATGAACTTTCCGCAGGCAGGCCAGGAGGCCTTCAGGTCGATCACTCGATCCTACTACAGGGGTGCCGCCGCCGCTCTTCTGGTCTACGACATCACCAGGAGGGAGACCTTCAACCATCTCGCCAGCTGGCTCGAAGATGTCAGGCAACATGCCGACTGGAACAACAAGGTCACCATCATGCTCGTCGGCAACAAGACGGACCTAGCTCACAAGCGGGTCGTCAGCACACAGGAAGGCGAGGAGTTCGCCAGGGAGAATGGCCTCGCCTTCATCGAAACCTCTGCAAAAACCCCGCACAACGTGGATCAGGTAATTTATTAGCTCCAAGCACCAGACACACACAGAAGTGCTAATTCCCCATGCATGATATGGCTTTTCTGACATACACACATACATGTAGGCGTTCATTGATACCGCGGCGATGGTGTACGAAAAAATCCAGGAAGGCGCCATCGATTTGTCCACGGTGAGCGCGCACGTTGTGCTAGTTACATTGCTCCGCCTCGTGCGTGTGGACTAGATTCCATCACGCTAGCAGCAGATTCTTCTCATAATCTAGATTATTGTTTCAGCAGATGTACTGACTAGGTTGCTCCACCGATTTGTTATTTCCTGCAGTGTACCGGTGTCAAGCAAGGAGAAGGGGTAGCAGTCATGGACCTTTACAATGGCACCATGTCGTCTCAAGTCTTTGGCGGCTGCTGCAACAGCTGATCAACGCATATAACTTTCATGGGACAGTTCTGTCTTTCAGATATTGATCAGTTCATTCAATGTTTGTTGGTGATGTGTGTTCCGAGATAAAGAACGATGCATTCATATTTTGAGAATCTGTTGGTAACTGCTGCGGTTGTATATAGTATTGGTTTTCTCTCTTCAACGTCTTCATGTATGTGTACAGAAATTGTTAGAAGGAACTCATTGAGTAAATTGTCGATTAAACTTTTTTATTTAGAATAAATCAGCTCACTTCCTCTCGCATTCTTGGTTTGTATTTATTTAGAGAACCATCCTGCTTTATTCATCATTTATATATGGTGGAACACAAATAACGTAGAAACCGGCTGTCGTCTTATGGAAAGCATGAACCAGGAAACTCATGGTTAAACTTGATATAGGAAGTTGTTGACTTAAACCTCTTAATTAGAAATGATATTGACTATCCATATATATATGTTCTACAGAAAACCAAGATACCACAGAAAATCAAGGTCTTTTTATGGTTGGTGTTGAGAAGTTCCCTATTTTCCAAAGATAATCTCGTCAGTAAGGGGATGGCAAGGGAATGAAAAAAAGGCCAGTTTTGTAATCAACCCGAAAACATAAATCATTTGTTTTTGGAATGCTCTACGGACAATTTTTTTTGACAACTTTATCATAGGGAAAACCCCTACAGTGTGATTTTATAAATAACGATAGAGAACAACTGTACAACGGCTAAGAGACAACCATATGGAGAACAACTGGACAAATTTATTTGGAGTATTCTGCAATGTGCATATGGTTTTTATACAGTTCCTATAACTATATCTGAACTATTTGAAACTTGGCTTAATAAATTCAACAAACGAAATAAGAAGCTGATAATTGTGTGAAACCAGTTGTCTATCTAAAGCATGAAACTGGAAACTCATGGTGGTTAAACCTGATATAGGAAGTTGTCGACTAGACCTCTATTAATTTGAAATGATATTTTGGAAACTCATGGTGGGTAAACCTGATTTGGAGGGTGTGTATTCAAGATTCCCATGGGTACAAAAAAAATCTTTCTACCGCCTAAAGCCTAGTATTAGGCATGTATACTGTGATTATAACATCGTATGGTTCTAATTGTATAATAAATAGAAGCCATGACACAAGATATGAAACAATTTGAGCCTAATATGATAGATTCATAGAATAGATCATAACACCAAAGTGATCAACTTATATCAGGTCCAATTGTTCAAAACAATAAAGAAGAAACATCTAGAATATAGAAGATAGAAAATAGCAAAATGAAAGGAAAGCCTACAATTTATAAGATCCTTCAAGGCTTGAAAACTTGTAAGAACTACCTCTTAGTGAATGTAACCAAGCAACCATTCAAAAATCTTTGGCCCATCGGTCAGCAACGAAGAAACAATAAGCGCAGCCGTCCCAGACGCCATGGTCAAGAAGCAGACCGCACACAGTCAGTGACGAGGAGATTCGATGCGATTCGAGATTGATATCGAGGATCGGAGAAGGAAGAGTACATTACTATGATGGAAATACTATGTAGTTCATGTAATTTAGTGTGTAGATATATGTGAATCTAGACGAATCTCCTCGAGGGAGGGAAGTTGTCTATTGGGCTGAATCGATGAATACACCCCATCTTCTTCTCTATTTTCCTCTCTTTTTATGCCTATACCTGCTATATACGATCTATGACTAGTTTTTGATCAATTTTTTGGGTATTCACTTGAATACTTTTGAATTGAGCTGGGCCCGCCCCTCTTGTGTGCTCAGTCCCACATGTAGAATCTAATTATTTTTGTCCCCGTTGACATATAAGGAATCAACTAAAACAAATTGCAAGTTAGCTAGAGCATACGGCAGCCAACGTTACGTCCATCTACGTATATAGACGCAGCAAGTTCGCGAAAAGCTACTCGGATTTTCCTAATAGGTCAGATTGTAGTGGCACAATCATAACTTTTTCGATATAAAGATCTAAAAGGCCTATTACCTATACACATAAAAGGCCTATTACCTGCACATAACCGTGCACGGATCATAGAGATCGAGCTAGAGTGTATGGACGGCCTAGATTTCTTTGTGCGGGCAGATGTATCCGAGAGCATATCCGGAATCCCCCCCTCCCTTCCTACATCCCGCCCTCAGGTAATTTGACGTTCCTGTTCTAGGGTTCCTTCTCAACAGCACGCCGCCTCTTATCTCGCCCAAGAAATCTCCATCATCCTAGAGATGTCAAGCTCGACCCTGAAGAAGGACGTGGCAATCGAAGGAAGATTTGTGCAACTGGAGGTCGGATCCAATGGGCAAACGGAAGAATCGAATAGCTTCTATGTTGGGTTGTGGGAATGGTACGCATTGCAACTCTTCTTCTTCTTTGCGTCAATGTTTTCAACAAAATTCCTTGCACGAACAGTACTATTTGATCGGATCTCTTATGCTTATACTCTTTGCAAGATGATTCCCAAAACCTTGTATTTCATCGGAAAGTCCGATTTGCCTTTTCAGTATCACTGTACTTTTTTATTGAAATATTTATGTACTGATCTCTAATTGTCCCATCTGAACTGTCAAGGAAAATATCGGTGTTCCGAGCCAACAAGTGTACTTGGGTTACGCTCTCGCCATGTACAAAAATCAACAGCGGCGCTGCCTCCGTTTCCGTAAAATTTACATTTTTTCCAAAAGGTCCACCGCTCCTAGTACAGAAAATTCGAGGTAAATTTTCTTGTATAAATTATGGTTATGCCTGCTTCAGGCAGTCACAGTTTTTGTTGCAAATTTAGTTGATGAATAACTGGCTATAATATATACTCCCTCGGTTCCATAATTCTTTGTGATTGCAGTTCAAATTTAAACTAAAACCACTCCAAAAATTATGGAACGGAGGGAGTATGTTAGTGCAAATTTTAATGCATCGTATACATGGTTTACTTTGCAAGTACTTCCGGAATTTTCAGACCCCCGTGCATGTAGCTTGCACAATATTGTAGGATAACCAATATTAGTACTCCCTCCGAACCTAAATAAGTGTCGTGGTTTGACACTCGAGACTGCTTAACTGAATGCTTTCTATTTTTAAAACTCAATATATTTTGGTGTCGTTTTGAGTAAACGGTTCTCCCGGTCGATATCCATTAAGGAAACCGCCAAACCCAAGGTTCCAGATAACAAAAGTGGAAAATGCCTATTCTCGTCCTGGTTATTACAAACATTGAAAATAGAACTCATCAACTAAATATTGTAGGATAACCAATATTCGTACTCCCTCCGCTCCTAAATAAGTGTCGTGTTTGACACTCGAGACTGCTTAACTGAATGCTTTCTATTTTTAAAATTCTATATTTTGGTGTCGTTTTTAGGAAACGGTTCGTTCTCCCGGCCGATATCCATTAAGGAAACTGCCAAACCCAGGTTCCACATAACAAAAGTGGAAAACGCCAATTCTCGTCCTGGTTATTACAAACATTGAAAATAGAACTCATCAACTAAACGAAATCAAAAAGGTAGGAAACATTGGAGCATGTTACTTGGCCCCTCCTGTTTTCCCCTAAAGATAAACAAGCCCTCTTGTTGTTGTCCATTATTCTGTCTTGTGTAATGCCTTGCTCATCACTCTGTTGAGCATCATTTGATCCTCAGAGTTTCTCTGATTTTGCTGTATTTGCAATATCGCCCACAATCAGTATGAATACATATAGTGAATATATGTTTTAATTTTTACCATAAAACCATTTGGGTAACCCTAACGGAATATTTTTATATTAAGAGCTCGAAGGAAGAAAAAACGAAGTTCACTGTACAAAAAATTACATGATATTTACAAGAGCTAAAACGTACAAGAAAGGACAGAAAACAAGCAAAGTAAAAGGAATTCTACCAGGCCGAGAGTGGTGTTTGATGTACGGGCTTAACCCTATAATTTTTTAGCTTTAGGTCCGCCTTGAAAACCACCCTCCATGTCTGAAATGATGGCCTCTTCCCCTCAAAGATTTTACCATTTCTGCACTTCCATATCCCCCAGAGAGCACATGTAGCAATTTAAAAAAATTGGCCCTAGAAAGATCATCTTAGCACCCTGAAACATATCAATAATACTTTGCCTAGAAGTCTATAGTATACCGAGCCTGTTCCAAAAATTTGCAAAAAAAGGGCAATTAAAGAACAAATGTTCCCTTGTCCCTCTTTGTCGAGAATTACACAAAACATAGTTATATCCAGAGTCCATATGCCGGTGGCGTCTGACCATCATATCTCGTGTATTCAAACAGTAAACCATGAGAAGCCATATAAATACCTTCTGCTTATCTAGTACTTTGCTTTTCCACAATTTTTTAAATACGGGAGACACCTCCAAACCATCGAACATAAATTTATAATACCCCCAGGAGAATACTCCCCATTTTGCAACAAAAACTTCTAAGTATCAGGCTGGAGCCTAGCAGTCACATCTGATTTTAAATCCTGTAGCACCCCAAACGCTTGTTGCAGCTCAACCAAGGCTTGCTCCGAAATGGTGATGGCAAAATGCTGAGCTAGTTGTTCCAAGGAACTGCACTCTAGCATAGCTTGAAGTGATACATCAGGGTCCTAAGCAAATGAATATAATCTTGGACATGCAATCCCCAAAATGTTTTGAGACCAACTATCTTTCCAATACATGGTAGAAGCTCCATCACCAGGTGTGCAAGTCGATATACCTCTGAAATTTTTGCACACATCCTTCCACCAGAACGAACCGACTTGAGCTGCAGCACGAGGGACTGCATTTTGGTAATATGTTTGCCAGACCATGCTGACCCAAGGTGTGTCATGATGGCTTACAAACTTGTATAAATGTTTCATTAGAAGTGCTTCATTTTGTATCAACCAAAGTTCTTATTTTAGTTTTTATGTAATACTTATTTGTTTTCTACAATGCATATATCCTTGGGAATTTTACTTCATATATAATCCACACTGTGGGTTCTAGATGTCGAACATTTTATTGCGCATTATTGTTTGTTTTCAGATTTCTTATACTTTGTATTGTGCTAGTAGTATTTTTGTGCATGCATGTGTTCGCATTGGGTAAGTTCAAACTGCTATGCATTTACTTGTTTGCTTATCTTTAACATGGACGAAATTTGCCCAACACTACTGACAAAGTACTACATACTTACAGAAGTTGAAGCACCCCTCAACCGTGATTCTAATTGGACTGTGATGGATGGGTGTGTGTCTAGAAGTTGCCTGGTTGAGATTGAGTTCGTCAGCATGAATACGGTAAACATCGCAACTTTTTTTCTTTTTTTTCTTTCTTTTAGAAGTAATGATGGATCTGGGTGTGATTGAAATTGGATTTCAAATTTTGTGGTGTGATAGATTGTAGGTTATGTTGCAAAATCATGCAAATAATTTGCCCGTACCTTTTAAAACCATATTTTCATCCATCCAATGGTCTATAATGTTTTATACTAGTGTCAAAAATAAGACTAGTACAAATTATACTAGTGCTCCTGATGAAAAATTCTGCACCAGACCAAAAATAGGCTGTAGATGGCCCCGGCCCAATAAATCCCAACTAGCCGGGTGGTAGTGATATCGATCGACCACCCTATCCCTCGTTAGTTTCTCAGAAAAAAATGCCTAACCCTGAATCTCTTCCCAATTCATCCCGACGTCTGCCTCCCCTGCCCATCGCCGATCGTCCCGCCGCCGCCGCATGGGCCGTTCCGCTGGCCTATGCTACGTAACTACCTATGTCTTCCTCGTACCATCCTGGATCCCACGGTGCTGCCCACTTCAATCGATGGGGATGGCCATGCCTTGGAGCATCTCTACAGCATGGGCAGCGAGGCGGTGGAGATAGTCTGTGGCGGCTCTGTGGTGGGCACCGGAAGCAGGGAGAGACCGCGCTTGGCGGATAAAAGATCCGGCGAGGACGACAACAGTGGTTGTACCGTTGCCAGCGGCGGTGTCCTGTGAGCGAGACAACTCGGGAGAGGATGGTGGCGCCGTCGTTGGTGATGACGACCTCGTGATCCCTGGATGAGATCATCTTGTCCATGCCGCGGGGTCCGAGGGAGGTGCGCACCACATCGACGACGGCAGTCGCGGCCATGGCGGCGCACCACATCTTATTGAGTTCTGTCCTGTTTTTGACACTTTTCTGTGGCTTCCGAAGTGGAATACTAGCTGTCAAGTTCTTGCTTAAAGCGGCAGTAGTGGATTTACTGTAGTGGATTTACTGTACTGGATTAAGTGCATTGTGTGTTTTCATCCTTGTTACATCATGTTCCTGAATATACAAGATACCGAAATGTTGTCTTCTGAAACTACATTCTAGTAAAGAAAATTGTCCTGTTATGTTGAAGTAATAATGGCTTGAACAGACACAAATAATTTGACAGTTGTGTTTCGAATTTTACACTGAAAATGCAACAATTGAAAAGTATATCAGAAATCTTTTCGTCATTAGCATATTCATACAATTGAATGAAAATTCAACAAGATGAATGCTAACCCTTTCTTTCAAGCACTACAACACTAGTGATCCATGCCATGGTCTTGATCCTGTCGGACTCCAAAATACGACAAAACTCAATAATCATCACCTCGGGTGATAAACCTCCTGGTTCAAAAGTCGCAATTAATGCAAAAAGAGCCAATTGGGAGGCAATAGTCATATTTCTAATCCTCCAAGCTAAAAGTCTCTGCTCATGCAAGCGATAATCATTTGCACTTTTTTCGAAAAGATAAGATGGGGCTGCAGCGACTGATTGTATTGGACTGATGAGTCTAATAATGTTGTGAAACAGGCCAAGGGCATGAGATATAGCAAAAATCCACTTATAGACTTATTTTGCCGGAAAGATCCATTCCTACTTGAAGGCTAATAAGTATAAGAACAGTAACTAGAAAATAGGAAATAGAACTGCAATAAAATATTCTGAGGAACTAATTAAACCCGCAAAACCAGATAAGCAGTAATGGATACCAACATAGTTGACGAAAACTGAGTTCACACACACAGACTTGAGTTCACACGCAGACTTAAAAGTAATGATTATTACATAGCCAATCCATGGAAGTTTATCAAATTCTGAAAAATACTAAATAGAGACATGAAGACCGAATCCGAAGCCCCATCCGAAAGCCGCATGAACAGTCACTTTAATCCAACTTGGGGCGTTTCTCCTTGTTGTGTGGTGACTTGAAGAGAGTCACCGGCAACTTGGGGCGAAATTTGTTGATTGTCTCCTGCCATAAGTAGAAATTTAGTATTGTTGTATAGATGAAGTAGCTTTAATTTGTAAAAGAAAAGAATGTACAATAACCTGGTCAAACTGTTGTTCGAGCCTTCTCCCGTTCCAGTTCAGCATGTTCATGATTAAGAAGTGACCACATGCTGTGCTGAAACACAAATAAAGTGCTTAATACCATGGTAGTAGACTTAAAACATAAAAACTGATACGGTTTGTCCACCAACCTATCTTCCTGTAAAGGTATGCCTCCAATCACTTCTTGGCGCCAGGTTGAGACATTGTAGTTTCTTCCACGGCGCTTCCACATGCAACTGGCCTCTCCATATTGCTGCATGGCAAACTTTATATGGCTTTCCATACCCTTTAGCTGCAAGTCAGAAATGCATAAGTACTGGGAGTTAAATACAACACTAACTGAAATATTAAGACACTGTTGTAAGGTGAATGAGAGCTGAGCAGTCACCGTGTTGAGCAAGTACAAGCGTGATTCTCCGTCTTCAATCATCTCAAGCTTTACTGAATTAAGTATCTGAATAGTTTGGGTATTGGTATTTACCGACACCAAAAACCAATGCTGGCTAGTTTCCATATGTATAGGGAGAAATATCTGTAGAACAATTGTTGAGCATTCAAATAGTTGAATCTCATCTTACTATAGTAAACTTTTTTTACTAAAATAACACTTACCAGTCTATGAGTAATGTAATCGATCTATCCTTTTTCGGGATCTGCCCATACGTAGGCACGCTTCTGCATTTTTTTCTTCCATCATTTTCCAGCGCCATAGTGTTAATAAGGGCCGCCCTTTCAATGAAGAGGATGCTGTCATCTCTTACGTCCATAGGCTTTAGTAAGTTTGTGGTGCTCAATGAAGGCGTCGATAATCTAGACAGTGAAGCATGAAAATATCTTTGAAAGGCCTGAGGCCGATCTTTATTAAGATAGGAGAATGAGTTTACAGCTTTACAGCAAGCTCCGAGGTGGAGCGAGAGAAAGGAAACAGAGGCAGCACTCCTGGCTGTGTACAGGAACAGCAACCAGGAGACCACTTGACATCAACAAGCTAACAAAGAACACGCTGTAGATTACATCCCTAGAAATCTACAACGCATCCTGCAGCTCGTCACAACAAAATCTCATCCCTAATGCCCTCGAAGACCTCCTCCGTCGAGTGCTGCACATGGTCAAAGATCCTAGAGTTCCTCTCCTTCCAAATCTTCCAGTGCACGAGGATCACGATCGTGTCAAAATCGCGCCTAAGGGCCTTGGGCACCCTCTTCCTGACAAGGGCCCACCAATCCTCCGTGCTAGCAAAACTGGAATCTGGCTCCGGGAAATCAGAAGCCGTCCACTGTTTGATGCGCAGCCAAACCTGTCTGCTGAAGCTGCACCGAACGAAAAGATGCGTGCAAGTTTCAGGTTCGGTGAGGCAAAGCTGGCAAGAACCGGTATTAGGCCATCCGCGGCTCTGAAGATTGTCAGCGGTGAGACAACGTTGATGAACCGCTAACCACATGAAGAATTTGCAGCGAGCAGGGGCCTTGAAATTCCAAATCGCTCCGGCGCAAGGGAAGCGAATGTTGGCCGCGAAGAAGAGCTTGTAAGCGCTTCTTGTGGAAAAGCAGCCATTGCTAGTGTGGCACCACACCAACGTGTCATGGGCATCTCTTTTAAGCTGGATTTGGAGCAGTTCGTCCCAGAGACATAGGTATTGTGCGAGCGCCGCCGTCGAGACGCCACCCTTAACATCCTTGACCCAGCGGTTGTTTTGCAGCCCCTGCGCCACTGAGATGCCGGAGTCCTTGACAAACGAGGCCAGCAGCGGGAAGGCGTCCGAGACGGAGCGCTTGTCCGGAAGCCATTTGTCAGACCAGAAACGAGCGCGGTTGCCATCTCCGAGGCGAACGTAGGAGGCGCCTTTCACCAAGGAAGCGGCGTCCGCGTCATCCGGCAGCGGGATCAAACTCCAGGGCCTAGGCGAGTTTGCCCAGCGAAGCCATGGCCAGCGACAGCGAAGAGCACAACTGAAAAGTCGAAGGTTCGGGATCCCCAGACCCCCATTGCAGATAGGCATAGACACCTTGGTCCAGGGAAGAAGGCAATGCCCACCATTGATCTCTTTTTGGCCTTTCCAGAGAAAACCACGACACCGTTTGTGGATAATGGCAAGGGCCCAAGCAGGAAGATCCAGAACGGCAAGGAAGTGCAGAGGAAGAGCCATGAGGACGAACCTGGTGAGAACAAGACGACCACTAGGGATCCATCCAGGCAGTTTGCTAGAGAACCTGTCGATCAGCGGCCAGATATCTGCATGTCGCAAGCGGCCAGTGGTGAGAGGCAACCCCAGATATTTGATGGGGAAATGGCTCAGATGGCAGTGAAAAAGCTCGGACACCGCAAGAGCCTCCTCTTCATTGCAGCGGATACATGTAATAGTGCTCTTGTTTAGATTAATCTGGAGGCCAGAGGCGTTGCCAAAGAGCTGCACGATCGCATTAATCACTTCACTGTCACTCAGCTTAGGCCGAAAGAAAACCACGGCGTCGTCCCCGCATACAGCGAGGCCCGAGGGACCCGAGGGTGAAGCTTGAGCCCATCTAAAAGGTTGCGATCCATAGCCCACTGAAAAATAGCCTGTAGTGCGTCCATAGCCGCGTCCATAGCCAGAATAAACAGAGCCAGGGAAAGGGGGTCACCCTGGCGAACTCCTCTCGCCAAACAAAAGGAGGCACTGCGCTCACCATTGATGCAGATCGAGGTAGAAGCTGAAGACAGCAGTATGCAGATCCAAAGCCGCCACCTGGTGCCAAAGCCTCTGCAGCGCAGCACATCAAGAAGAAACTCCCAAGAGAGGGTGTCGAAGGCCTTCGAGATATCAATTTTCAGAAGAGCCGCTGCTTCTTTCTTCCTCTGAAGGAACCGGGCAGTGTTACGCACCAGCTTGAAATTCTCGTAAATACTGCGTCCTGCGATAAAAGCACTTTGCGCATGGGAGATCAGGCCATGGAGAAGAGGCGCAAGGCGAGAGGCCAACAATTTGGTGAAAATCTTGGAGAAACTGTGCACAAGGCTGATGGGGCGGTAGTCCTTTATTTCCAAAGGCTCTTCATTCTTGGGGAGCAAGATCATGATGGAAGAGTTCATGCATCCAAGGTTCTGAGAGTGCCCAAGAGAAAGATGATGCAGCGCTAACATCAAATCATCAGCAATAATCTCCCAGCGTAATATGAAGAACGTACCCGAGAAGCCATCTGGCCTGGAGCTCTATCAGTGAAACATGAAAATATCAGTACCAACAGGTGATGTTTGAAGTAGTACAAGTAATATGAATGTTACCTCATCTCCAAGATACTTGCTGCTGTTATTCAAATATGGATTCGTTAAACTTGCTAAATAGTGTTTGAAAACGGGTATACTAGAAGTCCATGGCTACTTACCATGTCAAAGCCTGTCTCCAGATTTCTGTTTACATTGTCGCGAAATTTGGCTTGGCTTTATATGCCTGCTGTCTTAATCCCAAGGTGCGCTATGATTGCATGCAAATATGGCAACGCCATGTTGACATCAGTACGTAGCTGGTCATGCTCCAGCTTTTTTTGGTCGAGCTAATAAACTCTTCAAGATGGTTCAGGAACTGCATATCATGAATGAGGAATCATATCATATCTTAAAAAATTTAGATATAGGAAAATGAATTGTGCAAAGAAAATAATAAGTACCCGTGGATCATATGATGGCATTTTTTTCAGGTGCCATCAGTACTTTCTTAGTGGAATTTTTTTTAGCTGGTGGCAGTGGCGGCGGCGGCTGCAGGTAGTCTTCCACATACTGAAAGAAGAAATAATTGCAATGTTAGCACATTTAAATTGAATTGCAAGTAGTTGCTAATCACATATTGTACCTCTCTCGCTTTGAAGCCATGTAGGCCGTCAATTCTATCAATCTTCCTAGCTTTTTCCTCGGTCCAATGCTGCATCAAAGGTATCTGCCTCTGACTGTAATCAACGGTGTCATCTAGATCTGACACCCTGAACATCTCCCAGTACCAAAGCTATAGAAATTTGAATTGAGTTAAAATGTAGATTGCTCTAGCCATTGCATAGTCCCCATCGGTGATCAGCGACTTAGGAGACCACCAATCCCATACCCAACTATATCAGCCTTCTGACCATCTGTCATCTTGCGGTGAGAGTATAAGTAAGCAGACTCGTCTTCCTTAGCGACTGGATGGTTATGCTTGTCCTCAAACTTCTTCATAAACCGTAGCTGCACTCAGCTCGATCTCTAAACGAGACGAGCTTCCACAATGAGTAAGATCGTTTGGAGTTCTTTTGGGGTCAGGTCTTTCGAAGTTCACCACGGTGTCCTTCTTTAAAGCACGTGTACAACCGCCTGAACCTTGTCCTGGTGCCCGGCAAGTACTTCACCTCTTCCCTTCTAACACTAAACCCTTTGACCTTAGCATAGTCATTAGAAAACAGAAATCCTTCCTCCTCGCTTCTGAAGGTCTTACTAACCACACGCTGATACTCGTCAAGCTCCTCCAGCTCCAAGCTACCGCCATCACCATCCATGTCTAAAAACAGACATCATCAAAGTAACATTCATGTCAGCAGTCACGTAAATCATGTATAACAAAAGCATCTGGCTAGCATTCACAACTATGGACCATAGTTGTGCACGTGCAAATCAGGAAATAAAAGTTGGAGAGCATGTCAACATACAATAGCAGGAAGAAATACATGAACTGAACACACAAAGCAATCCCCATAGTGTGGTACACAATCAAATAGTATGGAAAGGCAACTATAACTATAGACTAGACATTTGCATGTGCAACTCAAGCCAAAGCAGAGCATGGATAGCAGAAAACATGCAGCAGCTGACCGCAGATAGGCATCTGTATTTTCTTAGAAAAATATAGGTACTAAGTAAGCAATTAAAGCTCTATAGCATCTGATTCTTTGAACAAAATTGCTAGAAATAGTCATCGACATGTAAATCTGATTCTAAAGAAAGGATCTCTTCAACAGTACCTTTGAACAAAATTGCTAGAAATAATCATCGATATTTGATGCATACACGATGATTTTAGCTCTGGGTTTAGACTACATTTGCTACATGCGAAAGATTTATTACGGTCTTAATCTTATTACGCCTAATGGTAAAATCTCTTTATTTCTAATTGCGGCATTATGTAACGTTGCGTCTTACACAGACTAAGTTACAGATTTTGGGCATAGGTGTAATCTATTACTTAGATTCACATAATGCTGAAATATATAGAAAAATCTATGTATGCCCAAGTAAACATTGGAATTTCATCTATCAAGTATAGTTTGCTACAAATCTGCATATGCAGCATATGCTGATGGTACAGGACAATGTATAGGAACAACTAAAATTTGATTTAGTGGACCATGAGTATATAGCTGTGCAGGATACCTCCCCTATGGCGGCGGCGGCGGAGGGGGGGGGGAGTGGAGAGGGGTGGCGGCGCAAACCTGGGGATCGAGCTGCGTCAGCGGAGCACGTCTAGGGGAGAGAAGCGACGCTCGTCTGAGGGAGAGTGGCGGCTCTCGGCCGAGGACAACTGCGGTGGCGGCCATCCCGGGGACAGCGACGGTGGGCGGCGGTCGGCAGGCGGAGGGCGGTGTCCGGGGACAGCGACAACGGGAGGCGGCGGGATAAAAGCATCTCCACTCATGTTCCTAGAACGCCGAACCCAGGGCGAAAATTAGGTCCGGACGCTAAAATTCAGCCCAGTCGCGTTCCCAGGAACCTCTTTTCGTCCGGATTTGGGCCAACTTTGGTCCGGATTCCCAAGGCCATTCCCAGGATCCCGAAAACGCCCTAGGAACGCCGGACGAAGCGAATTCGCCGAGTGGACCAGCCCTGTCAGCGACAGAAGCCGAGTCGTCGCCATCCGTCCCGCTGTTTCCCCTTTTCCCGCCCTCGCCGCTACACCCCTCCCGCCTTCGTCATCGGCCTCGTCCTATAAAAGCCGTACATCTCGCCGTCTCCCTTCACACTATCTCACACCGCTCCCAACTCCAGCACAACTCCGCCGAAAAGCCATGGCCGAGAGATTCCCGGCGACATCGTGGCCGCCGCACGCTGCGGACGTGGGAAGCCCGGCTGCTTCACGACGCGGGCTATACGGTGCCGCGGACTTTCGTCTCCCCCTCGGCTGGAATCTCAGCGCCGGCGGGATCCCTATTCCGCCGGTGCCGACCGACGAGGACATCACCGGCGAGATCCAGGCGACTATCGCCGCCATGGAAGACCCGGATTTGGCCGAGGATCCTGGCAACCTGGTCTTCTGGGGGCAGTTCTTCGCGACAGGCGCCTCCAGGAGCTCGCCCAACACGAGGGACCGCCGGGCTCGCCGCCGGCGCGTCATAATGCGGCGTTTCGTCGCTGCTAGTGGAGCGTTCCAGGGCGAACGCTCGCTGCCGTGCTGGAGCACATCCAGATCGGCAATCATCCCTGCCTCGGCATGTAGAAGCGGCGTCCGACATCGGCCACGGCGGCGGCCTTTTCCTAGTTTGAATTTAATGTTTTCCTAGTTTAAATTCGATGTAATATATGTGTCCTAGCCCTAATTAATGAAATCCTTCTACATTCGCCCAAAATTCGTGGTGTTTAACTGAACTTAGCCGAACGTGCGAACTCGGCCTAAAAGAACGTGAATGGGAAACTCGGCGTTCTCAGGCCGAAAACGAGTTTCTTCCGGCCCAAAATTGGTCCAGATTTCCAGCTCATCCAAACTTGGTTTATTTTTTCTACCTAAAAATTATTGAGTGGGCTTATCAGGCCAAATTTACCTCAGCTGTTAGATCGGATTATACTAGTCACATGTTGGGAGTAGTAAAAGGTACTATAAAAGTTTGCCTAGATAGTAGATGATTGCACTTATATGCTCTTAAAAGTCTACTAGATTTCGTAGTACTAGTTGCTCCCGACAAACAGATTGAGTTTAGATGAATAAATATTCCCCAATATGTTAGTGGAACTGAAGGTACGTCTACATATATCAGCTAAAAAATAGATTTACTGTAACATCCTGTAACACACATTGAAATTTTCCTCTGAATTACAGCTTGGCAGAACAGATTCAGCTTTGCTCTCCCTCCCAATGCAGTGGACGTCACAGGAGCAAGCTCAGTCCAGCGTCGCGCGCATGCTGCGAGAAGGCATCCTCACCGACATCACCATCAACGCCATGGGCGGCAGCATCAGGGCCCACCGCGCCGTCCTGGCCGCGCGGTCGCCCGTGTTCCTCAGCATGTTCTCCCACGACCTCCGGGAGAAGGAGCACTCCACGGTGGACATCTCCGACATGTCCATCGCCGCGTGCCGGGCCTTCGTCCGCTACCTGTACAGCGCCTCCGGGTCAGAGGAGGAGCTGCTCGCCCACCGGAGCGAGCTCGTCGCGGCCAGCGACAAGTACTGCGTCGCGGACATGAAGACGACGTGCGAGGCGAGCCTGAGGGAGGACGTCGGCACCGAGAACGTGCTCCACAGGCTGCAGATGGCGCACACCTACAGCCTGCGGGCGCTCAAACGGACCTGCATCAGGCTGCTCGTGGATTTCGGGAAGATGTACGAGATTCCGGAAGATTTCTTGGAGTTCATGAAGGATGGGGACCCGGAGCTCGTAGGCGAAATCAAGCGATTTGCAGTTTCTCGGGACAGAAAGCTCCCGGGAACACCAAGAGAGTCATCTAGGAAGCCTTCGGCTAAAAAGACTCCAGTCAAACGCGCCCGGAAGCCCACACCTAGCAAGTCCGCTCCTCCCCAGACTTCAGCCAGCATTCCATCTAAACGGCCTAGTCAGTCCAGTATTCCGAAGCCCACGTCTGGGCAGGATTCCGAAGCCCTTCCAAATAAACGGGCTAGACGGGCCAACGTCCGGTTTGCAGGCGATGAGTGGGCAATGTCTGGTTCCGAAGGTACACCATAAATGGCATGTGATCACTCTTTTTTTTTTTTTGACATGTATGTGATCACTCTTTTACAATACTAGTAGTGGGTAGTTCTGAATGATGTCCCACAAGCGTGTGTGTGTGGAATGTGATGAAGTGAATTTCATTCTATTTATTTCTAGATATATGCATGGATCTATCTAGTATTAAAAAGAAATATACGGACAGTATGGTTCTATGTCTTCCATTGATCGTTTACTTAAACGGATGCAAAAGATATGCCTCTTTTTTATTAAGATAGAAGAAGAGTTTCTTACAGAAATTTAAAGGTTCCAAAGATGGAGGTCAAAATAACAAAAGCCTATTCTCTTGGTATTAGATGAGTGTTTTGGCTTGGTGGTGCACCATATATTCCCCACATCTTTGATTTTTTTCTACGATGATGGAAGGAAGAGAGCAAACATTATGGAAGTTACAAGTATTTCTTTCGTTTCAAATCTCCCAAGAGACGAGCATAAGGAGAGACGTCCATTGTTGCTTAGTCGGTCCACCTTCCATGGAAGATAATACCTGATTTCACAAGAGTGTTTCAACGGCCATGATATAATGTATTCACTGCCATGGAATGAGCCTTGCAAAATTTTGTCCCCGGGGGAATGAAGTCCACTCTCTTAAGATGATAAATGGATAGTGGTGAACCAAGATAGATATATAATCGAGAAGGTGGAAGGGCCATCTATGAAGCTTTGGAGGATGTCAACAAGATCGATATCCGATTCTAACTAGTCCATTGGATATTGGACTATCCATTTTAGAAATCCAAAGTCCGTTAGTGCAATTGGATCTTAAGCTCCAATTGATGTCCATGTCCACTTAGGTATAATCCAATTGAATCCAACGAGCTATAGGTCCAAAGTCCATTGGACTATTGAAATCCAATTCCAGATTTACCCATCCTTTTCCCGGAGGAAGGACGATGTTTGTCGTGTTGAGCCATCAAAAGTGTTCTCTGTGGAGGTCAGAGAATTTATCATTCACTCTCATGAAATCCGGTCGATGATGCCCCTAACATGCTTTGAAGAAAACCCTGGTGAAGCCATCCCTTGTTAACCAGAAGCTGTGAGATGGCCTTCAAGGCCTTGGCTTGAGGATGTGATAGTAATGTCCTCATGGTGTATGGCGTTAATCTGCTATTACAGCGCCCGTCACATGTCAGGCATCGTCACGAGCATTTTATGAATTCTCTATCAATTGACTAGTTCTTGGTATATCTTTTTTTCTCTTACTAGTAAAATGCCCGTGCGTTGCCACGAGAACTAAGTTTTTTTCCATGTGTAAACATGCTAGTTACATGCCAAGAATTGTTAAAAAATATATAATATATTGATACTATGACAAATGACCATTAGATTTTACAAACACGTGTAAATAACATTATCACGCGTATATTGATATTAAGATAAATGACTGCTAGAATTTATGAACATGTGCGGAGAACATTATCGCACGTTTACTCGATGATTTGCACGGATAAAATGTATATACATAAATGATGTATTATTATATTTATGTCATCAAACACAGATAAATATGCTTAGAAAAAACTCCCCTAACAATATGCCTCAAGTCAATTCATTATAATACGTTGATGGTATTTCTTTTACCATATTCGTTCTACGAAATATGTACTAACATATTGTAATTGGACATGTTGTGTTTCATGTAACTCAATGAAATGAAGACAATGATCTGACCGTAATAAAACATAGGCAACACAAATTTGATGTAGCCGCACTAACAATAGTATATCCAACAACACCAACACTGATTGTGATATGAGGATACCAATCAACAGAATACAGAGAAATTAAGGGAGCACCCTTGAGGTGAGCATATTATGTAGGCAAATAATGCTTTACATCTTTGATGTGAATTTGCACAATCAAACCATCAGCTATTTGAAATATCTTATGTTTGTCGAAGAAGAAGAACCCATATAATACTTTCCTGCATAAATGAAAAAAGTGATTTGTGTTAGTACAGATTCAAGAAAGAACTATGGCTAGTCTTTTAGTACAAATTCAAGTATTTATAGATTCATAGACAAACAGATTCATGATAGTACAGATTCAAGTATTTAATTCAAGAAACAAACACAAGAATACTATGTACTTACATACTTGGCCCATGGATCTCGTCGAGTCATTTATGGCGCTAAAGAACCTAACACATGTATATAACTAATTTGGCTTCCCTCATTACCAAATGATGGCCATAGTAGTGGAGTTGATATGCACAAAATAAGTAATTTAAATAAAAGAGAGGAAAATGTATGAATGTTGAAAGTGTAAGTGACAAATATCTCACCTATGATGTTAATATCTCTCTATAGACGATGTTCTTCGTGTAGTTACCAACAGGACAATCAGAGCCCTTGTTCTTGTCGTAATATGAAGTCTTCTTTTTGCTATCATTTGGGTCCTTGTTCTTGTTACCAACATTCGGAATGACAAGAATCTTGACATTTTTTCTAGCGGTGGATCTAGATAGTGCTACATACAACTGTCCGTGAGAGAACACAGGCTCAGGTAAGTAGATACCAGCATTCGGGATAGTCTGCCCATGTGCCTTGTTGACCGTCATGGCAAAGCTGAGCCTGATAGGAAACTGCTTCCTCTTGAACTGAAAAGGGAACATTTCATCATCAGAGGGACAAAGCGGGATCCTTGGCAAGAAGATCCTCTTTCCAGCATGTTGTCCCAATACAATTTCTGCATCGATGACATTCCTCTGGAATCCTCGAACCACCAGCCTCGTGCCATTACAGAGTCCGTTTGCAGGGTCAATGTTTCTGAGCAATATGATAGGGCAGTTGATCTTCAGCTTCAATAAATGTGGGGGCAACCCATTAGGGGTCAGCGTGTTAAGGAACTCGGATGGGTAGTAGTTATGAGGGTCGTCCACCTTGGAATCAAAGCTACGATACACCATCTCATCTCCCTGGAATCTATTGATCATCTTCAAATTAATCCTATCCACGCAATCATTTCGTGTTGACAAAATTGCTCTAGAGGTGATGTAGTTCGGGTTTGCCATATTAGCACCAAGACTGGGAAACACATTGTCTATTAGTGTACCAAGGTCAGTGCCCTTCTTCCTAGTACACGGCACACATATCTCGTCTGGAAGGCGAACGTCACCATCACCATTGGTCTCCTCCTTACCATCACCGATGCGCAATAGGTAGTCCGCAAACCATGGGTCACTATGTGCCCTCATATTGTGTTCGAGCTTTAGGTGACGCATGCAATCCCAAAGGTAAGACCTACGTAGCGACGAATCAATTATCTGAGCCCTCGAACCCTTACGGACAACAGGGAGGACCTGCCTGAAATCTCCACCAAACACAATCGTCTTTCCACCAAATGGTAGGTCTTGTCGGCTCAATATATCTCGCATGCTGTTGTCCAGCGCCTCCACTGCCTGTCTTTTTGTCATGGAAGCCTCATCCCAAATAATGAGTGAAGCGGCATGTAGTAGCTTGGCAGTACCACTCTGTTTAGTGAAGGTGCATAACCCACCATCATCAATGCTCAGTGGTATCTTGAACCGTGAATGAGCTGTTCTCCCTCCAGGCATTATGGAAGCTGCAACACCGGATGTAGCTGTTGCTATAGCAATCTTTTTCTGCCCTCGTACCGTTGCGAGCAGAGCTCTATATAAAAAAGTCTTTCCAGTGCCTCCAGGTCCATCCACAAAGAACACACCACCCTCATCTCCACCAACAGCAGACATAATTTCATCATATGCGACCCTCTGGTCTATATTAAGTTTTTCTGGTAGGTTTTTGTCCTCGTCATTGGGCTCGATGATGGACTCCTCAAAGATCTCCCTTGCCACACCGGTAGCGCTATCAAATTCCTCATCGATATCAGGAAGAGGAAATGACTTTATGTCCTCGCCCATTGACTGCAACATATTCCTGATATCCATCAGAACCTTTTGAACTACAACATCCGGTGGATCATTGCGACGATAGTCTTCCGACATTGCATTGAAGTGCTTCTCCCAGAGCCCACGCACATCGCTAGGCTCACAGAATACCAATATTGTTGCAAATAGCCTTCGTAGATATGATGGCATCTCATACAATGTAGATTCAGTAAGGGAGTCATCTAATGTGTTGTCCCCTTCAATCAACCCTCTTCTCTCTGCAGCTTCCCGAAAGGATGGTAGGATCTTTCCATTAACCGTCTTTAGGTCATCGTAGGAGGTGGCCCCGGTGACATGGTTTAGAAGGACTCGCAAGTAATAGCGTTCCCCCTCCGCTGGATGAGCCGACACAATTCTTCCAATTTGTATTCGTGAGGGTGTACCATCTGTCTTTAGTGACCTTCTTTTCCAGTATTTATTCTTGCCTTTCTGCCAAGTATACCATTCAGGGAAGTCCCTATACAAGATAGAACGAGCCTCCTCATGTAATTTGTTTGCCTCGAAGTACTCCATAAGCATTGACTTCTCAACACCTTCACGGTTAACTACTCGCTGGATATCTTGGCCCTGTTTGAACGAAACCATGTGCATGTTTGGTAGATGGAGCTGCAGCTGCATCACAGGTGGTGAGTTCTCACTTAACTTAAAGCCGTATATCCTCCACAAGGCCTCCGGAGGCGTCACCCACCTCGCGTCTCTATATTGTTTGATCTCATCTATGTTTTCATTGTTATCTTCCCTGTCAGTCTCGCTCATCGAAATAGAAGCTCGATCATGGCCCTTGTATATGTACTTAAATAGGTACTTAACGGCCTTTATGCTACCACATGCCTCAATATTGATGTGACAATTGAAGTGACGCAGAAGGTAAGGGTTGTATGGGACCACCCACCTATTATCTAGCCATTCCTTTCGAACCATTACTGTACAACCATCTTTACGTCTTCTATATAGAGGGTAGGAGTCCTTGCCCTGTAAGGTAGCCTCGTTGTAAGGTCGAGGATAGTTATTCTTGCAAGCAGGACGACCCTTCGTGCATGGGCAATCACGGTTCAAAGCACCGCATGGGCCATGCATCATATGCTTCACGACCATCTTATACAATTCTGGGTACTTCTTCTTGTTTGGGAGCTCGGCTGAGATAAGACGGTCATATTGCTCTGGGCATGTGAGCTTGTATCGTCCCTCCATGATAAGCAAGAAGTGTGCATGTGGAAGGCCCCTCTTTTGGAACTCCACCACATACACATATGCCCTCACCTTTCCGAGGATGTCCTTCTTAAGCAGCTTATGCTTGAGTTCCTCCAGCTTCGCCCTAAAAACACGCACCACAAGGTCTGGGCGATCCTGTGGTGTCTGTCCTGGGTAGAGCTCGCGCTTGATCTCTTCCCAGTTGGGGTTGCATGTCATTGTAAGGAATATGTCTGGCTTGCCATACTTTCTCACCAAGGCCATAGCATCCATGTAGCGACGCCTCTTGTCTCGTGGACCGCCGATAAATGATGTAGACAACACTGTACGCTTTCCAATAGCATCTGCCCTACCCTCACCGGCATGCAAGCTATCCACTAAGCCTTGGTACAGGTCCGCCCTTATCGTATCTTGATGATTCCATATATAGTCCAATCGGGAGTTCTCGATCTTGATATATGTGTCGACCGCAAACTGCTGAAAAAGACGCTTGCCATGGAGGATCGGGTTGAATATCCCAGGACGCATCTGAAATTTGTAGCAGTAGTAGTCCCGCACAGAGACACATAGTCTACCTACGGAACCTACACATGAAATTTAAAATAAATGTTGTCAAAAAGGGAGATCATATTACATAGCATGAACTACGCATGAAAGAACTGATTTGAACACTAACCTGCACCATCATCATTGTCAACATTATCATCATTGTTAACATTATCTCCGGGTGGGCACTGGGAGGACTCATCATTATTACAACGAGCTAAACGAGCTGCACGAGCCGCCATCACAGTTTCATAAGGCACGTTTTCCTTGGGAATATCAGTATGCCACCCAAGTTCGCCTTTAGGGAAGAATAGAGGGTAGGACAATGCGTCATAGCATCCATGATAGGATTTGATACCAAATATATCTCTATTCTTTCCTTGCAGGATGACGCTGTTCTCAAAATGTCTTCGGCGTTCGCTTCCCTCCACCCAGACAGCTGCTACTTCTGAAGTGGAAGGTGCATTGTATGTTCTTTGATCCATCCTTTGGTCAAGGTTTAGTGTGATATGATAGTCATCCACATCCTCAACCTGTCCCATACTCCGGAGATGTTCAGAATATGGGTTCTCACGAAGTATGTTGACCAGGTGTGTGATTATTTCTGTGTCTTTCGCGAACTGCTCTTTGCGACAACTACGATACCTGTGCTCTAAACTTGGGTCATCATCAAAGAAGTAAAGCTCCAGGTGACTGCGCTCCAAACCATCTTGTCTGCCAAATGACCGTAAGTTGTGGTACATTTGGCCATGGGCACGGAAAGTGTATATAGGATGCTTTGATGTGTTAGTGGTATTCTCATCCAGGTGACAATATAGGGAGGTGAACGAGAAATGCCCATTGAAAAACCTTATGTTGTAACGGAAATGCCTTGCATCAGGGTCTTCACTCGTCCAAAGCCTCATGAGCTCGGGTGGTGTATCCGGGTTAGTTAGTTTTATCTTTCCTTTACGACAACAAAATCCTTCAGACTCATGCTCAAACTTCTTTGCACTACAATATTTGCAGTCCACAACAAGCTTTAACATGTGTGTCTCAGTTGGTATTGTGTCGTACACCATGTCGTATGGATCTGGGACGCTTGAAATTGACGCAGAGTCATCATGAACCTCATATGTTTGAACATCCTCATCGATATCCTCTTCTGGAATGGTAGTTAGTACATGAATCAAAAAAATATGCACAATATATACACGTGCTAACGTGGAACATGAGAAAATTACCTTGTCCGGCGAACAAATAACCTTCCTCGTCTTCTGAGTCTTCTTCTAGTATGACGCCCTCGTCCTCACCTATCATATAATAGTAATTATTTATGAGCAGATGTTTCAAATACTTCATAGAATGAATATGGTAAAAGAAATACCATCAACATTGGCCGATGTTTGATGTATTTGAACAACCTCCGGCATTGTAGATGTAGCCTCTATGAATATAACATGAAAGTATGGTCATTACAACTTAACGACTTACATTGGGGGAAATAGAACAATGAAGATATGGACATGACCATAGTTTTTATGAATACACCATGAAAGTTTGAGAATTACAACTGCTAATAATAAATTAAGTTAGAGCAATAAAGAACAATTAATGAAGATATGAACATTACCATTGTTAATGACGACTGATTGTGTTGACCGTTCAGAACCATTGACGTCTTCCATGGTCATGGATGAGTTTTCATCTACCTGTGCAGTCACATGCTTCTTACCTTTTGCATAGAACGCTTCATTTCGAAGACCTAGCAATGCATGCCTTTCTCCAGGTGTTACATGCTTTCTCCGTGGTATATTGCAAACATCCATGTTGGGGGTCATCTCCCCTGACATTTGCTCCGAAGCGGATTGGATATAAATAGGGGTTCCACTGAACTCAGGAATATACCAATCACTTGTGGGTATGGAGCCTTGAGGAGCAGGGGTATGAACAACCTCAGGGGTCCAACATGGGTTCTCCATGGCTATTGATTCTTGGCTTTGACTGTTGCGACGTTACTCCCGA
Organism: Avena sativa; assembly: GCA_916181665.1. Lineage (NCBI taxonomy): Eukaryota > Viridiplantae > Streptophyta > Magnoliopsida > Poales > Poaceae > Avena > Avena sativa. The sequence goes on from OV702283.1 coordinate 442,586,175, forward strand.
AGAGCCTTCTTTGAACGTTTTTGCTCGGGAGTCATATCAGCATAATGCAGCCTATCCCTTGCACGCTTATTTTAAATTTGGTCTGATAAAATGACATAATAATTCTAAGAAGTAAGAGTCCTTATTGGTACGGAGACAACATAAATAAATCTCATGCTATTATCGATATTTTTTTGTCTTATAAACCCGTGCATTCGTTACCTGCAAATGTTTTCTTCTGCTGATAGGCTTCACGCCTTCTTGCTAGTAGTTCGCTTTTCTTATCATCACTCATTTGTGCATATCGTTCCTTATTTTGCAGCCTCTTTTGCTCGATACGATCCATTGGTTGTGGTTCGATGAGGGATGACGTGGGTCCAACTATATGCACATAGCACAAAGAAATCAGATTAATACCTTCACATGGTTAGATAAGTTGATACTCCCTCCTATCAATATTAATTTTTGCTAAATTGGACGTAGAAAGCACTATCAATATTAATTGTATTCATCTTAAGAAGGAATGAGTTGCCATGATACCAGCTGTGATGATTTCTTCCTCTTGAGATGGGTTATGAATTGACTGCCTTTGGTAGTTGTCATTCTTGCTTAGCCATTCACCATCTTCATCAGGAACCTCATTCTTCTTGCAGCTTGATTTTTTTTGACGAGATTCACGTTGTCTTTTTAGTAATTCTTCTTTTTTCTTGTTATCCATTTGTGCATAACGTTCCCTATCTCATTTCTTCTTCTGCTCCTTTGGATTTATGAATTGTGTCTGACTGATGAATAATGTCGGTCCATCACTGCAACTATTGTTTAGCTCAACAACGTCTGCAGTGAAAAAACATCACATGTGTAGGTACATTAGATATAAATTATAGACATAGCTGCATCGGTTTTATTATAGTTACATTCAGTTTATTAGAGAATTAGTTCACTTCATACCAGCAACGGCATTTTCTTGCCCCCAAGATGAGATATGAACCGAATGCAATTGGTGTGCCTCATTATCACCGGGGACCATATTTTCCTTGTTCCAATCCATTTCTCCTAGGAAAAAATCAAAAATCAGGTGGTTTGGTTGGATGATAAACACAAAACCATTAAATGATAAACATAATTGTAAAGTGCACCTGGAACAATGGGTCTGCTTTGTAGTTGAGAGAGTGCGGTTGGACTATCCCGCGACTCACGTGTATTAACTGCCGGTCGGGCTTTGTTCTGCTGATATGCTTCACGACGCCTCTTAAGTAGCTCATCTTTCTTTTGTTTATCCATTTGTGCATATCGCTCTCTAGCGCGTTGCCTGTTGCGTTCTTTGGCATCTTTGGGTTCCCCTCCATTACTGGTGTTAACGACACCTAATAAAATACACACCATAGTTAGTTGTTGAGCATCGTATGATAATGTTGTTACCTAATAAAATATATATTATGCTTGTTACTTGTGTTGATGGTGTTGGACAAGTCTTTCAAAGGAGCACGTTCACTGGATCCGGTCGTAGAATCCATCTGCAAGGAAACATGTAGGCTTATTATTTGCATGATTCAATAGGCTCGGTCATTAACTACACAAAATTAATTTCATAATTTACCAAGGGTGAATGTTATATAAAGAACCACTGTTTTATTGGGATGATGAATCAGAGCACAAAAGTAATAAAAAGGGAGATTAAAATACATGTAATGGATGCGGACAATGCAAACAGTTCTATGTATTTTGATTTTAAGTATAATAATTGCTACATAATTACTGAAGCAGCTACATGGTTTTGTTTTCTCGTGGAGCAAGTACAAAAGTTGTTAAGCATCAACTGATCCCGGCACCACTGACAAAGAAATCCTCCGTGTCTGTTTTTTTGGAGCCCGTAGCAACGTCCTTTAAAAATCCCTTGATTGCATCAACTGATCCCCGGCACCACTAACAAAAAAATCCCTTACCCAAATATAACCCTTGACGAAGATCTAATCCACCAACGTGGGAAGTCAAATATCTCTACTACTTAAAAGTATCTATAAATGGTTAAAATTGTCAGAAACATTTTAACCAAAATGACAATTGATCGAATCACGTTTGGGTCAATAGGTGAAAATATGACAACATAATTCACAAAAATGAAAGCCGTTTGTCTTTTTTCTTATTGTTGTATCGATTAGTACAAAAAAATTGCCGATAGTGTGCTGCTAAAATTGCAATTTTTCTTATTATTGCACGGTTATATTTCTGTCAACAATTTTAGCACAGTAAAAAGATGTGTATCCTGCTACCAATACAATCAATACATAAATATATACTCCCTCCAACCCATATTAGTTGATTCACATTTGTCTAGATTTGAATGAATCTAGACACTATTTAGTATATAGGTTTGTCCAAATTTTGACAAATCTAAGTCAATTAATATGGGTAGGAGGGAGTGAGCAAACTAAGACAAGATAATATAATAAATCTTAGGAAAGGCACCAATCAGCACAAACAAAATTCTAATGAAAGGAAAAAGCTAAAGAATTGCAGCTATGGCCTGGAAAAAATTGAGAACTAAATTGAACTTTTGGTACACACGGCTGAAGACAACGATGCTAGTAGATGAAACTACACCTTATCTCTTCGTGGATAGCATACACTCTCTCTGCTCGTCTCCCTCCACCGTCTTCTCATCCCTGCCTGTTGAGGCAGTAGCTCGAGCCCGCCGCCGCCTCCACCTTCCTCTGACGCCTCGCCTCCCTATGCCCGTCGTCGCGCCCATGTGCCCTGGACCTGGCACCCCAACGCTGCCTCCCTGGCTTGTGAGGCCAGTGGCGACGCGCGCGTGTGGGACTAACGTGAAGCTCCTCGACTCTCTCTGCTGCTCGACCTCGCCGGTCCTCGGCACAAGCTCCATCCGCACACGCTTTCCGCCCCGGTCTTCCACCGCTAGCCACCTCTGCTGCCTCGCCTACGGCCTCGTCTCTCCATGCGCCCGCGTCCATCTCTTCTATCTCTGCCTAGCCCAAATCCCCCGTAGGCTGCAACCCCGCCCCTCTCGCTCCACCCACGTTGGAGCCCGCCCTCTCTTCTCCAAAGCCAGGCGCCGCAGCGGCCCTTGGTCCAATGCGACCACACCATCCTCCTCCGCGTTTCCCCAGGCGCGGCCACAACAAGAAGTGAAGCTCCTGCGTCGCCGCTGCCCCTTCCCCCGCCATGGATTATCCTTTCCTCGCTGCGGCGTTTACCTTCAACACGCTGGCGTCATCCGACACCTCCTCTCCCTGCCTCAGGGTCGATGGCTTCTTCCTCTCCCCTCGCTGCACAAGAGAGGAGGCGTCGTTGGCCTGAAGTGCTAAACTCGGCTCGGTATGATTTCCGTTCTCTCAACCCCGATTTTCCATTGTCAGAAGCTAATTGCAGATTGTAAAAATGAATGACTTATCAAACATACCTGAGACCAAATCGATGCTTCGACGGGTTCCGCCAATTTTCCCCAGTGTAGCTATTTTCATAGGTAGCTGTGTGCTCGCCCTTCTTGTTGGCTTGCCGGCGATGAGAGATATTTGGGCAAGGGAGGATGTTGCGGACAGATTGGTTTTCTCTCTCCTATACTAAATTAATCGCCGGTGCTCGCGGGATTTGCGATTAGTTAAGGTGGAAAATCTATTTTTGTTTTTGTTTTGAAAAAAAGGTTACTTGGGAAACTATTCTGTGGGTTCTTAAGGAAGGCAATCTCCCATATTAATTATACGTCTTGCTGTTGCAATAGGGAAACATGCCCGTGCAAAGGAAATGTAAATTCCATTACAGTGCTCTATAATAATAACAAAAGATCATTGTTCCAAAATGGCTGCCACTGCCTAATTAAATTTAGTCATCTCAGGCTTCGAATTTTGCTTGTTTTATTTTCAGATCATAGGAAGGAGAAGTCTCTTTGGTTACTCACGCAAAACTTCCTTGTTTTCTTTATGGGTGAAACCGTGGTTAATAGTATGGTATTTGTATATTGAGCATGTTGACATGATCTCAATTGATGAGCTGCAAAGTTCCTCCTGGGAGAAGGCCATGATGAGTACGGTATGAGATGTTAGTATTGCATTTCCTCTATTGAGTTCTGCAGTTGTATGAGTGCGAGTACTAATCAAAATGTAAGCTAATTTTATTTTCTCTATGGGTGATAGGGGGACTGTATGGCATTGTCAAGGTGCTGTCTTCACTGAAGATCATTGAGAAGGTAGGCTCTAATAAGGCCGCACTTAAATGATAAGCAAAGATCAGGTGGTACAGAGTGGCGGAGATATCCTGAACAGCTACAAGGTGGCCGTGAAGGGGCATATCAGGTTAACAAGAGTGGATTTGTTTGTGGGTCTTTCCACCCTTTCTTGTGCAAGAAAATAGGAGCCTGATGATTGTAAGAATTTTGGACAAAGGAAGAGTGCCCAGATTGGGAGAACCTTGCTGATTCATTTCTACCGCAGTACCAAAACCAAGGTGGGTAGTTATTAGCACTTCTTTTACATGATTTTTTCTTTGTCATAGCTGCATAATTTTATATGATGAAATTTCTATCGCATTGTGTCCACGAACATTAATTTCTTATAGGAAAATGCTTGTTGCTTGATTAGGTTGGAGCAGAACCACACTGGCTACCATAGCGTACGTAATAACATGAAGCCAACAGAATACACCTGACACACCTTAATTTGGTTGCTACACTTTTGGCATGCATAATTAGAGAGAAGAAATATACAGAAAAGTAAAACATGATATTCGAACATTAAAACATGATACTAACCACTGTTGGTTAGTGTACTTTGTTTATGCAAGATGTACGTGTTCTCTAAATAGTTTCCAGCACAAAGAATAAAGATGTGTCTATCTCCGTACATATATGAATATCATAGCTATGTGATCTTATAAATCAAATGGGAGTCGTATAAATAGTATAAAATGTGAGCTCTCTAGAAGGATATTATTTGTTTCTTGAAGGTTATCCGTGAACATTATATGAGTAGAATAACTCATAGTATTTATTGGCCAATTATATTTTTCTCTATGAATTACAGAGGTCTCGCCTCTTTTGAAAAATAAAAGCATATCGTCACATTTTCATATAAATCTGTTGCTCAAAGTTTCTAGAAGTCGGATCAGTATGAGACACATTGAATGTGTTCCATTATAATATCATATCGCTAAACCTTTTCTCTCAGTATGTCAACAAATATTATGCCTTTGCATACATTAATTTTTGTAGAGATTCAACTGTCGAAGTCGTATGTTATTTATTTTCCATTATTTGGTGAGCTTTTACTCCAATGTTCTTTGGTCTTGCAGTTTTCCATCGAGTTTCATTGTCTGCTACTTAGTTGATTCAGCTGCCACCTTCTCTTTCAAATGGCATAATCTATGTACAGGCGGATAGTTTTATGGGAGTGTCTAGATCTCAGGCGCCTGAGAATTTCTTAAGTCTAAGTCGCTGATGTCGTCCTAATATTTGTGCTAATTCTTAGTTACAACCTAGACAAAGTACCAGGAAAGGGTTCTTGGCCTAATGTTAGTTTCCCCTCTGTGCAAAGTCCTATCTTGGAGTGAGTGGTTGTACAATAAGGTAATGATCTACACTCCAGTTTCAGTGATGATTTTATCGCTTCCTTGTTTTTTTTTGTAAAGTACTGAATGTTCCGTGTGTTCTGTAATAACCAAAATTTATCATGTTCAGGTATTGTTAGACTTGCTTTATTATTGTGGGACAAGTGGACTGGTGAATGAATGCCTGCTTCAGCGGTATTTTAGCATGGTGTGTGCTCCTTCATTAGATTCTTTTGTTTACACAATTGTACCTATTCAAGTTTCACTCAACATCTCTCTGTGCTTTGTACAGGAAGTTCGCGGGAGTGGACAGGAGCCTGAGTCAGAGACCGTGCAAGCATGTAGAAGTGTTAGTCCTCTCCTTTCCATCTTATACCCTCATTTCAGAAGAGGGACAGTGACATCTACTGTTTGAACATATGACTGAAGCCATGGTTATGTTTTTGTGCAGTTACTTGATCAGAGGCGGCGGGGAGTTAATGTATGTCGATTCCTTAAAGCAATAAACGAGTAAGTGAACAGCATATTATCTAGAAATTAGGTGTCCATTCACATAAATAGACCTGAATTAACTCAACTCAACCACTCTATCTATCAGGAGGCATGACTTGACTGAAGCACTGAAGGTATTTATTTCCCTCAAGTGGTGACACTTCCTGGAGGTATTTATTTCCCAGATTCTCCTTTTTTTGTATTTTATTATTATTAAATTTTTTGTTGTGCATTTATAATATGACATGTGCGGCTGTATTGCTTCAAACTCACATGATCACATCATGTAGTATACTACCCAAGCAGTGTGGTTAGCAAGCTAGTCCACTCCAAACAAAATCCACACATGATATATTACCTTTTGCTGCCTAGTTCGGAAAGATATTGCAGAATAGGTTCTTGTGTCCTCACCAGCTCAGCTTTTTTTAATTATGTTTCACAACACATGCATTAACTACTGAAAATCTCCATTGTCCGAAATCAGATTTCACCAAATTAATAGATATAATGTACAAACCAAGCATTTGTTTCACAACACATGTGTAACCATATTTTCAAGGAAAGTAAATAAGAGAAGAGATCAAAATTGCCACATCATGAACAATTGTTTGTGCAACCAAAATTCAGAATACTAAGAAGAGTAGGTGATGGATGTAGGCAGGTCAACACGACAAAAGAGACAAACATTTAGGCCATGGTAGATTACAAACATGAAATATTAGGACATATCTAAAGAAATCATCGAAGAATATAAGTTCATGACGAAGTGAAACCAACAATATAACAAATATTTCGCTAAACCGTCAACTGAACAGACAACTCAAAGGAAAAAATCTATCCCTAGGACCTTGACACAATCTCTAACAACTTGCGGGATGTTGGCTTCACACTCGTTGTCCTTGTAAGTAAGCATGTGCACCAACACTTTGTTCCGTAGGTTGTAACCATCCTGCAAATGCATTATATGTAACTATCACGTAGAGCTCACATTTACATTTAACATGAATTTTAAATACTCACCAGGCCATATTGTCGTGTAACTACATTGTCATACCACGATCGCATAAATTTTAGAACCAAAAATCCTGAAATGTTGCTGTAAAAATGTACACATTGTTGGTAGCAGAATTGTAGATAAAACAGTAAAAACTACTTCCAATGCCATGGATTCTAACCTGTCATGGTTTCTTGGCAAGGCAGCTGGTGTGATGCGACGCCATCGGAAAACGTCATCATTCCAGCCAGGAATTGCTGCTTGAAGCGCAATATTTAGGTGTAATGCAATTTCTTTCAGCTTTAGTGTATCTTTCTTTAGAGAACTTGTTTTCCACACGTCAGGTACAGGAATGGGATCAAGTATAGTAATTGTTCGTTCACCCAGGTTAAACACAAAGAGAATGAAGTTGCCATTCGTGCGGTATGGTATCAAAATCTGCATAAACTTGGATTTATAAATACTATGCATAGAAAATAGTTATATCAAAATCAAAATAGCAGCCTTACCGAGTTGCATGATGAAACGTGGAAGCACATCCCTGGCCAGCAGTCAAACATTCTCGCTATGATGTAGCGTTGAGTGTCAAATGGCTGACGAAGCCTTGGGTCGCTGATGTATTCAGTCAGTATGGTCTAATATGAGAGTAAGAGTTACTAAAATTATAAGCACAACTATATGTGGTTGTCATGTAAGATGAACTTAACATAAATAAATACTCACATAAAACTGTAGATCCATATAGTGATTATGGGTGTCATTGAACCATTGGAGTTCATCCATAGCGTTTACCCTTACAGCCATGTTGAAACACGTGGTGTCTATTCCCTGGTTATCCTTTAGCAAGTCTTGTAGGTGTTTGAGACTTAAATTAATTGGATATGGCTTGGAGCTCCGGACCCATATTTCTCTATGAAAGAAATCACAGAGTTGACAATAGGGGGAAATAATATTTTAAATTGGCACATCCTATAACAAAATGTTGGATAAATTTGACTTACTTCATGGAATCAACGTTGTCGATGGATATGACATAATTTCGTAGCTTTGAAACTAATTCGTCCTTGTTGATGGGCATCTTCGGCACATCCAAAGAAGGAGACGGGCGATTGACTATATCAGATGCTTGTGTCTTTGCTTGTGAATTTACCTGTGTCTGTGATGCTTCAGTAGGCAGGGGATCATTCTTGTCCCACACTACAACTTTTCTTGTGTCTTCGATATTCTCTGGCTGACTAAATTCGGGTGTTCCTTTTAACACATTCAAAGCAGATTCATGCAGAATAATAGCTAACTGCTTCCTAAATAGTTTGATATCCTTCTGCAAGTAAGGTTTTCAAATTAGATGTAGCAATCATTTTGATAGTAATGTAATTTGTCGATCCATTTAAACGTACCTGCGTTATATCGTGTGCTAGCTCTTGGCCGGTCCAGTGTTCCATGAATTTCAGCGTAAACAAGCCACACGATGAGCTGCAAAATTATAAAAATCAATTTGTTTGATGATCTAATTGGTAAATTTAAGAAATTTCTGAATAGATAATAAGTGTCTATGTTACTATTCCGATCACAATGAATCATGTAGTAAACATCTAACGAACCCATCCAACTGCATTGGCTCGTGAATACACTCCACTATTGGCCATGTAGTTACTTCAAGATCTGGCCACTGGTTACTTTTGTTGAACTCACTGTACTGAGAGGCAACTTTAAGATGATTCTCAAGACCCTGTAGCTGTTAAACATAAAAGAGTTTGGTAATACATGTAAAAATAAATGTTATTTCGCAGCCCTGATAGATGAGTCGGCACGTTAGACTTTCAATACTGAAGCGAGATGCTAAAATTTCCAATAAATAAATGCTCACCGTAAGTAGTAGGTCGGACCGGATCATCCGAGAACCTAACGAGTCCAGTACCTGTATCCGACGGTTTGTTGGATCGACATTACATAGATACCAATGGGATGATTTAATATTAATTGGGATGAGCACCTGACAAAAAGTAAGTTTAGGCTACATGTTTAATGTTTAGTATAATAAAATAGTATTAAACTAAACTCACTAAGTTATGTACGGAGGCTTACCATGTCATGTTGTAAGTAGGTAATGGCTCGCTCTAAAATCTTCTGATGTTCTCCTGGACTTATGGGCACTTTAGCATCTCGCTTCAGTATTGAAGTAACATGTGTTCTATCAATCCATACTTGTCCACCAGCTCTGTTATTTAGATGTTCTTGGCTCCGTAGATAGTAAATATATGCATTTAACATCTGTAGTTTGAAGCAAACATGTTATAATTGCTGTTTGGTTATCATTCAGCAAGTGGTTATGATATAATAGTATATGGATATGTTATCTTACGTCGCCGTCCAACCATTCATTGTCTTTGAATAGACACTCCAAATCTTCGCGTGTCAAGCACGCGTCATAGATCCGCACCAATTTTGTTTTTGGAGGGAAGGACCTGATGTATTCTTGAATTTGATTAAAGCTAATATTTTCTTCTGCTTGGTTGTCCATGAGAACCTCAGTGGAGCCCATCTATACAACAACATAGACAAAATTAAAATTATGTGAGCAAGAAATCAATCCGCGGGTTGACATAGTAACAAAATGAATTCCCTCCTGGCCTAAGATGCTTAATTGGTAGCGGAAAGATATTTAACATTTATCTACTACTCTGGCCTATTCTTTAAAACTGCAAAATGAAACCAGGTTTTCCCTTTGGAATAAGATGTTTAATTGAGAATCAATTGTTTGTGAGGTGACCAATTAAATACCGTGAGTTTGACCTTCTAGGCTATGCACAAATTTGCCATATACAGTAGTATCACGGGAAAATACAAGTACAAATTTGTATACAATCAATTAAAAAATTAAGCCATTGCAATAGATGTGTACTGGGATTAAGCAACTCATTTCAGTATTCTTATTAGCATCCAAGAGTTAGATGGCCTAACTTGCACATTTAAACACGGGACTCCCAAGTCCCATCCCCATGACGACACCATACATCCTCCTGCCTACCTATGATGAGGTGAGAATCATTTTTTTAGAGGAAGGTGAGAATCATTTTTTTAGAGGAAGGTGAGAATCATTTTGACCATATACAATGTTGAATGTGTTCTTGTCATCTAACATGATACGAAAACCAGAGAAAAGAATACACACATAACACTGTTGATTAAGATAGAGAGAATCATCTTGGCATCCCAAGCTATCCCTATAGTATATGGAAGAATTGATATTTGTAGTGTTGCGATCATGTACCTGAAGGGAACAACTGGGCGATGCTCCGCTTTGTGAAGACTCCTGATAGTATTGGTGAGTTGTGGATGTGCTCGCTGAGGAAGAAAGTGCTAGAGAGGCAGTCTGGAGTTGATACTTATAGTGCAGGGGTGGCATATATTTAGGAGGGGTAATTAAGGTCAGCTGTATCAGGGGAACTGAAAACTGCAGCTAGTTTTACCGTCTAATTAATGCCAGGCGCAAGAAATGATTTTAAAATAGGATGGTTTACTGCTAATTGCGTGGTAGTAGGCTAAATTCATGGTAGGGTGAGTTATGGTGATTTATTAGGTAGGATGAAAATATGCATGCTAGCTGAGATTTACTGCTAATAAGGAGACTCGATCAAACGTTCCTTTTTTTGGGTGGTATCCAACGTGATTTTCCTGAGCTTAATACAAATAACAACAAATTCATAGCATTAAATCCTCTGGTCTATGTAAAATTCAGTACTATAGATTATGTTGTGACATAAATCATGGTTCAGCTAACGTACATCAGGTGGTATCCAAGAAGGCAAGAACTTGAGCCTCTTTAAGTGAATTCAATAGTGTACTTGGATAATATACACTGAAAATCCTGAAATTTCATGGTCATATGAGGTACTGCTTCCAGGGACTACACATTTCAGAAAACCTACAATTCAAAAGCAAGTTGCGCTGGCTGTACTGTTTTTCTTCCTCTAGGAGCAAGTTGCGCTGGCTGTACCGTTTTTCTTCCTCTAGGCGCAAGTTGCGCTGGCTGTACCGTTTTTCTTCCTCTAGGAGCAAGATGGTCAGGGATTGGATATGAGCTGCCCATGTCATGACATGAATTCAGAATAGCTTTCCACTGGAACACGCATAACTTTTTACATATGAAAAAAAAATCAAGTAACTTGCACTGGAGCACATCAATTCGCGCCAACAATCCATTTTTGTATTCATGATCTTACTCTTTTTAATCGTTCTGTTAATAATTGCTACTTTGGTATGCTCAGTTATCTATTGGGAGAATGCTGCTTGAAGGGTCTGTACAGTCTTTGAATGCTCCTGTGTGCAATCAACTATAACAAAACTGACATTTTTGTCTCCAAGGTACATGCATATTTTTACAATTTCATGAAGAAAATCTAGAGTGGTTCCAAACCCGGGAGTAGATAAAACAAAGTAATATCTTTGACATTCATTTTTTTCACATTGACAGATTTAACAAAGTACTATTTCAAAGCGTGATAAAAGAAAACATGTCACATGACAATTTATTTCATAGAGAAATCCGATTCGATTTACAGCCTCCCAAGTTGTAGGTTGTCATATAACCCCATCTTTATCCTTTGTCGTACAAACGCCCTGACACAGCTCTGCATGGATCGACGAGCTTGTCCAAGTGTATGACGATAAGCTGAGCTAGCAGATTGTCAGGCTCAAAGATAATATGGCTCTCGTCTATTGTTTTCAAAGCCCCTGCATGACAATTTCGAGTGTTAGAATACCAATGTATGTTAATCGGTTCAATATAGTTAACGCTACATGACAATTTACCTTGCCGCGTGCTGACCTCAAAGAGGGTGGCAGCTAAGATACACATATCCCGTTCGGCACGTCGCCACTTCATCAGGTGGCGTGAGACATGTTGGTCCCATATGCGCAGACATATTAACTCCCGTCTGCCAAAATAGCAGTAATGTAGCCATTAGAAAATCAAAACTGGCAAGAAAAGATTCGGTCTTACCTAATGTTCATCAGCACGACATCTCGGCATGGCGTGCTGCGGTCATATGACTTGTGGAATCTTATGGGGCCGACCTGCATGACTATCCCAATGACATCTGGAAAATGGAACAATCAAACTTTTGCATTGTATTGTATGAGATTACACAAAGTGTGAACCATTTAAATAAAGAACAATAAGCACCTGTGAGCATTTTGTCCCTAAGTCTTGCCGCATCATCGAAATCCATGAACTGCGAGGGCAGCACAGGGATGGAGATGTTTGGCCCAGCAAGATGAACCTGGGTCCACGAGTGCATGATGACATAAAAGTCGGTTGATATGGCCAATCCAAATTGTGGTGGCATGTCAGCTGTCTGAAATCCCAGACCTCTGATTAAATACACCTCGCTGATCTGCAGCTCGTTGGCGAGACGATAGGCTTGCTGCCCATATGCGATTGCCTCCATTTTGTCCCCCTGTCAAAATAGCCAAGTATATTATCAAGCTGTGTGCCATACGTTTAGTACCATCAGATTCTACCATAGTGAGATAATGTAGATGAGCCTTGGAAATACAAGATTTTAAAGAAGACGTTGTATTTATTCTTACCGAGAGATCGGCGAGGATTGCACGGTAGATTACATCTCCAGATCTTGTGTGTTTGATTCGCCCAGAAACTACTCTTGCTGTTGTCTCCCATGATCTGCTGTACATGTGCAGGTTTTCAACAGATTGGAATCTAACAACTCTGCTATATAAGAGAAGAGAAACATTAGTAAACCTCTATCCATGATCTACCTATCTCTACTATTTGTGGATGTGCTATTAAGAAAAGTTTCTAATGTGCTATTTGTGGATGATGCAGGAGGGATATTGCGTTACCTAGAGGGTGCCATCACTCTCTTTGAGCCGGCGCGTTCGAGAATGTATCGAGTCGCCATGGCGGTAGCTTGAAGACGGATCACCTAAATAAAATACAATGCTGGAATCTGGGTAAGATTGAACGTGAGAGAAGAGCAACTTATATGCCATGAGCCCTGCCGGAGTTATAAATCCGGGGCGCGAGTTTTGCTGGCGTTATGTTATAAATCTGGGGCGTGATGTTAGCAGCTAGGAGTTATAAATCTGGGACGCGATGAAGGCAGATCTGTTTTTGTTTATAGGGTGATGATTGTGAATTTGGCAGTTTCCAGCGTGTTGTTTTTGGCAGTTTTTCAGCGTGATTGTAGCAGATCTGTTTTGGTTTGTAGCGTGATGAGTGTGAATTTGGCAGTTTCTAGCGTGTTGTTTTTGGCAGTTTTTTAGCGTGATTGTAGTATAGCATATAAAAACGCTTTGATTTTGGCTGACGGTCCGTCCACTCAGGTTCATGGGCCAGGCCCAGTGGAAACGACTGTGGGATCGACGAAGCGAAGAAGCGACGAAGCGAAACGCAGGTGGCTGAAAACGGAACCGTTTGGTTTTTTTAAGTAAGTATATCTTCCAATGCGCTCGGATGCATTTTTAATTATTTTGTCGTTCACGAGTTCTATTGACTAGAAATCATTTAAGCGGAATCATTTTCCACAACCAAAGGTGGAACTTGAAAAATCCTTTATCAAGGTTTTTCCATTACGATTGGATGGACGATCATTTGCAGGTTAGAAGAAACATCATGTGCAGCAGCATTAGTTCAACTTGTAGGGCCACATGACAATTACAGTACTCTACATCTAAGCGCGTTGCGTCGTTGCAAGACGGAGAGCAAACCTGGCCAACGGGCCGGTGTTTCACGGGCCAGCCCGTGGGCCCGCTTAAAAAGTCCGGCACAGGCCGTGCCCGTGCCGCGGCTGTAGGCACGCAGGCCGGCCCGGCACGGCCCGTCAAGGCTGACCCCATCAGAATATTTCAATATTAGTGAAAAAAGAAGAGTGTGGGGATTGAACCTGTGACCTGCCCTTTGAATCCCCTCATCCTAACCAACAAACCAAGCAACCTTTTGTGATTTAGTACAGGTTAGGACCCTTTTGTAGGCATATTTTGACGGGCCACGTGAAAAAAGACCACGGCCCGGCGTGCCGCGGGCCGGCCTAGTTAGCCCAGGTGTCGGGCTCGGACCGCCAGGCGGGATACGTAGCACGGCCCGGCACGGCACGTGGCTTGGCGGGCCACGACGGGCCGTGCCGCGTGCGGGCCCGTTTGGCACGTGCCGGGCCGGCCCGTTGGCCAGATTTGACGGAGAGTCGAACGTGCAAGACAACCGAACCACCTTTTCAGTGGACGGCCAACCGACTCATGGCTGGCTGACAAACCGCGAGTCGAGGAGTACCGTGCACAACAACACACACAAGAAGGGATTAGCGTAGACGCCACTCCGCTTTCCCAGAAAGCGTTTGTTGACTCCTTGGCCCCTTCGAGTTGCGACAGCGCAGTTCAGTTCCAAACACATCATGGTGTCAAGTCCAGAAGATGCTCAAGATTATCTGAATTCGCCGGATAACTCGTACCATCCATGTGCCCACCCATGATGGAGTGGATCAGTGGAGGACTAAACTAATAACGAGCAGTAATTAACAATCACAAACCGACGCCGCGCGGCACGCTACTAATCATCATCAATCAGCAGTAAATACTCCGGCAAAAGTATCATCATCGTAGCGAAACAGCAACAAAGGAATTCGACTGAAAATAATAAAGGCAAAAAATCCATCGGCTCCCCGAAATTACTCCTCTACATTCGGCAGGTAATGCTGGCGCTCCAGCCCATCGATCCCGGCGGCGGCGTGACGCCGCAACTGATGGATCTCGGAGTCGGAGACCTCCCTAGTAGTAGGGCGGCGGCGCGAGGTGGCCGCCGAAGGCGCGGAAGGAGGAGTCCTGGTCCTGGAGGTGGATGTCGTTAGAGAGCTTGTGGAAGCCGCGGGTGTAGACGCCGAAGCCGAAGACGATCCCGACGGCGACGAGGACGAGGATGAGGAGCGTGCAGATGCAGCACGCCTTGCTCGGGCAGCAGCACATCTTCGCCTCCTCCGGTTCCCCTCCCTTCCTCCGCTCTGTGATTCTGTCTTCTCTTCCGGTCACGGAGGAAAAAGTAACGGAGAAAGGGGAGGAGCTTTTTGCTCGTGCTCGTGTGTGTCCTGGCTGGGTGTGGGGAGGCGTGCGTGCCCCGGTGGCGCCGCTGCTTATATAGGGCCCGGACGGAAGGAGGTCGGGTTGGGTTGGGGGGAATCGGGTGCGCCGGTTCGGTCTTGGGTGCGGAGCTGCGGTCCCGTGGTTTGATCGGCTGGTGGCCGTGGCTTCGGTGCCACGACACGTTTTTTTAAGGGCGAGGTGGTGGAAGTGTACAGCGTTGCGGTTCCGGAGATGGGGACCGGCACGGTGGGAACTGGTTGGGTGCGAGCTTGTTTCAGTTAGCCGAGACTGATTAGATCTTGATTACGATAGATATACCACGAGTATGATTTTGCTGACAGAGCTTGTCGTTCTATATAATATACGAAGGGAAAAACAAATACTCCTATTTAATCCTAATTACCAAAAGCAATATATATCTAGATGACTTTTCGCATTGCATATGCTCCCGCAGCGAATAAATTTTGAAGTCATTGGAATCATCAGACTGAATCGATGTGCGGTACTGCGACCTCATCGAGTAGTGATAGGTAGTCTATGGCACCTCGCAAGTGGTTCTACATTACCAATCACTTTGCGGCCAAGTCCTCGGCTAGACCTGTGGTCTAACAAACACACCAGCAAACAAACGACTATCGCAACACATCGAGCAACCACACCGATTGGTGCAACTAGACCAAGAGAATCATGAAGGGCGCTCTGCCTCGTTTCAGAAATTACTGCCTTGAAGAAGGGGAAAACATCTAAATGGACCAGATACCCGGAAGGAAAGTAAAGTTGTCTCTTAGTTATTTAGCTATCGTTACATTTCCTTGTAGAGTTGGATGAGATCTAGATCTAGGATCGAAACTTTTCTATCATGTAAACTAGAAGGATACCTCACGCATTGCAGCGAGAATCTCTTTGAGAACTATATTTTGTATACAAACGGGTATAAGAAAATGAAATGGAAATTTTTCTATATGAATATGCAAGATTAAATTGGTCACAATAGTCCAGAGGTTAAAATGAATCGATGTAAAAAATCTTTGTGTATTTGGTAGCTAGAAAATAATGTTGGCAATTGGTTGGATGAAAGAAATGATGATGTAGATAGCTTGCATATTAAAAAAAGTGGCATTAATAAATTTTAGTGTAGATGACATGTACAATTGGGTGGCTAAAGGAATGGATATCCTGCATTTTGAGATAAATAGTCATTAAAAAAGTGAACTCTTCTAGATATCTACCGACGCACATGTCTATAAACATCATTTATGATGAATAAAGTGGTACAACTTTCATTTGACCAATCTAAATACTCCATTGTAAAGGACAAAAAGTTTTGTTGCATGATTTTATTAGCAAATCACCCGCAAGAGTATAATTTATATTTGAGAAGTTCTATCTAAATTTCTTATTTCTTATGAGTAATAGTTAAAAATCCAATTCTATATATATGAGTAGTAATATCTATAAGGATGTTCCTTGCCACGGTAGTTTTTTAAATAAATTTGTAATACCTCTATCCAACATAGTACATATTGGTTAAGTATTCTCACAGTGCTCAACATTGTCTATGATTTACTAGTACAATATGTTATTAACCAACTACGATGTCCCGAAAAGATATGTCATGACAAATCTAGTGCTTGCGTTTTTTTCTTTTTGAACAAAGGGTGGCACCGGAGGCGCCAAAATTTCATTCAGCTTATAAACAGTTTACAGCGTGCAATGCAATTTCATGTAATTCAAGCTTTTTAGAGCTAGAACAATGGGAAAATTGCCCTAGGCATGAGCTGAATTAGAGCAACTAAAGATATGCTTAGACTGAGTTTGTCTAATAGCCTGATGTGCACAACTGTGAGCAGCACCATTGAGGTTTCTTTTGACATGGAAGAAGAGCAGCACCATTGAGGTTTCTTTTGACATGGAAGAATCTAAGTATCTGTTGTCTTTGACGTTGCACAGGGCATACCAAGATCCAAGAAAACCTATTCAAGATGTACAAGGCGTCCAAACTATTTGTACCAACCCTGAGCTGCTAATGATGCATGATACCACGGCTTCTCAGGACCTTCCGACAACACAATGTTAGTCCTCTCGAGGTTTTCCGAAACACGCAACAGATACTCAATGATCTCTTGAACGCCATACTGTCCACGTTGTTTGATCTCCACAAACCTGAGGTTCAAATGGTAGCCGGACGCTTTCTTCGACTTGGTACTTCCTGCGATCTTTTTACTGCGTGACGGATGCTTTAGTTTGGCATACAAAAAATGAAAAAATTTATCATTAGCTCCAGTATAAACCGAAGAGAAGGCGATATAGAATTGAATTGATAGAAATTTGAAGTCACCGTGCATGCAAGTTCAAAAATGAGCTAGAAGATGTGTACCTCGCAGTTCTGCAGAGTAAGTCTCTCCAAGTTGGGGGCGTGGCGGAGAAAATACTCCAGGAGCGTGGGCGTGTCACGGGTGAAATCGCACTCGTCCAGGATCAGTGTTGTCAGGTTATTGAACTCTGGTGGATCTCTGTCGTCAAAATTACAGTTCATCACCTGGAAAAACAGAGACCGAAACACGCAATGTCAAATACATTGTCGTGCTCATGGTTTTATATAAGTCTTACTGATCTTCCAGTAAGAATGAATTTCATATAGTTATTAGTTGAGACAATTTAGCAACAGACGGACGGACCGATCGTAGCGACGGGAAGCTGGATATCTCTAATTTAGTCACGTTATGAAGACTGCAGAGGAGATTGAACTCGTTGTAGATGGATCCTCTGCCCGAGCGAACCGTGGCCTCGACGAGAGAAGGCATCTCGAAGTCCCACAGATCAGCATGCGCTCGCAGAAGCACGAGGTCGAGAGAGGCGAGGCCAGGAGCCACGATGCGCGGGGTGTAACACATGCGGAGGTTGCTCTGGTCCATGCCCACGTTGGAAGAGTCGACGACGAGGGTCTTGAGCGTGGGAGAGGTCACCACCTCCTGGAAGCCGATGAGGCAGTCCCTGAGCTCGAGGTGCTCCAGCAGCGGGCATCCGGCGGCGCCGAGGAGGTCCTCGAATCCGGCGCACAGCGTGACCCCGGTGAGCTTCAGAGTGGTGAGCCGGCGGACGGTGTTCTTCTGGCTCATGCCGCGCAGCTCGACGTGTGCGCCGGGCGAGTCGTTGTGGATGTCGAGCGCGGCGGGGCTGTAGCGCGCGAGGTAGCGGTGGACGTAGGTGTTGTCGTTGGGAGGCTGGACGACCTGTATCTGTAGAGCGTCGAGATCGAGAACGCTGTGCTGCGGAGGAGGTTGTCCGCGAAGTCGTTGAACCTGGCCCACTGCTGCTCGAGGTTGTCGTCGCCGGCTGCGTAGAACTCCTGGGGGCCGACGTCGAGGCTCCGTGCCTCACGCCAGAGATGGCGCCACCGCCGCGACACCGTGCTCGTCTGCACGAGCCGCCTGGCGCCCATGGAGGAGAGGGAGAGGATGAAGTTCAGAAGGCTGTCCGGCAGGTCGCTGAGCCTGTCCGGCTCCGCCGCAGAGGCATCGGCGGCATGCCTTGTGGCAGATCGCGATTTTGGTGCGTGCGAGCCGATCGATCGGCGACGCCGCGGCATTGTGGTTGTGGTCGTGGTCGTGCTCTGTTTGTTTTCTTCAGAGTTTAACCGAGGGAGGCCGTGTCCTAGTCCAAGTCGGAAAGTGCAGACAAAACGTATCCAGCGGACTCCTTCGCTTACCTCCATGAGGAAGTCCCACAAGCTTCTGCTCCACTACCTCCCCCCCTACCGAAACACCAGGCTCTACACCTCAGCCGCCAACCTCACCACCTCCGCCATCCTCCGTGACCTCGATCTCCTGGACACCGGCGAGCTCGCCCCGACCCCGCGAGTCTACCACGCCTTCATCACCGCCTGCGCGCAATCCAAGAACCTCGAGGATGCCCGGAGAGTCCACGCGCACCTGGCCAGCTCCCGGTTCGCGGGCGACGCCTTCCTCGACAACTCCCTCATCCACATGTACTGCAAGTGCGGAAGCGTGCTCGAAGCGCACAAGGTGTTCGACGGAATGCGGACGAAAGACATGGTGTCCTGGACCTCGCTCATCGCCGGGTACGCGCAGAACGACATGCCGGCGGAGGCCATCGGGCTGCTTCCCGGCATGCTTCAGGGACGCTTCAAGCCAAACGGCTTCACGTTCGCCAGCCTCCTCAAGGCCGCCGGTGCCTACGCCACAGACAGTGGCATCCGCATTGGGGGACAGATCCATGCTCTCGCCGTGAAGTGCGATTGGCATGAGGACGTCTACGTCGGGAGCGCACTTCTCGACATGTACGCTCGGTGCGGGAGGATGGACATAGCCACCACGGTGTTCGACGGACTCGACTCAAAGAACGGTGTTTCGTGGAACGCACTGATTTCTGGGTTTTCAAGGAAGGGCGACGGAGAGACTGCTTTGAAGGCGTTTGCAGAGATGCAGAGGAATGGGTTCGAGGCAACACATTTTACGTACTCCAGCTTGTTCAATGCCATTGCTCGTTTAGGTGCTCTTGAGCAGGGGAAGTGGGTGCATGCACATATGATCAAGTCTCGGCAGAAACTGACCGCATTCCTTGGGAACACGATTCTTGACATGTATGCGAAATCAGGGAGTATGGACGACGCGAGAAAGGTGTTTGACCGTGTGGAGAATAAAGATCTGGTTACTTGGAACTCGATGCTCACAGCATTTGCGCAATACGGACTCCGGAAGGAAGCAGTCTCCCACTTTGAGGAGATGAGGAAATCCGGCATTTACCTGAATCAGGTTTCCTTCCTTTGTATTTTGACCGCCTGTAGCCATGGAGGACTGGTGAAGGAGGGAATGCGCTACTTCGACATGATTAAGGAGTATAATTTGGAACCAGAGATTGATCACTATGTCACTGTTGTTGATCTTCTTGGACGAGCTGGTTTACTAAATTATGCTCTGGTTTTTATATTTAAAATGCCCATGGAACCAACTGCCGCTGTTTGGGGAGCCCTGCTTGCGGCTTGCAGAACGCACAAAAATGCCAAAGTAGGGCACTTTGCAGCTGACCATGTCTTTCAGCTTGACCCAAATGACAGTGGTCCACCTGTGTTGTTGTATAACATATATGCTTCCACGGGCCAATGGGATGCTGCTGCGAGAGTGAGGAAGATGATGAAGGCAACTGGTGTAAAGAAGGAACCTGCATGTAGTTGGGTTGAGATAGAGAATTCCGTGCATATGTTTGTGGCAAACGATGATACCCATCCACAAGCGGAGGAGATATATAAGATGTGGGATGAGATAAGTATGAAGATTAGGAAAGAAGGATATGTTCCTGATATGGATTATGTGCTTCTGCACGTAGATGATCAAGAGAGGGAGGCAAACTTACAGTACCACAGCGAGAAGATCGCGCTCGCATTTGCACTGATCCAAATGCCTGCAGGGGCGACGATTCGGATCATGAAGAATATTAGGATATGTGGAGATTGCCACTCTGCATTCAAATACGTCTCCAAAGTTTTTGAAAGGGAGATTGTTGTGAGGGACACTAATAGATTTCACAATTTCAGTAATGGGTCTTGCTCCTGTGGAGATTACTGGTGATTCTGCTAAGATTTAGTGTGTTTATGAATCTACAAGGCCATGTGTTGATTCAGTAACAGCCAACGAGACCTTGTTTATACACAGATCGAACCATTTCTGCTTGATTGTCTTTCTTGACAGATCAAACATCATTCTGCAGCCCTCAAGATCATTTTCAATCATTCCTTCATGAGGGAGGAGGGACTCCATTAGACATGTGCTTTTATTGGTTTAGCACAATTGCTAAAATTTTGCAGGTTGCAAAAACAGCACTATTGTCTATGTGTGGCTTATGGGTTCCTGAAAGGAAAGCATTTGGAGGTGCAATCTCCGACTGAAAACACACTTCAGATGGCTTTATTTCAGGTAAAATTCCCAACAGATTATCTTGCTCATATGCATAAATGAATGATAGTTTGCTGACCTCCATAGCCATCAGATGAAAACTATTTAGTGACAGGCTGTGTAAGGCTGGTGATTTCGCTACTTATGCACTCTTTCGCTTTGTCACTTCAGGTTATATTAGGTTCAGTCAGCTCAGAGCTCACCAAGCCAAGGATTGCTCTCTGGCACTGATGAGTGATGACAGCTGCTGTGTAGTCACTTGCTCATTGTTCTATGGGTCCGTACTTCCGAATCTTGGTGCACTACTCCACAAAAAGATGCTATATCCCTTTTGAGGATTATGCACGGTTGTTGCTACTCGGCTGTATGTGGTGGTTGTCCACCAAGAGAGTGCTGTTACATTCCATCCTTGACTTGTGCAGTTGAGCCTTGTAGAAAAATATACTCGACATAAGTGTGGATTCAGTAACAGTCAACAAGAATTTACACAACGACATAGACCGAACCATGTCTCTCTACTGACAGAGCAAACAGGATGCTGCTGCCCTCAGGATCGTTCGTCATTCATTCATTCATTCATGAGTGAGTGAGGGAGTGAGGGAGGGATGGAGAGAGGAACTTCAGAAGACATTCGCTTTCGTTCTTATAGCACAACCACTAAAATTCCGCAGTATGTGGAAGCAACATTATTGTCTGTTTGTGGCTTCTGGGTTCCTGAGAGGAAATTAAACCTGCACTTGGAGGTGCAGTCGCCGATTGAAAGCATGCTTCAGATGGCTTTGTTTCAAGAAAAAAAAATCCCAACAAATACATCTCCAAATTTTTTGAAAGGGACACCAATAGATTTCACCATTTCAGTAATGGGTCTTGCTCCCCATGGAGATTACTAGTGATTCTGCTGCTAAGATTCAGTGTGTTTATGAATCTGCAAGGCCATGGGTTGATTCACTAACAGCCAACTTGAGACCTTGTTGATGCACAGGTTGAACCATGTCTGCTTGATTCTCTCTGTCGGCAGAGAAAACAGCATGCTGCGCACCCCTCAAGATCATTTCCCATTCATTCCTCCAGAAGACATGTGCTTTTATTTTTGTAGCACAATCACTAAAATGTTGGGAGGTTGGTAAAACAACATTGTTGTCTCTGTACGCCTCATGGGTTCCAGAGAGGAAAATGGGCCTGCATTTGGAGGTGCAGTCTCTGATTGGAAGCACAGTTCGGATGGCTTGGTTTCAGGTGAAATATTCCCAACAACCTATCTTGCTCATATATGTGTGCAAATGATTGGTACAGTTTCCAGAAATAGTTATCTCATCGGATGCATTCCAAATAGAGAAAAGTATTTAGTGACAGGCGTAATTTCAGGCTATGTCAGGTTCAGCTCAGAGCTCACCAAGCTAAGCATGTGCCCTCCGATGCTGACGACAGACAGCATTTCAGAATGTGGTTAAGCTGCAGCCTCGACCTAAGCAAGTTGAAGCCTTGTACTAGTACTGTAATAAAAATTATACTCTGCAGAAGCGTGTGTGCTACTGGTATGTTGCACGTAGAACGTTGCCTGCCTGCAAAGGATTATACTGTCAAAGGTGCGGTAGAACGTTGCCTGCCTGCAGAATGTAGATGGTTAGGGTCAGACAGATCGATGACGCTGGGAGTTCATCCAGCTGCCTTCTTCATCCGTTGCACGCCTGCCTGTTTGCGTGCCCGGCCGGCGCACGCTGCCGGCAGAAATGGCCCTGACGGGGCTTGCCTCCGCCGCTTCGTGCACCCATCTGTCGGCGACACAAGGCCAAGCTCCCACCTTTCTCCTCCTCCTCCCCTTCCTCTCTTCCCTCGTCTTTCTTCTCCATTTCCCGTATCTTCCGCCAGTTCTTCGAGCTCCTGTCCATCAATGCCGTCCAAAGGTTTCGTCAAACTCCGCTCCATCGTCGGCAGACCAAATGAGAAGAAGCCGACACCGAAGCAGGATGGCTGGACGGGCGCAGACTGGCGAGTGATTGCCGTCGTAGGAAGATCGAAACAGACAACCAAAAGGAGAGGACGACAAGGTCAGAGGAGGCGCAGGCGAGCATGGAGGCGAAATCGGTGTTCAAGCGCATCGCACGTATGGCCATGGCCCGGCCGCCACCTCTCGTCGCCGCGCAGTACGGCGCGCCGTGGGGAAGCCAACCAAGCGTCGAATCTATGGACGGGTTCTCGCCGATCTCGCCGGCCATTTTCCAGAAGAGCCAGGCGAACCCGCGCCAGAGGTTCTCATCGTCTCCCGAGTTCGACGGCGGGTTCAACCCAATCTGCTCTTCCCCTGCCCTGCGCCCCGCTTGTTGGACTTCAACGTCGACATCAACGTCCCCTACGCCAGCTCTCTCGCGTACACCGGTCCTTCGTCGACCATGCGCCGAGGCCCTCCTCCGTTCGCAGGCAGCAATTCCTCGCCCGTCCCGTTCGTCGACATGGACGCCCACAACGTGTTCGGTGGAATGACGGGCGACTCGTACATGGCGTACATGATTGCGTCTGGCTCCGCGGCGGCCGGGAGATCGTTCTTCACGCAAGAGCAGTCCCGCGCCGACGCCGAACATGGCCTGGAATCCCAGGATTTCACCGAAGGACATGCCGATGACGAGACGCAAGCTGAGGATGAGGAGGAGGCCGAAGAGGATGTTGTGGCGATGGCGAAGAGCAAAGGGAAGAAGAAGAAGAGGAAGGCGAGGACGTCGGCACCGCCGGAGCCCCGCATCAAGTGGACACCCTTGAGGAGATGTGCCTCGCGCGAAGCATGGTAGTCGGTGAGCATGGACCCCATCACCGGCGCAAACCAAAACTCGGATAATTATTGGAGGCATGTGAAACTGGCGTTCGGTGAGCGCAACCGGACCGGTGTACAACAAAGTCCACATGGAGCACGGCAAGAAAGGCCATGACTAATCACTGAGGAATCGTGCAGTAGGCGACGCAACAAGTGGCATGACATTCTCGAAGAAATCAGCGGCACAAGCATGGATAACAAGGTAGTTCGCCAACCTCAAGCCGAAACTATGCTGAGTTCATGCCTTTCCTGACTCACACTTCGCCTTGTCTTCACAGCGGGTCCGTGCACTCCCCATGTACCCCGATGACACTAAGACGGAGTTCAATTTCCACCATGTGTTCGACAAGATTGAGAACTTCCATAAATGGGTGGACACTCACGTGAGCCTCGCCAAGAATAAGGACAATGTGTACAACCCCGAGGCTCCACCCCTAGCTGTTGGCGAAGGAAGGCCGGAGATCGGCCAGAAGAAGGCCAAGATGCTGAAGGCTACGGGACCTCATGTCGAACGTCTCCACGCGTCCATCGAGAAGTGCATCGCGGACTCGAAGGCCCATGCCGAGAAGAGGGAGGAGAAGGCCGATGAGATGTGGACGTAGCTGCTGCACATCCAAGACAGGAAGCTTGACCTCCTCAAGGCAAACTTCGCCGCCAATAAGAGGAACACATACCTCCAGTTCCTCATGAGCGGCGAAGACAACTCGGCGATGATCCCCTAGGTCAAGGCTTGGTACATGGTGTGCCGCAACGCCATCCTAGACGAGGACGTCCCCGCCAACACACCGAGCTTTGCCTCCACCTCCTCCAATTCATCGAGTGCCCTGTCCCATCAGATCCGGCGGAGGAGCCCATCCCCGTCGACGAATGATCGCCGGATTTCATCCTATTTTTTAATAATTTGATCACCGAACCTATTTTGGGTGAATTTCCGTTGAAATGGACGATTTCTGTTGAACACCTTTGGGCGAGATTTCGCCGGTGGAAACAAAAAAATTTAAATATGTTGTCGGGTTCTGGGTTTGGTTGGGAACACGTGTGGGAAAATAGCCGTTCTCAGAGCGAAAGGCACATGCATCCGGCACTAAATAGCGCCAGATTTCGGCCTGAAAACGCCAAACAAGTGGAGGCGCTCTTAAGCCTTTTACAAACGAGGGCATCTTAGCACATTACCATAAGAGTCATTAAAAGTTAAGAAACAACCATTATAATAGAGTGTACCTTAGATGTTGTTTCTTAGGAGGGTTCCTTTAATGATTTTAGTCTTATGTAAGTGTGTGATTGGACTAGCCAAGTTTTTTGCCTATGATAGCATCCAAGGGTTGTATCTTAGCTAACATACAACAACCATCTCTTTATTATTAAATGACGTGCCGCATGATACAACGCTAAAAAACAGCCATTGTAAAAGGCCTTAGAGCATCTCCACCCGCCTTCCCAAGAGGGCGTTCCAGTCCCATTTTTCCATCCGGACGGCGAAATTCGCCCAGTCGCGTTCCCAGGTCACCGAAATGCGTCGGATTTGGTCCAACTTTCATCCGATGTTCCCAGGCCGAACCGCCTGAGAACCTCGGATGTAGCGGAATCGGCAAAAAAATGTCTGTGGCCCCGCCCTATCAGTGTGTGAAGCCGAGTCGTCCTCATCCCGGCGCCTCGGCTCCCACGATGCCGGGCAATTACCGTCTATCTCGTTGGCCGCGTGTCGTCGTAATGGCGTGCCACCGCCGGCCTGACTTCCCGTCGTTTCCTCTTTTTCCGCCCACGCCGCCACACCCCTCCCGTCTTTGCCGTCCTTTCCTCTTTTGGCTATAATTGTCGGCGCCCTCGTCGGTTACCAGAGCACACACTCATTCCCCCGTTCCGCCAACCACAACCTCCTCCTTAGGCGAAGATAAGAAGACCTCGACGGTAGAAATGGAGGAGAGATACCCCGGCGACCAGGCGGCGGCGAACGGATATGACCGGCAGTCTCTGCATCCATGGGAGACGCAGATGCTGCACGCCGCCGACTACATGGAGCCACCGGACTTCTGATGCCCGTCGACCTGGAGGCTTAGCGCCGACGGCTTGCCGGTGCCGCCGGTGCCTGAGGGCGCCAACATGGTCGAGGAGATCCAAGCCGTCACCACGGCCATGGAGGATCCAGAGCTCGCCGAAGACCCATGCAAATTGCCTTACGAGGAAAAATTCTTCGTCGAGCGACGGAACCAGCAGCTGGCTGCCCACGACGGTGCCGGCATGCCGCCGAAGCGGCACAACACCGCGATACGCCGTTGTTGGTGGAGCGCTCCAGGCGCACGCCAAAGACCGAGCCAGCGGACTGGGCGGTTCCCATCGACGAGGACACCTTCGTCCTCAAAATGGCGTTGGAGCATTCTCTCAACGACATGCCGCCCATGCAGGGCCCCCGACGCCTGCGCCTGGTCTAGGGACGACCGAGAGCGCGAGGAGGCCGGTCCGTCATCCCAGCCGTGGCGCTACGGCGACGCCGGCCAGGGCATCTCGCACCACCCACAGCCGTCGAGCGACGACGGGACCCAGGACGCCGTCAGTATCGGCCTAGTAGTTTTTACTATGTTTTATTTTTATTTTTCTGTATCCTGGTGCAGTCAAAATTCGAGTATATGTCCGAATTTAATATAATATGTATGAACTCATCTATATTTTAATGAAATCCCCTATATTCATTCAAATTTCGCCGAGTTTGATCGAATTTTGGTGTAGGTTTATTTTTGCATAGATTAAAAAGAATAAGCATAGTAAAATATTGGATGTAAAAGAGTATTTTAATGGAATTGAGTGTTCACCGAATCCCCTCTCATCCCGAAACCTATCGAGCATATAAAAAAAAATCAAGACCTAAGTTATCGGAGCAAAAAGTAGTCGTAGAATATCCGCAGTGCAAATGCCGGTGCGGTTCCGGTGGCCATCTCTATCCGTCGGGACCTGGATGGGTCGTGGACCATCCGTTGGCGCCCATGCGAATCTCGATCTCGCCATGTAGGCATCGTTCGTGCGGCTGCCGCGAGCCCCCAAATCCTCGCTCGCTCGCTCGACAGCAAACCGAAACCCTTCCCGTGGATCTCGATCTCGCCAACGGATCGTCGAAATATTAACAGATGGAAGGCATGCGCCGATCGATAGGGTTCGTCACTGGCGCTGCGAGTTAGTAGCAATATAGCATGCATTGGTTAGCCACGCCACCGGCCGGGCCGGGGGAAGCTAGCTAGGGCCGCGCCTAACGTGCACGTCTCCGTCGGTACGTTCCGCATGAATAACCAACATATATAGGAGGAGAAAACCTCGCCGCCCCATTCTCTCCCTCTCCCCTTGATTTCTCCTCTCCATCTCCGCCGCGCGCACTGTTACATAGACCCATCCTTTCCCCAAGAACACGAGGACGTACATTGCGACGTCGACTCGCGCGCCCGGTCTCCTCTCTCTCCTCCGCCGTCTCCATCCTCTCGCGTCGATCTCACGTGCGTCCATTCCATTCCCGTCCATTGCATGTACATTGTCTCGATCCGTTTATCGTCTGAAATTGAACTTCAATTCGACCGAACAATGCCGATGATCCGTGCATGTTTTCTTTCTAATGCAGTGCCCAACGCATGGATCGGCGGCCGGCGGAGGGCAAGGGGAGGAAGCGCGCGAGGGAGGAGCCTGCTGACCCGGCGGACTTCCCGTTCGACGAGTCGGCCGCGGCCGACCCAGGGGAGGCGTGGCGGCGCCCGCCGGGGGTGTTCCAGTTCCCGTGGCAGAAGTGCCGCGGCGGGCTCGGCGTCGCGGGCGGCGGCTGGGAGCTGCGCGACGTCTTCTTCCGCTCCCTCGTCGACGGCGGCGCGGCCGCCATCGGCGTGCCCGGGGACCGCCTCGTCTCGCCGCCGCCGCCCAGCAAGCAGCGCGCGCTCTTCGACGACGTGGACGCATGGCTCGCCGCGGCAGCCGACGGCGAGGTCGACCCGGTCTGGCGCTCCGCGATCAGGGGCTGTGGCCCCTCCGCGTCCGCGGTGTGAGGATGGATGGCGTGGGCCCGTCGATCGGGAGGTGGCCCCGCCTGGCATTCACTGCATGCGCGGCGGCGCCCGGAGATGGGCCTCTCGTGACGATGATGCGGCTTGGCACGGGCGCTCTGGACCGATGATGATCACGATCAATTTTGCTTTTGTACATACATATATAATGTTGCTGCCACGAAACTCTTTACTCATCATTGCTTCGTTCGTTTTTAACTACTGTATTGATTGATTGGTGGTCACTTTTAATCAGACTACTATTGTTTTCCAAATAATTTATTGTACATTCTCTTGAACCCTAGGTGGTAATCTTTTTCAGAACTATTCATCGTGAACCCACCTATATATTCCCCACATTTATCTAGTAGATGTCATGTTTAGATGACAGAGATATGTTAGCAAAAGTTTGCTTCTACGTTTCATACCGATTGAGGCACATATAGGAGTACATGTTTTGGGAACCATTTGAACGGTTGAAATGACATATCTGCAGTTTTTCATAAAAGGAGATACTACAATTATCTTGTGTCCCTATGCAAAAAAAACATAGACAAATACTACTGTGGTAATCTCCACAATAAGATTGGCTCATATCATATCTCTTTTCAATTCAACCGTGGATATTCCTATTTATTACTCACTAAAACTAATAAGCTAGGTTCAGGTCACAAAATTTATATGTATCTCCTCTTTTATTTACAAATTTCTGCTATTTCCTCAAACGCCTAGGTAATCTTTTTTCGGAACTTTCCATCGTAAACCCATTTAGATATCATGTTCACATGACCCAAGGTATGATCAGTGGGTATGTCAGCAAAAGTTTGTTACGTTTCATACCGATTGAGACGCATACAAGTTTTGGCAACCATTTGAACGGTTGAAATGACGACATCTGCAGTTTTCCATAGAAGGAAATATCATTATTTTGTGTCCCTATGCAAAAAAATAGACAAATAAGGTAGTAATTTCGGCAATGATATTGGCTCATATCATATCCCTTTTTAATACAACTGTGATGTCCATATTTGTTAATAAAGACTATGTAAGCTAGGTTTACTGATCACAAAATTTATCTATATTTTCGCTTACATTTACAAATTTCTACTACTTTGAAGTACCTAGGCTCAAGTTTAGATGGGTACTCCCTTCCCTTACATTTACAAATTTCTACTACTTTGGAATACCTAGGCTCAAGTTTAGATGGGTACTCTCGTCACAATAATATATTTGTTACATTATAGCTAGGTACTCCCTTCATCTCAAATTAATCGGAGTTATAGCTATTCTAAGTCAAATTTCTTTTGATTTAACCAAGCTTATAGAATATATCAGCATTTACAACACTAGACTAGTTTCATTAGATTCATCATAAAATATACTTTTCACTATGTAAATTCGATGTTATAGATATTAGCATATTTCTTGCATATTTGGTCAAACTTGACCTAGGACAAACTTAGACCTTGACAAATAGTGACGGGAGGCCTGAACACTTGAGTTGATCAACACAATTTCTTTCTCCGGAGATGTAATAGATATCATTCTGGACATTGTTATGATATTTAAAATATAACTATGGTCATTTTCCTATCGCAATAATTTGATAAGATTGAAAGAAAGGTGTACATTGTGAAAGTAGTTTTTGAGAAATT
Source organism: Avena sativa (assembly GCA_916181665.1). Lineage (NCBI taxonomy): Eukaryota > Viridiplantae > Streptophyta > Magnoliopsida > Poales > Poaceae > Avena > Avena sativa. The sequence goes on from OV702283.1 coordinate 442,615,679, forward strand.
TTACACATGAATTTCATATATCTCATTTAAATACTGTAGAGTTGTTAGCGATAGAATTTTCAAAAGTTTTATCTAACATTGTCGGAGACAAGGACACCAAATTTACACAACCAGATGGAGTGGTTCATTACATATGATGGCTCTGGTAGGATCCAAAATCTCACGATCTCGACATCATGTTCTTTCATCATTTACTCTAGGGTTAATTCACATTTTGTTGTTGTTCCTTTTGTTGCCTACTAGAAACCGCTCCGGCTTGAGCCATCGAGATCGGGGAACAACAATGAAAATAAGCTCATTAGAAATTGTAGTCCGTATCATTTTGACTTTTGATGTCCTAGCTTATACTCTGAGTTGTATGATGCCTCCGTTTGTGCATCTCCGTACTTGCTCGCATCGACCCAGGATGCGGAAGGCCAACTGGTACAGCAGGCAGCCGCCAAGCTCGTGGTTGGAGGAGTTATGGCCGAAGGATGCCTCGTCGGTGGATGAGATAGGTTGCTTGGCAGGAGGAGCCAACGCTAGTGGAGGCCACAGCGGGTCGAGCTAGCTCGGCTTGTCCCGACCGACGGTGTAGTGCATGTAAAGAATCATGTAAGGCCTTTGAGGAGGCGTGTTGTAGCGGAGAAATGGGTCGGCCGGAAGCGGCAACAGATCGAGCCCTGGCAGGCGAGCTCGAGCTCGGTTCGATCTCTAGACCGACGAACTAGTGGAATGGAACTTGGGTCAGAAGGGGAGGCTTTTGGGGTAGCTGACTTCTCCCCATTGTGAAGGAACCGGTGCACGGTTAGAATCATCGTGTTTTTGGTTGCTTTAAGTTTATTTTCACCTCCAAACTTGTTCAAAGCTCCAAATGAACTGTCCTCAATCAGAGTACTCTCACGAGTCTCGGGCCAAAAGTAAGAAAGAGATCTCCAAAAGAAACATCAAAAGTTTGTGTCATTTTTTTTTTTTGCTCGAGTACGATGTCGTCATGCAGTAAGAGCAACATTTTTAATTTGGTCATGGCCGGTGCTTTATCGATCCCACTGATACCTACACATACCGACGTACGTGTGCATATATATCTTGGGGCAGCTGTAACCAGGCAGGCAAAGGGATCCACGCATACGTGTACTACGGTACGAGATCGCGCGTACGCCCGACATGCGCTGCGCCTGGCGCCTTGGCGAGACGAATGATGTTTGCCGGCGGTGAAAGCCTGAAATGGGCGTTAGTTGCTTGCCGCGGCCGGGCGTCCGTCCGTCGCTTGATGGCGATCCGTACTCACGGGAGGGATGGCGATCCGAACCGAATGTTCGATGTACCGCCGTGTACGCACGAACAAAGTGGAGGGGAAAGGACGGGATGATGATGCGGTCGTTTCTGAAAAGAGGGTGTGTGCACAAAGAAACTGCGCCGGAGTAGAAAGCGATCATCAATGATGTCACTTTCACGGACTGCGCGCGTGCACCTTCGTCCCAAAATCCAAACATCAACTCAAATTTTGACCAAAATCATCTGCCCAATAAATTAAGTGCAAATTTAATAAGTGTGTTGTAACGGAGTAGTAGCGAGATGCTGATTGGAAGCAAAAGGAGAAGATGATCGTGAGGCGACACTAGAAACCCATCTAGGGTTCCGTCCTCTCGCCACCGCAGCCGCCGGTACGATCCGTCTCTGGCAGCCTTTGGACGTTGGAGGTGCCGCAGACAATGGCCTCTCGCTGGCGAGAGTTTTTTTTTTGTTTAGCCTACTTTTCAGTGTCTTTTTGGAGTTGAGGCGATGGTTACACCCCGAAGTCTGAATAAGATACTTTGAGCTCTATCCTTGCTCCGGTGTTGTATCTAGTGCCGGCGGAGGACGCTTGGAGCCGTATGTCCAGCGGATCTTCCGAGCTTTGGTCGGTTTTCGTGTTGGTTGGTGTGATTTCAGGACAATCTCTTTCGATCTAACGTTGTCATCAATGACGATGGTTGCTGTTCTGGTGCGCTGGTCCTTCGTGGTCTTAGCTCGATGACCTCCTGTTCTGTTACAACAAGCTCTTCTATGACAAGTTTTGTTCGGCTCCAGCAATGAAGGGGCGTGAGGAAAGCGTGTAATTTTTGTACTATTTGGAATTTTTTTGTTCTGTTACAACAAGCTCTACTATTTGTATTTTTTTACTTTTGAACTTTTTTGTACTACTATTGATGATTTTTTATATGTCGGTGAAATTTCACAAAAATAAATACTCCCTTCGTCCCGGTTTAAAGGACACATATTGAAAATTATGCAATCCTAAAATACCCCACCTTCTAGACACATAAGCATTTAATTTCAGAGAAAGAACCAATAAAAAGATTAGTTAAAGATAAATTAGTCTCAATCAAAAAAAAGTCTTAGGCCAAGAGAGTTACTATATGTGCCCTTTAAAGTAGTTTCAGATTAGTCGTAGTACTAATAAAACTGAGTTTCAGATTAGTCATAGTAGCAGGATAGAGGGAGTACTAATAAAACTGAGTTTCAGATTAGTCATTGTAGTTGCAAAGATCTATACTATTAAAACGATTGGGACCGTTCGTCACCCTCAAAATCCGTCTGCCGTTGATTGACCTTTTTGCCCCTGGCGGTTCGGAGAAATAACAGACTCTGCCACCGCAAAGTGAAGAAGTCAATGAACTCTTGCGGCTCCAGCTCATCACAACCTCGCGTCCTCGCTGACGCGTTGCCCTCTTCCCCGACGCTCCGCCGGCCAAAGCTTCCTCCTTGCCACCGATGGCCCTCCGTCGGCCGGTGTCCGTCTTCTTTCACCAGCCTCTCTAGATTTCGTAGCCCTGTGCCTGCGCCTACGGACTGCCTCGAGGAGGACCTCGCTGACGTTTGGAGTGGAAGGAGATCCGCCAACGGCGAGAGCCGGGAGGCGCTCCAGCAGCAGCTCCACTTCTTCTTTCCCGACATGGATCCGCAGGTAAGCAAGGTCCCGCCCTCCCCTTTCCCCTCAATTCTATCCTGAAATCCTGCACCAAAAGACGGATTTCGTGAGTATCTGGCCATTCCGGTGGATTAGGCGGTGCTTTTAGGAGCTCGATGTCGCTAGATTGGTGATCCCACGCGCTCTACTATGCGTTTTTTGGTAAATATTTTACTTCTAAAATTCGTTGTTGCGGTGCCTGGATGCCAAAAGGTACCACCTTCTGTCCATGGCCGACAGGAAAATTTTATGTGTTCGTTTCCTTGCCTGGTGTGGTAGCCAAAGCACACAAGCTATCCGTAATCTGAATTTATGGTCACGTAAGACATCATGGGATGAGAAACTAAACTTGCTGACTTGGCTGCGATGCAGTTCTGGAGAAAGAGGAAATATTCCGATCTTTTTTCAGATAATGGGGAGGAGAACAAAACTCCCCACTTTATGAGCTAGATAGATTGGTGCACCTCTGACTTTGAGAGCAAGTATTGATACATCTGTAGTCTGCTTAGATTAAGTGACATAGTGATATTCTGATATATACTTCATTTGAACGAAGAAGAACAATGCTACTAAATTCTTGTAAAAAATGTTTAGTACCACTGTTGATTGTGTTGTCCAAATGATGTCCAAGAGGATTGCGAAATTGATGCTCATGCCCAGGTGGAGCAGGCATTTGAACAGATGAAGAGAACCTTGAAAACGAAACAAATGAGCAAAGATATGGAAACCAATTGGCCATTCTGTCCATGGCGGTGTTAAAGAAAAAAAAAGTAGGAATTCTTAAGATGGAAAAGCTGGAGCAGCGAATACGCGTCATTTCCCTTAACAAGTGAAACGTTTAGGATTCAGCTATGCCTATCTGTCTTCTTTGTAATCGTATGCTGATATTCTCTTATGTATTACTGGTGAGCTGTTAGAGCGCACACGCTAGGTTATATTTTGGTGGATATTATCAAATATATATATTAGATTTTAGAGGGTTTCTGATTCTTTTGTCAATACATATCAAAGAATGGTTATCAGAAGTTCATGCTTTTTTTTAGGATAGTAACATGGCGTAGCGGTTTTTCTTCGAAACATAAATAGATTTCTGGCTTGCTTTTTTTAAGGTAATCATGCATGTAACTATTGAAGTGTGGTAAGGTTAGCATACATGTAACTTGATGTCCACGGCACAATGTTCTTGCATGAACATGCACAAATACACCATCATTCAAATTAGATTAGACGACAACCAGAAATATGAAAGTGCAAGAACAATACATATATTTTAGAAACTCAATCACCTTGCGGTTATACAAAAGGGTGGTCAAAGTAAGAATATAGTCAAAAAAAGTAAGATTATATAAATAGCCTAAACTCACAGCCACACTTTCCCAGGTTGAATCAGAGGTTATCGCATAAGACAGAATAGCAGGTCCAAAAAACCTCCCGTCTCCTGGGTTTCTCTCTCGTCTGAGCCTCTTGGCCCCTCCCCTCCTCTCCAGCGGCTGCCGGCAACGAGATAGGGTGAGGGTTGTGCCCCATGTACAACTGTAGATCTAGGGTAGGGTAGAGTGGTTTTGGTTTGGGCCTTGGTGATGTCTGCTTATATGGCGTCTAAGGGTAGGTGATGTCTGCTTATATGGCGTCTAAGGGTAGGTCGGTGGGCTCTGGTGACCAGAACCACCGCTCCTTGAGCTTCTTCTGCTTCACCTCGCTCTACTGGTGGCATCCGGTGGCGGAGGTGAACTAGAGAGGCCCCAGCATTCCTCTCAACAAGGATCATCTTTGGTGCTCCAAGCTGGTCCTGCTCGACCCGTGGCAACGCACGGGCATTTAACTAGTGTTAATAAACCCAATAAAGTGCATCTACCCACGGAATAGAAAATTTGTGCAGACGTGGGATCCGTCCACCGCGTGCGAAGCAGGCAAAGGGGTGGCGGTGGAAAGCAAAGGAAAACAAACCGGCCCATCACGCATCGCATGTTACCCTGCCCCGGAAACTCGCTGCCGCGCGTGCCGACGCCCGAACCCTCCCGTCAATCGAGCACCTGCCCCCACCACCGGAACGCGACCGCCCTCTCCCCCTCCTCCTCCCCCTCCGGCGGCGGCGGCGGCGGCGGTCTGTGTCCCTCTTTCGGCGGGGCAGAGGGCCATGGCGGCGCCCGCGCGGGGCCGGCGGTGCCGGGGCGCGGTGCTGCTGCTGCTCCTCGCGTCGGTGCTCGCGCCGCTCGCGCTCTACGGCCGCTCCCCTGTCTCCCTCCCGGACTCCACCGGTACGGCCCTTGCCTTGTCTCCCTGGACGTAGCCCGGCGACAATGCGGGAGAGATCCGTGCGTGATTCGGCGGGGATTTTGAGTGGTCTGTTTTTTTTTTCTTGCAGTGGCGAGGGGCGCGTTCGATCGGGAGGATGGGTCCAATCTTGTGTGGCCGCATATGGCCGGGTCCGAGGTCTCTCTCGCCAAAGGTCAGCTCGCTTTCTCCCCCTTTCGTTTCGCTTTGCCTGCCTACTAATCTCGTGGTGGAAGGGAAGGCACATGTTTCACTGACTAATAGTAGATCATGAAATGGTAGATGGGTTTGTTTTCACCTCAGTAAGAAAAAAAATTGTGCACAACTTCTGGTGAAGTAGTGACAATTGTGTCCTTTACAGTAATGGTGCTCGCATCTAAATTTCGTTGGAATTCTCAATTCTGTGTAAATTGCTTTTGTAGATTTGACAATTGAGAGGCTGGGGGAGCACAAGAACCGTGTGCTGTCAGCAGCCGACGACTGGCAGGCAGTTGAGATCGTGAAAAGCCAGTCAGCAGAGAAGGTTGATACAACTGTACCGTGGAAGGAGCCGGTTTCGCGGGATGCGGATGAGGCGATCACTGAGGGAAATGGCAGTGCTCAGTCAAGACAGGACGGCTTGATAAGGGAAGTTGTTAGCGCCGACAGCATGGAAGCTGAGGAGCAGGGTGGACAAGGGATCAAGGGAAAAGACTTCCCGGATGCAAGTGACAGTGAGGTCGAGCACAAAGATGGATCTGGTGCAGCAGCAGCAGCAGAGAGTAACATTGCTGGAATAACTACTACTGGAAACTTGAGTTCATCTTTTGAGAAGGTAAATTCATCAGAGAAGACCAATTTATTGCATTGCAAGGAGATCAATCTTTTGCCACTTACAAGAGGGTAAACTAGTTGAAGACTATGTGAATCATGGATAGTTGGATACAGACCTGATGTGTCTGGGCCCTCTTATTCAGTTGTAGGATGCAAAATTAACCTAGGACTAAACCTTGGTCCATCACATCTATAGTACTTCACTGAATGAACTGGGAATAGAGGCAAAATTATTTATTGTAAAAAAGCAAAGTTACTATGGGACTATACCTAGACACTGGAGTCATCTTAATAGATTGGCAAGATATGCCAACTATTGTCCTTACCTTTTAGCAGCGGTACTGTTCTGTGTTCTGTTTCTTACCTTTTAGTGGACATTAGGACTAGGGTAGTGAGTGAAGAGCATTTAGATGTCATGATATGTATGATCTATTGGTTGTTACTGTTTTGTGAAATGAACTCCTAGATTTCCACTCTATTTTTAGTTATCTTTAAGCTATGTGTAAAGATAACTAAAAATAGAGTTCTTCCAGTCACCTTCTTTCAGGGTTGTCCTAACTGCTAGTGGTTTAATTGTCCAGGAAAGTGCTGCTGATACATTATCTGGTCAAACTACACATGCTACCCCCAAAGAGTCTTACACAAGGCCTGTTAATATCAGTGCTGATCTTGCCACATCAAAGAGTAGTGCTGACCATTCTGCAACTTCGCCTGATGCTACAATCCGCATCATCAAGGACCAGTTGACAAGAGCAAAGACATATCTTGGTTTTCTAGCTTCTAGAGGCAATCATGGTTCCGCCAAGGAGTTACGTGCACGAATGAAGGATATCCAACGAGCGCTAGGTGATGCAACCAATGATTGGATGCTTCCTCAAAAGTACTTTTTCTATACCACTGAATGTCCATTGTCAATTTGTCATAACTGGTTATGCATTATTGGTGTGTAGTACTACTTTGTATAGGGATTGATTATCTCTCAACTTACAGAATTTTCTGTTGTCTGAAGTGTCCATAAAAGAATAAAAGCAATGGAGCAGACACTGGCAAAGCTCAAGGGAACTCATGATAGTTGCTCAGGTGCTGTAAGCAGGCTCCGTACAGCCATTCACTCAACAGAAGAGCGGCTTCAGTCTCACAAAAAGGATGCCAACTATCTTGCCCAAATAGCAGCAAAATCTTTACCCAAAGGACTTCATTGTCTCCCATTGCGGCTTACAAATGAGTATTATTCCACTGACTCCAACAATAAGGATTTTCCAAATATGGAGAAGTTGGAAGACCCCAAACTGCATCATTATGCAATTTTCTCAGATAATGTATTGGCTGCTGCAGTGGTTGTGAACTCCACTCTTGTTCATGCTAAGGTATACCTCTTTGGCCAGTTTATAGAGATATAATGCCAATTGTGCTACTGATTAATCATTGTGAATTGTCTCCGTATTAAATCTCATTGTATCTATGTTCATATGTACAACCACTAATACGAAGTAATACTCTGTTCTGTAGAAACCAGCAGACCATGTCTTCCACATTGTGACAGATAGGCTTAACTATGCTGCAATGAAGATGTGGTTCTTGGCTAACCCCTTGGGTAAAGCTGCAGTTCAGGTTCAGAACATTGAAGAGTTTACATGGCTGAACTCAAGCTACAGTCCAGTTCTGAAGCAGTTAGCATCCAGTTCGATGATTGATTACTACTTCAGGAGCGGGAAGGCTAGACCTGATGAAAATCCCAAGTTCCGGAACCCCAAATACCTGTCAATTCTCAATCATCTGAGGTTCTATCTCCCTGAGATATTCCCGAAGCTTAACAAGGTGTTATTTCTAGATGATGATACTGTAGTGCAGCAGGACCTAAGTGCGCTTTGGTCGATAGATCTCAAAGGCAAGGTCAATGGTGCTGTTGAGACCTGTGGAGAGACCTTCCATAGGTTTGATAAGTACCTCAACTTCTCCAATCCTCTTATCGCCAACAATTTTGATCCACAAGCTTGCGGTTGGGCATATGGCATGAACATGTTTGATTTGTCCGAGTGGAGAAAGCAAAACATCACCGACGTCTACCACACCTGGCAGAACCTGGTGAGTTTATGAACTTGTGAACAACATATCATGAAAAAAAAAACTTCACCAAGAACCGAGTACACTAGCAAGATTTCGGCGATTCTGCTATACTAGATGTTCAAGAAAATTCCTGTGGTTCACCCAAACTGTGATCCCCCATTCTTAACTCATATATTGTCTCATTTGTGCAGAACGAAGACAGGCTATTGTGGAAGCTAGGCACCCTCCCTGCAGGCCTCGTAACATTTTGGAACCGTACATTTCCCCTCGATCACTCGTGGCATGTTTTGGGTCTCGGGTACAATCCAAACGTCAACGAGAAGGACATCAGGCGGGCATCTGTCATCCACTACAATGGGAACCTGAAACCCTGGCTCGAGATTGGACTGTCCAAATACCGAAAATACTGGTCGCGACATGTCAATTACGATCAAGTATTTATACGGGAGTGTAACATAAACCCCTGAGTGACAAACACTTTGTGTATGATTTTGGTCTTTTTTTTTACTTGCTAGATTAATTAATTCTTTATGCCCTAGGTTTTGTAAGATGTCTAGAGCATTTATTTCTTTTTTTCTTTTCAGTTTCAAATGTGCCAGTTCCTCCTATATAATTGTATAGGTGCCAGGTGTGTTAGTGGTAGGCTTTAGAACCGGACACGCTCTCAGGTTAACAGCCACGTTAGGCTTGTATTATGTCACATGTACCTACTGATTTGGATGCAGCTAATGGTTTGATTGTACCAATGCTAAGCATGAACACTTGGAGATAATAAAAAGGTCCTTTTTCGTGAGCAAAGTTCTGACCTGTTCATGTCCTAATTGGACATGTCACTAGTGTAGTCATCACCTCGTTATCTGTTCTGCCCACACGATGCCGAGAATTCCCAGGTTGCTAACGACTGCTTGGTGTTTAGATGTGATCAAATGGAAAACGAGGAAATCCAGTGCCTTATCTTAACAAGATGACCCAATTCTCAACGGAAAAGCCTTATCCAACTTCTCGTTAGTCTGTGATTAGTAGCGCCGTGTTGCTGACCAACTAAAAAGTTTCGCAACGCAAGCGCATTACACACGCACCTCCGGATCTCATCATCTGTTTACCCCGTACTCACGATGGCGAGAGCGCTCCTCGAGTCAGCCGGCGGCGGCGCGGCGACGGGGCTCCTGCCGCTGTGGCTGGCGTTGGTCGGCATGGTCGTGGGGTCCGTCTGGATCGTCTCGCTCGCGGTCTTCCTCTGCGGCCGCAGCTCCCACGCGGACGACGACGACGACCTCCCCAAGAAGAAGATCAAGAAGCCCTCTGCGGCAGCAGCGAAGACGAGCAGGCCGGCGAGCGTCGCGCCCAGGTCGAAGGCGAGGTCGTCCGGGAGCACGGTGGTGGACACGACGGGGATGTACGTGGCCGCGTACGTCGCCTCCTCCAGTGGCGGCTGTGGTGGTGGTGGTGGTGGTGGTGGATGTGGCGGCGGTGGAGGAGGAGGTGGTGGCTGCGGCGGCGGGGGAGGCTGCTAGTGCTAGAGTTGAGCCGGCGTGCATGCATGCAATGGTTATCTTGGTTAGGTTAGCGATCTTGTGATGCGCCTGGTGTTAATGCCAGGATTTTTATATGGCTTATTAGGACCATGGTGTTTGTTTCACTACTAGCTTATTAGTTAGTCTTTCTTGTGTTCTGTCGTGGTATCATCACATTCGAGTTCATGCCTCGACAGTAAATAATAATACTGTAATACAGTAGTAGGACAATAGTAGTGTTATGGTGTTGTCAGTTGTGCTCTTGGATGTGCTTCGTCTCTCCTTCCTTCTTAGTTTGAACTCTGCTACGTACCAAATCCTGTAACCGCTAGCTACTCGTGTGTGAACTAACCGAATGAATCCGTCCGAAACCTTAACAGAAGCCAATCAAAACCCCGTTTGAGAACGAAATGCCTTACAAGATGGTGTCGTGTCGATAATCATGGCCGGCTTCAGTACGTAGCACCAAAAGGACTACCGCATGGTTTAGTCCTAGCAATTTTGGTTTCTATGAAACATCAACATGTGATGACAATGTTTTTTCTTCAAGAAACAAGTCGAAACTTGGTTTAAAGGATGCGTTCTGGTTCCTAGTATCAGAGTTTCTGCATCAGCCCCATTTGTATGCAGAAGCAAAGATCCCAGTCCATGACCATTCAACAGAAAACTCCAGAATCAGGCCAAGAGGTATGCCCCTCTGTAAAAGCGACAAATCATAACAGGTTACAAGCATCGCATAGATTCAAAAAATGACAAATCATAAACATGTTACAAGCATCGCATACATTCGAAACCGACAAACCATCATAAACAGGTTACAGGAGTCAGATATACATTCATAAACGACAAACTTATGTTATTAGTATTACAAAATACCGATATATATGTTCAGACTAAACATGTACTAGTACCATTCTTCAACAACCAGAGTTTATAGGCCCTTCATACTAGGTTTGGCTTCCCAGGCACAATGCAACACTTCCGAAACAAGGTACGGAGCCTCAGATTGCTTCTACGTACCCAACATCTCATCAGGTACACCACTGGGATAGTACAGACTATTGAGCTGTCTAGTACTGATGAACATTTGATCAGGTACTGAACATGAGACAGCCCGTCTTTGACTCCTGATTCGGAGGAACTGCTGTGAACACAAACACGAGAAATTGTTGCTTGCCTACCCTACCACAAAACATTAAGAAAATACCCTACCGTAGATAACTGCTGCTGCCTCTGGTGGTCTGAAGAGAAGTAACTCCTCCATCTGTCTGTAGGATAAATGGAGAATATGCTTCCACCACAAATAGCAAATACATGATGAAATGCAAAATCGATACCCACGAATCCGATACCATTTCTGACAACACAACAGTTTTATCATCGCAGACTCTACTATCTCCTTGTTCTCAGGATCCTAGTTGCGTAAACATATAGCACAAGCTTACTGTTTGCTCCGTGAAAAGTTGAAAACAGAAAGTACTTTTTTGTCGAAGGGTTAAGCCAGACATTTTCTGTGACAACTATAGCTGCACTGCATAATGACAGAAATATAGTAAGTAACAAGGCATGCATTATCTAGAAGACAAAAAGTTTATAAATCTGCACTCAATTAGGTGCAATAAGAAATCGCAAAATGCAGATAAATAGCTCAAGGAAAAGATGGTGGAAGAGGGGCTCACTTCTGCTGTTCATCATGGCATCCCACACCAGCCGCTGCTCGTCGATGGATTGCCACATCAACCTCTGCTTGTCGACATCATCAGAGTGTTGCACTTGCACGTCGAGATCCACTTGTTTGTCCAAGACCTCGCCACCAGAGATGGCTACTTCTTCGAGCTAAACCGACTTCATGGATGGGCTAGCTGCTAGCCAAGTCAGAGAGGGAAGAGCAGAGGTTGACAAGAACACATACTCCCTCCGTCCAAGAATAGATGTCTTAGGTTTTTCAAATTTTGGATGAATCTATATACTAAATAGTGTCTAGATTCATTCAAATTTTAACAAATTTGAGACATCTATTTTGGGACGGAGGGAGTATATAATTAGAGTTTACTTTGGATATGAAGAAGACAACAAGGTGCTGCTGAAAACTGAACCTGTTATGGATGCAAAATTGCGGAAGAAAACTGAATTTATTTGGACAAACTTATTATGTGCTTACTACCCATTTACAGGAAATATCCCAACAACCCTTTTGACTATGTACAGTACCAGCTCAGCTTTGAAACATGCTCATGATCACACTAGACCAAAGTAAAATAAAAATACATCAGACCACACCTTTTACTCTTGAGCAAGTCAACGCCAAACAACCCAACTGACATCTGCACTAATTTGAGACATCACAAAACATACTGTGTCGCTGATGCTTGGTTTAGAAGAATAATATTGAGCTTCAGTATAGGTTAATCAAGCTAGAATCATGTACACAACAGGACAGAGGAAATAAATGTTTAAAAGGATGGGATCCGAAGTAAAGTAGTAGTGCAGGAACAAATATTTAAACTCAGATATATGTAGCAGCAAAGTTTAGATCATACCAAGGGATGATATATGCACATGAATATTATCATGATTATCAAAACAGCAAGTCCTCATTTTATTTCTTCACTTTACTGCTACATGATTATCAAAAAATTCAATCATCGCTTGTCTTGTTTACAATCAATCTTACCATCACTTGCCTTTTTTCACAACAAATACTTGACTCTGTAATCATTTGCTCTTTTGTATGATATGTTTCTGGCACCACAGTCAACAACAGGTATCGTTGTTGCTTCAAAATTGAATAAACAAGAAACAAGCCTTTATTGATGAATGTTGTACACCTGAAGATTTGTTGTGAAAATTCAGGCTGGAATGTTGTAGCCTAACATACAATCTATGAGTTAAATGAGTAGCCAGGACAACACTGGAAGTAGCATTAATCTCACGGAATAAATCCTTTTGTCTGACAAAAACTAAACGTCTGAAGTATATGACAGGGAAGAAAACTCATTTAGAAAAGAATGCAGAATTTTGATTAGAATCATTTCATTAATGAAATCATATGTATTCTGCAGGTGATACCTCATGAAAATCCTGCGAAATTTAATTAAAAAAATATCAATGGCACAAAGTCAGAAACTATTCATCTCTGAGTGGTTATAATCAGTAGCAAAAGAATCACAAGTATATTGGTACTTTCTGTGTAGGAAAACCAACTGCAGAGTACACTGTTAGTTTATGCTTCAGCCTCTGCTACTTCCACAATAGAAGCGGTCACCAATAGCCACCACAAGAACACGAGCCGTTCTTAAAATGATGGAAGCGACTTGAATCCCGCACAATGATCTCATGATCAACAATCTTTGAGATGTACGTGAACACACTGTGGCAATCACCACAAACACGCAAGTTCTTTGTGATCCTTATTGGAGTACCAGGGGAGGTTGTGAGGAGGCCGTATGCGAGAGCAAGCTTCTCGCTGTGCTCAGCAAGAAGGTTATTTTTCTCCTCATCATCGACATCGTGCAGTGCAAAATCTGTCTCAGGGACATAACCCATAGATTTTATGCGACCAATCAATCTCTCCAGAAGAGCATAAATCTGAGGGGATAGAGAATGTGATCTATCTCCAACAAAGAATGATGCAGTTCCTTTCTTACCCTGGACCCAACTACATCCGGGTCTTTTTTTAATCCCTAAGTTCTTCATCAGGTTTCTGATTCTGGCTACGTCCTTCCAGCGCCTTGCTTTAGCATATATGTTGGAGATGAGTGTGTAAGATCCATCATTCTCTGCATTCATCTCAACTAGCTTGCTAAGAGCATATTCAGCAAGTTCCACATTTGAATGTACTCTACAGGCACTAAGTAACGCAACCCAGACTACTGCAGTAGGCTCCATTGGCATGCCCTTAACAATATTCCATGCCTTTTCTAGTCGCCCAGAGCGGGCCAGCAAGTCAATAACACAAGAATAATGCTCTGCACAGGCAGCCACACCATAGTCTCTACTCATGCTGTCAAAGTATGCCAGGCCTCGATCGATCATTCCAGAATGGTTGCAAGCATACAGAACAACCAGGAATGATATATCGTCAGGAGCAAAGCCTGCCTTTTGCATATTGTCAAATATCTCCAGGGCCTCATGACCACGACCATGCATTCCATATCCTGCCATCATTGATGTCCAAGAAATGGCATTCCTTTGAGGCATGCTATCAAAGACAGACCTAGCTGTATCGACGTCACCACACTTTGAGTACATATCAATAAAACAGTTTGCCACGAAGTATGTAGATGCTTCATATTGATGTTGACGAACCACATAAGAATGAATCTGTTTACCCATACGCAGGGCTGACAGATGTGCACAGGCCATCAGGACGCAGGAAACTGTAAACGCATTTGGGGCAACTGGGTATGGTTTCGAGATCATCTCTGAGAAAAGCATGAGGGCATCATTTGAGTCCCCATACTGTGCATACCCACCTATCATAACAGTCCAAGTCACTACATTACGTCCCTTTCGGGGTATAGACTCAAATATGGAACGTGCAGCTTTGAAGATTCTGCACTTTGAATACATATCTATTAATGCATTCTGCACCATGAGATCCTCATCAACACCATCACCACCAAAATAATTATCCAAAGATAGAAGACCATTCTTCAAAGAGTAGGCGTGAGTTTCCATACCCTGAGAACATGCACCCAAGGAAGCACAAGCAGACAACAAAGAGATGATTGTAACAGAATTTGGCTTTGACCCAGAAAAAACCATTTGTCGGAAAATGTTGAGTGCCTCTTGGCCGCATCCTCTCTGAGCATACCCAGCAATCACAGCAGTCCAGGTCACCACGTTTAATGATATATTTTCCTTGCGCATATTTTTGAAAATCTCAAAGGCTGCCTCAAAGTTCCCAGTTTGGGAATAACCAGTCACCATTGCATTACAAGAGACTACATCTTTGAATTCCATTGTATTGAAAACCTTGACAGCATCCTTCATCGAACCACATTTTGCATAAGAATTAATCAGAGCATTGCCTACAAAAGCATCTGGAAATGTACCATGCCGAATGGCATGGCCATGTATTTCTCTAGTTTGAGGTAGTGCCTTTAGAGAAGCACATGCAGGAAGAATGCTCACAATGCTAATGATGTCAGACCTGTCATTTGTAGCCTTCTCATGGACAATCATTGCCATTTTCGAGAACATATCCAATGCAGTCCATGGATTATTATGTTTAACGTGCGCTGCAACAATTGAATTCCATGAGATGACATCATCAATTCCCTTCTGAGTTATTTCCTCAAACACCAGACTGGTTTCCTCTAGTGAACCGCAGCGTGCATACATCGCTACCAATGCATTGCATATAAAGACAAAAAGTTTATAAATCTGCACTCAATTAGGTGCAATAAGAAATCGCAAAATGCAGATAAATAGCTCAAGGAAAAGATGGTGGAAGAGGGGCCCACTTCTGCTGCTCATCGATGGCATCCCACACCAGCCGCTGCTCGTCGACGGATTGCCACATCAACCTCTGCTTGTTGACGTCACCAGAGTGTTGCACTTGCACGTCGAGATCCACTTGTTTGTCCAAGACCTCGCCACCAGAGATGGCTACTTCTTCGAGCTAAACCGACTTCATGGATGGGCTAGCTGCTAGCCAAGTCAGAGAGGGAAGAGCAGAGGTTGACAAGAACACATATATAATTAGAGTTTACTTTGGATATGAAGAAGACAACAAGGTGCTGCTGAAAACTGAACCTGTTATGGATGCAAAATTGCGGAAGAAAACTGAATTTATTTGGACAAACTTATTATGTGCTTACTACCCATTTACAGGAAATATCCCAACAACCCTTTTGACTATGTACAGTACCAGCTCAGCTTTCATGCTCATGATCACACTAGACCAAAGTAAAATAGAAATACATCAGACAACACTTTTTACTCTGAGCGAGTCAATGCCAAACAAGCCAACTGACATCTGCACTAATTTGAGACATCACAAAACATACTGTGTGGCTGATGCTTGGTTTAGAAGAATAATATTGAGCTTCAGTATAGGTTAATCAAGCTAGAATCATGTACACAACAGGACAGAGGAAATAAAGGTTTAAAAGGATGGGATCCGAAGTAAAGTAGTAGTGCAGGAACAAATATTTAAACTCATATATATGTAGCGGCAAAGTTATATCATACCAGGGGATGATATATGCACATGAATATTATCATGATTATCAAAAAAGCAAGTTCCCATTTTGTTTCTTCACTTTACCGCTACATGATTATCAAAAAATTCAATCATCGGCTGTCTTGTTTACAATGAATCTTATCATCACTTGCCTTTTTTCACAACAAGTACTTGACTTTGTACTCATTTTCTCTTTTGTACGATATGTTTCAGGCACCACAATTAGAAAACCACAGTCAACAACAGGTATCGTTGTTGCTTCAAAATTGAATAAACAAGAAACAAGCCTTCATTGATGAATGTTGTACACCTGAAGCTCTGTTGTGAAAATTCAGGGGGAATGTTGTAGTCTAACATACAATCTATGAGTTAAAATGAGTAGCCAGGACAACACTGGAAGAGCATTAATCTCACGGAATAAATTCTTGTCTGACAAAAACTAAATGTCTGAAGTATACTGACAGGGAAAAAAACTCATTTAGAAAAGAATGCCGAATTTTGATTAGAGTCATTTCATTAATGAAATCATACATAAACACTCTGCAGGTGATACCTCATGAAAATCCCGCGAAATTTTATTAAAAAGAATATCAATGGCACGAAATCAGAAACTATTCATCTCTCGGTTTTATAATCAGTAGCAAAAGAATCACACGTACATTGGTACTTTCTGTGTAGGAAAACCAACTGCAGTACACTGTTAGTTTATGCTTCAGTCTCTGCTACTTCCACAATAGAAGGGGTCACCAATAGCCACCACAAGAACACGAGCCGTTATTAAAATGATGGAAGCGACTGGAATCCCGCACAATGATCTCATGATCAACAATCTTTGAGATATACGTGAACACACTGTGGCAATCACCACAAACACGCAAGTTCTTTGTGATCCTTATTGGAGTACCAGGGGAGGTTGTGAGGAGGCCGTATGCGAGAGCAAGCTTCTCGCTGTGCTCAGCAAGAAGGTTATTTTTCTCCTCATCATCGACATCGTGCAGTGCAAAATCTGTCTCAGGGACATAACCCATAGATTTTATGCGATCGATCAATCTCTCCAGAAGGGAATAAATCTGAGGGGATAGAGAATGTGATCTATCTCCAACAAAGAATGATGCGGTTCCTTTCTTACCCTGGACCCAACTACATCCGGGTCTTTTCTTAATCCCTGAGTTCTTCATCAGGTTTCTGATTCTGGCTACATCCTTCCAGCGCCTTGCTTTAGCATATATGTTGGAGATGAGTGTGTAAGATCCATCATTCTCTGCATTCATCTCAACTAGCTTGCTAAGAGCATATTCAGCAAGTTCCACATTTGAATGTACTCTACAGGCACTAAGTAACGCAACCCAGACTACTGCAGTAGGCTCCATTGGCATGTCCTTAACAATATTCCATGCCTTTTCTAGTTGCCCAGAGCGGGCCAGCAAGTCAATAACACAAGAATAATGCTCTGCACAGGCAGCCACACCATAGTCTCTACTCATGCTGTCAAAGTATGCCAGGCCTCGATCGATCATTCCAGAATGGCTGCAAGCATACAGAACAACCAGGAATGATATATCGTCAGGAGCAAAGCCTGCCTTTTGCATCTTGTCAAATATCTCCAGGGCCTCATGACCACGACCATGCATTCCATATCCTGTCATCATTGATGTCCAAGAAATGGCATTCCTTTGAGGCATGCTATCAAAGACATACCTAGCTGAATCGACGTCACCACACTTTGAGTACATATCAATAAAACAGTTTGCCACGAAGTATGTAGATGCTTCATATTGATGTTGACGAACCACATAAGCATGAATCTGCTTACCCATACGCAGGGCTGACAGATGTGCACAGACCATCAGGACGCAGGAAACTGTAAACGCATTTGGGGCAACTGGGTATGGTTTCGAGATCATCTCTGAGAAAAGCATGAGGGCATCATTTGAGTCCCCATACTGTGCATACCCACCTATCATAACAGTCCAAGTCACTACATTACGTCCCTTTCGGGGTATAGCCTCAAATATGGAACGTGCAGCTTTGAAGATTCTGCACTTTGAATACATATCTATTAATGCATTCTGCACCATGAGATCCTCATCAACACCATCACCACCAAAATAATTATCCAAAGATAGAAGACCATTCTTCAAAGAGTAGGCGTGAGTTTCCATACCCTGAGAACATGCACCCAAGGAAGCACAAGCAGACAACAAAGAGATGATTGTAACAGAATTTGGCTTTGACCCAGAAAAAACCATTTGTCGGAAAATGTTGAGTGCCTCTTGGCCGCATCCTCTCTGAGCATACCCAGCAATCACAGCAGTCCAGGTCACCACGTTTAATGAAATATTTTCCTTGCGCATATTCTTGAAAATCTCAAAGGCTGCCTCAAAGTTCCCAGTTTGGGAATAACCAGTCACCATTGCATTCCAAGAGACTACATCTTTGAATTCCATTGTATTGAAAACCTTGACAGCATCCTTCATCGAACCACATTTTGCATAAGAATCAATCAGAGCATTGCCTACAAAAGCATCTGGAAATGTACCATGCCGAATGGCATGGCCATGTATTTCTCTAGTTTGAGGTAGTGCCTTTAGAGAAGCACATGCAGGAAGAATGCTCACAATGCTAATGATGTCAGACCTGTCATTTGTAGCCTTCTCATGGACAATCATTGCCATTTTCGAGAACATATCCAACGCAGTCCGTGGATTATTATGTTTAACGTGCGCTGCAACAATTGAATTCCATGAGATGACATCATCAATTCCCTTCTGAGTTATTTCCTCAAACACCAGACTGGTTTCCTCTAGTGAACCGCATCGTGCATACATCGCTACCAATGCATTGCATATAAAGACGTTCGACTCAAAGCCATTGCGACATATAATTCCATGGAATGTTATACCACATCGGTACGAAGGTAGCTCTCCACATGCTTTTAATATATGCGGCAGAGTAAAATGGTCTGGCCTAGTTCCAGCACGCAGCATGCGGCAAGATATTGCAATTGCATTGTCAAGGTGGCCCTCTTTGATGTGTTGTCTGATGAGTAGATTCCACCAGACGGCTGGTGACGGTATAACATGCTCCAATGCTGAGAGAGCTTCATCCGTAGAAGCACAAGCAAGATACGCAGCTACAACACCAGTACCCAAAGATCTTGGTGATAGAAACGGTTGAGATGGCAACGGTGGAAATGACACTGCCAACAGTGATGCTGGATAAGAGAGCAGACCCGAAGAAACTAGCTGCTGGTGAACTTGACGAACTGCATTCACAGACCTGCACTCCTTTAATAGGGCAGCAAAATGAATAGCAGAAACATCTCGACCAAAGCACGCTGCATTTGCAACAGAGATGAACCGTACTCCAATTGTTCTTGTGAATTTTAGCAGGTTGAAGAGCATAGTATTATGCACAATAATTCCTCAAAGCAGTCATTGCATCACTGTACAATGAAAAAGGGGGAAATGAGAAGGTATCATGCACATGGTTTTTCAAATAATACAAAATGATGGCAAGGAGCAGAAAAGAAGAGTATGTGATGATTACAAAAAAACAATTGCAGAACATCTCCAGTATTACTGTGGCGGAGTTACACCAAAATGAAAGCAGGACACAAAGTACAATACAGGTTACAAATTGCAGCCTTGCTAGAAATTTAGAATTTTGTTGTACACATTGCTTACAATAATACATGTCTGAAAGTTGGAGAATATACATGTCTAAGTTAAATAAGCTACTCAACCATGGCGCTCTCCAATAGCCCCCGGCCCCTCTCTCAATCCCAATAAAAGCAACTACGAATAGAAAAACAAATACTGCAGCTCAAATTAGAAGGAACTGGGGATTTAGAACTTAATTGCAGATACCCCACTTAGAAATTCAGGACTAAAGACACAAACATCTCACGTATGATTGATGACACATGGTATCACAAGTGGGCAGGGGAGATGCAAGCAAACAAAAAATTACCAGCAGGAAGCGAGGAAAACCACTGAATCACACGCACGCCGCCGCTCCCAGTGCTCGAGTATTGCTCGTCTCCAACTAGCTCGCCGGTTCAATTGATTTGAGGTTCCAGCGCGGCTGTGAATCAGAGAGGGAACGGCCGAGCAGCGCCAGCCCCGTCGCCCGTCGGGCCGTCCCTTGGCTGTGGAAGCGGCGCCCGCCTCACAAAGGGAACGGCCGAGCGGCGGCGTGCGAAGCTTTAGTGGTCGCCGGTCGAGGCTTACCAAGCTGAGGCGAAGCGACGCCGGCTTGTCGCGATCGAGAAGAAATGAGAAGGAACGGCGTTCGGAGTGGGCTACTGGGCGGAGTGCCAGCAGCACGTGCGGCGCCGGCGCTAGGGCGGACGAGAAAGAAGCAGAGTTGCAGAGGAGCGCGCTGGAGCAAGCGGGCGTGGACGAGCTTCTCCACTCGTTTGCGTCGGTCGGGCCTAGTTGGGCTGGGCCGAAGAGTACGAAGCTGGTGGGCTGGAGCGGGGCCATTCCCTGTGACGCTCGTAGCGTCAGTTAGGGTGACACCTTATAAAAAAAAATAGGGTTTCTCCTACCTCCGCCGCTCCAGCAGGTTTCTCTCAAAGCCTCTCTCGCCTTTAATCGGTTGGGTCCCCTCTAGGGACGGGACTGCTCGGGCTGATCCAGGGGCCAACTAGTTTGGCTGCCCGGCCTTGGTGGCTTCTGAACCTAGGGTCTGATCGGATCAACCATGGCGGCGGCAAACAACAAGGAGGAAGCCAGTGGAGCGAAGGGGTGAGTGGGCTCTAAACCTTCGCTGGAGGAATTATTGAGTACGCTGAATCTCAAAGGGGAGGACGTCAAGGGTGTGTTCGTCCCCAAGGAGGAAGTGGAATCTCTGAAAGAGGGAACGAAGTGGATGGCAGTCCTGCGAGTTCACACACCGCGGCCGTTCAGTGCGGATTCATTGAAAAAGACAATGCGATTTGCTTGGGCACCAGCACAGGAGATTTCTTTCAGAGATCTCGAGGGGAAGAAGCTATTGGTGCAGGCAAACTGTCTTGGCGATTGGCAAAAGATTACAGAGCAGGGCCCTTGGATATTCAGAGAACAAGGGCTTTTAATCGAGAAGTACGACGGGAGCTGCAAAGCCTCGTCGGTGGAGCTGAACAGGATCCATGCTTGGATTCAGATACATGACATGCCTGAGTTGTATCGGAAGAAACCAATCGTCGCCGGCCTGGCCGCAAATGTTGGCGAGTTGGTATCGGTGGATATGAATAGTTCCAGAGTCCATGGTGATTTTGTGAGGGCTCGAGTATGGCTGGACGTGCGGAAGGAGCTGACCCGTTTCGTGACCATCAATCCTGAAGGACAGGCTCCTATGGTCATGCGTGTTAAATATGAGAAGGTGCCACGCTTCTGCTCTGTATGTGGCTTTCTTGGTCACTCTAAGGAGGAATGTGGCTCGGGCGAGCACTCACCGGGGAAGGTTGCTTTTGGTGGGTGGATGCTAGCAGATACTCCATGGAACCGTGCACAGCTGCAAGCTAATGATGATCAGCAGGGGCCGCAGGGGCGCTCTTTCCACCCGAGTGGCCGTGGAGGAAGATTTGGGGGCGGCGGACGTGATGCAGGCCGAGGCCGAGGAGATGGGGGTAGGGGTCGTGGTGTGTCGATGAGAGGCCATGCAGATGGCAACCAGGGACAAGGTTTTAGAGGGCGTGGAGGTGGTGGCGGCCTTGCAGGCGAGAATCGAAAGAGGAACTCTACTGATGCTAGGCTGACAGAGGGCAGCCCAGCGAAGGAAGCCCAGAATACCATCTCGGATCCAGCATTGCTCACATGGGACAGCCCCGGAGTTATTGTAGAATCGGAGAGCTCTAGTGTGAGCAAGAAACTTGATTTCAGTGGTGAGGAGGAGAAGGAGTATCCCATCCCCAAGGGCATTCCACCTCCCCCACCGTCTGCTAGGGAGCAGAAGCGGCCTAAGAAACATACCTCACCAAAGAAGGACAAGCATACCAGCACATCGGCGGGCTCCAGCGCGGAGCACCGCCGGGAGCAATGAGTACTATGTTATGGAACTGTCGTGGTTTGGGCAATGACGCGACAGTTCGGGAACTTCGCGATTTCGTGAAGGAATTTGCCCCGTCTATCCTCTGTGTTGTGGAGACACAGGTTCACAAGTCGAGAGTGGAGCGTTTAGCTGGCACACTTGGTTACGATGGTGTGTTTGCTGTAAGCAGTACAGGCCGCAGCGGCGGTCTGGCTATTTTCTGGAATTATGAAATAAAAGTAGAACTCTTACCTTACTCTCAGTATCACATTGATGCGATTGTGCGTTCTCCGAATGCGGAGCCCTGGAGACTCACATGTGTGTATGGAGAGGCTCAAGTTTGTGACCGTCACAAGACTTGGGATATGTTAAAATTCATCAAAGCATCCTCACCCATGCCGTGGATGTGTATTGGTGATTTTAACGAAGTACTCCTCCGGGAGGAACATATGGGTGTGAATGAACGTAGTAACACTCAGATGCAGGCGTTTCGGGATACAGTTGACATCTGTGAGCTCAAAGACCTGGGTTACATTGGCACGGCGTGGACGTTTGAGAAAAAGGTTACCGGCGGGACTTACTGTCGGGTACGACTCGATCGTGCGCTAGCCACGGCAAGTTGGTGCGAGCGCTACCCCCTGGCGGAGCTCCACCACCTGACGGCGGCTGCTTCGGATCACTCGGCCATCCTCCTCAAGCATGCACCAGATATAGTGCAGGACCGGCATCCGAGGTTATTCAGGTATGAGGCCATGTGGGAGACACATGGGGATTTACTCCCAACGGTTGACAAGGAGTGGAGAATGGATACATGTACTACCATGCATGGGGTTGAGAAGAAGCTAAAGGGCCTCTCGCGTTCGTTGTCTGCATGGGGGCGTGACACTTTTGGCAGTGTTCCCAAGGAGCTCAAGGAGCTGCGACAACAGCTAACTATGCTGCGTGCTGAACCTAATCGAACCGGCCCATGCTACCAGGAAATTAAGATCGTGGAGAGGCTAGTCGAGCTCCAACATAGGGAGGAAATCATGTGGCGTCAGCGGTCGCGAATCCAGTGGTTGGCTGAGGGGGGTCGCAACACCAGATTTTTTCACCTAAGGGCGAGCGGTAGAAAAAAGCGGAACAAAATCAGCAGACTAGTTCGCCCAGATGGCTCTGTTACCGAGGATCAACAGGAACTTGGACAATTGACTCGGGAGTTTTATAGCTCGCTTTACACAGCGGAAGGAACTGTCGGCATGGAAGTAGTACTATCCACTGTCCCGGTCTCAGTTACGGATGCGATGAATGCTCAGTTGCTTGCACCGTTTGAGGATGGCGAGGTCAAGCAGGCGCTCTTCCAGATGTTTCCGACAAAAGCACCTGGCCCCGACGGCTATCCAGCCCAATTTTTCCAGAAGCATTGGGACCTATGTGGTGCTGAGGTGACTAATGCGGTGTTGCGTATTCTGCGTGGCGATGAGAGTCCTGAAGGTATAAATAAGACTTTCATTGTCCTAATTCCGAAGGTGGCCTCTCCTGAGGAACTAGGACAGTTTCGCCCCATCAGCCTATGCAATGTTATATATAAGATTGCGTCAAAAGTTTTGGCAAACAGGTTGAAGGTAATTTTGCCGGAGATCATCTCAGAGGAGCAGTCAGCCTTTGTTCCAGGGACATTGATTACGGATAACATCATTACTGCGTATGAGTGCCTCCACTTCATGAAGAGGAATGGAGCGAAGAAACATCAGCATTGTGCTCTAAAACTCGACATGAGGAAGGCCTACGACCGTGTAGAGTGGGTTTATTTACGAGCCATCATGATTCGCATGGGTTTTCACCATCGCTGGGTGGAGTTGATCATGAGTCTCGTGTCATCGGTATCCTTTTCAGTGTTGCTCAATGGAGTGCCTCTGGAGGAGTTTCGGCCCAGCAGAGGTCTGCGTCAGGGTGACCCCATATCCCCCTATCTCTTCTTGCTTGCAGCAGAGGGCCTTTCTGGTCTCTTAAAACAAAGTCGTCAATCACCGCATCTTCAAGGAATCAAGGTGGCTTTCATAGCTCCGGCTGTGAACCACCTCCTTTTTGCGGATGATAGCCTGCTGTTTATTAAAGCTAGTGAAGAGGGAGCCACGGAAGTGAATGATATCCTGCAGAAGTATTGCAATGCTTCAGGTCAGCGAGTAAACTTTGATAAATCTTTAGTGTTTTTAGCAAGGGGTGCCCCGAGGGGCACCGGAATGTTGTGAAGAATATTCTCAATGTGCCAAACGAGACACTCAATGAGAAGTATCTTGGGATGCCTTCGGATGTTGGGAGATCACTTAATGGCGCTTTCAAATATCTGAAGGATAGAATTTGGAAGAAGGTTCAGGGGTGGCTCGAGCAATTGCTATCCGCTGCTGGTAAGGAGGTCTTGATAAAGTCAGTAGCACAAGCGATCCCTATTTTCTCCATGTCATGTTTTAAGTTACCGAGAGGTCTGTGCCAGGCCATCAATGCCATGCTCCGAAGTTTCTGGTGGGGGAGCAAGGACGGGAGTAGGAAGCCGTGCTGGGTTTCTTGGGAAACCATGTGCTCTCCTAAATTTGCTGGTGGTCTGGGCTTCCGAGATATCGAGCTTTTTAACTTGGCAATGCTCGCACGCCAAGCCTGGAGAATTCTTCAAAACCCTGCAGCATTGAGCTCTCGGGTGCTGAAGGCTGTCTACTTCCCCAACGATGACTTCCTAGATGCTACGCTGGGATCTTCCCCTTCTCAAGTGTGGAGGGCTATTGTGGAAGGCAGGGACACGATGCAGCAGGGTTTGATCCGCCGGATTGGTACAGGGAGGAGACTCATGCTTGGAACCAGAATTGGCTCCCGCGGGATTATATGCTCCTCCCTCTAGCGTGCGTCAAGGACGATCCACCACTCAAAGTTTTAGACTTCATTGACAACACGAGTGCTGAGTGGAGGGTGGATAGATTGGAGGAGCTCTTCATACCTATGGATGTGGAGACCATTCGCTCAATCCCGCTCAGTACCAGGAGGCTAGATGACCGCTGGGCATGGCACTACGAGAAAACGGGCATTCTAACTGTCCGCTCAGTGTACCGTATGTTGATCCAGACTTGGATGAGGAGAGAAGACTGGCTGGATGGGAGGCCAGCTAGCTCTAATACAGAAGCAGAAGGGAGATCTTGGCAACGACTTTGGAAGACCCATGTTCCTTCGAAGCTGCGGGTTTTCCTCTGGCGGTTGGCTCAACAATCCCTGCCTACCGGAGATGTGCGATGCCATAGACACATGGCAGCAACAAGTGCATGCATTGTTTGTGGCGCGGAGGATTCCTGGCGCCACTCTCTTCTTGACTGCGTGGTGGCACGGTCTGTTTGGGCCCTAGCCGATGAGAGCATTGTTGAGCACATGAGCAGTAATGGGGGTGGTTCTGCAAATCCGTGGCTCTTTGAGATGATGGATACGCTGTCACGGGATGATTTTGCTAAAGTGGCAGTGACTCTCTGGGCGATATGGTTCGCGCGCCGAAAGATCATACATGAGGACGAATTCCAGAGCCCTCTATCGACGCACCTCTTCATTGAAAGCTTCCTCCGTGACCTTGCAATTGTGGGCAAGCCACAGGTGGCTGTTGGTGCAGCGAGCAAGCCCAGCTACCCGAAGTGGATCCCTCCACTTCTGGGGTGCGCCAAGTTGAATGTTGACGCATCAATGGCGAAGACGGGAACAGGAGGAGCCGTCGGTGTGGTATGCAGGGACGGGATGGGCAGGTTCCTGGGAGCATCAGCGCTCACTATCCAGGGCATCTCGAACCCAGCAGTGATGGAGGCCCTGGCGTGCAGGGAAGCACTGGCCCTGGCAGAAGATATACAACTTCGCAGGATTACTGTCGCAACGGACTGCCTCTCTGTCGTCAGTGACATGGCAAGGCCCTACGATGGAAGCTATAGCATGGTTCTCCAGGAGATCAAGGTGACATCTGCTGCATTCTTGGAGGTCTCTTTTAAGCACGAAAACCGAGCTTCCAACATGGAAGCACATAGATTGGCACGATCGGCAACTTCGAGTAGGGTTGGACGACAGGTTTGGCTTGTTGAGCCCCCTGGCGGACTTTGTATTCTGAACAATGTTTCTGATTGAATAAATTGCTATATTTCCCTAAAAAAAAACCTTATAAAAAAATACTTTTCCACTATTTTTACCACCTTATGAAAAATAGAGAATATGTGTAGCATGTTTGAGATATTTCCATAGATTATGATTAATAATGTGCATTGTGCTCTAGAAGTTCCCCAGTTGGGCCACCAATTGGTGCAATGACATGACACTTCATGATAAGAAAGGCAAATCATTGCGCCGGACTCTCCCTCTTTGCTGGCTCGGCCGGTGAAGGGGAATGGGGAGGCTCTGATCTACTGGGGGCATAGTTTCTCTAGTTAGGGTTTATTTCCATGTTATGTTTTGGTCTTCAGTAGTCGGTGGCGAGGTGGTGTTGTCAAGTTGACATGGAAAAAAGCCCTCCTCGCTTCCCCATCGTTTCGGTGATGTTGCATCGCTGGGAGGCGTGTGGAAGTTGGTGTGCTCGCCCGTGCGTGCAAGGCGGGGAGATTTGGTGTCACATTCATCGTATCAATTCAAGAGTTCAATGGAGATGACTTTGGCTCTGAGGCGCTGGTCCTTAGGGAAACATGCACGAAGACTTTCTGGCTATCATCAACAAAATCAGACAGAATCCGGTAAGGGAGTGGTGATAACGGGGCATCGGCAACTCATTCTAGCCGCAATAGTGGTCGTTCGGTGGTCTAGCGACCCATACCATTACCTTGGCAAACCTTCGAACACACAGTCAAGAGTAGTATCTTCGCATTAATGCCATATGAAATCACTCACATAGCTTCCTAGATCTTCTAATACATGCTAAATCCAAGAAGGATGACATCCATTTCTCTAGCGAGTAACAAAGCGAGATTTGGCCTCAAAATCTTCCACAATTTTCACAAGCAAATCCCTATGCATCCAATATCGCCTACAAAAAGAGATGCGATGGATAGGTGGGTACCTCAGCAAAATAATCGTGCATGAGCATGTTATGGCGAACGAGCTATTCCGAGGGATGCAAAGATGACCGACTGTCGATGTTCGTCACTTCTTTCTCTTTCTACCCACGAGCCCTTCACGGCGAGGATCACAATCAGTTGCTCGATACTGCCATCATGTATCGTATCAACTCTTCAATGTCCGAATCGTCTGAGGACAATGAGTCCTCTGATAAAATTGCGTGCTCGGACTCAAGGTTGAACTCATCTATAATACATGCGAACATCCAATGTCAAAATCAAAGCACCGCAAGAAAATCTACATGAAATCTGCCCAAGATATCCAGAACGTGGAGAAATCAAAGAAATTACATCCAAGATATAGAAGGAACAGAGAATCGGCGCGGTCGAATTAGGGGCGGCTTCCTCCAAATAAGTTGCAGGGTCGGTTGCTACTGCTGCCGCGGCCGAATCGGGGCACCACATGGCCGATTTGGGGCACACCGTGGAGATCCGCGTGGGATCAATTGCGACCGTGAGATCGGTCACTTCCACCGCAAACGGAATCCTGGGGAACCGCGAGCTTCGAGCTCCCACGGGTGTGAAATGGGCGCGACGGAAGGCATGCAACTTTCCGACAGCGCATAGTCTCAGGAAGCGGCTTAGGCTAGTCATAGTGGGAGTAACTTAGATAGTAACATGCATATACATGCAATGCCAACTAAACAAATTGGTAACATGGCATGATAATTACTGAAAAAAGGGAATACCATAACATCACACATATCAAGACAATATGATTCTACTGTTAGAAATCGAGATGTAAGCGAGAGAGACAAATGATTATGAAAAATTACTGAAAAAAAATACTTTTCCGCTATTACCACCTTATTATGAAAAATAGAGAAAATGTGTAGCATGTTTGAAATATTTGCATATAATATGATTTAATAATGTGCATTGTGCTCTAGAAGTTCCCCAGTTGGGCCACCAATTGGTGCAATGATATGACACTTCATGATAAGAAAGGCAAATCATCGTGCCGGACTCTCCCTCTTTGCTGGCTCGGCCGGTGCAGGGGAATGGGGAGGCTCCGATCTACTGGGGGCATAGTTTCTCTAGTTAGGGTTTATTTCCATGTTATGTTTTGGTCTTCAGTAGTCGGTGGCGAGGTGATGTTGTCACGTCGACATGGAAAAAGCCCTCCTCGCTTCCCTCCTCAGTTCCGGTGATGTTGCATCGCTGGGAGGCGTGTGGAAGTTGGTGTGCTCTCCCGTGCGTGCAAGGCGGAGATATTTGGTGTCACATGCATCGAATCAACTCAAGGGTTCAATGTCGATGACTTCGGCTCTGAGATACTGGTCCTTAGGAGAACATGCATGAAGACTTCCCTGCTATCATCAACAAAATCATGCAGGATCCCGTAAGGGAGTGGCGATAATGGTGCATCGACAACTCATTCTAGTCACAATAGTGGTCGTTTGGTGGTCTAGGGACCCATACCATTACCTTGGCAAACCTCATTCGTTGGAGTAGCCCGCCGAAATGTCATATGAAATCACTCACATAGCTTTCTAGATCTTCTGATACAGGCTAAATCAATTCTCTAGCGAGTAACAAAGCAAGATTTGGTCTCAAAAGCTTCCACAATTTTCACAAACAAATCCCTACGCATCCAATATCGCATACGAAAGAGATGCGGTGGATAGGTGGGTACCTCAGCAAAATAATCATGCATGAGCATGTTATGGCAAACGAGCTATTTCGAGGGATGCAAAGACGACGGCTGTCAATGTTTGTCGTTTCTTTCTCTTTCTACCTGCGTTCCCTTCACGACGAGGGTCACAATCAATTGCTCGATATCGTCATCATGTATCAACTCTTCAATGTCCGAATCATCCGAGGACGATGAGTCTTCTGATAAAATTGTGGGCTCGGACTCAAGGTTAAACTCATCTACAATGCATGCAAAACTTTCACGGTGTTTGACTTTGCAGTGGTGACACTGTTGTTATAGGTCGCTCGGGATTCTTCAGTTATAATGGGGAATGAACTATATGCTTTTGTTTGTGGTGTTGGTAGTGGATCTGAAGTTTACTTCTAGAAAGATCGTGCAGCTAAGGAACGTGCAACATGTTCCTAATATGAACAAGAATCTCGTTGGGGGCTCCCTTTTATGTAGAGATGAGTTTAAGGTTGTCTTAGAGTCTAATAAAATCGTTGTTTTGGGTGCCGCCCATTTTTTATCGCCGGTCCTACATATCCCTGCTGATGCTGGCAAGAATATACTATGTGTGTTGCCTACACACAGAAAAATCTCTTCGTATGGTTTTGACTACTATCTGTAATGACCCTGGTTGGATAGGATACAAAGGAACAGTAATTTCGGCCAAGAGAAAGAAGCAATCGGTTTCTTTCTAGAATACATATGTTCGCCTATGTATGGTTTGAGTACTTGGATTCTCTCCTCTCTCTTCCCTTGGTTGATACAAGGATAGGGGCGAGGACGTGATCCTCAGGCATGCCTACAGTGATGGCCATGGCTGCGCGCTTCACGTCACCATGTTTGGCATCAAGTACATGCGGGAGGGAGAGCTACAGGTGACGCTTCGCTACACCACCAACTTGTACATTGTCTGCAAGTACATCCCAGGGTTCTCTCATGTACCATTCTGGATGTAGGATAGATATGTAGGAAGGAGGAGAAATACTCCGTCCTATATCTATAGATAGATATAGATTACGAAGGTGCGTCAAAGCGAAGCAGGTGGGGCTGTGGCATTGATGCTTTGATCTGGACAGGTCGCTCGCCTCTCGTCGGTGCAACGGAGATGGGTCGTAGGCTCGGAGTTCGTCGGGAAAGGGGGTCTCCAGGACGTGGTATCGGTGGCACATGGGTTCATCGGGGAGGATGGTCAGCAGCAACAGTTGCCCGCGGGTTGGGGCAGAGGGGCACAGAAATCCACGTCGTTGAAGGGAAGATGTCGAGGTCAGTGGCGAATGTTTCGATGACGGGTGCTCCCGTTCCTCGTGCCGAAGGAGGGCGGTGGCGATGCCGCCGGTGGGAGGGGATCGAGCGGGTGGGGCAGTGTGGCGCCCCGCAAAAACCACTACTAGAAAATCACGTTGTTTTTGTGCATTGCATCATCATGACCGCATGCTCATGTCATCATGCCACATTGCATTTGAGCATCGTCAGCATCTTGCATTTGCTTGCATAAAACTATTTGCGAAAAAAAAAACTTATTTTTGTTTTCTAAACGCCCCGTCTTTGTTCAAACACAAAACCCGGGTCTCCGGATTATTTTGTTTTGTCTGCCAACGATTTGCAAAAGCCCCGTTTGAAATAAATAAATTGTTTAATTATTTTTAGGGGGCAGCCGAACCGGGCCGATCCGACCCAGTCGGCCACCCCCAATACAAAATCAGTCTACCCAAAATCTATTCCTACCCAATCCTAGTCTACCCAGCCCCCTCCACCTCACCCCGACCAACCACAGCTCGCCACCTCACCGTTCCCTCCAACTCATCCTCAGCTCAGCCACCTCACCAATCCCTGCTCCACCCCACCCCCTGCCCCCACTCCCCACTTCCCCCAACCGACCAGGCCCACCTGGGCGGGGCCCCCCACCGCCACCTGGCCAACCCTCACTCTCTCTCTCACCCTGTCTCCCCGGTCCCACCGACCCCCACACACGCGCCACCCACCTATCTACCACCCACCCGGTCAACCCACCGACCCCGTGGCCCCGATCCCCTCCCCTGGCCCCGTTCCTGGCCCCACCAACCCCCGGCCACCCCGACCCCGCTCGTCCTCTCTCCCCTTCCCTCGCCTCTCCCACGCGACCCCGCCCCCTTTCTCCTCCCCTCGCGCCGCTCCCTTCCTCCCCAGAGAAGCAGGCCGCCATGGACCGCCCGACCCCGCCGGCCGCCTGCGAGCCTCCCCGCCGGCCTCCTCTCCCTCTGGTCGCCGCCACATCCCGACCTCGCAGCGCCGTCCCATGTCGAGCTCCGCCGCCAAGCACTCCCTCCTCCTTCGCCTCTCCCTCTGCCCGCCGCCGCGTCCTCCGTCGAGCCGGCCCGGCGCGCTCCGGCCGCGACCTCGCCGCCGAGCTCCTCTGGCCGCATGTCGCCCCGGCCGCCGTCACCTCCGCCCATCCCCCTGAGCAGCGCCGCCCCGTCCGGCCTCCTCTGTTGCAGGCCTCGACCGCGTCGCCCCCGATGGCTTCGCCTCTGCCTGCCGGCACCCCCTTCGCGGTCGCTTCCTCCGGCCGGCCCGACCTCGCCGCTGTTGTCCGTCCGCTCGGCCTTCCTCTGGCCGCAGTCGCGCAACCTCCCCCATCGCTCGCTCCTCCCTCTGCAGTAAGCCGTCACCGCCAGGATCCGTGTCGGCCGTGACTCTGTCTGCCTGCAGAGCACACCTCGCCACCACCAGTTTGTCGCCATCGCAGAGAATGAATTCTATAGGTTCAGTAAGAAAAGCAAACGAAAACCCAGGTTTAGCAAAACCTAATAAGGCAGCCAATATGGAGGTGCAGAGTAAGTTACAACTAAATTATAATACCATGGCAACTAAGTTACATGTACGGACGAGTTTTTTGTGGATCCAGCTGCAGTTTCCTTAACCCGGGGATGGCACTTGACACTTGTAGTTCTCAGAAAATTACCTAAAGTACATGGGTAAAACCATAATAAATGGTCGGATATAAAAATAGAGCACTAAAAGTTCAAATAAAACAAATAAAAAATACAAGAGTAAATTATCCCAATTACAAGACTAAAACCAAAAAGAAAAAATACGAACGAAAAGAAACACCGTTTTTTTTTATTATTTGATAGATATAGATATACTTCTTGTGTCTTAAAATAGATATCGAAGATTTGTCTAAATTTAAATAATTATTTTGACGAGTGGTAGATTAATACAAGAATACTTTGAATTTCTTTTTTGGATTTTTTTTGCGAACGGATTTCTTTTTTGGATTTGGAGAACTAGAAATCATTGTTTCTTCTACGGTTACTCCTTTTGCAGTTTGTACAAATGTCGTCCCGACTCGATTGGATTCGGATTGGGTGCTGCCTGGTGCGTTGCCACCGCCAGCGTAGATCTCGGATTCCGGTCTCGGTTGGAATTCGGCACTAGTCGAGGTCTTAACTACCTCGATCTATAAAATTGGCGTCTCCCGATGATTTCGTAGATCAAGGTTCGCAAGTCCACCGGAGGCAAGCCCGTCAAAGAAGAAAATTTTGCCCGATGGCTAAGCGGCGGCGGCAGCAGGGTTGCCGCTGCAACTGCGGCGGCGGCGGCAAGAGGCCGCGCAAGCACCTGTACCTCGTCCTGGATGACTGGGAGAAGGGGTTCAGCGTCCACAAGCTGGACGCACTGAGCCTGTTCGACTACGACTCTGCCTCTGACAACGACGAAGACGACAGCGGCGGCGGGCTGAAGCAGCTTCTGGACCCTCCGGCGGTCCGCATAACCGAGGTGCGGCATTCCCCCATGCTCTTCGCCGGCCTGGGCAGCTGCATCTTCGTCGCGAACAAGAGACAATACTCCGCGCATGCCAGCGGCGCCCTCGTCTACGACACCGAGACGGCCGCCATGTCCATGGGCCCTCGGCTGCCGGAGAACCCGTGCTGCCTATTCGTCGCCGTCACCGCCGCCCGCGCGAGACGAAGAAGAAGCCGAGCCGAGAACAGGAGACGGCGGTCCTGTACACGCTGTCAACCGTAAAGCACGGAGGCGGATCGCAGCACCCGAGCGGGCACGTCCTCGGCGTGTTGGTCCACGCGCTGTCGGCGCCGTCCCCCGCTGCCGGCGCCGCCGAGTGGTCCTGGGAGACCGTCCCGGCGGCCGTGGCTCCGTTCGACGGCAACGAGGAGACCGTCATCGCCTACGCGGTGCACCCGGACGGGCGCACCATATTCCTCTCCACGAGAGACAAGACGTGGCGCGGCGGAGGCACCTACTCCTTCCACACGGAGCGCCGCGAGTGGAGGTCGCACGGGGAGTGGAAGCTGCCTTTCAGACAAGAGGGATACTTTGAGAGGGAGCTGGACGCGTGGGTAGGGCTGGACGAGGACGGCTACGTCTGCGCCTGCGAGGCCGCCGCTGCCGGCACCGCCGCTGCGCCGCCGGCATGGAAGAAGACGGAGCAGAAGCTGTTCCGCAGGGGAGACCCGGAGCGGTACCTGGGAGCCACGCTGACGTACATGGGAAACAACGCGTTCTGCCTCGTCGAGAGCGTGATGCGAGAGGACGTGAGCCTGAGGCACGCGCACGCCTACGGCGATGGCCATGGCTGCGCGCTTCACGTCACCGTGTTTGGCCTCAAGTACAGCCGCGAGGGAGAGCTGCAGGCGACCCTTCGCCGCGCCACCAGCTCGTACGCTGTTTGCAAGTACATCCCAGGGTTCTCTCATGTACCATTCTGGATGTAGGATGATTCCCGGTTCATATTTTTAGATGTTCAAGCCCATATATAGATGGTTCAAGTCCATGACACATGATGACCCTGAACAATTAATTCCATGAAATGGCCATCTGAACGAACGTATGTAGAGGCGCGTAGGAGCAAAACACTGTGAATTGTAAAAGAAATGATCTATAACACCCCAAAGCAAAACAGTTCCCAAGCTCAAACAAAAGGAATAATTTGAGATAAGCCCAAGGATCGGAGAATACAGACCTCAAGAGAAGATTCAGAATGCCTATTATTATTCTAAGCGTAAGGTCCTTGACCTGTGCATTCTACTCCCTCCGTTTTAAAATATAAGATGTTTTAGATTTATGAAGAAAATATATCTAGACTTGTTTTAGTATGTAGGGTGAATCTACACGTTAAAAGAAGTCTAGATTCATTTTCTTCACAAACCTAAAACATCTTATATTTTGAAACGGAGGGAGTATGTTGTAATATCATGATTTTTGTTTGTGGTGTATCAACTTTGTACTGTACTATA
Organism: Avena sativa; assembly: GCA_916181665.1. Classification (NCBI taxonomy): domain Eukaryota; kingdom Viridiplantae; phylum Streptophyta; class Magnoliopsida; order Poales; family Poaceae; genus Avena; species Avena sativa. Next base: position 442,649,465 of record OV702283.1, read on the forward strand.
TTCTTGAGATTTTTTACTATCGTATGGAAGAAAATATTGATCTGTCAGTGCAGACTAAACAATGCTACAGTACGTATTTTATATCCAGTGTAGCTGTCATTGACACCCATCAGGAGCTTTAATGGATCGAATGTCATTCAAAAATTTCAATCCATGTATTATTGTGGAACTGCGGAAAGTGTGGATGAGTATCAGCAACAAGATTCAGAGACTCTGATACTGATATATAGTTCGGAAACCAGATGTCTGAATGCGCTCAAGAGAAAACTGCACTGGGCTCTAGTAGATGGAAGCAACGCCATCTTAATAATTAACATAGTACTAGTAGTATGTCTGGAAGTTCCGTGTGAAAGCTCTGCGTGCTCCTCAGAATATATAATGGACCTGTCACCTGTAGCTTAATCAGGGTATAGTTTTTGGCTGTTCCTGTTTGAACTGGTATCCTCATGGGTTTCCATTCTACAAAAAATTTGGGGAGAGTGGATTTGTCCCTTTTGATCTGAAAAGAAATTGGTTAATCAGGGGTGTTTACAAATTTATCTGTTAGGACATGTAGAAAAACGTCCATCTGAACCTGGGTCTTGAAGGGTACTGTACTGATGAACAATCAATGGCCGTACCAGGATACTGAGGTTTTTATTTTGTACTAGTAGGAGTATTTAACATTTTATTAAGGAAGTATCGAACTGATCAAGAGAAACGTAACAGTAAGGTCGGTCAATAACTCCTTGCCACACTGACAGCCTGATCTCTGCTGTTCAATGTGTTCATGCCTGATCTCTCTCTCTCTCTCTCTCTCTCTCTCTCTCTCTCTCTCTCTCTCTCTCTCTCTTTTGCGAGTGGTTACAACTGTAACTCAAAACTTAAATCAGTATAATCTTGTCACTGTAAAGGCTACTTCCTTATTAGTAGTATTAAACTGCTTAATCTCTGTATACAGTCTAGCTAGTACCAACAGATATTAGCTAGTAGTAGTAAAAATATAACAGACACTACCCACATGATCCGGCCTACTATATTCCAGTTGCCAGACCAAGTTTTTATCTGCCTGTACATAACAGTTTGTCACAAGGTAACCGTAAGCTCATCAGAACAAAGAACTTTAGGATCAGATTTGAAAGGCACCCCAGCCTGTGCATAGCAAGTTAAGAATTTGACGTTGGCAAAGTATGTTGGTAGCTCTTCAACCCCATTGAATACTTGAGGTTGAGCTTCGAAAGGCACTTTTGTCTGTGCATAGCAACCTGAAAATCCGACATTAGGTCCGGGAAGTGCTCAGCAACAATGCGAGCGAATTCAAATTCCTTGAACTTGGCTGCGTGCTGTCTGCTGTTCCTCAGCATCAGCAGAAGACCCCTTGGGTTATTTTTGTATGTCTTTTTCATCTCGTCAATCATGTATCTGAATGTATCCTTCAGATAACTATTTCCAATAGTATAGTTAACCAGGACCTGCCAGTTTGAGTACAAAGGTTTCTCACCCAGCTCTGTAATAACCGCATCGTAAACCTTGTGATCGTTCTCCTCCAGGTCCAGCAGCGTGTCAAATAAAGATGTGAAAGTGGAAGCAATTTGGTGTTCATCCATCAAGTTGATGCTATATTTCACCACTTCTTCAATGGAGGCATCGCAGCCATCAACAAGAAATAACCATGTACCCAAATCACTTGGGACTGGTTTCATGTCAAATACTTCCCGTTTTATCATATGCACGAAAGCATGTTTGTCCTCATCTTTATCATCACCACCTTCTTCTTCTTCAAGTTTCTTCACAGACTCTTTTGCTGTCTCATCAAATTTCATGTTGATGTACTTGTCCATGACGAAGTTTCTGGCGCTCAAGTTACCAGCGAATGTGAGTCCGCATTCATGGCAATTCTTCAGCAGCTGGTAGGACCTTCTAGTTATGAGCTTAAGCTCATTGCAGGTAGTTGTGGACTCATGATTTTCTTCACTTCCCGGGGTGTTCATTGTCAGAACCAAATCCTCTTTCCTCTGCATAGTCTCTAACAGACGTCCATTCAGAACTATCCAAACCACATCTGAACAAGGAATGATGTTCACCAGTAAGTTCTTCTCGATAATTCAATTTCCTTCTTAGAGCAGAAAAGAAGAGTATGCGATGATTAAAAAAAAAACAATTGCAGAACCTCTCCAGCATTACTGTGGCGGAGTTACACCAAAATGACAGCAGGACACAAAGTACAATACAGGTTACAAATTGCAGCCTTGCTAGAAATTTAGAATTTTGTTGTACACGTTGCTTACAATAATAAATGTCTGAAAGTTGGAGAATATACATGTCTAAGTTAAATAAGCTACTCAACCAAGGCGCTCTCCAATAGCCCCCGGCCCCTCTCTCAATCCCAAAAAAAGCAACTACGAATAGAAAAACAAATACTGCAGCTCAAATTAGAAGGAACTGGGGATTTAGAACTTAATTGCAGATACTCCACTTAGAAGTTCAGGATTAAAGGCACAAACATCTCACGTATGAGTGTATGACACATGGGAATCACAAGTGGGCAGGGGAGATAATCCCACCAGGGGTGGATAATCCGCCCCTCCCTCTTCCCAAGCAGGCGCAGGCCCTAGAAGGGGGTGGAGTTTTGGCCGGATTTTCCGGCCTCGCCGGATAATCCGCCCCTCAGGGGGGGCGGATAGTCCGCCCCCTTGCTCACCGCCAAGGCGCAAGCCCCAGAGAGGGGGCGGGGTGTTGGCCAGACTTTCCGGCTTGGCCGGATAATCCGCCCCAGGAGGGGGCCGGATTATCCGCTCCCCCAAGATCTTCACCAAGTCACGCAGGCGCCAGCCCTAGAAGGGGGCGGAGTTTTTCCAGGGGGGCGGATTATATCCGCCCCCAAAGTTGCTCAACGGCCAGATCTGGGGAGGGGGTATTTAAACCAGCCTCCCCCCTCTTGCTAGATCTCTTGATTCATTCAAAAAAGACAAGATCTGATCTGCAACCTTCATCCAAGAGAGCTCCACCTAGATCCACCCAAAGGCCCCGTCCCTTGGGGAATTGAAGGAGGAGAACTCGATCTTCATCATCAGCAATCAAGCGCTTCATCTCCTCTCCATTCAATTGGAGAATCACCGATCTAGTATTTCTTGCAAATACCTAGATCCTTGTTTTGTTTATATTGATAAACCTTGTTCTTGTGACAGCTTGTTGTCATCTCGTAAGCCCCCAATTCAGTCGTGGGTGTGTGCCCCGGTAGCGTTGTAAAAGGCTCCGGTTCCCGCCTCGAAGGGATCCAATAGTGGAGAAGGTGGATCAGGCCTCTCGTGGCGAGATCCATCGAAGAATAGGGTGAGGCATATTGTGGCGTGGTGGTCTTAGAACCGCCCACCCCTCCAACGCAGATGTACTTCCCTTAACAAGGAAGGAACTGCGGTAAAACAAATCCCTGTGTCTCCGCGTGCTCCACTACAGTTCCTTCGCTCCTCTCTTTACGTGCTTAGTAGCTAGGGTTGCATATAAGGAAATTCTCGTAGTTACATATCTAGAGAATTTACTTTGTGTCAAGCCTAAAATTGAAAAAGTATTTAAAATTGGTTAGCACCTATTCACCCCCCCCCCTCTAGGTGCCCATACGATCCATTTCAATTGGTATCAGAGCCCCGGCTAGTATTTCGGGCTTAACCGCCTAAGAGAAGTATGGGTTCTAAGGTAGATGGGAGTGATGCTCCGGATGTAGTCACCATGAACGATCTCAAGACGTTGGAAACAACCCTGGTGAGTTCAATGGAGGCTAAGATGGAAGAGATGCGTCAATTGATAATGCGTCTCTCCACATCCACAGCATCACCTCCATCTAACTCTGAGGCTACCACTCCGCAATCCAAGGAAACGGGTAAAACCGATTCCAAAGAGAACGAAGTGGTTGGTGATGACACTAGCAAGAGCTCCTCCTCGAAAAAGGATAGTGGTAAGGATGGATACAATGAGGTTTCTCATGTGTATTCCCCTGATCCACCTATTCCCCACCCACATATACATAATAGGGGTGATCCACCCAAACTTTCTGCATCTACTTTTACTCAATGGCAATTTTTGATGAAATCACATGTGTGCAGTTCCTCCATTGAGTTGTGGAAAATCATAGAAAAAGGTCTTCATGTTGGAAACCCCAACAATCTCACAAGAAGAGAAGTTGTCGATAGCCAACTCAACGCTACAGCTCTACACATGATACAACTTGGTGTGGGTGACAAAGACATGCCACACATTCAGCATCTTATCACAGCTAAGGAAGCTTGGGATGCCCTCACCGAGCTCTTCATCGGAAATGAAAGTATGAGAAGAAATAAATATGACGCTTTGAGCAACGAAGCTGAAGGATTCTATATGTTGGATGGAGAAGACCACGAGGACATGTATAGGAGGCTCAAAGCAATAGCCACAACTTTCAGAAACCACGGTGCAGCTCATGTTGATGATGCATGGATCAAGCGCAAGTACGTCAGTGCTCTTATGCCATTTGAGCCCACAAATTTGAAAAGTCTCCAAGGTAGGCATAACTATCACCTCATGACATCCAATGAGGTAATTCAAGCAATGGCCGCTTTCAAAGTGGCTGCCAAGAATGCCGAAGATGCTCGTGCTCGAGCTATGGGGATGCAAAAGGGGGTCAACATGGCCTTGAATACTAGTGTGATTGATCATGATGAGTATGCCATAGAAGGTCTAGACTGTCCCGAGGATATAAAAAGGATCCACGGACAATACTTGGCTCTTTATGCTAGAAACTTTTGGAAAGATCCAGTCAAGGCTAAAGCTGAACTAGAACGCAAGAGTGGAGCCTATGGAAGAAAAGAAAATGGTCCCAAGCTGAGAACATGTTTCAACTCTGGTGACCGGCTGCACTTTGTAGCTGAGTGTCCATATCAAAGTAGGGAAGATAATGGAGGAAAACTTGTTTTCAAGGACAAGTCAAAGGCTCCACGCAAGAAACAGTTTGTAAAGGAGAATGCTCCCTTCAAGAAGCAACCAAAGATTGTTCTAGTGGCTCAAGAAGAATATTCTTCGCGAAGTGAAGATGAGGACGAGGACGATAGCTCTCAAGAGGTGGCTGCTATAGCCACCACATCTACATCAACATCCCCCTCCGACTCTCCGAACGAAAACATCATCAACAAAAATGCTACTTGTCTCATGGCAAGAAGCTCCGAGGTAACGACTTCTAACTCTTCTTTTCCTAAGGCTATGATTGACATGGATGATCCTACTAGTCTTAAGGTTAAAGAAGAGATTATTGCTTTGGATTACTTCTACACTAACTTGCAAGGTGAGCACAAAGTTTGTTTTGAAGCTCTCATGGATCAGCTTGCCCAAAACGAAGCTCTCCTTGAAGAAAAGGGCAGAATTGAAAGGGAGGATGCAATGGAAATTGCATCCTTAAAAAATGCCCTTGAGGAAGAAGAAGAAGCTCGGGTCTCTCTTGAATAGAGGCTTGAGTCCATTGAATAGTCACATGAAGAAATTGTGGCTAAACTTGTTAAGGAACGTGACAATGCAGTCACCAAAGCAAAGAAGTTAAAGAAGGAAAAGATTGACTTTGGGGCTGCTCATGATAGACTCTCTAAGGAATTGGAGAAACTTGACAATGCTCACAAGGCATTGAAAAACGATTTCTCCATCCTCAATGAGTCACATGATCAGCTTCAAAGTCGATTGGCCAAATATGATGTTCCTAGCTCATCCAACACAACATATAGTCACAAAGAAAATGTTAGTGTGGAAAAAGAAGTGGTCAACGACATCACTCCCAAGGATAAGGGTGTGCTTGATGAAGTTCTTGGCAAGCAAAGGTCCAATCATGGTAAGGAGGGACTTGGGTATGTCACCAAGTCCAAGAAAAAGAAAAACAAGAATAACAAGACCAAGAATGTGCAATCAAAGACAAGCACCGCCGAGAAGAATGTCACAAAAGACAAGACTAACAATATTGGTTTTCCAGGGTTTCACAATCCAAATTATGAACTCTTTTGTGATGATTATGACGATGTTTATGCTTATTATGTCGGTACCTTTGATGAATATATTGCTTGGTCTATTTGGGTCCCAAAGACCCTTGTTACTAACATGAAAGGACCCATTGAAAAATGGGTACCTAAAACCAAGAAGTAACTCTCTTGCAGGGCTATGCTTCCGGTGGGTCGAAATGGGTGCTGGATAGTGGATGCACTAGTCATATGGCTGGAAGCAAGGATATCATCACGGAGATGCGTCCAAATCATGATAATATTACAGTCTCCTACGGTGACAAGTCTAAATCTCAGGTATTGGGTTTTGACAAGGTTGTGGTTGCCCACGATATCTCTCTCGTGGACGTCATGCTTGTTGAGACCCTCGATTACAATATTCTTTCTATTCGGGCTCTTGGCAAGATGGGTTTTGCTGTTTTTATCGATGATGATTTGGTGGTACTCTTGTGGAGAAAGTCTCTAAAGGTCGCTTTCGTTGGGTACGTCGAAAATGACCTGTATGTGGTGGACTTTTTGGGGAAAACCACTTCGGGTCCGATGTGTCTATTCGGAAAGGCCGACGTGGGCTGGCTGTGGCATCGCCGTTTAGCCCATGTCAACATGAGAACTTTGCAAAGTCTCCACCAGGGTGGCCACATCCTTGGACTAAAATACAATGTCTCGTTTGCCAAAGATCGTGTTTGCAGGGCTTGTGTTGAAGGCAAAATGCATGACTCTCCCCACAAGAGGAAGACTATTGTGTCTTCAAAGAGGATCTTGGAATTACTTCATGTGGATTTATTTGGTCCTCCTTCTCATGCAAGTCTTGGTGGGAAGAAATATTGTTTGGTCATTGTCGATGATTACTCAAGATATACATGGGTCTATTTCTTCAAGCTAAAGAGTGAGACTCAACAAACAGTCATTGACTTTGCCAATGAAGTTCAACATCAACACAATGTTCCTATCTTGGCAATAAGAAGTGACAATGGCTCCGAATTCAAAAACTACACTTTGAATGAGTTTGTTAGTGAAGAGGGGATTAGACATCAATATTCCGCTGTGTACATGCCTCAACAAAATGGTGTAGCCGAGAGGAAGAACCGGACTTTGATGGATTTGGCTAGATCAATGTTGGCTGAATTCAAGTCTCCTTACAATTTTTGGGCTGAAGCCATATCCACTGCTTGTCACTCATCGAACCGGCTCTACCTCCGAAAGATTTTGGACAAGACTCCTTATGAAATACTTACCGGTAACAAGCCCAACATCTCATACTTCAGAGTATTCGGGTGTAAGTGTTTCTTTCTTATTAAAGGTGTCCGCTTGTCTAAATTTGAGTCCAAGGCTTTAGAAGGTATTTTTGTTGGTTACGGTGCCGAATCCCACACTTATAGAGTCTACAACAAGATCACTGGGATTGTTGTAGAATCTTGTAGTGTGGAGTTCGATGAAAATAACGGCTCCTTTGTAGGGCAAGTTGATGTTTGTGATGCAGATGTTGAAATACCCCAAGATGCCATAAGAAGAATGGGCGTGGGATTTTTCCGCCCCATTGAGGAACCCGTTGTGGCGGATCGGGAAGGACAATGCTCCACTCAAGTGGAGCCCTCATCTTCACAAGATCAACAATCTCCTACTGTTGGAGAAAACTCTGCACCGAAATCGCAACCTGCTGAAGATCATCAGTCTCCTGGACGAGATGGTAGTCCCAGGCCGGACTATCCGCCCCCTCCAAGGGGTGGACAATCTGCCCCTGGCACTCCAACTTGTTCTAGGGGATCCGAAGAAGAAGACAACAGACAAGAAGTCCCAGGCCGGATTCTCCGGCCCCCAAGGGTGGATTATCCGGCTCTGGTTCTCCCAGTTCTGTCAGGCATGCTCAGGAAGAAGGCACTGGTGCGTCATCTCCCAGGCCGGATAGTCCGGCCCCTCCAAGGGGAGGATTATCCGGCCCTGAAGAACAAATTCTGCAGCAACCTCCTGTTGTTAACTCCGATCAAGATCAAGGGCAAGGCAGTGGTCAAGACAAGGATACAAACACTGAATCAACTCCTTCTAGAAACAATAAGGACATTGAGGCTCGTCGCAAGGCTCATGCTGATCAGAACCTTGAACTAAGGGGTCACACTCTTGACAAGGTTGTTGGTGATCTACGAAGAAGGGTGTCTACTAGAAGAGAACTTGCAAGCTTCTGTGATCATCAAGCTCACATTTCCATGGTTGAACCGAAGAAGGTCTTTGATGCTCTTGAAGATCCCGATTGGGTTGTTGCAATGCATGAAGAATTAAATAACTTCGAACGCAACAAATTTTGGAAGCTCGTAGAGAAACCCAAGGACTACTGCAATGTTATCGGCACCAAGTGGATCTTCAAGAACAAACAAGATGAAAATGGCATTGTTGTGAGGAATAAAGCAAGACTCGTGGCTCAAGGATTCTCTCAAGTGGAAGGAATTGATTTTGGCGATACTTATGCTCCTGTGGCTCGTCTTGAGTCCATCCGTATCCTTCTTGCATATGCAGCCCATCATAATTATAAATTACAGCAAATGGATGTTAAGAGTGCATTTCTTAATGGTCCTCTACATGAGTTAGTATACGTCAAGCAGCCCCCGGGTTTTGAGGACCCCAAATTTCCGAACCATGTCTACAAACTCGATAAGGCGCTCTATGGCCTTAAACAAGCCCCACGTGCGTGGTATGAGCACCTTAAAGAGCTTTTGTTAGACCGTGTGAAAGTACCGACTTGATACGACTAGAGGGGGGTGAATAGGCGTCTACCCAATTTTAATTTGTTTCTCACTTTTAGGCTCAACAAGAAAGGAAGTTATCTAGAGATGCAACTAAGTGAACAACCTAAATGCAAGAAAACAATCACCAACAACAAAAACAGTAAATAGCAAGGAGTAAAGGAAGGGAACGAAGTAACCGGCAAGGGGACACGGAGATGTAATTCCCGTAGTTCACTCCCAAGGAGCTACGTCTACGTTGGAGAGGTGTCGGGGCCACACAAGGTCACCCGAGCGCCACAAAAGCCTCACCTTCTTCTCCGGTGAGCTCCCCCACAAAGGAGGCCTCACAATCCACTAACTGGTGACCTTGAAGGCGCCAACCGAAACCTTTACACCAAGGTTGAGGGGGAGGCTCCACAACTCAATTGGAGGCCCTCAACGACACCTTGAAGCTTTACAACACACGCCTTAGCTCCAAGGATGCCCTAACCGTCTAGGGTTCCAAGAAACCCAAGAGCAACAAGATCCACAAAGGATGGGTGGGGGAAATCAAATCTTCTTTGGTGGAAGTGTAGATCTAGGTCACCTCCCTCACCTCTCAAAAGATCAAGTCATTTGAGTGGCTAGAGAGAGAGATCTAGTGAGGTGAAGCTCAAGCATTAATGGAGGAGAGAGAAAAATTCGAGAGTAAGTGGGAGGAAGAAGGGGGGTGCCTTAAATAGCCCCCCCCCCCCCCCCGCGCTGGACCGTTACAGCCCCCGCGACCTCACCGGAAGTTCCGGTGAGAGGCCGGAAGTTCCGCCCAGCCTGGCTCCAACGGTCATCAGACCGTTGACGCCCGCTCCAGAAGCGCAACCGGAAGTTCCGGTCAAAATAGACCGGAAGTTCCAGTGAACTTACGAGCAAGTTCCGACCAAGTTCCGGCAAATAGCACACTTCGAAATAGAAGGTTACTGAGCCGCCACCGGAACTTGGGGCGGAACAAGAGGCGGAACTTTTGGGTCGCGAAGCGAATCTGACCGGAAGTTCCGGCTTCTGGCGGAAGTTCCGCTCAGGAACTTTTAGCAGGACAAGTTCTGATGCAAGTTCCGGCAAATAGCACACTTCAAAACAGAAGGTTACTGAGCCGCCACCGGAACTTGGGGCGGAACTAGCGTCGGAACAAACTGTAGAACAACCCGCAGAAAAAGTTTGAGCGGAACTTCCGGCCTATGACTGGAAGTTCCGGTGAGACACAAAAGGCCCCAACAGAACAGGAACACGCTCTCTCACGGGATAATGGGATGGCTGTGGCGGTGCATATAGGTTTGTGCAAGAACAAGTGATTTCCCACAGCCTTCCAAAATGGACCCCCTCTTAATAGTACGGTGACCTAAAAAACAACAACCGGAAAGAAACTAGGAGAAGACTAAAAGACCACCGTCTTCAAAAGATCACAAGAGATCATCCATCACAATAGAAGGAGACATCAACGACGTTTCCCCTGAAACTCAAGAGCACAATTAAAAACACGGTTGGGATTGTCATTTAACACCAAAAACATCATGGGAAGATATAGTCCTTTCAATCTCCCCCTTTTTGGTGTTAGATGACAATCCCACAGATTTGCATAGAATCAAAGCAATCTTTGCAATGGACGGGGCAAGATCCCCCTGTATGTGTGCAAGGTAGAGAGAAGACCTCTAAGGACAGGACTAGCACACATACACGGAGGCTCCCCCTAACAATTGCGAAGATAGCACAAGTGCAAGGTACAAAAAGGGATAGAGATCATACCAGAACCAACTAAATGAGGTGGAGACAAAAGGAGTAATAATAACAATAAGAGCAATGAGGCTCCACCACCATAGAGAGAAGACCTCTAAGGACAGGACTAGCACACATACACAGAGGCTCCCCCTAACAATTGCAAAGATAGAACAAGTGCAAGGTACAAAAAGGGATAGAGATCATACCAGAACCAACTAAATGAGGTGGAGACAAAAGGAGTAATAATAACAATAAGAGCAATGAGGCTCCACCACCATAGCTATAAGATACCACAAAGATACCACATAGTCTCAAACATAGCATACCACATGGTCCACAAGCACACAAAAGTTCACGGACATAAAACCACAATCACACAAATAAACTAGAGAGTTCGCGAGTAAGAAAAGATCAAAGGCAAGAACAGGCTCGCGACTCAACCCATGCAAATCCCATAGACAACCTAATAGACATATTTCTCCCCCTTTGGCATCGAGACACCAAAAAGGAAGAAGAGATCAATCTACTCGTCCCAGCCACGAGAAGGGGGGAGGGGAAGACTCAGGGACCCAGTGACCCCACTCAGGCAGACCAGTGACCTCCTCCTCAGACTCATCCTCGGACCAGTTGCAGTTGTCGTGAATCCAATCCTCCTTGGGAACAGTGACGGAGCTAGTGACCGGTGAGCAAGGAATGTTGAGGGCTGCCATGATGGCCTTCTGGCGCTGAATATTGTGACGCTGATCAACATAAGCCTGATACTCGCGGTCCTGCAGAAAGCAGAAAGTTTTCTTCACTTTCCCAAGCAGCTTCTTTGTCCAAGACGGCTGCCTCCGGAGAGAAGGACCACCAGCACTAGGGACACCAGGAGTAGAGGAGGGACCACTAGCAACATCTCGAGCCTTCTTGAGAGCAGCTTCTTTTTCTTCCTGAGTACGAGGCTTCTGGTGCTTACTCACACGGAGCTTTTTCTCTTCATGAATGGTGATGTTGTCTTGAGGGAAGGGGTTGCCAGTCTTCTCAAGCCACTTGTGATTGATGAGAGTCTGAATGTAAGGAGCATAGATGCAGGAGCGCTTTTCAATGAGAGCCGCCCACATCTCTGAGTAGATGAAGTGCATAATATCCATTCACCTGTCAGTGTCCCGGCGAAGATAAGTCTGATGCATGAGGTCAACCTGATACCCATGAAACTGATCAAAGTTGCCAGCCTTGGGAGAGATGGTGTTCAAGTACACCCTGCGCATGATGTCAAAAACTGGCAGCAGATGATTCACAAATCCAACAGTTCCCCACCCTTCAATGTAGAGAGGCTCCGGGACCTCAGGATCAGCAGCTTCAGGACCATGAACACGCCAACCATTTGTCCCGCGGCCAGGATGAATGGGATAGCCAAGAAGCTCAGCAAACTCAGACCAAGTGGCGGTAAGAAACACGTCCCTGTTCATCCACTTCATCACACCTTCAGTAGAGGACTGCATGTGAAGAAACAGAGTTGAGTAAAACTGAGCAATAGCAGTCACATCAAAGTTCTGACGGTGCTCCATGAGGGGAATCAGCCCAAACTTCTGGCAGATATCAAGAGCCTCTCCAAAGTAAACTTGCTTCTCTTCCATGTGAGTCGCATTGATGTACTTTTGAGGAGCAACCACGAACTTCTTCTTCGATGCATAGATTTCTTCATAAATCTGTTCCTGACGGCAGGTGTGAAAATGAGGGTCCAAGCAAAGACAATCACGAGGCATGAGGTAGGGATCCATAGCCCTGAATGCAGAGTAAGCTTTCTGAGACCACTTGGAAATCTTGGCTTTGGTCATGTCTGGCCCAGCAGCAGTGGCCTTCTGAGCAAGAGCAGGCCTCTTCCCTGCAGCAGCAGCACGGCGAGGAGCAGCAGCCTTCTGACGAGTAGTCTGAGTGGTCGGACGCACAACCTCAGCATCTTCCTCATCAATCTCAGGAGGAATGTCAGAGGATGGTCGGCGGGCACGCTTGCCTTGGCGGGTATCTCCTTGCCCTGAGAAGAAAGCACAAGAGTAGGGAGGGAAGGTGGGATAAGTGCACAAGTCCGGAAGAGGAAACAAAAGAAATAGATTGGAAAAATACAAGCAGAAAAAGTTGCATTGTCGCCGGAACTTCCGCTGAATCGTCGGCACTTCCGGTGAAAATGGTCCACCGGAAGTTCCGGTCGTGGCTCACCGGAAGTTCCGGTGAGGCCACAAACTGACGGTTCCAAACAGGAGTTCACTAGATGTAGATCTAAAAGCCACAAGTGCACAGATTTTTCTAGGATGTATTGGACCAATCTACTCAAGCATGATACCCTAGGCCTACCAAGATCTTCCAACAAGTTCTAGCCAAAGAACTAGCCTAGACAAGGTGTGCCCTAACTCAAGCCATGGTGAGAGCAAGATCTCCATTAATGGAGGGAGTTGAGGGCAAATACCGGAGTCCATGGCGGGAGATCGAGGTGGGGAAGGATCCCATGGAGCAGATCTGCGGAGGAGAGGTTGGAGACGAAGGGGCCGGAGCACCTTCGTGGAGAGGTCCTGGCCGGCGGCGCTCCAAATAGAAGATGGGTCTTGGGGGAAAAAAGGAAGAAGATCCCGTTTTCTCCCAGGGCCCATATTATATAGGACAGGTAGCACCACCAGAAGTTCCGGTCAGGGACCGGAAGTTTCGGTGGACCGGAACTTCCGGGTCAGACTAACCGGAAGTTCCGCTGATGCCAGGAAGACCATCTCAGGTTAGGAAGACAACAAGGAAGAACTTGTGCAGGGAATAGAGAGGTCTTGAGGTAAGGAAAGGCTTAGGATAGATAGCTCAAACTGTGAAGAACCAAAACCAACAAAAACCAAGAAAAACAAAAGGTCAAAGACACAAACAAAAACGAGTCGGTGGCCGAAGCCGCCTTATATAAGAGTAAATGGCTTGACACCGCGAAGATATATCTTGGGTTCATTACCAACACTCATCATGAAGCTCAAATGGTCTCCTTTAGAGACTATAGAGTATGAAAACTTTAATGTGCGCATAATAGGGATAGTGTATGTTCATAAGAGGAACTATACTCCCCCTAAATCCATGCCTACATCCAAACAAGATACATATTGAGACGCGGGTAGGTGTGCGAGGTGCTCAAGCAACATTGCTCGAATCAATGATATTTAGCTCATGCCTTAACTCTCGGAACCTTGCTTCATAAAGAGGCTTCGTGAATAGATCCGCAAGATTTGCCTTGGTGGGAACATACTCCAAAGAAATGTCTCCTTTAGCAACATGATCCCGAATGAAATGATGACGAATCTCAATGTGCTTGGTCCGGTTGTGTTGCACGGGATTGTGAGCAATAGCAATGGCACTCTCATTGTCGCAAAGAAGAGGCACCTTGTCAAAAGATAGTCCAAGATCCTTCAAAGTTTGCTTCATCCATAGCAATTGAGCACAGCAGCTTGCGGCAGAGATGTACTCCGCTTCGGCAGTGGACATAGACACACAGTTTTGCTTCTTCGAGGACCAACAAACCAAAGATCTTCCGAGAAACTGACAAGCTCCGGAGGTTGACTTTCTTCCCACTTTTTCACCAGTCCAGTCCGAGTCCGTGTAACCAATGAGATCAAAGCTGGCTCCCTTGGGGTACCACAACCCAAAGTTTGGGGTATGAACTAAATATCGAAAGATCCTCTTGACAGCCACCATGTGACTTTCCTTTGGTGCGGCTTGAAATCTTGCACACATACCCACACTCAACATAATATCCGGTCGGGATGCACAAAGATAGAGCAAAGAACCAATCATCGATCGATAGAGTTTTTGATCCACCTCCTTACCCTTGGGATCGAGATCAAGATTAACCTTAGTTGGCATGGGAGTCTTGGCACCTTTGACTTGATCAAACTTGAACTTCTTGAGAATGTCTTGGATGTACTTGGCTTGGTTGATGAAAGTCCCTTTCCTCAATTGCTTGACTTCAAATCCAAGGAAAAACTTCAACTCCCCCATCATGGACATCTCGAAGCGGTCGGTCATGAGCTTGGCAAAATCCTCATTAAAAGTTTTGTTAATAGACCCAAAGATAACGTCATCAACATAGATTTGGCATACGAACAAGTGGCCTACAACTTTCTTAGTAAAAAGAGTGGGATCAATGAGGCCCACTTCGAAGCCACGGTCTAACAAGAGCTCCCTAAGGCAATCATACCACGCACGTGGGGCTTGCTTGAGACCATAGAGTGCCTTATTGAGCTTGTAGACATGGTTCAGAAAAAGTGGATCCTCAAAACCCGGAGGTTGCTTGACGTATACCAACTCTTTCAAAGGACCATTGAGAAAAGCACTCTTAACATCCATTTGATGCAATTTAAAGTTATGATGGGTAGCGAAGGCAAGAAGCATACGAATGGATTCAACGCGAGCAACGGGGGCGTAAGTCTCACCGTAGTCGATGCCCTCAACTTGTGAGTATCCTTGGGCAACTAACCTTGCCTTGTTGCGCACGACAATTCTATTCGCATCGCACTTGTTCTTGAAGACCCACTTGGTTCCAATGACGTTTTGACAGTCTTTAGGCCGCTCAACCAATGTCCAAACATTGTTCCTCTTGAAGTTGTGAAGTTCCTCGTTCATAGCATCAAGCCAATCTTCATCTTCAAGAGCTTCAAAGACTTTCTGTGGTACCACAAGAGAGATAAACGCATGGTGAGAGCAAAAAGAAGCTAGTTGCCTCCTAGTAGTGGAACCTTTATTGAAATCTCCATAGACATTATCAAGGATATGGCCATCTCGAACAAGCTTGGCGAGACGATAGGCTTGACGACGGGATTGTGCTTCAATTCGAGATTCTTGAGCTACCACTTGGTCATTTCCACCAATTGAGCCGCCCCCTTGACTATAAGCACGAACACGAGGGTCATCTTCATCAATTTCCACTTCGGGGGAGTCATCACTTGGAGAGGATCCTTGAGGATCATTGACTTGCTC
Organism: Avena sativa; assembly: GCA_916181665.1. Taxonomy (NCBI): domain Eukaryota; kingdom Viridiplantae; phylum Streptophyta; class Magnoliopsida; order Poales; family Poaceae; genus Avena; species Avena sativa. The sequence continues at coordinate 442,664,895 of OV702283.1, forward strand.
TTGATCTCGACGAGCTTGACCTTGGGGAGAACCGTGACCTTGAGGAGGAGCCCCATCTTGGGGAGGTTGATGAGGTTGATGAAGAGCTTGTCCGTGGGAGGTGCCTTGAGGAGGAGCCCCATCGTGGGGAGGTTGATGTTGTTGATGAAGATCTTGTTATTTAGAGCTTGGAGAGTCATGAGCATGGGAAGCTTCGGAAGAGCTTGAGGGAGCTTGTGCCAAGAAAGTAGGTCCTTGAGGTGCAAGATGATCTTGTGAGAGTGAGGGCTCCACTTGAGTAGAGCTTGGTCCTTCTCCTTCATCCATAAGGGGATCCTCAATGGGGATGTGGAAACCCACACCCATTCTTCCTATGGCCTTGGGAGGAATTTCATCACTTGGATCACAAACACCATCTTGCCTAACAAGAGACTCATGATTTTCATCAAACTTCACGTTGCTCGTCTCTTCAACTCTTCCATTGGCTTTGTTGTAGACTCTATAAGCATGGGACTGATTTGAGTAACCAACGAAAATTCCTTCTTGAGCCTTGGATTCAAACTTTGACAACCGAACTCCTTTCTTGAGGATGTAGCACTTGCAACCAAACACCCGAAAGTAGCTAACATTAGGCTTTTTCCCGGTGAGAAGTTCATAGGGGGTCTTGTTCTTATTCTTGCGGAGATAAATCCGGTTGGTTGCATGGCAAGCGGTGGAGATGGCCTCGGCCCAAAAGTTGTATGGAGACTTGAACTCAGCTAGCATAGACCGAGCCGCATCCATCAAAGTGCGATTCTTCCTTTCGGCAACTCCGTTTTGTTGAGGGGTGTAGGGAGTGGAGTATTGATGCTTGATTCCTTCATCACTGAGAAACTCATCCAAGGTATAGTTTTTGAACTCGGTGCCATTATCACTTCGAATTGAGAGAATAGTTGCATTGTGCTTCCGTTGAACCTCATTAGCAAAGTCAATGACGGTTTGTTGAGTCTCACTCTTGTACTTTAAAAAGAACACCCAAGTGTATCTTGAGAAATCATCCACAATAACCAAGCAATACTTCTTGCCTCCAAGGCTATCATGAGAGGGAGGACCAAAGAGATCCATATGCAAGAGCTCCAAACACCTCTCGGTAGTGATCTGATTGAGTGCTTTGTGAGGAGTTTCATGCATCTTCCCTTCAATACAAGCCCTGCAAACACAATCTTTGGCAAAAGAAACATCGTTAATTCCAAGGATGTGGCCCTCGGAGTGAAGTCTTTGCAAATTCCTCATGTTAACATGGGCTAGGCGGTGATGCCACAACCAGCCCTTGTCGGCTTTAGAATAGAGACATAGAGCATGAGGAGTAGTGGTCCCTGAAAAGTCCACCACATACAAGTCATGTTACACATATCCTACAAAAGCCACCTTGAGAGACTTGCTCCACATGAGGACCACATAATGAGAATTAAAGAAAGAAGAAAGACCCATAAGAGCAAGAGCACGAACTGAGAGTAAGTTGTAACCAAGAGTTTTGACAAGCATGATGTCAACCAAGGATACATCTGGGGTTACCACCACTTTGCCAAAACCCAAAACCTGAGAGCTTGTTTTGTCACCGTAGGAGACCATGGTGTTGGCAATATTGGGTCTCAATTCGGTCATGATAGACTTGCTTCCGGTCATATGACTCGTGGCACCACTATCAAGCACCCATTTTGATCCGCCGGAAGCATAGTCCTACAATAAAATCAAACCTTGGTTTTAGGTACCCATTTTGCAATGGGTCCCCTTTTGTTAGTGACAAGAATCTTTGGCACCCAAATGGCCCAATGATAATCATGCGTGTAAGATGTTCCCACATATCTAGCATATACATAACCATCATAAGATTTGCAAATAATATAAGAGGGATTGTTCTTTCCGGCAAAGTTGTCACTTTGCAAGAGGGTTAGGCCATTTGGTACTCCTTGGGCCATGCCCTTGTTCTTTTTCTTCTTGTTGTTCTTCTTCTTATTCTTCTTAGTCTTGGCAAGTTGATCCTTCAAAACCTTGACTTCCTCTATGAGATGCTCATGCTTGCAACAAGGGTTAGGAGAGCTAGACAAGTCTATAATTTGCACATCGGAAGACTTAGAAAGATCACAAGTTAATTGAGTTTGAAGCTGTTCATGAGCTTCAAAAAGATTTGAGAATTTACTCTCCAAGGCTTTGTGTTCCTCTTTGAGTTTCTCAAGATCCTTTTGAGTCCTATCATGACCACCCACAAACTCAGCATTTTCTTTCTTGAGAACCTTAATCAAAGCAAGAGCATGGTCACGTTCTTTAATTGTAGAGGTCAAAGTGTTGTTATGATCATCTACAAGCTTAGACACATTTTCTTCAAGATTAATTCTCATATTTTGCTCATCCTCAAGACTTTGAGTGAGAGAGGCAATTTCATCGGCGGCATCTCTTTCATTTTTACTTAGCAAGTCAAGAAGTTCTTCCTTTTCATCTAAGGCATCTCTAGCATTGTCAAGTTGTGCAAGTAAGGACTCAAAGCAGTTTTTAGTTTCTTCATCTAAGGTAGCAACAAATTCACACATGTCAATCATCTCTTTCTTCACCTCTAGACCAACAAGATCAAGAGAGGAAGGCTCGCTAGAGATAGGTTGAGGAGTGGGTTTCGGTGATACCTCGGTGGCCTTGGCCATGAAGCACTTTTGGTTGGAGGAGATGACATTTTCATTTGGCAAGTCGAAGAGGGATAGACGTGGGGTTGAGGAAGTGGAAATAGCAGCAACCCCCACAATCTCTCCACCATGAACTTCATCATCATCATCTTCATCCATGCCCGAAAGATATTCTTCATGGACCACAATTGCTCGTTCCTTGTTAGTGGCGTTCTTGACGGCGTAGTTCTTGTTCAAGGGATGAGGAGGTCTTGACTTGATCTTGCGAATGAGACGACTACCATTGTCTTCACGGTTCTCAAAGGGACACTTGGCCACGAAGTGACTCTTGTCGTTGCAATTGTAGCATGACCTTGCTTTGGGAGACTTGTTGGATGAGTTGAATCTTGAGTTGTCCCGTGATCTTGACTTGAATCCGGACTTGTTCCAAAAGGCCCTTGAAGCGAGAGCAAGATGTTCGTTGAAGGCACATTTGAGATCCTCTTGAGACCACTCACTTGATGTATCATCATCATCAACTTCAATAGCCTTGGCCTTCAAAGCAAGGTTCACTTTTGTTGACCCAATGGCTCTAGCTCGAGCGGACTCTGCATTCTTCTTGGCAATAGTCATGGCAATAACTTCACTCAAGACTTCTTGGGAGGTCATTAAGTGAAAGTTGGTTATCCCCTTGATAGAGTTGAGCTTTTGTTCTTCAAATGGGAGAAGAGCTTGAATGAACTTCCTCTTCATAAACTTGTCATCAACATAGTGGGCCCCAAGGTCCCTCATAGTGGAACAAAGGACCTTAAGGCGCCTATACATGTCTTCAGGGGTCTCATCATCTTGCATTGCGAAACCATCGCACTCGTTGTTGATCTCATCAAACTTGGAGCTTTGGATGCTAGCATTCCCAACAAAGAGCTTGGTGAGTTGATCCCAAGCTCCCTTGGCAGTGTCAAATTGGCGAATGTGAGCAAAATCCTTTGGAGTCAAGGCCTTTTGAATCATTCCCAAAGCTGTGGCATTGAGTTGCTTGTCCACCACTTCACCTCGTGTCAACTTCTTTGGGTCAAATGGAGAGAATCCATCTCCACAATCCTCATTAACTTAATGGATGAGCTGGAAATATGTGAGCGCATTAGATATTGCCAATTGGCGAAATTATACGTATCTAGCATGGGTGGTGCTCCTTGAGGTATAATGTGTGGCATGGGGATGGGTGGATCCGGAGTGTACTGGGGGTACCGCCGAGTAGTCCTTTCCTCCATTTTCCTCTTTGGAAGTTGGGTTCTCGGGCTCCTCGATGTTCTCACTTGGAACCTTGGTAGAGGTTTGAGCAACAAAACCAAGTCCCAAGTGAGTGGTGGCAGCCGCGGGAGTTACCCCGGGGGCGGACACCGTAACGGTGGGAGGAACCTCGTTGGGTTGGGGTGTGTCAATAGCAACCATGGGGTTTGGCTTGAGAGACTGCAAGAGAGTCATCATTTCCTCGAACTTGGACATCATGGATGACTCCAATTGCTTGAGGTCATCCATAGTGGCCAAGTTCTTGGATTTTTCGGTTTCACTACCCCCTTCGTCGGCCATAGTCTCTTAGGCGGTAAAGCCCGAAATAAGAGCCTGGGCTCTGATACCAATTGAAAGTACCGACTTGATACGACTAGAGGGGGGGGGGGTGAATAGGCGTCTACCCAATTTTAATTTGTTTCTCACTTTTAGGTTCAACAAGAAAGGAAGTTATCTAGAGATGCAACTAAGTGAACAACCTAAATGCAAGAAAACAATCACCAACAACAAAAACAGTAAATAGCAAGGAGTAAAGGAAGGGAACGAAGTAACCGGCGAGGGGACACGGAGATGTAATTCCCGTACTTCACTCCCAAGGAGCTACGTCTACGTTGGAGAGGTGTCGGGGCCACACAAGGTCACCCGAGCGCCACAAAGGCCTCACCTTCTTCTCCGGTGAGCTCCCCCACAAAGGAGGCCTCACAATCCACTAACCGGTGACCTTGAAGGCGCCAACCGAAACCTTTACACCAAGGTTGAGGGGAAGGCTACACAACTCAATTGGAGGCCCTCAATGACACCTCGAAGCTTTACAACACACGCCTTAGCTCCGAGGATGCCCTACACCGTCTAGGGTTCCAAGAAACCCAAGAGCAACAAGATCCACAAAGGATGGGTGGGGGAAATCAAATCTTCTTTGGTGGAAGTGTAGATCTAGGTCACCTCCCTCACCTCTCAAAAGATCAAGTCATTTGAGTGGCTAGAGAGAGAGATCTAGTGAGGTGAAGCTCAAGCATTAATGGAGGAGAGAAAAAAATTCGAGAGTAAGTGGGAGGAAGAAGGGGGTGCCTTAAATAGCCCCCCCCCGCGTTGAACTGTTACAGCCCCCGCGACCTCACCGGAAGTTCCGGTGAGAGGCCGGAAGTTCCGCCCAGCCTGGCTCCAACGGTCATCAGACCGTTGACGCCCGCTCCAGAAGCGCAACCAGAAGTTCCGGTCAAAACAGATCGGAAGTTCCGGTGAACTTCCGAGCAAGTTCCGACCAAGTTCCGGCAAATAGCACACTTCGAAACAGAAGGTTACTGAGCCGCCACCGGAACTTGGGGCGGAACAAGAGGTGGAACTTTTGGGTCGCGAAGCGAATCTGACCGGAAGTTCCGGCTTCTGGCGGAAGTTCCGCTCAGGAACTTTTAGCAGGACAAGTTCCGATGCAAGTTCCGGCCAAGTTCCGGCAAATAGCACACTTCAAAACAGAAGGTTACTGAGCCGCCACCGGAACTTGGGGCGGAACTAGCGTCGGAACAAACTGTAGAACAGCCCGCAGAAAAAGTTTGAGCGGAACTTCCGGCCTATGACCGGAAGTTCCGGTGAGACACAAAAGGCCCCAACAGAACAGGAACACGCTCTCTCACGGGATAATGGGATGGCTGTGGCGGTGCATATAGGTTTGTGCAAGAACAAGTGATTTCCCACAGCCTTCCAAAATGGACCCCCTCTTAATAGTACGGTGACCTAAAAAACAACAACCGGAAAGAAACTAGGAGAAGAATAAAATACCACCATCTTCAAAAGATCACAAGAGAGCATCCATCACAATAGAAGGAGACATCAACGACGTTTCCCCTGAAACTCAAGAGCACAATTAAAAACACGGTTGGGATTGTCATTTAACACCAAAAACATCATGGGAAGATATTGTCCTTTCACCGTGGATTCGAAGTTGGGCAAATCGATCCTACTCTTTTTACTAAGAAGGTTAATGGGGAGCTTTTTGTATGCCAACTTTATGTAGATGACATTATTTTTGGCTCTACTAACCAAGCTTTTAACGATGAATTTTCAAAGCTTATGACTGACAGGTTTGAGATGTCAATGATGGGTGAGTTGAGGTTCTTTCTTGGATTCGAGATCAAACAACTTAGAGAGGGAACCTTTATTAATCAAGCTAAGTACATCCAAGACATGCTCAAAAGGTTCAAGATGATGGATCTCAATGGCGTTGCTACTCCAATGCAAACAAAGTGTCATCTTGAACTCAATCCCAAGGGTAAATACGTGGACCAAAAGGTATACCGATCCATGATCGGCTCTCCCCTTTACCTTTGCGCATCTATCCCGATATTGTGTTAAGTGTAGGAGTGTGTGCAAGGTACCAAGCCGCTCCTAAAGAAAGCCACTTAGTGGCGGTCAAACGAATCTTCAGATATTTGGTTCATTCCCCGAATTTTGGGTTATGGTATCCCAAGGGTTCAAGTTTCTCTCTATGTGGTTACACTGATTCAGATTGGGCTGGTGACAAAGATGATAGAAAATCAACTTCTGGTGCATGTCAATTCTTGGGCAGGTCTCTAGTGTGTTGGTCTTCAAAGAAACAGAATTGTATTTCACTCTCAACCGCCGAAGCTAAATATGTTGCTGCTGCTAGAGCTTGTACACAATTATTATGGATGAGGCAAACTTTAAAGGAATATGGTGTCAATTGTGACAAAGTGCCTCTATTATGTGACAATGAAAGTGCTATCAAAATTGCTTACAATCCCGTGCATCATACAAGAACAAAACATATTGAGATTCACAACCATTTCATTCGGGATCATGTTGCTAGTGGCGATATTGCCCTATCCTTTGTGAGCACGAAGAACCAACTTGCTGATATTTTCACGAAGCCCCTTGATGAAGCAAGATTCTGTTATTTGAGGAATGAGCCAAATATCATAGATTCAAGGAGCTTGGCTTGACTAACCTTTCACACTCACTTACTCAGTTTCATGTATTTGGTTTAGATGCGGGCATAGACATAGGGGGAGTGTGGTCCTAATTGATTGGGCTAACCCTCCCCCCATAATGCTGAAAGCAAGAAAAATCATTTCCCTTACTATCATTTTGTGATATGTGGGTGTTCGATGAGCATTGGTTTTAAACTCAAGATACATATTCGCGGTGTCATGCCATGCGCTCCAACATGGTGGCTTCGGCCACCGCCCTCTTCCTTGAGAAGAGTTGGTTTATAATGGCTCTCTTTGGATTTTCTTACATATTTATTGTTCTTATGGAAAACACACTCAACTTTGGTTTTTGGCGTTAGCATCGCTCTTCTTCATTTTTGGCGTTTCGATGCCAAAGGGGGAGAACTAGTTCTATTAGGTCTCGTGGATTTGCAAGGGTCGGGCGCAAGCACTTGTATTTCCGTCGTTTTCTTTGCTTGCTTGTGCCTTTTTAGCGTGAACTTATTTGCTATTTGTGTTTGATTTTGTAAGACTATGTCGTGCTCCACTATGTTTGGTACTATGTTTGGTATTCATGGAATTCTAGATTTATCTATTGTGGATCTCATGGAATTCTGGATTTATCAATGGAGCATATTTGATGGCATATGGAATCATGGGATTATCTAATATATGCATCAATATTGTTGGGATGCGCTTGGAGGCTATCAAGCTAATTATTTTCTTTGGCTATAATCACATCCTGGTGGTATGACCTTGTTTCCCAACCCACCTTGTTTCAATTATCTTTGCTATGAAAGTTGTGTTCTCTATAGTGTGTGTATTTGTATTCAAATGCAAATTTTAAATATGCACACATCTAGGGGGAGCGTCTTTCATTTTTAAGGTGGCATTAGCCGGTTTCATTGTAAATCCTAGTATTATCATCTAACACCAAAAAGGGGGAGATTGAAAGAACATTTCTTAATCCCTAGTGTTTTGTGTGTTAGATAACAATATCAAGGCTTATTTAATGTGTGTTGAAGTGTTGCAGCTCTCTCTTCCCAAGCAGGCGCAGGCCCCAGAAGGGGGGCGGAGATTTGGCCGGATTTTCCGGCCTCGCTGGATAATCCGCCTCTCAGGGGGGCCGGATAGTCCGACCCCCTTGCTCACCGCCAAGGCGCAAGACCTAGAGAGGGGGCGGAGTGTTGGCCGGGCTTTCTGGCTTGGCCGGATAATCCGCCCCAGGAGGGGGCCGGATTATCCGCCCCCCAAGATCTTCACCAAGTCACACAGGCGCCAGCCCCAGAGAGGGGGCGGAGTTTCTCCCGGAAAATCCGCCATTGAGGCGGAGTTTTCCCAGGGGGGCGGATAATCCGCCCCAAAGTTTCTCAACGGCCAGATCTGGGGAGGGGGTATTTAAGCCAGCCTTCCCCCTCCTGCCAGATCTCTTGATTCATTTGAAAAAGACAAGATCTGATCTGCAACCTTCATCCAAGAGAGCTCCACCTAGATCCACCCAAATGCCCCGTCCCTTGGGGAATCGAAGGAGGAGAACTCGATCTTCATCATCAGCAATCAAGCGCTTCATCTCCTCTCCATTCAATTGGAGAATCACCGATCTAGTATTCTTGCAAATACCTAGATCCTTGTTTTGTTTATATTGATAAACGTTGTTCTTGTGACAGCTTGTTGTCATCTTGGGAGCCCCCAATTCAGTTGTGGGTGTGTGCCCCGGTAGCGTTGTAAAAGGCACCGGTTCCCGCCTCGAAGGGATCCAATAGTGGAGAAGGTGGATCAGGCCTCTCGTTGCGAGATCCATCGGAGAATAGGGTGAGGCCTATTGTGGCGTGGTGGTCTTAGAACCGCCCACCCCTCCAACGCAGATGTACTTCCCTTAACAAGGAAGGAACTGCAGTAAAACAAATCCCTGTGTCTCCGCGTGCTCCACTACGGTTCCTTCGCTCCTCTCTTTACGTGCTTAGTAGCTAGGGTTGCATATAGGGAAATTCTCGTAGTTACATATCTAGAGAATTTACTTTGTGTCAATCCTAAAATTGAAAAAGTATTAAAAATTGGTTAGCACCTATTCACCCCCTCTAGGTGCCCATACGATCCATTTCACAATGGCGATGACTTTGGCTCTGAGGCGTTGGTCCTTAGGGAAACATGCACGAAGACTTTCCGGCTATCAACAACAAAATCAGGCAGAATCCGTTAAGGGAGTGGTGATAACGGGGCATCGACAACTCATTCTAGCCGCAATAGTGGTCGTTCGGTGGTCTAGCGACCCATACCATTACCTTGGAACCTTCGAACACACAGTCAAGAGTAGTATCTTCGCATTCGTTGGAGTAATCCACCGAAATGCCATATGAAATCACTCACATAGCTTCCTAGATCTTCTGATACATGCTAAATCCAAGAAGGCTGACATCCATTTCTCTAGCGAGTAACAAAGAGAGATTTGGCCTCAAAATCTTCCACAATTTTCACAAGCAAATCCCTATGCATCCAATATCGCCTACAAAAAGAGATGCGATGGATAGGTGGGTACCTCAACAAATTAATCGTGCATGAGCATGTTATGGCAAATGAGCTATTCTGAGGGATGCAAAGATGACCGACTGTCGATGTTCGTTGCTTCTTTCTCTTTCTACCCATGAGCCCTTCACGGCGAGGATCACAATCAGTTGCTCGATATTGCCATCATGTATCAACTCTTCAATGTCCGAATCGTCCCTCTATAAAATTGCATGCTCGGACTCAAGGTTGAACTCATCTATAATACATGCGAACATCCAATGTCAAAATCAAAGCACTGCAAGAAAATCTACATGAAATCTGCCCAAGATATCCAGAACATGGAGAAATCAAAGAAATTACATCCAAGATATAGAAGGAGTGAATCGGCACGGTCGAATTAGGGGTGGCTTCCTCCAAATAAGTTGCAGGGTCGGTTGCTACTGCTGCCGCGGCCGAATCGGGGCACCACATGGCCGATTTGGGGCACACCATGGAGATCCGTGTGGGATCAATTGCGACCGTGAGCTCGATCACTTCCACCGCAAACGGAATCCTGAGGAACCGTGAGCTTCGAGCTCCCACGGGTGCGAAATGGGCGCGACGGAAGGCATGCAACTTTCCGACTGCGCATAGTCTCCGGAAGCGGCTGAGGCTAGTCATAGTGAGAGTAACTTAGCAAATGCCAACTAAGCAAATTGGTAACATGGCATGATAATTACTGAAAAAAGAGGGAATACCATAACATCACACATATCAAGACAATATGAGTCTACTGTTAGAAATCGAGGTGTAAGCGAGAGAGACAAATGATTCAACTGTGTTTATTCTATTGATGATCAACATATTTATACAAGGGAACCGACGTGAATATGTGTCACGTCTACTTGAAGGGGCGTGAGGAAAGTCGGTTGGACAAACAACCGACATAGAGATTACACAGAAGGATTATCCATCTAATTAACCTATTAATTAAATCCTAACACTCCCCCTAATCCTTCATTGTCTTTGCGATCGATCGTCTTTATAATTATCTCCTCCAAAAACCCTGTGGAGAAAATATGAGGAGAGTAGTATATGATATGTCGCTAAAACTCCTTTAAACCCTATGGGAAAATAAGGAGAAAATATGCAACATATAATGGTTAGATATGCTGTTAAAACTCATTCAAACCCAGTGGGAAAATAAGGAGAAAATGATACATCATATAATGCTTATTTCCTCCATGTTAACTCCATATGAGAAAAACCTTGCAAAAGGAAAAAAACATAGAGTTTAGAGGACAATATATATGTCGTGTATACTTTCCTAAAAAACCCGGTGGGGAAACAAAAAGTATGACATATGATCTTGTGTTGATATTACCTCATTAAAAACCTTAATGAGAACCTGGATAGTAAACTCATAAAGGGAAAAAGAGTGTAATATGATGCTTTGAACGGGAGTAGTCCAAGGAGATACTCCCCCTGATTCTAGCAAATCTTGAAGCCGTCAAATACCAATTCCATGAAAACATTTCTGGAATGTTAAAGTTGGTAGAGACTTCGTGAATAGATCAGCGATGTTATTGTCGCATGATTTGACTCGCAAGACGTTTATTTCCTGAATCTTCTGGAATTCATGGAGATAAAACAATTTAGAGGCAATATGCTTAGTGATATTGCTCTCGATGTGTCCTATTTGCATCTATACAACACGAGCAACATTATCTGTGTAGATAATGGTCGATGATTCAAGAGAACCAATACCACATTACTCATGTATGTGGTTTATCATTCTGCAAAGCTACACATGGTAATGTGGCTTTGTATTTCAGAATGATTGGTAGGTGTACTCACCGAAGTCTATTTCGAAGACATCAATGAAGTGAAACTTCTACCATGTAGGTACACATTGTGGGGGTCATTCAAGTAGCCAACATCAGTGTATCCTGGTGATATTGGAGTTCAAATTTCTCTGAAATTTCTAGAATAGGACAATTAATTTGTGGTGCCCTGGAGATATCAAAGATATTCTTGATTCCCAACCAATTGTATTGGTAGGTCCAATGACACCGGGATATGGAACCTCAAGTCCCAACATCCCTTCTACATCACCCCGTGGTTTGAGTGAATCTTTCTCTACGTCTAGAGATCTAATAACTAACATGGGAGATGGATATGACTTGTCCATAGTAAGTTTATCCAATATTTTCTGACACACTGAAGGTGCACGAGTATTAATCATAAGCACTAATTGGTTTTATCCAAATCCTTTATCTCAAATTTCGTTTTTTAGATGATCATGTGCTTCATCATTGCAGGAGTAATCCTTGTGCATGACAAACATGCATGGGTAATCATCATTGTAGGAGTAATCCTTGTGTATAAGGAACTCACTACGTCGGTTGTACCAAAATATACCGACAACAATAAGCCATGTAATGACTTACTGGTTTTTACGCAATGCATGTTTCATTTAAATTTCGATTTGGATAGAGATTCCATCGGGAACCATACATGTCCAAATCTAGTGATCCACACAAAATGTAGTCACTACATCTATCAACTGCATAGATAGATGATTTTGCACTGCCAATGATATAATTATCAGGAATTTTTGAGGATTCCAATCCTGTCAGGAGAGTAGGTCTCGGATCTCTGCGAAAACCCGACCTTATGCTACAAGCCTTGCGTTCTCACCACCCTGTTGTTCTGATTCCATTTTTGGAATAGAACATATGGAATCCCATGTATAGGGAATTCATTTGGAAGAGCAAGGCTAATTCTTCTTGGATTGCATCCTTTGTTTGTTTTAGTCCGAGCGAGTGGTTTACACTCTGCCATGGCCATGGTCTTTAGATCTGAATCATTTGAAAGATCTTTGCAATCATACAAGAGAATGGTTGTCGACAACTATAGTCTTAGTTATATGATTCTCCAGAATTAATATTGGTGGAGGAAATCTCATGCACCCATGATGACTCTTCGTGATTTTCAAATACGCGTGAGTCGGGGTGTTCTGATGTCCCAGCCAGTGTGTGCAAACTAAAGCTGGGGTAGTGAAGGTTTCCCTTCCACTGGGTGTATACTACCCATACGGTGTTTTATCAATGCAAGGTTGACTTGCACTTACTGATTTAGAGGATATCTCCTCGATTTCCTTTGTTGCTTGCAGGAAGCTAGATCTTGGTTACGTGGATATAAGGTGGAACGTGGAGTCCCAATTGATTTCCTGGCATTTTATGTGGTACATGAAGTCTTCCCTTAATGCCTAGAAACAATCCATCCTTTAATATAATAAATTAGCATACTGGGCTATGAATGTATCCCCATTGAGGGGTTCAAGATACATATTGATCAACGGAGATATGTACCCCACATAGATCCTTAGTTTGTGGACCCAATGATGTATGTTGCGGTGGTGAGATCGGTATATGTGAAGAGCATCCAAACTTACGCAAATGGGAAATGCTAGGAGGATTTACACATATCAATTTCAGAGGGGAAGTACTGCTATAGGCATCTAGTCAGTTAGCAGCGTGTAAAACTGCATGAATCCACATAAAGTTGGTAGTGCATTTCATCGACAAAAGTCATGCAATGAGTTTGATCCTCTTATTCATGGATTTAACCAAAACATTATGAGTGTGGATGTATGGGATAGAGTGCTGAACTTCAATCCGCATGGCCATGCAATATTCATTGAAGGCACGTGAGGAGAATTCTGCAACATTTTCCTTACGAATTTTTCAAATTCTACTTTTTTGATAATGGTTCTGTAACTTGATTACTTCTCGCATTATCATGGTAAATGCATGGTTTCATGTGGATAGAAAACACATGTATGAGCATCGTATACATGCATAATTGAGAACCATGAAGAATACCTTAAAATATCCACACAATGGTTGGGGGAATAACAAATGTCCCCATGGATGTGTTCAAGGAACTGAAGAGGTCCAACTTGAATTTTGAGGTGGGAATGCCTCAAAATTAGCTTCCCTGTGTTGCACAATGTGCACACAAAGTTTGATAACCGAGGGAATTTTGACTCATGCAACTTGTGACCAATGGAATTGCTTTGTATGCAACATGTGCTACGGGTGGAATGTATATGTAGTACGTTCCAAACAATAGAGAGGTTTTTTTCAAATACTTGTTCCTCATCCATCAGACTGCCCCCTAGAAATCTATATATCAAGTTGAAGGATTTTCGCTATGGAAATCTTTTCTCAAATATATAGATTATATACAATCTTATTTATATCAGAGTGTTGATACAATATACTGTGACAACAGTAGTTATGTTCTATTACAACATCACTGATGGACATGATTAAGTTGATCGCTAAAGAGATAATGGGACTAGTCAAAGTCTACAAACATGTCGTTTGAGATATAATCAACAATCATGTTCTCCGTGCTCATAGGATCCTATGACAGCTGGAGAGTAATGGTGTTGCTAGGTCCAAGAGGAACATCTTGCGAACAACCAGCTCCATATGTGCTATCTGGGTGAAGGTTGAAGTTTGCTTCAAACCTTTTTCCTTGAGGTGCTTTGCGTACTTGGGATTGCTGGTAGATAATTTCCAGATGCTTTGGGGTCTTGCACTTGTTAGTAGGGTGCGTGTAGCATCCACACTTGTCACAAAGCCTAGTTTTGTCGTTCATATGAACTTTTGGCAAAGGTTGGGAACCAACCAAGCGCTGAGAGCCATTCTTAGCAAGAAGCTCATCGTGCTTTTCAGCCTGAAGTAGGATATGAATAAGGTATGAATAGACCTGGTAATCACGAGCGCGGTATTGCTGCTGGTGGAGCCTTTCATATGGGAACATAGTGGATAGAGTTTTTTCTATCTTTCCTGCATTTGTAGGCCCGTTCTCGCAAGAGCGCAATTTAGAACTTATCTTATGAACCTCATGATTGTAATCCCCGACGGACTTGAAGTCCTGGAATCGAAGATGGGTCTAATCATGAAGTGCTTAAGGCAGGACAACTGCCTTCTGCTTTTCATACCTTGTTTTGAGGGCCTGAAACAAAGTAAATGGGGATTCCTCCTCCAAATACTCGGACTTAAGATCCGGGTGTATATGGTGCCTTATAATGTACAAGGAATCACATTTTTGCTCTTCTCTCAGCGGTGCGAATCCAGCCGGAAGGGGGTCCTCCGGGTTCTGGATGGCACGCACTATCCCACGGGACGCAAGGGAGATCTTAATGTCCATGGCCCAGGTAGGATAGTTGTGGCCATCAAGTTTGAGTGCATCGAACTCTCTTCCAACCATCGGTTACCTACATGGATAAACCAGAGGTTATTGAATTTACGACTTTGGTAAACCACAAGCCATCATGGTTATGTTGTAATGAACTATGCAAAATTAATGATAACATCAAGAGGTAGGCTTGAAAATCATTAGTGTGAACTTCAAATTGTTAAGCAGACACATTGTAGATAATCTCCAAAAGAATTTTCGGAGTCCGTCTCACAGCACTAGAGAAATCAGTAGATACTTCTAATGCCATATGTCATAACTTAATAAAATGTTTGGAAGAGCACATTGTTAGGCAATCATAATGTAAAATATGACAAAATGTAGGCTTTAAACAGTAGTGGTGATAATCTGCAGTGCAGTAGATCTAGCCACTACCTTGTGTTCTTGATACATCAATTTGAAGAAGTCACTTCGAATTTTGCATGATTTGTTTGTAAGAAATTTCAGAATCTCAATTGCAAACGTATGTAAGTAATCTCAACGTGTGCACACACAGAAATATATTACATCAAATATTTTCAGAAATACACATAGTACTCGAACTAAAATACAATGCAGAGACTATAATGCTGCAATTTACAGAATCTAAAACAGTGATAAATATACTGCTAGATCCACTATTAAGCTAAAAACTAAAATACTTAAGCGTATTCTAATTTGCAAGGCCGGTGGCCTATCACATGCACATGGGACTCGATGATTTTCATCCCATTTTGACCAGTCCGTCACGTACGGAGAGGATAAGAACATCTCCACTCGTTGGGCGAAGTTAGGCCGAAATCCGGACCAAACTTTGGCCGGACGGCGTAAGTTTTCGGCCTGGGTACGCCCGGTTCCCCACTCGCGTACCTAGGCCGAGTTTCTGGGACGCCCGCATCCGCTGAAATTTGGCTCAAATTCGGCTTAAGTTCGTCCAGATTTTGGCATAGTTCATCATACCATGAATACAAAACATTTTAAGACCAAAGTTCGGCAAAATTTTAAACACGGTTCGGCGTAAATGTAAACATAGTTCGGCCAGAAGTGAAAATACAACATATTTCGGTCAAGTTCGGCCTAGTTCATGCTGGGCATCTACGACGTGTTGCCCCTGCGTATCCATAGGTGCTCAACAAGATCATCCTGCAGCTGTTGATGCATCGCCGGATCTCGGATCTCTTGAAGCATTGCGATGAATGCAGCCTAGGTTGGAGGCACCTGATGATCAAGCTCGGCAAGAGGACCCTGTTTGTAGTATGGCTTGTCCTCCTCGAGCAAACTCACTGGATCCTTCCTCTCATCCTCAATGATCATGTTGTGCAAGGTCACACAACAGTTCATCACTTCCCACATTTGATCTTTCGACCAGGTCATAGCAGGGAACCGGACAGCTACAAACCTCTGCTGGAGCACACCAAATTCCCGCTCCACGTCCTTCCTGCAAGCTTCATGTTCCTTGGAAAAGTGAGAATGCTTGGGGAGCATTAGTCTTGAGATAGTCTTCACAAATGTTGGCCATCTTGGATAGATGCCATCTGCTAGATAGTATCCCTTGTTTTAGTGGTGCCCACTGATCTCAAATTCCACGGGGGAAGCATGACCCTCAACAAGCTTTGGAAAGACAGTTGAGGAGTTGAGGACGTTGATGTCGTTGTTCGATCCTGCCATGCCAAAGAAGGAGTGCCAGATCCAAAGATCATGTGTAGCAACTGCCTCAAGTATGACAGTGCAACCTCCTTTGTGGCCTTTGTACATTCCTTGCCATTCAAATGGACAGTTCTTCCACTCGCAATGCATGCAATTTATGCTTCCAAGTATACCAGGAAATCCTCTACTTTCATTGACTACGAGGATCCGAGTAGTGTCTTCAACAGTGGGTGATCTCAAGTACTGTTCCCCGAACACTGCAATCACTGCCCTGCAGAACCTGTACAATCAATCAATGGCGGTGGACTCGGCGATGCGAAGATAGTCATCGGCAGCATCAGCCGACGCTCCATATGCAAGCAACCTCATTGCCACGGTGCACTTCTGAAGTGAGGAAAACCCAACCAAGCCGATGCAATCCTTCTTGCAAAGGAAATAGGGGTCAAACTCCCGGATGGCATGCACGATCTTGAGGAAGAGCTTCCGGCTCATCCTGAAACGGCGACGAAACACGTCCTCTCCATGAAGTGGCTGGTCGGCGAAGTAGTCGACGTACAACATGCAGTAGCCCTCTATCCTTTGTCTCGCCTTGCACTTCCAGCAACCTGGCGCCGAACCACCGCGCTTCGGCTTCGCCATCTGCATGTACAGCTAGGTGAGCGATGCGAGGATCTGCAAGTGCTCTTCACCTTCGGCAACCTCAGCGCTCTCCTCCTCCAGGAGTACGGCGAGCATATCCTCGTCGTCGGAGTCCATGGCGAGTATATCGTCCTTTTTGGAGTCAATGACGAGTATCTCGTTGTCGTCGGAGTCCATGGCTGAATCCGGCCAAATGCCGAACACTTGGCGGGCGTGGTGGGAGCATGCAGCGAAGCAGAGCTACGGCGAAGTTCAGACGGTGAAAGCGGCAGCCAAGAGGGCGTGAAGATGGGCGGCAACTACGGCGAGCGTATCTAGAGGTGTGGGCATGTCTCGGCGCGGTTTCCGACAACGAAGTCATGGCGACAGGAGGCGCTGGGAGCTCTTCGCGGTAGTCTGGGGCGAGTGGAGTGGGTGGGAATGGGACTGTCTCGCCGACAGAGCTGGCCCATGCCCTTTTTTTGGCGTCCGGCGTTCCCATGGCGTACCCGAAAACCTGGGTTCGGCCTGGGTAGGCCGGACCAAAACACGTCAAAATCCGAATGAAAATAGGTCCCTGGGTACGCGACTGCCGATTTTCGGCATCCAGACCTAATTTCGGCGTCCGGATCGGCGTCCTGGGTAGGCGAGTGGAGATGCTCTAAGGTCGCCGCTACAGCGTTACCGCCACGCAGCCACCAAAAATCCCCAATTTTCACGCTGGGTCAACGCGCAAGTATTGCAGCAACACGCACACCATGCGCCACCACCGCTGCATGGGTGGTCTTCACCGGCGGCCGGAGATGGTCCCGCCACGGGCGTCCTCGTCAGAGGAGTCGCCGGGGAGGTGGGTCCCGGACTCGACGCCGTTGGAGAGCCCTGTGTGGCCAGGCTCCATCCGCTAGTGCGTCGGCCACTTCTGATCGATGGAGAGCTGGACGGAGGCCTGGAGAAAGGGACACCGAGGGCGAGGAGGCGGCGTCGGGTGCCGGTGCACGGCGAAGATGAAGGCGCTGCAGGGGGCGTGGTTGGGCGACGGGAGGCGCAGGAGCGGCGACTACGGCGCAAGAGGAGCAATGCACGCCGGTGCCGAAGGTGCAGACGTAGGACTAGTCAGCGCGGACATGCAGGCGAGCGTGTCGCCGACAATCTCGACGACCACTAGGGTCAGAGACGTTAGGGGTGCGAGCTTGCCCTCGTTGTCATCAACGCCGATGTCGTTTCCCGAAGGCGGAGGTGCCTCAACAGGGGCGACAGAGTCAACCGCCGGCACCAGCGGAGCGAGTCGTTGTGCGGCCGGCAACGGCGGTTTTCACCTACTACGTGACGGGGCGAGCGATGGAACTGCTGTGGCAGCAGCCGTCTTGAAGCAGACGAAGGTAGAACGCGAAGACTTCACCAGGCATTGTGTTCTTACTTTTTTTGCCTGTGGATTTCCCGTCGATTCGATATCGTTTTTGGTAGAGTCGGATCTTACATATTTGCGATCTGCTTGTTCTTACTTCCTGCTCTTCTCGTTCTCGTAGAAGCCTCGGAATCGCTCGATGAAGAGCGCTCCGGTCTCATCAAGTTGGTAAGAACATCTCAAATCGAAGAAGAGCACTTCGGTGATTACCTTTGAGGTCTTCGATTTTGTCGATCTTACCAATTAGCACTTACCAATTAGGAGTAGATGTATGTTTCTGTACTTCTTTATTCTTGATTTCCTCGTGAAAGAGGCGGAGACACAGGGGCTTCCACGGTCAATTTTTTTACTACCTTTCGACTATTCTTTCCAATCTCAAATCACTCAGATATGGAGCATGATGATAACGTGTTAGATATCGAGATGTAAGCGAGAGAGACAAATGATTCAACTGTGTTTATTCTATTGATGATCAACATATTTATACAAGGGAACCGACGTGAATATGGGTCACGTCTACTCGAAGGGGTGTGAGGAAAGTCGGTTGGACAAACAACCGACATATAGATTACACAGAAGGATTATCCATCTAATTAACCTATTAATTAAATCCTAACATCTACAATCTAATTTGTCAGACCTTGCATGACATCACATACATGTTACTATCCACTATGAAGATAGTAACATGAACTAGTAACATATGCAAGTTACTAGTCTAAGTTACTTAGCGCTATGATCAGCCTGAAATCAAAGACGAGAGGCGGCGACACCGGAGTGTGGAAGTGTGCGGGGGTGAAATTTCAGCATTTCCGAGAGGATAGGGATGACCGTCGGCTTTGTCGCGAAAGTTTGGTATGTACCGCCACGTTTTTTTATTGTAGGCCTTAATTATTTTTTAGGTATTGGCAAATCTACAGGATCAGCGAGACGTTTTTTTTCTCCGCCGGAAGCTTATAAAAACGGTTATTATAAGGGTTTGGCTTCGGCAATTTAGGGGATATATATATGCTAGAGTTGCTCTAAATTTCGAATTCTCCTTCTCCAATATTAATTCCTCGTGTGTTTGGTTTCCCCTTTTGCCAATATTCACTGCACCTTACCACGACGCGCGAAAGCTGTCAAGGTTAAGGAATACTACGTGGAGAAAGTTTTGGCTGCTGCCAAGCCTGAGGAACACCTCGTTCCTGACAGAGTCGTACGTACTCCGTGACAAATCTTTCGTGACGGCTGCTATGCCACACACAAAGGCAAAAAAAAAAATTACTTACTTCTCTTGCTTAATTGTTAAGCTACGCCACTCGATCTCCATCGTTTCATCTCCCCGGTAAGTAAGTAAACCAGGTAGTAGCGTGACAGCAACAGACGGTAAATTAATAAAGGGGTTGCTTATTAGATCAAGCTGCCAACTACTCGCAGTGTATGCATCATCAACATATCCTCGCCGCGTCCACGTCGTCATTAAATTCCATGCCGAAACCTGTCACGGGGTTTGACTTTGCCAGTAGTGGTGACACGCTTTACTCATCCTATGTTCTGCCAGTAGTAGTAGTACTTTCTCTGTTTAGGTTTATTAGACTAGAGAGCTTTTTCAGGTATTTCAAAATTATAAGGCTAGAGTATTAACTTTCCTTAATTCTCGTGCGCTAATTAATTCCCTGCCGAGAAAGCCGTGCATGTGGCAGGCGCATGCGAGCCTCACGGTCTCCCTCACTCATAGTTGATTGGCCGGGGGAAGAAAAAAGACGGCATGGCTGTTTCATAGAGTTAGTTTCTCTGCAATTAAGAGGCAGTTTTAACCTTCCCGATGCTGCTCCTTTATTTTTCAGCCCACCTCTTGGTATCTAGGACATGGCCCTCCGGCCTAATAAACCCAAACAGAGGGAGTACTTCACTCTGTCCTGAAATACCTTGTATCCTGGGTTTAGGCAAGGTCAAACTTTGTAAAGTTTGATCAAACATATTGAAAAATTTATGTACACCTATAATACAATATAAGTACCATTAGAATCATTATAAGATATATTTTCATAATATATACATTCGGTGCTATAGATGTTTATAGTTTTTTCTATATATTTTACCAAACTTTATAAAGTTTGACTTTGACTAAACCAGAACGCAGGGTATTTTAGGACAGAGGGAGTAGCAGTAATTAGGACAGCAGAAGTGCAAAGTATACTCCACAGTATAGTGTACCGAGACAACCAGACGGCCAGTAGGATGGTGTTGGAGCAGTAATTAGCACGGCAGAAAATGCAAGGCGATCTCGTCTGCTCAGGGTAGTAGGACGCTGGAGGTGACGTGGCTGGGGCTGAGGAAATGGACCGGTCCCACCGAGACGCCCACCGGTGTTGAGCAGCCGGAACGTGCAAAAACGGGCCGTTCTATGAGTATCCATAGTAGTATCATAACAAATATCGTACCGTATCATTATAAAAAATTTGATGTGGCACAACAATTAATAAAATTGAATAATTAAAATATTTATAGTTAGGTACCATATCATTGCACATAAAACTATAAATCCTAATACAAGTAAACATTTTACATAATTTTATACTACCTGACCCAAGGCTTAAGGCATATAACTTCTTTTAAAAGTCAAATCAACTAAAGTTTGACCATGTTTTTAAGAAAAATATTAATATTTATAATACGTAATCCATACCTTTCCATACATCATAAAACATATTTTCACATGATATCTATATAATATAATAGTTTTTTATAGTTTTTTCTAAAAGTTTGGTCAAACTTTACATGGCTTGACTTTTTTAAAAAGTTAGTATTGAGTTTCTATAAATTATTAAATATAGTACTACTATGATACCATGCACCATAGAGATAGTATTATACATTAGTATCATATACTCTCTCCTTCCCATTTTGTGATGCGCAAAAGCCTTGTCCCGCGTACCAACGAGCTCCATGCAAAGCTGCAGATAAAAAATTCTGGATAGAAACACCCTCACGCTTATGCAACACTGCCCATCCTCTCCGTATTAATACACATGCATGCATTGGCCAGCTCCCAGGCACGTCGCCTCGATCTCCACCCTCACTTCTCTTCCCACGGAAAAACTCAGTCCCGCCAAGCTTATTTTCATGGCTGCTCCAAGCAGAACAAAATGGCGCGAATTAGCAGCGAAAGTTTCATTTGATTTTCATTAGAAGAGCTGCAATTTGGAGGGAACTAAACCATGACGCCGTTTCTCTCAAATTTGAATGAAGACTAGAGAAGAAGACCACGTAGGAGTAACTCTTGGCCAGGAATTAATGCATGGCATTGGTAGTCAGAGGCAAAAGGATCCGTTAGCACTAAATCTGGACAGCTCTCCACAATACGCATCAAAAAACGGGAAAACTGTGAAAAACTTATGCGCATCACAAAATGGGAAGGAGGGAGTACATAATACTCACTAGTGAAAGAATATTTCATAATACCTAGTGTTTTGTATGTTAGATAACAATATCAAGGATTATTTAATGTGTGTTGAAGTGTTGCAGTTCACTCTAAGGAAAAAGGAAAAGGAATCTGCCTTTGGGGGCGGATAATCCGCCCCACCCTTTTCCCACATAGGCGCAAGCCCTAGAAGGGGGCGGAGTTTCGGCCGGACTTTCCGGCCCCGCCGGATAATCCGCCCCTCAAATGGGCCGGATAATCCGCCCCTCAAGCTTAGCTTGAAGTTTCCCAAGGCGCAAGCCCCAGAGGGAGGGCGGAGTTTCAGGCGGATTTTCCGGCCCCTCCGGATAATCCGCCCCTGGAGGGGGGCGGATAATCCGCCCCCCAAGATCTTCATCAAATTATTCAAGGCGCCATCCCCAGAGAGGGATGGATTTTCACCCCGGAATATCCGTCCTGGGACGGAGTTTTCCCTGGGGCGGATAGTCCGCCCCTAGTGGGGGGCAGATAATCCGCCCCTAAACTTCTTCAACGGCCAGATCTGGGCAGGGGTATTTAAGCCTGCCTTCCCCCTCCTACTAGTGCGCTTGGTTCATTCGAAAAAGTAAAGGTCTGATATGCAACCTTCATCCAAGAGAGCTCCACCTAGATCCACCCAAAGGCTCCGTCCCTTGGGGAATCGAAGGAAGAGGACTCGATCTTCAACAACTGCAATCAAGCGCTTCACCTCCTCTCCATTCATTTGGAGAATCACCGATCTAGTATTTATTGCAAATACCTAGATCCTTGTTTTGTTTATATTGATAAACCTTGTTCTTGTGACAGCTTGTTGTCATCTCGGGAGCCCCCAATTCAGTTGTGTGTGTGTGCTCCGGTAGAGTTGTAAAGGCACTGGTTCCCGCCTCGAAGGGTACCAATAGTGGAGAAGGTGGATCAGGCCTTTCGTGGCGAGATCCATCGGAGAATAGGGTGATGCCTATTGTGGTGTGGTGGTCTTAGAACCGTCCACCCCTCCAACGCAGATGTACTTCCCTTAACAAGGAAGGAACTGCGGTAAAACAAATCCCTGTGTCTCCGCGTGCTCCACTACGGTTCCCTCGCTCCTCTCTTTATGTGCTTAGTAGCTAGGTTTGCATATAGGGAAATTCTCGTAGTTGCATATCTAGAGAATTTACTTTGTGTTAAGCCTAAAATTGAAAAAGAACTAAAAATTGAGTACCACCTATTCACCCCCCCTCTAGGTGCCCATACGATCCATTTCAATTGGTATCAGAGCCCCGGCTCTTAATTCGGGCTTAACCGCCTAAGAGAAGTATGGGTTCCAAGGGAGATGGGAGTGATGTTCCGGAGGTAGTCACCATGAACGATCTCAAGACGTTGGAAACAACCATGGTGAGTTCAATGGAGGCTAATATGGAAGAGATGTGTCAATTGATAATGCGTCTCTCCACATCCGCAACATCACCTCCATCTAACTCTAAGGCTACCACTCCGCAATCCAAGGAAACGGGTAAAACCGATTCCAAAGATAACGAAGTGGTTGGTGATGGCACTAGAAAGAGATCATCCTCGAAAAAGGATAGTGGTAAGGAAGGGTACAATGAGGTTTCCCATGTGTATTCTCCTGATCCACCTATCCCTCACCCACATATACATAATAGGGGTGATCCACCTAAACTTTCACCATCTACTTTCATTCAATGGCAATTCTTGATGAAGTCTCATGCGTGCAGTTCCTCCATTGCGTTGTGGAAAATTATCGAGAATGGTATTCATGTTGGAGATCCCAACAATCTAACAAGAAGAGAGGTTGTTGATAGTCAACTCAACGCTACAGCTCTACACATGATATAGCTTGGTGTGGGTGACAAAGACATGCCACACATTCAGCATCTTAGTACAACTAAGGAAGCTTGGGATGCTCTCACCGAGCTCTTCATCGGAAATGAAAGTATGAGAAGGAATAGATATGATGCTTTGAGCAATGAAGCTGTAGGTTTTTATATGTTGGATGGAGAAAACCACGAGGACATGTATAGGAGGCTCAAGGCAATAGCCACCACTTTCAGGAATCATGGTGCCTCTCATGTTGATGATGCATGGATCAAGCGCAAGTATGTCAGTGCTCTTATGCCATTTGAGCCCACAGATTTGAAAAGTCTCCAAGGTAGGCATAACTACCATCTTATGACATCCAATGAGGTCATGCAAGAAATGGCCACTTTCAAAGTGGCTGCCAAGAATGCCGAAGATGCTCGTGCACGAGCTATGGGGATGCAAAAGGGGGTCAACATGGCCTTGAAGACTAGTGTGATTGATCATGATGAATATGCCATAGAAGGTATGGATTGTCCCGAGGATATAAAAAGGATCCACGGACAATACCTGGCTCTTTATGCTAGAAACTTTTGGAAAGACCCAGCCAAGGCTAAAGGTGAACTAGAACGCAAGAGTGGAGCCTATGGAAGAAAGGAAAATGGTCCCAAGATAAGAACATGTTTCAACTGTGGAGACCAGCTGCACTTTGTAGGTAAGTGTCCATATCAAAGTAGGGAAGATAATGGAGGAAGACTTATTTTCAAAGACAAGTCAAAGTCTCCACGCAAGAAATAGTTTGTAAAGAAGAATGCTCCTTTCAAGAAGCAACCAAAGATTGTTCTAGTGGCTCAAGAAGAATATTCTTTGGGAAGTGAAGATGAGGACGATGATGATAGCTCTCAAGAGGTGGCTGCTATAGTGACCACATCTACATCAACATCTCTCTTTGACTCTCCGAACAAAAACGTCATCAACAAGAATGCTACTTGTCTCATGGCAAGAAGTTCCGAGGTAACTACTTCTAACTCTTCCTTTCCTAAGGCTATGATTGACATGGATGATCCTACTAGTCTTAAGGTTAAAGAAGAGATTATTGCTTTGGACTATTTCTTCACTAACTTGCAAGGTGAGCACAAAGTACGTTTTGAGGCTCTTATGGACCAGCTATCCCAAAATGAAGCTCTCCTCGAAGAAAAGGGCAGAATTGAAAGGGTGGATGCAATGGAAATTGCATCCTTAAAAAATGCTCTAGAAGAAGAATAAGAGGCTCGGGTTTCTCTTGAAGAAAGGCTTGAGTCCATTGAGGAGTCACATGAAGAAATAGTGACTAAGCTTGTTAAGGAACATGACAATGTAGTCGCCAAAGCAAAGAAGTTAAAGAAGGAAAAGATTGACTTTGGGGCTGCTCATGATAGACTCTCCTAGGAATTGGAGAAACTTGACATCGCTCACAAGGCTTTGAAAAGCGATTTCTCCATTCTTAGTGAGTCGCATGATCAGCTCCAAATTCAATTGGCCAAGTATGATGTTCCTATCACATCCAATTCAACATGTATTCACAAGGAAAATGCTAGTGTGGAAGAAGATTGTGTCAAGGACATCACTCCTAAAGATAAGGGTGTTCTTGATGAAGTTCTTGGCAAGCAAAAGTCAAATCTTGGTAAAGAGGGGCTTGGTTATGTCACCAAGTCCAAGAAGAAGAAAAACAAGAAGAACAAGACCAAGAATGTTCAATCAAAGACAAGCACCGTTGAGAAAAATGTCGCAAAAGACAAAACTAACAATATTGGTTTTGCAGGGTCTCACAATCCAAATTATGAACTCTTTTGTGATTATTATGGCAATGTTTATGCTTATTATGTCAGTCCTTTTGATGAATATGTTGCTTGGTCTATTTGGGTTCCAAAGACCTTGTTACTAACATGAGAGGACCCATTGAAAAATGGGTACCTAAAACCAAGAAGTAATTCTCTTGTAGGGCTATGCTTCCAGTGAGTCGAAATGGGTGCTGGATAGTGGATGCACTAGTCACATGACCGGAAGCAAGGAGATCATCACGGAGATGCGTCCCAATCATGATAATATTTCAGTCTCCTATGGTGATAAGTCTAAATCTCAGGTATTGGGTCTTGGCAAGGTTGTGGTTGCCCACGATATCTCTCTCGTGGACGTCATGCTTGTTGAGACCCTTGGTTACAACCTTCTTTCTCTTCGTGCCCTTGGCAAGATGGGTTTTGCTGTTTTTATCGATGATGATTTGGTGGTACTCTTGTGGAGAAAGTCTCTAAAGGCCGCTTTCGTTGGGTACGTCGAAAATGACCTGTATGTGGTGGAATTTTTGGGGAAAACCACTTCGGGTCCGATGTGTCTATTCGGAAAGGCCGACGTGGGCTGGCTGTGGCATCGCCGTTTAGCCCATGTCAACATGAGAACTTTGCAAAGTCTCCACAAGGGTGGCCACATCCTTGGACTAAAATACAATGTCTCCTTTGCCAAAGATCGTGTTTGCAGGGCTTGTGTTGAAGGCAAAATGCATGACTCTCCCCACAAGAGGAAGACTATTGTGTCTTCAAAGAGGATCTTGGAATTACTTCATGTGGATTTATTTGGTCCTCCTTCTCATGCAAGTCTTGGTGGGAAGAAATATTGTTTGGTCATTGTCGATGATTACTCAAGATATACATGGGTCTATTTCTTCAAGCTAAAGAGTGAGACTCAACAAACAGTCATTGACTTTGCCAATGAAGTTCAACGTCAACACAATGTTCCTATCTTGGCAATAAGAAGTGACAACGGCTCCGAATTCAAAAACTACACTTTGAATGAGTTTGTTAGTGAAGAGGGGATTAGACATCAATATTCCGCTGTGTACACGCCTCAAAAAAATGGTGTAGCCGAGAGGAAGAACCGGACTTTGATGGATTTGGCTAGATCAATGTTGGCTGAATTCAAGTCTCCTTACAATTTTTGGGCTGAAGCCATATCCACTGCTTGTCACTCATCGAACCGGCTCTACCTCCGAAAGATTTTGGACAAGACTCCGTATGAAATACTTACCGGTAACAAGCCCAACATCTCATACTTCAGGGTATTCGGGTGTAAGTGTTTCTTTCTTATCAAAGGTGTCCGCTTGTATAAATTTGAGTCCAATGCTTTAGAAGGTATTTTTGTTGGTTACGGTGCCGAATCCCAGACTTATAGAGTCTACAACAAGCTCACCGGGACTGTTGTAGAATCTTGTAGTGTGGAGTTCGATGAAAATAACGGCTCCTATGTGGGGCAAGTTAATGTTTGTGATGCAGATGTTGAAATACCCCAAGATGCCATAAGAAGAATGGGCGTGGGATTTTTCCGCCCCATTGAGGAACCCCTTGTGGCAGATCGGGAAGGACAATGCTCCACTCAAGTGGAGCCCTCATCAACACAAGATCAACAAGCTCCTACTGCTGGAGAAAACTCTGCACCAACACCACAACTTTCTGAAGCTCATCAGTCTCCTGGAAAAAATGGTAGTCCCAGGCCGGACTATCCACGCCTCCAAGGGGCGGGCAGTCCGCCCCTGGCACTCCAACTCGTCCCAAGGGATCAGGAGAAGAATAAATCATACAAGAAGACTCCAGACTGGATTCTCCGGCCCTGGATCTCCCATCTCTGTCAGGCAGTCTCAGGAAGAGGAAGTTGTAGCCTCATCTCCTAGGCCGGATAGTCCGGCCCCACCAAGGGGCGTATTATCCGTCCCTGAAGAACATGTTCAGCAGCAAGCTCCTATTATCAACTCAGATCAAGATCAAGGGCAAGGTAGTGGACAAGACAAGGATACAAATGTTGAATCAACTCCTTCTAGAAACAATAAGGACATTGAGGCTCGTCGCAAGGCTCGTTCTGATCGGAACCTTGAGCTAAGGGGTCACACTCTTGACAAGGTTGTCGGTGCTCTACGAATAAGGGTGTCTACTAGAAGAGAACTTGAAGCTTCTGTGATCATGAGGCTCACATTTCTATGGTTGAACCAAAGAAGGTCTTTGATGCTATTGAAGATCCCGATTGGGTTGTTGCAATTCATGAAGAATTAAATAACTTCAAGCGCAACAAAGTTTGGAAGCTTGTTGAGAAACCAAAAGAATGCCGCAATGTTATCGACACCAAGTGGATTTTCAAGAAAAAAGAATATGAAAATGGCATTGTTGTGAGGAACAAATCAAGACTCGTGGCTCAAGGATTCTCTCAAGTTGAAGGAATTGACTTTGGCGAGACCTATGCTCCTGTGGCATGTCTTGAGTCCATATGTATCCTTCTTGCATATGCCGCTCATCATAATTTTAAATTACAGTAAATGAATGTTAAGAGTGTGTTTCTTAATGGTCCACTACATGAGTTGGTATACGTCAAGAAACCCCCGAGCTTTGAGGACCCCAAATTTCCGAACCATGTCTACAAACTCGATAAGGCGCTATATGGCCTTAAACAAGCCCCACGTGCGTGGTACGAGCACCTTAAAGAGCTTTTGTTAGACCGTGGATTCGAATTTGGGCAAATCGATCCCACTCTTTTTACTAAGAAGGTTAATGGGGAGCTTTTTGTATGCCAACTATATGTAGACGACATTATTTTTGGCTCTACTAGCCAAGCTTTTAACGATGAATTTTCAAAGCTTATGACTGACAGGTTTGAGATGTCTATGATGGGTGAATTGAGGTTCTTTCTTGGATTCGAGATCAAACAACTTAGAGAGGGAACTTTTATTAATCAAGCTAAGTACATCCAAGACATGCTCAAGAGGTTCAAGATGACAGATCTCAATGGCGTTGCTACTCCAATGCAAACAAAGTGTCATCTTGAGCTTAATCCCAAGGGTAAAGACGTGGACCAAAAGGTATAACGATCCATGATCGGCTCTCTCCTTTACCCTTGCGCATCTAGGCCCGATATCGTGTTAAGTGTAGGAGTGTGCTGCTCCTAAAGAAAGCCACTTAGTGGCGGTCAAACGAATCTTCAGATATTTGGTTCATTCCCCAAATTTTGGGTTATGGTATCCCAAAGGTTCAAGTTTCTCTCTATGTGGTTACACTGATTCAAATTGGGATGGTGACAAAGATGATCGAAAATCAACTTCTGGTGCATGTCAATTCTTGGGCAGGTCTCTAGTGTGTTGGTCTTCAAAGAAGCAGAATTGCATATCACTCTCAACCGCCGAATCTGAATATGTTGCTGCTGTAAGTGCATGTACACAGTTATTATGGATGAGGCAAACTTTAAAGGAATATGGTGTCAATTGTGACAAAGTGCCTCTTTTATGTGACAATGAAAGTGCTATCAAAATTTCTTACAATCCAGTGCAGCATACAAGAACAAAACATATTGAGATTCGCAACCATTTCATTCGGGATCATGTTGCTCGTGGCGATATTGCACTATCCTTTGTGAGCACGAAGAACCAACTTGCTGATATTTTCATGAAGCCTCTTGATGAAGCAAGATTTTGTTATTTGAGGAATGAGCTAAATATCATAGATTCAAGGAGCTTGGCTTGACTACCCTTGCACACTCACCTACTCTGTTTCATGTATTTGGTTTAGATGCGGGCATAGACATAGGGGGGTGTGGTCCTAATTGATTGGGCTAACCCTCCCCCCATAATACCGAAAGCAAGACAAAATCATTTCCATTAATATCGTTTTGTGATATGTTGGTTATTGATGAGCATTGGTTTTGAACTCAAGATACATCTTCGTGGTGTCATGCCATGCGCTCCAACATGGTGGCTTCGGACACCGCTCTCTTCCTTGAGAAGAGTTGGTTTTTATTGTCTCTCTTTGGATTTTCTTGCATATCTCTTGTTCTTATGGAAAACACACCCAACCTTGGCTTTTGTTTGATTTGTTCTTGCAACTTTGGGTGTGTAGTACCATCTCAGTTTGTTGCTCTAAACCCAAGCCTTCTTTCCCTCCTTGAACCATCTATTCTTGCACACAAGTCCACTATACACCATCGAGGGGTTTTGCAAGGATGCTTCGGCCTGAATCTGTCTTTACAGAAAATTCAGAGGGGGGGCCGACTATCTGCCCCAAGTGGGGGGCGGATTATCCGCCCTGGGCGAATACTGCCTCTTAAGGGCTAGGTCGGGGAGGCCAGGCTCAAACAGAGCAGCTAGCCCTCCCCCAACCCTAGCTCTGCCCCCAGTCGCCGCCGGAGCTTCCTCCCCTCTCAGAGTCGATTTGACCACCGGATTCTCCGGGCCCTCCCCGGATCTTCTTCACGTCGCCTTCGGGTATCTTCTCCTCCGCGATTTTCCTCCAATGAGTGAGGGTAACTCCCTCATCTCTCTCCTTTTGTATGGGATTCATTTTTTTGTGGAAATCTCATTGTAGAAGATCATAGGGGTTTTCCTTACTTGCTAGAATCAGTAGTATTGCAACCCTAGTGCCCGATCTGTTTTGCCATGGTAAATCTGGGCCATTCCAGAATTTTTCTGCGGGGGGCGGATTATCCGCCCCTGCCAGGGCCGGATAATCCAGCCTGGAGATTAAAATCTGGTCTGGTTTGGTTCTGATTTCCGCAATGCACATCCTTGGCTTATGGATTGCTTTTGTACTATTTCTAACATTTCTCCTGGACTTGTGTGTGTGCTTATCTCCATGATATACCTCTCATGATTTTCACAGGTGGTTCCAAGGCTACTAAGACCTTCTCTCGTCGTCCCCGTGCCCGTTATCTCAAGCCCACTACAGAAGGGATGTTCATTAACGAAACAGAAGTTAGCAGAGCGGCAACATAGGCTGAACGGATGGCAGAGGCAGCAAAGAAAACCAAGAATACTGCATCTCGCAAGGGAAAACAGTCGCGGCCCAATTACAAGGCTATGGCAGTATTCAGTATGCCTCCATTCGCCAAACTGATTACTATGATGAGGCTGATAGTGATGGTCCCCCAGAGGACTCTATGTTTTGGAATGCACATTTTCGGGCTATTCATGATGATGTGTATGCCACTCTCAAGCTTCGCCCCATGCACCCCATCAATATGACTGAGGCCCAATCCAAGGCAAGGCTCCTTGAAGCATTGAATGTGACTAACAAGATGGGGCTTCACCACCTTATGACTCTCCAATGCAACTATGATTCCTCTGTGGTGAGGCAAATTTTCTCGACACTTGTGATTTGCGGTGATGAGCGCCGTACCATGAAGTGGATGACCGGGACAACAATGATTCAGTCGGACCTCCGCATTTTTGGGCAGGTTCTTGGGTATGCTTTCCATGGCCGTGACACTCCTTCTGGCCACCGCATTATTTCTCCACTCAAGCCATCCAAGGACACTATGCTCGCTCCATGTCTGTCATCTGATGGTATTGCTGGCACTTTCTCTGGCCTCTCCCCTTTGTATGCCTCCCTCGTTGGTCTTTTTAGGGACAACATATCTCCCTGTGGGGGCAACAATGACAAGATTCGTGGTCACCTGGTTCCTCTTCTTGCATTTGCTCACGAGTGTGCCACTAATTCTAGTTCAGCTACAGGTTACAAATTGGATGTCATGGACTACATATATCATGAGATGACGGATGCTATGATCAACAGACTCTCTATCCCATATGCCCCTTTAATTATGATGCTCATCAAGCATATGTTGCCCCTTGAGGACTTTGGCACTGATTTGGATGGTGTTCACAATCCCAAGGAAATCTACAACAAGGCTCAGAAGACCCATCACCCTTCCACTGCCCCTGAGTCCTTCATGCGTGATGCACGGGCCAGTGGTCGTCATTCCGCGGTGTCCCCAATGGCACGCGAGGTTAAGCAGCTCAATTGGTTCCAGCGGAACATCCTTTGCATGGGCATTGACTCTCACAAGGGCCAGTATGAGGAGTACCGGAGGAGCCATGAGATGGCTCACACTCAGCAGCTTATTCTTCACCATGTATCAGGTGCCACTGGCTATCCACCTCCTCCCATTGCTCCAGGACCATATGCTCAGTGGAACACTTCAGGTATCAACTATGGTGAGCTCGAGAGTTGCCTGTTTCCTCCACCTCCGAGGGCACCTACTCCTCCCGCTGATGACAATGATGATGAGTATGATGAAGAGGAAGGGTATGTGGATGACTACGACGAGGATGAGGAGGCGTGATATTCTGGGGCGTTAGCATCGCTCTTATTCCTTTTTGGCGTTTCGATGCCAAAGAGGGAGAAGTAGCTCTTTTAGGTCTCGTGGATTTGCATTGGTCGGGCGCAAGCACTTGTCTTTCAGTCGTTTATTTGCTTGCTTGTGCCCCTTTTTGCGTGAACTTATTTGTTATTTGTGCTTGGTTTATGTAAGACTATGACGTGCTTTACTATGTATGGTCTTCTGGAATTCTGGATTTATATTGTGGATCTACTCTCATGGAATTCTGGATTTATCTATGGAGTCTATTTGATGGCATATGGAATCATGGGATTATCTAATGTATGCATCAATATTGTGGGATGTGCTTGGAGCCTGACAATCTCATTATTTTATTTGGCTATAATCACATCCCGATGGTATGACCTTGTTTCCTAACTCACCTTGTTTTAATTGTCTTTGCTATGAAAGTTGTGTTCTCTCTAGTGTGTGTATTTGTATTCAAATGCAAATTTTAAATATGCACACATCTAGGGGGAGCCTCTTTCATTTTTTAAGGTGTCGTTAGTAGGTTTCATTGCAAATCCTAGTATTGTCATCTAACACCAAAAGTGGGGAGATTGAAAGAACATTTCATAATCCCTAGTGTTTTGTGTGTTAGATAACAATATCAAGGATTATTTAATGTGTGTTGAAGTTCTCTCTAAGGAAAAAGGAAAAGGAAACTGCCTTTGGGGGGCGGATTATCCGCCCCTGCCCCACCCTTTTCCCAGATAGGCGCAAGCCCTAGAAGGGGGGCGGAGTTTCGGCCAGATTTTCCGGCCCCGCCGGATAATCCGCCCCTCATGCTCAGCTTGAAGTTTGCCAAGGCGCAAGCCCCAGAGGGGGCGGAGTTTTGGCCGGATTTTCTGGCCCCTCCGGATAATCCACCCCTGGAGGGGGCCGGATAATCCCCCCAGATCTTCATCAAGTTCTTCAAGGCGCCATCCCCGGAGAGGGGGAGGATTTTCACCCTGGAATATCCGCCCTGGGGGCGGAGTTTTCCCTGGGGCGGATAGTCCGCCCCTAGTGGGGGGCGGATA
Source organism: Avena sativa (assembly GCA_916181665.1). Lineage (NCBI taxonomy): Eukaryota > Viridiplantae > Streptophyta > Magnoliopsida > Poales > Poaceae > Avena > Avena sativa. The sequence continues at coordinate 442,697,555 of OV702283.1, forward strand.
ATCCGGCCCCATACTTCTTCAACGGCCATATATGGGCAGGGGTATTTAAGCCTGCCTTCCCCCTCCTGCCAGTGCGCTTGGTTCATTCGAAAAAGTCAAGATCTGATCTGCAACCTTCATCCAAGAGAGCTCCACCTAGATCCACCCAAAGGCTCCGTCCCTTGGGGAATCTAAGGAGGAGGACTCGATCTTCAACAACTGCAATCAAGCGCTTCATCTCCTCTCCATTCATTTGGAGAATCACCGATCTAGTATTTCTTGCAAATACCTAGATCCTTGTTTTGTTTATATTGATAAACCTTGTTCTTGTGACAGCTTGTTGTCATCTCGGGAGCCCCCAATTCAGTTGTGGGTGTGTGCTCCGGTAGAGTTGTAAAGGCACCGGTTCCCGCCTCGAAGGGTACCAATAGTGGAGAAGGTGGATCAGGCCTTTCGTGGCGAGATCCATCGGAGAATAGGGTGAGGCCTATTGTGGCGTGGTGGTCTTAGAACCGCCCACCCCTCCAACGCAGATGTACTTCCCTTAACAAGGAAGGAACTGCGGTAAAACAAATCCCTGTGTCTCCACGTGCTCCACTATGGTTACCTCGCTCCTCTCTTTATGTGCTTAGTAGCTAGGTTTGCATATAGGGAAATTCTCGTAGTTGCATATCTAGAGAATTTACTTTGTGTCAAGCCTAAAATTAAAAAAGAACTAAAAATTGAGTAGCACCTATTCACCCCCTCTAGGTGCCCATACGATCCATTTCAACTAGTGTATGGTACTCCCATTATGACCAGCCTTACAAACGACGTACGATAAAAGCGTCGGATAGATTGATTGGGGCAATGCTCTGTCGAGTCATGATACTCCCATTGTGTACCAAACGACGTCCCAAACAAAAGATATTTCATTTAAATTTATTTTGCATTGATACATATTATAAAAATTGAAATAAAAAGAGAAACAACAACCGAGTGAAACCTAAACTAGAGCCTTTCTCATCGGCGGTGTCGCCCGTCACTGCCGTCGTCGTGGTTGTCCATGCGGTGGTTCCTACGATACATTATGGCGTCGAACACCTTCGCGGCAAGCACATCGTCGCCTTCCCATGTGAAGTTCACGAAGCTAGTTGAGCCGCACGTCTTGCGAAGAGGAAAACTTCTCGCAGCCATTGTGGACGTACATGCGGCCTTGCCCGTCGAACAACACCTCCACATGCCACAGGGGAGAACCGTGGACTGCCCGCAACATCATTGCGGCAGGTGATAGCGCTTGACGAGGTTGAAGAGGTTGAAGTAGATTCCCCAGTAACGACACCTGAAAGCTTGATGGCGCCTAGTGTTTGATGTGGAAGTGCTTCGTTGGAAACCCCAAGAGCAAGGTGTGAAGTAGCAAGCAGCAAGTCTTCCCTCAGTTGAGACCGAGGTTATTGAACTAGAAGGAGGAAGGAAACGTCACACAGGTATTGGAAGCAACCTAGAGACCTTCACAACACAAACTCAAGACTTTGTCCCAACGAATCAGTGAGGGTGTCAAGCTCACCGGTTTGCTGTAACAAAGGATTAAATGTATGGTATGGAAGGTAATGGTTTGCATCAAGTAAACAAGTAACAGTGGAAGATGTATCAATGGTAAATATTGGACTGGGGTCCATAGTTCACTAGAGGTGCTCTCCTTAGATAAACAACATGGCATGAAGGGTAAACAAATTACAACGGGGCAATTGACAGGAACTGAGCAAGGCATAACAATGCAATTACTAGCCAGAAATATCCTATGAAGTTGATTGGGCAATACAACAATATACATATACCGTAATCCAACTACATTTATGACTAGAAGTCCACCTTCAGGTTATCATCCGAACCCCCTCCAGTATTAAGTTGCAAGCAACAAACAACTGCTTTAAGCAAAGTGTGTAAGGTAAACAGTACACATGTTCCATGAACAAGAGACCGTTGATTTCTCCCTAGTAGCAACAACACATCTACAACCTAAGAGATTTCTGTCACTTACCTTGGAAACTAGAGGCATGAACCCACTATCGAGCATAAATACTCCCTCTTGGAGTCACTAGCAACTACTTGGCCAAGATAACAACTAGCAATGGAGACATGCAAGATCACAAACAACACAGACATGATAGAATCATAAAGATAGAACCATTAATCAAACCAACATAATAATCTCAATATCCATCGGATCCCCACAAACACAACATGCATGATTACAAATAGATTAGATCTTGATCATGAATGGAGCTCACAAGATCTATACATGAAAGCACAAAGGAGGAGATACAACCATATAGCTACTACATGGACCCATAGTCCAAGGTGGAACTACTCACGAATCATACCAGAGAGAAGGCCTCCGGGATGATCTCCCCTCCGGCAGGGTGCCGGAAAGAGCTTCAGATCCCCCTGATCTAGGGACGATGGTGGCGGCGGCTACAGACGGTTTCGTGGATTTCTGATCGGGTACTCAGGGTTTCTGCATCGGGGGCTTCTTATAGGCGAAGGGGTGAGTCCGGGAGGTGACCAGGGCCGCCAAACCCTATCCAGGCACGGGCCCACCTGCCCCCGCGCCTGGGGTGGGTCTGTCCCCCTTGGCCGGACCCTCTGGCTCTCCTCTGGACTTCTTGTTCCCCACGGAAAGTAATTGACTTTGGTGTTTGTCCCATCCAATTCCAAGAATATTTCTTTACTAACTTTTCTGAAACCAAAAACAGCAGAAAACAGGCATCTGGCACTGTTGCAACTTGTTAATAGGTTAGTACCAGAAAACATGTAAAAAGCACCTCAAAGTGTGGACAAGTAAAGCAAAGTAGATACTAAACAAGCATGGAGCATCAAAAATTATATTTATGTTTCCAATGTATCAGCATCCCCAAGCTTAACTCCTGCTCGTCCTCGAGTAGGTAAGTGATAAAAGAATAATTTTTGAGGTGACATGCACCTTCACAATAAAGATCCAACCATTTGCAAGCATTGAAAGCTGGTATCAAAGAACTCTAAACATGTGCATGAAAGATAGAGTTCTAACAATAGGACATAGTAACTATGCATGCAACATGGCAAGCTACAAACAAAGATCATGAATAATATGTATTGGAAAACGTTTGTTTGTTTCACATGCATAAAACATAGCATAGTGGTAATCATCTTGTCCCTCATAGAGTAGAAATATAAATGCATAGGACACCTGCAAAGTTCACTAGGGTGACTAGAAACAAGTAGCACAAGAGCAAGTAATAACACAATATGCATCAATTAATAATCTTTGGAACACTACACACAGAATGACAACTATGCTCTCTTAATGGTGCCTAAAGGTAGAAGGTGGAGACTCAATAATGATGGAAGAAAGACCTTTTTGTAACGGAAGCAGGGATTACAAGTTTCAAAAAGAGATTCCAAAAATTATGGTACTTATTAGCTTTCAGCCCGCATTGCCCCTATCATAAGCATCTTGAAGTGGTTAAGGTTAAAGTGGCAAATCTGGAGTATATGCTTGCCAAAGTATAAGTTGGCAATCTCAAGTCCCTTGACTATGAGGGCTACACCTCATGGATACTCCACTTAGGACCCATGCAAGTTCTTGTCACTGTAAGTATTTGCATATCATTGAGAACCGCCAACGGGGTACCTCTTGCACATGGCACAGGAGCTTTCCCATAACCAAAATGACAAGGCAAGCAGACAATGGGCATCTCAACAATTCTTATTATGTACCATGAGAATATGGTGCTTTTTTCTCTCTTTTCTCTTTTCTCAATGTCTCTCTCTTTTTTATAAGAAGAATGCTTCATAGATGTCACTTTGGTGATGCTGCAAGTTTCCACCATGATTAGGCATGGCTTAGGATAGCGACCCAGGCATTTATCTAACACATAATACAAACTCCATGGACTTACAAGTTCCCATTTCATTTCACACCGGTAACATCCATAGACAAACGGACATGATATAAATGGAGTATAAAAAGTACAAGTGCAATGTTGAAAACGTTCCCCGTGACAACACGGTTCTGCTAATCCCAACTCATAAGTGCAAGCATATACAACAAAGTTTCCTCAATGGTTCAAGTTTATTAGGGTCAAAGAATAAAATGTGCCATCAAATTCGTGAGGGCTTTAATCACTAAGTTTTCATATAACAAAATAGTTTTTAATTGGAAGATAGATGAAAACAAGAATATACTTGGAATGGTGTAGTGCACCATGCATAGGAGTTTATAGTGGACACTTTGGAATAACTTGGTTTCTTGGGAGTTGGAATCATGAGTAGAACTTACTCATACAAGTGGAGGCTAGCAAAAGACTGGGAGCAACCAACTAAGAGAGCAATAATGGCCATAATTATACAATGGAACAAAGCAAACTAATCAAAGAAAAGAGTGGTACTACAAGTCAAGGACTAAATGATCATAGAGGCTAATGGTGACTTGTCATAGTCATAACATGGTGTAAGCATGTGCCAAGTCAACCCAAGCAAAACATCAAAGGAGAATACCACAATACTATGCTTTTGCACGCTAAAACAACACACAATTTCTTCAAGGCACACTAAGCAAATTGTTTGGAACAAGACATGCTACATCAATAATCACTAAGCATAAAGCTAAAACAGCACCTAGCATGTCATGCTAAAGTCTAAGTCACAGTCAATGCAAGCTCCTCTTGCACTTCAAGCAAGAACTTACTACTCCTTTCCAAACACCAATCAAACTTATTTGCAAAACAACATAGCGAGAACGGGGGTCCAAACTACTAAAGCAAACTAAGCAAAGCAAACGAAAACTAAGACGCTCCAAGAACAACACAACTATGCATGAAACAAAAAGTGAAGTCTCTAGATAGACCTGAGCTTTTTATTGATGAAGAAGGGGATTCCTTGGGCATACCCAAGCTTTGACGTTTGTACCTCTTGGATATTTCTTAGGGTGACACCATGTTGGCATCCCCAAGCTTGAGCTTTTTCGATTCTTCATCTCATTGCATCATTCTCTCTCTACACCTGAAATTTTTCCTTCATACAAAACTTCACATAATCTTCATTAGCAACATTAGCTTATTCAAAATATATTAGACCACTGGAAAAGCTTTGGAACAGCAAGGATTTTCATTAAAAACACAAGCTACTGAAGTAACTCCTTCAAAGAAACTCAATTTACCTGAAGAGAGCTCAAAAAGGAATCAATAAGAAGCAAATGCAAATAATGGCAGAAATCTGTCAAAACACACCAGCAGGTAGAAACGAATTTTTTCGAACATCTTCTGTTGCTCAAATCAAAACGTGTTGAACTAATGAAAGTTATACAACATACTGTAGGATTTATTCGTAAATTTTGAGATCAATCCGAGTTACAAAACCTCCTCACGATTTTTTTGGGTGGAGGACAGAAATCTGTTTTGGGACAGCAACTCCCCAAATCTTACTTTCCTCTCATTAGAGGTCATTCTTGGCACAAAAATCAAACAAAAAGGATAAGAAGAGGTCATTACAGTAGTAATAACTTCCAAGACTCAAGGAAACTCTTGGGTTATCTCCCAACAAGTACTTTTCTTTAACGCCTTTAAGTTAGGCACAAGAAGCAAGAAGAATCAAGTATTTTCAAATGAAGAAGCATTAACATTCATACTTGCAAAATCTTCAATTATGAAAGGTATCTCATCCAAATGGGTTTTGGAGGATCCTTTCTCATCTCTCTTTGGTCTACTACCTTCATCAAAAAGATTTTCAGGGGTAATCCAATCGAAGTTATTTTCAAAGGCTTCATGCATTCCAACAAGCTTATAGGGTATGGGTATATTGAATTCCTCTCTAGGAAATACCCACAACATCTGCACTTGAACCTAGCATATTGAAACGTTCAAAAACCTTTTTGGCCTCCCTAGCAACATCATGGAATTCTTTTGATAAAGTTTCAAGGATGAATTCCCTTTTTTCAACATTCTTCTCTTCTTTTAGTTTTAGGAATAAGAATTGTATGAAGGGGTTAAGGCTAACAAACCTAGCCTCCAACATATGAACTAAAGAAGTTGCAGCAATCTCATAATTAGGAGCAAGTTCAGCTATAGATTTATCCTCAATATCCTCATGCTTGCTAACATAATTAAATAATTCTTTAATATTATCTTTCCCAATTATGGAGCCACTACCTATTGCAAGATTTTTCAGAGCAAACTGGGGGAGCAACATGGTGAGCTAGAGCAGGGTGGCAACTAGAGCAGGAACTAAATTTTTTGTGTTTTTGAATAAAGCAAGCAAACCAAGCTAGACTATTTTTTGGGTTTTTTTGAAAAGAGGCAAACAAACAAGCAAAAGAAACAAAGTAAACTAAAAACAAACTAAAGATAAAGGAAGTTAAGGACTCCCCTAGTGAAGACGTCCTTAGCCTCCCCGGCAACGGCACCAGAAAACTTGTTGATAGCGCTTGACGAGGTGGAAGAGGTTGAAGTAGATTCCCCAGTAATGGCACCAGAAAGATTGATGGCGCCTAGTGTTTGATGTGGAAGCGCTTCGTTGGAAACTCCAAGAGCAAGGTGTGAAGCAACAACCATCAAGTCTTCCCTCAGTTGAGACTGAGGTTATCGAACCAGAAGGAGGAAGGAAACGTCACACAGGTGTTGGAAGCAACGTGGATACCTGCACAACACAAACTTAAGACTTTGTCCCAACGAATCAGTGAGGTTGTCAAGCTCACCGGTTTGCTGTAACAAAGGATTAAACGTATGGTGTGGAAGGTGATGATGGTTTGCAACAAGTAAACAGGTAACTGTGGAAGATATATCAATGGTAAAGATTGGACCGGGGTCCATAGTTCACTAGAGGTGCTCTCCTTAGATAAACAACATGGCATGAAAGGTAAACAAATTACAGCGGGGCAATTGACAGGAACTGAGCAAGGCATAACAATGCAATTACTAGCCAGAAAAATCCTATGAAGTTTATTGGGCAATACAACAATATACATAGAGCGTAATCCAACCTTATCTATGACTAGAAGTCTACCTTCAGGTTATCATCCGAACCCCCTCCAGTATTAAGTTGCAAGCAACAGACAACTGCTTTAAGAAAAGTGTGTAAGGTAAACAGTCCACATGTTCCATGAACAAGAGACCGTTGTTTTCTCCCTAGTAGCAACAGCACATCTACAACCGAAGAGATTTATGTCACTTCCCTTGTAAATTAGAGGCATGAACCCACTATCGAGCATAAATACTCCCTCTTGGAGTCACTAGCAACTACTTGGCCAGGATAACCACTAGCAACGGAGAGCATGCAAGATCACAAAGAACACATACATGATAGAATCATAAAGATAGAACCATTAATTAAACCAACATAATAATCTCAATATCCATCGGATCCGCACAAACACAACATGCATGATTACAAATAGATTAGATCTTGATCATGAACGGAGCTCACAAGATCGATACATGAAAGCACAAAGGAGGAGATACAACCATCTAGCTACTACATGGACCCATAGTCCAAGGTGGAACTACTCACGAATCATACAGAAGAGAAGGCCTCCGGGATGATCTCCCCTCCGGCAGGGTGCCGGGAAGAGCTTCAGATCCCCCTGATCTAGGGACGATGGTGGCGGCGGCTACAAATGGTTTCGTGAATTTCTGATCGGGTACTCAGGGTTTCTACATCGGGGGCTTCTTATAGGCGAAGGGGCGAGTCCGGGAGGCGACCAGGGCCGCCAAACCCTAGCCAGGCGCGGGCCCACCTTCCCCCACGCCTGGGGTGGGTCTGGACCCCCTGGCCGGCCCCTCCGGCTCTCCTCTGGACTTCTTGTTCCCACGGAAAGTAATTGACTTTGGCGTTTGTCCCGTCCAATTCCGAGAATATTTCTTTACTAACATTTCTGAAACCAAAAACAGCAGAAAACAGGCATCTGGTACTGTTGCAACTTGTTAATAGGTTAGTATCAGAAAACATGTAAAAAGCACCTGAAAGTGTGGACAAGTAAAGCAAAGTAGATACTAAACAAGCATGGAGCATAAAAAATTATAGATACGTTTCCAACGTATCAGCAGGCTCCTTCCCGTCAAGAAGTTGCACGAACTTGTCGGGAAGTTTGTTCTTGCTCACTGGTTCTTCATAGATGGGGATGAAGAACTGGAAGCTAAATCCATCCTCCATCGACGATGGCAAGCGCAATGGAAAGCGGGAAGGCGCCGTTTATCGACTGCGTCCGTGTCGAACACGACCACAACCCCTTCCCCGGCCACAACTGCGGCCGCGGCCCCTTCCCCTGGAACCTGTAGACATGGAGAACGAGGGAAGGTAGACTGAACAGGCAATGGAACGTCTATAGGAAATGCGGTTCATGGGGCCTTGTTATATAAATGTCGAGCTGATGTAAAACAAACCACCCGTACATCAATGGTGACGCAGACTGTGCCAACCACACGCTACTGTGGCAACGGGATGACTCTGTGCACCAGCCACTCGCCGATGTGGTGACGGGATGACTCCATGCATTGGGCACGCGGTACTTCGGTGACGGGATGACCCCATGCGTCGGGCAGATGAACCAACGCCGCCATCAAGTCGGGAAGGTTGGCGACAACATATTAAATACTACCGGTGCCAATGACAATGATTGCCCGCTAATGCCACGTCACCCACGTGTTGTGTCTGGGGCGCCCGAAGCGTTCCTTGTGGTGTCGAGATGGTCTCGTCGTGCCGGACACGCTTTTGCCCGCGTCGGATCAAAAATACTTTTGAGGCACATGGTTGGGTGCGTTTTTCTGCCCGGTGTGTCCCAAAGCCATTGGAGGACGGTTTTAGGGAGACACGAGTGGATATGCTCTAAGCACTCTTCCGGTGCTTGCCGCAGTTTGAGGTTGATCTTCAAGACGTTATGCATGATATCGATGGTGAGTCGAAAACTATGCCTTCACCAGACTAACCAAGTTCCATCAATAATATTCTTTATTTATATGGTGCATTGGTAAGGAGTCGTTCTAGAGCTATTGTTCTTCGGAGACATCTCGCGTCAACCGAGACACAACTTTTTTTTGCTTAGCTTATGACATGTTCTTTTATGTTGTTGTTTTGTCTGTGGTGGTTGTCTTTGACTACACGGTGTGGAGTTTCATGCTACACTCGTTGATCGTAGCGAGTGCTAGTTTACTTATACTCAAACTTAGGGTGTGTTTGGTAGGCCGGGTCTATCCAGAATCTCCCGTCTTAACCGAGATTTCTGGTAATTTACATCTTTGGTAGCCCGTATTTCTCTTCTGGGCACTGTCCACCTCATACGAAAATGGGGCCTTAGCCCTGCCCGATAGAGAAGCTCAAAATGAGCTTCTGAACTCAGCCTAGCTCAGTCCATCCCGAAAAATCCCCCGCTGTGTGACGCAGCCTGCTAGGGGTCACGACCCGCAAGCCTCGAACAGTTCCATTCGCCCCCGCTGCCTCATCTCTCGTCAAGCAGCCCCGCCGCACAAGCGTCGACCTCCTCACGCCTCCATGGCCTCACACCGCCTCCAAGCTCCGCACCAAGTGCCTCCTCACGCCGCCACAACCTCTAGCCATAGAACCAAGCTTGAGACAGATGGGGGCACCTAGATCCGGCGACTTCCCGATGACACCAAGCTGTTCGCCAAGCGCCACAACACCAAGCTCTGTCGGGCACGACACCAAGGTCCATCGACCTCAAGTCTCCATGCCCGCCAACCACGGTAGCAAGCTCTGCTGCCAAGCGCCTCCACGGCCAGCCACGGCCAGCGCTGCCGCCTCCTCAACGACATCGCAGCAGGCCGGACGCGCCTCGATCTGCAGGACGAGCACTACTCTAGCCAGAGCCTACACGGCCAGCGCCTCGACGGCCAGCCATGGCCAGCACCACCATAGCCAGCAACGATGAGCACCGCCACAGGATCTGATTGCTTTTTTATTTTTGTTGACATGGACCCGATTGCTTTTTATTTTGTATATAGGGACCTGTTTGTGTTTCATTTTTACACTCAGGGTTTCTGTGCAAGTATTGAACCTCCTCAACATTTCTTCCCTCATACAACCCACCAAACAACTTACACACTTAACATGTCTCAACAAAAACGAGCCACCAAACACGTGTGAAAATCTAAGCTCGGCCTAGCTAGGGTCAACTTGTATGAGTGGAGATAACTATTCTATGCTGGTCCGGCCTACCAAACACACCCTTAGTTCTTCAATAAAAATATGTTACCCCTCCGTTTCAAAATAAATAACTTGAGTTTGTCTATAATTAAATATATCTAAACATGTTTTGGTATGTACGTAGATACATGTGAACTTACATAAACCAAAGTCACTTTGTTTTTTAAACGGAGGAAGTACGTTTTACTCGTGAAAAAAAATTGGCAGTAATTTGTCCGGCAGATTTGGATAGTGATCTCATCTGCTCAAGCCAGTATAGGATATCAAGTGGGATCCCACAAAAATCCTACTTCTTGTTCATTTGCCAAAATTTAACGTAAAATTTTGCTCAAAATTAATATTTTAATGGAATCCCACTTGACACCATGAGCCAGTAGAATGTTGCAGGTGACATGGCCCGGGCCGAGGAAATGGACCGGTTCCACGGAGGCGCCCACAGGTGGCTGGCGGGCAGCCGGGCCGTGCAAACACCTCCGCGCTAAGCAAAAGCAAAACCAAAACCACGCCCCGTTTCCGCCTGTGGCGGCACGCGACTGCGCTCGTACGTCACGTCGCTCTGCTCAAACCCATCCACCCAAACCCCATCCCCCACCGCCGCCCCTGGCCGAGCCGCTATAAAGCCGGCGCCACCACAGGGCCAGATGGTAACGCTGAAAGACACTCCACACTCAGCCATCAGCAGCAGCAAGAAGAAGCAACACTACTAGTACATAGTACTCGTTCACACACCTGCCACTGTTAAGCTCGGAGACCACCACCGATCGGACCCGATCGATGGCTTCGGCGGCGGTTGAGTTCCTGGGCGCGGGGGCGCAGGGCGGCCTCGGCGGGGACGCGCTCTACTGCGCCGTCATCCTGTGGCTGTCCGTCATGTCGTGGATCATCTTCACGTGCGTCGGCACCGACGACGGCGCCGGGAGGCGGAGGGGGCGCCGGCGCAGCCGGGACACCAAGGTCTTCGTCGGCGCCGAGCGGCTCTGCGACGGCACCGGCCCGCGCTGCAGCGGCGGGTACGGCCTCTGCGGCTCCTGCGTCGACTAGCCTGCTACTCGCCGGCGCACTACGCACGTACGCTTGGTTGGTGGTACCTTCTTCGTGTGATCGAGCGTGAACAAATCATCGTCATGCATGTGTGGAACTACTTGTAGCCTCCTGTACATAGGTTTGTTTAGTGGATCGATTGATCGGTGCGATGAGACGATGAGCTATCTCGATCGATCTCCCCTTTGTGAGGACGATAAGAGGGAGCGTTCGATCCTGGCTTCAAGAATTTAATCAAGCTTCTTCTTCATCCTCCTCTGTTCCTCTTCTAGCTCGATCAATCATGTGTGGGCGATCAATTGCACAAATATCTCTTTCCAGTGGACAATTTGCTTTTGCTCTAGTGCTGCCGCTGTCGGTAGAGGAGCATAATTGCAGCAGAGATATCATTTTCAAGTGGTCGATTTGCACGGGCCGGGGTTAGTTGGATGTTGGAGCGACTTTAATTCCGGCGAGCGAACCAAAGCCAATCCCCTCCCTCCGGCGGTGGTGGTGGTGGATCAGGCAGGCGGCAGGGTTTAATTGAGACGGAGTGAAATCCGGATCGAATTAAGTACGCAGTGATTGCGACCGCCGGGGAGCGTTGGAGCGTCGACATCCCCTGCACGCTTCGATCGTGACGACGGAAATTGACTAGTAGCAATCGGGACAAGAAATTATCTTGCTGAGTAACTTTCTCTATCCATCCAGTATTGGTGTGGCTACCTGGTTTAGGTGGTACGCTCTCATTTCCCCCGTTTTCCCTTCTCTCTCTCCTCACCCCCCACCCCCGCGTTGAGAGTCTTTTCTCCGCCTCCGGCTCCTCTCCCTAGTTAGAGTATTACAGTAGTTTTAGTAGTTGTTGTTGCCTAGGTAGGGTGTCCCATGTGGCGAATGGTGTTATATAACATGGAGGAGTTTGTCGCCGGCGCGGTCGAGCGGTGTCCGGCGGTGGGCGGTGGTGTTGATTTTTTTTTGAACGTGGTAGGCCCCGAAGGGCCAAGACTCTGCATTAATCGGCAAGGGTGGGGGTTACAACATAGAAAGAAGACCCAAAAGAAAGGGAAATTACACCTAGGTCCAAGACTTTTACACTAAACACCCCAGAAAGAAACACAGAAACACAATCAGGTCCTTCCTTGCCGTCGATAGCTCGACTCTGATTCCGACCACCACTACAGGCGCCGGGGACGACACCACTTGGGCTTGCAGCAGCGCAGCTTGCCGGACTGAGGGAGAGAGAGGGCCTCCCATGTTTGAGGTTGAAGATGCTCTGGCCATCTTGGCCAACAAGCTCGACGCGGCCTAGATCAAGGCCAAGGATAGCGGTTACCTGATGGTGCTATGTTGATGTAGAGCACTTCGTCGGGAAACCCCAAGAGCAAGGTGTGAAGCAGCACAGCAGAAAGTTTTCCCTCAGTAAGAAACCGAGGTTATCGAACCAGTAGGAGAAAGGAAACGTCTCAAAGGTGTTGCAAGCAACTTGGAAACCTACACAACACAAACTCAAGACTTTGCCCCAACGAATAGTGAGGTTGTCAATCTCACCGGTTGGTGTAACAAAGGATTAACTGTATGGTGTGGAAGGTGATGATGGTTTGCAGCAAGTAAACAGTAACAGTGGAAGATGTATCAATGGTAAAGATTGGACCAGGGTCCATAATTCACTAGAGGTGTTCTCCTTAGATAAATAAACATGGCAAACTGGATAAACAAATTACAGCAGGACAATTGACAGGACCGAGCAAGGCATAACAATGCAATACTAGACAGAAAGATCCTATAAGATTCGATTGGGCAATACAACAATATACATAGACCGCCATCCAACTGCATCTATGACTAGAAATCCACCTTCAGGTTATCATCCGAACCCCCTCCAGTATTAAGTTGCAAGCAACAGACAACTGTCTTAAGCAAAGTGTGTAAGGTAAACAATCCACTTGTTCCATGAACAATATATTGTTGTTTTCTCCCTAGTGGCAACATCACATCTATAACCGTAGAGATTTCTGTCACTTTCCTTGGAAAATAGAGGCATGAACCCACTATCGAGCATAAATACCCCCTCTTGGAGTCACTAGCGACTACTTGGCCAAGATAGCTACTAACAACGGAGAGCATGCAAGATCACAAACAACACAGACATGATAGAATCATAAAGACAAAAACATTAATTAATCTGACATAGTAATCTCAATATCCATCGGATCCCCGCAAACACAACATGCATGATTACAAATAGATTAGATCTTGATATATGAACGGAGCTCACAAGATCTATACATGAAAGCACAAGGAGGAGATACAACCATCTAGCTACTACATGGATCCGTAGTTCAAGGTGGAACTACTCACGCTTCATACCGGAGGCTGGCATGATGAAGATGGCCTCCGGGATGATCTCCCCTCTGGCAGGGTGCCGGGAAGAGCTTCAGATCCCCCGATCTAGGAACGATGATCGCGGCGGCTACAGACGGTTTCGTGGAATATTGATCGGGGTGTCTAGGGTTTTGGCATCGGGGGGACTTTATAGACGAAGAGGCGAGGCAGGGGGCCACTAGGGCGGCTGCACCCCCCCAGGCGCGGGGTGAGCCCACCCGCACGGCCAGGGGATGTGGTCCCCTGGTGAGCCTCCTCTGTCTCGTATTATGGCTTTGTGTTGCCCACTGTAAAATATCGACTTTGGCTTTTGTCCCGTCCAATTCCGAGAATATTAATTTCTGCCTTTCTGGAACCAAATAACAGAAGAAAATATGCAACTGACACTGTGGCAACTTGTTAATAGGTTAGTACCAGAAAACATATAAAAACACCTCAAAGTGTGGACAAAGCAAAGAAAATTAGATAGTAAACAAGGATGGAGCATCAAAAATTATATATACGTTTCCGACGTATCAAGCATCCCCAAGCTTAATTCCTGCTCGTCCTCGAGTAGGTAAGTGATAAAAAAATAATTTTTGAGGTGACATGCACCATCAAAACCAAGATCAAACCATTTGCAAGCATTAAAAGCTGGGATCAAAGAACTCTAAACATGTGCATGAAAGATGGAGTTCTAACAATAGGACAAAGTAACTATGCATGCAACATAAAAGACTATAAACGAAGATCATGAATAACATACATTGAAAATGGCACACTGCACATAGAACTAAAAATGGTAACTATGCTCTCTTAATGGTGCCTAAAGGTAGAAGGTGGAGACTCAATATAATAGTGGAAGAAAGGCCTTTCATAAAGGGAAGTAGGGATTTCAAGTTTTAAAAAGAGCTTCCAAAAATTATGGTACTTGTTAGCTTTCAGCCCTCATTGCCCCTATCATAAGCATCTTGAAGTGATTAAGGTTAAAGTGAACAAATATGGAGTATATGCTTGACAAAGTATAAGTTGGCAATCTCATATCCCTTGAATACGAGGGCTGCACCGCATGCTACTCAACTTTAGTCACCTGTAAGTTTTTGTCATAGTAAGTACATGTGTATCATAGAGAACCGCCAACGGGGTACCCCTTGCACATGGTACATGAGCTATCCCATAACCAAAATGAAAAGGCAAGCAGACAATGAGCATCTCAGCGATCTTTTTATTTACTATGTGCATAACTTTTTATTGAAGATACTTCACAGAAAGCTAATTATGGTGATGCTGCAAGTTTCCACCATGATTATGCATGGCTTAGGCTAGCAGCCCAAGCGTTTCTCTAACACAAAATACATAACTTCATGGACTTATAAGCTCCCTCTTTATTTCACACTAGCGACATCCATAGACAAAATAGGATGATATCAAATGTGTACAAAGTACAAGTGCAATGTTGAAAACGTTTCCCGTGACAGCACCGTTCTGCTAATTCCAACGTATAAGTGCAAGCATATACAACATACATGACACAATGGTTCAAGTTTTATTAGGGGCAAGGAATATAAAGTGTGTCATCAAGTTTGTGAGGGCTTTAATCACTAAGTTTTCACATAACAAAACACTTTTTAATTGGAAGAATAGCTGAAAATAAGAATATACTCGGAATGGTGTAACATACCATGCATATGAATTTATAGTGGAAACTTTGAAATAACTTGGTTTCTTGGGAGTTGCAAGCATGAGTAGAGCTTACTCATACAATCTCTCAAAAAAAAAAAAAAGCTTACTCATACAAGTGGAGGCTAGCAAAAGACTGGGAGCAACCAACTAAGAGAGCAATAATGGCCATAATCATGCAGAGCGACAAAATATTATTAATCAAAGCATAGAGTGGTACTACAAGTCAAAGACTAAATGATCATAGAGGCTATGGTGACTTGTTCATAGTCATAACATGGTGTGATCATGGTGTGACTCCAAAGATCTCTTTGTCATTGATTTTTTACAATTTTAAATATTAAGATACCATATCATAACATGGTACTTCTCCCATATTTCTCATCATTAATTAGTGTATAACATCAGTTTTTTTGCTTATGAATTGCATGATGCAACATATGATACTTATGTTATGAGCAACCTCAATTTTGTTGCACATACCAAAGCACTCTATGTGTGTACTCTAATCGTGAGCTTTCTTGACGAGGTAATGTGCCGCTGGTCCGCTCCGCCTCCGTTGGTCTTCGGGCCATGGATGTGTGGTGGACCATGACCTCTCGCCCGTAGGAGGTTTTTATTCGTTGATTAGACTATTTTTCTGTGTCTTTTCAGGATGGTGAGACAGTGGCTACATCCTGAAGTCAGAATAAGGTTCTCCCCGTCCTATCCTTGTTCCGGTGGTGCATCTAGAGCCGGCGGAGGGCGCGTGGAGTCGTGTGCCCGGCAGATCTTCTCGGATCTGTTCGGTTTTCGTGTTTATTGGTGTGTTTTTAGGTCAGTGTCTTTCGATCTACGGATATCAGCATTGGTGATGGTTGCTGCTCTAGTGTGCTGGTCCTTTGAGGCCGTAGCACGACGAATTCTCGTCTGTCTACTACTCCCTCTGTTTAGAAATATAAGATGTTTTAGGTTTGTGAAGCAAATAAACCTATACACTAAAAGATGTATAGATACATTTGAACCTACACACTAAAATATGTCTAGATACTCTAAACGGAGGGAGTACAACAAGCTCTATTACGACAAGCTTTGTCCAGCACCGATGTTGGAGGGGTGAGGACGATGGCGCGCCTTGAGCTCACGCTAGTGTTTGTAGTCGTCTCTAGGTAGTCCTTTGACCTATTTGTATTTTTATTACTTTTAAGCTTCTTTGTACTAATTGTTGATTATTATTAATAGATTGGAGGAATCTCTACTATATATACCTAAAAAAGATGAACTGTTCCGTCGTCGCCAATACGTCGTGGTTTCATCCGACTCTCCGTCCTTGCTTGGTTTTTCCCATCTTTATTATCGCTAATTAAGTCTCCGTCAATCACGTATGTTTCGCTATAAGAAACTGTTCTGGTGCCCAAAAAAACGTGCCTTCAAGATCGAGGCCGCTGCCACCGTATACACCATCCCCACGATCCTCGCATTCCTCCGACGCCTCCGCTCCTCGCCCTACCCTCTGCCTTCAAGCGTCTCCACACCTCATGCTCCATGCGCCCGCAAGCAGTAGCCGCGCTCATGCTTTCCCCGTAGCAGCCGCCGCTGCTGATGCCTTTTTTGGAGATCACCATCTGAAGCTCCTCCCATCGAGGGATTAGGCGTCCCTGTCCTGCGCTGCGGTGTGTTCCCCCGCAGGTTGTGTTGGGCTGGTGGGACTACGAGGCGTAGCTCCGGCAGCTGCGCTCCGGCGCGATCCGCGTTCATGATCCCTTCATCTTTTCCCATCTCTGGAGTGATCTGACATGCTTAGTGCTTCAATTTCGGATACAGACATGGTCCAATTCAATTGCAGGTATGTATGCCTTGCAGGATGATACGTGATGTCATTGAAAGAATAGGGATAATTCTTGTGCTTATTCAGGCCTTACTTTGGAGAGCCACGCATCATTGACTGTTCGGAATACTCCACTTTGTGATAATGCTGCAGATACATCTGACAAGACATACATTTTTTCTAAGATCATTCCTAAGAATATATGGGCTACCGTGGGACAGTGAGAATATGGAAGTTGTCTCGCATTGTGTGAATAAGTTAAATATGCTTTAGGTACGTATCGATGATTTTCTATAAGCCTTTTTCTTGATAACTTGTGCTGGCTAGGTTTCATTTTGTTCTACTACAACATGCTCGTAGTAATATTCAGCTTCTTGAAACAAGCAAATTTTATTCTAGACTAAACATCAATGATTCAATGATGAATATAAAATTTGATATTGTTATGTTGTCATGTAAGTGGAAAGATGATGTTATTTGGCTCCGATCTTGTTGTCATTTTTAACATAAATATTTTCTTCAATGTGTCGATCTAGGATGGATCCTTACTCCTTAGGCAGTGGATGTGATGCGATTCTTGTTCTTATTATTTGGATGACAAATATTTCTGGACTGTTGTGACGCCATGTAAATGTTTCAACTCTCCATTTCTCTCCCACAATATATTTACGCAGGGCTATGCTGCCCAAATATACCACGAAAGTCAGTTTAGGAAGGTGATTTTCTAGATTTGCTCCACTTACCACTCCATGTGATAAAAATAAGTATATTTTGTCTTCTTTTGTGGGGTGAAGATCAGGAGAGGCTTGCATGGATATTGTCCAAGCACAAGTGAAAGGAAAGAAGACCATGCTAGTCATGGACCAATGATTCTAGAAGTTGTGGGTCATAAGATGTTGCTCATGTCAGTGAGTCAGGATCTTCTACCTTGCCACCTGATAAAAAATGAGATTATGGTCAATTACATTTTAGTAGGACGGCTATCTCCTGACCCTTAATCTGTAGGACGGCTATCTCCTGACCCTTAATCTGTTTCAGGAGTAAGTTATATTTGACCATGAATAATAAATAAACAGGTTGGATTGCATGTGGAGGTTCGAGCACAAGATTCAGTGATAACAAGAAGGCTGATAAAGCTAAAGCTGAACTTGAGAAAATAGTTCACTCCTTTTAGATCCCAAGGTGAAGTTTTATCGATTATTTTCATACTACATCTAGAGCTACCTATAGTCTGAAGTTGTTACTTAACTCGGATTGATTACAAGTTGGATATCAGGTCTCATTAGTGTTGTTTTGGAGTGATTATGCCACAGAAGGAGAAGCCGCCACAGGACTCGACCAACCACGACGCCAGCTTCTCCTACCTGCAATGGCCCTGGAACATCTGTCTGCTCCACCATGCAGCCATGGCAATGTTCATCCTGGCTTGGGATCGGACGGGGCGACACAAGTGCGTAGCACTGCTGCCAGAGGAGCAACTAATTGAGATGTAAGCATTGAAGCCTCAATCGTGCTTCATCTTTCTTTCTCGTGCTGAAATTTTGGTCTCTATGCTTGGAATTTCAGGAGCCATTGACCATGGGTGCTGGTTTTGGACCCTCCAACCTCAGGTTACTATTTGTTTCTTCTACCCATGAAAAATTAGGACGCATTTCCTTAGGTATCATGAATAAATTGTGAATTCGAAATATGGTTGTACATCACTAAATGATGGAGATATCCTGATGTGGGATGGATAAAACTTAACACTAATGCAAGTCTGACCCTTTCTCTGGAGAAGCTAGCCCTGGGAGTGATAGCAAGAAGCAACAACGACATTGTGGTATTTTTTTGCTTGGAAACATATTCACAATTGCCCTTACATTGATACAGCTGAAATGTACTACAATTAGTGGTCTTTCTGTTAGAGCATCCTTTTTTAAGCTTTGGAGTTCGTTCTATTCTAATTGGTTCCACCACACAATCGATGGAATTTGTTTATATTTCACCATTCAAATTTTGTACTGAATTTGGTAATGACATGCACTAAAGAATCAAACAGAGTCCTGTAGTTTAGTTTCCTATTTATTTGAGTCAAACAAAGAGATGATGTGAATTCTTCAGATTCCTTTGCATGGTCATGTATGAATGATTAATCCTGCTTTGGGTTGATAGCATAACTATACGGAAATGAAGATGAGTGCAATTTATTAATAGCATTGTCGGGGTTTCACAAAAGAAATAGTGGTGACATGTGAATCCATTATTTTCATATTAGATGCATTTTCAGGGGTTTACAAAAGAAATACTTGTAAGTATATGTCAATCAACTCATCTTTCTATGTGGTAATTTGTTGTATTCTGATTTTTACCTTCTCAGAAACTTTCTAATGGGTGTAACATTAGAGTGGGTCACACATATCTAGATAGCCATGTATTTTGTCTGTTCTTGTAAACAAATGTTCAAACTTGTTGTTCGTCTAGACACTTTTTTCCTACACCAACTTTTGGAGTGGAATTGTGATAGTATAACATTTGTTCCTCCACACGATAGTTCCAGGTTTGTGCAAGCAAAGTTATGTGTTGTGTTTTTTCTCATAGATGAATAAGTGACCTTATAAAAAAGAGTAATTAAAGATCTAGGGATATTATTACCCATGCCATTCTCTGGATAATGTCCGTTCTCTGAAAAACGTTCCATCTGCATGCAGGAAAACCAATGGGGAGTGATGCTTTTGGGAGTGCTGTGCTTTGTTATAGTAACTAGGAAATTACACCGTCAGGTTTCTGTGCAATCTAATCTTCGTTCTTGCTGGTCATACACAACATATACTACATTTTGTGCTTCACCAATTTTAAATATACTGGTCAATAAAACTTAGTTGTCGGTTTATGACATCCTGCCTATATTATTCATTTATATGGCACATGCTTATAAGTTTTCGCTTAATGAATTATCATCTTCTAACGGTTTGACTTTTGTGAGGTCCTCGATTAACCTATGCTAAAAATATGCATATGATTACATGTACTATGGAGATATATATATGGTCTTTAAATACTTGGGCCATGATATAAAGAAAGTCTTGCTGCATATACTAGGGTGATGTCCAGGTTCAGCCAAAGTTAGCAAGTAGCCTCTCTAAGTCCAGGTCCAACCAAAGTTAGCAATTACCTCTCTTGGGGTAATTCAAGTTGTCCATCATTACTTTTTTCATCTGAAGTAAAATTGAAAAATACAATTTATGATTTTTTTAAAGATAGTTTGCTCTATGGTCTTTTCTCTTGAAACATGTATATTTTGCGTTTCAGACTTATGTTTGGTGCTGCTTTCTTGATCGACAACGTTGTTCCATTATATCTTGGCTGATAGGTTTTTTATTCCATGCCGTTCTTCAATAAAAGAGAATCATGGATGATTGGGTTGGAAGTTACTAACTGGATCCCATCCGTCTTATACTGCTATTGGGCGAGTGCTTAATTGTGTAGTTGTTTATTTGTTTTGGACAAAACCTATTCTGACATACAGAAAGAACATGATCTAAAAGAAGTATTGACAATGTATACGAGTCAGTAGACATTTTAATACTTGATTATAGAACTCTAATTATAGAATGTCTTCACTTATTTCTGAACCAATTTCCACTTTTTATATTCCTATCACTATGTTGTTTTGGATTGTCGCTAGGGACGAGAAAAACACTTACTGACTGGTATTCGACGCTTTGATCTGGCAGATTCTGAATGCATTTCATTCTTATATCGGACTGCAGATGGGCCTTGTCTTTTTCAACTTGGTTTTTGCTATTCAACTGTTAGTAGATCATCATGCTTTTTGTAACACACTACTTCGAAAGCTGGTGAAGATATTATTCTAACATCTCATGTTTAGTAATTTTAATTTGGCTATCTGATGCATGTGACTTGATCAATACAACATCTCTTCAAGTAAGACTTGACACGTGACTTTATTTTCAACAATTGGTCATGTTGATGATGCTGGTATCTCCGATTGCTTATACAGGGACTCTACTCTGCAACGTGCATGAAAAAGTCTTTCTACTGTGAAATAAGAAATTGCTTGTACTTTGTGCATATTGCTTGTAGTTTGTGCATATGTTCGACAAGAATCGGTATACAAGTTTTGACAAGAATATTCTATACAAGTTTTGACAAGAATCGGTATACGATTTTATCTATATTTGACTAGAAATTGTAGTTTGTGCATATATAAACCAAGTTTTCTATTTTTACGCTCCTACTTTTATTTGTTTGACCGTAGCAACACACGGGCATTTTACTACTCCCTCCGACCCATATTCGTTGACTCCAATTTGGATATATCAATCACAAAAATATGTCTAGATATGTCCAAATTGAAGTCAACTAATATGGGTTGGAGGGAGTAGTATTTTTAAACAAGTGTGAGTATCTAAGCACACACGCGCAAATTAATACGTTGCACTATTTCTTCTTCGACCATTTTCTCTGAACAAAGATAATAGCACCACCAACAAATCGAGCTCCCAAACCAGCTGAAACGCGTCATCCCCTTCCTTGCTTCCTCCCCCCAATCCCCTTCCGCTTCCTACCCACAACCCTAGCTCCCCCGAGTCCATGGATCCCACCAAATCCAGCACCCCACCGCCGCCCCCCGTCCTGGGCGCTCCCGTCGGCTACCCGCCGGGGGCGTACCCTCCACAGACCAGCGCCGCGGTGGTCGCCTACAACCCGCAGCTCTACGCGCCGCCGCCCGCCGCCGCCGCCGCAGCAGCCGCCCAGCAGGCCCTGGCGCAGCAGCAGCAGCAGCTCCAGGTGTTCTGGGCGGATCAGTACCGCGAGATCGAGGCCACCACCGACTTCAAGAACCACAACCTCCCGCTGGCCCGAATCAAGAAGATCATGAAGGCCGACGAGGACGTCCGCATGATCGCCGCCGAGGCCCCCGTCGTATTCGCCCGCGCCTGCGAGATGTTCATCCTCGAGCTCACCCACCGCGGCTGGGCGCACGCCGAGGAGAACAAGCGACGCACGCTCCAGAAGTCCGACATTGCGGCCGCCATCGCGCGCACCGAGGTCTTCGACTTCCTCGTGGACATCGTGCCCCGCGACGACACCAAGGACGCCGACGCGGCCGCCGCTGCGGCCGCGGCCGCGGTGGCCGCCGGGATCCCCCGACCTGCTGCCGGTATGCCCGCCGCCGACATGGCATCCTACTACTATGTCCCCCAGCAGTAATGTATCATCGTAAACTTAAGCATTTCGAAGCCGAGAACCTGGTGTTCTGTGACTGTCTTTGATGCTGTTGTTGTTGCCATGTAATAAGATGTGTAAGATCATTTATGGGCCTCCCCTTGAGCTTATGAATTGAGCTGTCTGGTTCTGGTATCACGGTAGTAGTAGGATTGTTGTAGTTGGGGAGGCCCTATGATTGCAGTTGTAGTTCATGTCTAGCAGTATGTCTAACTGTCTGGCAGTGTAATGCGATACTACTTATTATGCGGATGTCTCTCAAGATTACCATGTAATTTTTCTGTTCTTCTTGTTTGCTGTGGACTAGGATTTTGTTGTCCTATGACAGTGTTGTGATGTGATCACTGCTTATTAGGTTGCAAGGTTCTCTCATGTATGCTTTCGTACAAGCCTCTGTAATTAATTCTTCATGGCATAGGTTCTTGCTTCATATTGATCTGGTCATGTGTCTGTGATAGTTTAATATCTTAAAGGATAATTATTGGTCTGTCATGTTTGTTTTCAAGCAAAGTTTACTAGTAATATACGGTGATACTCGAGACGGTATAAATACTGCCTCTCGCACGAGCGCCCTCGTCTTGTAAAGTTGCAAATTTTTTGAAGACGTCAAGAAGATGTGAACTCTCTTTTGTGCCATGAGTGGTACTGTAATAGATGTTCAGTTGTCTCTTGTCTGTAATGTCTGATGTTTGAAAAGTGCACTCTGAGCTGTGTTTCTAAAACACTGGAGTTCGTAGAAAAGAGAGGAGTTTAGGTGGGTAGTATTTTCCTTTGGTTAGTCGCTGCTGGCGGTGATCATGGCTTAAAACCTGGGAGTTGGATCCCTGGAACTGAATGCTGGTCTGTTTATCAAATTAATGGAAATGAAATTGGGGGCATGATGCTCCTTTCTTTGAAAATAAATGTGAAGACAATTCAGTTGTTTTACTTCTTTTTGGAGAAATGTAGTCGATCAGTTCTCAAGCTTGATGACTGCCATGTTTATCAAAAGGTCATATGGTAAATGTGTAGCTTTGCAGGCTTTTTGAATTATAGATGTGCATTCCTTGGACATAGGAATGCAAATTCATATTCTATATTTTAAGAGTTCAAGGTTTACATACATAACTGGCGTGATGTGCAAGAGTAGATCTTTTGTGGCCTATGAACCACTGAGTACATCGCCAATACTTGGCTATGTATTCCTTTTTCAGTAAATCAGAGTAGCTTGTGTCCTTTTAACATCAAATTTGTGCAATCTTGCAGTTGCCGTTATAATATGATCTGAATGACGAACATGCATGGGCGGTAGACATTTTGTATTTTGAATGGTTTGACTGATTTGATTTGGTGATAGTTGAGACTTTTAAGTTGGCAATGTCATTTTCATACATACAGTAGATGATCAGTTCCTCTTACTGAAATACTACTACTGGGCCATGTGGTGCTTACTCTTTTGGTTCATCCGCTGGAGTGATTTTGAGCATCTCATGGTACTTCTCTCATGTGGTGCATATTACTACTCCATGTCATGGAGCTGCATCTAGTCAATACAAGTGCTTCCTTTTTCTTTGTGCGAATCACTAGTGTTCCCCTCGGATGAACACAGAACTGTACGTACAAAA
The DNA here is from genome assembly GCA_916181665.1 of Avena sativa. Classification (NCBI taxonomy): domain Eukaryota; kingdom Viridiplantae; phylum Streptophyta; class Magnoliopsida; order Poales; family Poaceae; genus Avena; species Avena sativa. The sequence continues at coordinate 442,721,411 of OV702283.1, forward strand.
CGTTACTTACTGTGATGATTGATGACCACAAGTATCATCATCTTTTCTCCACTGCGTGCACTTGTGTCCACGTCCTGATATTTGACTTAAGTTTATCTAAATTTGAATGTATTTAGACATGTTTTAGTCAGTTATTTCTGGAGCGGAGGGAGTATAACTTTGAAAAATCTAGGCAATCGTCAGAGAAAAATTCCTGCTTGATTGGTGAGTTTTGGGGACAAGATAGAGAAGATATGGACTGGAAGTCCACAACGATGGCGAGTTGGTGACCAAAGGAAGAAGACGACGGGTCTGTTCTGTCACCTCTCGCAGCTGTCACGATCTCAAACAACTTCTTCCTGCACTGACAAACGATGCCGCGCTCTGCAGTACGACAGTGCTTTGCTTGACGGAGATCTCCTGGGCCATGGAGACCGTGCAAGAAGAAGGCCCTGCGCCGAAACCAGCGGCCGCGGCGAGGGGCTACTGGCGGTGGAGCAAGGAGGACTTCTTCCCGGAGCCGTCGTTCGCCAGCTGGGGCGCGTACCGCGGGGCGCTGGGCGCGACGCCCGCACGGCTCAGGGACCGCCTCCTCGCCGGCCGCTCCACCGACGCCGCGGAGCTCGGCGCCATGCGGCGGCGGAGCGAGAACGAGATGCGCCGCTGCCTCAACTGGTGGGACCTCACGTGGCTCGGCTTCGGATGCCACCTCGGCGCCGGCATCTTCGTGCTCACCGGCCTGGAATCCCGCGACCACGCGGGCCCCGCCGTCGTGCTCTCCTACGTGGTGGCCGGCATCTCCGCCATGCTCTCCGTGCTCTGCTACGCTGAGTTCGCCGTCGAGATCCCCGTGGCCGGCGGATCCTTCGCGTACCTCCGCGTCGAGCTCGGCGACGTCGCGGCCTTCGTCGCCGCGGCGAACCTCATCCTCGAGAGCGTCATCGGCACGGCCGCGGTGGCGCGCGCCTGGACGTCGTACCTCGCTTCGCTCTTCAACAGGCCGGCCAGCGCGTTCCGGGTGCGCGCGCCGTGGGTTGCCGAAGGGTACGACGAGCTGGACCCTATCGCGTCGGCGGTGATCGCGGCCACGGCGACCATGGCCATGGTGAGCACCAAGGGCAGCTCGCGCCTCAACTGGGTGGCATCGACACTCCACCTGCTGGTGATAGCGTTCATCATCGTGGCCGGGTTCCTCCACGCGAAGCCGAGCAACCTGACCCCGTTCGTGCCGTACGGGGTGCCGGGCGTGTTCCGTGCGGCGGCGGTGGTGTACTTCGCGTACGGCGGCTTCGACAGCATCGCGAACATGGCGGAGGAGACCAAGAACCCGTCGAGGGACATCCCGCTGGGCCTGATCGGGTCCATGTCGGTGATCACGGCCATCTACTGCACGATGGCGCTGGTGCTGAGCATGATGCAGCCGTACACGGCGATCGACCGGAACGCGGCCTACTCGGCGGCGTTCGGCGCGGTGGGGATGCGGTGGATGAAGTACGTGGTGGCGGTGGGCGCGCTGAAGGGGATGACGACGGTGCTGCTGGTGGGGGCGCTGGGGAACGCGCGGTACGCGACGCACATCGCCCGGAGCCACATCATCCCGCCGGTGTTCGCGCTGGTGCACCCGAGGACCGGCACGCCCGTGCACGCCACGGCGCTCATCACCGCCGCCAGCGCGTGCGTGGCCTTCTTCTCCAGCCTCGACGTGCTCGCCAGCCTCCTGTCCATCAGCACGCTCTTCATCTTCGTGATGATGGCCGTCGCGCTGCTCGTCCGCCGGTACCACGCGCGGGGCGTGACGAGCCGGGCGCACGCGCGGCGGCTCGTGGCGCTCCTGCTGGCGGTCGTCGGCTCGTCGGCGGGCATCGCGGCGTGCTGGGGCGCGGCGCCGGAGAGGTGGGTCGGGTACGCCGCGCTGGTTCCGGCGTGGGCGGCGGCGACTCTCGGCGTCCAGCTGCTGGTGCCCGTGGCCCGCGCGCCCAGGCGGTGGGGCGTGCCGCTCGTGCCGTGGCTGCCTTCGCTGTCCATCGCCACGAACCTCTTCCTCATGGGCTCCCTCGGCGCGCAGGCGTTCGTCCGCTTCGGCGTCTGCACCGCGGTCATGATGCTCTACTACGTGCTCGTGGGGCTGCACGCCACGTACGACGTCTCGCACGACGGGTCCGGGGAGGTAGAGGAGGAAGCGGTGGACGGCAACGCTGTCGCTGATGAGAAGGCAGCGGCGGCGGTGGCTGCCGTCGACGTAGAAAAGTCCACCGCCGGTGGGCAATAAGATGGCCAGCTACCATTCAAAAAAAATACTAAGATGGCCAGCTTTGGTCCGCCTCCGATCCGGATAATGTAGACATGGTACTGTTGGTGTTGGACAAACGAAGATGCGATTTTGCAGTACTAGCATTTACTACCTCTCGAGTGGAAGTGAATAAAACACGTACTAATCCACTGACGAAACTGACTGTACCTGACCAGCCACTAATAACAAGGAATATCATTGCTATGTTAATAACTTGCATAAACCACCTGTACGACAGTACAAAGCTTCAAATCTGTGTCAACGCACTCGAGTTAAATTGATAAAGGCCTCTGAAAGCATTTTAATTCAGAGAGAGAGAGAGGACCGTCCCTTCAAACAAAGTATTGTTGACATTCAGATAGTCCTGTGACCGAATGGTTCTGTTATTTCGTCAAATCTTCGAACGTTTGCACATGCTATTCCTACATTGCAAGCTGCAATCTTTGAAACTCTGAAATCTGATGGAACTACGTACGCACTATGACATCCATCCAACAGTGACCATCTTCTCAATGCTGGCCAACAACACACAAGGGGTGAAAACCGCACCAACTTCATGTGAGAAATCAAATGGGATTAAGCAGTGACACTGACAATGTTAAGCTAAGCGAGAAATGAAAATGTACTCGAAAATCTATTTTGCCTCTCGGATCTAAAATGACCATATTCATGAGCCCATATTCCTTTTGGAACAGAGCGCATGGACACATGTCGGGTCTGTTTTTTTCTTTCTTTTGAAATGTCATGTGCATCGAAAGGATGCATATAGCCTTTATTAATTTACTAGCAATATACACGTGCAACGCACAACGTGGAGTGGTTTTTGTAAAGAGAAAATAATCATAGACTTTACTAATACAGAAATTAAATGTCAGTAGAAAAGTAGAAATTAGTAAGCAAATTAAATGTTAGTACAAAAGTAGAAATTTAAGCACTTTCCATCGCTTGGTGACACATAGAAGAACTTGAAAGAAAGGCAGTGAAATACGTGTCCAGCACGACTTGCATGTTTAATTTCTTCTTACTTTATTACATTTTCCATCGCACTCCGAGGCTGGTTCAGCTCAACACATTTTATCCATCTATAACCCGCGGTACCAGAGTTTTTTTTTTGAGGAACCAGATAAGCTTTATTAATTAATGTTCATGGGATACAAAGGTGATCGGGAGGATCAGTAAGCCAAACATGGTGACCTACTTCTATAGAAGTTGCCATTCTAGCCAATCTATAAGCTTTCTCATTCGCTTCTCTCTGTTCGTGACCATAGATGGTCTCTTGAAATTTGCTTCTTCGCTGCTGGATATCACGCATGATCATACACACTTTCCCTCTACAGAGGACATCCTTAGTATTATTACTTAGTATTATTAAGGACTTTGTTAACGCGCGGCGTCGCACACGGGTAGTATCTGTGCAGCGGCTGACCAAAAGCTAAATACGCACGCGGGAGCCCATCTGCACAGCTCTAATCTGATCCCGCCCATGTTTTGTAAGTTAAACTATCGAAATAGTAGCTTTTGACTAATACCGCAAAGCACACCATCTTACATGCACCTTTCGTCTAGCACCTCGAAACCAGAAAAAGTTCATGCAACTACTCGGTAGCATGTTTTTGCACTAGCTCAGTAGATTCGGTACTCTCAAATTTGAGCACCACCAAAAGAGAGTCATGAACACAACACAAACAATAGTACAAATATAACGGAATTTTACTGTCTGCTTTAAAAGTTACAATTACTATGCTCTTTGATAGAGACAATTGCTAGATTAATTAGCCACAAATACCAGATTAATTAGCCACGACTGCCCGGTTAATTTTATATATAAAACAATTGGAATTACCATGCTTTTTGATAAAGCAATTGCCAGATTAATTAGCCACAAAATGCCATATTAATTGGGCATGATTTCCAGATTAATTATATATGTAAAAAGAACTAGAATTAGCATGCTCTTTGATAAGAAAATTGCCAGATTAATTAGCCACAAAATGCCATATTAATTGGGCATGATTCCCGATTAATTAGATATGTAAAAATAACTAGAATTAGCACGCTCTTTGATAAGAAAATTGCTAGATTAATTAGCCACAAAATGCCATATTAATTGGCATGATTTCTAGATTAATTATATATGTAAAAAGAACTAGAATTAGTATGCTCTTTGATAAGGAAATTGCCAGATTAATAAGCCACAAAATGCCAGATTCATTAGCCTTGATTGCCAGATTCGTTGTCTATGGAAAAGAAGTGGAATTATCATGCCCTTTGATGAAGGCAATTGCAAGATTAACTAGACACAAAATACCAGATTAATTGGCCACAAATGCCATATTAACCACAGATAAATTACAAAACAAATCGACATCGGGAAAGAAGAACTCAGCCAAGCACGACGCTCGCAGTCGGAAAAATATGACCGCGCAAGAGGCCTCTGTGTGCTCGTCTTCGATGGTCTACTCGCAACATGCTCGTCGGAGGAGGCGTCCCCGAGCTCCTCATCTTGCGGAGCTCTCCACACGCTCGTCGACGGCGATAGCCGCCGCGCTCCTCCTCGCCCTCGTCGACCGAGGCGTGGAGTACTTCCCGCGCTCGTCGGCGAAGGCGGCCCTTGGTCCCTCTCATGCTCGTCGGCGGCGGCCACCGTGCTTCTCCTCGACATTGTCGATTCACGCCACCTCGTCGCGGCCTGGAGGAGCCCTCCCTGTGTCGCACTACTCCTCGTCAGGGCCTGGAGGAGGCCTTCCTCGGGTGCACCTCGTCCTCGCGCGAGGGACGACAGCCCTCTCCTCCCCCGCTCGTCGGCGGCGGCCTAACAGAGCCTACCCTGCAACGTGCATCCTCCTCGCTTTCGTCGGCAATGGAAATGTGCTTTCCTAAGGCGATTTCAGAGAGGGAACGAGGCGTCCACAAGGGAACACGGGGATAAGAGGGAGGGGTGCAGATAGGGTTGGAGCGCGATGGGATTTCGTGAATCATGATGCGCCGCCACACCGAAGAACGAGACGTGCGGCGCCTTTCATTAGATTTTCCCTATTATTAACCACACCTAAGCAGTCTGAGACGATAAAGAGTTTCCGAAGATTTAAATCGTCTGCCAATTCAAGAGCCTCCTTGCCTGCTAGCGCTTCCAATAAAATAGGATCAGTAACACCAGCATATACCACAGCTGATGCTTTCAGAAAGGTCCCTTGATCATCACGACAGACTACCGCAGCTGCTCCTCTCGCTGCGGTCTCTGCCATAGCTCCATCGACATTGAGTTTCACCAAGCCCATCGGCGGCTGAATCCACCTCTTGTCCTTTGTCCTACTCGATCTTGTGATCTTCGGGGTCTCCTTGTCCCAAGCAATCTCACTATATATATCTAAACGAAGGCATGCGTGGACAGGGGACTCTGAAATTCCCCCTCATGAATTGCTTTTCGTCTCACGGTACCAGAGCTGGTGCAGGGCTTCACCATTTGTTCTTGCACTCAGCTCTAACTTAGCCCACGATGCCTCCCTGGGCCATTGAAAAGGTCGCCCGATGGTTCCAAAATAATATGGACGCAGCTGCAACCTACTATTCACCGCGAATCCCACATGTTTCATCCGTTCGATTTGAGAGACCAACGGCTAGGATTGATGCTCTATGGCTAGTTCAAAATTGGTACACTATATAGTAGAATAGATTATTGAACGATCAACAAAGAAACGATAAAAAGCGTACATCGTCAACCCCAAGTTATCACACAACACCTATAAAGGAAAATTATGTTAACGAGTCCGCTATGTGCCTGGAAAGATAACGAATACACTCCACCAACTAGGGACCGGAAACAATCGCATACCCCCGAGCCGCCCTCAAGGCGAGACAAGAGCGTACGTCCGCATTAGCAGGCTCTTAGAGAGCACCTTGTGCACGCCACAGAAGTCGTCATCGCCGTCAAACCTCTGAACAAGCTTAATGGTTAATATCCGCATAAACTTTGCGGTCCTGCCGCTGACGCTCACACGACGCCAGACAACGCCTCTGCCCTGCGTGAGTCCATCACGACACGTTTGACACCGAGACTCCGCTGCATCACGCCACTAATACTCGCCGTCGTCAATGAGGTAGATGTACACTGCTCCACCTTCTTGCCTCCACCATCCAGCTACTGCTCCAAAAACGATGCCCCAAGAGGGCGAGTGACGTCCAAAGCGTCACCATCGTTTGATCTAGAATACCCGGGTCTAGGGTTTCCCCTGGAGCAGCACGAGAAAGTAGACGGCAGCTGCAGCAACGATGCCTTCAAGAAGTTAACGGCGCGAAAATTCCGCCATCTCCCGCCATGACCAGGTCATAGCACGGTTTTCAGCAGCTATGCCTCCGCAACTCGCCGCCGCTGCTAGATGTGGGATGTACCGCCACAACCAGCTGTTGCTGTTGAGCACCAGCTATACCTAGGTTGTTAGAAATCAATTATGGGAAGTAGCTACTCGAAGCAGAGATTTGATGTTTACCAGAAGTGTTTTTGATGGCTGTTTTTAAGAATAAAATATCTAAAATGCCCTTGAATACTGAAGAAGTTGTATAAATGGTTATTCCAATCGAATTAGCTAATCCTGACCCTTTTTCAAACATAATTGCCATGCTTCAGAGCTAAATTACCTCAATTAATAGTTTTTTGTTAAAAGCAGTGAACATGCTTTTTACTAAAATAATTTTGGAGTTATTTGTTAGGCTATTGGCTTTTGGTGATTTATCTTATAAGACTTCTCCATATTATATGAAGCATGAAACATCAGTTATATTCAAAAATAATACATGATTATCGTAACGTTTATATTACAAGACTTCTCCATATGATCCCAAACAAGCTACAAGTTTCTCACGTCTTAACAAATATTACAAGACTTCTCCAAGTGTATTCCTCCGCCAACGGTGCCTTTTTGAATCCCTATGTGCGTACTAAACTCCATCGTCGGTTCCACTTCCATCACTATTCTAACTTGTTCTCATCAACTCCCTCCGGTCCATATTAATCTTCTCAATTTTATCTAGATTTGTATGTATGTAGTTAATCATTTAGACTGGATGCATTAGTATCTAGATAAAGTTAAGAACACTAATATGGACCAAAGGTAGTAGAAACATTATGTATATGATTAGCCATGTAAACAACAATATATATGATCAAGAATAACATGCATGATATGAATAAAATGTAGGCAGGTCTACCTAGATATCTCTGCAGATTCATGTGTACTAATCTATACATGCAAAATATCACACAAACAATCACAAATACTATAGGAAAACCTACCTATATATTAATTTACCATACACAGATCACAGATCAAAACAGCTCAAATGTATGCTTAATTACTATTTCGATGTTTAAACAAGCTATTTGCAGCGAGGAAGTGCTATAAAGATCATTTTTACCCATCAAATCTATCATGTTCAGGCGGAAATCTGTAACACTTTCCATCTATATACATAGTTGCAAATTCAAACAATCTTCCAAATATTTCCCAGTTAGAAACATGTATTGGTGGTGATCTTACAAACATGTGAGTGAAAAAAATCCTGAATCCCGAATGGTGCTATAAACATGTGAAGTGAGCAATGTATTCTCTACTGAATTAACAATCTTTGGAACATGTGAGCTCTATCCTCTGCAAGCACTTGACCAGAACTCATTGACCCATACCATATTCCCTTTCGCGGTGGATTTACATGTTGATAGTGACAACATCTACAAACTATCACCAAAACTTCATTGCTACTGTCATGGCCAGAGCATAACTTGATGCAGGAGGGCGTCACAGTTGGAGCATAGGTCATCGACCGTGCGGAAGAACCGACACGTCAGAGAAGAGGTAGACTGAGGAGGTCAGGGGGACAACACAGACCAGAAACTGCGACACGGCGGTGGATCGAAGAGCTCCTCCATCCGGCGGACGACAGGGACAACAGTAGTTATAGGAGGCCATGGTCCCTGTCGATTAGAGGACGAAGGGAGTTAGAGGAAGCTAGAGAGAGAGAGAGGGAGAGAGAGAGAGAGAGAGAGAGAGAGAGAGAGAGAGAGAGAGAGAGAGAGAGAGAGAGAGAGATAGAGAGAGAGAGAGAGAGAAGATCTTGCATGGGGCGGCGGGGAACAGTGGCCATGGTGGCAGGAAATGGCAGCGATAGCGGAACCCTAGCCCGCCGGTAGGGTTGTGAAGCGGCACCTGATCTGCCTGCTTTGTAGTCAAATTTGGCTCGTCTAGTTCCAATTTATTTAGCAAAGTTAGTCCAGTTTGAACTAAATTTTACTTTCGCCAACTTTACACAGGTTACCGCTTGCAACCTACCTGCCAGGCTACATTAGGGGATGAGCGCAAATGGTCAGGGGTGTTGGGGGCCTATGTACCGGTTCAATGGAGGCAAGAATTATGTAAATAAGCTGAAGTGTAGAGGACAGTTTGGTCCAGAGAAATTCGGGAAGTAGTAAAAAGCTTGGGAAGCACCTCCTGCTCCAATGCATTTCCCCATAGCGCATCTTCCCGATGCTTTTCCATCTTGGATTATTTGTTTGGCTTCTATTTTTGGACCATAAAAGCAGAAACTGAGGCCCAGACTAAGGGTCTCTAGATATTGGATCGGTTTTCTGTCTAAGCACATGCACCTCGTTTCCCCTATGTGGAGGCATTGACGAATCTCGAAATAAATAGGTGAAAATATTTAGTAATATACAAAAACATGGGGCAAAAAGGTAGTGACAAGGCGGTACCCGTGGATCCCACCTACCTGGTCGGGTGTGTGGGCCCAGGTGCACTGCCCATGCACGGTTGGCCATGGGGCCTTCCCCAAGTTCCTATATTTTTATTTTATTTCCCCATTTTGTAAAAATACCTGAAACCGATATAAATAGAGTTGGAAAATGAGTATCCTAACATTTATTAAAGGTTATTCCGGTTAATGTAATAAAATTATGTAAATAATAGAACAATGTGCAATTATACTTCAGAAGTAATAAATATTTTTAGGACGTATAAATATGCAGCTACAATGGATCACCAACTATATTTGTGGCATATAACTCGAGAGTCTTATCTTGGGATCCACCACAAACTCTTTATGTGCCCTCTACTCCAATTCAGACATGCTGCCATTACGTTTAAGCGAGAATGGTGTCCTGATCCAACATCATATGTTTCTACAACATCATATGTTTCTACTAATCGAAATTCATCATTTGGTTCCATCTAATTAAAAAGGATCTTCACTCTTTCCGCAACCTCCACATAACTAGGACTAGTGACAAACGGAATGACTATGATATAAACCCAAATGCGACAACCATAATTATATTACTGCACACAACAAAACTATATTACTAACAACCATACCATTTTAAAATCAACAATAAACAATATCCTACAAACAATACAAGCATGTATAACAGCAACCCTATTGCTTACTACACATCATACCAAGCACCATTGCCCAGTATAATAAGAATAAACATTAATTTATAAACTATTGGTACAACTAGGGTTTCAAACAATTTTAACTAGGCCACCAAATTTCAAAGATTTTAACTGGTAAATGAGGAATGTGGGAGATTACTTTTAGGGATGGAGATGACTCGAAATCTAAAAACAAATCCCATATATTGGAGAGGTTTGAGAGAAGATTGAGTTGCAAATAGAGAGGGGCCACCAGGATCGGAAGGAAGAAGAAACGACTAGGGCTACTTGAGCTGGTGGGTGGGTTGTTCCATTAGGCCTCGTTCGATTGTGCAGGAACGAACCCAACGCATGGAACTGAGCTCCACGGGGATTCGGTTGATCCATGTGCTTCACCAATCCCTTCCGCGTTTAATTATCATAATCCACGTTTTTATTTTTTTTGTTCGGTTCGTCGTCTTTAGTTTCTCTCGCGTGGAAATAATTCCATACGTTCTCGGGGAGATTTTTTTTTCCAAGCCCAGATAAAGAAAAACGGATGTAATGGACTGGACCAAAATCCAGTCCAGGAGTAAACAGAGACATCAAATTTGCTGAGCTGGAAATTCTACCAAACCGGGCTGGATGACCGGGTTTGGGTTGCAATCCAGGCTAATCCATGCGTTTGAGGGACTAAATGAACGGGCCTTAGTATAGAGTTGATTTGGATTTTTCTAGATTCGTATATATCTACATGCTAATCTAGATAAATCTAAGTCGGTTATTTCTAGATAGAGCGAGTATGAATTGATAATATGAATGTCTGCATAGTCATGAAATTGTATTGAAACATGGGAACGATATACAAAACCAACGCTTGGATGTCCACCCGGAATGTCTATGAGCCGCGCAAATGGCAATCTACTTGGTGCAGAAGTGCAATCTCTGCATTTCATTTTATTGTTATTCGATCCACCATAGCACACGAGATTTTGCTACTCCGTAAGAAAAAGTTCTTGCACATGACATGGGAACGAACGAGACACCTCACGGCAACCGTCACCCAAGATTATATTCTGATCGTCCCGACCATCGTCGGCTGGCGCGCGGTGCCGTCCAGCCGAGCCGACCAGGAGGTCATCGATGGTTTCTTCCCCCGGACCGGCCGGGACGTACAGCGTGCTCTCGCCACGGAGATTATATTCCCAGGTCCGGACGCTTTCAGTTCCATGTCGCCGTCTCCACTGCTCGCCCCCTCCATCTATAAATGCAGCGCGATCGCTCTTGCAATCGGCACAAGGAGCAAAGCTTCCTCAAGGTTGTGAGTGAGTGCCTGATTACCTTAGCACGGTCTGACCCTTCTCCGATCGATATGATGGCGCGCCTCCTCGTTCTCGCCGTCACCGCCATGCTTTTCATGGTGCGCAAAAGAGCTACCTAGCTACAGCCGGCCGTGCATGCATCCATGGCTTCAACTTGATATAAACTTGAATCCGATTTTTGCAAAATGTTATTAATCGGTGCACTGTTCGTTTTTTGTCCTCAGGCTCATCAGGGGCAGCTGGCGTCCGCCGCCCGGACGTCGCCGTCGGCGGGAGAGGCGTTCTGGCGCTCCGCCCTGCCCGACGCCCCCGTGCCGGACGCCATCCTCGAGCTCCTGCACCACGGTGACCACCGCAATACGCTTCGACGAAGCAGGGCACTGTTTGTTTGGTCGGGTGGCCATCTTGCGATGGATGATCACCCCTCTCTCGATCGCTCACATAACTTACCGCGTGCATTGCAGAGACCGGCGTCCCGGACCGCGTGGGCGGCGACGACAAGCCGCCCATGAACTTCAACTACGACGACTACCGTGCCTCGCGCCGGAGCGAAGCCGCCTCGGCCGCCCCGTCTCCCGACGTGCTGCTCCGCGCCGCCGCCGTCCGCGACGACGAGACGGTGTTCTTCCTCGAGGACGCCGTGCGCGTCGGGGAGAGCCTTCCCTTGCCGCGAGCCACCGCCGCCGCCTCTGCCGGCGAGGCGTCGGCACAGCTGCCGCTGGAGCTGTACACCGTCCGCTCCGTGACGGCGGTGGAGGGGCACAGCTTCGTCGTGTGCCGCGGCGCCGAGGCCCGCCACGGCGCCGTGTATGGGTGCCGCGCCACCGGCCCGGCGAGGGCGTACGTCCTGGCCCTGGCCTGCGAGAGCGGGGACGCGGTGATGACCGCGGCCGCCGTTTGCCGCACCGACACGTCCCACTGGGACCCGGAGCACGCCGCGTTCCGTCTCCTCGGCGTGAAGCCCGGCGGCGCCGCGGTGTGCCACGCCGTGCCGGATGCGCTGGTACTCACGGCCAGCAACGGGACGAGCCTCCCCACCGCAAATTAAGTGCCCGTCGTCCACCACGCCGTGTGGACCGTACCCGCCGTACTCGAATCATGCATGATGCAAAAATTTCTTCCAAGGACTCTATAACGTCCACCATTAGTATAGCTGTTGTTGTATTATTTGTTTGTCCCCGTGTATGTTGCTATATATGCGCTCTCTAGAGTGATGTATGGTATACTTTAACTCCATGCTACTTTCAATAAAGGACGCATCTTAAATTCATATTCAAAATATTTCAACGAAGGTAAACTCGTTGGGTTTCAAAATATATCGTGCTTCCAAATATTTGGACTAGATTTGGATCAAATTCATATTCATTCATATCTTTTAAATTTGACAATGCTTAGAAAGAACATTTTGAAACCTATGAAATTTCACATATTTTGATAAGGCCCTAAACGGTTTTGCTATGGAAATTCTAAACCATGTCCTTGGTAGTCTTTAGGGGATCGCCCTTTTTACGCCCCAAATCAACCCCATTTCGCCCCTGATCCCTTATTCACTCATGACCCCATTTCACCAACCTCCCCGCTTGTCGTTCGCACTTGGCGTCGGGACAACTTGACTTCCTTATAGCGATTTCTCTTTTCATCCTCCACGAGTTAGCATCATCCAATTGCCATCCACCACCACTTATGGCTGTCAGGGCTACCAATTGGCCCTTAATCCGCCACCAACACCCATCGATGCCCACCATTTTAAGTCACGAGGGCTTTGGTTATCCTGTCTAGTGACGGTTTGCCTCACTGGAAGTACAACCGACGTTGTTGATTCGCCGAGCAGCCTCCTCGACTCCACTCCTCCTCGTATTTTTTCTTGCCCACTCTTTTCTTCCTCTTCCACTTCATCAAAACTCTAATCAAATGTTCGACAATCATTGGACGTGTCAAGACCATGGTGAATATCCTTCTAGTAAGATCCCCTTCCCCAAATCAACAAGTTTCTTACACTACGGGAATAATTAAATAGGCCGACGGCCTTTTTATACGCCGACGGCAAAATATCGGGGCCGTCGGCGTAGCTTGACGGGCCGTCGGCCCAGTTTTGCCGTCGGCGTAGAATAAATAGGCCGACGGCCGCCGTTGGCGTAAACATGACCGTCGGCGTAGCCCATTGGGCTAACGGCAGAGCAACAGAGTCAAGTCTGCCGTCGGCGTAGGTTTCAGACCTGCCGTCGGCGTAGCTATTTTTCTTTTTTTGCACATTAATCTTAGAAAAATCATAACTAAATCATTTAAATTCAGAAAAATACATATAATATATCAAAATTTGCAGAAAAATAAGATATAACTATATAAACTCAAATATTATATATTTTTATTCCAAAAAACATAAAAAATTCAAATACTTTCGTATAACATATTTTTCATTTTCCGAGTGCAAAAAACGGGGTGTTTTATAAAGCAACCACCAAAAGAAAGTTTCAAAATGATAATACCACATTTTTCAAAAATACTAGACCATATTGAATGGACAATTTCCCAACCTAGGAATCTCAAACCTTTCCGTTCACCTCTCGTGAAAAAGACAAATTCCTGCTGAATCGGTAGGAAATGAGTCAGATTTGAACTACATGTACATGATATATTGCTCATGATTTTTTGTAAAAATCATTTTTAGGTTCACAATATGCTATTTCATCAGAGATCTAATGCAAGTTCAGTGAGGCTCGTCCCCGAGCTAAGAATCATTATGCCCCTCGATTTAGGAAGTTTGACGATAGTTTGAAATGGGCATAAAAAATTTAAAAACGATCGAAACAATGCAAAACTTTCGCGTGGTGTCATATTATATGACATAGTTCCATGGAAAAATACCAGACTTGATATATTCATTGAGTCTTAAAAAAACCTTCACAAAATGGCCTATCTCAATCGAGGTTTTCTGGATTTCAGGTCAAATGACCAATGTTATTGCTATAATCGTGGTATAGTTTGCGATAATGTGTTCATATTGTGCACACATGTGTATCATGGGATGGTGAACAATGTTGCAGGAGAAAATTTTCCTTTTCGTCGCACCGAAAAGCCATTTTTCATTTTCCGAGTGTAAAAAACGGGGTGTTTTTGTGAAGCAACCACCAAATGAAAGTTTCAAAATGATAATACCACATTTTTTAAAAATACTAGACCATATTGAATGGAAAATCTCCCAACCGGGATATCTCAAACCTTTCCGTTCACCTCTCGTGAAAAAGACAAATTCCTGCTGAATCGGTAGGAAATGAGTTAGATTTGAACTACAGGTACATGATATATTGCTCATGATTTTTTGTAAAAATCATTTTTAGGTTCACAATATGCTATTTTATTAGAGATCTAACGCAAGTTTAGTGAGGCTCAGCCCCGAGCTAAGAATTTTCATGCCCCTCGATTTAGAAAGTTTGACGATAGTTTGAAATGGGCATAAAAAATTCAAAAACGATCGAAACAATGCAAAACCTTCGCGTGGTGTCATATTATATGACATACTTCCATGGAAAAATACCAGACTTGATATATTCACTGAGTCTTAAAAAAACCTTCACAAATGGCCTATCTCAATCGAGGTTTTCTGGATTTCAGGTCAAATGACCAATGTTATTGTTATAATCGCGGTATAGTTTGCAATAATGTGTCCATATTGTGCACACATGTGTATCATGGGATGGTGAACAATGTTGCAGGAGGAAGTTTTCCTTTTCGTCGCACCGAAAAGCCATTTTTTATTTTCCGAGTGCAAAAAATGGGGTGTTTTTGTGAAGCAACCACCAAATAAAAGTTTCAAAATGATAATACCACATTTTTAAAAAATACTAGACCATATTGAATGGACAATATCCCAACCGGGGTATTTCAAACCTTTCCGTTCACCTCTCGTGAAAAAGATAATTTCCTGCTGAATCGGTAGGAAATGAGTTAGATTTGAACTACAGGTACATGATATATTGCTCATAATTTTTTGCAAAAATCATTTTTAGGTTCACAATATGCTATTTTATCAGAGATCTAATGCAAGTTTAGTGAGGCTCAGCCCCGAGCTAAGAATTTTCATGCCCCTCGATTTAGAAAGTTTGACGATAGTTTGAAACGGGCATGAAAAATTCAAAAACGATCGAAACAATGCAAAATCTTCGCGTGGTGTCATATTATGTGACATAGTTGCATGAAAAAATATAAAACTTGATATATTATCGTGTCTCAAAAAACCTTCACAAAATGACCTATCTCAATCGAGGTTTTCTGGATTTCAGGTCAAATGACCAATGTTATTGCTAGAATCGCGATATAGTTTGCGCTAATGTGCCCATATTATGCACTCGTGTATATCATGGGATGGAGAACAATGTTGTAGGAGGAAGTTTTCCTTTTCGTCGCACCAAAAAGCCATTTTTTATTTTTCGAGTGCCAAAAACGGGGTGTTTCATGAATCTTGACATAGTTTCAGTTGGTCTAATATTTAAAATTTATGATATATAATTAAATAGATGATAGGGATGTCATATTTGGATTCCTCTTATTTTTCTGATCGATTTGGATATATTATTTATCGAATTGTGATTTACGGATTTGTAGATATGAATTATTCAAATTTATATAAAAAGCAAAATAAATAAAATTTATTTTATTTTTATTTGAATTCAAGATTATTATTACTTATTTATTGTTGTTTACTCAAAAAATTGTATGGAATGTAAAAAAACAAATATGTCTAACATTATAGTGTAATGGTTAATAAGTTTGATATGATAATATCACAACAAGTTCTAATTTCTTTGTCGAAAGCTCATGTGAAAGGAACAAAGAAGTTAAGCGTGCTGGGCTGGAGTAGTATTAGGATGGGTGACCGGTTGGGAAGTTTGACTAATTGTGCAATTTGACTTGAGACTAAGTATACTTAGAATTAAAAATGTCAAGTTAAACAATACAAAAATGTTAAAAAAATTTAAAAAAAAAATTGAAAGAAAAAGTTGAAATAAAAAAATGGAAAAAGAAATTAAAAAAATCTAGACCGACGGTAAAGCCGTCGACGTAGCCAAACGGCCGTTAGTCATCTAGGTGGGCCCCATATAGTCTACACCGACGGCTAGCTATATACGTCGACGGCTTTTCTACGCCGACGGGAGAAGAGGCTACGCCTACGGGGCCATACGCCGACGGCATTTAGGGCCTACGCCGACGGGACCCGGCCGTCGGCGTATTCAGCTTCTCCTGTAGTGTTACTTGAACTCAAAACTGGCTGACACGAAAAAATAAGAGCTTATTTGCAGGATTATCACAAACATGCATAGGAAAAAAAGGTGATTGGGTTGGCATGTCCTATCAAATTCTACAGAATTTAAAACTATGGGAATTTAGAGAAAATATTTTTTGATACGACAAATAAGAGGTTTGAGCGGATGATTTCCCCCCTCCAAAATATAATTCAAATTAATCCTTACGAAATCATTAGCATCCCAATAAGGCAAATCTAACTTCCCACATAAAGAAATTCGTAAGCATATGAATCACGAGAACGGGTGCGACTTAATTCACTCTGCCCCTTTACATGGATTTTTTTGCGTGATTTAAATTTAACCATCATTTTGAACAATAGCACAGGAGACACGTGTCACAAAAATATATCCTTGGATTTTGAAAAAATCAATTTGAGGTAAAATTGTTGTAGTACGTAACCGCTGATTTGGTTACAGAGTGTAATACCACCGTTACCCACGGAGTCTGGTAAACGAGTTTATCATGCAAAAAAATCCTAGTCTATTTGAATTTGGTTTATTTTTGGGCTGGCTGGTTAGTCCAACCTTATACCCATGCATCCCCCTAAAACGTAACCCAATGATTCTCATGCTCTATTTTTTCACAATGTCTAGACAGTAAGCATGTTTGATTCAAAGGATTTGTAAAACACGAAAATAGGAAAAGTGTAGGAATAGAATGGCATGACACTTAGAATCCTACAGGAATGAAAAATGCAGGAATCGATAAGATAAGCTGTTTGATTGCACCGTAGGAAAAATACAGGAAATTTTATAGGGTTTAGGTACATGTCATAGTTGTCATAGACACATAGGATTTTTTCCAAGAGGTCTCACCTCTTGTTAGAAATCTTATAGGATTGTAGTATAGGAAAGCAATGCATAGAAATTTTGTAGAATTTATTCCTTTGAATCAAACACACTCTATTGAAAAAATTCCTATGGATTGGAATCCTATAGAATTCCTTTGAAAATCCTTTGAATCAAACATGCCCTAACAAGTTTGAAATTCAAATTTTGTGTGAGAATCTCCTTTGTTATTTGACCAGTAATTTTTGGAAACCACTATTACTGGAGTACGACATCTTCTGAGATTTTTTTCTTGCTGGTAACCAAAACTTATGAGTAGAATGGACAAAGAGACTTTTGGCAAAAGCCTTACATGGTAAATACTTGGGGTTTCGGGTTTTGTATATAGTGATGAAGGACAATTAGGATCATTATGCACACGTAATTATTCGATACCCCCCTCATACACATGTATTTGCAACAGATGGTTCTCGAAAGCAGAGACTGGAGAAGAAGTCAAGAATGATCTGACTCGGTATCATCGAACTGTAGGGCGGCGGGGACATGTAGTACTAGAGCTTCACCGAGCGATACCTTCTCACGAACAAAGTGAATGTCAATCTTTATATGCTTGGTACGACGATGTTGGACGGAATTGGACAACATGTGCAACACATTTTTTCACATTAGACAAGTGTAGTAAAACAAAGTGGCCAATGTAGTTTTCGAAGAAGCAGTCATAACCAACACCACTCAGGAACATGTGCCATTGCATGGTACAAATCTTTCGCGCTAGAACGAGAGATAGTGGTCTATCACTTGGAGGATCAAGAGATAAGAATGTCACCGTAGTATACGCAATGGCCATACATCGAGCGGTGAGAATCCGGGCAACCAACCTTCAAGGTGAGAATGGGGTGGATTTGTTTGGGTCGAGTGGGCTGGATTTTCGTTTGGGACAGAACGGAGTGGTTTCAAACGGCTTCACTCAGCACATGGTTTGGATTGGTGCGGTTGGGTTATTCTCGGGCTGGTGTGGTTTGGGGCGGGTTGAAACCGCAGCGGCCAAAACGGGGTCAACCCGTGGTTTGAGCCCATGGGTGTCGCCCCACAACGTGTCGCTATGAAAACAAATCGCCGACCCCTTGAACTAAACGGATCTCGTTCCCTGCCGCCGCCGCTGGACTCCTTGGTTCCACTGCCACCGCCCGCCGCTACCCCGCCGCCCTACACCGTCATAGCCTTTGTTGTCTGTTTCTTCCCCATTCTATTGATGGGCGCTCTACACGGCGGCCGCCCTGCACCGTCGTCGTGCTCTTACCGATGCATCTTGGTCGCCCTGCACCGCCGCTCTGAAGCGTCGTCGTCTTTCTCGCCAGACCGAGACAACCAGCCAACCAGCCAACCAACGGCTTCCTTCCTTCCCAGTGAGGTGGTGAGCAGCGACTCCCCTGATCAACTCCACTATTCTCCCCTCCGTGTCTTTCTTTCCTTGTTGATGGTTCTAACATGTCTAATGTCTGGCTAGTTATTGTGATCTGACTTTATTGGAATCTGGGCTCATCATTGCTTCCTCATATGTCGCAGGGTCATCGGTGTTGTCCACCAACATGACATTCATAACGGGATCATACCAATCAGGAGTGGTACGTGTTCTCGTTGACCTGCGAGGCTCTGTAGCAACTTCAACCGAAGTTTCATGATCATCATCATTAGCTTCCTCTCTTATTGGTGTAGGCACCACAAGAACAACTTCCGGTGCTACGCTACTCGCAAGTTAGAGAGAAGGTTCGACAACCTCGTCAAGTTCTACTTTCCTTCCAGTCACTTCTTTCGAGAGAAACTCCTTCTCTAGAAATGATCCATTCTTAGCAATGAAGATTTTGCCCTCGGATCTATGATAGAAGGTATACCCAATAGTTTCCTTCGGGTATCCTATGAAGACGCATTTTTCCGCTTTGGGTTCAGGCTTGTCGGGCTGTAACTTCTTTACATAAGCTTCGCAACCCCAAACTTTAAGGAACGACAATTTAGGTTTCTTCCCAAACCATAATTCATACGGTGTCGTTTCAACGGATTTAGATGGTGCCCTATTTAAAATGAATGCGGCTGTTTCTAATGCATAACCCCAAAACGATAGCGGTAAATCTGTAAGTGACATCATGTAACGAACCATATCTAAGAGAGTTCGATTACGACGTTCGGACACACCATTACGCCGTGGTGTTCCCGACGGTGTCAATTGTGAAAGTATTCCGCATTTATTTAAATGCTCGCCAAACTCGTAACTTAGATATTCACCTCCACGATCAGATCGTAGAAATTTAATCTTCTTATTACGTTGATTCTCCACCTCACTTTGAAATTCCTTAAACTTCTCGAAAGTTTTGGACTTACGTTTCATGAAATAGATATACCCATATCTACTCAAGTCATCCGTGAAGGTAAGAACATAACGATAACCACCGCGCAATGCTACACTCATTGGGCCACATACATCGGTATGTATGATTTCCAATAAGTCCGTAGCTCGCTCCATCATACCAGAAAATGGAGTCTTAGTCATTTTACCCATCAGACATGCTTCGCATCTTTCAAGTGATTCGAAATCAAGTGATTCAAGAAGTCCATCGGAATGGAGTTTCTTCATACGCTTCACTCCAATGTGACCAAGACGACAGTGCCACATATAGGTTGAGTTATCGCTCAATTTCAAACGTTTAGCTTCAATGTTATTAATATGTGTATTTCCACTATGGAGATTCAATAAGAATAGACCATCTATCAAAGGTGCAAAACATATTACTCATATAAATCGAACAACCATTATTCTCGGACTTAAACAAGTAACCGTCTCGCAATAAACATGATCCAGATATAATGTTCATGCTCAACGCAGGCACCAAATAACAATTATTTAAGTATAAAACTAATCCCGATGGTAGATGAAGAGGTAGCGTGCCGACCGCGATCACATCAACCTTTGATCCATTTCCAACGCGCATTGTCGCCTCGTTCTTTGCTAGCTTCCGTTTATTCTGCAGTACCTGTTTCGAGTTATAAATATGAGCAACCGAACCAATATCAAATACCCAGGCACTACTACGAGTACTAGTGAGATACACATCAATAACATGTATATCGGATATACCTTTCTTCTTGATGTTGCCGTTCTTCAAATCCGCCAAGTACTTTGGGCAATTCCGCTTCCAGTGACCTTCTCCCTTGCAGTAAAAGCACTCAGTATCAGGCTTAGGTCCAGCTTTGGTCTTCTTAGTCGGCGCGGAAACTTTCTTACCACCCTTCTTGAAGTTTCCCTTTTGCTTAGACTTGCCTTTCTTGAATTTGGTGGTCTTATTGACCAACAACACTTGGTGCTATTGCTTGATCTCCACTTCTGCAGATTTCAACATGGATAAGAGTTCTGGCAATGTCTTGTCCATGTTTTGCATATTGTAGTTCATCACAAAGTTCTTGTAACTTGGTGGTAGTGATTGGAGGACACGGTGAATCCTCAAATCTTATCTTCCACATGAGCAAATCTGGCTTGCTCACGTTATATACACTCGCAGAATCTAACACACCCGATCATCACGTGGTGCTTCAAAACAACGAGCTTTAGCAACGGTGCTTACTAAGGATGAACACTTTAAAACTTGATATTTGTGTGCTCGAGGGATCATCTTATAATGCTACCATCGTTAACTAAGCAATACAAGATGCATAAAGGATTAACATCACATGCAATTCATAATATGTGATATGATATGGCCTTTCTTCTTGTGCTTCCGATCTCCATCTTCAAGCACGCACATGATCTCCATCATCACCGGTATGGCGTCAAGGTCAATGGCGCCGCTTCATGGTTGTCGTCCACCAGCTTCAACTATTACAACTACTTTGAATAGACATGCGGGTCTTAACAGAATTTAAAGACAACCATATGGCTCCTGCCGGTTGCCAACTTACAATAAGGAACATTGCATACATCATATATAATCACAATCATGGCCATATCACATCAGCACACCCCTACAAAACAAAGTTAGACGCCTCTAATTTTCTTTGCATATTTTACGTGGTTTGGGGCTTTCAATAAGTGTCGATCTAACTTACGAACAAGAACCACAACGTTGATGTTTGAACTATCAAGTGCCCGTTGTAAATTGGATCTATACTATAATGGGAGAGACAAACACCCGCAAAGCCACTTATGCAATACAAGTTGCATGTTGAGCATGGAGCAAGTCTCATGAACGATGTCATGTAAGGTTAGCCCGGGCCGCTTCATCCCATCATACCGCAAGATGCAAAGTACACAAAAAGCAATTGATAATAAAAGCACCATCGCCCACAATGACCATTGTGTTCTACTCGTGCAACAGATCTACATATAGACACGGCTCTGATACCACTGTAGGGGTTCGTAGCATGGAAAACAAAAAATTTCTACCGCATGCACACAAACAAGCCAAGATCTATCTACTAGATTGTAGCAACGAGTCGATAGAGGAACTCACCCTCGAAGATTCCAAAGCGGTTAACGAGAGCAGATTCTCGTGGGTGATGTAGTCGTACACTTGCCGATCTCAAGATCGCGTAGACGATCCTTCTGGCGCTGCGTTTCGGCAGCGCTTCCGCAGTCGGTCACACGTTCAGTACTCGATGAAGACCTTCCTCTCCCTTGTTCCAGCAGGCAGCGGAGGTTGTAGCACTCTCCTCGTGATTCCGGCAGCAGGACGGCGTGGTGTCGGAAGTAGATGGGAGATCTCGCAGGGCTTTGCCTTAAGCTGGAGCGAGTATGGTGGAGTATGAGAGAGGCCTTGGTGATCTAGGGTTTAGAGGGAACCAAGGGGAGGGTGTGGCCGGCGGCTAGGACTTGGGGAAGCCCCTAGTCGCCGAGTTGGAGGGGAAACCCTAGGCGGCGGCTGCACTTGGAGGTGGAGGCGCCAGAGCTAGGGTTTGAGGTGCGTAGGTAGGGGGCAGCCCTACCCCTCCTTATATAGGTGGAGGGTGGCGGCTTGGGAGGAGGGAGTCCTCCTCCAACTCCTCCTCCTTGGCCGGCGGGTGGAGGGAGTGGGACTTCCTCCCCAAGTAGGTTTCCTACTCTCCCTCCACCAAGCAAACTTGGTGTTTGACTTTTCAAATTGGCGTTTGACTTTTAAATTTGGATTTGATTTCTCTCTCCATATTGTCCAGCCAAGTGACCTAGTACATGATGCAACAATTCCACATTGTCATGACACATTCATGTACCCTTCCCCTCCGGAGTGCCGGACCTTCCAGACCCTTCCAGAACATTCCTGGTGAAAACACCGGAATCATTTCCGAACTCCGAAACAGGACTTTCCTTATATGAATCTTATTCTCCGGACCATTCCGGATCTCCTCGTGATATCCCGGATCCCATACGAGACTCCGAACAACATTCGGTCTCTTACTCATCATTCCATAACTACTCAACAACATCAAATCCTTAAGTGTGTCTCCCTACGGTTCGTGAATTATGCGGACATGATCGAGACACTTCTCTGGTCAATAATCAATAGAGGAATCTGGAAATTCATATGGCTCCCACATATTTCTACGATTACTTGCGATCGAATGAACCACTTACATACGATACTAATTTCCCTTTGTCTCACGATAGTTTACTTATCCGAGGTTTTGATCGTCGGTATCTCTGCATACCTAGTTCAATCTCGTTACCGATAAGTAATCTTTTCTCGTTCCCGTGGTATGTGATCCCTTGTGAGCCAGTCACATGCTTGCAAGCTAATTGGATGACATTCCACCGAGAGGGCCCAAAGTATATCTATCCGTCATATGGATGGACAAATCCCACTCTTGATCCATGTGTCTCAACCCATACTTTCCGAACACTCAATGCCTTCTTTATAGCCACCCAGTTCGGTATGGTGTTTGATGTCATCAAAGCATCCTTCCGGTGATGGTGATTAGCATGATCTCATGGTCGAAGGAATTAGGTTACTATGTATTAGAAAGCTTATAGCAATTGAACTATTAAAATGACTTGATCTTTATGCTACGCTTATCTATAGGAGTATGTCCATCATACCATTCTCCTAATGATATGATCTTGTTGTTAACAACATCTCAATGTTCATGATCAGGAAACCATGATCATCTATTAACCAACAAGCTAGTATTATAAAGAGGCTTTACTAGGGACTCTAATTTAGTTTACAAATCACACAAGTATTAATGTTTCCGATTAATACTGTTATAGCATGAATGTAAACATTTATCATAAACATAAAGATATAATAATAACTACATTTATTATTGCCTCTAGGCCATATCTCCAATAGTCTCCCACTTGCACTAGAGTCAACTAATCTAGATTACATGGTAATATACCGAACACCCATGGCAGTTTGGTGTTGGTCATGTTTTTCCCTCAGGAGAGGTTTAGTCAACGGATCCGCCACATTCAGATCTGTGTGTACTTTGCAAATCTTTATGTCACCATATTGGACATGTTCTTGAATAGCGTGAAAACGTAGCTTGATGTGCTTCAGCTTCTTGTGTGACCTTGGTTCTTGCGCATTGGCTATGGAACCCATGTTATCACAACAAATAGACATTGGGTCCAGCGCACTTGGAACCACGCCGAGCTCTGTAATGAACTCCTTCATCCATATCGCTTCTTGTGAAGCCTCCGAAGCAGCTATGTATTCCGATTCAGTTGAAGATCTCGCCACAACGCTTTGCTTTGCACTCCTCCAGCTAACTGCTGCACCATTCAAAGTAAATACGTATCCAGATTGAGATTTAGAATCATCTGGATCGGTGTTCCAACTAGCATCGGTGTAACCATTAACAACGAGTTGTTCATCACCTCCATAAGAAAGAACCATATCCTTAGTTCTTCTCAAGTACTTAAGGATGTTTTGACCGCTGTCCAATGATCCACTCCTGGATCACTTTGATATCTGCTGGCCAAACTAACAGCATATTCAATGTCGGGTCTAGTACATAGCATGGCATACATTAGAGATCCTATGGCTGAGGCATAGGGAGTCTTACTCATCCTTTATCTATCTTCTGCCGTTGCAGGACTTTGAGTTTTACTCAAGGTCGTATTGGGCAACATGGGCAAGAACCCTTTCTTGCTATCTTCCATTCGAATCCTCTTTAGAACTTTGTCCAAATATGTACTTTGTGACAATGATATTAGGCGTCTTGATCTATCTCTATAAATCTTTATGCCTAATATGTAAGCTGCTTCGCCAAGATCTTTTATTGAAAAACTATTATTCAAATAATCCTTGACACTATTAAGAAGGTCTACATCATTCGCAATCAACAATATGTCATCTACATATAGTATTAAGAATGCTACAGAGCTCCCACTCACTTTCTTGTAAATACAAGCTTCTCCATAAGTTTGTATAAAACCAAAGCTTTTGATTACCTTATCAAAATGTTGATTCCAACTTCGGGATGCTTGCTTCAATCCATATATGGACCGTTGAAGTTTGCATACCTTGTTAGCATCTTTAGGATCGATAAAACCTTTGGGTTGCATCATATACACCTCTTCATCAATGTCTCCATTGAGGAACGCCGTTTTGACATCCATCTCCCATATCTCATAATCATAATATGCAGCGATTGCTAACATAATTCTCATAGACTTTAGCTTCGCTACTGGTGAGAAAGTTTCATCGTAGTCAACTCCTTGAATTTGTCGAAACCCTTTTGCGACAAGTCGAGTTTTATAGACAGTAACATTACCATCAGCATCTGTTTTCTTCTTGAAAATCCATTTGTTCTCGACAGCCTTCTGGCCATTCGGTAAGTCCACCAAAGTCCATACTTGGTTTTCGTACATGGATCCCATCTCGGATTTCATGGCTTCTTGCCATTTATTGGAATCTAGGCTCATCACTGCTTCCTCATATGTTGCAGGGTCATCGGTGTTGTCCACCAACATGACATTCATAACGGGATCATACTAATCAGGACTGGTACGAGTTCTCGTTGACCTGCGAGGCTCTGTAGCAACTTCAACCGAAGTTTCATGATCATCATCATTAGCTTACTATCTTATTGGTGTTGGATTTATGCCCTAGAGGCAATAATACAGATGTTATTGTTATAATTCTTGTTCATGATAAAGTTTATATTCCATGCTAGAATTGTATTAAGCGGAAACTTTGTGTCACATCCCAAAATTTTGCAAATTTTGAAATGTGAAAAAACTTAAACAAAATGAAAAAAACTAATTCTTGGAAATTTGAGGAAACAAAAACCTTTTGACTATTTAATATAACTCCTTCAAAAGAAAAATTAAATAAAACAATTTTGTTTGTGAAGTTGTATGCATGTTTTCAAAACCTCAAAATCATGAAGCATGCATGGTTGCATTTTAAAACTAAGAGAAATAACTTTCTTCTGAAAGTTAAAATGACCACTTAATAATATGAAACTTTGGATATATTCCATAATTAAAATATACAGAAGAATTCCTAAGTGAGCTAAAAATATAAACGGCAAAATTATAAAACCATAGAAATTAGTTTGACTCTATTTGAAGCTCTAGATAAAATGATTTGAAATTTATAAAAATATAGGAAGAAAAATATGAAGGGTTTCGCGGCATAGTAAATCAAAATTTTCTACGGATGCGAACAGAGGGAAAGCCAAGATCTAATCTAGGAGATGCAATCAACGAGAGAGATTGGATTAGATCTTCATACCCTTGAAGATTCGCACAGCGGAACGTTCGTCGGAACGTGGGTGATGTAGTCGTACTCGCTTCTCCTCCTCGCGATCCGATCCGATCTAGCACCACAAGTGGCGGTGCCTCCGTGAGATGCACACGTGCAGCACCTCGACGTCTCCTCCTTCCTCGGACCAGCAAGTATGGTGGAGAGATAGATTGGATCTACAACACGATGGCGTGGTGTATATGGTGGAGAATTTCTGCAGCAGGGCTTCGCCTACAAACAGTCGGGAGGGAGAGAGGAAAGCTAGCAAGGCGGCTAGGGTTTGGAGGAGATGTGTGGGGGGTTGGTGCGCCCCCACCCCTCTTTATATAGAGGGGGGGCGCAGCCCTAGCCCCTCCCCCAAGCCCAAAGGATAAGGAGTGGGGGGCATGGACTCTCCCCTCTTCTAGAAACCCTATCTCTAGTTTAAACGATTTAAACTCTCTAGGATCGGCTGGGCCCTATGGGGCCTTGTGCCCCTGGCCCAATGTGGCCAGGACACTCCCTCATAGTCCCATGCCCCCTCCCGGAAGGTGGGGCCACGTTGGTCCCCTTCTGGAAGGTTCTAGAAGCTTCCGGTACAATACCGATTAACCCGGAACAATTCCGAACTCCAAAAACTGCACTGCCTTATATGAATCTTATTCTCCGGACCATTCCGGAACCTCTCGTGATGTCCCGGATCCCATCCGAGACTCCGAACAAAAATTCATAAACCAATTATCCAATCTATCCTAGCGTCGAGACACGTTAAGTGTGTGACCCTGCGGGTTCGAGAATATGCAGACATGATCTTCTATCAATAATCAACAGCGGGGTCTGGGCACCCATATTGACTCCCACACATTCATCGATGATCATATCGGATGAACCACGATGTCAGGATTCAATCAATCCCATATATATATATTCCCTTCGTCTCGCGATATTTTACTTGCCCGAGATTCGATTGTCGGTACCGTCATACCTAGTTCAATCTCGTTCACAGCAAGTACTTTACTCGTTCCGTAATCCGATATCACTTTGTGATTAACTCCTTAACCACATGCTTGCAAGCGGTGTTGATATCGATTACCGAGTGGGCCCGAAGTATATCTCTCCGACTTGGGAGGGACAAATCCCATCTCGATACATACAACCCAATAGATACTTTCCGATCACTTGAGAGACACCTTTATGATCACCCTCTCATAGGATGACGTTTGACGACCTCAAAGCTTTCTTCCGGTACCAGGGAGTTGCATTATCTCATGGTCTAAGGAATACAATATTTGACATAGGAAAAGCTTCGCAAAGACGAAGACGATGACACGATCTAATTGCTCTGCTTTGTTTGGGTCTATCCATCATATCATTATCCCAATGATATGATCTCATTATCAATTGACAACTCATGTCTATGGTTAGGAAACCTTAACCATCATTGATCAATGAGCTAGTCCATAGAGGCGTACTAGGGACACGGTGTTGTTCACAAACCACACAAGTATTAAAGTTTCCGCTTAATACAATTCTAGCATGGAATATAAACTTTATCATGAACAAGAATTATAATAATAACATCTTTATTATTGCCTCTAGGGCATAATTCCAACAGTCTCCCACTTGCACTAGAGTCAATAATCTAGTTTACATCTGGCAACAATCTCACACCCATGGCACTGAGGTGTTGATCATGTTTTACACGTGGAAGAGGTTTAGTCAATGGATCTGCGACATTCAGATCCGTATGTACTTTGCTAATCTTCAGATCTCCATCTGCTATATAATCTCGGATTATATGAAACTTGCGGTTGATATGCTTGGTCTTTGGATGATATCTTGGTTCCTTAGCGAGTGCTATGGCGCCAGTATTGTCACACAATATCTCCAGTGGGTCCAATGCACTTGGAACCACGCCAAGCTCAGTGATGAAGTTTCTGATCCAAACTCCTTCACTTGACGCTTCTGCAGCAGCCATGTATTCCGCTTCCACTGTAGATCCCGCGATCACGCTTTGCTTGCAGCTTCTCCAGCTCACAGCTCCTCCATTCAAAATATAAACGTATCCTGTCTGAGATTTGGAATCATCCTTGTCGGTGTCAAAACTAGCGTCGACGTAACCTTTTACGACAAGCTGTTCATCACCCCCATAGACTAAGAACATTTCTTTAGTCCTATTCAGGTACTTTAGGATGTTCTTCACGGCTGTCCAGTGTTCCACTCCTGTATCACTTTGATATCTGCTCGTCAAACTAAGAGCATTGGACACATCCGGTCTAGTACACAGCATGGCATACATGATGGAACCTATGGCCGAGGCATAAGGCACTTTGCTCATAGCTTCCCTATCATTTACCGTAGCTGGACACTGAGCCTTGCTCAATATCTTACCTGACAACATAGGCACTGAACCTTTCTTTGCCTTATCCATTCTGAACCTTTTCAGAACTTTGTCTAGGTATGTACTCTGGCT
This sequence comes from Avena sativa, assembly GCA_916181665.1. Taxonomy (NCBI): domain Eukaryota; kingdom Viridiplantae; phylum Streptophyta; class Magnoliopsida; order Poales; family Poaceae; genus Avena; species Avena sativa. The sequence continues at coordinate 442,749,663 of OV702283.1, forward strand.
TAAAGCTATCAGGCGTCTTTGTCTATCTCTATAGATTTTGATGCCCAATATATAAGCAGCTTCACCTAGGTCTTTCATTGAAAAACACTTGTTCAAATAACTCTTCACATCGTTAAGCATGTTGATGTCATTTCCAGTAATCAATATGTCATCCACATATAGTACCAGAAACGTCACCGAGCTCCCACTCACTTTCTTGTAGATGCAAGCTTCGTAGCAATTTGGAACAAATCCAAAGCTCTTGATCACTTGATCAAAACGAAGGTTCCAACTCCGAGATGCTTGCTTCAGTCCATAAATGGAACGCTGAAGTTTGCATACTTTATCAGCATCCTTAGGATCGACAAAACCTTCGGGTTGCATCATATACAACTCTTCATCAATGTTTCCATTGAGGATCGCAGTCTTGACATCCATCTGCCATATTTCATAATCATGAAACGCAGCAATTGCTAACAAAATCCGAATGGATTTAAACATCGCTACGGGAGAGAAAGTCTCATCGTAGTCAACACCTTGAACTTGTCGAAAACCTTTTGCGACAAGCCGTGCTTTATAGACGGTAACATTACCATCCGCGTCCGTTTTCTTCTTGAATATCCATTTGCACTCAACGGCCTTTCGGTCGCTAGGAGGATCCACCAAAGTCCATACTTGGTTTTCGCTCATGGATCCCAATTCGGATTTCATGGCTTCTAGCCATTTCTTAGAGTCTGGGCTCATCATCGCTTCCTCATAGTTGGTAGGTTCACTGTCTTCTACCAACAAGACAGTCAAGACAGGGTTGTCGTACCACTCAGGAGGGGCACGCGACCTTGTCGACCTGCGACGTTCAGTAGCAGCATCGTCCGAAGCTTCATGATCCTTGTCATTAGCTTCCTCTATTGTTGGTGCAGGCGGCACTGGAACAATTTCAGGTGCTGCGCTACTCTCCAATTCAAGAGAAGGTTCAGTAACCTCGTCTAGCTCTACTTTCCTCCCACTCACTTCTTTCGAGAGAAACTCCTTCTCAAGAAAGGAACCGTTCTTTGTGACAAACACTTTGCCTTCGGTTCTGTGATAGAAGGTATACCCAATAGTTTCCTTAGGGTATCCTATGAAGACGCATTTCTCCGCTTTGGGTTCGAGCTTGTCCGGCATCAACTTCTTGACGTAAGCTTCGCATCCCCAAACTTTAAGAAACGACAACTTAGGTTTAGCACCAAACCACAGTTCATACGGTGTCGTCTCAACGGATTTAGATGGAGCCCTATCTAAAGTGAATGCAGCGGTTTCTAATGCATAACCCCAAAATGATAACGGCAAATCAGTAAGAGACATCATTGATCGGACCATATCTAATAGGGTTCGATTCCGGCGTTCAGACACACCATTGCGCTGTGGTGTTCCGGGTGGCGTGAGTTGTGAAACGATTCCACTTGCTTTAAGATGCGTGAGAAAATCATAACTCAAATATTCACCTCCACGATCGGATCGTAGAAACTTAATCTTTCTGTTACGATAGTTCTCCACTTCATTCTGAAATTCCTTGAACTTTTCAAATGTTTCAGATTTATGTTTCATTAAATAGATATACCCATATCTACTTAAGTCATCGGTAAAAGTGAGGAAATAGCGATATCCACCGCGCGTCGAAACACTCATCGGTCCGCATACATCGGTATGTATGATTTCCAACAAGTCCGTTGCTCGCTCCATCATACCGGAGAACGGGGTTTTGATCATCTTGCCCATGAGGCATGGTTCGCATGTGTCAAATGATTCAAAATCAAGAGACTCCAAAAGTCCATCAGAATGGAGTTTCTTCATGCGCTTTACACCAATATGACCTAGACGACAGTGCCACAAATAAGTAGTATTATCACTATCTACTTTGCATCTCTTAGCCTCAATGTTATGGATGTGTGTTTCATCCCTTTCGAGATTTAGAAGAAATAAACCATTCACAAGAGGTGCATGACCATAAAAGATGTTACTCATATAAATAGAACAACCATTATTCTCCGATTTAAATGAATAACCGTCTTGCAATAAACACGATCCAGAAATAGTGTTCATGCTCAACGCAGGCACATAATAACACTTATTAAGGTTTAAAACTAATCCCGAAGGTAAAACTAAGGAGAGCGTGCCGACGGCCATCACATCAACTCTTGATCCGTTGCCAACGTGCATCGTCACCTCATCCCTCGCAAGCCGCCGTCTATTCCGTAGCTCCTGTTTCGAGTTACAAATATTAGCAACTGAACCGGTATCAAATACCCAGGCACTACAACGAGGGCTAGTAAGGAAAACATCAATAACATGTATATCAAATATACCTTTGATGGTGCCAGCCTTCTAGTCCGCTAAGTAATTCGGACAGTTGCGCTTCCAGTGACCCTTGTCCTTGCAATAGAAGCACTCAGTGTCCGGCTTAGGACCAGACTTGAGCTTCTTCTCAGCAGGAGCATTGCGCTTGCCGCCGCGCTTCTTGAAGGGCTTCTTTGCTCCCTTACCTTTCTTAAAGGAGGGCTTGTTGACCATCAACACATGATTATCCTTCTTGATGTCCACCTCCGCAACCTTCAGCTTTGCGAAGAGCACGGTGATCGTATCAGTGGAGCCAATCTGATTATGAGTCACTACAAAACTTTTGTAGCTGGGAGGGAGTGATTGCAGAACCCTGTCAATCTTGAGCTCCTCTGGAATCGTGCATTCCAGTTGCTCAAGGCGTTGAGTGTAGCCCGACATCTTTATGGCGTGCTCACTAACGGAACTGCCTTCCTCCATCTTGCAGTTAAAGAACTTCTCAGAGATCTCATATCTCTCAGAATGGGTCTGAGTTTGAAACATGGTTTTCAGCTCCTCGAGAATCTCGAAGGGCCCGGGATACTCTTCAAAACGATTTTTAAGCTCCGGTTCCATAGCAAACAACATGGTGCTCTTAATCACACCATAATCATTTTTGCGCGACTGATAGACAGCTTTCTCATCAGCCGGCGCATGCAGCAGGGGGGTCACCTAACGCTTTACCAAGGACATAGTCCTTTTGTCCGCGAGATAGAATGATTCTTAGATTGCGGAACCAATTGGTGAAGTTAGACCCATTGTTTCTAAGCTTTTCCTTCTCAGCAAAAACGTTGAAGTTGAAGTTGGATTTGGCCATGTGATCTACAGTATTTGCAAGTACAATTTATACTATGTTCATGATAAATAGTTCAACTTAATCAAATTACTAGATGAACTCCCACTAAATTCAACATCCCTCAAGTTGTTTAGTGAACACGATCCAAATTCACCACACCTAATCCGATCATCACGAGAAGAGATGTGGTTTCAATGGTGGACAACGAAGTGTCGATCATATCATTCATATGACTCATGCTTAACCTTTCGGTTCTTGTGTTCCGAGGCCATGTCTGTACATGCTAGGCTCGTCAAGTTAGACCCAAGTATTTCCGCGTGTGCAAAACTGGCTTGCACCCGTTGTATGTGAGCGTAGAGTCTATAGCACCCGATCATCATGTGATGCTTGGACACGACGAACTTTCGCAACGGTGCATACTTGGGGAGAACACGGTTTTTATCTTGATCTTTAAGTGAGGAATCATCTTATAATGCTACCGTCGCGATCTAAGCATAATAAGATACATAAAAGGATAAACATCATATGCATATAACTTTATGTGACATGGTATAGCCAATCTTCGCGCAATGATCTCCATCTTGTGCGTTCCGGCATGATCTCCATCACTCCACCATGATTGCCTCCACCACGAATAGCAACTACAACTATTGCTAACTACTTAGCGATAAAGTAAAGCTATTACATGGCGTATAAGAAGTTGACTCGCAGGTCATACACAATTATAAAGACAACCATATGGCTCCTGCCGGTTGTGTACTCATCGACATGCAAGTCGTGAAACATTACAAAACATGATCATCGCATACAATATACACATCACATCTTGGGCCATACCATATCACAGAAAACACTCCCTGCAAAAACAAGTTAGACGCCTCTACTTTGTTGTTGCATGTTTTACGTGGCTTATGGGAGTAGATGCTAAGAACGATTCTTACCTACGGAAAGCCACAACGGTGATATTATGGTTGCCAAACTCCGGTGTTAATCCCATGACAACTATAGTGAGAGAAACTGACATCCACCAGCCGCATGTGTGGTACAAGCCACACGTCAAGTGCGGAGCCGGTCTCGCGAACGACGTCGCGTAAGGTTGGCCTGGACCGCTTCAATCTCACTATCCCGCGTCATAAGAAGAACACAAACAAGAGGCTTGCAACAGAAAACATCAACGCCCGCAACAACCATGTTGCGTTCTACTCGTGAAACACATCTACGCATAGATCTAGCTCTGATACCACTGAAGGGTTTCGCGGCATAGTAAATCAAAATTTTCTACGGATGCGAACAGAGGGAAAGCCAAGATCTAATCTAGGAGATGCAATCAACGAGAGAGATTGGATTAGATCTTCATACCCTTGAAGATTCGCACATCGGAACGTTCGTCGGAACGTGGGTGATGTAGTCGTACTCGCTTCTCCTCCTCGCGATCCGATCCGATCTAGCACCACAAGTGGCGGTGCCTCCGTGAGATGCACACGTGCAGCACCTCGACGTCTCCTCCTTCCTCGGACCAGCAAGTATGGTGGAGAGATAGATTGGATCTACAACATGACGGCGTGGTGTATATGGTGGAGAATTTCTGCAGCAGGGCTTCGCCTACAAACAGTCGGGAGGGAGAGAGGAAAGCTAGCAAGGCGGCTAGGGTTTGGAGGAGAGGTGTGGGGGGTTGGTGCGCCCCCACCCCTCTTTATATAGAGGGGGGTGCAGCCCTAGCCCCTCCCCCAAGCCCAAAGGATAAGGAGTGGGGGGCATGGACTCTCCCCTCTTCTAGAAACCCTATCTCTAGTTTAAACGATTTAAACTCTCTAGGATCGGCTGGGCCCTATGGGGCCTTGTGCCCCTGGCCCAATGCGGCCAGGACACTCCCTCATAGGCCCATGCCCCCTCCCGGAAGGTGGGGCCACGTTGGTCCCCTTCTGGAAGGTTCTAGAAGCTTCCGGTACAATACCGATTAACCCGGAACAATTCCGAACTCCAAAAACTGCACTGCCTTATATGAATCTTATTCTCCGGACCATTCCGGAACCTCTCGTGATGTCCCGGATCCCATCCGAGACTCCGAACAAAAATTCATAAACCAATTATCCAATCTATCCTAGCGTCGAGACACGTTAAGTGTGTGACCCTGCGGGTTCGAGAATATGCAGACATGATCTTCTATCAATAATCAACAGCGGGGTCTGGGCACCCATATTGACTCCCACACATTCATCGATGATCATATCAGATGAACCACGATGTCAGGATTCAATCAATCCCATATATATATATATATTCCCTTCGTCTCGCGATATTTTACTTGCCCGAGATTCGATCGTCGGTACCGTCATACCTAGTTCAATCTCGTTCACAGCAAGTACTTTACTCGTTCCGTAATCCGATATCACTTTGTGATTAACTCCTTAACCACATGCTTGCAAGCGGTGTTGATATCGATTATCGAGTGGGCCCGAAGTATATCTCTCCGACTTGGGAGGGACAAATCCCATCTCGATACATACAACCCAACAGATACTTTCCGATCACCTGAGAGACACCTTTATGATCACCCTCTCATAGGATGACGTTTGATGACCTCAAAGCTTTCTTCCGGTACCAGGGAGTTGCATTATCTCATGGTCTAAGGAATACAATATTTGACATAGGAAAAGCTTCGCAAAGACGAAGACGATGACACGATCTAATTGCTCTGCTTTGTTTGGGTCTATCCATCATATCATTCTCCCAATGATATGATCTCATTATCAATTGACAACTCATGTCTATGGTTAGGAAACCTTAACCATCATTGATCAATGAGCTAGTCCATAGAGGCGTACTAGGGACACGGTGTTGTTCACAAACCACACAAGTATTAAAGTTTCCGCTTAATACAATTCTAGCATGGAATATAAACTTTATCATGAACAAGAATTATAATAATAACATCTTTATTATTGCCTCTAGGGCATAATTCCAACAGTCTCCCACTTGCACTAGAGTCAATAATCTAGTTTACATCTGGCAACAATCTCACACCCATGGCACTGAGGTGTTGATCATGTTTTACACGTGGAAGAGGTTTAGTCAATGGATCTGCGACGTCGCACGTTGCTCCAGCCGTGGATTGTCATCACCATTGGAGACGAACGAGCTCTAAATCACGTCCAGTAGCATCGCCTCGACGTCCTCTACACCGTCCACATTTATTCAACTCCGAATACTTTCCTAGCAACGGGAACGGCAACGCCAAGCCCATGTCCGCTATTCCGGCGAACTTTCCAGTGAGTTATTCCGGTGAGATCTTCTAGTCCGTCCGATCTTCATCTAACGATTGAAATCAGATCACTTAAACGAAGGGGTACCGGCCTATTAGAATCAGCCACTTGTCAATTCCTTTTCTATTTTCGTTCATATTGGGCAGATTTACATATGAACTTGCAAAAATCATATCTTTAGTTCTGTTTATCCAAATTTAGCAAATAATATGTCTATGGATTCACAAAAACGAGTAGAACACAGTGGAGCCATAATTCGGTATTTTTGAGTCTGTTAAAATCAGTTTTATACAGAACCATTTGTAGAGTATTTTGGGTATAAAAATTGTTGTGTAAATTATTTTTAAGTGAATTCTTTTGCAAATGGTTGTAAATTGAACCCTCTGTACAGTAAGACCAAAATATAATTTTATTTTAGTATAAATAAGACCGTGGCAATTATTTAGTGAGAATGACATTTCCAAGTGTTAGAAAATATTGCTACTTGCTACAATTGCACAAATGGTTGCATTTGTAATCTTGAAAATATAAAATGTTCAGAAATCACTTAGTGATGTTCAGAACCTTGTTATAAAAATTTGTACAATAAAAATTGCCATCTTGCATGTTTGCATACTTTGCATGATTTTTGTGTTGTCATTAGTGTTGATCTTGTGTATGTTTTGTCTTGGTTGTTTTGCTTGATAGATTGTGTTGATTGTCAAGTGTGTTATTGCGAAGAGTGTATCAACACCACCAACTACTAAGGCAAGTGACACTATCATCCATGTCCTACTATTTTCATTACACTTAGTGGATTTTTGTAACATGCATGATAAAGATTACTATATTTTATGCTATGCTAAATCCTAATAGGATACCCTTATATATTCCTTAGTGAAAACATTGTAGTTGTAGTATGCTTAGCCCTGCTATATATTTGGGATGGGATACATGTTATGATTATATGAAGAGTTGAAAAGATATATGTTTTATATAATAAAACAAGTACTCAATGAACCACCTGGGTGGACAAGGATACTCAAGTTTTGGACAAGGTGGCAACAAAAGGAACCATGTTTATATGGCAATCTCTTTTTGTTGTGCACTAGAAGAAAACCACCCAGGGACTTAGAGATTGAACATGTTTCTCGTACAGTGGCTTCCGTGTACAGCCACATGCTAAATGGGCTCTGGCTTAGTCAACTACATAGTGGAAGACCCATGCATTGGCATCTTCAGGTTAACTAGAATTGTGTAAGGGAACTTGAAACCCTACATTGGTGCCTGGATGACAAGCTAGCATTGTGTATTGGGAGGACTTCTATGGAAAGACTTTGTCACATTCTCGATCTGCCGGTACTCCATTTGGTGTGTACTTATCCAGCGGCCACTGGTGGCATCAAGACGAGATTGTGTCATGTGGGTAAAGTGTACAACTTCTGCAGAAGATCAAATTCTAAGTACTTAGCCGTGTCCCCGGTTACGGACAACTCTGAGCAACTAAGGCCTGAAGCTATGGAAGATCTCGACATTCCAATTTCTCAAAGTAAAACTTGATGGTGACAACAAGGGATTAGAAGCACTTGGAGTTTTCCAAGGAGTTCAGAAAGATTTGACAAAAGATCAAAACTATTTTGAAAAGATAGGACAAAACTATATTGCTTTCTGCAAATGAGCCTAAACCCTACTTAGCCAAATATGCATGTAATGATAGGATCCACTTAATTCTACATAGTAGTGAAACTTGCCAATACAATTCAAATGTATTGACCCTTGTGGCTGCAACTTATTATGTTGCAGGTTTGTTTGATGTTAGAGAAGTGTGTTGAATAGGATTACAAGTCTACAACCAACATGATTGCCTGTGGCACTTTGAAGATGAAGGACTCCATGCTATATAGTTATTTCTGCTACATTGTAATGAGATAGCCAAATGAGCTATGTAAGATGTAATGTATTATTTTATTCCTGGTTATAAAGTTGTATTATGACCTTTGTTTCTTGATATTACATCTTAAACTGTGGATGCTAGCTATTGATCCAGGGACTAGCATTGTAAACACAGGGATCTCTACCTTACTGAAGGTTGGGACCTCTACAGATGGTATCAGAGCACTGTGTTGCCTGTAGAATTGTAACCCTAGGATTGGACAAAACCCCTTAGAAAAATAGGTGTTGTATTTGTTCCAAAACTTATTTACAAACAATCTTGTAAACTCTTTCCTCAATCTTTTGGTTTTGATTCTACATCTCTTCCTTTTCAACTTGATGGACAAAGCCTTCACCATGACCATTGACTTCAACTTTAGTCTCACCAAAAGATTTCAACCTAGACATCACTAAGGACTACAAGTGAGAACCAAGGGACATTAGAATGCCTACCAAAGACATTGATATCAAGTTAGAGTATGGATCATATTGACCTATGAGGTATGACTATACTAGTTTGATTATTTCAAAAAAAAAACTTGTTGTTTCCTTCAACTCATGAGTTAAGCTCATAAGTTGTTAAGTGGATAGTTGCTTGTTGCTTGATTGATTGTTTGATTGAACTTGGATGTTTTGAGTTGTGTGCTAGAACTTCTTAAAAACCTATCCATCATTACTCATCCCTATCAAACCAACAGATGCCTCCTCGTCGTGCCAACCCCAACCAAAACAACAACAACATCACTCCTGAGATGCAGCAGATGATGACAGCTCAGACGCAAATGATGCAGATGATAACCACGTTCATACAGAACCAGAACAACAACAACAACAACAACAACAACAACAACAACAATCAGAATAATCCTCCAGCACTTGACATGCTCACCAAGTTTCTGAAACTTAGGCCTGCAAGGTTCTCTGGAACAACTGATCCAATGGAAGCCAATGACTGGTTACGTTCAGTGAACAAAGACTTAGTGACTGTTGGCTGCACCGATGAAGAAAAAGTTATGTTTGCAGCATTTCTACTTGAAGGACCAGCAGCAACATGGTGGGACAACTTTCAGATCACCACTCCCCTTGAAGATGTAACTTGGGATATTTTTGAGGATGGTTTCCGTACAACTCACATCTCACCTGGAGTGATGTACTTGAAGAAAAAAGAGTTTCACAATCTGAAACAGCGTCACCTCAGTGTGGCTGAGTATATAGAAGAATTCAACAATCTGGCACGCTATGCACCGGATGAAGTTGACACAGATGCTAAGAGAAAGGAGAAATTTCTTGAAGGACTTAATGATGAGTTGAACCTGCAGCTAGCTGTTGCCTATGTCCCAACTTATCAATCACTCTGTGACAAAGCCACCATTTTGGAAAACAAGATGAATCAAGTTGAGAATAGAAAGAGGAAGCATAAACTCAAGTATCACTCAGGATCATCAAAAAAGAAACATTCATTCAAAAAGAGCAATGAAGATTCTTAACCACATCAGTATCACCACCACAACAATGGAAGTGACAATAATGGAAATGATACTGACAATGGAGATGACCTTGGTCAGAACCAACATGACACTTTCAGGAAGAAAGACATTAGCCAGTTGCAGTGCTATAATTGTAAGGAACTTGGACACTATGCATTAGACTGTCCTGAGAAGAAAAAGAAAAATGATGCCAGAAGAGCCAATGGAAATGACTCCAATGTGACCCAGAAAGGACATGTGAACCACATTGACATGGATGGAAACTTTGAAGAGATAGAAGAAGTGGATGTCAGAAACTAGTTAACTCAGAAGAGTCAAATAAGGATTCCTTGTCTGGATATTAAGTGTTGAACTCATAGTCAAGTGAACCATCAATGTAATCCTATGAGACTTTATTTTAAGGGTGGTAGTACCCTAGTTGTCTTCAAGCCAACTTGTAACCCTAGCCTTCCCAAATCTCGGGACGATATTTCTTTTAAGGGTGGTAGTCTGTCACATCCCAAAATTTTGGAAATTTTGAAATGTGAAAAAACTTAAACAAAATGAAAAAAACTAAGTCTTGGAAATTTGAGGAAACGAAAACCTTTTGACTATTTAATATAACTCCTTCAAAACAAAAATTAAATAAAACAATTTTGTTTGTGAAGTTGTATGCATGTTTTCAAAACCTCAAAATCATGAAGCATGCATGGTTGCATTTTAAAACTAAGAGAAATAACTTTCTTATGAAAGTTAAAATGACCACTTAATTATATGAAACTTTGGATATATTCCATATTTAAAATATACAAAAGAATTCCTAAGTGAGCTAAAAATATAAAGGACAAAATTATAAAACCATAGAAATTAGTTTGACTCTATTTGAAGCTCTAGATAAAATGATTTGAAATTTATAAAAATATAGGAAGAAAAATAAAATCAAGTTAAGGCAATGACTAAAAAAGAAATAAAAGTATTCCTAAATGTGTGATTATGATAAAGAATAAAATTATAAAGCTAAGAAAATTGGTTTGAACCTTTTTCGAGCTCTAAATCAAAAGATATAAAATAAACAAGAATTGAGAAAGTATACTGTATAGGCCTACGTGCCATGCTCAATTTTTTAAAATAAATTATACTTTATTTAAAAAATATTTTAAATATTCTAAATAGAGTAAACTATCAACTTATATTTTATATAAATTTTCTAAAAATGTTTGATACAAATTTGAATCAAATTAAAGAGACAATTTGGAAACTAGAAAATAAAACAGAAAAAGAAAAGAAGAAAACGTTGAAGAAAAAAAAAGACAGAGAGCAGGCCCAACCAGCGCTCCATCCCTATTTTTTTCCTCTCGTTTATTTTCTTGTTGGGCCGAATTCTGGCCCATCCTGCCAGGATCGATCATCTTCTTCCTCACCCTTCATGTACATGTTACATAAGCTCGTTCATGGCTGCAAATCTTCTTTTCCTCACCCTATCAATTATAGTGATCGTTTCTTCTCGACTTCAAAACGAAAAACGTTTGGAATTAAGTGGAGGTTCCATTCAGGCCATTAATTTCTCGCTTTATTGCCTTAATCTCTCAAATCAATACCGTGAACCGAATGTCATATGACGGCATACGTCTCCCGATCTCCCTCCATGGACCACCTTAGCAAAAACAGAAGAGAGCACTGTATTCCCCTCCGTCTCCTTCATCATTTTTGTTCTCAAACTTTCTCAAGAGGAGCTCTGTAGAACACACACGGTCGATGCCAACTTCATCCCCAAAATTTGAGTTCATCGTCAGATCTTGTCTTCTACGGTGAGTCCCTCGTCGATTCCTTCTACCAGAGGACTAATCTTGATATTGCCTACCTCCAGGACATGATTGTTTATCCTATGGTTGCAGTTCTCCGCGCTGCCGACGTCGCACATTGCTCCAGCCGTGGATTGTCGTTACCATTGGAGACGAACAAGCACTAAATCACGTCCAGTAGCATCGCCTCGACGTCCTCTACACCGTCTACATTTTATTCAACTCCTGATACTTTCCTAGCAACGGGAACGGCAACGCCAAGCCCGTGTCCGCTATTTCGGCGAACTTTCCGGTGAGTTATTCCGGTGAGCTCTTCTAGTCCGTCCGATCTTCATCTAACGATTGAAATCAGATCACTTAAACGAAGGGGTACCGGCCTATTAGAATCAGCCACTTGTCAATTCCTTTTCTATTTTCGTTCATATTGGGCAGATTTACATATGAACTTGCAAAAATCATATCTTTAGTTATGTTTATCCAAATTTAGCAAATAATATGTCTATGGATTCACAAAAACGAGTAGAACATAGTGGAGCCATAATTTGGTATTTCTGAGTCTGTTAAAATCACGTTTTATACAGAACCATTTGTAGAGTATTTTGGGTATAAAAATTGTTGTGTAAATTATTTTTAAGTGAATTCTTTTGCAAATGGTTGTAAATTGAACCCTCTGTACAGTAAGACCAAAATATAATTTTATTTTAGTATAAATAAGACCGTGGAAATTATTTAGTGAGAATGACATTTCCAAGTGTTAGAAAATATTGCTACTTGCTACAATTGCACAAATGGTTGCATTTGTAATCTTGAAAATATAAAATGTTCAGAAATCACTTAGTAATGTTCAGAACCTTGGTATAAAAATTTGTACAATAAAAATTGCCATCTTGCATGTTTGCATACTTTGCATGATTTTTGTGTTGTCATTAGTGTTGATCTTGTGTATGTTTTGTCTTGGTTGTTTTGCTTGATAGATTGTGTTGATTGTCAAGTGTGTTATTGCGAAGAGTGTATCAACACCACCAACTACTAAGGCAAGTGACACTATCATCCATGTCCTACTATTTTCATTACACTTAGTGGATTTTTGTAACATGCATGATAAAGATTACTATATTTTATGCTATGCTAAATCCTAATAGGATACCCTTATATATTCCTTAGTGAAAACATTGTAGTTGTAGTATGCTTAGCCCTGCTATATATTTGGGATGGGATACATGTTATGATTATATGAAGAGTTGAAAAGATATATGTTTTATATAATAAAACAAGTACTCAATGAACCACCTGGGTGGACAAGGATACTCAAGTTTTGGACAAGGTGGCAACAAAAGGAACCATGTTTATATGGCAATCTCTTTTTGTTGTGCACTAGAAGAAAACCACCCAGGGACTTAGAGATTGAACATGTTTCTCGTACAGTGGCTTCCGTGTACAGCCACATGCTAAATGGGCTCTGGCTTAGTCAACTACATAGTGGAAGACCCATGCATTGGCATCTTCAGGTTAACTAGAATTGTGTAAGGGAACTTGAAACCCTACATTGGTGCCTGTATGACAAGCTAGCATTGTGTATTGGGAGGACTTCTATGGAAAGACTTTGTCACATTCTCGATCTGCCGGTACTCCATTTGGTGTGTACTTATCCAGCGGCCACTGGTGGCATCAAGACGAGATTGTGTCATGTGGGTAAAGTGTACAACTTCTGCAGAAGATCAAATTCTAAGTACTTAGCCGTGTCCCCGGTTACGGACAACTCTGAGCAACTAAGGCCTGAAGCTATGGAAGATCTCGACATTCCAATTTCTCAAAGTAAAACTTGATGGTGACAACAATGGATTAGAAGCACTTGGAGTTTTCCAAGGAGTTCAGAAAGATTTGACAAAAGATCAAAACTATTTTGAAAAGATAGGACAAAACTATATTGCTTTCTGCAAATAAGCCTAAACCCTACTTAGCCAAATATGCATGTAATGATAGGATCCACTTAATTCTACATAGTAGTGAAACTTGCCAATACAATTCAAATGTATTGACCCTTGTGGCTGCAACTTATTATATTGCAGGTTTGTTTGATGTTAGAGTTACAAGTCTACAACCAACATGATTGCCTGTGGCACTTTGAAGATGAAGGACTCCATGCTATAGTTATTTCTGCTGCATTGTAATGAGATAGCCAAATGAGCTATGTAAGATATAATGTATTATGTTATTCCTGGTTATAAAGTTGTATTATGACCTTTGTTTCTTGATATTACATCTTAAACTGTGGATGCTAGCTATTGATCCAGGGACTAGCATTGTAAACACAGGGATCTCTACCTTATCAGGTTGGAACCCCTTACACTTTGATACTTGTGTGGTTTATGAACAACACCGTGTCCCTAGTACGCCTCTATGGACTAGCTCATTGATTAATGATGGTTAAGGTTTCCTAACCATAGACATGAGTTGTCAATTAATAATGAGATCATGTCATTAGGAGAACTATATGGTGGACAGACCCAAATTAAGCAGAGCAATTAGATCATGTCATCATGTTCATCTTTGCGAAGCTTTTTCCTATGTCAAATGTTGTATTCCCTAGACCATGAGATAATGCATTCCCTGGTATCAGAAGAAAGCTTTGAGGTCATCAAACGTCATCCTATGTGAGGGTGATCATAAAGGTGTCTCTCACGTGATCGGAAATTACTTGTTGGGTTGTATGTATCGAGATGGAATTTGTCCCTCCCGAGTCGGAGAGATATACTTCGGGCCCACTCGGTAATCGATATCAACACCGCTTGCAAGCACGTGGTTAAGGAGTTAATCACAAAGTGATATCGGATTACGAAATGAGTAAAGTACTTGCTGTGAACGAGATTGAACTAGGTATACCGATACCAACGATCGAATCTCGGGCAAGTAAAATATCGCGTGACGAAGGGAATATATATATGGGATTAATTGAATCCTGGCATCGTGGTTCATCCGATATGATCATCGATGAATATGTGGGAGTCAATATGGGTTTTCAGATCCCGCTGTTGATTATTGATAGAAGATCATGTCTGCATATTCTCGAACCCGTAGGGTCACACACTTAATGTGCCTCGACGCTAGGATAGAATGGATAATTGGTTTGTGAGTTTTTGTTCGGAGTCTCGGATGAGATCCAGGACATCACGAGAGGTTCTGGAATGGTCCGGAGAATAAGATTCATATAAAGGAAAGCAGTTTTTGGATTTCGGAATCGTTTCAGAATGCTCGGTATTATACCGGAAGGTTCTAGAAGCTTCCGGAGTGGGAGCAACGGGGCCCCACTTGTCGGAGGGGTGCGTGGGCCTACGAGGGAGTGCCCTGGCCGCATTGGGCCATGGACACAAGGCCCCATAGGCCCAGCCGGCCAAAACCCTAGGGGAAACCCTAGGAAACCTTCTAGAAGGGGGGGAAGACTTGCCCCCCACTCCAACCTTGGGGCCGCCGCCCTAGGGCTTGTAGGAGGGGGAAGGGGGCCGGACAGCCCCCTATATAAGGTGGGAAGGGGGCGCACCCTCCCCTCACCCCAAACCCTAGCCGCCAGCTGCTGCCCTCTCTCTCTCTCTCTCTCTCTCTCTCTCTCTCTCTCTCTCTCTCTCTCTCTCTCTCTCTCTCTCTCTCTCGACTGCGTGTAGGCGAAGCCCTGCTGCAGAAACTCTCCACCATAGCACCACGCCGTCGTGTTGTGGATTCAATCTATCTCTCCACCCCACTTGCTGGACCGAGGAAGGAGGAGACGTCGCGGCACCATACGTGTGCATCTCTCGGAGGCGCCGCCAGTTGTGGCGTTGGATCAGATCGGATCGCGAGGAGGAGAAGGCGAGTACGACTACACCAGCCACGTTCCGTTGAACGTTTCCGCTGTGCGATTTCTTCAAGGGTATGAAGATCTCATCTATCCCTCTCGTTGATTGCATCTTCTAGATTAGATCTTGGCTTTCCCGCTCGCATCCGTAGAATTTTTTTGATTTACTATGCTGCGAAACCCTTCAGTGGTATCAGAGCTAGATCTATGCGTAGATGTGTTTCACGAGTAGAACGCAACATGCTTGTTGCGGGCGTTGATGTTTTCTGTTGCAAGCCTCTTGTTGTGTACTTCTTATGACGCGGGATAGTGAGATCGAAGCGGTCCAGGCCAACTTTACGCGATCTCGTTCGCGAGACCGGCTCCGCACTTGACGTGTGGCTTGTTCCATACATGCGGCTGGTGGATGCCAATTTCTATCACTATAGTTGTCATGGGATTTACACCGGATGTTGGCAACCATAATATCACCGTTGTGGCTTTCCGTAGGTGAGAATCGTTCTTAGCTTGTTACTCCCATAAGCCACGTAAAACATTCAACAACAAAGTAGAGGCGTCTAACTTGTTCTTGCAAGGAGTGTTTTGTGATATGGTATGGCCCAAGATGTGATGTGTATGTTGTATGCAATGACAATGTTTTGTAATATTTCACGACTTGCATGTCGATGATTACACAACCGGCAGGAGCCATATGGTTGTCTTTATAATTGTGTATGACCTGTGTGTCAACTTCTTATACGCCATGTAATAGCTTTACTTTATCGCTAAGTAGTTAGCAATAGTTGTAGTTGCTATTCATGGTGGAGGCAATCATGGTGGAGTGATGGAGATCATGCTGGCGCGCACAAGATGGAGATCATTGCGTGGAGATTGGCTATACCATGTTACATAAAATTATATGCATGTGATGTTTATACTTTTATGTATCTTATTATGCTTAGATCACGATGGTAGCATTATAAGATGATTCCTCACTTAAAGATTAAGGTAAAATTGTGTTCTCCCTATGTATGCACCGTTGCGAAAGTTCGTCGTGTTCAAGCACCTCGTGATGATCGGGTGCTATAAACTCTACGTTCACATACAACGAGTGCAAGCCAGTTTTGGACACGTGGAAATACTTGGGTTTGACTTAACGAGCCTAGCATGTACAGACATGGCCTCGGAACACACGAACCGAAAGGTTAAGCATGAGTCATATGAATGATATGATCTACACTTTGTTGTCCACCATTGAAACCACATCTCTTCTCGTGAAGATCGGATTAGGTGTGGTGAATTTGGATCGTGTTCACTAAACAACTTGAAGGATTTTGAATTTAGTGGGAGTTCATCTAGTAATTTGATTAAGTTGAACTAGTTATCATGAACATAGTCTAAATTGTACTTGGAAATTTTGTAGATCAAATGGCTAAGTACAACTTCAACTTCAACGTTTTTGCTGAGAAAGAAAAGCTTAAGAACAATGGGTCTAACTTCACCAACTGGTTCTGCAATCTGAGAATCATTCTCGCTGGCGGACAAAAGGACTATGTCCTTGAGAAAGCGCTAGGTGACGCCCCTGCTATTGATGCGACGGCTGATGAAAAAGCTATTTATTAGTCGCACAAAGATGATTATGGGGTGATTAAGAGTACCATGTTGTTTGCTATGGAATCAGACCTTCAAAATCATTTTGAGGAGTTCGCCGGGCCCTTTGAGATACTTGAGGAGCTGAAAACCATGTTTCAGACTCAGGCCCGTTCTGAGAGATATGAGATCTCTGAGAAGTTCTTTAACTGCAAGATGGAGGAAGGGAGTTCTGTTAGTGAGCATGCCATTAAGATGTCGGGCTACACTCAACGTCTTGAGCAACTGGACTACAAGATTCCAGAAGAGCTCAAGATTGACAGAGTTATGCAATCACTCCCTTCTAGCTACAAAGGTTTTGTAGTTACTCACAATCAGATTGGTTCCACTGATACGATCACTGAGCTCTTCGCTAAGCTGAAAGCTGCGAAGGTGGATATCAAGAAAGATAATCATGTGTTGATGGTCAACAAGACCCCTAGCTTCAAGAAAGGTAAGGGTGCAAAGAAGTCCTTCAAGAAAGGCAGCGGCAAGCGTGTTGCCCCTGCTGAGAAGAAGCTCAAGTCTGGACCTAAGCTAGACACTGAGTGCTTCTATTGCAAGGACAAGGGTCACTGTAAGCGCAACTGTCCAAATACTTAGCGGACAAGAAGGCTGACACCATTAAAGGTATATTTGATATACATGTTATTGATGTTTACCTTACTAGCGCTCGTTGTAGTGCCTGGGTATTTGATACTAGTTCAGTTGCTAATATTTGTAACTCGAAACAGGAGCTGCGGAATAGACGGCGGCTAGCAAGGGATGAGGTGACGATGTGCATTGGCAATGGATCAAGAGTTGATGTGATGGCTATCGCACGCTCTCCTTAGTTTTACCTTCGGGATTAGTTTTAAACCTTAATAAGTGTTATTATGTGCCTGCGTTGAGCATGAACATTATATATGGATCGTGTTTATTGCAAGACGGTTATTCATTTAAATCGGAGAATAATGGTTGTTCTATTTATATGAGTAACATCTTTTATGGTCATGCACCTTCTATGAATGGTTTATTTCTTCTGAATCTCGAGAGCAATGAAACACACATCCATAACATTAAGGCTAAGAGATGCAAAGTAGATAGTGATAATTTAACTTATTTGTGGCACTACCGTCTAGGTCATATTGGTGTAAAACGCATGAAGAAACTCCATTCTGATGGACTTTTGGAGTCTCTTGATTTTGAATCATTTGACACGTGCGAGCCGTGCCTCATGGGCAAGATGATCAAAACCCCGCTCTCCGGAATAATGGAGCAAGCAACAGACCTGTTGGAAATCATAGATACCGATGTATGCGGACCAATGAGTGTTTCGACACACGGTGGGTATCGCTATTTTCTCACTTTTACTGATGACTTAAGTAGATATGGGTATATCTACTTAATGAAACATAAATCTGAAACGTTTGAAAAGTTCAAGGAATTTCTGAACGAAGTGGAAAACCATCATAACAGGAAAACTAAATTTCTACGATCCGATCGTGGAGGTGAATATTTGAGTTATGATTTTCTCACGCATCTTAAAGCAAGCGGAATCGTTTCGCAACTCACGCCACCCAGAACACCACATCGCAATGGTGCGTCTGAATGCCGGAATCAAACTCTATTAGATATGGTGCGATCGATGATGTCTCTTACAGATTTGCCGTTATTATTTTGGGGTTATGCATTAGAACCGCTGCATTCACTTTAAATAGGGCACCATCTAAATCAGTTGAGACGACACCGTATGAACTGTGGTTTGGTGCTAAACCTAAGTTATCATTTCTTAAAGTTTGGGGATGCGAAGCTTACGTCAAGAAGTTGATGCCTGACAAGCTCGAACCCAAAGCGGAGAAATGCGTCTTCATAGGATACCCTAAGGAAACGATTGGGTATACCTTCTACCACAGATCCGAAGGCAAAGTGTTTGTTGCAAAGAACGGATCCTTTCTTGAGAAGGAGTTTCTCTCGAAATAAGTGAGTGGGAGGAAGGTAGAGCTAGACGAGGTTACTGAACCTTCTGTCGAGTTGGAGAGTAGCGCAGCACCTGAAATTGTTCCAGTGCCGTCTGCACCAACAAGAGAGGAAGCTAATGACGAGGATCATGAAACTTCGAACGATGCTACTGCTGAATGTCGCAGGTCGACAAGGTCGCGTGCCACTCCTGAATGGTATGGCAACCCTGTCTTAACTGTCTTGTTGGTAGACAACAGTGAACCTGCGAACTATGAGGAAGCAATGATGAGCCCAGACTCTGATAAATGGCTAGAGGCCATGAAATCCGAATTGGGATCCATGAGCGAAAACCAAGTATGGACTTTGGTGGACCCTCCTAGCGACCGTAAGGCCGTTGAGTGCAAATGGATTTTCAAGAAGAAAACGGACGCGGATGGTAATGTTACTGTCTATAAAGCACGGCTTGTCGCAAAAGGGTTTCGGCAAGTTCAAGGTGTTGACTACGATGAGACTTTCTCTCCCGTAGCGATGTTTAAGTACATTCGGATTTTATTAGCAATTGCTACGTTTCATGATTATGAAATATGGCAGATGGATGTCAAGACTGCGTTCCTCAATGGAAACATGGATGAAGAGTTGTATATGATGCAGCCCGAAGGTTTTGTCGATCCTAAGGATGCCGATAAGGTGTGCGAACTTCAGCGTTCCATTTATGGACTGAAGCAAGCATCTCGGAGTTGGAACCTTCGTTTTGATCAAGTGATCAAGAGCTTTGGATTTGTTCCAAATTGCTACGAAGCTTGTATCTACAAGAAAGTGAGTGGGAGCTCAGTGACATTTCTAGTACTATATGTGGATGACATATTGATTATTGGAAATGACATTGGTATGCTTAACTAAGTGAAGAGTTATTTGAATAAATGTTTTTCAGTGAAAGACCTAGGAGAAGCTGCTTATATATTAGGCATCAAAATCTATAGAGATAGACAAAGACGCCTAATAGCTTTAAGCCAAAGTACATACCTAGACAAAGTTCTGAAAAGGTTCAGAATGGATAAAGCAAAGAAAGGTTCATTGCCCATGTTGTCAGGTAAGATATTGAGCAAGGCTCAATGTCCAGCTACGGTAAACGATAGAGAACTATGAGCAAAGTGCCTTATGCCTCGGCCATAGGTTCTACCATGTAAGCCATGTTGTGTACTAGACCGGATGTGTCCCTGCTCTTAGTTTGACGAGCAGATACCAAAGTGATCCAGGAGTGGAACACTGGACAGCCGTAAAGAACATACTAAAGTATTTAAATAGGACTAAGGAAATGTTCTTGGTCTATGGAGGTGATGAGTAGCTCGTCGTAAAAGGTTACGTCGACGCTAGTTTCGACACTGACCCTGATGATTCTAAATCTCAGACAGGATACGTTTATATTTTGAATGGAGGAGCTGTGAGCTAGAGAAGCTTCAAGCAAAGCGTGATCGCGTGATCTACAGTAGAATCGGAATACATGGCTGCTGCAGAAGTGTCAAGTGAAGGAGTTTGGATCAGGAACTTCATCACTGAGCTTGGTGTGGTTCCAAGTGCCTTGGACCCACTGGAGATATTGTGCGACTACACTGACGCCATAGCATTGGATAAGGAACCAAGATATCATCCAAAGACCAAGCACATCAACCGCCGATTTCATATAATTCAAGATTATATAACAGATGGAGATCTGAAGATTAGCAAAGTACATACAGATCTGAATGTCGCAGATCCGTTGACTAAACCTCTTCCACGAGCAAAACATGATCAGCACCTTAATGCCATGGGTGTTAGATTGTTGCCATATGTAAACTAGATTATTGACTCTAGTGCAAGTGGGAGACTGTTGGAATTATGCCCTAGAGGCAATAATAAATATGTTATTATTATAATTCTTGTTCATGATAAAGTTTATATTCCATGCTAGAATTGTATTAAGCGGAAACTTTGATACTTGTGTGGTTTATGAACAACACCGTGTCCCTAGTACGCCTCTATGGACTAGCTCATTGATTAATGATGGTTAAGGTTTCCTAACCATAGACATGAGTTGTCGATTAATAATGAGATCATGTCATTAGGAGAATGATATGGTGGACAGACCCAAATTAAGCAGAGCAATTAGACCGTGTCATCGTGTTCATCTTTGCGAAGCTTTTTCCTATGTCAAATATTGTATTCCTTAGACCATGAGATAATGCAACTCCCTGGTATCGGAAGAAATCTTTGAGGTCATCAAACGTCATCCTATGTGAGGGTGATCATAAAGGTGTCTCTCAGGTGATCGGAAAGTACTTGTTGGGTTGTATGTATCGATATGGAATTTGTCCCTCCCGAGTCAGAGAGATATACTTCGGGCCCACTCGGTAATCGATATCAACACCGCTTGCAAGCACGCGGTTAAGGAGTTAATCACAAAGTGATATCGGATTACGGAACGAGTAAAGTACTTGCTGTGGACGAGATTGAACTAGGTATACCGACACCAACGATCGAATCTCGGGCAAGTAAAATATCGCGTGACGAAGGGAATATATATATGGGATTAATTGAATCCTGGCATCGTGGTTCATCCAATATGATCATCGATGAATATGTGGGAGTCAATATGGGTTTCCAGATCCCGCTGTTGATTATTGATAGAAGATCATGTCTGCATATTCTCGAACCCGTAGGGTCACACACTTAACGTGCCTCGACGCTGGGATAGAATGGATAATTGGTTTGTGAGTTTTTGTTCGGAGTCTCGGATGAGATCCAGGACATCACGAGAGGTTCCGGAATGGTCCGAAGAATAAGATTCATATAAAGGAAAGCAGTTTTTGGATTTCAGAATCGTTTTGAAATGTTCGGTATTGTACCGGAAGGTTCTAGAAGCTTCCGGAGTGGGACCAACGTGGCCCCACTTGTCGGAGGGGTGCGTGGGCCTATGAGGGAGTGCCCTGGCCGCATTGGGCCAGGGCACAAGGCCCCATAGGCCCAGCCGGCCAAAACCCTAGGGGAAACCCTAGGAAACCTTCTAGAAAGGGGGGAGACTAGCCCCCCACTCCACCCTTGGGGCCGCCGCCCTAGGGCTTGGAGGAGGGGACAAGGGGGCCGGCCAGCCCCCTATATAAGGTGGGCAGGGGGCGCACCCTCCCCTGACCCCAAACCCTAGCCGCCAGCTGCTGCCCTACCTCTCTCTCTCTCTCTCTCTCTCTCTCTCTCTCTCTCTCTCTCTCTCTCTCTCTCTCTCTCTCTCTCTCTCTCCCGACTGCGTGTAGGCGAAGCCCTGCTGCAGAAACTCTCCACCATAGCACCACGTCGTCGTGTTGTAGATCCAATCTATCTCTCCACCCCAATTTCTGGACCGAGGAAGGAGGAGACGTCGCGGAACCGAACGTGTGCATCTCTCGGAGGCGCCGCCACTTGTGGCGTTGGATCGGATTGGATCGCGAGGAGGAGAAGGCGAGTACGACTACACCAACCATGTTCTGTTGAACGTTTCTGCTGTGCGATTTCTTCAAGGGTATGAAGATCTCATCTATCCCTCTCGTTTATTGCATCTCCTAGATTAGATCTTGGCTTTCCCATTTGCATCCGTAGAATTTTTTTGATTTACTATGCTGCGAAACCCTTCAATTGGTGTAGGCGCCATAGGAACAACTTCCGGTGCTGCGCTACTCGCAATTTCGAGAGAAGGTTCGACAACCTCGTCGAGTTCTACTTTCCTTCCAGTCACTTCTTTCGAGAGAAATTCCTTCTCTAGAAAGGATCCATTCTTAGCAACGAAGATTTTGCCCTCGGATCTATGATAGAAAGTATACCCAATAGTTTCCTTCGGGTATCCTATGAAGGCGCATTTTTCCGCTTTGGGTTCAAGCTTGTCGGGCTGTAACTTCTTTACATAAGATTCTCAACCCCAAACTTTAAGGAACAACAATTTAGATTTATTCCCAAACCATAATTCATACGGTGTCGTTTCAACGGATTTAGATGGTGCCCAATTTAAAATGAATGCTGCTGTTTCTAATGCATAACCCCAAAACGATAGCGGTAAATCTGTAAGTGACATGATATAACGAACCATATCTAAGAGAGTTCGATTACGACGTTCGGACACACCATTACGCTGTGGTGTTCCCGACGGTGTCAATTATGAAAGTATTCCGCATTTCTTTAAATGCTCGCCAAACTCGTAACTTAGATATTCACCTCCACGATCAGATCGTAGAAATTTAATCTTCTTGTTACGTTGATTCTCCACCTCACTTTGAAATTCCTTCAACTTCTCGAAAGTTTCGGACTTATGTTTCATGAAATAGATATACCCATATCTACTCAAGTCATCCATGAAGGTAAGAACATAACGATAACCACCACGCGATGCTACACTTATTGGGCCACATACATCGGTATGTATGATTTCCAATAAGTCCGTAGCTCGCTCCATCATACCAGAAAATGGAGTCTTAGTCATTTTGCCCATCAGACATGCTTCACATCTTTCAAGTGATTCAAGAAGTCCATCGGAATGAAGTTTCTTCATACGCTTCACTACAATGTGACCAAGACGACAGTGCCACATATAGGTTGAGTTATCGCTCAATTTCAAACGTTTAGCTTCAATGTTATTAATATGTGTATTTCCACTATCTAGATTCAATAAGAATAGACCATCTATCAAAGGTGCATGTGCATAAAACATATTACTCATATAAATCGAACAACCATTACTCTCGGACTTAAACAAGTAACCGTCTCACAATAAACATGATCCAGATATAATGTTCATGCTCAACGTAGGCACCAAATAACAATTATTTAAGTATAAAACTAATCCCAATGGTAGATGAAGAGGTAGCGTGCCGACCGCGATCACATCAACCTTTGATCCATTTCCAACGCGCATCGTCACCTCGTTCTTCGCTAGCTTCCATTTATTCTGCAATACCTGTTTCGAGTTACAAATATGAGCAACCTAACCAGTATCAAATACACATACACTACTACGAGTACTAGTGAGATACACATCAATAACATGTATATCGGATATACCTTTCTTCTTGATGTTGCCGATCTTCAAATCCGCCAAGTACTTTGGGCAATTCCGCTTCCAGTGACCTTCTCCCTTGCAGTAAAAGCACTTAGTATCAGGCTTAGGTCCAGCTTTGGTCTTCTTCGTCGGCGCGGCAACTTTCTTACCACCCTTCTTGAAGTTTCCCTTTTGCTTAGACTTGCCTTTCTTGAATTTGGTAGTCTTATTGACCAACAACACTTGGTGCTCTTTCTTTATCTCCACTTCTGCAGATTTCAACATGGAGAAGAGTTCTGGCAACGTCTTGTCCATGTTTTGCATATTGTAGTTCATCACAAAGTTCTTGTAACTTGGTGGTAGTGATTGGAGGACACGGTGAATACCCAAAGAATTAGGAATCACTATACCCAAACTTTGGAGTTTGTTTGCGTGCCCAGACATCTTAAGCACATGCTCACTGACGGAGCTGCCCTCTTCCATCTTGTAGTTAAAGAACTTTTCAGAAGCCTCATAACTCTCAACTGCCGCGTGAGCCTCAAATATCATTTTGAATTCACGGACAATATCATGTGGGTCATGGTTCTCAAACCTTTTCTGAAGCTCCGATTCCAAACCATACAAGATAACACACTGAACTATGGAGTACTGATTCTTCCGAGTGAGGTATAAATTCTTTACTTCATCGGTAGCAGTAGCTGCAGGCGGGTCACCCAGCGGTGCATCCAGCACATAGGTCAAATTACCAGCATCGAGGACAATCCTCAAATTGCGGAACCAATCCGCGAAGTTGCTTCCATTGTTTTTCTACTTTTCTTTCTCTAGGAACGCATTAAAATTGATGGTAGGGGGCGCCATTGATCTACAACATATTTGCAATAGTTTAGACTAAGTTTATGACAAATTGAGTTCTAATTAATAGTTAAATTAATCTAGGTGAACTCTCACTCAAAACAATATCCCTCACATTGTTTTAGTGATCACACGAACCAAATCCACCACATCAAAACCGATCATCACGAGAGTTGATGTAGCTTCAATGGCGAACAATCAACATGTTCATCATATCTACTATATGACTCATGCTTTACCTTTTGGTGATCCGTGTTCCGAGACCATGTCTGTACATGCTAGGCTCGTCAAGATCAAATCTTATCTTCCACATGAGCAAATCTGGCTTGCTCACGTTATACACACTCGCAGAATCTAACACACCCGATCATCACATGGTTCTTCGAAACAACGAGCTTTAGCAACGGTGCTTACTAAGGATGAACACTTTAAAACTTGATATTTGTGTGCTTGAGGGATCATCTTATAATGCTACCGTCGTTAACTAAGCAATACAAGATGCATAAAGGATTAACATCACATGCAATTCATAATATGTGATATGATATGGCCTTTCTTCTTGTGCTTCCGATCTCCATCTTCAAGCACGCACATGATCTCCATCATCACCGGTATGGCGTCAAGGTCAATGGCGCCGCTTCATGGTTGTCGTCCACCAGCTTCAACTATGACAACTACTTTGAATAGACATGCGTGTCTTAACGGAATTTAAAGACAACCATATGGCTCCTGCCGGTTTCCAACTTACAATAAGGAACATTGCATACATCATATATAATCACAATCATGGCCATATCACATCAGCACACCCCTGCAAAACAAAGTTAGACGCCTCTAATTTTCTTTGCATATTTTACGTGGTTTGGAGCTTTCAATAAGTGTCGATCTAACTTACGAACAAGAACCACAATGTTGATGTTTGAACTATCAAGTGCCCGTTGTAAATTGGATCTATACTATAATGGGAGAGACAGACACCCGCAAAGCCACTTATGCAATACAAGTTGCATGTTGAGCGTGGAGCAAGTCTCATGAACGATGTCATGTAAGGTTAACCCGGGCCGCTTCATCCCATCATACCGCAAGATGCAAAGTACACAAAAAGCAATTGATAATAAAAGCACCACCGCCCACAATGACCATTGTGTTCTACTCGTGCAACAGATCTACATATAGACATGGCTCTGATACCACTGTAGGGGTTCGTAGCATGGAAAACAAAAATTTTCTACCGCATGCACACAAACAAGCCAAGATCTATCTACTAGATTGTAGCAATGATTCGATAGAGGAACTCACCCTCGAAGATTCCAAAGAGGTTAACGTGAGCAGATTCTCGTGGGTGATGTAGTCGTACACTTGCCGATCTCAAGATCGCGTAGACGATCCTTCCGGCGCTGTGTTTCGGCAGCGCTTGCGCAGTCGGTCACACGTTCGGTACTCTATGAAGACCTTCCTCTCCCTTGTTCCAGCAGGTAGCGGAGGTTGTAGCACTCTCCTCGCGATTCCGGCAGCACGACGGCGTGGTGTCGGAAGTAGAGGGGAGATCTCGCAGGGCTTCGCCTTAAGTCGGAGCGAGTATGGTGGAGTATGAGAGAAGCCTTGGTGATCTAGGGTTTAGAGGGCACCAAGGGGAGGGTGTGGCCGGCGGCTAGGGCTTGGGGAAGCCCCAAGTCACCGAGTTGGAGGGGAAACCCTAGGCGGCGACTGCACTTGGAGGTGGAGGCGCCAGAGCTAGGGTTTGAGGTGTGTAGGTAGGGGGCAACCCTACCCCTCCTTATATAGGTGGAGGGTGGCGGCTTGGGAGGAGGGAGTCCTCCTCCAAATCCTCCTCCTTGGCCAGCGGGTGGAGGGAGTGGGACTTCCTCCCCAAGTAGGTTTCCTACTCTCCCTCCACCAAGCAAACTTGGCGTTTGACTTTTCAAATTAGCGTTTGACTTTCAAACTTGGATTTGATTTCTCTCTCCATATTGTCCAGCCAAGTGACCTAGTACATGATGCAACCATTCCACATTGTCATGACACATTCATGTACCCTTCCTCTCCGGAGTGCCGGACCTTCCAGACCCTTCTAGAACATTCCTGGTGAAAACACCAGAATCATTTCCGAACTCCGAAACAGGACTTTCCTTATATGAATCTTATTCTCCGGACCATTCCAGATCTCCTCGTGATATCCCAGATCCCATACGAGACTCTGAACAACATTCGGTCTCTTACTCATCATTCCATAACTACTCAACAACATCGAATCCTTAAGTGTGTCTCCCTACGGTTCGTGAATTATGCGGACATGATCGAGGCACTTCTCCGATCAATAACCAATAGAGGAATCTGGAAATTCATATGGCTCCCACATATTTCTACGATTACTTTGCGATCGAATGAACCACTTACATACGATACTAATTTCCCTTTGTCTCACGACAGTTTACTTATCCGAGGTTTTGATCGTCGGTATCTCTGCACACCTAGTTCAATCTCATTACCGATAAGTACTCTTTTCTCGTTCCCGTGGTATGTGATCCCTTATGAGCCAGTCACATGCTTGCAAGCTAATTGGATTACATTCCACCGAGAGGGCCCAGAGTATATCTATCTGTCATATGGATGTACAAATCCCACTCTTGATCCATGTGTCTCAACCCATACTTTCCGAACACTCAATGCCATCTTTATAGCCACCCAGTTACGCTGTGGTGTTTGATGTCATCAAAGCATCCTTCCGGTGATGGTGATTAGCATGATCTCATGGTCGAATGAATTAGGTTACTATGTATCAGAAAGCTTATAGCAATTGAACTATTAAAATGACTTGATCTTTATGCTACGCTTATCTATAGGAGTATGTCCATCATACCATTCTCCTAATGATATGATCTTGTTGTTAACAACATCTCAATGTTCATGATCAGGAAATCATGATCATCTATTAACCAACAAACTAGTATTATAAAGAGGCTTTACTAGGGACTCTAATTTAGTTTACAAATCACACAAGTATTAATGTTTTCTATTAATACTGTTATATCATGAATGTAAACATTTATCATAAACACAAAGATATAATAATAATTATATTTATTATTGCCTCTAGGGCATATCTCCTACAAATCTATGGTATCACGAGCATACCATAGGACCAAGGATTTGGTTACCGGTCGGTAAATTCGGTTACAGTCATATCTAGACAAATAGGGTGTGGCCTTCTATTCTAACAGGAAACGTACGTAGTACACTGGTATTACCCCGCGCATGCGTACGTGAGGTTCCCCGTTCGACTTCTATTACCCCGCGCATGCGTACGTGAGGTTCCCCGTTCGACTTCTATGCATGCAAACCTTTTGTGTTTTTTATTTTTGCAGATTATTCTGAGCCAGAAATATGTGTAAAAATTGCTAAAATAAAATGTGCAACGGGTCGAACTCTGAACCTTCCGCGGGTGGAAGAAGTTGTACTAATGCGATACCAATGAAACAACAACAGTTGGTTGTACATCTTGAGTTAATACGCTTAGTAGCCTTTACAGAAAATTTTGAATTCAAATTTTGTTTGAAAAATTTCGATCGGTAAATGCTCGGGATTTACCGGTAACCGCGGTAACCGACGATCCCGAGCACCCTCATGATTTTTTTTCATTCGAGAACCAAAATCTTGCATAGGACACGCTTTATAAAAGCTAGTTGCGGTGTACACGGAGCATGCAGGTGAAGGCATATACGCTGCACGCGTATAAGATATCTGGACGCGTCAAGTTACGCTACTGGAGTGCTCCAGCGAGACTTATGTACTTAGTAGCGTCAGAGAAAATCTCACCATCGGTGTCAAAGAGCTTGACGTGAGTGTCAATTGGTGTCTCTATAGAATGACACTCATCCATGATAGCAAGCTAAAGAACATCCGCGGCATACTCCAGCTAGGATAGAAATAACCCCTTTGAGGATTTGCAGAAAACAAAGCAAAGGAAGAAATGAAGATCGCCATGGTCTGTCATAGCAAAGTAGCAAACTCACTGTGTAGCATGTCAAAAAGGCACTGTAGAAACACAAGAGAGGAGGCTGTGACAACAATATCATTGTCGTAGAGCAGCAAGTAGGTCATGGCACTACATACCGAAGAATGAATAACGAGGTGTTCGTGACTATTGCGATGAACCCCAATGTAGCACAAATGCAGGTAGTTTTTGATAGTAGATGACCTCATCAAGGTTGACATTATAAATAAAAGTGTTCTTGACATCGAGCTGGTGGATAGTCTAGTTGTGGGACATGGAAATGGTGAGAACAAGACAATTCGTAGTGGGCTTGACAATGTGACTTGGAAGTTTCATAATAAGACATCACATCTGGCTGTTTTGTTTTTGTAGGAGTAAACACTTGCAATGACGACAACCTGATGATGTTCATGCTTGTAGGTGGCCACCAAGACAATTTTCAAAGGGCTCTAGTGGTAGAAGCCGTGCATGTGGCCTTCACAGTTATCGTCACAAAGCACATCCCAGTGGCGATAAGAAACATTTGGATTGTGGAACCGCTGAGGAACCTCCATGATGGAGAAATTTTTAGTTATGGGGTCCCACATGATGCACTGATGCTGATCCTAGTTCTCAAAGAGTGTGCGCCCATGGCGGCAGTCGACCAGGTCCCAATCCTAGAAGTGGCCTTTGTCTCACAAAGAGAAGCACTCCGCAGGGATCTTGTATGGTGGATGCAGAGCAGATCTGAAAGACACTTTTGGGGGATTAATCTTGTAGACATAGAGAAGGCCGATGATAGGAGGCTTGTGGTGGTGGATGCGAAAGCTTCAACAGAACTTCTGGTCGGCGCTGATGCTTCGCCATCGTTTGGAGACGAAGGAGGTGAGTAGGAGGCACGTAGGCTGCATGGGGAGATGGAGAAGGATTTCACAGAGGACGTTGTTGTCTTCGAGCAGATGTTCAAGCATCAGCTCCGGCACCAGCGAGGAGGGTCGGCAGTGGCGGCAGCGACTGCTGGGCCCGGTCATGGCACCTAAATTGTGGAGTGGAACCGGTGGCCGTCAGAGTGGATGTGTAGAACGTCAACTGGCACGAGAGTAGTGGGGGAGTTGAAGTATGGTTTTTTTTGTCTTCAATAACTTCTCTAGGCCAGTTGATTTTACTTTAATATCATCAGTCCTCTTATAATTGATTGACAACGCGGCTCGATCCAGATGCGCGGCAACAATGAAATCGCGATGGAAAACCATAAGAGAAGTGTTGCTGTTGAGCACCGACTAAAAAAAATCCAGCAACATACCATATTTATTCGTCGCCTAGCGCTATTTGATCCTCAGGGTGTAGAATATTCTACACCCACTCTCTATCTTTAGAACTGTATATTATTTTTACGTCGCGTAAATTTTTTCTTACCTCAAGAGTTGAGAAGAACGTAAAAAAATATAGGCATGTCATAATTTTTTTTACATGCCGTATAAAAATATGATGTAAAATGCGTATTTTTAATGTTTTTTACACTATAATTACTCATAAACTATTTTTTATGTCAATTTTTTTGCGTTGTGGATGAATATGAACATAATTATTTGTATACAAAATAGATTTCTAAATGTGACAACATAAAATTATGTGGGGTGCAAAATAACTATTCTACACCCTAGGTGTCGAATAGGATGCTACCAATATATATATCAACGCGGAATTGCTATCTAGGATACTACCAATGCATGCAAGCGTTGACGTTGGATATATAGAGTACGTGAACTAGCTGCCAAGATGAGAGAGAGTCAAAATCTTGCATGCAGTTAACGGTGTTATTTGCCGTTTATAGAATGGCAAGACTAGACTATATTGTAGCATACCAACCAGCCTATATTGTTGTAAAAAAATTTATAAACTGCACGCGGTTGCTAGTTGTACTTGCATGCACTAGACCTGACTAGCTGTACTAGTTGATGGGATGTGTGCATGTTAGCATGAATCCTAGCATGAAAACATACAAGAATTTCTGCAATAAAACCAACCGTGAGAGTAGACCAACATATCAAGCAAGTTATCATGCGTTTTAGGTTGCACGAATTTCGGCCAATATTTTCGCCCGTGGCTTTCATTTTAGCGCGGGAGTGCTTCCCGCGTCCGTTCCTGCTAAATTTTTTTGGTACAAAAGTAAAACCCATTTCTTTATATGTAAATGGGATTTCAGATCATTCTCCATATCAGCCTCCTTTATATTGGTCTACTTAATGGTCTATGCGCAGTGCTAATTTACATGCTCAAAAAATGGTCTGTTCAATGGTCTACATGTAGTGCTAGAATGCGTGCTGAAATTTTAGCCGGTTCAATGGTCTGAATGTATTGCTAGAATACATGCTGAAATTTTAGCCAGTTCAGTGGTCTACTAGTATTGCTAGCTCGAATGCATGCGTGAGCTGTTGCTAGTTTGCATGCATGTGCTAGCTTGCATGTGTACTTGCATGTACTAGCAATGCATGCAAAAAAATGCTCTTGATGTAACGGGGGTGATGTTTTCCGTTAGATATTTTGTGCGTCTGGTGTTCAACTTTATGCTCTCTATAGAATATCCAATGGTTGAATTAGTATGCACAGGTAGCATCCTAGATAGCCCACTATTATATATATATATATATATATATATATATATATATATATATATATATATGAAAACGCTATTTAATAGTTATTCTACCCCCAGCCATATTCTATAGAGAGTCTGCACCCAGCCCACCAGCGAGCGAGCGGCCGAGCCAGCCCTTGTCCCGCGTGCACGTATGTCCCAAGAGTCTGTTGTAAAAAAAACTGTATCAACGTAAGAAAACTACCCACTAACCGAGGCACCGAGCCCACCGTACCAGACCAGAAGCCACCTACGTAATTTTGTCCCATGTGACATAAGAAAATAGAGCTAATTTAAGAGAACTCCACGTGTAGGTCATGGTTAGCTCAATCGACCACCGATGTAAGAAAAATAGGTCAATGTAAGAAAAATGACACGTTTGCAAACTAGCATATTTTGGCATGTTAATCCAGCGTAAGAAATATATGTTTCTGACACTTTCTGCCTAATTTAACTAGCGACACAGACTCGGCTACGACATAATTAATAGTCATTTGCCAGGTTATAAACACCGTACAGATTGATTGGATTCAATGTACTACTGCATCATCAAGTGTTATGTTCTAATCAATCAGATTGATTGGACTCAATGCAGTTAAGTAGTAATTTTTTCACTAACCTAATCAATTTCTTCTTCTAGAGATATTATGTTCTCGCACACAAACATCAGCACATTCAAAACATGGAATTGACTGGAACATAATAAGATGAATTCCAAATTAATTGTTACGTAGATGGCATTCAACATACTTTCACTGCAACATGTGAAGCGATGGCCAGGAGATGATGTGATAGACCGACACCAATAAAAGGACACATTGATAAGAAAGTACATTACATGGACATGGACACAAGAAAAAACTATATACAAGTCGAGCTTTGTTTGTTTGGAGAGGATGCACAACTCGAGCTTCAGAGAAAGTTATTTAGATATGGCTGATCATGGGCCTGAACTTCGCCAAGGAATCAGGTGAACGTGTGGCTTTGTTCAAATCATGGAAGATGAGGTAGGAAAGCTCTTCCGCCATGTACCTGTTTGCCTTTGTTTGCAATGCACAAACTATCAAAGAGAATTTGCAGGGCTGAAAGAGTGAGATCATAAGAAATTAACTGGATTGACTGAAAATACCGGGTCAATGTTACAACAAAGTTGAATCTCTTCTTCATCTTTGAATAGAAGTCATTGCCTAGTGGAAGTTGTTGGGGTACTTCCTTGCTCCAAAGCGTCATTGCAAGTGTTGACTCGGGTTGACACAATACGCAGGGAAGTAGTTGCCATCGTGATATGTCCAAAGGATCTGAAAAATGTTAGTGAACTGAAATTTGGAAAACGCCATGGTGCAAATTTACAACAACCACACCAGGTGTACTTCTCTTATTAAGACAACCCCTATCAATGTAGTATTTAGCAATTCAAATATGCTTAAAATCAAAAGCATTTGTTCATATAATAAATTCTAGCGTTTTAGTTCTGAACTGATAGTAAAATAGGGAACATGGTAGTTTGTGATGTACTCATTTTTGCCTATCATTCAGGGTAAAACAAGTAGAGCCAAGATATAAGAAGAGGTACTATGTACTCTATCCTGAGAAGTGAGAAGTTTCCAGAAGAGGCAGAGTCAAAATCCATTATTCAAGTTCAGAGAGTTGGTGTGAGTTATGCTATTCACTACTCACTTTTGATTTTCTCAACTGGCACTAGCTCATAAACTAATCCTCAAGCACTACCATATAATATCAGGCGTGGCGTGTTTCTTTCTTTATTTAATTTGACATGTATGATTGGACCTTACATGGTAGAAAATGAGTGGTCCAAAGTAACATTTCATTATGTACAGCAGCAACCAAAGTTCAACGACGATAAAAACTGCAAATTACCACTCAATTACTGCATGAATAATAAAGATTCAAGATGCATACCCAATTCAAATAAGTGTTCAAAATCTGAAGAAAATTGAATACCAAGCTTAAAGAAGTGAAATGATTGATTCTCTGCAGCATGTACGTTACAAGTTTTGCCCCCAGACCCTCATCTAGCATCTACTCGATTTCCACTCAATTTGACAAGCAAAAAAATACAGAAAGCACCGTACACCACACAGTACATTTACCCGGTCAAATCTAAAGAACGAGCAGCTGCAGTACCTTAAGTCGAAGGCCACCTGCAGGAAGAGACCGACATAAGTTCTGAGGCCACCCGCTGCTCAGCACAATGCATATGCCGCTCACACTGCTGCCCACGGCCTCCATGTAGTGACTCCAAAATTGTTCTTGATATTGCTCTATGTTGGTCCCAGCCCAGGAACATAATAAACTTGCCTGCCTTTCAGGTAGTTGCTTTCTGTAAGTAACCATTTCCAAAACCACTGCAATTGCACAACGCACATAAACTGTAAGAACATATATACCAAATCAGCTAGTACGCAGAATGAAATTGACTTAACTGCATCATCAAGTGTTTCTCAAAAAGCATAGATTCACATATCAAGCACCACTTTATTGTTGTCCATAAAAAGCAAGGAATTTCACTATAATTTACCTTTTCTATGAAATTGGCTAATTTAGTATGCTCAAAAGTGGCAAAGGCAAGGTAACTAGATTGCTGAAAAGAATAAGAATAATAGTGTGTGAATTCAGGAAGCTCCAAGCAACGGGAAGCCACCTAGGAACAAGATACACGTTACTACTTGTTTGAAAAAAAAAAGAAAAAAATATGTAAGTGAAAGTTCAAGTAGTGGCGGCCATTTCCATAGTAGCAAGCAACCTCATTTTTCCCCAAAACCACACAGTCAACCGTTGAACAACCAAACATAATGAGAAAGAGTAGGAAAACAAGTCATGCCGAGACCAACCTCATTTTTACTGAACTACACTATAGGAAAGGTAAATTATATATCACATTTAGCAGCTTTCTTCTTAGGCATCAACACAAATACTAGAATCTGCAATGAGTTATTACAACAGTTCTTGTGTGATAATTCGGTGGACATGCCCAAATGTCTTCAGCATGTATGAAGAAGCAAACGCTAGCTTTAATGGAATGTAAATATAACTCGAATTTGCAGCTCCATAAACAACAGGTCATGTGTGATTACTAAAACACGAAAATTTACGTGATACATCGTATCTGGAGTTGTGGACCAAACAGACATTTGGGTGCCGTACTGGAAAAAACACATGAATTAAAACTTTTTTCGCCTATGTTGACCAATTGGTCTAACCAAGAACAGAAACAAGAGTACTCTCAACTGGATCTACCTAACTCGAATCATTCACTACTGAAGCTATGTCAATCGCACAAGTATGATAGCTTTTACAGTATTAATCACCATATCGAAGAATTGGATAAAAAACCTAGAAAAAATAAGAATTTTACGTCATGATCATTCACGATTCGGACTGCTCCTAGAGACAAAACAATCATTCATACCTGACCTTGGGGGACATCTGGAGGTCGGGGAACTTGGACGAGAACTGCAGGTTGGGGGAACAGGTGAACAAGCGGTGGTTGATTTCAGCGGCTAGTGGAGGCCGAGGACAGTGGGACGAGGCCACCTGCCGAAAATCCCCAGCCCGCGAAGCCACCTGCTGCCGCCGGGGACGAGGCCACCGACAGCGCCGCACACCCCATAGGCCGCCGGCACGCACAACCTCCCGCAGCAAAACGCGCGGCGCGCCGGCGAGTTCGCCCGCACGCACAGCCTCCCGCAGCAAAGCGCGCTGGCGAGGTCGCCCGCTTGCCGTGAAACCACCGGCCGCTTTCCCAGCTGCAGCCGCGGCCGCTCTCCGCCGGTGGCAAATCCCCAGCTATAGCCGGCCGACGTAATCCCTTGTGCAGCCGCTCGCCGCCATCTGCAATCGCCGGTGTAGCCGCTCGCCGCCAGCTGCAATCGCCGGTGTAGCCGCTCGCCCAAATCCCAGAACCGTCGGCCGTGCAAGATGCGTCAATTGGGCCAGCTCGTAACAATAGTGGTGAGAAAATTAACCGTCGATGTAAAAAAAAGGTGGGACATTTGCGACCACAAGGGCGCTGCATCCTGTAGCTTGGTTCGGTCGATTCGATCCGGGCGTAGAATAACTTATTCTGCACCTAGGGGGCCTATATATATATATATAAACGCGGACCGTGGTGGCCGCGGAGCACCCTCTATCCATCGTCGGATTGTAGTACATGTGCTCGTTTATTTTATCTGCATGTTGATAGTAGCAAACGGAGTTAACTGTATCATTTATATACCTACACCGCGATGCATGCAGCCGCTAGCCGTTAGCAAACTCACATTCCTAACGTTTATGCATAACACGTATGGGTCATGGAGCATTTAATAACCGCAATCGTGAGAGAACATCTAAGACGCATGACGTTTACAAACTCTTATGGTGAACGGCTACAATGCAAGAAAAAAGACTATACTGCAACTTTGGTTGTTGAAAAAGACGTTCACAATTTTTAGTACCCAGACCGTTTGTTTTCCAAGCTGTTTTCTATGGAACGACAAGTGTAAAACAAAGTTACGGGTCATTGAGTATTGCTAACAATAGCCAGCTTTAACATAAAAATATATGAGCGGTCTAAAATTATAAGCGTACGCGGTGGCTCACCGTCCATTCATGTTGTACGTAGTGGCACGCGCCATGAGACGGTCTGGTTCTCGATTTTCTTTGTCATACCTCAGCTGCCGCAATAGTGTTCTGGATAAATCTTCGTGACATCTTTACTGTTTGTTAGAATTTTTATAAAGAAAACAAAGTTGCTTACGGTATTGACCGTGCATTCAGGCATATATGTTGTCGCTTTGAATGTATCATTGCATGCAGCTGCGCCCGTGTGTGCTTGCACCCAAACTTCATCCCATATTGGACATATGTGTTTTGCCGCTGATTGAATCCGTGCCATGGTGCATGTATGTTTGAAGCTGTCGCCCATGCTAAACACTCGTGTTGCATGCATGCATACAGCCGCGCACGTGTGTGTTCGTCGCCAAACTTCATCCTATGTTGGACATATGTGTTTTACCGCTCACTTGGATCCCATGCAGCCGTGGTGCATGGATGTTATTTGTTAGCCGTTGACCGTGCTAAACAGGTGTTGTATGCATGTCTCCCTATCGTGTGCACGAAGCGTTGTTTGCTAACACCGTGTGCTCTCTTAATCACATCAGACAGATCGAACAGTGTTCATGGGGTGCACCGTGGCCACCATGGGCAACCCACTATTTCCTATATATATATATATGCCCATACGAAGCTGATAATACAAATGTCGGTACTAACCGTTAGAATCATCGGACGGGTTTCTATATTAGGTCGTCATCGTTATACCTATAACAAGTGACAAACACGTATGGCACTAGTTTACATTATAACCCAGCGACACACACTTTTTTTATATTTTTGTCACTGCTATGCTCTATATCCGTGGTGGACTGAAAAGGTCGAATATCATGGTTTTTTCTGGCCCTTGGTCCACCCACGATACACGTTGCAAGGACTAACTTTTGCAGTCAGTAGTAAGCTTTCCAGGATTAGTTCGCGACCTATAGGTGATGGTATTTTGTTTGCTCGTCTGATGTACCGCGGACTTCCGGTTTCCCACTAATAAGGTTGTTACAGTGCTAAGCCTTTTTTCCAGTAGTGTGTAATTATATTTGTTGTTTATTTTATCCACTGCAAGCATTCATTTCTGGAGTTCTCTATCTTCGGTAAAACAATCTACACATTGTCAACCTAATTTATTTGTGCATAGAGAGAATGGAACAGAGAAGCCCACGTGTTGGATGACATGTCATCCTTGTGAGTGTGGGGTTGGCTTTACATGTGCCCTAGTTTGAATCTTACGGCTTTTTTTTGGCCTCGTGGCCACTGGCGGACCTTAGTGGAGGCGAAAAGGGCCGTTGCCCCCCAGCCCATTTATCAATTGAAAATTAGACTGAAGTCCATATTTCGCCCCCCCAGCCCATTTTGCCCCCCCAGAATTTTGGCCCAAGGTCCGCCAGTGCTCGTGGCTGCCCACGGAACACGTTATAAGGACAGACCTTTTCTTCTGCTAGTCAGCGGTAAGCCCTACGGGATCAGTTCATGACCTATAGGTGTCAGTCTTTTGTTTGCTCGTCGGATGTATACGTTACCACCGACAGATTTTCAGTTTTCCACAAGTAAAGCCGTTGTGGCGCTAAGCCTTTTTTCAGTAGTGTGTAATTGTATTTGTTGTCTTTTTTCCTATTGGCATAGTGGTCTTATTCGATAATTATATTATGCAAAATAGGCTTCACATAGACAAAAATTCAACACAAAGTTGCTCGAATCGCTTACAAAATTAATTTTAGATTTCGTGCCTATTTCAAGTCATGTTTCATAAATAGAATCGTTTCATCATCTGGATATTAAAGAATAGAAAATCCACCATCAATAATATGAGAAACTACCCTGTCAATTTGGCTACCAGCCTATGTGCCATAATGGATTGTTTTGTCTTAACCCTTTTTTTCGTTTTGGAAGTATCAGCCAACATCATTGACTTTGATGGCTAAACTTGCACCAGAGACGAAGCTAATATTGGTAAGAGAACGTCACTCACCAGAAGAAAAACCTTTTATTCTAAGAACCTACCGGAGAAAAAAAATACATTTGATTTTGTCATAAGCCTTCTCAAAGTCGGTTTTTGAAATTACCCTATTCAAGTTTTTCTATGTAGTTCATAAATGGTTTCATGGAAGATTACAATTCCATCTAGGATATTTCTACCTTGCATAAAAGCAGTTGAAGTGCAATATTATCGTTTATTTTATCCACTGCAAACTTTCATTTCTAGAGTTCTCTATCTTGGGTAAAACAATCTACACATTGTCAACCTAATTTATTTGTGCGTAGAGAGAATGGAACAGAGGGATCCCACTGTCAGATGTATATTTGTATATTGTATTTCCCCACTTGTTAGGGGGATTTCCTGCATATTTCCACCTGCATATGTACTATATATTGTGGCCTTTGGCCCCTGAGGAATACAAGTTGCCTATTCCTAACATGGTATCAGGGCTTAGGTTTAGCCCCTTCTCCTCCCGCATGTAGCAACTCCGTGCGTTTTGTTTTTCTCGGATTGTTTCCGCCTGAATCGGCTGCCGCCTCTCGCCTGGGATCTGCCTGCCCGAGCGTCGCCCATCGATCTCGTCCCGTCTTCGATCAATCCAGCTGCCGCCACTCACCTGCCAGAGCGAGGACGGGGCCCGAGCCCGAGCTCCGCCGCCTGAGCCGCCCGAGCTGCTCGAGCTCCCGATTTCGATGCCTTCCGTCCCGGCCTTGATTTCCCTCGGAATGGGTTCGCGCTGCCCCAATATAGCTTGTCCTAGTGCTCAGATCACCGATGGTGCCCTGTTCTAGACGGAATTGGCCGAAGTTTGCTGGCTCGCGAGCGTTGACTTTCAGCAGCCACATCTAGATCCAATTGCAAAAAAGAGAGCGAGAGAGATGTCTTCTGCATCGGGCTATATGGCGATTCCTCGCTGCCCGGTGATCTTCGATGGCACGAATTATCCTGATTTCGCTGCCTTTATGCGCGTTCACATGCGCGGTCTTCGCTTATGGGGTGTGCTTTCCGGCGAGGTCCCCTGTCCGCCGGGCCCCACTGCTCCTACGGCCCCTGTTCCACCGACGCCACTTGTCATTGCTGCAGATGCTACTCAGGCAGCCAAAGATGCAGCCAAGAGTGCTGATGATACTGCTCTTGCCGCGTATGACCAAAAGGTCTAGGAGTACTCTGACGCTCTTGAGACCTACCGGCTGGATCTGACTGCTTATACTCAGTGGATTGATGATGATGCTCGTGCTGCGGCCGTTCTCACATCCAGTGTTCTTCCACAGCTTGCCTCTGAGTTTATGGGTCTTCCCACTGTTGCTGACATGTGGGCTTATATTCGTCAGCTTTATTAGCCATCCGGGGATGCTCTTTATCTGTATGTGGTTCGTTAGGAGCATGCTCTTTAGCAGGATGATTCTACTATTGATGAGTTCTACACTTAGAGTGCTGCTATCTGGCGTCAGCTTAACTCTCTTCGCACTGCGGTTTATGGCACCTGCCCGTGTTATCAGACAGTGCGCTCGGACTTGGAGTTTCAGCGCGTCTATTAGTTCTTATCTTGGCTCTGCAAGGAGTTCGAGCCCCGCCGTGCTCAGCTGTTTGCCCGTGGTCGTATTCCGCTCTCTGAGGTGCTGTCTGAGCTTCGGGCTGAGGAGACTTGTCTCCGTGGTGCTGGTCTTCTTGAGGTTCCGTCTGTGCTTGATGCTCGTGGTCCTCCTCTGCCGTCTTCCCCCTCGACTCAGCCGTGGTCCTCTGTGCCGCCGCCGATACTACCCACTCCTCCGGGTCAGGGCTAGAGTCAGCACCAGCGGTCTCATGGTCAGGGTCGCCGTGGTTCTTTTCGTCACTGCACTTACTGTAACAGGGATGGCCATACTTGGGCCAACTGTTATACGCGGGATCCTAGTTTACGTCAGCAGCACCAGGATCGTATGCAGTATGGTCCTTCCGGATCTTCTG
The DNA here is from genome assembly GCA_916181665.1 of Avena sativa. Lineage (NCBI taxonomy): Eukaryota > Viridiplantae > Streptophyta > Magnoliopsida > Poales > Poaceae > Avena > Avena sativa. Next base: position 442,789,641 of record OV702283.1, read on the forward strand.
TAGTTGCCCTCTCTGATCAGGACATTATCAGGAGTCTTCGTGGTCTGCTTGCTGCTACAGGCTCTTCTTCGACGGGCACTGCTGGTTCTGTGACAGATTCTTCGGGCACTGCGCGACCACCACCTTCTACACAGTCAGGTATGTCCCCGTGGTATCTGGATTCTAGATCTTCTTTTCATATGACCTCTGATTCTTCTCTTCTGTCCGCTATTCGTTCTCTCACTTCTCCTGTCCGTGTTCTCATGGCCGATGGTACCTCTCTTCCTGTTTCTAGTCGGGGCGCCCTTTCTACTTTTTCTTTTTCTGTTCTTGATATTTCTCATGTTCCTCGTCTTAAGATGAACATGTTCTCTGCTAGTCAGCTTACTGACTCTGGTTGTCGCGTCATTCTTGATGCCGATTCTTGTGATGTCCAGGATCGTCGCACACAGGCCCTGGTTGGACCTGGCCCTCGCAGCCGTGACTCTTCAGGACTTTGGGAATTAGACTGGCTTCGTGTTCCTTCCGCTGCCACTTCACCTGCCAGTTCTTCTTCGGTCGTCGCCTCTGCTTCCAGCTCTTTTCTGCAGTGGCATCATCGTCCTTGTCACCTTTGTGGCTCTCGCCTGTCGTCATTAGTTCATCGTGGTCTTCTAGGGTCCGTCTCAGGAGATGTGTCTTTACATTGTCAGGGTTGTAGGTTGGGCAAACAGATTCAACTATCCTATCCTACTAGCGCGTCTGTATCTTAGCGACCTTTTGATTTAGTTCATTCTGATGTTTGGGGTCCGGCTCCTTTCGCTTCGAAAGGGGGCCATCGATACTATATTTTATTAATAGATGATTTTTCTCGGTACACTTGGTTGTATTTTATGCGCTCTGCAGTGAGGTGCTCTCCATATATCAGCGTTTTGTGGCCATGGTCCGTACTCAATATTCTACACCCATTCGTGTGTTTCGTGCTGACTCTGCTAGTGAGTATATCTCCCAGATGTTGCGTGGTGTTCTTGCTGAGCAGGGTATCCTCGCTCAGTTCTCCTGTCCCAGCGCATATGCCCAGAATGGCGTTGCTGAGCGTAAGCATCGCCATCTTCTTGAGACCACTTTTGCCATGATGATTGCTTCTTCCCTTCCGCCGCATTTCTGGGCTGAGGCTTTCGCTACGTCGGCTTACCTCATTAATATTTAGCCTTCTGTCGCTCTGCAAGGTGATATCCCTCTCGAGCGCCTATCTGGTCATTCTCCAGACTACTCCATGCTTCACTTGTTTGGTTGTGTTTGTTATGTTCTCCTTGCCCCTCGCGAACACATCAAACTGACCGCTCAGTCTATTGAGTGTGTCTTCCTTGGTTACAGTGATGAGCATAAAGGCTATCGCTGTTGGGACCCCGTTGGTCGTCGGATGCGTATCTCTCGCGACGTCACTTTTGATGAGACATGCCCTTTCTATCCTCGTCCCACCGCTGGTACCTACCCGGTGGAAGATATCTCTTTTCTTCTTTTTCCTAACACACCTCCTTCTACTCCTATTGCGTCTTCTTCAGGACCCACTCTCCCTGATGTCTCTTCTTCGACACCATCCTCCTCTGCTCCGTATAGTTCCCCTAGTTCTCCTTGTTCTCCGGAGCCTTTCTCTGCTATTCCTTCTTCCTCATCGTCATCTCATGAGTCGTCTTCCTCTGATGAGCTTCCCTCTACTCGTCCTGTTCGTCAGCGTCGTGCCCCCAACCGTTACTCTCCTAGTCAGTACGGTCTTTCTATTGCCTCTGAGCCGACTTCTTATCGGGATGCCTAGCATCATCCTGAATGGCAGCTTGCCATGGCTGAGGAGATTGTTGCGCTTGAGCGCATTAGCACTTGGGATCTTATTTCTCCCCCTCCCGGTGTTCGTCCTATCACGTGTAAGTGGGTCTATAAAATTAAGACCCGCTCTGATGGATCTCTTGAGCGCTATAAAGCGCGTCTTGCGGCTCGTGGTTTTTAGCAGGAGAACGGTCGTGACTATGATGAGACCTTTGCTCCTGTGGCTCATATGACCACTATGCGCACTCTCCTTGCTGTCGCTTCTGTTCGTCACTGGTCTGTGTCCCAGCTTGATGTTAAGAATGCATTCCTCAATGGTGAGTCGAGTGAGGAGGTTTATATGCAGCTTCCTCCTGGGTATTCTGTTCCCGCTGGGATGGTTTGTCGTCTTCGGTGTTCTCTTTATGGCCTGAAACAGGCCCCGCGTGCCTGGTTTGAGCGATTTGCCTCTGTGGTGACTGCTGCTGGTTTCTCTCCTAGTGCTCATGATCCAGCGCCATTTGTTTACACTTCTCCTCGTGGACGCACTCTTCTTCTTCTCTATGTTGATGATATGATCATTACTGGTGATGATCCTGAGTATATCGTCTTTGTTAAGGCTCGTCTTCGTGATCAGTTTCTTATGACTGATCTTGGTCCTCTTCGATATTTTCTTGGGATTGAGGTTTCCTCCACTTCTGATGGCTTTTTTATCTCCTAGGAAAAGTATATTCAGGATCTTCTTGCTCGTGCTGCTCTTGGGATGAGCGCACTGTTGAGACCCCCATGGAGCTTAATGTTAAGCTTCGTCCTATTGATGGTGATCCTCTTCCTGATTCGACGCGTTATCGCCATCTTGTTAGGAGTCTTGTTTATCTTGCTATCACTCGTCCTGACATATCTTATCCTGTTCATATTCTCAGTCAGTTTGTTTCCGCTCCTACCACTGTTCACTATAGTCATCTTCTCAATGTTCTTCGTTATCTTCATGGCACGATCACTAGTCGCCTTTTATTTCCTCGTTCCAGCTCCCTCCAGCTCCAGTGCTACTCGGATGCTACGTTGGCGAGTGATCCTACGAATCGCCGTTCACTTTCAGCTTACTGTGTTTCTTGGTGGTTCGCTCATTGCTTGGAAAACGAAGAAACAGACAGCGGTTTCCCGTTCGAGTGTTGAGGCCGAGTTGCGTGCTATGGCCTTGTTGACTGCTGAGGTGACCTGGTTACGGTGGTTGCTTGCGGATTTTGGGGTCTCTATTACCAGACCCACTCTGGTTTTGTCTGACAGTACATGTGCTATTAGTATTGCACGTGATCCGGTCAAGCATGAGCTTACTAAGCATATTGGTGTTGATGCTTTCTATACACATGCTCAGGTGCAGACTCAGGTTGTTGCGCTTCAGTATGTGCCTTCAGAGTTATAGTTGGCGGATTTCTTTACGAAGGCACAGACCATTGCACATCATACTTTATTTCTCTCCAAAATCAGTGTTGTGGAGCCACCATAAGTTTGAGGGAGGGGGGGGGGGGTGTTATATATGTATTTGTATATTGTATTTCCCCACTTGTTAGGGGATTTTCCTACATATTTCCACCTGCACATGTACTATATATTGTGGCATTTGTCCCTGATGAATACAAGTTGTCTATTCCTAACACCCACGTTGTGAGTGTGGCATGGGTTTTACATGTGCCCTATCTATCTTGTAATTTTTTCCATAGTGAGTAGAGATAGGATTTTAAATCTGGTTAAAATTAGAATTTTGGTGCTTAATTAATTAAATCTGCTGTCTTAACGTGTCACAAAATTAAAAATCTACCTCTCAATAAACTGTTATAATGTTACAAATATGTAGTTTATAGCTGGATTTTCTAAACATATACTACTAGCTAGGCTTTACTAGCAACATATCAGTGTCCACAATAATCTAGGTGATGCATGGTAGCAAAAAAATTAAAAATTCAAGGCCCACGTCGTGGGCATCCTAGAGGAGTGGATGGGAGGCGCGGTGCGCACGTTTATGTCGAGCGGCAGCATCCGGTATTCTATGTCGAGATCTCTCAAGATCTTCATCATCTCGTGGAGAATGAGTTCTCTCCTGTCGAACCTCATCCCCATGTCCTGGAAGTTGATGGTGTGGCGGCACCATATGGATATCTTGAGCCTGTTTGTGTCGTCGATGTCGCGGAGCACGACCATGGAGCCAGGGTACCAGTGCTCCTTCTTGTTGTCAAGGTAGCTGAGAAATTTGAAACGACGACAAAGTGCACGTATATATAAGCTTAGTTGAGTCAAAATGTCTGAAATTACTTGCCTAGACTCCTCATGACAGAATGGGTTTTGTTTTTTTTGGGAAGAAAAACATATAAATTGAGGGAGGGAGGGCAAGAGCAACGGCGGCACGTACTGCATTAGTCTTTCCTTCATGAGTGCTAGTTTCTCTGGCGGCGTGGCGACATTTACAGAGAAGTCGACGGCATCTCCCATGTCAGGGCTCCTGTAGTAGTTCATGATGGGCAAGGTGGCGAGCTTGCTGTTGGGATAGTAGACCTTGAGGTTGTCGTATCGTAGGAAAATAGTGGTCATGATGTTCATCTCCTCGACGACTACCTGAATTTTTTTCCCAATAGCAATCTATAGCCACGTCAATATAATGGGGGTGTCTCACAATTGGCAAGCAAATAATGCAGCAGCTGGTGAATTAATAATTCAAGAGGAAGGATTTTAACCTGCATGTTATCCACCTCGCAGCGATCTCCGACGTCGAAAGGGTGCATGACGAAGAGGAAGATGATGGCCTCGAAGATGGTCTTGAGGGTGTTGCCGAAGATGAAGACGGCGACGAGGAGCTGGGAGCTGATGACGACGAAGAAGCGGGTGGTGGTGATGCCGAGGATGAGGAGCCAGAGGGCGAGCACGATGAGCACGACGACGACGTTGGCCATCTGGTGGAGCTTGTTGACGGCGGTCTTGGTGTCGTTGAGGGTGAGGGCGAGGGCCTTGCGCTCCCTGAAGGCGTTCACCACCCAGTTCTTGAGAGACCGCTTGCTCACCCTGTTGTCCTCCTGCGCTCCCTCGAAGAGGTCCATGGCTTTCATGGCCTCCTCCTGCCTCATGAAACGCATCAGGTCCGACAGGTAGATGTGCCTGCGTATATATATATATATGTTGTTCAAGATTATTCAGAGTTGGATTATATTAGTATGATGATGATGATGATGATCTTGGCATTTCTAACAATATACTAGTATTAAAGATTATTGTATGTACTAGTAGTACTAAAACCTACTGTACTTACTTGGATCCAGGTTTGGCCACGTTGTGGTAAATCCTCTTGGCGGCGACCTTGGCCTCGTACTCGCTGCGTATCTGCGTGGCCAGCTCGTCCTCCTGGTTCGCGTGCTTGATCTGCTCGTCCATGGTCGTCAGCGCCCCGTACCGGACAATCTTCATCAGCCTCTTCATGCTCCACGCCGAGATGTTCTTCTGGCTGAGCCTGTGGAGCTGGTCAATGGAGATGGACCCTTCGTCAAGATGCCGGTCGGATTTCTGCTTCTGCAGCTGCTTCGACGTAGTGAGCCGCGAGCTCTTGGGCGGCACGGTAGCAGCGGCGGCGGCGGCGGGCTTGCTGGTGGGCATGGCCGCCGCCTGGAGCTCGCTCGGCATGGTCGCCCCGGCGCTCTGCAGCCGCTCCACCTCCTCCAGCATGCGGCTCTCGTCCACCAGGGGCGGGCCGGAGAGCGTCTCGATGACGTACTGGTTGAAGAGCGCGTCCTGGATCCGGTCGAAGAAGGTGGAGACGTGGAAGGAGGAGGCGAGCACCTTGAGCAGCAGCGTCTTGACGAGCCGGATCACGGTGGCCACGAGGAGGCAGCACAGCACCTTGGTGACGTAGGCAAGCACCAGGGTGTGCGTCTCCTGCTGGGCGTCCTTGTCGAAGAGCAGGTGCCAGGACACGAGCGCCACGCCGAACCAGAGCACGTTGCGCACGGCGCCGCGCACGCCGTACACGAAGTAGAGCACCTTCTTCTTGAGGAGGAAGTTGCGCTCCACGAAGAAGACGGCCATGCGGATGATCCAGCCGGACACGAGGCGGCCGCAGATGAGCACGCACACCAGAAGCTCCCATTTCCACAGGTGGAGGCCCGAGAACTTCTTGTTCGCAAGGGTCGGGATGGTGACGCTGCAGGCGAGGGAGGCGAGGATGACGACGAGGCCGACCCACTCCAGGATCATGAGGCAGTTCACCGTCTCTCGCTTGGACACGGCGGAGATTCCCTCGTCCACGAACGGGTCGTCATCCTCGTCCAAGTCGAACCCGCCTCCGGGCTTGCCTAGGAGGCCCGACCTGCTGATGAGACCCGAACGGAGCTGCCCGGACTTGGGCGGCGCGCCGCCGCCGACGAACGACTTGCGGTGCTCGTTGTCGTCGGTGGAGCCGCTCGAAGGCGGCGGAGGGTCCATGAGCCGGGACCGCGTCTTGCTTCGCGGCAGCAGGCCGCTGGCGGCGCCCGTGGACGAGGACGAGCACCGGATCACCTCGGGGTAGTCGGCTCCCGCTCCTGTGGCCTTGGCGGCCTTCTTCCGGCTGCTGTCGCCGGCGTCGGAAGAGGATGACGAGGAGCCCGCGGTGGTGGACGACTGGCAGAATCGCTTGCGCGGGTCCTGCTGGAAGGAGACGCGCGAAGGGGGGATGCTGGGCACGGGTGCCGAGTGCAGCAGCCGCCGCATCTCATCCATCTCGAGCTCCGGGTCGAGCGACACCTCGCCGCCGGCCGCCGCCTGCTTCCGCAGGAAGTTGCCGATGAGGCGGCTGGGCGGGTCGTCGCTGCACTCCCCTTGGGCGGTCGTAGGGGACCCCGGCGGGCGGTTCTTGAAGCTGAAGGACGAGCCGAAGCCGCCCGCGCCGGTGGGCGAGGCCGGCGCGCTCGAGCCGCCCGACCCGGACCCGGGGACCGCGCTGTAGCTGGCGTCCTGGCCGCCGCGCGCGGGCGCCTTGAGGGAGAAGGAGCTCTGGCCGACGTCGTCGTTGATCTTGACGACGACCTCCCGGCGGTCGCGGTTCTCGTCCTGTTCGAAGTCGAAGGACGCCGAGCGGGAGGACCCGCCGTAGGACTTGCTGCAGCCCTTCCGCTCGGGCTCCATGGCGCGCCTCCCACTCCCAGGAGGGAAAGTACGTGCCGGAAAAGCTAATGACGAACAGCCTGTGCAGACTCAGTGGGCGCGAGACGGCGAGGACGCCGGAAGCACGGTCGTCGGCGATCAGAGCGTCTTCGATCGATCAGGCCCGCGTCCCCCGCGACAGCGTCGCAGGCGTTCCGGAGCGCCGGCAGGCGGATCGGCGTAGGTGGCGATCGATCGACGATGCAGCTGGCGTAGCGGGTGGTGCAAGACGCAGGCATGCGGCTGCGGGGGGGCGCAAGTGTCACCACCTCCGATCCTCACGATGGCAGGAATCTGGTGTCGGGTGAGTGAAAAGTGGAAGCTGTTGAGGCCGGAGTGGGCTGGCATATATTCGGGGGAAGCGGAGGCATGCAGCGGAAGACGTGGCCGTGGAACGCTCTCCGCGACAAACGGCGGCGAGACTGTGAGTGTGAGACCATGCTGGTGGCCTAGTAGTGAGCTACGGATCCCTCGGCCTATTTTTGGAGCGCCACTGACTCCACGGATGGTGGATGTGCTCTGCTCCCGTGCATGTCCTCTCCTAGGTGGACCTGTTTTGTTTTGTTTTGTTGGCGACATGCATGCATGTGTGACGCAAGGTGCGTGCGTCAAGAGGATGGGTAGGGCAAACACATTAGGCTCATATTGGAACAACGAAACACATGAGTACTGAGCGGTAGGACAATAGCCTGACCCTCATCGGTTCCAAAATACATAATTGTAGTCAAGCATCAATGTTATCTATTTTTTATGAAGTAGTCCCTTTCCCAATCGCCGGATGGCATGTCTTGGCGCCCGCGGTGGCCTTTATCGTGAGATCGGCGTATATGACCCTGTTTGGTGGGCCCTCCCTTACATGGACTTCTCTCCTCTAGAAAGCCCCTGCCACTGAAGATTAAAATCTTCGTGTGGCAGCTGTTACATGACCAACTTTCCTCGGGTGTGGAGGTGACTAAGCGGCACGACCGTGAAAATGGCATATGTCCCCTATGTGAGGTCTCGGAAATGGGCCATCACATTATGTTTACCTGTCCCGCAGCTCGTTTCCTATGGAACTTCATCCATGAGGCCTTGGGGGCTGACTAGCAGGCTCCAGACCTAGAGGAATTCCTGAAAGCCCATGTGAATCACACTAGGAGGAGGAGGTGCCTCTTCTGGTTGGTGTTCGTGGCAATGACCTGGACTTTATATAACATCCACGTTTTTTTTGAACGAATAAGGCCCCGAAGGGCCTGGAGCATTTTATTCCAGCGGTGGGTGCATAGTTACAAAGAGGCATAAAAAGAAAACAGAAAATACATCAGACCCCCTAACTTTTACAAGCAACACCCTAAAAAGATGGCCAAAAAGCAATCGAGTCCTTGCAGTCCGCCGGCGACAAGCAGCTCCGAGGCGGTGCCACCCCAACAGCAACCAGGGACAAAACCACTTGGTTGCGTGGGGGGCATAAGTGTCGCACCAGGGCCGCGGAAGATCCTCACGCAGAGGTTGTAGAAGCTCGGGTAAACGACGATGCCGAGCGCGGTGTGGCCACCTTCTTGGCCGAGGATAGTGGCGGCGAGATGAGGCCGTCGCTTGGAAGACACCGCAGGGAGCCAATGCTCCAACAGCTCCCGGAGGCTCAGACGAAGCCTCCAAGACCATCTGCCAGCCGAAACTCCTCTGCAGCCCGAGTCGCCCTCCTCCACCTCACCATGGCCGGCCAGGAGGACATGACTCACACGAGAGGCAGTAGCATCCAGATGGTCGCGCTTGAATGGAGGGGAGCAGGCCTCACGCCGCCAGCAACAGTTCCATGTCCCCTCGCCACCACGGCCGACCGGAAGAAGAACCGAAGTTGAAGAAGACGATCTAGGCCACCGCTTAGCGCCGTGCCCACGCGCCAGAGCGGAGTCACTCCCGCCGCCACCAGATCTGCACATCCCCATCCTCATCTTCTCCAACCCCCCGCCACCACTGCCGGCCAGAGAGAGACGATGCAAAACGGGGACAGACGAGACGAGGAGGTAGCGTGCGACCTTGAATTTATTCAGCGGCATGGTGGCCGGCATCGCCGCATCTAGCTCTAGCCAGAAGAGCCTAGACGCCGCAAGGCCGAACTCTAGAGCCCAGATCTGGTCGGCAACATCTAGAGCTCCACGCCCGGGCAAGAAGCCCACTACCGGCAAACAAGCCAAAAACAAACCCCTAACTAGGGTAAACCTACCTACTCTACTGCCGCCGACACCGCCCCTCCACCATCTCTCACCGGCAACGCCGACAAGAGAGGTTTCGGTTTGGCCCGAGGCGACGCAGATTTCCTCTAGGGACTATAGCAAGGAGGGGAAAGGGGAGAGGGAGGAACTTGCGAAATGGTCATAAAGCGTGTCTTCCTGTGTCGTGCCTCTGACTTGATCTTCAAAATCTTGGCTTTTTTGCAGCAGTGGCACCCGCTGAGACATGGAGCGGCTGGACGTGATGATGGAGCACCTGATTGTGGCAGCCCGCCAATTTGCTACACCGTCTGACCGCTGAGTGCTACTCCTGGAGGGAGTTGTATCGTGTTTCTGTGTGTTCATGCCTTCACGCGTGTGTTGGATTTAGTCATGTCTGTGTTGTTTGCCGCGGCTTGTGTTTTTTGTTTCGTCTTGGACTCCTTTTTTGTTGGCATGTACTAGATATTATATGAATGTTTATTTATTTATAAAGCTGGGCGAAAGTCTATTTCAAGGAATTTTGATGAAGTATAACGGAAAAAATATGAACACCAACAATACCAATCCAATAACGCACTAGATTTACTAAAAAATATATTTTACTTATTTCATTTCTAGATGTTGACTGTACTTGACAATATTTTGTTAAAATAATATTAAGAAATGAACCTAGATCACTTGGTTAGGAAAGTTGACATACAACCCAACTACTTAGGTTCAAGTCCGTGTTAGATTTGTATAGTTGTTGTATTTGTATAGACCGTACATCGTAATTGTTGTATTTGTACAGTCTATCCTTATATATATGAGATATGCCACCCCTTTGAGGGTTGAGAAAGTTTCCCCAAAACTATACGATACGTCTAATATGGTATCAACCTAAACCGTAAGATCCTACCCTCCTCCATCGGCCGCCGTCGCCTAACCCTAAAACGGGAGCCGCCGCCACCCACCACCATGACCTCCGCTTCCGCTTTGGGTGTCGCCAGCACCGGGTTCCTCCCCGCCTTGCTTGCCGCACTCCTCAATGCATCGTATCGTTCGCTTGCTCCGACGGTGCTATAGTTCTTCGGCACCACCCGTGTGGGATCCATGTTTTCCGCTCAGAGCCCACCGCCTCGCACTACTGTCGCCTCCCCCGCGGTCTCCGTCGCCATGAAGACGGAACTATCCGTGGCCTCCGTTGGATTGCCAACGCTCGCTGTCGTCCCGACGGCTTCGGTGCCCACTACGGCTCCGACCCCCACGCCCTACCCTAAACCCTACCATCGCCGCCGGTGTTTGCACCCGTGCCGCAGCCGCTGCCCTCGCTGCACCACCAGCCGCCTCGGCTCCTGTCGCCATGGCGCCGTTCCACTTTGCCAACCAGATCACCATCCGGCTGACACCAGAGAACTATCTGTTTTGGCGTGCTAAGGTGTTACCGCTGCTTCGCAGCCATGATCTACTTGGGTACGTTGATGGTTCTCTCCCATGTCCTCCACAGGCGATCACGACTATGCATGGTCCAGCCATCAACCCGGAGAACCGCGCGTGGGTGCAGCAGGATCAAGCAATCCTCTGCCATCCAAGGCTCGCTGGGAGAGGGGGTCGCTAGCCTCGTTCTCTTTGCCGTCACCTCCATGGACGCCTGGACCACGCTAGAGAACGTGTTTGCCTCCATCTCCATGTCGCGCTCGATGGCCCTTTGTCGCGAGATTGGCGAGATCAAGAAGCTGGATTCCTCTGCCACCACCTACTTCCACAAGCTCAAGGTGGTGGAGGACACGCTAACCTCCATTGGCCAGCCTCTCCGTGATGAGGAGTTTGCCGGGTTTGTCCTCCAAGGTCTCGACTCCGAGTATGACCAGTTCGCTGAGGATGTTCACAATTCCAAGCCACTGATGACCCCTCACGAGATGTACTCGTGCCTGATGTCCACCGAATATCGCATGAAGGCTCGCCGTGCAGCCACTGTCATCTCCGAGCATCCTACGACGTATTGGTCTTCCCACGGGCAGCGCCTTCCTATGTCGTCTCCCTCCATTCCCGCGCAACCCCCTGTGGGCAAGGCCCTTCCGCCCTCTGCACCAACCTCGGGCGAGGGTCGCGACGATCATGTATGTCAGCTCTGTTGTCGCTCGAGGCACCTTGCCTTGAAGTGCCATTGCCGCTTTCAGTGGAGCTTCCTAGGAATCGGCAATGACAGCAGCGACATCAAGAACAATGAGCGTCAAGCTGCTATGGCGGACTTTGGTCCTCCCACCGCTCATGCCGCTCATCTTGCTCCCAAAGGACGCGAACAAAGGTCTACTCCATCTTACCTTGTCGATCCTGCGTGGTATATGGACACCGACGCCGCAACCCATCTGATGAGAGAGCTCAATAAGGTCCACACATATCAGCCCTATCATGGACACGACAAGGTTCACACTGCCAATGGTGCAGGTATGCCCATCTCTCATATTGGCTAAGCATCTCTTTATACTAGTCATCCCTCTAGGCAGCTTCACCTTCGAAACGTTCTTCGGGTCCCATCGGTGACTCGAAACTTGCTGTTTGTTCCTCAACTCACTATTGATAATAATGTCCTATGCGAATTTCACCCCTTTGATCTTCTTATTAAGGAACGAGCTACACGGGAGGTGCTGCTTAGTGATCTCCTAAGCCAAGGTCTGTACCGTCTGGAGGATCTGTCGGTCTCTCGTGTGTTCAGCGGTGTGCGTGTGTCGTCGTCACAGTGGCACTCTCTCCTTGGTCATCCTGCCACCCCCATAGTTTGCCATATTCTCCACTACCATGAGCTGCCATTAGAATCTAGCAATAAAGAGGTGACTGTGTGTGATGCCTGTCAGCAAGGCAAAAGTCATTAGCTCCCGTTTGTTTCTTCTACTAGAGAAATTAAGAGTCCTCTTGAACTAGTGTTTTCCGATGTATGGGGTCACGCACAGACCTCGGTCAGTGGTCACAACTATTATGTCAGTTTTATTGATGCTTATAGTCGATTTACTTGGCTTTATCTTATTAAGCATAAATCTGATGTGTTTGATGTATTTCTTAAATTTCTATTGCATGTTGAACGTCTTCTCAAGCATAAGATAATTCATGTCCAGTCCGATTGGGGGGGGGGGGGGGCGAATACCGCAGCCTCAACACCTTCTTCAATAAGCTTCGTATTTCCCATCGGTTTTCATGCCCACATACACATCAACATAATGGCGCCGTTTCGCGCAATCATCATCATATAGTTGAGACCGGCCTCACCCTTCTTGCTCATGCTTCTGTTCCTTTCCGCTTTTGGAGTGATGCTTTTACCACCGCGTGTTTTCTCATTAATAGATTACCAACGCGTTTCTTAACATGAAAACCCCCATTGAGCTTCTCTTGCATGAAGTTCCTGATTACACCTTCTTCAAAGTCTTTGGGTGTGCTTGTTGGCCTCATCTTCGCCCATATAATAGTCGCAAACTTGAGTTTTGGTCTAAAAATGTGTGTTTCTTGGGTATAGTTCTCTTCATAAAGGCTGCAAGTGCCTTCATGTGCCAACAAATCGTGTTTATATATCCAAAGATGTTGTCTTTAATGATAAAGTCTTCCCTTTTTCAGCACTACCCTAGCCACCCACCACTGTTCCATCCATGCATTCATCTCCTATTTTGCCTGGCCAATTTGAAGATGCTGCATATTCGCCTGTGTTGTTGCCTAACCATGGTGCAGGAACTAGTCGTTGTTATCTCCTGGAACTGCTGTCTGACACTCCTACTGATTTGGAGCCTCACGTCGATCAAATGGTGCATGGTCATGCACCGGCTCCCGCCCCAACTACCTCTACTGCCGCGTTGCCCGCCCCCGTGTCTAGGCCGACCTCGGCGCCTGCCTCACCCGAGCGGCCCACGTCGCTGCCTCGCCCGGTTTCCCACGCATCACCTGGACCCGCCTCGTTTAGGCCGGCCGCGGGTGCTTCCACGCTGCCCATGTCGCCAGGGTCGGCTGTGCACTCTTCCACGTTGCATGGGCCAACCATGCGCGTCTCCATGCCGCTTGTGTCGCCAGGGACGACAGTCGTCTCGTCTCCACGCCGCCTGCATTGCTAGGGACGACGACCAGATGCATCACCTCCCCCTGTGACTGCCGTGTCTCGACCGCACACGCGCAGCTGCACTGGCATGAACCGCCCCCTGGTACATACTGATCGGACCGTGGCCTATATGGCTGCTTGCATGGCTCATGATGTTGAAGATCTGACGTCTGAACCCCGCAGTTATCAAGCCGCAATGAGTATCCCGCACTGGCGAGATGCTATTGAATAGGAATATCAGGCTCTCATGCAGAAAGAGACTTGGAAACTTGTTCCTCCTCCACCATGTGTCAACATCATTGACTCAAAGTGGGTATTCAAGGTAAAGAAACATGTAGATGGTTCCATTGAGCGCTACAAAGCGCGTCTTGTGGCCAAGGGTTTCAAACAACGGTATGGTCTGGACTATGAGGACACATTCAGCCCCGTCATCAAGGCTACCACTATTCGGCTCCTTCTGTCCTTGGCAGTTTCTCGAGGATGGTCCCTTTGCCAGTTTGATGTGAAGAATGTATTCCTTCATGGCTTGCTTGAAGAAGAGGTAAACATGTGCCAACCCCAAGATTTACTAATCACACTCACCCTCATCATTTGTGTCGTCTGATGAAGGATCTTTATGGTCTAAAGCAAGCACCTCGTGCCTGGCACGCTCGCTTGGCTTCAGATCTTCGAGTTCATGGCTTTGTTCCTTCAATGGCTGACACATCCCTGTTCCTGTTCCAGCGACCGAGTGTGACTATGTACCTGCTTGTGTATGTTGATGACATTATTCTGGCCAGTTCTTCTTTAGAAGCTGCGGATGCTTTGATTTCTTCCCTTGGTGCTGACTTTGCAATTAAGGATTTGGGCCAGCTTCACTTCTTTCTGGGTATTGAGGTTGCTCATCGGTCTCATGGCTTGGCTCTCACATATAAGAATTACTCCCTGGATCTCTTGCGCTGTGATGGTATGCTCAAGTGCAAAATGATGCCTACTCCCATGTCCTCGGCTGACAAATTTTCGACTTCTGAGGGTGTCCCTTTGTCTCTGGAGGATGCGACTCAGTACCGCAGTATTGTTGGTGGCTTGCAGTATCTGACAGTCACTTGTCCGGATCTTTCCTTTGCAGTAAACAGGGTATGTTAGTTTCTTCATGCTCCTATGGATGTTAATTAGGCTGCTGTCAAACGCATCCTGCGTTATGTACGTCTCACTGCATCATTTGGTCTGCATCTGCGTGCTAGCTCATCAGGAGTACTGTCTGCATTTTTTGATGCTGACTGGGCTGGATGTCCGGACGACAGGTGCTCTATGGGGGGGGGTATGCTATGTTTCTGGGTCGTAATTTGATCGCCTGGAGTGCACGCAAGCAAGCCACTGTCTCTCACAGCAGTACAGAAGCCAAGTACAAGGTAGTTGCTAATGCCACATCCGAGATTATATGGGTTGAGTCCCTACTTTAGGAGTTGGGAGTTTCTCAAACTCATCCTCCGGTGCTTTGGTGTGATAACATCGGTGCTACATTCTTGTCGTCGAATCCGGTGTTCCATGCACGGACCAAGCATATTGAGATTGACTTTCATTTCGTGAGGGAACGTGTTGCACAAAAGCTACTACAAATCAAGTTTATCTCTTCGTAAGGTCAACTTGCAGACGTCTTCAACAAGCATCTACCTTTGCCTATGTTTGAGGTCTGTAGACGCAATCTCAACCTCCTAGAAACTTTAGGAGTGAGTTGAGATTGAGGGAGGGTGTTAGATTTGTATAGCTGTCGTATTTGTATAGACCGTACATTGTAATTGTTGTATTGTATGATCTACCTTTATATATATGAGATATGCCACCCCTTTGATGGTTGAGCAAGTTCCCCCAATACTATACGTCTAATAGTCCGCATGGACACATATTAAAGTTATTATTATTTTAAAAACAAACTCAATGTATGGGCCTACCATATTTCTTTTAAAAAATTGGTCAAAATTTGTAAGCTTCAAGTATTGACTGAATATATATTATTGCCTTACATTTTGAAAAAAAGCTAGTAACATCTAAGCTTTGACTAATAGTGATAAGTTGTCATGGGTACTACCTCTGTCCCTATCTATAACGAGCAAAGGTATTCTGAGGTTTAGCTTTGACCAACCAAACAATGTGTTAGTGTTAGAGAATAATTACTTCTACATAACTTTTAGTAACCCTGACCCTAATTGGCCTTGAGCCCAAAATAAAACCCGGAACCCCACGGTCTTTACCTTACGTGTGAGGCTTCCCCCTCTCTCCGTTCTATATGGTATGACCCAAAACTGATCTAAACCTAGCCGCCGTCATCTCCTAATGCTGCCCACAATAAATAGCATTGCGGCCCTCGACGACAGTAGCGACGCCATCGTGTCCTCCAACGCCGACATCATTCCCCTTGTAGGCGCTCTGAAGGAGACACACCCTAGAGGCCAATAATAAAGTTGTTTTTATTGATATATCTCATGTGTTCATAATAGTTTTTTACCATGCTATAACTATATTAAGCGGAAATATTAATACATCCATGGTATATAAACAAAACAAAATCCCTAGTATCCTCTAGAAGATTAGCTTGTTGGGCAGCCAATGATCGAGGTTTCCTGATCATAGACATTTATGTCAACTGACAATGGGGTCACATCATTGGATGAATGATGTGATGGACACACACCCAACAGTGGTTTTGCAATGTGATCTCGTAACAAATTTCAGCATTGCGATAACTACTAAAGCGTTGTAACCCTTCAACCCATTATTAAACCCTAACCAAGCAGGGTATCATGCACTTATAGATCCAAATTTGAGATAGTTTCATTAAATTGCGGTAACACCATTATGTTCCACGATTATAAGCATAAAGGTTGAACATTATTGAAAGTTCGCTAAACCTTAAATCCTAAACCCCTAAACGACCCTGACCAGGCAGGGGTATCATCCACTTGTAGTGGCATGGTATTGTAAGAGATAAGACAAGATAAATATAATATAAGAAGTACTAATGTGAATGGTGGATCTTTTGAATAACCTTCCCTCCCGATGTTTGGGAAGCAAGTGAAAATTTCTAAATCAGAAAAATTTGATTTTTTTTGCCGCCAAGGACCAAACTGGTTTCCTTCCTATATACTACTCCTACTCCACACCAACGAGGCTGACGAACACGCCAGAGAAACAGATTCGCCCCCACACAAAAAAAGAAACAAATCCGCCGTACCGAGGCACACGTGCGTAGCGCGACGCTGTGGACGAGGGAGAGATCAGCCGGGCCGGTGAGCGAGGGAGAGGAGTGGAGAGATGAGAGGCATCAAAGGAGAGAGAAAACGCACTTCCAATTTTCTTTCGTGCATAGGTCCTGAAATTTACTACTACTAGAGTGTACACTATAAAGCCGGCAGGAGTACCTCGTGTCAGGAACCCATCATCTCTCCTAAACCCTAAACCCTCAATACTAAAACCCGAAACCCTCGACCCATAAATAACCCTAACCAAGCAGGTATCATGCACATGTAGATCAAAATTTGAGATACTTTCATTAAATTGTGCTAACGCCATTCTAATTCACTAAAGCTCGAACATTATTGCAAATTCCCTAAACCCTAACCACCTAAAGCCTAAACCATAAGCCCTATACATCTAAAAACCCTAAACCCTCAACCCTGGCCCTAAGCTCGGACATATTATTGAAAAATTCCTAAACCCTAAAATACCCCTAAAAACAAAACCCTAAACCCTCAATACTAAAACCCTAAACCCTCGACCCATAAACAACCCTAACCAAGCAAGCAGGTATCATGCACTCATAGATCAAAATTTGAGATACTTTCATTAAATTGCGCTAACGCCATTCTAATTCACGAAAGCTCGAACATTATTGAAAATTCCCTAACCCCCTAAAGCCTAAACCCTAAGCCTTATACCCCTAAAAACCCTAAACGTACCCTTAACACGTAACCGTAAGCTCGTACATATTATTGAAAAATTCCTAAAACCTTAACCCTAAACTACCCATAAAAAATCCAAACCCTAAACCCTCAATAGTAAAACCCTAAACCCTCGACCCATAAACAACCCTAACTAAGCACGTACCATGCACTCATAGATCAAATTTTGAGATAGTTTCATGAAATTGCGCTAACGCCATTCAAATTCATGAAAGCTCGAACATTGTTGAAAATACCCTAAACCCTAACCCCATAAAGCCTTAACCCTAAGCCTTATACCCCTAAAAACCCTAAACCCCTCAATCTGTAACCCTAAGCTCATGCATATTATTGAAATATAAACCCTAAACTACCCCTAAAATCAAAACCCTAAACCCACAATACTAAAACCCTAAACCCTCGTCCCATAAACAACCTTAACCAAGCAGGTATTATGTACTTATATATAGATTAAATTGTCGCTAAGTCATTGTATTCCATGAATATATGCATAAAGCTCTAACTTTATTGAAAATTCCCGAAACCCTAAACCCATAAATACCTAAAACCGATACCCTAAACCCTAAAACCTGAAACACTAAACCCCTAACCCTAAAACCCAAAACCCGAAACCCCTAAATCTTGACCAAGCAGCTGTCATGCACACTTATAAATCAAATTTTCAGATACTTCTATTAATTCGGGTAACACCATTTTAGTCGACGATTATATAGGAATAAAGGTTGAACATTATTGAAAATTCCCTAAACCCACAACCCTAAACTACCCCTAAAACATAAACCCTAAACCCACAAATACTTAAAACCTCAACCCACATACACCCTAACCAAGCATGTATCATGCACTTATAAATCAAAATTTGAGATACTTTCATTAAATTGCGGTAACGCTATTATATTCCATGAATATAAGCATAAAGCCTGAAAATTATTGAAAAGTCTCTAAACCTAAACCTTAAACCCCTCAACCCACAATTAAACCCTAACCAAGAAGGTATCATGCACTTATAGATTCAAATTTCAGATACTTTCATTAAATTATGGTAACACCATTCTATTCCACGTTTAAAAGCATAAAGTGGCTTGAAAATTATTGAAAAATCCCGAAACCATGGAACCCTAAACACTAAACCCCTAAACCTTGACCAAGTAAGTATCATGCACTTGTAGATCAAATATGAGATACTTACATTAAATTGGGCAATGCCATTCTATTCGACGAATATAAGCATAAAGCTTGAACATTATTGAAAATTCCCTAAACCCTAAACCCTAATAAACAACCCTAAACCCTAAATATCTAAATACTAAAACCCTAATCATTAAAACCTTAACCCACAATTAAACCCTAACCAAGCAGGTATCATGCACTTATAGATTCAAATTTGAGATACTTTCATTAAATTACGGTAACGCCATTCTATTCCACCACTAAAAGCATAAAGCGGCTAGCAATTTATTAAAAATTCTCGAAACCATAAACCCTAAACCCATAATTAAACCCTAACCACATAGGTATCATGCACTTATAGATACAAATTTGAGATACGTCCATTAAATTGAGGCAACGCCATTCTGTTCCACAAATATAGCATAAAGCTTGAACATTATTGAAAATTCCCTGAACCCTAAACCCCCAAACCCTACCCCCCTAAACGACCTTGATTAAGCAGATATATCATCGAATTATAGATCAACATTTGAGATATACTTTCATTAAATTATGCTAACATCATTCCATTCCACAAATCTAAGCATAAAGCTTGAACATTATTGAAAATTCCCTAAAACCTAAAACTTAAACCCTACAACCCGAAACCCTGACCAAGCGGGTATCATGCACTTATAGATCAAAATTTGTGATAGTTTCGTTAAATTGCGCTAACGCCACTTTAATTCACGAAAGCTCGAACATTATTGAAAATACCCTAAACCCTAACCCCCTAAAGCCTAATCCCTAAGACCTGTACACCTAAAAACCCTAAACGTACCCTCAACCCCTTACCCTAAGATCGGACATATTATTGAAAAATTCCTAAACCCTAAACCCTAAACTATGTATCCCTAAAAAAACCAAAACCCTAAACCCTCAATACTAAAACCCTAAACCCTCGGCTCATAAAAAACCCTAACCAAGCTAGCAGGTATCATGCACTTACAGATCAAAATTTGATATACTTTCATTAAATTGCGCTAACGCCATTCTAATTCACGAAAGCTCGAGCATTATTGAAAATTCCCTAAAGCCTAAACCCTAAGCCCTATACACCTAAAAACCCTAAACCCTCAACCCGTAACCGTAAGTTCGGACATATTATTGAAAAATTCCTAAACCCTAAACTACCCCTAAAAACCAAAACCCTAAACCCTCAATACCAAAATCCTAAACCCTCCACCCATAAACAAGCCTAACCAAGCAAGCAGGTATCATGCACTCATCATAGATCAAAATTTGAGATACTTTCATTAAGTTGCGCTAACGCCATACTAATTCACGAAAGCTCGAACATTATTGAAAATTCCCTAAACCCTAACCCCCTAAAGCATAAACCCTAAGGCTTATACCCCTAAAAACTCTAAACCCCTCAACCCCTAACCCTAAGCCCGGACATATATATTATTGAAAATTCTTACACCCTAAACTACCGCTAAAAACCCAGAACCCAAAACCCTCAATACTAGTTAAAACCCTGAACCCTCGGCGCATAAAAAACCATAACCAATTCAGCACGTATCATGCACTTATATATAGATCAAAATTTGAGATACTTTAATTATTAATTTGTTGCTAAGTCATTCTATTCCATGAATATATGCATAAAGCTCGAACTTTATTGAAAATTCCCGAAACCCTAAACCCTAAATTAAACCCCTAAATACCTAAACCCTAAAACCTGAACACTAAACCCCTAAATTTCAGATACTTTCATTAAATTATGATAACGCCATTCTATTCCATGATTAAAAGCATAAATCGGCTTGAACATTATTGAAAAATCCTGAAACCATAAAACCCTAAACACTAAACCCTGACCAAGCAAGCATCATGCACTTGTAGATCAAATTTGATATACTTACATTAAATAGGGCAACGCCATTCTCTTCGACGAATATAAGCATAAAGCTTAAACATTATTGAAAATTCCCTAAACCCTAATCCCTAAATACTAAAACCCTAAACCCTAAATCCTTCAACCCATAATTAAACCCTAACCAAGCAGGGTAT
The DNA here is from genome assembly GCA_916181665.1 of Avena sativa. Classification (NCBI taxonomy): domain Eukaryota; kingdom Viridiplantae; phylum Streptophyta; class Magnoliopsida; order Poales; family Poaceae; genus Avena; species Avena sativa. The sequence continues at coordinate 442,809,980 of OV702283.1, forward strand.
CATGCACTTATAGATCCAAATTTGAGATACTTTCATTAAATTGCGGTAACACCATTATGTTCCACAATTATAAGCATAAAGGTTGAACATTATTGAAAGTTTGCTAAACCTTAAACCCTAAACCCCTAAACGACACTGACCAGGCAGGGGTATCATCCACTTGTAGTGGCATGGTATTGTAAGAGATAAGACAAGATAAAGATAAGATAAGAAGTACTAATGTGAATGGAGGATCTTTTGAGTAACCTTCCCTCCCGATGTTTGGGAAGCAAGTGAAAATTTCTAAATTGGAAAAGTTTGAATTTTTTGCCGCCAAGGACCAAAGTGGTTTCCTTCCTATATACTAATCCTAATCCAAACCAACGCGGTTGCTAAACACGCCAGAGAAATAGAGCCGCCCCCCTCAAAAAAAGAAACAGAGCCGCCGTACCGAGGCACACGCACACAACACCACGCTGTGGACAAGGGAGAGATCAGCTGTGCCGGTGCGCCAGGGGAGAGGGGTGGAGAGATGAGAGTCATAAAAGGAGAGGAAAACACACTTCCAATTTTGTTGTGTGCATAGGTCCTGAAATTTACTACTAGTAGAGTGTACATTGTAAAGGCGGCAGGAGTACCTCGTGTCAGGAACCCATAATAGTAATAAACTTTGCTCTGACATCGAACCGCCTTCAACTCCTCTTCTCTCTTTGTTGCTGCCCTCTTCTCCTTCCTACATTTTATTCTCTTCATGTGCAGCGCGTGGACAGAGGTGAGCATATCTCTAAGCAAAAGAAATATACTAGTAGTAGTACTAAGCTCCACCATTTAGACAGTGTCCAAATGAGACGATTCATGGGACCCACTAAACTGAAGACGTCTACATAGAAGTTTTATAGCTTGGTCATACACCGCCAAGTGGGCCCATTATTTGCTTTTTCCTTAGGGAATCCACAATTTATAAAAAAAGCACACCTTAAGGCATATAGTAGTACATTGTGGAGAAAATAAAGTTACCTCAAGCTTGTGGCTTTCGCATAGGGTATAGAAAAATCATTTCGCCTTGCAAGGAGCAATATGACAAGCTATGTGGGTCCCACCTTGTGGAAAATATTGACCTTATACATTGTGGTAATTTCCATAAGTCTGATGGGTCCTACATTACGAATGCCCTTACACACGCGTGCCTTGTACTGCCGTCTCCATGATGCTAGACTTTATTTTTTTTGTGAAATTCATTTAACTGTCGTAGTTATTTAGGACGCATGATCCACTATATGTGTGAAAACTCCCACGGTCAACAATGCTTGCTACCCCAAAATGCACCCATCTAGTGTGGGAACTCTATCAGGTTGTAAACTATGATGTCGATCGATATGGCCTTAATGACCTTGGTCGTTCGGGTGGAAACCCAATAATGTCCATACATGGTAGGAAAATACTACAAAGCTGTTTTTTCCAAAACTCGTCATATCCCATGGCTACCAAAAAAATCCTAAACCCTAAACAATCCCTGAAACCTAAACCCTCTACCCCTAAATACTAAAACAGTAAACTCTAAACTCCTCAACCCATAATTAAACCCTAACCATGTAGGTATCATGCACTTATAGATCAAAATTGGAGATACGTCCATTAAATTGCACCAACGCTATTCTGTTCCACAAATATAAGCATAAATCTTGAACATTATTGAAAATTCCCTAAACCCTAAATCCCTAAATGACCCTAATTAAGTAGATATATCATGGACTTATAGATAAACATTTGATATATACTTTCATTAAATTATGCTAACGTCATTTCATTCCACAAATCTAAGCATAAAGCTTGAATATTATTGAAAATTCCATAAAACCTAAAACTTAAACCCTATAACCCTAACCCTGACCAAGCGGGTATCATGCACTTATAGAACAAAATTTATGATACTTTTGTTAAATTGCGCTAACGACATTCTAATTCACGATAGCTCAAACATTATTGAAAATTCCCTAAACGCTAACCCCCTAAAGCCTAAACCCTAAGCCCTATACCCCTAAAAACCCTAAACGGACCCTCAACCCCTTAACCTAAGCTCAGACATATTATTAAAAAATTCCTAAACTCTAAACTACGTATCCCTAAAAAAATCAAAATCCTAAACCCTCAATACTAAAACCCTAAACCCTTGTCTCATAAACATCCCTAATAAAGCAAGCAGGTATCATGCACTTATAGATCAAAATTTGATATACTTTCATTAAATTGCGCTTGCGCCATTCTAATTCACGAAAGCTCAAGCATTATTGAAAATTCCCTAAAGCCTATACCCTAAGCCCCATGATACATCCAATTTGCATCACCATTTTATATCATAATTTGCCTCTATTCATTGATATATGTCTTATTATGAGGTATTACTTATGTCTTTTCCTTTGTTTTTGCATGTTGGATGATTCTTGGAGGATGAACTGCCGGAGTCTGGATTCTGATGGAAAAAGAGGTGTTTTGATGAAATTTCGTGAAGATCAGAAAAAAAACCAAAAAAATATTGGAAATTATATTTTCCCAGAAGACGAAGGAAGCCAGAAGGGGAGGCGTAGCTGGGCCACAGGGGGCCACACCCCCTTGGCGTGGGTCCCCCTGGGCCACTCCTAGGGGCAGGTGTGGCCCACCTGGATGCCCTCCGACTCCGCCCTCTCGCCTATATCTTCCTCTCGGAACCCTAATACCAGGGGAGTGACCACAGATAGATTTCCGCCGCCTCTGCGGGGCGGAAAACACCGATAGAGAAAGATCTCTTCGGCAGACAGATTTCTGCCAGGGAAATTCCTTCTCGGAGAGGGGAGATTGTCGCCATCAACACCATCGTCAAGCTAGACTTCACCGGGATCATCATCATCATCCACACCATCATCTCCACCAGCACCATCATCACCACTCCATCCCGCTGTAACAATCGTGTTGAATACTTGCATAGTTCTTAGGGGAAACTTTCTCGGTGTTGATTACTATTGTAGTTGATGCTTGTGAGTTGAACCATTGGATTATTGTTTATGTTCAGATTGTTATCCATTACCATATCATCTTTGATCTTGATCCATATGATGTCTCGTGATAGTTCGTTTAGTTCTTGAGGACATGAGAGAAGTCATGTTGTTAGTAGTGGATTTTTGATGAGTTATTATTCAATGGTTTAGTATTTAAGTTGTGGTGCTATTCTTCTAGTGGTGTCATGTGAATGTCGACTACATGATACTTCACCATTTATGGGCCTAGGGGAATGCATTGTGTATTTGGCTACTCATTGTGGGGTTGCCAGAGTGACAGAAACCTGAACCCCTGTTAGGACACCATTGCATAAGGGAGTGTAGGATCTTAGAGTTTAAGGCTATGGTTAGGTTTATATCTTAATTACTTTCCTATAGTTGCGGATGCTTGCAGGGGGTTTAATCACAAGTATGTATTAGTCCAAGTAAGGTCGGTATGTTAGCACAGGTTCACCCACACAACACTTACAACACCAAAGAAGAGTACTCAACTATTTGAAGCGAAAGCACTTGACAGAATTCCCATGTGTCCCCGAGAACGTTTTGTCCTTATAAGTATTTCCACCGGCTTGTACTTTGCTAAGAAAGGATTGGTCCACTTGCTGCAGTTGTTCGTTGTCTTTGTTACTTGCACTTTGTTTTGTTGCTTTATCAGAAAACCCCTAAAAATCCGTTTGCTAAGTATTTACAGAGATTTCCTGCTCCATACCACTAGTCAACACCTTCTGCTCCTCGTTGGGATCGACACTCCTATTTATCGAAAGTACTGCGATACACCCCTATACTTGTGGGTCATCAAGACTATTTTCTGGCGCCGTTGCCGGGGAGTGAAGCGCTATTGAAGAGTGGAACTGGTAAAGGAAACTTCTACTGTGAGTATTGCTTTTTTTGTATTTTTTGCTTTGTTTCCAATATGGATAACCCACTTGGTTTTCTTTTTGGGAAAACTAGTTCCACTGTTAGGGTAGTAGATGAAACACCACCTGTTGAGATAGATCCTTTTAAGATACCTACAAGTATTGTTGATCGTGTTATGGATAATTATTATTTAGGGGATGGAACTGTCCACCCTGGGGATCATTTGCTTTTTATCCATGAATTATGCGGGTTGTTTAAGTGTGCAGGTAGCACAACTGAACAGGTGAAAAAGAAGTTACTCTCCATATCCTTGAAAGGGAGAGCTGAAGAATGATATAAGTTGCTGAAGAATGGACAATCCATGGAATGGGAGGAGCTGGCATCTCTCTTTTATTCTAAATTTTATCCTCCCAGTGAGATTCATAAGGATAGAAATATGATATATAACTTTTGGCCTCGTGATGGAGAGAGTACAGCTCAATCTTGGGGGAGACTGAAGTTGCTAATGCTTAAATGTCCTATTCATGAACTCTCTAACAATATTATTATCAATAACTTTTATGCTAGGCTTTCTCTTCATGATAAAGAATTGCTAGATGCTTCCTGTGCTGGATCATTCACACGTATGAAGGAAGAAGCTAAATGGGATCTCCTAGACCGTATTCAAGAAAACACTGAAGCTTGCGAGAATGAGAAAGGAAGAAAGTCAGGTATAAACTATGATTATGAGTGCATTAAATCCTTTATGGGAACTGATGACTTCCGTGATATTAGTAATGAGTTTGGTCTTGAGTCCCAAAGCATTTCCAATTGTTTTAAGGCCTTTGCCTCCTACATAGAAATTCCCAAGAATAAGTGGAATAAGTACCATGCACCTTATAAAGATGTTGTTAGTCATGTTCCTGTTAGAAGCACTGAAGTTTGTACTATTGATCATATTGTGCCTAAACCTTATGTTGATAAAATAACTTTCCTAGCTAAGGTAAAGGAGTATTCTATGATGATTAGTGCGAATAGCAAAGGTACTAAGAAAACTGTGGATCCTGATGAGCAAATGAGTATTGAACCTGTGGTAGCTATTATGAAAGATCTTGTCACTAGAAATATAGAGGATGAGCACATTGTCTTCTGTGAAGACGCTTCTAATATTGTCTCTCATCCTAGTAAAGCTAGAAAAGCTAGTGTTCCTGTGCTTTCTATTAAAATTGGTGATCATTGCTACTATGGTTTATGTGATATTGGTGCTAGTTCTAGTGCTATTCCTTATGAGCTTTACAGGGAAATTATGCATGAAATTGGTCCTTGTGAGATTGAGGACATTGATGTGGTTATTCACCTTTCTAATAGAGAGACCATTTGCCCCATTGGTATTTTAAGAGATGTGGAAGTCCTCTGTGGTAAGATTAAATATCCTGCTGATTTTCTAGTGCTTAACTCAGCAGCTAGCAAAACTTGTCCTATCATTTTTGGTAGACCTTTCTTGAACACTTGTGGAGATATGTTTTAACTAAGTTTGATGGAGATTCATATGAGTTTAACATTTTCAAATTTTCTAAAGCTCCTTGTGAAAATAGCTTTCCTAATGAAGATTTCAGGATGGAACAACTTGCTTCTATTGATTCAGTTTATGACCTTGGACCTCTTTTTCATGACTGTAAGTATGCTCATTTTGACGACAAAGTTGTTACCAGTGATAGTTATATTGTCAACTTTATTCAAAGTGCTACTGGAAGTTATTATGAGAGACGGAAACATGGTTTTATGCATCTTAATAATGTTAAGTTTCCCCGTTTTATGCTGAAAGCTTTGAAGTTGCATCTTTTTTGTCTTCCTATGCTAGTGTATTTTTGTAACATCCCAAAAATCATGGTTTATAAAGTTTGCATAACATTCATGCATTCATAAGCATTTAGGATCATTTTCAAATTAGATTTCAAAACAGAAGCAAATGTTGCCTATTATTTTATGTAGGAAAGGCAATGACTTACTTTTCACTCTCTTATATGAGAATACTTTATTTCAACCAGTAAGGTTTGAATATAGGTTTGAATGTTATTTCCAAAGATTGATCAAAAATTTCAAAAGAAAAATATGAATTCAAAACCATTCATATGCCTATTATAAATAAATAATTAAAGCATGGTTTGTTTTTAAAATTCAACGGGCCAATGTATTTATGAGTGAACAACAATGTTTTGTATTCAAATATGCTTATGGTTCACTTTACAAACATTAAGAACAAGTTTGAATTCAAACCCATATGAAAAGCATTTGAAAATGATTTCAAAAAATCAAAATAGAAATGGAAAAGAATAAAAGAAAACAGAAAGGGCCGACGCCACCTATTCGGCCCAGTAGCAGAATCAGCCCACCCGGGTTTCCCCTCTCCCTCTGGTTCTCACCCACGCGAGCACACCCCTCTCGCTGATGCCGCGGACCCACCTGCCCCGTCATCGTCGTCCCCAAATCACCGCGTGATGACCTGCTCCGCCATTACCTCCTTGCAGTGACGTCGTGTTTATTCTTCGCTTAATTCCCATTGATGCAACGTGCAATTGTCGCGCTCGCTCTGGATACATAACCACCTCCCCACCCCGCTCCTTTCCCCTCACTCAGCACTCCTTCTCTGCCACCAGGCTTCCCACAATTTCACTTGCACCGCCGCAGTGTCGAGCGACTCCGACGACGAAATTCTGGTGAGCCCGACCACCCCTGTCCTTCTGGTTCATATGAGCGTAGTCCTTGTGATCTCGTGCAACCTCTAACACCTTTTGTTTATCCGCGCATGACCCAGGTCGCCGTCCCCATCCACCTCTGCAAGCGACAGAGCCGCCGCTCAACTTCGGCGAGCGATCTAGGTAAAGTCCGACCGCCCCTTGCCCTCTCCTTGACACTGTCGTGTTCGCCGTCACCCTGTGCACATCCTGATACCGCTGGCATGTGCTAGGGCGATCCAGAGCATCAGAAACAACCTCATCTGCAAGAGCCCGACGCTGTCCTCGACTCCAACGAGCTCCCACGACCACAACAACCCTCCCCCGTCCCAACCGCGACCACGTTGAGCTCTCTTGTGCACGTGCGAGTCTTGCAAGCATCATCACCACCCCTAGGCCTCGCTAGAATCACTATTCCACCATCGCCAGTAGCGCCGCCGCTGCACCGCCGTTGCTAGCGCCGCCCGTCTTTGGTCGTGTGCTCAGCAACGTTGGATCTAGATCTAACGCTTAAGATTAGATCACTTAAACGAACAAGTATGAGCAGATCTGGCCGTGCACTCTCACTTAAATCCAACGGCCCTCGTTGATCGATCCGTGCGAAATGGTATCATCCAATAAAAACAGCCCACGTGGCCTAGCCTGTCTGTTTAAAATTCCAGAAATGATTTTTTAATGTTTAAACTTGTAAAATTCATAACTTTTGTTCTGCTTATTAAAAAATGCAAATAAAATACCATTGGAATCACAAAAATAAATCCTACACATCTATGGGCCTAGTTTTGTATTTTGTTTATGTTAAGATGAAATATTATGCAGAGACATTTGTAGGCATATTTTGTGTATAAAAATTATTTAGAAAATGTTCTAACGGCCAAATTAAGTTTATTTTAATTGTTTTGATTATGGTTCAGTACTGTTTCACTTGTCTTGTTTGGTTTGGAAAAATCATCACATGGCATTTGCATGCATTCATATTTTTTTTTGATTATTTGGAATGTGAATTTGGTGCTATCATTTTATGTGTAGATTTTGGTGCTAGTGGTGATTGTGACTGTGAGGATTGTTGTTACTCCCCCAACTACCAAGGCAAGTGGTGCATCATACTTTTGTCCCAATAGTTTGACTATGCATTAGAAATATTTTGTATAGGGATTGCATGATAACTTTTGCTAAGTATCTATATGCTATGCTTGGGAAATCCTAGTAGTTGTAGAATTGTTAGATTTTTCTCTAAGTTAAGATACTTGATATTTCCATGCTTAGCCTAGCTAGTAGCAACCAAGGGTGGATTATATATATGCTATGGAAAAATATTTCTAAGTCTTTGACTTATGTTTTTGCTTAATAAAACAACTAAATGAATGAAACACCTGGGTGGAATGGTAATTGCTTGGTTGGATTTTGGTTGAGTGGTTACCAGGGCCCATTTTTCAATGGTCTACCCTGTGTATCTCACTTGTGGAATGCCACCCAGGAACAAAGGTATTTGAGATGCCATATGTTAAGAAGCTTCTAGTGCAACCACATGGCATTATGGGCTCTGCCTGGATCATATAGGTTGCAATAACTTAGCCATTTGGATAGTTGGTGGTAGTGGGTGATAGGTTTGGAACGCGTCCATTTGGTCTAAGAGAAGGCTTTTGAAAGGTCCCGTCTTGGTGAAAATCAAGTCTTGTGGGGAAAGTGCACCACCTCTGCAGATGGAAGAAACTAAGTACTTAGCCATGTCCCCGGAAAAGCACAATTTGAGCATCAAGACATGGAAGCTATCAAGAATCTCCTCATCCCAATTTCTAAGTTAAAACTTGTGGTTGAACAAGGGTGAAGGTTCACCAATGTCTATTGGTGGTTCCTTGGGAGTTTTTGTCAAACAAAAACTTAGCGTTTTCAACTGATAGGTAAAACCTATTTTGAGCAAAGCAAGCCTAAGCTACACTTAGCCAAATTCATGTAGAAACTAGATACTATTATTCTACTAAGGTATCACTTGCCAATACTATTCCTATGTATTGACCCACTATGGCTGTAACTTGTGATGTTGCAGGTTAATCTGATGAGGATTAGGGTTATGAGTCTACACTCAACATGCTTGCCTGTGGCACATGAAGATGAATACTTTTATTTATATTGTTAATTTAAACTCTTGTACTAGCCTATGGCTATGTATTTGTAAAAGACTATGTTATCTCTAGAATGACGATGTAATAATGACCTTTGTTTCTGTGTACTTCATCTTAAAATGTGGATGCTAGCAATTGATCCAGGGACTAGTATTGCAATCACAGGGACCTTTACCTTTATAAAGGTGGGGTCTTACAGATGGTATCAGAGCAATGTGTTGCCTGTAGGATTATGACCCTAGGATTGGATTAGAAACCACTAAGGAAAAAATTTCAACACTTTGAAAAATTTCCGCACTTGTCTTTTTCTTCTCGTAAACTTTTATAATCTTCTTTCTCATCTCTATTTGTAGATGAACTCCATCAACGAAGCCGTGAGTAAGGGACCACTCATGACCATGACTTTGGAGTGTGAGACTGAATTTCCCAAGGCTCTCAAGAACTTTATGGTTACCATGGGGATACACGGTGCAACTGTGTATAAAGGATTCCCTGTGATGGATGAAGGAGAAGAGTATTGGTGGGTGCAACTGCACTTGTACAAAAACAAGGAAGACAACCACAAGGAGTCAGGATTCTGCATGGTCACCAACTCAGAGATGCACACAACATTCTTTGACTCTGCAAGAAATGCAGCTTGGAATGCTATCAAGGAGCTTGGTGATAGACTCAAATTGCAGAATTCTCAACACCCAAAATGACCTTAGATAAGAAAATAAGCATACCCAAGAATTAGAGACTACCAACCAACAACTAAGGGGAGACATCATAGACTTGATATGGGAGTCTTATGAACAAGATAGTTAGATGGCTACCAAGGATGCCCTGATAACTATTTTGTCTAGTGAGTGAGAGTTGTAACGTACTTCATTAGTTGGACCACCACACTTATTGTTTTACTTCCAAAAATTTGTCTAAGTTATGTTGAACCTTGGATGTTTGTAATGGATTTGTGTATGCCATGACTTGTGTGTTTGTTGCAAAATATGTGTTTGTGATATTTTGTCTTGTGATTTTCTCTATTTATGTTGATTCTAACTTTTCTCTATCTTATAAAAATAGATGCCTAATGTTGTTATCAACATGGCCGAGGAGTTCAAGGGAACTCGTTTTGGTACTCGTCTCATTGAGCTCACTAGTGTGCTCAACCTCCCACTTCCTAGCATCATGACACTTCCACTCACCAAGTTTGAGAGGAAGGACCTATGGGGCTTCAGAGTCATCCAGCCGGGACGCCAGACAGAGCCAACCACGGAGACCATCACTTTCAAGTGATGCATGACGACAAGGAGAAAGGCTTAGATGTAGTCATGCAGGAGTTACTTGGGCGCCTGGTAGGGAGGCACTCCACCGAGCTTAGAGGTCTTTACTTTCACCCCTTCGGGAGACGCAGCGAGGAGGGTGAAGCTATAGAGTACGAGGATGCTGCTAGAGAGACGATGGAGCCGATTCGTCTATACCTTCAGGACCTAGAGGGTCTTATTAGACACCTAGATACTGATAGGACCAACGTCATGTTTAGCAATGACGAGCTCCATGTTCAGCTTCGTGAGAAGGACAAGCTCTTCACGGAGCAAGACGAGATTGTCAAGGAAATGGAGGCCAAGTTTGAAAGCCAAGACAAGAAGTTCAAGAGCTAGGAGAAAAGAGTCCAAGACAGGAACAAGAAGACCCGGGAGATGAAGGAAGAGCTAGAGGCTAAGGACTTCGAGCTTGAGCATCAGCAGGGAGTGATCGAGAGGCTTCGCTCACAGAAGAGGGCTCTTAGGGCTAAGATAGCGGCCTTGACTACTAGTGTTGATGAGTACAAGACCGCCATGGAGAATGCAGGTCTTTCCCTCGTTGACGTGGAGATTGATGCGGAGGAGTAGTGTAGGCTACTTGTTTATCTTTCATCTACCGTACTTTGATTATTGAGACGCAATGACCATCCAACATGTGGATGGCTTGCTATGGTGTGTGTGATTTTCCAAAACTTGTTGTTTATGTCGTTCAAACTCTATGTTATTTTGATGTTTGGTTATTGTGATTGTCTATGTGATGTATTGTGCATGTTAAGCATCTATGGGTATCTCATTCTTATCCTTATTAAAACCACAGATGCCTCCTCGACGTGCCAACCCCAACCAAAACAACAACAACAATGTCACTCCCGAGATGCAGCAGTTGATGACAGCACAGGCACACCTGATGCAGATGATGACCACTTTCATGCAGAACCAGAATCAGAATAACAACAACAAAAATAACAATAACAACAACAACCAGAATAATCCGCCAGGATTTGACATCCTCACCAGATTTCTAAGAATGAGGCCCGCAAAGTTCTCGGGAACCACTGATCCAATGGTAGCCAATGACTGGTTATGTTCAGTGAACAAGTACTTAGTGACTGTCGGCTGCACCGACGAAGAGAAGGTCAGATTTATAGCACATTTGCTGGAAGGGCCATCAGCAACCTGGTGGGACAACTTTCAGATCACCACTCCCATTGAGGATGTGACTTGGGATATCTTTGAAGATGGATTCCGTACAGCTCACATCTCATCCAATTTGAAGAAGAAGGAGTTCCACAATGAAAAACAGTGTCACCACATCGTGGCTGAGTATATTGAGGAGTTCAACAATCTGGCGCATTATGCACCAGATGAAGTTGATACAGATGCCAAGAGGAAGGAGAAATTCCTCGAAGGACTGAATGATGAACTGAATCTGCAGCTGTCTGTTGCCTATGTCCCAACCTACCAATCACTTTGTGACAAGGCCACCATCTTGGAGAACAAGATGAAACAGGTTGAGAGCAAGAAAAGGAAGCACAGCTTTGATAAGCACAGCTCGGGATCGTCTCACAAGCGTTCCCATCATGATGATAGTGGGAGTTCTGGATCTCACAAGCATGGAAAGTACAACAAACACCACAGCCACAACCGCCATCATGACAACAAGCATCACCGCAGTCATGATAATGATAAGTACAAGAACCACAAGAGTGGACACAAAAACCACCATAGTGGAAGTGGAAAGTGGAAGTCAGCTTGCAAAGAGAGATATCAGTCAGGTTGAATGCTTCAAGTGTAAGAAGATGGGGCACTATGCTAATGAGTGCCGAGAAAAGAAAGTCGAGGGTGCCAACAAGCCCAATCCCTTCCAAAAGGGACAAGTGAACCACATCAATGTGGAAGAAATATATGAGGAACCTGATGCTGTGGCTGGTAAGTTCAAACTCAATTCTGTTCCAGCACTTGTTCTTTTTTATACTGGCGCATCGCATTCATTCATATCAAGAGAATTTGTTGATAGAAATGGACTTCCAGTTGAAACTATTGGGTGTCCTATAAAAGTGAGTTCTCCTGGTGGAGAAATGATAGTGAACTCGGGATGTCATGACCTAGTGATAGAATTTGGGAAGTATAAGTTTCCTGTTAATTTGATAATCCTAAATTCCCAAGGATTGGATGTCATTTTGGGAATGGATTGGATGACTAAGTACAAGGGAGTGCTAGATTGTGCCAATCATACTGTCACACTCATAACCCCGGATAGTAAAAGGATTAGATTCAAGACTAACTTTGAATCAAAAGGGAGTAAGCTAAATTCTCTTAAGGGGGTTGGCATAGACAATGTGCTAATTGTGAGAGAATATCCGGATGTGTTTCCGGAGGAATTGCCGGGAATGCCACCAGATAGATATGTGGAGTTTCTGATTGACTTGCTGCCAGGATCAGGACCAATAGCAAAGAGACCTTACAATATGTCAGTTGATGAGTTGAAAGAACTCAAGAAACAACTTGGAGAACAGTTGCAGAAGGATTTATTCAACCAAGTTCTTCATCTTGGGGAGCACCAGTCTTGTTTGTTGAAAAGAAAGATAGAAGTCAAAGGTTATGCATAGATTATCGTTCACTCAATGAGGTGACTATCAAGAACAAATATCCTTTTCCCAGAATCAATGACTTGTTTGATCAGTTAGAAGGAGCCCGTGTGTTCTCAAAGATTGATCTCCGGTCAGGCTATTTTCAGCTTAAGATAAGGGCACAAGACATACATAAGACTGCTTTCACCACTAGGGATGGATTGTATGAATACACCGTGATGCCATTTGGTTTGACCAACGCACCATCCTACTTCATGAATATGATGAACAAGGTGTTCATGGAGTTTCTTGACAAGTTTGTTGTTGTTTTCATCGATTACATTTTGATCTAATCCAAGAGCAATGAAGAGAATGAAGGACATTTACGATTGATACTTGAGAAGCTTAGAGAGCATAAATTGTATGCTAAATTCAGCAAGTGTGAATTCTGGCTGAATGAGGTTGGATTTCTAGGACACATTGTGTCAGGAGATGGTGTAGTAGTTGATTCCGCAAAAGTGTCAGCTGTAACTAAGTGGAAATCTCCTAAGTCAGTGAAAGAAGTTCGTAGTTTCCTTGGCTTGGCAGGATACTATAGAAGATTCATTGAGAATTTCTCAAAGGTAGCTAAGCCAATGATGGAGTTACTTAAGAAAGACAAGAAATTTGATTGGACTGAAGGATGTGAACTCAGTTTCCAAGAGTTGAAGAGGAGTCTAGTGACAGCACCAGTCTTATGTCTGCCAGATTTGGAGAAGGATTTCCAAGTGTATTGTGATGCATATCACCAAGGATTGGGTGCAGTTCTGATGCAAGAAGGGAAAGTTGTGGCTTATGCCTCGAGACAACTCAAAACTCATGAAGTGAATTACCCTACTCATGATTAGGAGTTAGCCTCTATTGTCCATGCACTCAAAACATGGAGACATTATATTTTTGGGAAAGCGATGTGAAGTGTTCACAGATCACAAAAGTTTGAAGTATATCTTCACCCAGAAAGAAATCAACATGAGACAAAGAAGATGGTTGGAACTCATCAAGGACTATGACTTGAGTTTGCAATACCACCCCGGTAAAGCAAATGTTGTAGCGGATGCATTAAGCCGTAAGGTTTATGTGAATGGCCTTACTAAAGGAGAACTGCCAGATGATATTTGTGCCCAATTCAAAGATCTCAGATTGGAGATTGTGCCTAAAGGACATCTTATGTCATTGGATGTTCAACCCACCTTGTTGGACAGAATCAAATAAGCCCAAAATATAGACAAGGAAATTGAAGAGATTAAGGAAAAGATTGGCAAGGGAAAAGCCAAAGGATTCCATGAAGACGAACATGGTACTTTATGGTATGGAAAACGTATCTGCATTCCGCAAGATCCGGAGCTTCGGAAATTGATTTTACAAGAAGCACACAACTCACCATATTCCATTCATCCGGGTAACACCAAAATGTACATGGATGTGAAGGAAAGATTTTGGTGGAATAATCTCAAGAAGGACATCGCCGAACATATTGCTTTGTGTGATGTATGTAGCAGAGTGAAAGCAGAACATCAGAAACCAGCAGGATTGTTACAACCACTACCAATTCCTGATTGGAAGTGGGACAAGATTGGCATGGATTTCATCACTGGACTGCCAAGGACTAGATCGGAATATGATTCTATTTGGGTCGTAGTTGATCGCCTAACTAAAGTGGCTCATTTCATACCCGTGAAGACAACCTATACACGTGCTAAGTTAGCCAATATCTATATGAATAGGATTGTGTGTCTACATGGAGTACCTAAGAGTATTGTATCTGATAGGGGAACTCAATTCACATCCCATTTTTGGAGGCAACTGCATGAATCATTGGGAACGAGATTGGAATTCAGTACTGCTTTTCATCCCTAGACTGATGAACAGACAGAAAGGACCAACCAGATTTTAGAGGATATTTTGAGGGCATGTGCCCTAGATTATGGAGCTAGTTGGGATGAAAGTCTGCCTTACGCAGAATTCTCTTACAACAACAGCTATCAAGACAGTATTGAGATGGCACCGTTTGAGTTTCTCTATGGGAGAAAGTGTATTACACCATTGCTATGGAATGGGGTTGGAGAAAGAAACTTGTTCGGGCCAGAACTAATCAAGGAAGCTGAGGAGAAGTCAAGTTAGTAAAGGACAGATTGAAGATAGCACAGTCCCGACAAAAGAGCTACGCAGATCCAAAGCGTAGAGAAGTCACCTATGAGGTGGGTGACAGAGCATATCTTAGAGTATCACCACTTCGTGGAGTGAAGAGATTTGGAGTCAAAGGAAAATTGGCCCCAAGATATGTTGGACTATTCACAATTCTGAGCCGTAAAGGATAAGTAGCATATGAGATTGAATTGCCTGAATCATTGTCTACCGTTCACAATGTGTTCCATGTGAGTCAGCTAAAGAAATGCCATCCGGAGATGGAAGAGACTTCTTTGAAGGATACTATACCTTTGGAGGAGGTCCATTTGGAAAATGATCTCACCTATGAGGAAAAACCTATCAAGATTCTCGAGACTGCAGAAAGAGTAACTCGGACAAAGACTATCAAATTCTGCAAAGTTCAGTGGAACCATCATTCCGAGGAAGAAGCAACATGGGAAAGAGAAGATGATCTTCGGAAAGACCACCCTCACCTATTTGCTATCCAATCCGAATCTCGAGGGCAAGATTCACCTTAAGGGGGTTAGATTTGTAACATCCCAAAAATCATGGTTTATAAAGTTTGCATAACATTCATGCATTCATAAGCATTTAGGATCATTTTCAAATTAGATTTCAAAACAGAAGCAAATGTTGCCTATTATTTTATGTAGGAAAGGCAATGACTTACTTTTCACTCTCTTATATGAGAATACTTTGTTTCAACCAGTAAGGTTTGAATGTTATTTCCAAAGCTTGATCAAAAATTTCAAAAGAAAAATATGAATTCAAAACCATTCATATGCCTATTATAAATAAATAATTAAAGCATGGTTTGTTTTTAAAATTCAACGGGCCAATGTATTTATGAGTGAACAACAATGTTTTGTATTCAAATATGTGTATGGTTCACTTTACAAAAATTCAGAACAAGTTTGAATTCAAACCCATGTGAAAAGCATTTGAAAATGATTTCAGAAAATCAAAATAGAAATGGAAAAGAATAAAAGAAAACAGAAAGGGCCGGCGCCACCTATTCGGCCTAGTAGCAGAATCAGCCCACCCGGATTTTCCCCTCTCCCTCTGTTTCTCACCCACGCGAGCACACCCCTCTCGCTGATGCCGCGGACCCACCTACCCCTTCATCATCGTCCCAAAATCACCGCGCGATGACCCGCTCCGCCGTTACCTCCTCGCAGTGACGCTGCGTTTATTCTTCGCTTAATTCCCATTGATGCAGCGCGTAATTGCTGCCCTCGCTCTGGCTACATAACCACCTCCCCACCCCGCTCCTTTCCCCTCACTCATCACCCCTTCTCTGCCACCAGTCTGCCTACAATTTCACTTGCACCGCCGCAGTGCCGAGCGACTCCGACGACGAAATTCCGGTGAGCCCGACCGCCCCTGTCCTTCTGGTTCATATGAACGTGGTCCTTGTGATATCGTGCACCCTCTGACACCTTTTGTTTATCTGCGCATGACCCAGGTCGCCCTCCCCATCCACCTCTGCAAGCGACAGAGTCGTCGCTCAACTTCGGCGAGCGATCTAGGTAAGGTCCGACCGCCCCTTGCCCTCTCCTTGACACTGTCGTGTTCGCCATCACCCTGTGCACCTCCTGATACCGCTGGCTTGTGCTAGGGCGATCCAGAGCGTCGGCAACAACCTCATCTGCAAGAGCCCGACGCTGTCCTCGACTCCGACGAGCTCCCACGGCCACAGCAGCCCTCCCCCGTCCCAACCGCGACCACGTTGAGCTCTCTTGTGCACGTGCGAGTCTTGCAAGCATCATCACCACCCCTAGGCCTCGCTAGAATCACTGTTCCACCATCGCTAGTAGCGCTGCCGCTGCACCGCTGTCGCTAGCGCCGCCCGTCTTTGGTCGTGTGCTCAGCAGCGTTGGATCTAGATCTAACGCTTAAGATTAGATCACTTAAACGAACCAGTATGAGCAGATCTGGCCGTGCACTGTCACTTAAATCCAACGGCCCTCGTTGATCGATCTGTGCGAAACGGTATCAGCCAATAAAAACAGCCCACGTGGCCTAGCCTGTCTGTTTAAAATTCCAGAAATAATTTTTTAATGTTTAAACTTGTAAAATTCATAACTTTTTTCTGCTTATTAAAAAATGCAAATAAAATACCATTGGAATCACAAAAATAAATCCTACACATCTATGGGCCTAGTTTTTTATTTTGTTTCTGTTAAGATGAAATATTATGCAGAGACATTTGTAGGCATATTTTGTGTATAAAAATTATTTAGAAAATGTTCTAAAGGCCAAATTAAGTTTATTTTAATTGTTTTGTTTATGGTTCAGTACTGTTTTACTTGTCTTGTTTGGTTTGGAAAAATCATCACATGGCATTTGCATGCATTCATATATTTTTTTTTGATTATTTGGAATGTGAATTTGGTGCTATCATTTTATGTGTAGATTTTGGTGCTAGTGGTGATTGTGACTGTGAGGATTGTTGTTACTCCCCCAACTACCAAGGCAAGTGGTGCATCATACTTTTGTCCCAATATTTTGACTATGCATTAGAAATATTTTGTATAGGGATTGCATGATAATTTTTGCTAAGTATCTATATGCTATGCTTGGGAAATCCTAGTAGTTGTAGAATTGTTAGATTTTTCTCTAAGTTAAGATACTTGATATTGCCATGCTTAGCCTAGCTAGTAGCAACCAAGGGTGGATTATATATATGCTATGGAAAAATATTTCTAAGTCTTTGACTTATGTTTTTGCTTAATAAAACAACTAAATGAATGAAACACCTGGGTGGAATGGTAATTGCTTGGTTGGATTTTGGTTGAGTGGTTACCAAGGCCCATTTTTCAATGGTCTACCCTGTGTATCTCACTTGTGGAATGCCACCCAGGAACAAAGGGATTTGAGATGCCATATGTTAAGAAGCTTCTAGTGCAACCACATGGCATTATGGGCTCTGCCTGGATCATATAGGTTCCAATAACTTAGCCATTTGGATAGTTGGTGGTAGTGGGTGATAGGTTTGGAACGCATCCATTTGGTCTAAGAGAAGGCTTCTGAAAGGTCCTGTCTTGGTGAAAATCAAGTCTTGTGGGGAAAGTGCACCACCTCTGTAGATGGAAGAAACTAAGTACTTAGCCGTGTCCCCGAAAAAGGACAATTTGAGCATCAAGACATGGAAGCTATCAAGAATCTCCTCATCCCAATTTCTAAGTTAAAACTTGTGGTTGAACAAGGGTGAAGGTTCACCAATGTCTATTGGTGGTTCCTTGGGAGTTTTTGTCAAACAAAAACTTAGTGTTTTCAACTGATAGGTAAAACCTATTTTGAGCAAAGCAAGCCTAAGCTACACTTAGCCAAATTCATGTAGAAACTAGATACTATTATTCTACTAATGTATCACTTGTCAATAAAATTCCAATGTATTGACCCACTATGGCTGTAACTTGTGATGTTGCAGGTTACTCTGATGAGGATTAGGGTTATGAGTCTACACCCAACATGCTTGCCTGTGGCACATGAAGATGAAGACTTTTATTTATATTGTTAAGTTAAACTCTTGTACTAGCCTATGGCCATGGAGTTGTAAAAGACTATGTTATCTCTAGAATGACGATGTAATAATGACCTTTGTTTCTATGTACTTCATCTTAAACTGTGGATGCTAGCAATTGATCCAGGGACTAGCATTGCAATCACAGGGACCTTTACCTTTATAAAGGTGGGGTCTTACACTTTTTGTATCAACAATTTATTTTATCATGATACCCCCATGCATAGGAAGTGGGTTAGACTCAAATGTGTTGGTTATTTGCCTCTTGATGCTCTATTTCACTTCAAATATTTATCTTCTATGTGAGCATCTTTGAAACTTTCAAGCCTAACTTTAAGGCATTAAAGAAAAGTACTTGTTGGGAGATAACCGAAGAGTTTTCTCGAGTCTTGGAAGTTATTACTTCAGTAATAACCTCTCTTTATCCCTTTTGTTTTGGTTTTTGTGTCAAGATCAACTACTTTTGAGAAGTAGAGGAGTTGTGAAAAGTGGCTGTCCTGGGACAAATTTTTTGTGCTGCATTGTAAATATTCATGAGGAAGCTCAGTACTTCGGATGGAGCTGCATTTTTCTTTGCTTTTTCTCCAAGTTGTTACCCAACTTTCATTAGTTTTGCACTTTTTGATTTGAGCAACAGAAGATTTTCGAAAAAATCAATCTCTACCTGCTGGTCTGTTTTGACAGATTTCTGCCATCATTTGCATTTGCCTCTTACAGAAGCTTTTGTTTTGTTGGGTTTTCAGTTGAAGTGTGTACCTAAAGGTTTATTGTTTTTGCTCACACTAATGTTTCCATTGAAGTTTGTGTATTTCCTTGTGAAGAAAGGAATTTCCAGGAGAAGGAGGAAAGGAATCTACAGAGTTCGACTTTGAATAGGTAAAAGTGGTGAAAACAGAAGGTTCGTGAAAGCCTAATCTTTTTATATTTTTGATGTTTTTAATACATATGGAAGGTTACGAGACGGAACAAAGGAGGAAACAGAGGCCGGGGTGGCCACACCCACCCTAGGCACGGGCCTGGAGGGGGTGTGATCCCCCTGAGCTCTATCTCCGCCTCGTGTCATACCAGTACCTTCCTTATGCATTGAAATTTCGTAATATATAACCCCCGGATCCCTCGAGGTTCGTGTATCATGTTCTCGTTGTGTTTTTGTTTTGATCTGTTTTTGTCAGGAAATCTTCTCAAAAGTTTAGAGCACCATGATCTCCGCCAATGGTAAAGGCAAGAAGCCCGTGGAGAAGCAAGGATCGCTGCGAGGTATGCAGACATGGATTGGAGCGTCGAGGAGGAAGTTAAGATGGAGGAACAAATCGCCACAGGGTCAAGGGCAAGGAAATCTACTTTTGTAGGATAAATTAACACTCTACATGCTTTTTCTCATAACATGCAGGGATTATAGCCACCGTTCCAGACTTCATATCCTGCCCTGAGGCAGTGGAAGCCCTTCGAACCACTGGTGAGTTTTGTGACAAGTACCGTGCTTTGAGCATGAAGGTGGATATACTTCAAGAGGAGAACAGCAGGCTTCGTAATATGCTGGAGGGTTTTCTTACCTTAAACAAGGGACCACCATCACCGCAGGAGTAATTCATCATCAGGTTTGGCATCCCCTTGGCTTGTTCCAAGCTTAGGGGAGTGCCGCGATATCACCATCATCATCTTTTATCGTTTACCTTTTTAGTGGATTCAATTGGTAGATAAGTTATCTTATAGTTTGGTTTGCATGTGGAAGTATCTCTCCTTTATTTGATTATCTATTTATCCCTTGGTGTGAGTGCCTTTATGGAATATTAATGAGAAGTCTCATCTTTTACTTTTTGCACTTCTTATTTTAGTTTGCAATCTCTATAATATGATTGATCTTGTTGATTAGTATTGGCATCACTTTGGGAGCATCAAGTAGATCTAAATTGGCTTTGGCAAACCGAGCTTTGGTCAATAGCAACACTTTTTGAGGTTTGAAAGAAAAAGAGAAAAATCTTACAGGTATTTGGTGTCATTTATTTTCTTTCTTGATTGGCTCATAAGCTTAATATTATTTATTTAAGATCTTTTGTGCCAAGGAATATTGCATGTTTGGCTTGATACTTGTATGTTTGCTTGTTTCCTTCAACGCTTGTGCTTGCTACCCAGCCTTGCTAGCCAAAAACCTGTTTTGAGAAGGCATACTTCTCATGTTTCCAATCCCTTTGAACCAAACCTATGCCATTTGTGTCCATATCTGCCTATTAGCATTATTGCTATTCCAAGCAAATTCTCAAGATTCATCTATCTTTCGAATTAAAAATTATTTTGTTATGCGAAAACCAGTTAGTAAAGCTCTCATGAACTTGATGGAACACCTTATTTTCTTGCCCCTAATAGACTTGAACCATTGTGTCATCGAAGTTGTATATGCTTGCACCTATACATTGGAATTAGCAGAACCATGCTGTCATGGGGAACATTTTCAACATTGCACTTGTACTTTGTACACAGTAGATATCGTGCTCTTTTGTCTATGGATGTCACCGGTGTGAAATATAAAGGGAGCTTGTAAGTCCATGGAGAAATGCCTAGGCCGCTAGCCTAATCCATGCCTAATCATGGTGGAAACTTGCAGCATTACCATAGTGAGCTATCTGTGAAGCATCCTCAATAAAAAGCTATGCACATAGTAAATAAAAATATCGCTGAGATGCTCACTATCTGCTTGCCTTGTCATTTTGGTTATGGGATAGCTCCCGTACCATGTGCAAGGGGTACCTTGTTGGTGGTTCTCTATGATACGCATGTACTTACAATGACAAGAACTTACCGGTAACTGAAGTTGAGTAACATGAGGTGTGGCCCTCATATTCAAGGGACATGAGATTGCCAACTTATATTTTGTCAAGCATATACTCCATTCTTGTTCACTTTAACCTTAATCATCTCAAGATGCCTATGATAGGGGCAATGAGGGCTCAAAGCTAGTAAGTACCATAATCTTTTGGAAGCTCCTTATGACTTGAAATCCCTGCTTTCCTCTATAAAGGGACATTTCTCCTATTTTCTAAGTTGTGTCAGTAAATCTACTTCCTCTCTATCTCCAGCAAGCATTTGAGTTATTGTGTTTCAAGCATTCATGTGGTGATTTATTCATTCATGTTCTTTATCTTACTTGTTTGCACAAAACTCTTATCTATTGAGTATTACTTTGAAAGCCTTCATTGTGAAAAACCTTTTTGAGCAAAGAGTGTTCCCGTTTTGAAGACTTCTACAAAAGCTTTTTGTGAAACTGTTTGCCAGGTGTTCTCTGACCAAGAACAAAGTTTGCCAATTCCAATTATGATTTATCTTTATGCATCTCTATTGTGACTCTTGTACTTGTTGCAAGCTAAGTTATATAATGGTGAGTTGCTTTCTTCTATGAGATGTGAAATGGTAGTGTGATGCTTCTTGTCCGTATTATTTTATCGACACTTCACTCCATAAACATGTGGACATGTTTACTGAGCTCAGTTTTCGCTTGGGGACAAGCGAAGGTCTAAGCTTGGGGGGAGTTGATACGTCCAATTTGCATCACCATTCTATATCATAATTTGCCTCTATTCATTGATATATGTCTTATTATGAGGTATTACTTATGTCTTTTCCTCTATTTTTGCATGTTGGATGATTCTTGGAGGATGAACTGCCGGAGTCTGGATTCTTATGGAAAAAGAGGCGTTTTGATGCAATTTCGCGAAGATCAAAAATACCAGAAAAATATTGGAAAATTATATTTTCCCAGAAGACGAAGGAAGCCAAAAGGGGAGGCGTAGCTCGGCCACAAGGTGCCCACACCCCCTAGGCATGGGTCCCCCTAGGCCACTCCTAGGGGCAAGTGTGGCCCACCTGGCCGGCCTCCGACTCTGCCCTCTCGCCTATATCTTCCTCTTGGAACCCTAATACTAGGGGAGCAACCACAGATAGATTGTTGCCGCCTCTGCGGGGTAGAAAACACCGAGACATAAAGATCTCTTCGGCAGACAGATTTCTGCCGGGGAAATTCCTTCCGGGAGAGGGGAGATCATCGCCATCAACACCATCTTCAAGATAGACTTCATCGGGATCATCATCATCATCCACACCATCATCTCCACCAGCACCATCATCACCACTCCATCCCGCTGTAACAATCGTGTTGAATACTTGCATAGTTCTTAGGGGAAACTTTCCCGATGTTGATTAATATTGTAGTTGATGCTTCTGAGTGGAACCATTGGATTATTGTTTATGTTCAGATTTTTATCCATTACCATATCATCTTTGATCTTGATCCATATGATGTCTCGTGTGTAGTTCGTTTAGTTCTCGAGGACATGGGAGAAGTCATGTTGTTAGTAGTGGATTTGCGTTGAGTTATTATTCAATGGTTTAGTATTTAAGTTATGGTGATATTCTTCTAGTGGTGTCATGTGAACATCGACTACATGATACTTCACCATTTATGGGCCTAGGGGAATGCATTGTGTATTTGGCTACTAATTGTGGGGTTGCTGGAGTGATAGAAACCTGAACCCCCATTAGGATACCATTGCATAAGGGAGCGTAGGATCTTAGAGTTTAAGGCTGTGGTTAGGTTTATATCTTAATTACTTTCCTATAGTTGCGAATTCTTGCAGGGGGTTTAATCACAAGTATGTATTAG
Organism: Avena sativa; assembly: GCA_916181665.1. NCBI lineage: Eukaryota > Viridiplantae > Streptophyta > Magnoliopsida > Poales > Poaceae > Avena > Avena sativa. The sequence continues at coordinate 442,832,906 of OV702283.1, forward strand.
TCCAATTAAGGTCGGTATGTTAGCACAGGTTCACCCACACAACACTTACAACACCATAGAAGAGTACTGAGCTATTTGAAGCGAAAGCACTTGACAGAATTCCCATGTGTCCTCGAGAACGTTTGGTCCTTATAAGTATTTCCACCGGCTTGTCCTTTGCTAAGAAAGGATTGGGCCACTTGCTGCAGTTGTTCGTTGTCTTTATTACTTGCACTTTGTTTTGTTGCTTTATCCGATAACCCCTAAAAACCCGTTTGCTAAGTATTTACAGAGATTTCCTGCTCCATACCACTAGTCAACACCTTCTGCTCCTCCTTGGGATCAACACTCCTATTTATCGAAAGTACTGCGATAAACCCCCTATACTTGTGGGCCATCACCCCATACCCCTAAAAACCATAAAACCTCAACCCGTAACTGTAAGCTCGGACATATTATTGAAAAATTCCTAAACCCTAAACTACACCTAAACTACCCCTAAAAAACCAAAACCCTAAACGCTCAATACCAAAACCCTCCACCCATAAACAAACCTAACCAAGCAAGTAGGTATCATGCACTCATCATTGATCAAATTTGAGATACTTTCATTAAATTACGCTCACGCCATTCTAATTCACGAAAGCTCGAACATTATTGAAAATACCCAAAACCTAACCCCCTAAAGCCTAAACCCTAAGCCATATACCCCTAAAAACCCTAAACCCCTAACCCTAAGCTCGGACATATATATATATTATTGAAAAATTCCTAAACCCTAAACTACCCCTAAAAAACCCAAACCCTAAACCCTGAATACTAATTCAAACCCTGAACCCTCGACCCATAAACAACCCTAACAAATTCAACACGTATCATGCACTTATATATATATATATATCAAAATTTGAGATACTTTCATTATTAAATTGTTGCTAAGTCATTCTATTTCATGAATATATGCATAAATCTCGAACTTTATTGAAAATTCCCAAAACCCTAAACCCTAAATTAAACCCCTAAATACCTAAACACTAAAACCTAAACCCTAAACCCCTAAATTTGAAATACTTTCATTAAATTACGGTAACACCATTCTATTCCATGATTTAAAGTATAAAACAGCTTATACATTATTGAAAAATCCCGAAACCATACAACCCTAAACACTAAACCCCTAAACCCTGATGATGTCTGCGCACTTCTATTCTTGTAGACAGTTGTTGGGCCTCCAAGTGCAAAGGTTTGTAGAACAGCAGCAAGTTCCCCTTAAGTGGATTACCCAAGGTTTATCTAACTCAGGGAGGAAGTGGTCAAAGGTATCCCTCTCAAACAATCCTGCAATCAAGATACAAGAAGTCCCTTGTGTCCCAATACAATTGTCAGGTGTATAGGTGCACTAGTTCAGCGAAGAGATAGTGAAATACAAGTGGTAACGGTGCCAGAAAATAGCTTCTGACTTGTTGATATGGGAAAGACTAAAGGCAAACTAAAATAAAGGTGGAAGCAAGCAAACATGCAACAGATCTAGTAGAAAACGGTGTTTACATGTTTAGAAACAAGGCCTAGGGATCATACTTTCACTAGTGAACACTCTCTCATATAAATATATTCTCTTCATGATACTACTCTTAAATACTCTCCGGTTGGACACTCTAATCCATGGTAGGGCCTTCCCCAACCCCACACTGTCACCTTGAGCGCTAGATGGTTCCAACAAACACCACAATTTCATAGAGACATCCAACTCCACATATAACTCATAACAAATATATATGTAACCTAGCTTAAGTGCCACACACGGTGTGCATGCTGTCACTTTCACAAACATGGGGAAAAGCATAAATCTATTAAAGCACGATGAGTATTTATGTAGACTCTAGCCTAAGTGACACCATGTCATGCACGCTGTCACTTTCACACACATGGGGAGAGCCGGAGATCTATTAAAGCACTTGAGTAACAGAGTAGATCTATTTGATTACAAAGCTCATGACCACAACATGATCATGCATAGAGAGAGATGAACACATAGCTACCGGTAGAGCCCTTAGCCTCGAGGAAGAACTACTCCCTCCTCATCATGGGAATCATCAACGGCGATGGAGATGGTGGTGGAGATCGATGGAGATGGATCCAGGGGCACTTCCCTATCCCGGCAGGGTGCTGGAATAGAGACTCTCTGTCCCCCGAATCTCTCCTTCGGTGGCGGCGGCGATGCGGAACTTTTTGTGGCTTTTTGGTCGATGATCTAGGGTTTTCTCCCCGGGAGGCTTTTATAGGCGAAGGAGGCAAGGTCGATGGAGGGACAGGGGGCCCAGACCCCCTATGGGCGCCACCAAGGCTGGCCCGCGCCTAGGGGGTGCGTCCACCTTGGTGTCCTCCTCCATCTCTACTTCGTGGTTCTGTGTTGCTCTAGGAAAAATAGGAAGATTGGCTTTTGTCCCGTCCAATTCGGAGAATATTGATTTTCTGACTTTTCTGGAACCAAAAATAGGCAACTGGCACTGTGGCATCTTGTCAATAGGTTAGTTCCAGAAAGTGTATAAAAATACCTAAAAGTGTAGACAAAACATAAGACAAATGATATAAAACAAGCATGGAGCATAAAAAATGATAGATACGTTTACGACGTATCAGGCATCCCCAAGCTTAACTCCTGCTCGTCCTCGAGTAGGTAAGTGATAAAAATAATAATTTTGAGGTGACATGCACCATCAAAATCAAGATCAAACCATTTGCAAGCATTAAAAGATGGGATCAAAGAACTCTAAACATGAGAAAGAAAGATGGAGTTCTAACAGTAAGAAAAAGTAACTATGCATGCAACATGAAAGGTTACAAACAAAGGTTCATGAATAACATGCATTGAAAAACGTTTGTTTGTTTCACATACAGAAAACATGGCATAGTGGCAATCAGCTTGTCCCTCATGGAGTAGCAAATAAATGCATATGACACCTTCAAAGTTCATAAGAGTGACTAGATACAAATAGTTCAAGAACAAGCAATATCAACAATATGAATTAATCAATAAGTTTTGGGACAATGCACATAGAACTAAGAATGACAACTATGCTCTCTTAACTGGTGCCTAAAGGTAGAAGGTGGAGACTCAATATAATGGTGGAAGAAAGGTCCTTCATAAGGGAAGCATGGATTTCAAGTCTCAAAAGGAGCTTCCAAAAATTATGGTACTTGTTAGCTTTCAGCTCTCATTGCCCCTATCATAAGCACCTTGAAGTGATTAAGGTTAAAGTGAACAAACTATGGAGTATATGCTTGACAAAGTATAAGTTGGCAATCTCATGTGCCTTGAATATGAGGGCCACACCTCATGCTACTCAAGTTCAGTCACGTGTAAGTTCTTGCAATAGTAAGTACATGCGTATCATAGAGAACCGCCAACAGGGTACCCCTTGCACATGGTACAAGAGCTATCCCATAACCAAAATGACAAGGCAAGCAGACAATGAGCATCTCAGCGATCTTTTTATTTTCTATTTGAATAGGTTTTTATTGAGGATGCTTCACAGATTGCTCATTATGGTTATGCTGCAAGTTTCCACCATGATTAGGCATGGCTTAGGATAGCGGCCCAAACGTTTCTCTAACACAAAATACATAACTCCATGGACTTACAAGCTCCCTTTTTATTTCACACCAGTGACATCCATAGACAAAAGAGCATGATATCAACTGTGTACAAAGTACAAGTGCAATGTTGAAAACGTTCCCCATGACAACATGGTTCTGCTAATTCCAACATATAAGTGCAAGAATATACAACATAGATGACACAATGGTTCAAGTTTATTAGGGGCAAGAAATATAAAGTGTGCCATCAAGTTTTTGAGAGCTTTAATCACTAAGTTTTCACATAACAAAGAGACTTTTTAATTGGAAGATAGATAAACAAGAATATACTTGGAATGGTGTAACACACCATGCATAGGAGTTTATAGTGGACACTTTGGAATAACTTGGTTTATTGGGAGTTGGATGCATGAGTAGAGCTTACTCATACAAGTGTAGGCTAGCAAAAGACTGGGAGCAACCAACTAAGAGAGCAATAATGGCCATAATCATGCAGAGCGACAAAACATTACTAATAAAAGCATAAAGTGGTAATACAAGTTAAGGAATAAATGATCATAGAGGCTATGGTGACTTGTTCATAGTCATAACATGGTGTGAGCATGTGCCAAGTCAACGCAAACAAAGCATCAAAGGAGAATACCACAATACTATGCTTTTGTATGCTAAAACAACGCATGATTCTATCAAGGCACATTAAGCAATCCTAATTGTTTGGAGCAAGTCATGCTACAGCAATAATCACTAAGAATAAGGTCAAAGCAACATCTAGTATGACATGATAAAGCCCAAGCCACAGTCAAAACAAGCTCCCTTTTCCACTTAAGCATGAAGCTTCCTACTCTTTTCCAACACCAATCAAATTATTAGAAACAACTCACAAAGATAATAATCAACAAAGATCAGTGAGATTGTCTCACAAATCCACAAAGAAGAACTAAAAAGTTCTAAGCTGAAAGCACAAGAAAACTAAGGCTAAACACAGTGCTAGCAAAAGAGAACACTCAAAAGAAAATAAGAATGAAAACTAGAGTGTTCTAGGCAACGAAAACAGTGTATCTCTCTCCAAAAGAAGTGTGCTGGGATCCAACAAAATTTATTCAAGCAAACTAAGCAAACGAAAACGAAAACTAAGACGCTCCAAGAACAACACAACAGTGCATGAAACAATAAAAACTAAGCGTCTAGAAAGACCTGAGCTTTTTATTGATGAAGAAGGGGATCAAGGCATCCCCAAGCTTTAACGCTTGTAACTCTTAAATATTTCTTGGGGTGACATGGGGTGGAATCCCCAAGCTTGAGCTTTTGTCCATTATTCATCTCATTACATCATTCTCTCTCTACACCTGAATTTTTTTCCTTCATATAAAACTTCACACAATCTTCATTAGCAACATTAGTGTATTAAAAAGATAATAGACCCTTGGGTTTAGCTTTAGAACAGAAAACATTTCACTAAAAACACAAGATACTGAAGCAACTTCCTTTAAAAAGCTCAATTCCCCAAAAGAGAACTCAAAAAGAAATCGATAAGAAGCAAATGCAAATAATGGCAGAAATCTGTCAAAACAGACCAGCAGGTTGAAACCAATTTTTTTGAAGACCTTATGTTGCTCAAATAAAAAAGTGTTAAACTAACGAAAGTAATCTAACATACTGGGGGATTTATTTGTAAATGTTCAGCTCAATCCGAATTACAGAGACTCCTCACGAATTTTTATGGTGGAGGACAGAAATCTGTTTCGGGACAACAACTCCCCAAATCTTACCTCCCTCTCTTTAAAGGTCATTCTTAGCACAAAAATCAAACAAAAGGGATAAGGAGAGGTCATTACTGAAGTAATAACTTCCAAGACTAAAGAAAACTCTTGTGTTATCTCCCAACAAGTACTTTTCTTTACTGCCTTTAAGTTAGGCTTGATAGTTTGAGAAGATGCTCACATAAGAAATATCAATTGAAGTAAAAGAGAGCATCAAGAAGCAAATTCAAAACACATGTAAGTCTAACCCACTTCCTATGAAAAATAATCTTGTAAAGAAACAAGTCATGAAAGCACAAAGCAACAAGCATATGAAAGCAAAACAAGTGCAACTTCAAGACTTTCAACATAAAGAGGGGAAACTTAATATTTTTGATATGCATAAAACCATGTTTCCCTCTCTCATAATAACTTTTAGTAGCATCATGAATAAAATTAAAATATAACTATCACATAAAACATTCTTATCATGAACAACATGCATAAGATGATCATTACTCTCCACTTAAGCATAGTCATTCTTATTAATTGTAGTGGGAGCAAATTTAACAAAATAGCTATCATTATCACACTCATCACCATAATCATCAAATATAGGAGGCATATGGTAATCATAATAAATTTTCTCCTCAATAGTAGGTGGACTGAAAATATCATATTCATCTTTGTAATCATCATATATTGGACGTTTAGTATCATCAAAGTAAATTTTCTCCTCCGTGCTTGGGGGACTAAAAATATCATGCTCATCAAAACTAGCCTCTCCAAGCTTAGACGTTTCTATAGCACTAGCAATAATGGTGTCAAAAGAATTCATACTAATAACATTGCTATTAGCATGCAAATAAAGTTCCATAGGTTTTTTAATTTTCTCTTCAAACACTTCATGTCTTGTAACATCCCAAAAATATCAAGCTTGGATCATCAAATTCTAATCATCAACATTTAGGGTTAACAAAAACTTTTCTAAAAAAAATTTATGAATGCATACCTATGTGTATGCATTGATTTTAAATTCTTTTAAACCACCTTGTTTGATTTCTTCATTGCTTGTAAAATGTTTCTTAGGTGAAATAAACATCATCTAAAACATTTCCCACACTTTTCCTAAAGACAAGTAAATCAAAACAAATATATAAAAGGAATGGTCACTTTGACCAATTTAACTCCCATGCCTACTTTGGCTGTCTCAAACTTTCAGAACCTAACAGAAACTATTCTGGATCTTTGCACCCCTTGAATGTACTCATAACAAAGTATCAAGGCCGACCTTGTGATCATCCAGAAACTTTCAAATGCATAGTTTAAATGCCAATTCAAAATTGAATCTTCTTCATATGGGAAGATCCCACTTTTTCAAAAAACCCTCAAACAAGCTCAACTATCAAAACCCAAGCATCTGCAGACTCACCAGCACCAATCTAGCAAACTCACCAAAAATCATTTCAAAATTCAAAACTTGATTTCATGCGGCCATTTCATCAAACAGGTTGCAGACACAAATCAAACAAAACATTAAACACTATAGTGTGCAGTGATTCTTGCCTAACTTGTTCCCTAGTTAGCTCACACACAGCTCAGTAGGTCATCTAGAAAGATTAGCCCAACACTAGCACCCCTGTGAGCTTGCCATTGCCATTAATGGTGAACAGCCGAGCACCCCAATGTCACCCCATTGTGGACAGAAGGCTAGAGGAAGAACTAGCCGTGCCAACCTTGTCTAGGAGGCAGCCCACCGTCCACCGCCACTGCCTGTCCCACCCGCGAGCGTTGCCAAGCCCTGGACCACGCGCACAAGCCGCGCCCAGACCATGTCGAGTGTGCGCCAGAGCGCCACCCTCGACCAGCACCCACAGACCGTGCGCCGCCCTCGCTGTGTGCATACACGATCGCCATCAACCCAGGAGACCGCCAGACATCCCCGTTTGCCGCCCCGTGCCGCACAGCCACCGCCCGCCGTCGAAGACGCCGCCTCTGCCGCGCAGAGCACCGCCCGTTCCAGACCAACCCACACCGCCCCATGCCTCGGCCATGTCGTTGAGCATCGGCAGGAGACACCGCACCGTCCCCTACCCTTGCCCATGCCTTTAGCCGCCTGTAACCTCGCCCCCGACGAGCTCACCGTGCGCCCCGACGGTCCCCTCGCTCGACTATAAATAGAGGCCACCCCCGCACGAATTCTTCACACCATCTCACTCCCCTCTCCTCACTAATCGTGCCACACCATTCTCAGAGCAAGGCGAGCACCACCTCGCCAGAATTTCACTGGAGCCTGCCGCTACCGGAGAAGAAGGGAGCCATCGATTTCGTCCATCCCAGGAGCTGCCGCGACCACCCCTGAGTTCGCCATCGTCGACTTCGTCATTCGCCCGCCTCGCCGACCCTCGCCAGTACCCCGGTGAGCCCTTAGCAACCCTCACTGGCCGCGCTAGGTTTCGTTCTCGCCGGAGCTGTCTCGCGTCGACGATGACTCCCAGCCGTTAGATTAAAACTAGATCGAACGATCCACGTTGCCCCATACCGCTTCGCCCAGCCCCGTGTCACTGACGAGTGGGGACACCCACTTAAGCAGCCCGTGGGAGCACTGCGCTTAGCAGGCCGGCCCAGTAACTTTTCCCGCGCAGCCCAGTTATTCAAATTAAACCTTTTTCTATTTCAATTCAAACACACTTTTGTACCCAACTTCAAAAATCAACCCAGATCGATTCAGTGCACCAATTTGAATGAAACCAATTTTGTTGAAAAGGTCTGTGAATGCTGAATCCAAGCCCGTTGGATTCAAGTCATTTGGATCTATAGATCACCCATGGTAAAAATAACAAGGCAGAAGCTTTTCTGCATTCAAACATTTTTCAAATTTAAACCATAATAGCTTTTGAGTTGATTCCAACTCTCAAAAATCACATTTAACCATACCTTTCAGAATATATAAAAATATATAGGTTTACTTGCAGAAATATTGTTCAAGTAATAAAAGAATGCTACATAAGAATTTCTAGCCACTTTAATTAATTAAAATAAAAGGCTAAAACCTTATTAAATTGTGACACCACTTTAAATCACATTCCCATGGACTACAATATGTGGTGATGACATGTGTCAACATGATCCCATGTTTAGTTTGGAGAATATTAAATCTTAAGTAGTGTTTCAATGAGTAGAAATTACTTTTCTAAAAATAAAAAGATTTAAACCAAGCCTTAACCTTGTAATGATAGAGATGATGCTAGATCATCCATAGGACCCTTGTATGTGATGATTGCAAGTACTCCCTCTATCCCAGAGCTTTAGGCGTAAAAAGATCAGCACACTTATTTAGGCGTGAGGCGGTGGAGAAGAAAAAAAGGCAACCTTCCTAATTTACCCCTGCATGCATGCGCATTTATTTTCTCCTGCAGCCCGCTCGCCTTGTTTCCTGCGCCACTTGCTCGCTGGTTCGCCTGGCTTCCTGCATGCGCCGCTCGTCTCGTTTCATGCAGGGGCAAAAAAGGTAGGCTACTGTTATCACGGACTCCACGCCTTAAGCGTTGGGAAAAATTGAAATTTTTTTTACGCCTAAAGCGCTGGGATGGAGGGAGTAGTTAAGTATTGTTTGGTGATTGTGTACCTCGTATTTATTCATAGACGCTAGTACCGACCAAGGATACGAGGAGGAAGGAGGATACTACGAAGAAGAAGCCGAGGAGAACTTCAACCACTGCTCTGCACAAGGCAAGCTAAAACTTGCAAGACACTCTACTTTAGCAAGCTGATACTATACCTATGCAATCCCATACTTGTTACTATGCCTACTATATGCCTTAAGCATATGTGATCATACCTATTTGATAAACCAATCCTAGTTTTATGGCAAGCTTCTTACTTTATTTCTTTATCAAACCTTACTTAGAGTCTACCTAAGAGTTTGGTAGATACTAGACAGTTGTGCTGAAGGTTGCATAAAGAGCATAAAATTTGGCCTAGGTTAGAAACCTTGATATCAGCCTCAGATATAAGGTTGTACTTAGTTGAAACTCCACTAGTTACCACCCCTCATCATTACTATCCCCACCTGTAGATGCTAGTGCTAAGCATAAAACTTGATAAACTTTAGATGGGAATACTTGGTGGAAAAATGGTTATGAAAACCTTGGGATGATGGATCATTCTATTGAAATGTTTTGGACATGTGTTTCCAAACACTTGATGATTTTGGTGATGAAAATGTTGAGGCATGAGCCTTAGCCCTTTATAAAACTGATGTTTGTCTGGATGCGATACCATTCCAATTTTATCGTACAACCACAATACCCGAATATTGGGTAGGGCTTGACTGGAAACTTATATTCCTTAGTATTAGTTCCCTCACGGCCAAGGTCTGAGCTGAGGCTACCTTGTGAAGATTGTCCACCTGTGCAGTACCCAAGATGACAGTTGGTCATGGTTGGGAGGCCAAACTCACAGGAGAGGTGCTTATACTAGGGCGTGTAATCGAAAGGTTAGGATTGATTATCCGCATACTGAGTATGGTGAATTCAGGATTTGTTCCTGACGGATGTATCGAATGTTGTGGTGAAAGTGTACAATCTCTGCAGAGTGTCAAACTATTCGAATAGCCGTGTCCGCGGTTATGGACAGTTGGAGTGGCCATACTGTTCCCCCGTCAGACTTTTCAAAATGACCTGTGAAATGAATTGAGACTTTGACTTGACCACAACTGAGTTGTGACCTGAATTACAAGATCCCAGTTAGAAGTTATAAAATTGTGACTAGCTTTAGAACTTGGTAGATATAAATCTGGCTTTTGCAAAATAACCCTAGAGCCTAGTGTCCTATTATCCAAAAACCCCCCTTTACTTGTTAGTATTAGTTTGCGAGTACTTAAAGAGTACTCATGGCTTTGTCCCTAGCTATTCCCATGGCCAGACTATGAAGAGGAGTACCTGGAAGATGGACCACAGGAAGGTTACGACAACTAGGATCATCTCCCATCGTCAGCATTGCCTGTGACCCCGAAGATGGAGCTTCGCCTACGCTACCGTTACTATTACGTATTCCGCTGCTTGATGTTGTATTAAGAACTGGATCATGAGATCCCTATTTGTGTAAGAACTTATGTATCGTTTGTAATGGATGATGTACTATGGTATCCAATTCTGTTATGTCTCGCAAAAATGGTAATCCTAGGATTGCTATGTATGGCATAACAGGCATCTAGGATTGAAAAAATCCGGGTGTTGACAAGTTGGTATCAGAGCCATCCTGACCATAGGAGACCCTAGTTAGACTGGACGTTTGAACCAAAAACTTAGTTTCAAAACCAAAGAAAATAAATATTTACAAAAACTTATTCTCGTCCTTATCTTGTTGATTCTTTCATAAAAACTCATGTTCCTCAAAAACTCTCGTAAAATACATAAAATTTTGACACACTTGATCACTCTGCTAATCTACTCATCCTCTATTTTTATAGATGGACGTGAAGTACATCAAGTTTTTTCAGTTGGGGAATGGAGGAGACCTTATCTTTGAGAGGGATCTGGATCAGCTTTCGGAACTGCTGGAGCGTCCGCACCCCGAGTTTTTTGGAGCTCATCTCAATGATCAAGGAGGAGAAGACCCGCAGTGGCTAATTCTTGCAAGTCTCCGAGGAAAGATTGAACCTCCCACTGCGGAGGGAATTCAGTTTACCTTGAGGGAAAACAACTGGCTCGATGGACTTGCCAGAGCAATGCAGGAAGCTCTTTCCCGTCTATGTGGGCAGAGCATCAATCAGATCAAGGGTACTCTCTTTGAGTTTTGCCCAAGGCGTGATGCAAATGGACAACCCCTGGAAGCCCCATACCACCCCGAACTGAAGACTCAATTGGACCACCTTAGCTTCATGATGTATGATCGCCAACAGGAGTTGGATAACTGCCGTGACTATTGCAACCACAAGTCTGCCATCATCAAGATGAAGGATCAGACCGTAGCCATGCTAGCAAAGGATCGCAAGTCTCGTAGCCGTCAGCTCGGCAAGAAGGAGCGCATTATTGCCCGTCTTCGCCACCACATCTCATCTCTGGAGGAGACCATCCACGAGAGAGACATGCAGCTAGAGGAAAGGGAGAATGCAGGAGAGGATCTTCGTGGAGACCCTTACTCCTATCTCAGCGATGACGATGATTTTCTGGAGGATCAGGCCATGGACTTCTTCACCGATGAGGAGGATTTCGCCTTCATCGATGATGATGAAGATGATGAAGCCACAAACTCCGAGGAGTAGTAGCACTGAGCACTAGCGTAGTGAGTAGTATTCGGTCCCACTGTATCATAGTCTCCAGAATGGTTCTTAAAACCATCTGTTTTTCTTTGTTGTGGTGTGTGTTGTACTGTGTGCTATGAATGAATGAAAAAGCAAGTTGCTAGAAAAACCTGAGTCAAACTCTAAAAAAACTTTTTCAAAGACCCAAGACCTTAGAAATTTCCCTCTTTTCTCATGATCTATATCAATCTTCAGATGCCACGTGGAGGAAGTGGTTCAGCCCCGGACCCGATGTTGCAGATCCTGCAAATGTTGACTTTTGACCGCGAAGCTGAAAGAGTGGAACGTCAAGCCAACCTAGCCACTCTCCAACAGATAGCCCAGCTAGCCCACAACAACCAAGTCCACGGAAATCAGGACAACCATGGATCTAAGCTCAAGAATTTCCAGAATACTAACCCACGCGTTTTCACCAAGTCAGAAGAACCCCTAGACGCCGATGATTGGCTGCAAACCATGGAAAACAACCTAGAAGTCGCTGGAGTGGAAGCCAACGAGAAAGTCCTGTTTGCCACCCATTATCTAGCCAGAGATGCCAGGGCATGGTGGAACAGTGTTCGTGCAATGAACGGAGGCCAGGTGATGACCTGGGAGGAATTCAAGGTCAAGTTTAGCAGAACCCATGTGCCACCAGGTTTGATCAAAAGAATGAGAGACGAGTTCAGAGAGCTGAAACAAGGAAGGATGACTGTAGTGGAATACCGTGACAATTTTTTTTCATTAGCTAGGTATGCCCCGAACGAGATAGACACCAAAGCCAAGAAGAAAGAAATATTCCTGAATGGTCTGCATGGCGAGATGCAGATGGTGTTAGTCAATATCCCCTTTGCTGATATTGAAGCCCTTGTCGACTCTGCTATCCAGATGGAAGGAAAGATCAACCAAGCCAATGAGAACCGCAAGCGTCGCATGATGCATCAACCCGGAACCCATCAGACCCCAAAGTATCGCCCCAACCCATCTCCAGGATTTGCCCCAAGAACCAACAGACCCCCTATGACCCGTCCGACCTACCCCAACCGTGGAAACCCTAGACCCGGAGGGAATCACAACAACCCCGGTAACTCTAGCAATTTCACCGGTGCCCCACCCAAGTTCAACACCAACAATGCTACCGCCAACACCAACACTGCCCCGAGGACTGGAAGCAATGTTGTGCCTGTCGCAGCCAAGGACAAGTCACAAGTGACCTGTTATGACTGTGGAAATAAAGACCACTATTCCAACGAGTGCCCCAACAAGAAGAATGCTACAGCCCCTAATGCCAATGCCCCAGCTCAGCAACATCGTCGTGTTCAGCCAGGAAGAAGATTTGCCCCAGGGAATTCACTCAACCGCAATGGCCGTCTTTTTCTCATGCATGCTAAAGAAGCTCAGGAAGCGCCAGACGTCGTGCTGGGTATGTTTTCTGTTAATTCAGTACTTGCAAGAGTCTTGTTTGACTCTGGTGCCTCGCATTCATTTGACACCGAAGAATTTGCCTGCACTAGTAAAATTCAACCAACCAAACTGAAGCATGTTATGATTGTTCAAATTCCCGGATCAACCACCAAGGCTAGGCAAATTTTCAAAGCCGTCCCTATCCGAATCCATGGCATAGATTTTTATGCTAATCTAATAGTACTCGGAACTAAAGGTTTGGAAGTAGTACTAGGAATGGATTGGATGTCCAAACATAAAGGATTGATTGACTGTGCCAAGAAAGCCATCACCATGACCAGTACAGCTGTAATATCAGTCGAGCATATATCTGAAACTTTACCTCGCCAATTCAAGTGTAACAAGAGTATAGCCCAACCTACCATTGACCAAGTCCGGATAGTCTGTGAATACCCCGATGTATTTCCAGATGTTTTGCCCGGTATGCCCCCAGATCGGGATATCGAGTTTATCATTGAACTAATCCCCGGAACAGGACCCATAACCCAGAGACCCTATAGTATGAACCCGTCGGAACTAGAAGAACTGAAGAAGCAACTGGATTCCATGCTAGAAATTGGACTGATACAACCAAGTGCGTCGCCATGGAGATCACCTGTCCTATTTGTGGACAAGAAAGATGGAGGTAACCGTTTGTGTACGGATTATCGGAAGTTGAATGATGTCACCATCAAGAACAAGTACCCCTTGCCCAAGATAGAAGATTTGTTTGATCAGTTGACCGGTGCCCAGGTGTTTTCTAAGATTGATCTTAGAACTGGTTATCATCAACTCAAGATTCGTGCAGAGGATATTCCAAAGACTGCCTTTACCACCAGATATGGATTGTACGAGTATACCGTCATGTCTTTTGGATTAACCAATGCCCCCGCTTATTTCATGAACCTCATGAATAAGATTTTTATGGACTTCCTGGATAAGTTTGTCGTTGTTTTCATCGATGACATTCTGATTTATTCCAAATCAGAAGAAGAACATGAGCTACACCTAAGGACCATTCTTGGAACCCTTAGAGAGCATCAGCTGTATGCAAATTTTAGCAAATGTGAATTCTGGTTACAGGAGGTAGGATTCCTCGGTCACATTGTATCAGCCAGAGGAATTGCCGTTGACCCTGCCAAAGTGAAAGATGTAGAAGATTGGCAAGCCCCAACCACTCAAACCCAAGTTCGTGCTTTTCTCGGATTGGCGGGATATTACCGCAAATTCGTAGAAGGATTCTCGAGTATCGCCTGACCCATGACCCAATTGCTGAAGAAGGACAAGAAGTTTGAATGGACAGACAAGTGTGAAGCGAGTTTTCAAGAACTCAAGAGGAGATTAATATCAGCCCCAATCTTAATCATGCCGGATATCACAAAGCCCTTCGATGTGTATTGTGACTCATCCAAGATTGGTCTCGGATGTGTGCTAATGCAAGAAGGCAAAGTTATATCTTATCTATCTCGGCAACTGAAGCAACATGAGCAAAACTACCCAACCCATGACCTCGAACTCGCTGCCGTAGTTCTAGCCCTGAAAACATGGAGACATTACCTGATGGGAAATCGTTGTGAGATTTATTCGGATCACAAGAGCCTAAAGTATATATTCACTCAGAAGGAGCTGAATATGAGGCAGAGAAGATGGATTGAGCTAATCAAGGATTATGACCTGGACATTCACTATCACCCTGGTAAAGCCAATGTGGTAGCAGATGCCCTTAGCAGATTGCCGTGCCGCTTGAACTCCATGATTTTGAAGGAGCAACCAAGTCTGCACAAAGAGATGGAAGATTTTCGAATGGAATTAGTAAGTGAAGGATTTTTGGCTAGCATAGAACTTCAGCCCACTTTGATCAGTCAGATTAAAGAAGCGTAGAAGGGAAATGCTAGTATCGACGGAATCAAGCGTCGTATCGGTACAAGCAAGGTACCCTGTAGGAGTCCCAACCCAATAAGGTAGGTTCCTCCTGTGTTTACAATGCTAGTCCCTGGATCAATAGCTAGCATCCACAGTTAAGATGTAATATCAAGATACAAAGGTCATAATATAAATTTATAACCATGAATAACATAAGTTTATTACATCAAACATAGCTCATTTGGCTATTATATTACATTTGCAGCGGAATAACTATAAGTATGGGTCCATCATCTTCAAAGTGCCACAGGCAGATGTTGGTTGTAGACTTTGTAGTCCTAGTCAATCAAACAATCTTCATTTTTAAAACAATCAACCTGCAACATTACAAGTTACAGCCACAAGGGTCAATACATTTTGAATTGTATTGGCAAGCTTCACTTTTATGTATAATAAGAGTGGATCCTATCATTATATGCATATTTGGCTAAGTAGAGTTTAAGGCTTATTTGCATAAAGCAATATTTTGTCCTATCTTTTCAAAAAGGGTTTTAAAGTCTTTTGTCAAATTTCTTTTCCAAGTTCCTTGAACTCCTTGGTAGAAACTCAAGTGTTCAAATCCTTGTCAAAATCTCTTGAGCACCTTGGTAACCCCAAGTGCAACAAGTTTTATCAAAACTCATGAGTTCCTTGGTATCCCCAAGTACATCATGCTCTTGAGCACCTTGGTAACCCCAAGTGCAACAAGCTTTACAAAATCTCTTTGAATTCCTTGGTAGACACACAAGGGCATCAAGTTTTTATATTAGAAGTTGGAATGTCGAGATCTCCCATAGTTCAAACTTTAGTTGCTCAGTATTGTCCATAACCGGGGACACGGCTAAGTACTTAGATTTTATTAACTTCTGCAGAAGGAGTACACTTTACCCACATGTCACAATCCCATCCTTTTGCCACCAGTGGCCTACTGGATTAGTGCTCACCAAGATGGAGTACTGGCAGATTGAGAATGTGACGAAGTCTTTCCAAAAGGTCCTCCCATACATCATTGCTAGCTTTGTCTTCAGCCCCCATGAAGCATTCCAGATCCCCATGTCCAGTAACTAAAGACAATGTATGGGTCTTCCTAATGTAATTGACTAAGCCAGAGCCATAATAGCATGTGGTTGCACACGAAAGCCACAATTGGAGAAGCATGTTTGATCTCTAAGTTTCCTAGGTGGTTTTCTTTTGGAGCACAACACAAAGTGACTGCCATAGACATGGCTCCCTTTTGTTGCCACCTTCTCCAAAACTTAAAGTATCCTCCACCTAGGTGGTTCATTGAGTCCTTATTTTATTATGTAAAACACAAGTCCTTTTCTCAACCTTTGTAAAATCTCAACATGTATCTCTTTTCAAAACATAGCATGGCTAAGCATGTACAACTTCAATATTTTCACTAAGGAGTGTATAGGGAATCCTATTAGGATTTTAGCATAGCATAAGTACAGAAATATCTTTTCATGCATATTTTCAAAATCCACTAAGTATAATAAAAATAGTAGGACTTTTGTATGATAGTGTAACTTGCCTTTTGGTAGGTAATGGGGTTCACTTCCTTGATCTTGCTAGTTTCACACTTTGCTAATTTCACTACAAGTCAATCAAGCAAATCACCAAATCAACTAACGTTCCAAACCAAGGTTAAACAAACAATTTCACACACATAGCAAAGGAGTCTAAGTCATGCAAAGGGGGTTCTTTTTGCAAGGTTGGTCTCTACTAGGTTTATAAACTTTGTAAGGTCCAAATTGGTCATTTATCAAAATGGCAAAGTCATTAGTTCAGAGGGTTTTGCTCAAAATCTATTTTAAAATCCATTCAACATTTTATGTGGTGAAAATTATTCTTTTCAAAGCAAAACTTTATGTTTTTCACCAAGTGAGTTGCCCTTGGTAAGGTTTGGTGTTTTGGGTCAGTAGGTTTGGTCCATAACATTTTCCCAAAGTTTTCTTTGCAAAAACATTTTCCATAACAAAATCAATGAGTTTATTTTGGCTAGGAAATGGCTAATTTAAATAATCCATCCTATATATCACCAAATTCATTTTTAACACTAAGGGTTGGTTCCTAGGGTCAATAAGATCACAACAAGCCATTTTGCAAAAGATTTAATCCTAAAATCAAATTTAAACAATTTTTATACTCTAAACAAGTACACAAAAGTTTCTGCAAATTTAATCAGGCTAACAGATACTATTTTCAAAACTAAGGCCATGGTTGTTTAGGGCTTGTTCTCCTGATTTCATTGGTATAAAATTTGTCAAATTTGGACGTGTGGATCAAAAGTTATAAGGGTTTGAAAATCCTATCTAAATCAGATTTCAAATCTGTTTTTAAATCGAACAGGTGACACGCGGCGTGTTCTTACTGGCCGATACCGATTCGTCTGGATCGGGCGAAGCTGTCTGTTGGATCAAGTTAGATCGCATGGTCCAGATCACGTACCCCTTCGCGGTTAAGTGATCTATCGGGAGCGTCGGATCGTGATCCTACGGCGCTATCGTGCTTGACCATTTGCGAGCGGCGCCGACGGTGGCTAGCGGCGTCGTCGGTCAGATAGTGGCGGCGCTGGCGAAACAGGAAACGAGGGAGAGGCTGGCAGGGCTTACCAGGCTCGCAGAGACCTGCTGATGCTCGTGGTGGGGTTGGCTACGAGAGGGGCGCAAGGGGTTGCTGCTACTTGCTCGTCGGAGAAGCTGCGAGCGGCGGTGCTCTCTGGTTGCTGTCGAGGACGATGCTGCAGATCACCAGGAGGTAAACAAAACCCATAGTCAGGAGCGCAAGGACACGGCGAAGGTGTGTGCGTGAACGAGAAGGCGCGGGGCGGTCTGGTTCACCTAGGAGACGTCGTCGGAGAAGAAGCAGACACGGCGGCGCTCTGTGCTTGACGATGGCGAGGATTGGGGACGCCCTAAGACAAACGGGAAGTGTCGTTAGGTTCGTATGAGCTTGGAGATCATCATCGTGTTCTCGGGGAGGAGAGGAGCGACCAGAATCTACCTGTGAGGCTCGTCGGAGAAAGAGGCAGACGGTGGCGACGGTGGTCGTCGTGGTTGTCGACGCTCTGGATCACTCGGGGGCAAGCTGGTGCTATGGGGATGATCGCCAGGAGGTGTGGATCACGAGAGCATGGTCGAGGAGGCAAGGGGCGGTGAGGGGTTGCCGGAATTCTGCGACAGCTCTTCGGAGACGGCGGCAGTGCGAGCTCAAATTGTAGCAGCCTCGGGGCAGAGAGGGAGTGGCGAGTGAGGGGAAAGGAGGAGGAAACGCTGGCTATTAATAGGCCGTGGTCGCAGCGTGGTTAAAGCGTGGCATTACTGCGAATTGAAGCCGCGACATCAATGGCAGAAACGGCCGGCGTGGTCGTCGCGAGGAAGGAGACGGCTAGGAAAGTGGGGTCCGCTGGTCAGTGGGAAAAGAAAGAAAGGGAGGGTCCACCAGTCATTCTCTCAGTGGGTTTGATAACGCGTGCGAATCGTTTTCCTTCGGGGTGAGGGAGCTGGGCTGTTTCTGGGCTTGTTGGGCTGCCTGGGCTAGATGGTTGGGCTGCTCTATTTTTTTTCTGTCTCGATCCTTTTTCTTTTTCTATTTCTGATTTCTGTTTTGAATTTCCAATCAAACAAACATCAACCAAATCAATTCAAACAACACTCAAACTTTGTAATATTGAAATTAGTTCTGTTTAGTAAAATGGTCAAAAGTCCAAAATAAAATAATAATAACTTTATTAATCCATTCTTTAATTAAATAAAATGGAACTTTATTTATTTATCATGGTTTGATTTAATAAAGATTCTCATTTGAAAACACTTTTCAAATCTAAATCAGTAGGTTTATTTGGAAATAAAGAATATCTGGAAGATTTGTTTTAAACAAAATAACCTCTTATTTTAGGGTCCATTAGTAATTAAATAAAATGGGCCTTAGTTATTAAATCAAATAGAGTTTGATTCTATTAATAAAATCTTTATTTGAAACCTAAATATTTTCCAAACCAAATCAGTAGGTTTTATTTGGAAGTATTAAATACTTGGAAAACATTTTATTATAGAGTCCATTAATATTTAAAAATAATAGACTTTTATTATTAAATCCACTTGGGTTTGTTTTATTGAGAATATTTATTTTAAAATCTAAAATAAAGCCAAAACATTTTAGTGTTGTTTTAACACTTTTAGTAGTTTTTGATGGTTTATAAATGACAGAACTTTTATTAATAAAACTTGGATATTGAATCCTTATTATTTTATTTAAGCAATCCTTTATTATTTTTAATTAAACCTTTGCTATTTTATTTAAAATAATAAAAAATGTTTTAATTCAAAAGCTTGGTCAAGGTTTAATTTGGCTTTATAAAATAGTATTTCCAAAATATTTTATTTTCCTTTATTTAAAATGTTTATCTTTTTAAGAATCCCTTTAGGATTTTATTTTATTCAAATGGGTTTGAAGTTCCAATTGGTTTTAAAAAGTTTCTTCTGGCTCTAAAAATCAAACAAAGTTTTATTTTATTCTTTTATTTTCACATTACAAGATTTTGGAAAATCTTGGGATGTGACAGGCTACCACCCTTAAAATAAATCTCGTCCCGAGATTTGGGAAAGCTGGGGTTACAAGCAAGTTCAAAACAACTAGGGTACTACCACCCTTAAAAATTTTCAAACAAAATTTACATATTGGCCTTCTTGGGTCCTGGAAATCTTCTCTAAGCAAACTTTTGCTTTATTTCTACACTTGACTCATGGGCCAAGGTTGAGTTTCTCCATAGGCTTGTTCAACTTGTTTTTCATCCTTTCTGGACAGTTGCTTGCATAGTGTCCTGGATTCTTGCAGTTGTAACAATTAATGTCCTTAAGTTCTTTGCGTTGCTCTTGTGGGCAAGTTGCTACATAGTGGCCTGGTTCTTTGCAGTTGTTGCACCACACTTGGTCAATCTCTTTATTCTTCTTGTTCTCTGGGCATCCACTGGAGTAGTGTCCCATTTCGTTACATTTACGACATTGCACCAGGCTCATGTCTTGCTTGGGCTTCTTGATTTTCTTTGATCCTTTGAATTGAGTTGTCTTGTTTAGATGTAGAAGTGGTCCTTTTCCTTTGGTAGACTTGGATCCTTCTTGTTTCCTTTGTTCCACCATGGCATAGATAGGACATAGACCTGGAGTATGATCACTTCCTTCACACAGGTAGCAAGTAGCTTGAGAGGTAGGACATTGTCCAACAGGATGATCTTCTTCACAATTGGGGCATTGTCCTTCATGCTCCTTGGAAGTATGATCCTTGTCTCCACAAATAATGCAAGCTGGGGCTCCATCTAGAACAATATTCTTTTCATCCTTGTTATCATAAACTCTCTTTGGATAGCTTTCTTCTATGCTAATCATTTGATTAGTCACCTTAAGCATCAGTTGAGACTGCTCTTCCAAAAACCTTTGCAGTGCTGGATCCTTATCACTATTGTTGACTAGGAATTGAGCTGTCAGTTGGTTCAACTGGTGTTGGGTTGCTATGAGCTCTTTCATGCTATCAGCTTGGTTGGTGTTGGTGTCATCAACTTTGGAGTCCTTTGGAGTAGTCATCTGTTTGGGTTTGAAGGGAGTTTAGAACAGGCAAGATATTTCTAAGGAATTATTTCTAAACACACACATCACAATTCACACAAACAATGTGCATGCAATCACAAACAATCACTTCACTTAAACAACAAAGTTCAAGTACTTACTTAGGCAACAAAATATTTTTGTTACACCACATAAGTTGGTGGTTTGACTTAACTAAATTATGGTGGTCCATCTATATGGTTCACTTGTGATTTTTTTTTCTTCCTTCATGATTCTTCTTACTTGAGATCATGGTTTCTTTGAGAAAAACTCTTGGTTGCAATACTTCAAAGTTGTTGATGGCTTCTTCTTATTTTGCATTCCCTCAGTCTCTAATCTTGAGCAAGATTTCTTTGTCTCACTTGTAGTCCTTAGTGGTTTCCAAGTTGGAAGTCCTTGGTGAACATGCTGAAGATGTTGATGTCATTAGAGCTGAAGATGTTGAAGTCATTAGAGTTGAAGATGTTGAAGAAATCCTTTGCATATGATGAAGTCTTTGGTCATGGGTAGGTTTTTCCATCAAGTTGAAGTAGAAGAGATGTAGAGTTGAAACCAAAATGGTTGAGGATAGAGTTTACAAGATTTTGTAAATAAGTTTTTGGAACAAATACAATTCCTATTTTTCTAAGGGTTTTTGTCCAATCCTAGGGTTTACAAATCCTACAGGCAACACAATGCTCTGATACCATTTGTAGGAGTCCCAACCCAATAAGGTAGGTTCCTCCTGTGTTTACAATGCTAGTCCCTGGATCAATAGCTAGCATCCACAGTTAAGATGTAATATCAAGATACAAAGGTCATAATATAAATTTATAACCATGAATAACATAAGTTTATTACATCAAACATAGCTCATTTGGCTATTATATTACATTTGCAGCGGAATAACTATAAGTATGGGTCCATCATCTTCAAAGTGCCACAGGCAGATGTTGGTTGTAGACTTTGTAGTCCTAGTCAATCAAACAATCTTCATTTTTAAAACAATCAACCTGCAACATTACAAGTTACAGCCACAAGGGTCAATACATTTTGAATTGTATTGGCAAGCTTCACTTTTATGTATAATAAGAGTGGATCCTATCATTATATGCATATTTGGCTAAGTAGAGTTTAAGGCTTATTTGCATAAAGCAATATTTTGTCCTATCTTTTCAAAAAGGGTTTTAAAGTCTTTTGTCAAATTTCTTTTCCAAGTTCCTTGAACTCCTTGGTAGAAACTCAAGTGTTCAAATCCTTGTCAAAATCTCTTGAGCACCTTGGTAACCCCAAGTGCAACAAGTTTTATCAAAACTCATGAGTTCCTTGGTATCCCCAAGTACATCATGCTCTTGAGCACCTTGGTAACCCCAAGTGCAACAAGCTTTACAAAATCTCTTTGAATTCCTTGGTAGACACACAAGGGCATCAAGTTTTTATATTAGAAGTTGGAATGTCGAGATCTCCCATAGTTCAAACTTTAGTTGCTCAGTATTGTCCATAACCGGGGACACGGCTAAGTACTTAGATTTTATTAACTTCTGCAGAAGGAGTACACTTTACCCACATGTCACAATCCCATCCTTTTGCCACCAGTGGCCTACTGGATTAGTGCTCACCAAGATGGAGTACTGGCAGATTGAGAATGTGACGAAGTCTTTCCAAAAGGTCCTCCCATACATCATTGCTAGCTTTGTCTTCAGCCCCCATGAAGCATTCCAGATCCCCATGTCCAGTAACTAAAGACAATGTATGGGTCTTCCTAATGTAATTGACTAAGCCAGAGCCATAATAGCATGTGGTTGCACACGAAAGCCACAATTGGAGAAGCATGTTTGATCTCTAAGTTTCCTAGGTGGTTTTCTTTTGGAGCACAACACAAAGTGACTGCCATAGACATGGCTCCCTTTTGTTGCCACCTTCTCCAAAACTTAAAGTATCCTCCACCTAGGTGGTTCATTGAGTCCTTATTTTATTATGTAAAACACAAGTCCTTTTCTCAACCTTTGTAAAATCTCAACATGTATCTCTTTTCAAAACATAGCATGGCTAAGCATGTACAACTTCAATATTTTCACTAAGGAGTGTATATGGAATCCTATTAGGATTTTAGCATAGCATAAGTACAGAAATATCTTTTCATGCATATTTTCAAAATCCACTAAGTATAATAAAAATAGTAGGACTTTTGTATGATAGTGTAACTTGCCTTTTGGTAGGTAATGGGGTTCACTTCCTTGATCTTGCTAGTTTCACACTTTGCTAATTTCACTACAAGTCAATCAAGCAAATCACCAAATCAACTAACATTCCAAACCAAGGTTAAACAAACAATTTCACACACATAGCAAAGGAGTCTAAGTCATGCAAAGGGGGTTCTTTTTGCAAGGTTGGTCTCTACTAGGTTTATAAACTTTGTAAGGTCCAAATTGGTCATTTATCAAAATGGCAAAGTCATTAGTTCAGAGGGTTTTGCTCAAAATCTATTTTAAAATCCATTCAACATTTTATGTGGTGAAAATTATTCTTTTCAAAGCAAAACTTTATGTTTTTCACCAAGTGAGTTGCCCTTGGTAAGGTTTGGTGTTTTGGGTCAGTAGGTTTGGTCCATAACATTTTCCCAAAGTTTTCTTTGCAAAAACATTTTCCATAACAAAATCAATGAGTTTATTTTGGCTAGGAAATGGCTAATTTAAATAATCCATCCTATATATCACCAAATTCATTTTTAACACTAAGGGTTGGTTCCTAGGGTCAATAAGATCACAACAAGCCATTTTGCAAAAGATTTAATCCTAAAATCAAATTTAAACAATTTTTATACTCTAAACAAGTACACAAAAGTTTCTGCAAATTTAGTCAGGCTAACAGATACTATTTTCAAAACTAAGGCCATGGTTGTTTAGGGCTTGTTCTCCTGATTTCATTGGTATAAAATTTGTCAAATTTGGACGTGTGGATCAAAAGTTATAAGGGTTTGAAAATCCTATCTAAATCAGATTTCAAATCTGTTTTTAAATCGAACAGGTGACACGCGGCGTGTTCTTACTGGCCGATACCGATTCGTCTGGATCGGGCGAAGCTGTCTGTTGGATCAAGTTAGATCGCATGGTCCAGATCACGTACCCCTTCGCGGTTAAGTGATCTATCGGGAGCGTCGGATCGTGATCCTACGGCGCTATCGTGCTTGACCATTTGCGAGCGGCGCCGACGGTGGCTAGCGGCGTCGTCGGTCAGATAGTGGCGGCGCTGGCGAAACAGGAAACGAGGGAGAGGCTGGCAGGGCTTACCAGGCTCGCAGAGACCTGCTGATGCTCGTGGTGGGGTTGGCTACGAGAGGGGCGCAAGGGGTTGCTGCTAATTGCTCGTCGGAGAAGCTGCGAGCGGCGGTGCTCTCTGGTTGCTGTCGAGGACGATGCTGCAGATCACCAGGAGGTAAACAAAACCCATAGTCAGGAGCGCAAGGACACGGCGAAGGTGTGTGCGTGAACGAGAAGACGCGGGGCGGTCTGGTTCACCTGGGAGACGTCGTCGGAGAAGAAGCAGACACGGCGGCGCTCTGTGCTTGACGATGGCGAGGATTGGGGACGCCCTAAGACAAACGGGAAGTGCCGTTAGGTTCGTATGAGCTTGGAGATCATCATCGTGTTCTCGGGGAGGAGAGGGGCGACCAGAATCTACCTGTGAGGCTCGTCGGAGAAAGAGGCAGACGGTGGCGACGGTGGTCGTCGTGGTTGTCGACGCTCTGGATCACTTGGGGTCAAGCTGGTGCTATGGGGATGATCGCCAGGAGGTGTGGATCACGAGAGCATGGTCGAGGAGGCAAGGGGCGGTGAGGGGTTGCCGGAATTGCTGCGACAGCTCTTCGGAGACGGCGGCGGTGCGAGCTCAAATTGTAGCAGCCTCGGGGCAGAGAGGGAGTGGCGAGTGAGGGGAAAGGAGGAGGAAACGCTGGCGATTAATAGGCCGTGGTTGCAGCGTGGTTAAAGCGTGGCATTACTGCGAATTGAAGCCGCGACATCAACGGCAGAAACGGCCGGCGTGGTCGTCACGAGGAAGGAGACGGCTAGGAAAGTGGGGTCCGCTGGTCAGTGGGAAAAGAAAGAAAGGGAGGGTCCACCAGTCATTCTCTCAGTGGGTTTGATAACGCGTGCGAATCGTTTTCCTTCGGGGTGAGGGAGCTGGGCTGTTTCTGGGCTTGTTGGGCTGCCTAGGCTAGATGGTTGGGCTGCTGTATTTTTTTTTCTGTCTGGATCCTTTTTCTTTTTCTATTTCTGATTTCTGTTTTGAATTTCCAATCAAACAAACATCAACCAAATCAATTCAAACAACACTCAAACTTTGTAATATTGAAATTAGTTCTGTTTAGTAAAATGGTCAAAAGTCCAAAATAAAATAATAATAACTTTATTAATCCATTCTTTAATTAAATAAAATGGAACTTTATTTATTTATCATGGTTTGATTTAATAAAGATTCTCATTTGAAAACACTTTTCAAATCTAAATCAGTAGGTTTATTTGGAAATAAAGAATATCTGGAAGATTTGTTTTAAACAAAATAACCTCTTATTTTAGGGTCCATTAGTAATTAAATAAAATGGGCCTTAGTTATTAAATCAAATAGAGTTTGATTCTATTAATAAAATCTTTATTTGAAACCTAAATATTTTCCAAACCAAATCAGTAGGTTTTATTTGGAAGTATTAAATACTTGGAAAACATTTTATTATAGAGTCCATTAATATTTAAAAATAATAGACTTTTATTATTAAATCCACTTGGGTTTGTTTTATTGAGAATATTTATTTTAAAATCTAAAATAAAGCCAAAACATTTTAGTGTTGTTTTAACACTTTTAGTAGTTTTTGATGGTTTATAAATGACAAAACTTTTATTAATAAAACTTGGATATTGAATCCTTATTATTTTATTTAAGCAATCCTTTATTATTTTTAATTAAACCTTTGCTATTTTATTTAAAATAATAAAAAATGTTTTAATTCAAAAGCTTGGTCAAGGTTTAATTTGGCTTTATAAAATAGTATTTCCAAAATATTTTATTTTCCTTTATTTAAAATGTTTATCTTTTTAAGAATCCCTTTAGGATTTTATTTTATTCAAATGGGTTTGAAGTTCCAATTGGTTTTAAAAAGTTTCTTCTGGCTCTAAAAATCAAACAAAGTTTTATTTTATTCTTTTATTTTCACATTACAAGATTTTGAAAAATCTTGGGATGTGACATACCCGGATTCACCGAGGACAAAGAAGGAGTTCTGTGGTACAAAGGACGCCTTTGTGTACCAGCAGATTCGGAGTTGAAAGAAGTTATCTTGAAGGAGGCTCATGATACTCTTTATTCTATCCATCCCGGAGGAACTAAGATGTATCAAGATTTGAAAGAGCAATTTTGGTGGCATAAGATGAAGAGAGAAATCGGAAGCTATATCGCCAAGTGTGATATATGTCAGCGAGTCAAGGCAGGACATCAAAGACCCGCTGGATTGTTGCAACCTTTGCAAATTCCGGAATGGAAATGGGATTCTGTAGGAATGGACTTTATCACTAGACTACCTACTTCTAGTAGGGGAAATGACTCTATCTGGGTCATAGTGGACAGGTTGTCCAAAGTCGCCCATTTCTTGCCCGTCAAGACCACATATCAGAGTTCGAAGCTAGCAGAGTTGTACATCGCTAGAATAGTTAGTTTGCACGGAGTCCCCAAGAACATAGTATCGGATCGAGGAACTTAGTTTACCTCGAGATTCTGGAAGAAAGTCCAAGAAGGTTTAGGAACCCGCCTAGATTTCAGTACCGCGTATCACCCTCAGACCGATGGACAAACGGAGCGGGTAAATCAAATACTCGAAGATATGCTTAGAGCATGTGTGCTAGAATATGGATCCAAGTGGGAAGACTGTCTGCCGTTTGCAGAATTTTCCTACAACAATAGTTACCAAGCTAGTTTGCAAATGGCCCCATTTGAATTCATGTACGGAAGAAAGTGTCGCACCCCTTTGAACTGGTCGGAAGTAGGAGAGAGTTAGATTTTCGGACCCGACATCCTACGAGAGGCAGAAGAGAAGGTTCACAAGATTCGTGAGCACCTCAAGACCGCCCAATCCCGACAGAAGAGTTATGCCGACAAGAGACGTTGAGACCTCGCCTTCAATATAGGAGATTTTGTGTATCTGAAAGTGTCACCATTGAAGGGAATGCAGCGTTTCCAACTCAAAGGAAAGTTAGCCCCCAGATATATCGGACCTTTCAAAATTTTGAACCGTCGAGGAGAAGTATCGTATCAATTGGAACTACCTGAAGAAATGTCAGCTGTACACAATGTGTTCCATATCTCATTACTTCGCAAGTGTCTCGAAGTCCCCGAGAAAACCGAAGTGTTCAAGAATATCGATCATCGGACCATAGAGATCAACGATGACCTGACCTATCCCGAAGTGCCCATCCGCATTTTGGAAGAATCTTTTCGAACTACCCGAACCCGAAGCATCAAGTTTCTCAAGATTCAGTGGAGCAACCACACAGAAGAGGAAGCTACCTGGGAACGCGAAGATCACATCAGGACAGAGTTTCCCGATCTCTTAAAATCATAGGTAATCTTTTCGTCCTTTTTCAAATCTCGGGACGAGATTTTGTTTAAGGGGGGAAGATTTGTAACATCCCAAAAATATCAAGCTTGGATCATCAAATTCTAATCATCAACATTTAGGGTTAACAAAAACTTTTCTAAATTTTTTTTATGAATGCATGCCTATGTGTATGCATTGATTTTAAATTCTTTTAAACCACCTTGTTTGATTGCTTCATTGCTTGTAAAATGTTTCTTAGGTGAAATAAACATCATCTAAAACATTTCCCACACTTTTCCTAAAGACAAGTAAATCAAAACAAATATATAAAAGGAATGGTCACTTTGACCAATTTAACTCCCATGCCTACTTTGGCTGTCTCAAACTTTCAGAACCTAACAGAAACTTTTCTGGATCTTTGCACCCCTTGAATGTACTCATAACAAAGTATCAAGGCCCACCTTGTGATCATCCAGAAACTTTCAAATGCATAGTTTAAATGCCAATTCAAAATTGAATCTTCTTCATATGGGAAGATCCCACTTTTTCAAAAACCCCTCAAACAAGCTCAACTTTCAAAACCCAAGCATCTGCAGACTCACCAGCACCAATCTAGCAAACTCACCAAAAATCATTTCAAAATTCAAAACTTGATTTCATGCGGCCATTTCATCAAACAGGTTGCAGACACAAATCAAACAAAACATTAAACACTATAGTGTGCAGTGATTCTTGCCTAACTTGTTCCCTAGTTAGCTCACACACAGCTCAGTAGGTCATCTAGAAAGATTAGCCCAACACTAGCACCCCTGTGAGCTTGCCATTGCCATTAATGGTGAACAGCCGAGCACCCCAATGTCACCCCATTGTGGACAGAAGGCTAGAGGAAGAACTAGCCGTGCCAACCTTGTCTAGGAGGCATCCCACCATCTACCGCCACTGCCTGTCCCAGCCACGAGCATTGCCAAGCCCTGGACCACGCGCACAAGCCGTGCCCAGACCATGCCGAGCGTGCGCCAGAGCGCCACCCTCGACCAGCACCCACAGACCGCGCGCCGCCCTCGCCGCGTGCATACACGATCGCCATCAACCCAGGAGACCACCAGACATCCCCGTTTGCCGCCCCGTGCCGCACAACCACCGCCCGCCGTCGAAGACGCCGCCTCTGCCGCGCCGAGCACCGCCCGTTCCAGACCAACCCACACCGCCCCATGCCTCGACCATGTCGTTGAGCATCGGCAGGAGACACCGCACCGTCCCCTACCCTTGCCCATGCCTTTAGCCGCCTATAACCTCGCCCCCGACGAGCTCACCGTGCGCCCCGACGGTCCCCTCGCTCGACTATAAATAGAGGCCACCCCCGCACGAATTCTTCACACCATCTCACTCCCCTCTCCTCACTGATCGTGCCACACCATTCTCAGAGCAAGGCGAGAACCACCTCGCCGGAATTTCACTGGAGCCTGCCGCTGCCGGAGAAGAAGGGAGCCATCGATTTCGTCCACCCCAGGAGCTGTCGCGACCACCCCTGAGTTCGCCGTCGTCGACTTCGTCGTTCGCCCGCCTCGCCGACCCTCGCCAGTACCCCGGTGAGCCCTTAGCAACCCTCACTGGCCGCGCTAGGTTTTGTTCTCGCCGGATCTGTCTCGCGTCGACGATGACTCCGAGCCGTTAGATTAGAACTAGATCGAACGATCCACGTTGCCCCATACCGCTTCGCCCAGCCCCGTGTCACTGACGAGTGGGGACACCCACTTAAGCAGCCCGCGGGAGCACTGCGCTTAGCAGGCCGGCCCAGTAACTTTTCCCGCGCAGCCCAGTTATTCAAATTAAACCTTTTTCTATTTCAATTCAAACACACTTCTGTACCCAACTTCAAAAATCAACCCAGATCGATTCAGTGCACCAATTTGAATGAAACCAATTTTGTTGAAAAGTTCTGTGAATGCTGAATCCAAGCCCGTTGGATTCAAGTCATTTGGATCTATAGATCACCCATGGTAAAAATAACAAAGCAGAAGCTTTTCTGCATTCAAACATTTTTAAAATTTAAACCATAATAGCTTTTGAGTTGATTCCAACTCTCAAAAATCACATTTAACCATACCTTTCAGAATATATAAAAATATATAGGTTTACTTGCAGAAATATTGTTCAAGTAATAAAAGAATGCTACATAAGCATTTCTAGCCACTTTAATTAATTAAAATAAAAGGATAAAACCTTATTAAATTGTGACACCACTTTAAATCACATTCCCATGGACTACAATATGTGGTGATGACATGTGTCAACATGATCCCATGTTTAGTTTGGAGAATATTAAATCTTAAGTAGTGTTTCAATGAGTAGAAATTACTTTTCTAAAAATAAAAAGATTTAAACCAAGCCTTAACCTTGTAATGATAGAGATGATGCTAGATCATCCATAGGACCCTTGTGTGTGTGATGATTGCAAGTAGTTAAGTATTGTTTGGTGATTGTGTACCTCGTATTTATTCATAGACGCTAGTACCGACCAAGGATACGAGGAGGAAGGAGGATACTACGAAGAAGAAGCCGAGGAGAACTTCAACCACTGCTCTGCACAAGGCAAGCTAAAACTTGCAAGACACTCTACTTTAGCAAGCTGATACTATACCTATGCAATCCCATACTTGTTACTATGCCTACTATATGCCTTAAGCATATGTGATCATACCTATTTGATAAACCAATCCTAGTTTTATGGCAAGCTTCTTACTTTATTTCTTTATCAAAGCTTACTTAGAGTCTACCTAAGAGTTTGGTAGATACTAGACAGTTGTGCTGAAGGTTGCATAAAGAGCATAAAATTTGGCCTAGGTTAGAAACCTTGATATCAGCCTCAGATATAAGGTTGTACTTAGTTGAAACTCCACTAGTTACCACCCCTCATCATTACTACCCCCACCTGTAGATGCTAGTGCTAAGCATAAAACTTGATAAACTTTAGATGGGAATACTTGGTGGAAAAATGGTTATGAAAACCTTGGGATGATGGATCATTCTATTGAAATGTTTTGGACATGTGTTTCCAAACACTTGATGATTTTGGTGATGAAAATGTTGAGGCATGAGCCTTAGCCCTTTATAAAACTGATGGTTGTCTGGATGCGATACCATTCCAATTTTATCGTACAACCACAATACCCGAATATTGGGTAGGGCTTGACTGGAAACTTATATTCCTTAGTATTAGTTCCCTCACGGCCAAGGTCTGAGCTGAGGCTACCTTGTGAAGATTGTCCACCTGTGCAGTACCCAAGATGACAGTTGGTCATGGTTGGGAGGCCAAACTCACAGGAGAGGTGCTTATACTAGGGCGTGTAATCGAAAGGTTAGGATTGATTATCCGCATACTGAGTATGGTGAATTCAGGATTTGTTCCTGACGGATGTATCGAATGTTGTGGTGAAAGTGTACAATCTCTGCAGAGTGTCAAACTATTCGAATAGCCGCGTCCGCGGTTATGGACAGTTGGAGTGGCCATACTGTTCCCCCGTCAGACTTTTCAAAATGACCTGTGAAATGAATTGAGACTTTGACTTGACCACAACAGAGTTGTGACCTGAATTACAAGATCCCAGTTAGAAGTTATAAAATTGTGACTAGCTTTAGAACTTGGTAGAGATAAATCTGGCTTTTGCAAAATAACCCTAGAGCCTAGTGTCCTATTATCCAAAAACCCCCCCTTTACTTGTTAGTATTAGTTTGCAAGTACTTAAAGAGTACTCATGGCTTTGTCCCTGGCTATTCCCATGGCCAGACTATGAAGAGGAGTACCTGGAAGATGGACCCTAGGAAGGTTACGACAACTAGGATCATCTCCCATCGTCAGCATTGCCTGTGACCCCGAAGATGGAGCTTCGCCTACGCTACCGTTACTATTACGTATCCCGCTGCTTGATGTTGTATTAAGAACTGGATCATGAGATCCCTATTTGTGTAAGCACTTATGTATCATTTGTAATGGATGATGTACTATGGTATCCAATTCTGTTATGTCTCGCAAAAATGGTAATCCTGGGATTGCGATGTATGGCATAACAGGCATCTAGGATTGAAAAATCCGGGTGTTGACATGTCCTAACTCAAGATAGATACTATAAAGCTCTCTAATTTTTTTTGTTATTTTCCATTAAGCCTAACTAGTGAAAACAAGAAACAAAAAGACCAAACTGTAGAATCTAAAGGAAATAACTTCGAGCACTCACACCGGAGGATTTGAGTACCTTTTACCTTACCTCCCCGGCAACTGCGCCAGAAATAGCCGATGGCGTGGAGGAAAGGTAAAAGCCGAAAACCTCCCCGGCAACGGCGCTAGAAAATAGCTTGATGTCTACGCACTTCTATTCTTGTAGACAATTGTTGGGCCTCCAAGTGCAGAGGTTTGTACAACAGCAGCAAGTTTAAGTGGATTACCCAAGGTTTATCGAACTCAGGGAGGAAGTGGTCAAAGGTATCCCTCTCAAACAATCATGCAATCAAGATATAAGAAGTCTCTTGTGACCCCAACACACCCAATACACTTGTCAGGTGTATAGGTGCACTAGTTCGGCGAAGAGATAGTGAAGTGGTAACGGTGTCTGAAACTAGCTTCTGACTTGTTGTTGACGTGGGAAAGACAAAAGGCAAACTGAAATAAAGGTGGAAGCAAGCAAACATGCAACAGATCTAGTAGCAAACAATGTTTCAATGTTTAGAAACAAGGCCTAGGGATCATACTTTCACTAGTGAACACTCTCTCATATAAATATATTATCTTCATGATACTACTCTTAACTACTCTCCGGTTGGACACTCTAATCCATGGTAGGGCCTTCCCCAATCTAGAGAACCCCACACTGTCACCTTGAGTGTTAGATGGTTCCAACAAACACCACAATTTCATAGCGACATCCAACTCAAAATATAACTCATAACAAATTGTAGCATCCCAGTTGTCTAACGCCTGTAATGCTACTTGTTCCAGTAATAAAAGGGGCCACTTCCAATATATAATTGTTGCATCATCATCATATCATGCTCATGTCATCATGCCACCTTGCATTTGAGCATCATATAAAACCCCTTCTTGTTTGGTTCTTATCTCATGTGCAATATTAATTGTAGTTGCCTCTTGATATTGTATTTGGTTCTTGATAAATTGTTAAATGCCCAAGTTGATTTGGGGGCATATCTCTTTTGGACTCCACCACCTTTTCTTTACACCACCCTATAATTCCACCATCCTTTTAATATGAGCTTGGCATTTTAATTGAGTTTATCTCTAGCTCATGTTGGTTGGTTGGTTTCCACCCATAATCTTTTGCTTGGCCTTATTCCAATTTTGGAGATGCAAAATAATATTGCCATGAAATGACATTGTCTTCACAAGTGTCAGCAGGGCATTAAATATTCTGCATGGGCCATGCAAGTACCATCTTGTGCTTGCCTTTGGTTTTATTTTGGTTTGGGATGGATCATCTCTAGCCCCATCTTTTCTTTTGGTTTTGTCCATGTTGATCATGCTTAAAACCCTAGCACCTCATCTCTCTCCCTCTCTTTTTCTTGTCTTGTTCTTGTTTGAGCTTGACTAGAGCAAGTTTGACCTTGACAAGTACCACTCCATCAACCCTAACCCTCTCTTAAATCTAAACCCTAAGCCACCCCATACCCTCTCTAACCTACACCCTAAAACCACCTAATCTAAAACAAACCCTAAGTGTGTTTCTCTCTTTCTCTCCTCTCTAGCTAACCTAGCATGGCCACATGCTTGC
Source organism: Avena sativa (assembly GCA_916181665.1). NCBI lineage: Eukaryota > Viridiplantae > Streptophyta > Magnoliopsida > Poales > Poaceae > Avena > Avena sativa. The sequence continues at coordinate 442,865,797 of OV702283.1, forward strand.
CATGCCCTAGCTCACCACCCCTCTCTTACCCCCCTCTCTCTACCTTGCTGGACCCACCTAGCTACCCCCAACCCTAACCCTAGCCGAGCCATGCCCCCTCTTTCTCCTACCCTAGATCCAACCCTACCCTAGCCCGAGCCTCCTCTCTCGCTGCATGGTGAGCCCCACCCGAACCTGGCCTGCCCTGGCCCACCGGGAAGCCTCCCCTACCTGCCCCTGCCCTGCCCTGGCCGAACCGAGCACGTGAGGAGGTGGAGAAAAGGTGGCCGAGGCCACCTTTATCCCCAGCTGCTCCCACACGGCAACCACGACACCCCTCCCCCTCTGGCCTTATCTACCCCCCCTCTCTCAACCTCCCCTGCACCCCAGATCCTTTCAAGAGGCCTCGCCTCCCCTCTTCCCTCACCCTCGCCACCGTCTACCCCGGAGCGCCGGCCACCGTCGGTTTCCGTTCGGCGTCATCGATCCAGGAGGCGCAAGCGGGAGAGAGCTTGTCGAGGGAGCCCCCGAGGACCTCTGCGTCGCCCCCGTACCCAGCCGCGAGGAGGAGACGCCCCCAGGAGCCTGGACCCCGACGTGACCCGACGAACCCTAGCTCCATCTGTCCGTCTGCCCCGCCGTCGATCTACTGTGCCCCGACCCGATCCGAGCCCACCATCGAGTCCGCGGTGAGCCCCTTCCCCTCCCTGGCAAGGTCCTTCTCGCCGTCGCTTCCTAGCGCCGCCGTGCGTTTTGTCGAACAGCCTCGGTGCGCGGCGGCCGACGTCGATCTCGCGTCGCTGCGTCGCGCAGCGACCTAGCTAGGCCCTGTGCGCTCCCCTGTCAGCAGCCACACCGCCACCGCAGCGGTTTCGCCACGCCGCGCGCACGCCCGCGTCGCGGGTTCGATTCCCCCTCGCCGCGCCAGCCGCTGTTTCTTTTGTCTGTCAGTTGGTTCAGATAGAAGAACAACAGTGCTCGCAGTGCACTTTGCACAAAACCCCCTGGACTCCTTTTTCCTCAACCCGCAGCCCTAGCCCCACAGCCAGCGACAGAGTGGTTTTTATAAAAAGGCTCCCCGGTTTTCAGCTAATCAACCCGCGGTCCTCCTCCCTCTTAGCCACTGTCGTGTGGGTCCAGGTGCGCCTGTCCCCACATGTCTGTGACCAGGGCTAGATTGGCCTGGGTGTTAAAAACGTTTTTGCAGATTCTGTTTAGATTCAAAACTATTTAAATTTAATTCAAATTCAAATTCAAATCAGACTTTAAATAACTTTTCAAATATAATTCCAAATAATGCAAATGATATATGTTTTGGAATCAGAAAAATGTGAGGATTTCAAATATGCTATTCAAATTGCCTTTTGCACATTTAAAATTCCAAGTTGAATTAAATTACCACAAATGCCACTGGAATTTAAATAATTAATAACTTTTGATTTATAAATCCAAATTTAGCAAATAATATGTCTAAAATGATCAGCTCGACGAGACCTTTCTGTTTATGCTATCCATGACTTCAATTGCAGCATGCATCATATAAAAATATAGGGTACAGCAACTTTTATGGCAACAAATATGATCCAAAACCCCATTAAAATGCTATTTCTTGTCTTCCCCACCTCACCCATGCCATGCTACTTTAATGCCATGCAATTGGTGCATCATTCATCATGGCATGATTGTTTGCTTGACGCATCTTATTCATATGCTTGTGCTCTATATTTATGTTGGCCCTTGTTTGTTTGGTTCTTCTTCGAATAGACTCTGAGCAGGGGATATATCAAGAGAACCAGAAGCACTACCCAGATCCGTCTTTCGCTTCGACTGAGTTGCCAGGCAAGCACTTCCACATGCTTGCATACATACAGTACCTATCGCCTCTATCTTATTCTTGCATCATTGAGTCGCGATTGCATTAAACTGAATCCCAAGTATTGCATAGCCTTTACTTTATACCCCACCAAGCTTGTTCCTCCATCCCATGAGCCACTACAGGAGTTGTTTGAGCCATGCGAGTTGTAGAACAGCATGTGTAGGGTATGTGAGTGTCTGTTGGATAACGAGGTACCTAAACAACTTAACCTGAGTAGTAATGGGAGAACTAATGAAAGTGGCACCGGTGAACAATATCTGCTTTTTGGTTCTTCCTGCTCACTTGTGTCCCGTAAGACCCCGAGTACTTGATTCCTGTTCCAAGATTTATCGCGTTGTCCACATCCGGGAGGTATATGGGACCCCCCTGAGCCAGAGCTTGATTCATTCTTATTTCTTGGGGCCACAAACTAGTTTGAGGCTTTATTTACGATCCTGTACTTATGCCATGCTTTACTGCTTTATTTACGATTGTGCGATGGATAGCACACTGTACTGTTTAGGTAAGCGGAATGTTTTCGCGGTATCGACAAGCCCCGTTTGGGGTTCCCAGTCGTTTACAGCCATTGACGCAGACCTTGAGTCCGTCTCGGAGCTAGCTTACTTTGTTGCGGGTCTACTCAATGGGGTGGCCCCCTGAAATATTTCTGAATCCTGTGATTGCTTTGTCGTGAAGGCCTCGTTGGGTTTTGATTTGGTTTTTCCGAGGTTGATCGAGTGTGTGTTGCTATTTGTGCACCCCTGCAGGGTAAAACTTTCTGAAAGCCGTGTCCGCGGTTATGGACGACTTGGAGCACAGTTTCTCGATCATAGACAAGCATAACTAAAGTACCGCTTTTAACTTGACTAAACAACTGACTAGTAAATAGTGCAACACTCATGGAATGGTTAATAAAATTGCCAACGGATGGGGGGTTGTTCGTCCGCTTCCTCGTTGGTAAGCGAGGAGGAGGATGGATCGGATGAAATTACTGATATAACTGTTGCCATTAATTCACGGACATCCGTCTATCACTGGTTAGGCGGATGGTTAGCGTTTATCTATAGAACTGCTAGGGTTTATCTTTTGCTGCAATTGCGTCACCCCAGGTTGTGTCCCCTTTAGAGGCATTAAGACTTGCTGAGTACCCTTAGGGTCTCACACGATAAATTATTGGTTCAGATGAACAGGTACCCTCGCAGGACGGATACTGGGTGGAAGAGGCTGATGATGTTGGCAACGATCGTTCGGTGTAGAGATTCCGGGAACGGGGATCCGTGAGATCTATGGGCGGGATGTGCTTATTTCCATGGCATCTTATGCCGATTTGCTTCTTATTCGTACTCGGACTTGTTTTGCCGCTTCCGCTTGATACTCTGATGTGTGTTGTATGAGGAGTTATCCTAAACTATAGATTTATTCAGGATGTTTGAATCTTGCCGTATGGCGTTGCTATATTTCCTTTCTTTCTAGATGGTATGGCTCTGATGTACTCTTGTATGGTGGCTTGCATACATACTCATTTGTGTATGTAGTTGATCCCTTCGCCTGCCGATTACGCCGCCCGTACAGGTCCCGTTGAGTTGGAAGTGGTTGGGACGGCCGAAAGGTCTACCCGTGAGTGGCTTTTGGGGCCCCACCGTACTATTTCAACCACTACCGCTCATCCAGGCTTGTATCTAGGAGCGTAATTCACCGAGGTAGTTACAATTGGTATCAGAGCCATCCCGACCTTCAGGGTTTCAGCCAAACGGTCGTTGTCAGTCTAGCAAATATTTTTGGTAGTTATGTATATTAGGGAAAAACAAAACGCGAGAGTAGGACTGCTTCCACTTTTCTTCTTATCTACTCACCACCCTTTTTTGGTAAGGAAGTGTAACGTTTTCAATCCTCTTCTTAAAAATTTCAAACTAGGATTCACGTGTTCTGGGTTTCCGTAGTACCATAGGTTGTGTGTGTGTGTGTTTGTGTAATCCCTTGTCTATCTGTTGCATCCAAGTTGTTAGCTAATCAGCCTTTTGGTTATCAACTGTTGGTACATTCCATACCGACAGGCTTTTGCAAACCGACGCGATCTGTCTTATCCTTTGTTAACCAACGTTGTCTTGTTGGGTTGTTTGTTTCCGTAGTTACCAATCTTAGGTTCAACGTGAGAAGAAGGGGTTAGGATATGTGTTCCACTTGTTCATGTGCGGAGTAATGATTTGAGTGCGGGATGGAGTCGCGACCATACCACTACTCTTATCATTCGCTTTTGTATATTGAATCAGTAGAGTCACTAATCTTGATTCGTTAAGTAATTTTGCGCATCTATTGGTATTCTAATGCCGAAATTTGTGGAAAAATTTTCTTTGATATGTTTGTGTACCACACTCCTTTTCAGTCGTGTGCGATATGCTTAATATCTTTTAGGTACTTTGAACTTTGTTGATATTTTAATATCATCTTAGTAAATTGTATCCTTTAATCTTGGTTAATTCCATCTTGGTACTATTTTGGATTATTATCATCTTCCATTATAGTACTGACTTGAGTTTTATATCAATCTCAGGATGGCTCCACCACGCCGTTCAGATGAGGACATACCACCAGAGCTTGGGGCCGCATTGTCAAACATAGCTAATGCCTTGGCAGCGATGCAGCAGAACCAGCAGCGCTTGGAAGAAAGCGTCAGGAGAAATGAGTTTGCTCCACTCCCTCCACCTCCCAAGCGGGGCGACATCAAGAGCTTCCTGAAATTCAACCCTCGCCAGTTTGATGTTTCAGATTGCCCACTGGATGCGGATGATTGGTTACGTGAGACGTCAAGGCTTCTTGAGACTGCTGATGTTCCTGAGCAGGAGTGGGTAAAGTGTGCTACTCACCTTCTGAAGGGGGATGCAGCTCTTTGGTGGGAAAATTACTTGAAGGCAAGCTGCACTGGGTTTCAGCCTACCTGGGGACAGTTCTCTGGAGCGTTCAAAGAGCAATTCCTGTCAGAGATTGTAATGGAAAGGATGAAGGAGGCTTTCCTCAACCTGAAGCAGGGAAATGATAACGTCAACACCTACATCAGGAACTTCATGAATCTCTCTCGTTATGGTGGTGATGAGGTATCTGATGACAAGAAGAAGCAGAAAAGGTTCAGGCAAGGGCTCAATGCGTCGATCAAGTATGCAATCACGCATGCAAGACCGGCAACTTTCCTGGAACTACAGCACACAGCTTTGCAAGAGGAGGCAAGTCGGCAAGTGTTCGAGGACTCCAAGAAACACAACAGGGATGCATCAAGCTCTTCGGTTATGGCAGCTCCTTCTAAGCAGCGAGTCTGGGTTCCTAACACCCCACCGTCGCTCCCGGCTTCACCAAGACCTTCAAGCTACACGTCGAGGCCACTAAACTCCATCACTGCTGCTCCCAGAGGCTACACCCACAACTACCCTGGAGCGCCTGGCGGAGTCCCTGGCTACGTTGCTCCACGTCCAGCTGGTGCTTGTTACACATGTGGAGATCCTGGACATCTGAGTTGGAACTGTCCGTTGAAGAACAAGGCTCTCCCTCAACCCCCGCCAAGATCTGCAGCAAGCTCTCCTACGGTTCGTGCACCACCACCTCGGGCTCTCAACATCAACACCAAGCCCGGGTCTACGGTTGCTCGTGCCAATTGTGTCAACGCCGCTCAAGCTGAGCATGCACCTGGAGTGGTGATGGGTACGCTATCCGTTAACTCAGTCCCTGCACGAGTTTTGTTCGATTTTGGTGCATCACATTCTTTTGTTTCTCACAAGTTTGCAAATGAGAATGAGTTAGCAATGGATCCTCTCCTTAAGAAGCTAATGGTCCTTTCCCCTGGAACAAATATGATAGCATCTAAGATCAGTCATGGCAATCAAGTTGAGATTGGTGGCTCTTCGTTCTCGGCTTCTTTAATTGTTCTGGGCAATTCTGACATTGATGTCATCTTGGGCATGGATTGGTTGACGGCAAATGCAGCTGTGATTGATTGTGCTGAACGCTCGGTTTCTTTGAAGATTCCTGAAGGTCATATAGTCTTTTCTCCAAGTCTGACGCCTGCTGTCCAGCTTTTCTCTTTGGCGGCTCTGAATGATGATGCTATGGAAGCTATTCAGAGAGTCCCAGTGGTCTGTGAGTTTCCGGATGTTTTTCCTGAAGAGTTGCCGGGTATGCCTCCGGATCGTGAGGTTGAGTTTGTGATCGAGCTTGAACCTGGAACGGCTCCTATCTCCAAGCGGCCTTATAAAATGGGTCCTTCTGAGTTGGCTGAACTCAAGCGACAGCTTGATGAACAAGAGAAGTTGGGTTTCATCCAACATAGTACTTCTTCTTGGGGTAGCCCAACAATCTTTGTGAAGAAGCGTGACAGAACCGATAGACTATGTGTGGACTACCGGGCTCTCAATGCTAAAACCATCAAGAACAAATATCCCCTTCCGCGGATTAATGATCTCTTTGACCAGCTAGCTGGAGCTGTGGTATTCTCTAAGCTGGACTTGAGGAGTGGTTATCATCAAATCAAGATTCGCAAGGAAGATGTGCCCAAAACAGCTTTCACCACCCGCTATGGCCTGTATGAGTACACGGTCATGTCTTTCGGTCTCACCAACGCACCTGCTACCTTCTCGAGGCTGATGAACTCCGTTTTCATGGAGTACCTGGATAAATTTGTTGTGGTATATCTGGATGACATTCTGGTTTATTCCAAGTCCAAGGAGGAGCATGAAGAACACCTGCGGTGTGTCTTAAACAAGCTTCGTGAGAACCGCTTGTATGCAAAGTTCTCAAAGTGTGAGTTTTGGCTGCCTGAAGTAACATACCTGGGTCATGTTATCTCTGCCAAGGGCATTGCAGTCAACCCGGAAACCGTGAAGACAATAGTTGAATGGCTTCCTCCTGCTAATGTCAAGGAAGTGCGGAGTTTTCTTGGTTTGGCTAGCTATTGCCGTCGCTTTGTTCAGAACTTCTCAAAGATAGCGAAGCCTCTCACCGATCTTCTCAAGAAAGGCAAGAAATACCTGTGGACTCCTGCGTGTCAAGCAAGCTTTGAGACACTCAAAGAGAAGCTCACTTCCACACCAGTCTTGGTTCCTCCGGATACATCTAAGCCTTTCCAGATATTCTACGACGCCTCTTTGCAAGGATTGGGTGCGGTCCTTATGCAAGAGAAACAAGTGGTTGCTTATGCCTCTCGACAGTTGAAGACGCATGAGATCAACTATCCCACACATGACCTCGAGCTAGCAGCAGTTGTCTTTGCTTTGAAGCTTTGGAGGCACTACTTGCTTGGCAACCGATGTGAGATCTTTTCTGACCACAAAAGTTTGAAGTATATCTTCACTCAGCCTGATCTCAACCTTCGGCAGAGGAGATGGATTGAAGCAATCAATGACTTTGATGTGACCATCAACTACACACCGGGCAAAGCTAATGTCATGGCAGATGCTCTCAGCCGTAAAGCTTATGTCAATAACCTCATGATGGAGGAGCAGCAGCCCCTCTTGTGCGAGGAATTCCGCCAGCTCAACCTGGAAGTTGTGGAACAAGGGCATCTCCTGAACCTTCTGGCTACTCCTCTCTTGGAAGAAAAGATTCGCTCTTGTCAGCTGGGTGATCCGCACACAAGAAACATCATCTCTAAACTTGAGCTTCCGAAGTATGAGTCCTTCCACGTCGATGATCAAGGCACGCTTTTCTTCGACCACCAGATGTTTGTTCCAAACTACCCGGGTCTGAGAGACCAAGTTCTCAAGGAGGCGCATGATTCGGTTCTTTCTATCCATCCTGGCAGCACAAAGATGTACATGGACTTGAAAACACAATACTGGTGGCCTGGGTTGAAACGGTATTGTGCCAAGTATGTCTCAGAATGTGATGTCTGCCGCAGAGTGAAGGCTGTCCATCAGAAACCATTTGGTCTTCTACAACCATTGAAACCTCCGGAATGGAAATGGGAGAAAGTAGAGATGGACTTCATCACTGGCTTTCCAAGGTCGCAGAAGGGCAATAATGCAATCTTTGTTGTCATCGACAGGCTTTCTAAAGTGGCTCATTTCTTCCCCGTCAAGGAAACAATTTCTGGAATTCAGTTGGCTGAGATCTATATCAACAGAATTGTCTCTCTGTATGGGGTTCCGCTTGAGATCAGTTCAGACCGTGGGAGCATTTTCACTTCCAAGTTCTGGGAGAGTTTCCAAAATGCTTTGGGGACAAAGTTGAACTTCAGCACTGCTTACCACCCTCAGTCGCAAGGACAAGTGGAAAGAATCAATCAGATTCTGGAGGATATGCTTCGGGCTTGCGTCATCTCGTTTGGCATGAAGTGGGAGGAATGCCTTCCATATGCTGAATTCTCCTACAACAACAGCTTCTAGAAGAGTCTAAAGATGGCACCATTTGAGGCTCTCTATGGTCGCAAGTGCAGAACTCCGATTGGTTGGTCAGGTGCAGGAGAAAGAATTTGGTTTGGCCCTGACATTGTGACTCAAGCAGAGGAGAAGGTGCATATCATTCTGGAGAACCTGAAGATTGCTCAAAGTCGTCAGAAGAGCAACTATGACAGGAAACACACGGACATGGTGTATGCCCCTGGTGATCTCGTGTACCTTCGTGTCACTCCCATGAAAGGCACACACCGCTTTGGTATCAAAGGAAAGCTGGCTCCTAGATACATTGGTCCATTCAAGATTCGTGGTAGAAGAGGAGAAGTTGCTTATGCACTGGAGCTCCCGGAAAAACTCAAAGTCCATGATGTTTTCCACATCTCTCAGCTCAAGAAGTGCTTCAAAGATCCCGGCAGGACCGTGGATCATGAGCTAATCGAACTCCAAGAAGATATGTCTTATCAAGAACATCCCACCAAAATCCTTGAGACCGCAGAACGAAGGACTCGCAACAAGTCCATCAAGTTCTGCAAGGTGCAGTGGTCACACCATTCTGTTGATGAAGCCACATGGGAGCGTGAAGATGAACTCCGTGTCAACCATCCTTCTCTCTTTGTGTCTTCTTCTTCTTCCTAGAATCTCGGGGCGAGATTCCTGTTTAGTGGGGGAGAGTTGTAGCATCCCAGTTGTCTAACGCCTGTAATGCTACTTGTTCCAGTAATAAAAGGGGCCACTTCCAATATATAATTGTTGCATCATCATCATATCATGCTCATGTCATCATGCCACCTTGCATTTGAGCATCATATAAAACCCCTTCTTGTTTGGTTCTTATCTCATGTGCATTATTAATTGTAGTTGCCTCTTGATATTGTATTTGGTTCTTGATAAATTGTTAAATGCCCAAGTTGATTTGGGGGCATATCTCTTTTGGACTCTACCACCTTTTCTTTACACCACCCTATAATTCCACCATCCTTTTAATATGAGCTTGGCATTTTAATTGAGTTTATCTCTAGCTCATGTTGGTTGGTTGGTTTCCACCCATAATCTTTTGCTTGGCCTTATTCCAATTTTGGAGATGCAAAATAATATTGCCATGAAATGACATTGTCTTCACAAGTGTCAGCAGGGCATTAAATATTCTGCATGGGCCATGCAAGTACCATCTTGTGCTTGTCTTTGGTTTTATTTTGGTTTGGGATGGATCATCTCTAGCCCCATCTTTTCTTTTGGTTTTGTCCATGTTGATCATGCTTAAAACCCTAGCACCTCATCTCTCTCCCTCTCTTTTTCTTGTCTTGTTCTTGTTTGAGCTTGACTAGAGCAAGTTTGACCTTGACAAGTACCACTCCATCAACCCTAACCCTCTCTTAAATCTAAACCCTAAGCCACCCCATACCCTCTCTAACCTACACCCTAAAACCACCTAATCTAAAACAAACCCTAAGTGTGTTTCTCTCTTTCTCTCCTCTCTAGCTAACCTAGCATGGCCACATGCTTGCCATGCCCTAGCTCACCACCCCTCTCTTACCCCCCTCTCTCTACCTTGCTGGACCCACCTAGCTACCCCCAACCCTAACCCTAGCCGAGCCATGCCCCCTCTTTCTCCTACCCTAGCTCCAACCCTACCCTAGCCCGAGCCTCCTCTCTCGCTGCATGGTGAGCCCCACCCGAACCTGGCCTGCCCTGGCCCACCGGGAAGCCTCCCCTACCTGCCCCTGCCCTGCCCTGGCCGAACCGAGCACGTGAGGAGGTGGAGAAAAGGTGGCCGAGGCCACCTTTATCCCCAGCTGCTCCCACACGGCAACCACGGCACCCCTCCCCCTCTGGCCTTATCTACCCCCCCTCTCTCAACCTCCCCTGCACCCCAGATCCTTTCAAGAGGCCTCGCCTCCCCTCTTCCCTCACCCTCGCCACCGTCTACCCCGGAGCGCCGGCCACCGTTGGTTTCCGTTCGGCGTCATCGATCCAGGAGGCGCAGGCGGGAGAGAGCTTGTCGAGGGAGCCCCCGAGGACCTCTGCGTCGCCCCCGTACCCAGCCGCGAGGAGGAGACGCCCCCAGGAGCCTGGACCCCGACGTGACCCGACGAACCCTAGCTCCATCTGTCTGTCTGCCCCGCCGTCGATCTACTGCGCCCCGACCCGATCCGAGCCCACCATCGAGTCCGCGGTGAGCCCCTTCCCCTCCCTGGCAAGGTCCTTCTCGTCGTCGCTTCCTAGCGCCGCCGTGCGTTTTGTCGAACAGCCTCGATGCGCGGCGGCCGACGTCGATCTCGCGTCGCTGCGTCGCGCAGCGACCTAGCTAGGCCCCGTGCGCTCCCCTGTCAGCAGCCACACCGCCACCGCAGCGGTTTCGCCACGCCGCGCGCACGCCCGCGTCGCGGGTTCGATTCCCCCTCGCCGCGCCAGCCGCTGTTTCTTTTGTCTGTCAGTTGGTTCAGATAGAAGAACAACAGTGCTCGCAGTGCACTTTGCACAAAACCCCCTGGACTCCTTTTTCCTCAACCCGCAGCCCTAGCCCCACAGTCAGCGACAGAGTGGTTTTTATAAAAAGGCTCCCCGGTTTTCAGCTAATCAACCCGCGGTCCTCCTCCCTCTTAGCCACTGTCGTGTGGGTCCAGGTGCGCCTGTCCCCACATGTCTGTGACCAGGGCTAGATTGGCCTGGGTGTTAAAAACATTTTTGCAGATTCTGTTTAGATTCAAAACTATTTAAATTTAATTCAAATTCAAATTCAAATCAGACTTTAAATAACTTTTCAAATATAATTCACAAAAATGCAAATGATATATGTTTTGGAATCAGAAAAATGTGAGGATTTCAAATATGCTATTCAAATTTCCTTTTGCACATTTAAAATTCCAAGTTGAATTAAATTACCACAAATGCCACTGGAATTTAAATAATTAATAACTTTTGATTTATAAATCCAAATTTAGCAAATAATATGTCTAAAATGATCAGCTCGACGAGACCTTTCTGTTTATGCTATCCATGACTTCAATTGCAGCATGCATCATATAAAAATATAGGGTACAGCAACTTTTATGGCAACAAATATGATCCAAAACCCCATTAAAATGCTATTTCTTGTCTTCCCCACCTCACCCATGCCATGCTACTTTAATGCCATGCAATTGGTGCATCATTCATCATGGCATGATTGTTTGCTTGACGCATCTTATTCATATGCTTGTGCTCTATATTTATGTTGGCCCTTGTTTGTTTGGTTCTTCTTCGAATAGACTCTGAGCAGGGGATATATCAAGAGAACCAGAAGCACTACCCAGATCCGTCTTTCGCTTCGACTGAGTTGCCAGGCAAGCACTTCCACATGCTTGCATACATACAGTACCTATCGCCTCTATCTTATTCTTGCATCATTGAGTCGCGATTGCATTAAACTGAATCCCAAGTATTGCATAGCCTTTACTTTATACCCCACCAAGCTTGTTCCTCCATCCCATGAGCCATTACTACAGGAGTTGTTTGAGCCATGCGAGTTGTAGAACAGCATGTGTAGGGTATGTGAGTGTCTGTTGGATAACGAGGTACCTAAACAACTTAACCTGAGTAGTAATGGGAGAACTAATGAAAGTGGCACCGGTGAACAATATCTGCTTTTTGGTTCTTCCTGCTCACTTGTGTCCCGTAAGACCCCGAGTACTTGATTCCTGTTCCAAGATTTATCGCGCTGTCCACATCCGGGAGGTATATGGGACCCCCCTGAGCCAGAGCTTGATTCATTCTTATTTCTTGGGGCCACAAACTAGTTTGAGGCTTTATTTACGATCCTGTACTTATGCCATGCTTTACTGCTTTATTTACGATTGTGCGATGGATAGCACACTGTACTGTTTAGGTAAGCGGAATGTTTTCGCGGTATCGACAAGCCCCGTTTGGGGTTCCCAGTCGTTTACAGCCATTGACGTAGACCTTGAGTCCGTCTCAGAGCTAGCTTACTTCGTTGCGGGTCTACTCAATGGGGTGGCCCCCTGAAATATTTCTGAATCCTGTGATTGCTTTGTCGTGAAGGCCTCGTTGGGTTTTGATTTGGTTTTTCCGAGGTTGATCGAGTGTGTGTTGCTATTTGTGCACCCCTGCAGGGTAAAACTTTCTGAAAGCCGTGTCCGCGGTTATGGACGACTTGGAGCACAGTTTCTCGATCATAGACAAGCATAACTAAAGTACCGCTTTTAACTTGACTAAACAACTGACTAGTAAATAGTGCAACACTCATGGAATGGTTAATAAAATTGCCAACGGATGGGGGGTTGTTCGTCCGCTTCCTCGTTGGTAAGCGAGGAGGAGGATGGATCGGATGAAATTACTGATATAACTGTTGCCATTAATTCACGGACATCCGTCTATCACTGGTTAGGCGGATGGTTAGCGTTTATCTATAGAACTGCTAGGGTTTATCTTTTGCTGCAATTGCGTCACCCCAGGTTGTGTCCCCTTTAGAGGCATTAAGACTTGCTGAGTACCCTTAGGGTCTCACACGATAAATTATTGGTTCAGATGAACAGGTACCCTCGCAGGACGGATACTGGGTGGAAGAGGCTGATGATGTTGGCAACGATCGTTCGGTGTAGAGATTCCGGGAACGGGGATCCGTGAGATCTGTGGGCGGGATGTGCTTATTTCCATGGCATCTTATGCCGATTTGCTTCTTATCCGTACTCGGACTTGTTTTGCCGCTTCCGCTTGATACTCTGATGTGTGTTGTATGAGGAGTTATCCTAAACTATAGATTTATTCAGGATGTTTGAATCTTGCCGTATGGCGTTGCTATATTTCCTTTCTTTCTAGATGGTATGGCTCTGATGTACTCTTGTATGGTGGCTTGCATACATACTCATTTGTGTATGTAGTTGATCCCTTCGCCTGCCGATTACGCCGCCCGTACAGGTCCCGTTGAGTTGGAAGTGGTTGGGACGGCCGAAAGGTCTACCCGTGAGTGGCTTTTGGGGCCCCACCGTACTATTTCAACCACTACCGCTCATCCAGGCTTGTATCTAGGAGCGTAATTCACCGAGGTAGTTACACAAATATATATGTAACCTAGCTTACGTGCCACACACGGTATGCACGCTGTCACTTTCACACACATGGGGAAAAGCATAGATCTATTAAAGCACGATGAGTATTTATGTAGACTCTAGCCTAAGTGCCACCATGGCGTACACGCTGTCACTTTCACACACATGGGGAGAGCCGGAGATCTATTAAAGCACTTGAGTAATAGAGTAGATCTACTTGATTACAAAGCTCATGACCACAACATAATCACGCATAGAGAGAGAGAGAGAGATGAACACATAGCTACCGGTAGAACCCTTAGCATCGAGGAAGAACTACTCCCTCCTTATCATGGAATCAGCAATGGCGATGGAGATGGTGGTGGAGATCGATGGAGATGGCTCCAGGGGCACTTCCCCGTCCCGGCAGGGTGCCGAAATAGAGACTTTCTGTTCCCCGAATCTCTCCTTTGGTGGCGGCGGCGCTGCAGAACTTTTCGTGGCTTTCTGGTCGATGATCTAGGGTTTTCTCCCCGGAAGGCTTTTATAGGCGAAGGAGGCAAGGTCGGTGGAGGGCCAAGGGGTCCACACCCCCTGTGGGCGTCACTAGGGCTGGCCCGCGCCTAGGGGGGTGCGACCACCCTGGTGTCCTCCTCCATCTCTGCTTCGTGGTTCCTTGTTGCTCCAGGAAAAATAGGAAGATTGGCTTTTGTCCCGTCCAATTCCGAGAATATTGATTTTCTGACTTTTCTGGAACAAAAAACAGCATAAAACAGGCAACTGGCACTATGGCATCTTGTCGATAGGTTAGTTCCATAAAGTGTATAAAAATACCTCAAAGTATAGACAATTTATAAGACAAATGATATAAAACAAGCATGGAGCATCAAAACTTATAGATACGTTTACGACGTATCACCTGACCAAGCAAGTATCATGCACTTGTAGATCAAATTTGATATACGTAGAATGCGCATTGCTACGGTCTCTTAAAGTTTCAAAAAGTTCATAGTTTCTACTTTGTTCCCATGCGTTGCTACAATCAATAATGCACCTAAGATGTAGAGATTTTTTTTGAGTGGTCAATTAAATATATTGTACCAATGGAAAACCAATAAAAAGGAAAAAAAACATCACACAACAGAAGAATGCATGAAAATTGAAAATTCAGTAAGTCAAAGCTGCAAAAGTGGCACACGGTAGAAAGAGCCAGATCCATGATAGTTCTACAGTCTGAGATGCAAAAGAGGTACACAAATTTAGATAAACATATGGCCACTCATACGATCAAAAATACATCATCATATTTGTTCTCTGAAGTCCAAGGCAAATCGGCAGAAAGAAAAGAGCAACTCCACCAAATTGCAAGAGTTCAGAAGGATTTGATAGTCCAGGCATTCTAGGAACAACAGTCGTCTGGCAGAAGGAGTAACTGCAGTTGGTAAGTACTATTTAATCCACCAGAGTGGCCAAGCAGGATTTAACAGAGAAGTGCATTCAGATCGTCATTTTTATTTCTTAATAATCATCAGGCATCCGATCAGAATATCCGAATGACAGCCAACAACTTCAACCGAATATCTCAACATGAGATTAACATCACAACTATTTCCAAGAAATCATGCATTGCTCATGTCTGAAGATGATAAGCACTATTAATTCACAGAAAAGTTATGCCATGTGAGTGAAAAGTACATATGTTTAGAAAATGTTAGAGTCATGCACTCCTTCCACGGATTTCCCATTTTTCTGCACAACAACGATATTAATGCCACAAATGAGTTCAAAATAACATATGAGTATCTCAAGAAGCCAAGATACTCTTAAAGTAGTACTTGTAAATTGTCCCACTAAAAATCTTGCAAGAGTAGACATATTTAATAAATTTTGGTTATGCTAAATCCAAGAAAGGTGACATGAAAAATATTTCCATGCATAAAAAAGTTACCAAACCTTGAATAATCAAACACACGTGGCTGTTTAGGAAGCAACAACCAGGCAGTCGCAGGAATTTCATCACACTGCATCACAACTCATGTGCTTCTTTCCCTTGCATCATTTAGCTGTACAATTTCACAAACATGCTATCAAGCATTCACCATATATGAATATGGAACCAACATCTTGTTTTTTAGGCAAAAATCTATCACATGATTACATAATAAGAGACGGCATAAGTTTAAGTCTTCCTTACGACCATGGTGAGAACACCGTGGGCACTATGTAACTTACAAAGTTCATTGCCATTTGACGTCTATATATCACTAATTAAAAGGCTAGCCACAAGACAGAAGTAGAATATAAAAAAGTATTATTATTTACACAGCTATCAAGAAGTATAACAATAATAAATTCAGTAAGAAATCTAATCCGCCTGAATGGATACCAAACATTAATATTGCATAAGATGTTATCGTAGTTGGAGTTTCAAGTACTGGCATATGCAAGCTTTGCAAACATAAAAGTAGTCTTCTGAGTAGAACCGATTGATTGATTTTTTGACATGATTGATTGATTTTCTTGACAATTGCGAGGCGTGATTGACGCTAGCGAAACTCATATGCAGGTAGCGATTGGTTGTGTTAAGAGCATCTCCAACATACACCTTATCCATCCTAAAACCTTAAAATAACCGCCACTTTATGGTTTCGGTCAGAAAAAGTGGTCAGGCCAGACACCCCAAAACACACCGGCCTTCAAATTTATGGTTTTGGTCAAAAAAAGTGGTGGGACCAGACACCTCAAAAAGGGGACCGAGAACAACACCCCCGGCCCATAGATTCACGGGTTTCGCCTCCGACCCGACGCCGACACTTACCGCTAGAAACCCTTGGCGAGAGGGACATTTTAGCTCATTCCCCTCCATCCGCTGCCAACTACAGCCAGCGCGCCGCCATCGATTCAGGCCATGCAATGGCGATTCCTCCTGTGCAGAAAGCCGCCGCCGCCTAGCGCCCCCGTTCCTGACACGCGTTCTGACCAAGGTTGGCGCATGATGGAGATCTGGCTCGCGGCGGATACAGTGGCCATGGATAATAAATAAAGCTTCTCTACTCCATTAATTCCAAGAATAAGCTATCATATATAGTAATAATGAAGGCGTAAAGTAACCCTAATCCACTATGTCACTTCCGTTGTCTTCGTCATCGACCGGGTTCTCCGCCTGGCCATCCTCCAATGCGTCGCCGTCCGCCTCCTCCTCACTGGAACCGATCTCGACGATCCCGACATTGTTCGCCCTTCTCAAGAACTCTTCGTGACGCGCTTCCTCGATGACGATATAGATTGTGTGACCACGAATGGCCCAGAATTTCTCTCTCCCTTCGTGGTTGAGAAGATCCGGGTAGACCTGCCGCCGGCGAATGGCGCACAGGGCAAGCTCCGCTTTCCGCTCCTTGAAACGCTATACGAGCTAATAGGTGAGTATCGGGCCATTTCCCTTCTTCCGCTCCAGTAGTTGGCAGAGACACTCTTCCCGTCTCGCCAACTTGAAACTGCTCAAAAGTGGTGCCACCAGCACCCCACCATAGATGAGTTCCTAGCCGGACGGAAGCGTCGCACGCGAGGATGTCGTAGTGGGCGAACATCACGACCTCGTAGAAGATTAGAGTGGGCCTCTTCATGGCGGCGGGGAGGAGAGAGTGTGAGGGTGGGGATGGACCGGCCCTCGACGGGCATATATACACGTAGACGACAAAGCGATGCTGGAATCAAAACGGAATATTCGCTTTTAAGGATCACGAATACAGGGTCTGTTCCACCCCAGCTCTCGCGGAGGTAAAAACGTGTTTTCCTCGGCCCTTGTACGCGTTTTAAGGGCGGGACTGATAAGGGATCTAATAGAGATGCTCTAATTCCCTTCCTTGCGATAGCTTTCTAAATTGAGCGAACGATGTCGATGGATTAGATGTCTGACGATGGTGATTCTTTCAATACTTGATGTTGAATTGGAGTAAACATCAGTCCATGTTCTCTAATTAGGCCCCATACCGTTTCATTGACAGTAGCCATGCATTTACTGTATATAATATTGACAGCAACAGACTAAATGAATTCATGAAAGTATTCATGTTTACCGAATCTTGGAAACTAACAGAAATATTCATGTAAATATTCATCTTAGAGTACTGAACGTGAACACACAAGAATGTGACATACACGGCCTTAGTCACTGTAACTTTCAGTACAGCTGTAGTTCATGGTCTAGTAAATCTAAGAGCGAGGTGGGGAACCAAACAATTACACTTCACACCGTAAATTCACTTTAATAAACATATTCACTTCATGGCCCAGTAAATTGGCTAGTCAAGCTGGAGTATTTGAAGGAAACAAATTCACTTTAGAAAATTTATATATCCATGCTCATTGATTTGTTTAATTAACCAAACGTTATTGCCCAGTGTATCATTTTTCTATAAACATAATGTTATTGCAACATTATTACCTCGTGGTAATACCAGAAAAATCATGGTAATACCACCAAATTAATCAAGGCTATGAAGCATAAAAAGTTTTGGCTCTGAAACAAACATTAGAGTACAAGCAAGCAAGCTACTTTATCGACCAAGGGATCTACTCCACTGTGAGACTAAATATCTACTACCTCCGTCTCAAATTAGTTGTCTCAACTTTATCTAAATTTCAAGTATCAAAAATCGATCAACCAAAACGAATATCTACTATGTAATCTCTAATCGTGACAAACTTAATCAACCAAAATTGATGGGACTGAAGATCCGTCAAAAACTAATCCCAAGAGGCATGTCATTCCAAATACTCTGAAACAGCAAACAGAAGCAATATTACATTCAATCATAATGTTCAGGTTACATTCGGAAGCAATGTTTCTCAAGTGGCAGTATTACTGATCATGAGCACAACATGTACATAACTTTGTCAGATCCAGAAGTACTGAACAACACAGTAGAACAAGAAAGATAACAAAAGTTAGCGTCAAGCAAAACCTAAACCTGCCGCCGACAATGATGCTGAAACTTGGCCTCTATTCAGGAGTGGAGCTCGTCGGCTCTTTCTTGTAGCAATAGCGTTATACCCATGCCCTATCCTCGCCATCGCCGACAGCTACTGTTTCGCCTACCTGCCAGCTCTATGGAGTGTGCATCCTGACACGGTACAAATTGTAGCCAAACTGATTCAGTACCTACATAAAGGAGCATGACATCTCAGAATTAGTAGGCACATAAAAAAATAAATGCAAGAAAAATGAAATGAATTCGTAAAAAGATGAAGATAACCTTGTACGGAGTAGTTGAACATTATTCTCATCCTCCCTGTGAGCTCATGGTGTTCAGTTCTACAGCAATCTTTTGCTTTTGAACATCTGCAATGCAAAGCTTGTAACAAAGAAGGATTCCGGAGTAGTTGAAAGATTAGCATGAGAGAACACGTACAGAGGAATAAGATAGTAGACAGTACCCAAGGCAGACATCCTCTTCTATGGCTCTATTTTTACACATCGCAAAACCAAATTAGCAACCGAGTAAAAAACAAGAGGTAATTCTTGCACTAATCAGTGAATAAAAGTTCCACAGTTTCTACCAGATTGAACTGAGAGGACAAACTCCAACGATTTGGTAATGCTACAGACAACCTATGAATCTCGCACCAAAGAGACACCAAATTATTGTTCCTATGGTAGGGATGGGTAGAATTGGCCAGAAACGGGTCTGAATGCTGGAGTCTAGATAGAGAAGAGCGCCCGGTCGTTTTCCTTTTCGCGCATGAGAACCAAGAAAGCACGTATCATGCATTTATAATCAAAATTTGATATACTTTCATTAAATTTCACTAACGCCATTCTAATTCATTAAAGATCAAGCATTATTGAAAATTCCCTAAAGCCTAAACCCTAAGCCCTATGCCCCTAAAAACCCTAAGCCCTCAACCCCTGACCCTAAGCTCGGACATATTATTGAAAAATTTCTAAACCCTAAACTACCCAAAAAAACCAAAACCCTCAATACTAAAACCCTAAACCCTTGACCCATAAACAACCCTAACCAAGCAAGCAGGTATCATGCACTCATCATATATAAAAATTTGAGATACTTTAATTAAATTGCACTAACGCCATTCTAATTCACGAAAGCTTGAACATTATTGAAAATACCCTAGACCCTAACCCCCTAAAGCCTTAACCCTAAGCCATATACCCCTAAAAACCCTAAAATCCTCGACCCCCTAACCCTAAGCTCGAACATATATATTATTGAAAAATGTTAAACCCTAAACCCTAAACTACCCCTAAAAAACCAAGACCATAAACCCTCAATACTAAAACCCTAAACCATTGTCCCATAAAAAACCCTAACCGCATCACGGAGTACAAAACATGGACACGGTATCAGCAACTAAGGCTATGCAAGTAAAAAAAAGCAACTATGGATGTAACCTTGGTCATCTTGTTTGAAAGACGGCAGATATCTATCAACTCATTAAATGCTCAAAACGTATATGCGTCTCTATCTGATAGGGACAACATCCCAAGTGGGTGTGGGAGTAGCGTACCTTAGAAGCTTCACCCTCAAAATTTCGAGAGAGCGCTAAAATATCCCGCCCATCCATTCAAACATCCAACCTCAAATATCAATTTATTTCACAAATTTAGCCTGAAAGCTTAAAAGGGCATATACATTTAAAGGTTATACTTTGTGTGTAAAAAGGGGGCGGTGGCATTTTGAGACATCATCTTTGTAGTAGCTTCATAATAAAAACATGTTAGAAGCTTCTACATCAACATTTGGGTGCGAAGTTAGCTAGGAAGCTTGAAAATTCATACTGTAGTAGTAAAAACTTTGGGAATTATAAGAAACCATGGTACACTTTGTTTGATAATTGGGGCAGTGTTATTTTCCTTTAGTTGTGGTTGGTCGCCGTAGGAGCTAGGTTCTTTGTTAACATGGTCGATGGAAGTACAAGTTACATCAAGGACCTCATAACAAAATGAAAATTATATCCAAGTTCATGCATTTAGCACAAGGACCCTGAAACTAAGCAATCAAGTGTGTCTTCTACATATCGTAGAGCCAAATTTTGTTCTGAAATATCTATATTAGCTTTTACAACTAGTAGTAAACAAGAACAAATAAAAGAAAGTGATTGTACTCTCTCTATTGGAGTAGTAGCTTGGATACATTGTTCAATACTCCACTACTTAGTAGTACTACTACTCCTACTAATTTCTCAATACTTGGAATAGAGGGAGTATACTAGTAGTGATGCACTATAGTACAATGTGTACTAGTACTACTACTGCTCCCTTAGTAACAAAAGAGTTAATTTCAGGTTGGTGTCGAAGACATGCATGCACTCCTTGGTTTCTCCCCTGCAGCATTGTACACTGCACCAGGTCCAGGCTCTTATATCTCTCTCTAGGAGTAGATCTTCTTACCTCTCACATGGATCTGTTTGTTCGGTACAGTACAGTGTGACACCTACTTTACTCACCTGTCAACTTTCTGCAGCCTTTTTTGTTTTGACGAAGCATAGTGAAGCATGGTGTGAAGTGGTTATAGAGGCAGGGCAAGTTACCTAGCGTATTCCTGTAAGTACAGTACCAAACTCAATCAGTATAGTCCTCAGATAACGCAATGTGGGTTTCTGGCCGGTGGGCACTACGTCGGCGAGCTGATATTCCCTATGTAACCACTTCCACAAGTGCGTGTACCACGGGCCGGCGGCTATGGACGTCGTCGAGTCTGCGGCGATGATTGAGTGGCCCTATGAAGGCTTCTTTAGCTTGGTCGCCTTCAACGAGCTCGACGAGCACAAGATCGCGTGCCCGCACGACCCGTGCTCCTGCATGGATCCCGCCTATCGTTTCATCGCCTCACCAACAGGGTTCCTTCCCCACATGAATGAGGCCCATGGGATCATAGTAACTTGCACTACAAGGAATCTAGTATACTATGACCTTTTGAAAGTGACCCCGAAAGAAATCGTCATAAATTTATGACAATCTTGCTGCAGATGGTCATGAGCTGTTTGGGAGGGGTAAAGGATAGCAAATGCATGACGATTTGACCCAAAAACATCTTAAATTCATTACCCGAAATTGTCATAAGCTGGTATGTAATGTTTGGGGCCTTGTTTGGAGCTCACTACGACGATATAAAATCGTCATAGTCACTTAT
This sequence comes from Avena sativa, assembly GCA_916181665.1. Classification (NCBI taxonomy): domain Eukaryota; kingdom Viridiplantae; phylum Streptophyta; class Magnoliopsida; order Poales; family Poaceae; genus Avena; species Avena sativa. Next base: position 442,887,185 of record OV702283.1, read on the forward strand.
GACGCTATAATAACGTCGTAGCATGTTAAGAACTAGGATGATTATGCTGCCACCTCCTTAATGTGATCCACGTGTTTCTCTTATGTGGTAATTTTTCTTTTTCTTTTGGGCTATTAGTGTTACTTGTGTGCTGGGTGGACCGATTCTTTCAGGTCGGGCCTGGGTAGGCTGATTCTTTCAGGTCGGGCCCAACAGCTTCTTTGGCCTAAAATATATTAGGCAAAAAATATTGCACGAACGAGGACTTGAACCCACGATGTAGCACTGTGAGGAAGCTATCGTAACAAATATGCTATAGTTGTATGTAAGATAGAAAGTATTGTATCTATACTATGACTAGTCCGCTGCTTAATAAACTGACCACACCAACGGAGGAGCACACTGCATAAAACAGACCACGCTCCCTTCATGGTGATCGGAGGTGCTGGCGGCGACGCTGGACGATGGAGTGATCTGGTCCGGTGGCCGGCGGAGGGGCTGACGTGGTGGTGTCGGGCGGAGGGACTGAATGACACGCAGGGGTCTGGACGGTGGCCGGCGGAGGGGCTGTGACGGTGGTGGCCGATGAAGGGGCTCTGGCGGTTGTGACTAGAGGAGGGTCTACGATAGTGGTGACCGGCGGAGGAGGTGGGGGAATCTACACCAATTAACACCCTCTCCTCTCTCCCCTGTTGATATACTTCCCTGTTAATTTCAGAGCCTGGTTTCATTAGGGTTTCAAAATCCATAGTTTCAGATGATGTTTAGAATGAATTCAAGACCAAATCTTTAGGGTTTTTTGCCTTTATCTAGATGTAGGCATAGAACCATATTGTTGGATCTTATCTAGGTTTTGGTTTAATTTCTGCTAGCTACTATTAGTGTGTACACTTCAGTGCAATTCTAACTTGCAACATTTTTCGGTATTTTGCAGATGGACATAAGCTGGATAACAAAAGGAGTTAGAAGGCTTTCTTATGACCATCTAAGGGGAGTGGATGAGTTCATGTGATTTGTTCGCAGAAGTGTTCCCGATGATGCTCAAGTTTTATGCCCATTCCCTAGTTGTATGAATCATGTTGAACAAACTCTACCAAATGTAGAGGCTCATCTGCTAATGCGTGGGATGGCATGCACGTATGATAGGTGGATCCATCATGGAGAGCCTTTACATCTAGAACCCGGAGCTGAAACTGAACCCGGTGAAGGTGCATATCATGTTGATGATGGCGATGAGTTTGTACAATATGATGTTCCGCAAGAGGATGTTGGTTTGGGGGCATAGGATGGCTATGAGGATGATAGAATCCCTGACCTGTTTAGGGATTTGTACGAGTCTGAACTGCAAGGTGCTGGAGAGCATATAATCTATGTCGAGCTGATAGAGGAGGCCAAGCGCGCAACTAGTGATGGTGGAACATTGTCCAAATTTTATTTTACCGTGAAGTTACTCCATGTCAAGTCCTTCTACCGAATCAGCAATGTTGCCTTCAACGCAATACTCCGTATCTTGATCATCCAATACCCTAAAAGTGCAATCCCAAATCTTATGAAGAATCATTGGGTATAATTGGTAGATTAGGGCTTGGTTATGATTCAATCCATGTCTGCCCGAACAACTGTATATTGTTTCAGAACATGTACGCCAAGCATGACAGGTGCCCGAAATGTGATGCCTCTAGGTGGAAAGATGCAGATGGGAGGAAGAAGATACCGGAGAAGGTGTTAAGGTACTTTCCTGTGATTCCAAGGCTACAAAGGATGTTCATTTCGAAGCAATAGTCCGAGGATGTACAGTGGCACAAGCTAAAGCGGCAACCCGTGGAAAATGAACTTAGCCATCCAGCTGACGGAAAGGCATGGAAAGATTTTGATGATAAACATAAAGAGTTTGCCACTGATGCGAGGAACATCAGACTCGGCCTTACCACATATGGCTTTAATCCATTTGGAATGATCTCAAAATATAGCATGTGGCCGGTATTTGTCGTGCTGTACAATGTTCCACCATGGGCATGTATGGGTCAGTCCAACTTCATGATGGCTTTGCTAATCCCGGGTCCAAAATCTCCAGGAAAGGATTTTGATGTCTTTATGGAGCCCCTAGTAGAAGATCTGCTCAAACTCTGGAAGGGTGTCCGTACCTATGATGCCATGAGTCCTAATAAGTTCGATCTCTGTGCTGCAGTAATATGGTGTATCCATGATTTCTCAGTGCTGCACACTTTGTCAGGGAGGCTCATATAATCCAGATTACTTCTAGTGTAGGGCCATCTACAGCCTCACCTTCTTTTGTGTTATGCCTATTCCGCCACCAACAAGCAAGAGGGGATTCACGCGCATCCTCTATGGGGATGATGGTACCGTGTTCGTCCTGACTATCAGTGTGCTCGGCCCGGCCGCCGTTGTGTCCTCGGTGTGTATCAGGCATGACAGGTGCTTGTGGCCGTGGTACACGGTGAAACTGCGTGTGCCTTGCCCGCCGGGGTCAACGGACTTCTCGATGGTCGAAATACTTAATGCGGAAATCGAGATGTCGAGCAGCTCGTCGCCGGCCAACTTCCTGTCTGATGAGCTCACGACGTACCTCTGGGTGCCGCCGCGGTTCCTGCTGAAGGGTTGAGAGTCCAACCATGTATCTTTCTGGGTTTGCATCGACAAGAAAAAATGATCTTAATCTACGGCTAATGATCCCAGTGATGACTGCAAGTGCACAAATCATTTGTAGCTAGTTTTGAAATAAAGATATCGATCCCACAGGGAGCAGTAGGCGAAAGACTAAAATCCTTCTAACTAAAACTAAACGAAGTACTTGAGCAATAATTCTAAGATGCAAGAAAGCAAAATTGTTTTGGTTTTTGGGTTTTCGGTTGGTTGAAATAGTAAAGTAACTTAAAGTAAAACTTAATGCAGAAATTAGTAATCGCGTGCGTAAGAAAGATTGAAACTGCAATAGGGGAAAAGCGTTCTCAGGGAGTGGTGGATACACCGCTAGCAATTTATACCAAGTGATAAAGATTATTATAACGAATATTCTCATAATATGCATGTATGTGGGAGGAGCTCCATATATGGATGATGAGACAACAACCACTGCTCACAGCATCCTTCATAACCATAGCTGACAGATAAACGACATCAATCGTATTACCCTGCTATTAAGAGATTTCTCACGTGGCATGGATATGGCTTAATGAATTCTCCTTAATTCCCCAAGTTAGTACGTAAAGGATGACAATGAAATTATAGTCACAGTAAGTGCTACCATCCATCCGTCTACCAACAAGTAATCCCCCCATCGAGTCCCCGCGAAAGGCAAATATTAAGGAGGTGCACAACTCCCAACATCAAGATGAAGACAATTAACACATACATATAATGATGTATAACATAATAATCTCTATCTCATCTCAATCATATACTAGGGTTTCTCCATCTCCCCAAGAACTAATGATCTACTCAAACATGGATGCAATCAGCATCATGAAAATGGTAATGGAAACAATTATCGATGAATAGTACTTGTATAAATCCATAACTAGTGCAAGAATTACTAGATGGGATGGATGGAGATGATGGTGGTTATGAAGATGCAGCGTTTGATGAAGATGGAGCTCGATGCCTTGGCCTCCCAGATCAGCTTAGGGCGAAGATGGATCCCTAGGCCAAGTTCCCCCTCCAGATTCCTTCTGGAGGTGAGGTTTTTGGCGATTTCTGGGTGTTCTGTATGTCGTATCTTCGAAGCAGTTGCACGGGGTGAAACTATTTGAGGAGGCGGAGGCGGCGCCAACTATACGGCAGCGACCTGTATAGTTGGTCATCAACCCTTCTGGAGCCTCTAATTTCTTCGGGTTTTCTTCCGAAGTTATTAATATTTCCCAAATAAGCAATTTACGTAGTTTTAGCTCCTTTTCTCTCCAGTACAACTGCTCCAAGAATTGTGTCCATTGGATCCATAATCTGATCTGATCCTGGTGAAATAAACACAAAAAGTGTGTGCAAACGCCGTAAAATACCAAGATCCTACATCTACAATGCAAAATAATAATGTAAAACATGATGCAAATATGCACTCATCAACTTCCCCAAGCTTAGACTCTTGCTCGTCCCGAGCAAGTTTAGCTTAATGGATGTGATCCTCATATTCATGAAGATGAGTCGATAAAATAACTGAGGCAAATGCAGCATGTGTTCATCATAAAGGATACATATAAAAAAGTTCATGAGTAGTACTTTACTCGAACCATCCGAATAATATTAGCAGGCTTCCACACCTTAGCAATTAATAGTTCACGAAATGTGACACCCCCGGGATCAGGGCTAAACAAATCCCAGACTTCCATCTGACATAAGCTTAACCTTGAGCTCGAGAATATACAGTGAATAATCGGTAACACAATAGTGATCCTACCACACAAAATTTATTACAGCAAGCTCATAACTGAGCAAAGAACCAAATTATTACAAGTAGAGGTCACTGACCAGAAACATCAAACAACGGAAGGCAAATTATGCTATTAAGTATAGAAAACTTAACAAATGGCCTAAGAGGCCTGAAGCATAATGATGACGTCCCAGCCCATAGATTCCAGGCTGCTAGCCGGGAACCACAAGCTACTCCTCGGTGTTGATGTAGTACGGAACTCGTCTTCAAGGGAACACTTACTCTATCAAAAGTATCAACAAAGCAAGGGTGAGTACAAGGTGTACTTCGTAAGACTTATGGCTGGTGGAGTTGTTTTGCATAAAGCCATCTTTGTTTATAAAACAAGAGAGGGAGACGAATCTCGTCTAATCAGAGTATTTTAAAAGGGGATAAGAGAGAGACATCTCCAAAATATTGATCATCATCTCTTTTGATATCCACCAAACCATCATCATCTGAATCCTAACTAGGATCACCCCTTGTACCCATGAGGAAGCATCCTTAAGCACACATTGATCTGCCAAGTTTTATGATTAGGTTCAAGTTATCTATGATCATCATGTCCGTTCCCAAGTCGTCCATAACTGTGGACACGACTTTCCGAAAGATTATTACCCTGCAGGGGTGTACAACTTTACCCAGACGTACTAACCTTCTCTTAATGCCACTTAAGATTAGCCCTCTTCCTTGGAAGGCTGGCAGAGGGTGGTTAGACACGACCTTTACCTTGCTTTCGCCGAGACCATGAGTTACGCCCTAAGGATGGTTCCATCGTAACGGGTCAAATCCTGAAGCCAGTCCTTAAAAATGTGAGGTGAGGTTGGTTTACTAGGGGCGTTGTCTACCCCAAGCAACCTTGGCCACGCTTACCTACCTGTTATGAATGCACCTCCTTCACCGCCTTCGAGAAGATCCAGAATGCATGTCGAATGGAACGCCCGAACTATGTCACTCATGGAATCTACTAGGCAAGTTAGTCACTCGTGTTCCAGGCCCCGCGTGGTTGTACGCTCGTCTTGGTTGAAGAGGCAAGAACTCGGGTCCTAGTGGTGGCGAGCATGAGACTACAAAAACCACATCCCACCGTGGCCTCCCATACAAGCCTTAGCATGTTTAATCTCATATCACATTTGATCTCATCTCATCATGTTCTCCTGTCATACTAGATTCTCTGCATCTGATACATCATCTGGATGAACCAGACTCAACAGCTAAGCATGGCTAAGAAGGACATAGATATAAGCTCTAGCAGTGCACACAAGCCAAACCTAGTTATGCTAGGAGCAGTGGATCATGTAATATAAGCTCAAAGGGAGTAATGCAACATATAGGATACTCTACCTATCGATAAAATACCACAGTAGAATTGTATGCAACATGGCAAGAACAAAAATGCTTTCGAAATCATAGGATTATATCATGGTGGGGCTATGCTTGCCTTTGCCAGTTGATAATCAATAAGTAGATCTTCGGAAGCCTTGGGCTTGACTTGATTATAGTTGGTCAAGTATTTATCTTCGATCTTCGACGGTGTTGATCTTGGTCTTCAGTCTCGATCTCGATCTCGATCTCGATATCGTATACTACCGGAGAAGAACCAAACACCAGAAAGAAAGGAAACAATCAACAATGGCATCGATAAAATTCTCAAGCAAGGATGATGATATGAAAAGTTGAATTGTATCGAAATGTAACCCTAAGGCATGCTCGACAACTTAATCGGGGTTTCGAGGGGTGAAAACCCTAACTTGGGGAAACTCCATATGTATATGAGAGGGGTTGGTTTGTTTTTCTAATTAAACTTGTCATGTAAGTTTCTTAACAATGCATGATGATATCTTAGAAGGATAGATCTCATTTTTCTGAACATTTTGATATATTATACATATTTTTCTGACTTATAAATAATTAGATATTAAATTTATAAGATTTATCCCAATTTTTGGATTTATTAAACCATTTAAAAGGGTTTACTGCGTCACTGTGACATCACCACGACGCCAGCATAGGCATTAGAACTTTTCTCACCGCAGCAGAAGCTAGCCATAATGGCTGACGAGTGGGACCTGGCCCACGTCGGCAAGCCACACAGGCACCAAGCGGGATCGCCGGCGAACACTGCAGATGGCGGCGGCTGGCGACGCTAGGGCGTGAGCCGGGATGCGCGGATACGTGCGTACGACAGAGGGGAGCAAGATGGTCACCAGAGCTTTGGCTCCGACGATGACTAGCAATGGCAGAGGGTGGCGCATGGAGAAGAAGCGAACCAAAGCGAGAGGGGAGAAACGGAGGGCGTGGGAAGATACAGGAGCTCACCATGGAGGCAGTGGAGAGGTCGGCGAGAGACAGGGTGGCCGGAATCGACGACGATGGTGGTGAAGCTCGTCGGAGACAGAGGGTTCGATTGCGGTGATTGAAGGCTCGTTGGCTTGCGTGCTTTGGGGAAAAAGACAAAGTCTAGCATGGCGTTCGCGGTAGTGGCCTCAGAATGACAATGGGAGGTCGAAAACGGCGAGGCGACGCGGCAGACGGAGCTAGGGTTTTGGAAGCTCACAAGAGCTTGCGAAGGAGAGCGAGAGGGGAAGGATAAGGGTATGGGAAGAGATAGATCGACACAGCGGTCCTCGTGGAGTTCTTATCCTGGCGTCTAGGGCGGTGGAGCATCGCAGCGATTGACGACGATCGACAGCGGCGGCGCAGGAACACAGCTGCTTGCCGTCGTTGTCGAAGACGACGCGGACATACGCGAAGAGGTACAGGCCAGATTGGGCCAAAGCTGGGCCGGCTGCGAGTGCCTGGGCGGCAGGGAAGAGAGTAAAGGGAGCTAGGCCAGCTAGGCTGTGGCCTGGCTGCTGTTTTTATTTGCAAAACACTTTTTCCTTTTTCTGTTTTCACTTTCCCTTTTGTATTTTAATTTCCAAACTGTTTTGAATCATTTTAAAAATACCAGAGAGGTTTGTAAATTATTTAAAATACTATGGGGCCCCTTTTACTCAGTTTGGGCTCCAAAAGTTTTGGTAGCTTTCAAAATACTCAAAACATTTCGAGTTGCTTTGAGAGAGAGGGAATTAGGGTTAGGGTTTTTCCTTATTTCCTTTTGCATGCATTTTTAAAATATGATGCTCATGAATGCACAATCAAAACCCTAATATATAATTAACTAAAACTAGGGTGTTACAGCTCTATCCCCCTTACAAGAATCTCGACCCGAGATTCCAAAGGTAGGAAGAGAGATAGAGAGAGAAATAAATAGGGCCACTCTAAAGATAAGAGGGAAACACGCTAAACAATGCACAGAGTATCTCATGGTCAGCTCATGGATGGAGTGTTCAAAAACAACTTTGAGATGACAAACACGAAACACGTCAAGGTAACAGAGGAAACAAAAGGAGAAGGTTTCATGTTGTTGGACAGGTGGTCTTCATAAGGATTGAGACCATGGATCTTACGGAAGGGTTTAAAGCTTCTGAAGAAGAAGGCTTCCAACAGAAACAACATAACCACAAACTTTGATATGAACCTCTACTAAATGGGTTAAGTAGAGATTTCAGTTGCAGAGATATGGATCAACAAAACCAAGCTGTTGAACTACTTTTGAAATAGAAGGGTCACTCTTTCATTCAACAGAAGGCTAAGTTAGACAGGTGTTTTGTGAAGAGGATTCATCAGAGTCACACGGAACATGTATGAAGAGAAACTGCTGATTATCAAAATCATAGTCACTCTTAAAACATGGTTGAGAACACAAAGGAAACTCTTTATTCATCCAGGTTTATAGAAATCTTTGCCAAAGATCGTGATATCACTTTTCACCTCTAAGATGAATAGTTAAGAAGATTCCTAATGACACGAGAAGAAAGAAACTTCATTCTCAGACTTCAATTACTTGGCACAACAAAACATTTACAACATAAAAGGGTCTGAAGGATCGACCGAGAGACATTTAGCAACTCTACTTTAAATGTTCTCCTTGATGTTCGAGAAATGAGACATCAAGTAAAGATCGGACTTCGGATACAAAGGAAACCATAAGCACAACTCCTATGTTGATTTATAGAAGAGGTCTCATGAAGAGTGGTTGTTATTGCTGAATCAAGAGAATATGGAAAAAGGTCTTTCCGGCTAAGTGTGTCAACCATTACATAAATCTTACCAGATTTACGAAGGGACCTATGTCAAAACCTTGAATAACACCAACCATCATTGCAGCTTGAGATTCAGCTTTGCTTAGGTGGAATGATACTTCAGACTCAGCATGTCCGAATAGAAAGATTGCAACATTTACCGCAAAGGTAAAGTCACTAGATTCTCAAGACAGGGACTACAATGTCAAGATCCAAAAGACTAAGCTAGATTGCTATACCCATGTATTAGCATATTGTCGAAGGACAACTGCACACACATAAAGTACTGACAATTAAAACACAATGTGTCCTTAGAGAAAGGGAGGCAACTCTTCTCGAATCCACGGCTACATCCTTCAACAATTGCTCGTGAATCGGAGAAGGTTACTTCTAACATCCAGAACTCATACTTCGAAATGGCCGAAGAAGGTTCTCGAAAGTTTCCAACAGTAATGCAAAATATTCCTTATGAATCTAATCTAGCAGAGAGAAGATAAGGATGTCATCGATGGGCTCAACAACAAACTTATCCAAACACCCCAAGAAGATGGACTCATTTTTTACTTGAATAAGGCAAAAATATTGGTCAGACCAGAGGACAAGAAGGTATTCTCAAGTGAAACATCATAAGAAGGAACATCATCAAGACAATCCTTGGAACTGAGTTTGATTTGACGATAACCCAAATCAAATCAAAGGTGGGGGAAGATAACATATTCGCAAAGTAAATACTATATTTCTTCAACACGAACAAAACTAGACGACCCTTTAAGAAGGAACAAAGTCGGATAAAACTTTCGTCTTACAACTCTCCAAGTTGTTGTTTAAGCTTAACCAACTAGTTCAGGGGTATCCAGTACGGATCCTTGGAGAAAAGAGCTGTTCAGAGAACTTGCTTGCTCAAGAACTTGACAACATGGTCACGTGGCAACATGGCTGTACTTCTAGTAGACGACTAGAATATCATGAACCACCAATATGTCACTTAGTTCGAGAGGAAACTTGCTTGACAAGGCAAGAATACGTAGTCTCAGAGCTTTGGCACAAGCCTAACTCTTTGACCGAAGAGAGTGCACCAGAATAATGAACTTGGTAGTATGATCATCCTTTGCTTAGTGATAGGGTTAACCAATCACGCTAAGAATGCCTCAAATGTCCTTAGAGTTCATACAATAATAATTTCTAAGAATCTCAGATGGCCACATTATTACGCACACGCGTCATTCACGAGCACAAAAGCTCGAGGAAGGGTGGGTAAATATGTGTAAAAGCATCACTTCATTAAGAAGGTTATGAAACTCAGCACGACCTCTTAGTACGAAAGAGAGTGATACTTTAAGATAGTACAGATTGAAGATAATCAATGCTTCTTGATCTGCGGGTTACAATACTTTGATCTGGTCCTAGATACGACGAGGTGCTGGAGTTTGTTTCTCCTAACATTCCGAAATGGTTTGTCATAATAGACCACAAGAGTATATTGCATTGGAAGACACCGATGCACATTTACTACTTGGCTGCCAACTAGAAGACAATGGTCAGAAAACAACAAGGGAAAAAGAACATGCTCAGGGTCGAATCCTGAGATGTGGATGCATAGATTAACATCTTCCAAAAACCAATGCAGAGAAGGGGAGGTGTGGAAGAGTCACGAGTATAGATGCGATACTCTCGATGAGTACTCTTGTCATGATCTATTAGGTTCCATTAAAGAACATCTGCCATATCTAGTGGTAGGGGAAGTCCTTAGTTGTCACAATTCAATTGCGACCAATACCACAAGCTTGAAGACTAGAATTATAGTTGTAGAGGTCCCAACCTGATAAGGTAGAGATCCCTGTGTTTACAGTGCTAGTCCCTGGATCGAATAGCTAGCAACCACAGCTTAAGATGTAATATCAAGAAACAAAGGTCATATTACAACTTATAACTAGGATTAAAATAATTCATTACATCTTACATAGCTCATATGGCTATCTTATTACAAAGCAACAGATATATCTATAAGCATGGAGTCATTCATCTTCATATGTCACAGGCAATCATGTTGGTTGTAGACTTGTAATCCCTACTCAACAAACTTCACTAACATCAAACAAACCTGCAACATAATAAGTTACAACCACAAGGGTCAATACATTTGAATTGTATTAGCAAGTGATATCATATTGATATGGAGAATCTATCATCTACATGAATATTTGGCTAAGTGGAGTTTTGGCTGGCCTTTGCATAAAATATGTTTTCCTTATCCTTTGTAAAATAGTTTTCCTCTTTTCAAAACATTTCATCACACAATGGCACACTGGTGACACACCAGGTTCTACCCTTGTTCACCCAACAAGTTTTAACTTAGCGAAATTGGGATGAGAAGATCCTTGATTGCTTCAATGTATTTGATGCTCAAAATGTCCATTACCGGGGACACGGTTAAGTACTTAGGTTTTACCCTCTCGAGAGGTGGTGCACTTTTCCCACAAGACTCGACATGCATCGAGACGAGACTTTTCAAAAACAATCCCTCAGACCACCATGGACGCGTTCGACCTATCATCACTACCACCAACTGTCCATCTGGCTGAGTTCTTGCAACCTATGTAGTCAAGGTAGAGCCCATATGCCATGTGGCTGCACTGGAAGCTTCTCAACACAAAACATCTCAAATCTCTTTGTTCCTGGGTGTCCATCCACAAGTGAGATACACAAGGGTAAGACATGGAAATGGGCCCTGAGTAACCACTCAACACAAACCAATCTTCCCTTTCCACCCAGGTGATTCATTCACATAGTTGTTTTATTAATCCAAAACATAGTCATAGACTTTGCATAATATCATAGTATGGATATTCCACCCTTGTATTCTAATAGCTAGGCTAAGCACACTAGCATAACTTGTCTCTTAACTTAGGAAGATTCCTACCAAGATATATTCTATAGGATCTACTTTAGCATAGCAATATATAAAATATAGTCCTATCATGCATACTACAAAAATATCACTAATGCAATATTGAAAAGATAGGACTTTAGATGACCAAGTATCACTTGCCTTTTCAATAGAGAAACTAGGTACTCTCCTTGATCTTGCAATTGTCACACTCTTCAAAGTTCACTACAATTTCAATCAAGCAAAGCACATAATCAAAACTAGCATTCAAACAATTCACAGCACAAAATAATAAAAACAAAGAAATGCATGCAAGCATGCAAAAGGTTGTTTTATTGAAAAAGTGGTTTCTAACAAGGCTCTAAACAATTCAAAACACTTACTGGTCTTTTTATAAAAGTGTAAAATCACTTGAAAATAAGTTAGTGAAAATAGGCCTTTTAAATCATTTTTATTTTACTAGAAATGCTTTTATTCAAAGGAATAATTACCTAGTGTCACAAAATATATTTTTCAATTCAAATGTTAGTGTTTATGGTCATAGGGTTCAAAACAGCTCCATTTTCAAAAGGTTTCGATCAAAAAAAAATTTACAACAATTTTTATACTCAAAATAGTCCTATTAATGTTTCTGCAAAAACACCTAATTTTTTAGAAGCAAATGACCAAACCAGGGCCACAGTTTCAAAGGTTTCATTTTTCTGAATCCATTTATATAAAGTTTGTAATTTGTGGACAAGCAGATCAAAAGTTATGGACTTTACAAATTCAAACATCTAAAAACATTTTCTGGAATTTGTCTGAACTGATCTGGCCACGTGTCTGATTCTAATTGGCCCATACCACTTCGGGTGGATCAAGCTACATAGGCCTTTAGATCTAAATGGATCTGTGCATCTCAGATCAACCAATATCGCTTTGCTAGCTAATCTAATCTGGACCCTAGGATGCAGATGTAGGGGTTCGTAGCATGGAAAACAAAAAAATTCTATCGCATGCACACAAACAAGCCAAGATCTATCTACTAGATTATAGCAATGAGTCGATAGAAGCACTCACCCTTGAAGATTCCAAAGCGGTTAACGAGAGCAGATTCTCGTGGGTGATGTAGTCGTACACTTGCCGATCTCAAGATCGTGTAGACGATCCTTCCGGCGTTGTGTTCTGGCAACGCTTCCGCAGTCGGACACACATTCGGTACTCGATGAAGACCTTCCTCTCCCTTGTTCAAGCAGGAAGCGGAGGTTGTAGTTCTCCCCTCGTGAATCCGGCAGCACGACGGCGTGGTGTCGGAGGTAGAGGGAAGATCCCCCAGGGCTTCGCCTAAGCCGGTGTGAGTTATGGTGGATCTAGGGTTTCCCGGTGATGTAGGGTTTAGAAGATCGGGAGGAGGAGTAGGTGTTGGTGGCATCTAGAGCGGCGGCGACGGACCGGCGGCGGCGCGGCGGCGATGCGGGTGTGAGAGGTCTAGGGCTTGGTTTTTGGGGCAGCCCTCCCACTCTATTTATGAGAGGGGGCAGCCTTGGGAGGGGTGGGTTTGAATCCAAACCCAAACCCAAGTTGGATTGAGAGAAGGACTTGTTTCTTCTTCCACTAGGAAACCATTGTTCTAGTTTGACTTTTCAAACTTCCCGTTTGACTTTCAATTTAGAGCTTTAATTCTCTCTTGCAAATGCCCACACCAAGTGACCTAGGATATGATCCAATCATTCCACTTATCCATGACACATTCATGGACCATTCCCCTTCCGGTCCGGTGAACCTTCTAGACCCTTGTAGAACCTCTCCGATGAAAACATCGGAATCTTCCCCGAACTTCGGAATCGGACTTTCCTTATATGAATTTATTCTCCAGACCATTCCAGATCTCCTCGTGATATCCCGGATCCCATCCGAGACTCCAAACAACATTCGGTATCCCTACTAACATTCCATATCTACTAAACAACATTGAATCCTTAAGTGTGTCTCCCTACGGTTCGTGAATTATGCGGACATGACCGAGACACTTCTCCGATCAATAACCAATAGAGGAATTCTAGAAATTCATATGGCTCCCACATATTTCTATGATTACTTTGCAATCGAATGAACCACTTACATATGCAACCAATTTCCCTTTGTCTCACGATAGTTTACTTACCCGAGGTTTTGACCGTCGGTATCTCTGCATACCTAGTTCAACCTCATTACTGATCAGTACTCTTTTCTTGTTCCCGTGATATGTGATCCCTTGTGAGCCAGTCACATGCTTGCAAGCCAATTGGATGACATTCCACCGAGAGGGCCCAGAGTATATCTATCCATCATATGGATGGAAAAATCCCACTCTTGATCCATGTGCCTCAACACATACTTTCCGAACACTCAATGCCACCTTTTTAGCCACCCAGTTACGGTGTGGTGTTTGATGTCATCAAAGCATCCTTCCGGTGATGGTGATTAGCATGATCTCATGGTCGAAGGAATTAGGTTACTATGTATCAGAAAGCTTATAGCAAATGAACTATTGAATGACTTGATCTTAATGCTACGCTTATCTATAGGAGTATGTCCATTATACCATTCTCCTAATGATATGATATTGTTGTTAACAACATCTCAATGTTCATGATCGAGAAACCACGATCATCTATTAACCAACAAGCTAGTATTATAAAGAGGCTTTACCAGAGACTCTAATTTAGTTTACAAATCACACAAGTATTAATGTTTCCGGTTAATACTGTTATAGCATGAATGTAAACATTTATCATAAACACAAATATATAATAATAACCACTTTTATTATTGCCTCTAGGACATATCTCCAACAGCAGATCCAATGGATCTAGGCGCTTCGACCATAGATGGGCGGCGCTAGCGATGGTGCGCGGCGGCAGCGGCGCTCTGTCTACGGGCGGTCCGAAGATTCTAGGAAGAAAGAGGAGGGAAGGAGGGTGTTACCAGAGTCGCCATTGCGAGGGGATACTCAAGGTGGTCTTCGCGGGCGAAGGGGCGCACGGGGTCGTCGCTAATTCTTTGCCGGAGCTGCGCTTGTCGTCGGGCACGCACGGGCGTCGTCGGGGGCGAGCCTACAGATCATGCGTGAGTGAATGGCGATCATAAGGGGATGCACAAAACGATGGAGATCAAGTTAGCAAGAGCCAGAGAAAAAGACATGCACGGGTTCGGACGCTAGGGCTCACCGAAGTTGAGGTAGTCGATGGTGGCATACAGGCGAGGACGGAGCCGAGCATCTGGGCCATGAGAGAGTGAATGGTTGGTGTTAGCAGACGCGCACGGTGGTGGTGAACAAACTAGCTTGAACCAGAGGGCAGGGGGAGGCGTGTGCTCACCGCAATTCCTATACGAGCTCGTCGGAGCTGCGGCGGTGCGGGTCCAATTAAGGGCAGCCTAGGGGCTCTCTGATGCGGGGAAGGGAGGGGAAATGGGGAGGAGATAGAGGGGGTTAAGATAGGATGGTCGAGGAGGAGGATTAACCGTGTAACCAAACGAATTTACGCCAAGGAATTATCGGCAGGAAACGGTCGGGGAGGGGGGAAGAACTGGTATGCGCGGGTGAAGACGACGTGGTGACGTGGACGTGGGTCCATGTGGTCAGTGGGGGTGTGTGCATTTCGTGCGGTGAGAAAGGTTCTGCGGGGAGAGAGGGGTGGGGGTTGCCGGGTGGGCTTTGTTGGGCCCGGGGTTGGGCTAGCTGGGTAGGTTAGTTGGGTTTCCTCTTTTTTTTCAAATGTTTTTCTTTTTCTATTTCTATTTTTCTATTTTTATTTGAAACATTTGATTAAAGCTTCAATTTGAATTCAAACCTTTTCCAGAACTTTTCAGTAGGTTTAAACCATTTATTACTGTGTTAAAAATTCCACTTTGGAATAATCCAAATATTTTCTTATAATTTAATAATTCATTTAAGTGAGGCATTTTGTCTTTATTTAAATAAAATTGAATATGGTTCCAACCCATATAGTTTTATTTAATTAATATTTTATTCCTTTATTATATTTGAATTAATTCTATTCCATTTTCTTAAGGATTTGGCCAAGATTTAAATTGTCCTTTAAATATTTCTTATTTATTTAATTCTTTCTTTTATCTTATAAAATTCATATCTTTTTATTTATAGCTCCAAAATTAGTAATTCCACTTTGTATAATTTTATTTAATATTTATTTATATTTTTTAAATCCTTTTAGGATTACTTTGTTCACAATTTGGTGTTAATTTTGGCTAGGAGCTTTATTAGCCTTGGAAATTATTTCCTTTTATCTTATTAAAATCATAAGTTTTTATCCATGGCTCCAAATTGAGTGAAACCAATTTCCATGGTTTTGTAATATTTTTGTTTACCATTTTTGCTAATTTAGAAATGTTTGTTGCTAAATTTTTATATGGGACAAAGCCATAGCCTTGGAGTGATCTTGGAGATGATTTCTTTCATTAGAGTTTAGAGTTTTGGTTTAACTTTTTCAAGTGCTTTAAATTCAAGATACATCCATTTATGAATGCATTTGATTCTTTGAATATGTGTTTGTTGCTTTTTCATTCAGGTTTTGTCCAAGTAGGGTTTTGATGTTTCAATTTAGAAGGAAAAAGTTTCTTTTCACCCTAAATTTCAACAATTGTTTTTTTTATTTTTTTTATTTTTCACATTTCAAAATTTGGAAAATTTGGGATGTGACAAACTACCACCCTAAAAAGGAATATCGTCCCGAGATTCAGGAAGGATAGATTCCACAAGTTGGTTCCAAGATAACTAGGGTACTACCACCCTTATAAAGATTTTTAACTACATTGCATCTTTGCTTACTTGGTGTCTTGATGTAACTTGTCTACACAGTTGTTTGCATAGTGTTCGTTGTTACCACACTTGAAACATGTGACAAAGTTGATGTACCTCATAGGTTTGCTTGTCTTGTTCTTCTCCTTTTTTGGACAATTTGATGCATAATGGCCTAGCTCTTTGCATTTGTGGCATTGTAGTTTGCTGATGTCCTTATTATTTTTGGGTCTCTCCAAAGCTAGGAGGTCTCTTAGTTCATGTTCTTCATACTTCACTACAAATGTGGGAAAACTTCCTCGGTTCTTAGAACAGTTCCTAGGATAACGTCCACGTTTCCTCTTTTGTCCACCATAGTGGGTTACTATGTATGGAGGTGCATACTAAGATTTGACTTTGTCTTCATAATTCTTGGTAGAAGTTGTACCTTCATGAATGTTTCCAAAGACTTGATGCATTCCATCTTGTTTCATCTGTTGAACTATAGGATAGATGTGGCATTGTATAGGCACATGATCATTTCCTTCACACAGGAAACAAGTAACTTGAGATGTGGGGCATTGTCTAGCTGGATGTTTCTCTTCACAATTAGGGCATTGGTCAACATGATCTTTATAAGTGTGTCCTATGTCTCCACAAATTTTGCAGACTTGAGTTCCTTCTATAATATCATCCTTGATACCATTGTTGTCACAATCTCTTTGGGAAGGGTTGCTTCTCATGTTGATCATCTGATTAGTCATCCTTTGCAACAATTGGTATTGGGATTCTAAGAACTTTATCATGGTTGGGTCTAACTCAATGTTGTTGGCTAAGAACTGGGTTGTCACTTGATTCAACTTAGCTTGGGTTGCTAGCAGTTGTTCTGTCATGTGCATCTCTTGGTTGTTGTTGTCACCATCCTTGATGTTGGAGTTGTGGTCTCTTAGAGAAGTCATCTGTTTGGGTTGGATTGGGATTAGAATAGGAAAAATATTTATATAGGAAGAGTTCTACTCACAAAAATTCACACAAAGCAATGTGCAAGCAATCACAATCATGCATTCCACTCAAACAACAAGATTCAAGCATATTTTAGGCAACAAAATATTTTTGCTACACCACATAAGTTGGTGTGATCAATAAATCAATCTAAACTAAACACTAGTATGATGGTCCAACTATAGGGTATCACTTGAGATCATTCCATCCTTCTTAGTTTTTTCTTCATGAACAAGATCATGGTATCCTTGGAAGAAATTCTTGCATCTTGGTCACATAGCTCCAAAGGTGATGATGGTTCCTCCTAAGTTGTGTTTCCTTAGTCTCCAAGTCTTGAGTTTTATTCTTATCTCACTTGAAGTCCTTAGTGATGTCCAAGTTGAAGTCCTTGGTAAAACTGAAATTGAATTCATTGGTGATGTTTAAGTCCTTACTCATGTTGAAGTTTTTGTCCATCAAGTTGAAAAGGAAGAGATGTAGAATAAAAAAAATGCTGAGGAAGGAGTTTACAAGATTGTTTGTAAATAAGTTTGAATAAATACAACTCCTCTTTTTCTAAGGGGTTTTGTCTAATCCTAGGGTTACAAATCCTACAGGCAACACAGTGCTCTGATACCATCTGTAGAGGTCCCAACCTGATAAGGTAGAGATCCATGTGTTTATAGTGCTAGTCCCTAGATAGAATAGCTAGCACCCACTGTTTAAGATGTAATATGAAGAAACAAAGGTCATATTACAACTTATAACCAGGAATAAAATAATTCATTACATCTTACATAGCTCATATGGCTATCTTATTACAAAGCATCAGATATATCTATAACCATGGAGTCCTTCATCTTCATATGCCATAGGCAATCATGTTGGTTGTAGACTTGTAATCCCTACTCAACAAACTTCACTAACATCAAACAAACCTGCAACATAATAAGTTACATCCACAAGGGTCAATATATTTGAATTGTACTGGCAAGTGATATCATATTGATATGGAGAATCTATCATCTACATGAATATTTGGCTAAGTGGAGTTTTGGCTTGCCTTTGCATAAAATAGGTTCTCCCTATCCTTTGTAAAATATTTTTTCTCTTTTCAAAACATTTCATCACACAATGGCACACTGGTGATACACTAGATGATACCCTTGTTCACCCAACAAGTTTTAACTTAGAGAAATTGGGATGAGGAGATCCTTGATTTCTTCAATGTATTTGATGCTCAAAATGTCCATTACCGAGGACACGGCTAAGTACTTAGGTTTTACCCTCTCGAGAGGTGGTGCACTTTTCCCACAAGACTCGACATGCATCAAGACGAGACTTTTCAGAAACAATTCCTCAGACCACCATGGACGTGTTCCACCTATCATCACTACCACCAACTGTCCATCTGGCTAAGTTCTTGCAACCTATGTAGTCAAGGCAGAGCCCATATGCCATATGGCTGCACTGGAAGCTTCTCAACACAAAACATCTCAAATATCTTTGTTCCTGGGTGGCCATCCAAAAGTGAGATACACCAGGGTAAGCCATAGAAATGGGCCCTGAGTAACCACTCAACACAAACCTATCTTCCCATTCCACCTAGGTGATTCATTCACATAGTTGTTTTATTAATCCAAACATAGTCATAGACTTTGCATAATATCATAGTATGGATATTCCACCCTTGTATTCTAATAGCTAGGCTAAGCACACTAGCATAACTTGTCTCTTAACTTAGGAAGATTCCTACCAAGATATATTCTATAGGATCTACTTTAGCATAGCAATATATAAAATATAGTCCTATCTTGCATACTACAAAAATATCACTAATGCAATATTGAAAATATATGACTTTAGATGACCAAGTATCTCTTGCCTTTTCAATAGATAAACTAGGTACTCTCCTTGATCTTGCAATTATCACACTATTCAAAGTTCACTACAATTTCAATCAAGCAAAGCACATAATCAAAACTATAATTCAAACAATTTACAACACAAAATAATAAAAACAAATAAATACATGCAAGCATGCAAAAGGTTGTTTTATTGAAAAAGTGGTTTCTAACAAGGCTCTAAACAATTAAAAACACTTACTGGTCTTTTTATAAAAGTGGAAAATAATTTGAAAACAAGTTAGTGAAAATAGGTCTTTTAAATCATTTTGGTTTTACTAGAAATGCTTTTATTCAAAGGAATAATTCCCTAGTGTCACAAATATATATAAATTCAAATGTTAGTGTTTATGGTCATAGGGTTCAAAACAAATCTATTTGCAAAAGGTTTCACTCGAAAATAATTTTTAGAACAATTTTTATACTCAAAATAGTCATATTAATGTTTCTGTAAAACACCTAACTTTTCGGAAGCAACTGACCAAACCATGGCCATGGTTGCAAAGGTTTAATTTTTCTGAATCTACTGATATAAAGTTTGTAATTTTTGGACAAGCAGATCAAAAGTTATGGATTTTACAAATTCAAACATCTAAAAACATTTTCTGGAATTTGTCTGAACTGATCTGGCCACGTGTATGATTCTAATTGGCCCATACCACTTCGGTTGGTTCGAGCTACGTAGGCTGTTAGATCTAAATGGATCTGTGCAGGTCAGATCAACCAATACCGCTTTCCTAGCTAATCCAATCTGGACCCTAGGATGCAGATCCAATGGATCTGGGCACTTCGACCACAGATGGGCGGCGCTGGCGACGGTGCACGGAGGCGGCGCTCTGTCTACGGCGGTCCAGCGATTCTAGGAAGCGAGAGGAGGTAAGGAGGGTTTTACCAGAGTCTCCATGGCAAGGGGATGCTCAAGGTGGTCTTCCTGGGCGAAGGGGCACACGGGGTCGTCGCTGATTCTTCGCCGGAGCTGCGTTTGTTGTCGGGCACGCACGGGCATCGTCGGGGGCGAGCCTACAGATCATGCATGAGTGAATGGCGATCATAAGGGGATGAGCAAGACGATGGAGATAAAGTTAGCAAGAGCCAGAGAACAAGGCGCGCACGGGTTTGGACGCTAGGGCTCACCGGAGTTGAGGTAGTCGATGGTGGCGCACGGGCAAGGACGGAGCCGAGCCTCTAGGCCATGAGAGAGTGAATGGTTGGTGTTAGCAGATGCGCATGGTGGTGGTGAAAAAACTAGCTTGAACGAGAGGGCAGGGGAGGCGTGTGCTCACCGGAATTCGTCGACGAGCTCGTCGGAGCTGCTGCGGCGCGGGTCCAATTCAGGGCCCTGCCTGGGTCCTCTCTGATGCGGGGAAGGGAGGGGAAATGGAGAGGAGACAGAAGGGGTTAAGATATCATGGTCGAGCGAGAGGATTAACCACGCAATCAAACGAATTTATGCCGAGAAATTATCGGCAGAAAACGGTCGGGGAGGGGGGAAGAACTGGACTACGCGGGTGAAGACTACGCGGTGACGTGGACGTGGGTCCATGTGGTCATTGGGGGTGTGGGCGTTTCGCGCGGTGAGAAAGGTTCTGCGGGGAGAGAGGGGTGGGGGTTGCCGGGTGGGCTGTGTTGGGCCTGGGGTTGGGCTAGTTGGGTAGGTTAGTTGGGTTTCCTCTTTTTTTTCAAACATTTTTCTTTTTCTATTTCTGTTTTTCTGTTTTATTTGAAACATTTGATTAAAGCTTCAGTTTGAATTCAAACCTTTTCCAGAACTTTTTAGTAGGTTTAAACCATTTATTAGTGTGTTAAAAAGTCCACTTTGGAATAATCCAAATATTTTCTTATGATTTAATATTTCATTTAAGTGAGGCATTTTGTCTTTATTTAAATAAAACTGAATATGGTTCCAACCCATATAATTTTACTTAATTAATCTTTTATTCTTTTATTTAATTTGAACTACTTTTATTCCATTTGCTTAAGGATTTGGCCAAGATTTAATTTGTCCTTTAAATATTTCTTATTTATTTTATTCTTTCTTTTCTCTTATAAAATTCACACCTTTTTATTTATAGCTCCAAAATTAGTGATTCCACTTTGTATAATTTTATTTAATATTTATTTATATTTCTAAATCCTTTGATTACTTTGTTCACAATTTGGTGTTGATTTTAGCAAGGAGCTTTATTATCCTTGGAAATTATTTCCTTTTATCTTATTAAAATCATAAGTTTTTATCCATGGCTCCAAATTGAGTGAAACCAATTTCCATGGTTTTGTAATATTTTTTTTACCATTTTTGGTCATTTAGAAATGTTTGTTGCTAAATTTTTTTACGGGACAAATCCATAGTCTTGGAGTGATCTTGGAGATGATTTCTTTTTTTATGGTTTAGAGTTTTGGTTTAACTTTTTCAAGTGCTTTAAATTCAAGATACATCCATTTATGAATGCATTTGATTCTTTGAATATGTGTTTTTTGCTTTTTCATTCAGGTTTTGTCCAAGTAGGGTTTTGATGTTTCCATTTAGAAGCAAAAAGTTTATTTTCACCCTAAATTTTAACAATTGTTTCTTTTGTTTGCTTATTTTTCACATTTCAAAATTTGGAAAATTTTGGGATGTGACAATAGTACTAGCCATTCTGAGGTAATGTGTGAACATTAGCAACACGGGACAAAGGAATGGATCTTGGGTTAAAGATCACCTTCATGTACAAGATTCACAACACTAGAATCCAGCACAATCTGGGATCTTAGGTTCAAGTCCAAGGGTTAAAACCCAAGAAAGAAGTAACTACTACTTGAGTGACATGGCGTACACTATAAGATAATAATCACGAGGTAGCTTCCAAGAGAAGAGACAACTTCTGAAGTACCCAAACAAATAAAAAGGAGGCACACGAGGCGAAAGGAAACCTTGAAGCCTAGAATAGAATATTGTGGAGCAACAATATAATATTATGGGTCTAGAAGGCAGAGAGATCATGACGGAAAGGAATCTCTCAGATGAAGCAGAGCAAAGGAAACAAGGAATTCACAACACACACAACTCTAGAGAACTCAACACTAGGTCAACTGGTTGAGAAATGACATGCCCAAAAGGCACCTAAGTTTTTAAAGACTGGAAGAGATATCAAAACTTTTCGAGTCATCACAAGATAAGATAACCCAGAGTTAGAGCGAAACTAGATAAGAAGAAAAATAAGCAAGCATGGTAATCTTATATGTCACGATGGATGGATCTATTCCTTTAATATCACTTAGAGTATACCCAAATACTTCACGATGCTTAATCAAAACTGAAATAAGTTTATTTGTTTCATTTTCTGATAATTTTTTACTAATAATAATAGGACATTATTTTCATTATCTAAAAATTCATACCTCATATTGTCTGGAAGTCGTTTAAATTCAATTGGTGGAGGTTCTTCGTCACCTTTTCTTACCAGTCCTTCATAGTCATGTGGGTTTTGTGCTTCCGGGATGGAGTCGAGGTAATCATCCATGTCTTCTCTTTACTCATCATCTTGTGCCTCTTCCCAATTAATTATACTTCTTTCTAATTCATCTTGGGGAGTGCTAAAATGAATCACGGCCAGCTCAGAAATTGTTTTCTCTTCCTTGATATCTTATATTTCATATGATCTCTTGTTTAGGTTGGAAAAGTGGAATGTCATTTCCTCCTCTCCAAACATCATGTAAATAGTCTCCTCCTTATTATCAATTCAAGCTTTGGTTATAGAGACAAAAGACCTGCTGTAAGGTTCCCAACCTTTACTAAGGTAGAGATCCCTGTGTTTACAATGCTAGTCCCTGGATCAATAGCTAGCATCCATAGTTAAGATGTAATATCAAGAAACAAAGGTCATAATAAAACTTTATAACCAGGAATAAAATAATTCATTACATCTTACTTAGCTCATTTGGCTATCTCATTACAATGCAGCAGAATTAACAATAGCATGGGGTCCTTCATCTTCAAAGTGCCACAGGCAATCATGTTGGTTGTAGACTTGTAATCCTATTCAACACACTTCACTAACATCAAACAAACCTGCAACATAATAAGTTGCAGCCACAAGGGTCAATACATTTGAATTGTATTGGCAAGTTTCACTACTATGTAGAAATAAGTGGATCCTATCATTACATGCATATTTGGCTAAGTAGGGTTTAGGCTCTTTTGCAGAAAGCAATATAGTTTTATCCTATCTTTTCAAAATAGTTTTGATCTTTTGTCAAATCTTTCTGAACTCCTTGGAAAACTCCAAGTGCTTCTAATCCCTTGTTGTCACCATCAAGTTTTACTTTGAGAAATTGGAATGTCGAGATCTTCCATAGCTTCAGGCCTTAGTTGCTCAGAGTTGTCCGTAACCGGGGACACGGCTAAGTACTTAGAATTTGATCTTCTGCATAAGTTGTACACTTTACCAACATGACACAATCTCGTCTTGACGCCACTAGTGGCCGCTGGATAAGTACTCACCTAATGGAGTACCGACAGTTCGAGAATGTGACAAAGTCTTTCCATAGAAGTCCTCCCAATACACAATGCTAGCTTGCCTACCAGGCACCAATGTAAGGATATATTTCCAATAAACAATTCTAGTTAACCTGAAGATGCCAATGCATGGGTCTTCCACTATGTAGTTGACTAAGCCAGAGCCCATTTAGCATGTGGCTATATACGGAAGCCACTGTACGATAAACATGTTCAATCTCTAAGTCACTGGGTGGTTTTCTTCTAGTGCACATCCAAAAAGATAGCCATATAAACATGGTTCCCTTTGTTGTCACTTTGTCCAAAACTTGAGTATCCTCTTTCCACCCAGGTGGTTCATTGAGTACTTGTTTTATTATATAAAACATATATTTTTCCAACACTTCATATAATCATATCATGTATCCCGTCCCAATATAGAGCAGGGCTAAGCATACTACAACTACAATGTTTTCACTAAGGAAGATATAAGGATATCCTAATAGGATATAGCATAGCATAGAAATATAGTAGTCCTATCATGCATGTTACAAAAATCCACTAAGTGTAATGAAAATAGTAGGACATGGATAATAGTGTCACTTGCCTTTTTAGTAGAGAATGTTGGTTCACTTCTTGATCTTGCAAATATCACACTCTTCTAACTTCACTACAATTCAATGAAGCAAACACATATTCAACTAGCATTCAAACAATTTATCACACATAAAATAATAGAAACAAGGCAATGCATGCACGCATGCAAAAGATGGTTTTATTTAGAAAAGTGGTTTCTATTAGGCTCTAAACATTTTAAAGCTCAAAGTGGTCATTTACTAAAGTGGTAAAACCATTTGCAAAAGGTTTCATCTCATAATCCAAATATTATGCTAAGGTGATATTTTATGTTGTTGAAAATATATTTTAGCAAAGTAATAACTTTATATGTTTCATCAAATATGTTCTTAAACCTCAAAACTTGGTGTTTTAGGGTCAGAAGGTTTGAATCACATCATTTCCCAAAGGCTTTACTCAAAAATCATTTCTAAACCATAAACAATATCTTTATTTGATTGGAAATGTGCTAACTCAAATATTTATTCCTTAACTTCACAAAATACATTTTTAAATCCATAAGTTGGTTCCTATGGTCAGTAGGTTCAAAACAATCCATTTAGCAAAGATTTCACCTTAAAAATATATCTAGAACAATTTTTATATTCAAAATATGCCTACACAAGTTTCTGCAATTTCAACCAATTTTCCAGAAGCTAAACATTAAACAAAGTGCATGGTTGCAAAGTACTGGTTCTGCTGATTCCATTGATATAAATTTTGCAAAATTTGGACGTGTATAATTAAAGTTATGAATTTTACAAGTTTGCAAATCTAATAGATCAAATTTCTATTTTAAATCCTGAGTCTGGCCACGTGTCTTATTCTTACTGGCGGGTACCGGTTCGTGCGGATTGCGCTCTGTGGATCGTTGGATTTAAATTAGATCGTGCGGCACTGATCAACTCATACCCCTTCGTCTAAATCTAATCTCAGCCAGACGATTTGCATCCTACGGATCACAGCGGCCAGACCATATCTGGGCGGCGGCGCACGCTCGGGCGGTGGCGTTGGCGATGATTCAGGAAGCGAGGGAGAGGGAGGAGTATCTCACAGTGATCGCAGTGACGCTCTGATGCTCAAGGTGGTCTCTGTCGTTCAAGGGGCGCATGGGTTCCAGAGGGATTGCTCGCCGGAGTCAGTGGCGGCGTCGGGTGCTTCGGTTCGTCGTCGGGGATGAGGCTTGAGAGCGCGCTAAGACAAACGGAGCATGCAGTTAGGTGCCTACGGTACTGGGGATCATGGGAGCATCATCCAGAGGGTTCGGGGCAGTCTGTGCTTACCAGGGATTTCGTTGGAGCGATGGCAGACGCGGCGGCGCTCAGGTGTCGAGGTTGCCGACGTTGTGGAGCGGGCGAGGCCAAGCGGTTGGCACTGGGAGATGCGCAGGAAGTGGGAAAGCAAGCTCGCGTGCAGTGGGAGGCGAGGGGCGGTTGGATGGAGCCGGAATTTGCCGGAGAAGTTCGTTGGGGCAGAGGGGTTCGAGCAAGCGATTCTCGCAGCCTGGAGGCAGAGAGGAGGTGTGTCTTGGGAGAATGGAAGAGGAGGGCGAGGCGGTTAAAGGCGCGTGGTCACGGCGAGGAGTAATTCAGCCATCAACACGTATTAACGCGAATTGATTCGCGGCAGAACGACGTTGAGCGAGGGGAAACAGCCGGCGTGGGTGGAAACGACGACTGACAGCGTGGGACCGCGTTGTCTGCGAGAGAGGGGAGAGGGAGTGGGGTCCACTGATCAGCGACTGGGCGGGTGCGAGGTTGAGTGGAAAACTTTTCACTGTGGGGTGGAAGAGATGGGCTGCGAGTGGGCTGGACTGGGCCTTCTGGCTGGGCTGCTTTGTTTCTCTTTTTTTAATACAAACCTTTTTGTTTTTCTGTATTGAATTTCTGTTTTGATTTTTCATTCAAATAATTCAAACTCCAAATGAATTCAAACTTCCACCAAACTTTATGTATATTTTAATTCTTTTTAACAACATATTCCAAAGTCCAAAATAAAATAATTCTTCTATTCTTTTAGGATCTATTAATAATTAAATAAATAGACATTAGTCTTTAATTCAAATAGGATTTAATATATTTTTTAAAAACTCTATTTGAAATGTAAATTTCTACAAAAATCTTTTCAGTAGGTTTTATTAAAAACATAACACTTTGAAATCTAATTTAAAATACTTTAATAAGTTTTTAATGATCATTCAAAATAGGAAAATGTCTATACTTGAATGAAATTTGGATATAAATAAATCCTCATGGTTTTATTTAAATAAACCTTTACTATTTTTATCAAACAAAATATTTTATTTTAAATGCTTGGCCAAGATTAATTTGGCTCTTTTTAAAAATAGTCCTTATTCATTATTTCTACCTTTGCTTATAAAAACCATATCTTTTTATTTAAAGATCCAAAAATGGTGATTCCAACTATTATAACTTTATTTATTATTTGTTTATATTTTTAAATCCCTTTAGGATTCTATTTGATCAAAATAGGTTTCCATGTTTCCAATTGGAAATCAAAAAGTTTCTTTTCACCCTAAATTTCAACAAATTTTTATTTTGTTTATTTCTTTTTCACATTTCAAATTTTGGGAAAATTTTGGGATGTGACACCTGCCTAAAAGAATAGGACAAAAAGTATCTCGAGGCATATCAACGATATGAAAATCAAGAGGGTACATGAGTGGTCCAACAAAAACATAGATATTTCGAATAACACCTTCCGGTTTAACATTAGTTCTATTGAACAATTTAATAGTGGTGTCTACCAATTCCACATCTGGATTATTTAAATTGTAGCAAAGTTCCTCATAAAGTGATGAAGGCATAATATTTATAGTATACATCGGCTCACAATTTCCATATAGGGAAGTTTCTCCACAATATATCAGAGTGATAGGTTTAGAAGTTTCTTTACCTTGTATCCTACCTATGACGAAATCTGAAGTTTCGGAATCTAGCATAACTACTTCATTTTCAACAATTCTTGCTTCCGTAAGATCTTTAAATATAACAATATTTGCATTGGTTGCATTGGGGTTCTTTTCTTGTTTCTTTTGTCTTATCTTTACACGTTCTTTCTCCCTGCACTTCTTCTTAATATTTTCTTGAATAAATTCAGAGGAAAATTCTATCAATGATGCATCCTCTCTTGTTCTCTTCTTTTCTTCGAGGGGTTTATGGAGTTCCCATTCTGAAGGTACCTATAGATGCCCTGCATAATTCTAAATAATTTTATTTACCAAATTAGAATCAATACTGAGTGTTTTAATCATTGCACAAGTCCTTTCATCTGCAAGAAAGTCGTTAACACAAGCATATTCAGAAGAACCTTTCATATTGATCTCCTCATTTTTAAGACTTTCCATTGCTTCTTTCATTTTAATTATTAATTTCCAAGCTTCATCATAAGTATAAGATAGGAAACTACCATTAGAAGCGACATCTAGGCTTGCTCTATTTTTATTGTTAAGCCCTCCATAGAAAGTATGGGTAATTAACCAATCAGGCAAACTGTGATGGGGGCAATTGTCTAGATAACTTTTATACCTTATATAGCCTTCATATAAATTCTCATCAGGATTATTTTTGAAACGTATAATAATACCTCTCATCATGTGAGCTTTGCTTTCTGAGTAATATTTGGACAAAAATTTGGTTGTCAATCCATCCACGTCCTTGGTGCTTCTGCACAAAAGGATCTATACCAGTTGTAAACATTATTAGAGAGAGTTTGTCTAAACAACTGGATTTTAACCTTATCAAGGTCACAATCATCGAATATAAAGGAACCAAAAACATCTTCAAAGAATTGTAAATGTCCATAAGGACTCTCTTCATGGGTTCCTGAAAACTTTTTAGAATTACGTAACTCAAATAATAAAGGATGGATCTCAATACCATCGGGGTTTATGCTTCTATTGACAGTTAGAAAAGCGTCCATGGGTGAACCCATATTCCTTACTGCCTCAAGCTGCATAAAATGCTGAGTGTTGTCCATTGTTATGGTCCTGCAACTCAAATTAAAAATTAGTACAATGATAGTAAATAACTAAAAGTAAATTGACTTATAGCGCTAAGCTCTTCGGCAACGCCGCCAGAAAATAGCTTGATGACTGCAAGTGCACAAATCGTTTGTAGCTAGTTCCAAAATAAAGATATCGATCCCACAAGGAGCAGTAGGCGAAAGACTAAAATGCTTCTAACTAAAACTAAACAAAGTACTTGAGGAATAATTCTAAGATGCAATAAAGTATAATTGTTTTTGGGTTTTCGGTTGGTTAAAACAGTATAGTAACTTAAAAAAACTTAATGCACAAAGTAGTAATCACGTGCGTAAGAAAGATTGAAACTGCAATAGGGGAAAGACGTCCTCAGGGAGTGGTGAATACACCGCTAGCAATTTATACCAAGTGATAAAGATTATTATAATGAATATTCTCATAATATGCATGTATGTGGGAGGAGCTCCATATATGGATTATGAGGCAACAACCACTGTTCACACCACCCTTCATAACCACAGCTGATAGATAAACAACATCAATCGTATTACCCCGCTATTAAGGGATTTCTCTCGCGGCATGGACATGGCTTAATGAGTTCTCCTTGATTCCCCAAGTTAGTATGTAAAGGATGACAACGACTTTATAGTCACAGTAAGTGCTACCATCCATCTGTCTACCAATAATTAATCCCCTTCATCGAGTCCCCGCGAGAGGCAAATATTAAGGAGGTGCACAACTCCCAACATCAAGATGAAGACAATTAAGACATACATATAATAATATATAACATAATAATCTCTATATCATCTCAATCATATACTAGGGTTTCTCCATCTCCCCAAGAACTAATGATCTACTCAGACATGGAGGCAATCAACATCATGACAATGGTAATGGAAACGATTATCGATGAATAGTACTTGTATAAATCCACAACTAGTGCAAGAATTACAACAAGATATAGATGGGATGGATGGAGATGATGGTGGTGATGAAGATTCAGCATTTGATGAAGATGGAGATCGATGCCTTGGCCTCCCAGATCTGCTTAGGGTGAAGATGGATCGCTAGGGCAAGTTCCCCTTCTAGATTCCTTCCGGAGGTGAGGATTTTGGCGATTTCTGGGTGTTCCGTATGTCGTCTCTCCAAACCAGTTGCACGGGGTGAAACTATTTGAGGAGGTGTAGGCGGCGCCAACTATACAACGCCAACTATATGGCGGTGGCCCGTATAGTTGGTTGTCAACCCTTCTAGAGCCTCCCATTGCTTCGGGTTTTCTTCTGGAGTTATTAATATTTCCCAAATAAGAAATTTATGTAGTTTTAAAGCTCCTTTTATCTCCAGTACAAGTACTCCATGAATTGTGTCCATTGGATCCATCATCTGATCTGATACTGGTGAAAATAAACATAAAAAGTGCATGTGAATGCCGTAAAATACCAAAATCCTACATCTACAATGCAAAATAATAATGTAAAACATGATGCAAATATGCACTCATCACCCAGCAAGACTATAATGGTGTATTAGCAGATAGTACTACTAGTAGTACTTAGTATTATTTTACTACTCCAGTTTACTAGTACTTGTAGTAGTCGCATGTACGTTCGCTTTTGGTACTAGGAAGGATGCATTTTGGATGTAAACTAAGTTTGCTGCTAATGTTATTACGGAGTATTGAGGAGTTTATTACGACTTTTATGTAATTGTTCACTTTTGGGGCATGGACCAGAGATAAACACATATAACTGTTCATACCGTTCTTTGATTTAGTCCTCTAACTCAGTGATTATGAAATTTGCCTCACCTTTATTAACATCTGATTTGTGTTACTCCTAATTAATTAGCCCTTGGAAATGGCTGCAAAATATCGATTCTTCTTGGATATTCCTGAACATTGGTGTACGGCCATGGATTATCAGTTAAGGACTTGAGGTGCTGGACTTCTGAACAGAGAGGGAGTACGGTCTTGGATTCTTGAATAGAGAGGGAGTACGCCTTGGATTCTTGATCAGAGAGGGAGTACAAGGAACATGACCAAATTCAAAACGAAAATAAAGTGATAAAATCTCCCATCTATCCGGACATAATTGGTGCCCCGAAATTTCAGATATTTCAAAATTCCCATTGGACCCCTAGTGAATTCGGTAGGTGGGGCTTCATTCGTATTTTTTCTAGTACAATACTAGCAGTAGGCATAGTTCCCTCGTGGCAAGCCCCCCAACCAGCCACCCCACCCACCCACCCACACACAGACACCAAAAACCCTACCCCCTCCCTCCTCCAGGAATACGTCACCGGCCCCCAATCGGCCACCCCCACCCACCAACCCACAGACACACACCAAAAACCCTACCCCCTCTCTCCTCCAGGAATACGTCACCGACCGGAAAATCCCCATAGAACTTAAGCCGACGTACTAGCCACACCTGATCTGCTCAACCGACCCTCTCGTCTGACGTGCAAAGCACGTCATCCACTGCCCCGGATCTGCTCCACGAACTTTGTGGTCCAGGCTCTGCTTCTATCCTTGCCCGCTCAATATCTGCTTCCTCGTCGTCGACACCCACTACAACAACATCACCTTCAGTGACCTCGACGTGACCCGCGAGGATGCAGATGAGGCCTTGATGTTTCCCGGACCGAGGTAACTTGATCTCCCTGCGTGAGTTGCTTTGTTTGGCAATGTACTGAATTCGTGCTAAATTTCCTAACCAACGGTTTCTTTACTTGATATACCTATAATTTAGTAAATTAACTTGTTGTGGTTAGACTTAAACTCTATGCATTGAACTGTTTTTTACGTATATTTCTTTGTGAGTTATTAGTCACTTAACATATTTGTTTACATTCTCTGCTATACATGTCCACAGGAGATTGTTGGAATTATGCCCTAGAGGCAATAATAAAGATTTTATTATTATAATTCTTATTCATGATAATGTTTATATTCCATGCTAGAATTGTATTAAGCGGAAACTTTAATACTTGTGTGGTTTGTGAACAACACCGTGTCCCTAGTACGCCTCTATGGACTAGCTCATTGATTAATGATGGTTAAGGTTTCCTAACCATGGACATGAGTTATCGATAAATAATGAGATTATATCATTGGGAGAATGATATGATGGACAGACCCAAACTAAGCGAAGCAATTAGATTGTGTCATCGTGTTCATCTTTGCGAAGCTTTTCTTATGTCAAATGTTGTATTCCTTAGACCATGAGATAATACAACTCCCTGGTATCGGAAGAAAGCTTTGAGGTCATCAAACGTCATCCTATGAGAGGGTGCTCATAAAGGTGTTTCTCAGGTGATCGGAAAGTATCTGTTGGGTTGTATGTATCGAGATGGGATTTGTCCCTCCCAAGTCGGAGAGATATACTTTGGGCCCACTCGGTAATCGATATCAACACCGCTTGCAAGCATGTGGTTAAGGAGTTAATCACAAAGTGATATCGGATTACGGAACGAGTAAAGTACTTGCTGTGAACGAGATTGAACTAGGTATGACGGTACCGACGATCAAATCTCGGACAAGTAAAATATCGCGAGACGAAGGGAATATATATATGGGATTGATTGAATCCTGGCATCGTGGTTCATCCGATATGATCATCGATGAATGTGTGGGAGTCAATATGGGTTTCCAGACCCCGCTGTTGATTATTGATAGAAGATCATGTCTGCATATTCTCGAACCCGCAGGGTCACACACTTAACGTGTCTCGACGCTAGGATAGATTGGATAATTGGTTTATGAGTTTTTGTTCGGAGTCTCGGATGGGATCCGGGACATCACGAGAGGTTCCGGAGTGGTCCGGAGAATAAGATTCATATAAGGCAGTGCAGTTTTTGGAGTTCGGAATTGTTCCGGGTTAATCGGTATTGTACCGGAAGCTTCTAGAACCTTCCGGAAGGGGACCAACGTGGCCCCACCTTCCAGGAGGGGGAATGGGCCTATGAGGGAGTTCCCTGGCCGCATTGGGCCAGGGGCACAAGGCCCCATAGGGCCCAACCGGCCAACTAGGGTAAAACCCTAATTGGAGCTTCTAGAAGGAGGGGGGGGGGGGGTTTCCTTGCCCCCCACTCCTCCTCCTTTGGCCGCCGGTTTGGGCTTGGGGGAGGGGCTAGGGCTGCCGCCCACCCCTCTATATAAAGAGGGCTAGGGGCGCACCGCCCCTACACACCTTCCCCTCAAGCCAGTCGCCCTGCTGCCCTCCTCTCTCTCTCCCTCCCGACTGCGTGTAGGCGAAGCCCTGCTGCAGAAACTCTCCACCATATACACCATGCCGTCGTGTTGTAGATCCAATCCGTCTCTCCACCATACTTGCTGGACCGAGGAAGGAGGAGACGTCGAGGTGCTGCACGTGTGCATCTCACGGAGGCACCGCCACTTGTGGTGCTAGATCGGATCGGATCGCGAGGAGGAGAAGCGAGTACGACTACATCACCCACGTTCCGACGAACGTTCCGCTGTGCGAATCTTCAAGGGTATGAAGATCTAATCCAATCTCTCTCGTTGTTTGCATCTCCTAGATTAGATCTTGGCTTTCCCTCTGTTCGCATCCGTAGAAAATTTTGATTTCCTATGCCGCGAAACCCTTCAGTGGTATCAGAGCTAGATCTATGCGTAGATGTGTTTCACGAGTAGAACGCAACATGGTTGTTGCGGGCATGATGTTTTCTGTTGCAAGCCTCTTGTTTGTGTTCTTCTTATGACGCGGGATAGTGAGATTGAAGCGGTCCAGGCCAACCTTATGCGACGTAGTTCGCGAGAC
This sequence comes from Avena sativa, assembly GCA_916181665.1. Classification (NCBI taxonomy): domain Eukaryota; kingdom Viridiplantae; phylum Streptophyta; class Magnoliopsida; order Poales; family Poaceae; genus Avena; species Avena sativa. The sequence continues at coordinate 442,920,124 of OV702283.1, forward strand.
CGGCTCTGCACTTGACGTGTGGCTTGTTCCACACATGCGGCTGGTGGATGTCAGTTTCTCTCACTATAGTTGTCATGGGATTAACACCGGAGTTTGGCAACCATAATATCACCGTTGTGGCTTTCCGTAGGTAAGAATCGTTCTTAGCATCTACTCCCATAAGCCACGTAAAACATGCAACAACAAAGTAGAGGCGTCTAACTTGTTTTTGCAGGGAGTGTTTTCTGTGATATGGTATGGCCCAAGATGTGATGTGTATAATGTATGCGAGGATCATGTTTTGTAATGTTTCACGACTTGCATGTCGATGAGTACGCAACCGGCAGGAGCCATATGGTTGTCTTTATAATTGTGTATGACCTGTGTGTCAACTTCTTATGCGCCATGTAATAGTTTCATTTTATCGCTAAGTAGTTAGCAATAGTTGTAGATGCTATTCGTGGTGGAGGCAATCATGGTGGAGTGATGGAGATCATGCCGGAACGCACAAGATGGAGATCATTGTGCGAAGATTGGCTATACCATGTCACATAAAGTTATATGCATGTGATGTTTATCCATTTATGTATCTTATTATGCTTAGATCGCGACGGTAGCATTATAAGATGATTCCTCACTTAAAGATCAAGATAAAAACTGTGTTCTCCCCAAGTATGCACCGTTGCGAAAGTTCGTCGTGTCCAAGCATCACGTGATGATCGGGTGCTATAGACTCTACGCTCACATACAACGGGTGCAAGCCAGTTTTGCACATGCGTAAATACTTGGGTCTAACTTGACGAGCCTAGCATGTACAGACATGCATGGCCTCGAAACACATGAACCGAAAGGTTAAGCATGAGTCATATGAATGATATGATCGACACTTCGTTGTCCACCATTGAAACCACATCTCTTCTCGTGAAGATCGGATTAGGTGTGGTGAATTTGGATCGTGTTCACTAAACAACTTGAGGGATGTTGAATTTAGTGGGAGTTCATCTAGTAATTTGATTAAAAGTTGAACTAGTTATCATGAACATAGTCTAATTTGTACTTGCAAATATTATAGATCAAATGGCTAAGTCCAACTTCAACTTCAACGTTTTTGCTGAGAAGGAAAAGCTTAAAAACAATGGGTCTAACTTCACCAATTGGTTCCGCAATCTGAGAATCATTCTCTCTGGCGATCAAAAGGACTATGTCCTTGAAAGTGCGTTAGGTGACGCCCCTGCTACTGCTGCGCCGGCTGATGAGAAAGCTGTCTATCAGTCGCGCAAAGATGATTATGGTGTGATTAAGAGCACCATGTTGTTTGCTATGGAATCGGACCTTCAAAATCGTTTTGAAGACTATCCCGGGCCCTTTGAGATTCTCGAGGAGCTGAAAACCATGTTTCAGACTCAAGCCCGTTCTGAGAGATATGAGATCTCTGAGAAGTTTTTTAACTGCAAGATGGAGGAAGGGAGTTCCGTTAGTGAGCACGCCATTAAGATGTCGGGCTACACTCAACGCCTTGAGAAACTGGACTGCAAGATTCCAGAGGAGCTCAAGATTGACAGGGTTCTGCAATCACTCCCTCCCAGCTACAAAAGTTTTGCAGTGACTCACAATCAGATTGGTTCCACTGATACGATCACCGAGCTCTTCGCAAAGCTGAAGGCTGCGGAGGTGGACATCAAAAAGGATAATCATGTGTTGATGGTCAACAAACCCCCCACCTTCAAGAAAGGTAAGGGTGCAAAGAAGCCCTTCAAGAAGGGCGGCGGCAAGCGCACTGCCCCTGCTGAGAAGAAGCTCAAGTCTGGTCCTAAGCCGGACACTGAGTGCTTCTATTGCAAGGACAAGGGTCACTGGAAGTGCAACTGTCCGAACACTAGTGGAAAACGTGCCATCGGTCCCGGTTTGTAAAGGCCTTTAGTCCCGGTTTCCTAACCAGGACAAAGAAATCGGGACTAAAGGCCTACCCCTTTAGTCCCGGTTCGGTCACAAACCGGGACTAAAGGCACTCACGGGGCCGCGTCGAGTGTGCAGGACCTTTAGTCCCGGTTTGTAATACGAACCGGGACTAAAAGTTTTTTTTTAATTTTTTTTTTAAATTTGATTTTTTTTCAATTTTTTCTTAAACCTTTGAATTATTTGACTCGTTAATCTCCCACATCTCTCATTTTTAACACTAATTATACTTAATCTTAGTTCAAATCGTACTTACTGTCAAACTTCCCATCCGGTCACCCATCCTAGCACTACTCCATCCCAGCACGCTTAACTTCTTCATTCCATCTCTCCCACCTGCGCGAAGGACCATTATATCTTGTTTATTTGACTCGTTAATCTCCCACATCTCTCATTTTTAACACTAATTATACTTAATCTTAGTTCAAATCGTACTTACAGTCAAACTTCCCATCCGGTCACCCATCCTAGCACTACTCCATCCCCAGCACGCTTAACTTCTTCATTCCATCTCTCCCACCTGCGCGAAGGACCATTATATCTTGTTGTCAAGACTAGTATATCAATCTTATTAACTCATATCGATATGTGCCACGTTTTTATTTTTTAAAATTAAGAAAAACTATTTTTAGTAAACAACAATAAATAATTAATAATAACATTTTATTCTAATGAAATTAAAAACTAATTAAATTAATATTTTATTCATTTTTGCCATTTATTCATTTAATATGACATAAACAATATCTTCAAATCTGTAAATCGAAATTTAACAAATAATATATCCATTATTATCAGAAAAATGCGAGGAATTCAAATATGACATAAAAATACTAAAATAATTTAATTTCTGAAATAATTTTTTCTGCACGTTTTGATAGGTTGTACTTTTTTTACATGGTATACAAAAGTTATGGCCATTTGAATTTTTATAACATTTTTTATAAATTATGTTGAAATTTATATTTGTTAATTTTTGTAACAACTAAATCACTTAATATAAGGGCACGTCTAATTTTTCCTGCGGCGGACTATACGGACGCGAAAAACAAACTCTCTTTAGCGCCCGGATTTAACGCCAGCGATGAGGGACAAGGGCGCTTGCCTAATTTTCTTTTACGTACGTATTGTTTTTAATCAGTTAAATGTCTATCTAAACGTCTGGCAGTGTACATGGCCTAACTACAGTTCGAAGGATTTTATTTTTAAATTTTTTTATAACCTTTAGTCCCGGTTCGTATCACCAACCGGGGCTAAAAGGGGTGGCCCGGTGCCAATCCCTTTAGTCCGGGTTGGTAATACGAACCGGGACTAAAGGTCACACCTTTAGTACCGGTTGATGATACGAACCGGGACTAAAGGGATTGGCACCGGGGCACCCTTTTTAGTCCCGGTTGGTGATACGAACCGGAACTAAAGGTCCCGTTTGACCCGGGACTAAAGATTGATGGCGTTCTAGCCGTTGGAACCGGGACTAATGCTCACATTAGTCCCGGGTCCAACTATAACCGGGATTAATGCTCCGAACTGGGATGGACGAATGAATCTTTTTCTACTAGTGGAAGTACTTAGCGGACAAGAAGGCTGGCACCATCAAAGGTATATTTGATATACATGTTATTGATGTTTTCCTTACTAGCCCTCGTTGTAGTGCCTGGGTATTTGATACTGGTTCAGTTGCTAATATTTGTAACTCGAAACAGGAGCTACGGAATAGACGGCGGCTTGCGAGGGATGAGGTGACGATGCGCGTTGGCAACGAATCAAGAGTTGATGTGATGTCCGTCGGCACGCTCTCCTTAGTTTTACCTTCGGGATTAGTTTTAAACCTCAATAAATGTTATTATGTGCCTGCGTTGAGCATGAACATTATTTCTGGATCTTGTTTATTGCAAGACGGTTATTCATTTAAATCGGAGAATAATGGTTGTTCTATTTATATGAGTAACATCTTTTATGGTCATGCACCTATTGTGAATGGTTTATTTCTTCTAAATCTCGAAAGGGATGAAACACACATCCATAACATTGAGGCTAAGAGATGCAAAGTAGATAGTGATAATACTACTTATTTGTGGCACTGTCGTCTAGGTCATATTGGTGTAAAACGCATGAAGAAACTCCATTCTGATGGACTTTTGGAGTCTCTTGATTTTGAATCATTTGACACATGCGAACCATGCCTCATGGGCAAGATGATCAAAACCCCGTTCTCCGGTATGATGGAGCGAGCAACGGACTTGTTGGAAATCATACATACCGATGTATGCGGACCGATGAGTGTTTCGACGCGCGGTGGATATCGCTATTTTCTCACTTTTACCGATGACTTAAGTAGATATGGGTATATCTATTTAATGAAACATAAATCTGAAACGTTTGAAAAGTTCAAAGAATTTCAGAATGAAGTGGAGAACCATCGTAACAGAAAGATTAAATTTCTGCGATCCGATCGTGGAGGTGAATATTTGAGTTATGATTTTCTCACGCATCTTAAAGCAAGTGGAATCGTTTCGCAACTCACGCCACCCGGAACACCACAGCGCAATGGTGTGTCTGAACGCCGGAATCGAACCTTATTAGATATGGTCCGATCAATGATGTCTCTTACTGATTTGCCGTTATCATTTTGGGGTTATGCATTAGAAACCGCTGCATTCACTTTAAATAGGGCACCATCTAAATCCGTTGAGACGACACCGTATGAACTGTGGTTTGGTGCTAAACCTAAGTTGTCGTTTCTTAAAGTTTGGGGATGCGAAGCTTACGTCAAGAAGTTGATGCCGGACAAGCTCGAACCCAAAGCGGAGAAATGCGTCTTCATAGGATACCCTAAGGAAACTATTGGGTATACCTTCTATCACAGAACCGAAGGCAAAGTGTTTGTCGCAAAGAACGGTTCCTTTCTTGAGAAGGAGTTTCTCTCGAAAGAAGTGAGTGGGAGGAAAGTAGAGCTAGACGAGGTTATTGAACCTTCTCTTGAATTGGAGAGTAGCGCAGCACCTAAAATTGTTCCAGTGCAGCCTGCACCAACAATAGAGGAAGCTAATGATAAGGATCATGAAGCTTCGGACGATGCTGCTACTGAACGTCGCAGGTCGACAAGGTCGCGTGCCCCTCCCGAGTGGTACGGCAACCCTGTCTTGACTGTCTTGTTAGTAGAAGACAGTGAACCTACGAACTATGAGGAAGTGATGATGCGCCCAGACTCTAAGAAATAACTAGAAGCCATGAAATCCGAATTGGGATCCATGAGCGAAAACCAAGTATGGACTTTGGTGGAACCTCCTAGCGACCGAAAGGCCGTTGAGTGCAAATGGATCTTCAAGAATAAAACGGATGCGGATGGTAATGTTACCGTCTATAAAGCACAGCTTGTCGCAAAAGGTTTTCGACAAGTTCAAGGTGTTGACTACGATGAGACTTTCTCTCCCATAGCGATGTTTAAGTCCATTCGGATTTTATTAGCAATTGCTGCGTTTCATGATTATGAAATATGGCAGATGGATGTCAAGACTGCGTTCCTCAATGGCAACATTGATGAAGAGTTGTATATGATGCAACCCGAAGGCTTTGTCGACAGATTGAAGATAGCACAGTCCCGACAAAAGAGCTACGCAGATCCAAAGCGTACAGGAGTCACTATCAGGTGGGTGACAGAGCATATCTTAGAGTATCACCACTTCGTGGAGTGAAGAGATTTGGAGTCAAAGGAAAATTGGCCCCAAGATATGTTGGACTATTCACAATTCTGAGCCGTAAAGGATAAGTAGCATATGAGATTGAATTGCCTGAATCATTGTCTACCGTTCACAATGTGTTCCATGTGAGTCAGCTAAAGAAATGCCATCCGGAGATGGAAGAGACTTCTTTGAAGGATACTATACCTTTGGAGGAGGTCCATTTGGAAAATGATCTCACCTATGAGGAAAAACCTATCAAGATTCTCGAGACTGCAGAAAGAGTAACTCGGACAAAGACTATCAAATTCTGCAAAGTTCAGTGGAACCATCATTCCGAGGAAGAAGCAACATGGGAAAGAGAAGATGATCTTCGGAAAGACCACCCTCACCTATTTGCTAGCCAATCCGAATCTCGAGGGCAAGATTCACCTTAAGGGGGTTAGATTTGTAACATCCCAAAAATCATGGTTTATAAAGTTTGCATAACATTCATGCATTCATAAGCATTTAGGATCATTTTCAAATTAGATTTCAAAACAGAAGCAAATGTTGCCTATTGTTTTATGTAGGAAAGGCAATGACTTACTTTTCACTCTCTTATATGAGAATACTTTGTTTCAACCAGTAAGGTTTGAATGTTATTTCCAAAGCTTGATCAAAAATTTCAAAAGAAAAATATGAATTCAAAACCATTCATATGCCTATTATAAATAAATAATTAAAGCATGGTTTGTTTTTAAAATTCAACGGGCCAATGTATTTATGAGTGAACAACAATGTTTTGTATTCAAATATGTGTATGGTTCACTTTACAAAAATTCAGAACAAGTTTGAATTCAAACCCATGTGAAAAGCATTTGAAAATGATTTCAGAAAATCAAAATAGAAATGGAAAAGAATAAAAGAAAACAGAAAGGGCCGGCGCCACCTATTCGGCCTAGTAGCAGAATCAGCCCACCCGGGTTTTCCCCTCTCCCTCTGTTTCTCACCCACGCGAGCACACCCCTCTCGCTGATGCCGCGGACCCACCTGCCCCTTCATCATCGTCCCAAAATCACCGCGCGATGACCCGCTCTGCCGTTACCTCCTCGCAGTGACGCTGCGTTTATTCTTCGCTTAATTCCCATTGATGCAGCGCGTAATTGCTGCCCTCGCTCTGGCTACATAACCACCTCCCCACCCCGCTCCTTTCCCCTCACTCATCACCCCTTCTCTGCCACCAGTCTGCCTACAATTTCACTTGCACCGCCGCAGTGCCGAGCGACTCCGACGACAAAATTCCGGTGAGCCCGACCGCCCCTGTCCTTCTGGTTCATATGAACGTGGTCCTTGTGATATCGTGCACCCTCTGACACCTTTTGTTTATCTGCGCATGACCCAGGTCGCCCTCCCCATCCACCTCTGCAAGCGACAGAGTCGTCGCTCAACTTCGGCGAGCGATCTAGGTAAGGTCCGACCGCCCCTTGCCCTCTCCTTGACACTGTCGTGTTCGCCATCACCCTGTGCACCTCCTGATACCGCTGGCTTGTGCTAGGGCGATCCAGAGCGTCGGCAACAACCTCATCTGCAAGAGCCCGACGCTGTCCTCGACTCCGACGAGCTCCCACGGCCACAGCAGCCCTCCCCCGTCCCAACCGCGACCACGTTGAGCTCTCTTGTGCACGTGCGAGTCTTGCAAGCATCATCACCACCCCTAGGCCTCGCTAGAATCACTGTTCCACCATCGCTAGTAGCGCTGCCGCTGCACCGCTGTCGCTAGCGCCGCCCGTCTTTGGTCGTGTGCTCAGCAGCGTTGGATCTAGATCTAACGCTTAAGATTAGATCACTTAAACGAACCAGTATGAGCAGATCTGGCCGTGCACTGTCACTTAAATCCAACGGCCCTCGTTGATCAATCCGTGCGAAACGGTATCAGCCAATAAAAACAGCCCACGTGGCCTAGCCTGTCTGTTTAAAATTCCAGAAATGATTTTTTAATGTTTAAACTTGTAAAATTCATAACTTTTTTCTGCTTATTAAAAAATGCAAATAAAATACCATTGGAATCACAAAAATAAATCCTACACATCTATGGGCCTAGTTTTTTATTTTGTTTCTGTTAAGATGAAATATTATGCAGAGACATTTGTAGGCATATTTTGTGTATAAAAATTATTTAGAAAATGTTCTAAAGGCCAAATTAAGTTTATTTTAATTGTTTTGTTTATGGTTCAGTACTGTTTTACTTGTCTTGTTTGGTTTGGAAAAATCATCACATGGCATTTGCATGCATTCATATATATTTTTTTGATTATTTGGAATGTGAATTTGGTGCTATCATTTTATGTGTAGATTTTGGTGCTAGTGGTGATTGTGACTGTGAGGATTGTTGTTACTCCCCCAACTACCAAGGCAAGTGGTGCATCATACTTTTGTCCCAATATTTTGACTATGCATTAGAAATATTTTGTATAGGGATTGCATGATAATTTTTGCTAAGTATCTATATGCTATGCTTGGGAAATCCTAGTAGTTGTAGAATTGTTAGATTTTTCTCTAAGTTAAGATACTTGATATTGCCATGCTTAGCCTAGCTAGTAGCAACCAAGGGTGGATTATATATATGCTATGGAAAAATATTTCTAAGTCTTTGACTTATGTTTTTGCTTAATAAAACAACTAAATGAATGAAACACCTGGGTGGAATGGTAATTGCTTGGTTGGATTTTGGTTGAGTGGTTACCAAGGACCATTTTTCAATGGTCTACCCTGTGTATCTCACTTGTGGAATGCCACCCAGGAACAAAGGGATTTGAGATGCCATATGTTAAGAAGCTTCTAGTGCAACCACATGGCATTATGGGCTCTGCCTGGATCATATAGGTTGCAATAACTTAGCCATTTGGATAGTTGGTGGTAGTGGGTGATAGGTTTGGAACGCATCCATTTGGTCTAAGAGAAGGCTTCTGAAAGGTCCTGTCTTGGTGAAAATCAAGTCTTGTGGGGAAAGTGCACCACCTCTGTAGATGGAAGAAACTAAGTACTTATCCGTGTCCCCGAAAAAGGACAATTTGAGCATCAAGACATGGAAGCTATCAAGAATCTCCTCATCCCAATTTCTAAGTTAAAACTTGTGGTTGAACAAGGGTGAAGGTTCACCAATGTCTATTGGTGGTTCCTTGGGAGTTTTTGTCAAACAAAAACTTAGTGTTTTCAACTGATAGGTAAAACCTATTTTGAGCAAAGCAAGCCTAAGCTACACTTAGCCAAATTCATGTAGAAACTAGATACTATTATTCTACTAATGTATCACTTGTCAATAAAATTCCAATGTATTGACCCACTATGGCTGTAACTTGTGATGTTGCAGGTTACTCTGATGAGGATTAGGGTTATGAGTCTACACTCAACATGCTTGCCTGTGGCACATGAAGATGAAGACTTTTATTTATATTGTTAAGTTAAACTCTTGTACTAGCCTATGGCCATGGAGTTGTAAAAGACTATGTTATCTCTAGAATGACGATGTAATAATGACCTTTGTTTCTATGTACTTCATCTTAAACTGTGGATGCTAGCAATTGATCCAGGGACTAGCATTGCAATCACAGGGACCTTTACCTTTATAAAGGTGGGGTCTTACACTTTTTGTATCAACAATTTATTTTATCATGATACCCCCATGCATAGGAAGTGGGTTAGACTCAAATGTGTTGGTTATTTGCCTCTTGATGCTCTATTTCACTTCAAATATTTATCTTCTATGTGAGCATCTTTGAAAGTTTCAAGCCTAACTTTAAGGCATTAAAGAAAAGTACTTGTTGGGAGATAACCGAAGAGTTTTCTCGAGTCTTGGAAGTTATTACTTCAGTAATAACCTCTCTTTATCCCTTTTGTTTTGGTTTTTGTGTCAAGATCAACTACTTTTGAGAAGTAGAGGAGTTGTGAAAAGTGGCTGTCCTAGGACAAATTTTTTGTGCTGCATTGTAAATATTCATGAGGAAGCTCAGTACTTCGGATGGAGCTGCATTTTTCTTTGCTTTTTCTCCAAGTTGTTACCCAACTTTCATTAGTTTTGCACTTTTTGATTTGAGCAACAGAAGATTTTCGAAAAAATCAATCTCTACCTGCTGGTCTGTTTTGACAGATTTCTGCCATCATTTGCATTTGCCTCTTACAGAAGCTTTTGTTTTGTTGGGTTTTCAGTTGAAGTGTGTACCTAAAGGTTTATTGTTTTTGCTCACACTAATGTTTCCATTGAAGTTTGTGTATTTCCTTGTGAAGAAAGGAATTTCTAGGAGAAGGAGGAAAGGAATCTGCAGAGTTCGACTTTGAATAGGTAAAAGTGGTGAAAACAGAAGGTTCGTGAAAGCCTAATCTTTTTATATTTTTGATGTTTTTTAATACATATGGAAGGTTACGAGACGGAACAAAGGAGGAAACAGAGGCCGGGGTGGCCACACCCACCCTAGGCACGGGCCTGGAGGGGGTGTGATCCCCCTGAGCTCTATCTCCGCCTCGTGTCATACCAGTACCTTCCTTATGCATTGAAATTTCGTAATATATAACCCACGGATCCCTCGAGGTTCGTGTATCATGTTCTCGTTGTGTTTTTGTTTCGATCTGTTTTTGTCAGGAAATCTTCTCAAAAGTTTAGAGCACCATGATCTCCGCCAATGGTAAAGGCAAGAAGCCCGTGGAGAAGCAAGGACGCTGCGAGGTATGAAGACATGGATTGGAGCGTCGAGGAGGAAGTTAAGATGGAGGAACAAATCGCCACAGGGTCAAGGGCAAGGAAATCTACTTTTGTAGGATAAATTAACACTCTACATGCTTTTTCTCATAACATGCAGGGATTATAGCCACCGTTCCAGACTTCATATCCTGCCCTGAGGCAGTGGAAGCCCTTCGAACCACTGGTGAGTTTTGTGACAAGTACCGTGCTTTGAGGATGAAGGTGGATATACTTCAAGAGGAGAACAGCAGGCTTCGTAATATGCTGGAGGGTTTTCTTACCTTAAACAAGGGACCACCATCACCGCAGGAGTAATTCATCATCAGGTTTGGCATCCCCTTGGCTTGTTCCAAGCTTAGGGGAGTGCCGCGATATCACCATCATTATCTTTTATCGTTTACCTTTTTAGTGGATTCAATTGGTAGATAAGTTATCTTATAGTTTGGTTTGCATGTGGAAGTATCTCTCCTTTATTTGATTATCTATTTATCCCTTGGTGTGAGTGCCTTTATGGAATATTAATGAGAAGTCTCATCTTTTACTTTTTGCACTTCTTATTTTAGTTTGCAATCTCTATAATATGATTGATCTTGTTGATTAGTATTGGCATCACTTTGGGAGCATCAAGTAGATCTAAATTGGCTTTGGCAAACCGAGCTTTGGTCAATAGCAACACTTTTTGAGGTTTGAAAGAAAAAGAGAAAAATCTTACAGGTATTTGGTGTCATTTATTTTCTTTCTTGATTGGCTCATAAGCTTAATATTATTTATTTAAGATCTTTTGTGCCAAGGAATATTGCATGTTTGGCTTGATACTTGTATGTTTGCTTGTTTCCTTCAACGCTTGTGCTTGCTACCCAGCCTTGCTAGCCAAAAACCTGTTTTGAGAAGGCATACTTCTCATGTTTCCAATCCCTTTGAACCAAACCTATGCCATTTGTGTCCATATCTACCTATTAGCATTATTGCTATTCCAAGCAAATTCTCAAGATTCATCTATCTTTCGAATTAAAAATTATTTTGTTATGTGAAAACCAGTTAGTAAAGCTCTCATGAACTTGATGGAACACCTTATTTTCTTGCCCCTAATAGACTTGAACCATTGTGTCATCGAAGTTGTATATGCTTGCACCTATACATTGGAATTAGCAGAACCATGCTATCATGGGGAACATTTTCAACATTGCACTTGTACTTTGTACACAGTAGATATCGTGCTCTTTTGTCTATGGATGTCACCGGTGTGAAATATAAAGGGAGCTTGTAAGTCCATGGATAAATGCCTAGGCCGCTAGCCTAATCCATGCCTAATCATGGTGGAAACTTGCAGCATTACCATAGTGAGCTATCTGTGAAGCATCCTCAATAAAAAGCTATGCACATAGTAAATAAAAATATCGCTGAGATGCTCACTATCTGCTTGCCTTGTCATTTTGGTTATGGGATAGCTCCTGTACCATGTGCAAGGGGTACCTTGTTGGTGGTTCTCTATGATACGCATGTACTTACAATGACAAGAACTTACCGGTAACTGAAGTTGAGTAACATGAGGTGTGGCCCTCATATTCAAGGGACATGAGATTGCCAACTTATATTTTGTCAAGCATATACTCCATTCTTGTTCACTTTAACCTTAATCATCTCAAGATGCCTATGATAGGGGCAATGAGGGCTCAAAGCTAGTAAGTACCATAATCTTTTGGAAGCTCCTTATGACTTGAAATCCCTGCTTTCCTCTATAAAGGGACATTTCTCCTATTTTCTAAGTTGTGTCAGTAAATCTACTTCCTCTCTATCTCCAGCAAGCATTTGAGTTATTGTGTTTCAAGCATTCATGTGGTGATTTATTCAATCATGTTCTTTATCTTACTTGTTTGCACAAAACTCTTATCTATTGAGTATTACTTTGAAAGCCTTCATTGTGAAAAACCTTTTTGAGCAAAGAGTGTTCCCGTTTTGAAGACTTCTACAAAAGCTTTTTGTGAAACTGTTTGCCAGGTGTTCTCTGACCAAGAACAAAGTTTGCCAATTCCAATTATGATTTATCTTTATGCATCTCTATTGTGACTCTTGTACTTGTTGCAAGCTAAGTTATATAATGGTGAGTTGCTTTCTTCTATGAGATGTGAAATGGTAGTGTGATGCTTCTTGTCCGTATTATTTTATCGACACTTCACTCCATAAACATGTGGACATGTTTACTGAGCTCAGTTTTCGCTTGGGGACAAGCGAAGGTCTAAGCTTGGGGGGAGTTGATACGTCCAATTTGCATCACCATTCTATATCATAATTTGCCTCTATTCATTGATATATGTCTTATTATGAGGTATTACTTATGTCTTTTCCTCTATTTTTGCATGTTGGATGATTCTTGGAGGATGAACTGCCGGAGTCTGGATTCTTATGGAAAAAGAGGTGTTTTGATGCAATTTCGCGAAGATCAAAAAATACCAGAAAAATATTGGAAAATTATATTTTCCCAGAAGACGAAGGAAGCCAGAAGGGGAGGCGTAGCTCGGCCACAAGGTGCCCACACCCCCTAGGCATGGGTCCCCCTAGGCCACTCCTAGGGGCAAGTGTGGCCCACCTGGCCGGCCTCCGACTCTGCCCTCTCGCCTATATATTCCTCTTGGAACCCTAATACTAGGGGAGCAACCACAGATAGATTGTTGCCGCCTCTGCGGGGTAGAAAACACCGAGACATAAAGATCTCTTCGGCAGACAGATTTCTGCCGGGGAAATTCCTTCCCGGAGAGGGGAGATCATCGCCATCAACACCATCTTCAAGATAGACTTCATCGGGATCATCATCATCCACACCATCATCTCCACCAGCACCATCATCACCACTCCATCCCGCTGTAACAATCGTGTTGAATACTTGCATAGTTCTTAGGGGAAACTTTCCCGATGTTGATTAAAATTGTAGTTGATGCTTCTGAGTGGAACCATTGGATTATTGTTTATGTTCAGATTTTTATCCATTACCATATCATCTTTGATCTTGATCCATATGATGTCTCGTGTGTATTTCGTTTAGTTCTCGAGGACATGGGAGAAGTCATGTTGTTAGTAGTGGATTTGTGTTGAGTTATTATTCAATGGTTTAGTATTTAAGTTATGGTGATATTCTTCTAGTGGTGTCATGTGAACATCGACTACATGATACTTCACCATTTATGGGCCTAGGGGAATGCATTGTGTATTTGGCTACTAATTGTGGGGTTGCTGGAGTGACAGAAACCTGAACCCCCATTAGGACACCATTGCATAAGGGAGCGTAGGATCTTAGAGTTTAAGGCTGTGGTTAGGTTTATATCTTAATTACTTTCCTATAGTTGCGAATTCTTGCAGGGGGTTTAATCACAAGTATGTATTAGTCCAATTAAGGTCGGTATGTTAGCACAGGTTCACCCACACAACACTTACAACACCATAGAAGAGTACTGAGCTATTTGAAGCGAAAGCACTTGACAGAATTCCCATGTGTCCTCGAGAACGTTTGGTCCTTATAAGTATTTCCACCGGCTTGTCCTTTGCTAAGAAAGGATTGGGCCACTTGCTGCAGTTGTTCGTTGTCTTTATTACTTGCACTTTGTTTTGTTGCTTTATCCGATAACCCCTAAAAACCCGTTTGCTAAGTATTTACAGAGATTTCCTGCTCCATACCACTAGTCAACACCTTCCGCTCCTCCTTGGGATCAACACTCCTATTTATCGAAAGTACTGCGATAAACCCCCTATACTTGTGGGCCATCACCCCATACCCCTAAAAACCATAAAACCTCAACCCGTAACTGTAAGCTCGGACATATTATTGAAAAATTCCTAAACCCTAAACTACACCTAAACTACCCCTAAAAAACCAAAACCCTAAACGCTCAATACCAAAACCCTCCACCCATAAACAAACCTAACCAAGCAAGTAGGTATCATGCACTCATCATTGATCAAATTTGAGATACTTTCATTAAATTACGCTCACGCCATTCTAATTCACGAAAGCTCGAACATTATTGAAAATACCCAAAACCTAACCCCCTAAAGCCTAAACCCTAAGCCATATACCCCTAAAAACCCTAAACCCCTAACCCTAAGCTCGGACATATATATATTATTGAAAAATTCCTAAACCCTAAACTACCCCTAAAAAACCCAAACCCTAAACCCTGAATACTAATTCAAACCCTGAACCCTCGACCCATAAACAACCCTAACAAATTCAACACGTATCATGCACTTATATATATATATATATCAAAATTTGAGATACTTTCATTATTAAATTGTTGCTAAGTCATTCTATTTCATGAATATATGCATAAATCTCGAACTTTATTGAAAATTCCCAAAACCCTAAACCCTAAATTAAACCCCTAAATACCTAAACACTAAAACCTGAACCCTAAACCCCTACATTTGAAATACTTTCATTAAATTACGGTAACACCATTCTATTCCATGATTTAAAGTATAAAACAGCTTATACATTATTGAAAAATCCCGAAACCATACAACCCTAAACACTAAACCCCTAAACCCTGATGATGTCTGCGCACTTCTATTCTTGTAGACAGTTGTTGGGCCTCCAAGTGCAAAGGTTTGTAGAACAGCAGCAAGTTCCCCTTAAGTGGATTACCCAAGGTTTATCTAACTCAGGGAGGAAGTGGTCAAAGGTATCCCTCTCAAACAATCCTGCAATCAAGATACAAGAAGTCTCTTGTGTCCCAATACAATTGTCAGGTGTATAGGTGCACTAGTTCAGCAAACAGATAGTGAAATACAAGTGGTAACGGTGCCAGAAAATAGCTTCTGACTTGTTGATATGGGAAAGACTAAAGGCAAACTAAAATAAAGGTGGAAGCAAGCAAACATGCAACAGATCTAGTAGAAAACGGTGTTTACATGTTTAGAAACAAGGCCTAGGGATCATACTTTCACTAGTGAACACTCTCTCATATAAATATATTCTCTTCATGATACTACTCTTAAATACTCTCCGGTTGGACACTCTAATCCATGGTAGGGCCTTCCCCAACCCCACACTGTCACCTTGAGCGCTAGATGGTTCCAACAAACACCACAATTTCATAGAGACATCCAACTCCACATATAACTCATAACAAATATATATGTAACCTAGCTTAAGTGCCACACACGGTGTGCATGCTGTCACTTTCACAAACATGGGGAAAAGCATAAATCTATTAAAGCACGATGAGTATTTATGTAGACTCTAGCCTAAGTGACACCATGTCATGCACGCTGTCACTTTCACACACATGGGGAGAGCCGGAGATCTATTAAAGCACTTGAGTAACAGAGTAGATCTATTTGATTACAAAGCTCATGACCACAACATGATCATGCATAGAGAGAGATGAACACATAGCTACCGGTAGAGCCCTTAGCCTCGAGGAAGAACTACTCCCTCCTCATCATGGGAATCATCAACGGCGATGGAGATGGTGGTGGAGATCGATGGAGATGGATCCAGGGGCACTTCCCTATCCCGGCAGGGTGCTGGAATAGAGACTCTCTGTCCCCCGAATCTCTCCTTCGGTGGCGGCGGCGATGCGGAACTTTTTGTGGCTTTTTGGTCGATGATCTAGGGTTTTCTCCCCGGGAGGCTTTTATAGGCGAAGGAGGCAAGGTCGATGGAGGGACAGGGGGCCCAGACCCCCTATGGGCGCCACCAAGGCTGGCCCGCGCCTAGGGGGGTGCGTCCACCTTGGTGTCCTCCTCCATCTCTACTTCGTGGTTCTGTGTTGCTCTAGGAAAAATAGGAAGATTGGCTTTTGTCCCGTCCAATTCGGAGAATATTGATTTTCTGACTTTTTTGGAACCAAAAATAGGCAACTGGCACTGTGGCATCTTGTCAATAGGTTAGTTCCAGAAAGTGTATAAAAATACCTAAAAGTGTAGACAAAACATAAGACAAATGATATAAAACAAGCATGGAGCATAAAAAATGATAGATACGTTTACGACGTATCAGGCATCCCCAAGCTTAACTCCTGCTCGTCCTCGAGTAGGTAAGTGATAAAAATAATAATTTTGAGGTGACATGCACCATCAAAATCAAGATCAAACCATTTGCAAGCATTAAAAGATGGGATCAAAGAACTCTAAACATGAGAAAGAAAGATGGAGTTCTAACAGTAAGAAAAAGTAACTATGCATGCAACATGAAAGGTTACAAACAAAGGTTCATGAATAACATGCATTGAAAAACGTTTGTTTGTTTCACATACAGAAAACATGGCATAGTGGCAATCAGCTTGTCCCTCATGGAGTAGCAAATAAATGCATAGGACACCTTCAAAGTTCATAAGAGTGACTAGATACAAATAGTTCAAGAACAAGCAATATCAACAATATGAATTAATCAATAAGTTTTGGGACAATGCACATAGAACTAAGAATGGCAACTATGCTCTCTTAACTGGTGCCTAAAGGTAGAAGGTGGAGACTCAATATAATGGTGGAAGAAAGGTCCTTCATAAGGGAAGCATGGATTTCAAGTCTCAAAAGGAGCTTCCAAAAATTATGGTACTTGTTAGCTTTCAGCTCTCATTGCCCCTATCATAAGCACCTTGAAGTGATTAAGGTTAAAGTGAACAAACTATGGAGTATATGCTTGACAAAGTATAAGTTGGCAATCTCATGTGCCTTGAATATGAGGGCCACACCTCATGCTACTCAAGTTTAGTCACGTGTAAGTTCTTGCAATAGTAAGTACATGCGTATCATAGAGAACCGCCAACAGGGAACCCCTTGCACATGGTACAAGAGCTATCCCATAACCAAAATGACAAGGCAAGCAGACAATGAGCATCTCAGCGATCTTTTTATTTTCTATTTGAATAGGTTTTTATTGAGGATGCTTCACAGATTGCTCATTATGGTTATGCTGCAAGTTTCCACCATGATTAGGCATGGCTTAGGATAGCGGCCCAAACGTTTCTCTAACACAAAATACATAACTCCATGGACTTACAAGCTCCCTTTTTATTTCACACCAGTGACATCCATAGACAAAAGAGCATGATATCAACTGTGTACAAAGTACAAGTGCAATGTTGAAAACGTTCCCCATGACAACATGGTTCTGCTAATTCCAACATATAAGTGCAAGAATATACAACATAGATGACACAATGGTTCAAGTTTATTAGGGGCAAGAAATATAAAGTGTGCCATCAAGTTTTTGAGAGCTTTAATCACTAAGTTTTCACATAACAAAGAGACTTTTTAATTGGAAGATAGATAAACAAGAATATACTTGGAATGGTGTAACACACCATGCATAGGAGTTTATAGTGGACACTTTTGAATAACTTGGTTTATTGGGAGTTGGATGCATGAGTAGAGCTTACTCATACAAGTGTAGGCTAACAAAAGACTGGGAGCAACCAACTAAGAGAGCAATAATGGCCATAATCATGCAGAGCGACAAAACATTACTAATAAAAGCATAAAGTGGTACTACAAGTTAAGGAATAAATGATCATAGAGGCTATGGTGACTTGTTCATAGTCATAACATGGTGTGAGCATGTGCCAAGTCAACCCAAACAAAGCATCAAAGGAGAATACCACAATACTATGCTTTTGTATGCTAAAACAACGCATGATTCTATCAAGGCACATTAAGCAATCCTAATTGTTTGGAGCAAGTCATGCTACAGCAATAATCACTAAGAATAAGGTCAAAGCAACATCTAGTATGACATGATAAAGCCCAAGCCACAGTCAAAACAAGCTCCCTTTTCCACTTAAGCATGAAGCTTCCTACTCTTTTCCAACACCAATCAAATTATTAGAAACAACTCACAAAGATAATAATCAACAAAGATCAGTGAGATTGTCTCACAAATCCACAAAGAAGAACTAAAAAGTTCTAAGCTGAAAGCACAAGAAAACTAAGGCTAAACACAGTGCTAGCAAAAGAGAACACTCAAAAGAAAATAAGAATGAAAACTAGAGTGTTCTAGGCAACGAAAACAGTGTATCTCTCTCCAAAAGAAGTGTGTTGGGATCCAACAAAATTTATTCAAGCAAACTAAGCAAACGAAAACGAAAACTAAGACGCTCCAAGAACAACACAACAGTGCATGAAACAATAAAAACTAAGCGTCTAGAAAGACCTGAGCTTTTTATTGATGAAGAAGGGGATCAAGGCATCCCCAAGCTTTAACGCTTGTAACTCTTAAATATTTCTTGGGGTGACATGGGGTGGAATCCCCAAGCTTGAGCTTTTGTCCATTATTCATCTCATTACATCATTCTCTCTCTACACCTGAAATTTTTTCCTTCATATAAAACTTCACACAATCTTCATTAGCAACATTAGTGTATTAAAAAGATAATAGACCCTTGGGTTTAGCTTTAGAACAGAAAACATTTCACTAAAAACACAAGATACTGAAGCAACTTCCTTTAAAAAGCTCAATTCCCCAAAAGAGAACTCAAAAAGAAATCGATAAGAAGCAAATGCAAATAATGGCAGAAATCTGTCAAAACAGACCAGCAGGTTGAAACCAATTTTTTTGAAGACCTTATGTTGCTCAAATAAAAAAGTGTTAAACTAACGGAAGTAATCTAACATACTGGGGGATTTATTTGTAAATGTTCAGCTCAATCCGAATTACAGAGACTCCTCACGAATTTTTATGGTGGAGGACAGAAATCTGTTTCGGGACAACAACTCCCCAAATCTTACCTCCCTCTCTTTAAAGGTCATTCTTAGCACAAAAATCAAACAAAAGGGATAAGGAGAGGTCATTACTGAAGTAATAACTTCCAAGACTAAAGAAAACTCTTGTGTTATCTCCCAACAAGTACTTTTCTTTACCGCCTTTAAGTTAGGCTTGATAGTTTGAGAAGATGCTCACATAAGAAATATCAATTGAAGTAAAAGAGAGCATCAAGAAGCAAATTCAAAACACATGTAAGTCTAACCCACTTCCTATGAAAAATAATCTTGTAAAGAAACAAGTCATGAAAGCACAAAGCAACAAGCATATGAAAGCAAAACAAGTGCAACTTCAAGACTTTCAACATAAAGAGGGGAAACTTAATATTTTTGATATGCATAAAACCATGTTTCCCTCTCTCATAATAACTTTTAGTAGCATCATGAATAAAATTAAAATATAACTATCACATAAAACATTCTTATCATGAACAACATGCATAAGATGATCATTACTCTCCACTTAAGCATAGTCATTCTTATTAATTGTAGTGGGAGCAAATTTAACAAAATAGCTATCATTATCACACTCATCACCATAATCATCAAATATAGGAGGCATATGGTAATCATAATAAATTTTCTCCTCAATAGTAGGTGAACTGAAAATATCATATTCATCTTTGTAATCATCATATATTGGACGTTTAGTATCATCAAAGTAAATTTTCTCCTCCGTGCTTGGGGGACTAAAAATATCATGCTCATCAAAACTAGCCTCTCCAAGCTTAGACGTTTCTATAGCACTAGCAATAATGGTGTCAAAAGAATTCATACTAATAACATTGCTATTAGCATGCAAATAAAGTTCCATAGGTTTTTTAATTTTCTCTTCAAACACTTCATGTCTTGTAACATCCCAAAAATATCAAGCTTGGATCATCAAATTCTAATCATCAACATTTAGGGTTAACAAAAACTTTTCTAAAAAAAATTTATGAATGCATACCTATGTGTATGCATTGATTTTAAATTCTTTTAAACCACCTTGTTTGATTGCTTCATTGCTTGTAAAATGTTTCTTAGGTGAAATAAACATCATCTAAAACATTTCCCACACTTTTCCTAAAGACAAGTAAATCAAAACAAATATATAAAAGGAATGGTCACTTTGACCAATTTAACTCCCATGCCTACTTTGGCTGTCTCAAACTTTCAGAACCTAACAGAAACTATTCTGGATCTTTGCACCCCTTGAATGTACTCATAACAAAGTATCAAGGCCGACCTTGTGATCATCCAGAAACTTTCAAATGCATAGTTTAAATGCCAATTCAAAATTGAATCTTCTTCATATGGGAAGATCCCACTTTTTTCAAAAACCCCTCAAACAAGCTCAACTATCAAAACCCAAGCATCTGCAGACTCACCAGCACCAATCTAGCAAACTCACCAAAAATCATTTCAAAATTCAAAACTTGATTTCATGCGGCCATTTCATCAAACAGGTTGCAGACACAAATCAAACAAAACATTAAACACTATAGTGTGCAGTGATTCTTGCCTAACTTGTTCCCTAGTTAGCTCACACACAGCTCAGTAGGTCATCTAGAAAGATTAGCCCAACACTAGCACCCCTGTGAGCTTGCCATTGCCATTAATGGTGAACAGCCGAGCACCCCAATGTCACCCCATTGTGGACAGAAGGCTAGAGGAAGAACTAGCCGTGCCAACCTTGTCTAGGAGGCAGCCCACCGTCCACCGCCACTGCATGTCCCAGCCGCGAGCGTTGCCAAGCCCTGGACCACGCGCACAAGCCGCGCCCAGACCATGCCGAGCGTGCGCCAGAGCGCCACCCTCGACCAGCACCCACAGACCGTGCGCCGCCCTCGCTGTGTGCATACACAATCGCCATCAACCCAGGAGACCGCCAGACATCCCCGTTTGCCGCCCCGTGCCGCACAGCCACCGCCCGCCGTCGAAGACGCCGCCTCTGCCGCGCAGAGCACCGCCCGTTCCAGACCAACCCACACCGCCCCATGCCTCGACCATGTCGTTGAGCATCGGCAGGAGACACCGCACCGTCCCCTACCCTTGCCCATGCCTTTAGCCGCCTGTAACCTCGCCCCCGACGAGCTCACCGTACGCCCCGACGGTCCCCTCGCTCGACTATAAATAGAGGCCACCCCCGCACGAATTCTTCACACCATCTCACTCCCCTCTCCTCACTAATCGTGCCACACCATTCTCAGAGCAAGGCGAGCACCACCTCGCCGGAATTTCACTGGAGCCTGCCGCTACCGGAGAAGAAGGGAGCCATCGATTTCGTCCACCCCAGGAGCTGCCGCGACCACCCCTGAGTTCGCCATCGTCGACTTCGTCGTTCGCCCGCCTCGCCGACCCTCGCCAGTACCCCGGTGAGCCCTTAGCAACCCTCACTGGCCGCGCTAGGTTTCGTTCTTGCCGGAGCTGTCTCGCGTCGACGATGACTCCCAGCCGTTAGATTAAAACTAGATCGAACGATCCACGTTGCCCCATACCGCTTCGCCCAGCCCCGTGTCACTGACGAGTGGGGACACCCACTTAAGCAGCCCGCGGGAGCACTGCGCTTAGCAGGCCGGCCCAGTAACTTTTCCCGCGCAGCCCAGTTATTCAAATTAAACCTTTTTCTATTTCAATTCAAACACACTTTTGTACCCAACTTCAAAAATCAACCCAGATCGATTCAGTGCACCAATTTGAATGAAACCAATTTTGTTGAAAAGGACTATGAATGCTGAATCCAAGCCCGTTGGATTCAAGTCATTTGGATCTATAGATCAGCCATGGTAAAAATAACAAGGCAGAAGCTTTTCTGCATTCAAACATTTTTCAAATTTAAACCATAATAGCTTTTGAGTTGATTCCAACTCTCAAAAATCACATTTAACCATACCTTTCAGAATATATAAAAATATATAGGTTTACTTGCAGAAATATTGTTCAAGTAATAAAAGAATGCTACATAAGAATTTCTAGCCACTTTAATTAATTAAAATAAAAGGATAAAACCTTATTAAATTGTGACACCACTTTAAATCACATTCCCATGGACTACAATATGTGGTGATGACATGTGTCAACATGATCCCATGTTTAGTTTGGAGAATATTAAATCTTAAGTAGTGTTTCAATGAGTAGAAATTACTTTTCTAAAAATAAAAAGATTTAAACCAAGCCTTAACCTTGTAATGATAGAGATGATGCTAGATCATCCATAGGACCCTTGTGTGTGATGATTGCAAGTAGTTAAGTATTGTTTGGTGATTGTGTACCTCGTATTTATTCATAGACGCTAGTACCGACCAAGGATACGAGGAGGAAGGAGGATACTACGAAGAAGAAGCCGAGGAGAACTTCAACCACTGCTATGCACAAGGCAAGCTAAAACTTGCAAGACACTCTACTTTAGCAAGCTGATACTATACCTATGCAATCCCATACTTGTTACTATGCCTACTATATGCCTTAAGCATATGTGATCATACCTATTTGATAAACCAATCCTAGTTTTATGGCAAGCTTCTTACTTTATTTCTTTATCAAACCTTACTTAGAGTCTACCTAAGAGTTTGGTAGATACTAGACAGTTGTGCTGAAGGTTGCATAAAGAGCATAAAATTTGGCCTAGGTTAGAAACCTTGATATCAGCCTCAGATATAAGGTTGTACTTAGTTGAAACTCCACTAGTTACCACCCCTCATCATTACTATCCCCACCTGTAGATGCTAGTGCTAAGCATAAAACTTGATAAACTTTAGATGGGAATACTTGGTGGAAAAATGGTTATGAAAACCTTGGGATGATGGATCATTCTATTGAAATGTTTTGGACATGTGTTTCCAAACACTTGATGATTTTGGTGATGAAAATGTTGAGGCATGAGCCTTAGCCCTTTATAAAACTGATGGTTGTCTGGATGCGATACCATTCCAATTTTATCGTACAACCACAATACCCGAATATTGGGTAGGGCTTGACTGGAAACTTATATTCCTTAGTATTAGTTCCCTCACGGCCAAGGTCTGAGCTGAGGCTACCTTGTGAAGATTGTCCACCTGTGCAGTACCCAAGATGACAGTTGGTCATGGTTGGGAGGCCAAACTCACAGGAGAGGTGCTTATACTAGGGCGTGTAATCGAAAGGTTAGGATTGATTATCCGCATACTGAGTATGGTGAATTCAGGATTTGTTCCTGACAGATGTATCGAATGTTGTGGTGAAAGTGTACAATCTCTGCAGAGTGTCAAACTATTCGAATAGCCGTGTCCGCGGTTATGGACAGTTGGAGTGGCCATACTGTTCCCCCGTCAGACTTTTCAAAATGACCTGTGAAATGAATTGAGACTTTGACTTGACCACAACTGAGTTGTGACCTGAATTACAAGATCCCAGTTAGAAGTTATAAAATTGTGACTAGCTTTAGAACTTGGTAGATATAAATCTGGCTTTTGCAAAATAACCCTAGAGCCTAGTGTCCTATTATCCAAAAACCCCCCTTTACTTGTTAGTATTAGTTTGCGAGTACTTAAAGAGTACTCATGGCTTTGTCCCTGGCTATTCCCATGGCCAGACTATGAAGAGGAGTACCTGGAAGATGGACCACAGGAAGGTTACGACAACTAGGATCATCTCCCATCGTCAGCATTGCCTGTGACCCCGAAGATGGAGCTTCGCCTACGCTACCGTTACTATTACGTATTCCGCTGCTTGATGTTGTATTAAGAACTGGATCATGAGATCCCTATTTGTGTAAGAACTTATGTATCGTTTGTAATGGATGATGTACTATGGTATCCAATTCTGTTATGTCTCGCAAAAATGGTAATCCTAGGATTGCTATGTATGGCATAACAGGCATCTAGGATTGAAAAAATCCGGGTGTTGACAAGTTGGTATCAGAGCCATCCTGACCATAGGAGACCCTAGTTAGACTGGACGTTTGAACCAAAAACTTAGTTTCAAAACCAAAGAAAATAAATATTTACAAAAACTTATTCTCGTCCTTATCTTGTTGATTCTTTCATAAAAACTCATGTTCCTCAAAAACTCTCGTAAAATACATAAAATTTTGACACACTTGATCACTCTGCTAATCTACTCATCCTCTATTTTTATAGATGGACGTGAAGTACATCAAGTTTTTTCAGTTGGGGAATGGAGGAGACCTTATCTTTGAGAGGGATCTGGATCAGCTTTCGGAACTGCTGGACCGTCCGCACCCCGAGTTTTTTGGAGCTCAGCTCAATGATCAAGGAGGAGAAGACCCGCAGTGGCTAATTCTTGCAAGTCTCCGAGGAAAGATTGAACCTCCCACTGCGGAGGGAATTCAGTTTACCTTGAGGGAAAACAACTGGCTCGATGGACTTGCCAGAGCAATGCAGGAAGCTCTTTCCCGTCTATGTGGGCAGAGCATCAATCAGATCAAGGGTACTCTCTTTGAGTTTTGCCCAAGGCGTGATGCAAATGGACAACCCCTGGAAGCCCCATACCACCCCGAACTGAAGACTCAATTGGACCACCTTAGCTTCATGATGTATGATCGCCAGCAGGAGTTGGATAACTGTCGTGACTATTGCAACCACAAGTCTGCCATCATCAAGATGAAGGATCAGACCGTAGCCATGCTAGCAAAGGATCGCAAGTCTCGTCGCCGTCAGCTCGGCAAGAAGGAGCGCATTATTGCCCGTCTTCGCCACCACATCTCATCTCTGGAGGAGACCATCCACGAGAGAGACATGCAGCTAGAGGAAAGGGAGAATGCAGGAGAGGATCTTCGTGGAGACCCTTACTCCTATCTCAGCAATGACGATGATTTTCTGGAGGATCAGGCCATGGACTTCTTCACCGATGAGGAGGATTTCGCCTTCATCGATGATGATGAAGATGATGAAGCCACAAACTCCGAGGAGTAGTAGCACTGAGCACTAGCGTAGTGAGTAGTATTCGGTCCCACTGTATCATAGTCTCCAGAATGGTTCTTAAAACCATCTGTTTTTCTTTGTTGTGGTGTGTGTTATACTGTGTGCTATGAATGAATGAAAAAGCAAGTTGCTAGAAAAACCTGAGTCAAACTCTAAAAAAACTTTTTCAAAGACCCAAGACCTTAGAAATTTCCCTCTTTTCTCATGATCTATATCAATCTTCAGATGCCACGTGGAGGAAGTGGTTCAGCCCCGGACCCGATGTTGCAGATCCTGCAAATGTTGACTTTTGACCGCGAAGCTGAAAGAGTGGAACGTCAAGCCAACCTAGCCACTCTCCAACAGATAGCACAGCTAGCCCACAACAACCAAGTCCACGGAAATCAGGACAACCATGGATCTAAGCTCAAGAATTTCCAGAATACTAACCCACCCGTTTTCACCAAGTCAGAAGAACCCCTAGACGCTGATGATTGGCTGCAAACCATGGAAAACAACCTAGAAGTCGCTGGAGTGGAAGCCAACGAGAAAGTCCTGTTTGCCACCCATTATCTAGCCGGAGATGCCAGGGCATGGTGGAACAGTGTTCGTGCAATGAACGGAGGCCAGGTGATGACCTGGGAGGAATTCAAGGTCAAGTTTAGCAGAACCCATGTGCCACCAGGTTTGATCAAAAGAATGAGAGACGAGTTCAGAGAGCTGAAACAAGGAAGGATGACTGTAGTGGAATACCGTGACAAAAATTTTTCATTAGCTAGGTATGCCCCGAACGAGATAGACACCAAATCCAAGAAGAAAGAAAGATTCCTGAATGGTCTGCATGACGAGATGCAGACGGTGTTAGTCAATATCCCCTTTGCTGATATTGAAGCCCTTGTCGACTCTGCTATCCAGATGGAAGGAAAGATCAACCAAGCCAATGAGAACCGCAAGCGTCGCATGATGCATCAACCCGGAACCCATCAGACCCCAAAGTATCGCCCCAACCCATCTCCAGGATTTGCCCCAAGAACCAACAGACCCCCTATGACCCGTCCGACCTACCCCAACCGTGGAAACCCTAGACCCGGAGGGAATCACAACAACCCCGGTAACTCTAGCAATTTCACCGGTGCCCCACCCAAGTTCAACACCAACAATGCTACCGCCAACACCAACACTGCCCCGAGGACTGGAAGCAATGTTGTGCCTGTCGCAGCCAAGGACAAGTCACAAGTGACCTGTTATGACTGTGGAAATAAAGACCACTATTCCAACGAGTGCCCCAACAAGAAGAATGCTACAGCCCCTAATGCCAATGCCCCAGCTCAGCAACAGCGTCGTGTTCAGCCAGGAAGAAGATTTGCCCCAGGGAATTCACTCAACCGCAATGGCCGTCTTTTTCTCATGCATGCTGAAGAAGCTCAGGAAGCGCCAGACGTCGTGCTGGGTATGTTTTCTGTTAATTCAGTACTTGCAAGAGTCTTGTTTGACTCTGGTGCCTCGCATTCATTTGACACCGAAGAATTTGCCTGCACTAGTAAAATTCAACCAACCAAACTGAAGCATGTTATGATTGTTCAAATTCCCGGATCAACCACCAAGGCTAGGCAAATTTTCAAAGCCGTCCCTATCCGAATCCATGGCATAGATTTTTATGCTAATCTAATAGTACTCGGAACTAAAGGTTTGGAAGTAGTACTAGGAATGGATTGGATGTCCAAACATAAAGGATTGATTGACTGTGCCAAGAAAGCCATCACCATGACCAGTACAGCTGGAATATCAGTCGAGCATATATCTGAAACTTTACCTCGCCAATTCAAGTGTAACAAGAGTATAGCCCAACCTACCATTGACCAAGTCCGGATAGTCTGTGAATACCCCGATGTATTTCCAGATGTTTTGCCCGGTATGCCCCCAGATCGGGATATCGAGTTTATCATTGAACTAATCCCCGGAACAGGACCCATAACCCAGAGACCCTATAGTATGAACCCATCGGAACTAGAAGAACTGAAGAAGCAACTGGATTCCATGCTAGAAATTGGACTGATACAACCAAGTGCGTCGCCATGGAGATCACCTGTCCTATTTGTGGACAAGAAAGATGGAGGTAACCGTTTGTGTACGGATTATCGGAAGTTGAATGATGTCACCATCAAGAACAAGTACCCCTTGCCCAAGATAGAAGATTTGTTTGATCAGTTGACCGGTGCCCAGGTGTTTTCTAAGATTGATCTTAGAA
Organism: Avena sativa; assembly: GCA_916181665.1. Lineage (NCBI taxonomy): Eukaryota > Viridiplantae > Streptophyta > Magnoliopsida > Poales > Poaceae > Avena > Avena sativa. The sequence goes on from OV702283.1 coordinate 442,947,343, forward strand.
CTGGTTATCATCAACTCAAGATTCGTGCAGAGGATATTCCAAAGACTGCCTTTACCACCAGATATGGATTGTACGAGTATACCGTCATGTCTTTTGGATTAACCAATGCCCCCGCTTATTTCATGAACCTCATGAATAAGATTTTTATGGACTTCCTGGATAAGTTTGTCGTTGTTTTCATCGATGACATTCTGATTTATTCCAAATCAGAAGAAGAACATGAGCTACACCTAAGGACCATTCTTGGAACCCTTAGAGAGCATCAGCTGTATGCAAATTTTAGCAAATGTGAATTCTGGTTACAGGAGGTAGGATTCCTCGGTCACATTGTATCAGCCGGAGGAATTGCCGTTGACCCTGCCAAAGTGAAAGATGTAGAAGATTGGCAAGCCCCAACCACTCAAACCCAAGTTCGTGCTTTTCTCGGATTGGCGGGATATTACCGCAAATTCGTAGAAGGATTCTCGAGTATCGCCCGACCAATGACCCAATTGCTGAAGAAGGATAAGAAGTTTGAATGGACAGACAAGTGTGAAGCGAGTTTTCAAGAACTCAAGAGGAGATTAATATCAGCCCCAATCTTAATCATGCCGGATATCACAAAGCCCTTCGATGTGTATTGTGACTCATCCAAGATTGGTCTCGGATGTGTGATAATGCAAGAAGGCAAAGTTATATCTTATCTATCTCGGCAACTGAAGCAACATGAGCAAAACTACCCAACCCATGACCTCGAACTCGCTGCCGTAGTTCTAGCCCTGAAAACATGGAGACATTACCTGATGGGAAATCGTTGTGAGATTTATTCGGATCACAAGAGCCTAAAGTATATATTCACTCAGAAGGAGCTGAATATGAGGCAGAGAAGATGGATTGAGCTAATCAAGGATTATGACCTGGACATTCACTATCACCCTGGTAAAGCCAATGTGGTAGCAGATGCCCTTAGCAGATTGCCGTGCCGCTTGAACTCCATGATTTTGAAGGAGCAACCAAGTCTGCACAAAGAGATGGAAGATTTTCGAATGGAATTAGTAAGTGAAGGATTTTTGGCTAGCATAGAACTTCAGCCCACTTTGATCAGTCAGATTAAAGAAGCGCAGAAGGGAAATGCTAGTATCGACGGAATCAAGCGTCGTATCGGTATAGGCAAGGTACCCTGTAGGAGTCCCAACCCAATAAGGTAGGTTCCTCCTGTGTTTACAATGCTAGTCCCTGGATCAATAGCTAGCATCCACAGTTAAGATGTAATATCAAGATACAAAGGTCATAATATAAATTTATAACCATGAATAACATAAGTTTATTACATCAAACATAGCTCATTTGGCTATTATATTACATTTGCAGCGGAATAACTATAAGTATGGGTCCATCATCTTCAAAGTGCCACAGGCAGATGTTGGTTGTAGACTTTGTAGTCCTAGTCAATCAAACAATCTTCATTTTTAAAACAATCAACCTGCAACATTACAAGTTACAGCCACAAGGGTCAATACATTTTGAATTGTATTGGCAAGCTTCACTTTTATGTATAATAAGAGTGGATCCTATCATTATATGCATATTTGGCTAAGTAGAGTTTAAGGCTTATTTGCATAAAGCAATATTTTGTCCTATCTTTTCAAAAAGGGTTTTAAAGTCTTTTGTCAAATTTCTTTTCCAAGTTCCTTGAACTCCTTGGTAGAAACTCAAGTGTTCAAATCCTTGTTAAAATCTCTTGAGCACCTTGGTAACCCCAAGTGCAACAAGTTTTATCAAAACTCATGAGTTCCTTGGTATCCCCAAGTACATCATGCTCTTGAGCACCTTGGTAACCCCAAGTGCAACAAGCTTTACAAAATCTTTTTGAATTCCTTGGTAGACACACAAGGGCATCAAGTTTTTATATTAGAAGTTGGAATGTCGAGATCTCCCATAGTTCAAACTTTAGTTGCTCAGTATTGTCCATAACCGGGGACACGGCTAAGTACTTAGATTTTATTAACTTCTGCAGAAGGAGTACACTTTACCCACATGTCACAATCCCATCCTTTTGCCACCAGTGGCCTACTGGATTAGTGCTCACCAAGATGGAGTACTGGCAGATTGAGAATGTGACGAAGTCTTTCCAAAAGGTCCTCCCATACATCATTGCTAGCTTTGTCTTCAGCCCCCATGAAGCATTCCAGATCCCCATGTCCAGTAACTAAAGACAATGTATGGGTCTTCCTAATGTAATTGACTAAGCCAGAGCCATAATAGCATGTGGTTGCACACGAAAGCCACAATTGGAGAAGCATGTTTGATCTCTAAGTTTCCTAGGTGCTTTTCTTTTGGAGCACAACACAAAGTGACTGCCATAGACATGGCTCCCTTTTGTTGCCACCTTCTCCAAAACTTAAAGTATCCTCCACCTAGGTGGTTCATTGAGTCCTTATTTTATTATGTAAAACACAAGTCCTTTTATCAACCTTTGTAAAATCTCAACATGTATCTCTTTTCAATACATAGCATGGCTAATCATGTACAACTTCAATATTTTCACTAAGGAGTGTATAGGGAATCCTATTAGGATTTTAGCATAGCATAAGTACAGAAATATCTTTTCATGCATATTTTCAAAATCCACTAAGTATAATAAAAATAGTAGGACTTTTGTATGATAGTGTAACTTGCCTTTTGGTAGGGAATGGGGTTCACTTCCTTGATCTTGCTAGTTTCACACTTTGCTAATTTCACTACAAGTCAATCAAGCAAATCACCAAATCAACTAACATTCCAAACCAAGGTTAAACAAACAATTTCACACACATAGCAAAGGAGTCTAAGTCATGCAAAGGGGGTTCTTTTTGCAAGGTTGGTCTCTACTAGGTTTATAAACTTTGTAAGGTCCAAATTGGTCATTTATCAAAATGGCAAAGTCATTAGTTCAGAGGGTTTTGCTCAAAATCTATTTTAAAATCCATTCAACATTTTATGTGGTGAAAATTATTCTTTTCAAAGCAAAACTTTATGTTTTTCACCAAGTGAGTTGCCCTTGGTAAGGTTTGGTGTTTTGGGTCAGTAGGTTTGGTCCATAACATTTTCCCAAAGTTTTCTTTGCAAAAACATTTTCCATAACAAAATCAATGAGTTTATTTTGGCTAGGAAATGGCTAATTTAAATAATCCATCCTATATATCACCAAATTCATTTTTAACACTAAGGGTTGGTTCCTAGGGTCAATAAGATCACAACAAGCCATTTTGCAAAAGATTTAATCCTAAAATCAAATTTAAACAATTTTTATACTCTAAACAAGTACACAAAAGTTTCTGCAAATTTAATCAGGCTAACAGATACTATTTTCAAAACTAAGGCCATGGTTGTTTAGGGCTTGTTCTCCTGATTTCATTGGTATAAAATTTGTCAAATTTGGACGTGTGGATCAAAAGTTATAAGGGTTTGAAAATCCTATCTAAATCAGATTTCAAATCTGTTTTTAAATCGAACAGGTGACACGCGGCGTGTTCTTACTGGCCGATACCGATTCGTCTGGATCGGGCGAAGCTGTCTGTTGGATCAAGTTAGATCGCATGGTCCAGATCACGTACCCCTTCGCGGTTAAGTGATCTATCGGGAGCGTCGGATCGTGATCCTACGGCGCTATCGTGCTCGACCATTTGCGAGCGGCGCCGGCGGTGGCTAGCGGCGGCGACGGTCAGATAGTGGCGGCGCTGGCGAAACAGGAAATGAGGGAGAGGCTGGCAGGGCTTACCAGGCTCGCAGAGACCTGCTGATGCTCGTGGTGGGGTTGGCTACGAGAGGGGCGCAAGGGGTTGCTGCTAATTGCTCGTCGGAGAAGCTGCGAGCGGCGGTGCTCTCTGGTTGCTGTCGAGGACGATGCTGCAGATCACCAGGAGGTAAACAAAACCCATAGTCAGGAGCGCAAGGACACGGCGAAGGTGTGTGCGTGAACGAGAAGGCGCGGGGCGGTCTGGTTCACCTAGGAGACGTCGTCGGAGAAGAAGCAGACACGGCGGCGCTCTGTGCTTGACGATGGCGAGGATTGGGGACGCCCTAAGACAAACGGGAAGTGCCGTTAGGTTCGTATGAGCTTGGAGATCATCATCGTGTTCTCGGGGAGGAGAGGGGCGACCAGAATCTACCTGTGAGGCTCGTCGGAGAAAGAGGCAGACGGTGGCGACGGTGGTCGTCGTGGTTGTCGACGCTCTGGATCACTCGGGGGCAAGCTGGTGCTATGGGGATGATCGCCAGGAGGTGTGGATCACGAGAGCATGGTCGAGGAGGCAAGGGGCGGTGAGGGGTTGCCGGAATTGCTGCGACAGCTCTTCGGAGACGGCGGCGGTGCGAGCTCAAATTGTAGCAGCCTCGGGGCAGAGAGGGAGTGGCGAGTGAGGGGAAAGGAGGAGGAAACGCTGGCGATTAATAGGCCGTGGTCGCAGCGTGGTTAAAGCGTGGCATTACTGCGAATTGAAGTCGCGACATCAACGGCAGAAACGGCCGGCGTGGTCGTCGCGAGGAAGGAGACGGCTAGGAAAGTGGGGTCCGCTGGTCAGTGGGAAAAGAAAGAAAGGGAGGGTCCACCAGTCATTCTCTCAGTGGGTTTGATAACGCGTGTGAATCGTTTTCCTTCGGGGTGAGGGAGCTGGGCTGTTTCTGGGCTTGTTGGGCTGCCTGGGCTAGATGGTTGGGCTGCTCTATTTTTTTTTCTGTCTGGATCCTTTTTCTTTTTCTATTTCTGATTTCTGTTTTGAATTTCCAATCAAACAAACATCAACCAAATCAATTCAAACAACACTCAAACTTTGTAATATTGAAATTAGTTCTGTTTAGTAAAATGGTCAAAAGTCCAAAATAAAATAATAATAACTTTATTAATCCATTCTTTAATTAAATAAAATGGAACTTTATTTATTTATCATGGTTTGATTTAATAAAGATTCTCATTTGAAAACACTTTTCAAATCTAAATCAGTAGGTTTATTTGGAAATAAAGAATATCTGGAAGATTTGTTTTAAACAAAATAACCTCTTATTTTAGGGTCCATTAGTAATTAAATAAAATGGGCCTTAGTTATTAAATCAAATAGAGTTTGATTCTATTAATAAAATCTTTATTTGAAACCTAAATATTTTCCAAACCAAATCAGTAGGTTTTATTTGGAAGTATTAAATACTTGGAAAACATTTTATTATAGAGTCCATTAATATTTAAAAATAATAGACTTTTATTATTAAATCCACTTGGGTTTGTTTTATTGAGAATATTTATTTTAAAATCTAAAATAAAGCCAAAACATTTTAGTGTTGTTTTAGCACTTTTAGTAGTTTTTGATGGTTTATAAATGACAGAACTTTTATTAATAAAACTTGGATATTGAATCCTTATTATTTTATTTAAGCAATCCTTTATTATTTTTAATTAAACCTTTGCTATTTTATTTAAAATAATAAAAAATGTTTTAATTCAAAAGCTTGGTCAAGGTTTAATTTGGCTTTATAAAATAGTATTTCCAAAATATTTTATTTTCCTTTATTTAAAATGTTTATCTTTTTAAGAATCCCTTTAGGATTTTATTTTATTCAAATGGGTTTGAAGTTCCAATTGGTTTTAAAAAGTTTCTTCTGGCTCTAAAAATCAAACAAAGTTTTATTTTATTCTTTTATTTTCACATTACAAGATTTTGGAAAATCTTGGGATGTGACAGGCTACCACCCTTAAAATAAATCTCGTCCCGAGATTTGGGAAAGCTGGGGTTACAAGCAAGTTCAAAACAACTAGGGTACTACCACCCTTAAAAATTTTCAAACAAAATTTACATATTGGCCTTCTTGGGTCCTGGAAATCTTCTCTAAGCAAACTTTTGCTTTATTTCTACACTTGACTCATGGGCCAAGGTTGAGTTTCTCCATAGGCTTGTTCAACTTGTTTTTCATCCTTTCTGGACAGTTGCTTGCATAGTGTCCTGGATTCTTGCAGTTGTAACAATTAATGTCCTTAAGTTCTTTGCGTTGCTCTTGTGGGCAAGTTGCTACATAGTGGCCTGGTTCTTTGCAGTTGTTGCACCACACTTGGTCAATCTCTTTATTCTTCTTGTTCTCTGGGCATCCACTGGAGTAGTGTCCCATTTCGTTACATTTACGACATTGCACCAGGCTCATGTCTTGCTTGGGCTTCTTGATTTTCTTTGATCCTTTGAATTGAGTTGTCTTGTTTAGATGTAGAAGTGGTCCTTTTCCTTTGGTAGACTTGGATCCTTCTTGTTTCCTTTGTTCCACCATGGCATAGATAGGACATAGACCTGGAGTATGATCACTTCCTTCACACAGGTAGCAAGTAGCTTGAGAGGTAGGACATTGTCCAACAGGATGATCTTCTTCACAATTGGGGCATTGTCCTTCATGCTCCTTGGAAGTATGATCCTTGTCTCCACAAATAATGCAAGCTGGGGCTCCATCTAGAACAATATTCTTTTCATCCTTGTTATCATAAACTCTCTTTGGATAGCTTTCTTCTATGCTAATCATTTGATTAGTCACCTTAAGCATCAGTTGAGACTGCTCTTCCAAAAACCTTTGCAGTGCTGGATCCTTATCACTATTGTTGACTAGGAATTGAGCTGTCAGTTGGTTCAACTGGTGTTGGGTTGCTATGAGCTCTTTCATGCTATCAGCTTGGTTGGTGTTGGTGTCATCAACTTTGGAGTCCTTTGGAGTAGTCATCTGTTTGGGTTTGAAGGGAGTTTAGAACAGGCAAGATATTTCTAAGGAATTATTTCTAAACACACACATCACAATTCACACAAACAATGTGCATGCAATCACAAACAATCACTTCACTTAAACAACAAAGTTCAAGTACTTACTTAGGCAACAAAATATTTTTGTTACACCACATAAGTTGGTGGTTTGACTTAACTAAATTATGGTGGTCCATCTATATGGTTCACTTGTGATTTTTTTTTCTTCCTTCATGATTCTTCTTACTTGAGATCATGGTTTCTTTGAGAAAAACTCTTGGTTGCAATACTTCAAAGTTGTTGATGGCTTCTTCTTATTTTGCATTCCCTCAGTCTCTAATCTTGAGCAAGATTTCTTTGTCTCACTTGTAGTCCTTAGTGGTTTCCAAGTTGGAAGTCCTTGGTGAACATGCTGAAGATGTTGATGTCATTAGAGCTGAAGATGTTGAAGTCATTAGAGTTGAAGATGTTGAAGAAATCCTTTGCATATGATGAAGTCTTTGGTCATGGGTAGGTTTTTCCATCAAGTTGAAGTAGAAGAGATGTAGAGTTGAAACCAAAATGGTTGAGGATAGAGTTTACAAGATTTTGTAAATAAGTTTTTGGAACAAATACAATTCCTATTTTTCTAAGGGTTTTTGTCCAATCCTAGGGTTTACAAATCCTACAGGCAACACAATGCTCTGATACCATTTGTAGGAGTCCCAACCCAATAAGGTAGGTTCCTCCTGTGTTTACAATGCTAGTCCCTGGATCAATAGCTAGCATCCACAGTTAAGATGTAATATCAAGATACAAAGGTCATAATATAAATTTATAACCATGAATAACATAAGTTTATTACATCAAACATAGCTCATTTGGCTATTATATTACATTTGCAGCGGAATAACTATAAGTATGGGTCCATCATCTTCAAAGTGCCACAGGCAGATGTTGGTTGTAGACTTTGTAGTCCTAGTCAATCAAACAATCTTCATTTTTAAAACAATCAACCTGCAACATTACAAGTTACAGCCACAAGGGTCAATACATTTTGAATTGTATTGGCAAGCTTCACTTTTATGTATAATAAGAGTGGATCCTATCATTATATGCATATTTGGCTAAGTAGAGTTTAAGGCTTATTTGCATAAAGCAATATTTTGTCCTATCTTTTCAAAAAGGGTTTTAAAGTCTTTTGTCAAATTTCTTTTCCAAGTTCCTTGAACTCCTTGGTAGAAACTCAAGTGTTCAAATCCTTGTCAAAATCTCTTGAGCACCTTGGTAACCCCAAGTGCAACAAGTTTTATCAAAACTCATGAGTTCCTTGGTATCCCCAAGTACATCATGCTCTTGAGCACCTTGGTAACCCCAAGTGCAACAAGCTTTACAAAATCTCTTTGAATTCCTTGGTAGACACACAAGGGCATCAAGTTTTTATATTAGAAGTTGGAATGTCGAGATCTCCCATAGTTCAAACTTTAGTTGCTCAGTATTGTCCATAACCGGGGACACGGCTAAGTACTTAGATTTTATTAACTTCTGCAGAAGGAGTACACTTTACCCACATGTCACAATCCCATCCTTTTGCCACCAGTGGCCTACTGGATTAGTGCTCACCAAGATGGAGTACTGGCAGATTGAGAATGTGACGAAGTCTTTCCAAAAGGTCCTCCCATACATCATTGCTAGCTTTGTCTTCAGCCCCCATGAAGCATTCCAGATCCCCATGTCCAGTAACTAAAGACAATGTATGGGTCTTCCTAATGTAATTGACTAAGCCAGAGCCATAATAGCATGTGGTTGCACACGAAAGCCACAATTGGAGAAGCATGTTTGATCTCTAAGTTTCCTAGGTGCTTTTCTTTTGGAGCACAACACAAAGTGACTGCCATAGACATGGCTCCCTTTTGTTGCCACCTTCTCCAAAACTTAAAGTATCCTCCACCTAGGTGGTTCATTGAGTCCTTATTTTATTATGTAAAACACAAGTCCTTTTCTCAACCTTTGTAAAATCTCAACATGTATCTCTTTTCAAAACATAGCATGGCTAAGCATGTACAACTTCAATATTTTCACTAAGGAGTGTATAGGGAATCCTATTAGGATTTTAGCATAGCATAAGTACAGAAATATCTTTTCATGCATATTTTCAAAATCCACTAAGTATAATAAAAATAGTAGGACTTTTGTATGATAGTGTAACTTGCCTTTTGGTAGGGAATGGGGTTCACTTCCTTGATCTTTCTAGTTTCACACTTTGCTAATTTCACTACAAGTCAATCAAGCAAATCACCAAATCAACTAACATTCCAAACCAAGGTTAAACAAACAATTTCACACACATAGCAAAGGAGTCTAAGTCATGCAAAGGGGGTTCTTTTTGCAAGGTTGGTCTCTACTAGGTTTATAAACTTTGTAAGGTCCAAATTGGTCATTTATCAAAATGGCAAAGTCATTAGTTCAGAGGGTTTTGCTCAAAATCTATTTTAAAATCCATTCAACATTTTATGTGGTGAAAATTATTCTTTTCAAAGCAAAACTTTATGTTTTTCACCAAGTGAGTTGCCCTTGGTAAGGTTTGGTGTTTTGGGTCAGTAGGTTTGGTCCATAACATTTTCCCAAAGTTTTCTTTGCAAAAACATTTTCCATAACAAAATCAATGAGTTTATTTTGGCTAGGAAATGGCTAATTTAAATAATCCATCCTATATATCACCAAATTCATTTTTAACACTAAGGGTTGGTTCCTAGGGTCAATAAGATCACAACAAGCCATTTTGCAAAAGATTTAATCCTAAAATCAAATTTAAACATTTTTTATACTCTAAACAAGTACACAAAAGTTTCTGCAAATTTAATCAGGCTAACAGATACTATTTTCAAAACTAAGGCCATGGTTGTTTAGGGCTTGTTCTCCTGATTTCGTTGGTATAAAATTTGTCAAATTTGGACGTGTGGATCAAAAGTTATAAGGGTTTGAAAATCCTATCTAAATCAGATATCAAATCTGTTTTTAAATCGAACAGGTGACACGCGGCGTGTTCTTACTGGCCGATACCGATTCGTCTGGATCGGGCGAAGTTGTCTGTTGGATCAAGTTAGATCGCATGGTCCAGATCACGTACCCCTTCGCGGTTAAGTGATCTAACGGGAGCGTCGGATCGTGATCCTACGGCGCTATCGTGCTCGACCATTTGCGAGCGGCGCCGGCGGTGGCTAGCGGCGGCGACGGTCAGATAGTGGCGGCGCTGGCGAAACAGGAAACGAGGGAGAGGCTGGCAGGGCTTACCAGGCTCGCAGAGACCTGCTGATGCTCGTGGTGGGGTTGGCTACGAGAGGGGCGCAAGGGGTTGCTGCTAATTGCTCGTCGGAGAAGCTGCGAGCGGCGGTGCTCTCTGGTTGCTGTCAAGGACGATGCTGCAGATCACCAGGAGGTAAACAAAACCCATAGTCAGGAGCGCAAGGACACGGCGAAGGTGTGTGCATGAACGAGAATGCGCGGGGCGGTCTGGTTCACCTGGGAGACGTCGTCGGAGAAGAAGCAGACACGGCAGCGCTCTGTGCTTGACGATGGCGAGGATTGGGGACGCCCTAAGACAAACGGGAAGTGCCGTTAGGTTCGTATGAGCTTGGAGATCATCATCGTGTTCTCGGGGAGGAGAGGGGCGACCAGAATCTACCTGTAAGGCTCGTCGGAGAAAGAGGCAGACGGTAGCGACGGTGGTCGTCGTGGTTGTCGACGCTCTGGATCACTCGGGGGCAAGCTGGTGCTATGGGGATGATCACCAGGAGGTGTGGATCACGAGAGCATGGTCGAGGAGGCAAGGGGCGGTGAGGGGTTGCCGGAATTGCTGCGACAGCTCTTCGGAGACGGCGGCGGTGCGAGCTCAAATTGTAGCAGCCTCGGGGCAGAGAGGGAGTGGCGAGTGAGGGGAAAGGAGGAGGAAACGCTGGCGATTAATAGGCCGTGGTCGCAGCGTGGTTAAAGCGTGGCATTACTGCGAATTGAAGCCGCGACATCAACGGCAGAAACGGCCGGCGTGGTCGTCGCGAGGAAGGAGACGGCTAGGAAAGTGGGGTCCGCTGGTCAGTGGGAAAAGAAAGAAAGGGAGGGTCCACCAGTCATTCTCTCAGTGGGTTTGATAACGCATGTGAATCGTTTTCCTTCGGGGTGAGGGAGTTGGGCTGTTTCTGGGCTTGTTGGGCTGCCTGGGCTAGATGGTTGGGCTGCTCTATTTTTTTTTCTGTCTGGATCCTTTTTCTTTTTCTATTTCTGATTGCTGTTTTGAATTTCCAATCAAACAAACATCAACCAAATCAATTCAAACAACACTCAAACTTTGTAATATTGAAATTAGTTATGTTTAGTAAAATGGTGAAAAGTCCAAAATAAAATAATAATAACTTTATTAATCCATTCTTTAATTAAATAAAATGGAACTTTATTTATTTATCATGGTTTGATTTAATAAAGATTCTCATTTGAAAACACTTTTCAAATCTAAATCAGTAGGTTTATTTGGAAATAAAGAATATCTGGAAGATTTGTTTTAAACAAAATAACCTCTTATTTTAGGGTCCATTAGTAATTAAATAAAATGGGCCTTAGTTATTAAATCAAATAGAGTTTGATTCTATTAATAAAATCTTTATTTGAAACCTAAATATTTTCCAAACCAAATCAGTAGGTTTTATTTGGAAGTATTAAATACTTGGAAAACATTTTATTATAGAGTCCATTAATATTTAAAAATAATAGACTTTTATTATTAAATCCACTTGGGTTTGTTTTATTGAGAATATTTATTTTAAAATCTAAAATAAAGCCAAAACATTTTAGTGTTGTTTTAACACTTTTAGTAGTTTTTGATGGTTTATAAATGACAGAACTTTTATTAATAAAACTTGGATATTGAATCCTTATTATTTTATTTAAGCAATCCTTTATTATTTTTAATTAAACCTTTGCTATTTTATTTAAAATAATAAAAAATGTTTTAATTCAAAAGCTTGGTCAAGGTTTAATTTGGCTTTATAAAATAGTATTTCCAAAATATTTTATTTTCCTTTATTTAAAATGTTTATCTTTTTAAGAATCCCTTGAGGATTTTATTTTATTCAAATGGGTTTGAAGTTCCAATTGGTTTTAAAAAGTTTCTTCTGGCTCTAAAAATCAAACAAAGTTTTATTTTATTCTTTTATTTTCACATTACAAGATTTTGGAAAATCTTGGGATGTGACAGGCTACCACCCTTAAAATAAATCTCGTCCCGAGATTTGGGAAAGCTGGGGTTACAAGCAAGTTCAAAACAACTAGGGTACTACCACCCTTAAAAATTTTCAAACAAAATTTACATATTGGCCTTCTTGGGTCCTGGAAATCTTCTCTAAGCAAACTTTTGCTTTATTTCTACACTTGACTCATGGGCCAAGGTTGAGTTTCTCCATAGGCTTGTTCAACTTGTTTTTCATCCTTTCTGGACAGTTGCTTGCATAGTGTCCTGGATTCTTGCAGTTGTAACAATTAATGTCCTTAAGTTCTTTGCGTTGCTCTTGTGGGCAAGTTGCTACATAGTGGCCTGGTTCTTTGCAGTTGTTGCACCACACTTGGTCAATCTCTTTATTCTTCTTGTTCTCTGGGCATCCACTGGAGTAGTGTCCCATTTCGTTACATTTACGACATTGCACCAGGCTCATGTCTTGCTTGGGCTTCTTGATTTTCTTTGATCCTTTGAATTGAGTTGTCTTGTTTAGATGTAGAAGTGGTCCTTTTCCTTTGGTAGACTTGGATCCTTCTTGTTTCCTTTGTTCCACCATGGCATAGATAGGACATAGACCTGGAGTATGATCACTTTCTTCACACAGGTAGCAAGTAGCTTGAGAGGTAGGACATTGTCCAACAGGATGATCTTCTTCACAATTGGGGCATTGTCCTTCATGCTCCTTGGAAGTATGATCCTTGTCTCCACAAATAATGCAAGCTGGGGCTCCATCTAGAACAATATTCTTTTCATCCTTGTTATCATAAACTCTCTTTGGATAGCTTTCTTCTATGCTAATCATTTGATTAGTCACCTTAAGCATCAGTTGAGACTGCTCTTCCAAAAACCTTTGCAGTGCTGGATCCTTATCACTATTGTTGACTAGGAATTGAGCTGTCAGTTGGTTCAACTGGTGTTGGGTTGCTATGAGCTCTTTCATGCTATCAGCTTGGTTGGTGTTGGTGTCATCAACTTTGGAGTCCTTTGGAGTAGTCATCTGTTTGGGTTTGAAGGGAGTTTAGAACAGGCAAGATATTTCTAAGGAATTATTTCTAAACACACACATCACAATTCACACAAACAATGTGCATGCAATCACAAACAATCACTTCACTTAAACAACAAAGTTCAAGTACTTACTTAGGCAACAAAATATTTTTGTTACACCACATAAGTTGGTGGTTTGACTTAACTAAATTATTGTGGTCCATCTATATGGTTCACTTGTGATTTTTTTTCTTCCTTCATGATTCTTCTTACTTGAGATCATGGTTTCTTTGAGAAAAACTCTTGGTTGCAATACTTCAAAGTTGTTGATGGCTTCTTCTTATTTTGCATTCCCTCAGTCTCTAATCTTGAGCAAGATTTCTTTGTCTCACTTGTAGTCCTTAGTGGTTTCCAAGTTGGAAGTCCTTGGTGAACATGCTGAAGATGTTGATGTCATTAGAGCTGAAGATGTTGAAGTCATTAGAGTTGAAGATGTTGAAGAAATCCTTTGCATATGATGAAGTCTTTGGTCATGGGTAGGTTTTTCCATCAAGTTGAAGTAGAAGAGATGTAGAGTTGAAACCAAAATGGTTGAGGATAGAGTTTACAAGATTTTGTAAATAAGTTTTTGGAACAAATACAATTCCTATTTTTCTAAGGGTTTTTGTCCAATCCTAGGGTTTACAAATCCTACAGGCAACACAATGCTCTGATACCATTTGTAGGAGTCCCAACCCAATAAGGTAGGTTCCTCCTGTGTTTACAATGCTAGTCCCTGGATCAATAGCTAGCATCCACAGTTAAGATGTAATATCAAGATACAAAGGTCATAATATAAATTTATAACCATGAATAACATAAGTTTATTACATCAAACATAGCTCATTTGGCTATTATATTACATTTGCAGCGGAATAACTATAAGTATGGGTCCATCATCTTCAAAGTGCCACAGGCAGATGTTGGTTGTAGACTTTGTAGTCCTAGTCAATCAAACAATCTTCATTTTTAAAACAATCAACCTGCAACATTACAAGTTACAGCCACAAGGGTCAATACATTTTGAATTGTATTGGCAAGCTTCACTTTTATGTATAATAAGAGTGGATCCTATCATTATATGCATATTTGGCTAAGTAGAGTTTAAGGCTTATTTGCATAAAGCAATATTTTGTCCTATCTTTTCAAAAAGGGTTTTAAAGTCTTTTTTCAAATTTCTTTTCCAAGTTCCTTGAACTCCTTGGTAGAAACTCAAGTGTTCAAATCCTTGTCAAAATCTCTTGAGCACCTTGGTAACCCCAAGTGCAACAAGTTTTATCAAAACTCATGAGTTCCTTGGTATCCCCAAGTACATCATGCTCTTGAGCACCTTGGTAACCCCAAGTGCAACAAGCTTTACAAAATCTCTTTGAATTCCTTGGTAGACACACAAGGGCATCAAGTTTTTATATTAGAAGTTGGAATGTCGAGATCTCCCATAGTTCAAACTTTAGTTGCTCAGTATTGTCCATAACCGGGGACACGGCTAAGTACTTAGATTTTATTAACTTCTGCAGAAGGAGTACACTTTACCCACATGTCACAATCCCATCCTTTTGCCACCAGTGGCCTACTGGATTAGTGCTCACCAAGATGGAGTACTGGCAGATTGAGAATGTGACGAAGTCTTTCCAAAAGGTCCTCCCATACATCATTGCTAGCTTTGTCTTCAGCCCCCATGAAGCATTCCAGATCCCCATGTCCAGTAACTAAAGACAATGTATGGGTCTTCCTAATGTAATTGACTAAGCCAGAGCCATAATAGCATGTGGTTGCACACGAAAGCCACAATTGGAGAAGCATGTTTGATCTCTAAGTTTCCTAGGTGGTTTTCTTTTGGAGCACAACACAAAGTGACTGCCATAGACATGGCTCCCTTTTGTTGCCACCTTCTCCAAAACTTAAAGTATCCTCCACCTAGGTGGTTCATTGAGTCCTTATTTTATTATGTAAAACACAAGTCCTTTTCTCAACCTTTGTAAAATCTCAACATGTATCTCTTTTCAAAACATAGCATGGCTAAGCATGTACAACTTCAATATTTTCACTAAGGAGTGTATAGGGAATCCTATTAGGATTTTAGCATAGCATAAGTACAGAAATATCTTTTCATGCATATTTTCAAAATCCACTAAGTATAATAAAAATAGTAGGACTTTTGTATGATAGTGTAACTTGCCTTTTGGTAGGGAATGGGGTTCACTTCCTTGATCTTTCTAGTTTCACACTTTGCTAATTTCACTACAAGTCAATCAAGCAAATCACCAAATCAACTAACATTCCAAACCAAGGTTAAACAAACAATTTCACACACATAGCAAAGGAGTCTAAGTCATGCAAAGGGGGTTCTTTTTGCAAGGTTGGTCTCTACTAGGTTTATAAACTTTGTAAGGTCCAAATTGGTCATTTATCAAAATGGCAAAGTCATTAGTTCAGAGGGTTTTGCTCAAAATCTATTTTAAAATCCATTCAACATTTTATGTGGTGAAAATTATTCTTTTCAAAGCAAAACTTTATGTTTTTCACCAAGTGAGTTGCCCTTGGTAAGGTTTGGTGTTTTGGGTCAGTAGGTTTGGTCCATAACATTTTCCCAAAGTTTTCTTTGCAAAAACATTTTCCATAACAAAATCAATGAGTTTATTTTGGCTAGCAAATGGCTAATTTAAATAATCCATCCTATATATCACCAAATTCATTTTTAACACTAAGGGTTGTTTCCTAGGGTCAATAAGATCACAACAAGCCATTTTGCAAAAGATTTAATCCTAAAATCAAATTTAAACAATTTTTATACTCTAAACAAGTACACAAAAGTTTCTGCAAATTTAATCAGGCTAACAGATACTATTTTCAAAACTAAGGCCATGGTTGTTTAGGGCTTGTTCTCCTGATTTCGTTGGTATAAAATTTGTCAAATTTGGACGTGTGGATCAAAAGTTACAAGGGTTTGAAAATCCTATCTAAATCAGATTTCAAATCTGTTTTTAAATCGAACAGGTGACACGCGGCGTGTTCTTACTGGCCGATACCGATTCGTCTGGATCGGGCGAAGCTGTCTGTTGGATCAAGTTAGATCGCATGGTCCAGATCACGTACCCCTTCGCGGTTAAGTGATCTATCGGGAGCGTCGGATCGTGATCCTACGACACTATCGTGCTCGACCATTTGCGAGCGGCGCCGGCTGTGGCTAGCGGCGGCGACGGTCAGATAGTGGCGGCGCTGGCGAAACAGGAAACGAGGGAGAGGCTGGCAGGGCTTACCAGGCTCGCAGAGACCTGCTGATGCTCGTGGTGGGGTTGGCTACGAGAGGGGCGCAAGGGGTTGCTGCTAATTGCTCGTCGGAGAAGCTGCGAGCGGCGGTGCTCTGTGGTTGCTGTCGAGGACGATGCTGCAGATCACCAGGAGGTAAACAAAACCCATAGTCAGGAGCGCAAGGACACGGCGAAGGTGTGTGCGTGAACGAGAATGCGCGGGGCGGTCTGGTTCACCTGGGAGACGTCGTCGGAGAAGAAGCAGACACGGCGGCGCTCTGTGCTTGACGATGGCGAGGATTGGGGACGCCCTAAGACAAACGGGAAGTGCCGTTAGGTTCGTATGAGCTTGGAGATCATCATCGTGTTCTCGGGGAGGAAAGGGGCGACCAGAATCTACCTGTGAGGCTCGTCGGAGAAAGAGGCAGACGGTGGCGACGGTGGTCGTCGTGGTTGTCGACGCTCTGGATCACTCGGGGTCAAGCTGGTGCTATGGGGATGATCGCCAGGAGGTGTGGATCACGAGAGCATGGTCGAGGAGGCAAGGGGCGGTGAGGGGTTGCCGGAATTGCTGCGACAGCTCTTCGGAGACGGCGGCGGTGCGAGCTCAAATTGTAGCAGCCTCGGGGCAGAGAGGGAGTGGCGAGTGAGGGGAAAGGAGGAGGAAACGCTGGCGATTAATAGGCCGTGGTCGCAGCGTGGTTAAAGCGTGGCATTACTGCGAATTGAAGTCGCGACATCAACGGCAGAAACGGCCGACATGGTCGTCGTGAGGAAGGAGACGGCTAGGAAAGTGGGGTCCGCTGGTCAGTGGGAAAAGAAAGAAAGGGAGGGTCCACCAGTCATTCTCTCAGTGGGTTTGATAACGCGTGCGAATCGTTTTCCTTCGGGGTGAGGGAGCTGGGCTGTTTCTGGGCTTGTTGGGCTGCCTGGGCTAGATGGTTGGGCTGCTCTATTTTTTTTCTGTCTGGATCCTTTTTCTTTTTCTATTTCTGATTTCTGTTTTGAATTTCCAATCAAACAAACATCAACCAAATCAATTCAAACAACACTCAAACTTTGTAATATTGAAATTAGTTCTGTTTAGTAAAATGGTCAAAAGTCCAAAATAAAATAATAATAACTTTATTAATCCATTCTTTAATTAAATAAAATGGAACTTTATTTATTTATCATGGTTTGATTTAATAAAGATTCTCATTTGAAAACACTTTTCAAATCTAAAACAGTAGGTTTATTTGGAAATAAAGAATATCTGGAAGATTTGTTTTAAACAAAATAACCTCTTATTTTAGGGTCCATTAGTAATTAAATAAAATGGGCCTTAGTTATTAAATCAAATAGAGTTTGATTCTATTAATAAAATCTTTATTTGAAACCTAAATATTTTCCAAACCAAATCAATAGGTTTTATTTGGAAGTATTAAATACTTGGAAAACATTTTATTATAGAGTCCATTAATATTTAAAAATAATAGACTTTTATTATTAAATCCACTTGGGTTTGTTTTATTGAGAATATTTATTTTAAAATCTAAAATAAAGCCAAAACATTTTAGTGTTGTTTTAACACTTTTAGTAGTTTTTGATGGTTTATAAATGACAAAACTTTTATTAATAAAACTTGGATATTGAATCCTTATTATTTTATTTAAGCAATCCTTTATTATTTTTAATTAAACCTTTGCTATTTTATTTAAAATAATAAAAAATGTTTTAATTCAAAAGCTTGGTCAAGGTTTAATTTGGATTTATAAAATAGTATTTCCAAAATATTTTATTTTCCTTTATTTAAAATGTTTATCTTTTTAAGAATCCCTTTAGGATTTTATTTTATTCAAATGGGTTTGAAGTTCCAATTGGTTTTAAAAAGTTTCTTCTGGCTCTAAAAATCAAACAAAGCTTTATTTTATTCTTTTATTTTCACATTACAAGATTTTGGAAAATCTTGGGATGTGACATACCCGGATTCACCGAGGACAAAGAAGGAGTTCTGTGGTACAAAGGACGCCTTTGTGTACCAGCAGATTCGGAGTTGAAAGTAGTTATCTTGAAGGAGGCTCATGATACTCTTTATTCTATCCATCCCGGAGGAACTAAGATGTATCAAGATTTGAAAGAGCAATTTTGGTGGCATAAGATGAAGAGAGAAATCGGAAGCTATATCGCCAAGTGTGATATATGTCAGCGAGTCAAGGCAGGACATCAAAGACCCGCTGGATTGTTGCAACCTTTGCAAATTCCGGAATGGAAATGGGATTCTGTAGGAATGGACTTTATCACTAGACTACCTACTTCTAGTAGGGGAAATGACTCTATCTGGGTCATAGTGGACAGGTTGTCCAAAGTCGCCCATTTCTTGCCCGTCAAGACCACATATCAGAGTTCGAAGCTAGCAGAGTTGTACATCGCTAGAATAGTTAGTTTGCACGGAGTCCCCAAGAACATAGTATCGGATCGAGGAACTTAGTTTACCTCGAGATTCTGGAAGAAAGTCCAAGAAGGTTTAGGAACCCGCCTAGATTTTAGTACCGCGTATCACCCTCAGACCGATGGACAAACGGAGCGGGTAAATCAAATACTCGAAGATATGCTTAGAGCATGTGTGCTAGAATATGGATCCAAGTGGGAAGACTGTCTGCCGTTTGCAGAATTTTCCTACAACAATAGTTACCAAGCCAGTTTGCAAATGGCCCCATTTGAATTCATGTACGGAAGAAAGTGTCGCACCCCTTTGAACTGGTCGGAAGTAGGAGAGAGTCAGATTTTCGGACCCGACATCCTACGAGAGGCAGAAGATAAGGTTCACAAGATTCGTGAGCACCTCAAGACCGCCCAATCCCGACAGAAGAGTTATGCCGACAAGAGACGTTGAGACCTCGCCTTCAATATAGGAGATTTTGTGTATCTGAAAGTGTCACCATTGAAGGGAATGCAGCGTTTCCAACTCAAAGGAAAGTTAGCCCCCAGATATATCGGACCTTTCAAAATTTTGAACCGTCAAGGAGAAGTATCGTATCAATTGGAACTACCTGAAGAAATGTCAGTTGTGCACAATGTGTTCCATATCTCATTACTTCGCAAGTGTCTCGAAGTCCCCGAGAAAACCGAAGTGTTCAAGAATATCGATCATCGGACCATAGAGATCAACGATGACCTGACCTATCCCGAAGTGCCCATCCGCATTTTGGAAGAATCTTTTCGAACTACCCGAACCCGAAGCATCAAGTTTCTCAAGATTCAGTGGAGCAACCACACAGAAGAGGAAGCTACCTGGGAACGCGAAGATCACATCAGGACAGAGTTTCCCGATCTCTTCAAATCATAGGTAATCTTTTCGTCCTTTTTCAAATCTCGGGACGAGATTTTGTTTAAGGGGGGAAGGTTTGTAACATCCCAAAAATATCAAGCTTGGATCATCAAATTCTAATCATCAACATTTAGGGTTAACAAAAACTTTTCTAAATTTTTTTATGAATGCATGCCTATGTGTATGCATTGATTTTAAATTCTTTTAAACCACCTTGTTTGATTGCTTCATTGCTTGTAAAATGTTTCTTAGGTGAAATAAACATCATCTAAAACATTTCCCACACTTTTCCTAAAGACAAGTAAATCAAAACAAATATATAAAAGGAATGGTCACTTTGACCAATTTAACTCCCATGCCTACTTTGGCTGTCTCGAACTTTCAGAACCTAACAGAAACTTTTCTGGATCTTTGCACCCCTTGAATGTACTCATAACAAAGTATCAAGTCCCACCTTGTGATCATCCAGAAACTTTCAAATGCATAGTTTAAATGCCAATTCAAAATTGAATCTTCTTCATATGGGAAGATCCCACTTTTTCAAAAACCCCTCAAACAAGCTCAACTTTCAAAACCCAAGCATCTGCAGACTCACCAGCACCAATCTAGCAAACTCACCAAAAATCATTTCAAAATTCAAAACTTGATTTCATGCGGCCATTTCATCAAACAGGTTGCAGACACAAATCAAACAAAACATTAAACACTATAGTGTGCAGTGATTCTTTCCTAACTTGTTCCCTAGTTAGCTCACACACAGCTCAGTAGGTCATCTAGAAAGATTAGCCCAACACTAGCACCCCTGTGAGCTTGCCATTGCCATTAATGGTGAACAGCCGAGCACCCCAATGTCACCCCATTGTGGACAGAAGGCTAGAGGAAGAACTAGCCGTGCCAACCTTGTCTAGGAGGCATCCTACCATCCACCGCCACTGCCTGTCCCAGCCACGAGCATTGCCAAGCCCTGGACCACGTGCACAAGCCGTGCCCAGACCATGCCGAGCGTGCGCCAGAGCGCCACCCTCGACCAGCACCCACAGACCGCGCGCCGCCCTCGCCGCGTGCATACACGATCGCCATCAACCCAGGAGACCGCCAGACATCCCCGTTTGTCGCCCCGTGCCGCACAACCACCGCCCGCCGTCGAAGACGCCGCCTCTGCCGCGCCGAGCACCGCCCGTTCCAGACCAACCCACACCGCCCCATGCCTCGACCATGTCGTTGAGCATCGGCAGGAGACACCGCACCGTCCCCTACCCTTGCCCATGCCTTTAGCCGCCTATAACCTCGCCCCCGACGAGCTCACCGTGCGCCCCGACGGTCCCCTCGCTCGACTATAAATAGAGGCCACCCCCGCACGAATTCTTCACACCATCTGACTCCCCTCTCCTCACTGATCGTGCCACACCATTCTCAGAGCAAGGCGAGAACCACCTCGCCGGAATTTCACTGGAGCCTGCCGCTACCGGAGAAGAAGGGAGCCATCGATTTCGTCCACCCCAGGAGCTGCCGCGACCACCCCTGAGTTCGCCGTCGTCGACTTCGTCGTTCGCCCGCCTCGCCGACCCTCGCCAGTACCCCGGTGAGCCCTTAGCAACCCTCACTGGCCGCGCTAGGTTTCGTTCTCGCCGGATCTGTCTCGCGTCGACGATGACTCCGAGCCGTTAGATTAGAACTAGATCGAACGATCCACGTTGCCCCATACCGCTTCGCCCAGCCCCGTGTCACTGACGAGTGGGGACACCCACTTAAGCAGCCCGCGGGAGCACTGCGCTTAGCAGGCCGGCCCAGTAACTTTTCCCGCGCAGCCCAGTTATTCAAATTAAACCTTTTTCTATTTCAATTCAAACACACTTCTGTACCCAACTTCAAAAATCAACCCAGATCGATTCAGTGCACCAATTTGAATGAAACCAATTTTGTTGAAAAGTTCTGTGAATGCTGAATCCAAGCCCGTTGGATTCAAGTCATTTGGATCTATAGATCACCCATGGTAAAAATAACAAAGCAGAAGCTTTTCTGCATTCAAACATTTTTAAAATTTAAACCATAATAGCTTTTGAGTTGATTCCAACTCTCAAAAATCACATTTAACCATACCTTTCAGAATATATAAAAATATATAGGTTTACTTGCAGAAATATTGTTCAAGTAATAAAAGAATGCTACATAAGCATTTCTAGCCACTTTAATTAATTAAAATAAAAGGATAAAACCTTATTAAATTGTGACACCACTTTAAATCACATTCCCATGGACTACAATATGTGGTGATGACATGTGTCAACATGATCCCATGTTTAGTTTGGAGAATATTAAATCTTAAGTAGTGTTTCAATGAGTAGAAATTACTTTTCTAAAAATAAAAAGATTTAAACCAAGCCTTAACCTTGTAATGATAGAGATGATGCTAGATCATCCATAGGACCCTTGTGTGTGTGATGATTGCAAGTAGTTAAGTATTGTTTGGTGATTGTGTACCTCGTATTTATTCATAGACGCTAGTACCGACCAAGGATACGAGGAGGAAGGAGGATACTACGAAGAAGAAGCCGAGGAGAACTTCAACCACTGCTCTGCACAAGGCAAGCTAAAACTTGCAAGACACTCTACTTTAGCAAGCTGATACTATACCTATGCAATCCCATACTTGTTACTATGCCTACTATATGCCTTAAGCATATGTGATCATACCTATTTGATAAACCAATCCTAGTTTTATGGCAAGCTTCTTACTTTATTTCTTTATCAAAGCTTACTTAGAGTCTACCTAAGAGTTTGGTAGATACTAGACAGTTGTGCTGAAGGTTGCATAAAGAGCATAAAATTTGGCCTAGGTTAGAAACCTTGATATCAGCCTCAGATATAAGGTTGTACTTAGTTGAAACTCCACTAGTTACCACCCCTCATCATTACTACCCCCACCTGTAGATGCTAGTGCTAAGCATAAAACTTGATAAACTTTAGATGGGAATACTTGGTGGAAAAATGGTTATGAAAACCTTGGGATGATGGATCATTCTATTGAAATGTTTTGGACATGTGTTTCCAAACACTTGATGATTTTGGTGATGAAAATGTTGAGGCATGAGCCTTAGCCCTTTATAAAACTGATGGTTGTCTGGATGCGATACCATTCCAATTTTATCGTACAACCACAATACCCGAATATTGGGTAGGGCTTGACTGGAAACTTATATTCCTTAGTATTAGTTCCCTCACGGCCAAGGTCTGAGCTGAGGCTACCTTGTGAAGATTGTCCACCTGTGCAGTACCCAAGATGACAGTTGGTCATGGTTGGGAGGCCAAACTCACAGGAGAGGTGCTTATACTAGGGCGTGTAATCGAAAGGTTAGGATTGATTATCCGCATACTGAGTATGGTGAATTCAGGATTTGTTCCTGACGGATGTATCGAATGTTGTGGTGAAAGTGTACAATCTCTGCAGAGTGTCAAACTATTCGAATAGCCGCGTCCGCGGTTATGGACAGTTGGAGTGGCCATACTGTTCCCCCGTCAGACTTTTCAAAATGACCTGTGAAATGAATTGAGACTTTGACTTGACCACAACAGAGTTGTGACCTGAATTACAAGATCCCAGTTAGAAGTTATAAAATTGTGACTAGCTTTAGAACTTGGTAGAGATAAATCTGGCTTTTGCAAAATAACCCTAGAGCCTAGTGTCCTATTATCCAAAAACCCCCCTTTACTTGTTAGTATTAGTTTGCAAGTACTTAAAGAGTACTCATGGCTTTGTCCCTGGATATTCCCATGGCCAGACTATGAAGAGGAGTACCTGGAAGATGGACCCCAGGAAGGTTACGACAACTAGGATCATCTCCCATCGTCAGCATTGCCTGTGACCCCGAAGATGGAGCTTCGCCTACGCTACCGTTACTATTACGTATCCCGCTGCTTGATGTTGTATTAAGAACTGGATCATGAGATCCCTATTTGTGTAAGCACTTATGTATCATTTGTAATGGATGTTGTACTATGGTATCCAATTCTGTTATGTCTCGCAAAAATGGTAATCCTGGGATTGCGATGTATGGCATAACAGGCATCTAGGATTGAAAAATCCGGGTGTTGACATGTCCTAACTCAAGATAGATACTATAAAGCTCTCTAATTTTTTTGTTATTTTCCATTAAGCCTAACTAGTGAAAACAAGAAACAAAAAGACCAAACTGTAGAATCTAAAGGAAATAACTTCGAGCACTCACACCGGAGGATTTGAGTACCTTTTACCTTACCTCCCCGGCAACTGCGCCAGAAATAGCCGATGGCGTGGAGGAAAGGTAAAAGCCGAAAACCTCCCCGGCAACGGCGCTAGAAAATAGCTTGATGTCTACGCACTTCTATTCTTGTAGAAAATTGTTGGGCCTCCAAGTGCAGAGGTTTGTACAACAGCAGCAAGTTTAAGTGGATTACCCAAGGTTTATCGAACTCAGGGAGGAAGTGGTCAAAGGTATCCCTCTCAAACAATCATGCAATCAAGATATAAGAAGTCTCTTGTGACCCCAACACACCCAATACACTTGTCAGGTGTATAGGTGCACTAGTTCGGCGAAGAGATAGTGAAGTGGTAACGGTGTCTGAAACTAGCTTCTGACTTGTTGTTGACGTGGGAAAGACAAAAGGCAAACTGAAATAAAGGTGGAAGCAAGCAAACATGCAACAGATCTAGTAGCAAACAATGTTTCAATGTTTAGAAACAAGGCCTAGGGATCATACTTTCACTAGTGAACACTCTCTCATATAAATATATTATCTTCATGATACTACTCTTAACTACTCTTCGGTTGGACACTCTAATCCATGGTAGGGCCTTCCCCAATCTAGAGAACCCCACACTGTCACCTTGAGTGTTAGATGGTTCCAAAAAACACCACAATTTCATAGCGACATCCAACTCAAAATATAACTCATAACAAATATATATGTAACCTAGCTTACGTGCCACACACGGTATGCACGCTGTCACTTTCACACACATGGGGAAAAGCATAGATCTATTAAAGCACGATGAGTATTTATGTAGACTCTAGCCTAAGTGCCACCATGGCGTACACGCTGTCACTTTCACACACATGGGGAGAGCCGGAGATCTATTAAAGCACTTGAGTAATAGAGTAGATCTACTTGATTATAAAGCTCATGACCACAACATAATCACGCATAGAGAGAGAGAGATGAACACATAGCTACCGTTAGAACCCTTAGCATCGAGGAAGAACTACTCCCTCCTTATCATGGAATCAGCAACGGCGATGGAGATGGTGGTGGAGATCGATGGAGATGGCTCCAGGGGCACTTCCCCGTCCCGGCAGGGTGCCGAAATAGAGACTTTCTGTTCCCCGAATCTCTCCTTTGGTGGCGGCGGCGCTGCAGAACTTTTCGTGGCTTTCTGGTCGATGATCTAGGGTTTTCTCCCCGGAAGGCTTTTATAGGCGAAGGAGGCAAGGTCGGTGGAGGGCCAAGGGGTCCACACCCCCTGTGGGCGTCACTAGGGCTGGCCCGCGCCTAGGGGGGTGCGACCACCCTGGTGTCCTCCTCCATCTCTGCTTCGTGGTTCCTTGTTGCTCCAGGAAAAATAGGAAGATTGGCTTTTGTCCCGTCCAATTCCGAGAATATTGATTTTCTGACTTTTCTGGAACAAAAAACAGCATAAAACAGGCAACTGGCACTATGGCATCTTGTCGATAGGTTAGTTCCATAAAGTGTATAAAAATACCTCAAAGTATAGACAATTTATAAGACAAATGATATAAAACAAGCATGGAGCATCAAAACTTATAGATACGTTTACGACGTATCACCGGACCAAGCAAGTATCATGCACTTGTAGATCAAATTTGATATACTTACATTAAATTGGGAAAAGCCATTCTCTTCAACAAATATAAGCATAAATCTTAAATATTATTGAAAACAGGTAGAATGCGCATTGCTACGGTCTCTTAAAGTTTCAAAAAGTTCAAAGTTTCTACTTTGTTCCCATGCGTTTCTACAATCAATAATGCACCTAAGATGTAGAGATTTTTTTTGAGTGGTCAATTAAATATATTGTACCAATGGAAAACCAATAAAAAGGAAAAAAACATCACACAACAGAAGAATGCATGAAAATTGAAAATTCAGTAAGTCAAAGCTGCAAAAGTGGCACACGGTAGAAAGAGCCAGATCCATGATAGTTCTACAGTCTGAGATGCAAAAGAGGTACACAAATTTAGATAAACATATGGCCACTCATACGATCAAAAATACATCATCATATTTGTTCTCTGAAGTCCAAGGCAGATCGGCAGAAAGAAAAGAGCAACTCCACCAAATTGCAAGAGTTCAGAAGGATTTGATAGTCCAGGCATTCTAGGAACAACAGTCGTCTGGCAGAAGGAGTCACTGCAGTTGGTAAGTACTATTTAATCCACCAGAGTGGCCAAGAAGGCTTTAACAGAGAAGTGCATTCAGATCGTCATTTTTATTTCTTAATAATCATCAGGCATCCGATCAGAATATCCGAATGACAGCCAACAACTTCAACCGAATATCTCAACATGAGATTAACATCACAACTATTTCCAAGAAATCATGCATTGCTCATGTCTGAAGATGATAAGCACTATTAATTCACAGAAAAGTTATGCCATGTGAGTGAAAAGTACATATGTTTAGAAAATGTTAGAGTCATGCACTCCTTCCACGGCTTTCCCATTTTTCTGCACAACAACGATATTAATGCCACAAATGAGTTCAAAATAACATATGAGTATCTCAAGAAGCCAAGATACTCTTAAAGTAGTACTTGTAAATTGTCCCACTAAAAATCTTGCAAGAGTAGACATATTTAATAAATTTTGGTTATGCTAAATCCAAGAAAGGTGACATGAAAAATATTTCCATGCATAAAAAAGTTACCAAACCTTGAATAATCAAACACATGTGGCTGTTTAGGAAGCAACAACCAGGCAGTCGCAGGAATTTCATCACACTGCATCACAACTCATGTGCTTCTTTCCCTTGCATCATTTAGCTGTACAATTTCACAAACATGCTATCAAGCATTCACCATATATGAATATGGAACCAACATCTTGTTTTTTAGGCAAAAATCTATCACATGATTACATAATAAGAGACGGCATAAGTTTAAGTCTTCCTTACGACCATGGTGAGAACACCGTGGGCACTATGTAACTTACAAAGTTCATTGCCATTTGACGTCTATATATCACTAATTAAAAGGCTAGCCACAAGATAGAAGTAGAATATAAAAAAGTATTATTATTTACACAGCTATCAAGAAGTATAACAATAATAAATTCAGTAAGAAATCTAATCCGCCTGAATGGATACCAAACATTAATATTGCATAAGATGTTATCGTAGTTGGAGTTTCAAGTACTGGCATATGCAAGCTTTGCAAACATAAAAGTAGTCTTCTGAGTAGAACCGATTGATTGATTTTTTGACATGATTGATTGATTTTCCTGACAATTGCGAGGCGTGATTGACGCTAGCGAAACTCATATGCAGGTAGCGATTGGTTGTGTTAAGAGCATCTCCAACATACACCTTATCCATCCTAAAACCTTAAAATAACCGCCACTTTATGGTTTCGGTCAGAAAAAGTGGTCAGGCCAGACACCCCAAAACACACCGGCCTTCAAATTTATGGTTTTGGTCAAAAAAAGTGGTGGGACCAGACACCTCAAAAAGGGGACCGAGAACAACACCCCCGGCCCATAGATTCACGGGTTTCGCCTCCGACCCAACGCCGACACTTACCGCTAGAAACCCTTGGCGAGAGGGACATTTTAGCTCATTCCCCTCCATCCGCTGCCAACTACAGCCAGCGCGCCGCCATCGATTCAGGCCATGCAATGGCGATTCCTCCTGTGCAGAAAGCCGCCGCCGCCTAGCGCCCCCGTTCCTGACACGCGTTCTGACCAAGGTTGGCGCATGATGGAGATCTGGCTCGCGGCGGATACAGTGGCCATGGATAATAATTAAAGCTTCTCTACTCCATTAATTCCAAGAATAAGCTATCATATATAGTAATAATGAAGGCGTAAAGTAACCCTAATCCACTATGTCACTTCCGCTGTCTTCGTCATCGACCGGGTTCTCCGCCTGGCCATCCTCCAATGCGTCGCCGTCCGCCTCCTCCTCACTGGAACCGATCTCGACGATCCCGACATTGTTCGCCCTTCTCAAGAACTCTTCGTGACGCGCTTCCTCGATGACGATATAGATTGTGTGACCACGAATGGCCCAGAATTTCTCTCTCCCTTCGTGGTTGAGAAGATCCGGGTAGACCTGCCGCCCGCGAATGGCGCACAGGGCAAGCTCCGCTTTCCGCTCCTTGAAACGCTATACGAGCTAATAGGTGAGTATCGAGCCATTTCCCTTCTTCCGCTCCAGTAGTTGGCAGAGACACTCTTCCCGTCTCGCCAACTTGAAACTGCTCAAAAGTGGTGCCACCAGCACCCCACCATAGATGAGTTCCTAGCCGGACGGAAGCGTCGCACGCGAGGATGTCGTAGTGGGCGAACATCACGACCTCGTAGAAGATTAGAGTGGGCCTCTTCATGGCGGCGGGGAGGAGAGAGTGTGAGGGTGGGGATGGACCGGCCCTCGACGGGCATATATACACGTAGACGACAAAGCGATGCTGGAATCAAAACGGAATATTCGCTTTTAAGGATCACGAATACAGGGTCTGTTCCACCCCAGCTCTCGCGGAGGTAAAAACGTGTTTTCCTCGGCCCTTGTACGCGTTTTAAGGGCGGGACTGATAAGGGATCTAATAGAGATGCTCTAATTCCCTTCCTTGCGATAGCTTTCTAAATTGAGAGAACGATGTCGATGGATTAGATGTCTGACGATGGTGATTCTTTCAATACTTGATGTTGAATTGGAGTAAACATCAGTCTATGTTCTCTAATTAGGCCCCATACCGTTTCATTGACAGTAGCCATGCATTTACTGTATATAATATTGACAGCAACAGACTAAATGAATTCATGAAAGTATTCATGTTTACCGAATCTTGGAAACTAACAGAAATATTCATGTAAATATTCATCTTAGAGTACTGAACGTGAACACACAAGAATGTGACATACACGGCCTTAGTCACTGTAACTTTCAGTACAGCTGTAGTTCATGGTCTAGTAAATCTAAGAGCGAGGTGGGGAACCAAACAATTACACTTCACACCGTAAATTCACTTTAATAAACATATTCACTTCATGGCCCAGTAAATTGGCTAGTCAAGCTGGAGTATTTGAAGGAAACAAATTCACTTTAGAAAATTTATATATCCATGCTCATTGATTTGTTTAATAAACCAAACGTTATTGCCCAGTGTATCATTTTTCTATAAACATAATGTTATTGCAACATTATTACCTCGTGGTAATACCAGAAAAATCATGGTAATACCACCAAATTAATCAAGGCTATGAAGCATAAAAAGTTTTGGCTCTGAAACAAACATTAGAGTACAAGCAAGCAAGCTACTTTATCGACCAAGGGATCTACTCCACTGTGAGACTAAATATCTACTACCTCCGTCTCAAATTAGTTGTCTCAACTTTATCTAAATTTCAAGTATCAAAAATCGATCAACCAAAACGAATATCTACTATGTAATCTCTAATCGTGACAAACTTAATCAACCAAAATTGATGGGACTGAAGATCCGTCAAAAACTAATCCCAAGAGGCATGTCATTCCAAATACTCTGAAACAGCAAACAGAAGCAATATTACATTCAATCATAATGTTCAGGTTACATTCGGAAGCAATGTTTCTCAAGTGGCAGTATTACTGATCATGAGCACAACATGTACATAACTTTGTCAGATCCAGAAGTACTGAACAACACAGTAGAACAAGAAAGATAACAAAAGTTAGCGTCAAGCAAAACCTAAACCTGCCGCCGACAATGATGCTGAAACTTGGCCTCTATTCAGGAGTGGAGCTCGTCGGCTCTTTCTTGTAGAAATAGCGTTATACCCATGCCCTATCCTCGCCATCGCCGACAGCTACTGTTTCGCCTACCTGCCAGCTCTATGGAGTGTGCATCCTGACACGGTACAAATTGTAGCCAAACTGATTCAGTACCTACATAAAGGAGCATGACATCTCAGAATTAGTAGGCACATAAAAAAATAAATGCAAGAAAAATGAAATGAATTCGTAAAAAGATGAAGATAACCTTGTACGGAGTAGTTGAACATTATTCTCATCCTCCCTGTGAGCTCATGGTGTTCAGTTCTACAGCAATCTTTTGCTTTTGAACATCTGCAATGCAAAGCTTGTAACAAAGAAGGATTCCGGAGTAGTTGAAAGATTAGCATGAGAGAACACGTACAGAGGAATAAGATAGTAGACAGTACACAAGGCAGACATCCTCTTCTATGGCTCTATTTTTACACATCGCAAAACCAAATTAGCAACCGAGTAAAAAACAAGAGGTAATTCTTGCACTAATCAGTGAATAAAAGTTCCACAGTTTCTACCAGATTGAACTGAGAGGACAAACTCCAACGATTTGGTAATGCTACAGACAACCTATGAATCTCGCACCAAAGAGACACCAAATTATTGTTCCTATGGTAGGGATGGGTAGAATTGGCCAGAAACGGGTCTGAATGCTGGAGTCTAGATAGAGAAGAGCGCCCGGTCCTTTTCCTTTTCGCGCATGAGAACCAAGAAAGCACGTATCATGCACTTATAATCAAAATTTGATATACTTTCATTAAATTTCACTAACGCCATTCTAATTCATTAAAGATCAAGCATTATTGAAAATTCCCTAAAGCCTAAACCCTAAGCCCTATGCCCCTAAAAACCCTAAGCCCTCAACCCCTGACCCTAAGCTCGGACATATTATTGAAAAATTTCTAAACCCTAAACTACCCAAAAAAACCAAAACCCTCAATACTAAAACCCTAAACCCTTGACCCATAAACAACCCTAACCAAGCAAGCAGGTATCATGCACTCATCATATATCAAAATTTGAGATACTTTAATTAAATTGCACTAACGCCATTCTAATTCACGAAAGCTTGAACATTATTGAAAATACCCTAGACCCTAACCCCCTAAAGCCTTAACCCTAAGCCATATACCCCTAAAAACCCTAAAATCCTCGACCCCCTAACCCTAAGCTCGAACATATATATTATTGAAAAATGTTAAACCCTAAACCCTAAACTACCCCTAAAAAACCAAGACCATAAACCCTCAATACTAAAACCCTAAACCA
The DNA here is from genome assembly GCA_916181665.1 of Avena sativa. Classification (NCBI taxonomy): domain Eukaryota; kingdom Viridiplantae; phylum Streptophyta; class Magnoliopsida; order Poales; family Poaceae; genus Avena; species Avena sativa. The sequence goes on from OV702283.1 coordinate 442,978,183, forward strand.
TTGTCCCATAAAAAACCCTAACCGCATCACGGAGTACAAAACATGGACACGGTATCAGCAACTAAGGCTATGCAAGTAAAAAAAAAGCAACTATGGATGTAACCTTGGTCATCTTGTTTGAAAGACGGCAGATATCTATCAACTCATTAAATGCTCAAAACGTATATGCGTCTCTATCTGATAGGGACAACATCCCAAGTGGGTGTGGGAGTAGCGTACCTTAGAAGCTTCACCCTCAAAATTTCGAGAGAGCGCTAAAATATCCCGCCCATCCATTCAAACATCCAACCTCAAATATCAATTTATTTCACAAATTTAGCCTGAAAGCTTAAAAGGGCATATACATTTAAAGGTTATACTTTGTGTGTAAAAAGGGGGCGGTGGCATTTTGAGACATCATCTTTGTAGTAGCTTCATAATAAAAACATGTTAGAAGCTTCTACATCAACATTTGGGTGCGAAGTTAGCTAGGAAGCTTGAAAATTCATACTGTAGTAGTAAAAACTTTGGGAATTATAAGAAACCATGGTACACTTTGTTTGATAATTGGGGCAGTGTTATTTCCTTTAGTTGTGGTTGCCGTAGGAGCTAGGTTCTTTGTTAACATGGTCGATGGAAGTACAAGTTACATCAAGGACCTCATAACAAAATGAAAATTATATCCAAGTCCATGCATTTAGCACAAGGACCCTGAAACTAAGCAATCAAGTGTGTCTTCTACATATCGTAGAGCCAAATTTTGTTCTGAAATATCTATATTAGCTTTTACAACTAGTAGTAAACAAGAACAAATAAAAGAAAGTGATTGTACTCTCTCTATTGGAGTAGTAGCTTGGATACATTGTTCAATACTCCACTACTTAGTAGTACTACTACTCCTACTAATTTCTCAATACTTGGAATAGAGGGAGTATACTAGTAGTGATGCACTATAGTACAATGTGTACTAGTACTACTACTGCTCCCTTAGTAACAAAAGAGTTAATTTCAGGTTGGTGTCGAAGACATGCATGCACTCCTTGGTTTCTCCCCTGCAGCATTGTACACTGCACCAGGTCCAGGCTCTTATATCTCTCTCTAGGAGTAGATCTTCTTACCTCTCACGTGGATCTGTTTGTTCGGTACAGTACAGTGTGACACCTACTTTACTCACCTGTCAACTTTCTGCAGCCTTTTTTTGTTTTGACGAAGCATAGTGAAGCATGGTGTGAAGTGGTTATAGAGGCAGGGCAAGTTACCTAGCGTATTCCTGTAAGTACAGTACCAAACTCAATCAGTATAGTCCTCAGATAACGCAATGTGGGTTTCTGGCCGGTGGGCACTACGTCGGCGAGCTGATATTCCCTATGTAACCACTTCCACAAGTGCGTGTACCACGGGCCGGCGGCTATGGACGTCGTCGAGTCTGCGGCGATGATTGAGTGGCCCTATGAAGGCTTCTTTAGCTTGGTCGCCTTCAACGAGCTCGACGAGCACAAGATCGCGTGCCCGCACGACCCGTGCTCCTGCATGGATCCCGCCTATCGTTTCATCGCCTCACCAACAGGGCTCCTTCCCCACATGAATGAGGCCCATGGGATCATAGTAACTTGCACTACAAGGAATCTAGTATACTATGACCTTTTGAAAGTGACCCCGAAAGAAATCGTCATAAATTTATGACAATCTTGCTGCAGATGGTCATGAGCTGTTTGGGAGGGGTAAAGGATAGCAAATGCATGACGATTTGACCCAAAAACATCTTAAATTCATTACCCGAAATTGTCATAAGCTGGTATGTAATGTTTGGGGCCTTGTTTGGAGCTCACTACGACGATATAAAATCGTCATAGTCACTTATGACGCTATAATAACGTCGTAGCATGTTAAGAACTAGGATGATTATGCTGCCACCTCCTTAATGTGATCCACGTGTTTCTCTTATGTGGTAATTTTTCTTTTTCTTTTGGGCTATTAGTGTTACTTGTGTGCTGGGTGGACCGATTCTTTCAGGTCGGGCCTGGGTAGGCTGATTCTTTCAGGTCGGGCCCAACAGCTTCTTTGGCCTAAAATATATTAGGCAAAAAATATTGCACGAACGAGGACTTGAACCCACGATGTAGCACTGTGAGGAAGCTATCGTAACAAATATGCTATAGTTGTATGTAAGATAGAAAGTATTGTATCTATACTATGACTAGTCCGCTGCTTAATAAACTGACCATACCAACGGAGGAGCACACTGCATAAAACAGACCACGCTCCCTTCATGGTGATCGGAGGTGCTGGCGGCGACGCTGGACGATGGAGTGATCTGGTCCGGTGGCCGGCGGAGGGGCTGACGTGGTGGTGTCGGGCGGAGGGGCTGAATGACACGCAGGGGTCTGGACGGTGGCCGGCGGAGGGGCTATGACGGTGGTGGCCGATGAAGGGGCTCCGGCGGTTGTGACTAGAGGAGGGTCTACGATAGTGGTGACCGGCGGAGGAGGTGGAGGAATCTACACCAATTAACACCCTCTCCTCTCTCCCCTGTTGATATACTTCCCTGTTAATTTCAGAGCCTGGTTTCATTAGGGTTTCAAAATCCATAGTTTCAGATGATGTTTAGAATGAATTCAAGACCAAATCTTTAGGGTTTTTTGCCTTTATCTAGATGTAGGCATAGAACCATATTGTTGGATCTTATCTAGGTTTTGGTTTAATTTCTGCTAGCTACTATTAGTGTGTACACTTCAGTGCAATTCTAACTTGCAACATTTTTCGGTATTTTGCAGATGGACATAAGCTGGATAACAAAAGGAGTTAGAAGGCTTTCTTATGACCATCTAAGGGGAGTGGATGAGTTCATGTGATTTGTTCGCAGAAGTGTTCCCGATGATGCTCAAGTTTTATGCCCATGCCCTAGTTGTATGAATCATGTTGAACAAACTCTACCAAATGTAGAGGCTCATCTGCTAATGCGTGGGATGGCATGCACGTATGATAGGTGGATCCATCATGGAGAGCCTTTACATCTAGAACCCGGAGCTGAAACTGAACCCGGTGAAGGTGCATATCATGTTGATGATGGCGATGAGTTTGTACAATATGATGTTCCGCAAGAGGATGTTGGTTTGGGGGCATAGGATGGCTATGAGGATGATAGAATCCCTGACCTGTTTAGGGATTTGTACGAGTCTGAACTGCAAGGTGCTGGAGAGCATATAATCTATGTCGAGCTGATAGAGGAGGCCAAGCGCGCAACTAGTGATGGTGGAACATTGTCCAAATTTTATTTTACCGTGAAGTTACTCCATGTCAAGTCCTTCTACCGAATCAGCAATGTTGCCTTCAACGCAATACTCCGTATCTTGATCATCCAATACCCTAAAAGTGCAATCCCAAATCTTATGAAGAATCATTGGGTATAATTGGTAGATTAGGGCTTGGTTATGATTCAATCCATGTCTGCCCGAACAACTGTATATTGTTTCAGAACATGTACGCCAAGCATGACAGGTGCCCGAAATGTGATGCCTCTAGGTGGAAAGATGCAGATGGGAGGAAGAAGATACCGGAGAAGGTGTTAAGGTACTTTCCTGTGATTCCAAGGCTACAAAGGATGTTCATTTCGAAGCAATAGTCCGAGGATGTACAGTGGCACAAGCTAAAGCGGCAACCCGTGGAAAATGAACTTAGCCATCCAGCTGACGGAAAAGCATGGAAAGATTTTGATGATAAACATAAAGAGTTTGCCACTGATGCGAGGAACATCAGACTCGGCCTTACCACATATGGCTTTAATCCATTTGGAATGATCTCAAAATATAGCATGTGGCCGGTATTTGTCGTGCTGTACAATGTTCCACCATGGGCATGTATGGGTCAGTCCAACTTCATGATGGCTTTGCTAATCCCGGGTCCAAAATCTCCAGGAAAGGATTTTGATGTCTTTATGGAGCCCCTAGTAGAAGATCTGCTCAAACTCTGGAAGGGTGTCCGTACCTATGATGCCATGAGTCCTAATAAGTTCGATCTCTGTGCTGCAGTAATATGGTGTATCCATGATTTCCCAGTGCTGCACACTTTGTCAGGGAGGCTCATATAATCCAGATTACTTCTAGTGTAGGGCCATCTACAGCCTCACCTTCTTTTGTGTTATGCCTATTCCGCCACCAACAAGCAAGAGGGGATTCACGCGCATCCTCTATGGGGATGATGGTACCGTGTTCGTCCTGACTATCAGTGTGCTCGGCCCGGCCGCCGTTGTGTCCTTGGTGTGTATCAGGCATGACAGGTGCTTGTGGCCGTGGTACACGGTGAAACTGCTTGTGCCTTGCCCGCCGGGGTCAACGGACTTCTCGATGGTCGAAATACTTAATGCGGAAATCGAGATGTCGAGCAGCTCGTCGCCGGCCAACTTCCTGTCTGATAAGCTCACGACATGCCTCTGGGTGCCGCCGCAGTTCCTGCTGAAGGGTAGAGAGTCCAACCATGTATCTTTCTAGGTTTGCATCGACAAGAAAAAATGATCTTAATCTACGGCTAATGATCCCAGTGATGACTGCAAGTGCACAAATCATTTGTAGCTAGTTTTGAAATAAAGATATCGATCCGACAGGGAGCAGTAGGCGAAAGACTAAAATCCTTCTAACTAAAACTAAACGAAGTACTTGAGCAATAATTCTAAGATGCAAGAAAGCAAAATTGTTTTGGGTTTTGGGTTTTCGGTTGGTTGAAATAGTAAAGTAACTTAAAGTAAAACTTAATGCAGAAATTAGTAATCGCGTGCGTAAGAAAGATTGAAACTGCAATAGGGGAAAGGCGTTCTCAGGGAGTGGTGGATACACCGCTAGCAATTTATACCAAGTGATAAAGATTATTATAACGAATATTCTCATAATATGCATGTATGTGGGAGGAGCTCCATATATGGATGATGAGACAACAACCACTGCTCACAGCATCCTTCATAACCATAGCTGACAGATAAACGACATCAATCGTATTACCCTGCTATTAAGAGATTTCTCACGTGGCATGGATATGGCTTAATGAATTCTCCTTAATTCCCCAAGTTAGTACGTAAAGGATGACAATGAAATTATAGTCACAGTAAGTGCTACCATCCATCCGTCTACCAACAAGTAATCCCCCCATCGAGTCCCCGCGAAAGGCAAATATTAAGGAGGTGCACAACTCCCAACATCAAGATGAAGACAATTAACACATACATATAATGATGTATAACATAATAATCTCTATCTCATCTCAATCATATACTAGGGTTTCTCCATCTCCCCAAGAACTAATGATCTACTCAAACATGGATGCAATCAGCATCATGAAAATGGTAATGGAAACAATTATCGATGAATAGTACTTGTATAAATCCATAACTAGTGCAAGAATTACTAGATGGGATGGATGGAGATGATGGTGGTGATGAAGATGCAGCGTTTGATGAAGATGGAGCTCGATGCCTTGGCCTCCCAGATCAGCTTAGGGCGAAGATGGATCCCTAGGCCAAGTTCCCCCTCCAGATTCCTTCTGGAGGTGAGGTTTTTGGCGATTTCTGGGTGTTCTGTATGTCGTATCTTCGAAGCAGTTGCACGGGGTGAAACTATTTGAGGAGGCGGAGGCGGCACCAACTATACGGCAGCGACCTGTATAGTTGGTCGTCAACCCTTCTGGAGCCTCTAATTTCTTCGGGTTTTCTTCCGGAGTTATTAATATTTCCCAAATAAGCAATTTACGTAGTTTTAGCTCCTTTTCTCTCCAGTACAACTGCTCCAAGAATTGTGTCCATTGGATCCATAATCTGATCTGATCCTGGTGAAATAAACACAAAAAGTGTGTGCAAACGCCGTAAAATACCAAGATCCTACATCTACAATGCAAAATAATAATGTAAAACATGATGCAAATATGCACTCATCAACTTCCCCAAGCTTAGACTCTTGCTCGTCCCGAGCAAGTTTAGCTTAATGGATGTGATCCTCATATTCATGAAGCTGAGTCGATAAAATAACTGAGGCAAATGCAGCATGTGTTCATCATAAAGGATACATATAAAAAAGTTCATGAGTAGTACTTTACTCGAACCATCCGAATAATATTAGCAGGCTTCCACACCTTAGCAATTAATAGTTCACGAAATGTGACACCCCCGGGATCAGGGCTAAACAAATCCCAGACTTCCATCTGACATAAGCTTAACCTTGAGCTCGAGAATATACAGTGAATAATCGGTAACACAATAGTGATCCTACCACACAAAATTTATTACAGCAAGCTCATAACTGAGCAAAGAACCAAATTATTACAAGTAGAGGTCACTGACCAGAAACATCAAACAACGGAAGGCAAATTATGCTATTAAGTATAGAAAACTTAACAAATGGCCTAAGAGGCCTGAAGCATAATGATGACGTCCCAGCCCATAGATTCCAGGCTGCTAGCCGGGAACCACAAGCTACTCCTCGGTGTTGATGTAGTACGGAACTCGTCTTCAAGGGAACACTTACTCTATCAAAAGTATCAACAAAGCAAGGGTGAGTACAAGGTGTACTCCGTAAGACTTATGGCTGGTGGAGTTGTTTTGCATAATGCCATCTTTGTTTATAAAACAAGAGAGGGAGAAGAATCTCGTCTAATCAGAGTATTTTAAAAGGGGATAAGAGAGAGACATCTCCAAAATATTGATCATCATCTCTTTTGATATCCACCAAACCATCATCATCTGAATCCTAACTAGGATCACCCCTTGTACCCATGAGGAAGCATCCTTAAGCACACATTGATCTGCCAAGTTTTATGATTAGGTTCAAGTTATCTATGATCATCATGTCCGTTCCCAAGTCGTCCATAACTGTGGACACGACTTTCCGAAAGATTATTACCCTGCAGGGGTGTACAACTTTACCCAGACGTACTAACCTTCTCTTAATGCCACTTAAGATTAGCCCTCTTCCTTGGAAGGCTGGCAGAGGGTGGTTAGACACGACCTTTACCTTGCTTTCGCCGAGACCATGAGTTACGCCCTAAGGATGGTTCCATCGTAACGGGTCAAATCCTGAAGCCAGTCCTTAAAAATGTGAGGTGAGGTTGGTTTACTAGGGGCGTTGTCTACCCCAAGCAACCTTGGCCACGCTTACCTACCTGTTATGAATGCACCTCCTTCACCGCCTTCGAGAAGATCCAGAATGCATGTCGAATGGAATGCCCGAACTATGTCACTCATGGAATCTACTAGGCAAGTTAGTCACTCGTGTTCCAGGCCCCGCGTGGTTGTACGCTCGTCTTGGTTGAAGAGGCAAGAACTCGGGTCCTAGTGGTGGCGAGCATGAGACTACAAAAACCACATCCCACCGTGGCCTCCCATACAAGCCTTAGCATGTTTAATCTCATATCACATTTGATCTCATCTCATCATGTTCTCCTGTCATACTAGATTCTCTGCATCTGATACATCATCTGGATGAACCAGACTCAACAGCTAAGCATGGCTAAGAAGGACATAGATATAAGCTCTAGCAGTGCACACAAGCCAAACCTAGTTATGCTAGGAGCAGTGGATCATGTAATATAAGCTCAAAGGGAGTAATGCAACATATAGGATACTCTACCTATCGATAAAATACCACAGTAGAGTTGTATTCAACATGGCAAGAACAAAAATGCTTTCGAAATCATAGGATTATATCATGGTGGGGCTATGCTTGCCTTTGCCAGTTGATAATCAATAAGTAGATCTTCGGAAGCCTTGGGCTTGACTTGATTATAGTTGGTCAAGTATTTATCTTCGATCTTCGACGGTGTTGATCTTGGTCTTCAGTCTCGATCTCGATCTCGATCTCGATATCGTATACTACCGGAGAAGAACCAAACACCAGAAAGAAAGGAAACAATCAACAATGGCATCGATAAAATTCTCAAGCAAGGATGATGATATGACAAGTTGAATTGTATCGAAATGTAACCCTAAGGCATGCTCGACAACTTAATCGGGGTTTCGAGGGGTGAAAACCCTAACTTGGGGAAACTGCATATGTATATGAGAGGGGTTGGTTTGTTTTTCTAATTAAACTTGTCATGTAAGTTTCTTAACAATGCATGATGATATCTTAGAAGGATAGATCTCATTTTTCTGAACATTTTGATATATTATACATATTTTTCTGACTTATAAATAATTAGATATTAAATTTATAAGATTTATCCCAATTTTTGGATTTATTAAACCATTTAAAAGGGTTTACTGCGTCACTGTGACATCACCACGACGCCAGCATAGGCATTAGAACTTTTCTCACCGCAGCAGAAGCTAGCCATAATGGCTGACGAGTGGGACCTGGCCCACGTCGGCAAGCCACATAGGCACCAAGCGGGATCGCCGGCGAACACTGCAGATGGCGGCGGCTGGCGACGCTAGGGCGTGAGCCGGGATGCGCGGATACGTGCGTACGACAGAGGGGAGCAAGATGGTCACCAGAGCTTTGGCTCCGACGATGACTAGCAATGGCAGAGGGTGGCGCATGGAGAAGAAGCGAACCAAAGCGAGAGGGGAGAAACGGAGGGCGTGGGAAGATACAGGAGCTCACCATGGAGGCAGTGGAGAGGTCGGCGAGAGACAGGGTGGCCGGAATCGACGACGATGGTGGTGAAGCTCGTCGGAGACAGAGGGTTCGATTGCGGTGATTGAAGGCTCGTTGGCTTGCGTGCTTTGGGGAAAAAGACAAAGTCTAGCATGGCGTTCGCGGTAGTGGCCTCAGAATGACAATGGGAGGTCGAAAACGGCGAGGCGACACGGCAGACGGAGCTAGGGTTTTGGAAGCTCACAAGAGCTTGCGAAGGAGAGCGAGAGGGGAAGGATAAGGGTATGGGAAGAGATAGATCGACACAGCGGTCCTCGTGGAGTTCTTATCCTGGCGTCTAGGGCGGTGGAGCATCGCAGCGATTGACGACGATCGACAGCGGCGGCGCAGGAACACAGCTGCTTGCCGTCGTTGTCGAAGACGACGCGGACATACGCGAAGAGGTACAGGCCAGATTGGGACAAAGCTGGGCCGGCTGCGAGTGCCTGGGCGGCAGGGAAGAGAGTAAAGGGAGCTAGGCCAGCTAGGCTGTGGCCTGGCTGCTGTTTTTATTTGCAAAACAATTTTTCCTTTTTCTGTTTTCACTTTCCCTTTTGTATTTTAATTTCCAAACTGTTTTGAATCATTTTAAAAATACCAGAGAGGTTTGTAAATTATTTAAAATACTATGGGGCCCCTTTTACTCAGTTTGGGCTCCAAAAGTTTTGGTAGCTTTCAAAATACTCAAAACATTTCGAGTTGCTTTGAGAGAGAGGGAATTAGGGTTAGGGTTTTTCCTTATTTCCTTTTGCATGCATTTTTAAAATATGATGCTCATGAATGCACAATCAAAACCCTAATATATAATTAACTAAAACTAGGGTGTTACAGCTCTATCCCCCTTACAAGAATCTCGACCCGAGATTCCAAAGGTAGGAAGAGAGATAGAGAGAGAAATAAATAGGGCCACTCTAAAGATAAGAGGGAAACACGCTAAACAATGCACAGAGTATCTCATGGTCAGCTCATGGATGGAGTGTTCAAAAACAACTTTGAGATGACAAACACGAAACACGTCAAGGTAACAGAGGAAACAAAAGGAGAAGGTTTCATGTTGTTGGACAGGTGGTCTTCATAAGGATTGAGACCATGGATCTTACGAAAGGGTTTAAAGCTTCTGAAGAAGAAGGCTTCCAACAGAAACAACATAACCACAAACTTTGATATGAACCTCTACTAAATGGGTTAAGTAGAGATTTCAGTTGCAGAGATATGGATCAACAAAACCAAGCTGTTGAACTACTTTTGAAATAGAAGGGTCACTCTTTCATTCAACAGAAGGCTAAGTTAGACAGGTGTTTTGTGAAGAGGATTCATCAGAGTCACACGGAACATGTATGAAGAGAAACTGCTGATTATCAAAATCATAGTCACTCTTAAAACATGGTTGAGAACACAAAGGAAACTCTTTATTCATCCAGGTTTATAGAAATCTTTGCCAAAGATCGTGATATCACTTTTCACCTCTAAGATGAATAGTTAAGAAGATTCCTAATGACACGAGAAGAAAGAAACTTCATTCTCAGACTTCAATTACTTGGCACAACAAAACATTTACAACATAAAAGGGTCTGAAGGATCGACCGAGAGACATTTAGCAACTCTACTTTAAATGTTCTCCTTGATGTTCGAGAAATGAGACATCAAGTAAAGATCGGACTTCGGATACAAAGGAAACCATAAGCACAACTCCTATGTTGATTTATAGAAGAGGTCTCATGAAGAGTGGTTGTTATTGCTGAATCAAGAGAATATGGAAAAAGGTCTTTCCGGCTAAGTGTGTCAACCATTACATAAATCTTACCAGATTTACGAAGGGACCTATGTCAAAACCTTGAATAACACCAACCATCATTGCAGCTTGAGATTCAGCTTTGCTTAGGTGGAATGATACTTCAGACTCAGCATGTCCGAATAGAAAGATTGCAACATTTACCGCAAAGGTAAAGTCACTAGATTCTCAAGACAGGGACTACAATGTCAAGATCCAAAAGACTAAGCTAGATTGCTATACCCATGTATTAGCATATTGTCGAAGGACAACTGCACACACATAAAGTACTGACAATTAAAACACAATGTGTCCTTAGAGAAAGGGAGGCAACTCTTCTCGAATCCACGGCTACATCCTTCAACAATTGCTCGTGAATCGGAGAAGGTTACTTCTAACATCCAGAACTCATACTTCGAAATGGCCGAAGAAGGTTCTCGAAAGTTTCCAACAGTAATGCAAAATATTCCTTATGAATCTAATCTAGCAGAGAGAAGATAAGGATGTCATCGATGGGCTCAACAACAAACTTATCCAAACACCCCAAGAAGATGGACTCATTTTTTACTTGAATAAGGCAAAAATATTGGTCAGACCAGAGGACAAGAAGGTATTCTCAAGTGAAACATCATAAGAAGGAACATCATCAAGACAATCCTTGGAACTGAGTTTGATTTGACGATAACCCAAATCAAATCAAAGGTGGGGGAAGATAACATATTCGCAAAGTAAATACTATATTTCTTCAACACGAACAAAACTAGACGACCCTTTAAGAAGGAACAAAGTCGGATAAAACTTTCGTCTTACAACTCTCCAAGTTGTTGTTTAAGCTCAACCAACTAGTTCAGGGGTATCCAGTACGGATCCTTGGAGAAAAGAGCTGTTCAGAGAACTTGCTTGCTCAAGAACTTGACAACATGGTCACGTGGCAACATGGCTGTACTTCTAGTAGACGACTAGAATATCATGAACCACCAATATGTCACTTAGTTCGAGAGGAAACTTGCTTGACAAGGCAAGAATACGTAGTCTTAGAGCTTTGGCACAAGCCTAACTCTTTGACCGAAGAGAGTGCACCAGAATAATGAACTTGGTAGTATGATCATCCTTTGCTTAGTGATAGGGTTAACCAATCACGCTAAGAATGCCTCAAATGTCCTTAGAGTTCATACAATAATAATTTCTAAGAATCTCAGATGGCCACATTATTACGCACATGCATCATTCACGAGCACAAAAGCTCGAGGAAGGGTGGGTAAATATGTGTAAAAGCATCACTTCATTAAGAAGGTTATGAAACTCAGCACGACCTCTTAGTACGAAAGAGAGTGATACTTTAAGATAGTACAGATTGAAGATAATCAATGCTTCTTGATCTGCGGGTTACAATACTTTGATCTGGTCCTAGATACGACGAGGTGCTGGAGTTTGTTTCTCCTAACATTCCGAAATGGTTTGTCATAATAGACCACAAGAGTATATTGCATTGGAAGACACCGATGCACATTTACTACTTGGCTGCCAACTAGAAGACAATGGTCAGAAAACAACAAGGGAAAAAGAACATGCTCAGGGTCGAATCCTGAGATGTGGATGCATAGATTAACATCTTCCAAAAACCAATGCAGAGAAGGGGAGGTGTGGAAGAGTCACGAGTATAGATGCGATACTCTCGATGAGTACTCTTGTCATGATCTATTAGGTTCCATTAAAGAACATATGCCATAGCTAGTGGTAGGGGAAGTCCTTAGTTATCCCAATTCAATTGCGACCAATACCACAAGCTTGAAGACTAGAATTATAGTTGTAGAGGTCCCAACCTGATAAGGTAGAGATCCCTGTGTTTACAGTGCTAGTCCCTGGATCGAATAGCTAGCAACCACAGCTTAAGATGTAATATCAAGAAACAAAGGTCATATTACAACTTATAACTAGGATTAAAATAATTCATTACATCTGACATAGCTCATATGGCTATCTTATTACAAAGCAGCAGATATATCTATAAGCATGGAGTCATTCATCTTCATATGTCACAGGCAATCATGTTGGTTGTAGACTTGTAATCCCTACTCAACAAACTTCACTAACATCAAACAAACCTGCAACATAATAAGTTACAACCACAAGGGTCAATACATTTGAATTGTATTAGCAAGTGATATCATATTGATATGGAGAATCTATCATCTACATGAATATTTGGCTAAGTGGAGTTTTGGCTGGCCTTTGCATAAAATATGTTTTCCTTATCCTTTGTAAAATAGTTTTCCTCTTTTCAAAACATTTCATCACACAATGGCACACTGGTGACACACTAGGTTCTACCCTTGTTCACCCAACAAGTTTTAACTTAGCGAAATTGGGATGAGAAGATCCTTGATTGCTTCAATGTCTTTGATGCTCAAAATGTCCATTACCGGGGACACAGTTAAGTACTTAGGTTTTACCCTCTCGAGAGGTGGTGCACTTTTCCCACAAGACTCGACATGCATCGAGACGAGACTTTTCAAAAACAATCCCTCAGACCACCATGGACGCGTTCGACCTATCATCACTACCAACAACTGTCCATCTGGCTGAGTTCTTGCAACCTATGTAGTCAAGGTAGAGCCCATATGCCATGTGGCTGCACTGGAAGCTTCTCAACACAAAACATCTCAAATCTCTTTGTTCTTGGGTGTCCATCCACAAGTGAGATACACAAGGGTAAGCCATGGAAATGGGCCCTGAGTAACCACTCAACACAAACCAATCTTCCCTTTCCACCCAGGTGATTCATTCACATAGTTGTTTTATTAATCCAAAACATAGTCATAGACTTTGCATAATATCATAGTATGGATATTCCACCCTTGTATTCTAATAGCTAGGCTAAGCACACTAGCATAACTTGTCTCTTAACTTAGGAAGATTCCTACCAAGATATATTCTATAGGATCTACTTTAGCATAGCAATATATAAAATATAGTCCTATCATGCATACTACAAAAATATCACTAATGCAATATTGAAAAGATAGGACTTTAGTTGACCAAGTATCACTTGCCTTTTCAATAGAGAAACTAGGTACTCTCCTTGATCTTGCAATTGTCACACTCTTCAAAGTTCACTACAATTTCAATCAAGCAAAGCACATAATCAAAACTAGCATTCAAACAATTCACAGCACAAAATAATAAAAACAAAGAAATGCATGCAAGCATGCAAAAGGTTGTTTTATTGAAAAAGTGGTTTCTAACAAGGCTCTAAACAATTCAAAACACTTACTGGTCTTTTTATAAAAGTGTAAAATCATTTGAAAATAAGTTAGTGAAAATAGGCCTTTTAAATCATTTTTATTTTACTAGAAATGCTTTTATTCAAAGGAATAATTACCTAGTGTCACAAAATATATTTTTCAATTCAAATGTTAGTGTTTATGGTCATAGGGTTCAAAACAGCTCCATTTTCAAAAGGTTTCGATCAAAAAAAAATTTACAACAATTTTTATACTCAAAATAGTCCTATTAATGTTTCTGCAAAAACACCTAATTTTTTAGAAGCAAATGACCAAACCAGGGCCACAGTTTCAAAGGTTTCATTTTTCTGAATCCATTTATATAAAGTTTGTAATTTGTGGACAAGCAGATCAAAAGTTATGGACTTTACAAATTCAAACATCTAAAAACATTTTCTGGAATTTGTCTGAACTGATCTGGCCACATGTCTGATTCTAATTGGCCCATACCACTTCGGGTGGATCAAGCTACATAGGCCTTTAGATCTAAATGGATCTGTGCAGCTCAGATCAACCAATATCGCTTTGCTAGCTAATCTAATCTGGACCCTAGGATGCAGATGTAGGGGTTCGTAGCATGGAAAACAAAAAAATTCTATCGCATGCACACAAACAAGCCAAGATCTATCTACTAGATTATAGCAATGAGTCGATAGAAGCACTCACCCTTGAAGATTCCAAAGCGGTTAACGAGAGCAGATTCTCGTGGGTGATGTAGTCGTACACTTGCCGATCTCAAGATCGTGTAGACGATCCTTCCGGCGCTGTGTTCTGGCAACGCTTCCGTAGTCGGACACACATTCGGTACTCGATGAAGACCTTCCTCTCCCTTGTTCAAGCAGGAAGCGGAGGTTGTAGTTCTCCCCTCGTGATTCCGGCAGCACGACGGCGTGGTGTCAGAGGTAGAGGGAAGATCCCCCAGGGCTTCGCCTAAGCCGGTGTGAGTTATGGTGGATCTAGGGTTTCCCGGTGATGTAGGGTTTAGAAGATCGGGAGGAGGAGTAGGTGTTGGTGGCATCTAGAGCGGCGACGACGGACCGGCGACGGCGCGGCGGCGATGCGGGTGTGAGAGGTCTAGGGCTTGGTTTTTGGGGCAGCCCTCCCACTCTATTTATGAGAGGGGGCAGCCTTGGGAGGGGTGGGTTTGAATCCAAACCCAAACCCAAGTTGGATTGAGAGAAGGACTTGTTTCTTCTTCCACTAGGAAACCATTGTTCTAGTTTGACTTTTCAAACGTCCCGTTTGACTTTCAATTTAGAGCTTTAATTCTCTCTTGCAAATGCCCACACCAAGTGACCTAGGATATGATCCAATCATTCCACTTATCCATGACACATTCATGGACCATTCCCCTTCCGGTCCGGTGAACCTTCTAGACCCTTGTAGAACCTCTCCGATGAAAACATCGGAATCTTCCCCGAACTCCGGAATCGGACTTTCCTTATATGAATTTATTCTCCAGACCATTCCAGATCTCCTCGTGATATCCCGGATCCCATCCGAGACTCCGAACAACATTCGGTATCCCTACTAACATTCCATATCTACTAAACAACATTGAATCCTTAAGTGTGTCTCCCTACGGTTCGTGAATTATGCGGACATGACCGAGACACTTCTCCGATCAATAACCAATAGAGGAATTCTAGAAATTCATATGGCTCCCACATATTTCTATGATTACTTTGCAATCGAATGAACCACTTACATATGCAACCAATTTCCCTTTGTCTCACGATAGTTTACTTACCCGAGGTTTTGACTGTCGGTATCTCTGCATACCTAGTTCAACCTCATTACTGATCAGTACTCTTTTCTTGTTCCCGTGATATGTGATCCCTTGTGAGCCAGTCACATGCTTGCAAGCCAATTGGATGACATTCCACCGAGAGGGCCCAGAGTATATCTATCCATCATATGGATGGAAAAATCCCACTCTTGATCCATGTGCCTCAACACATACTTTCCGAACACTCAATGCCACCTTTTTAGCCACCCAGTTACGGTGTGGTGTTTGATGTCATCAAAGCATCCTTCCGGTGATGGTGATTAGCATGATCTCATGGTCGAAGGAATTAGGTTACTATGTATCAGAAAGCTTATAGCAAATGAACTATTGAATGACTTGATCTTAATGCTACGCTTATCTATAGGAGTATGTCCATTATACCATTCTCCTAATGATATGATATTGTTGTTAACAACATCTCAATGTTCATGATCGAGAAACCACGATCATCTATTAACCAACAAGCTAGTATTATAAAGAGGCTTTACCAGAGACTCTAATTTAGTTTACAAATCACACAAGTATTAATGTTTCTGGTTAATACTGTTATAGCATGAATGTAAACATTTATCATAAACACAAATATATAATAATAACCACTTTTATTATTGCCTCTAGGACATATCTCCAACAGCAGATCCAATGGATCTAGGCGCTTCGACCATAGATGGGCGGCGCTAGCGATGGTGCGCGGCGGCAGCGGCGCTCTGTCTACGGCGGTCCGAAGATTCTAGGAAGAAAGAGGAGGGAAGGAGGGTGTTACCAGAGTCGCCATTGCGAGGGGATACTCAAGGTGGTCTTCGCGGGCGAAGGGGCGCACGGGGTCGTCGCTAATTCTTTGCCGGAGCTGCGCTTGTCGTCGGGCACGCACGGGCGTCGTCGGGGGCGAGCCTACAGATCATGCGTGAGTGAATGGCGATCATAAGGGGATGCGCAAAACAATGGAGATCAAGTTAGCAAGAGCCAGAGAAAAAGACATGCACGGGTTCGGACGCTAGGGCTCACCGAAGTTGAGGTAGTCGATGGTGGCATACAGGCGAGGACGGAGCCGAGCATCTGGGCCATGAGAGAGTGAATGGTTGGTGTTAGCAGACGCGCACGGTGGTGGTGAACAAACTAGCTTGAACCAGAGGGCAGGGGGAGGCGTGTGCTCACCGCAATTCCTATACGAGCTCGTCGGAGCTGCGGCGGTGCGGGTCCAATTAAGGGCAGCCTAGGGGCTCTCTGATGCGGGGAAGGGAGGGGAAATGGGGAGGAGATAGAGGGGGTTAAGATAGTATGGTCGAGGGGGAGGATTAACCGTGTAACCAAACGAATTTACGCCAAGGAATTATCGGCAGGAAACGGTCGGGGAGGGGGGAAGAACTGGTATGCGCGGGTGAAGACGACGTGGTGACGTGGACGTGGGTCCATGTGGTCAGTGGGGGTGTGTGCATTTCGTGCGGTGAGAAAGGTTCTGCGGGGAGAGAGGGGTGGGGGTTGCCGGGTGGGCTGTGTTGGGCCCGGGGTTGGGCTAGCTGGGTAGGTTAGTTGGGTTTCCTCTTTTTTTTCAAATGTTTTTCTTTTTCTATTTCTGTTTTTCTATTTTTATTTGAAACATTTGATTAAAGCTTCAATTTGAATTCAAACCTTTTCCAGAACTTTTCAGTAGGTTTAAACCATTTATTAGTGTGTTAAAAAGTCCACTTTGGAATAATCCAAATATTTTCTTATAATTTAATAATTCATTTAAGTGAGGCATTTTGTCTTTATTTAAATAAAATTGAATATGGTTCCAACCCATATAGTTTTATTTAATTAATATTTTATTCCTTTATTATATTTGAATTAATTCTATTCCATTCTCTTAAGGATTTGGCCAAGATTTAAATTGTCCTTTAAATATTTCTTATTTATTTAATTCTTTCTTTTATCTTATAAAATTCATATCTTTTTATTTATAGCTTCAAAATTAGTAATTCCACTTTGTATAATTTTATTTAATATTTATTTATATTTTTTAAATCCTTTTAGGATTACTTTGTTCACAATTTGGTGTTAATTTTGGCTAGGAGCTTTATTAGCCTTGGAAATTATTTCCTTTTATCTTATTAAAATCATAAGTTTTTATCCATGGCTCCAAATTGAGTGAAACCAATTTCCATGGTTTTGTAATATTTTTGTTTACCATTTTTGCTAATTTAGAAATGTTTGTTGCTAAATTTTTATATGGGACAAAGCCATAGCCTTGGAGTGATCTTGGAGATGATTTCTTTCATTAGAGTTTAGAGTTTTGGTTTAACTTTTTCAAGTGCTTTAAATTCAAGATACATCCATTTATGAATGCATTTGATTCTTTGAATATGTTTTTGTTGCTTTTTCATTCAGGTTTTGTCCAAGTAGGGTTTTGATGTTTCAATTTAGAAGGAAAAAGTTTCTTTTCACCCTAAATTTCAATAATTGTTTTTTTTATTTTTTTTATTTTTCACATTTCAAAATTTGGAAAATTTGGGATGTGACAAACTACCACCCTAAAAAGGAATATCGTCCCGAGATTCAGGAAGGATAGATTCCACAAGTTGGTTCCAAGATAACTAGGGTACTACCACCCTTATAAAGATGTTTAACTACATTGCATCTTTGCTTACTTGGTGTCTTGATGTAACTTGTCTAGACAGTTGTTTGCATAGTGTTCGTTGTTACCACACTTGAAACATGTGACAAAGTTGATGTACCTCATAGGTTTGCTTATCTTGTTCTTCTCCTTTTTTGGACAATTTGATGCATAATGGCCTAGCTCTTTGCATTTGTGGCACTGTAGTTTGCTGATGTCCTTATTATTTTTGGGTCTCTCCAAAGCTAGGAGGTCTCTTAGTTTATGTTCTTCATACTTCACTACAAATGTGGGAAAACTTCCTCGGTTCTTAGAACAGTTCCTAGGATAACGTCCACGTTTCCTCTTTTTTCCACCATAGTGGGTTACTATGTATGGAGGTGCATACTAAGATTTGACTTTGTCTTCATAATTCTTGGTAGAAGTTGTACCTTCATGAATGTTTCCAAAGACTTGATGCATTCCATCTTGTTTCATCTGTTGAACTATAGGATAGATGTGGCATTGTATAGGCACATGATCATTTCCTTCACACAGGAAACAAGTAACTTGAGATGTGGGGCATTGTCTAGCTGGATGTTTCTCTTCACAATTAGGGCATTGGTCAACATGATCTTTATAAGTGTGTCCTATGTCTCCACAAATTTTGCAGACTTGAGTTCCTTCTATAATATCATCCTTGATACCATTGTTGTCACAATCTCTTTGGGAAGGGTTGCTTCTCATGTTGATCATCTGATTGGTCATCCTTTGCAACAATTGGTATTGGGATTCTAAGAACTTTATCATGGTTGGGTCTAACTCAATGTTGTTGGCTAAGAACTGGGTTGTCACTTGATTCAACTTAGCTTGGGTTGCTAGCAGTTGTTCTGTCATGTGCATCTCTTGGTTGTTGTTGTCACCATCCTTGATGTTGGAGTTGTGGTCTCTTAGAGAAGTCATCTGTTTGGGTTGGATTGGGATTAGAATAGGAAAAATATTTATATAGGAAGAGTTCTACTCACAAAAATTCACACAAAGCAATGTGCAAGCAATCACAATCATGCATTCCACTCAAACAACAAGATTCAAGCATATTTTAGGCAACAAAATATTTTTGCTACACCACATAAGTTGGTGTGATCAATAAATCAATCTAAACTAAACACTAGTATGATGGTCCAACTATAGGGTATCACTTGAGATCATTCCATCCTTCTTAGTTTTTTCTTCATGAATAAGATCATGGTATCCTTGGAAGAAATTCTTGCATCTTGGTCACATAGCTCCAAAGGTGATGATGGTTCCTCCTAAGTTGTGTTTCCTTAGTCTCTAAGTCTTGAGTTTTATTCTTATCTCACTTGAAGTCCTTAGTGATGTCCAAGTTGAAGTCCTTGGTAAAACTGAAATTGAATTCATTGGTGATGTTTAAGTCCTTACTCATGTTGAAGTTTTTGTCCATCAAGTTGAAAAGGAAGAGATGTAGAATAAAAAAAATGCTGAGGAAGGAGTTTACAAGATTGTTTGTAAATAAGTTTGAATAAATACAACTCCTCTTTTTCTAAGGGGTTTTGTCTAATCCTAGGGTTACAAATCCTACAGGCAACACAGTGCTCTGATACCATCTGTAGAGGTCCCAACCAGATAAGGTAGAGATCCATGTGTTTATAGTGCTAGTCCCTAGATAGAATAGCTAGCACCCACTGTTTAAGATGTAATATGAAGAAACAAAGGTCATATTACAACTTATAACCAGGAATAAAATAATTCATTACATCTTACATAGCTCATATGGCTATCTTATTACAAAGCATCAGATATATCTATAACCATGGAGTCCTTCATCTTCATATGCCATAGGCAATCATGTTGGTTGTAGACTTGTAATCCCTACTCAACAAACTTCACTAACATCAAACAAACCTGCAACATAATAAGTTACATCCACAAGGGTCAATACATTTGAATTGTACTGGCAAGTGATATCATATTGATATGGAGAATCTATCATCTACATGAATATTTGGCTAAGTGGAGTTTTGGCTTGCCTTTGCATAAAATAGGTTCTCCCTATCCTTTGTAAAATATTTTTTCTCTTTTCAAAACATTTCATCACACAATGGCACACTGGTGATACACTAGGTGATACCCTTGTTCACCCAACAAGTTTTAACTTAGAGAAATTGGGATGAGGAGATCCTTGATTTCTTCAATGTATTTGATGCTCAAAATGTCCATTACCGGGGACACGACTAAGTACTTAGGTTTTACCCTCTCGAGAGGTGGTGTACTTTTCCCACAAGACTCGACATGCATCAAGACGAGACTTTTCAGAAACAATTCCTCAGACCACCATGGACGTGTTCCACCTATCATCACTACCACCAACTGTCCATCTGGCTAAGTTCTTGCAACCTATGTAGTCAAGGCAGAGCCCATATGCCATATGGCTGCACTGGAAGCTTCTCAACACAAAACATCTCAAATCTCTTTGTTCCTGGGTGGCCATCCAAAAGTGAGATACACCATGGTAAGCCATAGAAATGGGCCCTGAGTAACCACTCAACACAAACCTATCTTCCCATTCCACCTAGGTGATTCATTCACATAGTTGTTTTATTAATCCAAACATAGTCATAGACTTTGCATAATATCATAGTATGGATATTCCACCCTTGTATTCTAATAGCTAGGCTAAGCACACTAGCATAACTTGTCTCTTAACTTAGGAAGATTCCTACCAAGATATATTCTATAGGATCTACTTTAGCATAGCAATATATAAAATATAGTCCTATCTTGCATACTACAAAAATATCACTAATGCAATATTGAAAATATATGACTTTAGATGACCAAGTATCTCTTGCCTTTTCAATAGATAAACTAGGTACTCTCCTTGATCTTGCAATTATCACACTATTCAAAGTTCACTACAATTTCAATCAAGCAAAGCACATAATCAAAACTATAATTCAAACAATTTACAACACAAAATAATAAAAACAAATAAATACATGCAAGCATGCAAAAGGTTGTTTTATTGAAAAAGTGGTTTCTAACAAGGCTCTAAACAATTAAAAACACTTACTGGTCTTTTTATAAAAGTGGAAAATAATTTGAAAACAAGTTAGTGAAAATAGGTCTTTTAAATCATTTTGGTTTTACTAGAAATGCTTTTATTCAAAGGAATAATTCCCTAGTGTCACAAATATATATAAATTCAAATGTTAGTGTTTATGGTCATAGGGTTCAAAACAAATCTATTTGCAAAAGGTTTCACTCGAAAATAATTTTTAGAACAATTTTTATACTCAAAATAGTCATATTAATGTTTCTGTAAAACACCTAACTTTTCGGAAGCAACTGACCAAACCATGGCCATAGTTGCAAAGGTTTCATTTTTCTGAATCTACTGATATAAAGTTTGTAATTTTTGGACAAGCAGATCAAAAGTTATGGATTTTACAAATTCAAACATCTAAAAACATTTTCTGGAATTTGTCTGAACTGATCTGGCCACGTGTATGATTCTAATTGGCCCATACCACTTCGGTTGGTTCGAGCTACGTAGGCTGTTAGATCTAAATGGATCTGTGCAGGTCAGATCAACCAATACCGCTTTCCTAGCTAATTCAATCTGGACCCTAGGATGCAGATCCAATGGATCTGGGCACTTCGACCACAGATGGGCGGCGCTGGCGACGGTGCACGGAGGCGGCGCTCTGTCTATGGCGGTCCAGCGATTCTAGGAAGCGAGAGGAGGTAAGGAGGGTTTTACCAGAGTCTCCATGGCAAGGGGATACTCAAGGTGGTCTTCGTGGGCGAAGGGGCACACGGGGTCGTCGCTGATTCTTCGCCGGAGCTGCGTTTGTTGTCGGGCACGCACGGGCATCGTCGGGGGCGAGCCTACAGATCATGCATGAGTGAATGGCGATCATAAGGGGATGAGCAAGACGATGGAGATAAAGTTAGCAAGAGCCAGAGAACAAGGCGCGCACGGGTTTGGACGCTAGGGCTCACCGGAGTTGAGGTAGTCGATGGTGGCGCACGGGCAAGGACGGAGCCGAGCCTCTAGGCCATGAGAGAGTGAATGGTTGGTGTTAGCAGATGCGCATGGTGGTGGTGAAAAAACTAGCTTGAACGAGAGGGCAGGGGAGGCGTGTGCTCACCGGAATTCGTCGACGAGCTCGTCGGAGCTGCTGTGGCGCGGGTCCAATTCAGGGCCCTGCCTGGGTCCTCTCTGATGCGGGGAAGGGAGGGGAAATGGAGAGGAGACAGAAGGGGTTAAGATAGCATGGTCGAGGGAGAGGATTAACCACGCAATCAAACGAATTTATGCCGAGAAATTATCGGCAGAAAACGGTCGGGGAGGGGGGAAGAACTGTACTACGCGGGTGAAGACTACGTGGTGACGTGGACGTGGGTCCATGTGATCATTGGGGGTGTGGGCGTTTCGCGCGGTGAGAAAGGTTCTGCGGGGAGAGAGGGGTGGGGGTTGCCGGGTGGGCTGTGTTGGGCCTGGGGTTGGGCTAGTTGGGTAGGTTAGTTGGGTTTCCTCTTTTTTTTCAAACATTTTTCTTTTTCTATTTCTGTTTTTCTGTTTTATTTGAAACATTTGATTAAAGCTTCAGTTTGAATTCAAACCTTTTCCAGAACTTTTTAGTAGGTTTAAACCATTTATTAGTGTGTTAAAAAGTCCACTTTGGAATAATCCAAATATTTTCTTATGATTTAATATTTCATTTAAGTGAGGCATTTTGTCTTTATTTAAATAAAACTGAATATGGTTCCAACCCATATAATTTTACTTAATTAATCTTTTATTCTTTTATTTAATTTGAATTACTTTTATTCCATTTGCTTAAGGATTTGGCCAAGATTTAATTTGTCCTTTAAATATTTCTTATTTATTTTATTCTTTCTTTTATCTTATAAAATTCACACCTTTTTATTTATAGCTCCAAAATTAGTGATTCCACTTTGTATAATTTTATTTAATATTTATTTATATTTCTAAATCCTTTGATTACTTTGTTCACAATTTGGTGTTGATTTTAGCAAGGAGCTTTATTATCCTTGGAAATTATTTCCTTTTATCTTATTAAAATCATAAGTTTTTATCCATGGCTCCAAATTGAGTGAAACCAATTTCCATGGTTTTGTAATATTTTTTTTACCATTTTTGGTCATTTAGAAATGTTTGTTGCTAAATTTTTTTACGGGACAAATCCATAGTCTTGGAGTGATCTTGGAGATGATTTCTTTTTTTATGGTTTAGAGTTTTGGTTTAACTTTTTCAAGTGCTTTAAATTCAAGATACATCCATTTATGAATGCATTTGATTCTTTGAATATGTGTTTTTTGCTTTTTCATTCAGGTTTTGTCCAAGTAGGGTTTTGATGTTTCCATTTAGAAGCAAAAAGTTTCTTTTCACCCTAAATTT
Organism: Avena sativa; assembly: GCA_916181665.1. Taxonomy (NCBI): domain Eukaryota; kingdom Viridiplantae; phylum Streptophyta; class Magnoliopsida; order Poales; family Poaceae; genus Avena; species Avena sativa. The sequence goes on from OV702283.1 coordinate 443,001,639, forward strand.
TAACAATTGTTTCTTTTGTTTGTTTATTTTTCACATTTCAAAATTTGGAAAATTTTGGGATGTGACAATAGTACTAGCCATTCTGAGGTAATGTGTGAACATTAGCAACACGGGACAAAGGAATGGATCTTGGGTTAAAGATCACCTTCATGTACAAGATTCACAACACTAGAATCCAGCACAATCTGGGATCTTAGGTTCAAGTCCAAGGGTTAAAACCCGAGAAAGAAGTAACTACTACTTGAGTGACATGGCGTACACTATAAGATAATAATCACGAGGTAGCTTCCAAGAGAAGAGACAACTTCTGAAGTACCCAAACAAATAAAAAGGAGGCACACGAGGCGAAAGGAAACCTTGAAGCCTAGAATAGAATATTATGGAGCAACAATATAATATTATGGGTCTAGAAGGCAGAGAGATCATGACGGAAAGGAATCTCTCAGATGAAGCAGAGCAAAGGGAACAAGGAATTCACAACACACACAACTCTAGAGAACTCAACACTAGGTCAACTGGTTGAGAAACGACATGCCCAAAAGGCACCTAAGTTTTTAAAGACTGGAAGAGATATCAAAACTTTTCAAAGTCATCACAAGATAAGATAACCCAGAGTTAGAGCGAAACTAGATAAGAAGAAAAATAAGCAAGCATGGTAATCTTATATGTCACGATGGATGGATCTATTCCTTTAATATCACTTAGAGTATACCCAAATGCTTCACGATGCTTAATCAAAACTGAAATAAGTTTATTTGTTTCATTTTCTGATAATTTTTTACTAATAATAATAGGACATTATTTTCATTATCTAAAAATTCATACCTCATATTGTCTGGAAGTCGTTTAAATTCAATTGGTGGAGGTTCTTCGTCACCTTTTCTTACCAGTCCTTCATAGTCATGTGGGTTTTGTGCTTCCGGGATGGAGTCGAGGTAATCATCCATGTCTTCTCTTTACTCATCATCTTGTGCCTCTTCCCAATTAATTATACTTCTTTCTAATTCATCTTGGGGAGTGCTAAAATGAATCACGGCCAGCTTAGAAATTGTTTTCTCTTCCTTGATATCTTATATTTCATATGATCTCTTGTTTAGGTTGGAAAAGTGGAATGTCATTTCCTCCTCTCCAAACATCATGTAAATAGTCTCCTCCTTATTATCAATTCAAGCTTTGGTTATAGAGACAAAAGACCTGCTGTAAGGTTCCCAACCTTTACTAAGGTAGAGATCCCTGTGTTTACAATGCTAGTCCCTGGATCAATAGCTAGCATCCACAGTTAAGATGTAATATCAAGAAACAAAGGTCATAATAAAACTTTATAACCAGGAATAAAATAATTCATTACATCTTACTTAGCTCATTTGGCTATCTCATTACAATGCAGCAGAATTAACAATAGCATGGGGTCCTTCATCTTCAAAGTGCCACAGGCAATCATGTTGGTTGTAGACTTGTAATCCTATTCAACACACTTCACTAACATCAAACAAACCTGCAACATAATAAGTTGCAGCCACAAGGGTCAATACATTTGAATTGTATTGGCAAGTTTCACTACTATGTAGAAATAAGTGGATCCTATCATTACATGCATATTTGGCTAAGTAGGGTTTAGGCTCTTTTGCAGAAAGCAATATAGTTTTATCCTATCTTTTCAAAATAGTTTTGATCTTTTGTCAAATCTTTCTGAACTCCTTGGAAAACTCCAAGTGCTTCTAATCCCTTGTTGTCACCATCAAGTTTTACTTTGAGAAATTGGAATGTCGAGATCTTCCATAGCTTCAGGCCTTAGTTGCTCAGAGTTGTCCGTAACCGGGGACACGGCTAAGTACTTAGAATTTGATCTTCTGCATAAGTTGTACACTTTACCAACATGACACAATCTCGTCTTGACGCCACTAGTGGCCGCTGGATAAGTACTCACCTAATGGAGTACCGACAGTTCGAGAATGTGACAAAGTCTTTCCATAGAAGTCCTCCCAATACACAATGCTAGCTTGTCTACCAGGCACCAATGTAAGGATATATTTCCAATAAACAATTCTAGTTAACCTGAAGATGCCAATGCATGGGTCTTCCACTATGTAGTTGACTAAGCCAGAGCCCATTTAGCATGTGGCTATATACGGAAGCCACTGTACGATAAACATGTTCAATCTCTAAGTCACTGGGTGGTTTTCTTCTAGTGCACATCCAAAAAGATAGCCATATAAACATGGTTCCCTTTGTTGTCACTTTGTCCAAAACTTGAGTATCCTCTTTCCACCCAGGTGGTTCATTGAGTACTTGTTTTATTATATAAAACATATATTTTTCCAACACTTCATATAATCATATCATGTATCCCGTCCCAATATAGAGCAGGGCTAAGCATACTACAACTACAATGTTTTCACTAAGGAAGATATAAGGATATCCTAATAGGATATAGCATAGAAATATAGTAGTCCTATCATGCATGTTACAAAAATCCACTAAGTGTAATGAAAATAGTAGGACATGGATAATAGTGTCACTTGCCTTTTTAGTAGAGAATGTTGGTTCACTTCTTGATCTTGCAAATATCACACTCTTCTAACTTCACTACAATTCAATGAAGCAAACACATATTCAACTAGCATTCAAACAATTTATCACACATAAAATAATAGAAACAAGGCAATGCATGCACGCATGCAAAAGATGGTTTTATTTAGAAAAGTGGTTTCTATTAGGCTCTAAACATTTTAAAGCTCAAAGTGGTCATTTACTAAAGTGGTAAAACCATTTGCAAAAGGTTTCATCTCATAATCCAAATATTATGCTAAGGTGATATTTTATGTTGTTGAAAATATATTTTAGCAAAGTAATAACTTTATATGTTTCATCAAATATGTTCTTAAACCTCAAAACTTGGTGTTTTAGGGTCAGAAGGTTTGAATCACATCATTTCCCAAAGGCTTTACTCAAAAATCATTTCTAAACCATAAACAATATATTTATTTGATTGGAAATGTGCTAACTCAAATATTTATTCCTTAACTTCACAAAATACATTTTTAAATCCATAAGTTGGTTCCTATGGTCAGTAGGTTCAAAACAATCCATTTAGCAAAGATTTCACCTGAAAAATATATCTAGAACAATTTTTATATTCAAAATATGCCTACACAAGTTTCTGCAATTTCAACCAATTTTCCAGAAGCTAAACATTAAACAAAGTGCATGGTTGCAAAGTACTGGTTCTGCTGATTCCATTGATATAAATTTTGCAAAATTTGGACGTGTATAATTAAAGTTATGAATTTTACAAGTTTGCAAATCTAATAGATCAAATTTCTATTTTAAATCCTGAGTCTGGCCACGTGTCTTATTCTTACTGGCGGGTACCGGTTCGTGCGGATTCCGCTCTGTGGATCGTTGGATTTAAATTAGATCGTGCGGCACTGATCAACTCATACCCCTTCGTCTAAATCTAATCTCAGCCAGACGATTTGCATCCTACGGATCACAGCGGCCAGACCACATCTGGGCGGCGGCGCACGCTCGGGCGGTGGCGTTGGCGATGATTCAGGAAGCGAGGGAGAGGGAGGAGTATCTCACAGTGATTGCAGTGATGCTCTGATGCTCAAGGTGGTCTCTGTCGTTCAAGGGGCGCATGGGTTCCAGAGGGATTGCTCGCCGGAGTCAGTGGCGGCGTCGGGTGCTTCGATTCGTCGTCGGGGATGAGGCTTGAGAGCGCGCTAAGACAAACGGAGCATGCAGTTAGGTGCCTACGGTACTGGGGATCATGGGAGCATCATCCAGAGGGTTCGGGGCAGTCTGTGCTTACCAGGGATTTCGTTGGAGCGATGGCAGACGCGGCGGCGCTCAGGTGTCGAGGTTGCCGACGTTGTGGAGCGGGCGAGGCCAAGCGGTTGGCACTGGGAGATGCGCAGGAAGTGGGAAAGCAAGCTCGCGTGCAGTGGGAGGCGAGGGGCGGTTGGACGGAGCCGGAATTTGCCGGAGAAGTTCGTTGGGGCAGAGGGGTTCGAGCAAGCGATTCTCGCAGCCTGGAGGCAGAGAGGAGGTGTGTCTTGGGGGGAATGGAAGAGGAGGGCGAGGCGGTTAAAGGCGCGTGGTCACGGCGAGGAGTAATTCAGCCATCAACACGTATTAACGCGAATTGATTCGCGGCAGAACGACGTTGAGCGAGGGGAAACGGCCGGCGTGGGTGGAAACGACGACTGACAGCGTGGGACCGCGTTGTCTGCGAGAGAGGGGGAGAGGGAGTGGGGTCCACTGATCAGCGACTGGGCGGGTGCGAGGTTGAGTGGAAAACTTTTCACTGTGGGGTGGCAGAGATGGGCTGCGAGTGGGCTGGACTGGGCCTTCTGGCTAGGCTGCTTTGTTTCTCTTTTTTTAATACAAACCTTTTTGTTTTTCTGTATTGAATTTCTGTTTTGATTTTTCATTCAAATAATTCAAACTCCAAATGAATTCAAACTTCCACCAAACTTTATGTATATTTTAATTCTTTTTAACAACATATTCCAAAGTCCAAAATAAAATAATTCTTCTATTCTTTTAGGATCTATTAATAATTAAATAAATAGACATTAGTCTTTAATTCAAATAGGATTTAATATATTTTTTAAAAACTCTATTTGAAATGTAAATTTCTACAAAAATCTTTTCAGTAGGTTTTATTAAAAACATAACACTTTGAAATCTAATTTAAAATACTTTAATAAGTTTTTAATGATCATTCAAAATAGGAAAATGTCTATACTTGAATGAAATTTGGATATAAATAAATCCTCATGGTTTTATTTAAATAAACCTTTACTATTTTTTTCAAACAAAATATTTTATTTTAAATGCTTGGCCAAGATTAATTTGTCTCTTTTTAAAAATAGTCCTTATTCATTATTTCTACCTTTGCTTATAAAAACCATATCTTTTTATTTAAAGATCCAAAAATGGTGATTCCAACTATTATAACTTTATTTATTATTTGTTTATATTTTTAAATCCCTTTAGGATTCTATTTGATCAAATTTTTATTTTGTTTATTTCTTTTTCACATTTCAAATTTTGGGAAAATTTTGGGATGTGACACCTGCCTAAAAGAATAGGACAAAAAGTATCTCGAGGCATATCAACGATATGAAAATCAGGAGGGTACATGAGTGGTCCAACAAAAACATAGATATTTCGAATAACACCTTCCGGTTTAACATTAGTTCTATTGAACAATTTAATAGTGGTGTCTACCAATTCCACATCTGGATTATTTAAATTGTAGCAAAGTTCCTCATAAAGTGATGAAGGCATAATATTTATAGTATACATCGGCTCACAATTTCCATATAGGGAAGTTTCTCCACAATATATCAGAGTGATAGGTTTAGAAGTTTCTTTACCTTGTATCCTACCTATGACGAAATCTGAAGTTTCGGAATCTAGCATAACTACTTCATTTTCAACAATTCTTGCTTCCGTAAGATCTTTAAATATAACAATATTTGCATTGGTTGCATTGGGGTTCTTTTCTTGTTTCTTTTGTCTTATCTTTACACGTTCTTTCTCCCTGCACTTCTTCTTAATATTTTCTTGAATAAATTCAGAGGAAAATTCTATCAATGATGCATCCTCTCTTGTTCTCTTCTTTTCTTCGAGGGGTTTATGGAGTTCCCATTCTGAAGGTACCTGTAGATGCCCTGCATAATTCTAAATAATTTTATTTACCAAATTAGAATCAATACTGAGTGTTTTAATCATTGCACAAGTCCTTTCATCTGCAAGAAAGTCGTTAACACAAGCATATTCAGAAGAACCTTTCATATTGATCTCCTCATTTTTAAGACTTTCCATTGCTTCTTTCATTTTAATTATTAATTTCCAAGCTTCATCATAAGTATAAGATAGGAAACTACCATTAGAAGCGACATCTAGGCTTGCTCTATTTTTATTGTTAAGCCCTCCATAGAAAGTATGGGTAATTAACCAATCAGGCAAACTGTGATGGGGGCAATTGTCTAGATAACTTTTATACCTTATATAGCCTTCATATAAATTCTCATCAGGATTATTTTTGAAACGTATAATAATACCTCTCATCATGTGAGCTTTGCTTTCTGAGTAATATTTGGACAAAAATTTGGTTGTCAATCCGTCCACGTCCTTGGTGCTTCTGCACAAAAGGATCTATACCAGTTGTAAACATTATTAGAGAGAGTTTGTCTAAACAACTGGATTTTAACCTTATCAAGGTCACAATCATCGAATATAAAGGAACCAAAAACATCTTCAAAGAATTGTAAATGTCCATAAGGACTCTTCATGGGTTCCTGAAAACTTTTTAGAATTACGTAACTCAAATAATAAAGGATGGATCTCAATACCATCGGGGTTTATGCTTCTATTGACAGTTAGAAAAGCGTCCATGGGTGAACCCATATTCCTTACTGCCTCAAGCTGCATCAAATGCTGAGTGTTGTCCATTGTTATGGTCCTGCAACTCAAATTAAAAATTAGTACAATGATAGTAAATAACTAAAAGTAAATTGACTTATAGCGCTAAGCTCTCCGGCAACGGCGCCAGAAAATAGCTTGATGACTGCAAGTGCACAAATCGTTTGTAGCTAGTTCCAAAATAAAGATATCGATCCCACAAGGAGCAGTAGGCGAAAGACTAAAATGCTTCTAACTAAAACTAAACAAAGTACTTGAGGAATAATTCTAAGATGCAATAAAGTATAATTGTTTTTGGGTTTTCGGTTGGTTAAAACAGTATAGTAACTTAAAAAAAACTTAATGCACAAAGTAGTAATCACGTGCGTAAGAAAGATTGAAACTGCAATAGGGGAAAGACGTCCTCAGGGAGTGGTGGATACACCGCTAGCAATTTATACCAAGTGATAAAGATTATTATAATGAATATTCTCATAATATGCATGTATGTGGGAGGAGCTCCATATATGGATTATGAGGCAACAACCACTGTTCACACCACCCTTCATAACCACAGCTGATAGATAAACAACATCAATCGTATTACCCCGCTATTAAGGGATTTCTCTCGCGGCATGGACATGGCTTAATGAGTTCTCCTTGATTCCCCAAGTTAGTATGTAAAGGATGACAACGACTTTATAGTCACAGTAAGTGCTACCATCCATCTGTCTACCAATAATTAATCCCCTTCATCGAGTCCCCGCGAGAGGCAAATATTAAGGAGGTGCACAACTCCCAACATCAAGATGAAGACAATTAACACATACATATAATAATATATAACATAATAATCTCTATATCATCTCAATCATATACTAGGGTTTCTCCATCTCCCCAAGAACTAATGATCTACTCAGACATGGAGGCAATCAACATCATGACAATGGTAATGGAAACGATTATCGATGAATAGTACTTGTATAAATCCACAACTAGTGCAAGAATTACAACAAGATATAGATGGGATGGATGGAGATGATGGTGGTGATGAAGATTCAGCATTTGATGAAGATGGAGATCGATGCCTTGGCCTCCCAGATCTGCTTAGGGTGAAGATGGATCGCTAGGGCAAGTTCCCCTTCTAGATTCCTTCCGGAGGTGAGGATTTTGGCGATTTCTGGGTGTTCTGTATGTCGTCTCTCCGAACCAGTTGCACGGGGTGAAACTATTTGAGGAGGTGTAGGCGGCGCCAACTATACAACGCCAACTATATGGTGGTGGCCCGTATAGTTGGTTGTCAACCCTTCTAGAGCCTCCCATTGCTTCGGGTTTTCTTCTGGAGTTATTAATATTTCCCAAATAAGAAATTTATGTAGTTTTAAAGCTCCTTTTATCTCCAGTACAAGTACTCCATGAATTGTGTCCATTGGATCCATCATCTGATCTGATACTGGTGAAAATAAACATAAAAAGTGCATGTGAATGCCGTAAAATACCAAAATCCTACATCTACAATGCAAAATAATAATGTAAAACATGATGCAAATATGCACTCATCACCCAGCAAGACTATAATGGTGTATTAGCAGATAGTACTACTAGTAGTACTTAGTATTATTTTACTACTCCAGTTTACTAGTACTTGTAGTAGTCGCATGTACGTTCGCTTTTGGTACTAGGAAGGATGCATTTTGGATGTAAACTAAGTTTGCTGCTAATGTTATTACGGAGTATTGAGGAGTTTATTACGACTTTTATGTAATTGTTCACTTTTGGGGCATGGACCAGAGATAAACACATATAACTGTTCATACCGTTCTTTGATTTAGTCCTCTAACTCAGTGATTATGAAATTTGCCTCACCTTTATTAACATCTGATTTGTGTTACTCCTAATTAATTAGCCCTTGGAAATGGCTGCAAAATATCAATTCTTCTTGGAGATTCCTGAACATTGGTGTACGGCCATGGATTATCAGTTAAGGACTTGAGGTGCTGGACTTCTGAATAGAGAGGGAGTACGGTCTTGGATTCTTGAATAGAGAGGGAGTACGCCTTGGATTCTTGATCAGAGAGGGAGTACAAGGAACATGACCAAATTCAAAACGAAAATAAAGTGATAAAATCTCCCATCTATCCGGACATAATTGGTGCCCCGAAATTTCAGATATTTCAAAATTCCCATTGGACCCCTAGTGAATTCGGTAGGTGGGGCTTCATTCGTATTTTTTCTAGTACAATACTAGCAGTAGGCATAGTTCCCTCGTGGCAAGCCCCCCAACCAGCCACCCCACCCACCCACCCACACACAGACACCAAAAACCCTACCCCCTCCCTCCTCCAGGAATACGTCACCGGCCCCCAATCGGCCACCCCCACCCACCAACCCACAGACACACACCAAAAACCCTACCCCCTCTCTCCTCCAGGAATACGTCACGGACCGGAAAATCCCCATAGAACTTAAGCCGACGTACTAGCCACACCTGATCTGCTCAACCGACCCTCTCGTCTGACGTGCAAAGGACGTCATCCACTGCCCCGGATCTGCTCCACGAACTTTGTGGTCCAGGCTCTGCTTCTATCCTTGCCCGCTCAATATCTGCTTCCTCGTCGTCGACACCCACTACAACAACATCACCTTCAGTGACCTCGACGTGACCCGCGAGGATGCAGAGGAGGCCTTGATGTTTCCCCGACCGAGGTAACTTGATCTCCCTGCGTGAGTTGCTTTGTTTGGCAATGTACTGAATTCGTGCTAAATTTCCTAACCAACGGTTTCTTTACTTGATATACCTATAATTTAGTAAATTAACTTGTTGTGGTTAGGCTTAAACTCTATGCATTGAACTGTTTTTTACGTATATTTCTTTGTGAGTTATTAGTCACTTAACATATTTGTTTACATTCTCTGCTATACATGTCCACAGGAGATTGTTGGAATTATGCCCTAGAGGCAATAATAAAGATTTTATTATTATAATTCTTATTCATGATAATGTTTATATTCCATGCTAGAATTGTATTAAGCGGAAACTTTAATACTTGTGTGGTTTGTGAACAACACCGTGTCCCTAGTACGCCTCTATGGACTAGCTCATTGATTAATGATGGTTAAGGTTTCCTAACCATGGACATGAGTTATCGATTAATAATGAGATCATATCATTGGGAGAATGATATGATGGACAGACCCAAACTAAGCGAAGCAATTAGATTGTGTCATCGTGTTCATCTTTGCGAAGCTTTTCTTATGTCAAATGTTGTATTCCTTAGACCATGAGATAATACAACTCCCTGGTATCGGAAGAAAGCTTTGAGGTCATCAAACGTCATCCTATGAGAGGGTGCTCATAAAGGTGTTTCTCAGGTGATCGGAAAGTATCTGTTGGGTTGTATGTATCGAGATGGGATTTGTCCCTCCCAAGTCGGAGAGATATACTTCGGGCCCACTCGGTAATCGATATCAACACCGCTTGCAAGCATGTGGTTAAGGAGTTAATCACAAAGTGATATCGGATTACGGAACGAGTAAAGTACTTGCTGTGAACGAGATTGAACTAGGTATGACGGTACCGACGATCAAATCTCGGACAAGTAAAATATCGCGAGACGAAGGGAATATATATATGGGATTGATTGAATCCTGGCATCGTGGTTCATCCGATATGATCATCGATGAATGTGTGGGAGTCAATATGGGTTTCCAGACCCCGCTGTTGATTATTGATAGAAGATCATGTCTGCATATTCTCGAACCCGCAGGGTCACACACTTAACGTGTCTCGACGCTAGGATAGATTGGATAATTGGTTTATGAGTTTTTGTTCGGAGTCTCGGATGGGATCCGGAACATCACGAGAGGTTCCGGAGTGGTCCGGAGAATAAGATTCATATAAGGCAGTGCAGTTTTTGGAGTTCGGAATTGTTCCGGGTTAATCGGTATTGTACCGGAAGCTTCTAGAACCTTCTGGAAGGGGACCAACGTGGCCCCACCTTCCGGGAGGGGGAATGGGCCTATGAGGGAGTTCCCTGGCCGCATTGGGCCAGGGGCACAAGGCCCCATAGGGCCCAACCGGCCAACTAGGGTAAAACCCTAATTGGAGCTTCTAGAAGGAGGGGGGGTTCCTTGCCCCCCACTCCTCCTCCTTTGGCCGCCGGTTTGGGCTTGGGGGAGGGGCTAGGGCTGCCGCCGACCCCTCTATATAAAGAGGGCTGGGGGCGCACCGCCCCTACACACCTTCCCCTCAAGCCACTCGCCCTGCTGCCCTCCTCTCTCTCTCCCTCCCGACTGCGTGTAGGCGAAGCCCTGCTGCAGAAACTCTCCACCCTATACACCATGCCGTCGTGTTGTAGATCCAATCCGTCTCTCCACCATACTTGCTGGACCGAGGAAGGAGGAGACGTCGAGGTGCTGCACGTGTGGATCTCACGGAGGCACCGCCACTTGTGGTGCTAGATCGGATCGGATCGCGAGGAGGAGAAGCGAGTACGACTACATCACCCACGTTCCGACGAACGTTCCGCTGTGCGAATCTTCAAGGGTATGAAGATCTAATCCAATCTCTCTCGTTGTTTGCATCTCCTAGATTAGATCTTGGCTTTCCCTCTGTTCGCATCCGTAGAAAATTTTGATTTACTATGCCGCGAAACCCTTCAGTGGTATCAGAGCTAGATCTATGCGTAGATGTGTTTCACGAGTAGAACGCAACATGGTTGTTGCGGGCGTTGATGTTTTCTGTTGCAAGCCTCTTGTTTGTGTTCTTCTTATGACGCGGGATAGTGAGATTGAAGCGGTCCAGGCCAACCTTACGCGACGTAGTTCGCGAGACCGGCTCCGCACTTGACGTGTGGCTTGTTCCACACATGCGGCTGGTGGATGTCAGTTTCTCTCACTATAGTTGTCATGGGATTAACACCGGAGTTTGGCAACCATAATATCACCGTCGTGGCTTTCCGTAGGTAAGAATCGTTCTTAGCATCTACTCCCATAAGCCACGTAAAACATGCAACAACAAAGTAGAGGCGTCTAACTTGTTTTTGCAGGGAGTGTTTTCTGTGATATGGTATGGCCCAAGATGTGATGTGTATAATGTATGCGATGATCATGTTTTGTAATGTTTCACGACTTGCATGTCGATGAGTACGCAACCGGCAGGAGCCATATGGTTGTCTTTATAATTGTGTATGACCTGTGTGTCAACTTCTTATGCGCCATGTAATAGTTTCACTTTATCGCTAAGTAGTTAGCAATAGTTGTAGTTGCTATTCGTGGTGGAGGCAATCATGGTGGAGTGATGGAGATCATGCCGGAACGCACAAGATGGAGATCATTGTGCGAAGATTGGCTATACCATGTCACATAAAGTTATATGCATGTGATGTTTATCCATTTGTGTATCTTATTATGCTTAGATCGCGATGGTAGCATTATAAGATGATTCCTCACTTAAAGATCAAGATAAAAACTGTGTTCTCCCCAAGTATGCACCGTTGCGAAAGTTCGTCGTGTCCAAGCATCACGTGATGATCGGGTGTTATAGACTCTACGCTCACATACAACGGGTGCAAGCCAGTTTTGCACACGCGTAAATACTTGGGTCTAACTTGACGAGCCTAGCATGTACAGACATGCATGGCCTCGGAACACATGAACCGAAAGGTTAAGCATGAGTCATATGAATGATATGATCGACACTTCGTTGTCCACCATTGAAACCACATCTCTTCTCGTGAAGATCGGATTAGGTGTGGTGAATTTGGATCGTGTTCACTAAACAACTTGAGGGATGTTGAATTTAGTGGGAGTTCATCTAGTAATTTGATTAAAAGTTGAACTAGTTATCATGAACATAGTCTAATTTGTACTTGCAAATATTATAGATCAAATGGCTAAGTCCAACTTCAACTTCAACGTTTTTGCTGAGAAGGAAAAGCTTAAAAACAATGGGTCTAACTTCACCAATTGGTTCCGCAATCTGAGAATCATTCTCTCTGGCGATCAAAAGGACTATGTCCTTGAAAGTGCGTTAGGTGACGCCCCTGCTACTGCTGTGCCGGCTGATGAGAAAGCTGTATATCAGTCGCGCAAAGATGATTATGGTGCGATTAAGAGCACCATGTTGTTTGCTATGGAATCGGACCTTCAAAATCGTTTTGAAGACTATCCCGGGCCCTTTGAGATTCTCGAGGAGCTGAAAACCATGTTTCAGACTCAAGCCCGTTCTGAGAGATATGAGATATCTGAGAAGTTTTTTAACTGCAAGATGGAGGAAGGGAGTTCCGTTAGTGAGCACGCCATTAAGATGTCGGGCTACACTCAACGCCTTGAGAAACTGGACTGCAAGATTCCAGAGGAGCTCAAGATTGACAGGGTTCTGCAATCACTCCCTCCCAGCTACAAAAGTTTTGCAGTGACTCACAATCAGATTGGTTCCACTGATACGATCACCGAGCTCTTCGCAAAGCTGAAGGCTGCGGAGGTGGACATCAAAAAGGATAATCATGTGTTGATGGTCAACAAGCCCCCCACCTTCAAGAAAGGTAAGGGTGCAAAGAAGCCCTTCAAGAAGGGCGGCGGCAAGCGCACTGCCCCTGCTGAGAAGAAGCTCAAGTCTGGTCCTAAGCCGGACACTGAGTGCTTCTATTGCAAGGACAAGGGTCACTGGAAGCGCAACTGTCCGAACACTAGTGGAAAACGTGCCATCGGTCCCGGTTTGTAAAGGCCTTTAGTCCCGGTTTCCTAACCAGGACAAAGAAATCGGGACTAAAGGCCTACCCCTTTAGTCCCGGTTCGGTCACAAACCGGGACTAAAGGCACTCACGGGGCCGCGTCGAGTGTGCAGGACCTTTAGTCCCGGTTTGTAATACGAACCGGGACTAAAAGTTTTTTTTTAATTTTTTTTTTAAATTTGATTTTTTTTCAATTTTTTCTTAAACCTTTGAATTATTTGACTCGTTAATCTCCCACATCTCTCATTTTTAACACTAATTATACTTAATCTTAGTTTAAATCGTACTTACTGTCAAACTTCCCATCCGGTCACCCATCCTAGCACTACTCTATCCCCAGCACGCTTAACTTCTTCATTCCATCTCTCCCACCTGCGCGAAGGACCATTATATCTTGTTTATTTGACTCGTTAATCTCCCACATCTCTCATTTTTAACACTAATTATACTTAATCTTAGTTCAAATCGTACTTACAGTCAAACTTCCCATCCGGTCACCCATCCTAGCACTACTCCATCCCCAGCACGCTTAACTTCTTCATTCCATCTCTCCCACCTGCGCGAAGGACCATTATATCTTGTTGTCAAGACTAGTATATCAATCTTATTAACTCATATCGATATGTGCCACGTTTTTATTTTTTAAAATTAAGAAAAACTATTTTTAGTAAACAACAATAAATAATTAATAATAACATTTTATTCTAATGAAATTAAAAACTAATTAAATTAATATTTTATTCATTTTTGCCATTTATTCATTTAATATGACATAAACAATATCTTCAAATCTGTAAATCGAAATTTAACAAATAATATATCCATTATTATCAGAAAAATGCGAGGAATTCAAATATGCCATAAAAATACTAAAATAATTTAATTTCTGAAATAATTTTTTCTGCACGTTTTGATAGGTTGTACTTTTTTTACATGGTATACAAAAGTTATGGCCATTTGAATTTTTATAACATTTTTTGTAAATTATGTTGAAATTTATATTTGTTAATTTTTGTAACAACTAAATCACTTAATATAAGGGCACGTCTAATTTTTCCTGCGGCGGACTATACGGACGCGAAAAACAAACTCTATTTAGCGCCCGGATTTAACGCCAGCGATGAGGGACAAGGGCGCTTGCCTAATTTTCTTTTACGTACGTATTGTTTTTAATCAGTTAAATGTCTATCTAAACGTCTGGCAGTGTACATGGCCTAACTACAGTTCGAAGGATTTTATTTTTAAATTTTTTTATAACCTTTAGTCCCGGTTCGTATCACCAACCGGGGCTAAAAGGGGTGGCCCGGTGCCAATCCCTTTAGTCCGGGTTGGTAATACGAACCGGAACTAAAGGTCACACCTTTAGTACCGGTTGATGATACGAACCGGGACTAAAGGGATTGGCACCGGGGCACCCTTTTTAGTCCCGGTTGGTGATACGAACCGGAACTAAAGGTCCCGTTTGACCCGGGACTAAAGATTGCTGGCGTTCTAGCCGTTGGAACCGGGACTAATGCTCACATTAGTCCCGGGTCCAACTATAAGCGGGATTAATGCTCCGAACTGGGATGGACGAATGACTCTTTTTCTACTAGTGGAAGTACTTAGCGGACAAGAAGGCTAGCACCATCAAAGGTATATTTGATATACATGTTATTGATGTTTTCCTTACTAGCCCTCGTTGTAGTGCCTGGGTATTTGATACTGGTTCAGTTGCTAATATTTGTAACTCGAAACAGGAGCTACGGAATAGACGGCGGCTTGCGAGGGATGAGGTGACGATGCGCGTTGGCAACGAATCAAGAGTTGATGTGATGTCCGTCGGCACGCTCTCCTTAGTTTTACCTTCGGGATTAGTTTTAAACCTCAATAAATGTTATTATGTGCCTGCGTTGAGCATGAACATTATTTCTGGATCTTGTTTATTGCAAGACGGTTATTCATTTAAATCAGAGAATAATGGTTGTTCTATTTATATGAGTAACATCTTTTATGGTCATGCACCTATTGTGAATGGTTTATTTCTTCTAAATCTCGAAAGGGATGAAACACACATCCATAACATTGAGGCTAAGAGATGCAAAGTAGATAGTGATAATACTACTTATTTGTGGCACTGTCGTCTAGGTCATATTGGTGTAAAACGCATGAAGAAACTCCATTCTGATGGACTTTTGGAGTCTCTTGATTTTGAATCATTTGACACATGCGAACCATGCCTCATGGGCAATATGATCAAAACCCCGTTCTCCTGTATGATGGAGCGAGCAACGGACTTGTTGGAAATCATACATACCGATGTATGCGGACCGATGAGTGTTTCGACGCGCGGTGGATATCGCTATTTTCTCACTTTTACCGATGACTTAAGTAGATATGGGTATATCTATTTAATGAAACATAAATCTGAAACGTTTGAAAAGTTCAAAGAATTTCAGAATGAAGTGGAGAACCATCGTAACAGAAAGATTAAATTTCTGCGATCCGATCGTGGAGGTGAATATTTGAGTTATGATTTTCTCACGCATCTTAAAGCAAGCGGAATCGTTTCGCAACTCACGCCACCCGGAACACCACAGCGCAATGGTGTGTCTGAACGCCGGAATCGAACCTTATTAGATATGGTCCGATCAATGATGTCTCTTACTGATTTGCCGTTATCATTTTGGGGTTATGCATTAGAAACCGCTGCATTCACTTTAAATAGGGCACCATCTAAATCCGTTGAGACGACACCGTATGAACTGTGGTTTGGTGCTAAACCTAAGTTGTCGTTTCTTAAAGTTTGGGGATGCGAAGCTTACGTCAAGAAGTTGATGCCGGACAAGCTCGAACCCAAAGCGGAGAAATGCGTCTTCATAGGATACCCTAAGGAAACTATTGGGTATACCTTCTATCACAGAACCGAAGGCAAAGTGTTTGTCGCAAAGAACGGTTCCTTTCTTGAGAAGGAGTTTCTCTCGAAAGAAGTGAGTGGGAGGAAAGTAGAGCTAGACGAGGTTATTGAACCTTCTCTTGAATTGGAGAGTAGCGCAGCACCTGAAATTGTTCCAGTGCAGCCTGCACCAACAATAGAGGAAGCTAATGACAAGGATCATGAAGCTTCGGACGATGCTGCTACTGAACGTCGCAGGTCGACAAGGTCGCGTGCCCCTCCTGAGTGGTACGGCAACCCTGTCTTGACTGTCTTGTTAGTAGAAGATAGTGAACCTACGAACTATGAGGAAGTGATGATGCGCCCAGACTCTGAGAAATAACTAGAAGCCATGAAATCCGAATTGGGATCCATGAGCGAAAACCAAGTATGGACTTTGGTGGAACCTCCTAGCGACCGAAAGGCCGTTGAGTGCAAATGGATCTTCAAGAATAAAACGGATGCGGATGGTAATGTTACCGTCTATAAAGCACGGCTTGTCGCAAAAGGTTTTCGACAAGTTCAAGGTGTTGACTACGATGAGACTTTCTCTCCCGTAGCGATGTTTAAGTCCATTCGGATTTTATTAGCAATTGCTGCGTTTCATGATTATGAAATATGGCAGATGGATGTCAAGACTGCGTTCCTCAATGGCAACATTGATGAAGATTTGTATATGATGCAACCCGAAGGCTTTGTCGATCCTAAGGATGCTGATAAAGTATGCAAACTTCAGCGTTCTATTTATGGACTGAAGCAAGCATCTCGGAGTTGGAACCTTCGTTTTGATCAAGTGATCAAGAGCTTTGGATTTGTTCCAAATTGCTACGAAGCTTGTATCTACAAGAAAGTGAGTGGGAGATCGGTGACATTTCTGGTACTATATGTGGATGACATATTGATTATTGGAAATGACATTAACATGCTTAACGATGTGAAGAGTTATTTGAACAAGTGTTTTTCAATGAAAGACCTCGGTGAAGCTGCTTATATATTGGGCATCAAAATCTATAGAGATAGACAAAGACGCCTGATAGCTTTAAGCCAGAGTACATACCTAGACGAAGTTCTGAAAAGGTTCAGAATGGATAAGGCAAAGAAAGGTTCAGTGCCTATGTTGTCAGGTAAGATATTGAGCAAGGCTCAGTGTCCAGCTACGGTAAATGATAGGGAAGCTATGAGCAAAGTGCCTTATGCCTCAGCCATAGGTTCTATCATGTATGCCATGTTGTGTACTAGAACGGATGTGTCCAATGCTCTTAGTTTGACGAGCAGATATCAAAGTGATCCAGGAGTGGAACACTGGACAGCCGTGAAGAACATCCTAAAGTACCTAAATAGGACTAAAGAAATGTTCTTAGTCTATGGGGGCGATGAACAGCTCGTCGTAAAAGGTTACGTCGATGCTAGTTTCGACACCGACAAGGATGATTCTAAATCTCAGACAGGATACGTTTATATTTTGAATGGAGGAGCTGTGAGCTAGAGAAGCTACAAGCAAAGCGTGATCGCGGGATCTACAGTTGAAGCGGAATACATGGCTGCTGCAGAAGCGTCAAGTGAAGGAGTTTGGATCAGGAACTTCATCACTGAGCTTGGCGTGGTTCCCAAGTGCATTGGACCCACTTGAGATATTGTGTGACAACACTGGCGCCATAGCACTCGCTAAGGAACCAAGATATCATCCAAAGACCAAGCATATCAACCACAAGTTTCATATAATCCGAGATTATATAGCAGATGGAGATCTGAAGATTAGCAAAGTACATACAGATCTGAATGTCGCAGATCCATTGACTAAACCTCTTCCACGTGTAAAACATGATCAGCACCTCAGTGTCATGGGTGTGAGATTGTTGCCAAATGTAAACTAGATTATTGACTCTAGTGCAAGTGGGAGACTGTTGGAATTATGCCCTAGAGACAATAATAAAGATGTTATTATTATAATTCTTGTTCATGATAATGTTTATATTCCATGCTAGAATTGTATTAAGCGGAAACTTTAATACTTGTGTGGTTTTTGAACAACACCGTGTCCCTAGTACGCCTCTATGGACTAGCTCATTGATTAATGATGGTTAAGGTTTCCTAACCATGGACATGAGTTATCGATTAATAATGAGATCATATCATTGGGAGAATGATATGATGGACAGACCCAAACTAAGCGAAGCAATTACATCGTGTCACCGTGTTCATCTTTGCGAAGCTTTTCTTATGTCAAATTTTGTATTCCTTAGACCATGAGATAATACAACTCCCTGGTATCGGAAGAAAGCTTTGAGGTCATAAAATGTCATCCTATGAGAGGGTGATCATAAAGGTGTCTCTTAGGTGATCGGAAAGTATCTGTTGGGTTGTATGTATCGAGATGGGATTTGTCCCTCCCAAGTCGGAGAGATATACTTCGGGCCCACTCGGTAATCGATATCAACACCGCTTGCAAGCATGTGGTTAAGGAGTTAATCACAAAGTGATATCGGATTACGGAACGAGTAAAGTACTTGCTGTGAACGAGATTGAACTAGGTATGACGGTACCGACGATCAAATCTCGGGCAAGTAAAATATCGCGAGACGAAGGGAATATATATATGGGATTGATTGAATCCTGGAATCGTGGTTCATCCGATATGATCATCGATGAATGTGTGGGAGTCAATATGGGTTTCCAGACCCCGCTGTTGATTATTGATAGAAGATCATGTCTGCATATTCTCGAACCCGCAGGGTCACACATTTAACGTGTCTCGATGCTAGGATAGATTTGATAATTGGTTTATGAGTTTTTGTTCGGAGTCTTGGATGGGATCCGGGACATCACGAGAGGTTCCGGAGTGGTCCGGAGAATAAGATTCATATAAGGCAGTGCAGTTTTTGGAGTTCGGAATTGTTCCGGGTTAATCGGTATTGTACCGGAAGCTTCTAGAACCTTCCGGAAGGGGACCAACGTGGCCCCACCTTCCGGGAGGGGGAATGGGCCTATGAGGGAGTTCCCTGGCCGCATTGGGCCAGGGGCACAAGGCCCCATAGGGCCCAACCGGCCAACTAGGGTAAAACCCTAATTGGAGCTTCTAGAAGGGGGGGGTTTCCTTGCCCCCCACTCCTCCTTTGGCCGCCGGTTTGGGCTTGGGGGAGGGGCTAGGGATGCCGCCCACCCCTCTATATAAAGAGGGCTGGGGGCGCACCACCCCTACACACCTTCCCCTCAAGCCAGCTGCCCTCCTCTCTCTCTCCCTCCCGACTGCGTGTAGGCGAAGCCCTGCTGCAGAAACTCTCCACCATATACACCACGCCGTCGTGTTGTAGATCCAATCCGTCTCTCCACCATACTTGCTGGACCGAGGAAGGAGGAGACGTCGAGGTGCTGCACGTGTGCATCTCACGGAGGCACCGCCACTTGTGGTGCTAGATCAGATCGGATCGCGAGGAGGAGAAGCGAGTACGACTACATCACCCACGTTCCGACGAACGTTCCGCTGTGCGAATGTTCAAGGGTATGAAGATCTAATCCAATCTCTCTCGTTGTTTGCATCTCCTAGATTAGATCTTGGCTTTCCCTCTGTTCGCATCCGTAGAAAATTTTGATTTACTATGCCGCGAAACCCTTCAGAGATATGATTATACAATGACTTTCTCGTTGGCTGATTTACGAGTATATTCCATCTTGCTATTGTCCTGCTATCCTGTACTAACTGGTTGATATTATTATGCAACGAGCAGCCCTAGTTTGCACACAGTATCATAGAGTGAATGGCTCCTATAATCTCGTAAGACCCCATCACTTTTGTTTCACTTCATGCCTACTTATATCATGATGGAACCTGATTGTATTTATAGTTGGCCTTACCTTTATGCAAAGGAGCAATAGTGGAGTACATAGTCCGCCCATCCACAGCAGCCGCCTTAGAACTCGTGCAATGCCTACCGTAAGCCCCCCTACACACACACACCCGAAGTTTGGCAGCCAATGTTTGGTCCTTGCCACATTTGATTGCTTAAATTTACCGTTTTTATGTCTTGTTTTCATTTTTTTGGCCAAAAATTTGCGTCAAACATTTTAGCCCCACAATGGTCTGCTTTTGTTCCATCTTCTTAGTTCAATTTCCTGGATATGCAGAGACCAGGTGTGTTGTATCTGAGTTGGCTGATAATAAGAATAAGGCCACACTAGTGATTAGATCCTGTATAATACACATGTATCATAATGAACTTTGTGCCCTTCATTCCACTCTTGTATCTACTGTGTATCATAGATACATGAACTGGTCATTTAATATGAGGCACATGATGGCTTAGTTTGTTTTGTTCTGAGGCCGCTGAACCGTTGAAATGATCTGGCTATTCATGTATAACCCAATGTATGATAGTTTGTTTCATTGTTTTTCTGGAGTCATCTTGCTAGTATATTCGAGGCACATGATTTGTTTGTTTTGGTTGATTGAGGTACTCTGTTTCCCCCTACAATTAAAACAGTGGCAGCTTTCGTTGTGTAGTCCCTAGCTAGTTTATGAGAAACATAATGGCCTAGTCCTAGTTTGGCAACAAAGTTTTTCTAAAACTGAAGTATTCTAAAACCAAATATTTCAACGCCTCACTAAGAAATACTACATTTTTTCTCCTTTCTCAGTTTTGGAAAAAAGAGGGTCAGACCTTCTTCTCAAATACTTAAAAAATCTCAGTTTTGGAGGATACTTTAGTTTTAAAACCATAGTATTTGTTTGATCCAAACACCTTGAAGTATTCAATACTTAGTATTTTAAAAAACCAAAGTATTCTCTAAATACTTTGCTGCCAAACTAGGCCTTAGTTTTCATATTCATTTTTTCATGTTCTGCACATTTTAGTTTGATCAGTCTATATCAGGTACTTTGGTTGATTACTCGCATTGTTTATTTTTGTCCGGTGAAATATTTTCAATTTTTTTAAATGAACTTGTAGATTGTTTCCCAAGTCTTATGTTAAAGTAACTTGATTTGTCTTGGCCTCAACCATCTTCTAGTAGAGAAGTCATTTCATAGAGCAGCACATGCTCACATCTCTCCCTGGCGTCAACTGGTCTAGTTATTCAAGAAGAAATAGATGTATGAGCCACCATTGTTAATTGCTTCCTTACTTATATCACTGTATTGACACATTTAAAATCCATAGTGATGTGATTGCTTGGTAATACTGTTATAACTTGTTTTGTGTTTGTTTCAGGCTGAAAATATCCATCTGAATGCCGAACAAAGACCCACTTCTCCAAGTTTAGAGTTTGTTTCATACATCAGCAGTGACAATACCTATTACTCATGGCACACTGCTTCGACTAACCTTCTTATTCCAGCTGAAATATTATTTGGGGATGCCATCCAAGATGCCCTTGATATTGTTGAGCAAGAAGCCAACAAAATAGATTCAGTAATCACCCTAGCATGCAAAGACTTGAATGAATTGAAAAACATGCAAACTTTAATGCAGAACGTACTTAATAATCTCATCTGCAACTCTCATGGGAAGACAGTTGTTACATGTCTCGCGATGCAAGCTCCATAGAGACCTTTTTTGTAATACCAGTTATTGTGTTTTTTAGTTGTGCTGGACTCTGATGCAACATTAATTCACTGTTGTAAGTTGTTGTAAGTTTACTGAGGAATGTAATAATCTACTGTAATTCGTTGTTATAAGTTGTTTGAAGATTGTAATAATCTGATATAATTCACAGTTTTAAGTTGTTTGAGGATTGTAATTCGCAGTCGTAAGTTGTTTAAGTATTGTTACAAACTGATCATGTATCATAATTACTACATGTACATAAAAAACAGTAAAATTGAAAGAGGTACAACACATGATCTTTTTGGAACATAGAACATCCATTTTATTACGGGCACACCATAAAACTTGCACTTGCATATAATTCAAAGACAGAGAATACAACAGGACCAGACCCACATGATCATCTGACGGGTAGCCGTCGTAGTAATCGTAGTGGGTGGTACAATATTCGCCATAAGGCGGCACCATCTGCAGCTTAGAATGCTAGACGATTATGTAATACTCCGCCAGCAATCAATCGAGTTCGAAAGGACGGTCATTGATCCATAATCCTCCTACTCCATACCCATGGACAACCCTTGGATCCTATTCCCACGCAAGAGCCTAAAAGTTGTAAGATCTAATCTGGGATAGGTCCAGATAGTAGATGATACCAGCCTGCATCGTGGGCACCCTGGTGCTGTCGACGCAGATGCACCGATTGTCAACAACGAAGAGAGCATGGCTGCCGATGCATCTGACCGGCTGAAGGACACAGTTCTGTGTATCAACCCATTAAACAATGGGCCTGTCGCCGTAGACCGGTCCACTCACAATGAACAACAACTCCCTGTTGGACTCGACGAGGTAAAAACGATTCTCCGGGTACCGGTAGCATGGAAGAGGGGGCATGCATCTTTAGGGTCCGTACGGAGCGCTGCATCTCGACATCTCCATGAACAGCACTAGACATAGTCAAGAGGACATACTCGTATCTGTCTACGATGAAAACATCACCGGCGTAAGAAGTCATGCTCTGGTTTTCCACGAAGTCATTCAGCCTATACCACGCTTCACCAAAGACCGGGTGACTGCCTTCGTCCATGCCCTCATCCTCCCACCGAATGATGGTGTTCCAATGGTTTGATGTAAACACCATCAACAACGGTAACATTGTCACAGCGACAGAAGCCACCTGCTCGGTCAGTATCTCCACCCACAGGCGCTTGATAGCACCCGAGAAGGGGTTGTACAACCATGTCTTGTACGGCTGCACCCTCTGTTCAAGCACAAGGAGGCCACCGGTTGTGCTACCGACGTAAAACTACCTTCTAGAGATGCGAAGAGGGAGAGAGAGAGGAGAAGCAGAGATTTAGTCAAGGTAAACAGATAGAGATTCAATCAAGGTAAACAAGTAGATGGAGAAACAGAACTTGAAAAACATATCATATAGGAGGTGAACGCAAAAAAAGGATCGCACATATACAGATGAATATCAATAAAGCACCTGCGAATAACCCGACTAATTTTCTTCTCAAGGTGGCGGCCGGTTCTCTGTTGGAGATATGCCCAAGAGGCAATAATAAAGTGGGTTATTATCATATCTTCATACTTATGATAAATGTTTACATACCATGCTATAATTGTATTAACTGGAAACATTAATACTTGTGTGATTTGTAAACTAAAATAAGAGTCCCTAGTAAAGCCTCTTGTTAAACTAGCTTGTTGGTTAATATATGATCATGGTTTCCTGATCATGAACATAGAGATGTTATTAACAACAGGGTCATATCATTAGGAGAATGATGTGATGGACATACTCCTATAGATAAGCGTAGCATAAAGATCAAGTCATTTTAAATAGTTCAATTGCTATATGCTTTCTGATACATAGTAACCTAATTCCTTCGACCATGAGATCATGCATATCACCTTTACCGGATGGATGCTTTGATGACATCAAACACCACACCGTAACTGGGTGGCTATAAAGGTGGCATTGAGTGTTCGGAAAGTATTGGTTGCAACACATGGATCAAGAGTGGGATTTGTCCATCCATATGACGGATAGATATACTCTGGGCCCTCTCGGTGAAATGTCATCCAATTAGCTTTCAAGCATGTGACTGGCTCACAAGGGATCACATATCACACGAACGAGAAAAGAGTACTTATCAGTAACGAGGTTGAACTAGGTATGCAGAGATACCGACGATCAAAACCTCGGATAAGTAAACTATCGTGAGACAAAGGGAAATTGGTATCGTATGTAAGTGGTTCATTCGATCGCAAAGTAATCGTAGAAATATGTGGGAGCCATATGAATTTCCAGATTCCTCTATTGGTTATTGTTTGGAGAAGTGTCTCGATCATGTCCGCATAATTCACGAACCGTAGGGAGACACACTTAAGGATTCGACGTTGTTTGAGTAGTTATGGTATTATGAGAAAGAGACCGAATGTTGTTCGGAGTCTCGGATGGGATCCGGGATATCACGAGGTGATCCGGAATGGTCCGGAGAATAAGATTCATATAAGGAAAGTCCCGTTTCGGAGTTCGGAAATGATTCCGGTGTTTTCATCGGGAATGTTCTAGAAGGTTCCGGAATGTCCGGCACTCCGGGGGGGAAGGGGTACATGAATGTGTCATTACATATTGGAATGATTGCATCATGTACTAAGTGTTCTCGCTGTTCCAAATAAAGGATTAAATTGAATCCTAAAACTGAAAAGTCAAATGGCCAGTTTGAAAGTCAAACGGCTAAAACAGGAAACTGTGGGAAACAAGCAAGAGGAGGTTGAAACCGACTTGGGGGAGGAGTCCCTCCTCTCCAAGCCGGCGCGCCACCCAAGGCCGACTTGGGGAGGGACTCCCTCCCCTTGGCCGCCCCTCCCACCTATAAAAGGAGGGGCAGGGCCTCCTCCTCTGGACACACAAGTTCCTATCCTCTAAATCTAAACCCTAGCCACAGCCTCCGGTTTAGAGCCGTTTTGGTTTAGAGCCTTCTAATTGGTGTGTCTAATCCCTAGACCACTAAAGCCTCTCTCATACTCCACCATACTCGCTCCGTCTTAAGGCGAAGCCCTGCGGGATCTCCCCTCTACTTCTGGTACCACGCCGTTGTGCTGCCGGAATCGCGAGGAGAGTGCTACAACCTCCGCTGCCTGCTGGAACAAGGGAGAGGAAGGTCTTCGTCGAGTACCGAACGTGTGACCGACTGCGGGAGCGCTGCCGGAACGTGGCGCCGGAAGGATCGTCTACGCGATCTTGAGATTGGAAAGAGTACGACTACATCACCCACGAGAATCTGCTCTCGTTAACCGCTTTGGAATCTTCGAGGGTAAGTTATTCCATCAACTCGTTGCTACAATCTAGTAGATAGATCTTGGCTTGTTTGTTTGTATGCAATAGAATTTTTTTTTCCATGCTACGAACCCCTATAGTGGTATCAGAGCCAGGTTTATATGTAGATCTGTTGCACGAGTAGAACACAATGGTCATTATGGGCGTTGATGCCTTTATTGTCGATTGCTTCTTGTGTACTTTGCATCTTGCGGTATGTTGGGATGAAGCGGCCCGGGCTAACCTTACATGACATCGTTCATGAGACTTGCTCCACGCTTGACATGCAACTTGTATTGCATAAGTGGCTTTGCGGGTGCCTGTTTCTCCTAGCATAGTTAAGATCCAATTTACAACGGGTGATTGACAATACTAGTATCAATGTTGTGGTTCTTGTTCGTAAGTTAGAACGACACTTATTGAAAGCCCCAAACCACGTAAAACATGCAAAGAAAATTAGAAGCGTCTAACTTTGTTTTGCAGGGGTGTGCTGTGATGTGATATGGCCATGATTGTGATTATATATGATGTATGCAATGTTCCTTATTGTAAGTAGGCAACCGGCAGGAGCCATATGGTTGTCTTTAATTTCTGTTAAGACCCGCGTGTCTATTCAAAGTAGTTGTAATAGTTGAAGCCGGTGGACGACAACCATGGAGAAGCATTATTGACCTTGATGCAATGTCGGTGATGATGGAGATCATGTTCGTGCTAGAAGATGGAGATCGGAAGCACAAAGAAGAAAGGCCATATCATATCACATATTATGAATTGCATGTGATGTTAATCCTTTTATGCATCTTGTATTGCTTAGTAGACGACGGTGGCATTATAAGATGATCCCTCATGCACATGAATTTCAAGTCATAAAGTGTTCACCCTTAGTTAGCACCGTTGCTAAAGCTTGTTGTTTCGAAGCACCACGTGATGATCGGGTGTGTTAGATTCTACAAGTGTATACAACGTGAGCAAGCCAGATTTGCTCATGCGGAAACTAAGGTTTGATCTTGACGAGCCTAGCATGTACAGACATGGCCTCAGGAACACGGATTACCGAAAGGTAGAGCATGAGTCATATAGTAGATATGATGAACATGTTGATTGTTCGCCATTGAAGCTATATCAATTCTCGTGATGATCGGTTTTGATATGGTGGATTTGGTTCGTGTGATCACTAAAACAATGTGAGGGATATTGTTTTGAGTGGGAGTTCACCTAGATTAATTTAATTATTAATTAGAACTCAATTTATCATAAACTAAATCAAAGTGAATTTGCATAGTTGTTGTAGTCATTGGCATCCGTTTACCACCTTGCGCTTAGTTATAATTGAGATGATAGAACTATAGAATTCTGGTTAGTTACTTTACGAACTGGTATCGTATTGTTTTGAAGTGTTAATCTAAAGTTTAAAAGTCCTATTGCAAACTTTCAGTAAAGTTCCGGTTACTCCATGAAGTTTAATAATTGGTATTAAAAAGGAGTGACAATTCCAAGTGTTAGTGTATAAGTATCATGTTTGTCTCCATGATTCTTGATATTCAAAGGATTCTCTTAATATCAAGGTTATCTAGGATCTGAAAGAGTTGTTTCAGAAACCATGATGTGTGGAAGATATTGTGATATCTGAAACAAAGTTTTGGTTGCAACATGATAGAGTATAATATGGCAAAAGTCATGTTCTCATATTTGATGAGAATTTGCAAAAGGTTGGAGACACTAGTTGTCCTAATCCTCCAAAAGGTTTTGGAGAGCAACATTATACTTGCGATTTACCGTTACAAGCTAAAAGTAGCTTGATCATGGATAAATCCATGATGAGGGTGAATATTTGATGTAGGTAAAATGTTTACTACACCAAGATATTACTAAAGAAAGGAATTTGAAAGAACACCAAACATTTGATAATGGTGATCTACTTCAAAGTGCAAGTCCAAAGACACTGGTATTTAACTATACACGCTTTGGACTATGTGTCATATGTATGACTCCACTATTGATGTTGATAGATTCTTTCAAACAGAAAAGGAAATACTGAAAGAGAATCTCATAAATATATGGCAGAAAAGAAAAGACTAGAATTGTTCAGTTTAAGTATATAGATGATATACATGTTATGGCTATATTCTTTGCTTATTAAACAATGTGGTTCTTAAGTATTTGATACTGAATTTGTTGGTGTGAATCGTCATATGAAACAACACAATTCATGAACTACAATGGCCTAAGTAACTAGCAAAAGATTATGTGATGATGTTCATCGAGAACAAATAAAGGGTTATTGTGTTGCTCGTTAAACATCAAAGCTTGCCATCAAAGATTTGTTTTTCCAGGTATTATGAGAACAAAAGGGTTGTTCAGATAATTGCCGTAATCCATAAAAGATGGATTCGCAAATCTCGTTGAAGACATCACATCCATAAAACTAGTGCTAAAGATGTCGAAAGACAAATTGATTGAAAGATCACTTAGGAAGTGACATCGCCGTTTAAATTATACTGGAAAGAAAACATGAAGAAACTCCATGTGGATGGAATTTTGGAGTTTTTTTTATTTTTGATCAAATGACACTTGTGAAACTTTCCTAGAGATAATTGAAACTTCGTTCATAGGCCAAAAGGTAACGAAAGACTAGCTTATTGGAATTTGTACATATTGTTGTACGAAGTCCATTATGTGTAGTCAAGAGCGATGGATTTTAACTTCATTTGCTTTTTCCGAAAATTTGAGTGAATATATGAATATTTACTTAATAAGGATGAAGTATGAAACATTTGAAAAGTTCAAAAGAATTTCAAGATGAAGTGCAAAATCATTGTAACAATAATATAAACAGTTTATGATAAAGATCATAAAGGAAGATATTTGAGTTACAGAGTTTAGCATAATACCTAAGATTTAAGGAATCGTTCTGTGGATTTGCATTTCCCGAAACACCATAAGAGTATGGAGCGTTCGAGATATGTAATTAAACCTTGTTTGACATGGTAAGATTGAAGGTGTAATTCATAAAACTGCCATTATATTTTAAAGATTAAAAGCTTTAGAGATTACCGTTTTTCCACTGAAAAGAGCTCCATCATAATCCGCTGAAATGACACCATATAAATTTATGGTTTGGGATAAAACCCAAGTTGTCCTTTCTTGAACATTGGTATGCTATGCATAAGAAAGATGTTTGCAACCAAAGTCGGATGAACATGTCTTTGTTAAGTATTCCTCCATAAACACCGGAGACAAAAGTGTTTGTTGCTTAGAACGTCAAGTTTCTTTGAGAAGGAATTTTTTCGTGAAAAGTTAAGTGGGAGGACAATAGAACTTTGATAAGGTTAAAAGAACCTTAGCTATATGTGCAGAGTTGCGCAGCGCCGAAAAGTGTTCCGGAGGCAGCAATAATGCTCATGGCTCACGTGCCTCAAAGGTTGTGGTCACAGAGATCTAAGTTCCTATTGAAACAAGTAGGTCGGGTAAACAATCAAATACCAAGATTTGAGGGTTGAATCATTATTTGAGAATAATGAACCGTCTACATGCAAAGAAGCAATGATGGGCCCTGACTCCATAAATGGCTTTAAGCCATAAAATCCGTGATAGTTCCATACACGAGAAATCAAGTTCTTAAAAGGTGTAAGACCTTACAATTGTGTTTGGATCTATAAAGAAATAGACATGGATGTTTCATCTATGAAATGGTCGACATGTTGGGAAAGAGTTCACAACAATGTTCAAGGGTTGACTATGACAAGATTTGATCTTTCTTAGCGATATTTAGTCTAGACGGATTAATGTAGCAACCACGACATATAATTTTGTTATGTGTTGGATAAACAAAAACAAGTTCTTCTAATAGAAGGGTTACCTAGGACGTGTGCATGACACGGTCCAAAGGGTTTTGTTAAATTCAAGGGATGCTAAAAACATATGCAAACTTCAATGGTTGAAGTAAGCATAGCGGAGTTGGAATCTTCACTATGATGAAACTGTTAAAAGAGTTTAATTTCATCAGAGACAATGAAGATGCTTGCATTTGCAAGAAATTAAGTGGGAGCGCTAAGACATATTTCTAATACATTATGTAGAAGACATATTGTTGATTGGAAGTGATGTATCTTTTTATTAACACAATTTAAGAATTTCATCCCGATGAAAGACTTAGGCAAAACCCAAATATTTGGCATCAATAGACGCTAATATGGTTGTGCCAGAAGTACATAGACAAGATATTGAATGAGTTCAATATAGAAACTAC
Organism: Avena sativa; assembly: GCA_916181665.1. Classification (NCBI taxonomy): domain Eukaryota; kingdom Viridiplantae; phylum Streptophyta; class Magnoliopsida; order Poales; family Poaceae; genus Avena; species Avena sativa. Next base: position 443,030,818 of record OV702283.1, read on the forward strand.
AAGAGAGGTTCTTGTCGCACAGAAAGGATTGAATGAGTTCAATATTGATGATATATTCAAGTGTATTGACACTGGGTAAGTGAAACAAAGATTCAAGTATAGATTGATACTTGATGTATGAAATCACAAAGAGTATTTATATCAATCATACTGTGATATGTACAAATCCAGATATGTCCTATGCTCTAAATGTTGTGAGCATATACCAGAATGATTCGTAAGATGATCATTGGACAATAGTAAGGATATTCTTATGATCTTTTGGAAGAACTAAGAGTATAATATTTGTAGAAGTGACAAATAGATGGTTAGTTCATTGTAAAAGTACTACATTGATACTAGCTTTGTCACAAAGTACAAATTAAGTTTATCTCAATCTAAGCTAAGGGTGGCACAATATAATGGAAAGTAAGTTCCATAATGGATTTGGATGAGTTCCAAAGTTAAGACATTGTGATAGATACTACAACAAAAGGCTAAGTATATGACTGCTATTTTAGCAGCAAAAGAGGGCATTTGTGTCAAGTAGTTTGTTATCAAACTAGATGTAGTTCACAGTGGGATAATACTATGAAGATATATTGTGCGACAATATTATCAACATGTTTTAACCCCAAAGAGCTAAAGGTCACACCAAAAGACCAAATTTATACAAAGCCATCTCATTAGAGAATGAGTGACGCGTAGAGACGCAAAGACATGCAATTACACACGGACCTGGAAGTGTCAGATCCGGAGATCAGTTGACCACTAGCAATCGTGTACATACAACACCAGAAAGCCATAGGTGTTGAATACACAAAGGTTTGAAACTAGATTATTGACTCTAGTGCAAGTGGGAGACTGTTGGAGATATGCCCAAGAGGCAATAATAAAGTGGGTTATTATCATATCTTCATACTTATGATAAATGTTTACATACCATGCTATAATTGTATTAACTGGAAACATTAATACTTGTGTGATTTGTAAACTAAAATAAGAGTCCCTAGTAAAGCCTCTTGTTAAACTAGCTTGTTGGTTAATATATGATCATGGTTTCCTGATCATGAACATAGAGATGTTATTAACAACAGGGTCATATCATTAGGAGAATGATGTGATGGACATACTCCTATAGATAAGCGTAGCATAAAGATCAAGTCATTTTAAATAGTTCAATTGTTATATGCTTTCTGATACATAGTAACCTAATTCCTTCGACCATGAGATCATGCATATCACCTTTACCGGATGGATGCTTTGATGACATCAAACACCACACCGTAACTGGGTGGCTATAAAGGTGGCATTGAGTGTTCGGAAAGTATTGGTTGAAACACATGGATCAAGAGTGGGATTTGTCCATCCATATGACGGATAGATATACTCTGGGCCCTCTCGGTGAAATGTCATCCAATTAGCTTGCAAGCATGTGACTGGCTCACAAGTGAACACATATCACAGGAACGAGAAAAGAGTACTTATCAGTAACGAGGTTGAACTAGGTATGCAGAGATACCGACGATCAAAACCTCGGATAAGTAAACTATCGTGAGACAAAGGGAAATTGGTATCGTATGTAAGTGGTTCATTCGATCGCAAAGTAATCGTAGAAATATGTGGGAGCCATATGAATTTCCTGATTCCTCTATTGGTTATTGTTCGGAGAAGTGTCTCGATCATGTCCGCATAATTCACGAACCGTAGGGAGACACACTTAAGGATTCGACGTTGTTTGAGTAGTTATGGTATTATGAGAAAGAGACCGAATGTTGTTCGGAGTCTCGGATGGGATCCGGGATATCACGAGGTGATCCGGAATGGTCCGGAGAATAAGATTCATATAAGGAAAGTCCCGTTTCGGAGTTCGGAAATGATTCCGGTGTTTTCATCGGGAATGTTCTAGAAGGTTCCGGAATGTCCGGCACTCCGGGGGGGAAGGGGTACATGAATGTGTCATTACATATTGGAATGATTGCATCATGTACTAAGTGTTCTCGCTGTTCCAAATAAAGGATTAAATTGAATCCTAAAACTGAAAAGTCAAATGGCCAGTTTGAAAGTCAAACGGCTAAAACAGGAAACTGTGGGAAACAAGCAAGAGGAGGTTGAAACCGACTTGGGGGAGGAGTCCCTCCTCTCCAAGCCGGCGCGCCACCCAAGGCCGACTTGGGGAGGGACTCCCTCCCCTTGGCCGCCCCTCCCACCTATAAAAGGAGGGGCAGGGCCTCCTCCTCTGGACACACAAGTTCCTATCCTCTAAATCTAAACCCTAGCCACAGCCTCCGGTTTAGAGCCGTTTTGGTTTAGAGCCTTCTAATTGGTGTGTCTAATCCCTAGACCACTAAAGCCTCTCTCATACTCCACCATACTCGCTCCGGCTTAAGGCGAAGCCCTGCGGGATCTCCCCTCTACTTCCGGTACCATGCCGTTGTGCTGCCGGAATCGCGAGGAGAGTGCTACAACCTCCGCTGCCTGCTGGAACAAGGGAGAGGAAGGTCTTCGTCGAGTACCGAACGTGTGACCGACTGCGGGAGCGCTGCCGGAACGTGGCGCCGGAAGGATCGTCTACGTGATCTTGAGATCGGAAAGAGTACGACTACATCACCCACGAGAATCTGCTCTCGTTAACCGCTTTGGAATCTTCGAGGGTAAGTTATTCCATCAACTCGTTGCTACAATCTAGTAGATAGATCTTGGCTTGTTTGTTTGTATGCGATAGAAAAATTTTGTTTTCCATGCTACGAACCCCTACATTCTCACGTTCAGCAACGTGATGGCAACGCCATCTACCCAATACTCCTTCGACAACTAGTGCTCTAGAACAATCCAGTTGGTTGGCATAAAGCGCTCCTCCGTGAAGCCATGCCAGGCGCTGTAGACTACCGGAAGGCGGCGTAGTAGTCGAAGTCGTCCATCGACATGAAGATGTCACCTATCTTCTGCATGACTCCCTCAGGGAGATCAGCCTACGGTGAATCCTGCTGCTTGTTGCTGTCCATGGCTGATGGTGTTCGTGTGGTCTCGGTCCCGTCGAATGGCAGAGGACGAAGCGGTTCCAGAGATAGGCATTTATTAAAGAAGACCTAGGAATGCCAAGGGAAGCGTGTGGAAACGAGACGACCGCATACACACAGCAACCGCAAGCGCAACCTCCAATGATCCTTTCCCATCCATCATGCATGGTCTCTTAAATCTCCTCACCCAGCCCGCATGCACTCTCTCTCTTCGGTTCGATTCCTGTCAAGTTAATGCGGGGGGTTGCTACACATGGGGAAAAAGGGTCCAACTAATGATTTTATGCATGATACACAACACAATATGGGAATTCCTAGAAAAACTACTCCCTCCGACCCATATTAGTTGACTTGGATTTGTAAAATTTTAGATGAACCTAACAAAATGGGAAGGAGGGAGTGACTACTACTCCACTCAAGTGTGGTCATGCATGATCATTTGATGTGATTATCGGCCATGAATTCCTGACCAGATAGCCATACGGTCTATCACCTTAATTTTTACTAGTAGTAGTACTATTCTACTAGTACATGGACGCTAGCCAAATTCAAAATCTCAATCAAGCGGCAAAATCACCCACCGACCTTGCAGCATTTCCCGCCCCACCGTTTCAAAATCTTTGAGGCCAAATCTCCCACCCGGGGAGTAACATTTTTCTATTAATATTAGACGGACGTTATCCAAATTCAGAATCTCGGTCGAGCGGCAAAATCACACACCGACCTTGTAGCATTTCACGCCCCTCCATTTCAAAAACTTTTGACTTTAAAATTACAATTTTACCAATTGTTCAGACGCCTTATGGGCAAGCTACATTAGGTAGCTTGGGGGCACGATCATAATTATTTTTCTTTTCACCTCCATTGTCCCTAATTCGCGCAGTTTTTCGCGCTAGCCCTCCCAAAAATCCCAGGCTCCTCCCCCATGCCCTCAGATCCACGACCACTGTGTGCACTGGCCGGCGGCAATTCCACGGTGGCTTGAGCCGCTTGAGCTGTGATCTCGTGCACCGCCGCGGAGCCTCTTCGCCGACACCCACCCCATCGGATCTAGTTCACTGGGTCTCTCTGCCACTGCACCAGATCTGCGGTCTCGATGGCCGCGCCAATGGCCCCGTCGACCGCTCAAGCTCTGCTTCCCATCCGCCAAAAGCTACCCAACTGTATTGGAGGAACTTCACCGGTGTCCACCGGATGGGATCTAGTTCAACGAGTTCTCTGTCCACCGCTCTAGACCAGCTGCACGGGCGTCGCTATTTGCTGCACCGCATCTGCCTCAACGACGCTCTTGTCCACCACGCTCAAGCAAGCATCGACCGCCCAAGATCTGCTTCCTCGCAACCGGGGTTACCTTGGCGTCACCTGCACGGTATCGACGATCCGTAGACGCCTCTCTGACCAAGGTAACGAAATCTCCAACCCCTTTTTGTTTCCTCGGTACTATAGCAGGTTAAAGCCTGTTGCAGTGAACTGCATTTTTGTAATCGTGCTAGTACACACAAGTCACTAGGCATGTTCTGTGTGCTACATACAAGGTCATTGGACAAGCTGGTTTGCATTCGCTGCTCTAGAAATTTCAAGTCATGCACATGTTCATATGTACTCCCTACAATAGTAATTGTCTGCTATTGTGTAGTTTTTGCAGAATGTAAAGTCAGGGGAAAATATTAGCGTGGATTCCTTGCTCCCTAGTTACTGAATCTATCTGGTTCGTCCTGAGCTATGTTCCTGCTATTATTTCCTTCCTGGCATCGTTCTGCTATCCTGTAGTACCCGTTTAAACTCATCGTACTAGTTCGATTATAATTTTGTTATTGCTATCTGGACCTTGAAAAGATGCAACGCTAACTATTTGTTTTTTATTTGTATAGATCTCAAAAAGGAACACTGAACATGTTGGTTTGCACAACCTCTTCTACAGTTTCAATTTATTTGTAGGAACACTTGTGTAATGCTTGCTTGTCATGTTCTACAGGTCCACAAGCAATGCCATTATATTTAAATATCTAATGGTTCGTCCTAAACAGCGACATAGCTATCCTCTACTGTATATATAGTTTATTCGTAGTTTGCATTCTTGCTCTGCCAGTTCTCTTATGATGACTTTATATTTTTTATGCGGTTCCTAGCTACGACAATAACTGCATGCCCATTGTTTATCTCACCGCAAATTCTGGATCACCCAATGTCTCTTGCATTCCAAGATAAACGACTTCTTCCAAATATATTTGTTGAAATGATCTGGACAGTTTATATTTGCTGAAATTCTAAGAAACACTTTTATTGATTGCTCATTTCATTGTAGGCACACTTGTGTAATGATTGCTTGTCCTCTTCTACAGGTTCGCAAGAGACGCCATTTGTAGGGTTCGCAGTATAGAAAACAAAAAATTTCCTACGATAGAAACAACTAAGTACCAAGATCTATCTACTAGATACAAGCAATGGGTGGATATACATCCATAGAGAATATACCCTTGTATACCGACAAAGTTTAATGAGGTTGTACTCGTGGATGATGTAGAAGAACGTTTTACGATCTCAAGATCGAGAAGAAGTCCAGCGCTGCAAATCAGCAGCGCATCCATGCTCGCACACACGTTCAAGCCACCGATGCAACAGAAGCAACAACTCTTTCCAAACAAAAAGCTACCGGTAACATGTATCTCGCTAGTCCGAGACCATGGGGGGTAAACTAGAGGGGGAGAGAGATCCTTCACGAGGAGGTGTAAGTGTGAGAGAGGGAGAGGGGAGCTTTATATAGGAGGAGGGGGAACCCCAAAGGGGTGGCCAGCGCATGGGGGCTTCCCCCACCCCTCCCTCCATTCATGTGAGTGGATCTCCCACTCATAAAATGTCCCTCCATTTTGTCCACTCAAAATCACACTCAAAATTCCCATTAAATTTCCACAAAATTTAATGTAATCTCTCATTAAATAAAACTCCTTTTATTTATTTATTCAAAAAAATTTCAATTACATTAATTAACAAACATTCACATAAAACCCCTTGCTGGTATTCAATTTCACATGCAGAAACTATTTTAGCAATTTCACCCAAAACAATTCCGGTGTCTAGTGAAATAATTCCTATGTTTTGTAATTATTTCGTCTAGAACATATTTGTTCCAAATGGTGTCGGTGTCTCTTAAGTGTTTCACGCTATGGTTCGCGAATAATGCGGACATGATCGAGACCCCTCTCGGATCAATAATCATAAACGGGACCTGGAGATGCATACTGACTCCAACGCATTCGACGATGACTTCTTATGATCGTGAGAACCTTTTACGCTAGTAACTTAATCCCTTTGTCTCGCGATATATTACATGTCCGAGATTTAATCATCGGTATTTCCATACCTAGTTTGATCTCATTACCAACATGTACTCTTTTCTTGTTCCCGTGATATAACATTCTAGTGATCACATCACTTACTTGCAAGCTAATTAATGTGATATCACCAAGAGGGCCCAGAGTATATATATCCGTCATCGGGATGGACAAATTCCACTCTTGATCCATGAGCCTCTACATAACACCTTTGTAGCACTAAACCCACCTTTATAGTCACCCTGTTACGGTGTGAAGTTTGATGTTATCAAGATACTCTTCTAGTGTTAGTGATGTTGGAGATATGCCCTAGAGGCAATAATAAAAGTAGTTATTATTATATCTATGTGTTTGTGATAAATGTTTACATTCATGCTATAATAGTATTAACCGGAAACATTAATACTTGTGTGATTTGTAAACTTATTAGAGTCCCTAGTAAAGCCTCTTTATAATACTAGCTTGTTGGTTGATATATGATCATGGTTTCCTGATCAAGAACCTTGAGATGTTATTAACAACAAGATCATATCATTAGGAGAATGGTGTGATGGACATACTCCTATAGATAAGCGTAGCATAAATATCAAGTCATTTCATTAGTTTGTTTGCTATAAGCTTCCTGGTACATAGTAACATGATTCCTTCGACCATGAGATCATGCTAATCACCATCACTGGATGGATGCTTTGATGACATCAAACACCACTTCATAACTGGGTAGTTATAAGGTGGCATTGAGTGTTTGGAAAGTATGTGTTGAGGCACATGGATCAAGAGTGGGATTTGTCCATCCATATGACGGATAGATATACTCTGGTCCCTCTAGGTGGAATGTCATACAATTAGCTTTCAAGCATGTGACTAGCTCACAAGGGATCAAATATCACAGGAACGAGTAAAGAGTACTTATCGGTAACGAGGTTGAACTAGGTATGCAGAGATACCGACGATTAGACCTCGGATGAGTAAAATATCGTGAGACAAAGGGAAATTGGTATCATATGTAAATTGTTCATTCGATCACAAAGTAATCGTAGAAATATGTGGGAACCATATGAATTTCCAGATTCCTCTGTTGGTTATTGATCGGAGAAGAGTCTCGGTCATGTCTGCATAATTCACGAACCGTAGGGAGACACACTTAAGGATTCAATGTTGTTTAGTAGATATGGAATGTGAGTAGGGAGACCAAATGTTGTTCGGAGTCTCGGATGGGATCCGAGATATCATGAGGAGATCCAGAATGGTCCAGATAATAGGATTCATATAAGGAAAGTCCAATCCGGAGTTCGGGAATGATTCCGGTGTTTTCACCGGAATGATCTAGAAGGGTCTAGAAGGTTCACCGGACCAGAAGGGGAAGGCTACATGAATGTGTCATGACTAAGTGGAATGATTGCATCATGTCCTCGGTCACTTGGCTAGGCATTTGAAAGAAAGAAATTAAACTCCTAAATTGGAAGTCAAAAGGCAAGTTTGAAAAGTCAAACTGGGACAATGTTTCCTTGTGGAGGAAGGAGAGGAAACCTCCTCTTCCTCCACCACGCGCCTAGTAGGAGAGGGAGTTGGAGAAGGATTCAAAATCCCCTCCCAAGCTTCCCCTCCATCTCATAAATATAGGGGAGGGGGTGCCCCCCAAGATCACAACAACATCCAACCCCACCAAGCCACGACGCCGCCTTGCGCCGCTGCCGCCTTGCACCGGTGCCGCACCAAGTCGCCGCCGCCCTAGCCTCCGACGACCTCCTCCTCTCCGGCTTCTAAACCCTAGACGCTGGGGAACCCTTATACTCCGCCATAACCCACTCCGGCTTAAGGCGAAGCCCTGCGGGATTTCCCCTCTAACTCCGACACCACGTCGTCTTGCTGCCGGAATCGCGAGGAGAGAACTATAGCCTCCACTTTCTGCTAGAACAAGGGGTAGGATGGTCTTCATCAAGTACCGAACGTGTGACCGACTGCGGGAGCGCTTCTAGAACGCGTCGCCGGAAGGATCGTCTACGCTATCTTGAGATCAGCAAGTGAACGACTACATCACCCACGAGAATCTTCTCTTGTTAACTGCTTTGGAATCTTCAAGGGTTATTACTCTAATCGACTCGTTGCTACAATCTAGTAGATAGATCTTGGCTTGTGTGTGTTCATGCGGTAGAAAAGTTTTTTTCCATGATACGAACCCCTATAGTGGTATCAGAGCCGTGTCTATATGTAGATATGTTGCACAAGTATAACACAATGGTCATTGTGGGCGGTGGTGCTTTTATTATCAATTGATTTTTGTGTACTTTACATCTTGCGGTATGGTGGGAAGAAGCGGCCTGGGCTAACCTTACATGACATCGTTCATGAGACTTGCTTCACGCTCAACATGCAACTTGTATTGCATAAGTGGCTTTATGGGTGTGTGTCTCTCCCATCATAGTAAAGATTCAATTTACAACGGGCACTTGATAGTTCAAGCATTAGCATTGTGGTTCTTGTTCGTAAGTTAGAACGGTACTTATTGAAATCCCCAAACCACATAAAATATGCAAAGAAAATTAGAGGCGTCTAACTTTGTTTTGCAGGGGTGTGCTGTGATGTGATATGGCCATGATTGTGATTATATATGATGTATGCAATGTTCCTTATTGTAAGTCGGCAACTGGCAGGAGCCTTATGGTTGTCTTTTAATTTCGTTAAGACCTGCGTGTCTATTATTCAAATAGTTGTAATAGTTGATGCTGGTGGACGACAACCAGGGAGCGGTGCCATTGACCTTGATGCCACGCCGGTGATGATGGAGATCATGTTCGTGCTTGAAGATGGAGATCTTAAGCACAAGAATAAAGGCCATATCATATCACATATTTTGAATTGCATGTGATGATAATCCTTTTATGCATCTTGTATTGCTTAGTTTACGACAGTAGCATTATAAGATGATCCCTCTCACAAAATATCAAGTTATAAAGTGTTTGTCCTTAGTAGGCACCATTGCCAAGACTCGTTGTTTCGAAGCACCACGTGATGATCGGGTGTGTTATATTCTGCGAGTGTATACAACGGGAGTAAGCCAGATTTGCTCATGCGGAATCTAAGGTTTAATCTTGACAAGCCTAGCATGTACAGACATGGTCTCGGAACACGGATCACCGAAAGCTAAAGCATGAATCATATAGTAGATATGATGAACATGTTGATCTTCGCCTTTGAAACTACATCATCTCATGTGATGATCGGTTTTAATGTAGTGGATTTGGTTTGTGTGATCACTAAAACAATGTGAGGGATGTTGTTTTGAGTGGGAGTTCACCTAGGTTAATTTAACTATTAATTAGAACTCAGTTTGTCATAAACTTAGTCTGAACTATTGCAAATATGTTGTAGATCAATGGCGGCCCCTACCATCAATTTTAATGCGTTCCTAGAGAAAGAAAAGTTGAAAAACAATGGAAGCAACTTCGCAGATTGGTTCCATAATTTGAGGATTGTCCTCAATACTGGTCAGTTGACCTATGTGCTGGATGCACCGCTGGGTGACCCACCTACACATGATGCTACCAATGAGGTGAAAATTGTTTACTACACTCGAAAGAATTAGTACTCCACGGTTCAGTGTGCTATCTTTTATGGTTTGGAATAGGAGCTTCAAAAGAGGTTTGAGAACTTTGACCCACATGATATTGTTCGTGAACTCAAAATGATATTTGAGGCTCACGCGTCAGTTGAGAGTTATGAAGCTTTTGAAAAGTTCTTTAACTGCAAGATGGAGGAGGGCAGCTCCATTAGTGAGCATGTGCTTAAGATGTCTGGGCACGCTAATAAGCTCCAGAGCTTGGGCATAATAATTCCTAATGCGTTGGGGATTCACCGTGTCCTCCAATCACTACCACCAAGTTACAAGAACTTTGTGATGAACTACAACATGTAGCGCATGGATAAGACATTGCCAGAACTCTTCTCTATGTTGAAGTCTGCGAAAGTGGAGATCAAGAAAGAGCACCAAGTGTTGATGGTCAATAAGACCACCAATTTCAAGAAGCAAGGCAAGCCTAAGAGAAGGGGAAACTTCAATAAGGGCGGTAAGAAAGCTACCGTGTCGGCTAAGAAGACCAAGGCTAGGCCTAAGCCTGATACTGCTTTTACTGCAAGGTAGAAGGTCACTGTAAGTGTAATTTCCCTAAGTACTTGGCAGATCTGAATAACGGGAACATCAGGAAGAAAGGTATATCCAATATACATGTTATTGATGTGTATCTTACTAGTAGTCATAGTACTGCCTGGGTATTTGATACTGGTTCGGTTGCTCATATTTGTAACTCGGAGCAGGTGCTGCAGAATAGACGGAAACTAGCGAAGAACAAGGTGACAATGCGCGTTGGAAATGGATCAAAGGTTCATGTGATCGTGGTCGGCATGCTACCTCTTCATCTACCATCGGGATTAGTTTTATACTTAAATAATTGTTATTTGGTGCCTGCGTTGAGCATGAACATTATATCCGGATCATGTTTACTGCGAGACGGTTACTTGTTTAAGTCCGAGAAAAAATAGTTGTTCGATTTATATGAGTAATATGTTTTATGCACATGCACCCTTGATAGATGGTCTATTCTTGTTGAATCTCGATTGTTGTAATACACATGTTAATAATATTGAGGCTAAACATTTGAAATTAAGAGATAACTCAACCTATATGCGGCATTGTCTTCTTGGTCATATCGGAGTGAAGCTTATGAAGAAACTCCATTCAGATGGACTTCTTGAATCACTTGATTTCGAATCACTTGAAAGATGCAAAGCATGTCTGATGGGTAAAATGACTAACACTCCATTTTATGGTATAATAGAGCGAGCTACGGACTTGTTGGAAATCATACATACCAATGTGTGTGGCCCAATGAGTGTAGCATCACACCGTGGTTATCGTTATGTTCTTACTTTCACGGATGACTTGAGTAGATATGGGAATATCTATTTCATGAAACATAAGTCCGAAACTTTTGAGAAGTTTAAGGAATTTCAAAGTGAAGTGGAGAAACAACGTAACAAGAACATTAAGTTTCTACGATCTGATCGTGGAGGTGAATATCTAAGTTATGAGTTTGGCGAGCATTGAAATATGGAATACTTTCACAAATGACACCGCCGGGAACACCACAACGTAATGGTGTGTTCGAACGTCGTAATCTAACTCTCTTAGATATGGTTCGTTCTATGATGTCACTTACTGATGGGGATATGCCGACCGGGGTATATACCCAATAGGACGTTTCTTATTGGCCCAAGCTGCCAGCGAGTGGGCCCGCAGGACGGCGACTAGATCGAGACTTGACAAGGATCTAGGCGACTGGAAGTTGGAGGCCCGGAAGCGTAGCTAGGCCTAGTCGGATTAGGTCAAGTACCTTCCGAATCCTTAACTAATTCGGTTGGGGATCTGTAAACCCTAGCGAGGTGAGCCTATATAAACCTCCCTAGGGTATGCATAGAGGATACATTCCGTCATACACCCCAGCGACTCGCCACCTAGTCGTCGAGCTCGCCCTTGTACTCTCTCCATAACACAATCCATAACATAATCTAGCAGGAGTAGGTAAACCCTTGTGTCTCCGCCCTCATCTCGCACCGCATATGGGTGGCCGCCCTTGCCCCTCGTTCTACTACTCGCTGCCGATTGCAGCATCTATCATGGCCATTCCCACGATAGTGGCGCCCAGCGTGGGGCCTGGCTGGTCAGGCCGGTGTTCTGCGGAAAGATCCAATCTACCCATCAACGAGACAATCGCCACCGGCCGCATGATCGCGATCAGCGAGATCCTCCAGATCTTGCCGAGCAGCTACGTCCTGGCGGCGCGCCCCGCCACACACAGCGTGATCATGCCGGTCGGCACGATCAGCCTCTTCGTCGGCTTCACCGACGTTATCGTTTCGGAGGACTCGGCTCGCATCCGCGAGTCGCCACCACGCGATCGGCTCTCCGAGAGCCAGGTCCACACCATCCACCTCCTCGCCTCCGAGTATGACCCGGTCAACAGCAACATGGCCGAAACCACCGTGGTTGCACGACGCGTCCCTCAACGACGACGCCGACTCGGTGACCCCGGCATCAGTCGTCGGATCCATCATCACCACGTCATCCGCGGGCTCCATCACCCAGGTCTCCAACGTGGGAGGCTTCGAGGACGCCTCCATCCTTGGGATCTCCGACTTCGACTCCGGGTCGAAGAACTCCGGCGACTTCCACGTCGGATGCGGTCGCAACGTCGCGACCTACATGGCGAGTGGCGCAGACGCCCTGCCATACCCCTTCTCCACGCAGATCCCGCCGACCGCGACAGCGACGGAAGTCGAAGAACTCCGCCTACGATTGTAGGAGGCGGTCCGCAAGGAACAAGCCGAACGCGAAAAATTTCACCTCGAGCAAGTGATGGTGCAGGAACTTTCGCGCTACCATCAGCTCCACATCAGGTCACGCCTGAACCCCACCGTTCAGGGCCACGCTCTGAACTTCGACGATGAGAATGACCCGGCCCGCGTGGCCGATCGCGCGATCTGCGAGAACGCGCCGCCAGGAGGGAGCTCCCGGCCAACACCAGGCGCGACGGCCAACGGTGCTCCCCCACCACACCCCCCCCCCCCCAGACCAACCAAGAATCTTGGTCTCCTCGCGGGAGCGAGACGCGAATGGCCTCCCGCTGTTCTCCACCCAGATGAACAATGTCGTCGCAAGCCGAGCCGCGGTCGACAACATCAACGTGACCGGGGAAGGCACCCTGTAGATCCAGTATGCCAAGGCTCTACTCGCCAAGGCCATCGGGCAACAAAACGTAGGAGCCGACTCACAGGGTCACATGTACTCGCATTTGTCAAGCAGCAGGGCAGCCTCGAGTGGCCGCCCAATGGTGGCAAACACCCTCAAGTGCCCACCACCCGAGCCCCTGTAGCTCCAACACTGACCCGCACACGCGGCACTGTCCACCAACGACCCGCGACCGACAAACAACTTTGTCGCTGCCAACGAGCAGCCAGTCGACGCGTGAACCCACATCATCAACAACCAGAGTTGGCGCGCACGCCAGCCTGACGACCTGAGGCACACCCTGACCAATCGCCGCGATGGCGAGCCGAGAGGATCGCTCAGCCGAGTCGGACCCCAGTGCTTTGGACCGATGATCTGAGGCGAAAAATACCCGGCAAACTTCAAGGCGCCGAAGGAGATCGAGAAGTACGACCCCTTGTATGACCCCTCTGTGTGGCTTGACACGTACCTCATGGCGATGGGAATCGCCGGCCACACCGACCTGCTCGCCGCCCGCTACCTCCCCCTGATGATGGAGGGAGCGTGCCGGCAATGGATCAACACCCTCCCCGCAGATAGCATCGACTCCTCGGAGGAAATGCGCGACACCTTCGTCAGGCACTTCGAGGGCTCTTACACCGCGCCACCACTATCGAGGACCTGGAGCGATGCGTCTAGAGTCGACCCGCAGCTGGGTCCAGTGATGGCAAGACCTGGATCGAGGCGAACCCCACCAAGATCAACACGATCGCCCGGCTCAGCAGACTCGAGTGCCTGCGCGACGTCCAGAAGTTGGCCGGGCGAGTCGCGGCGCTCAGTCATTTCATCCCCCGGCTAGGCGAGAAGGCGATGCCCCTCTATCGCCTAATGCGCAAGAACCCCACGTTCCATTGGGACAAGGAGGCAGATGATGCTCTCCACGCTCTCAAGGAGGTGCTACTCGCGGCACCGCTACTCGCGGCCCCCGTCGACAAGGAGCCCATGCTCGTCTACGTCGCGGCCTCCGAGCGAGTCGTCAGCGCCGTCATGGTCGTCGAACGACCAGAGTAGGGCAAGGAGCACCCGGTGCAGCGACCTGTATACTACATCAGCGAAGTCCTCACCGAGTTGCGCCAGCGCTACCCGCAGTACCAGAAATTGGTATATGCAGCCTTCAGAGCCTAGCGGCGACTGCCGCACTACTTCTAGGAGCACCCAATCACGGTCGTCTCCTCAGCACCGTTGCAGGACATCATCCGCAACTGTGAGGCGACCGGGCGAGTCGCCAAGTGGGTCATCGAGATCAGAGTCCACAACATCAGGTACGAGCCACGCAAGGCGATCAAGTCGCAGGCTCTAGCAGACTTCCTCGCTGACTGGGAGGAGGCACAACAGCCAGAGAAACTGTCATACCTCCACTACTGGTCCCTACACTTCGACGGCTCTAAGAATGCAAATAGTGCAGGGGCAGGGATCGTCCTCACATATCCAAAGGGCAACAAGCTACGCTACGTCATGTACCTTGACTTCACCCCCTGCACCAACAACATGGCCGAGTACGAGGCACTCCTTCACGGCATGCGGGCAGCCAAGGAGATGAACATCAATCGTCTGCGCTGCTACGGCGACTCTGACCTCGTCGCCGGGCAAGTTGCCGGAACGTGCGATGCAGTCTCCCCCACCATGGCGGCATACCGCCAAGTAGTGGACCAACTGGGAGGCCACTTTGCTGGCTACACTGTCGAGTGGATCGACCAGCGGAAGAATGAGGAGGCCGACGCACTTCCCCGCATCGGCTCGGCTCGCCTCGTGCCGCCCGCCGGTGTCTTCCTCGACACCATCACCAAGCCTTCCGTCTCTCCCTCGAGGGAGATCGACATCGGAGTTCCGCTGCAACCAGACGCGGCCCTGGTCGCAATAATTGCCGAGCCAAGCGACTGGACCATGCCATACGTCGCCTACCTGGAGGGAGGCACCCTACCCGCTGACGAGACGGAGGCCCGGATGATAGCACACCGCTGCAAATCCTTCGTCATCATCAACAGCGAGCTCCACAAGCACAGCATGACCAGCGTGTTCCAACGCTGCGTCTAACCCGCAGAAGGACGCAAGATCCTCCAGGACATCCACGCTGGCGACTGCGGCCACCACGCTGGCGCCCGCTCCCTAGTCACCAAGGCCATGCGACACGGATTTTACTGGCTCGCCGCACACGCCGACACGGTCGACATCTTCCAACGCTGCGTCGGGTGCCAAAAGTACGCCAACCAGACTCACGTGCCGAGCTCGGCGCTTAAGACCATCCCCATCATCTGGCCATTCGCCGTGTGGGGCATGGACATGGTGGGCCCGTTCAAGAAGGCCCCCTCTGGCTTCACCCACCTCCTAGCCGCAGTCGACAAGTTCACAAAATGGATGGAGGCCAAGCCAGTCCGCAAGTGCGACGGGAAGACCACCACCAAATTCCTACGCGAGCTCATCTATCGCTACGGGTTCCCGCACAGCATCATCATGGACAATGGCACAAACTTCGCCAAAGGAGCCATGGCGGAATTCTGCGAGGAGCACAATATATGACTCGACCTTGCCTCAGTCGCCCACCCGGAGTCGAATGGCCAGGCAGAACGCGCCAACCAGAGCATCCTCCATGGCCTGAAATCGCGACTACAAGTTCCACTCGAGCGAACTCCTGGATGCTGGGTCGAAGAGCTCCCCTCTGTCATCTGGGGCATCTGCACCTCCGTCAACAGGTCGACGGGATTCACTCCCTTCTTCATGGTGTATGGTGCTGAGGCTGTCATGCCAACCGACCTCGAGCACGATTCGCCACGGGTGGTCAACTACGTGGAGGCCGATAACAAGCTCGCACGCCAGGATGGAGTCGACCAGCTCGACGAAGCACGCGACCTAGCTCGCTCCCGCACCGCCATCTACCAGCAAGGGCTTCGCCGCTTCCACAGCCGGCGAGTACGGACTCGCACCTTCCAGGAAGGCGACCTGGTACTGCGTCTGATCCAGGATAAGAAGGGCATGTACAAGCTCTCTCCCCCTTGGGAGGGACCATTCGCCATCGGGCGAGTCTTAGGCAACGATGCCTACTACCTCACCGATGTCCGAGGCGACAGAAAACTCGACGTCAAGCGGCCATGGAATGTAAACCTCCTATAGAAGTTCTACTCCTAGAACTCTAGACATGTACCTCCTACCCGCTATGAAATAAAGAAGATCGATTCGCACAAATTGTGTCCACTCTCCATACCTTGTGCCACTCCCACTCGTAATAAAAGCGCTACGCTACTCACGGAAGTCAACCCTTGGTTACGCGATCGGCACGGCCAAGTAGTGCGGTACTAGGGCACCGAAAATTTCAGGCCTCGCGTCGTCCACGAAAAAGCCAACCCGGAGCCCCATCGGAGTCGCCTCGTCCGACTGGCTTTCTGAGCCACGACAACCGCATTCGCTTCCCACAGTGTCCCAGTCCTCCACATCCTTGGCATAGTGACTCGAACGGCTAAGTACCATGCTCGGGGACTGACGCCAGTCCAGCAATAATGAGCGACTAGGGAAAACGCCAAGTATGAGAGTGCGTCCTGGACTCTCCACACGACTGGTCCTACGGATCAGGTGGAGTGACGCACAACGCTCCTCGTCCTCACCTACCTCAGGCATGCGACTAGAACCGCCAAGTACCATGCTCGGGGACTCGGCCACCCGACCCTGTTCGCGCACAGGAAAACGGCTAAGTACAGAGCACCCCTTGGAGTCGCCATGTAAGGTTCCCAACCTTTAATAAGGTAGAGATCTCTGTGTTTACAATGCTAGTCCCTGTATCAATAGCTAGCATCCACAATTAAGATATAATATCAAGAAACAAAGGTCATAATACAACTTTATAACCAGGAATAAAATAATTTATTACATCTTACATAGCTCATTTGGCTATCTCATTACAATGCAGCAGAATATAACAATAGCATGGGGTCCTTCATCTTCAAAGTGCCACAGGCAGACATGTTGGTTGTAGACTTGTAATCCTAATCAATAAACTTCACTAATATCAAACAAACCTGCAACATAACAAGTTACAGCCACAAGGGTCAATACATTTGAATTGTATTGGCAAGTGATACTATGGTAGTATAGTGGAGTCTATCATCTATATGCATTTGGCTAGGTGGAGCTTAGGCTTGCTTTGCTCAAAATAGATTTTCCTTATCATTTGAAAACACTAAGTTTTTGCTTGACAAAATAACCCAAGGCATCTCCCAATAGAAATTGGTGATCCATCAACCCTTGTTCAACCACAAGATTTTACTTAGAAATTTGGATGAGGAGATTCTTGATAGTTTCCATGTCTTGATGCTCAAATTGTCCTTTGTCAGGGACATGGCTAAGTACTTAGATTTTACACTCTGCAAAGGTAGTGCACTTTCCCCACAAGACTTGGTTTCACCAAGACAAGATCTTTCAGAAGCCTTCCCTTAGACCAAAATGGACGCGCTCCAACCTATCAATCCCCTACCACCAACTGTCCATTTGGCTAAGTTATTGCAACCTATATGATCCAGGCAGAGCCCATAATGCCAAGTGGCTGCACTTGAAGCTTCTCAACATTTGACATCTCAAATCTCTTTGTTCCTGGGTGGCCATCCACAAGTGAGATACACAAGTTAAACCATAGAAATGGGCCTTGTGAACCACTCAACACAAACCATTCCTTCCATTCCACCCAGGTGATTCATTCACTTAGTTGTTTTATTAAACAAAACACAAGTCCACAGACTTAGAAATATTTCATAGCATGAATATATATTCCACCCTTGTTTTCTACTAGCTAAGCTAAGCATGATAGTAGTAGGAATCTTAACTTAGGAAATTCTACTAAGGTTTCATCTACTAGGATTTCCCATGGCATAGTTTACACTTAGCAAAATTCCATGCAAGTCCTACTTAGAAATATCACTAATGCATAGTGAAAATAATGGGACAAAAGTATGAAGCATCACTTGCCTTTTTGGTAGAGATTATAAGTTCACTCCTTGATCTTGAAATGTTCACACTCTTCAAATTTCACTACAATTCAATCAAGCAAGGCACAATTTCAATCTACCATTCAAGCAAACATCACATAAAATAATAGCAACAAAACAATGCATGCAAGCATGCCAACTTTGTTTTATTTACAAAAGTGGTTTATAATAGGTTATAAATATTTATAAAACACTTATTGGTCATTTTATAAAGTGGCAAAACTATTTGCAAAAGATTTTACCTATAAACCATTTTTGAACAAAATCAATATTTTATGTGGTTGAAAATGCCTTTAGCAAAAGTAACAATTTTTATATGGTTCACAAAATACATTTTTAAATCATAAAACTTGGTGTTTGGGGTCAGAGAGTTTAAATCAAGACATTTCTCAAAGGTTTTCCTCCAAAACCATTTCTAAACCATAATCAATATTTTTATTTGGCTAGAAATGCATTAAATCAAAGATTCATTATTTTGCTTCACCAAATACATTTTTGAAAACACAAATTGATTTCTATGGTCAGTAGGTTCAAAATAATCCATTTGCCAAAGGTTTTATCTCAAAAATCATTTTAGAACAATTTTTATATTCTAAACATGCATACACAAGTTTCTGCAAAAACAATCAATTTAACAGAACCATTTTACTAAACAAAGTGAATGGTCAGAAAGTACTTGTCTTGCTGATTCCATTGATATAAAATTTGCAAAATTTGGACGTGTGGTTTGAAAGTTATGAATTTTTCAAATTGGAACATCTAATAGACATTTCTGTTTTTATTTCAAACGGACAGGGACACGTGTCGCTTTCCTACTGGTGCATACCATTTTGCGCGGATCAGCATATACGGCCGTTAGATCTAAACAGATCGTGCGGCGCAGAAACAAGCATACCCCTTCGTTTAATATTCTATCGTGTGCGTTGGATCTGCATCCTACGGCTACAGCGTGCTTGCTAGGATCTGGCGGCGCTGACGGTGGCAGGTGGCGGCGGAGTGGTCAGACGGTGGCGGTGTCGATGCTACAGGAAGCGAGAGAGTGAAAGGATATGCTTACCGGGTTCGCCGTGGCGTGGGGAAGCTCAAGGTGGTGGTAGTTCCTCGAGGGGCGCACGGTGGTGACGTGGATTCCTCGCTAGAGTTGAGCTGCGCCTCGGGCTTGTTTGTTCGTCGACAGGGGCAAGTCTACGGCTCACTCCAGCCCAAACAAGCAACGCTATTAGGTTCGCGAGATAAGGGAGAATACGGGAGTATCAGCCAGAGGGAATGGGGCGGCCATGGATTACCAGGGGTTTCCGCCGGAGAGGTAGCAGACGACGGCGACGCTCTGTTGGAGACGTTGACGATGTTGCAGAGCACTCGCGGGCAATCTGGTGCTATGGGGAGGTTCGCCAGGAGGTGGGGAGCAAGTGAGCATGGTCGAGGAGGCGAGGGGCGGCAGGGTTTGGCCGGAATATTCGCCGGAGAGCGTCGGAGGCAGTGGAGCTTCGGAGATGATTCCGAACAGCCTGGTGGCTCTCGAGGCGTGAGGTTTGGGAGGAAAGGAAGATAGGAAACATGTGCTTAATACTACGTGGTCTCGGCGAGGATTAAACGCGGCAGTAACGAGTATTGACACGAGCGTTTAACGGCAGAAACCGCCGGCGAAGTTTGCGCGCCGGTGAGGACGAAGGGAGCTGGCGGTGGGGCCTGGCGTCAGCGAGAGAGGAAGAGGGGAGGTGGGGTCCATCTGTCATTCGCTATGCGGGTCGATTTGTGAGTGGAAACGATTTGCTGCGGGGGCGAGCAGGTGGGCTGCTGATGGGCTTAATGGGCTAGCTAGGCTGGGCTGCTCTGTTTCATTTTTTTTTGTACTTCTTTGTTTTTCTTTTTCTGTTTCCATTTCTGTTTTGATTTTGTCTAAACAATTCAAACAACTTTTGAATTTCAAACTTCAACAAAACTTTGTGTGGATTTAGATGCTGATTAGTAATATAATCTGAAGTCAATTTTGGAATAACATTTTATTCTTTTTGGGGGTCTTTTTAATTATTCAAAAAGGCCCTTATTTTAAATCAAATAAGATTTAATAATACTTTCAAACACCATTTAAATTCTTAAACCTTCCAAATCTTTTCAGTAGGTTTTTATTTGTTTAATAGGGTGTCAAATAATTCATCTTGAATTATTTGCAAAGTATTTAATATGATTCATAAATCATTTGAATTGAGTATTGGTTTTAATTCCAATGGAATTAAATATAGTTTTACTTCCCTAAATTTTACTTGGAAGATTTATTTTATTTAAGTTAATTAAACAACTTTTATTCCACTTAGGTAAATTCCAAAATACTATTTTCTCATGAATTATATAATTATTCTTATTAGAGATTTGTCTTTATTCAAATAGAATTTGGTTCATGCCATTTTATTTTATTTGGAAAATTCTTTATCCATTATTTTATTTGGATTTGGATTATATTCATTCCATTTGCTTATGGATTAGGCCAATATTTATTTGGTCTTTCAAATATTCTTTATTTAATATTACTTATAAAATCCATATCTTTTTATTTAAAGATCCAAACTTTGTGATTCCAATTTGTAAAATCTTATTTAATGTTTATTTATCCTTTTAAATATCTTTAGGATTATTTGCTCACCATTTGGTATGGATTTTAGATAAGTGCTTTATTAGCTTTGGGAATTACTTTTTCTTTATCTTATTAAATTCATAAAATTTTATCTATGGCTCCAAAATAAGTGAAACCAATTTCTATGGTTTTATAACATTTCTATTTGTCTTTCTTGATCATTTGGGAATGTTTGTTGACAAATTTTTATATGTATCAAATCCATAGGCTTGAGGATACTTGGAAATGATTTTATTCCATTAGGGTTTAGAGTTTGGATTTATTTCCCAAGTGTTTAATTTTCAAGATACATTCATTGAGGAATGCATTTCTCTTGATTTGGATTTTGTTGGATTCAAACTTTAATTAAATTTTGTTCAAGATGGGATTTTAAGTTTCCATTTAGAAACAAAAGTTTCTTTTCACCCTAAATTTTAGCAATTATTTATTTTGTTTATTTATTTTTCACATTACAAGATTTGGAAAATCTTGGGATGTGACAGGCTACCACCCTTAAAATAAATCTCATCCCGAGATTTGGGGAGGCTAGGGGTTACAAGTTGGCTCAAAGCAACTAGGGTACTACCACCCTTAAAAAATTTCCAACTAGATTACTTCTTAGCTTGCTTGGGGTCTTGATGAAGCTTCTCTGGACACTTGTCTGCATAGTGGCCTAGCTCTTTGCATTTGAAACACATTACTTGGCTATTATCCTTCTTCTTCTTTGGTATCCATTCCTCTTGTTTATTTCCTTGTTTCTTCTTATTTTCTAGGCAATCACTGGCATAGTGTCCCATTTCTTTGCAATTGTAACATTGCAACTGGCTTATGTCCTTCTTCTTCTTTTTGGGTCTCTCCAAAGCTAGGAGTTCTTCTAGTTCATTCTCTTCACCACAAAGGTGGGAAATCTTTCTCTCTTCTTGGGGCATTTACTAGAGATATGACCTTCTTCTTCACAAGAGTAGCAACACTTTGTGATCACTTTGGATTTGGCCTTATGATGCATAGTTTTGACTTTGCCTTCATCCTTCTTGGTAGAAGTTGTTCCTTCATGAGGGTTTACAAACTGTTGATGCACTCCACCTTGTTTCCTTTGTTGAACTATGGAATAGATGGGGCATTGGATAGGGACATGATTATTTCCTTCACATAGGAAACAAGTAGCTTGGGTTGTGGGGCATGGATTATTTGGATGTTTCTCTTCAAAATTCGGGCATTGATCTTCATGCTCTTTGGAAGTGTGATCCTTGTCTCCACAAATATGGCAAGCTTGGGTTCCTTCTAAAATATCATCCTTGACATCCTTGTTGTCACAAACTCCTTGGGAAAGGTTGTCTCCCATGTTGATCATTTGAGTGGCTATGCTTTGCAACAGTTGGGATTGAATTTCCAAAAACTTTGTATGGTTGGGTCTAATCCATTGTTGTTGGCTAAAAACTGAGTTGTCACTTGGTTCAACTGGGTTTGGTTTGCTAGTAGTTGTTCTCTCATGTAGATCTCTTGGTTGTTGTTGTCACCATCCTTGATGTTGGAGTCTCTTGGAGAAGTCATCTGTTTGGGTTGGATTGGGATTAGAATAGGCAAAAGATTTCTAAGGGAAAAATTCTAATCACACACATCACAATTCACACAAGTAAAGTGCAGGCAATCACAAACAAACATTCCACTCAAACAACAAGTTTCAAACACATTTTTAAACAATAAAATATTTTTGTTACACCACATAAGTTAGTGTGTTTGATCTATACTTAATATGGTGGTCCATCTATATGGTTCACTTGAGATCTTTCCTTCCTTCTTGGTGGATTCTTCTTGAAGGAGATCATGGTTTCCTTGGGAAAATTTCTTGTGTCTTGGTCATAAAACTTCAAGGTGTTGATGGTTCCTTCTAAGTTGTTTTTCCTTAGTCTTCAATTCTTGAGTTACATTTCTTGTCTCATTTGTAGTCCTTAGTGATAGCCAAGGTTGAAGTCCTTGTTGAGAATAAGGTTAAAATCACTTGAAGATGTTGAAGTCATTAGAGTTGATGAAGTCCTTTGCTCATGGTGAAGTCTTTGGCCATGGGGTAGGCTTTGTCCATCAAGTTTGAAATAGAAGAGATGTAGAGTCAAAACCAAAATGGTTGAGGAAAGAGTTTACAATATTATTTGTAAATAAGTTTTGGAACAAATACAACTCCTATTTTTCTAAGGGGTTTTGTCCAATCCTAGGGTTACAAATTCTACAGGCAACACAATGCTCTGATACCATCTGTAAGGTTCCTAACCTTTAATAAGGTAGAGATCCCTGTGTTTACAATGCTAGTCCCTGGATCAATAGCTAGCATCCACAGTTAAGATGTAATATCAAGAAACAAAGGTCATAATACAACTTTATAACCAGGAATAATATAATTTATTACATCTTACATAGCTCATTTGGCTATCTCATTACAATACAGTAGAATATAACAATAGCATGGGGTCCTTCATCTTCAAAGTGCCACAGGCAGACATGTTGGTTGTAGACATGTAATCCTAATCAATAAACTTCACTCATATCAAACAAACCTGCAACATAACAAGTTACAGCCACAAGGGTCAATACATTTGAATTGTATTGGCAAGTGATACTATGGTAGTATAGTGGAGTCTATCATCTATATACATTTGGCTAGGTGGAGCTTAGGCTTGCTTTTCTCAAAATAGATTTTCCTTATCATTTGAAAACACTAAGTTTTTGCTTGACAAAATCACCCAAGGCATCTCCCAATAGAAATTTGTGATCCTTCAACCCTTGTTCAACCACAAGATTTTACTTAGAAATTTGGGTGAGGAGATTCTTGATAGTTTCCATGTCTTGATGCTCAAATTGTCCTTTGCTAGGGACATGGCTAAGTACTTAGATTTTACACTCTACAGAGGTGGTGCACTTTCCCCACAAGACTTGGTTTCACCAAGACAAGATCTTTCAGAAGCCTTCCCTTAGACCAAAATGGACGCGCTCCAACCTATCAATCCCCTACCACCAACTGTCCATTTGGCTAAGTTATTGCAACCTATATGATCCAGGCAGAGCCCATAATGCCAAGTGGCTGCACTTGAAGCTTCTCAACATTTGACATCTCAAATCTCTTTGTTCCTGGGTGGCCATCCACAAGTGAGATACACAAGTTAAACCATAGAAATGGGCCTTGTGAACCACTCAACACAAACCATTCCTTCCATTCCACCCAGGTGATTCATTCACTTAGTTGTTTTATTAAACAAAACACAAGTCCACAGACTTAGAAATATTTCATAGCATGAATATATATTCCACCCTTGTTTTCTACTAGCTAAGCTAAGCATGATAGTAGTAGTAATCAACTTAGGAAATTCTACTAAGGTTTCATCTACTAGGATTTCCCATGGCATAGTTTACACTTAGCAAAATTCCATGCAAGTCCTACTTAGAAATATCACTAGTGCATAGTGAAAATAATGGGACAAAAGTATGAAGCATCACTTGCCTTTTTAGTAGAGATTATAAGTTCACTCCTTGATCTTGAAATGTTCATACTCTTCAAATTTCACTACAATTCAATCAAGCAAGGCACAATTTCAATCTACCATTCAAGCAAACATCACATAAAATAATAGCAACAAAACAATGCATGCAAGCATGCCAACTTTGTTTTATTTACAAAAGTGGTTTATAACAGGTTATAAATATTTATAAAACACTTATTGGTCATTTTATAAAGTGGCAAAACTATTTGCAAAAGATTTTACCTATAAACCATTTTTGAACAAAATCAATATTTTATGTGATTGAAAATGCCTTTAGCAAAAGTAACAATTTTTATATGGTTCACCAAATACATTTTTAAATCATAAAACTTGGTGTTTGGGGTCAGAGAGTTTAAATCAAGACATTTCTCAAAGGTTTTCCTCCAAAATCATTTTTAAACTATAATCAATATTTTTATTTGGCTAGAAATGTTTTTAAATCAAAGATTCATTCTTTTGCTTCACCAAATACATTTTTGAAACCACAAATTGATTTCTATGGTCAGTAGGTTCAAAATAATCCATTTGCCAAAGGTTTTATCTAAAAAATCATTTTAGAACAATTTTTATATTCTAAACATGCATACACAAGTTTCTACAAAAATAATCAATTTAATAAAAGCATTTTACTAAACAAAGTGCATGGTCAGAAATTACTTGTCTCTGATTCCATTGATATAAAATTTGCAAAATTTGGTCATGTGGTTTGAAAGTTATGAATTTTTCAAATTGGAACATCTAATAGACATTTCTGTTTTTATTTCAAACGGACAGGGACACGTGTCGCTTTCCTACTGGTGCATACCGTTTCGCGCGGATCAGCATATACGGCCATTAGATCTAAACAGATCGTGCGGCGCAGAAACAAGCATACCTCTTCGTTTAATATTCTATCGTGTGCGTTGGATCTGCATCCTACGGCTACAGCGTGCTTGCTAGGATCTGGCGGCGCTGACGGTGGCAGGTGGCGGCGGAGCGGTCAAACGGTGGCGGTGTTGACGCTACAGGAAGCGAGAGAGAGTGAAAGGAGATGCTTACCGGGTTCGCCGTGGCGTGGGGAAGCTCAAGGTGGTGGTAGTTCGTCGAGGGGCGCACGGTGGTGACGTGGATTCCTCGCCGGAGTTGAGCTGCGCCTCGGGCTTGTCTGTTCGTCGACGGGGGAAAGTCTACGGTTCACTCCAGCCCAAACAAGCAACGCTATTAGGTTCGTGAGAGAAGGGCGAATACGGGAGTATCAGCCAGAGGGAATGAGGCGGCCAGGGATTACCAGGGGGTTTAGCCGGAGAGGTAGCAGACGACAGCGGCGCTCTGTTGGAGATGTTGACGACGTTGCAGAGCACTCGCGGGAGAGCTGGTGCTACGGGGAGGTTCGCTAGGAGGTGGGGACCAAGTGAGCATGGTCGAGGAGGCGAGGGGCGGCAGGGTTTGGCCGGAATTGTCGCCAGAGAGCGTCGGAGGCAGTGGAGCTTCGGAGATGATTCCGAGCAGCCTGGTGGCTCTCGAGGCGTGAGGATTGGGGGGAAAGGAAGAGAGGAAACGGGTGCTTAATACTGCGTAGTCACGGCAAGGATTAAACGCAGCAGTAACGAGTATTGACGCGAGCGTTTAACGGCAGAAACCGCCGGCGAGGTTTGCGCGCGGGTGAGGACGAAGGGAGCTGGCGGTGGGGCCTGGCGTCAGCGAGGGAGGAAGAGGGGAGGTGGGGTCCATCTGTCATTCGCTATGCGGGGGCAAGCAGGTGGGCTGCTGATGGGCTTAATGGGCTAGCTAGGCTGGGCTGCTCTGTTTCATTTTTTTTGTACTGCTTTGTTTTTCTTTTTCTGTTTCCATTTCTGTTTTGATTTTGTCTAAACAATTCAAAACACTTTTGAATTTCAAACTTCAACAAAACTTTGTGTGGATTTAGATGCTGATTAGTAATATAATCTGAAGTCAATTTTGGAATAACATTTTATTCTTTTTGGGGGTCTTTTTAATTATTCAAACAGGCCCTTGTTTTAAATCAAATAAGATTTAATAATATTTTCAAACACCATTTAAATTCTTAAACCTTCCAAATATTTTCATTAGGTTTTTATTTGTTTAATAGGGTGTCAAATAGTTCATCTTGAATTATTTGGAAAGTATTTAATATGATTCATAAATCATTTTAATTGAGTATTTGTTTTAATTCCAATGGAATTAAATATAGTTTTAGTTCCCTAAATTTTACTTGGAAGATTTATTTTATTTAAGTTAATTAAACAACTTTTATTCCACTTGGGTAAATTCCAAAATACTATTTTCTCATGAATTATATATTTATTCTTATTAGAGATTTGTCTTTATTCAAATAGAATTTGGTTCATGCCATTTTATTTTATTTGGAAAATGCTTTATCCATTATTTTATTTGGATTTCGATTATATTCATTCCATTTGCTTATGGATTAGGCCAAGATTTATTTGGTCTTTCAAATATTCTTTATTTAATATTACTTATAAAATCCATATCTTTTATTTAAAGATCCAAACTTTGTGATTCCAATTTGTAATATCTTATTTAATGTTTATTTATCCTTTTAAATATCTTTAGGATAATTTCTCACCATTTGGTATGGATTTTAGATAAGTGCTTTATTAGCTTTGGGAATTACTTTTTCTTTATCTTATTAAATTCATAAAATTTTATCTATGGCTCCAAAATAAGTGAAACCAATTCCTATGGTTTTATAACATTTCTATTTGTCTTTATTGATCATTTGGGAATGTTTGTTGACAAATTTTATATGGATCAAATCCATAGGCTTGAGGATACTTGGAAATGATTTTATTCCATTAGGGTTTAGAGTTTGGATTTATTTTCCAAGTGTTTAATTTTCAAGATACATTCATTGAGGAATGCATTTCTCTTGATTTGGATTTTGTTGGATTCAAATTTTAATTAAAGTTTGTTCAAGATGGGATTTTAAGTTTCCATTTAGAAACAAAAGTTTCTTTTCACCCTAAATTTCAGCAATTATTTATTTTGTTTATTTATTTTTCACAATACAAGATTTGGAAAATCTTGGGATGTGACACGCCATGCGACTGGCTTTCCAAGCCATGGCGAGTCGAACTTAACTTACTAACAGTTTAAACAACATACATATACATAAAAACGAGGTAAACCCCCATAAAAGGGCGGGCGCGCTCGGGGACTCGCACAACCAAACAATCAAATCAAAAACATTGACAAAAGCATCCTTGCATTTCTTCAAGCAGCAAAATTTGTTTGCTTACAAGGGCAGTTACATGTCTATACTAAACTAACGCCGGTCGGCAAACTATCTTACTCTGCAGGCTTCGACAACGAGGCGCCACCACTCCTGCGGTGGCGGATAAAGGGAACCCACGGGTTCGAAGGGTACGTCATGAGTTCACCTGCCATGGCCGCCCGGAACGGCTGCTCCATTTTGAAGTCGCGGTGCGTCGGCTCGGGGTCGTTCGGGGCGACGATCGTCTCCTGGTACGGAATAAGGTCACCCATCGCCCACACCCGGTCGGCGTACACCGCAGCCCGCTCGGTCAGCTTTAGCACTTCGTCGATCTCGACTCCGCCCGTCGATGAAGGGTACCCACACCATGATGAAAGGCCGACCGCACCATGAATTCAACCACAGCCGGGCCTTATCCAAGTAGCGCCAGACCTTGACAAGGTCACCGGGGATCACCTCTGTGGGCGAGATTTCCTGAAGTTACGCCCGGATGCAGGTCACTGATAGCGCGGCAGAATCAACCAGAGTGGTGACGCATTGTCGCGCGTCATACGACTGCGCCTCATCGGCATCATCAGCAATCCTGCCTGCAACATACAAGCAGACAGTAAGGACGGCTCCAGCAAAATAACACGACCCGCATGCTCCGGGACTCGCCAAAGAAAACTCACCAATAAACAGGCGACAGCGCTCTGTGATGAAGTCCTGAAGACCGAAGAGATCATCCTGCAGCCCGGCGACGAGTGCATCTGACATCTTCCGCTCCTCAGCAGCAGAAGCAACGGCTGCCTTGGCCCTCCCATCCGTCGAGGTCGCCTCCGCCTTTGCCTTCTTGAGCTCCCATTCTAGGTCGGCGATCCGCTTCTCCGCGGCGCTCAAGGACGACTGCGCAGCCATCAGTTCACTCGCCGGGACCAGGCCCTGACGAGCCTTCTCCTCTGCATTAATAAAACCAGTAACAAGCATGAGAACCACTCACCCGCAGTCACTTGAAGCTGCTTGTTCGTTTCTCTAACAACGAGGAGCTCCCCCTCCAAACGATCCCTCACAGCAAGTCGCTCCGCCGACTCGCGTTGCAGGCCCTGTGAAACAATGGAAGAATCATCAATGCAACTCCTAAGTACCTAGCCGTTGAAACTCAGCGACTAGCCACTCGGGGACTAGATAACAAAAATTCCTAAGTGCCTAGCCGCTGAAATTCAGCGACTAGCCACTCGGGGACTGGATAGAAAAAATTCCTAAGTGCCTAGCCGCTGAAATTAAGAGACTAGCCACTCAGGGACTGGACAGCGAAAAATTCCTAAGTGCCCAGCCATTGAAATTCAACAACTCAACACTCGGGGACTGGACTCCAAAAACTATTAGAATCCGACCACTGAAATTCAGTGGCCCGATCCTCGGGGACTGGACATACCTGGATGGCAGCACCTAGCATGTTGTGAAACTCCATTTCATCCACCGATGGAAGCACAAACGGAGTACGCCCGTGGCGCTGCTCGACTTCCGTGCCAACAACTTCAGGCAACTAGCTCGATGGCACCGATGCACTCGCCACGGAGGCCCTCGCTACAAAGCGAGGGAACGTCGCCACCGCGGCTCCCGCGCCACTCGAGGTTGGGCCCATTGCCCCGACCGAGGCCACGGGCTCCACCCGCTGCGACTCCGTGTCCACCGTGGCCTTCGAGGCCGCATCCACTCCAATTGGAGCTTCACTCGGGGTGACAGTCGCCTCGTCCAAAATCGTGACGACCTCGGCGGCCTTTGCCTTCTTTGCGCCTTCAGCAGGCGCCTCGACTTCGTCACCCTTCCTCTTCTTTGAAGGGTCGACTAGTGCCTCCGTGGCACCCAACGGGACATTGGCCACTGAAGGGTGACCTATCTTCTTCACCCCAGTCCTGCAAAACAATGTTGCCAGTAAACACGCCAGTCGGATATTAATCGATTGGACAAACGAAAGACTCAGAAGTACTCACTTGGCGACTGGGACAAAACGCTGGCCAGTACGAATGCTGGCCGGCTTCTCCAACTCCGGCCCTAGTTTCCGACTGAGGCCCGTCTTGAGCACACTATGTGCCCAAGACACCGACGGCTTCTTCGAGGACGAGGCCGCGGCAGGAGGATCAGTGGCGATCGTCGCGGGTGCTCCCTTCGGTGGTGAGGTCCCCGCGGCTGGAGCGGCCGCGAGCCCGGTGGCTGGGACGAAGGGCGGCGGCAGCGACGCCAATGGCATTTCTCCTTCCACAACGTATGCGTCGACTGCCGCGTTCACACGCGGCGGTGCGTCGGCCTTAGTTTTGTCGGCCGTGCTGGTAGCTTCGGAGCTACTCGCGGACCGAGGTGGTGATACCGGCTTAGCCAGCTTCTTCTTCTTCGGTGGTGGTGGTTTCTTCTTTGATGGCGTAGCCTCGTGTCGCGAGGTGTCCTCAGGGAGCTCGTCATCGTCTTCATCATGAGCCTCGAGGCTCTTGCTGGCCTCGAGCTCGCGTTGGTGCTGCCTGCGGGTCTTGCGGACCGTGGGTGTGGTGACTTCCACTACCTCATCGCCTCCATCGTCATCATCATCGTCATCGTCGCCCCTATCACTTATGATACCGCCTTGGTCGGGCGAAGACTCACTATCATCCCTAGAGGACGAGGTCGAGTTCTCGCCGTCTGCGGGTGGAAGCCAACCTTCCACCACTCTGAACAGCTACAACAAAAAGAAAAAACTAGCATGACCGCAAATGCAGATCTGCAACTGCGAGTGCACAAGAAAGAAAGTATTTACCGTTCGAGCTTTGCGTTTTGCGGTGTAAGGGGCGACGCCGACCTTCGCGTCGAGATATTCCGCCAAGGTGATCTTTTTCAAGGCCAAAGTGTAGTCGTTGAGCCTCCACTCGGCATGGCAGGACTTCATCGGGTCGTCCTTGCTTGTGTACTCGTACATGTAGTGGGCGCGACTGGCTAGAGGCCCGAGCCGCCGCCCGAGCCAGCAATTGTATAGATTGATGGTTTGGAGGCCCTTCTTCTTCAGGTTGTGGATCGTCTGCAGCATCTCATCGACGACCATACGCTGGTCCAGCGGAAGTTTGGTAACTTGGAGCCGACGTGGCTCGGGTCAGTCGGCGGAGTACATCGGAAGCGCCACCTCGTTGCCCGGCGGTGACTCGGTCACATAGAACCAACTTTTCTTCCATTCATTCACTGCCTTAGCGGGTAGCATCAGGTCGAAGAAAGAAGGCTTCGACTTCAACTAAAACGTGAGGCCGCCCGCGGCCAGCATAGGCCCGCCTGCCTCTTCTCGTCCGACCCTCTCGTGGAACAGATCTTGCCACAGGGGGAAATACGGCCGGCAGCCCAGGCAGCACTCGCAAAATGCCACAAAAATGGCGAGTTGCTCGATACTGTGCGGACCTAGGTCTGACGGTTGGATGTCGTAGTAAGCGCAGAAACGGCGGAAGAAGAGGGAGGTGGGGAATCCGAGCCCCCTTTCCAGGTGGCTGGTGAAGCAGATGAATTCCCCCTCGCATGGATCTGGAGTCACTTCTCCGGCCGCAGGGATGTGCCATATCCCGGCGCAGAGGATCCCCGCCTCCTCGAATGATTTCAGCAACACTTTCGTGCACTTGGATCTGCTCCATGGCTCCGTTGGAGGCGCCATCGATTGGAGGATCTAGGGTTGTGAGTCGCTCTGGTCGCTGCGCGGAATGGAAGAATGGGAGTGCGCGAGATCGGAGGAGGTATGGAAAGTGATCGTCCTTCACCCGTCACATTCCTTATATAGCGGTTGTTACCCGCCATCTTCGGGGAGCCGTTACCGCGCGGTAATTACGCCGATATTACCGTTGGATTACCCAATGGCTAGTTTGAACAACGCTGACGTTCCAACTTCGTCTACTCGACTCGCTGTCTTCAACGACTTGACGATTCGTGACCTGATCACCATAGCAGTGATTCGACTACTCGCCGACCCATTCGCCATGCTGCGATTCGACTGGTCGCCGTTATTGTGACTAAAATGACAAGTTTATTCTTTATTAACGGAGTCCACCGCCGATTCGACTGGGTGTCCAAATTGGACCCGCATACTCCGACTACCAACAAACACCTACGAAGAATCAATGACGGCCTCAGGGACTACTGATGGGGATATGCCGACCGGGGTATACCCAACAGGACGTTTCTTATTGGCCCAAGCTGCCAGCTAGTGGGCCCGCAGGATGGCGACTGGATCGAGACTTGACAAGGAGCCAGGCGACTGGAAGCTGGAGGCCCATAAGCATAGCTAGGCCCAGTCAGATTAGGTCAAGTACCTTCTGAATCCTTAACTAATTCAGTTGGGGATCTGTAAACCCTAGCAAGGTGAGCCTATATAAACCTCCCTAGGGTACGCATAGAGGATACGTTCCATCATACACCCCAGCGAATCGCCGCCTAGTCGTCGAGCTCTCCCTTGTACTCTCTCCATAACACAATCTAGCAGGAGTAGGTATTTACCCTCCGGGGGGCCGAACCTGGGTAAACCCTTGTGTCTCCGCCCTCATCTCACACCGCAGATGGCTGGCCGCCCTTGCCCCTTGTTCTAATACTCGCTGCCGATTGCAGCATCTCCCGTGGCCATTCCCACGACACTTACAGATTTACCTTTGTCATTTTGGGGTTATGCATTAGAAACATCCGCATTCACTTTAAATAGGCTACCATATAAATCCGTTGAAACGACACCGTATGAATTATGGTTTGGGAAGAAACCTAATTTTTTGTTCCTTAAAATTTGGGGTTGCGAAGCTTATGTAAAGAAGTTACAGCCTGACAAGCTTGAACCCAAATTGGTAAAATGTGTCTCCATAGGATACCCGAAGGAAACTATTGGGCATACCTTCTATCATAGATCCTAAGGCAAAATCTTCATTGCCAAGAATGGATCCTTTCTAGAGAAGGAGTTTCTCTCGAAAGAAGTGACTTGAAGGAAAGTAGAACTCGGCGAAATTTTCGAACCTTCTCTCGGATTTGAGAGTAGCTTAGATCAAAGTCATTCACTTGCATATTAATAATGGGTTCCCAACTATCTTCTACTTTCCTAGGAATAGAAGCTTTGTGTTTCAACTTCTCTTCCTTAATCTTAACAAGAGCATCTGTAATGTGTTTGGTAAAGTCAACATGCATATCACTTGCATCAGGACTTCTAGCAAGCTTTTGCAGGAACATAATCACTTCAGAAATATTGCAACCATCAATATCAAAGTCAAACTAAGCATCACTAGTAGTAGGATCAATAGACTTAGGCATAGTAGGAGGAGAAATAGGGGCTATTGGTGTTCTAGTGGTGATGGTTCACACACTATTGTTTCTATCAATTTCAGCTTCCCTTTCCCACTTAGCATGAATTTGAGCTAACAGCCTAACATTTTCATCAATAGTAACTTGTATGGCATAGGCAGTAGCAAAGGTGTTTTCCATAGCTTGATGGCAACGGTGCCAGAAAATAGCTTGATGGCGCCCACCACTTGTAGTGGGACGCTTCGTTGGAAACCCCAAGAGCAAGGTATGAAGCAGCACAGCAGCAAGTTTCCCTCAGTAAGAAACTGAGGTTATTGAACCAGTAGGAGGAAGGAAACATCACACAGGTGTTGCTGGCAACGTGGAGACCTGCACAACACAAACTCAAGACTTTGCCCCAACGAATCAGTGAGGTTGTCAAGCTCACCGGTTTGCTATAACAAAGGATTAAACGTATGGTGTGGAAGGTAATGGTTTGTAGCAAGTAAACAGGTAACAGTGGAAGATGTATTAATGGTAAATATTGGACCAGGGTCCATAGTTCACTAGAGGTGCTCTCCTTAGATAAACAACATGGCATGAAGGGTAAACAAATTATAGCGGGGCAATTGACAGGAACTGAGCAAGGCATAACAATGCAATTACTAGCCAGAAAGATCCTATGAAGTTGATTGGGAAATACAACAATATACATAGACCGTCATCCAACTGCATCTATGACTAGAAGTCCACCTTTAGGTGATCATTCGAACCCCCTCCAGTATTAAGTTGCAAGCAACGGACAACTGCTTTAAGCAAAGTGTGTAAGGTAAAAAGTCCACAGGTTCCATGAACAAGAGACCGTTGTTTTCTCCCTAGTAGCAACAACACATCTACAACCGAAGAGATTATTGTCACTTCCCTTGGAAACTAGAGGCATGAACCCACTATCGAGCATAAATACCCCCTCTTGGAGTCACTACAACTACTTGGCCAAGATAACCACTAGCAACGGAGAGCATACAAGATCACAAAAAACACAGACATGATAGAATCATAAAGACAAAACCATTAATCAAACCAACATAATAATCTCAATATCCATTGGATCCCCGCAACCACAACATGCATGATTACAAATAGATTAGATCTTGATCATGAACGGATCTCACAAGATCTATACATGAAAGCACAAAGGAGGAGATACAACCATCTAGCTACTACATGGAACCATAGTCCAAGGTGGAACTACTCACGAATCATACCGGAGAGAAGGCCTCCGGGATGATCTCCCCTCCGGCATGTGACACCCCCAGGGTCAGGGCTAAACAAATCCCAGACCTCCGTCTGACATAAGCTTAACCTTGAGCTCGAGGATATCCAGTGAAGAATCGGTAACACAACAGTGACCCTACGACACAAAATTTATTACAGCAAGCTCATAACCGAGCAGAGAACCAAATTATTACAAGTAGAGGTCACTGACCACAAACATCAAACAACGAAAGGCAAATTATGCTATTAAGTATAGCAAACTTAACAAATGGCCTAAGAGGCCTAAAGCATAACGATGACGTCCCAGCCCATAGATTCCAGGCTGTCGGCCGGGAACCCCAAGCTACTCGTCGATGTCGATGTAGTGCCAAACTGATCTTCAAGGAACACTTACTCTGCCAAAAGTATCAACAAAGCAAGGGTGAGTACAGGGTGTACTCCGCAAGACTTATGGCTGGTGAAGATGTTTTGCATAAAGCCACTTTTGTTTGTAAAATGAGAGAGAAGGAGCTCGTCTATTCAGAGTATTTTTAAAGGGGATAAGATAGCGACATCTCCGAAAATATTGATCATCATCTTTTGAAATCCACCAATTCATCATCATCTGAACCCTAACTAGGATCACCCCCTCATACCCATGAGGAAGCATCCTTAACAAACATTAGTTGCCAAGTTTTACGATTAGGTCCAAGTTCTCTATGATCATCACGTCCGTTCCCAAGTCGTCCATAACCGTGGACATGGCTTTCCGAAATATTATTACCCTGCAGGGGTGTACAACTTTACCCACACGTACTAACCTTCTCTTAATGCCACTTAAGATTAGCCCTCTTCCTTGGAAGGCCGGCAAAGGGTGGTTAGACACGACCTTTACCTTGCTTTCGCCGAGACCATGAGTCACGCAATAAGTATGGTTCCGCCATAACGGGTCAAATCCCGAAGCCGGTACTTAAAGATGTGAGGAGAGGTTTGTTCACCTGTCACATCCCAAGATTTTCCAAATCTTGTAATGTGAAAAATAAATGAATAAAATAAAACTTTGTTGATTTTCAGGGTGAGAAGAAACTTTTTGATTCCAATTGGAAACCTTCAAACCTTTTTGATCAAACAAATCCTAAAGGGATTTGAAAAGTTAAACAATTAATAAAGAAAATATTTTGAATAAGTGGAATTACTATTTTTGGATCTTTAAATAAAAGATTTGTTTTTTCAAAAGAAAAGGTGGATTTATAAATAAAAATTATTTATAAAGCCAAATTAAACCTTGGCCAAGATTTTGAAACAAAAGGTTTTGTTTTGATTAAAAATAGTAAAGGTTTATTTAAATAAAATAATAAGGATTAATATCCAATTTTATTTAAATAAAAGGTTTTACCATTTTAATTAAAACATCAAAACATATTAAGTTATTTTAAATAAGTTTTCCAAGTGTATATTATTTTCAAATAAAACCTACTGAAGTGTTTTTGGTTTTATTTTAGATTTCAAAATAAATATTTTAATAAAACAAATCCTATTTGATTTAATAACTAAGGTCCATTTTATTTAATTATTAATGGACCCTAAAATAAAAATGTTATTTTATTTTAAACAAGTTTTCCAAGTATCTTATATTTCCAAATAAAACCTACTGATTTGGTTTTGAAAATATTTAGATTTCAAATGGAGCTTTTAAATTAAAACCTATTTTGTTTTATTAACTAGTGTCCATTTTATATAATTATAAATGGACCCTAAAATAAAAAATATTATTTTGGTCTTTGGACTTTGGTTTATGTTGATAAACAGAACCAAAACCCAATACAAGTGTGGTGAATGTTTGAATTGATTTGAATGTTTGATTGGTTGTTTGAATTTCAAAACAGAAAATAGAATCAGAAAAAGGAAAATCAATCAGGAAAGAAAAAAATAGAAGTGGACAGCAGCCCAGTCGACCAGCCCAATAAGCCCAGTACCAGCCCAGTCTCTCTCCCCCTCTGCGAAACGTTTTTCACTTAAAGTCTCACCCGCAGAGCAACTGACCGGTGGACCCATTCCCCTCTCTCTCTCCCTCACTGCCAGATGGACCCCACAGCCACGTTCCCTTCTTCCCCACCCGCGGACTACGCCCCTCTCACCGCCGGCCGTTGCAGGCGAATAAAGTCCGGCGTAATACGCGTTAACCACGCCATTAATCGGCCCCTTGACCACGCACGTTAAAGCGTCTGCCCCTCCTCTCCACTTCCCCTCTGCCGCCCCACCTCAACACGCCTCCAGGCCGCCCAATTCCTCTCCACACCACCCTCTGCTCCGACGAGGTCCGGTGCAAATTCCGGCGACCCAGCGCCGCCCCTTGCCTCATCGACCACGCACACATACTCCACACATCCTGGCGCATCTCCCCGTGCCACTGGTTCGCCCGCGAGTGCCCTGTAACGTCGACTTCGTCAACCTCAACTCGCCACCGCCATCTGCCGTTTCTCCGACGAACTCCCCTGGTAAGCCTCGACCGCCCCAGCACCTCCCGATGATGCTCCCTTACTCGCGAACCTTGTGTGCATCTAACCGTGCCTCTCTTTTGGCTTAGCATGGTTCCAAACAACGCCAGCGACGACGACCCGAGAGCACCGCCGCCCATACCAACTCCGGTGAGCGATTCCTCCTGTCCCCGTGCGCCCCTTGCCAAGACGACTCGACGTTGAGCTTCGGCGTCGCCCTGCGATCACTGTGAGCATCTCCCCACCTTCCATTGCTTCCTGTATCACCGGCACCGCCACCATCTGGCCGCTCCGCCGCCAGCCACCGCCGCAGCGCCGCTCGTTTTAGGTCAAGCTCGCAGCAGCCGTTCGATCTCGATCTAGTGGATAGGATAGAAGCACTTAAAGCGAAGGGGTACGCAACCTGTGCCACTCGATCTGACTTGATCCAACGCGCCAAAATAGCCGATCCGAGCGAAGCGGTACCGACGAATGGGAATAGGACGCGTGTCACCAGTTCTGTTTAAAAACAAAGTTTGAATCAGATTTGTTTGCAAAATTGAAACCCTTGTAACTTGTGATCCACACGTAAAAAATTTGCAAACTTTATACCATTGGAATCAGTGGAACAAGCCCTAGCCAACCATGCCATTTGTTTAGTAAAAAGTTTCTGTTAGATGGTTTGTTTTTGCAGAAACATTTGTATGCTTATATAGATTATAAAAATTGTTCAAAAATGATTTTGGGGATAAAATCTTTGGCAAATGGTGTGATTTGAACCTACTGACCATAGGAAACACTTTGTGGTTTCAAAAATGTATTTGGTGAAACAAAAGAATGATTCCTTGATTTAAAACCATTTCTATCCAAATAAAAATATGGTTTATTTATTAAAAATAGTTTTGGAGGAAAACTTTTGGGAAATGTTTTGTTTTAAACTCTCTGACCCCAAACACCAAGTTTTATGGTTTGAAAACATATTTGGTGGACCCTATAGGTTAATGCCTTAGTAAAAAATATTTCTACACCACATAAAATGATACTTTGTTTTGAAAATGGTTTAGGAAGTGAAACCTCTTGCAAATGACTTTGCCACTTTACAAAATGACCATTAGGTGCTTTCAAATGTTTATGACCCATTAGGAACCACTTTTTCAAATAAAACAAAGCTTGGCATGCTTGCATGCATTACTTTGACTTTGATATTTTATGTGATGTTTTGCTTGATTGGTAGATTGAGATTGTGCCTTGCTTGATTGAATTGTAGTGACTTGAAGAGTGTGATTGTTGCAAGGACAAGGAGTAAACTTATACCCTCTACCAAAAAGGCAAGTGATGCTTCATACTTTTGTCCCATTACTTTCACTATGCATTAGTGATTTTCTCTAAGTAAAACTGGCATGGAATTTGGCTAAGTATAAACCTTGCTATAGGAAAACCTAGTAGATGAAACCTTAGTAGAAATTTTCCTAAGTTAAGACTCCTACTATTATCATGCTTAGCTTAGCTAATAGAAAACAAGGGTGGAAATATATTCATACTATGGAAAAATTTCTAAGTCTGAGGACTTGTGTTTTTGTTTAATAAAACAACTAAGTTAATGAATCACCTGGGTGGAATGGTAATTGCTTGGTGGATTTTGGTTGAGTGGTTCACAAGGCCCATGTTCATGGCTTACCTTGTGTATCTCACTTGTGGATGGCCACCCAGGAACAAAGAGATTTGAGATGTCAAATGTTGAGAAGCTTCAAGTGCAGCCACTTGGCATTATGGGCTCTGCCTGGATCATATAGGTTGCAAGAACTTAGCCATATGGACATTTGGTGGTAGAGTTTGATAGGTTGGAACGCGTCCATTTTGGTCTAAGGGAAGGCTTCTGAAAGATCTTGTCTTGGTGAAACCAAGTCTTGTGGGGAAAGTGCACCACCTCTGCAGAGTGTAAAATCTAAGTACTTAGCCATGTCCCTGGTAAAGGACAATTTGAGCATCAAGACATGGAAGCAATCAAGAATCTCATCATTCAAATTTCAAAGTTAAAAACTTGTGGTTAAACAAGGGTTAAAGGATCTTCAATCTTTGATTGGGAGAAATGATTTTGTCAAGCAAAAACTTAGTGTTTTCAAAATGATAAGGAAAATCTATTTTGAGCAATGCAAGCCTCAACTCCTCTTAGCCAAATGCATATAGATGATAGACTCCACTATACTACCATAGTATCACTTGCCAATACAATTCAAATGTATTGACCCTTATGGCTGTAACTTGTTATGTTGCAGGTTTGATTGATTTAGTGAAGTGTGTTGATTAGGATTACAAAGTCTACAACCAACATGTCTGCCTGTGGCACTTTGAAGATGAAGGACCCCATGCTTATAGATATTCTGCTGCAATGTAATGTAATAGCCAAATGAGCTATGTAAGATGTAATAAAATTATGTTATTCCTGGTTATAAAGTTGTATTATGACCTTTGTTTCTTGATATTACATCTTAATTGTGGATGCTAGCTATTGATCTAGGGACTAGCATTGTAAACACAGGGAACTCTACCTTATTAAAGGTTGGGACCCTTACAGATGGTATCAGAGCATTGTGTTGCCTGTAGGATTTGTAAACCTAGGATTGGATAAAAACCCTTAGAAAAATAGTAGTTGTATTTGTTCCAAAACTTATTTACAAACAATCTTGTAAACTCTTTCCTCAACCATTTTGGTTTCAACTCTACATCTCTTCTATTTCAACTTGATGGAAAAACCTACCCCATGGCCAAAGACTTCACCATGAGCAAAGGACAACATCAACTCTAATGACTTCAACTTCTTCAACTCTAATGACTTCAACATCTTCAATTCTAATGACTTCAACTTCTTCAACTCTAATGACTTCAACATCTTCAGCATATTCACCAAGGACTTCCAACTTGGATACCACTAAG
The DNA here is from genome assembly GCA_916181665.1 of Avena sativa. Classification (NCBI taxonomy): domain Eukaryota; kingdom Viridiplantae; phylum Streptophyta; class Magnoliopsida; order Poales; family Poaceae; genus Avena; species Avena sativa. The sequence goes on from OV702283.1 coordinate 443,070,221, forward strand.
GACTACAAGTGAGACAAGGAAATCTTGCTCAAGATGTGGAGACTAAGGAAATGCAAAATTAGAAGGAGATCACTTCACTTGAAGTTTTGTGACCAAGAAGTTTTCCCAAAGAAACCATGACCTCAAGTAAGAAGAAGCAACCAAAAAGAATGGAAAGATCACAAGTGAACCATATAGATGGACCGCCATATTTTAGTTAAGTCAAACACACCAACTTATGTGGTGTAACAAAAATATTTTTGGTTGCCTAAGTGTGTGCTTGAACTTTGTTGTTTGAGTGAAAAGTTGTTTGTGATTGCTTGCACATTGCTTGTGTGAATTGTGATGTGTGTGATTAGAATTATTCCCTTAGAAATCTTTTGCCTATTCTAATCCCAATCCAACCCAAACAGATGACTTCTACAAAAGACTCCAACATCAAGGATGGTGACACCAACAACAAAGAGGACAACATGAGAGAACTTGTAGCAACCCAAAACCAGTTGAGCCAAGAGACAACTCAGCTTTTAGCCAACAACAATGGAGTAGATCCAGCCATACAAAGGATTTTGAAACTTCAATCCCAATTGTTGCAAGGATTGGTTACTCAAATGAACAACATGGGAGAAAACTTTTCCCAAAGAGCTAATGACAACAAGGATAACAAAGATGCTATTCTAGAAGGAACCCAAGCTAGCAATACTTGTGGAGACAAGGACCATACATCCAAGGAGCATGAAGATGAATGCCCCAAGAAGAGAGAAAGATTTACCACCTTTGAGGAGCATGAACTAGAAGAACTCCTAGCTTTGGAGAGACCCAAAAAGAAGAAGAAGGATATTACTCAAGTACAATGTTACAATTGCAAAGAGAAGGGACATTATGCCAGTGACTGCCCAGAAAAGAAGAAGAACCAAGGAAACAAACAAGAGGAAATGATAACAAAGGAAAAGAAAGATATTAGCCAAGTGTGGTGCAACAACTGCAAAGAGCTAGGACATTATGCAAGCAACTGTCCATAAAAGATGAAACACAAGATAAACAAGCCTATGAGGGATCTCAGCCTTGTCACATGTTTCAAATGCAAGGAGCTAGGCCACTATGCAAACTTCTGTCCAGGAAAGTTACACCAAGATCCCAAGTAGGACAAGATGTAATCTAGTTGGAAAAATTTTAAGGGTGGTAGTACCCTAGATGCTTTTGAGCCTACTTGTAACCCTAGCCTTCCCAAATCTCGGGACGAGATTTATTTTAAGGGTGGTAGCCTGTCACATCCCAAGATTTTCCAAATCTTGTAATGTGAAAAATAAATGAATAAAATAAAACTTTGTTGATTTTCAGGGTGAGAAGAAACTTTTTGATTCCAATTGGAAACCTTCAAACCTTTTTGATCAAACAAATCCTAAAGGGATTTGAAAAGTTAAACAATTAATAAAGAAAATATTTTGAATAAGTGGAATTACTATTTTTGGATCTTTAAATAAAAGATTTGGTTTTTCAAAAGAAAAGGTGGATTTATAAATAAAAATTATTTATAAAGCCAAATTAAACCTTGGCCAAGATTTTGAAACAAAAGGTTTTGTTTTGATTAAAAATAGTAAAGGTTTATTTAAATAAAATAATAAGGATTAATATCCAATTTTATTTAAATAAAAAGTTTTACCATTTTAATTAAAACATCAAACTTATTAAGTTATTTTAAATAAGTTTTCCAAGTGTATATTATTTTCAAATAAAACCTACTGAAGTGTTTTTGGTTTTATTTTAGATTTCAAAATAAATATTTTAATAAAACAAATCCTATTTGATTTAATAACTAAGGTCCATTTTATTTAATTATTAATGGACCCTAAAATAAAAATGTATTTTAAACAAGTTTTCCAAGTATCTTATATTTTCAAATAAAACCTACTGATTTGGTTTTGAAAATATTTAGATTTCAAATGGAGCTTTTAAATTAAAACCTATTTTGTTTTATTAACTAGTGTCCATTTATTTAATTATAAATGGACCCTAAAATAAAAAATATTATTTTGGTCTTTGGACTTTGGTTTATGTTGATAAACAGAACCAAAACCCAATACAAGTGTGGTGAATGTTTGAATTGATTTGAATGTTTGATTGGTTGTTTGAATTTCAAAACAGAAAATAGAATCAGAAAAAGGAAAATCAATCAGGAAAGAAAAAAATAGAAGTGGACAGCAGCCCAGTCGACCAGCCCAATAAGCCCAGTACCAGCCCAGTCTCTCTCCCCCTCTGCGAAACGTTTTTCACTTAAAGTCTCACCCGCAGAGCAACTGACCGGTGGACCCATTGCCCTCTCTCTCTCTCCCTCACTACCAGATGGACCCCACAGCCACGTTCCCTTCTTCCCCACCCGCGGACTACGCCCCTCTCACCGCCGGTCGTTGCAGGCGAATAAAGTCCGGCTAATACGCGTTAACCACGCCATTAATCGGCCCCTTGACCACGCACGTTAAAGCGTTTGCCCCTCCTCTCCACTTCCCCTCTGCCGCCCCACCTCAACACGCCCCCAGGCCGCCCAATTCCTCTCCACACCACCCTCTGCTCCGACGAGGTCCGGTGCAAATTCCGGCGACCCAGCGCCGCCCCTTGCCTCATCGACCACGCACACATACTCCACACATCCTGGCGCATCTCCCCGTGCCACTGGTTCGCCCGCGAGTGCCCCGTAACGTCGACTTCGTCAACCTCAACTCGCCACCGCCATCTGCCGTTTCTCCGACGAACTCCCCTGGTAAGCCTCGACCACCCCAGCACCTCCCGATGATGCTCCCTTACTCGCGAACCTTGTGCGCATCTAACCGTGCCTCTCTTTTGGCTTAGCATGGTTCCAAAAAACGCCAGCGACGACGACCCGAGAGCACCGCCGCCCATACCAACTCCGGTGAGCGATTCCTCCTATCCCCGTGCGCCCTTGCCAAGACGACTCGACGTTGAGCTTCGGCGTCGCCCTGCGATCACTGTGAGCATCTCCCCACCTTCCATTGCTTCATGTATCGCCGGCACCGCCACCATCTGGCCGCTCCGCCGCCAGCCACCGCCGCAGCGCCGCTCGTTTTAGGTCAAGCTCGCAGCAGCCGTTCGATCTCGATCTAGTGGATAGGATAGAACCACTTAAAGCGAAGGGGTACGCAACCTGTGCCACTCGATCTGACTTGATCCAACGCGCCAGAATAGCCGATCCGAGCGAAGCGGTACCGACGAATGGGAATAGGACGTGTGTCACCAGTTCTGTTTAAAAACAAAGTTTGAATCAGATTTGTTTGCAAAATTGAAACCCTTGTAACTTGTGATCCACACGTCCAAAATTTGCAAACATTATACCATTGGAATCAGTGGAACAAGCCCTAGCCAACCATGCCATTTGTTTAGTAAAAAGTTTCTGTTAGATGGTTTGTTTTTGCAGAAACATTTGTATGCTTGTATAGATTATAAAAATTGTTCAAAAATGATTTTGGTGATAAAATCTTTGGCAAATGGTGTGATTTGAACCTACTGACCATAGGAAACACTTTGTGGTTTCAAAAATGTATTTGGTGAAACAAAAGAATGATTCCTTCATTTAAAACCATTTCTATCCAAATAAAAATATGGTTTATTTATTAAAAATAGTTTTGGAGGAAAACTTTTGGGAAATGTTTTGTTTTAAACTCTCTGACCCCAAACACCAAGTTTTATGGTTTGAAAACATATTTGGTGGACCCTATAGGTTAATGCCTTAGTAAAAAATATTTCTACACCACATAAAATGATACTTTGTTTTGAAAATGGTTTAGGAAGTGAAACCTCTTGCAAATGACTTTGCCACTTTACAAAATGACCATTAGGTGCTTTCAAATGTTTATGACCCATTAGGAACCACTTTTTCAAATAAAACAAAGCTTGGCATGCTTGCATGCATTACTTTGACTTTGATATTTTATGTCATGTTTTGCTTGATTGGTAGATTGAGATTGTGCCTTGCTTGATTGAATTGTAGTGACTTGAAGAGTGTGATTGTTGCAAGGACAAGGAGTGAACTTATACCCTCTACCAAAAAGGCAAGTGATGCTTCATACTTTTGTCCCATTACTTTCACTATGCATTAGTGATTTTCTCTAAGTAAAACTTGCATGGAATTTTGCTAAGTATAAACCTTGCTATAGGAAAACCTAGTAGATGAAACCTTAGTAGAAATTTTCCTAAGTTAAGACTCCTACTACTATCATGCTTAGCTTAGCTAATAGAAAACAAGGGTGGAAATATATTCATACTATGGAAAAATTTCTAAGTCTGAGGACTTGTGTTTTTGTTTAATAAAACAACTAAGTTAATGAATCACCTGGGTGGAATGGTAATTGCTTGGTTGATTTTGGTTGAGTGGTTCACAAGGCCCATGTTCATGTCTTACCTTGTGTATCTCACTTGTGGATGGCCACCCAGGAACAAAGAGATTTGAGATGTCAAATGTTGAGAAGCTTCAAGTGCAGCCACTTGGCATTATGGGCTCTGCCTGGATCATATAGGTTGCAAGAACTTAGCCATATGGACAGTTGGTGGTAGAGTTTGATAGGTTGGAACGCGTCCATTTTGGTCTAAGGGAAGGCTTCTGAAAGATCTTGTGTTGGTGAAACCAAGTCTTGTGGGGAAAGTGCACCACCTCTACAGAGTGTAAAATCTAAGTACTTAGCCATGTCCCTGGTAAAGGACAATTTGAGCATCAAGACATGGAAGCAATCAAGAATCTCATCATTCAAATTTCAAAGTTAAAAACTTGTGGTTAAACAAGGGTTAAAGGATCTTCAATCTTTGATTGGGAGAAATGATTTTGTCAAGCAAAAACTTAGTGTTTTCAAAATGATAAGGAAAATCTATTTTGAGCAATGCAAGCCTCAACTCCTCTTAGCCAAATGCATATAGATGATAGACTCCACTATACTACCATAGTATCACTTGCCAATACAATTCAAATGTATTGACCCTTGTGGCTGTAACTTGTTATGTTGCAGGTTTGATTGATTTAGTGAAGTGTGTTGATTAGGATTACAAAGTCTACAACCAACATGTCTGCCTGTGGCACTTTGAAGATGAAGGACCCCATTTTTATAGATATTCTGCTGCAATGTAATGTAATAGCCAAATGAGCTATGTAAGATGTAATAAAATTATGCTATTCCTGGTTATAAAGTTGTATTATGACCTTTGTTTCTTGATATTACATCTTAACTGTGGATGCTAGCTATTGATCCAGGTACTAGCATTGTAAACACAGGGGACTCTACCTTATTAAAGGTTGGGACCCTTACATCACCAGGGGCTCCATCGACCCCAAGCAACCCCAGCCACGCTTACCTACCTGTTATGAATGCACCAACTTCACCCGGCAAATCTTTCAAAAGATTTTCTATGCATATATCGAATGGAACGCCCGAACTATGTGACTCATGGAATCTACTAGGCAAGTTAGTCACTCGTGGGGTTTTCCAGGCCCCGTGTGGTTGTACGCTCATCTTGGTTCAAGATCCAAGAACATCGAGTCCTAGGGGTGGAGAGCATGGGACTACAAAAACCACATCCCACCGTGGCCTCCCATACAAGCCTTAGCATGTTTAACTAATAACACCAATCTCATCTCATCACGTTCTCGTGTCATACTAGATTATCTGCATCTGATACATCATCTGGATGAACCAGACTCAACAGCTATGCATGGCTAAGCAGGACATAGATAAGCTCTAGCAGTGCACACAAGCCAAACCTAGTTATGCTAGGAGCAGTGGATCAGGTAATATAAGCTCAAAGGGAGTAATGCAACAGATAGGATACTCTATCTATCGATAAAAGATCACTGTAGAATCGTATGCATCATGGCAGGAATTGAAATGCTTTCAAAACATAGGATTATATCATGGTGGGGCTATGCTTGCCTTTGCCTGTTGATAAAGAATAAGCAGATCTTCGGGAACCTTGAACTTGACTTGGTTAGAGTTGGTCAAGTATTGTTCATCGATCTTCGACGGTGTTGACCTCGGTCTTCGATCTTGATCTCGATATCGTATTCTACCGGGAAGAACCAAACACCGGAAATAAAGGGAAAACAATCACCACATGGCATCGATGCAATGCTCAAACAAGAATGATGATATGACAAGTTGATTAGTATTGAAATGTAACCCTAAAGCATGATCGACAAATTAATCAGGGTTCCGAGGGGTGAAAACCCTAATTCGGAGAAACTCTGGAAAATATGAGAGGGGTGCATTTGTTCTTCTAATTAAACTTTCCATTTAAGTTGTTTAACAATGCATGATTATAGCTCTATCAGATAGTTCTCATTTTTCTGAACATTTTGATGTATTATTTGTATTTTTTTGAATTACAAATTAAAAGTTATTGAATTTACAATATTTAAAACAATTCCTGAAATTATTAGACCTTTTATTAATTCAAATAAAACTGGAAATACTTTTTACACAGAGGCTGGGCTAGCCACAGACACAGACAGGTGGGCCTCTGTCCAGCTCATCCTCCACGCAGGCAAAGTGGGACCCGAACCAGAGTTTGACCCTATTCTAAACATTTTTGCACCGTAGAGCCATCTAGCCTCTAAGGCTGGCAGGTGCGACCTTGGCCACGCGGATGCCGCCTTGGCGCCACGCAAGACTCACCGGCGAGCGCGTCGGCCAGCAGCCAGGGACGGCGGAGGAAGACGTGCGCGCTTGCGTGGATGGGGTGTTAGAGAGAGGGCGACACGGGCTACCTAAAGATGGTGGCACCGCTGCGGAGTGGTCACAGGAGACGCAGCGGCGAGCGGCGGTGATGGCGGAGCTCGCAGGTGCTTGGCGACGGAACAATAGAGAGTGAGAGGGGATAGAAGAAGGGGTCAGGAGGACCAGCGGCTCACCACGAATCGGACAGAGTCGATGTCAAGGAGAGGGGCAGCCGGACGGCGTCGGCAATGTCCACGGCAGCGAACGTCGTTGATGGGGAAGGATAGGGCGTTGCGGTCGATTAACGGTGCCCAAGCTCGATTCCGTTGGAGAGGAGGGAGCTAACGTCGCGGTGGTGCTCATGGGGGTCTCAAGTGGGCGAGGGGAGGCCGGAAACAGTGGGGCGAAGCGTCGGCCGGAGCTAGGGTTCGGCCACGAGGAGGAACGCGCGAGATAGAGGGGTCTCGGGGGAGAGGGGAAGGGGATAAGGACGAGAGGGGAGGTCGCGGCGCTCTTATCCACCTCCTGGAGCTCGGCAGACGGCTAGGAGAAAGCGGCGGCCATCGACGGCGGCACCGGCGACACGGAGCTGTGCGCCTAGGAGGAGGAAGACGACGAAGGCAGACTGAAGCGGTACGGGCCTGGGATGGGCCGTGCTGGGCTGCGGGGTGTTGTGCAAGCGGCAGATAGATGAGAGGAAGAGAGAGGGCAATCTGGGCTAGGCCTGGCATGGTCTGGCTCTGTTTTTCTTTCTAAAACATTTTCCATTTAGTTTTCTGTTTATATTTTCATTTCAAATTCTGTTTTGAATATTTCAAAATACTAGGAACTTTTATAAAATGTATAAAATATTGCATGGGCCCTTTTAGTCCAATTGGGCTTCAAATATTTTGGATTTTGTAAATATTTTCAAAATCACTTTGAAGGGATTTCAAGGAAAGGAAAGATATTAGGGATTTAGGGTTTGATTTATTTTCACCAATGCACAACGTAAATGATGATGCTCATGATGCACAAAACAAACCCTAATATTGATTAATTGAAACTAGGGTGTTACATCTCTATCCCCCTTACGAGAATTTCGACCCGAGATTCCAAAGGTAGGAAGAGATACGGAGAGAGAAAGAAACAGGGTCACTCTAAAGATAAGAGGGAAACACACTAAACAACACACAGAGTATCTCATGGTCAACTCATGGATAGATTGTTCAAAAACAACTCTGATATTACAACATGAGACACAAGGTAACAGAGGAAACAAGAGGAGAAGGTTTCAAGTTGTTAGATAGATGGTCTTCATAAGGATTGAGACCATGAAACTTACAGAAGAGTTTAAGCTTCTGAAAAGGAGATCTTACAACAGTAACAAGATGACCACAGACTTCGAGAATTAAATCTCTACTAAACGGCTGAAGTAGGGATTTCAGGTTGCACGGATATGGATCAACAAAACCAAGCTGTTGAACTACTTTTGAAACATAAGAGTCACGCTTTCATTCAATAGAAGGCTTAAGACAGAAAAGTGTTTAGGTAGAGAGGACTCATAAGAGTCACAAGGAACATGTAACAAGATAAACAATTGATTACCAAAATCATAATCGCTCTTCGAACATGTTTAAGAAAGCGTGACAAAAATTGTCTATTCATCCAGGACTACCAAAATCTTTGCCAAAGATCATGATATCACTTTACACCACCAAGATGAATAGTTTAGAAGATTCCTGATGATACGATAAGAAAGAAACTTCATTCTCAGACTCCAAGTACCTGGCATAACAAGATGTTTGCCATCGTAAAAGGATCTAGAGGATCGATCGAGAGACATTTAGCAATACTACTTTAAATGTTCTCCTTGATGTTCGAGAAATCAATCGTCAAGTAAAGGTCGGACTTCGGATACAAGGAAACCCTAAGCATAACTCCTATAATTAATTATAGAAGAAGCCTCATGAAGAGTGGTTGTTATTGCTGGTTCAAGAGAATATGACAAAGGGTCTTTCTGACTAAGTGTGTCAACCATTATATCAGTCTTGTCGGGTTTCAAAGATACCTATGTCAAAACCTTGAGGAACACCAACCATCATTGCTGCTTGAGATTCAGCTTTGGTTAGGCGAAATGATACTTCAGACTCAGCATGTCCGAATAGAAAGTTCGCAACATTTACCACAAAGGTAAAGTTACTAGATTTTCTAGATAGGGCTACAGTGTAAAGCTCCAAAAGAATGAGCTAGATTGCTAGACCCATGTATTAGCAACTTGTCAAAAGACAACTGCATACACATGAACTACTAACAATAAAACACACGTGTATCCTTAAGGAACAGAGTTAACTAATCTCGAATCCACGGCGACATCTTTCAGCATTTGCATGTGAATTAGAGAAGGCCACTTCTAACATCCAGAACACATACTTCGAGTTGACTCAATGAAGGTTCTCGAAAGTTTCCAACATTAATGCCAAATGTTCCATATGAATCAAATCTAACATGGAGAAGATAAGGATGTCATCGATGGGCTCAACAACAAACTTATCGAGGCACTCCAAGAAGATGGACTCATATGTTGCGTGAACAAGACAAGAATACTGGTCATACCAGAGGACATGAAGATGCATCCCAGTGAAACATCACAAGAGGAGACATTATCAAGATAGTCCTTGGAACTGAGTTTGATTTGACGATAACCCAAATAAAATCAAAGATAGGGGAAGATAACATGCCCACGAAGGAAATACTATCTTTCTTCAACATGAACAAAACTAAACATCCCTTTTATAAAGAACATAGTCAGATATAACTTTTGTCTTACAACTCTCCAAGTTATTTCTTAAGCTCAACCAACTAGTTCAGGGGTATCTAGTACAGATCCTTGGAGAAAGGAGCAGTTCAGAGAACTTGCTTGCTCAATAAATTGACAACACGGTCATGTGGCAACATGGCGATACTTCTAGTAGACAGCTAGAATATCACGAACTACCGATATGTCTCTTAGTTCGAGAGGAAACTTGCTTGGTACGGCAAGAAGACATAGCCTCAGAGTTTCGGCACAAGACTAACTCTTTGACGGAAGAGATGTACCAGAATAACGGACTTGGTAGCACAGTCAAACTTCGCTTAGTGAAAGGGTTAACCAATCACGCTAAGTATGACATAAATATCCTTAGAGTTCAAAATAATAATAATTGCTAAGAATCTCAGATGGCCACATTAATACACATGCGCATCACTCACGAGCACGAAAGCTCGAGGAAGGGTGGGTAAATATGTGTAAGAGCATCACTGCATTAAGGGGTCATGAAACTCGGCATGACATCTTAGTATAAAAGAGTGTGATACTTTAAGGTAGAACAGATGGAAGACAATCAATGCCTCTTGATCTGCAGATTACAACACTTTGACCTGGTCCTGGATATGACGAGGTACTGGAGTTTGTTTTTCCTGACATCCCGAAATGGTTTGTCATGACGGACCGCAAGAGTATCTTGCATCAGAAGACACCGATGCACATTTACTACTTGGCTACCAACTAGTAGACAAAGGTCGGAGAAGAACAAGGGAAAGAGAACATGTTCAGGATAAAATCCCAAGATGTGGATGCATAAGTCAACAATCTTCCGAAAACCAATGAAGAGCAGGGGTAAAGATGTGGCAGAGTCACGAGTATAGATACAAGACTCTCGAGGAGTACTCTTGTCGTGATCTGTTTGGTTCCATTAAAGAACATCTGCCATAGCATGTGGTTGGGGAAGTCCTTCATTGTCACAATTCAACGACAAAGACCATAAGCTTGAAGACTGGAATTGTAGTACCAGCCATCCTGAGGTAATTTTGTGAACATTACCAACAAGGGTCAAAGGGATGGATCTTGGGTTAAAGGTCAGCTTCATGTACAAGATTCACAACACCTGAATCCAGCACAATCAGGGATCTTAGATTCAAGTCCGAGGGTTAAAACCCGAGAAAAGAAGTAACTACTACTTGAGTGACATAGTGTACACTACAAGGTAATAATCACGAGGTAGCTTCCAAGAGAAGATAAGACTTCTGAAGTACCCAACAGACTAAAAGGAGGCACACAAGGCGAAAGGAAACCTCGAAGCCTAGGACAGAACACTACAGATCCAACAATATAATATTGTGGGTCCAAAACATAGAAAGATCATGATAGAAACAAATCTCTCATATGAACAAGAGCAAAGGGAACAAGGAATTCACAACACACACAACTCTAGAGAACTCAACACTAGGTCAACTGGTTGAGAAACGGCATGCCAAGAAGGCACCTAAGATTTGAAAAACTAGAAGAGATATCAAAACTTTTCCAAAATCAACACAAGATAAGATAACCCAGAGTTAGAGCGAACCTGGATAAGAAGTAAAAGAAGCATACTAGAGTTTTCGCAAATATTTTTCATCTTTGAAAGTAGTTTTCTCAGACACTAGACTCAACATCGACCAATAGCAAGGTTTTCCTACGGTCGGCACTGCTCTGATACCAAGACCTATGACACCCCCAGGGTTAGGGCTAAACAAATCCCAGACCTCCGTCTGACATAAGCTTAACCTTGAGCTTGAGGATATCTAGTGAAGAATCGGTAACACAACAGTGACCCTACGACACAAAATTTATTACAGCAAGCTCATAACTGAGCAGAGAACCAAATTATTACAAGCAGAGGTCACTGACCACAAACATCAAACAACGGAAGGAAAATTATGCTATTAAGTATAGCAAACTTAACAAATGGCCTAAGAGGCCTGAAGCATAACGATGACGTCCCAGCCCATAGATTCCAGGTTGCCGGCCGGGAACCCCAAGCTACTCGTCGATGTAGTGCCAAAATGATCTTCAAGGAACACTTACTCTGCCAAAATTATCAACAAAGCAAGGGTGAGTACAGGGTGTACTCCGCAAGACTTATGGATGGTGGAGTTGTTTTGCATAAAGCCACTTTTGTTTGTAAAATGAGAGAGAGAAGGATCTCGTCTATTCAGAGTATTTTTAAAGGAGATAAGGTAGCGACATCTCCGAAAATATTGATCATCATCTTTTGAAATCCACCAATTCATCATCATCTGAACCCTAACTAGGATCACCCCCTCGTACCCATGAGGAAGCATCCTTAACAAACATTAGTTGCCAAGTTTTACGATTAGGTTCAAGTTCTTTATGATCATCACGTCCGTTCCCAACTCGTCCATAACCGTGGACACGGCCTTCTCTTAATGCCACTTAAGATTAGCCCTCTTCCTTGGAAGGCCGGCAGAGGGTGGTTAAACACGACCTTTACCTTGCTTTCACCGAGACCATGAGTCACACAATAAGTATGGTTCCGCCGTAACGGGTCAAATCCCGAAGCAGGTACTTAAATATGTGAGGCGTGGTTGGTTCACCAGGGGCTCCATCGACCCCAAGCAACCCCGGCCACGCTTACCTACCTGTTATGAATGCACCAACTTCACCCGGCAAATCTTTCAAAAGATTTTCTATGCATATGTCGAATGGAATGCCCGAACTATGTGACTCATGGAATCTACTAGGAAAGTTAGTCACTCGTGGGGTTTTCCAGGCCCCGTGTGGTTGTACGCTCGTCTTGGTTCAAGAGGCAAGAACATTGGGTCCTAGGGGTGGCGAGCATGGGACTACAAAAACCACATCCCACCGTGGCCTCCCATACAAGCCTTAGCATGTTTAACTCATAACACTAATCTCATATCATCACGTTCTCCTGTCATACTAGATTATCTGCATCTGATACATCATCTGGATGAACCAGACTCAACATCTATGCATGGCTAAGCAGTACATAGATAAGCTCTAGCAGTGCACACAAGCCAAATCTAGTTATGCTAGGAGCAGTGGATCAGGTAATATAAGCTCAAAGGGAGTAATGCAATAGATAGGATACTCTATCTATCGATAAAAGATCACAGTAGAATCGTATGCATCATGGCAGGAATTGAAATGCTTTCAAAAACATAGGATTATATCATGGTGGAGCTATGCTTGCCTTTGCCTGTTGATAACGAATAAGCAGATCTTCGGGAACCTTGAACTTTCCTTGGTTAGAGTTGGTCAAGTATTGTTCATCGATCTTCGACGGTGTTAACCTCGGTCTTTGATCTTGATCTCGATATCGTATTCTACCAGGAAGAACCAAACACCGAAAATAAAGGGGAAACAATCCCCGCATGGCATCGATGCAATGCTCAAACAATAATGATGATATGACAATTTGATTAGTATTGAAATAACCCTAAAGCATGCTCGACAAATTAATCGGGGTTCTGAGGGGTGAAAACCCTAATTTGGAGAAACTCCAGAACATATGAGAGGGGTGCATTTGTTATTCTAATTAAACTTGCCATTTAAGTTGTTTAACAATGCATGATTATATCTCTATCAGACAGTTCTCATCTTTCTGAACATTTTGATATATTATTTGTATTTTTCTGAATTACAGATTAAAAGTTATTGAATTTACAATATTTAAAACAATTCCTGAAATTATTAGACCTTTTCTTAATTCAAATAAACTGGAAATACTTTTTACACAGAGGTTGGGATAGCCATAGACACAGACAGGTGGGCCTCTGGCCACCTCAGCCTCCACGCAGGCAAAGTGGGACCCAAACCAGAGTTTGACCCTATTCTAAACTTTTTGCACCGTAGAGCCATCTAGCCTCTGAGGTTGGCAGGTGGGACCTTGGCCACGCGGATGCCACCTTGGCGCCACGCAGGACTCGCCGGCGAGCGCGTCGGCCAGCGGCCAGGGACGATGGAGGAAGACGTGCGTGCTTGCGTGGATGGGGTGTTAGAGAGAGGGCGACGCGGGCTACCTAAAGATGGTGGCGCCGCTGCGGAGTGGTCACCGGAGACGCAGCGGCGAGTGGCGGTGATGGCGGAGCTCACAGGTGCTTGGTGGCGGAGCAATGGAGAGCGATAGGGGAGAGAAGAAGGGGTCCAGGAGGACCAGCGGCTCACCGCGAATCAGACGGAGTCGATGGCGAGGAGAGGGGCAGCCGGACGGCGTCGGCAACGTCCACGGCAGCGAACGTCGGTGACGGGGAAGGATAGGGTGTTGCGGTCGATTAGCGTTGCCCGAGCTCGATTCCGTTGGCGAGGAGGGAGCTGACGACGCGGTGGTGCTCATGGCGGTCTCAAGTGGGTGAGGGGAGGCCGGAAACGGTGGGCGACGCGGCGGCCGGAGCTAGGGTTCGGCCACGAGGAGGAACGCGCGAGAGAGAGGGGTCTCTAGGGAGAGAGGAAGGGGATAAGTACGAGAGGGGAGGTCGCGGCGCTCTTATCCACCTCCTGGAGCTCGGCGGACGGCCATCGACGGCGGCGTCAGCGACACGGAGCTGTGTGCCTGGGAGGAGGAAGACGACGAAGGCAGACTGAAGCGGTACGGGCCTGGGATGGGACGTGCTGGGCTACAGGGTGCTGCGCAAGCGGCAGATAGATGAGAGGAAGAGAGAGAGGGCAAGCTGGGTTGGGCCTGGCATGGTCTGGCTTTTTTTTCTAAAACATTTTCCATTTAGTTTTCTGTTTATATTTTCATTTCAAATTCTATTTTGAATATTTCAAAATACCAGGAACTTTTATAAAATGTATAAAATATTGCAGGGGCCCTTTTAGTCCAATTGGGCTCCAAATATTTTGGATTTTGCAAATATTTTCAAAATCACTTTGAAGGGATTTCAAGGAAAGGAAAGATATTAGGGATTTAGGGTTTGATTTATTTTCTCCAATGCACAATGTAAATGATGATGCTCATGATGCACAAAACAAACCCTAATATTGATTAACTGAAACTGGGGTGTTACACGGCAGGCTGCCGAGAAGAGCTTCAGATCTCCCTGATCTAGGGACGATGGTGGCGGCGGCTACAAACGGTTTCATGGATTTCTGATTGGGTACTAAGAGTTTCTGTATCGGGGGCTTCTTATAGGCGAAGGGGCAAGACCGGGAGGCGGCCAGGGTCACCAAACCCTAGCCAGGCGCGGGCCCACCTATGGTCGCGCCTGGGGGGTTGGCCCCTCTAGCCGGCCTCTCCGGCTCTCCTCTGGACTTCTTATTCCCCACGGAAAGTAATGACTTTGTCGTTTGTCCTGTCCAATTCCGAGAATATTTCTTTACTAACTTTTCTGAAACCAAAAACAACAAAAAACAGGCATCTGGCACTGTTGCAACTTGTTAATAGGTTAGTACCAGAAAACATGTAAAAAGCACCTTAAAGTGTGGACAAGTAAAGAAAATTAGATACTAAACAAGCATGGAGAATCAAAAATTATAGATACGTTTCCAACGTATCAGCATCGCCAAGCTTAACTCCTGCTCGTCCTCGAGTAGGTAAGTGATAAATAGAATAATTTTGGAGGTGACATGCACCCTCACAATAAAGATCCAACCATTTGCAAACATTGAAAGCTGGGATCAAAGAACTCTAAACATGTGCATGAAAGATGGAGTTCTAATAATAGGACATAGTAATTATGCATGCAACATGGCAAGCTACAAACAAATATTATGAATAATATGCATTGAAAAACGTTTGTTTGTTTCACATGCAGAAAACATAGCATAGTGGCAATCAGCTTGTCCCTTATAGAGTAACAATATAATGCATAGGACACCTTCAAAGTTCACGAGGGTGACTAGAAACAAATAGCACAAGAACAAGTAATATCACAATATGCATCAATTAATAAGCTTTGGAACACTGCACACAGAATGAAAACTATGCTCTCTTAATGGTGCCTAAAGGTAGAAGGTGGAGACACAATAATGGTGGAAGAAAGGCCTTTTTGTAAAGGAAGCAGGAATTACAAGTTTCAAAAAGAGCTTCCAAAAATTA
This sequence comes from Avena sativa, assembly GCA_916181665.1. Classification (NCBI taxonomy): domain Eukaryota; kingdom Viridiplantae; phylum Streptophyta; class Magnoliopsida; order Poales; family Poaceae; genus Avena; species Avena sativa. The sequence goes on from OV702283.1 coordinate 443,085,771, forward strand.
TGGTACTTGTTAGCTTTCAGCCCTCATTGTCCCTATCATAAGCATCTTGAAGTGGTTAAGGTTAAAGTGGAAACGCTGGAGTATATGCATGACAAAGTATAAGTTGGCAATCTCAAGTCCCTTGAATATGAGGGCTACACCTCATGGATACTCAACTTAGGGCCTAGGCATGTTCTTGTCACTGTAAGTATTTGCATATCATTGAGAACCGCCAACGGGGTACCCCTTGCACATGGTACAAGAGCTTTCCCATAACCAAAATGACAAGGCAAGCAGACAATGAGCATCTCAGCAATCTTTTTATTTACCATATGCATAGCTTTTTTATTGAGGATGCTTCATAGAAAGCTCACTATGGTGATGCTGCAAGTTTCCACCATGATTAGGCATGGCTTAGGCTAGCGGCCCAAGCGTTTCTCTAACACAGAATACAAACTCCATGGACTTACAAGTTCCCACTTCATTTCACACCGGTAACATCCATAGACAAAAGAGCATGATGTCAACGGAGTACAAAAGTACAAGTGTAATGTTGAAAACGTTCCCCGTGACAGCACGGTTCTGCTAACTCCAACTTATAAGTGCAAGCATATACAACAAAGTTGTCTCAATGGTTCAAGTTTATTAGGGGCAAAGAATAAAATGTGCCATCAAGTTCGTGAGGGCTTTAATCACTAAATTTTCACATAACAAAATAGTTTTTAATTGGAAGATTGATGAAAACAAGAATATACTTGGAATGGTGTAACACACCATGCATAGGAATTTATAGTGGACACTTTGGAAAAACTTGGTTTCTTGGGAGTTGGAAGCATGAGTAGAACTTACTCATACAAGTGGAGGCTAGGAAAAGACTGGGAGCAACCAACTAAGAGAGCAATAATGGCCATAATTATGCAATGCAACAAAGCAAACTAATCAAAGCAAAGAGTGGTACTACAAGTCAAGGACTAAATGATCATAGAGGCTAATGGTGACTTGTCATAGTCATAACATGGTGTGAGCATGTTCCAAGTCAACCCAAGCAAAACATCAAAGGAGAATACCACAATACTATGCTTTTGCATGCTAAAACAACGCATAATTTCTTCAAGGCACACTAAGCAATCCCAATTGTTTGGAACAAGACATGCTACAGCAATAATCACTAAGCATAGTGCCAAAACAACACCTAGCATGTCATGCTAAAGTCTAAGTCACAGTCAATGCAAGCTCCTCTTGCACTTCAAGCAAGAACTTATTACTCCTTTCCAGCACCAAGCAAACTTATTTTCAAAACAACACAGAGAGAACGGGGGTCCAGACTACTAAAGCAAACTAAACAACCTAAGAAAAGCAAACGAAAACTAAGACGCTCCAAGAACAACACAACTGTGCATGAAACAATAAAAGTGAAGTGTCTAGACAAACCTGAGCTTTTTATTGATGAAGAAGGGGATGCCTTGGGCATCCCCAAGCTTTGACGCTTGTACCTCTTGGATATTTCTTGAGGTGACACCATGGTGTCATCCCCAAGCTTGAGCATTTGTCCATTCTTCATCTCATTGCATCATTCTCTCTCTACACCTGAAATTTTTCCTTCATACAAAACTTCACACAATCTTCATTAGCAACATTAGTGTATTCAAAAGATATTAGACCACTGGCAAAGCTTTGGAACAGCAAGGCCTTTCACCAAAAACACAAGCTACTATAGTTCCTCCTTTAAATAAACTCAATTTACCTGAAGAGATCTCAAAAAGGAATCAATAAGAACCAAATGCAAATAATGGTAGAAATTTGTCAAAACAGACCAGCAGGTAGAAACGAATTTTTTCGAACATCTTATGTTGCTCAAATCAAAAAGTGTTGAACTAATTAAAGTTATCTAACATACTGGGGGATTCATTCATAAATTTTGATATCAATCCGAGTTACAGAGACTCCTCACGTATTTTTTTGGTGGAGGACAGAAGTCTGTTTCGGGACAGCAACTCCCCAAATCTTACTTCCCTCTCATTAGAGGTCATTCTTGGCACAAAAAGCAAATGGCACACAAAGAAAAGAGCTTGATGTCTACGCACTTCTATTCTTGTAGACAGTTGTTGGGACTCCAAGTGCAGAGGTTTGTAGAACAGCAGCAAGTTTCCCTTAAGTGGACTACCCAAGGTTTATCGAACTCAGGGAGGAAGTGGTCAAAGGTATCCCTCTCAAGCAACCCTGCAATTAAGATACAAGAAGTCTCTTGTGTCCCCAACACACCCAATATAGGTGCACTAGTTCGGCCAAGATATAGTGAAATACAAGTGGTAACAGTGCCAGAAAAGAGCTTCTGACTTGTTGACGTGGGGTAACGATGCCAAAAAAGACTTTGATGGAGCTTGACATGGAAGTAAAGACTAAAGCAGCAAACATGCAACAGATCTAGTAGAAACGGTGTTTCAATGTTTAGAAACAACTCCTAGGGATCATACTTTCACTAGTGAACACTCTCTCATATAAATATCCTCTCTTCATGATACTACTCTTAACTACTCTCCGGTTGAACACTCTAATCATTCGTAGGGCTATAACAGCACACCTAAAAGTCCGCCTTCCCCAATCTAGATAACCCCACACTGTCACCTTGAGCGCTAGATGGTTCCAACAAACACCACAATTTCATAGAGACATCCAACTCCAAATATAACTCATAACAAATATTCAATCTAGCCAAAGTTCCACACACGGTATGCACACTGTCACTTTCACACACGTGGGGAAAATAATAGATCTATTAAAGCACAAAGAGTATTTATGTAGACTCAAACCTAAGTGCCACCATGGCGTGCATGATGTCACTTTCACACACATAGGGAGAGCAGAGATCTAATGAAGCACTTGAGTAGCAAGGTAGATCTACTTGATTACTGTAAGGGTCCCAACCTTTAATAAGGTAGAGTCCCCTGTGTTTACAATGCTAGTCCCTGGATCAATAGCTAGCATCCACAGTTAAGATGTAATATCAAGAAACAAAGGTCATAATGCAACTTTATAACCAGGAATAACATAATTTATTACATCTTACATAGCTCATTTGGCTATTACATTACATTGCAGCAGAATATCTATAAGCATGGGGTCCTTCATCTTCAAAGTGCCACAGGCAGACATGTTGGTTGTAGACTTTGTAATCCTAATCAACACACTTCACTAAATCAATCAAACCTGCAACATAACAAGTTACAGCCACAAGGGTCAATACATTTGAATTGTATTGGCAAGTGATACTATGGTAGTATAGTGGAGTCTATCAACTATATGCATTTGGCTAAGTGGAGTTGAGGCTTGCATTGCTCAAAATAGATTTTTCCTTAACATTTGAAAACACTAAGTTTTTGCTTAACAAAATCATTTTTCTTAAACAAAGATTGAAGGTCCTTTAACCCTTGTTCAAACCACAAGTTTTTAACTTAGAAATTTGAATGATGAGATTCTTGATTGCTTCCATGTCTTGATGCTCAAATTGTCCTTTACCAGGGACATGGCTAAGTACTTAGATTTTACACTCTGCAGAGGTGGTGCACTTTCCCCACAAGACTTGGTTTCCCAAGACAAGATCTTTCACAAGCCTTCCCTTAGACCAAAATGGACGCGCTCCAACCTATCAAACTCTACCACCAACTGTCCATATGGCTAAGTTCTTGCAACCGATATGATCCAGGCAGAGCCCATAATGCCAAGTGGCTGCACTTGAAGCTTCTCAACATTTGACATCTCAAATCTCTTTGTTCCTGGGTGGCCATCCACAAGTGAGATACACAAGGTAAACCATAGACATGGGCCTTGTGAACCACTCAACCAAAATCCACCAAGCAATTACCATTCCACCCAGGTGATTCATTAACTTAGTTGTTTTATTAAACAAAAACACAAGTCCTCAGACTTAGGAATTTTCCATAGTGTGAATATATATTCCACCCTTGTTTTCTATTAGCTAATCTAAGCATGATAGTAATAGGAATCTTAACTTAGGAAAATTTCTACTAAGGTTTCATCTACTAGGTTTTCCTATAGCAAGGTTTATACTTAGCAAAAATTCCATGCAAGTTTTACTTAGAGAAAATCACATAAAATAATAAAACAAAACAACACATGCAAGCATGCAAAAGGGTTGTTTTATTTGTAAAAGTGGTTTCTAATGGGTCATAAACATTTGAAAGAACCTAATGGTCATTTTATAAAGGGGCAAAGTCATTTGCAAAGGATTTCATTTCCTAAACCATTTTCAAAACAAAGTATCATTTTATGTGGTGTAGAAATGTTTTTACTAAGGCATTAATCTATAGGGTTCACAAAATATGTTTTCAAACCATAAAACTTGGTGTTTGGGGTCAGAGAGTTTAAAACAAAACATTTCCCAAAGGTTTTCTTCCAAAACCATTTTTAATAAATAAACCACATTTCTATTTGACTAGAAATGGTTTTAAATCAAAGAATCATTATTTTGTTTCACCAAATACATTTTTGAATCCACAAAGTGTTTCCTATGGTCAGTAGGTTCAAATAACACCATTTGCCAAAGATTTTATCCCCAAAATCATTTTTAAACAATTTTTACATCCTTAACAAGCATACAAATGTTTCTGCAAAAAAAAACCATTTTTCCAGAAGCTTTTTACTAAACAAAAGGCATGGTTGGCTAGGGCTTGTCTTGCTGATTCCAATGATATCAAATTTGTAAATTTTGGACGTGTGGATCAAAAGTTATAAGGGTTTCAAAATGGCATCTAAATCTGATTCAAATTCTATTTTCTAAACGTCTGGTGACACGCGGCGCAACGCTATTTGCTGGTACCGGTTCGGGTGGATCACGTGTTGTAGGCCGTTGGATCAATTTGCATCGCACGGCACTGGCTGCGTACCCTTTCGCTGTTAAGTGGATCTATCGCAACCGCAGGATTTGCATCTAACGGCTCTAAGCATCTCGACCAAGGACGGGCGACGCTCGACGGCTGCGCGCGGTGGCGACGGTCAGACGACGGCGGAGTCGGCGATACAGGAAGCAAGAGAAGAGGAGGAGAGGCTCACCGTGATTGCAGGGTCGTGGGGAAGCTCGACGTGGTTGCGAGGAGGCGAGGGGTGCACTGGGGCGGAACTAATCGCTTGCCGGTGTTTGCTCGGCGTCGGGTGCGTTCAGGCGTCGCTGGGGATGTTGCTACAGAGCACAAGAGAGGGAACAGAGGTTGTGGTTAGCTTCGTACGCGGTTCACTGACAAGCGAGCATCAACGAGAGGAAAGGGGTGGTCTGGTTTACCGGGGAAGAGGTCGTCAGAGAAAAACCAGACGGTGGCGGCGGCGGTTGTCGTTGTTGCCGACGTTCTGGGGCGCCCGCGGGTGAATGGAAAGCGCCGGGAGAAGCGCCAGGGCTAGGAGAGTATGTGAGTGTGCTTAAGGAGGCGAGGGGTGGCAGGACACGGCCGGAATTCTCGCCGGAGCATCGTCGGACAGTGGCGGTGTTTGAGCAAAATTCGACGGCCTAGGGGCGTGCCGAGGAGGGGTGTCTGGGGGAAACGGAAGAGGGGAGGCAGGCGCTTTTACCTTGCGTGCGCTTGGGCGAATTAACGCGGCAATTAACGGGGATTGAAGGAGCTTTCAACGGCAGTAACGGCGACGTGGTTTGGGGGAGGAAGAAGTCGTGGTGAAGAAAATGACCACGTGGCTGTGGGGTCCACTGGCAGCGAGAGAGAAGAAAAGAAAACGAGGTCCACCAGTCGGTGTCTCTGCGGGTGCGGCTTTAGGTAGAAAACGTTTCGCAGAGGGGAAGTGTAGCTGGGCTGCGAATGGGCTTATTGGGCTTGGCCGGTTGGGCTGAGTCCAATTCCATTTTTTTTTCTGTCTGAAACCCTTTTTTCTTTTTCCAAAACAATTTCTGTTTTGAATTTCAATCAACTATTCAAACATTCAAACAATTCAAACAATCACCACACTTGTAATTGAATTTGGTTCTGTTTAACAACATAAACCAAAATCCAAAATAAAATAATATAATTTTATTCTTTTTAGGATCTATTTAATAATTAAATAAAATAGACCATAGTTATTTAATCAAATAGGGTTTGATTTATTTAATAAAATCTCCATTTGAAATCTAAATATTTTCAAAACCAAATCAGTAGGTTTTTATTTGAAAATAGAAGATATTTGGAAAACTTGTTTGAAACAAAAAATAACACTTTTTATTTTAGGGTCCATTAATAATTAAATAAAATGGGCCTTAGTTAATAATTCAAATAGGATTTGTTTTGTTAAAATCTTTATTTTGAAATCTAAAATAAAACCAAAACACTTCAGTAGGTTTTACTTGAGAATATAAAATACTTGGAAAAACTTATTTAAAATAAATAAATAAGTTTTGATGTTTTATTTAAAATGGGAAAAGCCTTTACTTAAATAAAATTGGATATTAAATCCTTATTACTTTATTTAAATAAACCTTTACTATTTTTATCAAAACAAAATGTTTTATTTCAAAATATTGGCCAAAGTTTAATTTGGCTTTATAAATAATCCTTATTTATAAATCTTCCTTTTCTTTTGAAAACCAAATCTTTTATTAAAAGATCCAAAAATAGTAATTCCACTTATTCAAAATATTTTCTTTATTAACTGTTTAACTTTTCAAATCCCTTTAGGATTTGTTTGATCAAAAAGGTTTGAAGATTTCCAATTGGAATCAAAAAGTTTCTTCTCACCCTGAAAATCAACAAAGTTTTATTTTATTCATTTATTTTTCACATTACAAGATTTGGAAAATCTTGGGATGTGACAGGCTACCACCATTAAAATAAATCTCGTCCCGAGATTTGGGGAGGCTAGGGGTTACAAGTAGGTTCAAAACAATTAGGGTACTACCACCCTTAAAATTTTCCATCTAAATTACATCTTGGCTTGCTTGGGATCTTGGGGAAACTTCTCTGGGAAAACATCTGCATAGTGTCCTTTGTTTTCACACTTGAAACATGTGACAAGGTTGAGATCCTTCATAGGCTTGTTTATCTTGTGTTTCATATTTTCTGAACAGTTGCTTGCATAATGTCCTAGCTCTTTGCAGTTGTTGCACCACACTTGGCTAATATCTTTCTTTTCCTTTGGTATCATTTTCTCTTGTTTGTTTCCTTGATTCTTCTTCTTTTCTGGACAGTCACTGGCATAGTGTCCCTTCTCTTTGTAATTGTAACATTGCAACTGGCTTATGTCCTTCTTCTTCTTGGGTCTCTCCAAAGCTAAGAGTTCATCTAGTTCATGTTCTTCATATCTCACCTCAGAGGTGGGAAATCTTTGTCTCTTCTTGGGGCATTGATCTTTATGCTCCTTGGATGCATGATCCTTGTCTGCACAAGTATTGCTAGCTTGGGTTCCTTCTAGAAATACATTTTTGTCATCCTTGTTGTCATTAGCTCTTTGGGAAAAGTTTTCTCTCATGTTGATCACTTGAGTAACCAAACCTTGCAACAATTGGGATTGAAGTTTCAAAATCCTTTGTATGGCTGGGTCTAGTCCATTGTTGTTGGCTAAAAGCTGAGTTGTCTCTTGGCTCAACTGGTTTTGGTTTGCTATGAGTTCTCTCATGTTGTCCTCTTGGTTGTGGTTGTCACCATCCTTGATGTTGGAGTCTCTTGTAGAAGTCATCTGTTTGGGTTGAATTGGGATTAGAGTAGGCAAATATTTCTAAGGCAATAATTCTAATCACACACATCACAATTCACACAAGAAATGTGCAAGCAATCACAAACAAACATTCCACTCAAACAACAAAGTTCAAGCACATTTTTAGGCAACAAAATATTTTTGTTACACCACATAAGTTGGTGTGTTTAGCTTGAACAAAATATGGAGGTCCATCTATATGGTTCACTTGAGATCTTTCCATCCTTCTTGGTTGATCTTCTTGCATGAAATCATAGTTTCCTTAGGAAACCTCTTGGTTACAATACTTCAAGTGAAGTGAACTTTTTTGCATTTCCTTAGTCTCCACATCTTGAGCAAGATTTCCTTGTCTCACTTGTAGTCCTTAGTGGGTATGCTGAAGATGTTGAAGTCATTAGAGTTGAAGAAGTTGAAGTCATTAGATTTGAAGAAGTTGAAGTCATTAGAGTTGAAGAAGTCCTTTGCACATCGTGTAGTCTTTGGCCATGGGGTAGGTTTTGTCCATCAAGTTGAAATAGAAGAGATGTAGAATCAAAACCAAAATGGTTGAGGAAAGAGTTTACAAGATTGTTTGTAATAAGTTTTGGAACAAATACAACTCCTATTTTTCTAAGGGTTTTTGTCCAATCCTAGGTTTACAAATCCTACAGGCAACACAATGCTCTGATATCATCTGTAAGGGTCCCAACCTTTAATAAGGTAGAGTCCCCTGTGTTTACAATGCTAGTCCCTGGATCAATAGCTAGCATCCACAGTTAAGATGTAATATCAAGAAACAAAGGTCATAATGCAACTTTATAACCAGGAATAACATAATTTATTACATCTTACATAGCTCATTTGGCTATTACATTACATTGCAGCAGAATATCTATAAGCATGGGGTCCTTCATCTTCAAAGTGCCACAGGCAGACATGTTGGTTGTAGACTTTGTAATCCTAATCAACACACTTCACTAAATCAATCAAACCTGCAACATAACAAGTTACAGCCACAAGGGTCAATACATTTGAATTGTATTGGCAAGTGATACTATGGTAGTATAGTGGAGTCTATCAACTATATGCATTTGGCTAAGTGGAGTTGAGGCTTGCATTGCTCAAAATAGATTTTTCCTTAACATTTGAAAACACTAAGTTTTTGCTTGACAAAATCATTTTTCTTAAACAAAGATTGAAGGTCCTTTAACCCTTGTTCAAACCACAAGTTTTTAACTTAGAAATTTGAATGATTAGATTCTTGATTGCTTCCATGTCTTGATGCTCAAATTGTCCTTTACCAGGGACATGGCTAAGTACTTAGATTTTACACTCTGCAGAGGTGGTGTACTTTCCCCACAAGACTTGGTTTCCCAAGACAAGATCTTTCAGAAGCCTTCCCTTAGACCAAAATGGACGCGCTCCAACCTATCAAACTCTACCACCAACTGTCCATATGGCTAAGTTCTTGCAACCGATATGATCCAGGCAGAGCCCATAATGCCAAGTGGCTGCACTTGAAGCTTCTCAACATTTGACATCTCAAATCTCTTTGTTCCTGGGTGGCCATCCACAAGTGAGATACACAAGGTAAACCATAGACATGGGCCTTGTGAACCACTCAACCAAAATCCACCAAGCAATTACCATTCCACCCAGGTGATTCATTAACTTAGTTGTTTTATTAAACAAAAACACAAGTCCTCAGACTTAGGAATTTTCCATAGTGTGATATATATTCCACCCTTGTTTTCTATTAGCTAAGCTAAGCATGATAGTAATAGGAATCTTAACTTAGGAAAATTTCTACTAAGGTTTCATCTACTAGGTTTTCCTATAGCAAGGTTTATACTTAGCAAAAATTCCATGCAAGTTTTACTTAGAGAAAATCACTAATGCATAGTGAAAGTAATGGGACAAAAAGTATGAAGCCTCACTTGCCTTTTTGGTAGAGTATAGGTTCACTCCTTGATCTTTGCAATGTTCACACACTTCAAGTCACTACAAATCAATCAAGCAAACAATATTTCAATCTACCAATCAAGCAATTAATCACATAAAATAATAAAACAAAACAACACATGCAAGCATGCAAAAGGGTTGTTTTATTTGTAAAAGTGGTTTTAATGGGTCATAAACATTTGAAAGCACCTAATGGTCATTTTATAAAGGGGCAAAGTCATTTGCAAAGGATTTCATTTCCTAAACCATTTTCAAAACAAAGTATCATTTTATGTGGTGTAGAAATGTTTTTACTAAGGCATTAATCTATAGGGTTCACAAAATATGTTTTCAAACCATAAAACTTGGTGTTCGGGGTCAGAGAGTTTAAAACAAAACATTTCCCAAAGGTTTTCTTCCAAAACCATTTTTAATAAATAAACCACATTTCTATTTGACTAGAAATGGTTTTAAATCAAAGAATCATTATTTTGTTTCACCAAATACATTTTTTAATCCACAAAGTGTTTCCTATGGTCAGTAGGTTCAAATCACACCATTTGCCAAAGATTTTATCCCCAAAATCATTTTTAAACAATTTTTACATCCTTAACAAGCATACAAATGTTTCTGCAAAAAAAAACCATTTTTCCAGAAGCTTTTTACTAACCAAAAGGCATGGTTGGCTAGGGCTTATCTTGCTGATTCCAATGATATCAAATTTGTAAATTTTGGACGTGTGGATCAAAAGTTATAAGGGTTTCAAAATGGCATCTAAATCTGATTCAAATTATATTTTCTAAACGTCTGGTGACACGCGGCACAACGCTATTTGCTGGTACCGGTTCGGGTGGATCACGTGCTGTAGGCCATTTGATCAAGTTGCATCGCACGGCACTGGCTGCGTACCCTTTCGCTGTTAAGTGTATCTATCGCAACCGCGGGATTTGCATCTAACGGCTCTAAGCATCTCGACCAAGGACGGGCGGCGCTCGACGGCTGCGCGCGGTGGCGATGGTCAGACGACGGCGGAGTCGGCGATACAGGAAGCGAGAGAAGAGGAGGAGAGGCTCACCGTGATTGCAGGGTCGTGGGGAAGCTCGACGTGGTTGCGAGGAGGCGAGGGGTGCACTGGGGCGGAACTAATCGCTCGCCGGAGTTTGCTCGGCGTCGGGTGCGTTCAGGCGTCGCTGGGGATGTTGCTACAGAGCACGAGAGAGGGAACAGAGGTTGTGGTTAGCTTCGTACGCGGTTCACTGACAAGCGAGCATCAACGAGAGGAAAGGGGTGGTCTGGTTTACCGGGGAAGAGGTCGTCGGAGAAAAACCAGACAGTGGCGGCGGCGGTTGTCGTCGTTGCCGACGTTCTGGGGCGCCCGCGGGTGAATGGAAAGCGCCGGGAGAAGCGCCAGGGCTAGGAGAGTATGTGAGTGTGCTTAAGGAGGCGAGGGGTGGCAGGACACGGCCGGAATTCTCGCCGGAGCGTCGTCGGACAGTGGCGGTGTTTGAGAAAAATTCGACGGCCTGGGGGCGTGCCGAGGAGGGGTGTCTGGGGGAAACGGAAGAGGGGAGGCAGGCGCTTTTACCTTGCATGCTGGCTGGGCGAATTAACGCGGCAATTAACGGGGATTGAAGGAGCTTTCAACGGCAGTAATGGCGACGTGGTTTGGGGGAGGAAGAAGTCGTGGTGAAGAAAATGACCACGTGGCTGTGGGGTCCACTGGCAGCGAGAGAGAAGAAAAGAAAACGAGGTCCACCAGTCGGTGTCTCTGCGGGTGCGGCTTTAGGTAGAAAACGTTTCGCAGAGGGGAAGTGTAGCTGGGCTGCGAATGGGCTTATTGGGCTTGGCCGGTTGGGCTGAGTCCAATTCCATTTTTTTTTCTGTCTGAAACCCTTTTTTCTTTTTCCAAAACAATTTCTGTTTTGAATTTCAATCAACTATTCAAACATTCAAACAATTCAAACAATCACCACACTTGTAATTGAATTTGGTTCTGTTTAACAACATAAACCAAAATCTAAAATAAAATAATATAATTTTATTCTTTTTAGCATCTATTTAATAATTAAATAAAATAGACCATAGTTATTTAATCAAATAGGGTTTGATTTATTTAATAAAATCTCCATTTGAAATCTAAATATTTTCAAAACCAAATCAGTAGGTTTTTATTTGAAAATAGAAGATATTTGGAAAACTTGTTTAAAACAAAAAATAACACTTTTTTTTTTAGGGTCCATTAATAATTAAATAAAATGGGCCTTAGTTAATAATTCAAATAGGATTTGTTTTGTTAAAATCTTTATTTTGAAATCTAAAATAAAACCAAAACACTTCAGTAGGTTTTACTTGAGAATATAAAATACTTGGAAAAACTTATTTAAAATAAATAAATAAGTTTTGATGTTTTATTTAAAATGGGAAAAGCCTTTACTTAAATAAAATTGGATATTAAATCCTTATTACTTTATTTAAATAAACCTTTACTATTTTTATCAAAACAAAATGTTTTATTTCAAAATATTGGCCAAGGTTTAATTTGGCTTTATAAATAATCCTTATTTATAAATCTTCCTTTTCTTTTGAAAACCAAATCTTTTATTAAAAGATCCAAAAATAGTAATTCCACTTATTCAAAATATTTTCTTTATTAACTGTTTAACTTTTCAAATCCCTTTAGGATTTGTTTGATCAAAAAGGTTTGAAGATTTCCAATTGGAATCAAAAAGTTTCTTCTCACCCTGAAAATCAACAAAGTTTTATTTTATTCATTTATTTTTCACATTACAAGATTTGGAAAATCTTGGGATGTGACAATTACAAAGCTCACGACCACAAGATCATGCATAGACAGAAAGATGAACACATAGCTACCAGTAGAGCCCTTAGCCCTGAGGAATAACTACTCCCTCCTCATCATGGGAATCAGCAATGGTGATGAAGATGGTGATGGAGATCGATGGAGATTGCTCCGGGGGCACTTCCCCATCCCGGCAGGGTGCCGGAACAGAGACTTTCTGTCCCCCGAATCTCCCCTTTGGTGGCGGCGGCGCAGCAGAGGTTTTCGTGGATTTCTTCTGGATTCCCCTAGGGTTTTCTCATCGGGGGGCTCTTATAGGCGAAGGGGGATCCCGAGGAGGTGGCCAGGGGGCCCACACCCACCCCAGGCGCGGCCTAGGGTGGGCCCGTGCCCAGGGGGTCTTGCCACCCTCTGGGCCCCCTCCGGCTCTGTTTCGTGGTTCCATGTTGCTCTGGGAAAAATATTTACTTTGGCTTTTGTCCCATCCAATTCCGAGAATATTTCTTTATTAACTTTTCTGAAACCAAAAACAGCAGAAAACAGGCATTTGGCACTGTTGCAACTTGTTAATAGGTTAGTACCAGAAAACATGTAAAAAGCACCTCAAAGTGTAGACAAAGCAAAGCAAAGTAGATACTAAACAATCATGGAACATCAAAAATTATAGATACCTTTTCGACGTATCAACATCCCCAAGCTTAACTCCTGCTCGTGCTCGAGTAGGTAAGTGATAAAAAGAATAATTTTTAGGTGACATGCACTATCAAAACCAAGATCAAACCATTTGCAAGCATTGAAAGCTGGGATCAAAGAACTCTAAAAATGTGCATGAAAGATGGATTTCTAACAATAGGACATAGTAACTATCCATGCAACATGAAAGGCAACAAACAAAGATCATGAATAACATGCATTGAAAAACGTTTGTTTCTTTCACATACAGAAAACATAGCATAGTGGCAACCAGCTTGTCCCTCATAGAGTAGCAAGTAGATGCATAGGACACCTTCAAAGTTCACAAGGGTGACTAGAAACAAATAGCACAAGAACAAGTAATATCACAATATGCATCAATCAATAAGCTTTGGAACACTGCACACAGAATGACAACTATGCTCTCTTAATGGTGCCTAAAGGTAGAAGGTGGAGACTCAATAATGGTGGAAGAAAGGCCTTTTTGTAAAGGAAGCAGGGATTACAAGTTTCAAAAAGAGCTTCCAAAAATTAAGGTACTTATTAGCTTTCAGCCCTTCTTGCCCCTATCATAAGCATCTTGAAGTGATTAAGGTTAAAGTGGCAAATATGGAGTATATGCTTGACGAAGTATAAGTTGGCAATCTCAAGTCCCTTGAATATGAGGGCCACACCTCATGCATACTCAACTTTGGGCCCAGGTAAGTTCTTGTCATTGTAAGTATTTGCATATCATTGAGAACCGCCAACGGGGTACCCCTTGCACATGGTACAAGAGCTTTCCCATAACCAAAATGAAAGGCAAGCAGACAATGAGCATCTCAGCAATCTTTTTATTTACCATATGATAGCTTTTTATTGAGGATGCTTCATAGATAGCTCACTATGGTGATGCTGCAAGTTTCCACCATGATTAAGCATGGCTTAGGCTAGCGGCCCAGGTGTTTCTCTAACACAGAATACAAACTCCATGGACTTACAAGTTCCCACTTCATTTCACACCGGTGACATCCATATACAAAAGAACATGATATCAACTGAGTACTGAAGTACAAGTGCAATGTTGAAAACGTTCCCTGTGATAGCACGATTTTGCTAATCCCAACTTATAATTGCAAGCATATACAACAAAGTTGTCACAATGGTTCAAGTTTATTAGGGGCAAAGAATAAAGTATGCCATCAAGTTCGTGAGGGCTTTAATCACTAAGTTTTCACATAACAAAACAGTTTTTTTAATTGGAAGATAGTTGAAAACAAGATTATACTTGGAATGGTATAACACACCATGCATAGGAGTTTATAGTGGACACTTTGGAATAACTTGGTTTCTTGGGAGTTGGAAGCATAAGTAGAACTTACTCATACAAGTGGAGGCTAGCAAAATACTGGGAGCAACCAACTAAGAGAGCATAATGGCCATAATCATGTAGTGCAACAAAGCATACTAATCAAAGCAAATATTGGTACTACAAGTCAAGGACTAAATGATCATAGATGTTAATGGTGACTTGTCATAGTCATAACATGGTGTAAGCATGTGCCAAGTCAACCCAAGCAAAGCATCAAAGGAGAATACCACAATACTATGCTTTTGTATGCTAAAACAACGCATGATTCCTTCAAGGCACACTAAGCAATCCCAATTGTTTGGAACAAGACATGCTACAGCAATAATCAATAAGCATAAGGTCAAAACAACACCTAACATGTCATGCTAAAGTCTAAGTCACAGTCAATGCAAGCTTCCTTTTGTACCACTTAAGCATGAAGCTTTCTACTCTTTTCCAACACCAAACAACTTATTTGAAACAATTCACAAAGATAATAATCAACAAAAATCAGTGAGCATGTCTCAAAAATCCACAAATAAGAACTAAAAAGTTCTAAGATGAAAGAACAAGAAAACTACGGCTAAACACAGTGCTAGCAAAAGAGAATACTCACGAGACAATAAGAATGAAAACTAGAGTGTTCTATGCAATGAAAACAAAGTGTGTCTATCTCCACAAGAAGTGTGTTGTGATCCAACCAACTTACTCAAGCAAACTAAGCAAACAAAAACCAAAAATGAAAACTAAGACGCTCCAAGAACAACACAATAGTGCATGAAACAATAAAAACGAAGTGTCTAGAAAGACCTGAGCTTTTTATTGATGAAGAAGGGGATGCCTTGGGCATCCCCAAGCTTTGACGCTTGTACCTCTTGGATATTTCTTGGGGTGACACCATGGTGGCATCCCCAAGCTTGAGCTTTTGTCCATTCTTCATCTCATTACATCATTCTCTCTTTACACCTGAAATTTTTCCTTCATACAAAACTTCACACAATCTTCATTAGCAACATTAGCTTATTCAAAAGATATTAGACCACTGGCAAAGCTTTGGAACAGCAAGGCTTTTCACTAAAAACACCATCTACTGTAGAAACTCCTTCAAAAAGCTCAATTCACCTAAAGATAACTCAAAACGAATCAATAAGAAGCAAATGCAAATAATGGCAGAAATCTATCAAAACAGACCAGCAGGTAGAAACCGATTTTTTCTAACATCTTTTGTTGCTCAAATCAAAAGGTGTTGAACTAACTAAAGTTAGCTAACATACTGCGGGATTTATTCGTAAATTTTGAGCTCAATCCGAGTTACAGAGACTCCTCACGAATATTTATGGTGGAGTACAGGAATCTGTTTCGGGATAGGAACTCCCCAAATCTTACTTTCCTCTCATTAGAAGTCATTATTGGCACAAAAAGCAAACAAAAAATAATAAGGAGAGGTCATTACTGAAGTAATAACTTCCAAGACTCAAGGAAACTCTTGGGTTATCTCCCAACAAGTACTTTTCTTTAACGCCTTTAAGTTAGGCTTGATAGCTTGAGAAGATGCTCACATAAGAATTATGAATTGAAGTCAAAGAGAGCATCAAGAAGCAAATTCAAAACAAATTTAAGTCTAACCCACTTCCTATGCATAGGAATCTTTTAAAGAAACAATTCATGAAAGCACAAAGCAACAAGCATAGGAAAGCAAAACAAGTGCAACTTCAAGACTTTCAACATAAAGAGGGGAAACTTAATATTATTGAGATGCATAAAACCATGTTTCCCTCTCTCATAATAACTTCCAGTAGCAACATGAATAAAATTAACAATATAACTATCACATAAAACATTCTTATCATGAGCCACATTCATAAAATGATTATTACTCTCCACATAAGCATAATCATTCTTATTAATTGTAGTGGGAGCAAATTCAACAAAATAGCTATCATTGTTATTCTCATCACCATAATCATCAAATATAGGAGGCATATTGTAATCACAATCAATTTTCTCCTCAATAGTAGGTGGACTGAAAATATCATAATCATCACTGTAATCATCATATATTGGAGGTTTGGAATCATCATAAGCAATAGAATAGCTATCTTCCAAAGCTAGGGGACTAAAAAGATCATTTTCATCAAAACTAGCTTCCCTAAGCTTAGAATTTTCCATAGCATTAGCAATAATGGTGTCCAAAGAATTCATACTAATAATATTGCTATTAGCATGCAAATAAAGTTCCATAGGTTTTTTAATTTTCTCTTCAAACACTTCATGTCCTAACTCAAGATAGATACTATAAAGCTCTCTAATTTTTTGTTGTTTTCCATTAAGCCTAACTAGTGAAAACAAGAAACAAAAATACAGAATCTAAAGGAAATAACTTCGAGCACTCACACCGGAGGATGTGAGTACCTTTTACCTTACCTCCCCGGCAACGGCGCCAGAAAAGAGCTTGATGTCTACGCACTTCTATTCTTGTAGACAGTTGTTGGGACTCCAAGTGCAGAGGTTTGTAGAACAGCAGCAAGTTTCTCTTAAGTGGATTACCCAAGGTTTATCGAACTCAGGGAGGAAGTGGTCAAAGGTATCCCTCTCAAGCAACCCTGCAATTAAGATACAAGAAGTTTGTTGTGTCCCCAACACACCCAATATAGGTGCACTAGTTCAGCGAAGAGATAGTGAAATACAAGTGGTAACGGTGCCAGAAAAGAGCTTCTGACTTGTTGTTGATGTGGGGTAACGGTGCTAGAAAAGACTTTGATGGAGCTTGACATGGAAGTAAAGACTAAAGAAAGCAAGCATGCAACAGATCTAGTAGCAAACGGTGTTTCAATGTTTAGAAACAAGGCCTAGGGATCATACTTTCACTAGTGAACACTCTCTCATATAAATATCCTCTCTTCATGATACTACTCTTAACTACTCTCCGGTTGAACACTCTAATTATTGGTAGGGCTATAACAGCACACCTCAAAGTCCACCTTCCCCAATCTAGATAACCCCACACTGTCACCTTGAGCGCTAGATGGTTCCAACAAACACCACAATTTCATAGAGACATCCAACTCCAAATATAACTCATAACAAATATTCAATCTAGCCAAAGTGCCACACACGGTATGCATGCTGTCACTTTCGCACACGTGGGGAAAAGCATAGATCTATTAAAGCACAAAGAGTATTTATGTCGACTCAAACCTAAGTGCCACCTTGGCGTGCACGCTGTCACTTTCACACACATGGGGAGAGCAGAGATCTAATGAAGCACTTGAGTAGCAAGGTAGATCTACTTTATTACAAAGCTCATGATAACAAGATCATGCGTAGAGAGAGATGAACACATAGCTACCGGTAGAGCCCTTAGCCCCGAGGAAGAACTACTCCCTCCTTGTCATGGGAATCAGCAATGGTGATGAAGATGGTGATGGAGATCGATGGAGATGGCTCCAGGGGCACTTCCCCGTTCCGGTAGGGTGCTGGAACAGAGACTTTCTGTCCCCCGAATCTTCCCTTCGGTGGCGGTGGCGCAGCACAGATTTTCGTGGATTTCTTCTGGATTCCCCTAGGGTTTTCTCATCGGGGGATCTTATAGGCGAAGGGGGAGCCCGAGGAGGTGGCCAGGGGGCCCACACCCTCCCCAGGCGTGGCCTAGGGTGGGCCCGTGCCCAGGGGGTCTGGACACCCTCTGGTCCCCCTCCGGCTCTGTTTCGTGGTTCCATGTTGCTCCGGGGAAAATATTGACTTTGGATTTTGTCCCGTCCAATTCCAAGAATATTTATTTACTAACTTTTCTAAAACCAAAAACAGCAGAAAACGAGCATCTGGCACTGTTGCAACTTGTTAATAGGTTAGTACCAGAAAACATGTAAAAAGCACCTCAAAGTGTAGACAAAGCAAAGCAAAGTAGATACTAAACAAGCATGGAACATAAAAAATTATAGATACATTTCCGACGTATCACGCAGCACCGGAAGAAGTTCCTATGGTGCCTACACCAATAAGAGAGGAAGCTAATGATAATGATCATGAAACTTCAGTCGAAGTTACTATAGAACCTCGCAGGTCGACGAGAACTCGTACAACTCCCAATTGGTATGATCCCGTTATGAGTGTCATGTTGGTGGACGACACCGACGACCCTGCGACATATGAGGAAGAAATGATGAGCCCAGATTCCAACAAATGGCAAGAAGCCATGAAATCCAAGATTGGATCCATGTACGAAAACCAAGTATGGACTTTGGTGGACTTACCGGATGGCCGGAAGGCTGTCGAGAACAAATGGATTTTCAAGAAGAAAACAAATGATGATGGTAATATTACCGTCTATAAATCTCGACTTGTCGCAAAAGGGTTTCGACAAATTCAAGGAGTTGACTATGATGAGACTTTCTCACCGGTAGAGAAGCTAAAGTCTATGAGGATTTTGTCAGCAATCGCCGCATATTATGATTATGAGATATGGCAGATGGATGTAAAAATGGCATTCCTCAATGGAGACATTGATGAAGAGTTGTATATAGTACAACCCAAAGGTTTTGTCGATCCTAAAGATGCTAGCAAGGTATGAAAACTTCAACGGTCCATTTATGGATTGAAGTAAGCATCCTGAAGTTGGAATCAACGTTTTGATAAGGTAATCAAAAGTTTTGGTTTTATACAAACTTATGGAGAAGCTTGTATTTACAAGAAAGTGAGTGGGAGCTCTATAGCATTCCTAGTACTATATGTGGATGACATATTGTTGATTGGGAATGATATAGATCTTCTTAAAAGTGTCAAGGATTATTTGAATAATAGTTTTTCAATGAAGGATCTTGGTGAAGCTGCTTACATATTAGGCATAAAGATTTATAGATATAGTTAGAGACGCCTAATATCATTATCACAGAGTACATATTTGTACAAAGTTCTAAAGAGGTTTGGAATGGAAGATAGCAAGAAAGGGTTCTTGCCCATGTTTCCCAATACGACCTTGAGTAAAACTCAAAGTCCTGCTACGGCAGAAGATAGAGAAAGGATGAGTAAGACTCCCTATGCCTCAGCCATAGGATCTATCATGTATGCCATGCTATGTACTAGACCCGGCATTGCATATGATGTTAGTTTAACTAGAAGATATCAAAGTGATCCAGGAGTGGATCATTGGACAGCGGTCAAAAACATCCTTAAGTACTTGAGAAGAACTAAGGATATGTTTCTTTCTTATGGAGGTGATGAAAAGCTTGTTGTTAATGGTTACACCGATGCTAGTTGGAGCACCGATCCGGATGATTATAAATCTCAATCTAGATATGTATTTACTTTGAATGGTGCAGCAGTAAGCTGGAGGAGTGCAAAGCAAAGCGTTGTGGTGAGATCTTCAACTGAATCGGAATACATAGTTGCTTCAGAGGCTTCACAAGAGGCGATATGGATGAAGGAGTTCATTGCAGAGCTCGGTGTGGTTCCCAGTGCGCTGGACCCAATGTCTATCTACTGTGATAACATGGGCGCCATAGCCAATGCACAAGAACCAAGGTCACACAAGAAGCTGAAGCATATCAAGTTGCATTTTCACGCTATTCAAGAGCATGTCCAAGATGGTGACATAAAGATTTGCAAAGTACACACAAATCTGAATGTGGCGGATCCGTTGACTAAACCTCTCCCGAGGGCAAAACATGACCAGCACTAAACCGCCATGGGTGTTCGGTATATTACCATGTAATCTAGATTAGTTGACTCTACTGTAAGTGGGAGACTGTTGGAGATATGCCCTATAGGCAATAATAAAATTAGTTATTATTATATCTTTGTGTTTGTGATAAATGTTTACATCCATGCTATAATAGTATTAACCGGAAACATTAATACTTGTGTGATTTGTAAACTTATTAGAGTCCCTAGTAAAGCCTCTTTGTAATACTAGCTTGTTGGTTGATAGATAATCATGGTTTCCTGATCATGAACATTGAGATGTTATTAACAACAAGATCATATCATTAGGAGAATGGTGTGATGGACATACTCCTATAGATAAGCGTAGCATAAAGATCAAGGCATTTCATTAGTTCGTTTGCTATAAGCTTTCTGATACATAGTAACCTGATTCCTTTGACCCTGAGATCATGCTAATCGCCATCACTGGATGGATGCTTTGATGATATCAAACACCACTTCGTAACTGGGTGGTTATAAAGGTGGCATTGAGTGTTCAGAAAGTATGTGTTGAGGCACATGGATCAAGAGTGGGATTTTTCCATCCATATGACGGATAGATATACTCTAGGCCCTCTCGGTGGAATGTCATCCAATTAGCTTGCAAGCATGTGAATGGATCACAAGGGATCACATATCACAGGAACGAGTAAAGAGTACTTATCGGTAACAAGGTTGGACTAGGTATGCAGAGATACTGACGATCAGACCTCGGATAAGTAAAATGTCATGAAACAAAGGGAAATTGGTATCGTATGTAAATGGTTCATTCGATCGCAAAGTAATCGTAGAAATATGTGGGAACCATATGAATTTCCATATTCCTCTATTGGTTTTTGATCGGAGAAGAGTCTCGGTCATGTCTACATAATTCACGAACCGTAGGGAGACACACTTAAGGATTCGATGTTGTTTAGTAGATATGGAATGTGAGTAGGAATACCAAATGTTGTTCAGAGTCTCGATTGGGATCTGGGATATCACGAGGAGATCCAGAATGGTCCAGAGAATAGGATTCATATAAGGAAAGTCCAATTCCGGAGTTCAGGAATGATTCTGGTGTTTTCACCGGAATGATCTAGCAGGGTCTAGAAGGTTCACCGGACCGGAAGGGGAAGGGTACATGAATGTGTCATAACTAAGTGGAATGATTGCATCATGTCCTAGGTCACTTGACTAGGCATTTGAAAGAATGAAATTAAACTCTTGAATTGAAAGTCAAAAGGCAAGTTTGAAAAGTCAAACTGGGACAATGTTTCCTGGTGGAGGAAGGAGAGGAAACCTCCTATACCTCCACCACGCGCCTAGTATGAGAGGGAGTTGGGGAAGGATTCAAACTACCCTTCCTAGCTGCCCCTCCCTCTCATAAATAGAGGGGAGGGGTGCCCCCCAAGACCACAACAACACCCAACCCCACCAAGTCGCGCTGCCGCTGCCGCACCAAATCACCGCCGCCCTAGCCGCCGCTGACCACCTCCTACTCTCCGGCTTCTAAACCCTAGACGCTGGGGAACCCTTATACTCCACCATAACCTGCTCCGGCTTAAGGAGAAGCCCTGCGGGATTTCCCCTCTAACTCCGACACCACGTCGTCGTGCTGCCGGAATCGCGAGGAGAGAACTACAACCTCCACTGCCTGATGGAACAAGGGAGAGGAAGGTCTACATCGAGTACCGAACGTGTGACCGACTGCGGGAGTGCTGCTGGAACACGGCGCCGGAAGGATCGTCTATGCGATCTTGAGATCGGCAAGTAAATAACTACATCACCCACGAGAATCTGCTCTTGTTAACCGCTTTGGAATCTTCAAGGGTGAGTACTCTAATCGACTCGTTGCTACAATCTAGTAGATAGATCATGGCTTGTGTGTGTTCATGCGGTAGAAATTTTTTGTTTTCCATGCTACGAACCCCTACAAGTGATTGACATGATCGCATGGTCTAAGGATTAGTATTACTTTGTATGATGTTATAGCAATATAAACACAATGACTTTGATCGTAATGATATACTTCAGATGAATGTTCATCACATCATTCCAATAATGTTGTGACCTTGTTATTAACAACATCCAATGTCCATGATCAGGAAACCTTGATCATCTTGTTAATAAATGATGGCGTGTTGTTGACGTGGGAGCTTCTTCTTATTTAATTCCCTGACAACGGCCCCAGAAAACAACTTGATGCACTCAGATCAATGTAGAGCTTTGTTGGGAGACCTGTTGGGGAGGTAACCCCGGATAGGGTAAAGACGGGGAAAGACGGAAGGATGTTCCCCGTCTAGTTTCCGAGTTACAGTCTGAGTCGACCGAATCCTGTAGAGGTCGGCCAGGATAGGAAAGGGCAGGACCCTTATAGTGATGGCAAGGCATTACCCGGCCGAGATACTGCATAAGTAGGCTGGGTTAGCCCGAGTAATCTTGATGCAGGTGAAGGACAAACCGAGTTACGGGAGGCAGGGCCGAATGATACGAAGCTTGCAGGAGAAGGATAAGCCTGAAGTCAAACTCTAGCCACAGGCTAGGGAGAATCTGAGCAGAGCCAAGCACTACGGACAAAGGCGCAGAGCGACAGAGAGGCAGAAGGAGGTCACGGAGGTGATAGTCCTGAAGCCCGAGGCGCACAGGAGGGGCCCTCTGGAACCTTGCCGTCATTAGGGGAGCGACAAGGAAAGGGGGGCGCCGAACTACTATATTGGGACAAGCATATTCCTCGAATATGCTTGCCACATCAGCCCTAAAGGAACCCAAGGCTCTCCTTTATAAGGGGAGGCTTGGACCCTGAGGAAGGGATCGGCTCATTTTTAGTACCGTTAGGCTGGTATAGTTCTTCCTTCTCGAACACAGCTCAAGGAGCACTTGTAGCCCAAGGAAGGATAAATAAGATCTTTACCTTTGCCTTCTGTGTGCAGAACCAACTGCATCTTCCCTCCCCAGATCCCTCTAGCATCCATTGGCCCCATACTTTAGCCTACCCATGGCATCTGCCGTGCCACCACCACGACAGTTGGCGCCCACCGTGGGGCCAGCAGCGGTGCTAGCTGGAGTTATGATCCGGACGGGAAACTTCATCAACACTGGCGAGCGCGTTGTTTCTGGCTTGGTCCGGAGGTTTTATCTCTGTGACTACGTCAGCGACAATGCGGGCAGCTTCAGGGGAAAAACTCCCCCGCGCAACGGTGTCTTCATCAGCTTGGGCGGGCACAGGGTCTATGTCGGCGTCGACATCTCCGGCATTTATCCTCACCAAGTTGTTGTTGAAGGAGAGCCACCCCTTAGCGCTGCGAGCCGTCCACGCGGAGCGCGTCCCGCAGGCAGCGTAGAGGTGATGGTCGCGGCCAGAGTGCAAGCGGGAGTAGCGGCTGCCGGATCGACCAGAGACCCCGCCACAGGCGTGCAGGGCGCGCCCAGGCAGACGACACCACTACCCACCGAGGTAATCCCTCCAGTGATCAACCAGGCCGAGGTACAGGACACTACCCCAAAAGCACCAAGAGTAAGAGGGCCACCTCTGGAAAGGCCAGAAAACATTCTTCAGGCAACCATAGAAAACTTGACTACACATGTAGCGCCGATACTTGATCCGGCCAATGCTCAGGCAGAGTTAGAAGAAACCAGGCAAAAGGTGCTGGTAGAGGCAAAAAAGGTGTCGGCCTTGCGGGAGTCCTTAAACAGGACCCTGCGACAATATGCCAAAGCTAATAAGCTTGACGTCGCGCCCGAATGGGTGGACGAGTTAAGATTGAGAGGGAAAAACCTCATAGATGATATCAACAAGGAGCATGATGCTCATAAGGCGGAATCAGTTGATTTGGGCTTGCCGAGGTACAGTACCCCGGCAAAGAACCTAAGAGCGGCAAACGCCACGGCATTAGAGTTAGAGGGGTTGACCGGCGAAACCTGGCAGAAACAGCAAGAAAGAGTGAATGAGCTGGTGCGCATCGCGAACCAGCAAAACGAAGAAATGCTCAGAGCAGACCCGGCGAGGCCGGGGGCCTCGCGAATGGTTCACTCGGCTGGAGCAGCACCTTCCTTGTCCGTGGCAGCAGCGTCCTCACCCGGAAATAATGCACGAAAGGACAAAGCAGTAACTTCAGGAAAGAGAAACAAGCAAATTGTTCCGTATGATCCGGCAATAGCCGGGAAGGCAAACGAGAACAGAGGCAATGGAAGCCGAGGTAACAGTGGTGAGAGGAATCCCGACCGTATTGAGAAAGACGGTGGAAGCCGAGGCAATGGAGACCTCGGTAGAAGAGGCAATCATGAGAACAATACCCCGGTTGAAATAAGGAGAGAACCGCCGCTCAACCCACAGCCAAGACATGAACCCCGGCAGGAAAGAGAAGCGAGACCAGCTCGCCACAATCAAGTGAATGAAAGGTACAATGATGGTTATTCCGAGGTGGAATATGCGATCCATGGTGGAAATAACCACTATGGAATGCAAGACAGAGTTCTGTACAGAGATTTGCCATCAAACGATGCAAGAGTAAAGCTAGACCGGCTATACCGGTCCGAGTTGCTGGAAGAACAGGGTCCACCAGGTCCGACGTGCTTTGGACCACGGATCATGGGCGAACCACCTGTGCCGAACTTTCAGCTAGAAAGAGGCACGAAAACATATAATGGGAGTACCAAACCACAAGACTGGTTGATTGATTATGCCACTGCTGTGAAAATAGCGGGTGGGAACTTACGATGGGTAGTACGGTATGTCCCACAAATGTTGGAAGGACCAGATAGGGTATGGCTAAATAATCTACCGGCAGGCAGTATCAACTGTTGGTTAGATTTTGAAGAAATGTTCGTTAGCAACTTTACCAGCACATACAAGAGGCCAAACAGGCCGCAACAGTTAGCCATGTGCAAGCAGAGGCCGAATGAAACAGATAGAGAGTTTTTAACTCGATGGTGTAACCTGAGAAACTCATGTGAAGGAGTCATAGAGTCGCAAGCAATAGCTTGGTTCGCTCAAGGATGCCGTTATGCTAGTGTATTGTGGCAACGACTGCAAAGAGATATGCCAACCACATTGGCAGAAACTATCATAATAGCGACTCCTATGCATTAGGAGATCCAACGCAACCAGAATTAATGTCGGCAGATCATCGGGAGCAACAAGACCAATATGCAAGAGATTTGGCCGGGTCATCCAGGCGCAATGACTTTAGAGGAAGAAGAAGAGAAGAAAGGCCCGATTATAGATATAATTTGGCCCAAGTGGCAGCGGTAGCGCAGGATCAGCCGAGTCACGGAACGACTCAACGGCAAAAGAATGGTCCTCAGAAGTGGACACCAAGGAATGAAGGAAAAAGACAGTGGACCCCAGAACAAAAGAAGCAATGGCAGGAGAGGCCGAAGTACACGTTCGAATCTATGTTAGATCAGCCGTGTAAATTTCACACGTCAAACCCATCCAGGCCAGCCAACCATACGACCCGCCAATGTGCATGGATGAAAAATGCAATGGGAAACCCCGCAGGCATTCAGGCAGCGCCCCTTTAAGTACATCAACAGCATCAGCCACAGTTGACTGGAGCAAATGCACAGCAACTGATGTTACCACCTCCTCCCCCGAGATACGATAACTCGGACCGGAGAGATGCGGTTCATCAAGCGATGAACCAAGACCAGGATGGAAGGACAAATCCAGGAAATACTGGACGCAATGATTATAAAGAACATCATCCGTCTTATTGCGTGTTCACAACGGAACAGCAAGACAAGCAGAGTGTGCAACGCCGGCATATGGAAGTAAATGCAGTTATGCCGGCAGTGCCAAGATATGTGCCTTGGTCAGATCAGGAAGTAACTTGGAGCATAAAGGATCACCCCAAGATAATGCCGAATCCGGGGTCGTATGCACTCGTGTTGGATCCGACATTTGTTGGACCAAGCATTAATGTGAAATTCTCAAAGGTTCTCATTGACAATGGGAGCAGTATCAACATCATGTACAAAGATACCATGCATAAACTCGGAATATCGCAGAACATGCTGCAATCCACGAGGACCACTTTCCATGGGATAGTGCCAGGGCTTTCATGTGAACCCATTGGTAAGGTCCGAGTGGATGTGTTATTCGGCACAAGAGATAACTGCAGAGCAGAAAACTTAGAGTTTGAGGTGGTGGATCTAGAGAGTTGTTATCATGCTTTACTCGGACGGCCCGTGTTGGCCAAATTCATGGGTAGCTGTCTTATAAGTTATCTGAAAATGAAGCTACCCGGACCACAAGGAGTGATAACAGTAGTAGGGGATTACAAGAAATCAATGGAATGTGCTTCAGCCGGGTCAAATTTGGCTGAATCATTGGTTATAGCAAGAGAAAAAAGAAGGATTCAGGAGGTAGCAGCCCTCGCTCAGTCGGCACAGCTGGATATGCCGGCACTAGCCAATCCACATGGAAGTGTCTCCTTTCAGCCGACTAAAGAAACGAAGAAGTTTCAGATAGATGAGCAATTCCCAGAGCGTACTGTTACTATTGGTGCAGGCCTAGATGCTAAATAGGAAAGCGAGCTCGCCAACTTCCTCCGTGAGAATCGGGACATATTTGCGTGGTCAACTCAGGATCTGCAAGGTGTTCCGAGGGAGTTGGCTGAGCACTCTCTGAATGTAAGGCCAGGAGCAAGGCCGGTGAAGCAACCTCTCCGCCGCTTCGCCGAAGACAGGAGAAAAATAATAGGGGATGAAATAGCACGGCTCCTCGCGGCCGGGTTCATCATGGAGGTGCTGTATCCGGATTGGTTGTCGAATCCGGTGCTAGTAGAAAAGAAGAAAGATGATCCGAATGTAGCCATTGTATGGCGAATGTGTATCGATTACACGAACCTGAACAAGGCGTGTCCAAAAGATCCTTTTCCATTTCCTAGAATATACCAAGTCATTGATTCGACCGCTGGTTGTGAGTTATTGTCATTTGTAGATGCGTATTCTGGTTTTCATCAGATACCGTTAAATCCGGCCGATCAAATAAAGACTGCGTTTATTACCCCGTACGGGGCTTATTGCTATCGCACAATGCCATTCGGCCTGCGAAACGCAGGAGCAACGTATCAGAGATGCATGCAAAAATGTCTACACGACCAGATAGGAAAAAATGTACAAGTATATGTAGATGACGTGGTCATCAAAACCAAGGAAAGCAAAACGCTACTGGATGATATACGGCAGACTTTCGCGAACCTAAGAAGGTTCCGAATGAAGCTTAACCCGGAAAAATGCACATTTGGCGTGCCAGCAGGAAAATTACTCGGTTTTCTTGTATCTAGCCGAGGTATAGAGGCCAACCCAACGAAGATAAAGGCAGTAGAAAGAATGGAGTTGCCAAGGTGTCTAAATGATGTACAAAAGTTCACGGGATGTTTAGCCTCGCTCAGCCGGTTTGTATGTCGGCTGGGAGAGAAGGCACTACCACTCTATCAACTGATGAAGAAATCAGATAAGTTCATTTGGACTCCACAAGCAGACAGTGCATTTCATGAGTTGAAAAGGATGTTGAGCACAACACCCATTCTGGCTTCTCCATTATCAAAAGAGCCTATGTTACTCTATATAGCGGCTACCAACAGATTAGTGAGTGCTGTAGTCGTCGTAGAACGACTCGAAGATGATAAGTCGATACAGAGGCCGGTGTATTATTTGAGCGAGGTGTTATCCGCTTCAAAGCAAAATTACCCACATTATCAGAAGATGGCTTATGGAGTGTATATGTCGGCAAAGAAACTTAAACATTACTTCGAGGAACACCCCATCAAAGTGATCTGTGAAGCACCCATAGCCGACATATTGAGCAACAAAGATGCGAGTGGCCGAATAGCAAAATGGGCAATTGAGTTGTCACCGTATGCTCCACAATTCGATTGGAGAGATGCAATCAAATCTCAGGCAGTCGCCGACTTCTTCGTAGATTGGGCCGAGGTGCAGTATGAGCCACCATTACCGGACCAAAATTATTGGACGATGCATTTCGACGGTTCCAAACTAAGAAATGGTTTGGGGGCAGGAATAGTGTTAACCTCGCCCAAAAGAGATCAACTGAAATATGTGCTGCAGATACATTTTGCCGCGTCAAACAATGTAGCCGAATATGAAGCACTGGTCCATGGATTGAAAGTAGCAAAAGAGATTGGCATACGCCGAATCTTATGCTATGGGGACTCGGATCTAGTAGTACAGCAAGTTTCAGGCAATTGGGACGCATTAGATGACAATATGGCTTTGTATAGATTTCATGTGCAAAAGATCAGTGGATATTTTGAAGGGTGTGAATTTCACCACATACCTCGGGCATAAAATGATGCCGCGGACACGTTGTCAAAGCTAGGATCAACCAGGCAGTCAATTCCCCCAGGTATTGCCCTAGAGCACCTCAGGAAACCATCAATAACCCCATCACCAGAGTCCGAATCCATCTTTATTCCGGCAAATTCAGCAGAAGATAATGTGCCGATGGAACTAGACCAGCAATATAACCCGGAACTCCCCGAGAGGAGGACAGCAGAGGTAAGCATAGCTATGGAGAAAGCCGAGGTAGTTATGTCGGCAGAAAACATGGAAATAGACAGTGAGACCACACCAGAGAAAATCACACCGGTATGGGCGCAACCCATATTCTCTTTCCTTAAAGATGCGATTTTGCCGAATAATGAAGTGTTAGCAAGACAGATAACAAGGAGAGCTAAAGCGTATACAATCATAAATAATGAGCTATATAAAAGAAGCGTCACAAGTGTATTGCAAAGGTGTGTGAGTTCGGCAGAAGTCCAAGAGATCCTCCTCGATATACATCAAGGAGAATGTGGACACCACGCCTCATCTCGTGCCTTAGTGGCCAAAGCATTCAGGCATGGGTTTTATTGGCCAACGGCGTTGAAGGAAGCCAAAGAGCTGGTTGAAAAATGCAATGGTTGTCAGAGATATGCAACCAAGATACACATGCCGTCGTCCGAGTTAAAAACGATACCCATTACTTGGCCGTTTTCTGTGTGGTGCTTAGATATGGTGGGACCATTTAAGCCGGCCCGAGGGGGGATGACCCACATATTGGTTATGGTGGACAAGTTCACAAAATGGATTGAAGTGAAACCAATAAAAAAAATGTGATGGGCCCACAGCAGTGAAATTCCTCAAAGATATTATCTTAAGATATGGGTACCCGCACAGTGTTATTACAGATAACGGCACAAACTTTGTAGAAGGAGCTTTCGCTAGGTTTTGCCAAGAGAAACACATAAGATTAGATGTTGCCTCTGTGGCTCACCCAGCATCTAATGGGCAAGTGGAAAGGTCTAATGGACTAGTGTTGTCTGGAATAAAACCACGACTCGTCGAACCATTGCAAAGGTCGGCAGGATGTTGGATTGAGGAATTACCAGCAGTATTATGGAGCCTCAGGACTACTCCGAACAGATCAACAGGTTATACACCATTCTTTCTGGTATACGGGGCAGAGGCCGTGCTTCCAGCCGACATAGTACATGACTCGCCAAGAGTTACTCAATATACAACTTCAAAGATAAATGAAGTAGCTCGGCAAGATACTGTTGACCTGCTAGAAGAAGCCAGAGAGCTGGTGCTATCACGATCAGCTATTTATTAGCAGAACTTGCGACGATATCACAGCAAGAAGGTGAATCCAAGAGTGTTCAAAGAAGGGGATTTAGTTCTCCGACTGGTGCAACGCACGGCCGGCATGCACAAGCTGTCACCTCCATGGGAAGGACCATTCATCGTGAGCAGAGCATTGCACAATGATGCCTATTACCTAATCGATGCTCAATCCCCTAGAAAGAACAGGGCAGACAAAGCCGGCGAAAAAACGAAGCGGCCATGGAACGTAGCTTTACTTCGTCCATTTTACTCGTAGCATAGTATCTCAAGATCAAGAACCAATTATGTATTAAACCTCGGCATCCAGAGCAGTGACTCGGGGACTGTCATGTGTTATTTCAATTTTGGGTTATGTATTAAACCTCGGCATCCAGAGCAGTGACTCGGGGACTGCCATATGTTATTTAAATTTCATCTTATGTATTAAACCTCGACATCCAGAGCAGTGACCCGGGGACTGCCATATGTTGCTCCAATTTTATGTTATGTACTAAACCTCGGCACCTTGAGCAGCGACTCGGCAATCGTCTTATATTATTTCTGAAATTTGGTTTACACACTAGACTTCGGCGCTATAGGCAGTGACTCGGGGACTGCCATATATTGTTCTGAAGTAGTGGTTAGCCTTTGATATAAGGAAGGTATCAAACTTCGACACTCAGAGTAAGAATAGCTCAATCTCGTATGATATTCGAAGCTCACACACAGATTAATTGGTTAAACCACGGGAATACAAAGGCAAAGATATATCCTAAAATCAAGAAATCGCAGGCCACCAAAGCAAGGATTCGGACGAACAAAACCACTTAAACAAAGTGATAACAACTACAAACATATATGTCGCAGCAGCACACGGCAAAAGAAATTCATGCCATACAGAAGACGGACAAATGTTCCACGTACATCGTACGCCCGGCATACCAGGGATAAGAAATGACTTAAAGGTTTTCAGCTGGAGAGGCAATAACTTGGTCAGGGGCTGGATGCTCCGAGGTAGGCGGAGCCTCGGCCGAGGTTGCCTCGCCCTCCACAGACCCAGGTGCGACTTCGGCCGAAGCCCGAGGCTGCTGAGGAGCATTAGTTTGTGCAGTTGAATGCCTAGTACCTTTGGAGGAGTATCGCGCGTCGCCGTTGCCATCCAAGCTCGAACTTGAATCACCAGAAGTAGCCGAGTCATCCTCATCTTCCCCTTGTTCAGTTGAGTTGTTATCCGATGCATCCTCGACTACGACCTCGTCGTCCGGGTTCGGAAGGAAACTCGGACCTTCATTCCAGGTATGCACGTCGGCATACTCAATGAGCTGGAAGGCGCGAGCTTGCCGAAGAGCGACGAAGGTGGGGTCCTCAACCCAACGGGAACCAGTGCGCAAATTTCTCAAGATATCAAGAGAAATATCTTCATACCATGACATAATAACAGTGAGAGCCATATCAGCGCCAGCTCGTCCGGCTGATTCCCTCCAAAGACTTAGTTGCCTCTCGGACGCCATTAATCTTTTCACCAGCAATTGGACCTCATTGATATCAGGAGTCCCAGAAGTATTCGGCCAGAGAACGTGGTACGCTCGGATAGCTGCCTGCACCAAATCCCTGCCCATAATCTTCATCGGACCAACTGCAGCGCCGACAGCAACCAGAAAATCTTCCATTGAGTACTCCGAGTCCGCGTTAACAGGGACACCTCGGCGCACACGAGCAGCAAGAACCGCTTTAGAGCTCACGGGCTTAGCTTCTGGAAAATGATCTGCGCAAAACACGAATGCGTCAGGGGGCAGCAGGAAAAAAGAAAAAGATAATCCGGCTGTGCTAAGAAGCTTACGATGAATATAACTCATCATTATCTGAAGGTCTTTAGCCCAGTCAATCTTGCTCTTCTCAAAGCGAGCGATCTCCTCGCTCATTGCCCGAGTTTTCAATTCGGCAGCCTCGAGGAGCTCTTTATTTTTCTGCAATTGTAGAGCTAGCCGATTTTTCTCCTCGGAGAACTCCTGGTCGACCTTTTCTAGTTCGGACTTCTGAGAGAGCTTAAGGGCCTCCACCTCGGTGCGCAGGCGAGCTATCTCATCGTCCTTGTCCTTTAGCTGCGCCAAATGAGTAGCGCTTTGTTCTAAAAAATGCAGCATCACATCAGGCATGGGCATGCAATCTTGATGAGATGCTGCAAAGGTTTGTAACTCGGCTTTACCAAAGCCAAACGAGATAAAAGAAACTTAGCGCACATTTTAAAGAGGGAAAGGTATAAGGTAAAAGGGAAACTAACCTTCCAGGCTCTTGACTTTCTTCTCAAGACGGATGTTGAGATTATTGATGTTACCTGTTCACCAACAAAGTGAGCCGACATCTCGCATACAAAACAATACGAATGTCGGAGATGACGAAAAGAATTGTCGACTTACCAGCTTTTTTCACCACAGGAATAACTTTCTCATATTTTTCTTCCATTTTTTCTGTGCGAAAAAAGCAATCTTTGAAATTCAGCAGTCCGCCGGTCATGTGCAACCTGAGCAATAGAGCAAACGATGAGTGGATATTCAAAGCCAAAACAGATCCGAGTCAAGCAAAACTTAACCCGGATCTAGGTGGCTGGATATTGAAAGCCAAAACAGATCCGAGTCAAGCAAAACTTAACCCGGATCTAGGTGGCTGGATATTGAAAGCCAAAACAGATCTGAGTCAAGCAAAACTTAACCCGGATCTAGGTGGCTGGATATTCAAAGCCAGAACAGATCCGAGTCAAGCAAAACTTAACCCGGATCTAGGTGGTTGGATATTCAAAGCCAAAACAGATCCGAGTCAAGCAAAACTTAACCCGGATCTAGGTGGTTGGATATTCAAAGCCAAAACAGATCCGAGTCAAGCAAAACTTAACCCGGATCTAGGTGGCTGGATATTCAAAGCCAGAAACAGATCCAAGTCAAGCAAAACTTAACCCGGATCTAGGAGGCTGGATATTCAAAGATCAGCTAGACAAAAATCAAGTAAAGTTTAAGGCAGATCTAGTCGGATATAGGTTCGAACCCTAAAGTTAAATTGAATTAAGTAGAGCATCATAAAACTTCCAAGCGAATAACAAGTTATTCGCTTGCAAGTTTCGGGGACTAGAGTATATATAGTAGCACCTGGAGAATTAATCAAAACTCTGTAAAACAACAATTACCTCATTCATCCTGTTACTATCAAGGACGATCTTGGCGGCTTGATCCAAGTGGCTGCTAATGTCGGAAAGCTGGAACGGCTAACTGCTGGGATTACCCTCAAATTGATCGGCAGCATTCCAGTTATTGGCATACTCCACCAGTGAGCCGAGGTTGTTCCCACTTGCCGTCCGAGTTAGGACTTTACCCCGGACGTGCTGTGTAACCACCGCGGCCGCAGGGCTTTTATGAAGAGCAAGCTGGGTACCGGTGGCCGGAGTAACGGAGGTTTTGGTGGAGGCAGTTCCTTTGCGCAGCACATCGGCGATACTTGGCTAAGAAGAGCCGTAAGACCTTTCTGGGAAGTGGAAGCCTTGGCGGCGATAGCTTTTCTTGCTTTAGAGGCGTCAGAAGGAGCTGATACCTCGGCAATGGGAACGGTGTCTTTAGGATCCGGAGGGGTCACGGTCGCAGAGGGCGCCGAGATATTGACGTCCTCGGTCGGGGCTGGAGCTATTATAGAAACTGCGGGGGTAGAAAGAGGCTCGGTAGAGACGCTCGTATTCACATAGGAGGCAACTGGTTCGGTGGAAATCTCGGAGGGCCGAGTGGAATCAACATCAATAAGAGGAGTCTCAGGCACATCGTGGCGAGGGGGCGATCGATTCGGAACTGGAGGAGATGCAGCACGAGCAGGACTGGGAATCCTGGTATCTTCGGCAGGCGGAGGAGACGGCTGCCGAGCCGCACGGCTAGTCATGCTAGGACCGCCGGGCTTAACAGAAAGCGGAGCACTGCGAAAATAGAAAAGAAAGAAGGGCGTCAGGTTGAAAAACAGAAAGAGAGAAACAAGAAATACGAGCAAAAGGAACTTACCCTGCGACTCCAGGCATGGTCTTGCGCCGGGGAGGATTCGGTGCGGATTTCTTCATTCGTTTCTTGGGGGCCGCCTCTGAGGCACCAGCAGGAGCCCCACATTTCCCCGAGGTAACAGGGGGCCGGGAAGCAATAGGCTCGGTGTCGTGAACCTGACCGGCCGGATTAGCTGGGAAAGTAGAAGCCGGAAATGCATAAGAAATAGGCATTGCGGCAACTACCTCTAGAACTTGGACCTCGTCCGAATCACCTTCCTCCTCGTGGGCCGAGGTCTTGCCACGAGCACGAGCCGGGGCGGGATCCGACTTAGGGACGAACTCTTCCGAGTCCGGCTCCCCAGTGTCAGGGGTATTCCGGTCCGCGGGCCACGGAAGCGACAAAACTTCGGCATCCTCGTCCTTCTGCTCTGCGAACCTCTGTAAGACAAGAAAAAGGAAAATTAGCGAAAACAGTTACGAAAACAATTGGAAAACAGAGCGTAGGTGGTTAAGCTTACTTCGGGAGGGGGACGCTCGCGGGTAAACGGCTTCAATCCCCAAGCCCAGTCCTCAGGCATCTCCGTCTTGAAGATAGCTCGGACACGCTTAAAGATGAGATAGTTGTCCAGTTCCACGGTCGAGACTCGGTTGGGGTCAAGAGGACCGCTCATGTAGCAGAGTTTGTGCATCCGTTTCTGGAATGGGCAGATTCGGCTACTGATAAAGGTAGCCATCAAATCCTCGCCGCGTAACCCGGCGCAGATCAGCTCTTTAAGCCGAATCTCAAAGGCCTCGGCCAAGGCATGACTCTTCCTCGGATTATAAGTCCAATTCACCTTGGAGGGCGTACCAATGGAGAATGCAGGGAGCCGAATCTTGTCCTCCGTTCCCGTGTTTTTGACATAGAAGAAGGATTTGTGCCACTTCTTGCACGACTCTAGCCCTGTAACACGAGGAAATACGGATTTCCTCTGAGGTGTGATGGACGCTGCTCCACATTGAGTAAGCAGTTTCTCGGAAGGGTGCAGAGACTTGTCAGGGACAACGTTAGAACGAATCTGGAAGAACTTCGACCAGACATGCACGGACGGCCATAGGCCGAAGTATCCCTCCGAGGCAGAGATAAAAGCAGAGAGAGAGGCGATGGCGTTTGAAGGAAGATGATGCGGCTGAAGGCCGAAGTAGTCGAGAAATTCCCTAGCAAAGTCGCTAAGAGGGAGACCAAAGCCGCGCGAGAAATGCGACATGAAAACTACATACTCGCCCTCCCTAAGATCCGGACAGGACTCGCTGCCGGGTAAGCGACAGGAGACCTCGGCGGAAATCCTCCAAGTTCGGATAAGCCACTCGATCTCGCGGCGAGTAACGGAGGAGCCCTGCCACGAGCCTCGCTCGGGCCCAGAGCCAGCATCGTCATCCTCTATCTGGGCACCGCTAAAGGAGCTAGACATGGGCTCGCCGGAAAAATCAGCGGAGGAAGAACTAGCGGCGGAGGAAAGTTTAGAACTACAGGGCCCCGTCGTGACTCTACACAGAAACAGCGGCGGAGCAGCAAAGGAACCACCGCACGAAAACGAAATGGAGACAGAGAAATCTAGAGGAAAGCCTAGGCGACGGGGCCGGAAATAACTCACCGGCGATGACGCCGAAGCTAGCGAACAAGGACGAGGCAGACGGAGCAACGCGGCGAAGTCCTCACCATCGGAGGTTCAGATGAACGCGCGGCGGCGGAGCTACGAATGGGCGCGGAAGCGAGAGGAAGAAGAAGGGCACGGGCGAGCGAAAAGGGGAAAGTGAATCCCCCAGCGCCGCGCCCCTCTTTATAACCGAGCCGCAAGCGTGGTAGTGGGATCGTGGGTGTGGCAGTTGGCCGTGTAGATCGTGTGCGCCGCACGACCGCACGTCGTTGAGCGGAACCGCACCAAGGGCCACACGGTAGAAAAGAAGGTCACGATCCCCAACGGAAACGGCACACGAGGCGTCGCAGCGCCGGCGCGACAGGCGCAGTAGTAACTGTGGCCTGTCAGTAAATACTGTAGAGGAACAAAAAACTAGAGAAACAATGATGGGGATGACACGTAGGACGAGGCGTACGCGAGAAGAGACGATGATACCTCAAATGAGAAAGTAATAACTCGGAAACAATACAGAACGAGTGTCATGAAACTGATACGACCCGGCCGAGGTTATCGGCGGGGCCATACCAGCTTCGGGGACTAATGTTGGGGAGGTAACCCCGGATAGGGTAAAGACGGGGAAAGACGAAAGGATGTTCCCCGTCTAGTTTCCGAGTTACAGTCTGAGTCGACCGAATCCTGTAGAGGTCGGCCAGGATAGGAAAGGGCAGGACCCTTATAGTGATGGCAAGGCATTACCCGGCCGAGATACTGCATAAGTCGGCTGGGTTAGCCCGGGTATTCTTGATGCAGGTGAAGGACAAGCCGAGTTACGGCAGGCAGGGCCGAATGATACGAAGCTTGCAGGAGAAGGAGAAGCCTGAAGTCAAACTCTAGCCGCAGGCTAGGGAGAATCTGAGCGGAGCCAAGCACTACGGACAAAGGCGCAGAGCGACAGAGAGGCATAAGGAGGTCACGGAGGTGACAGTCCTGAAGCCCGAGGCGCACAGGAGGGGCCATCTGGAACCTTGCCGTCATTAGGGGAGCGACAAGGAAAGGGGGGCGCCGAACTACTATATTGGGACAAGCATATTCCTCGAATATGCTTGCCACATCAGCCCTAAAGGAACCCAAGGCTCTCCTTTATAAGGGGAGGCTTGGACCCTGAGGAAGGGATCGGCTCATTTTCAGTACCGTTAGGCTGGTATAGTTCTTCCTTCTCGAACACAGCTCAAGGAGCACTTGTAGCCCAAGGAAGGAGAAATAAGATCTTTACCTTTGCCTTCTGTGTGCAGAACCAACTGCATCTTCCCTCCCCATATCCCTCTAGAATCCATTGGCCCCATACTTTAGCCTACCCATGGCATCTGCCGTGCCACCACCACGACAAGACCCCAAGAGGAAGGTATGATGAGCACAGCAGCAAGTCTTCCCTCAGAAAAGAAACCAAAGGTTATCGAACTAGTAGGAGGAAGGAAACGACTCAAAGGTGTTGCTAGCAACTTGGAAACCTGCACAACACAAACTCAATACTTTGCCCCAACGAACAGTGAGGTTGTCAATCTCACCGGTTTTCTGAAAACAAAGGATTAACTGTATGGTGTGGAAGGTAATAGTGGTTTGCAGAAAGTAAACAGTAATAGATGTATCAGTGGTAAAGATTGGACCGGGGTCCATAGTTCACTAGAGGTGTTCTCCTTAAGATAAACAAACATGCCATGTTGGGTAAACAAATTATAGCAGGGCAATTGACATCACTGAGCAAGGCATAACAATGCAATACTAGACATTCATGATCCTATGAGATTCGATTGGGCAATACAACAAGATACATAGACCGCCATCCAGCTGCATCTATGACTAGTAGTCGACCTTCAGGTTATCATCTGAACCCCCTCCAGTATTAAGTTGCAAGCAACAGATAACTTCTTTAAACAAAGTGTGTAAGGTAAACAATCCACTTCTTCCATGAACAAGAGACCGTTGTTTTCTCCCTAGTGGCAACAACACATCTACAACCTTAGATATTTCTATCACTTTCCTTATATTAAATAGAGGCATGAACCCACTATTGAGCATAAATACCCCCTCTTGGAGTCACTAGCATCTACTTGGCCAAGATAGCTACTAGAAACGGAGAGCATGCAAGATCTTAAACAACACAGACATGATAGAATCAATACGACAAAACCATTAATCAATCTGACATAGTAATCTCAATATCCATCGGATCCCCGTAAACACAACATGCATGATTACAAATAGATGATATTGATCATGAAAGGAGCTCACAAGATCTAAACATGGTAGCACAAAGGAGGAGATACAACCATCTAGTTACTACATGGACCCATAGTCCAAGGTGGAACTACTCGCACTTCATACCGGAGGCTGGCATGATGAAGAATAAGGCCTCCGGGATGATCTCCCCTCTGGCAGGGTACCGGGAAGAGCTTTAGATCCCCCCAATCTAGGGACGATGGTGGCGGCGGGTACTTAGGGTTTTGGTATCGGGGGGTCTTTATAGGCGAAGAGGCGAGGCAGGGGGTAGCCAGGGCAGCCGCACCCCCCCCCAGGCATGGGCCCAGCCTGGCTGCATGGCCAGGGGTGTGGCCCCTGGTGGCTCCTCTTCGTCTCGTACTCTCGCTTCGTGTTCCTCACGGTAAAATATTGACTTTGGCTTTTGTCCCGTCCAATTCCGATAATATTGATTTTCTGCCTTTTTGGAACCAAAATCAGAAGAAAACAGGCGACTGGCACTGTGGCATCTTGTTAATAGGTTAGTACGGAAAAACATATAAAAACACCTCAAAGTGTAGACCAAGAAAAGCAAAGTAGATACTAAACAAGCATGGAACATCAAAAATTATAGATACGTTTCTGACGTATCAATCAACGAGCTAGTTTATAAGAGAGGCATAACTAGGAACTTTTTATTTGTTTATTAAACACACATGTATTAATGTTTCCGTATTAATAAAATTATATCATGCAAAATAAACATCTATCATATACTTGGAATATACATAATAACAACTTTATTATTTCCTCTCAGGGCATATTCCCTTCAGTCTCCCACTTGCACTAGAGACAATAATCTTGTTACATAGTGATAAACTAACATCCATGGAGTTCTGGTGTTGATCATGTTTTGCCCTAGGGAGAATTTTAGTCAACAGATCTGCTACATTGAGATCCGTGTGTACTTTACAAATCTTTATATCTCCATCCTTGACATGTTCGCAGATGGAGTGAAACCGGCGTTTAATATGCTTGGAATTCTTGTGAGACCTTGGTTCCTTGGTATTGTCTATGGCTCCATTGTTGTCACAATAGATCACCATTGGGTCCAATGCACTAGGAACCACACCTAGTTCGGTTATGAAATCCTTCATCCAAACTGCTTCCTGAGCTGCTTCCGAAGCAGCAACATATTCGGCCTCCATTGTTGATCCCACCACCATGGGTTATTTGGAACTCCTCCAACTAACTGCTCCTCCGTTCATGATAAATACATATCCGGATTGAGACTTAGAGTCATCCGGATCGGTGTCGAAGCTAGGGTCGACATAACATTTAGCGATGAGCTCTTCTTCATCTTCGTACACAAGAAACATTTCCTTAGTTCTTCTTAAGTACTTAAGGATATTCTTGACTGCTATCCAGTGTTCCGAACCTAGATCAGATTGGTATCTACTAGTCAAACTAATAGCATGTGCCACATCCGGTCTTGTACATAACATGGCGTACATTATAGAGCCTATGGCTGAAGCATGGGGGATCTTGTCAATTATCTCTCTTTCTTCCGCCGTAGCCGGACTTTTAGTCTTACTCAATGTCTTGCCTTGCAACATAGGTAAGAACCCCTTCTTACTTTCGTCCATTTTAAACTTCTTTAAAATCTTATCAAGGTATGTACTCTGTGATAGCCCTATTAGGCGTCTTGATCTATCTCTATAGATCTTTATGCCTAATATGTATGATGCTTCACCTAGGTCCTTCATTGAAAATTTGCTATTTAGATAACTTTTAAAACTCTTTAAAAGATCTACATCATTTTCGATCAGTATTATGTCATCCACATATAATATCAGAAATGCCACATTGCTCCAACTCACTTTCTTGTAAATACAAGCCTCTCCATAATTTGGAAAAATCCAAACTCCTTGATCACCTCATAAAATCGGAGATTCCAACTCCGGGATGCTTGCTTCAGTCCATAAATGGATCGCTAAAGCTTGGATAACTTGTCAGCATCCTTATCATCAACAAAACCCTTTGGTTGTATCATATACAACTCTTCTTCAATGTTGCCAATAAGGAACGCAGTTTTAACATCCATCTACCATATCTCATAGTTGAAATATACAGAAATTGCTAACATAATCCTAACTGACTTTAGCATCGCTACGGGAGAGAATGTCTCATCCTAGTCAACTCCTTGAATTTGTTGAAACCCCTTTACGACAAGTCGAGCTTTATAGACAGTTATGTTACCATCAACATCAGTTTTTTATTGAAAATACATTTGTTCTCCTCGCCCTTTCGGTCGTGAGGTAAGTCCACCAAGGTCCAAACCTGGTTTTCGTACATGGATTCCATCTCGGATTTCATGGATTCTATCCATTTGTTGGAATCTGAGCTCATCATCACTTCTTCATACGTCGTAGGGTCATCTATTTCATCAACCATGAAATTCATAACAGGATTTCCATACAGTTCAGGAGTTGCACGCGTCCTGCTTGACCTGCGAGGTTTGGTAGTATTCTCTTTCGGAGTTTCATGATTATTATCATTAGTTACCTCTTCATTCGGTGAAGTCAACTCCGAAACAGCTTCTGGCGCTGCGCTACTCGCCATATTATGAAGAGAAAGTTTAATAACCTCTTCGAGTTATACCTTCCGACTACACACACCTTTCGCGAGAAACTCTTTCTCTAGAAAGGATACATTCTTGGCAACGAAAACCTTGCCCTTGGATCTATGATAGAAGGAATACCCAATAGTTTCCATAGGCTATCCTATGAAGACACATTTTTCCGCTTTGGGTTCGAGTTTATCAGGCTGAAGTTTCTTCACACAAACATCGCATCCCCAAACTTTAAGAAATGACAGCTTAGGTTTTTTTCCAAACCACAATTCATATGGTGTCTTTTCAATGATTTAGATGGTGCCCAATTTAAACTGAATGCAGCGGTTTCTAGTGCATAACCCCAAAATGACAGTGGCAAGTTAGTCAGAGACACATAGATTGAACCATATATATCCAATAAAGTATGATTACGATGTTCCGACACACCATTACGCCGTGGTGTTCCGGCATGTGTGAGTTGTGAAACTATTCCACACTCTTTCATATGTGCGCTAAACTCGTAACTTAGATACTCACCTCCATGATCAGATCGTAGAAATTTGATCTTTCTATTATGATGATTTTCCACTTCATTCTAAAATTCCTTGAACTTTTCAAAGGTTTCAGACTTGTGTTTCATCAAGTAAATATACCCGTATCTACTCAAATCATCCGTGAAAGTAACAAAATATCGATATCCACCTCGTACCGACACACTTATTGGACCACATACATCAGAATGTATGATTTCCAATAAAACTGTCACTCGATCCATTGAACTAGAAAACGGCGTTCTAGTCATCTTGCCCATTAGGCATGGCTCACATGTATCAAATGATTCGAAATCAAGTGATTCCAAAAGTCCATCTGAATGGAGTTTCTTCATGCGTTTAATGCCAATATAACCTAGACGGCAGTGCCACATATATGCAGATATATCATCATCAAGTTTAATCCTTTTAGCATCAACATTATGAATATGTGTAACACTATTATAGATATCCAATAGAAATAAACCATTCATCACAGATGCATGACCATAAAAGATATCATTCATATAAATCAAACAACCATTGTTTTCAGATTTAAATGAATAACCACTTCACATCTAACACGATACGGATACAATGTTCATGCTTAGTGCAGGCACCAAAATAACAATTATTTAGGTTTATAACTAATCTCGACGGTAAGTGGAGAGGCGGCGTTCTGACAGCGATCACATCAACACTTGATCCATTGCCGACATGCATCTTGACCTCACCCCTTGCTAGCGGTCGCTTGTTCTGTAGCCCCTAATTCGAGTTACATATATTAGTAACCGATCCAGTATCAAATACCCAGGTGCTACTACGAGTACTAGTCAAGTACACATCAATAAAATGTATATCATATATACCTTTGTTTTCCTTGCCGGCCTTAATATCAGCCAAATATTTGGGTCAGTTCCGCTTCCACTGACTAGACTCTTTGCAATAAAAACATTCAGTATGAGGCTTAGGACCTCCCTTGAACTTTTTCTCAGGAGCAACAAATTTTCTGACCATCTTGAATTTTCCTTTGGGCTCGTCCTTTTCTTTAGAGGATGCGATCTTATCGACCATCAACTCCTAGTGCCTATTCTTTATGTCTACTTTGATAGCTACCAAGAAGGCAGCAAGTTCGGTGAGCGATCCAATCGCACCACTTTTCTTGTAATTCAGCAAAAACTCTTTGTAGCTGGGTGGGAGGGACTGCAGAACTCTATCCGTCGCAAGGTCAACTGGGATATAATATCCCAGCACCTTAAGACGTTGAACATATCCCATCATCAACATGATGTGATCGTTCACGGAGTTGTGTTCCTTCATCTTTACACTAAAGAACATGCTAGAGATCATATATCTCTCAGTGTGGATTTGGCTCTCAAACATGGTTTTGAGTTCCTTCACCATAGCATCAGCGCTGCTAAGTTCAAAGCGTTCTTGGAGTTCAGGTTCCATTGACAGAAGGATCGCATATTTCACAAGAGTGTAGTCATCATGATTTGTGTCATACACATTACGCTCATACTGAGATGCAGTGTTTGCAGGAGCATCACCTATCGTACCATCCAGCACATATTTCTTTTTGCACCATTGAGAAAAAACCTCAAATTCATGAACCAGTATGTAAAGTTGCTACCATTCGTCGTAAGTTTCTCTTTCTCCATGAACACATTGAAATTAAAAGCAGGTGGTGCCATCTACAATAGAATTTGTAAAGTTTAGACTAATTTTATGATATATCGAGTTTAACTAATCCAAATTATGAATGAACTCCCACTCAAAAACAACATTCCTCATGTCTTTTTGGTGATTACATGAACCAAATCCCACACCAAGTCTGATCATCACGTGAGTCGGTATAGCTTCAAAGGCGAGCATATAT
This sequence comes from Avena sativa, assembly GCA_916181665.1. Lineage (NCBI taxonomy): Eukaryota > Viridiplantae > Streptophyta > Magnoliopsida > Poales > Poaceae > Avena > Avena sativa. Next base: position 443,128,359 of record OV702283.1, read on the forward strand.
ATGGGCATCCTATCAACTATATTACTGATGCTTAACCTTTCGGTCCATGTTCTGAGGCCATGTTTATACATGCTAGGCTCGCAAAGTAAGAACCTTAGTATTTTGCGTGTGTAAATTGTCTTACACCGGAAATATGATCATGGATTCAAGTACACCCGATCATCACATGATGTCTTGAAGCGGCAAAACATAATCGGTGCATACTTAAGGGATAACACATTTTTATCTTGATATCTAAATGAGGGGTCATCTTATAATGCTAAGAAAACACCAAACAAGCAATATAAGATGCAACAACATCATATGTGAAAAGTGAAATGATATGGTTCTTGCACTTGATCACTATCATGTGCATTGTGGTATGATATTTATCATTCCTTTGTGTGTAAGGCCAAGGTCTATGGAACTTACACGTTAGCTGTGTTGTAAGAGTATCAACTATACATCAACTTACAAGATTACCATATCATGACACTAGCCCAGCAACAACCTAAACTAGACGCTTCTAATTTATCCATTGCAAGTTTTATGTGGCTTAGGGCTTTCGAAGATAGAACCGTTCTTACCTACAAACATGGAACCACAACGATGATAACCAAATTATTAACAACTCATTGTAAATCATATATTAACTATAGTAGGAGAGACAGACACCCGCTATCCACTTACGCAAAATTAGTTGCATGTCAATGTAGGGGTTCGTAGCATGGAAAACAAAAAATTTCTATCGCATACAAACAAACAAGCCAAGATCTATCTACTAGATTGTAGCAACGAGTCGATGGAATAACTTACCCTCGAAGATTCCAAAGTGTTTAACGAGAGCGGATTCTCGTGGGTGATGTAGTCGTACTCTTCCCGATCTCAAGATCGTGTAGACGATCCTTCCGACGCTGCGTTCCGGCAGCGCTCCCGCAGTCGGTCACACGTTCGGTACTCGACGAAGACCTTCCTCTCCCTTGTTCCAGCAGGCAGCGGAGGTTGTAGCACTCTCCTCGCGATTCCGGCAGCACAACGGCGTGGTACCGGAAGTAGAGGGGAGATCCCACAGGGCTTCGCCTTAAGCCGGAGCGAGTATGGTGGAGTATGAGAGAGGGCTATTAGTGGTCTAGGGATTATACACACCAATTATAAGGCTCTAAACCGAAGGCTAGGGCAATTAGAAGCTCTAAACCAAAACGGCTCTAAACCGGAGATTAGAGGATAGGAACTTGTGTGTCTAGAGGAGGAGGCCCTGCCCCTCCTTTTATAGGTGGGAGGTGCGGCCAAGGGGAGGGGAGTCCCTCCCCAAGTCGGCCTTGGTTGGCGCGCCGGCTTGGAGAGGAGACTCCTCCCCCAAGTCGGTTCCAACCACCTCTTGCTTGTTTCCCACAGTTTCTTGTTTTAGCCGTTTGACTTTCAAACTAGACATTTGACTTTTCTGTTTTAGGATTCAATTTAATCATTTATTTGGAACATCAAGAACACTTAGTACATGATGCAATCATTCCAATATGTAATGACACATTCATGTACCCCTCCCCCCTCCCGGAGTGCCGGACATTCCGGAACCTTCTAGAACATTCACCGGAATCATTTCCGAACTCCGAAACGGGACTTTCCTTATATGAATCTTATTCTCCGGACCATTCCGGATCACCTCGTGATATCCCAGATCCCATCCGAGACTTCGAACAACATTTGGTCTCTTTCTCATAATACCATAACTACTCAAACAACGTCGAATCCTTAAGTGTGTCTCCCTACGGTTCGTGAATTATGCGGACATGATCGAGACACTTCTCCGAACAATAACCAATAGAGGAATCTGGAAATTCATATGGCTCCCACATATTTCTACGATTACTTTGCGATCGAATGAACCACTTACATACGATACCAATTTCCCTTTGTCTCACGATATGTTACTTATCCGAGGTTATGATCGTCGGTATCTCTGCATACCTAGTTCAACCTCGTTACTGATAAGTACTCTTTTCTCGTTCCCGTGATATGTGATCCCTTGTGATACAGTCACATGCTTGCAAGCTAATTGGATGACATTCCACCGAGAGGGCCCAGAGTATATCTATCCGTCATATGGATGGACAAATCCCACTCTTGATCCATGTGTCTCAACCAATACTTTCCGAACACTCAATGCCACCTTTATAGCCACCCAGTTACGGTGTGGTGTTTGATGTCATCAAAGCATCCATCCGGTAAAGGTGATATGCATGATCTCATGGTCGAAGGAATTAGGTTACTATGTATCAGAAAGCATATAGCAATTGAACTATTGAAATGACTTGATCTTTATGCTACGCTTATCTATAGGAGTATGTCCACCATATCATTCTCCTAACGATATGATCTTGTTGTTGATAACATCTCAATGTTCATGATAGGGAAACCACAATCATTCATCAACCAACAAGCTAGTGAAGTATAGAGGTTATACTAGGGACTTCAAATTAAGTTTACAAATCACACAAGTATCAATGTTTCCTTGTTAATACTATTATAGCATGAATGTAAACATTTATCATAAACACAAAGATATAATAATAACTACATTTATTATTGCCTCTAGGGCATATCTCCAACAGTCTCCCACTTGCACTAGAGTCATCTAATCTAGATTACATGGTAATATACCGAACACCCATGGCAGTTTGGTGTTGGTCATGTTTTGCCCTCGGGAGAGGTTTAGTCAACGGATCCGCCACATTCAGATCTGTGTGTACTTTGCAAATCTTTATATCCCCATCTTGGATATGTTCTCGAATAGCGTGAAAATGTAGCTTGATATGCTTCAGCTTCTTGTGTGACCTTGGTTCTTGCGCATTGGCTATGGCGCCCATGTTATCACAGTAGATAGACATTGGGTCCAGCGCACTAGGAACCACACCCAGCTCTGTAATGAACTCTTTCATCCATATCGCTTCTTGTGAAGCCTCCGAAGCAGCCATGTATTCCGATTCAGTTGAAGATCTCGCCACAACGCTTTGCTTTGCACTCCTCCAGCTAACTGCTGCACCATTCAAAATAAATACGTATCCAGATTGTGATTTAGAATCATCCGGATCGGTGTTCCAACTAGCATCGGTGTAACCATTAACAACGAGCTGTTCATCACCTCCATAAGAAAGAACCATATCCTTAGTTCTTCTCAAGTACTTAAGGATGTTTTTGACCGCTGTCCAATGATCCACTCCTGGATCACTTTGATATCTGCTAGTTAAACTAATAGCATATGCAATATCGGGTCTAGTACATAGCATGGCATACATTAGAGATCCTATGGCTGAGGCATAGGGAGTCTTACTCATCCTTTCTCTATCTTCTGCCGATGTCGGACTTTGAGTTTTACTCAAGGTCGTATTGGGAAACATGGGCAAGAACCCTTTCTTGCTATCTTCCATTCCAAACCTCTTTAGAACTTTGTCCAAATATGTACTCTGTGACAATGATATTTGGCGTTTCGATCTATCTCTGTAAATCTTTATGCCTAATATGTAAGCTGCTTCGCCAAGATCCTTCATTGAAAAACTATTATTCAAATATTCCTTGACACTATTAAGAAGGTCTACATCATTCCCAATCAACAATATGTCATCCACATATAGTATTAAGAATGCTACAGAGCTCCCACTCACTTTCTTGTAAATACAAGCTTCTCCATAAGTTTGTATAAAACCAAAACTTTTGATTACCTTATCAAAACGTTGATTCCAACTTCGGGATGCTTGCTTCAATCCATAGATGGATCGTTGAAGTTTGCATCCCTTGTTAGCATCATTAGGATCGACAAAACCTTTGGGTTGCATCATATACAACTCTTCATCAATGTCTCCATTGAGGAATGCTGTTTTGACATCCATCTGCCATATCTCATAATCATAATATGCAGCGATTGCTAACATAATCCTCACAGACTTTAGCTTTGCTACTGGTGAGAAAGTCTCATCGTAGTCAACTCCTTGGATTTGTCGAAACCCTTTTGTGACAAGTCGAGCTTTATAGACAGTAACATTACCATCAGCATCTGTTTTCTTCTTGAAAATCCATTTGTTCTCGACAGCCTTTCGGCCATCCGGTAAGTCCACCAAAGTCCATACTTGGTTTTCGTACATGGATCCAATCTCGGATTTCATGGCTTCTTGCCATTTATTGGAATCTGGGCTCATCATTGCTTCCTCATATGTCTCGGGGTCATCGGTGTTGTCCACCAACATGACACTCATAACGGGATCATACCAATCTGGAGTGGTACGAGTTCTCGTTGACCTCCGAGGCTCTGTAGCAACTTCAACCGAAGTTTCATGATCACCATCATTAGCTCCCTCTCTTATTGGTGCAGGCACCATAGGAACTTCTTCCGGTGCTGCGCTACTCGCAATTTCGAGAGAAGGTTCGACAACCTCGTCGAGTTCTACTTTCCTTCCAGTCACTTCTTTCGAGAGAAATTCCTTCTCTAGAAAGGATCCATTCTTGGCAACGAAGATTTTGCCTTCGGATCTATGATAGAAGGTATACCCAATAGTTTCCTTCGGGTATCCTATGAAGACGCATTTTTCCGCTTTGGGTTCAAGCTTGTCCGGTTGTAACTTCTTTACATAGGCTTCGCATCCCCAAACTTTAAGGAACGACAATTTAGGTTTCTTCCCAAACCATAATTCATACGGTGTCGTTTCAACGGATTTAGATGGTGCCCTATTTAAAGTGAATGCGGTTGTTTCTAATGCAAAACCCCAAAATGATAGCGGTAAATCTGTAAGTGACATCATAGAACGAACCATATCTAAGAGAGTTTGATTACGACGTTCGGACACACCATTACGCTGTGGTGTTCCCGGCGGTGTCAACTGTGAAAGTATTCCGCATTTCTTCAAATGCTCGCCAAACTCGTAACTTAGATATTCACCTCCACGATCAGAACGTAGAAATTTAATCTTCTTGTTACGTTGATTCTCTACCTCACTTTGAAACTCCTTAAACTTCTCGAAAGTTTCGGACTTATGTTTCATGAAATAGATATACCCATATCTACTCAAGTCATCCGTGAAGGTAAGAACATAACGATAACCACCGCGCGATGCTACACTCATTGGACCACACACATCGGTATGTATGATTTCCAATAAGTCCGTAGCTCGCTCCATCATACCAGAAAATGGAGTCTTAGTCATTTTACCCATCAGACATGCTTCGCATCTTTCAAGTGATTCAAAATCAAGTGATTCAAGAAGTCCATCGGAATGGAGTTTCTTCATACGTTTCACTCCAATGTGACCAAGACGACAGTACCACATATAGGTCGAATTATCGCTTGATTTCAAACGTTTAGCCTCAATGTTGTTGATATGTGTATTTCCACTATCGAGATTCAATAAGAATAGACCATCTATTAAAGCTGCATGTGCATAAAACATATTACTCATATAAATCGAACAACCATTATTCTCGGACTTAAACAAGTAACCGTCTCGCAATAAACAAGATCCCGATATAATGTTCATGCTCAACGCAGGCACCAAATAACAATTATTTAAGTATAAAACTAATCCCGATGGTAGATGAAGGGGTAGCGTGCCGACCGCGATCACATCAACCTTTGATCCGTTTCCCACGCGCATCGTCACCTCGTTCTTCTCTAGCTTCTGTTTATTCTGCAGCACCTGTTTCGAGTTACAAATATGAGCAACCGAACCAGTATCAAATACCCAGGCACTACTACGAGTACTAGTGAGATACACATCAATAACATCTATATCAGATATACCTTTCTTCTTGATGTTGCCGTTCTTCAAATCCGCCAAGTACTTTGGGCAATTCCGCTTCCAGTGACCTTCTCCCTTGCAGTAAAAGCACTCAGTATCAGGCTTAGGTCCAGCCTTGGTCTTCTTCGCCGGTGTGGCAACTTTCTTACCACCCTTCTTGAAGTGTCCCTTTTGCTTAGACTTGCCTTTCTTGAATTTGATGGTCTTATTGACCAACAACACTTGGTGCTCTTTCTTGATCTCCACTTCTGCAGATTTCAACATGGCAAAGAGTTCTGGCAACGTCTTGTTCATGTTCTGCATGTTGTAGTTCATCACAAAGTTCTTGTAACTTGGTGGTAGTGATTGGAGGACACGGTAAATCCCCAAAGCATTAGGAATCACTATACCCAAGCTTTGAAGTTTGTTTGCGTGCCCAGACATCTTAAGCACATGCTCACTGACGGAGCTGCCCTCTTCCATCTTGCAGTTAAAGAACTTTTCAGAAGCCTCATAGCTTTCAATTGCCGCATGAGTCTCAAAAATCAATTTGAGATCCTCGACAATATCATATGGTTCTGAATCCTCAAACCTTTTCTGAAGCTCCGATTCCAAACCATACAAGATAGCACACTGAACTATGGAGTACTGATTCTTCCGAGCGAGGTAAACATTCTTTACTTCATCGGGAGCATCAGCTGCAGGTGGGTCACCCAGCGGTGCATCCAGCACATAGGTCAAATTACCAGCTGTAAGGACAATCCTCAAATTGCGGAACCAATCCGCGAAGTTGCTTCCATTGTTTTTCAACTTTTCTTTCTCTAGGAACGCATTAAAATTGATGGTAGGGGTTGCCATTGATCTACAACATATTTGCAATAGTTTAGACTAAGTTTATGACAAATTGAGTTCAAATTAATTAATGTAATTAAACTAGGTGAACTCCCACTCAAAACAATATCCCTCACATTGTTTTAGTGATCACACGAACCAAATCCACCATATCAGCACCGATCATCACGAGAGTTGATATAGTTTCAATGGCGAACAATCGTCATGTTCATCATATCTACTATATGATTCATGCTTTACCTTTCGGTGATCCGTGTTCCGAGACCATGTCTGTACATGCTAGGCTCGTCAAGATCAAACCTTAGTTTCCGCATGAGCAAATCTGGCTTGCTCACGTTGTATACACTTGCAGAATCTAACACACCCGATCATCACGTGGTGCTTCGAAACAACAAGCTTTAGCAACGGTGCTAACTAAGGGTGAACACTTTATGACTTGAAATTCATGTGCATGAGGGATCATCTTATAATGCTACCGTCGTCTACTAAGCAATACAAGATGCATAAAGGATTAACATCACATGCAATTCAATATATATGTGATATGATATGGCCTTTCTTCTTCGTGCTTCCGATCTCTATCTTCAACCACGAACATGATCTCCATCATCACCGGTATTGCATCAAGGTCAATGACGCCTCTCCATGGTTGTCGTCCACCGGCTTCAACTATTACAACTACTTTGAATAGACATGCGGGTCTTAACATAAATTAAAGACAACCATATGGCTCCTGCCGGTTGCCAACTTACAATAAGGAACATTGCATACATCAAATATAATCACCAATCATGGCCATATCACATCACTGCACACCCCTGAAAAACAAAGTTAGACGCCTCTACTTTCTTTGCATATTTTACGTGGTTTGGGGCTTTCAATAAGTGTCGTTCTAACTTACGAACAAGAACCACAACATTGATACTAGCATTGTTGATCACCCGTTGTAAATTGGATCTTAACTATGCTAGGAGAAACAGGCACCCGCAAAGCCACTTATGCAATACAAGTTGCATGTCAATCGTGGAGCAACTCTCATGAACGATGTCATGTAAGGTTAGCCCGGGCCGCTTCATCCCAACATACCGCAAGATGCAAAGTACACAAGAAGCAATCGACAATAAAAGCATCAACGCCCACAATGACCATTGTGTTCTACTCGTGCAACAGATCTATATATAGACACGGCTCTGATACCACTGTAGGGGTTCGTAGCATGGAAAACAAAAATTTTCTATCGCATACAAACAAACAAGCCAAGATCTATCTACTAGATTGTAGCAACGAGTCGATGGAATAACTTACCCTCGAAGATTCCAAAGTGTTTAACGAGAGCGGATTCTCGTGGGTGATGTAGTCGTACTCTTCCCGATCTCAAGATCGTGTAGACGATCCTTCCGGCGCTGCGTTCCGGCAGCGCTCCCGCAGTCGGTCACACGTTCGGTACTCGACGAAGACCTTCCTCTCCCTTGTTCCAGCAGGCAGCGGAGGTTGTAGCACTCTCCTCGCGATTCCGGCAGCACAACGGCGTGGTACCGGAAGTAGAGGGGAGATCCCGCAGGGCTTCGCCTTAAGCCGGAGCGAGTATGGTGGAGTATGAGAGAGGGCTATTAGTGGTCTAGGGATTAGACACACCAATTAGAAGGCTCTAAACCGAAGGCTAGGGCAATTAGAATCTCTAAACCAAAACGGCTCTAAACCGGAGATTAGAGGATAGGAACTTGTGTGTCTAGAGGAGGAGGCCCTGCCCCTCCTTTTATAGGTGGGAGGTGCGGCCAAGGGGAGGGGAGTCCCTCCCCAAGTCGGCCTTGGTTGGCGCGCCGGCTTGGAGAGGAGACTCCTCCCCCAAGTCGGTTCCAACCACCTCTTGCTTGTTTCCCACAGTTTCTTGTTTTAGCCGTTTGACTTTCAAACTGGACATTTGACTTTTCTGTTTTAGGATTCAATTTAATCCTTTATTTGGAACAGCAAGAACACTTAGTACATGATGCAATCATTCCAATATGTAATGACACATTCATGTACCCCTCCCCCCTCCCGGAGTGCCGAACATTCCGGAACCTTCTAGAACATTCACCGGAATCATTTCCGAACTCCGAAACGGGACTTTCCTTATATGAATCTTATTCTCCGGACCATTCCGGATCACCTCGTGATATCCCGGATCCCATCCGAGACTCCGAACAACATTCGGTCTCTTTCTCATAATACCATAACTACTCAAACAACGTCGAATCCTTAAGTGTGTCTCCCTACGGTTCGTGAATTATGCGGACATGATCGAGACACTTCTCCGAACAATAACCAATAGAGGAATCTGGAAATTCATATGGCTCCCACATATTTCTACGATTACTTTGCGATCGAATGAACCACTTACATACGATACCAATTTCCCTTTGTCTCACGATATGTTACTTATCCGAGGTTATGATCGTCGGTATCTCTGCATACCTAGTTCAACCTCGTTACTGATAAGTACTCTTTTCTCGTTCCCGTGATATGTGATCCCTTGTGATCCAGTCACATGCTTGCAAGCTAATTGGATGACATTCCACCGAGAGGGCCCAGAGTATATCTATCCGTCATATGGATGGACAAATCCCACTCTTGATCCATGTGTCTCAACCAATACTTTCCGAACACTCAATGCCACCTTTATAGCCACCCAGTTACGGTGTGGTGTTTGATGTCATCAAAGCATCCATCCGGTAAAGGTGATATGCATGATCTCATGGTCGAAGGAATTAGGTTACTATGTATCAGAAAGCATATAGCAATTGAACTATTGAAATGACTTGATCTTTATGCTACGCTTATCTATAGGAGTATGTCCACCATATCATTCTCCTAACGATATGATCTTGTTGTTGATAACATCTCAATGTTCATGATAGGGAAACCACAATCATTCATCAACCAACAAGCTAGTGAAGTATAGAGGCTATACTAGGGACTTCAAATTAAGTTTACAAATCACACAAGTATCAATGTTTACTTGTTAATACTATTATAGCATGAATGTAAACATTTATCATAAACACAAAGATATAATAATAACTACATTTATTATTGCCTCTAGGGCATATCTCCAATAGTCAAGCGTGGAAGAGGTCTCATGTGCGAGGACATGTAAAGTTTGTCCGGGCCGCTTCATCCCACTATGCTACCAATATCCAAAGTACAAGCAAGAAGCAATAACATGATCATCATCGCCCACTTACTCATATGTGTACTACCCGTGCAAAGCATATATGCATAGATCCGGCTCTGATACCACTGTAGGGTCCGCAGCATAGAAAACAAAAAATTCCTATGATGGGAACAACTAAGTACCAAGATCTATCTACTAGATACAAGCAACGGGTGGATATACATCCATAGATAACATACCCTTATAGACCGAGAAAGTTTAACGAGGTTGTACTCGTGGATGATGTAGACGAATCCTTGTCGATCTCAAGATTGAGAAGAAGTCTAGGGCCACAAATCAGCAGTGCATACATGCTCGCACACACATTCAAGCCATCGAACAACCTCCACCTCCTTGCTCCAGCGATGCAGCAGAAGCAACAACTCTTTCCAAATGAAAAGCCACTAGGAACATGTATCTCGCTAGTCCGAGACCATGGGGGATAAACTAGAGGGGGGAGATATCCTTCACGATGAGGTGTAAGTGTGAGAGAGGGAGAGGGTGGATTTATATAGGAGGAGGGGGAACCCCAAGGGGGTGAACGGTGCATGGGGTCTGCCCCCACCCCTCCCTCCATTCATGTGAGTGGAGCTCCCACTCACAAAATGTCTCTCCATTTTCTCCACTCAATATCACACTCAAAATTCCCATTAAATTTTCCAACAAATTTAATGTAATATCTCATTAAATAAAACTCCTTATATTTATTTATTCAGAATTTTGTAAATTACATTAATTAACAAACATTCACATAAAACCCCTTGCTAGTATTCAATTTCATATGCAGAAACAATTTCAGCAATTTCACCCGAAACAATTTTGGTGTCTAGTGAAATAATTCCTATGTTTTGTAATTATTTCGTCTAGAACATATTTGTTCCAAATGGTGTCGGTGTCTCTTAAGTGTTTCACGCTATGGTTCGCGAATAATGCGGACATGATCGAGACCCCTCTCGGATCAATAATCATAAACGGGACCTGGAGATGCATACTGACTCCAACGCATTCGACGATGACTTCTTATGATCGTGAGAACCTTTTACGCTAGTAACTTAATCCCTTTGTCTCGCGATATATTACATGTCCGAGATTTAATCATCGGTATTTCCATACCTAGTTTGATCTCATTACCAACATGTACTCTTTTCTTGTTCCCGTGATATAACATTCTAGTGATCACATCACTTGCTTGCAAGCTAATTAATGTGATATCACCAAGAGGGCCCAGAGTATATATATCCGTCATCGGGATGGACAAATTCCACTCTTGATCCATGAGCCTCTACATAACACCTTCATAGCATTGAACCCACCTTTATAGTCACCCTGTTACGGCGTGACGTTTGGTGTTATCAAGATACTCTTCTAGTGTTAGTGATTGACATGATCTCATGGTCTAAGGATTAGGATTACTTCGTATGATGTTATAGCAATATAAACACAATGACTTTGTTCGTAATGATATACTTCGGATGAATGTTCATCACATCATTCCAATAATGTTGTGACCTCGTTATTCTCAACATCCAATGTCCATGATCAGGAAACCTTGATCATCTTGTGAATGAACGAGCTAGTTTATAAGAGAGGCATAACTAGGAACTTTCTATTTGTTTATTAAACACGCATTTATTAACGTTTCCATATTAATACAATTATAGCATGCAAAATAAACATCTATCATATACTTGGAATATACATAATAACAAGTTTATTATTGCCTCTCAAGGCATATTACCTTCACCATTATATTTCTAGTCTGGTGCTAGTTCATCCTAAGAAACGACATAACTATCCTCTAATGTCTAGTTCATTCATGGTTTGTGTTCCTGCTCTGCAAGTTCTCGCATGATGCCATTATAATTTATGTCTTTTTCATTCTTAGCTACGAAAGTAACTGCGTGCCCATTATGTAGCTCACCGCAAATTCTGAGACACCCAATGTCTCTTGCATTCCAGGATATACTACTGCTTCTATATATATTTGTTGAAATGACCTGGCTAGTTTATATTTTCTGAAATTCTAGGAAATATTCTGTTCGATTGCTCAATTCATTTGTAGGCATACTTGTGTAATGCTTGCTTGTTGTTCTACAGGTTCACAAGAAATGTCATTATATTTCATATCTAATGGTTCCTCCTAAGCAGCGATATTCGTAGTTTGCATTCTTGCTCTACAAGTTCTTTTATGATGCCTTTATAATTTCTATGCGGTTCCTAGCTACGATAGTGACTACATGCCATTGTGTAGCTCACCGCAAATTCTGGTTCACCCAACGTCTCTTGCATTTCAGGATAAACGAATAATTTCATATATATTTGTTGAAATTTCCTGTCCAATTTATATTTGCTGAAATTCAAAGAAACACTTTGATTGATTGATCATTTCATTGTAGGCACACTTGTCTAATGCTTGTTTGTCCTCTTCTACAGGTTTGCAAGAGACGCCGTTATATTTCTAATCTGGTGCTGGTTCATCATAAGCAATGACATAACTATCCTCTACTATCTAGTTCATTCGTGGTTTGTGTTCCTGCTTTGCAAGTTCTCGCATGATGCCATTATAATTTCCGTCTCGTTCATTTTTAGCTACAAATGTAACTTCATGCCCATTGTGTTACTCACCGCAAATTCTGAGCCAACCAACATCTCTTGCATTCCAGGATATACTACTGCTTCCATATATATTTGTTGAAATGACCTAGCTAGTTTATATTTGCTGAAATTCTAGGAAACACTCTGTTTGATTGCTCAATTCATTATAGGCACACTTGTGTAATGCTTGCTTGTCCTGTTCTATAGGTTCACAAGCAATGCAATTATATTTCATATCTAATGGTTCGTCCTAAGCAGCGATATAGATATCCTCTATATATAGTTTATTCGTGGTTTGCATTCTTGCTCTACAACTTCTATTATGATGCCATTATAATTTCTATTCGGTTCATAGCTACGATAGTAACTGCATGCCTATTGTGTAGCTCACCGCAAATTCTGGGTCACCTAACGTCTCTTGCATTCCAGGATAAACGACTAGTTCCATATATATTTGTTGAAATGACCTGGCTAGTTTATATTTGTTGAAATTCTAAGAAACACTTTCATTGATTGCTCATTTCATTGTAGGCACACTTGTCTAATGCTTGCTTGTCCTCTTGTACAGGTTCGCCAGGAACGCCATTATATTTCTAATATGGTGATGGTTCATCCTAAGCAACGACATAACTATCCTCTACTGTGTAGTTTATTTGTGGTTTGCATTCCTGCTCTGCAAGTTCTGGTATGATGCCATTATAATTTCTATCTGATTCATTCTTAGGTACGATAGTAACTACATGCCATTGTGTAGCTCACCGTAAATTCTAAGTCAACCAACGTCTCTTGTTTTATAGGGTATACAACTACTTCCATATATATTTGTTGAAATAACCTGGCTAGTTTATAATTGCTTAAATTCTAAGAAATACTTTGTTTGATTGCTCATTTCATTGTAGGAACACTTGTCTATTTCTTGCATGTCCTGTTCTATAGGTTCACAAGCGACGCCATTATATTTCGTATCTAGTTCTGGTTCATCCTAAGCAACGACATAACTATCCTCTATTGTATAGTTCATCTATGGTTTGCATTCCTGCTCTACAAGTTCTCGCATGATGCCGATATAATTTCTATCTCGTTCATTCTTAGCTACGACAGTAACTATATGCCATTGTCTGGTTTATTCTTTTATATATATTTTTTGATATAACCTGGCTAGTTTATATTTGCTAAAATTCTAAATCACACACATTATTATATTTCTCATTTCATGGTAGGAACACTTGTTTAATGCTTGTGTGTCCTGTTTGTTTGACGTGATGGTCAATATATTTGAACCATTGACCAGTAGTAAACTCTAGTTCATAGCTCCTGCCATATCAGTTAATTGAGTAGTTTGTCTTGTTTGATGTATTAACTTGTTATTACTTAGCTTTAGACTACAATTATTATTATCACCACCAAAGAGGGGGCTGCAAGATCATGTCTCAAGGTTATTTTTGAATGTAGATGTCACTCAAAAGGGAGATGCGGGTGATAGATGGAGAAAGAAAATTGAGGACTGCTATCAACTCGATTGTCAATTGAAATGCTGAATTTTCTTTCCCTTGAGTTGATAATATGTAATAATTTTAAGTAGTTTGCATTTGATGTAATATCTAGATGAATCGCATAGGCCGTGTAGGCATTTAGTTGACACCGTCCACACATAGAGGTAGGAGGTTCCAAACCTGCGCTACCCACATCGATTAGGGTACAATATCGTGTTTAGTATTTGCCCGTCTTGTATTAGGCTGACGACGAACAGTAAAAATGCTCACAACTTGTACACCTTTTATGATATCATAAATGACTCCAGAAATGGAGAAACTGTAAAAGTAACGGTCCCAACCCATAGGCATGCTTAGTAACAGTAAATGGACAAAATAGTAACAAGCCGAAATAGTAAACGACAAAAGAAGTAATAGGCCAAAACAGTAACCGACCAAAATAGTAACAGACCGAAACAGTATCCGACAAGAACAGTAAAGGGCCAAAATAGTAACAGCCCGAGAACAATGGACCAAAACAGTAAAAGGGTCATAAGCTTAAATGGCCAAAACAGTAATGGGCCGGATCAGAAAAGGCCATGATCGTAGAAGGCCAGAACAATAATAGGCCGACATGCACCATGAAGGAATAGTAACCGGTCTAGAAACCTACCAGGACAATACAGTAACAGGCCAGAATATGTGCATGGATTTTATGGGCCTGAACAGTAACCGGCCAGAAACTTTATGGGCCACAACCAATTGCATAAATGGGCCCGCTCAAACAATGCAGATATGTACAGTAATGGGTCAGAATGGTTACGGGACAAAGCGGGCTGGCCCGCCGAATTCAAACATTATATGGCTGAACAGCAATGGACCTACATTTTACGGTCCTTACAAATGGACCCATATCAAATAGTGTAGGTTCAAACAGTAGTGGGCCCGAAAGTTTATGGGCCTTAGCGGGTAGCACCAGTGGGCCCATTTGTAACAGTGCATTACGAACAGTAACGGGCCATGATACTCTTGGGCTCTCTTAATGGGTCGGCCCACTTAATAATTACCAGGCCTTGGCTGGGTCTGGCTTCTACCACAGTTTCATTGACAGTTAATGATGTTAATTGGCCATTAACGGCATTCACCACGTGGCAGTTTGCATGACGCAAGAAGTCAACGAGTCTGACGAACAGATCTACAATGGAACGACTTTTCGTGGCTGAAGGGTTCGATCCCCCATGGTCAAAAAAACGTGGTAGATTCATTTGTGATGGGACTTCTACCACTAAGGGCATCCGTCGTAAAAGGCTTTTCAGCCACGAAAAACGGACCTTCAACCATGAAAATCGTGTGTTGTAAAAGGACATTTTTCTTGTAGTGTTTGTTGATTGGAGAAATAAGAAACTCAGGTTTTTGCATGAAGGGAAGAGGATTACCTTAAGGGGTATTAGTTCTAATAACTCTTATTGTCCACATTATCAACAACTGAAATGCATCAGCTAATTGAGCAAGGAGCAGTGGCTCAATTGTTGACATTATAAAATAGGGAGGAAGAATCTTCATTGCTTGAGTCCATTCATATAGCCATACAACAACTAATACAACAACATACAAGTGTATTTCAAGAACCAGAAGGATTACCACCAAAAAGGGACTTTGATCATAGCATTCCCCTTTTACCTAGAGTTTTCCCTGTGTAGAAGAAACCTTACAGATATGATACTACCTAGAAAGATGAGTTAGAGCGGTAGATTGGTGACATGATAAAAAAGAGAGTCATTCAACCAAGTAACAACCCTTATGCCTCTCATGTTATTCCTGTGAAGAAAAAGGATGGAGGCTAGAGAATGTGTGTTGAGTATAGGTATCTAAATGCTTTGACAGTCAAAAATAAATATCCCTTACCTATTGTTGATGAGTTGCTGGATGAGTTAGTTTGTGCTAAATATTTCACAAAAATTAGATCTGAGAAGTGGTTATCACCAGATCAGGTTGGAAGAAGGTGAGGAGTTCAAAACTGCATTCAAGACTCATCATGGACATTGGGAGTTCAAGGTAATGTCATTTGGTCTCACCAATGCACCATCCACCTTTCAGTATGCTATGAACATGATATTTTCTCATTTGTTGAGGAAGGGTGTTATCATCTTCATGGATGATATATTACTATACACTGGTACTTTAGAATAGCATCAAGAATTACTATAGGGAGGTGTTTAGAGTGCTAACAACTCATCAATTCTTTGTTAAGAAATCCAAGTGTTCCTTTGCCCAATCTTAATTGGAATATCTGGGCAATGTGATTAGTGCAGAGGGAGTAGCAAATGATCTAGCCAAAATTCAAACTATTGCTCAGTGGCCTGTTCCTGTCATTGTAAAGCATGTCATAGCTTTTTGGGGTATAGCTGGATATTATAGAAAATTCATTGCCCAATATGGTTCTATTAGTCGACCTCTTATTGAATTGCTAAAGAAAAATGTGTAGTTCATTTGGACCAGTGATACTGAAGCTGCCTTTCTGGTATTGAAACATGCTCTGGCCAATGCTACTGTGTTGGTTTTACCGGATTTTCAAAACCCATTTGGTATTCACACAGATGCTTCTGGTATTGTAATTGGTGCAATGTTATATAAAAAGGACAAATATCTTTGACAGAGAGATGAAGCATAGGTCTAACAAATATCTTGACAACAGTTTCTAGAGGTTATGATTATCTATTTTCCACACGCTAAGTTGAGTTCCTAAATAAATGAGGTGTCTGTAAGGGGTTTATGTTCAAGTTGTTGGCATTGCTCATGCATCAATTTTTAACTTCATACTTTCGATTTTTTGTGTGGATAATATGAGAATTAATGTTCTTGGTAGTGACTTGTATGAACCTAGTCTTCTAAGGGCCACTAGCGGCTTGTATGAACCTAGGCTTCTTTTCAAATTGGGGTTTGCTCGGCCTCTTGTCAATCGATACATGCGGCCATTTTATTACTTTATTCAAAAGTTATTGTTACAAAGGATTACATCATGGGTCACAAGGAGTCTCGACATGAATTAGCCAAATGAAAATGCAAAACAACATGTGATATATCTCCATCAACATGTTAAGCAAAATATCAGTTGCACAACTATTTCTACTTTGCTGCACCGAATGTCCAAAGCCTCTCGGTTCTCCATTGGTCGTCGGTAGGACAACATACAGATCCAATGCATTTCTAATGGGATAACCTACATAAAATAAAATAAAATTTGCATTTTTCAATAATCATTGTGCACATTCCATATGGCTCAAGGTAAAGCGCAAACACCGACTTGAATATGCACTTTCTTTTTTTGGTGACACCCCTTAACCAATTCTAAAAAAGATTCGTTATATTTGCTGGGGTATAATATTAAATGCCATATGTACTATTCACCACACTATTTTTTGCAAAAGGACAATCAATGGATAAATGTTGTGTTGTTTCATATTTATTATCACAAAAACAACAGTTCTTACCACTCTGCCAATTTCTTTTGGCCAGATTGCTCTTTGTAAGAAGAACCTGAAGATGCAAGAACCACATGAAAATCTTGATTTTAAGTGGAGCTTTCATTTTCTAGATATATTTGTAAAGGAATCATATGTGGCCATTCATAATATCCAAATAATAAGACTTAATTGTGAACTTCCCCGAGGTCATTAACTTCCAAACAAAAGCGCCAGGTTGATTTTTCAGTTGAACATCCATGTGGTGCCTAACTAAATGGAGCTACCTAGTCCATTTATTATTAGTTAAAGCACATCTAAATTGCATGTTCAAAGGTGTATTAGATAAGACATCAACGGACACTTGTTTCCATTAGACAATTTTGTAAAGAGACGGATAATGTTGAGATAAAGGTTCATTTCCCAACCATGTATCCTCCAAAAAGAGTGTCCTCCCCATTCCCAATTTTAAACAAACCCCGCTCGAAGAAATCATCCTTAATTTTATAAGTCCTCTCCAAAAAGGAGAGTCAGAAGGTTTCGACTTGACTTGTGATAAGGATTTTGAGTGCAGCTACTTATTCTACACTAACTCATGCCACACACCTTCTCTACATCAAAGATTGAAAAACTATTTTATTGATAGGAATTTGTTTTTAAGTTCTAACACCTGTACGCCAAGTCCCACTTGATCTTAGGTCTACAAATTATATTCGTTTGGTAAGTTGTATTTCTTTTTATGTCCACTGCTCTGCCAAAAAACATGGATCTAAAAAAGTTTAGTCCTTTTCTTACCCCTTTAGGTAATTTAAAGAAAGATCACATGAACATGGTTAGGCTGGTTAACATAAAATTAATTAATCAAGATTATCCTATCACCATATGGTAAGAGTTTTCCTAGCCAACTAGATAATTTTTGCTCAAATCAATCTTCTAATAGTTTCCACTTCACATCAAAATAGCTAACATATCAACGACTGTATTAAAAAGAATGGGTGGAAGTGGATCTCCTAGTCGCAATCCCTTTCGAGTTTGAAAATAATGACCTATATCATCATTAACCTTGAGACCAACACTACCTTGACTCACAAATTCTTGTATCCATCTACACCATTTTGGATCAAAACCCTTCATTTCTAGCACTTGTTGCAAGAATGGCCATTGAACCTTGTCATATGCCTTTTCAAAATCTATTTTGAGAAGCACACCGTCGAGGATTTTCCTATGAAGTTCATGAATTGATTCATATAAAATCAGAACACCCTCAAGAATATGCCTCCCTAGCATGAAAGTTGTTTGGGTCGGTTGAATCACCTTATGTGCAACCTCTATTACCTGATTTGTTCCTATCTTGGTAAAGATTTTAAAACTTACATTTAATAGGAAAATAGGACAATATTACTAAATTTGAATGGTGTTTTTTAGGATTGAAAATTATCGTACATAATTTAAAAATAAAAGTGGCAATTCTCATTGTTGAAATGTAGTAAATATGTTCATTAGGCCCCCCTTCAAAACTTCCCAAAAATTCTGATGGAATTCAGCCGGGAACCCATTAAGCCCCGACACTTTTTTTTTCATTTGCATGATTGCTTCATATACTTCCTTTTCTACAAAGTCAGCAGTAAGAATAACATTTTTTTGCTAGATATTTGTGGAATGTCCTCAGTTTGAGTTTCTATGAAAGAAATATTATTTGGAGCACAACATCTTATAGAATTCTGTGATATACGCATTAAGATTTTCTTGACCCGAAATCATGCCTCATCTTGCTCAAGTTGATTTTTTCTTGCGTCTATGTTTTCCGTCAGCTATTAAATGAAAATATTTCGTGTTATTTCTCCTTCTTGAACGTGTTTAACTTTTGCATGTGTGTCCATTTAGATTCTTCATCTCTAGCTAATTTCTCATCTGATTCTCTCATTTACGCGCTCTCCGTGGTTGTAAGAGTAGTGGATCTATGGTAGCAAAACCTTAATGCATTCTTTGCTTCTCTCATTTTCTCCACCAAGAGGTTTAGAGATGACGGCGGATTTGGTGTTCGTCCAATCCCCTTAAATACTCTTCCCCATAAACACGCTCGTATGGTAGAGAGTTTTTAATATAGACAAAAATAAGAGATTTTATGAGGATATCTCGAGATTATCCCGTCAAACCGGGCTTGGTAAACGGACTTCATGAATTTTGCGGGATTGAGACAATTCCCTCCAATCCCCGTAAATACACTTGCAAATACTCCCTTCGTTTCAGATTGTAAGATGTTTTATCTTTTTTATGACACATGTATCTAGACACCTTCAAAGTGGTTCACTCATTTTGCTCCCAATCTACACAATAAAAAGCATCTATATACATGCATTTAAAAAAAATAAAATATCTTATATTTAAATCGGAGGGTGTACACTAAAAGTAAACAAGGTCTAACCCCTTTCTTTTCTACAGAAAACCTTCGAGAGGCCAGGTTGAATTTCCAAATTTAAAACTCTGAATTGGGACGTTCATATCATATGGTGCACAACCACCTCTTTCCCTCTAGACCTACTGGCCATCCATGTGACTCTCTCGATGGGCACACGAGTGACACGACACACTGCTGCTGACTTGTTGAGAGAAGAAAAGAGAAAAGTTATGGCTTAGATATACCTTATCCGGCAGCCTCCAATGGCCACACGCCATGGGCACACCGCGAATTCCCCCTCCCCTCCACCACTAACCTCGCATTCCCGCGCCCCCACCATATCTCCCACGTCACCACCCCACTATATACCCAAACCACACGTACACAGCCAAGCGCCTACCGAGATCGATCAAGAACTCGCCGCGCATTGGTCGTTCTTGAGCAGAGCACCCACCGGCGAAACAAGGACACCATCCATGGCCACCTCGACCGCCGCCGTGCTGTCCCCTCCCTCCGTGGCCGGGCTCCGCCTGGCGCCGTCCCCGAGGGGGCGCGCCTCGTTCCGGCCGGCCTCGTCGCCCGCCAGGCGGTCCGTGGCGGCGCGCGCGGCGCTGGAGCCGTCGGTGGTGATCAGCCTCAGCACGGGGCTGTCGCTCGTGCTGGGCCGCTTCGTCTTCTTCAACTTCCAGCGGGAGAACGTGGCGAAGCAGGTGCCCGCCCAGAACGGCAAGACCCACTTCGACGCCGGCGACGTGCGCGCCAAGGAGTTCGCGGGCATCCTCAAGTCCAACGACCCCGTCGGCTTCAACATCGTCGACGTCCTCGCATGGGGATCCATCGGCCACATCGTCGCCTACTACATCCTCGCCACCACCAGCAACGGATACGACCCCACCTTCTTCTCCGGCTGATGATCTCCCCTGCATGCATGCAGCTTGTGTTGTAATCTGCCGTGTTTTCAGTAGTTCTATACCGTTGATGATGTATGTATCATGTATGTGAGATGGTGCAAGATTAATTAATTAATCTGGAAAAGTAGTGCAAACGCGTGTGTATATTCATTGCCACATGAATAATTTTATCTCTCTTTCTCCATGCCCATGTCTGCAGTTATATTCAGTACTATCCTTCTTTGCCAAAACAAAAGTTGTATATTCAGTATGTGTGCCCCAGAAAGATTGTGCAACTTCATGACATGCACAGAACGCCCAAAGAGCATCACATAAATAAATGTCGCCGATTTGTTAAAAATTGGATGAATCTAGACATCATTTAGTATATAAATTCGTCTAAATTTTGACAAATCTATTTTAAGACAGGGAGTACTTCAAGACTTCCACGGAACACCCAAACACCAGCAGAAGAGAAGATGACAGTATGAACACTGCGGTAAACTGTGATGCTGGGGCTCATTAACATTTCCAGGATACAGAGGAGCAACAGGAAGATTTGTCATTAAGTACAAGTAATGTTAATGAGCAAATAACAGTCACGTATTCAGTATGTGTGCCCCCAGATAAAACTGTACTACTTCATGACCTGCACAGAACACTCAAACAGCAGGAGACAACAAAATGACAGCATGAACACTGTTACACTGAGATGCTGGGATTCATCAACTTTTCCAGGATACAGAGGAGCAACAAGCAGATTTGTAATTAAGTACAAGTAAACGTATTACTAGCAAAATCTGAGTTGATGTTACAAACCGAAAATTTATAAGGCCATCGATGCCTAATAGATTACAGGAAACAACTTTTCAAGAATGTCTACACAGAGGCTCATCGCCAGCACGGAGTAATTTTCTAACCTCAAGTAGGTACAAACTCAGCAGGGGAGGGAAAGAATCGAGCAATGAATGTCCACACCGCGATGCACAGCAGCACTAGCTGAATGGAACAAAAAATCGAGGCTCGACTTGCTCCGGCCTGCAGCTTCAGGACTTCTGCAGCGTCCGTGAGCTCTTTGCATTGTGACTCTAGCTTCTCCGTCATCTCCTCTAGCAACTTCGCTCTGTTCTCAGCGTGCCGTAGCTTGACTTCCAACTGCTTGTGATCCTCAGACAGAGACTTCTGCGCTTCGTAAAGGGTACCCTGGTTCTCGGACTGTGGTCGCCAAGCTTCTGAAGCTCTTTTCAGGATGAAACACTGAATCTCTGCCTCCATTTTCTCCATCACCAGCTGATCAACTTCAGACTGTAGAGACAGCAGCTTGCTATTGTATAGTGCCACTTCCCTTGGTTGTGTCTTGTTGAGTGTATCAAGTTCACGTATTCTTGAATCCTTCTCATCGATGAGAGAGGAAGCTTCTTCCAGTTTAGACTCGAGAAGCTGCAATTTTTCACCTAGTTCTTCTGAAAGTTCTTCGCAATCGGATGAGCTGCCCCATCCATTTTCCTCGTAGTTGGCTGCAGAATTATCACTGTTTTGTTTCCCTATTTCCACAAACATTTGGATCTCTGCAGAAATATGAGAGAAGGAAATAGTTATTGCAAAATGCTTGACCGAAGAAAAAGAAGATGTCATGTTTTCAACAAAACACACTGATCCTGCTGCAATGACACGGCAACAGAGCACTCAATAATTTATAACAGGAAATGGACCAAGGAAACTTCTCAGAACATGCAGGCAAAGCAATTCTCTTGCTTTTTATGCTACAACGGCTGCTACTGAAAGAACTTTGACAAAAGCTTGCACCTTGCAGACAGCAGAGTACAAAATATTCTTCTGAAAACTGGGAGATGAAGCATGCCACTTACTGAAAACTGAATGCGACAATACATATAATTTGATGATATAAAAACACAACAGAGTCTATTTTCAAACAGGAAAGTCAACAATTGCTGTAATTAATTTCCACAGCATTGAATTAAGGCATTGGTCACCAAGTCCACAGTTAACTGTTTGTAGTTTGTGATGTGTCATATGGTGAAAAACATGCATACCATTTCCTTTTTAAACAAGGATTGCTATCACCTTTAACGTCTGATCTTACAAATAAAATGACAACAAAGACTATTTTGGCAGGATGTCCTCACATAATATGGGCCAACTTCTACACCATGTTTGCCTTTTTTCCCCATGGGAGCATGCTCATTCAAAACTGGAGATGTGCCCTCTGCTATAGCCATCACAACGTCATGAGTTGCCATTAGTCCATTACATCTTCCTGTACAATCCATGTGTAATGATGACATAATTGACACCCTCATATCGCTGACGAGCATCGACACATCCTACCTCACAATCATCTATGCACTTAATTTGGATGGGTGTTTCTTATCTCCATTACTACAAGCGATTTCTTCTTCGTGGGTTTTTTATTCCAAAGATCAAGATGGACATGCTGATGAAAATTGGTTACTAAATCATCAACATTTCTTCCATCTCAACTCTGTTAATTGCATGACTCACTGTAGGCGGGCTTCCATGAGGGAAACAATGGGCATTCAGATTTCACCCCTTACAATAATTAACATATTAGTTTCAACTGTGATTTTCAGTGAAACCACTAGACAGGAAATGCAACATTGATTTCATTTTTCCCGCACGGATAAAAGGTATCTTGTGCACACTAGGAACCTTGAAGTTCATTGGCAGGCATGTGCACATCAGACAGGAAGTCATCCATCGAAGAAGCCAACATACGGTTGGTGAAGTACCAAGAGAACAAGACTGACATATTGAACAACATATATTGCAGATCCAGCATGGAAGCGAATCAAGAGAGACAGGTTAGGAGAATGGGCTAATGGCTTCTTTTGCCATAGTAATGGCCATGGTAGATGATATGCTTCCTTCAGAAGTGATGTGTAACTGAATCAACTCCACTTGGTATGAATGAAACATGAGGCTACTATGAAATGAACTTATAAAAACATTATTATCTTCAACCCCCTAAAAGCATCATGCATGTATGTATTGTCCTTTATTGTTTATCACTATGAAGCATCAAGTGTTCAGTTATTTCCAGCTTAACAAGGCTATTTTAGGAAACCAAACAATTAAATCTCAAAATGAATAGCTGAAGAGATAGTAGCAATCTACTAATTTTGAACTTCACCCTCTAAGGTCTAAGATAGTAATTAGGTACTGGTTTTCATGCATCAAGCTAAAGTGGAAGGGATTTTTTTTTTTGAGAATAAAATAAAGGGGAATATGATAATACCATTCTCAAGTGCTTCTTGTGCTGACTGAAGCATCGAAATTGAGTCGGTGTACGGATCAAGACCTGAATGGACTCCTCCATTCTCACCCTTGCCGATGCTCCCTTCATGAAAGCCATGATCATTGGCATACAAATCACCATTCCCCATTACCATTCTCCCTAGTACACTCCCGTTCTCCTTAAAGAAACCTCCTACTGGAGATCGCAAGTGATCACTTGGAGCTTCCTCGTCACTGTGCTCGCCATCAGTGTACAGAAACTTGTGGACGCCATTGCTGGTGATGCCAGCACTTGGTTTTCGCGCGTGAGCCGCGCCAGTGCTGCGGAGGTCGGACTCGACACTGGAGCGCGAGTTCTCCGCTTCCGCCGTGGAGGAGGCTACAGAGACGGCGCGCACACCGACGCCGCGCGCGCGTGCAGTACGGAGGTTCTTGGCGTGAGCAGCGGCGCCAGGGGCGCGGGACCGCGCCCTGTCGCGCTCGCGGCCGAAGCCGGCGAGCGAGAAGTCGTGGCGCGGGAGCGCGGTGGAGGACTTGCTGGTCCGGTCGTCGCTGTTGTCCGAGTCGGCGCCGCCCGCGCCGACGGAGAAGCCGGTGGATGCGATCAGGAATCCGAGATCCGGGTCAAGCTTAGTCGGAGCCGGGGCTGGAGTCGGTGACGGAGGCGCGTCCGTCGGCACGAAGCTGGACTCGACCGACGCGACCGGGCTATCCTCCTCCTCGGCCGCCGCCGCTGCCGCGTCTTGCTTCCCCTTAGGCGCGTCGGCGCCGACGGGGAGACGGCGCTTGTGGAGCTGCGACAAGTCCTCCTCAGCGCGAGCGCCAGCGCCAGCGGCGGCGGTGCCGGGCGAGGAAGCAACAGGGCCCGCGGGGGAGCCCTCGTCGTCGTGGTGCTCGCGGGGGATACGGCGCCACCGGCGGAGGCCGCGGCCTTTGGCGACGGGGCGACCCGGCGGGGAGAGCGGCGGTGGCGAATCGCCGACGGAACTCACGCTGTTGGCGCCGGAATCCATGCCGGCCACCGCCAATTGGCGTCAACGGCGGCGGCGGCGGCGGCTTCGGCTTCGGAAAGCCGGATGGGATCAAGGAGCTGAGAGGGGAGCGCGAGACACGAGCTCGTGGGATTGGTGGGAGCGCATGGCGGGGTTCCGGCGATCGGGAATTCCCGGATTCGATCTCGGAGATCCAAGGAGCGCAAGTGTGGAGGCCAGAGGCAGAGGGAGGGAGGAAGGAAGCACAGTAAACAAAACGGGAAATGGAGTTTTCCTCCCTCTCCTTATCGTTATGGTCGTTCTGGCAGCAGTTTCTATGTGGTCTGTCTTCTGTACATGATTACGTAATCTACCCAAATCAATTTTCCTATCTACTCAACGCTCAGGCAGCCGTCAGATCCAGACGACGCCACGATGGAGTGGCGGCAAGAGAAGAAGGGGAGGAAGGAGGTGAAATAGTGATGGGAGAGAGCTCAACCATGGCATGTCAAGATCATATGTGAGTAAATTGCATAAAGCTATCACAATTTGGACGGTCAAAGCGAATCAGTATCAACATTCGTAATTTTTGGGCGTCAATACCAATTCTGAGTCACAACGTCATGAATCGCACTAATTCATGGCTAAGAGTATTTTAACAACAGGATTGATTGTTAGATCCCACTTGTAAGAGATGACTTGGCAGCCCACATGTAGAACGAGCTCATGTGGAGGTAGGGCATGCCTGTCATCCACCCATCTTATTCCCATCCTCCTTCCTCCCGTCTCCATTAGGCCCATTCGACCCCGCCATGGGATTCCTTCGGCCGCCTCTGTATGCCCCGTCCTCCTCTTGCCACCAGTCGGCGCTCTCCACCCGCCCTCCCTTTTCCCATCTGCCGGTGGTCGCGCGCCCGTGTTCCCCTTGTCCATCTACAGGCAGTCGCCGCATGATACGTCGGAAACGTATCTATAATTTTTGATGTTTCATGCTTGTTTAGTATCTACTTTGCTTTGCTTTGTCCACACTTTGAGGTGCTTTTTTATATGTTTTCTGGTACTAACCTATTAACAAGTTGTCATAGTGCCAATTCCAGAAAAGCTAGTAAGGAAATATTCTCGAAACTGGACGGGACAAAAGCCAAAGTCAATATTCCACCGAGGAGAACACGGAGTCCAGAGGAGAGACAGAGGGGCGCCACAGGGCGGCCACACCCCCCAGGCGCGGCCCAGGGTGGGCCTAGGCCTGGGCAGGGTGTGGCCCCCCTGGCCGCCTCCCAGTCTCGCATCTTCGCCTATAAGAAGCCCCTAATGCCTAAACCCTAAGGACCCGATCAATATTCCACAAAACCGTCTGTAGCCGCCGCCACCATCGTCCCTAGATCAGGGGGATCTGAAGCTCTTCCCGGCACCCTGCCAGAGGGGAGATCATCCCGGAGGCCCTCTTCTTCATCATGCCAGCCTCCGGTATGAAGTGTGAGTAGTTCCACCTTGCACTACGGGTCTATGTAGTAGCTAGATGGTTGTATCTCCTCCTTGTGCTTTCATGTCTAGATCTTGTAAGCTCCGTTCATGATCAAGATCTCATCTATTTGTAATCATGCATGTTGTGTTTGCAGGGATCCGATGGATATTGAGATTACTATGTCAGATTGATTAATGGTTTTGTCTTATTGATTCTATCATGTCTGTGTTTTTTTAACACAAGTCTATGTTGTTTGTAATCTCGCATGCTCTCTGTTGTTAGTAGATATCTTGGCCAAGTAGTTGCTAGTGACTCCAAGAGGGGGTATTTATGCTCGATAGTGGGTTCATGCCTCTACTTAATCAAGGGAAGTGACAGAAATCTCTACGGTTGTAGATGTGCTATTGCCACTAGTTAAAAACAACGGTCTCTTGTTTATGGAACAAGTGGATTGTTTACCTTGCACACTTTGCTTAAAGCAGTTGTCTGTTGCTTGCAACTTAATACTGGAGGGGGTTCGGATGATAACCCAAAGGTGGACTTATAGTCATAGATGCAGTTGGATGGCGGTATATGTATATTGTTGTATTGCCCAATCGAATCTCATAGGATCTTTATGTCTAGTATTGCATTGTTATGCCTTGCTCAGTCCTGTCAATTGCCCTGCTGTAATTTATTTACCCAGCATGTCATGTTTGTTTATCTAAGGAGAACACCTCTAGTGAACTATGTACCCTGGTCCAATCTTTACTATTGTTACATCTTTCATTGTTACTGTTTACTTGCTGCAAACCATCATCACCTTCCACACCATACAGTTAATCCTTTGTTACAGCAACCGGTGAGATTGACAACCTCACTATTAGTTGGGGCAAAGTCTTGAGTTTTTGTTGTGCAGGTTTCCACGTTGCTTGCAGCACCTTTGAGACGTTTCATTCCTCCTACTGGTTTGATAACCTCGGTTTCTTACTGACGGAAGACTTGCTGTTGTGCTGCATCATACCATGCTCTTGGGGTTTCCCGACGACGCGCTTTCAGGCGCCATCAACAAGTTTTCTGACGCCGTTGCCAGGGATTGAAGAAGAAGAAACTCCCACGTCAACAAAGTGCCATCAAGTTTTCTAGCGCCGTTGCCGGGAAGGCTAAGGACGTCTTCACAAGGGGAGTCCTTCTCAACCTTTCTCTTTACTTTCTTTTTGGTTTGCTTAGTTTCTTTTGCTTGGTTTTGTTTGCCTCTTTTTATCAAAAACTCCAAAAAAATCAGTTTATTTTGTTTTGCTTTCTCTTATAAAAAACACACAAAAAAATAGTTCCTGCTTTAGTTGCTACTATGTCTGGTTTTGGTCCAATCCCTGTGTCACCTATGGAAATGATCTTCACTTTCAAGCAAGGAAGTGGAGAGAGTTTCAAAGAAGCTTGGTCTAGAATCTCTGCTATACAAAGGGAAAGTGAGCCTAAGATGAGTCTTAGCTTTGTTATTAATAGTTTCTACCACGGTATTGCTCTTTGTTATAGATATGCTTTAGATGCTGTGGCTTAGAAAGATGTTTTTCATTGTACTGAGAGTGAAGCTTTAGATGCTATAAATAGGTTGATTATAATCTATAATATGCCTGACAAGTCTGATTCTTCTTTTATAAACATTTATGCTAGGTTAAACACTCTTGAGTCCAGTATTGCTGCTTTGAACAGTTGCTATCACACACTTAGAGAGCACCATGGTTATGTTCCAATAAATTCTGAGCCTTCGAAGTGGTTTCCCATAATCAAAGTCCCTATAAATAGTGCAACTTTTGATGCTCGTTGTGATATCATGTCTGAATTTTTCCTTATGCCTAAAGATATTTATGAGTCTTTGGGAGCTTTCTAAAGGAGGAGAAGAAATATCTCTTACCAATAATGCAACTTTATTACCCATTGAAATAGCTGAAGGTGTCTTTACAAAAATCTCAGGTAAAATGGTGTCTACTGATTATCTTGGTATTGAATGTGTAGGCAAATGATAGATTACACTTGGAAGATCCCTACTGAAACACCTTGGAGCAATAATAGATGTGGTAAAATGCATTATGCATTTCGCTCCTCCAGTAAGCAATCATATTTCCCTAAAGAGAAGAAGAAAGGTAAGAAAGGTAGGAGCAAGAGAGTTGATTTTAATGCTTCTTCATTTGAAAACACTTGATTTCTTGCTTCTTGTGCCTAACTTAAAGGCGTTAAAGAAAAGTGCTTGTTGGAAGATAACCCAAGCGTTTTCTTGAGTCTTGGAAGTTATTACTTCAGTAATGACCTCTCCTTATCCTTTTTGTTTACTTTTTGTGCCAAGAATGACCTCTAATGAGAGGGAAGTAAAATTTGGGAAGTTGCTGTCCCGAACCAGATTTTTGTCCTCCACCATAAAATTTCGTGAAGAGTCTTTGTAAGTCGGAATAGGCTAAAAATTTACGAATAAATCCCCCAGTATGTTAGCTAACTTTAGTTAGTTCAACACTTTTGATTTGAGCAACAGAAGGTCTTCGAAAAAATCGGTTTCTACTTGCTGGTCTGTTTTGACAGATTTCTGCCATTATTTGCATTTGCTTCTTATCGATTTCTTTTTTAGTTCTCTTTTGGGGAATTGAGCTTTTTAAAGGAAGTTGCTTCAGTAGCTTGTGTTTTTAGTGAAAGTTTTGCTGTTCTAAAGCCAAACCCAAGGTTCTATTATCTTTTGAATACACTAATGTTGTTAATGAAGATTGTGTGAAGTTTTGTATGAAAAAAAAATTCATGTGTAGAGAGAGAATGATGTAATGAGATGAAGAATGGACAAAAGCTAAATCTTGGGGATGCCACCCCGGTGTCACCCCAAGAAATATCCAAGAGGTACAAGCGTCAAAGCTTGGGGATGCCCAAGGCATCCCCTTCTTCATCAATAAAAAGCTTAGGTCTTTCTAGACACTTCGTTTTATTGTTTCATGCACTGTTGTGTTGTTCTTGGAGCGTCTTAGTTTTCGTTTATTTTGCTTAGTTTCTTTAGTTTGCTTGAATAAAGTAGTTTTGACCCCCGTTCTCGTTGTGTTGTTTCAAATAAGTTCATTGGTGTTGGAAAGGAGTAGAAAGTTCTTGCTTGAAAGTGCAAGAGGAGCTTGCATTGACTGTGACTTAGACTTTAACATTTCATGCTAGGTATTATTTTGACCTTATGCTTAGTGATTATTGTTGTAGCATGACTTGATCCAAATCACTAGGATTATTTAGTGTGCCTTGAAATAATCATGCGTTGTTTTAGCATACAAAAGCATAGTATTTTGGTATTCTCCTTTGATGCTTTGTTTGGGTTGACTTGGCACATGCTCACACCATGTTATGACTCTAACAAGTCACCATAGCCTCTATGATCATTTAGTCCTTGACTTGTAGTACCACTTTATGCTTTGATTAGTAATGTTTTGTCGCTCTGCATGATTATGGCCATTATTGCTCTCTTAGTTGGTCGCTCCCAGTCTTTTGCTAGCCTTCACTTTTGCTGAGTAAGCTCTACTCATGCATCCAACTCCCAAGAAACCAAGTTATTCCAAAGTGTCCACTATAAATTCCTATGCATGGTGTACTAAGTATATTCTTGTTTTCATCTATCTTCCAATTAAAAAGTATTTTGTTATGTGAAAACTTAGTGATTAAAGCTCTCACGAACTGGATGGCACACTTTATATTTCTTGCCCCTAATAAACTTGAACCATTGTGTCATCTATGTTGTATATGATTGCACTTATACATTGGAATTAGCAGAACCATGTTTTCATGGGGAACGCTTTCAACATTGCACTTGTACTTTGTACATAGTTGATATCATGCTCTTTTGTCTATGGATGTCGTCGGTGTGAAATGAAAGGGGAGCTTGTAAGTCCATGGAGTTATGTATTTTGTGTTATAGAAACGCCTGGGCCGCTAGCCTAAGCCATGCCTAATCATGGTGAAAACTTATAGCATCACCATAGTGACATCTATGAAGCATTCTTCTTATAAAAAAAGAGATTGAGAAAAAAGAGACCTATTGAGAAAAGAGAAAAGATAGAAAAAAGCACCATATCCCATGGTAAATAAGAAGAATGCTGAGATGCTCATTGTCTGCTTGCCTTGTCATTTTGGTTATGGGAAAGCTCTTGTACCATGTGCAAGGGGTACCCCGTTGGCAGTTCTCTATGATACACATGTACTTACTATGACAAGAACTTGCAAGTAACTAAACTTGAGTAGCATGAGGAGCGGCCCTCGTATTCAAGGGACATGAGATTGTCAACTTATACTTTGTCAAGCATATACTCCATAGTTTGTTCACTTTAACCTTAATCACTTCAAGATGCTTATGATAGGGGCAATGAGGGTTGAAAGCTAACAAGTAATTTTTGGAAGCTCCTTTTGAAACTTGAAATCCCTGCTTCCCTTTATGAAGGGCCTTTCTTCCACCATTATATTGAGTCTCCACCTTCTACCTTTAGGCACCAGTTAAGAGAGCATAGTTGCCATTCTTAGTTCTATGTGCATTGTTCCAAAAATTATTGATTGATGCATATTGTTGTATTACTTGATCTTGTGCTATTTGTATCTAGTCACTCTTATGAACTTTGAAGGTGTCCTATGCATCTATTTGCTACTCTATGAGGGACAAGCTGAATGCCACTATGCCATATTTTCTGTATGTGAAACAAACAAACATTTTTCAATGCATGTTATTTATGATCTTTGTTTGTAGCCATTCATGTTGCATGCATAGTTACTTTGTCTTACTGTTAGAACTCTATCTTTCATGCACATGTTTAGAGTTCTTTGATACTAGCTTTCAATGCTTGCAAATGGTTTGATCTTGGTTTTGATGGTGCATGTCACCTCAAAAAAAATTTATCACTTACCTACTCGAGGACGAGCAAGAGTTAAGCTTGGGGATGCTTGATATGTCGGAAACGTATCTATAATTTTTGATGTTCTATGCTTGTTTAGTATCTACTTTGCTTTGCTTTGTCCATACTTTGAGGTGCTTTTTTATATGTTTTCTGGTACTAACCTATTAACAAGTTGCCATAGTGCTAGTTGCATGTTTCCTGTTGTTTTTGGTTCCAGTAAGGAAATATTCTCGGAATTGGACGGGACAAAAGCCAAAGTCAATATTTCACCGAGGAGAACACGGAGTCCAGATGAGAGACGAAGGGGCGCCATAGGGCGGCCACACCCCCCTCCCAGGTGCGGCCCAAGGTGGGCCCGCGCCTAGGCAGGGTGTGGGCCCCCTGGCCCCCTCCCAGCCTCGCCTCTTCGCCTATAAGAAGCCCCCGATGCCTAAACCCTAAAGACCCGATCAATATTCCACGAAACCTCTATAGCCGCCGCCACCATCGTCCCTAGATCGGGGGATCTAAAGCTCTTCCCAGCACCCTGCCGAAGGGGAGATCATCCCGGAGGCCCTCTTCTTCATCATGCCAGCCTCCGGTATGAAGCGTGAGTAGTTCCACCTTGGACTACAGGTCCATGTAGTGGCTAGATGGTTGTATATCCTCCTTGTGCTTTCATGTCTAGATCTTGTGAGCTCCATTCATGATCATGATCTCATCTATTTGTAATCATGCATGTTGTGTTTTCGGGGATCCGATGGATATTGAGATTACTATGTCAGATTGATTAATGGTTTTGTCTTATTTATTCTATCATATATGTGTTGTTTGTGATCTTGCATGCTCTCCGTTGTTAGTAGCTATCTTGGCTAAGTAGTTGCTAGTGACTCCAAGAGGGGGGTATTTATGCTCGATAGTGGGTTCATGCCTCTACTTAATCAAGGGAAGTGACAGAAATCTCTACGGTTGTAGATGTGCAGTTGCCACTAGGGAGAAAACGACGGTCTCTTATTCATGAAACAAGTGGATTGTTTACCTTACACACTTTGCTTAAAGCAGTTGTCTGTTGCTTGCAACTTAATACTGGAGGGGGTTCGGATGATAACCCAAAGGTGGACTTCTAGTCATAGATGCAGTTGGATGGCGGTTTATGTATATTGTTATATTGCCCAATCGAATCTCATAGGATATTAATGTCTAGTATTGCATTGTTATGCCTTGCTTAGTCCTGTCAATTGCCCTTCTGTAATTTGTTTACCCAGCATGCCATGTTTGTTTATCTAAGGAGAACACCTCTAGTGAACTATGGACCCTGGTCCAATGTTTACTATTTTTACATCTTCCACTGTTACTATTTACTTGCTGCAAACCAGCACCACCTTCCACACCATACAGTTAATCCTTTGTTACAACAACCGGTGAGATTGACAACCTCACTGTTAGTTGGGACAAAGTCTTGAGTTTGTATTGTGCAGGTTTCCACGTTGTTTGCAACACCTTTGAGACGTTTCCTTCCTCCTACTGGTTCGATAACCTCAGTGTCTTACTGAGGGAAGACTTGCTGCTGTGTTGCATCATACCTTGCTCTTGGGGTTTCCCGGCAAATCGCTTTCAGGCGCCATCAACAAGTTTTCTGGCGTTGTTGTCGGGTATCAAAAAATAAGAAACTCCCACGTCAACAAAGCGCCATCACCGCACGACTCCGTCCCTTGTCCGTCCTGGCTGCAGCATCCCGCCCTGGCCATGGAGTTTGAGGAGGCACCGGTGAAGACGAATCAGCACGTCTCCCTTGCACCATCGCGACGCTCATCTGACGATGCGCAACTCCTCCATCGATGGGGCTCCCTTCCACCGGCGTCAGGCGCCCCCGCTGGCATCGAGCTGACCGAGTGCAGAATTGGAGCATGGGGCGCGGCCTGCTTCATCCGGCTGTCCCCGATGGTGGCGGGCAATGCGCAACAGCGGAGGCCGACGGCTGGCTGGCGGGTGTGCAGTAGTGGGAGGCCAGCGGCTGGCGGGCACGCATTAGTGGGGCGGCGACGGGGTAGGGAGAGCCGGCTGCTACGCCCCTGTCGCTGGTTTCGGGCTCCGGCGGGTGGAGATCCATGTCGTGAGCAAGGCAGAGAGAAGGGGTGATACAAAGAGGACGAGGACTGACAGGTGGGCCTCACATCCAGCTCAGCTCATCCTCCACCATGGCAATTTTTATTGACTAGTCCGCTCTGTTAGATGGGTCCCATTTGTCACAAAATGCTTTAAAATTCTATCAGATGAAAATTAGTGTCGTTTGCAACGTTGTGTCCAAAACTTGGTACTGACTCACAAAAATTAGGAATGTTGGTACTGACTCATAAGTGATGCCCGAATGTGGTATTTATCTGCAATTTACTCATCCTATGTGCCTCCCCTCTCTCTTCCCTCTTGACTCTCGAGTTTGGAGGAAGCACCAATTCAAGCAGGGCTTGTCCTAACTTCACGCAACTAACAGCATGAAAGAAATATGTTTGAGAGGCAATGATAATAATTATTATCTTATTTCATATTTATGGTACATGTTTATTTCTCATGTTAGAATATTATTAGTTGGAAAAGTTAATACATGTGTGTCTAATAAACAAACAAGAGTTTCTAGTATAGCTCTCATTTAACTAGCTCGTTGATTAACTGATGATCAAGGTGTTCTGATCGTGAATATTGGATGTTGTTAATAACGATAACACGTTATTTGAAGAATTATGTGATGAACACACATCCAAAATAAGTATGACAATGCGATTAAGTCATTAAGTTTCCATTGATGTATCAAACACATATGAAGCAACCCTAATCCTTAGACCATGAGATCAGGCCAATCACTAACAACGGAGGAGTGTTTCAATGACATCAAATGTTGGGTACTCTAAAAGTAACATGGTGACTATAAAGATAGCTTTGGATACTCTGAAAGTATTAGTTGAGGCTCATGAATAAAGAGTGAGATTTGTCTAGCCAAATGACGGGGATATATACTCTGAGCCCTCTCGGTGATATCACATCGGCATCGCTTGCAAGTACATGACTAGGTCACAAGGATGTCGTATCATGGAACGAGTAAATAGTACTTATCGGTAACAAGATCGAACTAGGTATAGTTGATGAAGACGATCAGATCTTGGAAAAATAAAGTATCACAAGACAAAAGGAATTGGTTATAATGTTTATGGTTTACATGATCACAAGATTTATCGTTGAATGTGTGGAAGTCATTGTGGATCTCCAGATCCCGTTGTTAGCTATCGATCAAAGAGGTGTCTCAATCATGTCTACATTATTTATGAACCACAGGGTGGAACACTTAAGGTTCATTGATGCTTTTGAGTAGATACAAAATATCGGAGAAAAGTTTGGGAAGCACTGGAATTATTTTGAGAAGCACCGGAATTGTTCTGAGGGATATCGGAATAGTCCAGGGAGGTATATGTTAATGTTTGTTAATTAATAGAATTGGAAAATATTAAAATAAATAATTAAAATGTGTTTTATTCATTAAAAGAGGGAACCCTTTGGGTTTTTGAGTGGAGAGTCCACCCATTGGAAGAGAGGGTGAGTGGGAGCTCCACTCATTGAAAGTGAAAGAGGTGGGGGCACCCATAGGGGCAGAAGCACCCCCTCTATATAGAGGGGTAGGAGCTCCCTCTCCACACACACTACACCATCCCCTCTCTCCCCCTCCTCTTGTTGCTTCGCCTTTCATGCTTCGTCTTGGCAAAGCCTTGACCAATAGTTTTCTCCATCACCACCACCACGTTTTCATGTTGTTGGAGATTCCTCTTGATCAAATACTTCCGCCGCCCCGCTAGATCGAGGAAACGGAGGTCGCCGTCGAGCTATATGTGTGACCGAGTGCGGAAGCGCTGCAGATTGCAGCGGTCATCTTTGCAACCTTGAGATCAACAAGTGTTCGTCTACATCATCCATGAGTTTCGATCTCATTAACACTTATGTTCTTCGAGAGTGAGTTCTTATAGAGCTTGATCTACCTGTTACATGCCTCTTGTAGATTAGACCTTGGCCCCCTTTGTTGTTCATATCATTGGAATTTTTTGATTTCTATGCTACAAACCCTACACAACGGTAGCGGTGCCACTGCCTTGACCGCTTATCCACCACGTCTGTTGCGGCCTCGTCGACCGTCGTGCCTCCCGCATTATCGAGCCTAGCCCTGATGCTGTTTTCACGTTCGTTTGCTGCGTTTACAGCGTCAGCGATGATGTTCGGTCCACCTCAGCATCCGCCTGATGGCTATGAAATATAGCCATCCACGTCCGCACTTAAACTAGATATTATTCATATATTTAATGAAATATCTCTCAAAAACCTGCCACTAATTCCTAATGATCAAAAGGGTACGCAATCCTTTCTTGTTATTTTTCCATGCGCAGATAATGACGTATCATGATGGGAATCACTACATAAATGTCAAAGATATGAGATTTTCAACACGCCAAATAATCCAGGAGCTGTGAAGTGGATCTAGAAGACTTAACGACCAACTATATAGGCCGCCGCCGTATAGTTGTCGTCGTATAGTTTGCACCGACTTCATTAGGTCAAACAGAACAACTTTCGTGAAGGGGCCCCTATATAAAGAGGCTTCAGGCGACGAGAAACGGCCCCCGACTCCACAATCTCGCTTCTTTCACCCTAAACTCTCCCTGCCGCCACGCCAGATGAATAGATCTAGATCTAAATCTCTAAACCCTTCTCCACCACCATAGCCATGTTCCACCACTTGTAATAATAGATCTCATCTCGAATTGGCGATATTGTAAGACTATTTGCTATCAACTCTATGATCTCTATTACAATGTTTATGATTGTCGATTTCATCTCTATGTGTGAGTAATTCTCCTTGGGCTAAGGGCTTCGGCCTATCCATGTAGCTTTTGTGCATGTTATTTATGATAGATGTGATCATGTATTAGTTTGTATGACATGATGATTATAGTACCCTCTCTTGCCTCAATCTAAAGACTTGTCAGGTACACAAGACCTCAAGGATTGATCCAGGTAAAGAGAGTGTGAGTGATGACTGATCTGCGGGATAGGAACTGCAGTGACAGAAAGGATAGTACGGGTGTATGTGAGGAATTTACTTGGGATTAACGGTGACATCACGATGCTTATCATTAGTTATCTTTTTTCTATGGATGAGACTAGTAGGTTATTGCTACAAGCGGTTGCGGAGGCGATAACAATTATGGATGCACGACCCATATATAATATCTTGTTCTAACAGTTACATGAGTACTTTATTATTATCTATTATTCCCATCAGATGTTTTGCACAGCTACTAGTGAAAACCGAAGACCCTAGGCCCTCTCTCTCTCCATCGTCAACAACAACAACACAGATCGCAAACTCTTGGTCCGGTGAAAACGCAATAGGAATTCTAAAACTCTCGAAGGTCCGTTTAAGTAATCTCACTTCTTCTTTCTGCTTCCTGAGGATTCGATAAACCTAGGTCTACTAGGGAAAAAGAGCTATACTATATCCGTAATCCGGATCGAAGGTATCACCGCCGCCGGCCAGGGGTTCTACCAGGTGTCATGTTCGGCCTCACATGCAAGCACAACTACCGCCGCCTACTGCACCTATGCCCACTCCATGACAACATAATGTCTGCGGTGAATACACCAATGCATGTTGTAGTGTACAAGTCGTTGACATGACACTGACGGAAGTCCTCATTCATAAATATTACATCCCTCAGAGTGATACAACACAAACATTATGGGTCCAACAACCTTATTATTCATACCAAAATCTTCGAGATCCTTCTCGGTCCAATGAGGATTCACAACATGGTGGAAATTGAAATGCGGAACGGATAGCTTCCTAGTCAATGGTAATACTAAGCTTAAAACCATTGGAGCTGGAAACTTATTGGAAAAGCTATACTATTGCTAGCTCATCTACCTATGCATGCTCTGGTGGATCCTATATCTACATTCTGCCATATTTCTACTAATATGATACCCTATTGTTGATTCTATTCTCTGTGTTGGTTGTCATGTCTTCTCACAACCTAAGCAAGGGTTTAAAAAGGATAGATCGAGTACGAGCGTACTCAGCAAGTTTTATGGTGTTTGTTTGATGCTCTATTGAAAGTCGTTGATCAAAGATCCAAGACATGTGAAGGTTTTTGAAAACGGGTTTTTAGAAAAGGTAAGTTTTAGCTTTTATAAATTCTAATATCGTTAGTCTCATAGGTTGTCTGAACCTTCATGGAGTTTCATTCCACGCTACGATTCCCAAGATAGAGAGTAACATGCCACATTTAATACGCTCTCGAGAGGTGCACTACTTTTCCCAAAAACACCCTTGGCCTTATTACTCTTTTCATATTTTCTTAGCTATGAGACATGTTACCAAGTTTCTCCGAGTCATGCCGAGTCCACCTCCATGACCCTTTTGTCCACCCATTGTAACAACTTTCAGTCATGAGACCTAAGTTCAATTACCCTCCCTTATAATATACTCAATCATTATCCTGAGACACATGATAGGGACGTCACGAGCTTCCAACCGTTGATCACCACTTTGGTTCACAACCCGACTAGATATACGAGGACAGACGAAAGGAAGAAGGTACTCTGACTCGCTCGCCCCATAAGTAACATGTGGTTAGCGTGGTATTGTACGGCGCAAGAATGGCTCATTGTTGTTGTTATTAATCCTAACTTTCCTGATACAATGGAATCTTCACCATATGATCTTTCAACCATGTATACATCCATGATTCCATCGCCCACCATTTATTTATTTCATTCCAAAAACAATATTGCATTTGAATGCAAGTAATAATAATGTTTTTGAAAACATTTTTAAATTTAGCCAAAGGACATGTAAGATTTCACTTGCAACTGGATTGCAAGTTTTACCTCATAAATATGATGCAAGAATGAACTTGCCTGATAACTGCGAGATAATGCAGTTCAGAAGTTTTACTTGATCCTGGACCATGGGTTCTAGAATTCGCAACATCTTCCCATAAAAACAACTTTTCAATTGCAAATATGTGATGCTCTAATGCAAATATATGTAATGCAAACTCTTCGTGTATTGTATTTGAACTTCTTTGATTTAATTTCTTTGTTTTTTGTTGAATTTCTCTCTCTTTTTATTGTATTTTCTTTGGTACTTTATTTATTATTCAAATTCACAAGATAATATCGAGAAAATTTTCTTCAGAATTTTCATATTCTTATTAAAATTGGATTTACATATTAATTAACATTTTTATTGACTTTAATAGCATTTTTTGTGAATTTCAACGGATTAAAGTGGATTTCTTTAATTTATAAACTCGCCTCAAAATACAATATTTTCAAATATTTCATAAAAATACTTTTTGATTCCTTGTATCTTTCTACACAAAAATAGTATTATTTTATTTTTCTGAGTTTTTATGTGTGAGTTTTGATTATTGGGGTATTTTTCCTATTTGTGAAATGACTAAAATACCCCTATCGGCATGGGCCACTGGTCAGACCCTGTGGGTCAAAACCAGCTCCTAAATCGATATGTTCCAACTAGACCGCGTTGCCTCCCCCTCTTCTCCCCACGCGCTCGCTCTCGCGACCACGCATTGCCACCACGTCGCCAGGCCGCTTCGGCCACCTCCGGCCATGCACCACCTTAGGCGTTATTATAGCTACTCATTATAATATGTAATTCGTCTATATTTATTTTGTTTTGTGACTATGGACTTCTTCGATTATGTGCATCCTAATTATGCAGAGGGCGAGTGTAGTACTTAAACTTTAAATAATAAAAGCGTCTTTTATTGAAAAAATAGCAGTAGCGGCGGACCGGCAAGATGGATGCTTGGAACAAAACTAAGGTGGACTATCGTGCTAATAAGGGTGGCGTCGAATGGTAGCTTCAAACAATTTTAGACAAACGAGGGTTTAGGAGGTGCAAACAGTTTCTCTCCTCGACACTTTTGGATAAATAAGAAGTACGACGTGAGGCCCCTTAGAGACGCCCTTATTCTACAACTATTGAATCTACAACTGTTGAAGTACATGATATGTCAATAGTCCTCCACAATCTCTGCCATCTTCGTCACATGGAGGGAGTGTCATGGCCAAAATGTATTTGCTATATTCTGATGATTACACTTCATAGTTTTTGTATATCTTTCAAATATATATATTTAATCCATGTGTGTGTATTGAAAACACTGAAAATTGCATCTAGCCCAAATGGCAATCCTTATGGACTAGTTCTCGAGTTATTTCTAAAGGAATGTTCCATAAGTGATGCATGAAGAATATTAGATGGATTCAGGGATGAATGCCATCAACACCAAGATATGCATTAAGATCATTGAGTTCAACATATATCTGGTTATATGATGACCAAGAAAAGGCAAAGGAATCAACTATGAGGCATGAGAATTCAAGTTGAATGAGTGAATTAAGATGAACTTTTTGAAAAGAGATGAGAATGGTTGATCAAGAGAAGTCTCATAATTGTATTCTAGAAGATTAGCACACAAACATAGATGATGTACTACATGTATCGAGTGATCTAGATCATCTAGTTATGTTACGCATTACATAAAAAATGAAGACTTCTTATATCCCATGTGAGGATGATATTAGGTGGACATTTCTTATATCCCATGTGAGGATGCTATCAGGTGGAGATGGTCGTCAAGGTTGAGAAATGCAAGTATAAGATAAGCACCTCAAGGAGATCATGTTCTTGATGCTAGCCATCCATTTGGTCATAATGGAATGTGAAGATGTGTCTAAGTGAGGATTCTCATAGTGCAATATGGGGTTGGGGTGAATTTTTGAGTGTTCACCAAGTGAGTGTGATCGTGTGAAGCGTTCCAGTTTGAGGCAAGCATCACCATCATGGTCAAGTTCAAGTGGAATGCACAACAAAAATGTATACCTTTGTTGTGACCGGTCTCAAGGTGTGGGAGATCGGGTTATAGGTTTGATAGTCGAACTATCAAGAGGGGCTATCAGATAAGTAGCTTAATCACATCACATTGTTTCTAGAGAGCTCAAACATTTGCATATTTATCATCCTTCTGTTTGATTGATATTTGGTTTTCTCCTATGGGGGTCTAGTAATGCTTGTTGTTAGCTTCAAAATAAGCTCAAGTTCATCAAAAGCAGATGTTTTCGTGGGCTCATTTTCTATTATACATTGTCTAATGTTTGCATATAAAATATCATGTTTGCTTGCATTTTAGTCATTTATGGTAAAGAGACTAGGCCGTCAACATTCTCCTTTTGAAAGAGACCACGAGCGCATTGATTTTTCATGAGTTTGTATTCATGTAGCACTAAATATACTCTTGAATATACAATACAAATATATATATATATATACTCTTGCATATTACATGACAATGTATACATATTTTTGTGTGGTTGCCATTAAGTTTTGAAATTCATATGTTCAGCCTTGTATATGTGTCAAAACACGAACATGTGTTAGTTCAAGTCACACATATATATGCTTCAATATTAGCCTTTAAAAGACATGCATTGCAATAGTTGGCATGTTCGATCCCAATGCATCAGTCTCCTAGCGTGCTCTCCTATGACATGATATATTTATCACTTCACTGTATATTACATCATAGATATGCTTGTTTTTTAGTAGGCCCCATATTATTAAGATTATACTATGAGTCTACTTACATAATAGTTTATAATTACATAATACTAGAGATTTACTCCATGTCTTCTCGAAAAAGGGCATCTAAAGTTTTATTGATTCGGTATTGTAGATGCTAATGATTTTTTCGCACACTTACTTAAACTTTCATTGTTTTATTTAAAAGAAATTATAGACCTTAATTTTTATAAACGGGTGTAATAACGGTATATGCACATGACATGATAACATCTAGAGACTATATATGAGATAATAGATGAGTTTATCATCTCTTCCCATTAATTATGTACCACATAGACAAAAAAAACATTGGTGTGCTGGCGGAGCATTGGAAGTTGTATCTATTTTTGAAGGAAAGGTAAGGTAAAGACACATTGGATGTGTGCCCTCATATAATTCTATGGCAACGGCTACAGAGCTTCTTAATATCTAGCTTGATTGCGGAAGGAACTTTCTCTACAACGTACCTTTCAATAGCCAAGAGACCTTTGTGGGCATGCTCGATCATGCGCGCGCCTGCCTATCAAAGGGCGGCATTCACCATATTTGTTGTGTAAACAAGACCTATCAGCCCCTAAACGGCTGCTGTTATCATGTATGGCGTCCAATGTAAGGCGCTCAAGTGAAGTTGCATTCTCAAGGATATGGCACGTTAGTTCGACAAGGCTCTTTGCGGCGCAGAAGCCAGTTATCTTCACATTCTTGATTCTGCCATGCCGGTGTTCTAGCATCCGTCGCAGATGCGAGTCGTCAGCAGAAATCAAATCCTGCCTTACGCGAGTCTGTGATACCTGCAGACACAGGAACACCATAGAGTTAGTGGTTCCACAGCGTATCGATAGATAAACTACTATAGTATCTCATATGCAAGTTACAGTAAAAAGATACGGAGTACTTACACACAAGACAAAGTCCTCCAGGACAGGACAAGCATCAAGAAAATAAACTAGGGAAAAATAATCATAGGCCCGATGCGCGTCTCCATCACCAAGCAAAATCTGCAACTTCCTTAGGCAGAGGAATCTGGCAGGTAACATCGGCGTACTGAGCTTCTGCATATTGATGATGATATCTAGGTTAGATACATTCTTCCCTAAAAAAGTTTATAATCCATGGTACGACTACTACTGTGTGAATAATGCCAATATCCGATAATCAAATCTGAAGTATGAGAATATACCTACCTCACCACACAAATTTAGATTGATGGTTTCAAGATTTGGCATAATGAAGGGAAGCTTGGCACGAGCATGGTGAAGGAGGTTAGTTTCATCGGCGTCGGTCATTTCTAGTTCCTTCACTTGTAACAGATCTCCAACCCGAAGTCTCTCTAGGGCACCGTCAATGTGGACGACACAAACATTTGGAGCTCTATTCTCTAGCACTCGCATACCCCGGCACTCAAACACTTTCAGGTAGTTGAGCCGATGTAGTAGCACGCAAGGTATCTTGAGGGAAATGATCTTAAAACAGTGAGCGAGTTTCAGCTCTTCCATGGCAGGAGAATGGGAAAGAAACTGCCCTAACTCATCATCTCCCGTGATACGCACCTCAGACAGACGCAGCTTTAATTTGTAGGCAACCAAGTCCTGCTCCTCCCGCCACGGGGTGGAAGGCACAAACACTGAGGTTGGGACGGTCTCTCCAGGCGCTTAGAAATGTGTGAGAAATACAGCCAGCTTGGGCAGCATCTCGCAGTGGCAGCCGGGACAGGATATCACTCCAGATGTCCTGCAAACATGAAAATAGGAGGAAATTCAACATTGGAACTGGAACCGTAAAATTAAAGGCGCCTGGATCCTTTAACTGCGGGAAAATAGGACCATATGGGGTAACATTAAGCGCCTGATGCTCTGGGCAATGTTTGCTCTGTTACGTACTTAGATAGCACCTAAAAACAGGGTAAGTAAATTAAGCATTATGTCAAGTGGTTTTCCTTCACGGTGTCATGAGTGGCCTTCCTTTAGGACTGAATTCACAAGGTCTAAATGCATAAGATGGAATAATTGGCTTGGAGAATGGGTACGACACCAAAATGAAAAATATGCTTCCCCTCCTTGTGTCTATAATAAATTTAGTATGCCTTTGGGGAGGATTTGGGTGACTCTGTGCAAGCCTATGAGGTCACACATGATGTGATTTCGTTGTTTATTTGCTAAATTGCAAAGACCGGAGGCTAGAACACGTAATAACCATGGACTGTAGACCTCTTTCTTCAAAGTTTGTTTAGTGATCTTCAAATGTAAGTTAACGATAAGTGATTGTGTTGTCACAATTTTCTAAAGTATATAGTTTCATAATTTTGAATATCCATGATGCAAACAAAGAAGATTGAGAAGTAAGTGTTTTTTTTTATAACTTAAGTGTGTTATTTTTTTAGAGGGTTGCTGTATAGTGGAACAAGATGACTGCAATTATAATAATCTGGGTTGAAATCCAACATGTTTCTGAAGGCAACAAAAATCACAGCTAGACATAATTAAGATGGTTGAGTTGATGTTTCTAATGGCTATTTATAGTCTATTTATATGCTGTTTTTCAGGTTACTAAGCACATACTGATATAGTTTGGATCCGGCAGTATCGCACAAACACACAGGCACTTTGCTAGTCACACTCATAACAACAAAAGTACTAGTGAATTCATAAAATATGTTTTCAGAGCTAACTCTGAGCTAGCTATAGTCCCATCAATTTTTGACATAAGAGTATAAGTTTAGTCTCGACACCAGAGCTAAATTACATCATTTAGTTAGTATAATCATCGGCATTTTACTGGCGTACCTTGGGGAGGTCCGGTAGCTCCGGCACGGAACGTCTCATTCTTTTGCCGCCTCGAGGATTACCATCTTGTTGAGCGAGCGAGCCCCTTCTTCTAGCCACTGCCGCCATGGAACAATAGTACTAGTCTGAATAAGTTGGGAATATGCATAGAACTGAACAGAGGAGACAAGCAATGGGCGGCTTACCGTGGGGCTGGATTCGCTGGCGGCGCCGGTCCTGCGGCATGGACATGACCCGGCTTGAGCGCCAGCAGCCCCATGGATGCTACGATGAAGACTACAACGATGAAAAACCAGAGAGACCTCTGTTTACTGGTCTGTTTGTTTGAAGTTCGAACCCAACAAAGGCGACAGCCTCCCAGATTTCGAGTTGGACTTGAACCCGGCAACGGCAAGGCAGAGGAAACCGCGTCAGCGCCGAAATACAACTCCGTGCGTGGACCAAACAAGAACCCGATCGATCGGCGGCGAGTGGGCGTGGAAGGGCGAGTGTGTGTGTTGCTGTTGTTCTCCCAACACGGAACGAGCCAATGCCGGCCGGGACTAGCCATGGGTATTCGGAAGAATAAACTCGGGAAACAGATTAACAATGGCTGGCAGATATCCACAAACACATGCCTACCAAATTACCCATCGTACATCGTTCTGCCCGGCCATTACTGCAACCCACAGTGCTTATTCAGACTCCAAGAACCAGCATCGACGCCAGCCGAGGCAGCCGGCCGGCCAATCGATCAGGCAACGCGGCGGCACAGCATGATCCCGTCGGAGATGGCGAGCTGGCACACCTGGACGCGGCGGTCGGCGGCGAGCGCCGCGTTGAACGCCCTGGCGATCCCAGCGAGCTCCCGGTCCCGCTCCGAGAGCGTCTCGTCGTCGGGCGCGGCCACGGAGCCGCCCCACAGCGTGTTGTCGTAGGCGATGAGGCCGCCGACCCTGACCAGCCGCAGCAGCCGCTCGTGGTAGTGGTGGAAGTTGGCCTTGTCCGCGTCCACGAACGCGAAGTCGAACTTGCCCTCGGTGCCGTCCTGCGACGTCCAAATTATGAGCTCACCATCATGTTCATGCCGTGATTGT
The DNA here is from genome assembly GCA_916181665.1 of Avena sativa. NCBI lineage: Eukaryota > Viridiplantae > Streptophyta > Magnoliopsida > Poales > Poaceae > Avena > Avena sativa. Next base: position 443,173,079 of record OV702283.1, read on the forward strand.
AACACGGAGGCAGACAGAGTGACGAGCGTAGGTACCTCGGCCACCAGTTGATCCAGCACTGGCAGCGCGAGCCCCACGCGGAAGTCGATCTTGTGCGCCATGCCGGCCTTGTCGACCACCGGCGACCCTATCTCGTCGTAGCTCTCGCGGCTCACGTCGATGGCCACGACCTGTCATTTATCGAGCACGGACATCAAGCAAAACAGTGATCGTGTCTTGCGTACACACAATACACGGCAGGAGTTCCACAAAGCCAAACAACAGAATTCTAACCTTGCCGTCGTCAGGGAGCGCAAGCGCGGTGGCGAGCAGCGAGTACCCGGTGAACACGCCGACCTCGATGGCGTTCTTGGCGCCGAGCATCTCGATCAGGAGGCCAAACAGCTGCACCTGGTCCGGCGACGCCGCCATGCCAGCCCTGCGCGCCCGTTCGGGCAAAACATCAAACACACGACGTGCAAGAACCGCTCGAGCAAAGGACAAGCAGGCTGCTCCTATGAATTGAATGGGATCCTTACATGGGGTGGCTCGTGGTGGCGATGCGCAGCTCGCGCAGGCAGTCGTGCTCGCGCGGGAAGACCGTGGACTCCAGTATGTACTACACAGCAGAGAAAAACGATGGGGAAAATTGGTAGCCCTGTGTGACCGTGAGGCGATCGAAGTCTTTTGGGCGCATGGTGCGATTTAGAGATCGAGTCCGGTTACCTGGTAGAGCTGCTCGCTTTTGAGGAGGGTCTTGCTGTGGAGGCTGCTCCCGGCGGCCGCATTCTTGCCTTCTCCCGCGCCGGTGGCGTCCATTCTCCGACGGTCGGTTTTGCCGGCCGGCAGAGGTGTTCCAGGGAACTGGAAGTAGGAGCAGATCAGGCCGTATCGTCAGGCAGACGTAGCATACAAAATTATACTCCAGCAAAAATACAAGAACAGAGAGCAACGCCTCCCGACGCCGGTAACGTATGGACTGGCCGGTACAACGTCGAGTCAGGCCAAATTTTCCTCCCTGCACAACACCCCACCCACCCACCGAGAGCACCACTACTCCTTCGGCGTCTCTAGACCAAAATTTAGAGCTAAATAAAATCGGATGATGCTAGTTATTGGTCTGAAAACGACCGGTTTTTCAGTCGCGTTTTCAAGTCGAGTGTTCTGAGTTTGGCCAAATTTTAATTAAGTTGGCAAACTTTGGGCAAATATAGACAATTTAAAAATGGTTGAATTCATAAATATTACATCAAATTCGGGCAAACACCTGAATTCTGACTTCATTTTGGCTAGAAAAACTAAAAACAATTAAGAAAGGCCGAGGCCGTTGCCGATGCCGCTGGACACCACCTCACATGCCGAAGTTGCGGTAGAAGCTTGTGTAGCCAGGGTTCGCCTTGCCATCGCAGTCGCTCGGCGGCTGCGGAGGCGCGAGCTGCCTTGGCCTGCTTCGCCGTACCACCATGGCGGGGCGGGGGGTCGGCGTCGTTGTCGTCGTCAAGGACAACAAGCGGCGCGCCCTGGTAGGCGAGCTCGCGACGATCCTTGGCCTGGCGTGCGACCTCCTCCTGTTGGCGGTGAACTCGGCGTGACTCCTTGTGCTCCCAGTCCGCTTTGGACCATGCGAGGAGGTCCGGCGGTCCGTCACGGGAGCCGAGACGAAGGGATGACGATGACTCGGCTTCTAGGCGCTGACAGGGCGGGGCCACACACGTAGCTGTTTTTTCCGCTTCGTCCGACATTTCCAGGGCGTTCCTAGCGCCCGGAGATCGGCCTAGGATTTCCGGACGAAAGTTGGTCCAAATCCAAATAAAACTGGCGTTCTAAAAATATGACTGGACCAATTTTCGACGTCCGGACAAAAAAAAGTCTAAAAAACGGCCTGCTAAAGAACAAAGTAGAGATGTTCATCTCACTGACATGATAGCAATCGTTTACAGCCCCCCGAGTAGGTGGGATGTATTCGTCTTTTGCAACGAGGCGCAAAGTCACCGTTCTCTTTCTAGGAATTTGACAAAATGGCAATATTCTTACTAAAAAGATAAAATGGCAATATTCTTTCTTTGACATTATCCTTTTTTCGAAATGGGGATGTACCCCGGCCTCTGCATCCTAGGATGCACACAACCCTTTTATTACTCAAAGTCTTAAAGTCTTAAAATGCTAAATACAGATCAAAGATTAAAGAGGATTGATAAAAACACCAACCATCTGAAGAGACAAAAAAGTCTGAGGATGCAGAGCATACAAACTGTCGGGGATATAACCCCAGGTACCCCAGAGTTGGTCTATAGATAAGAGACAAGAATAAACGAAAGTATATTTGATAAAAGAATATCAAATAGAAAAGGAAAAAGACAATAAAGAACAACTGGGCCGAGTAAAGGGAATCTCGGCCCAGTCCACATTCTCTACAGCCAAGTTAATTAAGAGAAAGGGAAAACGATCCAGGCAGGGCCGAATTACCCCCTGCAGCCGGCCCATCTACCAAACCATGTCGCCCACCTCGTCGCTCCCAGGCCGAACTACTCCACACCTCGGCTGGGCCGAGATGCTCCCAGCCAGCCCACCTCTGCGCCGAGCACCTCCTTCCTCGTCGCCTCGTCATCAGCTCCCGCCAAACCTCACCAGCGTCACCACCGAATCCCGCCAGTGCCGAACCATCTCCTCCCGCGCCTCGTCTCCGCTCCCTCGCGACGAACCAACGAGGAGCCCCGGGTGGGCCGTCTGAGGACCAATCCGGCCCACCACGAGCAGCATAGCCACTTCGCCCCGCAGGACTCCCCCGGGTGGGCGGAGATAAGGATGACTCGGCCCACCACGGGCCGACACTCCCTCCTCGTCATTAAGCTGCTGCTTCTCTTCATGGGCCGAATCCACTCATCTCGGCTGGGCCTTTGCTGATTAATTCGGCTGAGAGCAGATCTAGTCCGGCTGGGCCTAATTGGTCCCAGGCCGAGTCAACTACGGGCCAGACCCAATCTATACCTCATCAATAGCATCTGGGCCGAGTTATGTCGCCTAATATGCCCTCTAATTTATCTCCAGATGCTTCCCCGACCACCACAAGAGCACGCCTTCCATTCAAGACGAGATCCACAAGAATCGTGTCAGTCTTGGGACGCCCATGGCTCAGACTGGCACATGTCATGAGGAGTATACCCATGGCATCTAACGAGATGCTAGGAATATGCTCTTAGCATCAAATAAGATGCTAGGGAATATGCCTGGCATCTCCAAAGATGCCAAGGCATATGCTCAGCATCTCAGAAAGATGCCCAGAATATGCCATCTAGATGCTAAACGTGTAATGCAAGACTTGTCCCCTGGGCTCCCCTTTATAAGGAGCACCAGGGGGATCGTTCGGAGCAGAGGCCCCGAAGGGCTCCTCCCCTCTATGCTCACTAGGAGCTCTCCTTCTTTCTCTTCCTCAACTCTCACAGAGAGATCTAGATAGAAGCATAGGAGGTACAGCTCAAGGAGCATGATTGTAGCCACAAGTAAGGCAAGATTATAAGAGATAAGATGTATAGAGTGAGGTGTTATCTCCACTCGAGAGCTTCAATCCAATATACATTGCATTCATCTTTGTTCATACGAGTGCGGTCTTCACCGCATCATCCCTCCCCGGATTCCTCCACGTCCATCGGCCCCAACTTTAGCCTACTCATGGCATATGCCGTGATACCACCACGATATTTGGCGCCCACCGTGGGGCCTTCTAGTGGCGTTGGATGGGTTTCCATCCGGACGGGAGCATCTTCATCAACTTCTTCCTCATAGGACTCATTCAGCTTCACCAAGTCAACGGAGAACAAAGAGGTAAGCGCAGAGGCTCACAAAGTCTGACTCATTAAAGCATGTAAGACCCAGCAAGAAGGACTCAAGTACTACTCCAAGCTTACTGTAAGTACCAAGTAACTCAGCAGGGCAGTTATGACCTAGCAAAACTTACCCAAACACTTCTCCAAGTTTACTGTAAGTGCCATGTAACTCAGCCACCTACACTCAATCCTTCGCCCCGGGGAGAGAATAACTTAACCCGGGGACTAGTCAACTTATTCGTAGAGTCACTTTATATTAAGAGAGCATTGTGTTGATTTAGATCCGTACTCCCGCCAGCTTGTTTATAACTCGGCCAGAAGTTGAATCAGCTTATTGGTAATTCATATAGATTTTGAGTTAGTTAGTTTATGCCATGGGTTGTCCTGTGACTCAGCTCGTAGGCCAGCTTATTTTTAACTCGGCCATAAGTTGAATCTGCTTATTTATGATTCAGATAGTTTCTAAGTCAGTTTACTTATGCTTTGGATTACCCTGTAACTCAGCTCCCCAACCAACTTATTTATAACTCGGACAGAAGTTGAGTCAGCTTATTTATGATCCAGGTAGAATTTGAATCAGCTTACTTATGAGTCGGATAGAATTTGAGTCACTTTATGTATGCTATGGATTATCCTCTAACTCAGCTTACCGGCCAGCTTATTGGTGATTCGGATATGGTTTGAAGTCAATTTATTTATGCTTCGAATTGACCTTTAACGCAGCTCAGTAGATTGTCTTTGATTCGGACTAACATTTGATTCAGCTTGACAGGGGATATTATAATTCGGATTGGTATTCAGACTCGGCGTACTAATCATATCTCTGATTCATGCCGAAGCTTTATTCAGTTCCCCAGATTGCCAGGTTATGTTATGACTCGGATTGATATCTCACCATCTTGCCAGGTTATCCCATATCACGAATGACTATTGGCCAGCTCATCACATCTCAAATCTACATCTCGAATCAGATCTCTCAGCGGTTAGCCCTATTATCATATCCCAAAGCTTTATCTCGGATCCGAATCAAAGGCAAATTATCGTTATCACACCAAATCAAGCTATATCATGGCAAACGAATAACTCGTATTTGGGATGAGTTAACTCGGAATTGAGTAATATAACTTAGATTTGAGCCAGATGACTCAGACTTAAGACATAAAGTCAATTTTGAGTAGAGTAACTCGGATTTTGATGAGTTAACTCGGAATTGAGTAATATAACTCGGATTTGAGCCAGATGACTCAGACTTAAGACATAAAGTCAATTTTGAGTAGAGTAACTCGGATTTGGATGAGTTAACTCGGATTTGAGTAATATAACTCGGATTTGAGCCAGATGACTCAGACCTAAGACATAAAGTCAATTTTGAGTAAAGTAAACTCGGATTTGGGATGAGTTAACTCGGATTTGAGTCAGATAACTCAGATCTGGGAAGAAAGTCAAGATTGAGTAAAGTAACTCGAATTTGGGATGAGTTAACTCGGATTTGAGTCAGATGACCCAGATTTGGGATGTAAGTCAAAATTGAGTAAAGTAACTCGGATTTAAGATGAGTTAACTCGGATTTGAGTCAGATGACTCAGAGCTGGGAAGAAAGTCAAGATTGAGTTAAGTAACTCGAATTTGGGATGACTTAACTCGGATTTGAGTCAGATGACTCAGATTTGGGATGTAAGTCAAAATTGAGTAAAGTAACTCGGATTTAAGATGAGTTAACTCGGATTTGAGTCAGATGACTCAGATTTGGGATGTAAGTCAAAATTGAGTAAAGTAACTCGGATTTAGGATGAGTTAACTCGGATTTGAGTCAAATGACTCAGATTTGGGAAATAAGTCAAAAATTGAGTAAAGTAATTCGGATTTGGAATGAGATAACTCGGATTTAAGCCGTATACCTCGGATCCAAGTCAGAGGACTCCAACTCAAGACCTAAGTCAATTTTGAGTAAAATAATTCTGATTTGGAAACAGATGACTCGGGTCCTAACTTACCCAATAAGGTTAAAGGAGCAGTGCCAAAAAAAGCCAAGACTCATAACTTACCCAAAGAGGTTAAAAGAGTAGTGCCAAACAAGGCCAAGACTCATAACTTACCCGATGAGGTTAAAAGAGCAGTGCCAAACAAAGCCAAGACTCATAACTTACCCGATGAGGTTAAAAGAGCAGTGCCAAAGAAGGCCAGGACTCATAACTTACCCAAAGAGGTTAAAAGAGCAGTGCCAAAGAAGGCCAAAACTCCTAACTTACCCAATGAGGTTAAAAGAGCAATGCCCAAGAAGGCAGGAACTCCTAACTTATCCAATGAGGTTAAAAGAGCAACGCCAAAAAAGGCAAGAACTTGAAACTTACCCAATGAGGTTGAAAGAGCAATGCCAAATAAGGCAAGAACTAGTAATTTACCCAAAGGGGTTAAAAGAGCAGTGCCCGATAAGGCCAGGACTCATTACTTACCCAAAGGGGTTATGACGAGTGCCCATGAAGGCCAGAAGTCTAGAAACTTACCCAAAGGGGTTATGACGAGTGCCCATGAAGGCCAGAAGTCTAGAAACTTACCCAAAGGGGTTATGACGAGTGCCCATGAAGGCCAGAAGTCTAGAAACTTACCCAAAGGGGTTATGACGAGTGCCCATGAAGGCCAGAAGTCTAGAAACTTACCCAAAGGGGTTATGACGAGTGCCCATGAAGGCCAGAAGTCTAGAAACTTACCCAAAGGGGTTATGACGAGTGCCCATGAAAGCCAGAAGTCTAGAAACTTACCCAAAGGGGTTATGACGAGTGCCCATGAAGGCCAGAAGTCTAGAAACTTACCCAAAGGGGTTATGACGAGTGCCCATGAAGGCCAGAAGTCTAGAAACTTACCCAAAGGGGTTATGACGAGTGCCCATGAAAGCCAGAAGTCTAGAAACTTACCCAAAGGGGTTATGACGAGTGCCCATGAAGGCCAGAAGTCTAGAAACTTACCCAAAGGGGTTATGACGAGTGCCCAAGAAGGCTAGAACTCATGTATGACCCAAAGGGGTTAAGAGAGGAGTGCCCAAGAAGGCCAGAACTCATATATTACCCAAAGGGGTTAAGAGAGGAGTGCCCGAGAAGGCAAGAGCTCATAAACTAACCCAAAGAGGTTAAGAGACCAATGACAAAAATGGTCAGATGTCATAACCCTGCCAAAAAAGGTTATGTGACAAAGAACGGTATAACCAAGAGATTATAGGTCGGAAGACGACTCTGGGAATATTTAGTATGAAGCCTATGCACGACTCTACGAGTCCCACATAGCCTCGGGGACTAATGTCGGGGGTGTACCCGCGCCAGGTACCTGGCGCGCCAGGTACCCCAGAGTTGATAGAAAGAATAGTGGAGATCTATATAAAAGAATATGAGGATATAAAGAGTGAATACAATAAGAAATAAGACACAAAATGAGCAACCATAAAAGAAAAGGCAAAAAGGTTCTCGGGGCCGAATTAGACTGAATTCGGCCCCAGATTGTATTCCAGCAGACCAAATTCGGCCTGCCAAAGCCAAATTACCTCTACTAACCTGGACAGACCTTCAGATCTCGGCCATATCGACCGACATACAGCAAACTCGGCCCGTGTAGCTATCGCCGGCCTCCCTCCCTACCGACTCACCGATCCCCGCCGAATAACCAAACCCACGTTGAATCACCCGGTGCACCGCTCGTTCCCGCCAGTCCCGCGCACCTCGGCACACCCGCCTCGTCGCCAGGAAACCCACCATCAGCCGGCATGCAGCTTCACCCGGGTGGGCTGGCACCCACTCCACGTCCATCGGCCCACCGCGGGCCTCCTACAAGGCAGATCCACGAGAGGCTCCCTGCCCCGGATGGGCCAACGAGGGATATGTCGGCCCACCACGGGCAACAACCACTGCAGGACGAGGTTCTTTGGCTGGGCTCTCATTGGCTTGGGCCGAATGACGTTAAACCCGGCCAGGCCACATCCAGACCTCGGCTGGGCTACAGTTCGAATCGATGGGCCCCTTCTCTCCTGCAGAACGACCCAGGCCGAGTCATGGGAGGTTGATTCGGCCTGTCCATCCCCCTAGGCCGAATCAGATCATCTCGGGAGGTCTCCTATCACCCTAGCAACTCAGGAAATCACCTTCAACTCAGGAAGTCAAAAAACTTAACCAAAAGGATCATGCGACCAAGAAGTATATGACAAAAAAGTTGTATGTCAGAAAACAACTCTGGGGATATTTAGATATAAAGCCCATGAGCGATCCTACGAATCCCACATGGCCTCGGGGACTAATGTCGGGGATATAACCCCAGGTACCCCAGAGTTGGTCTATAGATAAGAGACAAGAATAAACGAAAGTATATTTGATAAAAGAATATCAAATAGAAAAGGAAAAAGACAATAAAGAACAACTGGGCCGAGTAAAGGGAATCTCGGCCCAGTCCACATTCTCTACAGCCAAGTTAATTAAGAGAAAGGGAAAACGATCCAGGCAGGGCCGAATTATCCCCTGCAGCCGGCCCATCTACCAAACCATGTCGCCCACCTCGTCGCTCCCAGGCCGAACTACTCCACACCTCGGCTGGGCCGAGATGCTCCCAGCCAGCCCACCTCTGCGCCGAGCACCTCCTTCCTCGTCGCCTCGTCATCAGCTCCCGCCAAACCTCACCAGCGTCACCACCGAATCCCTCCAGTGCCGAACCATCTCCTCCCGCGCCTCGTCTCCGCTCCCTCGCGACGAACCAACGAGGAGCCCCGGGTGGGCCGGCTGAGGACCAATCCGGCCCACCACGAGCAGCATAGCCACTTCGCCCCGCAGGACTCCCCCGGGTGGGCGGAGATAAGGATGACTCGGCCCACCACGGCCCGACACTCCCTCCTCGTCACTAAGCTGCTGCTTCTCTTCATGGGCCGAATCCACTCATCTCGGCTGGGCCTTTGCTGATTAATTCGGCTGAGAGCAGATCTAGTCCGGCTGGGCCTAATTGGTCCCAGGCCGAGTCAACTACGGGCCAGACCCAATCTATACCTCGTCAATAGCATCTGGGCCGAGTTATGTCGCCTAATATGCCCTCTAATTTATCTCCAGATGCTTCCCCGACCACCACAAGAGCACGCCTTCCATTCAAGACGAGATCCACAAGAATCGTGCCAGTCTTGGGACGCCCATAGCTCAGACTGGCACATGTCATGAGGAGTATACCCATGGCATCTAACGAGATGCTAGGAATATGCTCTTAGCATCAAATAAGATGCTAGGGAATATGCCTGGCATCTCCAAAGATGCCAAGGCATATGCTCAGCATCTCAGAAAGATGCCCAGAATATGCCATCTAGATGCTAAACGTGTAATGCAAGACTTGTCCCCTGGGCTCCCCTTTCTAAGGAGCACCAGGGGGATCGTTCGGAGCAGAGACCCCGAAGGGCTCCTCCCCTCTATGCTCACTAGGAGCTCTCCTTCTTTCTCTTCCTCAACTCTCACAGAGAGATCTAGATAGAAGCATAGGAGGTACAGCTCAAGGAGCATGATTGTAGCCACAAGTAAGGCAAGATTATAAGAGATAAGATGTATAGAGTGAGGTGTTATCTCCACTCGAGAGCTTCAATCCAATATACATTGCATTCATCTTTGTTCATACGAGTGCGGTCTTCACCGCATCATCCCTCCCCGGATTCCTCCACGTCCATCGGCCCCAACTTTAGCCTACCCATGGCATATGCCGTGATACCACCACGACACAAACGCTAAACATGTCTCAGTCTACTACGCCACGTAGTCTAGTAGAAGATATCCTGAGCAACCATCACCAGACGGCTGCATCCAGAAACCATCAAATCTCGGTGCTGCTCCGGGAGCAAAAAAATCCCAAAGCTGGATCCATTGGGACGCTGATATTATAACCTGCAAAAAAGAAGGAACTCGCACCCTGTTAAAAATAATAACATTGCGACTCTTCCAAATAGAAAAACATAAAGCCGATACCCCTATACGTATTCGAGCTTTGTTAGCCCTATCCATCCCATTTAACCAATTCCAAACATATTAGTAATATTGGTCGGAGGTGGAAGATTGTATGTAAAATAAACAATTCGCCATATAATTCTAGCACAGGGGCATTCAATAAAAAGGTGTTCAATTGTTTCTTTCCCATCACAAAAACAACATTTTTTGCATCCTTTCCAATTCCTTTTAACTAAATTATCTCTAGTTAACAAAACCTTTTTATGTAAGAACCACATAAAGATCTTAATCTTTAGGGGTAGTTTAAGCTTCCATAAATATTTTGTAGGGAGGCTCTGATGATCATTCATCATATCCTCATACAAAGATTTGACAGTGAAAACCCCATCCGTGGATAGCTTCCACCTAAACACATCTGGCTCACTAGTCAAAATAACCTGCATCAATCTCTGACATAGATGCAACCATGCATCCCATTTTGTCCCAGTCAAATTCCTCCTAAAGCCTATGTTAAGAGGATTGTGAGATAAGACATCATGAACAGATACATTTTTTCTATGCACAATATTGTAGAGCGAAGGATACTGTTGAGAAAGGGGCGTCTCCCCTAAGCAAACATCTTCCCAAAATCGAGTTATTACCCCACTCCCAACTTTGAAGAACCCTCTGGTAAAGAATCCATCCTTTACCTTCATTAGTCCTTTCCAAAATGGGGAATCCGTCGGTTTAGCTTCTACCTGTGCTAGAGTTTTGTTTTTAAGATATTTATTATAAAGAATTTCCTGCCATACCCCATGCTCTGAAAGTAATTTATATAATCATTTGCTCAAAAGACATTTATTTTTAACTTCTAACACCTCAATGCCCAATCCACCCTGATCCTTGGGGCGACAAATTATATTCCACTTAGTTAATCTATATTTTTTCTTATGTTCATCACTTTGCCAAAAAAACTTGAACGCTAGAAGTCTAATCGTTTTCTAACACCTTTAGGTATTTCCAGAAAAGATAACATGAACATGGGCATACTTGTTAATACAGAGTTAATTAGCACTAATCTATCTCCATATGACAAAAGTTTACCCTGCCAACATCCTAACTTTCCTTCAAAACGATTCTCGACAGGATTCCACTCAGAATTCCTAAGCCTTCTATAGTGAATAGGTATCCCAAGATACTTGAAAGGCAAAGAACCTGAGTCGCACCCGAATATATCTCTATACTCATGTTCATATTCTTTTGCCTTCCCAAAACAATAGACCTCAATTTTGTGGAAATTGATTTTAAGCCCCGAAAGTTGCTCAAAAATGCAAAGTATCAGCTTCATGTTTACAGCCTTCATAAGATCATGTTCCAAGAAAAGAATTGTGTCATCTGCGTATTGAAGGATGGAAATCCCTCCCTCAACTAGATGTGGGATTAAACCACCAACCTGTCCATCTTCCTTAGCTCTAGCTATGAGGATGGCCAGCATATCTGCCACAATATTAAATAGCATGGGGGATAAAGGATCACCCTGTCGTACCCCCTTTCTTATTTGAAAAAAATGACCGATGTCATCATTCACTCTAATTCCAACACTTCCCCCTTGAATGAAATTTTCGATCCACTTGCACCATAAAGGATCAAAACCCTTCAAACGAAGAGATTGAAGTAAAAAGGGCCATTTTACCTTATCGTATGCTTTCTCAAAATCTATTTTGAAAAGCACTCCATCTAGCTTTTTCGAATGAAGCTCATGGATGGTTTCATGTAAAATAACTACGCCCTCCAGAATATGCCTTCCAGGCATAAATGCTGTTTGAGTCGGTTGAATCACCTTGTGAGCTATCATAGAGATTCGATTCGTGGCCACTTTAGTAAAAAATTTGAAGCTTACATTTAAAAGGCAGATCGGTCTATATTGTTGGATCTGAACCGCATTTTCTTTCTTAGGCAGGAGAGTGATAACCGCATTTTCTTTCTTTGACATTATCCTAGAAGTATATCTTTCATTGTCTATGTTAACTAGCGGGGTGAACCGTGCATTCGACCGCCTAGATTTGTTAAATTTTCTACATTTATATATTTTAGTATTATTAGGTTCATTAGCTCTAAAATCTTGGTGCACCATCATGTATACATTTATAATAGAAACTTGTACTGGCTAAAATACACCAAGCTCAAACTTACTTAACATTATTGTCTCGTGTGATTTTTCTACAGCCATTTATATTGATTGTAGACACAAAGTAAATGTATATCGGACATTGCTAAAACATTCCCAATAATTTGCAAGGATAACGTGAGAACACAACAAATAAAATACTATAGTATGTGGTTTGCCATGCAAAACTATGTCTTTTCACTAATTCTAGTTTTTCTCTCATCCATTGGTATACTCCTATGTCTTTTCATCTTAATCTGGAGAATTTTTTACCAGGTTAAACCAATGGGTGGCACACCGAAGGGTATTTTCATAAAAAATAATGTGGCTGGTACCCAAGAATGTAAGGAGACAACATTATATACAATTTTTCCAAGTGCTCCTCAAATGCGTACCATGCATCTTGACAAATACAACGAAATGTATACAAAGGACGAGGGAACTGTTATAATTGTGACAAGTAAATAACAAAGATCGAAATCAAAACACAGCAAAGAGGACACAAATTTAACGTGGAAAAATGTCTTCAACAAAGAGAGAGAAAAACCACGAGCGCCAGCCAGCAAAACTTCACTATATGGGGGAGTGTTTACACAACATCAGGGATTTCATAGGTGCAACTCATCCCAGCCGGCGGCTTACAAGAGGTTTATATAATGGTGGAAATCTAGGTCTTCGACGGACCTCACTCCACTCATCAGAAGTTAGCCTATATTTTATAGAATTTCAATCAACATATAACAGAAACCAATAGAGCTAACATGAAAATTCAACTGAGTAGGATCCTAGCTACGACGTGGATCCCACTGGCATGATAGTAGCCGCCTTGGAAATTTGCACTTAGCCCTTCGTGGCAGTGGATGGAGCCATTGCCACATGATCAACACGACCGCCGGTGTCACCTCAGCGTTATCTCCCTTCCTCGAACAACCGCTAGTCTTTAGGTCCAGAGATCGCTATTGTCGTCGCCTCCCGATGCATTCCTCCTTTACTTCCTTTTCTTTCCCTCACTCGAATAGAACAATATAGAAGTGAAACGACCTGTGCCGTGGTTAATGGACTAGATGCAGAGGGGGTTAAGCGCAAATTTCTAGGGTAGTTGTCTCCTGCCAGTGAGACCCACATTCATGTGTCGTATGTGTCAGCACAATTTCAACTACAAACATGGTTTAGGACTGAATTGAGCCAATTAATAAGTATACAGCTAAATTCTGTAAATTGCGTGCGAGAACTAAATCAAGCCACACACACAAGTAGGGGACTGCTACACGGGTACTCCCTTTGTCGATAAATAAGTGTACGTTAGGGTTCAAAATTTGTCCACAAAAGAGTGTACTTCTACCCTTCCAATGCAGTTTAAAGCAGGAAAAATTGCTTCACGGAAATCAAGCCCAATAATATTTAGCAAATAGTCTCTTTATTTTATACATGCACTTACCTCATTGGAGACGGAGGAATTAATAATGAGAGAGAACATAGCTAATACATTCTCAATGCACTTTCTACTTCATCCCATAATTTGTCTTAAAATTTCTAAACTTTCACTTATTTGCGAACGGAAGGAGTAGTTGTTTGTCTTCATGTAAGTCCGGCTCCATCCTCATTTTTGTGTGGTCAACGTGGCTGGCGCCAAGGGGAGGGTGCTTGCATCCTACAGACTTGCTGATCCAATGGTTTGTTGTTCAGTAACTGTATTACCGTTGATTAAAGTTTTTTTTTGGGTGTGTGCGCGAACAATGCAACATGGACAAAAAAGTAAGACGATTTTGGCAGATGGATCGAGGATTTCAGGCTAATTGCCGCTGCATCTAATCCTGGTTGCATTGCTAAACCCAACAGTTAGAGCATCCCCACTCGTTGGCCGTTCGTAGGCTGAAATCCGGACCTATTTCGGATGGCCACCGCGGCCTAGGAGGGAATATGGAACATCTTGTTCCATCGGACCTTTGGCCCGGTAGAAATCGAAGCTTGGAGGGAGCTTAGGTCGGCTCTGCCAGACACGTTGTCAGAAGGTCCCGACGATATGGGATGGAGGTTGACCCCTTCAGGAACCTTCACGGTCAGCTCCGCTTACCATGCTCTTTTTAGATGCCCTGACCTCCCATGGACGAAACCTCTCTAGATGGCCCTTCTCCCTCTAAAGATGTAGATTTTTGTTTGACAATTTCTTCGTGATCGCCTACCCTCTTGGGTCGAAGTGGCCAAAACATATGGGCCGGGTGACGGGCTGTGCCTACTATGTGGAATCCCAGAGATGGAAACCCACGTAATGTTCACGTGCCCCGCAGTCCGTTTTCTGTGGAACTTCACCAGGGATGCATTGGGCCTGGACTGGCGAGCCCATGATCTCGGTGAATTCCTAGATACCCAAGCGAACCGTGCGGAAAAGGACCGGCGCCTATTCTGGCTAGTATTTGTCGCACTGTCTCGGTCACTTTGGACCATTCGTAATAAGATGGTGATTGAGAAAGTTCTCTCTCGAAGTGCTTCTGACTCGGTGTTCAAACTCTTGGCATGTTTACAGTTTTGGTATGCGTTGTGTTGTGTAGACAACAGGACAAGACGTGAATGGACGAGATTCTTCATCTTCTCCTGGAGGTGGCTCGGTGGCTCCTCTCTTAGTCCAGCTTAGCGTTGTTGTTGTTGTTTTTTTGCGTTATCTCGCATGGCATGTGTGTTTTTTCGTTTCCTTTAGTTCTTTAGGTAGTGTTGTGCTGTGGCCCAGCAGGATTTTTGCCGTGTTGGTTGCACCATATAACTCGTTGTTGATGGTTATTTTATTTATAAAATGGAACCAAAACGTGATTTGATAAAAAGAGCCCCCCAAAAAAACTCAGACAAGAGAATCCAATCGATGGGCAGAGCCGACACTCAGTTTCAGCGCATCTCTGCAGAACCGCAGTGCAACATGTGAGAAACATGTGAGGGGCAGGCAGAGACGGTGGTTTTTGTCTGTCTCAGTCGTCCTCGTCGGCGGTCCAGCCTCGAATTGAATGGGGGAGGGCAGTACAGTCCCTGGTCGCCTGGTCGCTCTGCCCCGAAATCTGCTGACCGAACACAGGACAGGGCCACCGGGCCTCTTCACGAGTATGATGTGATGCGATTCCCACAGCAATGGCCGTTTGGATGATCACGGAAGCTCTGGCGGTACAAACTGGGAATTGCAACAGATCTCTCTAATTGCAGTGCCGCCCCAGGGGGCAAGATCATCAGATGTAAAAACATGGAGAAGTGGCCTGGCTCAGTCTGAATTATTACGCTGCAGCGCAGTGGCCATTAAATCCGTGCAATCTAATGTACTAGGAGTACTATGGCCCATCCAACATCCGACCAGAGAAAAATCAATGAAACGCACAGCAGTATCGACCAAGTACTACTGGGTACACTCCTGCATTTTATTCAATCTTCCATGGTTGTGCATAGCGGTACAACAGCAGCAGCAGTTGCAGCACGGCAGCACTTTGGCGCCCACTACACCCCAGCTTCCCGCCTCCAAGGTTGGGTCCTGGTCTTGGTCGCCGGCCGCCTTTCCCTTCAGATCAGAAACGGCCGTGGTCTTTGCAGTACTCTTCTGAGATGGGATGATCCTTTCTTTCTCTGGAGCCTTTTGATGTCATCCTCCTCCCCCACCCAGTCTGTTGTTCTCTTCTGCTTTTTTGCCATCTTCAGCTCTCCTCCATTCCCGAGACTCTTTTGAGTTCAAACCGCCACCGGCTTCCAAAGCTTCTTGACTACGTTTCGGTTGAGACAAGATCATAGGAGGGGTGCCATCCTATGGTTTGAATACCAAAAGTTGACCAGTTTTTTAGTCCTATACAAAGCTTTCCTGTCGGCTGGGCTTGGCTTGGCTGTTCTTGAAGCTTAGTCATGTCTGTCACTCTGTCTATCTGGTTAGTTTCTTGCAAGTTCCGTTTCCCTTCTTTTTCTTTTGAGATTACATATTTTGTCCCTGAATCGATACGTTCCTGGTGATACTAGTTCAGGATTTAACAGAATATTTTTGTTTGTTTGTGCGGATTTCTGACAGAGAAAGGCGGACCAAATTCCCATGAAGTTCTTGCCATTGAGATTTGCAGAGCACTGACTTGTTAACCATGGAAGGAGGAGAGCAGAAAGTCCAGTTATTTCATGATGTGGTGCCCAAGGACGACATCACCGTCGTCGCCAAGTCCCTCACCATCAAGACGACCGATGCCGGAAGCCGCGGCGGCCCCGACTGGTCGATCCCCTCCTCGCCCTACCCCAGCTCGCCGTCGCCCCCGTCCTCCGCGTTCGTCTCCGCGCTGCAGTCGCCCTACATCTCCCCTCGCGTCGCCGAGCCGCCGCCGCCGCGGCATCCAGAAACCCCCAAGGTCTCCAGTGCCGCCGCCGCGCCTTCACCGGCGTCCCGCACCGACGGGTTCCGCTCGGAGGACACCGACGCGCCGACGAGCGCCTCCCGCACGCCGCCGTCGGAGCGCTACGGCTCCCGGTCTCAGGGCATCGACCTGTGCCGGTCCTCCGATGGCGGCGGCAGCGGGCCGGCGCCGCGCGTGTCCTTCTCCTTCCCCGTGCCGCGCGTCTCGCTCACGCGGGGCGCCGTCGCGTCGCCCATGTCCAGCGGCAAGCTCCGGAGCTGCGACGTCTACATCGGGTTCCACGGCCAGGGAGCTCCCCTCGCGAGGTTCTGCAGGTGGCTCAAGGCAGAGCTCGAGCTACAGGGGATCGCCTCCTTCATGACCGACCGGGCTAGGTACTCCGGCGCGCACAGCCATGAGATCGCTGACCGTATCATCTGCTCAGCGGCTTTCGGCATCGTCGTCGTCACCGTGTCCAGCTTCCTCAACCCATTCGTCCTCGAGGAGATCCGGTTCTTTGCTCAGAAGAGGAACCTGGTGCCTATCTTGTTCGACACCCGGGTGTCCGACATTGCGGGACTGTTCGACGGCAAGCCGGAGGACAAGGAGGGGATGGAGGCGTTCGAGGGGCTAATGCGGTGCCATGAGCTGAAGCTCGAGACAGATGGTAGCAGCTGGAGGAGGTGTGTGTCAAGGGTGGTCACCGTGCTGCAGTCGAAGCTTGGCCGAGGGACACTTGCCGAGAAAGAGAGCGAGGAGTTACCATTTCCCCGGAACAGGCATTTTGTTGGAAGAGAGAAGGAGCTTGCCGAGATCGAGGGGATGTTCTTTGGGTTCTCGGGGGATGTCGAAGATCTTGAGTGCTCAAGGAGCACCATGCTTAACTGTGAAACCAGTGGTGTGTCAGATGGATTTGCTGATAAGGAGAGTGACGCCGCGACGACATCTAATGGCGAGTTCAGCAGCGTTGAGTTGCACAAGTGCAAGCAGCCAATGTCAGAGACATTGGTTGATCTGGCAATTGAGCCGTCATCAGTGAAAGGGAGAAGCCTTCAGAAGGAGAGATCAAAGCACAGGAAGTCAAGATTCAGGTGCGACAGCAAGGATCGCGCGAATGGCAATGTGATCTGCATCAATGGGATTTCAGGCATTGGCAAGACAGAGCTGGCATTGGAGTTTGCATACCGGTACTCACAGCGGTACAAGATGGTGTTGTGGATTGGAGGCGAGGCCAGGTACTTGAGGCAGAATATACTGAATTTGTCGAGGTATCTGGGACTGGACATCAGCGCTGAGGCTGAGAAGGAGCATGGCAGGATCCGGAGCTTTGAGGAGCAAGAGTTGGATGCTTTTCAAAGGGTGAAGAGAGAGCTTTTTAGGGATGTGCCGTATTTGCTTATCATTGATAACCTCGAGAATGAGAGGGATTGGTGGGAAGGGAAGGAACTGCAAGATTTCCTACCAAGGAGCACAGGAGCAAGCCATGTCATCGTGACGACACGGCTACTACGTGTGATAAACCTTGAACCAATGCATCTTCCGCAGCTCTCATTTCATGATGCTATGGTCCTGATGAAAGGAAAGAAGAAGAAGGATTACCCTCATGAGGAACTAGAAGTTCTGAAAAAATTCGATGAACAGCTGGAACGACTGAGCTTTGGGCTGTGGCTAGTTGGTTCACTGTTGTCTGAGTTGATGATTGATCCTGGTATTCTGTTTGAGGCTGTTGATCGGGTATCGCTAAATGAGAACATGATTGTGCTCTGTACCAGTAATGACAACTTATGGCAGAACAATTTGTTTCTGATTAAGGTATTAGTCTTCTGCTTCGCATTGCTGGACCAGGTGAAAGGAGGTAGCCTTGCCTTGAGGATGATCACTGTAGGTTCTTGGTTAGCTCCATCTCCCATGTCATCAACCCTACTAGCTGCCATGGCTAGCAAGCTACCAATAAAATCCAGTAGCATTCAGTTGTGGACTGAAGCCCTTAAGACCGCACTTTTGTGTGGCACACAATGCTTTTTAACACCGCAGGTAAGGAAATCTGAGGCAGAGTCAGCACACTTACTAGTAAAACTTGGCTTGGCGCGAAAAGCAACTCAGCATCCAGGATGCTGGATCCAATTTCACCCCATTGTGCAACTGTTTGGCAAGATAACTGGTAGTTTAGCACCGGCAACTGCAGCAGTATCTGGTGTCATAAGGACTGGCAATATCTCTATGCACTCAGACCATATGTGGGCTAGTGCATTCCTTTTGTTTGGCTTCAAATCAGAGCCACCCGTGGTTCAACTCAAGGCAGCCGACCTGGTGCTCTTCATCAAGAAGGTAGCACTGCCCCTGTCTATCCAAGCATTCATGACGTTCTCGCGCTGCAGTTCGGCACTGGAGTTACTCAAGGTGTGCACCAACGTCCTCGAGGATGCGGAGAAGTCCATAGCGTCACGGTTACAAGACTTGAAGCAGGGATCGCTGTGCTGGAAGAAGAAACTGCGAGCAGCAGACAACCATGTCGACGAGTTCGTCTGGCATGAGATGACGACGCTGAAGGCAACGCTGCTCGAGACAAGGGCGAAGCTGCTGATGCGAGGTGGGCTGTTTGACAGCAGTGAGGAGCTGTGCAGGACCTGCATCAGCATCAGGACGGTCGTGCTCGGCCATGACCATTCCCAGACATTGGCGGCTCAGGAGACGCTTGCAAAGGTGGTTAGGTACAGGAGCAAAATCTGAGACGATGCGGCACCTTGTGAGCTGTCTGACATAAACATCCAGATTTCATATTTTGTTCTTGACTGTCTCAGTAGTTAACTATTTAACATTCCTGATCGCAGCACGCTTTTTGTTAGATCGCAAGAATAGCTAGTCTGATGGGATCATGTGTAACTTTTTTTTGCGGGTAACTTGACAACTTATTTAACCAACCTGCTATGTCCAGTTCAGTCTCCTTAGTTCTACCACTGAATTTTCGAGATGAAAATTTGAGTATCTTGGATGAGTTCTCTGATGGCTGATGTGACTGGGGGATTTTATTTGCTGGTCAATACTGATTGTTCCTGCTGGACATTTTAGTAGATAATAACTGCAGCGAATACTACCGACATTTAGCATGGCATCTGTACTTTGTAACCCTTGTGCAACTGCTTGATGAAAAATGCAGTTTTCCTTAAGCTATTCTGCTTGGTGAATCTCTGGGATACTTCTTTCCCATGTGTTTTCTAGTGTGACATTGCACCAGCAGAATTCTCTTGCACAAAGTATCATAGTTTCAACTGAAAAAAAACTGAGAATTATTTGTTGCGTACTTCTTATATAAGACATCCCAAAACATCAAGCACCAAAGTTATTGTTCCTAACCACTTCAGTATGAGTAATTAACAGGCTGAATGCACTTCTTTTTCCGTTATCAGAGCAACTGGCAGTTGCTAGTGAAGGAGAGGGGATGTGTTGTGCAATGTTCATCACAATTTGCTCATGCGATGCTTCTTGCCGATTGAATTTCTTGTGCGGTTACACTACAATGTGATCTCGCCAGACATGCCCATTTTGTGAGACAAGAGAAGGACAATGGCCTCATTCTGCATGATAGAAACAACAAAGTTCAGGCATCTTGATCATGCATGAAGTCTTCAGACAACCGATGGATGTTCACTGAAAACTCATGCCGATATCCAAGATTCACACGCAGTGCATTCTCATTGACGAAATCGTGATATGATATATATATGTCCATGTTTTGCTGCAAACCTGCCTGTTGCGTGCTTGTGCTAGGTCGTTGCCATGGACGTGACCTTCGTGTGCTCGTCGGGGGAGGCGCCCTTCAAGATGGAGGTGGGCTTCTTCGACACTGTCGGCGACATCAAGCAGAAGCTCCAGGGCCGCAAGGGCTGGCCCGCCGCCGCCCTGTCCCTCTCCCACGACGGCCACGCGCTCGAGGATGCTGACGACGGCGGCGCCGGCGTCACCGAGCGGTACGGCCTCGTGGAGGGCTCTGTCGTCCACGTCGGCCCCGTCGGTGACGGCGACAGGCGGCAGAAGAAGAAGATGAGGCCGGGCAAGAGTAGGCCGCGGGACGATGGCACAGCGCTTCGGGTGATGGTTGTGTCACGATGCGGCGCGGGGCGCGTGGAGGTGGCCGTGCGCGCGCGCGGGGCGGTGTCGGCGCTCCGGGGGGAGCTGGAGCGCGCGTCTTCCGGCGGGTTCTTCCCGCTGCCACCCGACGGCGGCTACTTCTTCATACACGGGCAGAGCGTGATGGACGAGGCGCGGTCGTTCGAGTGGCACGGCGTGGCGGCCGGCGACGAGGTCGTGGTGTTCCCAGGCTCCGTCACCAGGGGGCCGGCGTACTGAGCCTGAACCGAATTTGTTCGCCCGGATACGAAAATCTAAACTGCCGCTTCACTTGTTACCTGTATGTACTATCTGCCTGAGCTGGTGATATTCCAGGTTCTTTTTAACAAAAAATGCGCATGCGTCTGACAACTTACTCTAATAAAAGATTTCCTAACTTGACACCATTGTGTATTTTATCCTCGAAAAATAGAATGATAAACACAAAAAGCTTTTCTTCTGCATAAACAGACAGGTACCACTTTATTTCCCTCGAGTATTAGAAATACTGGTTAGAGAAAATTGGATATCTCAAAGCTTCTCAGTGTTAGATGTATATATTTATATATTATAGTTTCCCCATATGTTAGAAGGCTTCATGCATATTTGTACCTGTACCTGTACTACATATTGTGGACTTTGACCCAAATAATACAGGTTGCTCTTTATCTAACATGGTATCAGAGCCTAGTTTTTTTTTCTACCGCACGCGCAACTCGTGCTCAATTCCGTGCTCCGCCGCCGTCGTCTGTGTCGGCCATCGCTGCTGCTCTCCCACTTGGTATTCCCCTTCCACCTGTGTTGCTCCACCCGCCTCTTGTTGCTGGTGGTCGCGGTCGTGCGCACCAGATTCGATCTGATCTGGTCCTGCGCCGTCGATCTGATCTGCTCCTGCCCTATCGCATTGACCTGTTGATCTGCTGGTCCTCTGCTCTAGTCTTGGTGTGCGTACATGTTGCTTGATTCTGCTTTGGTCTGAGTGCGTACGGTGCTGATTGCTCCTGATTTGAGTGCCTTTGAGTCTAATATGAAGAATCTGATCCAGTTGTAAAAAAAAAAGATATTTGTGATGTCTTCGGGCATTGTCTTCTGCCCTATGATTCTTGAGGGCGTTTCTTCCGGCACTCCTGTCTTGCACTCATGTCTTCACTCGTTACTTGGTGTTCGTCCGCCCACTCCCTCTTTGCCGACTCTGTCTCCATCAGTTTGGCGCTCTACACCGACTTTCGCGGCATCTTCACGCGGCTATGGCCGCCCTTCGCCGACTTCGTCTACGTTGGTCTGCCGCTCTACATCGATTTTTGCGGCCTCTTCACGCGGCTATGGCCGTCCTTCGTCGACTTCGTCTACATCGGCCTGCCGCTCTACATCGATTTTCGCGGCCTCTTCACGTGGTTATAACCGCGCTTCGCCAACCCCGTCTATGTCGGCTCGCCGATCGACATCGACTCTTGCGGCTTCTTCAGGCGGTTGTGACCGTCTTTCGTCGACTCCGTCTTCATCTGCGTGTTGCTCTCCGTCGCCACCTTTGGCGGCCTCTATGTGTGTGGGTGACAGCTCCTCGTCGGCACCTGATTGTACCTCGACCTCTCCAGTCATGCCTCTTTCTACGCATGAGATAGCGCAGCTTCGATGCCTGCTTGATGCTTGGGACTCTTCACCGACAGGTTCTGCTGGTTCTGCGACTGAGTTTTCTGGCATTGAGCGACCACCTCCTCCTTCTGCAGGTACATCCCCATGGCTTCTTGATATTGGAGCTTCTTTTCATATGACTCCTGATTCTTCCTTGTTGCATTTTGTTCGACCTGTCGACCCTCCTGTTCGTGTTCTTACTGCCGATGGTACCCCCCTCCTAGTCATTAGTCGAGGCATTCTTAGTACTTCTTCGTTTCATGTTCCTTCTGTTGCCCATGTTCCTCAACTTAACATGCAACTCTTTTCTGATAGTCAGATCGTCGACTCTCGTTGTAGCATCACTCTCGACTTTGATTCCTGTTCTGTTCAGGATCGTCGCACCGGCACTATGCTTGGTGCTGGCCCCCGCCGCCATGATGGCCTCTGGGAGCTTCACTGGCTTCGTCTTCCTTCTGATGCCACCATCGCCAGTTCCTCGGCATCTGTAGCCGTCGCTACTAGCTCTTTTCAGCAGTGGCATCATCGTCTTGGACATTTATGTGGTTCTCGACTCTCGTCTTTAGTTCATCGTGGGTTTCTGGGGTTTGTCTCCGGAAACGTTTCTTTGGATTGTCAGGGCTGTCGGCTTGGTAAGCAGATTCATCTACCGTATCCTCAAAGCGAGTCTGTGTCCGAGCGTCCTTTTGATCTTGTTCACTCTGATGTTTGGGGTCCAGCTCCCTTCCCCTCAAAAGGGGGTCATCGCTACTATGTTCTCTTTATAGATGATTTTTCTCGTCACACTTGGATATATTTCATGTCTTCTCGTACTGTGGTCTTGTCTATCTATAAGAAATTTGCTGCCATGGTTCGTACCCAGTTCTCCACTTCTATTCGTGTGTTTCGTGCAGATTCTGCTGGCGAGTATATGTCTCATTCACTGCGCGCTTTTCTTGCTGAGGAGGGTACTCTTTCTCAGTTTTCTTGTCCTGGTGCTCATGCTCAGAATGGTGTGGCTGAGCGCAAGCATCGTCACCTTCTTGAGAAGACTCGTGCGTTGATGATTGTCGCTTCTCTTCCGCCTCACTTTTGGGCTGAGGCTGTTTCCACTGCCACCTATCTTATCAATATTCAACCCACTGCTGCTCTGCAGGGTGGTATTCCTCTAGAGAGCCTCTCTGGTCATCCTCCTGATTACTCGGCGCTTCGTTCGTTTGGTTGTGTTTGTTATGTTCTTCTTGCCCCTCGTGAACGCACCAAACTGACCGCTCAGTCTGTTGAGTGTGTCTTTCTTGGATACAGTGATGAGCATAAGGGCTATCGGTGTTGGGACCCCGTTGGTCGTCGGATGCGCATTTCTCGTGATGTCACGTTTGATGAGACGAGACGCGTCCTTTATATCCTCGCCCCACCTCCTTGACCTATCTGATGGAGGATATCTCCTTTCTACTTTTTCCTGACACACCTCCCTTTGTTCCTATTGATCCTCCTTCGGGACCTATTATTGCTGATGTCTCACCTTCGACCCCGTTGTCTTCCTCCCCACCTAGTTCTCCTCCTTCTTCTCCTGATCCTCCACCCACCTCACCGTTGTCTCCTTTTCCCTTCCATTATTCTCGTTGCTCTCATGTTCCGGATCCTCCTCCTGATGTCCCTTCTTCTTCTTCCGATATCTCTTCTTCTTCTGACGATATTCCCTCTCCTCTTCCGGCGACTCGTCTTCGTCGTCCACCTGATCGTTATTCTCCTAGTCAGTACGGTCTCTTTGTTGCCCTTGAGCCGACTTCTTATCAGGATGCTGAGCGTCATCCCGAATGGCAGCTTGCCATGGCTGAGGAGATTGCTGCGCTTGAGCGCACTGGCACCTGGGATCTTGTCTCTCCCCCTCCCGGTGTTCATCCCATCACGTGCAAGTGGGTCTATAAAATTAAGACCCGCTCTGATGGATCTCTTGAGCGCTATAAAGCGCGTCTTGTAGCTCATGGCTTTCAGCAGGAACAGGGTCGTGACTATGATGAGACTTTTGCCCCTGTGGCTCATATGATGTAACACCCTCAGAATCGACCCTATGCAAGTTTTAGCGATTCCCGCCCAAACCCGCATAGAAACGATTCAAAGGTGCCCACCAGGCACTTTCGTGCGGGTGGAAAACGAAGTAATATCATTACACAACAGTCCTCGATGGAACCCACAGAACAGATATATATATACAACAGTGACTCAATGAGTCAAGAATACAGATATAATATACAAAGATCCAAATCACCTTGAAAACGATAGAGCGTCCAGCTACGGACAAGATGCAAATGGGGCTAAGAGCCCTGAAGAATAACCAATGGCGTCCATAACCCTGCCCAGGCCAAGCCGGAAGGGTAACCCTGCTAACGACGTCGATCTCAAAACCTGCTTAAACAAAAGGGGTGCCGACAAAGGGCAAAGGAAAAAGAGGAGCGTCATTACTGAGGCCAGTACACAGCGAGGCTAGAATTCGGCGGTCCTCGCCTACATAGGTATGGTGGACTGAAGCGACATCGGCAGCATGCACTAAACCACCTATAGAGACTCGATGCAACTGGCGGCTATCCGAGAGGGATAAGAAAGACCTATTCGGAACCAACCTGATGCTACCATCAAACAAACCCATCCTGGTGTTTCCCCCTCGAGACCAAACGAGGAAGTCAACCGAGGAACTCACACAGTTGGCAGTTTTACTTATTCGGTTATCGTTGCAGCAATTACTAGTCAGGTGTAGATAATCGTCCTGATAAAATAAACAGTGGGCCGTTTTAGTTAACCATTCCGTTTTAGTTGCAACACTTACTAGTCAAATACAATTAGCATGAGATATCCCAAAAACCCAGCAGTTGTTGGTACTTTTATTTAGCCATTCCGTTATAGTTGCAATACTTACTAGTCAGGTACAATGGTCGCAAGCGACAACCCAAGCAAGCAATTGTTGGCAGTTTTATTTAGCCATTCCATTATAGTGAAGCTGATTACTAG
Organism: Avena sativa; assembly: GCA_916181665.1. Lineage (NCBI taxonomy): Eukaryota > Viridiplantae > Streptophyta > Magnoliopsida > Poales > Poaceae > Avena > Avena sativa. The sequence goes on from OV702283.1 coordinate 443,198,037, forward strand.
TCATTATAAAGTCAAATTTATAGCACTACTTTAGTTATAGTTGTCTATGATCGAGATACTGTGCTCCAAGTCGTCCATAACCGCGGACACAGCTTTCAGAAAGTTTTACCCGGCCGGGGTGCACAAATAGCAACATACACTCGATCAACCTCGGAAAAACCAAATCAAAACCCAACGAGGCCTTCACGAAAAAGCAAACACAGGATTCAGAAATATTTCAGGGGGCCACCCCATTGAGTACACCCGCAACGAAGCTAGCTGACTCTGAGACGGACTCAAGGTTTGCGTCAGTGGCTGTAAACGACCGGGAAACCCAAAAACTCGGGCTTGTCGATACCGCGAAAACTCTCCGCTTTCCTAAACAGTACATTGTGCTATCCATCGCACAATCATAATAAAGCAGTAAGGCATGGCATAAGTACAGGATAGTAAATAAAACCTCAAACTAGTTTGTGGCCCCAAGAAATAAGACTGAATCAAGCTCTGGCTCAGGGGGGTCCCATAAGCCTCCCGGATGTGGATAGCGCGAATATTCAAGGAACAGGTATCAAGTACTCGGGGTCCTACGGGACACAAGTGGACGGTTAACAACCAAATAACATCTATTGTCCACCTGTGCCTCTGCTTACTTACTTCAATTTTAGTTGTTAAACAGGAATTAAAGTGAACGATAAGTAAAACCATGATCATCTCCAACATCAAACATGCGGCAATACACCAACAACTGTGGCACTTGACGACACGCAACAGCACTTGAGCAAGCGACTACGACGCGCAGGTCCAACTATCTACCAAACAACAGGTAATAGGAGGTGTCCAAGGCAATGTAAGGCTGCAGGGGATATCATGGGTACGAAAACTAGAGCATCGCAACACAGATAGCAATAGATCAACAGGAGGGAATAAATGCTATAAAAGTAAGATAGGTAGAAAGGGGGAGATTCTCGCCTGAAAACATTGCTAAAGGTTCAACCGAAGATCGGGTCGACACTCGCATCAACTCAATGGCCTTATCCGCGAAGAAGCAAAACACTAGAAGAAACACCGGATGCACTATTTAATACCACGGTAGAAAATCGGGCATGATGCATGTATGATGTATGACATGGCAAAGGTGCGGTGCAATTAGGCAGTATTAAGCGGAACCGGGGTCCCGGCAATTAATTAAACGGTTCAAGTTATTTATCTACCCCGCAAATTAAATGTTGTAAAAACAGGGCAAGATAAGTTACCGGTTTGCTACTCAAATTTAAATGAGGCCAATATGAGACTAGATTTGCCCGCATATGGGCCCCATATTTAATTATATGGTGAATCGGCATAAGGCCCCCAAACCACACAAAGATGCATGCGAGATGAATGATTAATATGCAACAAGTTATATAGATGGCATTTATAAAATAGGGGCTCGGAAAAAGGTTCACACATTAGGGTTCGGAAGATCTTGGGGTTCCGGGGTTCGGTGTTCGGTCTCAGGGTTCAGGGTTCGACGGGATCGGTCTCGGATAGCGGAGTAGATCTTGGCGTTCCGGGAGGAAGTACTTGGTCTGGCGTCGGGGCATCAGATTCGCCCTGGTTGGTGTCGATCTTGTCGGGCCCGCGCAGTTGATCTTGGTGTTCCCGGATGATCTTGCCGACTCCATGCGAAGGCCTTGGCGCTCTAGATCGGTCTTCAGGGTCTCGGCCATCGGATCCTTGACGGAGGTCATGGCGTCCGTGAGGCGACCTTGGCGTTCACCGAGAGGGGTTCGACAGGGTTCGGGTCTTCGGACGCCGCGAGGAAGATCTTGAGGTACCGGCGGGTTCGTTGTCGGATCGGTCTTGTACTTCGAGATCTTGGCTTGCTGGTGAGGTGGCACTTGGCGTCGGTCAAACTTGGTGGAGGCGTGGTACGCAAACACGGAGATGATTGTCGACACGTGGCCTAATGTTTGATAGAACCAACAAAACAGAGCAACAAGCAGCTACACAACAGGTACCCATAGATCATACAGGAGCCCGAGATGCTGTCACCAGAGCACCGACGTTGACGAGGCCAAAACAGGGTATGAACGGTTGGAAGGAGGCTAACAGGGAGGTCTTGGCGCTGCCGACGAGGCAGACACCATTGTCGGCTACAGGCACGCCAGCAGCCGAGGCGAGCTTGAGGCGGAGGCGGAGGAGCACCGGCGAGGTACTGCCGGGTGGCGGGGAGGGAGCTTGACAGGGCGGGTGGCGACCACGGGAAGGCGCAGGTCGGCGGGGCGCACGGCGACGGCGGACGCGGTCGGGTTCGGGGTAGAGCTCGAGCGGCGGGGAGGTGAGGCCGGCGGGGCGACCGCGGAGGAAGACGGGAGGAGGAGCGGAGGACCCCCGGGGCGGCGGCGCGGCTGCAGAGGGGCGCCGGCGGCGGGGACTCTGAGGCCGGACGGAGGCAGAGCAGGAGGCGAGCGGCGGGCGCGGGGCAGGGGCGACGGCCGGCGCGAGGTCGACGGGGCGGCGCCCGGCGCGGAGGACGAGGGAGGTCGGCGGCTCGCGAGGAAGGGGAGGCGTCGCGGCGTCCGGCGAGGCGGAGGCCGACGGAGGCTCGGGCACGGGCGGAGGAGCTCGGAGGCGAGGAGGTGGGGACGACGAAGAACGGCGGCGAAGGAGGGGTTCCCGGCGGCGGAGAGGGTGCGGCTCGGGTGGAGGCCGATGCAAGGAGGAGGGGCGGCGCCGGTGCAGAGGCGGGCGGGGCCGGCGGGGCGTGGTGGTGCAGGGCGACGAGGCGGAGGAGGTAGGCCCAGGGCGGCAGGGTGGAGGCGGCCGGCGCGCGAGGCCGGAGGAGGACGCGGCCGAGGGAGACAGGGGCGCCGAAGGAGGGGAAGGCGAGCAGGCGTCGGCGGCTGGAGCAGGGCGGAGCTGGCGAGGGAGGGGCGCGGGGTCGGGTTGCGGGCTAGAGGAGGAAGAAGGTGGGGGAGGGAGAGAGGTTGGGGGACAACGGGGTCGCGCGTGGTGGGGCCGGGGCGCCGCGTGGGGGGCTGCGTGGGACCCGCGGTGGGCCGCGCGGGGCAGGTCGGCGTGGGGTGAGGGAGGAAGGGGCTGCGGGGCCCGGGGAACAGGGAGAGGGGTGAGGGCTGGCTCGGGTGAGTGGGGGTGTTGGCTGTGTGGTGTTGTGTGGCGTGGGGCCAGGGTGTAAGAGAGAGAGGGTAGATGGGGCTGGGTGGAAGAGAGGGAGTGGAGGAAAAAGAGGGGGATTGATGAGGTGGCAAGGTGGGTAGGGAATTGGGGGAGAGGTGAGGTGGCGAGCTGGGATAGGTGGGTAGGATAGGTTTGGGTAGTTTTAGGATTCGGGTGGGCTGGTTTAGGTGGACCGATTTTATTCCGGGGGTGGTCGACTGGGTCGAATCGGCCCGTTCGACTGCCCCACTAAAAATAATTAAATATTTTATTTATTTCAAACAGGGCTTTTGCAAACCGATAGCAGACAAAATAAAATAATCCGAAGACCCGGGTTTTGCGTTTGAATAAAGACGGGGCGTTTAGAAAACAAATTAGGTTTTCCCGAAAATAGTTTTATGCAAGCAAATGCAAGATGATGACGATGCTCAAATGACATGTGGCATGATGACATGAGCATGCAGTCATGATGATGCAATGCACAAAATCAACGCGATTTTCTAGTAGTGGTTTTGCGGGATGCCACAATTCGACACCACTAACAATGGATCTCGCCCTCGAGATCCGCCTCATGGTACCGGAAAGGAAGGTCGGCGATCTGCGTCTTCTCGCTTCGGGTGGATCCTCGCGACACCACTAACAAGAGGTCGTTGTCCGTGATCATCGAGAGAACACTCCGGGAACAAAAGGTCGAAGGTAGAGGTTTCAACAATTAAAGCCACCTGTAGCTTCGATGGAAAGAGGGAACCGATGCATTCTCATCCACTTCAACGTACAAAAGCGAATAGAAGGGGTAGTCGGCATGGGGGCCAATCCATCACGCACCCAAACTATTACTCCGCACAATCAGTGGAAAAGCGTGCAACCATTCTCGGAATCAGACTGAAGATCTCGACAATCGAGGTTCAGGAACAAAGGAGTGATGCAGACTCTGCATCGGACCTGGCGTAGATGATTTCGTCGCGTCGGAACACCGAAAGGCACAAACAAGGAACAAAGAATGGTACCACAGACGGAGGAAATCCTCGGATAGCAAGACCAGATGTAGCAGCACCGTTACCAAAGGGGGAAGCGAAACCCTGAAGGTACGACGGAACCCAACCACGAGAAATCCTGGACTCGAAGAGAGAGAAGAGAGCGGATTCAAAACACGCAGAGGTGAGAGGAGAGCAGCAGAGGGGTAAGGAGTAAAATCAGACCTAATCAGAACTATCCAACCGATTTTTCAAAAATAGTTTTGACACTCTACTTCGGCCGTTAGCTAGGTTATCCTACAGGCTGGACTTGTGGGGTATCGCAACTGCTGAGCTCTGATACCACTCTGTAACACCCTCAGAATCGACCCTATGCAAGTTTTAGCGATTCCCGCCCAAACCCGCATAGAAACGATTCAAAGGTGCCCACCAGGCACTTTCGTGCGGGTGGAAAACGAAGTAATATCATTACACAACAGTCCTCGATGGAACCCACAGAACAGATATATATACAACAGCGACTCAATGAGTCAAGAATACAGATATAATATACAAAGATCCAAATCACCTTGAAAACGATAGAGCGTCCAGCTACGGACAAGATGCAAATGGGGCTAAGAGCCCTGAAGAATAACCAATGGCGTCCATAACCCTGCCCAGGCCAAGCCGGAAGGGTAACCCTGCTAACGACATCGATCTCAAAACCTGCTTAAACAGAAGGGGTGCCGACAAAGGGCAAAGGAAAAAGAGGAGCGTCAGTACTGAGGCCAGTACACGGCGAGGCTAGAATTCGGCGGTCCTCGCCTACATAGGTATGGTGGACTGAAGCGACAGCGGCAGCATGCACTAAACCACCTATAGAGACTCGATACAACTGGCGGCTATCCGAGAGGGATAAGAAAGACCTATTCGGAACCAACCTGATGCTACCATCAAACAAACCCATCCTGGTGTTTCCCCCTCGAGACCAAACGAGGAAGTCAACCGAGGAACTCACACAGTTGGCAGTTTTACTTATTCGGTTATTGTTGCAGCAATTACTAGTCAGGTGTAGATAATCGTCCTGATAAAATAAACAGTGGGCCGTTTTAGTTAACCATTCCGTTTTAGTTGCAACACTTACTAGTCAAATACAATTAGCATGAGATATCCCAAAAACCCAGCAGTTGTTGGTACTTTTATTTAGCCATTCCGTTATAGTTGCAATACTTACTAGTCAGGTACAATGGTCGCAAGCGACAACCCAAGCAAGCAATTGTTGGTAGTTTTATTTAGCCATTCCATTATAGTGAAGCTGATTACTAGTCATTATAAAGTCAAATTTATAGCACTACTTTAGTTATAGTTGTCTATGATCGAGATACTGTGCTCCAAGTCGTCCATAACTGCGGACACGGCTTTCAGAAAGTTTTACCCGGCCGGGGTGCACAAATAGCAACACACACTCGATCAACCTCGGAAAAACCAAATCAAAACCCAACGAGGCCTTCACGACAAAGCAATCACAGGATTCATAAATATTTCAGGGGGCCACCCCATTGAGTACACCCGCAACGAAGCTAGCTGACTCCGAGACGGACTCAAGGTTTGCGTCAGTGGCTGTAAACGACTGGGAACCCAAAAACTCGGGCTTGTCGATACCGCGAAAACACTCCGCTTTCCTAAATAGTACAGTGTGCTATCCATCGCACAATCGTAATAAAGCAGTAAGGCATGGCATAAGTACAGGATAGTAAATAAAACCTCAAACTAGTTTGTGGCCCCAAGAAATAAGACTGAATCAAGCTCTGGCTCAGGGGGGTCCCATAAGCCTCCCGGATGTGGATAGCGCGAATATTCAAGGAACAGGTATCAAGTACTCGGGGTCCTACGGGACACAAGTGGACGGTTAACAACCAAATAACATCTATTGTCCACCTGTGCCTCTGCTTACTTACTTCAATTTTAGTTGTTAAACAGGAATTAAAGTGAACGATAAGTAAAACCATGATCATCTCCAACATCAAACATGCGGCAATACACAAACAACTGTGGCACTTGACGACACGCAACAGCACTTGAGCAAGCGACTACGACGCGCAGGTCCAACTATCTACCAAACAACAGGTAATAGGAGGTGTCCAAGACAATGTAAGGCTGCAGGGGATATCACGGGTACGAAAACTAGAGCATCGCAACACAGATAGCAATAGATCAACATGAGGGAATAAATGCTATAAAAGTAAGATAGGTAGAAAGGGGGAGATGCTCGCCTGAAAACATTGCTGAAGGTTCAACCGAAGATCGGGTCGACACTCGCATCAACTCAACGGCCTTATCCGCGAAGAAGCAAAACACTAGAAGAAACACCGGATGCACTATTTAATACTACGGTAGAAAATCGGGCATGATGCATGTATGATGTATGACATGGCAAAGGTGCGGTGCAATTAGGCAGTATTAAGCGGAACCGGGGTCCCGACAATTAATTAAACGGTTCAAGTTATTTATCTACCCCGCAAATTAAATGTTGTAAAAACAGGGCAAGATAAGTTACCGGTTTGCTACTCAAATTTAAATGAGGCCAATATGAGACTAGATTTGCCCGCATATTGGCCCCATATTTAATTATATGGTGAATCGGCATAAGGCCCCCAAACCACACAAAGATGCATGCGAGATGAATGATTAATATGCAACAGGTTATATAGATGGCATTTATAAAATAGGGGCTCGGAAAAAGGTTCACACATTAGGGTTCGGAAGATCTTGGGGTTCCGGGGTTCGGGGTTCGGTCTCAGGGTTCAGGGTTCGACGGGATCGGTCTCGGATAGCGGAGTAGATCTTGGCGTTCCGAGAGGAAGTACTTGGTCTGGCGTCGGGGCATCGGATTCGCCCTGGTTGGTGTCGATCTTGTCGGGCCCGCGCAGTTGATCTTGGTGTTCCCGGATGATCTTGCCGACTCCATGCGAAGGCCTTGGCGCTCTAGATCGGTCTTCATGGTCTCGGCCATCGGATCCTTGACGGAGGTCATGGCGTCCGTGAGGTGACCTTGGCGTTCACCGAGAGGGGTTCTACAGGGTTCGGGTCTTCGGACGCCGCGAGGAAGATCTTGAGGTACCGGCGGGTTCGTTGTCGGATCGGTCTTGTACTTCGAGATCTTGGCTTGCTGGTGAGGCGGCACTTGGCGTCGGTCAAACTTGGTGGAGGCGTGGTACGTAAACACGGAGATGATTGTCGACACGTGGCCTAATGTTTGATAGAACCAACAAAACAGAGCAACAAGCAGCTACACAACAGGTACCCATAGATCATACAGGAGCCCGAGATGCTGTCACCAGAGCACCGATGTTGACGAGGCCAAAACAGGGTATGAACGGTTGGAAGGAGGCTAACAGGGAGGTCTTGGCGCTGCCAACGAGGCAGACACCATTGTCGGCTACAGGCACGCCAGCAGCTGAGGCGAGCTTGAGGCGGAGGCGGAGGAGCACCGGCGAGGTACTGCCGGGTGGCGGGGAGGGAGCTTGACAGGGCGGTGGCGACCACGAGAAGGCGCAGGTCGGCGGGGCGCACGGCGACGGCGGACGCGGTCGGGTTCGGGGTAGAGCTCGAGCGGCGGGGAGGTGAGGCCGGCGGGGCGACCGCGGAGGAAGACGGGAGGAGGAGCGGAGGACCCCCGGGGCGGCGGCGCGGCTGCAGAGGGGCGCCGGCGGCGGGGACTCTGAGGCCAGACGGAGGCAGAGCAGGAGGCGAGCGGCGGGCGCGGGGCAGGGGCGACGGCCGGCGCGAGGTCGACGGGGCGGCGCCCGGCGCGGAGGACGAGGGAGGTCGGCGGCTCGCGAGGAAGGGGAGGCGTCACGGCGTCCGGCGAGGCGGAGGCCGACGGAGGCTCGGGCACGGGCGGAGGAGCTCGAAGGCGAGGAGGTGGGGACGACGGAGAACGGCGGCGAAGGAGGGGTTCCCGGCGGCGGAGAGGGTGCGGCTCGGGTGGAGGCCGATGCAAGGAGGAGGGGCGGCGCCGGTGCAGAGGCGGGCGGGGCCGATGGGGCGTGGTGGTGCAGGGCGACGAGGCGGAGGAGGGAGGCCCAGGGCGGCGGGGTGGAGGCGGCCGGCGCGCGAGGCCGGAGGAGGATGCGGCCAAGGGAGACAGGGGCGCCGGAGGAGGGGGAGGCGAGCAGGCGCCGGCGGCCGGAGCAGGGCGGAGCTGGCGAGGGAGGGGCGCGGGGTCGGGTTGCGGGCTAGAGGAGGAAGAAGGTGGGGGAGGGAGAGAGGTTGGGGGACAGCGGGGTCGCGCGTGTTGGGGCTGGGGCACCGCGTGGGGGGCTGCGTGGGACCCGCGGTGGACCGCGCGGGGCAGGTCGGCGTGGGGTGAGGAAGGAAGGGGCTGCGGGGCCCGGGGAACAGGGAGAGGGGTGAGGGCTGGCTCGGGTGAGTGGGGGTGTTGGCTGTGTGGTGTTGTGTGGCGTGGGGCCAGGGTGTAAGAGAGAGAGGGTAGATGGGGCTGGGTGGAAGAGAGGGAGTGGAGGAAAAAGAGGGGGATTGATGAGGTGGCAAGGTGGGTAGGGAATTGGGGGAGAGGTGAGGTGGCGAGCTGGGATAGGTGGGTAGGATAGGTTTGGGTAGTTTTAGGATTCGGGTGGGCTGGTTTAGGTGGACCGATTTTATTCCGGGGGTGGTCGACTGGGTCGAATCGGCCCGTTCGACTGCCCCACTAAAAATAATTAAATATTTTATTTATTTCAAACAGGGCTTTTGCAAACCGATAGCAGACAAAATAAAATAATCCGGAGACCCGGGTTTTGCGTTTGAATAAAGACGGGGCGTTTAGAAAACAAATTAGGTTTTCCCGAAAATAGTTTTATGCAAGCAAATGCAAGATCATGACGATGCTCAAATGCCATGTGGCATGATGACATGAGCATGCGGTCATGATGATGCAATGCACAAAATCAACGCGATTTTCTAGTAGTGGTTTTGCGGGATGCCACATATGACCACTGTGCGCACTCTTCTTGTTGTTACTTCTGTTCGACACTGGTCTGTGTCTCAGCTTGATGTTCAGAACGCTTTCCTCAATGGTGAATTGAGTGAGGAGGTTTACATGCAACCTCCTCTTGGGTATTCTGTTCCCGATGGGATGGTTTGTCGTCTTCGGCGTTCTCTTTATGGTCAAAAACAGGCCCCTCGTGCCCGATGGGATGGTTTGAGCGCTTTGCCTCTGTGGTGACTGCTGCTGGTTTCTCTCCTAGTGCTCATGATCTAGCGCTGTTCGTTCACACTTCTCCTCGTGGACGCACTCTTTTCCTTTTCCTTTATGATCATTACTGGTGATGATCCTGAGTATATTGCCTTTGTTAAGGCTCGTCTTCGTGATCAGTTTCTTATGACTGATCTTGGTCCTCTCCGCTACTTTATTGGGATTGAGGTCTCCTCCACTTTTGATGGCTTTTCTATCTCCAAGGAAAAGTATATTCAGGATCTTCTTGATCATGCTGCTCTTGGGGATGAGCGCACTGTTGAGACTCCTATGGATCTTAATGTTAAGCTTCGTCCTACTTATGGTGATCCTCTTCCTGACCCGACGCGTTATCGCCATCTTGTTGGGAGTCTTGTTTATCTTGCTGTCACTCGTCTTGACATATCTTATCCTATTCATATTCTGAGTCAGTTTGTCTCATCTCCTACCACTGTTCACTATAGTCATCTCCTTCGTGTTCTTCGCTATATTCGTGGCATGATCACTCGTCGCCTTTTCTTTCCTCGTTCCAGCTCCCTCCAGCTTCAGTGCTACTCGGATGCTATGTGGGCGAGTGATCCTACGGATCGTCGTTCCCTTTCTGCTTACTATGTGTTTCTTGGTGGTTCGCTCATTTCTTGGAAGACGAAGAAACAGATAGAGGTTTCCCGTTCGAGTGTTGAGGCTGAGTTGCGAGCTATGGCCTTGTTGACTGTTGAGGTGACTTGGTTATGGTGGTTGCTTGCGGATTTTGGGGTCTCTGTTACGATACCCACTCCAGTTTTGTCTGACAGTACAGGTGCTATCAGTATTGCACATGATCCGGTAAATCATGAACTTACCAAGCATATTGGTGTTGATGCTTTTTATACACGTGCTTAGGTGCAGGCTCAGGTTATTACGCTTCAGTATGTGCCTTCAGAGTTATAGTTGGCAGACTTCTTTACAAAGGCACAGACTAGAGCGCAGCATGATTTCTTACTCTCCAAACTCAGTGTTGTGGATCCACCATGAGTTTAAGGGGGGGTGTGTTAGATGTATATATTTGTATATTATAGTTTCCCCATATGTTAGGGGACTTCCTGCATAATTGCACCTGTACCTGTACTATATATTATGGTCTTTGGCCCTAGATAATACAGGTTGCTCTTCATCTAACACTAAGGCTAGTAATAGTGTACAAAAACTCAGCCAAAGGCTTATGTCATTTGGGGAACACTAAAGAGAAGGAATTGATATTTGACCTGATCTTCATTATATGAAAATAAATTTCGTGATGTATCTAACGATATTGGTTTTGTACAGATATGGATTTTGTATTGAATGTATTATTGATGTATTCTAAAAACTTGGTCAAACTTTGCCTAGTCTGATTTTTCAAACAAATATGCCTTATTTATTGGAATGGATGTAGTATGAACTAATTCTGCCTGTAATGCAAACTACAGCTAGCCTAGACCTCTAGATAAATAGACATGGGCTGGGTCCAGACATCGTCCAGGCAAATTCTGAAACCTAGAGCATCTCCAATCGGTCTCCGAATACGGCGTCAGGCAATAGCACCGAATGCCCCCAACGACGCTTTCAATATGACTCGCCAAATATTTTCTTTTTATTTTAAAAATAACACAGATAGAACATGCAATTGTAGTCATGAAAATTAAAGTATAGGCCTCCAAAACGCCACCAAGTTCGGCCATCATATTAGAATTCATACATAGAAATCAAATGGAAAAGGTTTTAGCATCCATAGCCGCCGGTGTTGGATCCTCCATCGCCACCGCTATTGAAGCCGTCAACACCCCATGTGCACTAGCAAGCCTCATTGCATACAACATGCATTCACAATTCATCATATACGAAGCCTTTGTGGCCGGATCCATGTTCGATGTGTCGGCCTTCAAGCTTTTTGCATCCTCTTTCCTTTTCTTGACTAAAAAATCCAACACTTCATTCATCGCCTTTTTGATGCACTGGCTATGATCATGGTGGCTTGGGATACAATCTTAGCGGCATCGGCTTTTCCCTCTCTACCTCGAGCTTCTTGTATTGCTTCTCCATCAAGGTCGCCTACCTTGCATCATTCTTGTGCTCTCTCAAGATCGATTGATGAGACCTCGGCGAGACACTTGTTAATCGATGCTTGCACCCTCCACGATGTTGCCACCACATTCCTTTCTCCATTTGCCTTCTTATTCCCTGTTGGGCATCCCGCCAACGCCGTTGAGGAGGGCAACGGCCCAGATCATGTATCTCGTAAAAAGATTAGTTATAATTTTTTGTTTTGTAGATGTCCTTTCATCTTAAAATCGACGAATCATGTATCTCATAAATACTAACTTCTCATCATGACGAAAACTCACTTAGGATGTAGATCCCCTTTCAACTTATACCAAATAATACACCAGAAACCTCCACCAAGATATTATTTGGATCATACCCTTCATAGAATGCTACCAAGCAGGTTCTTAAGGATATCAAAACAGATGCGAACATGTGAACACATATGTCTATAGTTTATGCAAATAAAACAAACTAATTGGTGGTTGTTTTTGTTTCATTAAAGTTCAAGGAAAATATGTTCTAGATCTTTATAAGGATCAACTGCTCAAAAATATAAACTAATGTAACTCTCGTTATATAATATTTTTGAATGATATATGTTATAATATATAATGTATTAACCAAGCCATAAAATATATTTATATATAGGTAAGATCATAAGTTAATAAATGTATTGAAAAAAGGTATACAAGTTTAGTATAAATATTATGATATCGTTTAGGGATCATATTTGACCAAAAGATTCTTATGGGTTCCTTGTATGGGCTCGACTTATGGGGTCCTAGATTGGATTTCCTTGGTGTTCTACCCACCACAAGTCCAGCGATAGTCTGAGTGGCAAATTGATCTATGATAGGAATGGTAGGTTTAGGTGGTTTAACCTTCCTTGGTCGTCCATGTTTACGCTTTTGGCTATTGGATGTTATGGAGGTGTTGGCATCATCTTTGGGGATGGTTGGCATCATCTAGGGGGTTGATTTCCTTTTTCTTGGCATCATCTGGAGGGTTGATTTCCTGGATGTCGTCATCTGCAGCATTATGTTGATACTTCTCTGCAATGCTGGCTTCGTAGGCCTCCTTCTGTAGAGGATAACAGGGTGCATTAGTTGTATTTTTCTAACATGAAAGATAGAACATTTACAAAATGAGATACCAATTTTGTAGCACTAACCGTTATAGGTATCTTATAGGAATCTAGTCGAAGATGGTTTCAATCTGAACGTAGCATACTTGAACATATTTTCCTGCTGAAAATATGTATATGTGCCTAAATTTGAGAGCAATGCATATGTTAGCTTAGCACTATAGGCATATTTAGTAACAAGGACAAGATATTAAATAAGTGCTTCGCTAACCTGTGTGAAATGATTGGTAATCTTTTCCCCATTCCATGTCAATATGTATTTCAGTGTGTATGCCACACAAGAGTAGCTGCAATGTAAAGTTAAAGTTCAATAATATTTTGTAAATGAATGCAACACGTACTCATCCTCTTGTTGTGGTATGTTGTTATAGCATACTTTTTTCCACTGGGTAATGTTGATGGGCTGAGGTGTTTATACCAATACGTCCTGGATTGCCTCATCGATGCATGACTGAATGCACTCAACCAGGCAAGTTTCATTGTCCTCGTTAATAAGATGTGGTATGGAATTTAGGACCCAAACCTCTTCCTTATCAAAATTCAACACTAGTAGATGCCAGTGCATCTTATGTACATTAAATGGTATATGTACCTGCCATAAAAGTAATACAGTCTCAGTAAAGTCAAGCATTGGGATATATAACAAATTAAAGTTTGAAGTGACCGACTAGATGTAATGTTGCATCTAGTTTCAGATTATGAAATAAGAAAGTCGCGAAAACGCATGTACATCAGGCGTCCTACACATTTCTTTGTCGGTGTCCTACACATTTCTTTGCCATACTAGCGAGCCATTTTCTTCCACGGGGATTGCGAACCCTACTAATGTCCCCATATGTTTATATCAGCTTCCTGGTTTCTTTGGGGTATAATACTGATGTAGTATCAGTCTCTACATTGCTAATATGGGCATATGCATGAATAATGTCAACACCTGGATTTTTAATCCCAGATGCCTGTTATGCCATACATCGCAATCCAGGATTACCATTTTTGCGAGACATAACAGATTGGTACCATAGTTCATCATCCATTACAAACCATAATAACGGTCTTACAAATAAAGGATCTCATGATCCAGTCTTAGTACAATCAAAGAAGCGGAATGACGTAATAACGGTAGCATGGGCGAAGATCCATCTTTATGGTCACAGGCAATGCTGACGATAGGAGATGATCCTAGTTGTCGTAACCTTCCTACGGTCCATCCTCCTGATAGTCCTCTTCATAGTCTGGCCACGGGAATAGCTAGGGACAAAGCCATGAGTACTCTTTAAGTACTCGCAAACTATCACTAACAAGTAAAGGGGTTCAAGTACGAATACTAAGCTCTAGGTTGTTTTGCAAAAAGCCAGATTTATCTCTAACTGAGTTTAGAAGCAAAGAAAACTAGTTTAAGGTTTTATAACACCTTAGTGGGAACTTGAGTTTTCATATCACAACCCTGTAGTGGTCAAGTCAAGTCATGAATCATTTCACAAGTCATTTTGAAAACATCTGACAACGGAACAATATGGCCACTCCAACTGTCCGTAACCGCGGATGCGGCTATTCGAATAGTTTGACACTATGCAGAGGTGGTACAATTTCACCACAATATTCGATACATCCGTCAGGAAAAATCCTGAATTCACCATACTCAGTATGCGGATAATCAATCCTAACCTTTCAATTACACACCCTAGTATAGGCACCTCCCCTATGAGTTTGGCCGCCCAACCATGACCATCTGTCATCTTGGGAACTACACAGGTGGACAATCATCATGAGGTAGCCTCAACTCAAACCTCGGCCGCAAGGAAACCCATACTAAGGTATATAAACTTCCAGTCAAACCCTACCCAAATTCAGGTATTGTGGTTGTACGGTAAAATTGGAATGGTATCGCATCTAGACACAACCATCAGTTTTATAAAGGGCTAAGGCTCATGCCTCAACATTTTCATCATCAAAAATCATCTGGTGTTCAAGAACACATGTCAAAACATTTCATTAGAATGAGTCATCATTCTAAGGTTTTCATAATAATTTTCACCAAGTATCCCCATCTAAAGTGGTCAAGTTTTATGCTTAGCACTAGCCACTAAAGTTGGGGATAATCACTAATGAGGGGTGCTAATCAAGTGTGACTTATCTAAGTCCAATCTCATGCCTCGGGATGACATCAAGATCTACCTAACTTAGGCCAAGTTTTATGCTCTTTATGCTACCTTTAAATATCTTTCCAAAACTTCACAAGTCACTAAGTAAACATAACTAAAAAGCTTTGATAAGGAAATAAAAGAATAAAGCTTGCAATTAAAACTGGGATTTGGTATAATCAAGTGATATAACCAAGTCATGCCTAATGCATTGCATAGGTTATCTAGTTTTCACAGTTGCAAGTGTTAGCTTGCTAGGATGGCTTTCCTTGTGCAGTGAAGTGGTTGAAGTTCTCGTCTGCTTCTTCCTCGTAGTAGTCTTCTTCCTCTTCGTATCCTTGGTGGGTACTAGCGTCTATAAATAAATACGAAGTACACAATCACCAAACAATACTTAACTACTCTATTTAGCACACCAGGTTTTCACTAGATGATCTAGCATCATCACAATCATTACAAACATTAAGGCAAAAGTTTTATTCTTTTTCTTTTAGAAAAATAATTTCTACTCATTGAAAAAACTACTTAAGATTTAATATTCTTCAATTAAAATATGGGATCATGTTAACACATGTCATCACCACATATTTCAGTACTTGGGAATGTGATTTAAAGTGGTGTCGCAATTTAATAAGGTTTAACCTTTTTATTTTAATTAATTAAAGTGACTAGAAATGCCTATGGGGCATTCTTTTACTCCCTACGATCCATATTACTTGTCATTTAAATGGATGTATCTAGTACTAAAACATGTCTAGATACATCCATTTTAGTGACAAGTAATATGGATCCGAGGGAGTATTACTTATTCATTATTACTACAAGTAAACCTAGATATTTTTATATATTCAGAAAGGTCTTATCAAATGTGATTTTTGAGAGTTGGAAACAACTCAATAGCATCTATAGTTGAATTTTGAAAAAAATTTGAATGTAGAAAAGTATCTGACTTGTTATTTTTACTATAGGTGGTCTATAACTTCAAATGGTTTGAATCCAATGGGATTGGATTAAGAATTTCCATATATTTCTAGCAAAATTAGTTTCATGCATTTTGGTTTAGTGAATCTCTTTGAATTGAATTTTGAATCTACTGCCAGAACTAGGTTTGAAACTAAATAGATAAATTCTAATTTGAACTAACTGTGTCACGCGAGAAATCTAACTGGGCCGGCCCACTGCGAACAGGGCGCGCGGGGGCTGGTTAAGTGGTTGTCCCCACACGTCAGTGGGACAGGGGGTGCGAAGGGGTACGGGGTGATTATGACCGTAGGATTAGATGCAAGATCAACGATTAAGGGTCGTCGTCGACGACGAGCTACTCCGGCGAGGAACTAACCCTAACGCAGCCAGTGGGGGTCTGTGGCGGCTCAGCGGGGCTCAGGCGATGGTCGGCGATGGGGGCGAACGACGAAGTCGACGGCGACAGTTATCCTGGTACTGGCGGCTCCTCCTGGGGTGGCTCCAATCGACAGCGCCCTTCTCCTCCAGCAGCGGCAGGCTCTGGAGAAATTCCGGCGATGCTGCGCTCGCCTTGCTCCGGGAAGAAGTGGGCACGATCAGTGAGAGGTGGGGAGTGGAATGGTGTGAAGAAATCAAGCGGGTGAGGCCTCTATTTATACCGCGACGAGGGAGGCAGCACGACGTGGGCAGAGGTCGTCGAAGGCAACGGTATAGGCGGCTATCGGCGTGGATGAGGCTAGGGGACGGTGCACGGTCTCCTGGCGGTCGTTGCTAGTTTAAAGGCGAGGCGTGGGGCGATGCGGTTCGGTCGGGAACGTGCGTTGCTCTGAGCGGTGTCGACGACGAACTCCACGGCGTGCGGAGACTATGGGGCACGATCGATGAAACGAGCATGTCTAGTGGTCTCCTGGGATGGTGGCGATCGTGTAGACGGGCGACAAAGGCTCGAGGTGGTTGGGTTGAGTGGGAACGGCGCATGCACTGCGGTGTGTGTCGGAATGGTCGACAATAGCGCGGGCACTGCGTTTCCGGCAGTTCCTGTCTCTGTCTTCGAGCTGGGGCTGGTCTAGAGGGGGCAGTGAGGCACGAGCGGCATGGTAGACAAGGTTGGCAAGGCTGGCTATGCTTCTAGCTTGCTGTCAATGGTGGGGGTGGCAAGTGTGCTCGGCCATGGTGGCCATTGATGGCATGGTCAAGTTCACAGTGAGCTAGAGCTGCTTAGGCAAGTTTCATGACCTACTGGGATTGTAGTGAGAGCTAGAGAGGGAACAATTTTGGCACAAACACTGCTCACAATAGTATTTGTTGTTTAATTTGATTTGTGCTCAGAAGGTGTTCGATGAAATGGCCGAAAGAATTTCATATTTGAATTTTTGGATGAAACTTGGTGGGTACAATGGTCACATACTAGATAGTCTCTGGTTGATTGAATTTGTCAAGGTGCACTGGTTTGGTTGGGTTTTTAGAAATGGTGATATTACCATATGAACTAGATTCAATTTTTAAATGTCATTTGAATAGGGTTGCCAAATGTTTCTATAGGTTTGCAAGGTGGGCTTGGGTTCACTTTCACTTGGTCTATCAAGGGGTGAATTTTTTTGGATTTGTTTCTGTTAGAAATCTTGGACTAGCAACACTCAAAGTGGTCTAGTGAGCAAGATTGACAAAAATGACCATTTGCTTATTTTGTTTGTTTTTGAATTTCTCTTGATTTGATTCTACTTGGAAATGATTTAGATGATGTTATTTTCATCTTTAAACCAATCCTTGTCATTCATAACAATCACACAAGTCCATTCAAGCATTCATGCATTCATCACATACACACATGTATTCATATGGATTTTAATTGACAAAAGTTTTTGTTAACCCTAAATTTTGGTGATTGGAATTGATAACCTCGATTAATATTTTTGGGATGTTACAAATAACCTGGAGAAGTGACAACCATGTCAACAGTCGGAATAGTTAAGTTAGATTGCAATATAAGGGGTTTACCTCATCGTAAATGAACTTTTTGGTGACATTTGACTTTCGGTGATGAACTTTAGAACAGCCTCCCCTACGTCAACTACATCAGCATTGTCGTAGCTTAAGCGGATGAAAGTTGTCACCTCAATGTCTTCATCTGTCAACTTGTAATCTTGTCGAATACGGGTGTTCGAGGTGTGGTGAGTTTGCCAGTGACATCTTTCTGAAGCTGCTTGTTTTGCACCACATGATCATTACCGGGTGTTCTTGCAGCAGTCTCACCTGTCATTACCGTAGATGCATCAAACCGAGGAGTTGGTGGTATCTTGTCATCACCACCATTGGATGGTTCCTACACAAAAAAGTTGGTCATTAATAAGAAATATGGACATCTTAGCAAGGTGTGGGATTACAATTATCACCTGGACATATGGTGATGTAAACGTTGATTGTGTGTTGGCCTGGACCATGGATCTAAATCTCTGTACCATAAAATACATATAATGAAAATATGTAGAAACATGCATGTATCGATGTTACAGTATCAGATATACCTGGAATTCCCTTGTGATCTTGATAAGTTCATCCTCCACTTTTGACAACCTAGCTGTAGCAGCATTTTCTGTCCTAATTTCTCCTACCTCCTCAGTCAAGGCGAGAATTCTGGAATCAATTTTGTGCTCCATGTCTAGTAGTTGTCTTCCTGTTTTCTTCTCAAGTTCTTGACGATTCTTTGTGATTGTTTGATTTATGATGTCCATATGTGACACAAGTATCATCACATTGTGATGGAAGCGAAATGAGTAAGTCGAGTACGACATTTATGTTATAATAAACAAGATGTTTGTTAGATGTTCTTACTTGTTGGTTGCTAATACCCTGATATCGTGGTTGTGCTTTAAAGCTGAAATGTGCATCCGCATGTGTCTCTTCTTTTGATGCCATGGTAGGGTGATCATTGGTCATGTTGGTGTGTCTATATTCAGGACAAATGTTCATGGTAACAACCTTGCAAAAGGTATAACATGCTGGTCATAAGAAAATAAATAAGCTATAATTAATCAGTTATGTGTAGAAAAGTACCATTTCTCAATCTGGTTCTCCTCCAAAGTCATAAGCGTCCATTCTCAGTTTTGCATTGGCTTCATTCCATCGTGCCATCAACGGAGGGGGTATAGGAGCATAGTGAACCACCCAAGCATGAACGTGCTCCCAATACCAAATCCACAGGAAACATTAGTTGATGTATGAAGAGTAATGGAACGGAGAGATCTTTGTAGGTTATATGTACTGAGCGTGAACTAGTGTTATAGCACTTACTTGCAGCAAGGGTAAATTTCCCTGAAGAGAAGTCTGATCGAGTAGTTGAAAATTCCTGATGGAATCCAACAAATGATTCAATGTGAAATATCCCCAGTTAAATTTTGGAATATCTTCCACATTCTGAACGATGGATAAATACTTGCGGTCCACATAATCATTTGTTGTGGGTGCTAAAATGGTCCCAATGCTAAACAAAACAACAATGCCTAATGAAGTGATCATCAGGAGTTTTGGACTTTTTAATCAGCTCAAGAAGGGTAGTCAGCATAAGTCTGTTGTCCGTTTGGTAAGCATTAAACAACTCTATGTTTGATGATCCATCTGTACGTTGGTTTATATCCTCCCCTTGAATCGGAAGGTCTAGTATCTAGGCCACGTCCATTGGAGTCATAGGGATTTCTGTACCACAAATCATAAAAGTTTTTCTGTCGGTGATGTAGCGCTTGTCAAGCGTCACTATCATAGCATGGCGTAGAGATGTTGCATTCATGTGTATGAGGCCTCCAAGTCCAGTTTTTTCTACGATGGCCTTTTTGTGGGCAGGTGACAAACCTTTCATGGTGTTTGCAAATTTAGTTGGTGAGCATGCCAACTTCATTTTTACATGTCTAGCGAGTTCCTGCAACACATGAATTATGTGTAAGGGTAAAAGAACTATGTGTGCATTTAAATGGAGAGATTTCAAGTAAAGTGGCATTAATATACCACGGATGTTTCATATATGAATGGTAACCCTGTGCCATCAAAGCTTTTAGTGCAAGGATTCATTGATGGCAATTACTCTAGAAAAAGAAAACTGAACGTACTTACACAATGGTTTAAGACTGGTATATACACTAGAGGAAAAAGGGCCATCTGTTCGCCACCCCTGGGAGCATTAGTCCCGGTTGCGCCACCAACCGGGACTAATGCTGGCACGCGTCCCGGTTGGAGCGGGCACGGGGCCAGGGGGCATGGGTCCCGGTTGGTAAGGGGGCATGCGTCCCGGTTGGAGCCACCAACCGGGACTAAAGGTTTGGCCACAGCCACGTGGCGTGGCACGCACCTTTAGTCCCGGTTGCTGGCTCCAACCGGGACTAAATACCCCTTGCCCTCTATAAATGCAACGCCCCAGCCCCCTCTGCCTCCACTCTGTTTTTTTCGAATGGTGTAAGGTGTGAGGGTGTGTGCTAGTTTTTTCTCATGCATGCATTGAAGGTGTTTGTTGAAATGTTTGAGTGAAAAATCCAGTTGAATTTCTCATAGAACAAAAATATAGAAGGTGTCCGAGACGCACTTGAGCTTTCTCCTCTTTATTTCCCTCGATCGAGGTTAGCAATCCTATCTTTTCTAGGTCATTGATACAATTCATGTGTCGGTGTGAATTGGTTATTTCACTATTTATGATGTCCTGTTTTTTGATAAACTTACTTATATGATGCAGATGAACGGTCGGGAATGGATGTACGGTGACCGGCGGGTAGCCGGGTATATCAAAGGCATGGATAAATTTATCGATGTGGCTACGGCAAACAAAGAGAATGGATTTATACGTTGTCCATGTGTTCAATGTCGGAACAACAAGGAGTACTCTTCCTCGAAAATCATTCGCGGCCACCTGATTATGAAAGGTTTCATGCCCAACTATAATTGCTGGACCAAGCACGGGGAAAGAGGGGTTATGATGGAAGATGGTGAAGAAGAAGATGATGATAACAACTATCATCATATGTTTCCTGAATACGGTGATACTGCTATGGAAGACAATGGAGAGGAAAAAGGTGAAGAACGGGCATCAGATGAGCCGGCTGATGAACTTGGTAGGGTCATTTCTGATGCAAAGCGAGACTGTGAAACAGAAAATGAGAAGTTGAAGTTAGAGGGCATGTTAGAAGATCACAAGAAATTGTTGTACCCAAATTGTGAAGATGGCAGCACAAAGCTCGGTACCACACTGGAATTGTTGCGATGGAAGGCAGAGTGTGGTCTAACTGACTCCTCATTTGAAAAGATGCTGAAAATAATGAAGCCGAAGTTTCCAAAACATAACGAACTTCCCGAGAGTACCTACGAAGCAAAGAAGACTCTCTGTCCTCTGGGATTAGATGTGCAAAAGATACATGCATGCATTAATGACTGCATCCTCTACCGCGGTAAGGAGTATGAGAATTTAGATAAATGTCCGGTATGCAACGCGTTGCGGTATAAGATCAGACGAGATGACCCTGGTGATGTTGAGGGAGAGCCCCTCCGGAAGAGGGTTCCTGCTAAGGTTATGTGGTATGCTCCTATAATACCAAGGTTGAAACGCATGTTCAGAAACAAAGAGCATGCCAGGTTGTTGCGATGGCACAAAGAAGACCGTAAGAAAGACGGGGAGTTGACACACCCTGCTGATGGGTCACAGTGGAGAAAAATCGAGAGAGACTTCCCAGACTTTGCAGGTGACGCAAGGAACTTATGGTTTGGTCTAAGTACGGATAGCATGAATCCTTTTGGGGAGCAGAGCTGCAGTCACAGCACCTGGCCCGTGACTCTATGTATCTACAACCTGCCTCCTTGGTTGTGCATGAAGCGTAAGTTCATTATGATGCCAGTGCTCATCCAAGGCCCGAAGCAACTGGGCAACGACATTGATGTGTACCTTAGGCCATTAGTTGAAGAACTCTTACAGTTGTGGGGCAAACCAGGTGTACGTGCGTGGGATGAGAACAAACAGGAGCCATTTAATCTACGAGGGTTGTTATTCGTAACCATCAATGATTGGCCTGCTCTTAGTAACCTTTCAGGACAGACAAACAAAGGATATAAGGCATGCACCCACTGTTTAGATAAGACCGAAGGTACATATTTGCATAAATGCAAGAAGGTTGTGTACCTAGCGAATCGACGATTTCTTCCGACCAATCATCCCGTAAGAAAGAAAGGCAAGCATTTTAAAGGTGAGGCAGATCACCGGAAGAAGCCTGAACTCCCTGCTGGTGATGATGTATTTGGTATGGTCAAGGACATAGAAGTAATCTTTGGAAAGGGTCCCGGCGGTCAATCAGTTCCGAACGACGTCGCTACAGGACACGCACCCATGTGGAAGAAGAAATCTATATTTTGGGAGCTGCCATATTGGAAAGTCCTGCGTGTCCGCTCTTCAATCGACGTGATGCACGTGACGAAGAATCTCTGCGTGAACCTGCTAGGATTCCTAGGCGTGTATGGTAAGACAAAAGATACACCTGAAGCACGGGAGGACCAACAAATTATGAAAGACCCAAAGAACATGCATACAGATAACAAGACGGATAAAGGGCGTCACTTAAGTCGTGCCAGCTATGCTCTTACCAAAGCAGAGAAGGAAATCTTTTTTGAAGTCCTTTACAGTATCAAGGTGCCGTCGGGCTTCTCATCTAATATAAAGGGGATAATAAATATGGCAGAGAAAAAGTTCCAAAACCTGAAGTCTCATGACTGTCACGTGATTATGACGCAGTTGCTTCTGATTGCATTGAGGGGGCTTCTACCGGAAAATGTTCGAGTACCCATTGTGAAGCTGTGTGCATTCCTCAATGCAATATCTCAGAAGGTAATCAATCCAGATATTCTGCCAAGGTTACAGAAGGATGTGGTACAATGTCTTGTTAGTTTTGAATTGGTGTTCCCACCATCCTTCTTCAATATTATGACGCATCTCCTGGTTCATCTAGTGGAAGAGATTGCCATTCTCGGTCCGGTATTTCTGCACAATATGTTCCCCTTTGAGAGGTTCATGGGAGTCTTAAAGAAATATGTTCATAACCGTGCTAGACCAGAAGGAAGCATCTCCAAGGGATATGGAACAGAGGAGGTCATTGAGTTTTGTGTTGACTTTATTCCAGACCTTAAGCCGATTGGTGTTTCTGACTCGCGGCATGAGGGAAGACTAAGTGGAAAAGGCACGCTGGGAAAGAAAGCAATGATATGTAGGGATGGGGATTCTTTCACTAAAGCACACTACACAGTTCTACATAATTCCACCTTGGCAGCTCCGTATATCGAGGAACACAAGAATATTGTACGCTCCAAAAACCCGGGGAAGCCTGAATCATGGATTACAGATGAACACATGAAGTATTTCGGTGGTTGGATGCGGACACATCTCTTGAATGACACCACTGTTGGAGATCAGCTATACTTGTTGGCCGCGTCACCATCTTCTACTGTATTGAATTTCCAAGGGTACGAAATAAATGGGAATACATTCTACACGATCGCCCAAGATAAAAAGAGCACCAACCAAAATAGTGGTGTCCGCTTTGATGCAATAGACGAGAATGGACAAAAGGACACATATTATGGTTACATAGAGGAGATATGGGAACTAGACTATGGAGTCTCTTTTAAGGTCCCTTTGTTTCGCTGCAAATGGGTCAACCTGAATGGGGAAGGGGTAAAGATAGACCAGTTGTACGGAATGACAACAGTGGATCTCAACAATCTTGGTTATAGAGATGAACCATTCGTCCTAGCCAATGATGAGTCTCAGGTTTTCTATGTGAAGGACATGTCCTCCAAACCGAAAAAAAGAAAAAATATGCAAACGAATACATCATATGATGAGCCAAAGCGTCACATAGTTCTTTCAGGGAAAAGAAACATCGTGGGAATCGAGGACAAGACAGACATGTCAGAAGATTATAATAAGTTTGATGAAATTCCGCCCTTCACAGTGAAAACTGACCCAAGCATTCCGTTAAGTAAAGAAGATGCTCCATGGTTACGTCTGAAGCGGTCATAAGGAATGACATATGCCAAGAAGTTCATGCTCATATTATGTAACTCTAGTTCATGTCTTTCGCGGTTTGTGGCTTGACCGAAGGATATCTTTCGCGGTTTGTGGCCTTTAGTCCCGGTTTTGTAGTCTCAGTTTTTAAATATTAATAAATGTCTTGAGTGTTAGTCCCATTTTGTGGTTGGAGCGGGAGTGCCTCTATGACCAGTTTCTCGGAGATGCCGGAGGACTGGGCTCCGTCGGCATCTCCCTGAAACTGGCCGCAGTGGTGTCCCTGCTCTCGAAAACCATCTTGCAGCTTGTAACTTCACTAACTAGATCAATACGCCTCGGAGCTAACTAATTTCACATATTAGGGAGTGCCTCTATGACCAGTTTCTCGGAGATGCCGGAGGACTGGGCTCCGTCGGCATCTCCCTGAAACTGGCCGCAGTGGTGTCCCTGCTCTCGAAAACCATCTTGCAGCTTGTAACTTCACTAACTAGATCAATACGCCTCGGAGCTAACTAATTTCACATATTAGGGAGTGCCTCTATGACCAGTTTCTCGGAGATGCCGGAGGACTGGGCTCCGTCGGCATCTCCCTGAAACTGGCCGCAGTGGTGTCCCTGCTCTCGAAAACCATCTTGCAGCTTGTAACTTCACTAACTAGATCAATACGCCTAGGAGCTAACTAATTTCACATATTAGGGAGTGCCTCTATGACCAGTTTCTCGGAGATGCCGGAGGACTGGGCTCCGTCGGCATCTCCCTGAAACTGGCCGCAGTGGTGTCCCTGCTCTCGAAAACCATCTTGGAGATGCCTCAAACTGGCTGGAGGACTGGACTCACAAGGATGCATATTTATAGTACAAACAGCTCGGCATAATGTCGACACTCACGACATAATGTCGACACTCACCCCTATTATTAGTGCTGACTCATCTTTAGTCCCGGTTGGTGTCTCCAACCGGGACTAAAGGTTCATCTTTAGTCCCGGTTGGTGACACCATCCGGGACAAGGTACAAGCCGCACGACATAATGTCGACACTCACCCCTATTATTAGTGTTGTCTGGCCCACTCTGCCGCAATCCCTTTAGTCCCGGTTTGTGACTACATCCGGGACTAAATGTGTGCCGAACAATGATCATGTTTCGCAAAATACCAGACTTGGTATATTGATCATGTTTCGAAAAAACCTTCACAAAATGACCTATCATGTTCGAGGTTTCATGGCTTTCGGTCCAAATGACCGATGTTATGTGCTGAATCACGGCATAGTTTGTGATGTTGTGCCCATATTATGCATGTGTGTGGACATTGGTATGTAGAACAATGTTGCAGGAGGAAGTTTTCCTTTTTGTCGCACGGAAAATCCCTTTTCCATTTTCCGAGCGCAAAAAACGGGTCGTTTTGTGAAGTAACCACCAAAATGCCGTTTCAGAATGCTACCGTCCTATTTTCCTAAAATACTAGACCACCTTACATGGACTATATCCCAACCGGTACATCTCAAACCTTTTCGTCCATCCCGGGTAAAAAGGACAAATGTCTGCCGAATCGGCAGGAAGTGGGTCCGGTTTGTACTACAGGTACATGATCTATCGCCCGTGATTTTTTGAAAAAATCATTTTTAGACTCGCAATATGTGGTTTCTTCAGAGATCCAATGCAAGTTCTAACGATGCCCGTCCCCTATCTTCATGCACACCGGTTCGACCATAGTTAGAAATTCAGATAATTCAAAACGGGCATAATAAATTCAAAAAAAACCCGAACAATGAAAATCCTTCGCGTGGTGTCATATTATGTTACATAGTTGAAAGGAAAAATACCAGACTTGGTATATTGATCATGTTTCGAAAAAACCTTCACAAAATGACCTATCATGTTCGAGGTTTCATGGCTTTCGGTCCAAATGACCGATGTTATGTGCTGAATCACGGCATAGTTTGTGATGTTGTGCCCATATTATGCATGTGTGTGGACATTGGCATGTAGAACAATGTTGCAGGAGGAAGTTTTCCTTTTTGTCGCACGGAAAATCCCTTTTCCATTTTCCGAGCGCAAAAAACGGGTCGTTTTGTGAAGTAACCACCAAAATGCCGTTTCAGAATGCTACCGTCCTATTTTCCTAAAATACTAGACCACCTTACATGGACTATATCCCAACCGGTACATCTCAAACCTTTTCGTCCATCCCGGGTAAAAAGGACAAATGTCTGCCGAATCGGCAGGAAGTGGGTCCGGTTTGTACTACAGGTACATGATCTATCGCCCGTGATTTTTTGAAAAAATCATTTTTAGACTCGCAATATGTGGTTTCTTCATAGATCCAATGCAAGTTCTAACGATGCCCGTCCCCTATCTTCATGCACACCGGTTCGACCATAGTTAGAAATTCAGATAATTCAAAACGGGCATAATAAATTCAAAAAAAACCCGAACAATGAAAATCCTTCGCGTGGTGTCATATTATGGTACATAGTTGAAAGGAAAAATACCAGACTTGGTATATTGATCATGTTTCGAAAAAACCTTCACAAAATGACCTATCATGTTCGAGGTTTCATGGCTTTCGGTCCAAATGACCGATGTTATGTGCTGAATCACGGCATAGTTTGTGATGTTGTGCCCATATTATGCATGTGTGTGGACATTGGTATGTAGAACAATGTTGCAGGAGGAAGTTTTCCTTTTTGTCGCACGGAAAATCCCTTTTCCATTTTCCGAGCGCAAAAAACGGGTCGTTTTGTGAAGTAACCACCAAAATGCCGTTTCAGAATGCTACCGTCCTATTTTCCTAAAATACTATACCACCTTACATGGACTATATCCCAACCGGTACATCTCAAACCTTTTCGTCCATCCCGGGTAAAAAGGACAAATGTCTGCCGAATCGGTAGAAAGTTGGTCCGGTTTGTACTACAGGTACATGATCTATCGCCCGTGATTTTTTGAAAAAATCATTTTTAGACTCGCAATATGTGGTTTCTTCAGAGATCCAATGCAAGTTCTAACGATGCCCGTCCCCTATCTTCATGCACACCGGTTCGACCATAGTTAGAAATTCAGATAATTCAAAACGGGCATAATAAATTCAAAAAAAACCCGAACAATGAAAATCCTTCGCGTGGTGTCATATTATGTTACATAGTTGAAAGGAAAAATACCAGACTTGGTATATTGATCATGTTTCGAAAAAACCTTCACAAAATGACCTATCATGTTCGAGGTTTCATGGCTTTCGGTCCAAATGACCGATGTTATGTGCTGAATCACGGCATAGTTTGCGATGTTGTGCCCATATTATGCATGTGTGTGGACATTGGTATGTAGAACAATGTTGCAGGAGGAAGTTTTCCTTTTTGTCGCACGGAAAATCCCTTTTCCATTTTCCGAGCGCAAAAAACGGGTCGTTTTGTGAAGTAACCACCAAAATGCCGTTTCAGAATGCTACCGTCCTATTTTCCTAAAATACTAGACCACCTTACATGGACTATATCCCAACCGGTACATCTCAAACCTTTTCGTCCATCCCGGGTAAAAAGGACAAATGTCTGCCGAATCGGCAGGAAGTGGGTCCGGTTTGTACTACAGGTACATGATCTATCGCCCGTGATTTTTTGAAAAAATCATTTTTAGACTCGCAATATGTGGTTTCTTCATAGATCCAATGCAAGTTCTAACGATGCCCGTCCCCTATCTTCATGCACACCGGTTCGACCATAGTTAGAAATTCAGATAATTCAAAACGGGCATAATAAATTCAAAAAAAACCCGAACAATGAAAATCCTTCGCGTGGTGTCATATTATGGTACATAGTTGAAAGGAAAAATACCAGACTTGGTATATTGATCATGTTTCGAAAAAACCTTCACAAAATGACCTATCATGTTCGAGGTTTCATGGCTTTCGGTCCAAATGACCGATGTTATGTGCTGAATCACGGCATAGTTTGTGATGTTGTGCCCATATTATGCATGTGTGTGGACATTGGTATGTAGAACAATGTTGCAGGAGGAAGTTTTCCTTTTTGTCGCACGGAAAATCCCTTTTCCATTTTCCGAGCGCAAAAAACGGGTCGTTTTGTAAAGTAACCACCAAAATGCCGTTTCAGAATGCTACCGTCCTATTTTCCTAAAATACTATACCACCTTACATGGACTATATCCCAACCGGTACATCTCAAACCTTTTCGTCCATCCCGGATAAAAAGGACAAATGTCTGCCGAATCGGTAGGAAGTTGGTCCGGTTTGTACTACAGGTACATGATCTATCGCCCGTGATTTTTTGAAAAAATCATTTTTAGACTCGCAATATGTGGTTTCTTCAGAGATCCAATGCAAGTTCTAACGATGCCCGTCCCCTATCTTCATGCACACCGGTTCGACCATAGTTAGAAATTCAGATAATTCAAAACGGGCATAATAAATTCAAAAAAAACCCGAACAATGAAAATCCTTCGCGTGGTGTCATATTATGTTACATAGTTGAAAGGAAAAATACCAGACTTGGTATATTGATCATGTTTCGAAAAAACCTTCACAAAATGACCTATCATGTTCGAGGTTTCATGGCTTTCGGTCCAAATGACCGATGTTATGTGCTGAATCACGGCATAGTTTGTGATGTTGTGCCCATATTATGCATGTGTGTGGAAATTGGTATGTAGAACAATGTTGCAGGAGGAAGTTTTCCTTTTTGTCGCACGGAAAATCCCTTTTCCATTTTCCGAGCGCAAAAAACGGGTCGTTTTGTGAAGTAACCACCAAAATGCCGTTTCAGAATGCTACCGTCCTATTTTCCTAAAATACTAGACCACCTTACATGGACTATATCCCAACCGGTACATCTCAAACCTTTTCGTCCATCCCGGGTAAAAAGGACAAATGTCTGCCGAATCGGCAGGAAGTGGGTCCGGTTTGTACTACAGGTACATGATCTATCGCCCGTGATTTTTTGAAAAAATCATTTTTAGACTCGCAATATGTGGTTTCTTCATAGATCCAATGCAAGTTCTAACGATGCCCGTCCCCTATCTTCATGCACACCGGTTCGACCATAGTTAGAAATTCAGATAATTCAAAACGGGCATAATAAATTAAAAAAAAACCCGAACAATGAAAATCCTTCGCGTGGTGTCATATTATGTTACATAGTTGAAAGGAAAAATACCAGACTTGGTATATTGATCATGTTTCGAAAAAACCTTCACAAAATGACCTATCATGTTCGAGGTTTCATGGCTTTCGGTCCAAATGACCGATGTTATGTGCTGAATCACGGCATAGTTTGTGATGTTGTGCCCATATTATGCATGTGTGTGGACATTGGTATGTAGAACAATGTTGCAGGAGGAAGTTTTCCTTTTTGTCGCACGGAAAATCCCTTTTCCATTTTCCGAGCGCAAAAAACGGGTCGTTTTGTGAAGTAACCACCAAAATGCCGTTTCAGAATGCTACCGTCCTATTTTCCTAAAATACTAGACCACCTTACATGGACTATATCCCAACCGGTACATCTCAAACCTTTTTGTCCATCCCGGGTAAAAAGGACAAATGTCTGCCGAATCGGCAGGAAGTGGGTCCGGTTTGTACTACAGGTACATGATCTATCGCCCGTGATTTTTTGAAAAAATCATTTTTAGACTCGCAATATGTGGTTTCTTCAGAGATCCAATGCAAGTTCTAACGATGCCCGTCCCCTATCTTCATGCACACCGGTTCGACCATAGTTAGAAATTCAGATAATTCAAAACGGGCATAATAAATTCAAAAAAAACCCGAACAATGAAAATCCTTCGTGTGGTGTCATATTATGTTACATAGTTGAAAGGAAAAATACCATACTTGGTATATTGATCATGTTTCGAAAAAACCTTCACAAAATGACCTATCATGTTCGAGGTTTCATGGCTTTCGGTCCAAATGACCGATGTTATGTGCTGAATCACGGCATAGTTTGTGATGTTGTGCCCATATTATGCATGTGTGTGGACATTGGTATGTAGAACAATGTTGCAGGAGGAAGTTTTCCTTTTTGTCGCACGGAAAATCCCTTTTCCATTTTCCGAGCGCAAAAAACGGGTCGTTTTGTGAAGTAACCACCAAAATGCCGTTTCAGAATGCTACCGTCCTATTTTCCTAAAATACTAGACCACCTTACATGGACTATATCCCAACCGGTACATCTCAAACCTTTTCGTCCATCCCGGGTAAAAAGGACAAATGTCTGCCGAATCGGCAGGAAGTGGGTCCGGTTTGTACTACAGGTACATGATCTATCGCCCGTGATTTTTTGAAAAAATCATTTTTATACTCGCAATATGTGGTTTCTTCAGAGATCCAATGCAAGTTCTAACGATGCCCGTCCCCTATCTTCATGCACACCGGTTCGACCATAGTTAGAAATTCAGATAATTCAAAACGGGCATAATAAATTCAAAAAAAACCCGAACAATGAAAATCCTTCGCGTGGTGTCATATTATGTTACATAGTTGAAAGGAAAAATACCAGACTTGGTATATTGATCATGTTTCGAAAAAACCTTCACAAAATGACCTGTCATGTTCGAGGTTTCATGGCTTTCGGTCCAAATGACCGATGTTATGTGCTGAATCACGGCATAGTTTGTGATGTTGTGCCCATATTATGCATGTGTGTGGACATTGGTATGTAGAACAATGTTGCAGGAGGAAGTTTTCCTTTTTGTCGCACGGAAAATCCCTTTTCCATTTTCCGAGCGCAAAAAACGGGTCGTTTTGTGAAGTAACCACCAAAATGCCGTTTCAGAATGCTACCGTCCTATTTTCCTAAAATACTAGACCACCTTACATGGACTATATCCCAACCGGTACATCTCAAACCTTTTTGTCCATCCCGGGTAAAAAGGACAAATGTCTGCCGAATCGGCAGGAAGTGTGTCCGGTTTGTACTACAGGTACATGATCTATCGCCCGTGATTTTTTGAAAAAATCATTTTTAGACTCGCAATATGTGGTTTCTTCAGAGATCCAATGCAAGTTCTAACGATGCCCGTCCCCTATCTTCATGCACACCTGTTCGACCATAGTTAGAAATTCAGATAATTCAAAACGGGCATAATAAATTC
Organism: Avena sativa; assembly: GCA_916181665.1. NCBI lineage: Eukaryota > Viridiplantae > Streptophyta > Magnoliopsida > Poales > Poaceae > Avena > Avena sativa. The sequence continues at coordinate 443,228,807 of OV702283.1, forward strand.
AAAAAAAACCGGCATATAGTTCAAAATCCAAACACTTCTTATGTTTAAAGTTTTTCTAAATTCCAAATTGATATTAAAAAAATATAAGTTAATTCATTTTTAATTGTAAATGGTTCATATTTTAAATGGTTACATTAATTATTTTTTAAAACAGAAAATGTTTTTGAATTATTTATTTAAATCCAAACACTTTTTATGTTTAAATTTTTTCTAAATTCCAAATTAATATTCAAAAATATAAGTTAATTCATTTTAAAAGGTTACATTAATTATTTTTTAAAAATAGAATATGTTTTTGAATTATTTATTCAAATCCATACACTTCTTATATTTAAAGTTTTTCTAAATTCCAAATTAATATTCAAAAATATAAGTTAATTCATTTTAAAAGGTTACATTAATTATTTTTTAAAAATAAAATATGTTTTTGAATTATTTATTCAAATCCATACACTTCTTATATTTAAAGTTTTTCTAAATTCCAAATTAATATTCAAAAATATAAGTTAATTCATTTTAAAAGGTTACATTAATTATTTTTTAAAAATAGAATATGTTTTTGAATTATTTATTCAAATCCATACACTTCTTATATTTAAAGTTTTTCTAAATTCCAAATTGATATTAAAAAAATATAAGTTAATTCATTTTTAATTGTAAATGGTTCATATTTTAAATGGTTACATTAATTATTTTTCAAAACAGAAAATGGTTTCGAATTATTTATTCAAATCCAAAAACTTTTTATGTTTAAAGTTTTTCTAAATTCCAAATTAATTATCATTTAAAAAACATTACAAATTTAAACCCCAAAATAAAAAAAAGGCGGGAACAGAGAGAAAATAACTGAATTTTTTTGAAAACAGGGGAATACGTCCTGGTTGGAGCCACCAACCGGGACGGAAGAGCCCCCTGCGCGCGCGCCCCTTCACCTGCTGAAAATTGGACTATAGATCCCGGTTGGTGGCTCCAACCGGGACGTATGCACCTTTAGTCCCGGTTGGAGCCACGAACCGGGACTAAAGGCCCTTTAGTTATAACCGTGCCTCCTCTTCTTCTTCCCTTCCCCACTCACTTCTCTGCCTCTGCCCGCGCCCTCGCCGACGACGACGCCGCCAGGCTGCCCCCGCCACCGCCGCCAGGCTGCCCCCGCCACCGCCGCGCGCTCCCCGTAGCGGCTCCGTCGTCAACGCCTCCGCCTCCGGCCGCCGCCCGCGTCTCTTCCCGCGCGCCGACGACCGCGCCGACCGCGCGTCTCCTTCCCCGACGACCGCCGGCCGCGCCCGCGTCTCTGCTTACCGTCGACGACGCGCCCACCACCGCGCGTCTCCTTCCCCACCGCCGCGCGTCAGGTACGGCGCCGCCCCTCCCTGCCTCTCTGTCCTCCCCCTCCCTCTGCTGCTGGTGGCAAAACAGAGCACCCGAATTAGATTGATTTTTTTTGAACGGATTACGGGTGCAGAGCACCCGAAATATATTGCTGCAATAATGTCGCTGGAGTACAGGAGGCCTAAGAAATAAAAATTACACAGAGGCCCAGAAAATAAGCACCGAGGACCCTAAAAGAAACTTGAAAAAGCAATCAAGTCCACCATCTTCTTCCTCCTCCAGATCGACGAAGAAGCTCCGGTATCGGCCCGCACCTTGCCACAGGGGACGACCGACACACAGGGCGAAGCAGCGAAGGAGCGCAGCCCTACTGCCCTTGAGTCCGACGTGTTGACAAAGCATCAGCCGCCAAGAAGCCGCCGGAGAGAAGCTCCCGGATCGAAACCGCCGCGACAGGAAGCCAACACCTACACACCACAAGCCACCACCATGGTCGCTTGGTTCCGGAGTTCCTTGAGTTAGGGTTTGCGCCCCTCGGAACCCCGATTAACTTGTCGAGCATGCTTTAGGGTTACATTCCAATGCACATTAACTTGTCGTATCATCATCATTGCTTGAGCATTGCATCGATTCCATGTGTTGATTGTTTCCCTTTCTTTCCGGTGATTTGGTTCTTCTCGGTAGAATACGATATCGAGATCGAGATCGAAGACCGAGATCAAGACCATAGATAGATCTAATTAAATCACAAGTTTAATTAGAACACCCTAGTAACCCTAACAGGTGATTCCGGAGTTCCTTGAGTTAGGGTTTGCGCCCCTCGGAACCCCGATTAACTTGTCGAGAATGCTTTAGGGTTACATTCCAATGCACATTAACTTGTCGTATCATCATCATTGCTTGAGCATTGCATCGATTCCATGTGTTGATTGTTTCCCTTTCTTTCCGGTGATTTGGTTCTTCTCGGTAGAATACGATATCGAGATCAAGATCGAAGACCGAGATCAAGACCATAGATAGATCTAATTAAATCACAAGTTTAATTAGAACACCCTAGTAACCCTAACAGGTGATTCCGGAGTTCCTTGAGTTAGGGTTTGCGCCCCTCGGAACCCCGATTAACTTGTCGAGCATGCTTTAGGGTTACATTCCAATGCACATTAACTTGTCGTATCATCATCATTGCTTGAGCATTGCATCGATTCCATGTGTTGATTGTTTCCCTTTCTTTCCGGTGATTTGGTTCTTCTCGGTAGAATACGATATCGAGATCGAGATCGAAGACCGAGATCAAGACCATAGATAGATCTAATTAAATCACAAGTTTAATTAGAACACCCTAGTAACCCTAACAGGTGATTCCGGAGTTCCTTGAGTTAGGGTTTGCGCCCCTCGGAACCCCGATTAACTTGTCGAGAATGCTTTAGGGTTACATTCCAATGCACATTAACTTGTCGTATCATCATCATTGCTTGAGCATTGCATCGATGCCATGTGTTGATTGTTTCCCTTTCTTTCCGGTGATTTGGTTCTTCTCGGTAGAATACGATATCGAGATTGAGATTGAAGACCGAGATCAAGACCATAGATAGATCGAAGACCTTTTGTAGCCTTATACTCATGTTCCCCTCTCATAGCCTTAGGGTTTAGGGTTTCTCTTCATTTTTATTATTGTGTATGTATATATTAGGGTTTCACCTTCGATCCGGAAAATATCCGTTAGCCGCTTTGACTTATTCGTAACTTTCTCCTTTAGCCGCTTTGACTTATTCGTTTTTCCACCTATGCAGAAAATATGGACCCACACGTCAGAGACGAAGAAAAGGAAGAGTTGATCCAAGGTGTGATCCGTGGGGAAGATAATTTAGACGTATCAACGTTTCTGAACAACTCCGGTGAGGGTGATCCTCTTTTTACCGGAGTAGACAACTTGTTTGAGGTTGAAGGTGTTGCCTTCCGCGAGGGAGAAGGCGATGCCTTGTGTAATCGAGAAGACGACCGCTCCGGCGAGGTGCATGTAATATAAATCAATTCATTAATTAATCATTTGCTATCTATATAGAAATAGTAACGACGATCTTTCTTCTTTTAGCCCTCCGGATCGAAGGAATCTACTGAAAAGAGCAGACGAGGCCCAACCAAAAAGTTGCAAGACCATGAGAGGTTTAGGATCGAAGATGTCGCTGAAGACGGCAGACCGACAGCTCCCGAAGTTGTCGCAACCAAATTTGTGGCACAATGCGGAGTAATCGTTAGGGACTTAATCCCGATCACCATTAGAAACTGGAATAGGCCTGCTAAAGCGGATGAAGAGGGAACATGTTTATTTGTCCCTAACCACGCCAAAGATTTACTGTGGAAGAGGCTCATGGTTAATTTCAAACTACCGAAGATAGAGCTGGATCCAAATGCGGAGGATCCAGTTGAGGACGCCTTACAACATGGGAGAGCCATGGAGGCTAAGGTCAGGGAGTGGGCTTTGAAGAAGATGGCCCAGTGTTTCACCAACTGGAAGAAAAGATTGCACCTTGACTATGTCGTGAAAGAGAAGACTCCAGATTTCAAGAAGACTCAGTTTCAGAAGATAAAACCATTCTGGGCTGAGTTTGTGGAATACAAGACATCGGAAAAAGCTAAGGAAATGTCTGCAAAGAATAAGCTGAATGCTGCTAACAAGAAGTATCACCATACTATGGGGCAAGGTGGCTACAGGGCTGGCATTCCTAAGTGGGAGAAACTTGAGGAAGAACTGCGTGCTAAAAAGATCACTCCAGAGACAGACGATTGGGTAGAACGTGCAAGGAATTGGTTTTACGGGCATGGGGGCACGTTGGACTCGGAAGGTAGGTGTATATATAACATACGACATAAAGAAGACCCCTTGCCAATCGAGAGGATGAGAAAAGCAGTAAAGGCTGTTAAAGATGGGGACTTCATTCCCGATAGAGAGAATGATGAGCTCACACTCGCCCTTGGAAATAAGGAACATGATGGACGAACACGAGGCACAATAGGCTCCCAATCATGGAGGACTGGGTTTCCCGAAGAGAGGAAGAAATATCCTGATAGAAGCCGTCAGAGGAGTAAGGACAGGGCGGCAGTTGAAGCAGAAAGTCAGAAAGAGCGAATGCGTTTAATTGAAGAACGATTAAAGCAACAACAAGATGAAATTAACTCACTTAAAGAGCAAAGTACTACCGGCCCATCTCAGCAGCACACTGCATTCGATGCTACCGGCCTATCGAATAATCGAAAAAGCAGTGTGGCTTCCACCGAGGTCCCGGGTGATGACAATGGCGATGCCGATGATGCACCGACGATGGCTCCTGTTGGCTACCCAGTGGATGATATCACAGAGATGACACACTGCGAGCTACATGTCAAAGTTGTGAACATATCAATGAAGGTGGCGGTCGGCTATGCCTTACCAATTGGACCCACACCAACTTACCACAGTCGTCCGGTTCCAGAGGGCTACGCTGTTGTCGGCGTGGATGAAATCATGCCCACCTTTGAGGTTTTGGATCTTCACTACCCTGCTGGTGAAGGGGATGTGACTGTGCTGGGTGACGCAAAAAACGTCACCATTCTATGGCCGAAGGATTGTATCGTGCTTCGAAATCACACGCCAAGGCCATCTTCGCCGCCGCCTCACCCGTCTCCAGCGAGGTCGTCGCCGCCGCGGCAGCCGTCTTCGTCGCCTCACCCGGCTCCGTCGCCTCACCCGTCTCCGGTGCAGCCATCGCCGCGGGAGCCATCGCCGGCGCCTCAGGATAAAAAGCGTAAGCGTACCGCTACTGTGCGTCGTAAGCGATCGCCGAAACGTAAACAAGAGCCTCTTCCAAAAGTACCAACGGTTCCTCCCAAGAGAGCTTATGACTGTACTGAAGAGGAGACTGCGGCGATCGTTGATGCGGAAACGACAGCGTTTTTCGCTAAGCTGAGGCGGCCGAAAGAGCCAGAGTTCCCCAGCACCAAAGAAGAAAAAGCCAAAGTGTTGAAAATGCTAAAGACTCTTCATCAACCCGAGCCAAAGCTGTCATCAGACTATGAGCGTTCTATTCTCAAGTCACATGCGGCACAAAAAGCCTCGAAGAGCAGTACTGATGCAAGCGGGAAATCTGTTGCCCAGCTCGGAGAATAAGCAAAACAGACTTGCGCCCCTCTCAAGGTGATTTCTCAAACCAATGTGGGGTCGAGCAAATATGGGGCCGAAGAGCAGTATGATCCAGAGGTAGTTGCACAATACGGAGAAGCTGCCGCTGCTCAAGGTATGAGTATTGCCCAGTACTTATCCCAGTTAGAGTTCTTCCCCGTGAGTGAAGTAGCATACCAATACCAGTACGGAAAACCTCTCGTCAAACCTGAGGAGGTAAACAATCTTCCAACAAAAATGCGAAGATTGCATAACTGGTACTTGCATGCCACAAAGGCCGGGGCTAACTGGATAGTGCTGAGGGTTACAAAAAAGCATCATGGGAAAGAAAGGGATGACATGATATCCATTGAATTTGATGAACTATTTCAATTATTTAATCAAGACGCCTTGGACAAATCGATCATGAGTGCCTATTGTCTGTAAGTACTAATTCTGTAATTAACTTAGTCTCCATCTATATTATTTTGTTTATTGCATGTATATAATCATACTTTAATATGCAGAATGAAGATTCTCGAATGCAGCAGAGGACAAATCTATGACATTGGCTTCATTGACCCATATTGGGTTCATGAAGCTAATCTCAAAATAAGCCCACAGGATACGGAGGATAATATAGTACACGCGTTAAGGTTTCAAGAAACCAAAAGGGAAATACTATTTCCTTACAACTTCCAGTGAGTGTTATTGTCTTGTATACACTTTCTATTTCGCTTACTCGATGTTAAGTATATAATTGATTAGTTCTGCATTCGCAGGTACCACTATATTCTGTTAATCATTCAACTTGACAAAGGGCGTGTACTAGTCATGGACTCGAAACATAAACCCCTTGAGACGTGGAAGGACATGCAGATACTTCTCCAGCGGTAATTCTAATCATTACGACACTATATCGGCAACGTTCGTGAATTTTATGATATCAAGTACTTAATAACTTATTTTATTCGTTTTCTACGCCGGGCAGCGCTTGGAAACGGTTCACCAAGAAGGCTAGGGGTGTTTGGAAAGAGGAGCTTACATTTCAAGCACTAGATGTAAGCACCACTAGCTATATCCGCGCATCTCTTTGATTCTAGTTTTGATACAGTTATTATCATGCTTGATTATTATTTTGATTGAACTCTGTTGTCGTAAAGTGCCTGACGCAGAGACCAGGTAACAATCTATGTGGATACTATGTATGCGAGTTCATCCGGCAGACGTGCGATGAGAAGGGCAGAAATTTAGAGCAACTCCACGTATATAAACAATTTCTATAGTTTTTAATTACAATCAAATTGTGTTTAGTTTCATATTCATATAGGCTGACTCCTTTTTTAAATCAGATCGAACGTCTACGGGACGGTCTTCTGCCAAAGGATCGCATACGAGCAATACAGGAGGAATTGGCGGGATTCTTGGATGCAGAAGTCCTAGACCCAAAAGGAGAATACTATTCGGCTGTGTATAGACAATAGGGATTGTAAAAATAGCAACTTTCAAGGAATTGGCCGGTAGCATCGAATAGCAACTTTTGTATGTAGTGCATGAACTCGATCCGTGTATTGAATGTAAAATGTTGTCATGATGATCTTGTGTAATATAAGGTTCCTTCATTGATAAGTGCAAAACACTAAATAAACAATAAAACAACCTAAATGAATTCTCTGCCGCGGCACAAAAAGTGGCGAAAATGCTGCCGCGGGAACAAAATGTGCCAAAATGAATTCTCTGCCGCGGCAGAGAAATGGGCCAAATCTCTGCCGCGGCAGCAGGTTATTAGTCCCGGTTCGTGTTACGAACCGGGACTAAAGCTCCACCCCCCCTCGCGCTCTGATGCCGCCACGTGTGCCCCATTTGTCCCGGTTCGTGTTACGAACCGGGACAAATGCTCCACCCTCCTCGCGCTCTGATGCCGCCACGTGTGCCCCCATTTGTCCCGGTTGGTGGGGCAACCGGGACTAAAGGTTAGAGCTTTAGTCCCGATTGCCCCGTCCCGGTTGGGCAACCGGGACTAATGGCCCTTACCAACCGGGACGCATGGGGCGTTCTCTACCAGTGATATTATATTTTTCTGCAATTTAGTAGCAATGCTCGGCACAAACTTAGTTAAGAATTTGGAAACCTTTGTGAGCAGGACTCAAGTTGTTTGTTTGTCAAGTACATAAAATAACTAACAGGCTTTGTTGATTTGTGCATATTTTTCTACATATTTGTAGGCTCATTGATCTGTACTCAACAAGTACAGGTAAACAAAAGGCCATTTGAGAACGGGGGTGAAACTTCTCTGGAGTTCCTGAACCTTAAATCTGACTGTATTCTTGTATTGGTTAGTTGCAGTACCGTGGTGTACTTGGTGTCAAAAGGCAATTGCCATTCACTTGAGGAAAGAAAGAATAATCAAGCCTTTGAGTAGTAACTAGAATAAATCTTACCAGGTACTATATATGTCTGCAACCAACCAGATTGTTCGAGCTTTGTCGCCAAAGTTGGCTTCCTACAAAAGGTTGTGTCCGTCTTGGGTCAGCGTTGGTAGTGTTGGGAAACTGGGCCGGTAGAGGCTCAGGTGTGGCCTCTACCAGGCTAGGGTTGGCCCATGTGGGTATCGTATCCCCCTTTAGTTTATAAATAGAGAAACAATATGTGTACGGGAGTTTACCGAGATAGTTTTAATAAAGTTTCCTTTTGTTCCCTGTGTCATCTACTTGTGTACTGTGTGGGCGTTTTACTAGTCTTCTTCTCGGGTGTGGAACAGCCTCGGGACCGGCCAGTCGGCAGGAGGTGTTCCAACACGTTATCAGCACGTGTCTCTCCGTCGAGCCTCCGTCAAGCCACCGTCGAGCCTTCATCACGCAGGCTTTCGTTGAAGGTAACACAAATCTGACCGCAAAAATGGATTCGCCTCGCAATTTCTTTTCAAGATTTGCGTTCAGATAGATCAGATCCCATCTAAGGTGCGGATTTTTCTTTCCGGGAGTCGAGCTGACCTATTGTCGCCGACCAATGTCGATCAAATCACTCCCGGATTAGAATTTTGTTGACTGTACCATTGATGGAGGCACCTGCTGTGCCGATCTAAATTTTATTTAGTAGATCGGACTGATCATGTCTATTTTATTGAGTAGATCGGATCGAATCTATAGTTTTTGTATTTTTTTGTAACCGCACGCTGGCTTCCAACAGCGAGCACGCGCGCAACCATGGCTGCTAACAAGCACACGCGCAGCCCCGCGCCGTGCGGCCCCGCTGGCCGCCGCCGCGTGCGCCGCCGTCGCGTGCCTGCGCCCGCCGCCGCCGCGTGCTTGCGCCGGCTGCCGCCGCGCTAGCCGCGTCGCACCGCCGCGCTGGCCGCAGCCGCCGCCTGCTCCGCCGCCGCGCTGCGCTCGCAGGCCTGCTGCCGCACCGAGGCCTGCTGCCGTGCGTCCGCCGTCGAGGCCAGCTGCCGCGCCACCGCGTGCGCTCGCCGGCCTGCTGCCGCGTGCTACTGGCCGCCCCACGCCCCGCTGGCCGGCCTCGCGCCGCGCCACTCCGCCGACCGCGAGCCGCCGCCTGCACGCTCTGCCCGCGCGCGACCGTGCGCTTTGCCGCGCCACGCTGTCCGGCAACGCCGCCGCGAGCCTCGCGCCGCGTGCTAGCCGTCGTCGCCCCGCGTGCTGGCCGCCAGCCTCGTGCAGCAGCTGCTAGCCACGCTGCCGCCGGCCGCTGGCCCGCCGCGCGCTGGCTGCGCCCCGCCGGCCACCGCCGAGCCGCCGCGTCGGCCGCTCGCCATCATCGCCTGGTCGCCGCTGGCTGCGCGCGCATAGCAGTTGCTTGCCGCTTGCCCAAGCCGCGCATACAGCAGGCGCGCGCATGCAGCATGCAGCAGCTTCCGTTGAGGGTGGGCCGTGCCACTTGGCCAGGCATTTTGGCCCACACGTGTAGTCCATTTTCTGGACCGTTTTTTGTTTTGTTCACGCCTGCGACCTTCGCCGGCCACGCCCACACGCCAATCGCGCCACCGGTCCGGCCTGCTGCCGGCACCGCAGCCCCAGTCGGGAGCTAGCTCTGCTAGCTCCGTTCCCCCGCTTAGCGGGCAGGGACGGTCTGGAGCGGGCCGGCCGCGCAGAGGCGAGGGTAGCTTGGCCGTTTGGTCGCACGCGATCGCGGGCGGTTGGACCGTTTTTGGCTCTGTTTTTCGGTCCGCTTTTACACAAGCTTTAAACTATGTTTTACTATAGTTATTAATTACCGCATGCTTTTAATACTTTGTATCTCATAGATAGCTTGCACCATTTTTTTTGGAACGCCGTCATATTTGAATTATTGTATCGATTATCGCATTTATGCAACCGATTACCTGATGTAATCTTACACACTTTGCATAAATTGCAGATGATCGGAATCGTCAGCCGCGAGTTCCCAGAGTTGACCCAGGATGGGCTTAACTACCTGACTTGGGCCTCGGACGTTGAGATCGTCCTCGAGGGCCGATGCATCAAGGATGCGTTGATTGAGGGGACCCCGACGGCCCCCAGCAAAACCATCCCGGTGGATAACGCCAAAGCCCTGCACTTCCTCCGCCATCACATGTGTGAGACTCTCAAGAACGAGTACATGGCAGAACGGAGTGCTTCTGCCCTTTGGACCGCCCTCAACAAGCGGTTCTCTAGGCTGAAGTACACCATTCAGCCACAGGCGGAGGCAGATTGGATACGTCTGAGGTTTGCGGACTTCAAGACGGTGGGAGAGTACAACTCCAGGTTGCACCGGATTTGTACTATTCTTCAGCTGTGTGGGACCAGTACCACCGATCAGCAGAAGATAGACAAAACCCTCTCCACATTCCATCAAGACAACATCCAGTCCTCGCGAAACTTTCGCCAGGAAGGATTCACGGAATATGCAGCGCTTATTGATGCTCTCCAGGTGGCCGAGGCGCAGGATAATGTTCTGAAAAAGAACTTCTCCGCGCAACCCTTCGCAGGGGGCCCAAGTCATGAGGCCAATGTCGGTGCCTACAAGGTGCGCAAGCCCATCCACAAGAAGAGAGGCAAGAAGGGCAAGAAGGGCCCCAACTCCTCCAACCCGGCCAAGCAACGCAAGGCGGGCAAGGGGGAGGCGAGGCCCCAGGACTGCTTCCGCTGTGGCTCCAAGACTCACTTCTCCAGACAGTGTTTGGCTCCTAAACACATCGTGGACGCGTTCAAGGCCAACAAGAAGGCGTGGGAGGCGCATCTTGTCCAGGTTGAGGCACCACTGGCGCCCGGAGCGGCGCCTGTGCAGAACGTCGCACACGTAGTGGCACAGGACGTAGCACAAGTGGCAGCACCCTCGGCGGTTCCCACGGACGCCGCTGTGCCCATGGAGGTTGAGCACATTGTGCCCCCCCGCCTCAGCTAGGCCCCTTGTCCATGATGATGGCCAACGAAGAGAAGCTCACTGACCTTGAGATACAGGCTGAGCTCAATGGTTTCTTTGCAGAATCCACCTGAGCTCCTTTTTGTTAAGATGATTCCTTTTTCCGCAATAATCAGATACAATTTTTTTCGATATGGTTGTAAGCTCTATGAGAGCATAACACTTATTTGTTTTCGGTGATTGGATGACATTTATTTCATTCATTTATTCCATTATTTGATTATGTGATGTTCTGAAATGTTTATGTGTTTTACTTACTTGATGTAGCAACTTCCTCGCTCCATTATATTAATTAGGCACTATATTTTAGAACACGTGTGGCGCCCAAATGGAGGAAATGTGCCTTGCTGATAGCGGCACCACCAATACCATCTTGAGAGAAACAAAGTATTTTGAGTCCATTACCAAAAACCCTGGTAACATAATGACGATCGCCGGCTGCGGTCCGAATGTAGTTGGCTCCGGAAGAGCAACTATCATACTCCCAAATGGAACAACTCTGATCATTGAAGAGGCATTGTTGTATCCGGAGTCGACTCGTACTCACTTAAGTTTTAGAGACATCCGCGCAAATGGTTTCCATGTCGAAACCGATGATGATGAGAATGGAAAGGAGTTCCTACTCATTACCAAGTGCGACGAAAATGGTAAACATGTTGTCGAAAGACTCCCTTCATTAGCTACTGGGCTGTACTACACTAAGATAGTAGCACCACCTATTTACACTACCCTTAAGACTGTCTTTAGAAACTTCGAACTATTCTGCCTTTGGCATGATAGGTTAGGCCACCCCGGTCTTAGGATGATGAGAAATATAATTAACAACTCGAACGGTCATAATGTTAATGTGAAAAATTTCCCGAATCCCGATGATTTCGTGTGCTCCGCATGCGCTACGGGGAAATTGATCATTAGACCGTCCCCCCTAAAGGTGAAGGATGAACTCCCCGCGTTCTTGGAATGCATTCAAGGGGATATATGTGGTCCAATTCAGCCCCTCTCAGGGTCGTTTCGGTACTTCATGGTGCTCATCGATGCTTCCTCTAAATGGTCCAATGTTTGCCTGCTGTCAACAAGGAACCATGCTTTTGCAAAGTTGATCTCCCAGATCGTACAAATAAGGAATAAATTCCCTGATTATCGTTTAAAGTCTATTCGAATGGACAATGCCGGAGAATTTACTTCAAAGGCATTCGATGATTATTGCATGGCAACTGGAATCAAACTTGAGCACTCCGTACCGCATGTCCACACTCAAAATGGACTTGCGGAGGCATTGATTAAAAGGATTAAATTCATTGCCAGACCACTCCTTCAGGGTTGTAATTTACCAACTACATGTTGGGGACACGCGGTGTTACATGCCGCTAATCTCATCAACTTTCGACCATCGGCCTACAACATCCACTCTCCCATCCAACTTGCGCAAGGGTCGGCACCGAAAATTTCACACCTACGTAGGTTCGGCTACCAGGTATATGTACCTACCACCACCCCAGCGATCAGCAATGGGACCGCTCCGTAAGTCGGGGATATACGTTGTTTATGAGACTGTGTCCATAATCAGGTTCTTGGACCCCTTGACAGGTGACTGTCACACGGCCCGTTTTGCTGACTGCATTTTTGACGAGGATCTTTTCCCGACTTTGGAGGGAGGTAATCAACCCCTGGATGACAAAAGTTGAGAAATCACGTGGAAAGCCACGGGGATCCATGCTCATGACCCGCGCACCGTTGAGGCTAATAGAGAAGTCCAAAAGATACTAGATTTGCACTCCCTAGTGAATCAACTGCCCGATCATTTTAGTGGTTTAAAGACTGTGACAAAGTCGCATGTGCATGCACGCAATGCACCGGAAAGGGTTGAAATACCAAAGAAAAATGATGGTATACCCGCTCCTGCTCCAAGGCCTAAGAGGACGCGTATTCCGTTTCTCAAATCCCAAGTACCCGGGGACGTCCGAAGAAAAAGGATAAGAGAGATTTATTACAGTCTGCCCCTATTGAGGGGAGCCAGTTGAGACCTGGCACAAGTACGGATATTTCAGTGCACGAAATTCCGGACTTGAACTTTCCTATATCGGAAATACCCAGCGAAGTTGTGTGCGCACACATCGGAGCGGGAAAGCTAAAGGACCTAGCTCCTAGATTGGGAAATCCAGTGGAGCAAGAGGATGTGCCTGATGCACTCCATGACGAAATGGCCATTAACTATGTTAATTCGGGCGAGTCATACAACCGAGCCATGGCAAATGTCGACGTTAATTTTGCCAAGAAAATTGCCTCAATCATAGATCTTGACCCTGAGCCTAACACGCTCGCTGATTGCAAGAAAAGGTCGGATTGGAAAGATTGGCAGAAGGCAATTACTGCTGAATTATTATCGTTAAACAAAAGAGAGGTATTTGGACCAGTTTGTCTAACTCCTCCCCACATTCGCCCCGTTGGCCATAAGTGGGTTTTTGTTCGAAAGAGAAACGAGAATAATGAAGTAGTAAGGTACAAAGCAAGGCTCGTTGCTCAAGGTTTCACTCAGCGACCAGGTGTCGACTTTGAGGAAACTTACTCCCCAGTCATGGATGGAATTACCTTTAGATACTTGATCTCAATGGCAGTAAACATGGACTTAAAAATGAAACTAATGGATGTTGTAACCGCTTACCTATATGGTAACTTGGATTCGTACATATACATGAAAGTACCAGAAGGTATCCCTGTCCCGAACCAGGATAGAGCAAACAAGAGCGTATACAGTGTTCAGCTTAAGAAGTCATTGTATGGACTAAAACAGTCAGGTAGGATGTGGTATAATCGTTTAAGCGATTTCCTTCATCAGAAGGGCTACGCGAGCAATGAAGATTGCCCATGTGTTTTTATACGGAGATCTCAGGATGGTTTCTGTATTATCTCGGTGTACGTGGACGATTTGAATATAATCGGTACACCTGACGATATTGAGGAAGCGAGTTCCTACCTGATGTCGGAATTCGAGATGAAAGACTTAGGCAAAACCAAGTTCTGCCTCGGTCTGCAACTTGAGCATTCCCCTGCTGGGATTCTAGTTCACCAGTCGGCCTACACCCAGAAGGTGTTGGAACGATTTGGGTTTGAAAAGGCATATCCTTCTAAGACCCCGATGGTCGGAAGATCTTTGTAGTAAGACAAGTACCCGTTCAGGCCTAAAGAAGAGGGGGAGGAAATTCTAGGACCGGAATTCCCCTACTTAAGTGCAGTTGGCGCACTTATGTACCTCGCAAATTGTACACGGCCGGATATTACATTCACCGTCAATTTGCTTGCAAGGTACAGTTCTGAGCCTACCAAGAGACATTGGAAAGGCGTTAAGGACATCTTTAGGTACATCCAAGGGACAAAGGACCTTGGCTTGTTTTACCAAAAGAACCAAGGCCTATCTGTTATAGGCTATGCAGATGCTAGGTACCTTTCGGACCCGCACACATCCAAGTCGCAGACTGGATATGTTTTCCTTTGTGGTGGAACAGCTATTTCCTGGAAATCGTATAAGCAAACTCTTGTGTCAACTTCGACGAACCACTCGGAAATCATAGCATTATATGAAGCATCACGAGAATGTGTATGGCTTCGACGAGTAGTCAGTCACATCCAGATGTCATGTGGACTAAACACCGTACAAACCCCAACAATTATCTATGAAGATAATGCCGCTTGTGTTGCACAAGTCCAGACGGGTTACGTGAAGAGCAATCTCACAAAGCATATAAACGCCAAGTTCTTCTATGCACATGAGTTGCAAAAGATGAACGAAGTGAAAGTCTTGCATACTAAGTCGTGTGAAAATCTCACTGATTTGTTCACTAAATCATTGCCAGCATCTTCTTTCGAGAGATGTGTCCGAGGGATCGGCATGATCAGACTTAGGGAGATGCAAGGTTCAGGGGGAGAATCTTCACAAACTCATCGCTAAAATCTTGATCCCGATGATTGAGTACTTAACTCTGTAGTTAGGTGAATTGTACTCTTTTTCCCTTAGTGAGTTTTATGAAGTTTCTCACATGAGGTTTTTAATGAGGCAATTCGTGCAACATAGCAAGAAGTATACCGTGTGCATTTATCCATATTTTTCCCACTGGGTTTTTCGGAGTTTTAAGCCATGGTTATACAGATAAGATACCCAGGGGGAGTTTTGGGAAACTGGGCCGGTAGAGGCCCACTCGGTGTGGCCTCTACCAGGCTAGGGTTGGCCCATGTGGGTATCGTATCCCCTTTAGTCTATAAATAGAGGAACAATCTGTGTACGGGAGTTTACCGAGAGAGTTTTAATAAAGTTCCCTTTTGTTCCCTGTGTCATCTACTTTTGTACTATGTGGGCCTTCTACTAGTCTTCTTCTCGGGTGTGGAACAGCCTCGGGACCGGCCAGTCGGCAGGGGGTGTTCCAACAGGTAGAATGCGGTGGGGAGGTGTAAGGGTCCCAACCTTTAATAAGGTAGAGTCCCATGTGTTTACAATGCTAGTCCCTGGATCAATAGCTAGAATCCACAGTTAAGATGTAATATCAAGAAACAAAGGTCATAATACAACTTTATTGAAGGGAATATGCCCTGAGAGGCAATAATAAAGTGTTTATTATGTGTATTCCAAGTATATGATAGATGTTTATTTTGCATGCTGTAATTGTATTAATACGGAAACGATAATACATGTGTGTTTAATAAACAAACAGAAAGTTCCTAGTTATGCCTCTCTCATAAACTAGCTCGTTGATTAACAAGATGATCAAGGTTTCCTGATCATGGACATTGGATGTTGTTAATAACGGGATCACAACATTAGTGTAATGGTGTGATGAACATTCATCCGAAGTATAGCATTACGATCAAAGTCATTGAGTTTATATTGCTATAACAACTTACGAAGTGATCCTAATCCTTAGACCATGAGATCATGTCAATCACTAACACCGGAAGAGTTTCTTGATAACATCAAACGTCACACCGTAACAGGGTGATTATAAAGATGGATTCAGAACTAATAAAGTGTTATGTTGAGGCTCATGGATCGAGAGTGGAATTTGTTCATCCCGATGACGGATAGATATACTCTGGGCCCTCTCGGTGATATCACATTGATTAGCTTGCAAGCAAGTGATTTGATCACTAGAATGTTATATCACAGGAACGAGAAAAGAGTGCATGTCGGTAACGAGATCAAACTAGGTATGGAGATACTGATGATCGAATCTCGGACATGTAATATATCGTGAAACAAAGGGATTAAGATATACTAGCGTAAAAGGTTCCGACGATCACAAGAAATTCATCGTTGAATGTGTGGGAGTCAGTATGGGTCTCCAGATCCCGCTTCTGATTATTGATCCGAGAGGGGTCTCGATCATGTCCGCATTATTCACGAACCGTAGGGTGACACACTTAAGAGACACCGACATCCAATTGGAGCAAATGTTTCATGCCGAAAGAATGAACAAGCGCAGGAATTTATTTCACTAGATACCGAAACAGGTTTTCGGGTGAAATTGCATAAAGTGGTTATGCATGTGAAATAGAATTCTAGCAAGGGGTTATTTGTGAATGTTTGTCATTAAAGTAATTGACAAAATTCTGAATAAAATAAAAGAGTTTTATTTAATGAGAGTTTGCATTAAATTTGGTGGAAATTTAATGGGAATTTGAGTGGACTTTTGAGTGGAGGAAATTTAAAGGGCATTTTGTGAGTGGAGTGTCCACCCACATGAATGAAGGAGGGGAGGGGGCTGCCCCCCATGGCCGGCGGCCACCCCTTGGGTGCTCCCCCTCCTCCTATAAAAGGAGCCCCCCTCCTCACTTGTCTCTCACACCTCCTCGTGAAGGATCTCTCTCCCCCTCTAGAATTTATCCCCCATGGTCTCGGACTAGCGAGATACATGTTCCCGGTGGCTATTCGGCAAGAAAGAGTTGTGCTTCCGCTGCATCGCTGGAGCGAGGAGTCGGAGGTTGCTCGGTGCCTCGAACGTGTGTGCGAGCACGGATGCGCTGCTGATTTGCGGCGCTAGGACTTCCTCTCGATCTTGAGATCGGCAAGAGATCGTCTACATCAACCACGAGTTGAACTCGTTAAGCTTTGTCGATCTTCAAGGGTATGTTCTCTATGGATATACATCCGCCCGTTGTTTGTATCTAGTTGATAGATCTTGGTATATAGTTCACATCGTAGGAAAATTTTTGTTTTCTATGCTGCGAACCCTACAGTGGTATCAGAGCCGGATCTATGCGTAGATACTTTACACGGGTAGTACACATATGAGTATGTGGGCGATGATGATCATGTTGTTGCTCCTTTGTTGTAATTTTGGATATTGGTGGCATAGTGGGATGAAGCGGCCCGGACAAACTTTACATGTCCTCGCACTTGAGACCTGTTCCACGCTTGACATGCAACTAGTTTGCATAAGTGGCTAGCGGGTGTCTGTCTCTCCTACTATAGTCAATATCTATTTTGCAAGCGAGTTGTCAACAATTTAATTATCCTCGTTGTGGTTCATGTTCGTAGGTAAGAACGGTTCTATCTCAAAAGCCCTAAGCCACGTAAAACTTGCAATGGATAAATTAGAGGCGTCTAGTTTAGATTGTTGCTGGGCTAGTGTTATGATATGGTAGTGTTGTAAGTAGAAGTATGAGATGATACTCTTACAACACACATAGCGTGTAAAATCCATAGACCTTGGATTTACACATATAGGTATGATAGTGATCATACCACGATGCACATGATAGAGATCATCTGCGGGAACCATATAATTTCACTAATAAACATATGATGTTTGATAGCATCTTATATTGCTTGTTTAGCGCTTTGTTAGCATAATAAGATGATCCCTCATTTAAATATCAAGATAAGAATGTGTTCTTCCTTTAGTATGCACCGATTATGTTTTCGTCGCTCCAAGACATCACGTGATGATCGGGTGTTCTTGGATCCACGACCATATTTCGGGTGTAAAACAGTTACACATGCGAATACTAAGGTTCTAACTTGGCGAGCCTAGCATGTACAGACATGGCCTAGGAACACGGACCGAAAGGTTAAGCATGAGTCATATAGTTGTATGATGCCCATTTGATGCTCGCCTTTGAAGCTATACCGACTCACGTGATGATCAGACTTGGTGTAGTGGATTTGGTTCATGTAATCACCAAAAAGGCACGAGGGATGTCGTTTTTGAGTGGGAGTTCATTCGTAATAAAGATTAGTTGAACTCAATCTATCATACACTTAGTCTAAACTTTACAAATTCTGTTGTAGATGGCACCACCTGCTTTTAATTTCAATGTGTTCATGGAGAAAGAGAAACTAGCAACGAACGGTAGCAACTTTACCGAATGGGCCATGAATTTGAGGATTCTCCTCTCTGCTGCACAAAAGCAATATGTGCTAGAAGCGCCGTTAGGTCCCCCACCTTTTGATGATGCCCCTGACGAGGAGAAGAATGTCTATCAGACTCGTCAGGAGGACCACAACTTAGTTCATTGCGGCATATTGTATGGGCTAGAGCCGGAACTTCGAAAGCGTTTCGAAAACGGCAATGCATTTGATACAATGGGTGAGTTGAAAATGATTTTCGACACACATGCTGCTGTAGAGAGCTACAACGCTTCAGAAAAGTTCTTTAGCTGCATGATGGAAGAGCACAGCTCCGTTAGTGAGCATGTACTCAAGATGTCGGGTTACGCCGATAAGCTTGTGTCCTTGGGAATATCGATTCCCATTGACTTAGGCATCCATCGTGTTCTGCAGTCTCTGCCACCTAGCTATAAGAGCTTCGTGATGAACTATAATATGCAAGGCATGAAGAAGTCTCTCCCCGAGCTTCTGTCAATGCTTAAAACTGCAGAAGTGGAGATCAAAAAGGAACATCAAGTGTTGATGATCAATAGGAACACTGGTTTCAAGAAAGACAAGAAGGGAAAATGGAAGGGAAGTAAGGGCGGCAAGCCGGTTGCCGCGCCTGAAAAGAAACCCCGAGTTGGACCTAAGTCTGATTCCGAGTGCTACTATTGTAAGGGGACTGGCCACTGGAAGCGCAACTGCCCCAAGTATCTGGCAGACAAGAAGGCCGGCAAGGCAAACAAAGGTATATATGATATACATGTTATTGATGTGTACTTGACTAGTGCTCGCAGTAGCACCTGGGTATTTGATACCGGTTCAGTTGCTAATATTTGTAACTCGAATCAGGGGCTGCGGAACAAGCGATCGCTAGCAAGGGGTGAGGTCAAGATGCGTGTCGGCAATGGATCAAGCGTTGATGTGATCGCCGTCGGAACGCTGCCTCTCCACTTGCCGTCGGGATTAGTTATAAACTTAAATAAATGTTATCTGGTGCCTGCACTGAGCATGAACATTGTATCTGGATCGTGTTTGATGCGAAGTGGTTATTCATTTAAATCCGAGAACAATGGTTGTTCCATTTATATGAATGAAATCTTTTATGGTCATGCACCGATGATGAATGGTTTATTTCTATTAGATCTCGATGATAATGTTACACATATTCATAATGTTGATGCTAAAAGGATTAAACTTAATGATGATATATCCGCATATATGTGGCACTGCCGTCTAGGTCATATTGGCGTTAAACGCATGAAGAAGCTCCATTCGGATGGACTTTTGGAATCACTTGATTATGAATCATTTGATACATGTGAGCCATGTCTTATGGGCAAGATGACTAGAACGCCATTTTCCGGTTCAATGGAACGGGCGACAGATTTATTGGAAATCATACATTCTGATGTATGTGGTCCAATGAGTGTGTCGGCGCGAGGTGGATATCGTTATTTTGTTACTTTCACGGATGATTTGAGTAGATACGGTTATATCTACTTGATGAAACACAAGTCTGAAACCTTTGAAAAGTTCAAGGAATTTCAGAATGAAGTGGAAAATCATCATAATAGAAAGATCAAATTTCTACGGTCCGACCGTGGAGGTGAGTATCTAAGATACAAGTTTAGCACTCACATGAAAGAGTGTGGAATTGTTTCACAACTCACACCTGCCGGAACACCACAGCGAAATGGTGTGTCGGAACGTCGTAATCGTACTTTATTAGATATGGTTCGATCTATGATGTCTCTGACGGACTTGCCGTTGTCATTTTGGGGTTATGCACTAGAAACTGCTGCATTCACTTTAAATCGGGCACCATCTAAATCCGTTGAAAAGACACCGTATGAATTGTGGTTTGGAAACAAACCTAAGCTGTCATTTCTTAAAGTTTGGGGATGCGATGTTTATGTGAAGAAACTTCAACCGGATAAACTCGAACCCAAAGCGGAAAAATGCGTCTTCATAGGATACCCTAAAGAAACTATTGGGTATTCCTTCTATCACAGATCCGAGGGCAAGGTTTTTGTTGCCAAGAATGGATCCTTTCTAGAGAAAGAGTTTCTCGCGAAAGGTGTGAGTAGTCGGAAGGTAGAACTCGAAGAGGTTGTGGAACCTTCTCTTCAAAGTATGGCGAGTAGCGCAGCGCCGGAAGTTGTTTCGGAGTTGGCTCCACCTGTTGAAGAGGGAACTAATGATAATGATCATGAAACTCCGAAAGAGAGTACTACCGAACCTCGCAGGTCAAACAGGACGCGTGCAGCTCCCGATCTGTACGGAAATCCTGTCATGAATTTCATGGTTGATGAAAATGATGACCCTGTGACGTATGAAGAAGCGATGATGAGCCCGGATTCCAACAAATGGTTAGAAGCCATGAAATCCGAGATGGAATCCATTTATGAAAATCAAGTTTGGAACTTGGTGGAACTACCTCACGACCGAAAGGCCGTGGAGAACAAATGGATTTTCAAAAGGAAAACTGATGCTGATGGTAATGTGACCGTCTATAAAGCTCGACTTGTCGCAAAGGGGTTTCGACAAATTCAAGGAGTTGACTACGATGAGACTTTCTCTCCCGTAGCGATGCGAAAGTCAGTTAGGATTATGTTAGCAATTGCTGCATATTTCGATTATGAGATATGGCAGATGGATGTCAAAACCGCGTTTCTCAATGGGAATATTGAAGAAGAGTTATATATGATACAACCAAAGGGTTTTGTCGATCCTAAGGATGCTAACAAGGTGTGCAAGCTTCAGCGATCCATCTATGGATTGAAGCAAGCATCACGAAGTTGGAATCTCCGCTTTGATGAGGTGATCAAAGAGTTTGGATTTGTCCAAACTTATGGAGAAGCTTGTATTTACAAGAAAGTGAGTGGGAGCAATGTGGCATTTCTGATATTATATGTGGATGACATATTATTGATCGGAAATGATATAGATCTTTTAAACAGTGTTAAAAGTTATCTAAACAGCAAATTTTCAATGAAGGACCTAGGTGAAGCGTCATACATATTAGGCATAAAGATCTATAGAGATAGATCTAGGCGCCTAATAGGGCTATCGCAAAGTACATACCTTGATAAGATTTTAAAGAAGTTTAAAATGGACGGAAGTAAGAAGGGGTTCTTACCTATGTTGCAAGGCAAGACATTGAGTAAGACTCAAAGTCCGGCTTCGGCGGAAGAAAGAGAGATAATGGACAAAGTCCCCTATGCTTCAGCCATAGGCTCTATAATGTACGCCATGCTATGTACAAGACCGGATGTGGCACATGCTATTAGTTTGACTAGTAGGTACCAATCGGATCCAGGTTCGGAACACTGGATAGCGGTCAAGAATATCCTTAAGTACTTACGAAGAACTAAGGATATGTTTCTTGTATACGGAGGTGAAGAAGAGCTCGTCGCTAAGTGTTATGTCGACGCTAGCTTTGACACCGATCCGGATGACTCTAAGTCTCAATCCGGATACGTATTTCTCATGAATGGCGGAGCGGTTAGTTGGAGGAGCTCCAAACAACCTGTGGTAGCGGGATCAACAACGGAGGCCGAATATGTTGCTGCTTCAGAAGCGGCTCATGAAGCAGTTTGGATGAAGGAGTTCATATCCGAACTAGGAGTGGTGGCAAACGCGTTGGACCCAATGGTGATCTATTGTGACAACAATGGTGCCATTGCCAATGCCAAAGAGCCAAGGTCTCACAAGCATTCCAAGCATATTAAGCGCCGGTTTCACTCCATCCGCGAGCATGTCAAGGATGGAGATATAAAGATTTGTAAAGTACATACGGATCTCAATGTAGCAGATCCGTTGACTAAAACTCTCCCTAGAGCAAAACATGATCAACACCAGAACTCAATGGGTGTTAGATTTATCACTATGTAACTAGATTATTGTCTCTAGTGCAAGTGGGAGACTGAAGGGAATATGCCCTGAGAGGCAATAATAAAGTGTTTATTATGTGTATTCCAAGTATATGATAGATGTTTATTTTGCATGCTATAATTGTATTAATACGGAAACGATAATACATGTGTGTTTAATAAACAAACAGAAAGTTCCTAGTTATGCCTCTCTCATAAACTAGCTCGTTGATTAACAAGATGATCAAGGTTTCCTGATCATGGACATTGGATGTTGTTAATAACGGGATCACAACATTAGTGTAATGGTGTGATGAACATTCATCCGAAGTATAGCATTACGATCAAAGTCATTGAGTTTATATTGCTATAACAACTTACGAAGTGATCCTAATCCTTAGACCATGAGATCATGTCAATCACTAACACCGGAAGAGTTTCTTGATAACATCAAACGTCACACCGTAACAGGGTGATTATAAAGATGGATTCAGAACTAATAAAGTGTTATGTTGAGGCTCATGGATCGAGAGTGGAATTTGTTCATCCCGATGACGGATAGATATACTCTGGGCCCTCTCGGTGATATCACATTGATTAGCTTGCAAGCAAGTGATTTGATCACTAGAATGTTATATCACAGGAACGAGAAAAGAGTGCATGTCGGTAACGAGATCAAACTAGGTATGGAGATACCGATGATCGAATCTCGGACATGTAATATATCGTGAAACAAAGGGATTAATATATACTAGCGTAAAAGGTTCCGACGATCACAAGAAATTCATCGTTGAATGTGTGGGAGTCAGTATGGGTCTCCAGATCCTGCTTCTGATTATTGATCCGAGAGGGGTCTCGATCATGTCCGCATTATTCACGAACCATAGGGTGACACACTTAAGAGACACCGACATCCAATTGGAGCAAATGTTTCATGCCGAAAGAATGAACAAGCGCAGGAATTTATTTCACTAGATACCGAAACAGGTTTTCAGGTGAAATTGCATAAAGTGGTTATGCATGTGAAATAGAATTCTAGCAAGGGGTTATTTGTGAATGTTTGTCATTAAAGTAATTGACAAAATTCTGAATAAAATAAAAGAGTTTTATTTAATGAGAGTTTGCATTAAATTTGGTGGAAATTTAATGGGAATTTGAGTGGACTTTTGAGTGGAGGAAATTTAAAGGGCATTTTGTGAGTGGAGTGTCCACCCACATGAATGAAGGAGGGGAGGGGGCTGCCCCCCATGGCCGGCGGCCACCCCTTGGGTGCTCCCCCCTCCTCCTATAAAAGGAGCCCCCCTCCTCACTTGTCTCTCACACCTCCTCGTGAAGGATCTCTCTCCCCCTCTAGAATTTATCCCCCATGGTCTCGGACTAGCGAGATACATGTTCCCGGTGGCTATTCGGCAAGAAAGAGTTGTGCTTCCGCTGCATCGCTGGAGTGAGGAGGCGGAGGTTGCTCGGTGCCTCGAACGTGTGTGCGAGCACGGATGCGCTGCTGATTTGCGGCGCTAGGACTTCCTCTCGATCTTGAGATCGGCAAGAGATCGTCTACATCAACCACGAGTTGAACTCGTTAAGCTTTGTCGATCTTCAAGGGTATGTTCTCTACGGATATACATCCGCCCGTTGTTTGTATCTAGTTGATAGATCTTGGTATATAGTTCACATCGTAGGACAATTTTTGTTTTCTATGCTGCGAACCCTACATTTATAACCAGGAATAACATAATTTTATTACATCTTACATAGCTCATTTGGCTATTACATTACATTGCAGCGGAATATCTATAAGCATGGGGTCCTTCATCTTCAAAGTGCCACAGGCAAACATGTTGGTTGTAGACTTTGTAATCCTAATCAATCAATCTTCACTAAAATCAATCAAACCTGCAACAAACAAGTTACAGCCACAAGGGTCAATACATTTGAATTGTATTGGCAAGTGATACTATGGTAGTATAGTGGAGTCTATCATCTATATGCATTTGGATAAGTGAGTTGAGGCTTGCATTTCTCAAAATAGATTTTTCCTTAACATTTGAAAACACTAAGTTTTTGCTTGACAAAATCATTTCTCCCAATCAAAGACTGAAGATCCTTTAACCCTTGTTCAACCACAAGTTTTTATCTCAGAAATTTGAATGATGAGATTCTTGATTGCTTCCATGTCTTGATGCTCAAATTGTCCTTTACCAGGGACATGGCTAAGTACTTAGATTTTACACTCTGCAGAGGTGGTGCACTTTCCCCACAAGACTTGGTTTCACCAAGACAAGATATTTCAGAAGCCTTCCCTTAGACCAAAATGGACGCGTTCCAACCTATCAAAACTCTACCACCAACTGTCCATATGGCTAAGTTCTTGCAACCTATGTGATCCAGGCAGAGCCCATAATGCCAAGTGGCCGCACTTGAAGCTTCTCAACATTTGACATCTCAAATCTCTTTGTTCCTGGGTGGCCATCCACAAGTGAGATACACAAGGTCAACCATAAACATGGGACTTGTGAACCACTCAACCAAAAACCACCAAGCAATTACCATTCCACCCAGGTGATTCATTAACTTAGTTGTTTTATTAAACAAAACACAGGTCCTCAGACTTAGAAATTTTTCCATAGTATGAATATATATTCCACCCTTGTTTTCTATTAGCTAAGCTAAGCTTGATAGTAGTAGGAATCTTAACTTAGGAAAATTTTACTAAGGTTTCACCTACTAGGTTTTCCTATAGCAAGGTTTATACTTAGCAAAAATTCCATGCAAGTTTTACTTAGAAAAATCACTAATGCATAGTGAAAGTAATGGGACAAAAGTATGAAGCATCACTTGCCTTTTTGGTAGAGTATAGGTTCACTCCTTGATCTTTGCAATGTTCACACACTTCAAGTCACTACAAATCAATCAAGCAAACAATAATTCAATCTACCATTCAAGCAATTCATCACATAAAATAATAAAACAAACAACACATGCAAGCATGCAAAAGGGTTGTTTTATTTGTAAAAGTGGTTTCTAATGGGTCATAAACATTTGGGTACTCTTAATGGTCATTTTATAAAGTGGCAATGTCATTTGCAAAAAGGTTTCACTTTATAAACCATTTTCAAAACAAGGTATCATTTTATGTGGTGTAGAAATGTTTTTACCAAGGCATCAATCTATAGGGTTCACCAAATATGTTTTCAAACCATAAAACTTGGTGTTTGGGGTCAGAGAGTTTAAAACAAAACATTTCCCAAAAGTTTTCTTCCAAAACCATTTTTAATAAATAAACTATATTTTTATTTGTCTAGAAATGGTTTTTAAATCAAAGAACCATTCTTTTGCATCACCAAATATATTTTTGAAACCACAAAGTGTTTCCTATGGTCAGTAGGTTCAAAATACATCATTTGCAAAAGATTTTATCCCCAAAATCATTTTTGAACAATTTTTATAATCTAAATAAGCATACAAATGTTTCTGCAAAAACAATCATTTTTCCAGAAGCTTTTTACTAAACAAATGGCATGGTTGTCTAGGTCTTGTTCCACTGATTCCATTGATATAAAGTTTGTAATTTTTGGACGTGTGGATCAAAAGTTACAAGGTTTTCAAATCTGCATCTAAATCAGATTTCAAATTCTATTTTTAATCGCCTGGTGCCACGCGTCTTAATCCTATTCGTCCATACCGTTTCGGTTGGATCGAGCACTCTGGTGCGTTGGATATTAAACAGATCGTGCGGTGCAGAGCTGTTCGTACCCCTTCGATCAGTGGATCTATCGTGGCGCATGGATCGTCATCTAACGGCTAGCGTCGCATTGACCAAGCTCTGGCAGCGCTTGACGGCTGCGCGTGGCGGCGACGGTCAGACAACGGCGAAACTGGCGATGCAGGAAGCGAGGAAGGAAGGGAGTATGCTCACCGTGTTCGCAGTAGCGTGGGGAAGCTCAACGTGGTGCCGTCTTGGTGAGGGGCGCACTGGAGCGGGCTTAATTGCTCGCCGGAGTGGAGCTGCGCCTCGGCCACGCTCAGTCGTCGTCGAGGACGGTGCTATGGATCACTCGGAGACAAACGAAACGCACGGTCAGACGCGCAAAGACACGGCGATGATGTGTGCATGATTGAGAGGGGTCGGGTAGTCTGGTTTACCAGAGGGAGGTCGTCGGAGAAGAGCCAGACGGTGGCGGCGGCGGTTGTTGTCATTGCCGATGCTCAGGGGCGCGCGCGAGCGAGCTGGCGATGCGGAGAGGTGCGCCTGGGTTTGGGGAGTGTGTCTATGTACTTGGGGAGGCAAGAGGTGTCGAGTACTGGCCGGAATCGGCAAGGAGGGTCGTCGGAGACAGAGGTGCTCGGGGAGGAATTAGGGCGGCCTGGGGACGTGTTGAGGTGGGGCGACAGAGGGGAACGAGAGAGGAGAGGGAGACGCTTTATCGTGCGTGGTCGCAGGGCGGGATTATTGCGCCATTAATCGAGAATTAAGCTCGCGGATTCAACGCAGAAACGGGAGAGAGGGGGAGGAGGAAATGGTCGCGCGGTTGAAGACAGGTGAGCTGGCGGTGGGGTCCGCTTGGCAGCGAGAGAGAGGAGAGGGAAGTTGGGTCCACTGGTCAGTGGCCTCGCGGGTTTCTTTCGCGGTGAAAAACGATTCGTTCGCCGAGAGGGAGAGGTGGGCTAGGTTGGGCTGAGTTGGGCTGGAACTGGGCCAGATGGTTGGGCTGCTGTCTGGTTCCATTTTTTTCTTTCTAATTGCTTTTTCTTTTTCTAATTCTATTTTCTGTTTTGAAATTCAAACAACAATTCAAACAACTAAATCAAATCAAACAACCACCACACTTGTAATTGAATTTGGTTCTGTTTAACAACATAACCAAAGTCCAAAAATAAAATAATATTTTTTATCTTTTTAGGATCCATTCATTAATTAAATAAAATGGACCATAGTTATTTAATCAAATAGGGTTTGATTTATTTAATAAAATCTCCATTTGAAATCTAAATATTTTCAAAACCAAATCAATAGGTTTTATTTGGAAATAGAGTATACTTGGAAAACTTGTTTTAAAATAAAATAACATTTTATTTTAGGGTCCACTAATAATTAAATAAAATGGACCTTAGTCATTAAATCAAATAGGATTTGTTTTATTAAAAACTTTATTTTAAAAATCTAAAATAACACCAAAACACTTCAGTAGGTTTTTTTTGAGAATATAAAATACTTGGAAAACTTATTTAAAATAAATAAATAAGTTTTAGTGTTTATTTAAAATGGGAAAAGCCTTTACTTAAATAAAATTGGATTTTAAATCCTTATTATTTTATTTAAATAAACCTTTACTATTTTTATCAAATAGAAATATTTTATTTCAAAATCTTGGCCAAGTTTTAATTGGGCTCTATAAAATAATCCTTATTTATAAATCTACCTTTTCTTTTGAAAACCAAATCTTTTTATTAAAAGATCAAAAATAGTATTTCCAAATATTTTTATTTTCCTTTATTAATTGTTTAACTTTTCAAATCCCTTTAGGATTCGTTTGATCAAAAGGTTTGAAGGTTTCCAATTGGAATCAAAAAGTTTCTTCTCACCCTGAAAATCAACAAAGTTTTATTTTATTCATTTATTTTTCACATAACAAGATTTGGAAAATCTTGGGATGTGATAGGAGGTGCAGGCCAAAAACCGCCGAAGCCTGTGTTGGCGGCTGCTGGAGCCGCGCGTGCGGCAAAGCCACGACAATCGCTTCCTTAAACAATCGTTAGTCTTTCGATCTAGCAATCGTTGTCGTCGTCTCCTCCCCGGACCTTCCTCTCTTTGTTGCCTCTTTTTGCCCCTCACTCGAATAGAACAGTATTAGCTGACCATCGAGTGTTGTTTCTTGTTCAAAGATAACGCGCAGGAGACCTAGATGCATCACAGCTAGGGTGGTATATATGTAGCTTGGGACAAGGATGTTAGATAGATCTCTCCCACGTTCGGGCCCAACGGCCCGAACGGAGTCCCTCATCGCGCCCTAATCGAGGGCGCCCAACCCTATCCATGGTTGGTGGGCCCCTGTCGCCAGCGCGTATATAAAGAGGTGGGGGGCCGGACGCACACGGTATGAGGTTCACCGTGCGCTGCAGCCCCCCACCTACACACCCACCGATTAGGGTTCGTGCTTGGCCGATGGGAAGCTCCGCCGCCACCGCTCTCTACCACCCACGCTCACGCCGTCGCCACTTTTCCATGGCCAACGACGGCAGGTCCAGCTCCGGCACTAGCTCCGGAATCCCCTCTGGCTCATGCTTGTCAAGCCAGGGCGCAGGTAGTGCCATTATCTCTCTCTCTCCCTCTCAGATCTACGTGTTTGACCACTACAGTGTATCTACCAAGGTTAGGCTAGATCTAACAATGGTATCAGAGCAATTAGATGCTAGTTTCTTTGGTAGAAAAGCAAAAAATGAAAGAAAACCCTAGATCCAAAGAGCGCCAGCCCTATGGCCGCGCCTTTCCTCTCGATCTAGATGGGCATCCCTTTTGGGAGACATCTAGAAGAAGAAACACCCCATCGGGGGCAAAGCAAACCCCAGATCCCACCCCGGACAGATCAAACCCCAAATCCCCAGATCCCCATAGATCTATCCCCAAAAGAAACTCAAAAAAAGGGGGAGGCAGACCCACCGGCCGCCGCCGTGCGCCGGCAAAGGGCGCCACCGCTGCGCCGCTTGACGGTCGTGCGCCCACCCACGGGTGGACGCACCGCCGCCAAGGGGGGCAGTGAGGCGCCATGGCTCCGGCCGAAGACAACAAGTGGGGCAGAGGGAGGGGCTCGCCGGAGCGCCAGCCACCTCGCCTCTCCTCGCACCGCCACAGAGGGGAAGAAGAGGAAAGGGGTGGCGATGGAGGAGAGGGAGGGGACCATCGCCGGCGCAGTCGCCGGACGGACGACCGTCTCCCCCCCAACACCGCCACAGAGCGCGCCACCAAGGACCCCGCCGCCTCCTCAAGCGCGGGGCTGCATGCCGCCGCTGCCAGAGAGAGGGAGAGGGAGGGGCTCGCCGAGGGGTGGCCACCTTGCCTCGGCGGCGGGCGCATGCGCCGCCCGAGAGAGGGAGGGAGGGGCTCGCCGAGGGGCGGCCACCTCGCCTCGGCAGCTCGCGGGTGCGCCGCCAGAGCCAAAGGAGGGTCCCGAGTTGCGAGAGGGGCGTGGGGAGGGAGGGGCTCGCCGCCGGGAACGCTGCCGGGCGGCGCAGCCGCCTCGCCATCTCCTCCACAGCGCCGCCGCCAGAGAGGAGCGCGGGTCGCTCGCGGGGTGGGTGGGGGCGAAATAAGCTAGGGTTTCGGGGGCTGCGGCGCTGGCTGTTTTTATCCCTCCGCGGCGCGCGCGCGGCCGTGCGATCTAGGTTAGAGGCATTCCACGGCTGCGATCTGGCGGCGCGGGCGGCTGGGCGGTGGCGGGCTGCTGGGCCAAGGCCGCAGGGCGCTGGCGGGCCGCCGCGGACCGTAAGCGAGCGGGCGCTGGCTAGCGTAGGCGCGCGCGCGGGCGGCAGCTAGCAGGGCGCGGGCGAGCTGGCCGAGCGGGCCGTCAGGGCGGGCGGCAGATAGCCGCAACTGGCGAGCAGGCCGCTGGGCCACTACAGGCCGCCCAGGGAATAGGCCCAGTAGGGCGTTCTGAACAGTTTTTTTCTGTTTTTCTTTTCAGAGCTGTTTTTTGATTGTTTTTGCTTAGTTTTAAGCATATTTTTAACATAGTTTTCTCTATTCAATATTTCAAGTGAATATTTGACTAGAGAATATGAAAGAGGCAGAATTTTTTCTGTAAAGTTTAAAGTTTATGAAAGTCATTATAAATGTTTCCGCTGCAAATAGTTGTCTTAAATTGCAATAATGCAATAAAGTTTGTTTAAATTTTGTTATAAAGTAATTAAAGATGATTGTGTCTCATGTTATTAATTGACCAACGTTATTAATAAGCATGATCATGATCTTTTTCATTGAGTATTAAAGGTGCATTTAATTTTATTTCTATCCAACGGTGATGTAATTTTAAATGGCACAAACAATTGCATGCTTAATTTATACCAATCGTTGGATTAATGCATACAATTGTTTTCTTTGGTGATCTCACATCTTTTGTGGTTTTCAGGAGGTCTCAACCTCATGAGCTGTTTGAAGGACATCCCGCTGCTAAGGGGGGACAACTACTCCGAATGGAGGAAAAAGGTTGATCTGGCGTTTGTATGCGCCGAAGTGGACTGGGTGGTTGACACCAAGCAACCAGTTAAGCCTGCTGACCCTGTGAGGGGCGATGCTGAAAAAAGTGTTGCGTTTGAAAAAAGAAAGAGGGACCACGCTCCTTTGGAGCTGGCCTACTCGATAGACAATCAAAAGTGGGTGAACGCCAACAAGAAATGTTTGGCTTTTGTAAAGAACACAATTGAGAACGCTATAGTGGGCTCAATTGGAGAGTGTCCCTCCATGGGAGAATACCTTGCAAAGATAAAGAGCCAGTTTACTGGCTCTTCAAAGATGTATGCAACCCAGCTGTTAAAACAGCTGGTGATAGAAAAGTACACGGCAGGGCCACACGGCATAAGAGAGCACATCTTGAGGATGTCAAACATGGCGGCCAAGCTGAAGCCCATGGATGAGGACCTCGAGCTAAAGCCCGCACTTCTGGTGCACCTGGTCATGGCCTCTCTTCCACAACCATTCGAGAACTTCGTAATCAACTATAACATGTCCCCTGAAAAGTGGGACATTGAAAAGACCATAGGGATGTGTTCCCAAGAGGAGGAAAGGCTGAAGGCTCTTCACGGTGGTTCCTTGAACTTCGTGAAGGACAATAGGAAGAGGAACTTCACCAATAGTAACCATGGTGGCTCACCTTCCAAGCCACATGGCAAGGGCCCACATCATCACCAGCATCAGTACCAGCAGTCCACCCCTGGGGAAAAAGACCAGTGCCACCACTGCAAAAAGGTTGGCCACTACAAGAAGGATTGTCCAGTATGGCTAAAGTACATAATGGCCAAAAACGGTAAAGATATAGTCTCTTTTGCTAATGAATCTCTGTATGAAAAGTTTTCTAGATCTACTTGGTGGATTGACTCTGGTGCAACTGTTCATGTTGCCAACTCTTTACAGGGGTTCCATTCGACAAGGATTTTGCCAAAAAGAGAAAGACTCATTGAAGTGGTGTATGGGATTGAAGCAGAAGTGGAGGCTATTGGCGACATTCCTCTAGAGCTAGCTGATGGCTCTTCTCTTTTGCTTAAAGATGTTCTTTTTGTTCCTTCCATTCATAGAAATTTAATAAGTGTATCGTGCTTGGACAAAGATTCGTATGAGTGCTATTTTGGACATGGCAAATGTGCCATTTGGTTGAAAGATACTTGTGTGGGTGTTGCTACCCTACATGACAAGCTATATTTATTATCTTTGCATGAGAAAGTATTTTCTGTGTGTGATGTTAATGAACAAGTTCCCTTGTCGAACAAAGAACAAAAGAAAATAAAGCGAACTCTTGACTCATCGAAGTTATGGCACTGCAGATTAGGCCATATTTCGAGGGGAAGAATAGAAAGCCTCGTTAAAAATGACATTCTTCCTCCGTTAGAGTTCTTGGACATAGAACAATGCATAGATTGAATTAAAGGAAAGTATGTAAAACAAATTAAAAAGGGTGCAAACCGAAGTATAGCTACACTAGAAATAATCCACACGGATATTTGTGGACCATTTCCGGTGAAAAGTGTGGATGGCTATGATTCATTCATAACATTCACAGATGATCACTCCCGATATGGTTATATTTATCCAATTAAAGAAAGATCTGAAGCATTGGATAAATTTAAAATTTTCAAAGCTGAAGTCGGCATACTCCATATGGTCAAGTACCAGGACCCTTTGCAAGGTTCCTACAGGAAAATGGAATAGTCGCCCAGTATTCTATGCCGGGCGAACCTCACTAAAACGGAGTAGCTGAAAGGCGTAACCGTACCCTTATGGATATGGTGCGCAACATGATGAGCTATTCCACCCTCCCATTGGGATTGTGGATGGAGGCACTTAAAACCTCCATTCACATTCTCAACAGAGTACCAAGTAAGTCGGTGCCCAAAACACCGTATGAATTGTGGACAGACAGAGTCCCCTCTCTACACCATTTGAGGGTCTGGGGGAGCCCAGCTAAGGCAAAAGTTTTCAATCCAAACATTGCAAAGTTAGACCCCAAAACAGTATGTTGCCACTTTATTGGCTATCCAGAT
This sequence comes from Avena sativa, assembly GCA_916181665.1. NCBI lineage: Eukaryota > Viridiplantae > Streptophyta > Magnoliopsida > Poales > Poaceae > Avena > Avena sativa. The sequence goes on from OV702283.1 coordinate 443,261,157, forward strand.
AAGTCAAAAGGCTATCGTTTCTACTGTCCTTACAGATACACAAAGTTTGTAGAAACAAGACATGCAGTCTTCTTGGAGGACGAATTGATGAGGGGGAGCACGATAGCTCGGGAAATTGATCTTGAGGAGAAGAGGGTGCATGCACCTAATCTGATGACTCAGGAGCCATTTTTCTCGCTACCTGTTGTGCCACCATCTACAACCCCTGAGGTTGTGGTGCCGGCACCTGTTGTGACTCCACACGTGACAATAATGGGCGAAAGTTCGGAACATGTCCATCAGGAGCCACCTGAACCCACTGTTGAGCATGAAAGGGATCCAGAACAGCCACATACTGTAAATGTGCTTGAACCCGAGGCAAGAAATGAGCAAGAGTCTGATGAAATCAGAAGTTCTAAAAGAGAACGAAGACCAGCCATTTCCAAAGAAATTTACAAAGTCTACAACTTAGTTCATATGGAGGGCGATCCTACCTCATATGAAGAATCCATGAGTGGCCCTCACTCAGCCAAGTGGGTGGAGGCAATGGAAGATGAAATGAAATCAATGAGTTCCAACAATGTTTGGGACTTAGAGGAAATTCCTAAAGGAGCCAAAACAGTAGGATGCAAATGGGTCTACAAAACAAAGTATGACTCCAATGGGAATGTAGAAAAGTACAAAGCTAGACTTGTGGCAAAAGGCTTTACGCAAAGAGAAGGCGTAGATTACAATGAGACTTTTTCTCCGGTCTCATGTAAGGACTCCTTCAGAATCATCATGGCACTTGTTGCACATTTTGATTTAGAGTTGCATCAAATGGATGTTAAGACGGCATTTCTAAATGGAGATTTAGAAGAAAATGTTTACATGAAACAACCCAAGGGTTTTTTCATGGAGGGGAAGGAACATATGGGATGCCGCCTAAAGAAATCCATTTATGGGTTAAAGCAAGCCTCTAGGCAGTGGTATTTAAAGTTTAATGATACAATTAAAAGATTTGGATTCAAGGAAAATGTTGAGGACAACTGCATTTATGCAAAGTTCAAAAATGGGAAATATATTTTCCTAATTCTGTATGTGGATGACATCCTGCTTGCCAGCAGTGATGTTAGTCTACTACTAGAGACAAAGAAGTTCTTGTCATCAAATTTTGACATGAAAGACCTTGCTGAAGCTTCTTATATTTTGGGCATAGAAATTCACCGAGATAGAAAGAATGGAGTGTTAGGACTGTCGCAGAAAGCATATTGTGAAAAGATTCTAAAGAAATACAATATGCATGCGAGTAATGCAACACCTGCTCCCATAGTCAAGGGCGATAGTTTTGGGAAATCCTAATGTCAAAAGAGTCAATATGAGATCGATCAAATAAAGTCAGTACCATATGCTTTGGCTGTTGGAAGCTTACAGTATGCACAAGTGTGCACTCGCCCTGACTTAGCTTTTATCACCGGGGTACTCGGTAGATATCAAGAGAATCCAGGCATAGAGCACTGGAAGATGGTAAAGAAAGCTTTGCGTTATGTGCAAGACACAAAATTCCTCATGCTAACATATAAGAGATCCGATTCCCTAGAGATAAAAGGGTATTCAGATGCGGATTTTGCGGGAGATAAAGACGACAAAAAGTCCACGACAGGATATGTCTTTACTTTCGCAGGAGGTGCTATTTCATGGAGAAGCGCCAAACAGTCGATAGTTGCATCATCTACGATGTATGCAGAATTTATAGCATGCTATGAGGCCATGGGACAGGCGTTATGGTTAAAGAAATTTTTACCCGACTTGAAAGTGGTTAACTGCATCAGCAGGCCACTAAAGATGTACTGTGACAACGAGCCCGCAGTATTCTATGCTCACAACAACAAGTCGAGTAATGCTACAAAGTCTATAGATATAAAGTATTATGTTGTGAAGGACAAAGTCCAGGATCAAACTATAAGACTCGAGCATATAAGGACAAAGGATATGCTTGCGGATCCCCTAACGAAAGGCTTACCACCCAATGTGTTCAAGGAACACATAGCCGGCATGGGTTTGATGGGAAGCCTATGATTCCTAGACTACATAGGCCCAAAAGTAACATGATTTGTTTCAAAACATGAAGGTATATAGTGGTTGTCTGATTCTATCAGCAATTGAGCTGAAACGATGAAACATGCTCTATGTATCGTTCTGTGATGAAATAAGTAAAGTACAAAGTTAAAAGTAAAGTCGAGATCTAGGGGGAGAATGTTAGATAGATCTCTCCCACGTTCGGGCCCAACGGCCCGAACGGAGTCCCTCATCGCGCCCTAATCGGGGTGCCCAACCCTATCCATGGTTGGTGGGCCCATGTCGCCAGCGCGTATATAAAGAGGTGGAGGGGCCGGACGCACACGGTACGAGGTTCACCGTGCGCCGCAGCCCCCACCTACACACCCACCGATTAGGGTTCGCGCTAGGCCGATAGGAAGCTCCGCCGCCGCCGCTCTCTACCACCCACGCTCACGCCGTCGCCCCTTTTCCATGGCCAACGACGGCGGGTCCAGCTCCGGCACTAGCTCCGGAATCCCCTCTGGCTCATGCTTGTCAAGCCAGGGAGCAGGTAGTGCCATTCTCTCTCTCTCCCTCTCAGATCTACGTGTTCGACCACTACAGTGGATCTACCAATGTTAGGCTAGATCTAACAAAGGAGAGATGGCGTGGCCTTGAACGAGCTATCTCTCTATATATACATATATGCAGCATGATGCAGCTCTCTTCCTAGCGTCTCGGAGATACGTAATTTTTTTGGGGTAGTGCATGAGGTATCAGATTGGAAATGGATTTCATAGCGTGCTAGCCGCGCGCAGGAGGCATGTGCATGTGTTGTATTAACTGGCTTTCATCGCGGGGAGGGGCTTATAGCTCCTATGCGACGTCTTTACATGGAATTGGAAGGAAAGCGACATCGTTGAAAAGAATAGCTCGCATGCGACGGTTGTGAGGCAGCTAATATCCCAGGGCCACACGGGCCTTAAAACGGTCGTAAGGACACATTTAACTTTGTTCTAATATTAGGGTTAAGCCAAACCGGTTGGTTGGGACAGCCAGTCAAACCAACCGCTTCCGACCGAGAGCGCGCGTAACACTGACTGTAGCTTCCCCGACGGCGGCGGCGGACCTCACCCATCGTTCTCAGCACCGGCGGCGGCACGGCAATTAATTTAGGCGGCGGCGCTTTCGTTCGACGACGAAGGTGGTGAGTGCCATTTGAAAGCTAATTCCTCTCCCATTCTTCTCAATTCGAGATCTGAGCGTGCCCATTGATGCTAGATTGTGGAGGCGAGGGTGTGCTGAACGGGCGTGCTGAACGGGGCGAGGGGGAACGATATGGAGCATGGAGAGGGGACTTCTAATCGGTATATCCTGTATCTCTGCACTTAATTTCTCTAAGGTTGAGCTCTCTGTTCGCTTCCGCTAGCTCATAGTGCCCGCCAAAAACAGGGGAGACGATGTTGCGCGCCAAACCTTCGAATTTCGCATCAATTTCTTTCCCTCTAGGGCTGTTTTAGTTGATGGCAGCACGCAGATCATTGAGAGAGACACGGTTGTTAAATGGGAGGTGGAATTAGAACATGTTGATCCCCAAGAGCTAATAAACATGGGAGAGGAGGCAGTAAGGAAAATGGTGGAAAAAATTGGGGATAGTGTGGTTTGGGGGCCAGAGCAAGAAGTTTCTTTGTTACGATTTGATGATTGCAAATGTGACTATGTTAGGGTTGAGACAGGGGAACATATAGTTGATGAAATCGATGATCGAAACGGTTGGACAAGCAAAACTGTTCTGTTTTTAGCAGAGCTCATTGATCTGAAACCTGATTCGAGGGTTGGATATGTGGCCTCGAAGCTGGCTGCTCAGATGGTCGTGGATGATTGGGCTGCACAAAGGCAAGTAATGCCTATACTTACTGAGTTGGAAGTGTTAACAGTGGAGGATGATGATGCTAATGCACAAGGGGAGGCTGCAGATGGTAATGCACAAAGGATTGTAACTGTTGATTGGAATTCAGTTGAGATACATGACCGCACTGATTTGGTCATTGCACCAATAGATGACATTGAAATGGCAAAGCTTTTTGGCATTCCTATAGATGACAGAGACAAGGAGAAGAAGAGGGATGAAGCTGCAAATGATGGTGACAACCATTTAAGAGATGAAGAGGCAGATATAGATCTAGAGTTGTTGGAAAATGCTGCAGTTCATGTAGATGATGCACATGATGATGAGCTAGTAACATTTTATGACAAAGAGGACCCAGTTATTGAAGTTGGGAGATTGTTTTCAAGCATGGATGAATTCAGGATGTGTTTCAGGACATATGCAGTCAAACGTGAGTTTGCTACCAAGACTATGTGGACTGATAAAAAGAAGTTCTATGCAAAATGCATAGGTTATGATGGTGGTGCCAAGCCTTGCAAGTGGTATATATCTGCTAGACGCCAACCTGATGGAAGGACAATAAGAGTGAATCAAATTCCAAAACCTCATACTTGCATTACAAGTTCTCAAACAGTTACAAAGATGACATCACAATTATGGGTTGCAGAAAAGATCAAGCCCATTTTAGCCACAACACCAAACAACACTGCAAAGAGACTGAAAATAGACTTGGAAAAGCAGTACCCCATTAAGCTGAATTATACTACAGTGTGGAAGGCAAAGCAAAGGGCAATGAAAGAGCTATATGGTGATTGGGCAAATACCTTTCGAATGCTTTATAACTTCAAAGCAGAAGTAGAGAAGAGGTCACCTGGCAGTGTTGTGGAGATAGATACTGAGGTAACAGCTGATGGGAAAGTCTTCTTCTCTAAATTCTTCATGGCTTTAAAGCCTTGCATCGATGGCTTCAAAGCAGGTTGCCGTCCATATTTGAGTATAGACTCATCTTTCTTGACTGGAAAGTGGAATGGTCAACTAGCAGCATGCAATGCTTTAGATGGACACAATTGGATGTTCCCTGTAGCTATTGGCATGTTTCAGTCTGAGACAGAGGCATCATGGACATGGTTCATGATGCAGTTGAAAAGATGCATAGGGCCAGTCTCTCCATTGGCAGTGCACACAGATGCATGTAAAGGTTTAGAAAATGCAGTGAAGATTGTTTTCCCTCATGCTGAGCAGAGGGAGTGCTTCGGCCATATGTGGATGAATTTGATCAAAAAATTCAGAGGAGATGATTTTGGACGCATGTGGCCAGCAGCAAGATCTTACACCAGGCAGACACATTCATATCACCTTGAGAAGATTAAGGCGGCATGCTCTGAGGAGGATAGGGTCAAGTTTTGTACATGGTTGGAAACCTACCATTCTCTTTTATGGTACAGGTCTGGTTTTAACACTGCCATCAAATGTGATCATATCAACAATAATTTGGCAGAAAGTTTCAACAACAAAGTGAAGGAGTTAAAAGACTTGCCGGTCCATGACATGGTTGACCAGATCAGGATCATGATCATGAGGTTGTGGGAATTGAGAAGAAGGCTTGGTGATGTTCTTCAAGGAGATAAGCTTCCTGATGTTGTGCAGCAGGTGGTCAACAGGAGCAGAAATCTTGCACATTTGCGTGTTGAGAAATCCTCATTGTGGGGTGCTGAAGTCAGAGATACAAAGACTGGCAGGAGGCATGTTGTTGACACTCAATTGCATGAATGCACATGCCTTGAGTGGCAACACACTGGGAAGCCTTGTGAGCATGCCATACTTTTCTTGGCCTCCAAACACAAGCTAAATATGCACCCATATTTGCATGAGTATTATTCTGTAGCAAAATTCAAGGCTGCATATGGAACACCAATTCCAGCACTTACAGATCAGTCTCAGTGGCCTGAAGTGGACATTCAGTTCTCCTTGTGTCCTCCTTTGATGAAAAGAAAGGCTGGCAGGCCCAAGCAGAGTAGATTCAAGGCTTGGTTTGAGAAAGGTGGGAGCAGCAAGAAGGGAAAGAAAGATGAAAAGAAAGATGCCAAGCCAAAAAGGGCCCAAAAAGGTAACAAGAATAGATGCAAACTCTGTGAAGAACTTGGACACCGAGCTGGCTCTACCAAGTGCAGATACACTGCTGAAAAGCCAAAGTATGTTCATCCAAAATCTATCCCATTTCTTGTTGATGATTTTTCTCCCCCAGCTAACTTGCTTGTTTTCAGGAGGAAGCGTGGAGAAAAAGGCCCACCTCTTGTTGTTGACGAATGCTGGCCAGTGAAAAGGGAAAGAATCAATGGCCAAAGAAAGAAGAGAACTAACCAGATCATGTTTGGTGCTGCTGAGGTGCAATCTGAACTTGTTTTGGAGGATGATGTGCAAACTGTTGAGGCTTTAGGGCACACCGTTTCTGATTTGGAAGCTCTGGTGCAAAATGAGGGGCAAAATGAGCCTGTTGTTGAGGCTCTAGTGCAAAATGAGCCTGTTGTTGAGGCTCTGGTGCAAAATGAGCCTGTTGTTGAGGCTCTGGTGCAAAATGAGCCTGTTGTTGAGGCTCTGGTGCAAACTGACCAAGTTGTTGAGGCTCTGGTGCAAAGTGACCATGTTGTTGAGGCTCTGGTGCAAAGTGACCATGTTGATGAGGCTCTGGATCATGATCATGAGGTTGTTGAGGAGGTGCAGGAGGTGAAGGAGACTCTTGGACGTGCTGTGGGGAGGCCAGATGGTAATGGTAAGAAAAAGAAGAGCATAAACCTATTGTGTGGTGTGAAACTTGTGAAGGAGAAGAAAACGAGGGGTAAGAAGAGCCAAAAGAAATAGACATTTGTTATTGTAAACATTTGTTATTGTTGTAAACATTTGACACTTGTTGTTGTAATAATTTGGCACTTGTTGTTGTAAACATTTGTTATTATAATAATTTGTCACTTGTTGATAATTTGGACAAAATTCAAATATGATGGTAAATTTGAATTTCAACATATGTAGCTATGTCACTTTTCTATGTTTGTATGAGCTTCCAACGTTTTTCTCATATGTACAATACAACTCATCCTCACCCTGATCCCTTTTGTGAAGTACAACTCACCCTCACCCAAAATGGGGTAGAAATGGGCTCCAAAGCTAGGGTAAATCACCCCATTTCTAAGCAAGTTTTTTTTGACCATTTCTAAAACCAAGTTAGGTATTTTTCCTCAGAACTATGTCACATAACATGACACCATGCGAAGGTTTTGTATTTTTTTGATTTTTTTTGAATTAGTTATGCACATTTGAATGTCTGGTCAAACTTGAAGGGTTTTCATAAATATTCTTAGCTAGGGGCTGAGGCTCGCAAAACTAGCATTGGATCTCTGATGAAATAGCATGTTGTGAACCTAAAAATTATTTTTACAAAAAATCATCAGCATGGAATCATGTACCTGTAGTTCATATCTTACCCACTTCCAGCCGATTCGGCAGGATTTGTCTTTTTCATCAGGGATGGAATAAAAGGTTTGAGATACTCAGGTTGGGAAATTGTACATTCTAGGTGGTCTATTATTTTTTAAAAATAGGATGTTACCATTTTGAAACTTCAATTTGGTGGTTGCTTCACAAATCCCCCCCTCTTTCGGCACTCAGAAAATAGAAAATGATTTTTCTGTGCGTCGAAAAGGAAAACTTTGTGCTACAACATTGTTAGTCATCCCATTATAGACATGCATGCCAAATATGGGCACATTATCACAAACTATGCCTTGATTCTAGCCATATCATTGGTCATTTGACCCGAAAGCCAAAAAACCTCGGAGGAGATAGGTCATTTTGTGAAGGGTTTTTTGAAATATGATCAATAGACCAAGTTTGATATTTTTCCTCACAACTATGTGACATAACATGACACCATGCGAAGGTTTTGTATTTTTTTGATTTTTTTTTAATTAGTTATGCACATTTGAATGTTTGGTCAAACTTGTGAAACCCCGTTGACTGCATCCTAAACCCCGCTAACCCTAAGGCCGAATGAGGACCGTAGATCTAACCCTAGAGCGACACTGTGGCCGTCCGATCGCGTCTTCTAGAAGGATTCCGCGGGTGGCTCTGGGTGATCCGTGGAAGGGCTTGTTCTGCAACCTGATTGGTTGGCGTCTCTTAGAAGGATTTCGTGGCTAGCTCTTGGCGATCCGTGGGATGGATGATTCTGGAATCTGATTGGCTTCATCGTTTTTACGTGAAACAGCGTGGCATGCGAGCGTGGCATGCGAGGGCGCTGGGCGGGGCGGGCTGCACCATGCGGGCATGCAGCTGCCCCTAGCGTCGCAGTCTAGCTATTTTACGTCCAACAGCGCTGCAGCGTATTTACTCCCTCCGTCGCATTAAATAAGTTTACGTGTAACAACTTTCTCCAATCAAACTTACTCCCCTCAGGTTCATTGTAATAAATGAGACTTTGCATGATACCACATCTATGTTATTTTGCACTATGTAATAGTAACTTAGACTAGTAACATATGCATGATACCACATCTATGTTTATTGTTTGTGGGCAACCCATAAGCTTGTAGGTCACCCTTAAGGAAAATCTTCTAAAGTAAACCTCCACTATGTATATGGATAGCCATATGGACTACTTTTTGGCTTGTGGATAGCCTTATGGACTACATAGTGGATGCCCAAGTGCATTGGAAAGGTAGAAGTACATTTTTTGTGGACAAATTTTGAAGCAAACGTACACTTATTCGTGGACAGAGGGAGTATGCATGTCACTATGACCAGCAGAAAAAATATCAAAATCTAAAATATGTAATAAATATAACGTACAGCGTTGGCACACTTCAGACCGTTGGACCGAGCGTGGCATGCGAGGGCGCTGGGCGGGGCGGGCTGCACCATGCATGCAGCATGCAGGGTCGGGGGCGGCGGTGCAGGGGTTACAGTACGTCGCATCCTTGCTATTTTTTTTCTCTGTTTCGCATTGATCACACCTGCTTCCCACACGCAACGCAGCGCACGCATCTCGTCTCGGCGTCTGGGCGGGCTGCACCATGCATGCAGCAGCTGCCCCTAGCGTCGCAGTCTAGCTATTTTGCGTGCAACAGCGCTGTCCCATTAAATAAGTGTACGTCGAACAACTTTCTTCAGTCAAATTTACTTCCATCTGGTTCATGCGCCATACAAAAAGTCAATATTACTCCCACCGATTTTTCTTGCGTGTGTAAAAACGAACGAGTATCTTGGTACTAGATTCCTGCATTTATTACCGAAGTAAATCAAGGCCAAATTATATTTTCCCTTTTATTTTTCACTGCCAATGAACAACTACCTTGGACGTTTTTTTCTCTCTTTCGCATTAATGCACATGCATGCATGCAGGGGCGGGGGCGTCGCATCCTAGCTATTTTTTTCTCTCTTTCGCATTGATCACGCCCGCTGCCCCGCTTCCCGTCTCTTTCGCATTGATCATGCATGCAGGGGCAACGCAGCGCACGCGTCTCGTCTCGGCGTCTGCGCCAACGCGACGCTGGATTCCCACGCCGCCCTTCACGCTCCGCCCTCAATAAATAGACAAAACGCCTTTGCCTCCTCATCTCATCTTGCCCCTCATCTCTTCAACCTCGAGCCCGTCCCTTTGCCTCCTCCCAGCCGCCCCCCAAACACTCCGACCATGGCGACCTCCCCCTTCCGCCTCCCTTCCGACACCGAACTAAGCGACGAGGACAACCACCCGGACCACAAGCAGTGGTGGGAGCAGCGGGCGCCCACGCGCCCCAAGCGTGGCAAGAAGAAGGAGAAGAAGTCCCCGCCCTGCCCCTGGGGAGACCAGGGCCCCATCGTCCACAACCCCGTCCCCAACCTCCCCGGCGGCGGCGACCTCCCCTCCGAAGCCTACTGGGCTAAGGCGGCGAAGGAGGAGGCAAGGCATGAGGCTGCCATCGCCAGGTGGGAGGAGAAGGAGGCCGAGCGCTCCTTGAAGAAAAGGCGCAGACGGCAGGAGGAGGAGCAACGGGAGGACAATGGCCGGGCCTTCCGGGAGGAGCAACGGAAGCGGGACCAGCGGGAGAGGCTGGCGGCGTGGAATGCGGCTGCACCGGCACCGCCTCCACCGCCGATGGAGTAGGGGGTTAGGGTTTAGGGGCTAGCCCAGGGTTTAGGCGGGGCGCCTATTCCGCCCCTTCTATATTATTGTACCTTTTTATTTTTATTGTAATGTTATCGATCCCCCCTGTCTAATATAAGTAATGTTATCTGTGTTTTATTGTAATATTATTGCGCCTATTCCATCCCTTGTTTCATTGTAATCTGTGTTTTATTGTATTTCATTTGTCAAAACACCCAAAACAACAAGTGTATAAAACAAAAGACACAAAAACAAGTTCATATAATACTCGTGCAATATTTATATATTAACAAGTGTATAAAACAAAAGACACAAAAACAAGTTCATATAATACTCGTGCAATATTTATATATTTACAAGTGTATAAAACAAAAGACACAAAAACAAGTTCATATAATACTCGTGCAATATTTATATATTTACAAGTGTATAAAACAAAAGACACAAAAACAAGTTCATACAACACATGGTTCATTTTCAAATAAGACATTTACATATTTACATAAGTTAAAGGAGCGCCCAAGTTATGTTAGTTAAATGGATGTCCTTGGACTTCATTTATATATTTACTTTTGCAAAAAAAAAGATTGCAACCTAAGCACGAGTATCTGCAGATCCACACGTTCCTATTTAGATTGTAACATGAGTACCATTTTTTTTTTGCCACATATAGTTACTATTGGGCCTGGATACGTCCATTTTGGCATGGCTAAGTTATATTTGGGCCTGGCCTTTTTCAATCCTCGTCAATTGTTTTTTTACTTTTCAACCCCTCCCCCTCCCCTGCACACGGGCGCCCCCTGCACACTGATAAAAGGAACACTGACGAAACTGACGAAACTGAAGAAACACTGATTTCGAAAACAGAGCAGCTCAAAATTAGCCCGAATTTGTGTTGCATTTTATTCAAGCCAAAGACATAGACCATTACATCCATTACAAAGCATCACTCGAACACTGACTGCGCTGTCTAATGACTAACGATAAGGAGATAAACTAATCCGAGAGAAATTACACAAAAATAAAAAAAACCGGCCATCAGATTGTCCTGCTTCTTCAATTCGATGATTTGCCTTAGCTGCTTGTTCATCTTCTTTAGCTCGGTCTTCACTTCCGCATCCACCGTAGTACCAGCGGAAATGGGGTTGCCACATCCCAATTGCTCCACCACGGACGGGTTTTCGAGCTCCCGGGATGCTACCTCCACCCCAATTCGCTCGATGTACTCATCAAGCCACTCAAAATGCCCACATTTTGGCAGTTCCTAAAATCGCAGAGATGAACCCTAAATCCCAAATTCGATGAAATGCATGAAATTTCGAAAGAAAAGCGAGAAATTGGCGCTCGGAACACTCAGATCTCACCTTTCCCGTCTCGGGCTTGCTCTCACACTTCACAAATTCCCGACCAATGTTGCCGTTCTTGTCGGTGGATGTGACAAGCCGCTTCAGGGGCGCGGTACGGGGGCAATCGGGGCACCTCCTCATCGGCACCGCACCATACCGAGGCCATGAGCGGTGGGAGGAAGCAGAGCTCGACATCCCTCGCCGGCGTTGCCGCACTTGCTCGCCGGAGAAGAAAACAGAAGGGGATGAGATGCTGGAACGGTGGCGGGAGTGCTCGGGTGCGGGGATGGATCGGGGCCAACGGCTCTCTTCAACCACAGGGTGGGTCCCACGATATGAGGTGGACATCAGGTGAGTTCCGCCGTGACGTGGAGAGGCTGTGGGTCCTACTGTGCTCAGCTGATTCGAATTCGTTGACGGTCTCGTGGGGTTAAGTGGAAGTGTCGCACGGGAGCTATTTGCCGTTTCAGAAGTGTCGTGTGCGAGCTATTCTTTTCAACGATGTCGCTTTCCTTCCAATTCCACGTAAAGACGTCGCATAGGAGCTATAAGCCCCGCGGGGAGTGGTGTGCATCAAGTTAATTTTCATGCATGGAGGGGCCTGTATATTTTTCGAATGTGAAATAAGTTGTGCACGTTGGGTCTTGTTTATTTTTCATCATAGTTGTGCTTACTCTCTCCTGAATTTGATGACGCAAATTTATCTAGATTTGCATGCATATATGCAAATCGTGTCTAGATAAATGCGATATTAGAAAAACTAGCACCAAGCCCGTGCGTTGCTACGGCGACACTAAATAAAATGAACAACTTTTTACTTTATATATCCTAAATCCTAATCCTTACGTCAGTGAATCAAAATGGCATTGAGTCCTTGATCGACATGTCTTTTGCACCGCACAATAGTGAAAATCTAATAAGAAGAACTTTAAACATGTAATAGTGAAAATCATATCTCGCCTCGAAATCTGCTACTCCTCGATCTCGTCCGAATCCGAATCAACATCAGACAAAAGGAGAAAAAAATTATATGATCATTTTACTCTTATGCATCAAACCAACGTGACCATATAAAATAGCTCACATGCATCACATAACTCTGAAACTGCTCACAGAAAATATTTCTTCAGAAATGCTAATAATCAAAAATTAAATGTCATAGAAACATGTCTGTGCGTTGCAGCCGGAGAGAACGAAATTACCATACAGTTGCACAAAATTATCATTGCATACTAGAAAGTTCCAATCTACCAAAGCTCCAATCTTAAAGATCATAATGTTATTATGTATAACATACTCATGACGATCACAAATCAGCAATACTACTACTCCTTGGGTATCAGTATCAACATCACCTTTGTGCATACCCTTCCTCGGAATAATGAGGGAGAGAAGAAAATCCCTCATGTGCAGGAAGATCTGCAGCACCACAATATATATATATATATATATATATATATATATATATATATATATATATAATCCCTATTTGACACCCAGGGTGTAGAATAGTTATTTTGCACCCAACATATTTTTACGTTGTTAGACTAAAAAATTATGTTTTGTATACGAATAATTATGTTCATGTAATCACCACAACCAAAAAATTTGACACAAAAATAAATTTTTTGAGTCATTATAGTGTAAAAAACACCAAAAATATGTCTTTTACATCGATTTTTTTATGGCATGTAAACAAAAAAAAATTATGTCATTTTTAAATTTTATTATGTTCTTCTCAACTTACGAAGTAATACAAAATTTACGTGACGTAAAAATAATATACGGTTCTAAAGATAGAAGGTGGGTGTAGATAGCGCCACCCTATATATATATATATATATATATATATATATATATATATATATATATATATATGGAAAATAGCCTGCTAAACACGGGCATAGCTGCTCATAGTCTATCCATCGTTGATTCTATCCTCTTTTGATATAGGTGGCACATGTATCCAGACCCAGAATTTGTCTAAGAACTAACGCCGTTAGTGTTCATTTGGCATGCATGCATGAAGCTCTAGCAAAACAAACCTTATCTAATTTCGTTTGCATGAGGCAAACCCTGACGAGCAACATGCGGTAAACACTAAACCAAATATACTACACGGTAAACCGTAATATACTACATGCATGAAGCCCTAATAAAAAAAAGCTTATCTAATTTCGTTTTGGTTAGGCAAACCCTAATATACAACATGAGGTAAACCCTAACCCTAATATACTACATGCATGAAGCCCTAGCAAAACAAAGCTTGTCTAATTTTGTTTACATGAGGCAAACCCTAACGAGCAACATGCAAAATAAAGCTTATCTAATTTCGTTTAGGTGAGGCAAACCCTAACGGACAACATGCTGAGAAACCCTAACTTATTTAGTCTCTCTTCAACTTTCCTTGCTCATTTGAAAAACTAGGTGGAACCGGTTATTGCTTTCTTCCCTCTACCTCATCCCTCCTCGTGCACTTCGCATAAATTCTTGGACGAAACACACAATTATTTGACAGAAATTTTTAAGAAACTAAATTCTCGTACTTACTAATAAACAATATAAAAGTTATTATTTTCAAATACCATTTTTTTCATTACTGCGACTTCTTTGTTCCACGACTTACTCACAATAATTCAGACTGATTCAGATCACAATTTACCTTGCCCCGCATACAAATATCGTACTTTAATATTGATATCGGCACCGCCCAACCTAACCCCCTAACTTATATAGTTAGTTTACAATTAATTCTAATGGTACACATATTTTTTATACTACCTTTTTACAGCTAGGAAATAATTACATGTCCATAATTAAATTACCGCTACACTGTTTTCCCACGCAAGTAGTACTACTTTTACCACAGTCAACAACATGCATTACTAAGCAGAACGACTTCAGTGCACTGCTAGCTACAAGTACTTGTATAAGATGTTTTGTCTATGAGTGTTTTCTATCTTTTATAGAGTACCACTGTACTATGTGGCGGGAAAACAAAACAAAATGTCACCCAGATGGCGCGCGACAAGTTACTCTCTCCCGCCAAAAAAATAAGACACTAAGCCACTTAGATGAATATTTAGGGTTTGCATAGTGCCACAAAATTTCACTAGGGTTTGCATAGTATGAAGTCCTAGCTGCAGAAAGAAGCCACCCTAATCAAAACAATGGTTGTTTTGCTCCAATAGCTAGGGCCACCGCAATAAACAAAACAACCTTTGTTTGGTATTCTTCACATTGTCATGGATGCATGCAGCCATCAAACATATACCAAAACAACCTTTATTAGGACACTCTCTTGCATGGCACATAGTCTAAAGTTACTGCATGCAAAACCTGTTTTAATCCTTGTTCTCAATCCCTTCTTATTTTAGATGCTAAAATTTTTGTAGCCAAAACAGTGTGTTAATTTGGAACCCATGCCAAACCCTAGATTCTTGCATGCATGCACAAACTAACATCGTTAGCTCATTCATGTTCCACCCCACTTTCATCTAGATGTTGCATGCATTTGATCTCTAAATCCAACGGTGCTCTGTCTATGCGCAGCTACGCCCGTGAGTAGCAAATCCGTCCGCGTCGATATGTGTGTGTGTATATATATATATACGCCTATCATTGATTTGAAGAATACTCTTCTAGATTAGAGAACTATCCCCAATTCCCCATGACTCAAACAATGAAGTGTAGATGGAGCAGCCAAGCAGCACTAATCGAGGCAAGCCCGAGTGCATTCTCCACCTCGACCTGGAGACGAAAGACGACGGGCAGCGCCATGCTCCATTAGACACACCGTCGTTGTTCTATCAGCTGTAACAGAACATTCATCAGTCATAGGAGAAGATTATTTAACATGAGTCAAACCTTTAATTCTCCAAAAACCAAATATAATTTAACTGGTACTCTAAGCAAACCCGGAGTAACATGCAGCTTTAAAGGATTCCTTCTGGTTTTCTCATTTGTTCTGTAGCAAATAGTAGATCATATATACTGTAATAATTAAATTGTCTAGAAAATGGCAATCGGTAAACTACATAGCTGTGTTTCTGCAGAGAACACTTTACACAGAACTGGTCAGAGATCATGGGACTCGTCAGCGCTGCAATCCTTCGGGTTTGAGATAGACGGAAATTCCATCAAGACGGTACTCAACCGTGCCGCAATCATTAGGCCGACGACAGCACGAAACTGCCACATTTTTTTGACGGCTCGCCGAGACTGCAATCTGGAGGCCGACGCACGGATCGGCAGGCTCGAGCGCCGCTAGCCCTTCCCATCCCGACGACGGCGTAGGATCCTCGGATCATCTGCATCGACTGCTTCGAGCCCCTCGTGCGCCACCGACCCCTCCCATCCTCTGCCTGGAACCGTCACCGGCTTGGTGACTTGGTCAGCTCGCCGAGGGACGAGCCCCTCTTGCCCCGCCAACAGCGTCGCCTCCTCACATCCTCTTACTCTACCTCCGCGAGCACATCCTGCCCCGTCAACGGCGCCGGCCCCTCTCATCCTCTGCTGACCATTTTGGGGAACTTTCATTGTGGATGTGGATAAGGGATGCGGGGCTCAGAAATCCTTAGTCTTGGGAAGCACCGGGAAAGGGAGGTCGCCGCCTGCATGCGTGTGCGCACCGTGTGCTTGCGGATGGCCTCGAGCTTCTCCCGTCGCCGCACATACTGTCGGACGCTAGGTGGGGATGGACCTCGCTGGTGGAGCAGGAGGAAGGGGATTGGAGGTCGGCACCCACATTCAGGGATCTGGGAGGCCGGAGGTGCATCTGTGGAGCAGAATGGCAGCGCGGGAGTAGCCACATGGACGTCTAGAGGTGGGCAACAGAGGCAGAGAGGAGAAAGAAGAGCGTCTCGTGTTCTCTTCGCAGACAAAATTCAAGAGCACGCAGCCATTCTGACACAACGCCGGGATTATCAGATGCGGCTTATGTCAGAGATATACTGTCCCAAAATAAATAGATGTCTCATTTCTATAATTTGAACGAATCTATATACTAAATAGTGACTAGATTTATCTAAATTTTGATAAATCTGAGACATCTATTTTAAGACGGAAGGAGTATATAATGGTGGAAACTTAAATCTTTACGGGTCTTACTCTGCTCGTCATAAGTTAGCTCCTTAATAAATTTGGATCAAACTTCAACAAATCTCCTGTCATAGTCGTAGAACTAAAGAAAATTTCATACGGTTCTAGGAATGTCGGTCTCGAGGGGATCATGTGGTGGAGCAGCCGTCTGCAATGTTTTGATGAGGAAAATTTTGAGTGTGATAGTTAAATTTCAACAGAAGCTAAGAGAGGGGCCGTGGATGAGAAGTATGGATTTTTTTGCATATAGCATATTTTATAAAAAAATTAGGAAAACCGCCAACTTTATTAAATCATAGACACAGAGTTACAATCAATCTCTAGGCCGTGAACTAAAACGGCCGGAGGCTCAGCATCCTAAAAAAAACTGACAACTCCTTGAGGCATACATACTTTGCGCAACAGTGTGCCGCCTGGTTATCTTTGCGACGGGCAAAAACAAAATTACAAGAATTAAAAGAGGAACTAATTTCTCATATCTCATCGAGAATAGGTTTAAGGACAAACCGCTCTATAGTCCTATTATTCCAACAACTTAAAAGAGGTTCACAATCAACCTCAAAAACACCACCTTCTAAATTTGTTCTTTCAGAGGTATAACAAACAACATCTACATATGTAGAGCCACCGCTTAAATAATTAGAGGATCCTCAATCCCCCTGTAAGTTTTCCCTAGCACCACAAAAGGAGTAACACCCCCCCCCCCTCGCAACAACCCCAGAAGTCGTCATACCTTTGTTCCCATCAATAGCACCATCCATATTGATCTTGATAAAATCATCAGGTGGTTTCATCCAACAACACTTAGCATATTTTATAATTTATAAAATAATTTTCTCCTAGCTAGCTTCGAACCTTATTGACATGTTGGTCCGTCAGAAAAAACCTAGTAAACAAACAATTCCAATGATTTTTTTTCAAAACCCAGTACAAATGCATACACTCACAAATCTGAACATACACTCACCCCTACCTCTACGAGCACCTCCCAAAGACTGAGTCTTGAGATTGATCTGACGGGTCTTGAGCTTGACGAAGTCATCACGGGCGTCTCGCTATTGATGGGAACATCGCCTTTCACTAAAGAATATTCCGACTTTTATGAGACACTAAAGTGTCAAACCCGAGGTTTGAACTCTGGTGGACTGGGGGTGTCACTGCCCTCTTATCCATCCAACTACAGGTTGGTTTGCAAACAATGCCAGTAATTCAATTAAACCACCTTTGTAATTTTCTAGTTGCTTGCACCATATAATAAACTAGAAATCGCTATCAAGATATTGTTAAACCATAAGATTTGGATGTTGCTATTCGTGTTCTTATCATAATATATGCGAACATATGCACACGTATGATTCAGAGATCGCTAACAAGGTTCTCAGGGATATTAAGATATATGTGAACACATGTTATATGATTCACACTATAATTCATGCAAGTGGGACAAACTAATACGTCGAGGCATGCTACATTGTTGTTTTTTTGTTTCTCTTACATTCAAAGGAATTCCTAAAGATCCTTATAATGAGCATTGTCTCGAAAAAATAAACTAACACAACATTTGCTACAAATACAGTTCAATTACAGATGTTATAGCTGCATATAAAACAATAATATTGCCACTTTTATGTGGTTAATTATGTTAAATAAGATAATAGTATTGACTAATATAATTGTAAGAATACATTATAATAAGTAAACAAGTTTAGTATAAATAGTATTTATTTTTTACTTTTACTACATGTCTCATCCTAACCACAGGCAGTACATTGACCTATTTTAAGTCCATCTCGGGCGGATTATGATCATGAGCAATATCTCCAAAAAATGGCAGTCATCAGAGTTGCCCAAGCCACGGTGCGAATAGGGTGTCCTAGAAGACACTCCATGCCTCATGAACCCAATGCACACAAGTCTGTTGTTGGAATAGTAGTCGACTGTGAATCCCACTAAGTTTAGGGTTAGTTTTAGTTTAGATTAAGTTTAATTTTTGGCTAGTTTATTTTAAATTTTGTTCTAATATCTTCGTAAATTGGAATGATTTGACCCACACCTTCATCCAAAAATGGAGTCTCTATGTGATTGTTGAGCTTGTTGTCGTTGTGATACTTGAGCACGGTAGCCTTGAGTGTGGCATGTTTCTCATATATCAACCATCTCAGGGACCTTTTTGTTGATAGAAACTTGATGATGTCACTACTGGAAAAACGTCTATAGGCAATCCACACATCCGTGGCGCACGTGCTAGTGATGCCACACGGGTAAAATATGCGTGGTGCACTGCCTACAGGTGCCCTACGGCTAACTGTCGTAAGTGTAACACACATGGGGGTGGTGTGCCACAGCTATGTGTGGGCCAAGACACAGATGGCCGCAGACCACATACTCGCAGCGCACTAGGTCAAGGTGCTCTACGGGTGTGAAACTTAGCTATAGCGCATCTTTACCTAGTGCGCTACGGGTATGTGTGCTGCAGCAGCTGGGTCACATGCAAAAAATAAACTAAAATAAAAAACACTTTAAAAATAAAATCCTTTCATATTTAGATAGATAATGTGGTCTAGTTTCTAGGAAAATCAACAAACATTAATTTTGACTTTTTTTGCAAAAAAAAGTCATGCCACGGTAAAACGGCTATAACTTTTGCATACGATGTCGGAAAAAACGTTTAATATACCAAAATAACGAAAACGAGATTTCGCATCCTCTCGCAACCACCTCGAGTCGTTTAGAGATTTTTTAGATTTTCAAAATTCGAAAAGAGTAAAAAGTTACGGTCAAAAGACCGTTTTTCCTGCAGAAAAAAAATAGAGGGCAACTTACCCGTAGCGCGCCACCACCTAGTGCGCCATGAGTAAGTGGGCGGGATTCGAAATTCGAATCACCACCCCGCCCACCTACCCCTCTACTTTTTCCTCCCCTTCTCTATTTCCTTCTCCTTTTCCTTCCCCCTTCTCCTTCTCCCTTTTCCTTCTCCTTCTCCTTCTCCCTTTTCCTTTTCCTTCTCCTTCTCCCTTTTCCTTTTCCTTCTCCTCCTTCTCCTTGTCCTCTCTCCGGCGAGGACTAGCGCGGCCACGCAACGCCTCTCCTTGCAGTGACGGTGGCGTGACGGCAACCTTCTCCTCCTCCTTATCGCAGTGATGACGGACGACGACGGCCTCCTTCTCCTCACCTACCTCCCTTCCTTCCTCTCTTCCTACCTACCTTTCTCCAACCACCTACCGCCTCGATGCCGGCGAGGACTAGCGCGGCCACGGCCTCCCGCACCTCCCTGCGGTGGTAGGTCGTGGCCATGGCCATGCTCCGACGAGGCAACATGACGGCGTTGCATGGACCCTATTGCTTTTGCAATTCAAAACGAGGGTGTTTTTTGTATTTTTTTTACAAAAAACATAGACGTGGCACACATGGACACCTTCTTGTGGAACACTAGGTGGTGCGCCACGGATAACTTTTTACTCGTAATGCACCAGGTAGTGCGCTACGGCTAAAACTTAGCCGTAGCGCGCGGCTAATGCGCTACAGATGTTCTTTTTAGGTGCGCCTTGGATGTGCCTTTTTCTGGTAGTGTGTTAGCTTGTGGTCTCACACACATCTTTTGAATTGGGGTTATAGCCTCCATCCATGTCCTTAGATCTTCGTGCACCATGGTGAATGTTAGTGATGTCATGGGTATAGAGCGTCCCTATGGATACGTGAAAAACCTCTCCTGCAATAAATAATGGTTGGCTCTGTCGTTGGGACCATGTCACCGATGTGAATAGCTTATAAAAAATGGGTTGTTAGCTGATGATATCCTCATCGGCAACAAAAATATATGATAACATGTTGGTGACATGAGCGCTACGTTAGTGTCACATCCCAAAAAATTTCAAATTTTGAAATGTGAAAAATAAATAAAAAAAATAAACAATTGTTGAAATTTAGGGTGAGAAGAAACTTTTTGATTCCAATTGGAAACATCAAAACCTATTTTTGATCAAATTAAATCCTAAAGGGATTTAAAAAGATAAACAAATATTAAATAAAGTTATAATAGTTGGAATCACCATTTTTGGATCTTTAAATAAAAATATATGGTTTTTATAAGCAAAGGTAGAAATATTAATTGAGGACTATTTTAAAGATTCAAATTAAATCTTGGCCAAGCAAATGAAATAAAATATTTCTATTTGATAAAAAGAGTAAACGACTATTTAAATAAAATAATAAGGATTTATTAATACCCAATTTTATTTAAGTAAAGGCTTTTCCTATTTTAAATAAACACTAAAACTTATAAAGTATTTTAAATAAAAATTCCAAGTGTTTATTTTTCAAATAAAACCTACTGAAAAGGTTTTGGTAATATTTAGATTTCAAGAAGAGTTTTAAAATATATTAAATCCTATTTGAAATAAATACTAAATGCCTATTTATTTAATTATCAATAGATCCTAAAAGAATAAAAGAATTATTCTATTTTGGAATTTGGAATATAATAATAAATAGAATTAAAACATACCCAAAGTTTGGTGGTGGTTTGAATTCAAATGGAGTTTGAATTGTTTGAATGAAAATCAAAATAGAAATTCAAAACAGAAAAAGAAAAGCATTTAGTAAAAAAAAATGAAACTAACCCAACCCACTGCCAAGGCCTAGTCCAGCCCAGCAACGCAGCCCACCTGCTCACCCCACTCGCGAACCTTTTTCACCCAGAAGCACGCCCGCTAAGTCACTGAGTTGCGGACCCCACTCCCCCTCCCTCTCTCTCGCTGTCAACGGGACCCACTGCCACCTCATCATCGTCCTCCCCACGCGCTGACCTCGCCCACTCCCCCTACTGTTTCTGCCAGCGATGAATGCAAATGAATTGGCATAACACCGCGAGTTAATCACTCCAGTAACCACGCATACATAAACGCCTACACCCCTCTTCCATTTCCCCCAAGCAGCACCTCCTCTCTGCCTCCAGGCTGCCCCAATTTCGAGCTCGAGCACCACTGCCCCGACGAGCTTCTCTGGCCGATTCCGGCGCCGTCCAACCGCCCCTCACCTCCCAAAGAACACGAGCTTACTCCCCTCTCCCGTGCACATCTGCCAGTGTGTCCCACTCACCCGCGCGCGTTCCCTAGGCTCGGCAACGACCAAGACCCGAGAGCGCCACCTCCTTCCTCGACTCCGGCGAGATCCCCTGGTGAGCACAGACCGCCCCTGTCCCACCCGTTGATGCTCCTATGATCTACGCATTCGCCCGCGTCTAACCATACCTTTGTCTTGCCTTCGGGTGGCTTGCAGCTTCGCCAACGACGACAACCAGAAGCACCTGGCGCCGCCGCTGACTCCGGCGAGCAATCCACTCTGCTCCGGTGCGCCCCTCGACAAGCTGACCACGCCTTGAGCTTCGCTGCACTTCTGCGAACACGGTGAGCATCCTCTCCCTCTTCCACGCGACCTAGTTCACCGACAAGCTCACTGGCCGAGCACGCACCGCCGTCCGCCGCCGCTAGTGCCGCCCAGTTATGGTCTGGCTGCTGTGATCCGTTGGATCTCAATCCGTTGGCTAGGATAGATTCATTAAATCGAAGGGGTACGTGTGATATGTGCCGTGCGATTAAGTGAGAGCCTGCGGTCAGAACAGCTCAATCCAAACGAAACTGTATCGTCCAGTAAAGAAGCGCCACATGGCCAGACTCGGGATTTAAAATAGAAATTTAATCTATTAGATTTGCAAACTTGCAAAATTCATAACTTTAATTCTACATGTCCAAATTTTGCAAATTTTATATCAATGGAATCAGAAGAACCAGTACTTTGCAACCACGCACTGTGTTTAATGTTTTGCTTCTGGAAAATTCGTTGAATTTGCAGAAACATGTGTAGGCATAATTTGAATATAAAAATTGTTCTAGATATATTTTTAAGGTGAAATCATTGCTAAATGGATTGTTTTGAACCTGCTGACCATAGGAACCAATTTATGGATTTAAAAATGTATTTTGTGAAGTTAAGGAATAAATATTTGAATTAGCACCTTTCTAGTCAAATAAAAATATTGTTTATGGTTTAGAAATGATTTTTGAATAAAACCTTTGGGAAATGATGTGATTCAAACCTTCTGACCATAAACACCAAGTTTTGAGATTTAAGAACATATTTGATGAACCATATAAAGTTATTACTTTGCTAAAAGATATTTTCAACAACATAAAATATCACCTTAGTATAATATTTGGTTTATGAGATGAAACCTTTTGTAAATGGTTTTACCACTTTAGTAAATGACCACTTTGAGCTTTAAAATGTTTAGAGCCTAATATAAACCACTTATCTAAATAAAACCATCTTTTGCATGCTTGCATGCATTGCCTTGTTTCTATTATTTTATGTGTGATAAATTGTTTGAATGCTAGTTGAATATGTGTTTTCTTGATTGAATTGTAGTAAAGTTCAAAGAGTGTGATATTTGCAAGATCAAGAAGTGAACCAATATTCTCTACTAAAAAGGCAAGTGACACTATCATCCAAGTCCTATTATTTTCATTACACTTATTGGATTTTTGTAACATGCATGATAGGACTACTATAATTCTATGCTATGCTATATCCTATTAGGATATCCTTATACCTTCCTTAGTGGAAACATTGTAGTTGTAGTATGCTTAGCCATGCTATATATTTGGGATGGGATACATGATATGATTACATGAAGTGTTGGAAAAATATATGTTTTATGTAATAAAACAAGTACTCAATGAACCACCTGGGTGGAAAAAGGATACTCAAGTTTTGGACAAGGTGGCAACAAAGGGAACCATGTTTATATGGCTATCTTTTTGTGTGTGCACTAGAAGAAAACCACCCAGGGACTTAGAGATTGAACATGTTTCTCGTACAGTGGCTTCCGTGTACAGCCACATGCTAAATGGGATCTGGCTTAGTCAACTACATAGTGGAAGACCCTTGCATTGGCATCTTCAAGTTAACTAGAATTGTGTATTGGAAATTTATCCTTACATTGGTTCCTGGTAGACAAGCTAGCATTGTGTATTGGGAGGACTCCTATGGAAAGACTTAGTCACATTCTCGATCTGCCCGTACTCCATTTTGGTGAGTACTTATCCAGCGGCCACTGGTGGCGTCAAGACGAGATTGTGTCATGTGGGTAAAGTGTACAACTTCTGCAGAAGATCAAATTCTAAGTACTTAGCCGTGTCCCCGGTTATGGACAATTTTGAGCAACTAAGGCCTGAAGCTATGGAAGATCTCGACATTCCAATTTCTCAAAGTAAAACTTGATGGTGTCAACAAGGGATTAGAACCACTTGGAGTTTTCCAAGGAGTTTATAAAGATTGATTGAAAGATCAAAACTATTTTGAAAAGATAGGATAAAACCATATTGCTTTCTACAAATGAGCCTAAACCCTA
Source organism: Avena sativa (assembly GCA_916181665.1). NCBI lineage: Eukaryota > Viridiplantae > Streptophyta > Magnoliopsida > Poales > Poaceae > Avena > Avena sativa. Next base: position 443,285,036 of record OV702283.1, read on the forward strand.
CTTAGCCAAATATGCATATATTGATAGGTTCCAACTTATTTCTACATAGTAGTGAAACTTGCCAATACAATTCAAATGTATTGACCCTTGTGGCTGCAACTTATTATGTTGCAGTTTTGTATGATGTTAGTGAAGTGTGTGTTGAATAGGATTACAAGTCTACAACCAACATGATTGCCTGTGGCACTTTGAAGATGAAGGACTCCATGCTATAGCCATTTCTTCTGCATTGTAATGAGATAGCCAAATGAGATATGTAAGATGTAATGAATTATTTTATTCCTGCTTATAAAGTTGTATTATGACCTTTGTTTCTTGATATTACATCTTAATTATGGATGCTAGTTATTGATCCAGGGACTAGCATTGTAAACACCGGGATCTCTACCTTATTAAAGGTTGGGACCCTTACAGATGGTATTAGAGCACTATGTTGCCTGTAGGATTGTAAACCTAGGATTGGACAAAACCCCTTAGAAAAATAGGAGTTGTTATTGTTCCAAAACTTATTTACAAACAATCTTGTAAACTCTTTCCTCAACCTTTTTGGTTTTGAATTCTACACCTTTTCCTTTTCAACTTGATGGAAAAAGCCTCTACCATGACCAATGACTTCAACTTTAGTTCCACCAAGGACTTCAACTTAGACATCACTAAGGACTACAAGTGAGAACCAAGAGACATTAGATTGCCTACCAAAAACATTGATATCATGTTAGTGTATGGATCATATTGACCTATGAAGTATGACTATACTAAGTTAGTTATTTCATAAAAACTTGTTGTTTCCTTCAACTCATGAGTTAAGCTCATAAGTTGTTAAGTGGATAGTTGCTTGTTGATTGCTTGATTTTTTGATTTGAACTTGATTGTTTTGGGTGGAGTGTTAGAACTTCTTTAGACCTATACATCATTGCTTATCCCTATCAAACCAACAGATGCCTCCCCGTCATGCCAACCCCAACCAAAACAACAACAACAACAACAACATCACTCCCGAGATGCAGCAGATATTGATAGCTCAAGCTCAACTGACACAGATGATGACACAATTTATGCAACATCAGAATCATCATCACAACAACAACAACAACAATCAAAATAATCCTCCAGCACTTGACATGCTCACCAGGTTTCTGAAGCTAAGGCCTACAAGGTTCTCTGGGACAACTGACCTAATGGTGGCCAATGATTGGTTACGTTTGGTGAATAAGGACTTAGTGACTGTTGGCTGCACCGACGAAGAAAAAGTTAGGTTTGCAGCATTTCTGCTTGAAGGACCAGCAACAATATGGTGGGACAACTTTCAGATCACCACTCCCCTTGAGGATGTGAATTGGGATATTTTTGAGGATGGTTTCCGTATAGCTCACATCTCATCTGGAGTGATGAACTTGAAGAAAAAGGAATTCCACAATCTGAAACAACGTCATCTCAGTGTGGCTGAGTATATTGAAGAATTCAACAATCTGGCACGCTATGCACCGGATGAAGTTGATACAGATGCTAAGAGGAAGGAGAAATTCCTCTAAGGACTTAATGATGAGTTGAACCTGCAGCTGTTTGTTGCCTATGTCCCAACTTATCAATCACTCTGTGACAAAGCCACCATCTTGGAAAACAAGATGAATCAAGTTGAGAACAGAAAGATGAAGCATAAACTCAAGTATCACTCAGGATCATCAAAAAAGAAGCGTTCATTCAAAAAGAGCAATGAAGATTCCGAACCACATCAGCATCACCACAACAACAATGGAAGTGATAAAAATGGAAATGATACTGACAATGGAGATGACCTTGGTCAGAACCAACATGACACTTTCAGGAAGAAAGATATTAGCCAGTTGCAGTGCTATAATTGCAAGGAACTTGGACACTATGCATCAGACTGTCCTAAAAAGAAAAAGAAAAAGGATGCTAGAAACTCCAATGGAAATGACTCCAATGTGACCCAGAAAGGACATGTGAACCACATTGACATGGATGGGAACCTTGAAGAAATAGCAGAAGTGGATGTCAGGAATTAGTTAACTCAGTTGAGTCAAATAAGGATTCCTTGTTTGGATATCAAGTATTAAACCCATGGTCAAGTGAACCATCAATGTAACCCTATGAGACTTTCTTTTAAGGGTGGTAGTACCCTAGTTGCCTTGAAGCCAACTTGTAACCCTAGCTTTCCCAAATCTCGGGACGAGATTTCTTTTTAGGCTGGTAGCTTGTCACATCCCAAAATTTTCCAAATTTTGAAATGTGAAAAATAAATAAACAATTGTTGAAATTTAGGGTGAGAAGAAACTTTTTGATTCCAATTGGAAACATCAAAACCTATTTTTGATCAAATAAAATCCTAAAGGGATTTAAAAAGATAAACAAATATTAAATAAAGTTATAATAGTTGGAATCACCATTTTTGGATCTTTAAATAAAAAGATATGGTTTTTATAAGCAAAGGTAGAAATATCAATTGAGGACTATTTTAAAGAGTCAAATTAAATCTTGGCCAAGCAAATGAAATAAAATATTTCTATTTGATAAAAAGAGTAAAGGATTATTTAAATAAAATAATAAGGATTTATTAATACCTAATTTTATTTAAGTAAAGGCTTTTCCCATTTTAAATAAACACTAAAACTTATTAAAGTATTTTAAATAAAAATTCCAAGTGTTTATTTTTAAAATAAAACCTACTAAAAAGGTTTTGGTAATATTTAGATTTCAAATAGAGTTTTAAAATATATTAAATCCTATTTGAAATAAAGACTAAATGCCTATTTATTTAATTATCAATAGATCCTAAAAGAATAAAAGAATTATTCTATTTTGGAATTTGGAATATAATAATAAACAGAATTAAAACATACCCAAATTTTGGTGGTGGTTTGAATTCAAATGGAGTTTGAATTGTTTGAATGAAAATCAAAACAGAAATTCAAAACAGAAAAAGAAAAGCATTCAGTATAAAAAAAATGAAACTAACCCACTGCCAAGGCCCAGTCTAGCCCAGCAACGCAGCCCACCTGCTCACCCCACTCACGAACCGTTTTTCACCCAGAAGCGCACCCGCTAAGTCACTGAGCTATGGACCCCACTCCCCCTCCCTCTCTCTCGCTGTCAACGGGACCCACTGCCACCTCATCATCGTCCTCCCCACGCGCTGACCTTGCCCACTCCCCCTACTGTTTCTGCCGGCGATGAATGCAAATGAATTGGCATAACACCGCGAGTTAATCACTCCAGTAACCACGCATACATAAACGCCTACGCCCCCTCTTCCATTTCCCCCAAGCAGCACCTCCTCTCTGCCTCCAGGCTGCCCCAATTTTGAGCTCGAGCACCACTGCCCCGACAAGCTTCTCCGACCGATTCCGGCGCCGTCCAACCGCCCCTCACCTCCCAGAGCACAAGAGCTTAATCCCCTCTCCCGTGCGCATCTGCCAGTGTGTCCCACTCACCCGCGCGCGTTCCCTAGGCTCGGCAACGACCAAGACCCGAGAGCGCCACTTCCTGCCTCGACTCCGGCGAGATCCCCCGGTGAGCACAGACCGCCCCTGTCCCTCCCGTTGATGCTCCTATGATCTACGCATTCGCCCGCATCTAACCATACCTTTGTCTTTCCTTCGGGTGGCCTGCAGCCTCGCCAACGATGACAACCAGAAGCACCTGGCACCGCCACTAACTCCGGCGAGCAATCCACTCTGCTCCGGTGCGCCCCTCGACAAGCTGACCACGCCTTCAGCTTCGCTGCACTTCTGCGAACACGGTGAGCATCCTCTCCCTCTTCCGCGTGACCTAGTTCTCCGACAAGCTCACTGGCCGAGCATGCACCACCGTCCTCCGCCACTAGCGCCACCCAGTTATGGTCTGGCTGCTGTGATCCGTTGGATCTCAATCCGTTGGCTAGGATAGATTCATTAAATCGAAGGGGTATGTGTGATCTGTGCCATGCGATTAAGTGAGATCCTGCAGTAAGAACAGCTCAATCCAAACAAAACGGTATCGTCCAGTAAGGAAGCGCCACGTGGCCAGACTCAGGATTTAAAATAGAAATTTGATCTATTAGATTTGCAAACTTGCAAAATTCATAACTTTAATTCTACACGTCCAAATTTTGCAAATTTTATATCAATGGAATCAGAAGAACCAGTACTTTGCAACCATGGACTTTGTTTAATGTTTTGCTTCTGGAAAATTGGTTGAATTTGCATAAACATGTGTAGGCATAATTTGAATATAAAAATTGTTCTAGATATATTTTTAAGGTGAAATCAATGCTAAATGGATTGTTTTGAACCTACTGACCATAGGAACCAACTTATGGATTTAAAAATGTATTTTGTGAAGTTAAGGAATAAATATTTGAATTAGCACCTTTCTAGTCAAATAAAAATATTGTTTATGGTTTAGAAATGATTTTTGAGTAAAACCTTTGGGAAATGATGTGATTCAAACCTTATGACCCTAAAACACCAAGTTTTGAGATTTAAGAACATATTTGATGAACCATATAAAGTTATTACTTTGCTAAAAGATATTTTCAACAACATAAAATATCACCTTAGCATAATATTTGGTTTATGAGATGAAACCTTTTGCAAATGGTTTTACCACTTTAGTAAATGACCACTTTGAGCTTTAAAATGTTTAGAGCCTAATAGAAACCACTTTTCTAAATAAAACCATCTTTTGCATGCTTGCATGCATTGCCTTGTTTCTATTATTTTATGTGTGATAAATTGTTTGAATGCTAGTTGAATATGTGTTTGCTTGATTGAATTGTAGTAAAGTTCGAAGAGTGTGATATTTGCAAGATCAAGAAGTGAACCAATATTATCTACTAAAAAGGCAATTGACACTATCATCCAAGTCCTATTATTTTCATTACACTTAGTGGATTTTTGTAACATGCACGATAGGACTACTATAATTCTATGCTATGCTATATCCTATTAGGATATCCTTATACCTTCCTTAGTGGAAACATTGTAGTTGTAGTATGCTTAGCCCTGCTATATATTTGGGATGGGATACATGATATGATTACATGAAGTGTTGGAAAAATATATGTTTTATGTAATAAAACAAGTACTCAATGAACCACCTGGGTGGAAAAAGGATACTCAAGTTTTGGACAAGGTGGCAACAAAGGGAACCATGTTTATATGGCTATATTTTTATGTGTGCACTAGAAGAAAACCACCCAGGGACTTAGATATTGAACATGTTTCTCGTACAGTGGCTTCCGTGTATAGCCACATGCTAAATGGGCTTTGGCTTAGTCAACTACATAGTGGAAGACTATTGCATTGGCATCTTCAGGTTAACTAGAATTGTGTATTGGAAATTTATCCTTACATTGGTTCCTGGTAGACAAGCTAGCATTGTGTATTGAGAGGACTCCTATGGATAGACTTTGTCACATTCTCGATCTGCCGGTACTCCATTTTGGTGAGTACTTATCCAGCGGCCACTGGTGGCGTCAAGACGAGATTGTGTCATGTGGGTAAAGTGTACAACTTCTGCAGAAGATCAAATTCTAAGTACTTAGCCGTGTCCCCGGTTATGGACAATTCTGAGCAACTAAGGCCTGAAGCTATGGAAGATCTCGACATTCCAATTTCTCAAAGTAAAACTTGATGGTGTCAACAAGGGATTAGAAGCACTTGGAGTTTTCCAAGGAGTTTAGAAAGATTGATTGAAAGATCAAAACTATTTTGAAAAGATAGGATAAAACCATATTCCTTTCTGCAAATGAGCCTAAACCCTACTTAGCCAAATATGCATATATTGATAGGTTCCAACTTATTTCTACATAGTAGTGAAACTTGCCAATACAATTCAAATGTATTGACCCTTGTGGCTGCAACTTATTATGTTGCAGGTTTGTATGATGTTAGTGAAGTGTGTGTTGAATAGGATTACAAGTCTACAACCAACATGATTGCCTGTGGGACTTTGAAGATGAAGGACTCCATGCTATAGCCATTTCTGCTGCATTGTAATGAGATAGCCAAATGAGATATGTAAGATGTAATGAATTATTTTATTCCTGGTTATAAAGTTGTATTATGACCTTTGTTTCTTGATATTACATCTTAACTATGGATGCTAGCTATTGATCTAGGGACTAGCATTGTAAACACAGGGATCTCTACCTTATTAAAGGTTGGGACCCTTACAGTTAGTGGCAGTGTTTCTTTTTTGACTGCATCACCTGTCCCACAAGACACACCGGGCGTTTGGTCTCACCGTGTGCACTCATATAATGTACTCCCTCCGTCCTAAAATAAGTAACTTGGATTTATCTTAATTTGCATTTTTACCTATATATTAAAACACGTCTAGATACATGCGAGTTTTGACAAATCCAAGTCACTTATTTCCGGATAGAGGGAGTAGCACACTGGTTCTTTCTTGCTATGTGTCTTGCAGTATTTCAAAAAGAAACATTTACATCAAACATATATTGACACAATATTTCAAAGATACACATCCAATCCAACGCATTCATATTGATATATAAAGATAATACATATCTTCACACCAACGTAAAGGAATCTAGTTCAACATCCATACAAACATACATGACTATAGTTCAATGCTCCTTAAAAGGCAGCTGTAAAAAATTAAGTTGCAAATGTAAAAAACCATTGATCTCTAGGTCATGTCGGGTCATGTCGATTCCGGTGCAAGACTAAGAGCAACTCTATCAGATCCTTTATCTTGTAGCCCTTAAAAACGTGCATAAATGGCACTGAACTAGTGATATTCAGTTTGCAAAAACATCAAACAGAAAAGAAACTTAACTATGAACTAGAGATTTCAAAATTTTGCCACGGTTGCCTTCGTAGAAAAATTTGAACATGAACTGAACGTGATCCTACATTAGGTTCATTCAATTTTTACAAACAACTAGCAAAATAAAAAGATTCCCCTAACCCTAAATTCCCAAAATTTGGCCCCGAGAACAGTTGGGCCATGTCCCTCCACATGGAGGTGTGTTGGCAGACCAACATCATACCGTGTAAGTCCAACACGTTGTTGGAGATATGCCCAAAGGCAATAATAAAATGATTATTATATCTTTGTGTTTATGATAAATGTTTACATCCCATGCTATAATTGTATTAACCGGAAACATTAATACTCGTGTGTTTTGGAAACATGATAGTCCCTAGTAAGCCTCTTGTTAAACTAGCTTGTTGATTAATAGATGATCATAGTTTCCTGATCATGGACATTAGATGTTATTAATAACAAGATCGTGCCATTAGGAGAATGATATGATGTACACACTCATATAGTTAAGCGTAGCATAAGATCAAGTCATTTAAAAGCTTGTTTGTTGTAAGCTTTCAAATACATAGTTACCTAACACTTTGACCATGAGATCGGGTTAATCACCATCATTAGATGGATAATTTGATGACATCAAACACCACTTCGTAACTGGGTGGTTATAAAGGTGACATTGAGTATTCTGAAAGTATGTGTTGAAGCACATGGATCAAGAGTGAGATTTATCCATCCATATGACTGATAGATATACTCTAGGCCCTCTCGGTGGAATGCCATCCAATTAGCTTGCAAGCATGTGACTAGGTCACAAGGGATGTTATATCATGGAACGAGTAAAGTGTACTTATCGATAACAAGTTTAAACTAGGTATAAGAGATACCGACGATCAAACCTAGGATAAGTAAAGTATCGCGCGACAAAGGGAATCGTTATCGTATGTAAATGGTTCATTCTATCACAAAGTAATCGTAGAAATATGTAGGAGCCATAATGGATTTCTAGATTCTCTAATGGTTATTGATCTGAGAGGTGTCTCGATCATGTATGTATAGTTCACGAACCGTAGGGAGACACACTTAAGGATTCAATGTTGTTTAGTAGATATGGAATATGAATTGGAGACCTAATGTTGTTCGGAGTCTCGGATTGGATCTAGTACATCACGAGGAGATCCGGAATTGTCCTGAGAATAAGATTCATATAAGGAAAGTCAATTTCTGGGGTTCAGAAATGTTTTTGGTGTTTTGACCGGAAGTTTCTAGAAAGTTTTGGAAGGTCCACCACCCCAGGAGGGGGTACTTGGAATGCACCATACCCCTAATGGGGTAGGAGCATGGCCAACTAGGTCAAGTCGGACAAGGACAAGGAAGAGAGAAAAAACTCTAGTTTGAATAGTCAAATCCTAGTTTGAAAAGTCAAATCCTTGTTTGAAAGTCAAAGTCCTAGTGGAGGAAGGAAAGGAAACCTTGGGGGAAAAGGTTTCCCTTTCCCTCCCTATACCACCGGCCAAGAGGACTGATGACCCACAAGTATAGGGGGTGTATCGTAGTACTTTCTATAAATAGGAGTGTCGATCCCAACGAGGAGCAGAAGGTGCTGAACAGTGGTATGGAGCAGGAAATCCCTGTGAATACTTAGCAACGGATTTTGTGGTTTTCTGACAAGGAAACAATACAAGGAGCAAGTAACAAAGGTAACGAACAAACGGAGCAGGTGGCCCAATCCTTTCTTAGCAAAGGACAAGCCGGCGGAAATACTTAAGGACCAAACGTTCTCGAGGACACATGGGAATTCTGTCAAGTGCTTTCGCTTCAAATAGCTGAGTACTCTTCTTTGGTGTTTGTAAGTGTTGTGTGGGTGAACTTGTGCTAACATACCGCCCTTCCTAGGACTAATACATACTTGTGATTAAACCCCCTACAAACATCTGTAACTACAGGAAAGTAATTAAGATATAAATCTAACCACAGCCTTAAACTCTGAGATCCTACGCTCCCTTGTGCAAAGGTGTCCTAATGGGGGTTCAGGTTTATGTCACTCCGGCAACCCCACAATTAGTATCCAAATACACAATGCATTCCCCTAGGCCCATAAATGGTGAAGTATCATGTAGTCGACGTTCACATGACACCACTAGAAGAATAACACCACAACTTAAATACTAAACCATTGAATAATAACTCATCACAGATTCACTACTAACAACATGACTTCTCCCATGTCCTCAAGAACTAAACGAACTACTCAAAAGACATCATATGGATCAAGATCAAAGATGATATGGTAATGGATAACAATCTGAACATAAACAATAATCCAATGGTTCCACTCACAAGCATCAACTACAATAGTAATCAACACCGGGAAAGTTTCCCCTAAGAACTAAAGCAATATCCAACATAATTGTTACAACGGGACGGAGTGGTGGTGATGGTGCTGGTGGAGATTATGGTGTGGATGATGATGATGATGATCCTGATGAAGCCTAGCTTGATGACGGTGTTGATGGAGATGGTCTCCCCTCTCCGGGAAGGGATTCCCCCGGCAGAAATCTGTCTGCCGGAGAGATCTTTGTCTCTCGGTGTTTTCCGCCCCCTAGAGGAGGCGGAAATCTATCTGTGGTCGCCCCCGAGCCTTAGGGTTTTGAAGGGAAGATATAGCCGAAGGGGCGGAGTCGGAGGCAAGGCATGTGGGCCACACCTGCCCTAGGCGCGGGGTCAGGTGGGCCCGCGCCTAGGGGGATGTGGGCCCCCTGAGGCCCTTCTTCGTCCCTCCTTCTGGCTTCCTTCGTCCTCTGGTAAAATAATATGTTTCCATATTTTTCTGGTATTTTTCTGATCTTTGCGAAATTGCACCAAAACGCCTTATTTTCCATCAGAATCCAGACTCCGGCAGTCCATCCTCCAAGAATCATCCAACATGCATAAACAGATGAAAATCCATAATTAATACCTCATAATAAGACAAATATCAATGAATAGAGGTAAATTATGATATAGAAAGGTGATGCAAATTGGGCGTATCAACTCCCCCAAGCTTAGACTTCGCTTATCCACAAGCGAAAACTGAGCTCAGTAAACATGTCCACTGGTTTATGGAGTGAAGTGTCGATAAAAGAATACGAACAAGAAGCATCACACTTACCATTGCACAACTCATAGAAGAAAGCAACTCACCATTATATAACTTAGCTTGCAACCAAATACAGCGGTCACAATAGAGATGCATAAAGATAAATCATAATTGGACTTGGCAAACTTTTGTTCTTGGTCACAGAACACCTGGTAAATAGTTTCACAAAAGCTTTTTGTAGAAGTTTCAAAACAGGAACACTCTTTTCTCAAAAAGGTTTTTCACAAGTGAAGGCTTTCAAAGTAATACTCAATAGATAAGAGTTTTGTGCAAACAAGGAAGATGAAGAACATGATTGAATAAATCACCATATGAATGCTTGAAACACAACAAATCAAATGCTTGCTGGAGATAGAGAGGAAGTAGGTTTACTGACTCAACTTGGAAGTGGGAGAAAGGTCCCTTCTTAGAGGGTAGCAGGAATTACAAGTCATAAAGAGCTTCCAAAATATTATTGTACTTACTAGCTTTGAGCCCTCATTGCCCCTATCATAAGCATCTTGAGATGATTAAGGTTAAAGTGAACAAAGATGTAGTATATGCTTGACGAAATATAAGTTGGCAATCTCGTGTCCCTTGAATATGAGGGTCACTCCTCATGCATACTCAACTTTGGGCCCAGGTAAGTTCTTGTCATTGTAAGTATTTGCATATCATTGAGAACCGCCAATGGGGTACCCCTTGCACATGGTACAGGATCTTTCCCATAACCAAAATGACAAGGCAAGCAGACAATAAGCATCTCAGTGATCTTTTTATTTACTATGTGTATAGATTTTTATTGAGGATGCTTCATAGATGACTCACTATGGTGATGCTGCAAGTTTCCACCATGATTAAGCATGGCTTAGGCTAGCGGCCCAGGCGTTTCTCTAACACAGGATACAAACTCCATGGACTTACAAGTTCCCTCATTATTTCACACTGTTGACATCCATAGACAGAAGAGCACGATATCAACTGTGTACAGAGTACAAGTGCAATGTTTAAAACGTTCCCCGTGATAGCACGGTTCTGCTAATTCCAACGTATAGATACAAGCATATACAACTTCGATGTTCACAATGGTTCAAGTCTATTAGGGGCAAGGAAATAAGGTGTGCCATCAAGTTCGTGAGAGCTTTACTAACTAGTTTTCTCATAACAAAATACTTTTTAATTCAAAAGGTAGATGAAGCTTGAGAATTTTCTTGGAATAGCAAAAGCAACTAGGTAGATTTGGTGGACACAAATGGCAAAAGTTCTGGTTCAAAGGGATTTGGAAAAATGAGAAGTATGCCCTCTCAAAATAGGTTTTTGGCTAGCAAGGCTGGGTAACAAGCAAGAGAGTTGAAAAAACAAGAAAACATACAAGTAATAAAGCCAAACATGCAATCTTCCTTGAAGACACAAAAGAATCTTAAATAAAGAATACTAAGCTTATGAGCCAAAAAGAAAGAAAACAAATGATACCAAATACCTGTAAGCTTTTTCTTTCAAACTAAAGCTACTGACCAGAACTCGGTTTGCCAAAACCAATTTAGATCCACTTGATTATCCCAAAGTGGTGCCAATACTGATCAACAAGATCCATCATATAATAGAGATTGCAAACTAAAATAATAAGTGCAAAAAGTAAAAGATGAGACTTCTCATTAATATTCAATAAAGGCACTCACACCAAGGGATACATAGATAATCAACTAAAGGAGAGATACTTCCACATGCAAACCAATCTATAAGATAACCTCTCTACCACATATATGAATCCACTAAAAAGGTAAAAGACAAAAGATAATGGTGGTGATACCGCGGCACTCCCCCAAGCTTGGAACAAGCCAAGGGGATGCCAAACCTGATGACGAATTACTCCTTCGGTGGTGGTTGATGACTCCTTGATGGCGCCAGAGAAATTGGTGCTTGATGTGGAGTCTTGTTGGGAACCCCAAGAGCAAGGTGTGAAGAGCACAATAGCAAGTATTCCCTCAGTTGAGACCGAGGTTATCGAACCAGAAGGAGGAAGGAAACGTCACACAGGTGTTACAAGCAACGCGGAGACCTGCACAACACAAACTCAAGACTTTGCCCCAACGAATCAGTGAGGTTGTCAAGCTCACCGGTTTGTTGTAACAAAGGATTAAACATATGGTGTGGACGGTAATGGTTTGCAGCAAGTAAACAAGTAACAGTGGAAGATGTATCAATGGTAAAGATTGGACCGGGGTCCATAGTTCACTAGAGGTGCTCTCCTTAGATAAACAACATGGCATGAAGGGTAAACAAATTACAGCGGGGTAATTGACAGGGACTAAGCAAGGCAAAACAATGCAATTACTAGCCCTAAAGATCTTATGAGGTTGATTGGGCAATACACCAATATACATAGACAGCCATCCAGCTACATCTATGACTAGAAGTCCACCTTCAGGTTATCATCCGAACCCATTCCAGTATTAAGTTGCAAGCAACAAACAACTGCTTTAAGCAAAGAGTGGAAGGTAAACAGTCCACATGTTCCATGAACAAGAGACGGTTGTTTTCTCCCTAGTAGCAACAACACATCTACAACCGAAGAGATTTCTGTCACTTCCCTTGGAAACTAGAGGCATGAACCCACTATCGAGCATAAATACCCCCTCTTGGAGTCACTAGCAACTACTTGGCCAAGATAACCATTAGCAACAGAGAGCATGCAAGATCACAAACAACACACACATGATAGAATCAAAAAGACAAAACCATTAATCAAACCAACATAATAATCTCAATATCCATCGGATCCCCGCAAACACAACATGCATGATTACAAATAGATTAGATCTTGATCATGAACAGAGCTCACAAGATCTATACATGAAAGCACAAAGGAGGAGATACAACCCTCTAGCTACTACATGGACCCATAGTCCAAGGTGGAACTACTCACGCATCATACCGGAGAGAAGGCCTCCGGGATGATCTCCCCTTCGGTAGGGTGCCGGGAAGAGCTTCAGATCCCCCCGATCCAGGGACGATGGTGGCGGCAGCTATAGATGGTTTCGTGGATTTCTAATCGGGTATTCAGGATTTCTGCATCGGGGGCTTCTTATAGGCGAAGGGGGAGACCGAGGAGGAGGCCAGGGCCACCAAACTCTAGCCAGGCGCGGGGTGGGGCCCACCCGCGCCTGGGGTGGGTCTGGCCCCCCTGGCTGGCCTCCCGGGCTCTCCTCTGGACTTCTTGTTCCCCATGGAAAGTAATTGACTTTGTCCTTTGTCTCGTCCAATTCCGAGAATATTTCTTTACTAACTTTTCTGAAACCAAAAATAGGATAAAACAGGCATCTGGCACTGTTGCAACTTGTTAATAGGTTAGTACCAGAAAACATGTAAAAGGCACCTCAAAGTGTGGACAAGTAAAGCAAAGTAGATACTAAACAAGCATGGAGCATCAAATATTATAGATACGTTTCCAACGTATCATCATCCCCAAGCTTAACTCCTGCTCGTCCTCGAGTAGGTAAGTGATAAAGGAATAATTTTTGAGGTGACATGCACCCTCACAATAAAGATCCAACCATTTGCAAGCATTGAAAGCTGGGATCAAAGAACTCTAAATATGTGCATGAAAGATGGAGTTCTAACAATAGGACATAGTAACTATGCATGCAATATGACAAGCTACAAACAAAGATCATAAATAACATGCATTGAAAAACGTTTGTTTGTTTCACATGCAGAAAACATAGCATAGTGGTAATTAGCTTATCCCTCATAGAGTAGCAAATAAAATGCATAGGACACCTGCAAAGTTCACAAGGGTGACTAGAAACAAGTAGCACAAGAGCAAGTAATAACACAATATGCATGAATTAATAAGCTTTGAAACACTACACACATAATGACAACTATGCTCTCTTAATGGTGCCTAAAGGTAGAAGGTGGAGACTCAATAGTGGTGGAAGAAAGGCCTTTTTGTAAAGGAAGCAGTGATTACAAGTTTCAAAACGAGCTTCCAAATATTATGGTACTTGTTAGATTTCATCCCTCATTGCCCCTATCATAAGCATCTTGAAGTGGTTAAGTTTAAAGTGGCAAAGCTGGAGTATATGCTTGACGAAGTATAAGTTGGCAATCTCATGCCCCTTGAATATGAGGGCCACACCTCATGCATACTCAACTTTGGGTCCAGGTAAGTTCTTGTCACTGTAAGTATTTGCATATCATTGAGAACTGCCAACGGTGTACCCCTTGCACATGGTAAAGGAGCTTTCCCATAACCAAATGACAAGGCAAGCAAACAATGAGCATCTCAGCAATTCTTCTTATGTACCATGGGAATATGGTGCTTTTTATCTCTTTCCTCTTTTCTCAATGTGTCTCTTTTTTAAGAACAATGTTTCATAGATGTCACTATGGTGATGATGCAAGTTTCCACCATGATTAGGCATGGCTTAGGCTAGCGGCCCAGGCGTTCATCTAACACATGATACAAACTCCATGGACTTACAAGTTCCCTCTTTATTTCACACCGGTGACATCCATATACAAAAGAACATGATATCAACTGAGTACAACAAGGTACAAGTGCAATGTTGAAAACGTTCCCCGTGACAGCACGGTTCTGCTAATTCCAACTTATAAGTGCAAGCATATACAAAAAAGTTGTCACAATGGTTCAAGTTTATTAGGGGCAAAGAATAAAGTGTGCCATCAAGTTCGTGAGGGCTTTAATCACTAAGTTTTCACATAACAAAATAGTTTTAAATTGGAAGATAGATGAAAACAAGAATATACTTGGAATGGTGTAACACACCATGCATAGGAATTTATACTGGACACTTTGGAATAACTTGGTTTCTTGTAAGTTGGAAGAATCGGTAGAACTTACTCATACAAGTGGTGGCTAGCAAAAGACTGGGAGCAACCAACTAAGAGAGCAATAATGGCCAAAATCATGCAATGCAACAAATCATACTAATCAAAGCAAAGAGTGGTACTACAAGTCAAGGACTAAATGATCATAGAGGCTAATGGTGACTTGTCATAGTCATAACATGGTGTGAGCATGTGCCAAGTCAACCCAAGCAAAACATCAAAGGAGAATACCACAATACTATGCTTTTGCATGCTAAAACAACACATAATTTCTTCAAGGCACACTAAGCAATCCCAATTGTTTGGAACAATACATGCTATAGCAATAATTACTAAGCATAATGCTAAAACAACACCTAGCATGTCATGCTAAAGTCTAAGCCACAGTCAATGCAAGCTCCTCTTGCACTTCAAGCAAGAACTTACTACTCCTTTCCAAACACCAAGCAAACTCATTTGCAAAACAACACAGCAAGAACGGGGGTCCAAACGACTTAAGGAAACTAAACAAACTAAGAAAAGCAAACAAAAACTAAGACACTCCAAGAACAACACAACTGTGCATGAAACAATTAAAAACGAAGTGTCTAGACAGACCTGAGCTTTTTATTGATGAAGAAGGGGATGCCTTGGGCATCCCCAAGCTTTGACGCTTGTATCTCTTGGATATTTCTTGGGGTGACACCATGGTGGCATCCCCAAGCTTGATCTTTTGTCCATTCTTCAGCTCATTACATCATTCTCTCTCTACACCTGAAATTTTTCCTTCATAGAAAACTTCACACAATCTTCATTAGCAACATTAGCTTATTCAAAAGTTATTAGACCTCTGGAAAAGCTTAGGAACAGCAAGGCTTTTCACTAAAACCACAAGCTACTGTAGTAACTCCTTCAAAAAGCTCAATTTACCTGAAGAGAGCTAAAAAAGGAATCAATAAGAAGCAAATGCAAATAATGGCAGAAATCTGTCAAAACAGACCAGCAGGTATAAACAAAAAAATTTGAACATCTTCTGTTGCTCAAATAAAAAAGTGTTGAACTAACTAAAGTTATCTAACATACTGGGGATTTATTCATAAATTTTTAGCTCAATCCGAGTTACAGAGCCTCCTCACGAATTTTTTTGGTGGAGGACAGAAATCTATTTCGGGACAGCAACTCCCCAAATCTTACTTCCCTCTCATTAGAGGTCATTCCTGGCACAAAAAGCAAAAAAAAGGATAAGGAGAGGTCATTACTGAAGTAATAACTTCCAAGACTCAAGGAAACTCTTGGGTTATCTCCCAACAAGTACTTTTCTTTAACGCCTTTAAGTTAAGCCTGATAGCTTGAGAAGATGCTCTCATAAGAACTATGAGTTAAAGTAAAAGAGAGAATCAAGAAGCAAATTCAAAACACCTTTAAGTCAAACCCATTTCCTATGCATAGGAATCTTGTATGCAAATAAATTCACAAAGAACAAAGTGACAGGCATAGGAAGATGAAACAAGAGTAACTTCAAAACTTTCAGCACATAGAGAGGTGTTTCAGTACCATGAAAACTTCTATAACCATATTTTCTTCTCTCATAATAATTTTTAGTAGCCTCATGAATAAACTCAACAATATAACTGTCACATAAAGAAGGCTTTTCATGAGCTACAAACATATAATTTCTATCAAGCTCAAAAATAGTGGGATTAAAACCTCCACAGGTTTTATCCAAAGTAGATATTTCAAAAGGATCCACAGGAACATAACATTCATCCTCCTTTGGTAAGCATGGGGGACAATCAAATAATGTAAGGGATAAATAGTTACTCTCATTATAAGGTAGGCATGGGTAGATAATCCATTCTTCCTCCTTTTTTTCATCACTCTCCCCCTCTTTTTCATCTAATGAGCTTCCAGTTTCAACAATTTCTTCTTCCATAGGCTCCTGCAAGGCATTAGTATCTTCCATTTGTGGAAAACACTTATTAAAATATTCAAGAATATAGTCATTGTATTCCTTGTAATTATCAAAGCAAAATTTAAGTATCTCATAAACCTCACATTCATAAGGTGCATCATCAGTATTTTCAAGCAAACTAGCAAGTTCAAATGCACCCTTAAAAGCAAGAAATTATTCAATTTGTTCCACATCATAAAAGTCATAATTTCCTTTAACATAAGAAGATATGGTAACATTATCATTATACTCACATTGAAAAGGCATGTGTTTATACCTCCTACAGCAACAAGACTTATCAAAGCAATAAGTAACATTATAAGTAGAGCACACCTCTCTAGCAATAGTATTCAACTTATCAATTTGTTCCAATAAGTGTTTCCCTTTTTGTGAACAACGGTGTTCCTTGTAAAGAGACCGAGGTTATCGAACCAGAAGGAGGAAGGAAACGTCACACAGGTGTTGCAAGCAACGCGGAGAGCTGCACAACACAAACTCAAGACTTTACCCCAACGAATCAGTGAGGTTGTCAAGCTCACCGGTTTGCTGTAACAAAGGATTATACGTATGGTGTGGAATGTGGAAGATGTATCAATGATAAAGATTGGACCAGGGTCCATAGTTCACTAGAGGTGCTCTCCTTAGATAAACAACATGGCATGAAGGGTAAACAAATTACAGCGGGGCAATTGATAGGAACTGAGCAAGGCAAAACAATGCAATACTAGCCAAAAAGATCCTATGAGGTTGATTGGGCAATACAACAATATACATAGACCGCCATCCAGCTGCATCTATGACTAGAAGTCCACCTTCAGGTTATCATCCGAACCCCTTCCAGTATTAAGTTGCAAGCAATAGACAACTGCTTTAAGCAAAGTGTGTAAGGTAAATAGTCCACATGTTCCATGAACAAGAGACCGTTGTTTTCTCCCTAGTAGCAATAGCATATCTACAACCGAAGAGATTTATGTCACTTCCCTTGGAAACTAGAGGCATGAACCCACTATCGAGCATAAATACCCCCTCTTGGAGTCACTAGCAACTACTTGGCCAAGATAACCACTAGCAACAGAGAGCATGCAAGATCACAAACAACATAGACATGATAGAATCAAAAAGACAAAACCATTAATCAAACCAACATAATAATCTCAATATCCATCGGATCCCCGCAAACACAACATGCATGATTACAAATAGATTAGATCTTGATCATGAACGGAGCTCAAAAGATCTATACATGAAAGCACAAAGGAGGAGATACAACCATCTAGCTACTACATGGACCCATAGTCCAAGGTGGAACTACTCACGCATCATACCGGAGAGAAGGCCTCCGGGATGATCTCCCCTCTGGCAGGGTGCCGGAAAGAGCTTCAGATCCCCCCGATCTAGGGACGATGGTGGCGGCGGCTACATACGGTTTCGTAGATTTCTGATTGGGTACTCAGGGTTTCTGCATCGGGGGATTCTTATAGGCGAAGGGGGAGACCGAGGAGGAGGCCAGGGCCACCAAACCCTAGCCAGGCGCGGGGTGGGGCCCACCCGTGCCTGGGGTGGGTCTGGCCCCCCTGGATGGCCTCCCGGGCTCTCCTCTGGACTTCTTGTTCCCCACGGAAAGTAATTGACTATGTCCTTTGTCTCGTCCAATTCCGAGAATATTTCTTTACTAACTTTTCTGAAACCAAAAACAGCAGAAAACGGGCATCTGGCACTGTTGCAACTTGATAATAGGTTAGTACGAGAAAACATGTAAAAAGCACCTCAAAGTGTGGACAAGTAAAACAAAGTAGATACTAAACAAGCATGGAGCATCAAAAATTATAGATACATTTCCAACGTATCAGTGGTGGTGTTCTCTTGATAAGCTCCTCAATAAGTTTCCTCAACTCCTCGAAGGTCAGAGTACGAATTAACTCCGAATTATGCTCAATGCAGCCCATGATCAACTCGGACCGAGGATCCCAGTCCTTGTTATTCTTTCTCCATTCTTCCAAATTAGAGTGTTTCTTTCCTGCACGGTTAGAACAAGGGGTACTAGGAGGAAGTGTGCGCGGAGCGAGGATATGACGCGGAGTTCTCCCTCCTGTAGACATTCGTGTTGTCCTCCTAAGCTGGGTAGGTTGTGCCACCAAACCAATGCTTGCGACTGTAGCGCGAGTGTCCGGTTGCTCGTCCTCCTCCATGTCACCTTCATACCCTAGTGAAATCTCCTCCTCCTTGGGGACTTGAGGTTCTTCTTCCTCGGGCTTCTAGCCTTTGTCGTTGGCGGAGGCCATGGTGCTCTAAACTTGAGAAGATTTCCTGAGAGAAACAGATTGAAACAAAAAAATGACAAGAACACGATGCATGAACCTTGGGGGATCCGGGGGGTTATATATTACAAAGTTTCAATGCATAAGGAAGGTTTTGACACGGAAACAAGGCGGAGATGGAGTTCGAGGGGGAACACCCCCCCTCGGGCATGGCCAGGCTGGGCCCGCGCCTGGGGTGGGTTTGTCCACCCCGGGCTCTGTTTCCTCTTCAGTTTCGTCTCGTGACTTACCTTATGTATTAAAAACATCAAAAATATAAAAATATTGGGGTTTCACGAACCTTCTGTTTTCACCACTTTTACCTATTCAAAGACGAACTCTGCAGATTCCTTCTCTCTTTCTCGTGAGAATTTCCTTCATACAAAACTCTTGCACAAACTTAATGACAACATTAGTGTAAGCAAAAACAATAAAGCTTTGGTAAACACTTCAACTGAAAATACATCAAAACAAAAGCTTCTGTAAGAGGCAAATGCAAATGATGGCAGAAATCTATCAAAACAGACCAACAGGTGAAGATTGATTTTTTCGAAGACCTTTTGTTGCTCAAATCAAAAAGTGCATAATTGATGAAAGTTGGGTAACAACTTGGAGAACAAGCTCTGAAAAATGCAGCTCCATACGAAGTACTGAGCTTTCTCAGAAATTTTTACAATGCGGCACAAAAATCTGTCCCAGGACAGCCACTTTTCACAACTCCACTACTTCACAAAAGTAGTTGAACTTGAGACAAAAACCAAAATAAAAAGGATAAGGAGCGGTTATTACTGAGGTAATAACTTCCAAGACTTGACCAAACTCTTGGGTTATCTCCCAACAAGTACTTTTCTTTAATGGCTTTAAGTTAGGCTTGAAACTTCCAAAGGAGATGCTCACAATCAATAATAGCTCCACAAGTGTTCAAGAAAGGTCTGCCAAAAATGATAGGACAAGTTTTGCTAGGTGCTGAACTAAGCACTAGAAAATCAGCAGGATACTTAATCTTACCACAGAAAACCTCCACATCTCTTATAATGCCAATGGGGCAAATGGTCTCCTTGTTAGAAAGGTGAATAACCACATCAATGTCCTCAAGCTCACAAGGACCAATCTCATGAATAATTTCCCGGTAAAGCTCATAAGGAATAGCACTAGAACTAGCACCAATATCACATAAACCATAGTAGCAATGATCACCAATTTTAACAGAAAGCATAGGAACACTAGATTTTCTAGCCTTACTAGGATGAGAAATAATATTAGAAGCATCTTCACAGAAGACAATGTGCTCATCCTACATATTTCTAGTGACAGTGTCTTTCACAATAGCTACCATAGGTTCATCACTCAAATGCTTACCAGGCTCCACAGTTTTCATTGTACCTTTGTTATTTGCACTAATAATCATAGAATACTCCTTTACCTTAGCTAGGAAAGGCATTTTCTCAACATGAGGTTCAGGCACAATATGATTAGTAGTACAAACTTGAGTACTTCTAACTAGAACATGATTAACAACATATTTATACGGAGCATGGTACTTGTTCCACTTCTTCTTGGGAATTTCAATGTAAGAGGCAAAGGCTTTAAAACAGTTGGCAATACTTTGGGAATCAAGACCAAACTCATTACGAATATCACAGAAGTCGTCAGTTCCCATAAAAGATTTAATGCATTCTTTATCATAGTTTATACCTGACTTTCTTCCTTTGTCATTATCCCAAGCTTCAGTGTTCTCTTGAATACGGTCTAGAAGATACCATTTAGCTTCTTCCTTGATACTTGTGAATGATCCAGCACAAGAAGCATCTAGTAAATCTTTATCATGAAGAGAAAGCCTAGCATAAAAGTTATTGAGAATAATATTGTTAGGGAGTTCATGAATAGGACATTTAAGCATTAGTAACTTCAATCTCCCCCAAGCTTGAGTTGTACTCTCTCCATCAAGAGGCCAAAAGTTATATATAAGATTTCTATCCTTATGAATCTCACTGGAAGGATACAATTTAGAGTAAAAGAGAGATGCCATCTCCTCCCATTCCATGGATTGTCCATTCTTCAGCAGCTTATACCATTCTTCAGCTCTCCCTTTCAAGTATATGAAGAGTAACTTCTTCACATGTTCAGTTGTGATACCTGCACACATAAACAACCCGCATAATTCATGGATAAAAAGCAAGTGATCACCGGGATGGACAGTTCCATCCCCAAAATAATAATTATCTATAACACGATTAACAATACTTGTAGGTATCTTAAAAGGATCTATCTCAACGGGTGGTGGTTCATATACTACCCTAGCAGTGGTAGTAGTTTTCCCAAACAGAAAACCAAGTGGGTTATCCATATTGGAAACAATGTAACAAGCAGTAACAAGAGCAATACTCACAGTGAAAGTTTCCCTTACCAGTTCCACTCTTCAATAGCGCTTCACTCCCTGGCAACAGCGCCAGAAAATAGTCTTGATGACCCACAAGTATAGGGGGTGTATCGTAGTACTTTTGATAAATAGGAGTGCCGATCCCAACGAGGAGCAGAAGGTGCTGAACAGTGGTATGGAGCAGGAAATCCCTGTGAATACTTAGCAAACAAACTTTTAGTTGTTTTCTGACAAGGCAACAAAACAAGGAGCAAGTAACAAAGGTAACGAACAAACGGAGCAAGTGCCCAATCCTTTCTTAGCAAAGGACAAGCCGGTGGAAATACTTATAAGGACCAAACGTTCTCGAGGACACATGGGAATTCTGTCAAGTGCTTCCGCTTCAAATAGCTCAGTACTCTTCTTTGGTGTTTGTAAGTGTTGTGTGGATGAACATGTGCTAACATACCGCCCTTCCTAGGACTAATACCTTCTTGTGATTAAACCCCCTGCAAACATCCGTAACTATAGGAAAGTAATTAAGATATAAATCTAACCACAGCCTTAAACTCTGAGATCCTACGCTCCCTTGTGCAAAGGTGTCCTAATGGGGGTTCAGGTTTCTGTCACTCCGGCAACCCCACAATTAGTAGCCAAATACACAATGCATTCCCCTAGTCCCATAAATGGTGAAGTATCATGTAGTCGACGTTCACATGACACCACTAGAAGAATAGCACCACAACTTAAATACTAAACCATTGAATAATAACTCATCACAGATTCACTACTAACAACATGACTTATCCCATGTCCTCAAGAACTAAACGAACTACTCACAAGACATCATATGGATCAAGATCAAAGATGATATGGTAATGGATAACAATCTGAACATAAACAATAGTCCAATGGTTCCACTCACAAGCATCAACTACAATAGTAATCAACACCGGGAAAGTTTCCCCTAAGAACTAAAGCAATATCCAACACAATTGTTACAGCGGGACGGAGTGGTGGTGATGGTGTTGGTGGAGATGATGGTGTGGATGATGATGATGATCCCGATGAAGCCTAGCTTGATGACAGTGTTGATGGCGACGGTCTCCCCTCTCCAGGAAGGGATTCCACCGGCAGAAATCTGTCTGCCGGATATATCTTTCTCTCTCGGTGTTTTCCGCCCCCTAGAGGCGGCGGAAATCTATCTGTGGTCACCCCTCGAGCCTTAGGGTTTCGAAGGGAAGATATAGGCAAAGGGGCGGAGTCGGAGGCCGGGCAGGTGGGCCACACCTGCCCTAGGCACGGGGTCAGGTGGGCCCGCGCATAGGGGGTGTGGGCCCCCTGAGGCCCTTCTTCGCCCCTCCTTCTGGCTTCCTTCATCCTCTGGTAAAATAATATGTTTCCATATTTTTCTGATCTTTGCGAAATTGCACCGAAACGCCTTCTTTTCCATCAGAATCCAGACTCCGGCAGTCCATCCTCCAAGAATCATCCAACATGCATAAACAGATGAAAAACCATAAGTAATACCTCATAATAAGACAAATATGAATGAATAGAGGTAAATTATGATATAGAAAGGTGATGCAAATTGGTCGTATCAAGGACTTGGGGGAGGACTCGGCCAGGGATGGGAACCCTGGCCGTCGTCCCTCCACCCATATAAGGAGGGTGGGACGCCCCCTTGTCCCTCACCCAAAATCCTAGACACTAGGCGCCTCCCTCTTTCCTCCATACAACTGCTCCGTCTTAGGCAAAGCCCTGCAGTAATCTCTTCTCCACCACCACCACCACACCGTCGTGCTGTTGGGATTATGTGGAGATATACAAACCTCCGCTACCATGCTGGAACAAGGGAGGGGAAGGTCTTCATCGACTAACATACGTGTGATCGACTGCAGAAGAGCTGCCAGAACATGGCGCCGGAAGGATCGTCTACATGATCTTGAGATCAGCATGTGAACGACTACATCAACCACGAGAATTCGATCTCGTTAAACGCTTTGGATCTACGAGGGTTAGTACTCTACAAACTCGTTGCACCGATCTCGTAGATTAGATCTTGGCTTTTGTGTGTTCCCGTGATAGATTTTTTTGTTTTCCATGCTACAAACCCCTTCACACATTTCAACCGTTGATCGAGGTTCGTATCCAACTGTCGAGGTGCTCCTTGGGAGAGGAGTATAAAAGAAAGCCCTAGCCACCCTTGGTGGCGGGGTGTGTCTCAATCAGAGAGTGAGCTGAGCAAGAAATCCATCATGGCTGCTGAGAGAGGGTGAAAGAACACACAAGAATAGCACAGCCTAGTGAGAAGAGAGGAAGATGAAGGAGAGGTGATTTCTATCCAGATTTCTGAGATTTGACCGGTCTGTCTTCAACCTAGTGTTTGGAGGCTCAAACATACTTGTATTGGCTCCAAAACTAGGTGATCTAATTCCTTGCTTTTAGTACTTTGATCTGGTTAGATGGTTTGATATTTGGGTCAGTGTAGCATCAGATTTGAAAGCGGTTTAGTTTGGACTACTTCAGTTTTAGCGTAGAGCAGTTTTGGTAGACGAATAGTTTAGGCAGGCAAACGGTGTCCGATTGACCTAAAATTTGGTGTGTATGTTGGGTACTCGTATGTCATCTTGACTACTAAATTTGGTGCTCGAGGGAGAGAATATCTCCATGGATCGTCCACAAGAATCACGGAGGAAGTCAAGGCTGCTGAATCAAAGAAAAAGGAGATGGACGGCAAGGACAGATTCAAGCTTATAAAAACAATACAAGATGGGCGTGTTGGCGCTTTGTCAACGTGGGAGAACTTCGTCGGGAAACCCCAAGATCAAGGTGTGATGAAGCACATCAGCAAGTCTTCCCTCAGTAAGAAACCGAGGTTATCGAACCAGTAGGAGGAAGGAAACGTCAAAAAGGTGTTGCAAGCAACGTGGAAACCTACACAACACAAACTCAAGACTTTGCCCCAACTAACAGTGAGGTTGTCAATCTCACCAGTTGTTGTAACAAAGGATTAACGGTATGGTGTGGAAGGTAATGATGGTTTGTAGCAAGTAAACAAGTAACAGTGGAAGATGTATCAATGGTAAAGATTGGACCGGGGTCCATAGTTCACTAGAGGTTTTCTCCTTAGATAAACAAACATGGCATGTTGGGTAAACAAATTATAGCAGGGCAATTGACAGGACTGAGCAAGGCATAACAATGCAATATGAGACATAAATATCCTATGAGATTCGATTGGGCAATACAACAATATACATAGACCGCCATCCAACTGCATCTATGACTAGAAGTCCACCTTTGGGTTATCATCTGAACCCCCTCCAGTATTAAGTTGCAAGCAACAGACAACTGCTTTAAGCAAAGTGTGTAAGGTAAACAATCCACTTGTTCCATGAACAAGAGACCGTTGTTTTCTCCCTAGTGGAAATAACACATCTACAACCTTAGATATTTATGTCACTTCCCTTGATTAAATAGAGGCATGAACCCACTATCGAGCATAAATACCCCCTCTTGGAGTCACTAGCAACTACTTGGCCAAGATAGCTACTAACAACAGAGAGCATGCAAGATCACAAACAACACAGACATGATAGAATCAATAAGACAAAAACATTAATCAATTTGACATAGTAATCTCAATATCCATCGGATCCCCGCAAACACAACAAGCATGATTACAAATAGATGAGATCTTGATCATGAATGGAGCTCACAAGACCTAGACATGTGATACGTTGGAAACGTATCTATAATTTTTGATGCTCCATGCTTGTTTTATATCATTTGTCTTATGTTTTGTCTACACTTTGAGGTATTTTTATAGACTTTATGGAACTAACCTATTGACAAGATGCCACAGTGCCAGTTGCCTGTTTTCTGCTGTTTTGGTTTCATAAAGCTAAAAAATGAATATTCTCGGAATTGGACGGGACAAAAGCCAAAGTTCATATTTTCCCCGGAGCGATATAGAAAATCGAAGATGAGACAGAGGAGGAAACCAGGGTAGCCACACCCTAGGTGGGCACGGGCCCACCGTAGGCCACACCCATAGGGGGTGTGGGCCCCCTGGCTCTCCATCGACCTTGCCTCCTTCGCCTATAAGAATCCCCCGACTCGGAAACCCTATATAATCCATCATACTTCCAGAAAAACCTCCGTAGCGCGGCCGCCACCGAAAGGGAGATTCGAGGGACATAAAGTCTCTGTTCCGTCACCCTGCCGGGACGGGGAAGTGCCCTCGGAGCCATCTCCATCGATCTCCACCACCATCTCCATCACCGTTGCTGATTCCCATGATGAGGAGGGAGTAGTTCTTCCTCGAGGCTAAGGGCTCTACCGGTAGCTATGTGTTCATCTCTCTCTCTCTCTCTCTATGCATGATCTTGTTGTGGTCATGAGCTTTGTAATCAAGTAGATCTACCTTGCTAGTCAAGTGCTTCAATAGATCTCTGCTCTCCCCATGTGTGTGAAAGTGACAGCGCGCACGCCATGGTGGCATTTAGGTTTGAGTCTACATAAATACTCTTTGTGTTTTAATAGATCTATGTTTTTTCCCATGTGTGTGAAAGTGACAGCGTGCATATCGTGTGTGGCACTTTGGCTAGATTGAATATTTTTTATGAGTTATATTTGGAGTTGGATGTCTCTATGAAATTGTGGTGTTTGTCGGAACCATCTAGCGCTCAAGGTAATGATGGATGGCTTAGTTGATGAGGAGCCTGTTGGGAACCCCAAGAACAAGGTGTGAAGCAGCACAACAGCAAGTCTTCCCTTAGTAAGAAACCGAGGTTACCGAACCAGTAGGAGGAAGGAAATGTCACACAGGTGTTGCAACAACGCGGAGATCTGCACAACACAAACTCAAGACTTTGCCCCAACTAACGGTGAGGTTTTCAATCTCACCGGTTGCTGTAACAAAGGATTAACTATATGGTGTGGAAGGTGATGATGGTTTGTAGCAAGTAAACAGTAGCAGTGGAAGACGTATCAATGGTAAAGATTGGACCGGGGTCCATAGTTCACTAGAGGTGCTCCATGCTTGTTTAGTATCTACTTTGCTTTGCTTTGTCTACACTTTGAGGTGATTTTTACATGTTTTCTGGTACTAACCTATTAACAAGTTGCCACAGTGCCAGTTGCCTGTTTTTTGCTGTTTTTGGTTCTAGAAAAGCTAGTAAGGAAATATTCTCGAAATTGGACGGGACAAACGTCAAAGTCAATAACTTTCCGTGGGGAACAAGAAGTCCAGAGGGGAGACGGAGAGGCGTGCGAGGGCAGCCGCACCCCCCCTAGGCGCGGGTGGGCCCTGCCCCGCGCCTAGGTCTCTGGCCACCGCCTCGGCCTCCCCCTTCGCCTATAAGAATCCCCCGATGCATAAACCCTAAGTACCTGATCAATATTCCACGAAACCTTATGTAGCCGCTGCCACCGTCGTCCCTAGATCGGGGGGATCTGAAGTTCTTCCCGGCACCCTGCCGGAGGGGAGATCATCCCGGAGGCCTTCTCTCCTGTATGATGCGTGAGTAGTTCCACCTTGGACTATGGGTCCATATAGTAGCTAGATGGTTGTATCTCCTCCTTGTGATTTCATGTATAGATCTTGTGAGCTCCGTTCATGATCAAGATCTAATCTATTTGTAATCATGCATGTTGTGTTTGCGGGGATCCGATGGATATTGATATTATTATATTGGTTTGATTAATGGTTTTGTCTTTATGATTCTATCATGTCTGTGTTGTTTGTGATCTTGCATGCTCTCCGTTGTTAGTAGCTATCTTGGCCGAGTAGTTGCTAGTGACTCCAAGAGGGGGTATTTATGCTCGATAGTGGGTTCATGCCTCTAGTTTCCAAGGGAAGTGACAATAATCTCTTCGGTTGTAGATGTGTTGTTGCTACTAGGGATAAAACAACGGTCTCTTGTTCATGCAACATGTGGACTGTTTACCTTACACACTTTGCTTAAAGCAGTTGTCTGTTGCTTGCAACTTAATACTAGAGGGGGTTCAGATGATAACCTGAAGGTGGACTTCTAGTCATAGATGCAGTTGGATGGCGGTCTATGTATCTTGTTGTATTGTCCAATCAAATCTCATAGGATCTTTCTTACTAGTAATTGCATTGTTATGCCTTGCTCAGTTCCTGTTAATTTTCCAGCTGTAATTTGTTTACCCTTCATACCATGTTGTTTATCTAAGGACAACACCTCTAGTGAACGATGGACCCCGGTCCAATCTTTACCATTGATACATCTTCTGATGTTACTTGTTTACTTGTTGCAAACCATTACCTTCCACACCATATATTTAATCCTTTGTTACAGTAACCGGTGAGATTGACAACCTCACTGTTAGTTGGGGCAAAGTCTTGAGTTTGTGTTGTGCAGGTCTCAACATTGCTTGCAACACCTGTGTGATGTTTCCTTCCTCCTACTGATTCGATAACCTCGGTTTCTTACTGAGGGAAAACTTGCTGATGTGCTACTTCACACCTTGCTCTTGGGGTTCCCAACAGACTCCACATCAACCACCAAGTTCTCTGGCGCCACCAAGGAGTCATCACTTGTTCATAGTAATAACATGGTTTGAGCATGTGCCAAGTCAACCCAAGCAAAGCATCAAAGGAGAATACCACAATACTATGCTTTTTGCATGCTAAAACAACGCATAATTTCTTCAAGGCACACTAAGCAATACCAATTGTTTGGAACAAGACATGCTACATCAATAATCACTAAGCATAATGCCAAAACAACACCTAGCATGTCATGCTAAAGTCTAAGTTATAGTCAATGCAAGCTCCTCTTGCACTTATCAAGCAAGAGCTTCCTACTTCTTTCCAACACCAAACAAATTATTTATAAAACAACACAGTGAGAACGGGGGTACAAACTACTTTATTCAAGCAAACTAAACAACCTAAGCAAAGAAAACGAAAACCGAGAAGCTCCAAGAACAACACAATTGTGCATGAAACAATAAAAACAAAGTGTCTAGACAGACCTGAGCTTTTTATTGATGAAGAAGGGGATGCCTTGGGCATCCCCAAGCTATGACGCTTGTACCTCTTGGATATTTCTTGGAGTGACACCGGGGTGGCATCCCCAAGCTTTAGCTTTTGTCCATTTTTCATCTCATTACATCATTCTCTCTCTACACCTAAAATTTTTCCTTCATACAAAAATTCACACAATCTTCATTAGCAACATTAGTGTATTTAAAAGATATTAGACCTCTGGCAAAGCTTTGGAACAGCAAGACTTTTCACTAAAAACACAAGCTAATGTAGCAACTCCTTCAAAAATCTCAATTCACCTAAAGACAACTCAAAAACGGAATCAATAAGAAGCAAATGCAAATAATGGCAGAAATCTGTCAAAACAGACCAGCAGACAGAAACCTATTTTTTCGAACATCTTCTGTTGCTCAAACAAAAAAGTGTTGAACTAACGAAAGTTAGCTAACATACTGGGAGATTTATTCATAAATTGTGAGCTCAATCCGAGTTACACAGACTTCTCAAGAATGTTTTTGGTGGAGGACAAAAATCTATTTCGGGACAGCAACTCCCCAAATCTTACTTCCCTCTCATTAGAGGTCATTCTTGGCACAAAAAGCAAACAAAAAGGATAAGAAGAGGTCATTACTAAAGTAATAACTTCCAAGAATCAAGGAAACTCCTGGGTTATTGTAACATCCCAGCATTTAGGAACTAACGAAGGGTAGATTTAGGAATTTGAAATGTTGCGTGCATTCATTCATGAAAATGTGGGTAAATTTTTCGCCAAATAAAAACCTAAAGTGATCAAGGTTTCTTTCATACTTTGAGGTTAGGTATAAACTTGAAGGATGATTGTTATAGACTTTGATATGATCTTGTGGATCAGAGTGTTTTGCGAAATGAAATTTGAATTTTTAAACTTGAGTGTTTGAATTATAATTCAAATGAACTTTTGAATAATGTTTGAGTATTTGATTTAATTAAGAGTTAACCAATAATAATTCAAACTTTATATAAAGAGAGCAATAAAGAATATGAATCTCCATTTCATAATTTTATTCAATAAATAAGTTACAAAAAAATGTAACTTATGAAAATCATCAACAATCTTTACAATAGCAAATAAATAAAGAATAATATTTCTTTATTGATAATAGTACAATATTTATTACAAAATAATAAATTAAAGATTAAAATTGAATATGAGAGTTATTACAAGTGACTAATCTATAAAGAAAAATAAAAATCTAAACTAAAGTCTTGATCTTCAAATCTGGTACCTGCAAAATAAAAAGTAACTTAAAAGAAAAGGAAAGTTAGGATTATAATTATTTTTACTCTCAGAGTTGATAGTGAAGTGCATTGTTCACTTTTTCATCATTGAGTATTTAAGGGGCAAGTTTCACCAATATGAAAAAATGTATCTTTTATAATTTTAAGCCATAAGTCAAATAAACAGCAAGAGGGGCAAGTTTCACCAGCCAAGTAAATGGTAACATGGTGAAAGTAACTCTCACATTCAGAACATATCCACATCTTGTGCAGCAGGCACACAGGCAGCACACACACACCAAACTGCATGGGTGTGCTGTCAACACCACAACAACAGCACAATCAAACAAAACCATCAACACAGCCGTGGGAAACCAATCCCCACACCATTCCATTGCTCTTACACACCAAGCACAGCAGCCAGCAGCTAAACCAGGCCAAAGCCAAGCTAGATCACACCAACCAAAGCTCAGGATCACATCACCAAGATGGTGACATCACCAACCAGATCAAGTTGCCACAAGATCAACCACTAGCAACCACAACATCAAGTGACTGTGGTGAGTAAATAGACCATCACATGATCTATCTGTCTAAGATTAGACAATCATACATGATCTGACTTTTATTCAAACTCTCAAAAAACACCCAAGTGGGGTGAATCCATCACTGAGGTTTTAAACTCTAAAAGTAATCAGAAAAGTATAAGGATCCAACTAAATCTCAGAACAACATCATTGATCTATCTATCAAGCTATATTTCAATTCAAGAATGAATATAGCTAAGATTTAAACTTCTAGGCACATCTCTAAGACAATAGTAGCACCTTAGAATTTAATCTTATGGATCTATACAAGTGATCAAGCCTACCATCATTTTTCTCAAACTTTGATTCAAGAAACAGTAGCTGGTATTACTACCAGAACCCATCCATATGAATCAACAAGTTAAAGGATTAATCCCTAAACCTCAGACCAGCATCATTGGTCTTAGGGATTTAAGAAAGGAAACTTTCTATTTATCTTTAATGCCAAACTCATCTTAAGCTTGAACTAACCCAAACAATGAAATAGAATCTAATCTTGTGTGCCATACAAAGATGGTGTCACAAGACCAGTTCTACATTAATCAGGTTAAGCGGTCAATCTTCACAGATTCAACTAACCAACTATAAATCATTTTCCTGACATCACAGGAATCATAATTAAGAAAATTCCTATGTATATCTTCACTGTTTGAAACCATTTGATCTCAAACTACATATGAATTCTTGATGCCAATAGTGCTAATACAGTGACTTCATCACATAATACTCACTGTCATTAACCAAGAAATGACAGTGGTGTGTTATTAAACCACTAGATTCCCAAGTATTGCTTCTAGAACAACTTTACCATCTGACCATATCAAAATTAATCCACAGAATCATCTGATAAGCCACTATCACCACCACAGTTCATCTTAAACAGCAAGCCACAGCTAACAATCATTTAGCATGCTTAGGGACCATCAAAATTTGATCTCAATTCATCCAGTATTTAATCAACAACAGGATATGAACCCTAAGTGGAACAAATCATCTTAATCAAGAAAAGACAGTAACCAGAAAGGTCACTACCAACAGCTAGCATAGGATGACCTAGCACAGAGAGCACGAGAGGAGAGGAAAAAACTTACAGTAGGTCGTCGCTGTAGACTAGAAGAGGAAGTAGAGGGTCCGACGACCATGGCGGCACGGGGAGCACCCCAAGGGGGCGCTGCGACCCATACAGCACCACGATGGTGACTATAGCCACGCATGAGGACGAGGAACATCACCACAGCACACGACATTAGCGGCGGCGTCAGGACCAATGCCAACCCCAAACCCTAGAGTTCGGGACGGCATCGATCTCGTCACAGGAGGGCTCCTGGTCCAAATCCAATTGGACATGAGGGAAGAGCGGGGTCGACAACCTCTTCCTGCACCATGGCGGCGGCCAGGACGGTCCACGACGACGGGAATCGCCGGCGGTGACACCACTGACCACGGGGTCGGGGAGGAGAAGGAGAGGGGTGAGCTCGAGTGACAGACAGGGAGTGATGGGCTGGGTTGGGCTAGGAACCCTTCGGGGTGGTTGTTTTGACTTTTCCTAATGGGCCACAAGGTCCCAATAAAAATAAGCCAGCCCAAATCATTTAGAGCATGTTTTAATAATTGTAAAAAGACCAAAATGCTCTTGAATTTAAATAAATTTTAGAAAATAAAATAAAAGTACAAAAATTATAAATAAAATAATTTTGGATTCACAATAATCTAAACTATCCAAATAAATTAAGAAATAAAATTTTAAACATATAAATTTTATTAAGAATTTTGTAATTTAAATATACCTTATGGAATTTTACAAAATTATTGAAAGATGATAAAAATAAATAAAAATCACTTTCATTATATATTAATATTGTAGTATTTTATAAAAATACTAAACAAATATTTCATAACAATTTTTGGAATTCAAATAATAATTCTTAAAGAAAATATAAAATCAATAAAATCCAAATAAAAGAAAATAAAATAAAAAGAGTACAATATTCAATAAATATTAAAGGATTTAATTTTATAAATCCTTTATGAATTAAAAAGGAATTTTCCATAATTTAAATGATGGGGAAGAATACATATAAAGTTAAATAATGCATTACATTACTTTTGCATAATCATTTTGCTTCTTTAAATATTGTCCTTACCGGGCAATAATGATGTTTTTGTAGACATAGAAGCTCAAGGTCCAGTGCAAGCATCAGACTTCACTACCTTGCAATCACAAGGCAAGTTCATCACTTGCTCATGTCCTTTGAAGAGTCTTTATCAAAGTATTTGCGAATTGTGTGTTATCATCTACACTATAGAAAAAGAAAACAATATTTTCTCAAGACACTAAATCTTAGATATCATCCTAAGTGATGATATGATGGAGCAATAGAACTTAGGGTTCTAATTGCACTAATTATGAACAATTAGGAATTAATAACCCATGACATCAGTGATTCTAGCGCCGTATATTACGTGTTAACCATGGGATTTGGAATGGGACGGAGAAGTCAGTTGTATCATTTTCCTCTTGTATGGAGGAAAGACGACCTTAACGTGACGTTGTGATTCATTGTGTGGATCCAACATATGGGTGGTCACCCTTAAGCCCCACACTTTTGGTGTCTAGATTATCTATGAATGGTGTTTAGGGAGATAGTCCATGTAAATGGTACTAATCCGGGCATCACTAGGTCATAGAGTCTTCGGGAACTCGTCAGGGTTTTATCCTGGCCGAAAGGGGGATTAACAAAGGTGAGCTAGCCCAAAGGATCGTGCAAACATATGAGGTCGCGGAGAGGGCAGTGATCGGCTTGGACCAACTACTAGGCCCCACATCATGGAATTGTGGACGAGAAGGTATGCCCGGTTGTGCAACAAGGATTTGATCTCTCATGGGAAAAGTAATGCACCTCTGCAGAGTGTAAGAATTGTAACTTGTTACTCCCTGTTCCGGTAAGGAGCTACGAACGCGTCAAGGAAGGAACTCCATGAAATTTTTGGTCAACCTGTGAAGGCTGTTGGTCATAGATTTTCATAATAAAATCAACCTTTGAAGAAAGATTTACGAAAATTGCATAGTGCCAACGACTGATAGTCCGAGGTGATAGATAGAGCATCAAACTTCCTACCTTGCATATAATGAATTTGCTGAGTAACGTTGTTACTCATCCTTTCCTTTGAATCCTTGCTTAGACTCTGAGAATCACGAAGATACTCCAATGTATGCATCTGAGAGTCAAGAGGAGGTCTTCTATGAAGAGCCCAACTTGTATGGAGTCGTAGAAGGGGAGGACATCGTATATGGAGGAGAGTTGCAGGAGTCCAAAGAATTACTGTAGTTCTAGTAACCACTTGAGCCGAGCATCATGAACAATATATAGCAATAAGTTGTTGAGCTCAATTTGGAGTTTAAGTTTCAAATTCGAAACTTCCGCTGAAACACTTATATTTTGGTTTGTAAGGTGAATATTTTGGAAGTCTTGAACTTCCGGTATTGTAATAATAATAAAATGTGTATGTTTGTAATATGGACGCGCAATGTTTCTGTTGTACCACTCTGAGGGATGTGATATTTATGGAACGATGTTCTGTGGATGTCATGTCAACGACTATAGTGTACTACACATGCAGTGGTATGCTGGGTCACTGTAGTTGGTATCAGAGCAAATTGCTTTGACCTTAGGTTGGAAACCTAGTAAAGGGTATTACCTGTAGGAGTGTAGCAACGATAAAGAATTCTCTAAAAGTAATATAATGGGTATTCAAATGAGAATATTCTGTTGTATGTTTTAGTGCGATAATTCTTTGTTATGATGCAATATATTATTGGTTACTAATCAAAACTATTTTTCTGATATACAGAGCTATGGCACCAAAGTTTCCAAAACAGACTTTGGTAAGGAAAGAGGAGACTCTTGATGATTATCAAGGATCATTCACAGACCAACTTCGTCAACTTTTAAAGATTTTTAGTTGTCCAACTAGAATTCCAGTGAATACTATAACTTACCATGATGGCCGGATGTTATCCAAGTATCGTGTGAGTATTCAACTTCCTGAGGAGCTTGGATTGTATCACGATCTACCTATAGGTGAAGGTAGGAGTCACTTAGCAGCATATCATGTTGCTGTTGTGGAGGCGATAGCTAATATCCGGGAGCATAAAGCCAAGGAGTTAGAAGGTAGCACATTCTCCGTGATACCTCATGATTCTATAGACTCGGAGCCTATACCGGATCATCTTACTTTGGTTAAGAAGAATCCTAAGTTAGCATCCAAGTTTATGGACAGATACCGAACACTCTTTGCGTCTTTTTATAAGACACATCAAGTGATTGTCGAAGATAAAAATGACATGTTAGAGGATCTAACTGATCTGGAAAGGAGAAATCAGTTAGCATTCTAGTTGGAGAAGGAAGCAAGTAGTAGTGCAAAACCTATCTTTAAGGATATACCTATAGATCCTGGATCTTTTATACCATATCCTTATTCACCAAGTCCCGAACCTATACATGATCCTACTATAGATATGAGGTATGCAGTACCACAGGGTTCAGAGAATGATTCTGATTCAGAACTTCCTATTGAAAATTCTGATGGTTGGAGAAGGGGGTCATATGAAGGATCTCAGGAACACCAGATGTCCACAGATGGTTCTGACAGAAATGTTGGACAATCTAGCTGGATGGGTGCAAGAATTAACCCTAGTAACAGTAGTAGAAATGCCATGTCGGTAGATACTCAGGATGAAGAAGAAGATCCTGAGGAGAGAGTGTTTGAATCATCAACATCTTCTCAAAACTCAGGGAATATACATTATCCAGTGTTTAACTATCTTGCCCAAAGGAGCACCTGGGAAGCAGCAGGATCTGCGTATCCTGTTGACAACTCAAGGAATGAAGCTCAGGAGATGCAAGCGGGAGATAATGTTGAATATGTTTCTGAAGACTTTTCAGCGGAGCTGGAGGGAGTCAATGCACTCAGGTTGAGTAATGACTCAAGTCCTGACACTTCAGATACTGAGTATGTTCCTTCTGGAAGGCCATTTGTTTCACAAACTGTGTGACGAACGACACGTCATCATGATTGGACATCAGGCATGTATGATGAGCGTAGTTACTACTAGAAGGAGGCAACTAGTTAGCGATATCAAGTATCGTGTATTATACTCCAAGGAAATAAGATAGTTAGATAAATAAGGTAGTGTCGTGATTATACCTATATGGTATATGTTGTAATGACTTTGTATTATTATGATATTATGTATAATATGTGAAATGCATATTTGGATTTTATTTGGATCTTCATTGTGTGACTAGTTCTGTGCGTAAAGTCGAGCTCAGAACACATGTGCATGATGTAATTATGAGTACTCGCTTTATGTTGCAGGACTAGAGGGTCATGGATACGGGTGTAGAGATCGAAACTGAGCAGCAACGGATGGAACGAGAGGCCAAGGAGAAGGCAGATGTAGATGCAGTAGATCAGGGAGCATTGCCACCACCACCACCAATGAGGTCGTTAGTGGAGCAGAACTTTATGCAGTGTATGCAAATGATGCAAGAGACCTAGAACAAGTTCATGGAGGAGTTGCTGGGACGAGCAAATCAGAGGGCACCTGAAGGTGGAGGAGTGAGTCTATATGATTTCCAGAATGCAAGGCCGCTACCTTTTGCATCAGCTCCTGAACCAATGGATGCAGAAGATTGGCTAGCAGATACAGAAAGAAAGCTGAAGACTGTAGGTTGCAATGATGAGGAGAAATTGAGGTATGCAACTCATCTTCTAACAGGACCTGTAGCATCTTGGTGGGAAAATCAGTTGTCCATGCAACAACCAGGAAGGGAGTATACCTGGGAAGAGTTTAAACATAGATTCCATGAGTATCATGTTCCGAAGAGTGTTATGGAATTGAAGCGAAGAGAATTTGAAGAGTTGTAGCAGGAATATACTAGTGTTATGAAGTATATCCAGGAGTTTAGTCAACTATCTCATTATGCTAAGGAAGAAGTTAACACGGAGGAAAAGAGGAAGAAGCGTTTCCTGCGTGGATTAAATCCATTTGTGAGGATGAAGTTGAGGTTGGCTAATAAGCAAACTTATCAGCAGTTGCTAGATGCAGCTATTACCTTCGAAGATGACTACAAGAATGTCCAAGAGGATAGAAGGAAGAGAGCTAAGAAGGAAACCAAGAGGATACAAGCAAGAAAGCCCAAGCCCAATCTGGAATTCAAACCAAGGAATAAGCCCTATAACAACAACAATTCCAATCGAAGTGCAAATCCAAATGCAAAGAATATTATATGCCACAATTGCAAACTCCTAGGGCATATGAGCAGGGATTGCCCAAAACCAGTAATTGTATGTCACGCTTGTCGTCAGAGAGGTCACATCAAGCCCAATTGTCCAAGCAAACCACAAGGTGGTTGGCTGGCTCGAGATGGAAGGCAAGCCAGTGGAGGAAATGGACAAACCAATAAAGGAGGAAATAATGGCAAGAACAACAATGGCAAGAGGTACAGACCTACCGGGAAATTGAACTGTGCAACCCTGGAGGAGGTGGATAATTTAGAGCATGCAGTGATAGGTACGCTCAATATCCTTACCAATCTCGGCAAAGTTCTATTTGATACTGGTGCAACTACTTCATTCATTTCTAAAGAATTCTATGATAAGTTCGGGATTAGAACAGCAACGTTAGAAAACCCTA
Organism: Avena sativa; assembly: GCA_916181665.1. Taxonomy (NCBI): domain Eukaryota; kingdom Viridiplantae; phylum Streptophyta; class Magnoliopsida; order Poales; family Poaceae; genus Avena; species Avena sativa. The sequence goes on from OV702283.1 coordinate 443,321,948, forward strand.
TGAACGTAGTTACGACAGGGGGAAATGTGATTGTACGCCATATCAAACAAGATCAGGTTATCTCAATATGTGGATGTACATACTTTTTAGACCTCTATGTAATTACTTTAAAGGGAATTGCAGTAGTGATGGGGATGGACTGGATGATGGAACATGGAGCTCAGATAAATTGTGAGGTGAAAACTGTCTCAATCAAAACTCCAAGTGGAGTAAGGATAGTTTATCAAGCAGATAAGCACAGTCATATCATGGTGGATATGCAGTTGAACTCGATGAAAGAGGTCAAATTGGAAGATATTCCTATAGTAAATGAATTTCAAGATGTTTTTCTAGCAGAGCTACCGGGAATGCCACCAGACCGGGAGATAGAGTTCACTATTGATCTAATTCCTGGTACAGCACCAATATCTCAAGCACCATATAAGATGGGACCAAAAGAACTAAAAGAACTCAAAGAGTAAATTGATGAGTTAGCCAGAAAAGGATTTATTCAGGAAAGTGTATCTCCATGGGGAACACCAGTAATCTTTGTGGATAAGAGAGATGGTGGAAGAAGGATGTGTGGAGATTATACAAATCTGAACAACGTTACTATCAAGAATAAGTATCCTTTACCAAGGATCCAAGATTAGTTTGATCAAGTGAAAGGAGCCGGAGTATTTTGAAAGATCAACTTAAGATCTGGATACCATCAAATCAAAATCAAACCGGAAGATGTTCCAAAGACAGCATTTGTCTCAAGATATGGACACCATGAGTATCTGGTAGTACCATTTGGTTTGACCAATGCACCTGCAATATTCATGAATTTGATGAACAAAATCTTCATGCCATATTTGGATAAGTTCGTCATAGTCTTTATTGATGATATTCTGGTATATTCCAAGGATAAGGAAGAGCATGCTGATCATTTGAGAATAGCATTGCAGACACTAAGGGAACATAAACTTTATGCTAAGTTTAGTAAGTGTGAATTTTGGCTAGATGAGGTAGAATTCCTCGGTCATGTGATCAGTAAAGATGGAATTGCTGTAAATCCATCTAAGGTTCAGTCCATACTAGAGTGGACTGCACCAACCAATGTGAAGCAAATTCGAGATTTCTTAGGAATGGCTGGTTATTACCGGAGATTCATTGAAGGTTTCTCCAAAATAGCTGGACCAATGACCAAATTGTTAAGAAAGAATACACCATTCAATTGGGATGAGAAGTGTGAAGGAAGTTTTCAAGAGTTAAAGACCAGGTTAACCACAGCTCCAATTTTAGCAGTTCCAGAAACAGGAAAAGACTCCACAGTATACTGTGATGCATCTAAAGAAGGTTTGGGTTGTGTGTTAATGCAAGATCGGAAAGTGATTGATTATGGTTCAAGACAACTGAAACCACATGAAGTCAACTATCTAACTCATGATTTAGAGTTAGCAGCAGTAGTTTTTGTGATAAAAGGATGGAGGCATTTTCTTTATGGAGCCAGATGTGAGTTATACACTGACCGTAAAAGTCTCAAATATTTCTTCACTCAAAAGGAATTGAATATGAGACAGAAGCGTTGGTTGGAACTAATCAAAGATTATGATTTAACAATCAACTATACTCCATGGTAAGCAAATGTTATAGCTGATGCTTTAAGTAGAAAGACTGCAGATATTCAGCCTAGCAATCGGGAGCTACCAAAATAGTTACAAATGGACTTGGAAAGATTAGAGCTTCAATTCATTAGAACAGAGGTTCTTGGAGGATTAGCTACTATGCAGGTAGTTGCAGATCAGGACAGTGATCTTAAGCACGAAATTTTTAGACATCAAGAAGAAGATCCTTTTATTGCTGAGGAAATTCGGAGGATATCTTAAGGGCAAAAATCAGTTTTTCGCCTTAGAGATTATGAGTATTTATGGTTTAAAGACCGCCTTTGTGTTCCAGATGTGACTGAGATTCATGATGTCATACTTAGAGAAGCACATGAAACACCATATTCTATACATCCAGGAAGTACTAATATGTATATGGACATGAAAGAACTATTCTGGTGGAATAACATGAAAAGGGACATTGCTAAATATGTATCAGAATGCCATACTTGCCAAAGGGTGAAGGCTGAACATCAAAGTCCAGCAGGACCATTACAACCTTTGGAAATTCCCGAATGGATGTGGTAAGAAATAGGTATGGACTTCATCACAGGATTTCCCATGACACCTAAAAGGAAGGATATGATATGGGTAATTGTGGACAGACTCACTAAGAGTGCACATTTTATTCCGGTAAATCAGAAAGATAATGCCGAGAAGTTAGTAGAAGTTTACATCAAAGAGATAGTAAGTAAGCATGGAGTGCCCAAAAAGATCGTAACTGATAGGGGATCAGTGTTTACTTCAGTATTTTGGAAGCAATTGCATGAAGCACTTGGTTCCAAGTTAGATTTCAGCACAACATATCATCCTGAGATAGGAGGTCAAACTAAAAGAACAAATCAAATACTAGAAGACATGTTAAGAGCTTGTGCATTAGACTTTGGAGGTACATGGGAAGATCATCTACCATTGGTAGAATTTTCTTATAATAATAGCTATCAGAGTAGTCTGAAGGCATCTCCATATCAGGTTCTATATGGAAGGAAGTGTAGATCACCAATATGTTGGTATGAGCCTGGAAGTAGCAAGAAGTTTGCACCAGACTATATCAAGGAAAGACAAGATATCATTGATAAGATCATGGATAGACTGAAAATAGCTTAGGGTAGGCAAAAAAGTTATGCTGATCAAAGTCGAAGATCTTGGCATCCAGAAGTAGGAGATATGGTATATTTGAAAGTAAGTCCAATGAAAGGGGTGAAAAGGTTAAGAGTTAAAGGAAAACTGAGTCCAAGATATATTGGACCATTCAAGATATTGAGTCAGAACAGAATTATAGCTTATGCTTTAGAGTTACCGTCAAGATTAGCTCAAGTGCATAATGTTTTCCATGTGTCACAACTTCGTAAATGTTTGAAAATTCCGAATGATGCAACCACACATCAGGAGATAGAACTACAAGCAGACTTGACCTATGTTGAAAAGCCCTGTAAAATTTTGGAAGAAAACTGGAGAAGATTGAGGAATAGAGCGATCAAATATTGCAAAGTACAGTGGGAACATCACCCTGAAAGGGAAGCCACGTGGGAGAAAGAAGAGGATTTAAGAAAATCCTATCCAGAACTATTCAGGTATATCTCCACAAACTTCGGGACAAAGTTTAATTTAAGGGGGGGAAGTCTGTAACATCCCAACATTTAGGAACTAACGAAGGGTAGATTTAAAATTTTGAAATGTTGCATGCATTCATTCATGAAAATGTGGGTAAATTTTTCGCCAAATAAAAACCTAAAGTGATCAAGGTTTCTTTCATACTTTGAGGTTAGGTATAGACTTGAAGGATGATTGTTATAGACTTTGATATGATCTTTTGGATCAGAGTGTTTTGGGAAATGAAATTTGAATTTTTAAACTTGAGTGTTTGAATTATAATTCAAAAGAACTTTTGAATAATGTTTGAGTATTTGATTTCATTAAGAGCTAACCAATAATAACTCAAAATTTATATAAAGAGAGCAATAAAGAATATGAATATCCATTTCACAATTTTATTCAATAAATAAGTTACAAAAAAATGTAACTTATGAAAATCATCAACAATCTTTACAATAGCAAATAAATAAAGAATAATATTTCTTTATTGATAATAGTATAATCTTTATTACAAAAGAATAAATTAAATATTACAATTGAATATGAGAGTTATTACAAGTGACTAATCTATAAAGAAAAATAAAAACCTAAACTAAAGTCTTGATCTTCAAATCTAGTACCTGCAAAATATAAAGTAAATTAAAAAAAAGAAAAGTTAGGATTAGAATTATTTTTACTCTCGGAGTTGACAGTGAAGTGCACTGTTCACTTTTATTATCATTGAGTATTTAAGGGGCAAGTTTCACCAATATGAAAGAATGTATCTTTCATAATTTTAAGCCATAAGTCAAATAAACAGCAAGGAGGGGCAAGTTTCACCATCCAAGTAAATGGTAACATGGTGAAAGTAACTCTCACATTCAGAACATATCCACATCTTGTGCAGCAGGCACACAGGAAGCACAGACACCAAACTGCATGGGTGTGCTATCAGCACCACAACAACAGCACAATCAAACAAAACCATCAATATAGCCGTGGGAAACCAATCCCCATACCATTCCTGTAGGGTCCTCAACCTAATAAGGTAGAGTCCTCCTGTGTTTTACAATGCTAGTCCCTGGATCAATAGCTAGCATCCACAGTTAAGATGTAATATCAAGAAACAAAGGTCATAATATAACTTTATAACCAGGAATAACATAATTTTATTACATCTTTCATAGCTCATATGGCTATTACATTACATTGCAGCGGAATAAATATAGTCATGGGTCCTTCATCTTCAAAGTGCTACAGGCAGATGTTGGTTGTAGACTTTGTAATCCTAAACAATCAATCTTCACTAAAATCATTCAAACCTGCAACATTACAAGTTACAGCCACAAGGGTCAATACATTTGATTTGTATTGGCAAGTGATACTGTGATAATATAGTGGAATCTATCATCTATATGCATTTGGCTAAGTGGAGTTGAGGCTTGCATTGCTCAAAATATATTTTTCTTATCATTTTGTAAATACTAAGTTTTTGCTTGACAAAATCATTTTTCTCAATCAAAGATTTCAAGATCCTTGTACCAAGCCATCTCTCCATCAATGATTGAAGAATTCAAACAACCCTTGTTCAAACCACAAGATTTTAACTTAGAAATTTGAATGATGAGATTCTTGATTGCTTCCATGTCTTGATGCTCAAATTGTCCTTTACCAGGGACATGGCTAAGTACTTAGATTCTACACTCTGCAGAGGTGGTGCACTTTCCCCACAAGACTTGGTTTCCCAAGACAAGATCTTTCAGAAGCTTTCCCTTAGACCAAAATGGACGCGCTCCAACCTATCAAACACTACCACCCACTGTCCATATGGCTAAGTTCTTGCAACCTATATGATCATGGCAGAGCCCATATTGCCAAGTGGTTGCACTTGAAGCTTCTCAACATTTGACATCTCAAATCTCTTTGTTCCTGGGTGGCATACCACAAGTGAGATACACAATCCAAGTCCATGGCATTGTGAACCACTCAACCATTCTCCACCAAGCTCTTCCATTCCACCCAGGTGATTCATTAACTTAGTTGTTTTATTAAACAAAATCACAAGTCCTTAGACTTAGAATATTTTTCCATAGTGTGAATATATATTCCACCCATGTTTTCTATTAGCTAGGCTAAGCTTGGTAGTAGTATGAATCTCTAACTTAGGAAAATCCTACTAAGGATTCATCTACTAGGTTTTACTATAGCAAGGTCTATACTTAGCAAAATCCATGCAAGTTATACTTAGCAAAATCACTAATGCATAGAGAAAGTAATAGGATAGAAAGTATGAAGCATCACTTGCCTTTTTGGTAGAGTATAGGTTCACTTCTTGATCTTTGCAACAATCACACTCTTCAAGTCACTACAAATCAATCAAGCAAGGCACAAACTCAATCTACCAATCAAGCAAAACAACACACATAAATAACAAAGTCAAAGAAATGCATGCAAGCATGCCAAGCTTTGTTTTGTTTGAAAAAGTGGTTCCTAGTGGGTCATAGACATTTGGGTACATCTAATGGTCATTTTCTAAAGTGGCCAAGTCATTTGCAAAAAGTTTCACTTTAAAACCATTTTCAAAACAGAGTGTTATTTTATGTGGTGTAGAAATATTTTTATTAAGGCATTAGCCTATAGGGTTCACCAAATGAGTTGCTATTGCAAAACTTGGTGTTTTTTTTGGTCAATAGGTTTGGTCCAAACCATCTACTAAAAGTTTTCTTTCCATAAACATTTTCCTAATAAAAACTATTCTTTTTATTTGGCTAGAAAATGACTAAGTCAAGTAATCCAACCTAAATCTTTCCATAATCATTTTTAACACCAAGGGTTGGTTCCTAGGGTCAGTAAGGTCACAACAAACCATTTTGCAAAGGTTTTAATTCAAAACACTTTTTTAAACAATTTTTATACCCTAAACAACTACACAAATGTTTCTGCAAATTCAAACAAGCTAACAGATACTATTTGCTAAACTAAGGGCATGGTTGGTTAGGGCTTGTTCTCCTGATTTCATTGATATAAAATTTGCCAAATTTGGACGTGTGGATCCAAAGATATAAGGGTTTGAAAATGGCATCAAATTCTGATTTCAATTTCTGTTTTTAAACAGACAGGTGACACGCGTCGAGATATCATTGGTTGATATCGGTTCGTCTGGATCGGCAACGTGGAGCGTTGGATTAAGTTAGATCGCACGGTACCGGGTGCGTACCCATTCGCGTTTAAGTGGTTCTATCGTATCCGCCCGATCTAGATCGAACGGCTGCAATCACTCAGACCATCAACTGGCGGCGCTGCGGTGGCTAACGGCGGCGGAGCGGTCGGTCGACGACGGAGGCGACGCTACAGGGGGTGAGGAAGAAGGAGGAGTAGCTCACCGGGCTCAGGGGGTTACGGCGATGCTCGGGGAGGTGTTGGTCGGGCGAGGGGCGCTCGGGGTCTGCAGCAATTCCTCACCGGAGTGGAGGACGGCGTCGGGTGCGTCGGGTGGTCGTCGTGGACGTCGCTATGGATCACCCCAAGACAAGGCGAAGACGTGGTTAGACGCGCAAGATCGAGACAGAGTCGTGTGCGAGAACTAGAAGAAGAGGGGCAACCGGAGTCTACCTGTGGAGCTCGTCGGAGAAGAAGGCAGACGCGGCGGCGTCGGGAGTTTGTCGTAGTCGGGGTTCTGGTGCACCCGCGGGCGAACCAGGAGTACTAGGAGATGCGTGAGGTCGAGAGGAGTCCACTCGCGTGAAGTAGAGGCAGAGGGGTGGTCGGAGTTGGCCGGAATTGCTGCGACAGCTCGTCGGAGCAGAGGACGTTCGGGGAGGAAATGGAGCGGCCTGGGGGCGAGCTTTGGGGAGGAGTCTGAGGGGAACGAGAGAGGAGAGGGAGACGATTAAATGTGCGTGATCACTGCAGGCTTAACTCGCGGTATTAAGGTGAATTTAAGCTGGAGGATTCAATGGCAGAACGGGGAAGAACGGTCACAGGGGTGAGGACGAAGAACAGTTGGGGGTGGGGTCCGCCGGCAGTGAAAGAAAGGAAGAAGGGGAGGGGTCCACTTGTCGGTTGCTGGGTGGGTGCGGTTCTGAGTGGAAAAGAAAACGGTTCGGGGGAGAGGGCAGATGGGTTGTTGGGCTGTTTGGGCTGGGCCTTGTCTTTTCCTATTTTTTTCTGTCTCTGCATTCTTTTCTTTTTCTATTTCTATTTTCCTGTTTTGAAATTCAAACAACCAAACACATTCAAAATGATTCAAACAATCATCAAGCTTTTCAAATATGAATTTGGTTCTGCTTAACATCATAATTCACATTCTAAAATAAAATATTATTTTAAATCTTTTTAGGTTCCATTTATTAATTAAATAAATGGATCATTAGTTATTTAATAAAATAGGGTTTGTTTTATTTAATAAAATCTTCATTTAAAATCCAAAATGTTTTCAAAACCCAAACAGTAGGTTTTATTTGGAAATAAAGAATATTTGGAAAACTTGTTTTAAAATAAAATAACCTTTTATTTTAGGGTCCATTAATAATTAAATAAAATGGACCTTAGTTATTAAATCAAGTAGAGTTTGATTTTATTAATAAAATCTTTATTTGAAATCTAAATATTTTCAAAATCAAATTAGTAGGTTTAATTTGGGAAGTACATAATATTTGGAATTTTTTTTAAAACAAATAACATTTTAGAGTCTATTATCAAGTAAATATAATAGACTTTCATTATTATAACAATTAGGATTTATTTTATTGAGATATTTATTTTGAAATCTAAAATAAAACCAAAACACTTTAGTAGGTATTATTTGGGAATATAAATATTTGGAAAACTTATTTTAAACAATTTAATAAATTTTGTTGTTTCAATTAATTTGGTAAAACCTTTTATTAAATAAAGTTGGATATTAATTCCTTATTATTTTATTTAAGCAATCCTTTATTATTTTTAAATAAACCTTTGCTATTTTATTATAAACAAAATGTTTTAAAACCAAAGCTTGGCCAAGGTTTAATTTGTCTTTACCAAATAAACTTTATTTATAAATCCATCTTTTCTTTGGAATACCAAATCCTTTTATTAACAGATCTAAAATATCATTTCCCAAATATTTTGTTTTCCTTTATTTAAAATGTTTATTTTTTTTAATCCCTTTAGGATTTATTTAATTCAAATGGGTTTGAAGTTCCAATTGAATTCAAAAAGTTTCTTCTGGCTCTGAAAATCAAACAAAGTTTTATTTTATTAATTTATTTTCACATTACAAGATTTGGAAAATCTTGGGATGTGACAGGCTACCACCCTTAAAATAAATCTCGTCCCGAGATTTTGGGGAGGCTAGGGTTACAAGTAGGCTCAAGGCATCTAGGGTACTACCACCCTTAAAAATTTTCAAACAAAAATTACATATTGTTCTTCTTGGAATCTTGGGAAATTTCTCTAAGCAACATTTGCATGGTGTCCTTGGTTTCCATACTTGGCTCATGGGCCAAGGTTGAGTTTCTCCATAGGCTTGTTTAACTTGTTCTCCATCCTTTCTGGACAATTGTTTGCATAGTGGCCTAGTTCCTTGCATTTGAAACATGTGACAAGGCTGTGATCCCTCATAGGTTGGTTTATCTTATGCTTCATCTTTCCTGGACAGTAGTTTGCATAATGTCCTAACTCTTTGCAGTGTTTGCACATCACTTGGCTAAAATCCTTCCTTATCTTGGGTTTCAATAGCTTTTGTTTGTCTTCTTGTCTCTTCTTATTTTCTGGGCATTCACTGGCATAGTGTCCCATCTCTTTGCAATTGTAACATTGCAACTGGCTTATGTCCTTCTTCTTATTTTTGGGTCTCTCCAAAGCTAGGAGTTCTTCTAGTTCATGTTCTTCATGAGTGGGGGATCTTTCTCTCTTCTTGAGGCATTGATCTTCATGTTCCTTGGATGCATGATCCTTGTCTCTAAAAACATTGCTAGCTTGGGTTCCTTCTAGAATAACATCTTTGTCATCCTTGTTGTCATTGGCTCTTTGGAAAAAGTTGTCTCTCATGTTGATCATTTGAGTAACCAATCCTTGCAAAAATTGGGATTGAAGTTTCAAGATCCTTTGTATGGCTGGGTCTAGTCCATTGTTGTTGGCTAAAAGCTGAGTTGTCTCTTGGCTCAACTGGTTTTGGGTTGCTATAATATCTCTCATGTTGTCCTCTTGGTTGTTGTTGGTGTCATCAACCTTGATGTTGGAGTCCCTTGGAGTAGTCATATGTTTGGGTTTGAAGGGGGTTTAGAATAGGCAAGATATTTCTAAGGAATTATTTCTAATCACACACATCACAATTCACACAAACAATGTGCAAGCATTCACAAACAACTTTTCACTCAAACAACAAAGTTCAAGCACATACTTAGGCAACAAAATATTTTTGTTACACCACATAAGTTGGTGATTTTGACTTAACTAAAATATGGTGGTCCATCTATAGGGTTCACTTGTGATCTTTCCTTCCTTCATGATTCTTCTTGTATGAGATCATGGTTTCCTTGAGAAAAACTTTTGGTCACAATACTTCAAAGTTGTTGATGGCTCCTTCCTATTTTGCATTCTCTCAGTCTCTAAATCTTGAGTAAGATTTCCTTGTCTCACTTGTAGTCCTTAGTAGTTTCCAAGTTGGAAGTCCTTGGTGAACATGCTGAAGATGTTGGAGTCATTAGAGTTGAAGATGTTGAAGTCATTAGAGTTGAATAAATTGAAGAAGTCTTTTGCATATGGTGTAGTCTTTTGGTCATGGGTTAGGCTTTTCCATCAAGTTGAAGTAGAAGAGATGTAGAGTTGAAACCAAAATGATTGAGGAAAGAGTTTACAAGTGTTTTTGTAAATAAGTTTTTGGAACAAATACACTCCTATTTTTCTAAGGGTTTTGTCCAATCCTAGGTTTACAAATCCTACAGGCAACACAATGCTCTGATACCATCTGTAGGGTCCTCAACCTAATAAGGTAGAGTCCTCCTGTGTTTTACAATGCTAGTCCCTGGATCAATAGCTAGCATCCACAGTTAAGATGTAATATCAAGAAACAAAGGTCATAATATAACTTTATAACCAGGAATAACATAATTTTATTACATCTTTCATAGCTCATATGGCTATTACATTACATTGCAGCGGAATAAATATAGTCATGGGTCCTTCATCTTCAAAGTGCTACAGGCAGATGTTGGTTGTAGACTTTGTAATCCTAAACAATCAATCTTCACTAAAATCATTCAAACCTGCAACATTACAAGTTACAGCCACAAGGGTCAATACATTTGATTTGTATTGGCAAGTGATACTGTGATAATATAGTGGAATCTATCATCTATATGCATTTGGCTAAGTGGAGTTGAGGCTTGCATTGCTCAAAATATATTTTTCTTATCATTTTGTAAATACTAAGTTTTTGCTTGACAAAATCATTTTTCTCAATCAAAGATTTCAAGATCCTTGTACCAAGCCATCTCTCCATCAATGATTGAAGAATTCAAACAACCCTTGTTCAAACCACAAGATTTTAACTTAGAAATTTGAATGATGAGATTCTTGATTGCTTCCATGTCTTGATGCTCAAATTGTCCTTTACCAGGGACATGGCTAAGTACTTAGATTCTACACTCTGCAGAGGTGGTGCACTTTCCCCACAAGACTTGGTTTCCCAAGACAAGATCTTTCAGAAGCTTTCCCTTAGACCAAAATGGACGCGCTCCAACCTATCAAACACTACCACCCACTGTCCATATGGCTAAGTTCTTGCAACCTATATGATCATGGCAGAGCCCATATTGCCAAGTGGTTGCACTTGAAGCTTCTCAACATTTGACATCTCAAATCTCTTTGTTCCTGGGTGGCATACCACAAGTGAGATACACAATCCAAGTCCATGGCATTGTGAACCACTCAACCATTCTCCACCAAGCTCTTCCATTCCACCCAGGTGATTCATTAACTTAGTTGTTTTATTAAACAAAATCACAAGTCCTTAGACTTAGAATATTTTTCCATAGTGTGAATATATATTCCACCCATGTTTTCTATTAGCTAGGCTAAGCTTGGTAGTAGTAGGAATCTCTAACTTAGGAAAATCCTACTAAGGATTCATCTACTAGGTTTTACTATAGCAAGGTCTATACTTAGCAAAATCCATGCAAGTTATACTTAGCAAAATCACTAATGCATAGAGAAAGTAATAGGATAGAAAGTATGAAGCATCACTTGCCTTTTTGGTAGAGTATAGGTTCACTACTTGATCTTTGCAACAATCACACTCTTCAAGTCACTACAAATCAATCAAGCAAGGCACAAACTCAATCTACCAATCAAGCAAAACAACACACATAAATAACAAAGTCAAAGAAATGCATGCAAGCATGCCAAGCTTTGTTTTGTTTGAAAAAGTGGTTCCTAGTGGGTCATAGACATTTGGGTACATCTAATGGTCATTTTCTAAAGTGGCCAAGTCATTTGCAAAAAGTTTCACTTTAAAACCATTTTCAAAACAGAGTGTTATTTTATGTGGTGTAGAAATATTTTTATTAAGGCATTAGCCTATAGGATTCACCAAATGAGTTGCTATTGCAAAACTTGGTGTTTTTTTTGGTCAATAGGTTTGGTCCAAACCATCTACTCAAAGTTTTCTTCCCATAAACATTTTCATAATAAAAACTATTCTTTTTATTTGGCTAGAAAATGACTAAGTCAAGTAATCCAACCTAAATCTTTCCATAATCATTTTTAACACCAAGGGTTGGTTCCTAGGGTCAGTAAGGTCACAACAAACCATTTTGCAAAGGTTTTAATTCAAAACACTTTTTTAAACAATTTTTATACCCTAAACAACTACACAAATGTTTCTGCAAATTCAAACAAGCTAACAGATACTATTTGCTAAACTAAGGGCATGGTTAGTTAGGGCTTGTTCTCCTGATTTCATTGATATAAAATTTGCCAAATTTGGACGTGTGGATCCAAAGATATAAGGGTTTGAAAATGGCATCAAATTCTGATTTCAATTTCTGTTTTTAAACAGACAGGTGACACGCGTCGAGATATCATTGGTTGATACCGGTTCGTCTGGATCGGCAACGTGGAGCGTTGGATTAAGTTAGATCGCACGGTACCGGGTGCGTACCCATTCGCGTTTAAGTGGTTCTATCGTATCCGCCCGATCTAGATCGAACGGCTGCAATCACTCAGACCATCAACTGGCGGCGCTGCGGTGGCTAACGGCGGCGGAGCGGTCGGTCGACGACGGAGGCGACGCTACAGGGGGTGAGGAAGAAGGAGGAGTAGCTCACCGGGCTCAGGGGGTTACGGCGATGCTCGGGGAGGTGTTGGTCGGGCGAGGGGCGCTCGGGGTCTGCGGCAATTCCTCACCGGAGTGGAGGACGGCGTCGGGTGGTCGTCGTGGACGTCGCTATGGATCACCCCAAGACAAGGCGAAGACGTGGTTAGACGCGCAAGATCGAGACAGAGTCGTGTGCGAGAACTAGAAGAAGAGGGGCGACCGGAGTCTACCTGTGGAGCTCGTCGGAGAAGAAGGCAGACGCGGCGGCGGCGGGAGTTTGTCGTAGTCGGGGTTCTGGTGCACCCGCGGGCGAACCAGGAGTACTAGGAGATGCGTGAGGTCGAGAGGAGTCCACTCGCGTGAAGTAGAGGCAGAGGGGTGGTCGGAGTTGGCCGGAATTGCTGCGACAGCTCGTCGGAGCAGAGGATGTTCGGGGAGGAAATGGAGCGGCCTGGGGGCGAGCTTTGGGGAGGAGTCTGAGGGGAACGAGAGAGGAGAGGGAGACGATTAAATGTGCGTGATCACTGCAGGCTTAACTCGCGGTATTAAGGTGAATTTAAGCTGGAGGATTCAATGGCAGAACGGGGAAGAACGGTCACAGGGGTGAGGACGAAGAACAGTTGGGGGTGGGGTCCGCCGGCAGTGAAAGAAAGGAAGAAGGGGAGGGGTCCACTTGTCGGTTGCTGGGTGGGTGCGGTTCTGAGTGGAAAAGAAAACGGTTCGGGGGAGAGGGCAGATGGGTTGTTGGGCTGTTTGGGCTGGGCCTTGTCTTTTCCTATTTTTTTCTGTCTCTGCATTCTTTTCTTTTTCTATTTCTATTTTCCTGTTTTGAAATTCAAACAACCAAACACATTCAAAATGATTCAAACAATCATCAAGCTTTTCAAATATGAATTTGGTTCTGCTTAACATCATAATTCACATTCTAAAATAAAATATTATTTTAAATCTTTTTAGGTTCCATTTATTAATTAAATAAATGGATCATTAGTTATTTAATAAAATAGGGTTTGTTTTATTTAATAAAATCTTCATTTAAAATCCAAAATGTTTTCAAAACCCAAACAGTAGGTTTTATTTGGAAATAAAGAATATTTGGAAAACTTGTTTTAAAATAAAATAACCTTTTATTTTAGGGTCCATTAATAATTAAATAAAATGGACCTTAGTTATTAAATCAAGTAGAGTTTGATTTTATTAATAAAATCTTTATTTGAAATCTAAATATTTTCAAAATCAAATTAGTAGGTTTAATTTGGGAAGTACATAATATTTGGAAATTTGTTTTAAAACAAATAACATTTTAGAGTCTATTATCAAGTAAATATAATAGACTTTCATTATTATAACAATTAGGATTTATTTTATTGAGATATTTATTTTGAAATCTAAAATAAAACCAAAACACTTTAGTAGGTATTATTTGGGAATATAAATATTTGGAAAACTTATTTTAAACAATTTAATAAATTTTGTTGTTTCAATAATTTGGTAAAACCTTTTATTAAATAAAGTTGGATATTAATTCCTTATTATTTTATTTAAGCAATCCTTTATTATTTTTAAATAAACCTTTGCTATTTTATTCTAAACAAAATGTTTTAAAACCAAAGCTTGGCCAAGGTTTAACTTGTCTTTACCAAATAAACTTTATTTATAAATCCATCTTTTCTTTGGAATACCAAATCCTTTTATTAACAGATCTAAAATATCATTTCCCAAATATTTTGTTTTCCTTTATTTAAAATGTTTATTTTTTTTTAATCCCTTTAGGATTTATTTAATTCAAATGGGTTTGAAGTTCCAATTGAATTCAAAAAGTTTCTTCTGGCTCTGAAAATCAAACAAAGTTTTATTTTATTAATTTATTTTCACATTACAAGATTTGGAAAATCTTGGGATGTGACAATTCCATTGCTCTTACACACCAAGCACAGCAGCCAGCAGCTAAACCAGGCCAAAGACAAGCTAGATCACACCAACCAAAGCCCAGGATCACATCACCAAGATGGTGACATAAGGAGGGGGTAGATCAGGTGGATAGCAAGACCAAGATCAAGCCATCAGGATCAGGAGATGATGGGCTAGATCAAGGACAAGCCAGGAACTGGAAATACCAGGGGAGCACCAGATCAAGCTGCCACAAGATCAAACACTAGCAACCACAACATCAAGTGACAGTGGTGAGTAAATAGACCATCACATGATCTATCTGTCTAAGATTAGACAAGCATACATGATATGACTTTCATTCAAACTCTCAGAAAACACCCAAGTGGGGTGAATCCATCACTGAGGTTTTAAACTCTAAAAGCAATCAGAAAAGTATAAGGATCCAACTAAATCTCAGAACAACATCATTGATCTATCTATCAAGCTATATTTCAATTCAAGAATGAATATAGCTAAGATTTAAACTTCTAGGCACATCTCTAAGACAAGAGTAGCACCTTAGAATTTAATCTTATGGATCTATACAAGTGATCAAGCCTACCATCATTTTTCTCAAACTTTGATTCAAGAAACAGTAGCTGGTATCACTACCAGAACCCATCCATATGAATCAACAAGTTAAAGGATTAATCCCTAAACCTCAGACCAGCATCATTGGTCTTAGGGATTTAAGAAAGGAAATTTTCTATTTATCTTTAATGCCAAACTCATCTTAAGCTTGAACTAACCCAAACAATGAAATAGAATCTAATCTTGTGTGCCATACAAAGATGGTGTCACAAGAACAGTTCTACATTAATCATGTTAAGCATTCAATCTTCACAGATTCAACCAACCAACTGTAAATCATTTTCCTGTCATCAAAAGAATCATAATTAAGAAAATCCCTATGTATATCTTCACTGTTTGAAACCATTTGATCTCAAACTACATATGAATTCTTGATGCCAACAGTGCTAACACAGTGACTTCATCACACAACACTCACTGTCATTAACCAAGAAATGACAGTGGTGTGTTATTAAACCACTAGATTCCCAAGTATTGCTTCTAGAACAACTTTACCATCTGACCATATCAAAATTAATCCATAGAATCGTCTGATAATCCACTAGCACCACCACAGTTATCTCCCAACAAGTACTTTTCTTTAACGCCTTTAAGTTAGGCACAAGAAGCAAAAAGAATCAAGTATTTTCAAATGAAGAAGTATTCACGTCAATACTTCCAACAAGTATCTCATCCAAATGGGTTTTGTAGGATCCCTTCTCATCTCTCTTTGGTCTACTACTTTCATCAAAAAGATTTTCAGGAGCAATCCAATCAAAATTCTTTTCAAAAGCCTCATGCATTCCAACAAGCTTAAAGGGTATGGGTGTCTTAAATTCCTCTCTAGGCTTAGTTTTTTTAGAAATACCACCAACATCTACACTTGAACCTAGCATATTGAAACGTTCAAAGACCTTTTTTGGCTTCCCTAGCAACATCATGGAACTCTTTTGATAACGTTTCAAAGATGAAGTCTTTCTTTTCAGCATTCTTTTCTTCTTTTAGTTTTAGGAACAAGAATTGTATGAAGGGGTTAAGGCTATCAAACCTAGCCTCCAACATATGAACTAACTAAGCTGCAGCAATCTCATAATTGGGAGCAAATTCTGCTATATATCTATCCTCAATATCCTCATGCTTGCTAACATGATTAAAGAATTCTTCAATATTAACTTTCCCAATTATGGAGCCACTACCTATTGCAAGATCTTTCTGGGCGAACTTGGGGAACAACATGGTGAGCTATAGCAAGGTGGCAACTAGAGTAGGAACTAATATTCCTTTGTATTTTTTAATAAAGCAAGCAAACCAAACTAGACTAATTTTTTTTGGTTTTTTTTGAAAAGAGGCAAACAAAACCAAGCAAAATAAACAAAGTAAAGAGAAAGGAAGTGGAGGACTCCCCTAGTGAAGACGTCCTTAGCCTCCCCGGCAACGGCGCCAGCAAACTTGATGGCTGGCTCAGTTGATGAGCAGCCTGTTGGGAACCCCAAGAGCAAGGTGTGAAGCAGCACAACAACAAGTCTTACCTCAGTAAGAAACCGAGGTTATCGAACCAGTAGGAGGAAGGAAGCGTCACACATGTGTTGCAAGCAACACGGAGATCTGCACAACACAAACTCAAGACTTTGCCCCAACTAACAGTGAGGTTGTCAATCTCACCGGTTGCTGTAACAAAGGATTAAACGTATGGTGTGGAAGGTAATGGTGGTTTGCAGCAAGTAAACAAGTAAAAGTGGAAGATGTATCAATGGTAAATATTGGACCAGGGTCCATAGTTCACTAGAGGTGCTCTCCTTAGATAAACAACATGGCATGAAGGATAAACAAATTACAACAGGGAAATTGACAGGCATAATAATGCAATTACTAGTCAGAAAGATCCTATGAGATTCGATTGGGCAATACAACAAGATACATAGACCGCCATCCAACTGCATCTATGACTAGAAGTCCACCTTCAGGTTATCATCTGAACCCCCTTTAGTATTAAGTTGTAAGCAACAGACAACTACTTTAAGCAAAGTGTGTAAGGTAAACAGTCCACATGTTCCATGAACAAGAGACCGTTGTTTTCTCCCTAGTAGCAACAACACATCTACAACCGAAGAGATTTCTGTCACTTCCCATGGAAACTAGAGGCATGAACCCATTATCGAGCATAAATACCCCCTCTTGGAGTCACTAGCAACTAGAGACATGATAGAATCATAAAGACAAAACCATTAATCAAACCAACATAATAATCTCAATATCCATTGGATCCCCGCAAACACAACATGCATGATTACGAATAGATTAGATCTTGATCATGAACGGAGCTCACAAGATCTATACATGAAAGCATGAGGAGATACAACCATCTAGATACTACATGGACCCATAGTCCAAGGTGGAACTACTTGCGCATCATACCGGAGAGAAGGCCTCCGGGATGATCTCCCCTCCGACGGGGTGCCGGGAAGAACTTCAGATCCCCCCCCCCCCGGTCTAGGGACGACGGTGGCAGCGGCGAATATTGATCCGTGCCTAGGGTTTCTGCTTCGCGGGCTTCTTATAGGCGAAGGGGGAGGCCGAGGCCATGGCCAGGGGCCCCACACCCTGCCTAGGCGCGGGGCAGGGCCCACCCATGCCTAGGGTGGGTCTGGACGCCCTGGACCGCTTCTCCATCTCCCCTCTGGACTTCTTGTTCCCCATAGAAAGTTATTGACTTTGGATTTTGTCCCGTCCAATTCCGAGAATATTTCCTTACTAGCTTTTCTAGAACCAAAAATAGCAGAAAACAGGCAACTGGCACTGTGGAAACTTGTTAATAGGTTAGTACCAGAAAACATATGAAAAGCACCTCAAAGTATGGACAAAGCAAAGCAAAGTAGATACTAAACAAGCATGGAACATCAAAAATTATAGATACGTTTCTGACGTATCAGGGCGTAAGGTGTTTAGACTCGGTGTTGGAAAAGAAGGAGACTCCAAAGAAGTTCAACTTGATTTAGAAGAAGATGGAGAAATCTACTTGAAGAAGGCAAAAGAATAGGGGAGAAGATCCAAGCATCCTTAAATTCCCTAGACCATCATATCAAGAAGATTGAGCTAAAATCTCCAGGATCTTGAAAACATATTGAATTGTTGTGTCGTTATCTAGACCAGATGGATTCGAAGATAATGAAAGGACGCAAAGAAAATCTCAACATTAGCCTATGATCCATCAACACTTAGAAGCAAACAATAGAGATGTACAAATCTATTGTGGAGCAGTTGAAGAAATTTAGCGAGCAACGTCAGATCCGAATCTTGATCCTAAAAGCATTAAATAAGACGCTTCGAGCAAGCCTTCGTGCTTCAAGGGGTTACCCATCTACAGACTAAAGGGCATGCCACGGTATCGAATAAACGCAAGGGATTATTTGATCCACCCGGGTTGATTCCAATCTTGGGGGGATCTTTGGGAACTTTTCCACACGCATGTTAGACTTTAATTCCAGAATTTTCATTAGTTGCATAAACTTCGAGTTCCCTTGTTCAAGAGATGATTTATATCCATTGGGTTGTGAGACTTTATGATATTTGAAGTATGTTATGATTCATGATTATTATATTAGATGATTGAACTAGGTTGAGTGTTATGATACTTATACAGCTGTCATGATTTTAGGGACTTCCACAAGAGTATTGATTAGGCTATGAGAATAATTCTGGTAGCATATTATAATTAAGAGTTTTCTCAGTAGCCATCAAAGTAGTGAACATGATCAAATAGCTATACTAAAGAAAATGATTGGAAAATAAAAAGAAGAAAAGAATAAAATATATGCATAGATAGACAAAAATTCAAAACAAGCAAAAAGAGAGAGCAGCTATCAAAAGAATCAAGAGTAGAAGAAAAGAAAATGATCATGAATCTTCATTACTAAACCAAGTGCTCAATATTTCTAAACTAAATGATTATATGATATGTTAGATTACTAGGAGCTTCTTATAATTTCATTAATAGTAGAGAAGGTGCGGAAGCCTCTAAGTCATGTAATTTGTAAGGGTATGATAATACCCCCGATGCTTCTTTACATCTGATGTTGTAGTCCTGTTTCAAATTTTTGCCTCATTTATTGTAACGATTCGTGTCTCATGAACATGATGATCTTGTCCATAAACCACCAACTTGATCGGGGACGAGCAAGAGACTAGCTTGGGGGAGTTGATGAGTCCAAAATTTAAGCATTTTTACCTTTTGTTTTTGCATAAATAGAGTAGGGATCTTTGTATTTCACGGCGTTCACGTGCACATTTTTTTATTTATTTCAACAGGTTCCCAATTCATTAAGTCTATTGTGAACATATCAATTAGACCTATCATATTATACTATAATATGATATTTTTAAGTGATAAAATTCATTTTATGGATTTACCTTCGCTTCGGGCAAAATACCAATCGAGGAGAGGCAAACAATGCTGATAACAACCTGCGGTACGGGCGGGCCCCGCCCGTACCAGGTGTCATCGGGACCGCCTCATCAAATACATCCCCTGGCAAAGACGGCAACATGATCCGACATTCATAGGCACTAGAAACCACGAAAAACCACATCTGAAAGGGATCTGAAGGAGGAACTTGGCTGGGGAGAAATCCCTGCTGATCCACGGATCATTGGAGGACAACGCATCATCCCCTTCATCGTCAACTGCTGCATCTACATCACCACCATTACCCCCATCCTTAATCCATTAGATCTTGTTGTAATTCCAGATCAAATTGTGGTTTGCACTAGATCTATTTCAGTACTTTCATCCATCCATTTGATTATGATGATGTTGTTGATTGCTTCCATGTGTGAGTAGTTCCTTTGTTATTGGGGAGATGGAGAAACCCTAGCACTATTATGAATTTGCAATAAAGATGATCTATTCTTATGTCAATATGACTTGCCGGTCTATGATTGATTTATGATTTGTGTTTGATCTCTCTCTTTAGATGGTATGTGAAAGTCGACCACCAGAAAATGATGGCAGTGGTGCTTCCACCATTGAGGAGAGGATCACTATAGTTTCTGATGATACCATCACCCTTGAAGATGGTGATGAGATGACTTGGATTTTGGACAGTGGTGCTACCATGCATGCTATATATATCTCATAGAGAGCGCTTCACAAACTACACATCAGGTGATTTTGGTGTTTTGAAGATGGTAAATAATAATAGAGCAAAAATCATTGGAAGAGGAGATGTGCACTTCGAGACTGAAAATGGTACGACACTAGTCCTCAAGTCGGTGAGGCCTGTTGAGGCCCTTCGGCTCAACATTATCTCGGTTGGATTGCTCTATGGAGATGGGTACTTGAGAAAATTTGGAAATGCACAGTACAAGCTCACTAAAGAGAACCTGATTATTGCAAATGGTAACATGGTTTCAGTTTTGTATCATGTTCATGCTAAGTTGTTTGCTGCTTGTGTAAATGCATTGCAGAAATAGGATGCTTGTGCTCTTTGGCATAAGAGACTTGGGCACAGTGTGAAGGGGATGATGGTGCTAGTGAATAAAAATCTATTGAAAGGTGTTCACATCAATAAATGTTCAGATTTCTAGCGTGAAAGCAACACAGAGTTGTGTTTAAGAGTCAACCTCCTCACAAGAATCCCGAAGTGCTGCACTTGGTACATTATAATTTTTGCAAAATTTTGGTAAGGTCATTGGGTGGAGCAAAGTACTTTGTCACATTTTTTATGGCTTTTCCAGGAAGGTTTGGGTCTATGTTTTGAAAACCAAATATCAAGTACTAAGTGTAGTCAAGCAATTCCAAGTCTCAGTTGAGAGACAAACTGATAAAAAGATCAAGTGCATTCGCACTAATAATGGAGGAGAGTATATTGGCCCATTTGATGCCTATTGCAAGGAGCAGGGAATTAGGCACCAATTTACTCCCCCGAAGACACCACAGCTAAATGGTCTTGTTGAGAGGATGAACAAGACAATTGTTGAGAGAGTTAGATGCTTTCTATCGAGTGAAAAGTGCCTAAACATTACTGGGGTGAGGCTTTGTCGACTGCAGTTTATCTTATTAATCTCTCACCAAGTTATCCATTGCATGGAGATATTCCAAACAAGGTCTTTTATGACAAAGACGTCTCGTATGAGCACCTGAAGGTTTTTGGATGTAAGGCTTTTGTTCATATACCTCAAGATGAAATGTCAAAGCTTGATTCAAATACACGACAATGCATATTTCTTGGATATGGAGGTGATTAGTTTGGCTATAAGTTGTATGATCCAATAGAAAGAAAGGAGGATATTGTGAAGACAAAGGTGCAGGTTCCGGTACATATTTCTCCTTGAAATCAGCGGCAAGACAGATCTGATTCTGACCCAGTTCATGCAGATTCAGCTCAACAAGAAGCTGAAGATGATGATGCAGAAGATGTGCAACATGATCCACATAGTGGTACAAGTGAGGATGCTCCCCAACAGCAAAAGTATGATGCTGAAGAATATGATCATAATCAATAAGCACCTGAACCAGATAGTCCACCAGCTACTCCACTCAGACGGTCCAGCCGAAGCCGTGTTCCTTCCACTAGGTATGACTCAGACCAATATGTGGTTTTATTGTCTGATGGTTCAGAACCTGAGTGCTTTCAATATGCAATAAAATATGAGGAGAAGAAGGAGTGGAATAAGTCAATGTAAGAAGAGATGGATTCCTTGCATAAAAATCATACTTATGAGCTGGTGAAGTTGCCCAAGGGCAAGAAGGTTCTAAAGAACAAGTGGGTCTATAGAATCAAGCAAGAAGAGCACACATCGCATCCAAGGTACAAGGAAGGCTAGTTGTAAAAGGATTCATCTAGAGAAAAGGTATTAACTTTGATGAAATATTTTCTCCGGTGGTGAAGATGACATCAATTCGAATGATCCTTGGCATGGTAGCAAGTATCTACTTAGAGGTTGAGAAAATGGATGTGAAGACAGCTTTACTTCATGGAGAGTTGGAGGAAGAAATCTACATGGAGCAGCCTAAGGTTTTTTTTGTTAAAGGCAAAGAATACCATGTGTGCAAATTGAAAAAAGTCTCTATGGCCTGAAACAAGCACCGAGACAATTGTACATGAAGTTTGAATCTGTCATGGGGATAAAGGCTACCAGAGGTGTAACTTAGACCATTGTGTATTTATTCAAAGGTTCTCAGGTAATGATTTTATCATGTTGTTGCTCTATGTTGATGATATCTTGATTGTTCGCAAGAATGTGTCTATGATTGCTAGACTAAAGAAAAGGGTTGAGCAAAAGTTTTGCCATGAAAGATTTGGGTCCACCAAAGTGTATTCCCAGCATGACAGTTGAGAGAGACAGAAAATCCAACAAGTTGTACTTGTCTCAAGAGAAATATATTGAGAAGGTACTTCGGAAGTTCAAGATGGAAAAGGCCAGAGAAGTGAGTTGTCCACTCGTAGCTCATTTAAAGTTGAGTAAAAAGAAATGTCTCTCCATTGAAGAGATGGAAAAGGAAATGCAGAAAGTTCCTTATGCTTTAGTTATTGGGAGTTTAATGTATTCTATGGTGTGCACACGGCCTGACATTGCTCAAGTGGTTAGTACTGTGAGCAGATTTATGTTCAATCCAGGAAGACCATATTAGGAAGCCGTGAAGTGGATTTTCAGGTATCTCCGGGGTAGCACTAATATGAAGCTTTCCTTTGGTGGTAGTGAGGCCAAGTTGATTGCATATTCAGATTCAGACTTGGCTGTAGATGTCGATGGAAGGAGGCCTACTTCAGGTTATTTGATTACCCATTCAGGGGGAGCAGTGGCATGGCAAAGCAAGTTGCAAAAGTGTGTGGCGCTGAACACAACTGAGGCCTAGTTCATCGTAGTAACTAAGGCAAGCAAGGAGCTATTGTGGCTGAAACAATTGGCTTATGGTCTTGGTTTTGAGCAAGACAAGTATGTGTTGTTTTGTGATAACCAAAGTGTCATTCACCTAAGTAAGAATACAAGTTTTCATTCGAGATTGAAGCATATTGATGTTTGCTATCATTGGATTCGAGATGTGTTGAATTCCAAGCAAATGCAAATTGAGAAGGTGCACACAGATGACAATGGGGTTGATATGTTGATAAAGGTGGTGATAAGAGGAAAGATCGAGGTATGCCGTCAGCTCGCCACAATGACTGCCGTTTGGCAGTGAGACCCTCCATCATGTCGGGAGGGGGAATTTTTTGGGCCATGTCCCTACACATGGAGGTGTGTTGGCAGCCCAACATCATCCCGTGTAAGTCCAACATATTTCAACCATTGATCGAGGTTCGTATCCAATGGCTGAGGTGCTCCTTGGGAGAGGAGTATAAAAGAAAACCCTAGCCACCCTTGGTGGCGCGGTGTGTCTCAATCAGAGAGTCAGCTGAGAAAGCAAGCCATCTTGGCTGCTGAGAGAGGGTCAGAGAACACAAAAGAACAACACAACCTAGTGAGAAGAGAGGAGGAAGAAGGAGAGGTGATTTCTGTCTAGATTTCTGAGATCTGGCCTGTTTATTTTCAAGCTGGTGTTTGGAGGATCAAACGTGTTTGGATTGGATCCACACTTAGTCAGATCATTCCTTGCTTTGATTACTTTGATCTGGCTAGTTGGTTTGAGATTTGGGTCAGTGTAGCATCATATTTGGAAGCGGTTTAGTCAGTTCGGACTCCTGCAGTTTCAACATAGAGAAGTTTTGGTAGACGAATAATTTGGGCAGGCAAACAGTGTCCGATTGACTTGAAATTTGGTGTGTATGTTGCATACTAGTATGTCAGTGTTGGAGATATGCCCTAGAGGCAATAATAAATGTAGTTATTATTATATCTTTGTGTTTATGATAAATGTTTACATTCATGCTATAATAGTATTAACAAGGAAACATTAATACTTGTGTGATTTGTAAACTTAATTTGAAGTCCCTAGTAAAGCCTCTATACATCACTAGCTTGTTGGTTAATGAATGATTGTGGTTTCCCTATCATGAACATTGAGATGTTATTAACAACAAGATCATATCGTTAGGAGAATGATATGGTGGACATACTCCTATAGATAAGTGTAGCATAAAGATCAAGTCATTTTAATAGTTCAATTGCTATATGCTTTCTGATACATATTAATCTAATTCCTTCGACCATGAGATCATGCATATCACCTTTACCGGATGGATGCTTTGATGACATCAAACACCACACCGTAACTGGGTGGCTATAAAGGTGGCATTGAGTGTTCGGAAAGTATTGGTTGAGACACATGGATCAAGAGTGGGATTTGTCCATCCATATGACGGATAGATATACTCTGGGCCCTCTCGGTGAAATGTCATCCAATTAGCTTGCAAGCATGTGACTGGCTCACAAGGGATCACATATCACGGGAACGAGAAAAGAGTACTTATCAGTAACGAGGTTGAACTAGGTATGCAGAGATACCGACGATCATAACCTCGGATAAGTAAACTGAAGGGAATATGCCCTGAGAGGCAATAATAAAGTGTTTATTATGTGTATTCCAAGTATATGATAGATGTTTATTTTGCATGCTATAATTGTATTAATACGTAAACGTTAATACATGTGTGTTTAATAAACAAACAGAAAGTTCCTAGTTATGCCTCTCTCATAAACTAGCTCGTTGATTAACAAGATGATCAAGGTTTCCTGATCATGGACATTGGATGTTGTTAATAACGGGATCACAACATTAGTGTAATGGTGTGATGAACATTCATCCGAAGTATAGCATTACGATCAAAGTCATTGAGTTTATATTGCTATAACAACTTACGAAGTGATCCTAATCCTTAGACCATGAGATCATGTCAATCACTAACACCGAAAGAGTTTCTTGATAACATCAAACGTCCCACTGTAACAGGGTGATTATAAAGATGGATTCAGAACTAATAAAGTGTTATGTTGAGGCTCATGGATCGAGAGTGGAATTTGTTCATCCCGATGACGGATAGATATACTCTGGGCCCTCTCGGTGATATCACATTGATTAGCTTGCAAGCAAGTGATTTGATCACTAGAATGTTATATCACAGGAACAAGAAAAGAGTGCATGTCGGTAACGATATAAAACTAGGTATGGAGATACCGATGATCGAATCTCGGACATGTAATATATCGTGAAACAAAGGGATTAAGATACTAGCGTAAAAGGTTCCGACGATCACAAGAAAGTCATCGTTGAATGTGTGGGAGTCAGTATGGGTCTCCAGATACCGCTTCTGATTATTGATCCGAGAGGGGTCTCGATCATGTCCGCATTATTCACGAACCGTAGGGTGACACACTTAAGAGACACCGACATCCAATTGGAGCAAATGTTTCATGCCGAAAGAATGAACAAGCGCAGGAATTTATTTCACTAGATACCGAAACAGGTTTTCGGGTGAAATTGCATAAAGTGGTTATGCATGTGAAATAGAATTCTAGGAAGGGGTTATTTGTGAATGTTTGTCATTAAAGTAATTGACAAAATTCTGAATAAAATAAAAGAGTTTTATTTAATGAGAGTTTGCATTAAATTTGGTGGAAATTTAATGGGAATTTGAGTGGACTTTTGAGTGGAGGGAATTTAAAGGAGATTTGTGAGTGGAGTGTCCACCCACATGAAGAGGGGAGGGCAAGGGGCAGCCCCCATGCGCCGTCCACCCCCTTGGGTTCCCCCCCCCTCCTCCTATAAAAGGAACCCTCCTCCTCACTTGTCTCTTACACCTCCTCGTGAAGGATCTCTCTCCCCCTCTAGAATTTATCCCCCATGGTCTCGGACTAGCGAGATACATGTTCCCGGTGGCTATTCGGCAAGAAAGAGTTGTGCTTCCGCTGCATCGCTGGAGCAAGGAGGCAGAGGTTGCTCGGTGCCTCGAACGTGTGTGCGAGCACGGATGCGCTGCTGATTTGCGGCGCTAGGACTTCCTCTCGATCTTGAGATCGGCAAGAGATCGTCTACATCAACCACGAGTTGAACTCGTTAAGCTTTGTAGGTCTTCAAGGGTATGTTCTCTACGGATATACATCCGCCCGTTGTTTGTATCTAGTAGATAGATCTTGGTATATAGTTCACATCGTAGGAAAATTTTTGTTTTCTATGCTGCGAACCCTACATAAACTATCGTGAGACAAAGGGAAATTGATATCGTATGTAAGTGGTTCATTCGATAGCAAAGTAATCATAGAAATATGTGGGAGCCATATGAATTTCCAGATTCCTCTGTTGGTTATTGTTCGGAGAAGTGTCTCGATCATGTCCACATAATTCACGAACCGTAGGGAGACACACTTAAGGATTCGACGTTGTTTGAGTAGTTATGGAATGATGAGAAAGAGACCGAATGTTGTTCGGAGTCTCGAATGGGATTCGGGATATCACAAGGAGATCCGGAATGGTCCGGAGAATAAGATTCATATAAGGAAAGTCTTGTTTCGGAGTTGGAGAATGGTTCCGGTGTTTTCATCGGGAATGTTCTAGAAGGTTCCGGAATGTCCGGCACTTCGGAGGGGAAGGGTACATGAATGTGTTATATCAAGTTGATATGATTGCATCATGTACTAGGTGTCATCGCTGAACAAAATAGAGGGTTTATTCAAATCCTAGTTTGAAAAGTCAAACGCCAAGTTTGAAAGTCAAACGGCTAGTTTTGGGAAGTGGAGAGGGAGGTGGAAACCGACTTGGGGGAGGAGTTCCTCCTCCCACCGCCGACGCACCACCAAGCCGAGTTGGGGAGGGACTCCCCTCCCCTTGGCCGGCCCCCTCCACCTATATAAGGAGGGGCAGGGCTCCCCTCCTAGACACACAAGATCCCCGCCTCCAAACCCTAAGCCGTCGGCGCCGCCACCTGCTGCCGCCGCCGCCCTAGGTCAAGCCGCCGCCTAGCAACCCTAGCCGCCGGCCAAGCTTCCTACTCGGCGTGTCTAAACCCTAGATCGTCGAGGGACTCACTCATACTCCACCATACTCTCTCCGGCTTAAGGCGAAGCCCTGCGAGATCTCCCCTCTACTTCCGGTACCACGCCGTTGTGCTGCCGGAATCGCGAGGAGAGTGCTACAACCTCTGCTTCCTGCTGGAACAAGGGAGAGGAAGGTCTTCGTCGAGTACCGAACGTGTGACCGACTGCGGGAGCGCTGCCGGAACGCAGCGCCGGAAGGATCGTCTACGCGATCTTGAGATCGGGAAGAGTACGACTACATCACCCACGAGAATCCGCTCTCGTTAAACACTTTGGAATCTTCGAGGGTGAGTTATTCCATCGACTCGTTGCTACAATCTAGTAGATAGATCTTGGCTTGTTTTTTTGTATGCGATAGAAATTTTTTGTTTTCCATGCTACGAATCCCTACAGTGGTATCAGAGTCGTGCCTATATGTAGATCTATTGCACGAGTAGAACACAATGGTCATTGTGGGCGTTGATGCTTTTATTGTCGAATGCTTCTTGTGTACTTTGCATCTTGCGGGATGTTGAGATGAAGCGGACCGGGCTAACCTTACATGACATCGTTCATGAGACTTGCTCCACGCTTGACATGCAACTTGTATTGCATAAGTGGCTTTGCGGGTGCCTGTTTCTCCTAGCATAGTTAAGATCCAATTTACAACGGGTGATTAACAATACTAGTATCAATGTTGTGGTTCATGTTCGTAAGTTAGAAAGACACTTATTGAAAGCCCCAAACCACGTAAAACATGCAAAGAAAGTAGAGGCGTCTAACTTTGTTTTGCAGGGGTGTGATGTGATGTGATATGGCCATGATTGTGATTATATTTGATGTATGCAATGTTCCTTATTGTAAGTTGGCAACCGGCAGGAGCCATATGGTTTTTTTTATGTTAAGACCCGCGTGTCTATTCAAAGTAGTTGTAATAGTTGAAGCCGGTGGACGACAACCATGGAGAAGCGTCATTGACCTTGATGCAATGTCGGTGATGATGGAGATCATGTTCGTGCTAGAAGATGGAGATCGGAAGCACAAAGAAGAAAGGCCATATCATATCACATATTATGAATTGCATGTGATGTTAATCCATTATGCATCTTGTATTGCTTAGTAGACGACGGTAGCATTATAAGATGATCCCTCATGCACATGAATTTCAAGTCATAAAGTGTTCACCCTTAGTTAGCACCGTTGCTAAAGCTTGTTGTTTCAAAACACCACGTGATGATCGGGTGTGTTATATTCCGCAAGTGTATACAACGTGAGCAAGCCAGATTTGCTCATGCGGAAACTAAGGTTTGATCTTGACGAGCCTAGCATGTACAGACATGGTCTCGAAACACGGATCACCGAAAGGTAAAGCATGAATCATATAGTAGATATGATGAACATGTCGATTGTTCGCCATTGAAACTATATCAACTCTCATGATGATCGATGTTGATGTGGTGGATTTGGTTCGTGTGATCACTAAAACAATGTGAGGGATATTGTTTTGAGTGGGAGTTCACCTAGATTAATTTTATTATTAATTTGAACTCAGTTTGTCATAAACTTAGTCTAAACTATTACAAATATGTTGTAGATCAATGGCAGCCCCTACCATCAATTTTAATGTGTTCCTAGAGAAAGAAAAGTTGAAAAACAATGGAAGCAACTTCGCGGATTGGTTCCGCAATTTGAGGATTGTCCTCACAGCTGGTAATTTGACCTATGTGCTGGATGCACCGCTGGGTGACCCACCTGCAGCTGATGCTGCCGATGAAGTAAAGAATGTTTACCTCACTCGGAAGACTCAGTACTCCACAATTCAGTGTGCTATCTTGTATGGTTTAGAATCGGAGCTTCAGAAAAGGTTTGAGAATTCAGACCCATATGATATTGTCGAGGATCTCAAATTGATCTTTGAGACTCATGCGGCAATTGAAAGCTATGAGGCTTCTGAAAAGTTCTTTAACTGCAAGATGGAAGAGGGCAGCTCCGTCAGTGAGCATGTGCTTAAGATGTCTGGGCACGCAAACAAACTTCAAAGCTTGGGTATAGTGATTCCTAATGCTTTGGGGATTTACCGCGTCCTCCAATCACTACCACCAAGTTACAAGAACTTTGTGATGAACTACAACATGCAGAACATGAACAAGACGTTGCCAGAACTCTTTGCTATCTTGAAGTCTGCAGAAGTGGAGATCAAGAAAGAGCACCAAGTGTTGTTGGTCAATAAGACCACCAAATTCAAGAAAGGCAAGTCTAAGCAGAAGGGACACTTCAAGAAGGGTGGTAATAAAGTTACCACGCCAACGAAGAAGACCAAGGCTGGACCTAAGCCTGATACTGAGTGCTTTTACTGCAAGGGAGAAGGTCACTGGAAGCGGAATTGCCCAAAGTACTTGGTGGATTTGAAGAACGGCAACATCAAGAAGAAAGGTATATCTGATATACATGTTATTGATGTGTATCTCACTAGTACTCGTAGTAGTGCCTGGGTATTTGATACTGGTTCGGTTGCTCATATTTGTAACTCGAAACAGGTGCTGCCGAATAAACGGAAGCTAGCGAAGAACGAGGTGACGATGCGCGTAGGAAACGGATCAAAGGTTGATGTGATCACGGTCGGCACGCTACCCCTTCATCTACCATCGGGATTAGTTTTATACTTAAATAATTGTTATTTGGTGCCTGCGTTAAGCATGATCATTATATCGGGATCTTGTTTATTGCGAGACGGTTACTTGTTTAAGTCCGAGAATAATGGTTGTTCGATTTATATGAGTAATATGTTTTATGCACATGCACCTTTGATATATGGTCTATTCTTATTGAATCTCGATAGTTGAAATACACATATTAATAACATTGAGGCTAAACGTTTGAAATCGAGCGATAACTCGACATATATGTGGCACTGTCGTCTTGGTAACATTGGAGTGAAGCGTATGAAGAAACTCCATTCCGATGGACTTCTTGAATCACTTGATTTCGAATCACTTGAAAGATGCGAAGCATGTCTGATGGGTAAAATGACTAAGACTCCATTTTCTGGTATGATGGAGCGAGCTACGGACTTATTGGAAATCATACATACCGATGTGTGTGGTCCAATGAGTGTAGCATCGCGCGGTGGTTATCGTTATGTTCTTACCTTCACGGATGGTTTGAGTAGATATGGGTATATCTATTTCATGAAACATAAGTCCGAAACTTTCGAGAAGTTTAAGGAATTTCAAAGTGAGGTAGAGAATCAACGTAACAAGAAGATTAAATTTCTACGTTCTGATCGTGGAGGTGAATATCTAAGTTACGAGTTTGGCGAGCATTTGAAGAAATGCGGAATACTTTCACAATTGACACCACCGGGAACACCACAGCGTAATGGTGTGTCCGAACATCATAATCGAACTCTCTTAGATATGGTTCGTTATATGATGTCACTTACAGATTTACCGCTATCATTTTGGGGTTATGCATTAGAAACAGACGCATTCACTTTAAATAGGGCACCATCTAAATCCGTTGAAACGACACCGTATGAATTATGGTTTGGGAAGAAACCTAGATTATCGTTCCTTAAAGTTTGGGGTTGCGAAGCCTATGTAAAGAAGTTACAGCCGGACAAGCTTGAACCCAAAGCGGAAAAATGCGTCTTCATTGGATACCCGAAGGAAACTATTGGGTATACCTTCTATCATAGATCCGAAGGCAAAATCTTCGTTGCCAAGAATGGATCCTTTCTAGAGAAGGAATTTCTCTCAAAAGAAGTGACTGGAAGGAAAGTAGAACTCGACGAGGTTGTCGAACCTTCTCTGAAATTGCGAGTAGCGCAACACCGGAAGAAGTTCCTGTGGTGCCTGCACCAGTTAGAGAGGAAGCTAATGATGATGATCATGAAACTTCGGTTGAAGTTGCTACAGAGCCTCGCAGGTCAACGAGAACTCGTACCACTCCAGATTGGTATGATCCCGTTATGAGTGTCATGTTGGTGGACAACAACGATGACCCTGAGACATATGAGGAAGCAATGATGAGCCCAGATTCCAATAAATGGCAAGAAGCCATGAAATCCGAGATTGGATCCATGTACGAAAACCAAGTATGGACTTTGGTGGACTTACCGGATGGCCGGAAGGCTGTCGAGAACAAGTGGATTTTCAAGAAGAAAACAGATGCTGATGGTAATGTTACTGTCTATAAAGCTCGACTTGTCGCAAAGGGGTTTCGACAAATTCAAGGAGTTGACTACAGTGAGACTTTCTCACCAGTAGCGAAGCTAAAGTCTGTGAGGATTATGTTAGCAATCGCTGCATATTATGATTATGAGATATGGCAGATGGATGTCAAAACAGCATTCCTCAATGGAGACATTGATGAAGAGTTGTATATGATGCAACCCAAAGGTTTTGTCGATCCTAAAGATGCTAAAAAGGTATGCAAACTTCAACGGTCCATTTATGGATTGAAGCAAGCATCCCGAAGTTGGAATCAACGTTTTGATAAGGTGATCAAAAGTTTTGGTTTTATACAAACTTATGGAGAAGCTTGTATTTACAAGAAAGTGAGTGGGAGCTCTGTAGCATTCTTAATACTATATGTAGATGACATATTGTTGATTGGGAATGATGTAGACCTTCTTAATAGTGTCAAGGAATATTTGAATAATAGTTTTTCAATGAAAGATCTTGGCGAAGCAGCTTACATATTAGGCATAAAGATTTATAGAGATAGATCAAGACGCCAAATATCATTGTCACAAAGTACATATTTGGACAAAGTTCTAAAGAGGTTTGGAATGGAAGATAGCAAGAAAGGGTTCTTGCCCATGTTGCCCAATACGACCTTGAGTAAAACTCAAAGTCCGACATCGGCAGAAGATAGAGAAAGGATGAGTAAGACTCCCTATGCCTTAGCCATAGGATCTCTAATGTATGCCATGCTATGTACTAGACCCGACATTGCATATGCTGTTAGTTTAACTAGCAGATATCAAAGTGATCCAGGAGTGGATCATTGGACAGCGGTCAAAAACATCCTTAAGTACTTGAGAAGAACTAAGGATATGGTTCTTTCTTATGGAGGTGATGAACAGCTCGTTGTTAATGGTTACACCGATGCTAGTTGGAACACCGATCCGGATGATTCTAAATCACAATCTGGATACATATTTATTTTGAATGGTGCAGCAGTTAGCTAGAGGAGTGCAAAGCAAAGCGTTGTGGCGAGATTTCAACTGAATCGGAATACATGGCTGCTTCGGAGGCTTCACAAGAAGCGATATGGATGAAAGAGTTCATTACAGAGCTGGGTGTGGTTCCTAGTGCGCTGGACCCAATGTCTATCTACTGTGATAACATGGGCGCCATAGCCAATGCGCAAGAACCAAGGTCACACAAGAAGCTGAAGCACATCAAGCTACGTTTTCACGCTATTCGAGAACATATCCAAGATGGGGATATAAAGATTTTCAAAGTACACACAGATCTGAATGTGGCGGATCCGTTGACTAAACCTCTCCCGAGGGCAAAACATGACCAGCACCAAACTACCATGGGTGTTCGGTATATTACCATGTAATCTAGATTAGATGACTCTAGTGCAAGTGGGAGACTGTTGGAGATATGCCCTAGAGGCAATAATAAATATAGTTATTATTATATCTTTGTGTTTATGATAAATGTTTACATTCATGCTATAATAGTATTAACAAGGAAACATTAATACTTGTGTGATTTGTAAACTTAATTTGAAGTCCCTAGTAAAGCCTCTATACATCACTAGCTTGTTGGTTAATGAATGATTGTGGTTTCCCTATCATGAACATTGAGATGTTATTAACAACAAGATCATATCGTTAGGAGAATGATATGGTGGACATACTCCTATAGATAAGTGTAGCATAAAGATCAAGTCATTTTAATAGTTCAATTGCTATATGCTTTCTGATACATAGTAATCTAATTCCTTCGACCATGAGATCATGCATATCACCTTTACCGGATGGATGCTTTGATGACATCAAACACCACACCGTAACTGGGTGGCTATAAAGGTGGCATTGAGTGTTCGGAAAGTATTGGTTGAGACACATGGATCAAGAGTGGGATTTGTCCATCCATATGACGGATAGATATACTCTGAGCCCTCTCGGTGAAATGTCATTCAATTAGCTTGCAAGCATGTGACTGGCTCACAAGGGATCACATATCACGGGAACAAGAAAATAGTACTTATCAGTAACGAGGTTGAACTAGGTATGCAGAGATACCGACGATCATAACCTCGGATAAGTAAACTATCATGAGACAAAGGGAAATTGATATCGTCTGTAAGTGGTTCATTCGATCGCAAAGTAATCGTAGAAATATGTGAGAGCCATATGAATTTCCAGATTCCTCTGTTGGTTATTGTTCGGAGAAGTGTCTCGATCATGTCCACATAATTCACGAACCGTAGGGAGACACACTTAAGGATTCGACGTTGTTTGAGTAGTTATGGAATGATGAGAAAGAGACCGAATGTTGTTCGGAGTCTCGAATGGGATTCGGGATATCACGAGGAGATCCGGAATGGTACGGAGAATAAGATTCATATAAGGAAAGTCTTGTTTCGGAGTTGGAGAACGGTTCCGGTGTTTTCATCGGGAATGTTCTAGAAGGTTCCGGAATGTCCGGCACTTCGGAGGGGAAGGGTACATGAATGTGTTATATCAAGTTGATATGATTGCATCATGTACTAGGTGTCATCGCTGAACAAAATAGAGGGTTTATTCAAATCCTAGTTTGAAAAGTCAAACGCCAAGTTTGAAAGTCAAACGGCTAGTTTTGGGAAGTGGAGAGGGAGGTGGAAACCGACTTGGGGGAGGAGTTCCTCCTCCCACCGCCGGCGCACCACCAAGCCGAGTTGGGTAGGGACTCCCCTCCCCTTGGCCGGCCCCCTCCACCTATATAAGGAGGGGCAGGGCTCCCCTCCTAGACACACAAGATCCCCGCCTCCAAACCCTAAGCCGCCGGCGCCGCCACTTGCTGCCTCCGCCGCCTAGCAACCCTAGCCACCGGCCAAGCTTCCTCCTCGGTGTGTCTAAACCCTAGATCGTCGAGGGACTCTCTCATACTCCACCATACTCGCTCCGGCTTAAGGCGAAGCCATGCGAGATCTCCCCTCTACTTCCGGTACCACGCCGTTGTGCTGCCGGAATCGCGAGGAGAGTGCTACAACCTCCACTGCCTGCTGGAACAAGGGAGAGGAAGGTCTTCATCGAGTACCGAACGTGTGACCGACTGCGGGAGCGCTGCCCTAACGCAGCGCCGGAAGGATCGTCTACGCGATCTTGAGATCAGGAAGAGTACGACTACATCACCCACGAGAATCCGCTCTCGTTAAACACTTTCGAATCTTCGAGGGTGAGTTATTTCATCGACTCGTTGCTACAATCTAGTAGATAGATCTTGGCTTGTTTGTTTGTATGCGATAGAAATTTTTTGTTTTCCATGCTACGAATCCCTACAGTAAGCTTTTCTACTAAATTTGCTGTTGATTGGATCTATGGTTTAAAAGCAGTTTTTTGATTACCGAAAAGGACAGAAACTGAAATACTCTGCTTTGCTGTAATCTTTCTCTCGTGTGGTTGTTATTGTTGTTGCCAGTTAGCAACGTGCTGAGTGTGTTGTATATCTCTAGATGTTCTAGAGAAGACTCTGTATCTAGGTTGCTCATAGTGAAGCTCGCCTGGACCGGTTGGTCCACATCCGTGGTTTTTTCCTCCTCACCCTAAGGAGGTTTTTCCACGTAAATTCTTGTACCACCTGTGTATATGCTTGTTGTTTTATTTTCGCTGCATATCTGTTGATTGAAACTATCCTCGGGGTTCACCACAAGCAGTGGGGGTTGTGTATCTTTCCCAACAGGAACCTCACCGAAGCCAAAGGCGCGGCGACGACGTGGTCGATGAGCTCATCAGTCACTGTCGGAGGTGTCCTTGATGATTTCCTGCTTGACGCAACGTGTGAGAACCTCCTTATCCGCCTCGAGGTAACCTTTTTTGCACCAGCAAGACGTTGGGGCGCTCCTCCTAGCGTAGGCGCGCTATTTTTGTTGCGTCGCCATTGTGAACTAAATCGTTCGGCATGACCTTGTCCCCCTCCGCCTCGTCGATGGAGGGCACATATTCCTCCAGCATGATGAACTCCTGGTCGGAGTCAGAGGCCCATCAGGGGGGGCCCGCGACTAGTGCGTCACGAGCTTCCAAGATCCTCCTCAAGGGTCTCACAACACGAATACTGGCGCTGGCGTCCGGTTACTACATATGTAGCCCATGTATGTAGCAAAGGGCGCTACTATTCCTCGTCCCATCGAAGCGGATGCATCCCGCACGCTCCTTGTCGGAGTACCATGGGGGCGTGGAGGAACCGCCACAGTGCCTCCCTGATAAGCTTCCACGGTGCATGTGTCTCATTGTTACCAGGGGTGCCGGATCTAGAGCGACAGCGGCGGAATCAACGGCTGGAGGTGGGGATTGAACGCGGCGGAACAAGGTTACGAGATGATGAGCGGGTGAGAATTCCCGTCAGCTCGTGTTAAGGGCCGATGTGTTATATTGGCTCCGAAAAATCATTTGAACACCGCTCCGGTTTTGAAGGGTCGGAGCTTTTAAAGGGTCAGTTGGAGTTGCTCTGAAGTTGTTCACAGTATGCTCCGCACAAAATTTCGACGATATGATCAGAATATAAACACCAATAGAGTTAATTAAATGAATCTCGGTGAAAACCCCATAATCTGAATTTGCAAACGAAGAAAAAAATACTACTAGTATGTTTTATTGGTTCATAAATCGCTTGCATTGTGTTCCCAAAACCCATGGCCCTTCATTTTGAAGGGTTGTCCAGGCTGTAGCATATCTTACCATTTGTTATGTCTGGATTTTTTTATATGTTAGCGGCGTTTTTTCTCAGAAAAAAACCGAATCTATTACATAAGTGCACAAGAAGTACAAAACATCTCAAATATAATAAAAATTATATCGAATTGCTTGGACCACCTACCGAGCATTACTGCCATCGGAGCGAGCTGTAGACGGCCACTGTCGTCGCTCCTTTAACAAAGCCGGCCTAACTTTTTTTATGACAACCAGACATTTTTCGTGCATATTGCCCCTAAGGAACAACACCTAGAGTTAAAGTCGTCACCATTGAACTCGTGAATTGATCTGAAGGTTTTAGGACCAAACCTATAATACACGTAGACTGGACGAGAACCACTACTCTACAGAAGTGGCAAGCAAACAAGTCTAGTGGTTGGGTCGCAGTTGGCGTATCCTAGCGACCGGATTTCGATTCCTGTCAGGGACGAATTTTTAGAATTCTTATGTCGTCCCGCTTCTACTATATCAAAAAAAAAAAGTGTTTAGTTCCTCCTAGCACTGTTTTATTCCTTTTCTTCTCAACATCACCAGTGATGTCGTCACCGATGAGGTGGACGAGAAGACGGTATACCTTGTTCTTGCCTGCATGACGCCTGTCATAGACATTATATCAACCATACCGATTGATCAAACTCTAAAGCTAGGGACGCTTCTACAGCGCTGAGCACTGTTGGGAAACCGGGCCGGTAGAGGCCCATTCGGTGTGGCCTCTACCAGGCTAGGGTTGGCCCATGTGGGTATCGTATCCCCCCTTTTGCCTATAAATAGAGGAACAACCTTTGTACGTGAGTTACCGAGAGAGATATCAATAAAAGTTCCCTGTTTCATCTACTTGTACTGTGTGTGTCTTCTCCTAGTCTTCTCCTTCGACGTGGAACAGCTCCGGGACCGGTCAGTCGGCAGGGGGTGTTCCAACACGTTATCAGCACGTGTCCCTCCGTCAAGCCACCGTCGAGCCTGCATCACGCAGGCTTTCGTTGAAGGTAACACAAATCTAACCGCAAAAATGGATTCCTCTCGCGTTTTCCTTTCAAGATTTGCGTTCAGATCTTAGATCAGATCCCATCTTAGGTGCGGATTTTTCTTTCCGGGAGTCGAGCTGACCTGCTGTCGCCGACCAATGTCGATCTAATCACTCCCGGATTAGAAATTTGTTGACTGTACCGTCGATGCGTGCACCTGCTGTGCCGATCTGGTTTTTTTTCTTAGCATATCGGGCTGATCTTGACCGTTTCTAGATCGAGCTAGTTTTTCCCTTTTCTTTAGCATTATCTGCTCGTGGTCATGGCTGCTCGCGTGCAGCACACACGCACTGGCCTCGCGCCGCCGCGCCGCTCGGCCCCGCTGGCCTCGCCGCCGCCGCGCCGCCGGCCGCACTGGCCTCGCCGCCGCTGGCCGCACTCGCCGCGCCGCCACCGCCGAGGCCCTGCTGGCCGCCGCCCCGCTGGCCGCCGTGCTGGCTGCGCTGGCCGTCTGCTGCGCCGCCTGCGCCGCCGCGGCACTGCTGCACGCCGCTTGAAGCCGCGCCGTGGCCGTGCGCCCGTGCTGCGCCTGCGCCCGCCGCTCGACGGCCCCGCTGGCCGAGCGCGCCCACGCCGCCGCCGAGCCACGCTGGCTGCTGGCCGCCGCCGTCGCGCGCAGGTGGGCGCCGCCGCCGGCCGAACTGCGCACTCGCCGCCGAACGCGCCGCGCTGCTGCTGCGCGTGCGCCGCGCCAAGGGCCGCCGAGCGCCCGCTGCTGGCAACCACGGCCTCGCGCGCTGCTGTCGGCCGCGCCCACGCCGCACGCTGGCCGTGCGCCACACCTGGTCCTGCTGACCGCCGCACCTGGCCGCGCGCACGCATCTGGCCGTGTTTGCCGTCGAGAGGGCACACAGTGCTCGCCCACTCGCACGCCATAGCCATGTTGGTCGCGCAGCTCTGCCCGCGCGCAGCGCGTTACCTGTTGACCGCACTGCCGCTGCGCGCCGTCGCTATGCTGCTGGCCTCGCGTATAGCCCGCGTATTGCTGCTGGCCTTGCATGCGACGAGCTGCTGTGCTGCTGCTGGCATGCGTTGCTGGCCTGGCATGCGTTGCGTGCCGCTGCGCTGCTGGCCTCATGCGTGCAGCCCGCGCGTTGCTGCCGGTGTGGCTAGACGCGGCCGCCGCCCCACTAGGGAGTTAGGGGAAATCCAGCTCTGTTCCCCCGCAGGCGGGCAGGGACGTGGTGGGGTGGGCCGGCCCATCCGGAGCCTGAGTGGTTGGGCTGTTTTTGGCTTATGCGAAATAAATTAAAAAAAAAAGATATACGTACAAACATAAAAATAGTCTCGAAAATCCATTTTTTTGGACCGTTTTTTCATGTTTAGAGTTCGTCCTTTATATTTTTTTACATGCTTTTGTACTATGTTTTACTATAGTAATTAAAAAATTTTACGCCTTTTAATTCCTTGTATTACATAGTTAGCATGTACCGTTTTTAATTTTGGAACGCCGTCATATTTGAATTATTGTCTCGATTATCGCATTTATGCAACCGATTACCTGCTGTAATCTTACACACTTTGCATAAATTGCAGATGACCGGAATCGTCAGCCGCGAGTTCCCGGAGTTGAGTCAGGATGGGCTTAACTACCTGACTTGGGCCTCGGACGTTGAGATCGTCCTTGAGGGCCGATGCATCAAGGATGCGTTGATTGCGGGGACCCCGACGGCCCCCAGCAAAACCATCCCGGCGGATAACGCCAAAGCCCTGCACTTCCTCCGCCATCACATGTGTGAGACTCTCAAGAATGAGTACATGGCAGAAAAGAGTGCTTCTGCCCTTTGGACCGCCCTCAACAAGCGGTTCTCTAGGCTGAAGTACACCATTCAGCCACAGGCGGAGGCAGATTGGATACGTCTGAGGTTTGCGGACTTCAAGACGGTGGGAGAGTACAACTCCAGGTTGCACCGGATTTGTACTATTCTTCAGCTGTGTGGGACCAGTACACCGATCAGCAGAAGATAGACAAAACCCTCTCCACATTCCATCCGGACAACATCCAGTCCTCGCGAAACTTTCGCCAGGAAGGATTCACGGAATATGCAGCGCTTATTGATGCTCTCCAGGTGGCCGAGGCGCAGGATAATGTTCTGAAAAAGAACTTCTCCGCGCAACCCTTCGCAGGGGGCCCAAGTCATGAGGCCAATGCTGGTGCCTACAAGGTGCGCAAGCCCATCCACAAGAAGAGAGGCAAGAAGGGCAAGAAGGGACCCAACTCCTCCAACCCGGCCAAGCAACGCAAGGCGGGCAAGGGGGAGGCGAGGCCCCAGGACTGCTTCCGCTGTGGCTCCAAGACTCACTTCTCCAGGCAGTGTTTGGCCCCAAAACACGTCGTCGACGCGTTCAAGACCAACAAGAAGGCGCGCGAGGCGCATCTTGTCCAGGTTGAGGCACCACTGGCGCCCGGAGCGGCGCCTGTGCAAAACGTCACGCACATAGTGGCGCAGGACGTAGCACAAGTGGCAGCACCCTCGGCGGACCCCACGGACGCCGCTGTGCCCATGGAGGTTGAGCACGTTGTGCCCCCGCCACCTCAGCCAGGCCCCTTGTCCATGATGATGGCCAGCGCAGAGCCCCCCACTGACCTTGAGATACTGGCTGAGCTTGGTGATTTCCTCGCAGAATCCACCTGAGCTCCATTTTGTTGTGATGATTCCTTTTCCGCAATAATCAGATACAATTACTCGATATGGTTGTAAGCTCTATGAGAGCATAACATTCATTTGTTTTCTGGCGATTGGATGACATTTATTCATTTATTCCATTATTTGATTATGTGATGTTCTGAAATGCTTCTGTGTTTTACTTACTTGATGTAGCATCTTCCTCGCTCCATTATATTAATTAGGCACTATATTTTAGAACGCGTGTGGCGCCCAAATAGAGGAAACGTGCCTTGCTGATAGCGGCACCACCAATACCATCTTGAGAGAAACAAAGTATTTTGAGTCAATTACCAAAAACCCTGGTAACATAATGACGATCGCCGGCTGCGGTCCGAATGTAGTTGGCTCCAGAAGAGCAACTATCATACTCCCAAACGGAACAACTCTGATCATTGAAGAGGCATTGTTGTATCCGGAGTCGACTCGTACTCTCTTAAGTTTCAGAGACATCCGCGCAAATGGTTTCCATGTCGAAACCGATGATGATGAGAATGGAAAGGAGTTCCTACTCATTACCAAGCGCGACGAAAATGGTAAACATGTTGTCGAAAGACTCCCTTCATTAGCTACTGGGCTGTACTACACTAAGATAGTAGCACCACCTATTTACACTACCCTTAAGACTGTCTTTAGAAGCTCCGAACTATTCTGCCTTTGGCATGATAGGTTAGGCCACCCCGGTCTTAGGATGATGAGAAATATAATTAACAACTCGAACGGTCATAATGTTAATGTGAAAAATTTCCCGAATCCCGATGATTTCGTGTGCTCCGCATGCGCTACGGGGAAATTGATCATTAAACCGTCCCCCCTAAAGGTGAAGGATAAACTCCCCGCGTTCTTGGAACGCATTCAAGGGGATATATGTGGCCCAATTCAGCCCCTCTCAGGGCCGTTTCGGTACTTCATGGTGCTCATCGATGCTTCCTCTAAATGGTCCAATGTTTGCCTGCTGTCAACAAGGAACCATGCTTTTGCAAAGTTGATCTCCCAGATCATACAAATAAGGAATAAATTCCCTGATTATCGTTTAAAGTCTATTCGAATGGACAATGCCGGAGAATTTACTTCAAAGGCATTCGATGATTATTGCATGGCAACTGGAATCAAACTTGAGCACTCCGTACCGCATGTCCACACTCAAAATGGACTCGCGGAGGCATTGATTAAAAGGATTAAATTCATTGCCAGACCACTCCTTCAGGGTTGTAATTTACCAACTACATGTTGGGGACACGCGGTGTTACACGCCGCTAATCTCATCAACTTTCGACCATCGGCCTACAACATCCACTCTCCCATCCAACTTGCGCAAGGGTCGGCACCGAAAATTTCCCACCTACGTAGGTTCGGCTGCCAGGTATATGTACCTATACCA
Organism: Avena sativa; assembly: GCA_916181665.1. Taxonomy (NCBI): domain Eukaryota; kingdom Viridiplantae; phylum Streptophyta; class Magnoliopsida; order Poales; family Poaceae; genus Avena; species Avena sativa. The sequence continues at coordinate 443,362,886 of OV702283.1, forward strand.
CCACCCCAGCGATCAGCAATGGGACCGCTCCGTAAGTCGGGGATATACATTGGTTATGAGACTGTGTCCATAATCAGGTTCTTGGACCCCTTGACAGGTGACTGTCACACGGCCCGTTTTGCTGACTGCATTTTTGACGAGGATCTTTTCCCGACTTTGGGGGGAGGTAATCAACCCCTTGATGACAAAAGTCGAGAAATCACGTGGAAAGCCACGGGGATCCACGCTCATGACCCACGCACTGTTGAGACTAATAGAGAAGTCCAAAAGATACTAGATTTGCACTCCCTAGCGAATCAACTGCCCGGTCATTTTAGTGATTTAAAGACTGTAACAAAGTCGCATGTGCATGCACGCAATGCACCGGAAAGGGTTGAAATACCAAAGAAAAATGATGGTATACCCGCTCCTGCTCCAAGGCCTAAGAGGACGCGGATTCCGGTTTCTCAAATCCCAAGTACCCGGGGACGCCCGAAGAAAAAGGATAAGAGAGATTTATTACAGACTACCCCTGTTGAGGGGAGCCAGTTGAGACCTGGCACGAGTACGGATATTTCAGTGCACGAAATTCCGGACTTGAACTTTCCTATATCGGAAATACCCAGCGAAGTTGTGTGCGCACACATCGGAGCGGGAAAGCTAAAGGACCTAGCTCCTGGATTGGGAAATCCGGTGGAGCAAGAGGATGTGCCTGATGCACTCCATGACGAAATGGCCATTAACTATGTTAATTCGGGCGAGTCATACAACCGAGCCATGGCAAATGTCGACGTTAATTTTGCAAAGAAAATTGCTTCAATCATAGATCTTGATCCTGAGCCTAACACGCTCGCTGATTGCAAGAAAAGGTCGGATTGGAAAGATTGGCAGAAGGCAATTACCGCTGAATTATTATCGTTAAACAAAAGAGAAGTATTTGGACCTGTTTGTCTAACTCCTCCCCACATTCGCCCCGTTGGCCATAAGTGGGTTTTTGTTCGAAAGAGAAACGAGAATAATGAAGTAGTAAGGTACAAAGCAAGGCTCGTTGCTCAAGGTTTCACTCAGCGACCAGGTGTCGACTTTGAGGAAACTTACTCCCCAGTCATGGATGGAATTACCTTTAGATACTTGATCTCAATGGCAGTAAACATGGACTTAAAAATGAAACTAATGGATGTTGTCACCGCTTACCTATATGGTAACTTGGATTCGGACATATACATGAAAGTACCAGAAGATATCCCTGTTCCGAACCAGGATAGAGCAAACAGGAGCTTATACAGTGTTCACCTTAAGAAGTCATTGTATGGACTAAAACAGTCAGGTAGGATGTGGTATAATCGTTTAAGCGATTTCCTTCATGAGAAGGGCTACGCGAGCAATGAAGATTGCCCATGTGTTTTTATACGGAGATCCCAGGATGGTTTCTGTATTATCTCGGTGTACGTGGACGATTTGAATATAATCGGTACACCTGACGATATTGAGGAAGCGAGTTCCTACCTGATGTCGGAATTCGAGATGAAAGACTTAGGCAAAACCAAGTTCTGCCTCGGTCTGCAACTTGAGCATTCCCCTGCTGGGATTCTAGTTCACCAGTCGGCCTACACCCAGAAGGTGTTGGAACGATTTGGGTTTGAAAAGGCATATCCTTCTAAGACCCCGATGGTCGGAAGATCTTTGCAGCAAGACAAGGACCCGTTCAGGCCTAAAGAAGAGGGGGAGGAAATTCTGGGACCGAAATTCCCCTACTTAAGTGCAGTTGGCGCACTTATGTACCTCGCAAATTGTACACGGCCGGATATTGCATTCGCCGTTAATTTGCTTGCAAGGTACAGTTCTGAGCCTACCAAGAGGCATTGGAAAGGCGCTAAAGACATCTTTAGGTACATACAATGGACAAAGGACCTTGGCTTGTTTTACCAAAAGAACCAAGACCTATCTGTTGTAGGCTATGCAGATGCTGGGTACCTTTCGGACCCGCATACATCCAAGTCGCAGACTGGATATGTTTTCCTTTGTGGTGGAACAGCTATTTCCTGGAAATCGTCTAAGCAAACTCTTGTGTCGACTTCGACGAACCACTCGGAAATCATAGCATTATATGAAGCATCACGAGAATGTGTATGGCTTCGACGCGTAGTCAGTCACATCCAGATGTCATGTGGACTGAACACCGTACAAACCCCAACAATTATCTATGAAGATAATGCCGCTTGTGTTGCACAAGTCCAGACGGGTTACGTGAAGAGCAATCTCACAAAGCATATAAACCCCAAGTTCTTTTATGCACATGAGTTGCAAAAGATGAACGAAGTGAAAGTCTTGCATACTAAGTCGTGTGAAAATCTCGCTGATTTGTTCACTAAATCATTGCCAGCGTCTTCTTTCGAGAGATGTGTCCGAGGGATCGGCATGATGAGACTTAGGGAGATGCAAGGTTCAGGGGGAGAATCTTCACAAACTCATCGCTGAAATCTTGATCCTGATGATTAAGTGAATTGTACTCTTTTTCTCTTAGTGAGTTTTTATGAAGTTTCTCACATGAGGTTTTTAATGAGGCAATTCGTGCAACATAGCAAGAAGTATACCGTGTGCATTTCTCCATATTTTTCCCACTGGGTTTTTCGGAGTTTTAAGCCATGGTTATACAGATAAGATACCCAGGGGGAGTGTTGGGAAACCGGGCCGGTAGAGGCCCATTCGGTGTGGCCTCTACCAGGCTAGGGTTGGCCCATGTGGGTATCGTATCCCCCCTTTTGCTTATAAATAGAGGAACAACCTTTGTACGTGAGTTACCGAGAGAGATATCAATAAAAGTTCCCTGTTTCATCTACTTGTACTGTGTGTGTCTTCTCCTAGTCTTCTCCTTCGACGTGGAACAGCCCCGGGACCGGTCAGTCGGCAGGGGGTGTTCCAACAAGCACAAGTCCAAGTTCGCACACAGGCGGGGATCCGTCAATTTCAGGTCGTAACAGGCAGATTGCGGAAGCTGCTTGGGCAACTGTCAGTTGCCTTTAATAACTACCGTACTTTGTACTTTCTTCAATCCAAATTAATTAATTTAAATTTGTCTAGTAGATATGGTTTAATATAGACATCCGAATCTAGACAAACTTAAATCAATTAATTTGAATCGGAGGGAGTATGTTTACAGAGTTGGACTGACAAAAAGGGGAAAATGAGACGCAGCAAACCAAAGATGCTTCCCCATCGAATGCAGTATCAGGTAACAGGGGAGAAGGCACTTCCAGCAAGAAGTAACCCATTTCCAGACGGCCATCAAAATTTGCTCATGCGATGCTCCTTACCGTTGATGTTCTTATGTCAATTATAAGTACACATTTTAATCTAATCTTAGAACGCATGCCCATTTTGTGAAAAATATGACGGAATGGCCATGGCCTCATTCTGCATGATAACAACCACTCGCTCGGGCATCTTAAACATGCACGAAGCCTGAACTCTCTGCAGCCAAATCCAGGAATCACACGCACTGCATTCTCATCCACGAATCGGTCGGTGGTATATATGCCGATGCCTCCTGCTGCGCCGGGAGCTGGAGCGCGCGTCTTCGTCCGGCTCCAGACCCGGCGGGTTCCCGCTGCCCCGCGACGGCGGCTACTTCTTCATACACGGCCAGAGCGTGTTGGATGAGGCCAGGTCGTTCGAGTGGCACGGCGTGGTGGCCGGCGACGAGGTCGTGGTGTACCCGGGCTTCGTCACCAGGGGCCCCGCGTACTGAACCTGAATCGAATTTGTTCGCGCGTGAAGCAAATCCAGACTGCTGCTTCACTTGCTACCTGTTAGCAGTGCTGTCGACCTGAACAGGATGGATATTCCAGTTTCTTGTTCGAACAGAATACGCATCCATCAAACAACTTTCTGTATGGGATCAAACAACTTATTCTAGTAACATAAAATTTCCTAATTATCACCATTTCGGTAATTTATCCTTGAACATTAAGAACAGAACACAGTATACTCTCTGAAGGACAGCAGCAACATTCCATTATTAGTGCAAGCATCAGGACCGCACCAACCTTTCCTCCAGAGTTTAGAAACCTTATGAAAAGGACCAGATTTAGTAGAGCAAGTACACAATGAAATGAACTGCTGCTATTGCTAACTCTCGCAACCAGAGGGGTTTTTGATTGATTAACCAATTCCCAATTTATCTCGGAAGCTATCCATTTTTTTCTGGTTACAAAAACTGAAAGATACGAGAATCATCTTCTGCAAACTTTGCATAAAAAAATTGCCCACAAGAAGAAAAAATGGAGTGACCAAGAAAAACTAAAGGAGGCTATGCTGTAGCACTTCTCTACCATGTTTACAGGCAAAGCTGGAGCACATCTATCTCTTTCCTTTTCTTTCCATCCTAGTATTATTTACATCTGAGGGCCAAAGGGGGGCCTGCTCATCATCATCTGCTGGTAAGCTGCATTTGACGCTGGGAAGCCAGACTGCGTCCCTGGCTCTGCCTTTGGCTGTCCTTCCGGCATCATCAGCCCTGGGAAGCCCTGCATCATTGACGGATGGCGAGCGGCAGGCATTGGCATCGGCATCGACATGCCCGGTGGGGCCATCCCGAAGCGGAAATTGCCGGGCGCCGCTCCCAGCTGGCCCCTCGGCTGGAGGCCAAAGGAACCAAAGGGAGATGCGCCGCCGAACTGACCAAAGCTGCCTTGTGCCTGTTCTTGCCTGCGGTGTGGGAGATTGGCCTGAGGGGCGGACGCTGGAGCACTTCCAGAACCGGAGCTCCCGTGCCCGCTATTTCTGGCTGCTGGGACTTCATGGTTGTGCTTTCCCTCGTACGTCGTGATGACAGATTTCAGATCATGCGACGCTCTCTCCACGTGCTTGCGCACTAAACAGCCAGGGTGGGTACATTTGTAGTAGCTCCTGCAGTCAAATGAAATGATGTTATGTTTACAGATAAATAAATGCCAAGAGTCACGAATATGACAAAAAAAATGACCAAACTATGATGAAATGTAATGCAATTGAACTGACCTTGGATTTGGATTTCCTTTAACAACCTTCTGACCATACTTGCGCCAACGGTAACCATCGTCAAGGATATCTACCTCGCTTGTTGTCTGAACAACAACACGGGGCTCCCGGACGGCTCTCGATGCTGCAGCTACCATGTCAATTGTACTGGTGGTGGTCGCAGTAGGAATATTAGCAATAGCCAAAGCATCCAGCTTCCTGAAAAAGAACCAGGCTCATAAATGAATACAGTATCATGACTGTGTTAAGTGGTTAAGAGAGGGATGGCACAAACCTTCTTTTGTATTCAGTTTCATCTTCACCGACGTCGCAGTCTATAGAAATGGTGCCATGTGTTGCCCTGTCCATCTCCTCATTCGACAGCGTTGATGAGACATCAACTGCATCTTGGGACTCCGCAGTAGATGTATCTCCATATGCTGATACATGAGGGGAAGCAGATGGCCTTCCCTCAACACCTTCATTTTGCACATCTTGGATGCATCCACTTTTATCATTTCTCCACAAAGATGCAGAGTTGAGCCCTTCGTGTGAACCAGGCCTCTCAAGAACATGGACCTGTGGATCGTTGATGTGTGACAAAGGGACACCTGAGCGACGGTTTGGAGCTGGCAAAGGGTGATCGTGACTACCCTTATAGATTATCTCTGTTATCTGACCATCTTCAGATCGCTCCACCTTTTTCTTCACAGGGCAATTTGGGTGTGTACATTTGTAGTAGCTCCTTGGATGCTCACAGCTCTTGACTTGCTTCTGTCCATATTTTCTCCAGTTATATCCATCCTCAGCTGGGGTGCTAATTGTGGCAGAAGAGTATTCTCCATTTTGGTCTGTCTCGTCATCATCCTGTTCTTCAGAGGAGTGATTATCACCGAACATGGAGTCAGATGTCTTCGGTTGAACAATTGTTTCATCAGCAGTGTCCTTGATTGCAGTAAAGCTTGACTGAAGACTGGATTCCTGCTGATGAATATTTGACAGTGACTGATTTTGGTTGCCAGTATTGTAACCCTGTATGACATAGTTAAAAATCAGGGATATAAATGCATCAAAAAGTGAGATAGATTATTTCGGTGCCAATAAAAGGTAACAAACAGTAATGCAAAAAGTAGATAGAATCTAAAATTCAGAAATTACCTTTTCCACATATGAGAAACTTGGCACTTTTGGCCCCGGCTGGAAGGAAAAAACATCATTGCTAAATGTGCTATCAACGTTCATCTTGGCAGCTGGTGGCAATTTGCCAGTGGTTGGAGAAGGCTGTGCCTGCAACATATCATAATTATTTACAGCTACAGTCACATAGAGGATATCAACTGGTAGGCACATAAACGTATTTGACTATTTCTGAGAGTTGAATTCAGATTATTGTCTATGAACAAAAAATACCAAACTTGTAAGTTTCCAAATAGAGATCACCTTTTGGTAAACAATATTGTGCATAATAGGCATCAATCAAAGTTGTAATCACATGCCACTATATTGCATAAAACTATGTTCTACGCAGTAGACATCAAATGCTTTCTTTAAAATTGTAGTCAACAATCAATGGAGTTCTGTACATCAGAAATACTTAATGCCTGATAAGTGGTAACTACTATTTTCATGTGTTCAAAGCAGCACAGCTTATCACATCCTAGATTAATAGGTTATTATGGTCAGCATAGCACACTAGCAAACGAATTAAGCGAAGACGACATACCATATTATTGAAAAGAAAAACTGGAGACTCAAGGAGAGTGGTTGGACTAAGACCAGGTGGGATTGATATAGGTGATCGAACAACTGTGGATGAACCAACACGAGATGTATCGATCTTTGGGATACTGAAACCAGCTCTCGAAGCCATGCGCTCAGCCAGACCGCCATGAGGGTTTGATTTCTGATTAGCACTGAAAAAATTTGGTTGAAGGGAAAAATCCTTTTGGGGAGTTGCTTTAGCTGATTGAGCAGGCACTTGCTCCCTCATATCCACAAGTTCTCCTTGCTTCTCTGATTGATCTTGGGGCTTGTTGCTGTCATGTTCTCCAAACAAATTAGAGAACTGACCAGAACTGAAGTCTTCATTCAAGAAGTTCGACATGAACGTTCTCGGGCTGGGTGTGGGGGGCATGGCCATCCAGTCCTCCATGATTGATCCACGATCGCTGGTGCCGGTCATGTGATCAGGAAATCTTCCTCAGCTGAAACAAGTAACAGTATTCCACGTCAGTGCTGTTGAAACAATGGGATGTTTGGTTGTACTAATAGTAAGCCAAAAGTTTCCTTTTAGAAACAAAACTGAGAATAAATGATGTTCAGAATCACAAAGCACATGCTAGGACATAAAAGCCAAACCCATCAAACATGGGCAGGGCAGTACATAGAGCAACTCAATTCTACTGGGCTACATCATGGCAATAGGTATGAACGAAGAAACAACATAGAAGGCCTAATGAGATGAACAGATCAAATTCAAGGAAAATGAACCCTTCATTGAACTACTGAAGACTGAACTCGTACAGAGAAGGCCACACTGCAACATCTGCTGTAAATTTTACAATCAGAGTCTGATCCCATGACAAGAGCAGAAAAAACAGATATTTGATATCAGATGGATAATGAAATCGCCAAATCCCCCAACACGGAATTCCCGGAGATGTAATTTCGATGCTAAATGAAGAGATTCCACAACTGAAGTGGGAAAAAAACAGGGGCATGCCCCCGGTTCCAGTTGTATTGCGACTGAACGAGTAAAATTCCCAGCCAAGATGCAAACTTTGCAACCCAAACAATCGCAGCAAGAATAAAGGACGCGATTTCGATGCCGGAGTAGCCGCACACAGACGAAAGCGATAAGAACAAACCCACCGAAATAAAAGCAGCAGAAAAAGGAAATGCCCAAGTGGCACCCCTCAAGTGGGCGATACCTCCGATACGGAATGATTGATCCCTCTTCTCTTCCCCAAAAGCCAAGGCGGGTGGACGGATGGATTGGGGCAGAGGGAGACGAGGTTGTCAGAACCTGATGCAGATCATGTGTCTCCCTGCTCCCGTCGGTGACGGAGAAGAAACAATTCGGGCAAAACCTAAAAATTTCCCTACACAGACTACTGAATTTTGGACAAGACGTTGCCTTTCCCGATCCTTTTTCCTCTCCCCCGCCCTGGTTCTTCCACCAACCGAACCGATAACGGAACGGCCGCAAACGAGGGAAACAAAGATCTTGCCGGAACAGAGACGAGGTTAGGTCTTCCACTGACTCCACTCACCAAGAACTCGCCCCCAGAAAACGAGAAACGCACCGAAAGAACCCTCCCTGTCGCAAGAACAGGAGGAGAGAGAGTAAGTTGCCCCCTTTTTCCGCCCTGGATTCCCAGCCTCTCGGTTCTCCGGGTGCTACTTTTTTTAAGGGGAGGATAGAGAAGAGAGAAAGGCGGTTTGACCAAGGAGAAGGAAGGAAGGGGAGGGAAGTGTTGGAGGATTTTGTTGCCAGTGATAGCGGGCTGGCTCCTCTAAAAATGGCCAAAAAGCTGTCCTCTACTGGCACTTCAGCCTCCTACCGTGTTTTTTCTGCCCTATTTTCTGCGAGTAAATGCGGCAGTTACTTGCATTTTGTTTTTTTCGTATGACTGTATTATTATTACTATTATTATTATTATTATTATTATTATTATTATTATTATTATTATTATCGGTAAAGACAAAATTGTCAAACAAATTACAAATGGGTCCTTGAAGCCAACATCATCTTCCTTCCGCACACGCCGGTGAAGAGCTCAGGTCATGCTCGGTGCTACAACTAGAACTCCACAATACCAGCATGGTCGAGAAAGCTTTGAATTCACGGCCAGGAAGTCACGAGGCTCTCCTAGAAGAAGCTAGTGGCCGCCATCTCAAGATACAATAGTTGTCTTCAAAAAGAGAACTATGAGAAGATAGAAGATGGTGAAGACGGTTGTTGACGGAGACGCCGCCACCAGAAGAAGTGCTACGCGCCCGCGCTGGCCTAGATCTGAAAAAGAACCCACACAGTTTAGACAGTGCATCTAGATCCAACACAAACATGATAGATCTGGATGTACCTTATTCGTCGCCACCGCCATCGTCGTCGCCAGATCTGAAACCATGGATGCCAAAAAACCTTTACTGTTGAGTGCATGCGGACCAAGCTCCTAGGGTTCCGCACCCCCTCTTCTCGCCATCGGAGCAAGTTGTAGAGGTTAGGACACCTCGGTAGGCCGGTGGCCGAGCGCCTACTCTCCATCCACTCGCTAGATCGGATCTGGACTCGTTCTCTACGGCAGAGGACGGGCCTGGATGCTCTCACTTATATAGGAACTTGGTTGTATTCCATGGTTAATGCTAATTACTTTTTTTTAGAAAATAGGCCACAAGGCCTGACGTTAAATTAGTAACGCCAACAACAGTGAAACACATACAAAGTGTTGAGCCTATCTAAAGTGCAGAACTACACACTCACTCAAGAACACATCCTATCAGAGGAGGTACAAACAGAAAACATGAAGCCGCCAGCGACTGTTACAGTAGACTACACATGGGAGGAGCAGGTGCTAGACGGTTTGCGTGTTGGTCCGGCGCTCACCCTAGAAGGCAAACCGACCGCCACCAGCGAAGACAAATCCACCGTCCGAGGGAACGCCACCAGAGGTCAGCCACCACTAGGAATCAGCCGACAGCTCGCAACCGAAATACAGCACCAGGGACCAGCCCGACAAGGAGCACCGAGCATGCAGGACACAAAACAAGCTTTGTCGAGGAGAGTAGGGAGAAACCACCAAACCATAGGAGAGCCACTCGTCGTGATACTCCAAGGCGACATCTTCAAGAAGATCATGACACATAGGCACCGCTAACGCCCGATCCGAAGATCTTGGGTTTTCACCCGGAGCAAGCAGACTGACTGAGCACCACAACATCGACGCCTTCAGGAAGGGGACGACGTCCAGGGACGATGGCGTCGAGGCCCAAGGGGCAAGGGTTTCCCCTGGCAAAGGCACTTAGCCGAGCCACCATCACACAACATGACTCGCCCTCTCGCTCCCCCCATCATCCACACGACCGAGGAAGCCAGCCAGCACCAGAGCCTCTGTCACGCCCGCCAACAAAGAGGACTCACCACCGTCCGGGGCCGCTGCCGTGGAAACCAATCCAAACACACCAAAGAGCTGGAAGAACGCCGGGAGGCACCGTTGCGAGGTCCCCAGAGATCAGAGGGACGACGAAGGAGGTTCCCTTTCTAGATTGACGCCCTACGGCCCCCTGGCCGCCCGTGCCATATAGATCTGGGGTGAAGAGCGAGGTATTAGGAGCCCGGGGCCCCTGCCGCGGCCCGAAGCCCTAGTCCTCTCCAGGAGCACGGCCCAAAGCTACCAAACGCCGCCCACCAAGTCGAGGCGGCGCGCGCCCCGCACTAGCGCACATCCACGACGTCTAGCACCCCAGCTCGATGTCGTGTCGCACCGAAGCGCCGCCACCATCGCCAACTCGCACGCACCCGGAGCCGCCATGCCGTTGAGGATCAGCCGCGTCACCGCGCCCTCCGGCCAGCATCGCGCCCCCTTCAGCCGAAGCCGCTCGCACTGCCTCCACCGAATCGAGGGAGAGAAGAGTGCCCTACCGCCGCCGACGCCACCGGGGCTTCGCCCGGCGATGGCCTCCTGCGAAGATGAAGGGAGGAGGGGAAGGGGAGGCAGTGCGCGAGGTCTAGGTTTCGCCTGCCCACTCGCGAGAGCGGACAGAGCGAACCAGGCCCCGATCTCACCGTTAATGCTAGTACTTACTCCACAATTCACAGAGAACGCCCGTGTTTGGCATCAAGGTGGATCATGACAATCTAGTTTTTTTGCAACTAGGTTTCATCTACTACTACTACTATATTTTACTTCGAGTAGTATATAGAGGGAACTTGCAGAACCTGGTCTTGTGGTGTGATCAGCTAATCACCATGATCTTCCTATCGCCGGTGTTGGAAGGCTAAGATGGCTAAGGTGTGTGACGTCACGTGGATGTAATACACCGTGGCCTTCGCGATGCACTATGGCTCCTTCATGTTTTCCTTTTAGGTTGGCTAAATAATTTGTTTCTACTTTTAATTTTTTTTGCATCAAATTAGCACCTCATAAAGACACATGCAAAAGAAAAAAATAACTTCTTTATCATTATCATTTGCTAGAGAATCATTTTTTTGTGTTCGGAAAAGTTAGTTGGAACTACTCACTAGTGTAAACACCTTCATTTTCGTTAGACCTATGGTTGCAGGCCTAATTATAGAAATGAAAGGTTATCAACCAAAAAAAAAGCAAGAATAGCAATGTGATTTCCTCGCCGGCATTTATGAGGACCGAACCTCGAGTATTTTTGTTGAAGAAGCTGTTTTCTTAGGAGAATATAGTTGGATGATATAATAAGTCGAATAAAATTAGGCCTAAGAAAAATCTGGTAATAAAAGTTCTGTTAAACCTATTGTTGTGCACACACGAGATATAACTGCATGAAAACTCAACCCACTGATATCTGAATATGAGATCCAAGGTAAAGGGAGTTTCTTTTTTCGTGATGAGTCCCTAGAGGTGCAAGGTTGGTTACATGAACGAGGTTCTGGTCTAACCCTGCTGCTAGACGGTGAAAACACCTTTCCTTACGAAGGAAAATGTAGTTCATAACAATGGAGGTTACCAAGGAGAACCAAATTTAACAAATCAAAATCAGGGAAAGTATCATGTATTTGTCTATGATTATAATAGTCGAGCACATGGCAAAAATACAAAGAACCTTCAAAAAAGAGATCGGATAAAGATCCATATTATAACTAGTGCTTGCTAACACTTTGGAAGGATCACCATGATAGCTTAGTAACAGAAAATAAATAAACGGCTAACTTCATCACCAGTAAAAAGGTTGTCAAATAATGCATGCGCAGTGCTTAATTTTTTAATGTGCATATTTAATCAAGCCAGCCACTTAAGATAGAGGTAACAGACCTTGACTGAAAAATGTACCCTGTCGGCATTGATCCAGTGAAAAACCATGATCTGCACCAAAAGTGTGTGACAGCATTGATGCAGACAATTAAATGTATTTTTCTAAGAAAAAAGTTGCAGACATATTAATGCAATTATTCGGATATGGCCAGATGGGGCAATAGCACTGTTGGTGAGCGTGGAGGTCGTTTTCAAATATGTTTACGTCCAATTGCAAAAAGATTTTTTCTTATTCAGCGACAAGTTTCAACAAGTTAGGTCGGAAAAGGCCATCTTTGGGTCCATGTCTTTCTCTTTGCATGGAAAATATGCCTCTTGGCATGAGTGCAAGGTTGGTAAATGGGCAACTTTTTTCCAGCAGGAGAGTTCCGGTGTCATATTTTGGGGAGGAAAAGAATGCTAAAGCATGGAGCCATGATTTTGTACTAGAATATTACTACAGTACCGAATTTCTTCCTAACCTTGAAAGATCAAGTTTGTTTGTATTATAGTCTCATCTTTTTTGGTAGGAAATTCTAATCAGGAAAAAAGTTAAAGGTCGTGCCATAAATAAATAATATAAAGTTGGTTAAAGCATACATTTGATTTAAACTGAGCATACTTCCCAAACCCCGATGCAAACTGCCCATCTTTTTCCTTTTTCCTTATGATGCCTACATTTCATACTTTTCAATTCTTATTTATTCAAGGGTTCATATGTACTGAGTGACTATGTTCAGATACAGCTTCATGAGAGCTTTGTTCGGTCTTTTTTTTTTACGATTGTCTTCCCTTCGTGTCTATCTCCTTTCGTCAGGTAGTTTCGCGAAGAGTATTATTTGTGTTCGAGATGTCTAAGCTTGGAGGTTCTGCTTCTCTAATGCGATAATAAAGTAACAGAGCAATTTCGCTCCCATTCACTTATCTCTTGCTTGCTCTTGGGCGTTAGTCATTCATCCCGCTTGTTTGGCAACCGATGAGAAGGGAGGTGGGAGCTTAGAGCATCTCCAACAACCACGCTATCGCGCTCACGCTGTAAAAACCGCCAATATACAGCGCCGGATCCAGTTTTCAACGCTCCATCAGACGCTGCGAACAAGTGCGGGCTTCATAAAGTTTTGTGCGTGCGGGATATTGTGCTATCTTGCGCCCCAAACATGTTGTGCCGGCTCCAGCACGCTGACACTCACTTGTGCGAACTCCAACTATGCTGAAAAGTTTCCCTGCGCCCGTGCTATACTCGCCTTCCCCATTCGCGCCCGCACACTCTAACGACACCACTCTGCCAACTAATCCCCGCCGACGCCCTCCCGTTGCAGATCCGCCGCCGCGCCTCCGCGTGACTTTCCCGTTGTCGGCGTCACGGTAAATTGAGCTAGCCATTACCGCTGCGCCTCCTTTTACCCATCGCCACCACCGCTCGATTCGGTGACTGTGCATGTTGTTGAGTCGATTCGGGGCATCGCGCTACTGCAGCGCCGCACCGACGATGTCTTCGGGCATCTGTGAAGGAACTTGGCGGCAAGGTGGTCGCCGACACCGCAAGGTATGTCCCACCGCCAATACGCCATTTTTTATAAGTTCTAGTTTAGTTTAGTTGGTAGTTGAAGTAAAGATGAATTTACATGTTTGTAGTTGAGTTCGGCGTACGATTCATCGGACGATGAATTTGATATTGAGGAAGAAGAGATGGTATGCATGATTATGGCTTGGCGGGCCAATAAGAAACCGAATCACGGTGGCTCGGTTTTTGGTAGAGTGAAGTTGTGGAGGGAATGGATCGAAGGCCGCAACAAGTTGATGGGAAGCTATTTCACTAAAAATCCAATATACCCTGTAAACTACTTTCATCGGCATTTTTGGATGAGCATCAACTTGTTCAAGAACATCGCGGAAGAGGTGACAAAGTTTGATAGGGTTTTTGAGCAAATGTGGAATGCCGCCGGAGAACTTGGCCATAGCACTGTGTATGCTTGCATACGGTATTCCGGTGGATCTAGTAGATGACCATTTGGTTATGGGTGAGAGCCAAGCTATCAAGTGTTTCAAGCACTTTGTAGTAGCAATTGTGCGAGTGTTCGTCACCACATACTTGAGACCCCCAATGTTGAAGATCCGACTAGGCTTTTGGAGGTGAACAAGGCTCGAGGGTTTCTAGGTATGCTTGGCTCAATTGATTGTATACATTGGAGTTAGGATAATTGTCATGTGGCATGGCATGGACAATTTAAAGGCAACAAAAAGGATTTCACTATAATCCTTGAAGCTATGAAGGATCACGAGGCTTGGATTTTACATGCATTCTTTGGAATACCTGGTTTGTGCAATGACATCAATATTCTTCAACCGTCACCACTTATGACAAGGATTGCATTGGGTGAAAGTCCACCTGTGGAGTTTGTAGTAAACGTCCACACATACAACTACATACATTATCTTGCCAACGACATCTACCCAAGGTGGTAAACATTTGCGAATCCAGTTCACAAATCCAAAGGTAAGAAAAAACTTGGCTTTCATAATGCGCAAGCAGCGGCTAGGAAACATGTTGTGAGAGAATTCGAGATTTTGCAAGCCTAAATTGCTATTGTGATATGAGCGGCTAGATTTTGGGACCAAGATATCCTTGGTATATCATGAATGCTTGTGTCATCATGCATAACATGATTATAGAGGAAGATGATTGAGGCAAAGTGATGGCTCACTTGATATGGAGCCTGTTGGGAACCCCAAGAGCAAGGTGTGAAGCAGCACAGCAGCAAGTCTTCCCTTAGTAAGAAACCGAAGTTATCGAACCAGTAGGAGGAAGGAAACGTCACACAGGTATTGCAAACAACGCAGAGACCTGCACAACACAAACTCAATACTTTGCCCCAACTAATAGTGAGGTTGTAAATCTCACTGGTTGCTATAACAAAGGATTAAACATATGGTGTGGAAGATGATGATGATTTGCAGCAAGTAAACAAGTAACAGTGGAAGATGTATCAATGGTAAAGATTGGACCGGGGTCCATAGTGTAGGGGTTCGTAGCATGGAAAACAAAAAATTTCTACCGCATACACACAAACAAGCCAAGATCTATCTACTAGATTGTAGCAACGAGTCGATAGAAGCACTCACCCTCGAAGATTCCAAAGCGGTTAACGAGAGCAGATTCTCGTGGGTGATGTAGTCGTACACTTGTCGATCTCAAGATCGCGTAGACGATCTTCCGGCGCTGCGTTTCGGCAGCGCTTCCGCAGTCGGTCACACGTTCGGTACTCGATGAAGACCTTCCTCTCCCTTGTTCCAGCAAGCAGCGGAGGTTGTAGTTCTCCCCTCGCGATTCCGGCAACACGACGACGTGGGGACGGAAGTAGAGTGGAGATCCCGCAGGGCTTCGCCTAAGCCGGTGCGAGTTATGGTGGATCTAGGGTTTCCCGGTGATCTAGGGTTTAGAAGACCGGTAGGAGGAGGAGGAGGTGTCGGCGGCGGCTAGGACGGCGAGAGGCGGCGTGCGGCGGCGGCAGCGCACAGGTGTGGGGAGGGCTAGGGCTTGGCTTTTGGGGCAGCCCTCCCCCTCTATTTATGAGAGGGGGGCAGCCTTGGGAGGGGTGGGTTTGAATCCAAACCCAAACCCAAGTTGGATTGAGAGAAGGACTCTTTCCTTCTTCCACTAAGAAACCATTGTTCTAGTTTGACTTGTCAAACTTCCCGTTTGACTTTCAATTTAGAGCTTTAATTCTCTCTTGCAAATGCCCAAACCAAGTGACCTAGGATATGATCCAATCATTCCACTTATCCATGACACATTCATGGTCCATTCCCCTTCCGGTCCGGTGAACCTTCTAGACCCCTCTAGAACATCTCCGATGAAAACATCGGAATCTTTCCCGAACTCCAGAATCGGACTTTCCTTACATGAATCTTATTCTCCGGACCATTCCGGATCTCCTCGTGATATCCCAGATCCCATCCGAGACTCCGAACAACATTCGGTATCCCTACTAACATTCCATATCTACTAAACAACATCAAATCCTTAAGTGTGTCTCCCTACGGTTCGTGAATTATGCGGACATGACCGAGACACTTCTCCGATCAATAACCAATAGAGGAATCTGGAAATTCATATGGCTCCCACATATTTCTACGATTACTTTGCGATCGAATGAACCACTTACATACGATACCAATTTCCCTTTGTCTCGCGATAGTTTACTTATCCGGGGTTTTGATCGTCGGTATCTCTGCATACCTAGTTCAACCTCGTTACTGATAAGTACTCTTTTCTTGTTCTCGTGATATGTGATCCCTTGTGAGCCAGTCACATGATTGCAAGACAATTGGATGACATTCCACCGAGAGGGCCCAAAGTATATCTATCCGTCATATGGATGGACAAATCCCACTCTTGATCCATGTGCCTCAACACATACTTTCCGAACACTCAATGCCACCTTTATAGCCACCCAGTTATGGTGTGGTGTTTGATGTCATCAAAGCATCCTTCCGGTGATGGTGATTAACATGATCTCATGGTCGAAGGAATTAGGTTACTATGTATCAAAAAGCTTATAGCAAATGAACTATTGAAATGACTTGATCTTAATGCTACGCTTATCTATAGGAGTATGTCCATCATACCATTCTCCTAATGATATGATCTTGTTGTCAACAACATCTCAATGCTCATGATCGGGAAACCACGATCATCTATTAACCAACAAGATAGTATTACATAGAGGCTATACTAGGGACTCTAATTTAGTTTACAAATCACACAAGTATTAATGTTTCCGATTAATACTGTTATAGCATGAATGTAAACATTTATCATAAACACAAAGATATAATAATAACCACTTTTATTATTGCCTCTAGGGCATATCTCCAACACATAGTTCACTAGAGGTGACATGGTTATACCCTACGGGTACGTGATCTTAGCATACCTGGTCCAGCCCAAGGAAGGCCCACGGAAAATGTACGCCGTCCCATGACGATTTTCGGGTGGCCAGGGCCCATGACGCCTTCGGATCCTTGGAGAGCAAGACTAGTGTAGATAGGAAATTCAAAGGGGTAAAACCCTAGAACTTGTAACCGACTAGGTCTAAGCCCGGGACCTGCCTGAGTCTATATAAAGGCTAGGAGGGCACGACCTAGAGCTCTCTCATACTTTCGCATACACACCTCCACGCCAGATTGCATCTGCGCACCCCTGTAACCTTCGGTTCCGCCGTAATCAGGAGCAGACAAGCAGGAGTAGGGTTTTCCCTCCGGGGGCCTGAACCTGGGTAAACCTTGTGTCCCCGTGTTGCTTGTTTGCTAACCGTTCCACGATCTCCAGCATCCCCATCTTCTCCAAAACCCAAGTCCATAACAATGGGCATTGATGAGATCAAACCTCGTCAATTGGCGCCGTCTGTGGGAACTGGGGACGCTGATTGTGCGGTCGTGACGGTCCCAACACGGTCGATCTACAACTCTGCGGCGACGGAGAGTCACCTCCTCTTCGGCGCTTTTGACTTCACCGCCCACTCACCGGCCACCATGAAGGACTTCGAGCCCGTAGGCGACGGACTCGAAATCCTGTTCGGGAGTTTCTGCTTCCAGGTGGGGCAAACTGCCACCCTCCGTCTCCCTGAGCGGGTGCCCCTGCCATCAATTAGGCCCGCTTCATGGACCCCACACCCCGTGCTATGCACAACATCATCAACAGATGATTCCTACGACAGCAACAGCTGCAACTCCGATCTGTGCGATCCGCCATCGGATGCAGGGACCTACGGTTCCGGATCTGAAAGCTGCGGCAGCAGCGGACCAATCTACGAGCGCTACCAATGCGCCGTAGTCATCCAGAGCGACGCGGATCAGCAAACACCCAACCCGCCGTCCAACCCGCCGCCTAACCCGCCAGAACGAAACGGCGGGAACAAAAGAAGCCAGTCCCCCCACCCGAAGGGGAAAACAACGGCCATGTCATCCGCCTTAGCAAAGAAGGATGGGCCCAGGTCCGCAACACCGTGGAAGGCAACATAGTACTGCCTGCAGACGCCTCTCGGGATATGCTGATGGCCTACCACCTGCTCCTGATCGAGGAGCACAAGAAGCAGGTCAAGATGCAGGAGGTCCTTGACAAACGCAAACAAGCAGCCTCAGAGTCCAGCGCGCGACGAGCCGCGCTCTCCGCCATGGTCATCGGCTCCAGCTTGAACGCCAACCAAGGCAACAAGCACCGCTCTCGAATGGAGAACATGGATCCCCAGGAGCGCCGTGAGGTGATGTGGCATCCCGCAAAACCACTACTAGAAAATCGCGGTGTTTTTGTGCATTGCATCATCATGACCGCATGCTCATGTCATCATGCCACATTGCATTTGAGCATCGCCATCATCTTGCATTTGCTTGCATAAAACTATTTGCGGAAAAACCTATTTTTGCTTTCTAAACGCCCCGTCCTTTTTCAAACACAAAACCCGGGTCTCCGGGTTATTTCGTTTTGTCTGCCAACGGTTTGCAAAAGCCCGGTTTAATTGAATAAAATATTTAGTTATTTTTAGGGGGCAGCCAACCGGGCCGATCCGACCCAGTCGGCCACCCCCAGCTCAAACGGTCCACCAGAATCCTAAAACTACCCAACCTAATCTACCCAAACCCCCTCCACCTCACCCCACCCAATCCTCTCTCGCCACCTCACCCTCATCCCAATCCCCACCCAACCAGACACCGCCACCTCACCCCCACTCCCTCCCTCTTCCCTACCCACACCACACACGCAACGCACGCACTGCTGGCCACCTGGCCCACGGCCACAGCCCCCACTCCCCCTGGCCAACCGCCCCTGGACACGCCTCCCCATCCCACCGTTCCCGGCCCCACCTGCCAAGGCCCGCTCCCCGACCCCGCTCGCCCCGCTCCTCTCTCTCATCCCGACCGCGTCCTCTCCCCAGCCCCGCACGCCCGCCTCTCTGCTCGCGTCCGCCGCCGCCAGAGCCTCTCCCTCCCCGAGCTCCCTCGCCCCGACCTCCGCCGCGGCCGCGTGACCCCGCCGCCGGCCGACCTCGTGCCGCCCCCGCCGCCGCGGTCCGGCGCCCTGCCAACCGCGCTCGCTGCCCCCTCTCCCGCCTCCCCGCGGCCTCTCCTTCCCCTCCGGCCAGGCGAGCTCGCCCCGGCCGCGTGGTCCTCCGTCGACGCCCCGCCTCTGCTTCCCCTCCCCGTCTCCCTGAGCGTCGCCTCCTCGCGGGACGCCGTCGACGACCTCTCCCCCTGGCTCCGCTCCTGCGAGCCATCCCCGCCGCCGTCAGCGCCCCGAGACCCTCCGCCCCGCGCCGTCCGCCCTCTCCTCTCCCGCCGGCGTCCCCTCCGTGTCCGCGTCGCCCTCGGCAGGCGCCTCCCCCCCGTTCCCCTGGCGTCCTCGCCGTCCTCCGCTGTCCCCGAGCAGAGCCCGGCCGGCCGCGCCCTCCTCTGCCTCGTAGCGTGTCGCCAGTCGCCACCTCTGGCCCTGGTCCGCCTCGCCGACCTCGTCGCCAGCAAAAGCCGTCCCCTCTCTGCGGTCTGCACCGTCTCGAGGTGCTCGTGGGCCCGCTGCCGTTCACAGGACCACCTTGAAAGCTGCTGTTGGTACCATGTTCTATGAGATCAAGGTGTCATGTTGGTGATAAAGAGCTCTTCAAGATCTACCCGATGTTGTACCGATGGGGTGGGTAATACATCGACTATGCGCCGCATGGCAAGATCTTCGGAACAACCCCAACCTAGGCCACCGGAGTGCGACAACAAGATAGAACCCCGACGGAACCCCGAAGACAGAATCCGAACCTGTCGAAACGACAAGTTCTTCTACCCGACACGCCAAGTTCGTCCTCTCGGAACCGAAGACCGTGGACGCCAAGTCCCCGGGTTCAAGGGCGTCAAGACCCCGACCCCGAAGACCGAACCCGAACGCCAAGATCGCCACCGGAACGACAAGCACTTCGCCGCGGAACGCCAAGATCTGCATCCCAACGCCAAGACCGACCCGATACACGGACCCGACCAGGTCTTCGCAACGACAAGAACGACACCGACCAGGACGAGTCCGATGCGCCCCCGACGCCGCACCAAGTCCTTTTTCCCGGAACGCCAAGCTCTTCATCTTGCAACCGACCTTCGAAGACCGATCCCGTCGGACCCTGAGACCGAACCCCGAACCCCCGGAACCAAGATCGTCGAACCCCAAAGTGTGACCCTCTTTTCCGAGACCCCTATTTTATAAATGATATATCATTGTTGCATATTAAATTGTTCATATCTGCACACATATCATGTGGTTTGGGGGCATTATGCCGATTCACATCATAATTAAATATGGGGCCATATGCGGGCGAATCTAGTCTTATATTGGCCTCATTTAAATTTGTGTAGCGAACCGGTAATCTAATTTTTCCTTGTTAAGACAACATTTAAATTGCGGGGTATCTAAATAACTTGAACCGTTTAATTAAATGTCGGGACCCCGGTTCCGTTTAATATTGCCTAATTGCATCGCATGCCTGCCATGTCATACATCATACATGCATCATGCCCGATCTTCTATCGTAGTATTAAATAGTGCATCCGGTGTTTCTTCTAGTACTTTGCTTCTTCACGGATTAGGCCGATGAGTTGATGCGAGTGTCGACCCGATCTTCGGCTGAACCTTCGGCAATGTTTTCAGGCGAGCACCTCCCCCTTTCTACCTATCTTACTTTTATAGTCTTTATTCCCCCCTGTTGATCTATTGCTATCTGTGTTGCGATGCTTTAGTTTTTCGTACCCGTGATATCCCTTGCAGCCTTATATTGCCTTGGACACATCCTATTACCTGTTGTTTGGTAGATAGTTGGACCTGCGTGTCGTAGTCGCTGGCTCAGGTGCTGTTGCGTGGCGACAAGTACCACAGTTGTTGGAGTATTGCCGCATGTTCAATGTTGGAGACGATCATGGCTTCAATTATCGTTCACTTTAATTATTGTTTAATAACTAAAATTGAAGTAGGTAAGCAGAGGCACAGGTGGGCAATAGATGTTATTTGGTTGTTAACCGTCCACTTGTGTCCCGTAGGACCCCGAGTTCTTGACACCTGTTCCGAGATCGAGCGCGCTAACCACATGTGGGATGTATGGGCACCCCATCAATTTAGTACCTGATTTCAAAGTACTGTATTGGGGGCCACAAGTAGTTTGGGGCTTTATTACTATTGTGTACTTATGCCATGCTTTACTGCTTTATTTACGATTGTGCGAGGAGCACACTGTACTGTTTTGGAAGCAGAGTGTTTTCGCGGTATCGACAATCCCGAGTTTTCGGGTTCCCAGTCGTTTATAGCCACTGACGCAAACCCTGAGTCCGTCTCGGAGACCGACCGACTTCGTTGCGGGTAGACTTAGTGGGGTGGGCCCCCGTGCTTGCTTTGGGTCTAGGAAACGTCATGACTTAGGCCCCGCCGACATACCGATGGGTGTATGTTAACTGATCTGGCAAAAAGGGTCGAAGTGCGTGTGGATACTTTGGTGCACCCCTGCAGGGTTAAATATTTTCGAGAAGCCGTGTCCGCGGTTATGGACGACTTGGAGCACAGTGCTGGATCATAGACAACTATAACTAAAGTTTACTGTTATAACTTGACTTGTATCCGATATGACTAGTAATCAGCTTCACTGCAACGGAATGGCTAAATAAAAGTACCAACAACTGCTGGGTTTTGGGATATCTCATGCTAATTGTATCTGACTAGTAAGTGTTGCAACTACAACGGAATGGTTAACTAAAAGTGCCCACTGCTTATTTTATCAGAATAACCATCTATACCTGACTAGTAATTGCTGCAACGATAACTGAATAAATAAAACTGCCAACTGTGTGAGTTCCTCGGTTAACTTCCTCGGTTGGTATCGAGGGGGGAATACCAGGATGGGTTTGTTTGGTGGTAGTATCAGGTTGGATCCGAATAGGTCTTTCTTACCCCTCTCTGATAGCCGTCCGTTGGATCGAGTCTCTATAGGTTGTTAGTGTATGCTGCCGCTGCCGCTTCAGTCCACCATACCTATGTAGGCGAGGACCGCCGAATTCTAGCCTCGCCGTGTACTGGCCTCAGTACTGACGCTCCTCTTTTTCCTTTGCCCTTTGTCGGCACCCTTTGTTTAAGCAGGTTTTGAGATCGACGTCGTTAGCAGGGTTACCCTTCCGGCTTGGCCTGGGCAGGGTTATGGACGCCATTGGTTATTCTTCAGGGCTCTTAGCCCCATTTGCATCTTGTCCGTAGTCGGACACTCTATCATTTTCAAGGTGATTTGGATCTTTGTTCTGTATATCTGTATTCTTGACTCATGGAGTCGTGTTGTATATATATCTGTTCTGTGGGTCCCATCGAGGACTGTTGTGTAATGTTATTACTTCGTTTTCCACCCGCACGAAAGTGCCTGGTGGGCACCTTTGAATCGTTCCTATGCGGGTTTGGCGGGAATCGCTGAAACTTGCATAGGGTCGATTCTGAGGGTGTTACAGGTGACCCGAACCCTCCACACATCCTTCATTGAGATGGACGCTGATGGCAACGTCATCCCGAAAACGCCGCAGGCTGCGATCATGGCAGCCACTGCGTACCTTGCGGCCCACCCACCTCCGGAGGGGGACCCGAAGAGGGCCGTGCACAAGTCCGCGCTTACCGGACTCGGACTCGTCGGAGCTGCGCTCCACCAGGAAGCTCCCACGGAGCCGAAGAAGAAAGCTCCGGTCAGGTTCAACCGCAGCCCCACCCCTTCATCCGAAGAAGAGGAACATGACCTTCCTCGAAGGAAGAAGAGTTCGCGCCACCGCAACCGCGACTACGACGCCAGAGACGCGCTCACACAGCGCAAAATCGACAAAGCGTGAGCCAAGCGCGCATGCTCGTCTGAATCCGAGATGGACGAACACGAAGGAGAACTCTGCGAAGCCCGATGCTTCAGCAGATCTGTTCGGCGAACAAAGATGCCGCGCAATTTCAAGCTTCCTTCGGATACTCCGAAGTTCGACGGCACACAAGACCCAAATGCGTGGCTCAGCGACCACCTATCGTCCGTCAAATTGCACGGCGGAAACAAGGAAACCGCCATGCAATGCCTTCAGCTGCAGCTGATAGGAGCGGCCCGGATTTGGCTCAGCAGCCTATCTTCAGGGTCCATCCGAAGTTGGGACGAGCTAGCTTATAGCTTCATCCGAAACTTCAAGGGCACCAGCAAGAGGCCCGCCTCAATCGAAGAGTTGCGAGCCTGCACTCAACGAACGGGCGAATCCATTCGCTCGTACATACTACGCTGGTCCAACACAAAGAACTCCGCAGCCCACATCTCTGAAGAGAGGGCCATCGACGCCTTCAGGGACAGCGTCAAGCGCCAAGACTTCAAGGAGGAACTTGGGAGCGTCAAGACAAAAACACTCGACCACCTCATGGACATCGCCAACAGGTGGGCTGACGGCGAAGATTCTATTCATCAAGCGCAATCGGAAGAAGAAGATGACTACGGTCGACGGTGAGAGCGTCGTAGCAAGAGAAGATCGCGCGTCTACGATGATCGCGACGGACCCGACATGGTCGCGGCCGGCTACGCCGATCGCAGAACGACGCCAACCGCAACAGCGGAGGACACCGCGGAGGAAACTTCCGCGACGGGGGACGCCCAGCGCAATCGTGGCAGTGCCACGACCGTGATAACGGACCCTCAGCATACGAAAAGCTTTCGGGTCCATGCACCATCCACTTCTACATCGACAAGCAGGATGGCAAAAAGAAGGCGAGCCACATGCTCAAGGACTGCCGCGAGTTCCAGAAACTCAGCGAAAGCATGGTGCAGATGAGGCAGCAAGCCCCAATCCCTGCGTTTGGAAACGCACCCGCGCCAGGTGAAATAGCGCATGGAGCTCCTCCACCGCCACCTGTTGGAGGCCCGAACCAACCAGTTGCACCAGCACAAAACAACGCTGGAAACGGGTATCCCCAGCCGAAAGGAGCACTGATGATCCAGAAGGGGCGCCCCACAAATAGGGTGCAGAAGAAAATCACCCGACAAATCAACCTGGCCGTGGCAAGTCCACCCGCCATCCCTGAGTACCTCAGCGGATCGGAGTCCTGCATCACGTCCAGTCGTTCGGATCACCCTTGCCAGATCCCTCGCCCAGGTCATGCTGCCCTGGTGCTAGAGGCGCAGATCGGAGGTTTCGAGATGAGTCGCGTCTTCATGGACGGCGGCAGCGGCATCAACCTGATATTCGCAAGCACTCTAGCAGCAATGCGGATCCCGCAGTGCAGCCTGGAACAGTCAGACACAACGTTCCACGGCATCGTTCCAGGGAAGGGCATATTCCCCCTGGGCAAAATATGGCTCGACGTCATCTTTGGCAAGCCGGACAACTTCCGACTGGAACGGTTCGAATTCGAAGTGGTGGACTGGCCATCACAGTACCACGCCATCCTCGGGCGTGTAGCATTCGCAAGGTTCCTGGCTGTCCCACACTATGCATACCTGCTACTCAAGATGCCAGGGCCAAAGGGCGTCATCACAATCCACGGGAGCTTCACCCGATCGGACCAATGCGACAGGGATTTCAACAGAATCTCCCAGTCATTCGGCATGCAGGAGGAGCTCCTAAGGCTCCGCGAGGTGACGGACAATGGGGCACCCTCAGTCGCACGACAAAACGCACCCGATATGTCTTTCGACTCCACCGTCAACATAAAGAAGGTGCAGGTTCATCCGACGGATCCCTCCAAGACGGCGCTGATCACCAACGACCTCAGCCCTGCATAGGAAGGCGCGCTCGTCGAATTCCTCCGTGAGCGCTGGGAAATCTTCGCATGGTGTCCTGCGTACATGCCAGGAGTTCCCAGGGAATTCGCCGAGCACGCACTCAATGTCTTTACAGACACCAAGCCCGTCAAGCAGTCCATCCGGAGACTGTCTGAGCCACGAGCCGAAGCTATCGGCAAAGAAATCAACAGACTACTCGCTGCAGACTTCATCAGGGAAATCAAAGAAAGCGAGTGGCTTGCAAATACAGTGATGGTCCCAAAGAAGGACACGGACATCCTGCGGATGTGCGTGGATTTCACATCGCTAAACAAGCATTGCCCAAAGGACCACTTCCCTCTTCCTCAGATCGATCAGATCATCGATTCGACTGCGGGTTGCGAGAAACTCTCCTTCCTCGACGCCTACTCAGGCTATAACCAGATTCGACTCAAGGTCGAAGATCAGGAGAAAACGGCGTTCATCACACCGTTCGGAGTGTTCTGCTACAACACAATGCCCTTCGGGCTAAAGAACACATGTGCCACGTACCAGCGATGCATGCAAGCATGCCTCAAGGACCAGATCGGTTGCAACGTTCAAGTCTATGTTGACGACATAGTCATAATAACCAGGGAGGCAAGGACACTTATCGACGATCTCCACGAGACGTTCGACAACCTCGATCGCTACAGGATCAAACTCAACCCCGAAAAGTGCGCCTTCGGCGTCCCATCGGTTCAGATGCTTGGGTACTTCATCTCTCAGCGAGGGATCGAGGCAAACCCGAAGAAAATCAGAGCCATCATGGCGATGGAGAAGCCGAAAAACCTCAAGGGTGTCCAGCATCTCGCAGGACGAATAGCGGCGTTGAGCAGATTCATCAGCCGCATGGGCGAGAAGGCCCTGCCATTCTACCAGCTGCTACGCAAGGCAGATAAATTCGAGTGGACGCCCGAAGCCGACGATGCGTTCGAAAGCCTCAAACGGCTACTCTCCACCTCACCCGTCCTGGTCACGCCAAAGGAGCGCGAACCTCTGTTGTTGTACATAGCAGCCACACACCAGGTGGTCAGCACGTTGCTAGTGGTCGAACGACCCGAAGAAGGCCACACCCACGGGGTCCAACGCCCAATCTACTACCTCAGCGAGGTACTGACGCCAACAAAACAGAGGTACCCTCACTACCAGAAACTCGCCTACGGCGTGTTCATGACGGCTCGACGGCTGAGCCACTACTTCCAGGAGCACCAGGTGATGGTCGTCAACGAGGCACCCCTGAACAGCATCCTGAATAACCCAGAGGCCACAGGACGCGTGGCCCTGTGGGGCATAGAGCTGTCACCTCTGGACATCGTCTACGAGAAACGACTCGCAATCAAATCTCAAGTCCTCCCGGACTTCCTTGTACATTGGATGGAGCTGCAGCTGCCAGACACCCCAGACATGTCGCAGTCATAGACAATGCACTTCGACGGCTCCAAGCATGAAGCTGGAGCGGGAGACAGGGTCATACTGACCTCCCCGCAGGGCGATCAGATGAAGTACGTCCTCCATATGAAATTCCGAGCTTCCAACAACGAGGCCGAGTACGAAGCCCTCATCCATGGCATGAGGATGGCAAAAACCTGCGGCGCAACGCGCCTGGTCATCTACGGTGGCTCCAACCTCGTCGTCCAGCAGACGATGAACGAGTGCGACGCACACGCCGAAAACATGATCGCGTACCGCGCACCCTACAACGCACTCGAAGGAGAATTCGACGGCTGCGAGCTTCGGCACGTTGGAAGAGAAAGCAACGAGGAAGCCGACAGACTCGCCAACATCGGCTCCACCTGTGCAAAGGTGCCACCGGGTGTGTTCCTCGAACAGATCTGCGTGCCATCCATCAAGCGGAAATTCCCCAAGGGATCACCCGAAGAAGCAGAACACTCGGGGGCTACGCTGCCCGAAGGACACGAAGGACCCGAGAAACTGGACACAGAGGTCGCTATGGTCAACCTGATGTAGGTCATGGCAGTCGAAGGAACTTGGACGCGACCGTACCTCCAGTTCTTGATAAACGGAGAACTGCCTGACAGCCCAACAGATGCCCGGCGCATATCTCGTCGGTCAAAAGCCTTCACCATCATCAATGGCGAGATGTACAAGCGCAGTATTACGGGTGTACTACAAAGGTGCGTCACCATTGGTGACGGGAAAGCCATCCTCCAAGACATCCACAAGGGCATCTGCGGCCATCACGCAGGCAGCCGCTCCCTTGTCGCCAAAGCTCTACGAGCAGGATTCTATTGGCCAACGTCCATGAGCGATGCAAAGGACATCGTCCGAAGATGCAACGGGTGCCAACGGTTCGCCGACAAACCGCACGCACCCGGGTCAGAGCTCAGAACCAGACCTATAGCTTGGCCCTTTGCTCAATGGGGCCTCGACATGATCGGCAAACTGCCAAAGTCCTCGAAAGGGGGGCACGTTTACCTCCTGGTCGCAGTCGACAAATTCACCAAGTAGGTCGAGGCCATGCCGGTCACCAACCAAAAGGGCAAGACTGCCGTCAAGTTCTTCGAATCCATTGTCTACAGGTTTGGCGTACCGCACAGCATCATCACCGACAATGGATCGAACTTTATCTCCAAGGAATTCCAGGACTTCTGCGAAGGCCTCGGGATCAACATCACGTACGCCTCAGTGGCACACCCACAAACGAACGGGCAAGTGGAAAAGGCCAACGGCCTAATCGGCGCTAGCATCAAGAAGCGCCTCATGAGTCCAATCGAACGGAAAGATGGAGCCTGGACGAAAGATCTACCATCCGTCCTGTGGAGCTTACGGACTACGCCAAACAGCTCCACCGGCTACACTCCGTTCTTCATGGTGCACTGAGCCGAGGCCGTGCTACCAGCCGAAGTACGCCACTAGGCCCCCCAGGTCGTTGCTTACAGCGAAGCCGAATCCACGGCTGCACTCGAAGACGCCGTCGACACACTCGACGAAGCAAGAGACGTAGCAGCAGCTCGATCAGCGGTGTACCAGCAGAGTCTCCGCAACTACCACAGCCGACGGCTATGCCCAAGGTCCTTCGTCGAAGGAGACCTCGTCTTGCGGCTCAAGCAAGAGCGACCGAAGAAATTCGAGTCGCCATGGGAAGGATCCTACATCATCACCGAGGTCATCCCAGGTGGCGCCTATCGCCTCAAGCACGTGGAGTCTGGAGTCGCATACTCCAACCCATGGAACATCGCGCACTTGCGACGATTCTACCCCTAGCTACCTACCCCTTTACTTTCAATAAGGCTTTCCAGCCAAGGCTATTCAGCCGAACAATGTACTTCCTCCATTACGATATAAATAAAGCTAAGTGTCTTGCCCCAAAAATCTCGTTCGCTATTTGCAACTTTACTTTATGCTACAAACGCACTCGGGGGCTCCCCCCACCTCACGATTTCATCGATCAAGGATCACACGTGTACACCTGAGTAGCTGACAACGTCAGGCAAACGAAAAGGACATGTACTCACACAAAGCACTGGGTGCTCACAACAAACAAACCTTTATAACAAAGGGCACAACACGCCCAGTCGAAATATACAAATTTTACATCTATCTTTTTTACAGGTACTACCTATTCTGAAGAATAACTTGAGCACGCTGCTCAAACAAATCTACGACCTGTTCGGCATACTGCCTTACAGCCGCATAATACGGACGCATATCCCACTCGCCACCATCCGGTCGAAGAGGTGGCCCAGCTGCTACAACAGACAGATCTACGTCAGGTCAATGCAGCCTAACAAGGGACAGCGCAACCTTCACGCCTGCGACGAGCTGCTGCCTCACCAGTTCCTGGACGCGAGTCACGCTCCGAAATCTAGACAGAAGGCCGGACAAGGATGTTGGCACAGTATCCAGGGGAAACATCACATGCATAATGGACGAGAGCGAAGTCTGCACTTGACGAAGCACCCACGACACTTGGTGAACGCGATCCTGCACCGTCGCCAGAGCCATGGCACGGTCACGATCCATCCAGAAGAAACCGCCAGCTTCCATGTCTTGTTGAGTCAAGCAGTTGACCCGAACAGCGACACGCTCCTTCTCCTCCCTCGGAGCAAGGTTAGCACCTGCGACACTCGCACAACATAAGACGCAAGGCCAGCAGGCGCATCCGAAAAACTGAGTTGCAGCTCGAAAACAAAGAATAACTTACATTGAAGCTGCTCAGACAGCCGAAGCAGTTCCGCCATCAAGTACTCCTCTCTGGCCGCACCACGATCTGCCTTGGACTTCCAGACATCGGCGTGGCCACACACCCCAAGCAACTCCTTCTCAAGACTACGAACACGGTCTCGAAGAAAAGCAAGTTGTGATGAATCATCCAAAGATGGCCGCTGCCGCGCTACAGGCGAGGAGTCAATGGGATCAGCACCCGACGGAACCTAGAGAAGCAGAAAAGAAAAGGACATAAACATTCAGACGGAGAAGAGCACAACTCGACAAAATTCATTAAGCATATAAAGACCACTACGTGGCACAATGATTTTTATTCCCCAACATAATTACAAGCAAAAGAAGACTACAAACTATCCTACAGCTACAACGCCTAAGACGCGGCACCCTGAGTAGCCTCGGAGCCGGATTGCCTCGCCTTGGCCTCCCCCTGCTGCCGCAGCGCATACTCGGACAGCAGATCAATAAGCTTTGGCCCATGTCGCTTGCAGCGAGCAGAATAGGTAGCAAAGGCTACCTCGGATCCATCCGCGGTCGTCGGCATCTGGGAGGTGATCTGGGGAAGGTCCAGCTCCGCTCCAGCCGCCAAGGCCATCGCCAGCCCGACGGACGCGTCGATGCCCTTCTGCTTGCGCTTGTACGCCGCAGGCGCTTCGGCTGACAAAGCCTCCACCAGGGCGTCAACATCATCAAGGGTCGCGCCCTTGGGGACAAGCTCCTTGTATAAGCGGCCAAGGACTTCCTTCGCCTTGGCAAGGGAGCTGACAACGGTGCTGCAGCGATCTTCGACCGCTGCAGTAGCATCATCCAGAGCACTCCCGTGCTCCAGAGTGCCGCGATCAAACTCGATGCCTGCGGCATCTGAGACAAAGAAGAGAAGCAATGAAGAAAGTAACACAGAAGAAGACAAGAAAACAAAAAGAAAGGAGCAAAAATAATGCACTCACCTGAAACAGCCTTGGCAGCAGCCATGAGCTTGCCCGCCACCTCTCTTTCACGCGCAGTCGCAGCCATGGCGAGCTGCTCCTCGCGGTCCGTAGCCTCCTGCTGCAGACGCTCCTTTGCTTCGGCTGCCTTGGCCAGCTCCAGCTTAAGGCGCTCCTTCGCACCAGCGGCGTCCTCAGCCTTCTTCTCCGCTTGACCAAGGCTCTTCTTGAGAGCATCAATCTCGCGGAGGGAAGTGTTATGCTCCTCTGCATTCAAAACATGCAAGCGTCAGAAAGCAAGATAATAATGCAAAAAGAAAGAAGCACCAAAGCACTCAGGTACCTTGAAGCTGTCGGAGGTTGACCTCCAGCACCAGGTGCTCCTGCACTAGTTGCTTGGCATCCTGAACAAAAGGCTGCAGGAAGAAGAACTACCAGTAAGGAAAAGGACTTGGGGGCTGCGCCCAACACGAAGGAACAAAAGCCAAATTCGCACACGAAAACACTCGGGGGCTCCCCCCGAAGACTCGAAGAAAGAACAAGACAAGAAATTTTTTTCAGACGCTCGGGGGACCCCCCCGTAGCTGGAAGCAGAAGTACTTACATGCTCCGATGGCGACTCCGACGGCCCGCTCGCAGCCTTCTGAGGCGCAACCACCTGAGCCTCCTGCGGAGAAGGGTGCGGCCCAGCACCCTCAGAGGTAGCCACCATCTGAGGAGGAGGAGATGCAACCTTCGACTCTCCCATCATCTCCCGAGCACCATCGCTGGAGGAGTCGTGGGAGGAATGCCTGCACACGAAATAATTAGTACAAGCACAAAAGTCAACAGCAAAAAGACAGCAGTATAAAGGAAACTTACGAGTCCAACGAGCTCAGGTCGAAGACAGGAGGAGTCCTTCGGACTCTCTTCTCCCCCTTCTTCTCTTCTTTCTTCTTTTCCTTCTTTTCTTCCTTCTTCCGCTTTGCTGGCGGGTGCGGCGCTACAGCCCGCACAGGAATGGCAGGAAAAGGGGAAGAAGATCCTCCATGCCCGTCACTGTGACGCTCAAGGCATAGAGGGTTCCTAGGAGTCAAAGGAGTCGATGCATCCGAAGATTCGCTGGAGCTCCGCGATCGTTTGCGAGTATGGTCCTCGCTCGACTCGTTGTCCTCTTCAGCTGGCGATCGTGCCGAAGGCAGTTCGGACACGGAATCCACCACATCATTATCCGGAGCATCCGGAAATAATTCAGGCAATGGCGGCACCATGCCCGGCACCTTGAAGCTCTGCAAAAAAGAAGGAACTTTGTTAGCAAACAAAGGAAAATAAATATGCAGTCGACGAAAAGCGCTATGCGCACGAATCTACACCTGTGGAACGACCAGCGTCGAAGAAAACGGAGGAGTCAGCGACTTCCCCGGGATTTTTTCTCCGGCCTTGAACTTCAGCAGCAAGCGCAGGGCCCTGTCAAGATCTCCCTTGGAGATTTTCTCAGCCGAAACCCTCGTCGGATCACGGCGCCCAGAATAAAGAAACATCGGGTGCGCCCTAGCCTGGAGAGGCTACACCCGACGCTCGACAAACGTGCGGATAATATCCACGCCGTTCACTTCCTTCTCCGGAATCAACTGGAGATCCTCCACCCGACGGTAAAGGGACTCTATCTCCTCTGACTCGCCATCCAAGATCTGGTTTTTCCAGGACCTTTTCGGCTCGATTATCTGGGAGGAGTCGAAAGGAGCAAGACCAAAATGCTGCCCAGCCACTGTGGAGTCGCGAATGTAAAACCACCGCCTCCGCTAGTACTGGACAGATTCAGACATAGAGAAAGAAAAGAAAAGAATATTGGCCTTGAGGGAGATGATGCAACCCCCAATGAGATAAACACCATCCTAACCAGATTGCCTCTTCAGGGAATAAAGTTTCCGGAAGAGGCCAAAATGCGGCTCGATGCCGAGCCAGCACTCGCAGAAAGTGATAAAACAAGCAATGTGAAGAAGAGAATTGGGGGAAATATGATGCAGCTGGATGCCATAGAGGAAGAGCAGCCCACGAAGGAAGTCGTGGACTGGGAAGGAAGACCCACGCATAACGAAGGCGAGAAACATAACCCGATACCCAGCAGGGGGACGGGGGATTACCTCGTTGCCGGGGAGTCTGACGGCCTCCCTATCCTGCGGGATCAAGCCCTGCTCGCGAAGTTTGCGGAGATCACTCTCCCGCGTCTCTGATCGCCGCCAACTACCATCGGTGACACGGGTAGCGGTGGCGCCTTTCTTTCCTCCGGCGGCGCTGGTACCAACCGCAGATGACGACTTCTTCGGTTTCCCCATCGCGCTACGGCGGCGCCGGCGGTGAGAGCGCAGAAGGGAGGACGGAAATGTGGAAGGATATTCTAGCGCGCAGCAAGAACTGCTAGAGCACAAGGAGGCAGTGAAAACAAGAATAGATGCAGTGAAAACAAACTACAGCTTTCCCCAATGATTATAACAGCGAAGACGGCGCACGACAACCGTCCATCAAGAAGACCTAACGCCACTGACAGATCTGGCCATACACGTGTCAGCATCACAACGAACCGTCGTTACCACGCCGTCCACTACGCGCGGAAATCGAGGCGATGCCGTAATTATCTCCACGCCGCGCGTGACCGGTCAATTCAAGGTCAGCAAGTGGGACCCACGTTCGTGCAGTCAAGTCATCTCTGACGCAGCAGAGGCTTGAGGTCATTGATCGTCAACACTGATGTCATCAAAAGCTATACTAGCAGCAACTCCAATTTCTTCGGCTTCAAAGCTAAGAGTACTCACTCGAATCTACGATTCGACTAAATACTCGGGGGCTACTCCTATTAGGAGCGCTGGCCGCGCACCCGAAATATGAATAAAGACGAACTATTTCTTCGAGTCCTACGTCGAGTCTACGACTCCACTACGGACTCGGGGGCTACTCCCATAGGGAGGATGGATTTAAGCATCCGATTTTTTTTGTGTCCTATGGACTTAACTACGGAACAATGTTTGAAGTAAAGTCTCCGCTCGAGTCTACGACTCGAACAGACACTCGGGGGCTACTCCCATAGGGAGCGCTGGTCGCGCACCCTATGAATTCTTTGACTGCGATCCTTCGGATCAGCATGAAAAACTTTTCGGCAACTCTGCCCTAACAAAACGCTAAGTGAGCGACGTTCTCCTTGGCCACCCGAAAACACCTTCGCGGTGATAAACGTTCGGATGCTGTGTCTGCGACACAAAGATAAGACCTACAGATATCGTCTGATGGCCTGGCAACGCACACGACTGCGCTCTGCTAGTATAAACCCGTGCCAACAGGCGTGATGAAAAATCCCGACGGACGCGTTGGGTACATCAATTAAATTCACTGGAATTCCACTCCTGTAAGTCCTCCGCGGCCTGAGTCGAATTACGCCAGCATGTGTTCCAGTTTCGAGTTGAGGGACTCGAACCTGAGGAAGATCGTGTTGTTTCGTCCTAAGACAGTTAACTGACCCTGATCCGTCGGGTGAGTCAGGCACACGCATCAACAATCCCTACACACATACTGTTAATACATAGTTGTACCCGAAGGATTGAAGAGTTCTCAGCCGAATCTACGATTCGACTGATCACTCGGGGGCTACTGACATGGTTATACCCTACGGGTACGTGATCTTAGCATACCTGGTCCATCCCAAGGAAGGTCCACGGCAGATGTACGCCGGCCCATGACGATTTTCGGGTGGCCAAGGCCCATGACGCCTTCGGATCCTTGGAGAGCAAGACTAGTGTAGATAGGAAATTCAAAGGGTTAAAACCCTAGAACTTGTAACCGACTAGGTCTAAGCCCGGGACCTGTCTGAGTCTATATAAAGGCTAGGAGGGCACGACCTAGAGCTCTCTCATACTTTCGCATACACACATCCACGCCAGATTGCATCTGCGCACCCCTATAACCTTCGGTTCCGCCGTAATCAGGAGCAGACAAGCAGGAGTAAGGTTTTCCCTCCGGGGGCCTGAACCTGGGTAAACCTTGTGTCTCCGAGTTGCTTGTTTGCTAACCGTTCCACGATCTCCAGCATCCCCATCTTCTCCAAAACCCAAGTCCATAACAATGGGCATTGATGATATCAAACCTCGTCAAGAGGTGCTCTCCTTAGATAAACAACATGGCATGAAGGGTAAACAAATTATAGCAGGGCAATTGACAAAAACTGAGTAAGGCATAACAATGCAATACCAGACAAAAAGATCATATGAGATTCGATTGGGCAATACAACAATATACATAGACCGCCATCCAACTGCATCTATGACTAGAAGTCCACCTTCAGGTTATCATCCGAACCCCCTCTAGTATTAAGTTGCAAGCAACCGACAACTGCTTTAAGCAAAGTGTGTAAGGTAAACAATCCACTTGTTCCATGAACAAGAGACTGTTGTTTTCTCCCTAGTGGCAACATCACATCTACAACCGAAGAGATTTCTGTCACTTTCCTTGGAAACTAGAGGCATGAACCCACTATCGAGCATAAATACCCCCTCTTGGAGTCACTAGCAACTACTTGGCCAAGATAGCTACTAACAACGGAGAGCATGCAAGATCACAAACAACACAGACATG
The DNA here is from genome assembly GCA_916181665.1 of Avena sativa. NCBI lineage: Eukaryota > Viridiplantae > Streptophyta > Magnoliopsida > Poales > Poaceae > Avena > Avena sativa. The sequence goes on from OV702283.1 coordinate 443,397,371, forward strand.
ATAGAATCATAAAGACAAAACCATTAATCAATATGATATAGTAATCTCAATATCCATCGGAACCCCGCAAACACAACATGCATGATTACAAATAGATTAGATCTTGATCATGAACGGAGCTCACAAGATCTATACATAAAAGCACAAGGAGGAGATACAATCATCTAGCTACTACATGGACCCGTAGTCCAAGGTGGAACTACTCACGCATCATACCAGAGAAGAAGGCCTCCGGGATGATCTCCCCTCCGGCAGGGTGCCGAGAAGAACTTCAGATCCCCCGATCTAGGGACGATGGTGGCGGCGGCTATAGAAGGTTTCGTGGAGTTTTGATCGGATGCCTAGGGTTTCTCCATCGGGGGCTTCTTATAGGCAAAGAGGCGAGGGTCGGAGGCGACCAGGGGCCCACACCCTACCTAGGCGCGGGGTGGGCCCACCAGCGCCTAGGCGGGTGTGGCGGCCCTGGTTCGCCTCTCCGTCTCTCCTCTGGACTTCGTGTCCCCCACGGTAAAATATAGACTTTGGCTTTTGTCCCGTCCAATTCCGAGAATATTTATTTTCTTATTTTCTGGAACCAAAAACAGAAGAAAACAGGCAACTGGCACTGTGACAACTTGTTAATAGGTTAGTTTCAGAAAAAATATAAAAACATCTCAAAGTGTAGACAAAGCAATGCGAAGTGGATAGTAAACAAGTATGGAGCATCAAAAATTATAGATACGTTTCCAACGTATCACAAAGATGTAGGTTACTCCTACTTTTACTTGATGGGGGTTTCCGTGCAAGTAAGGAGAAATCAAGAGAGGGTGGCTCGCTTTATTGCCTCATATCATTTAATTCGTTGCACGTAGAGGCATGATGATCTTCAATATGATCTTTTCAAGGATTGGTGGAACTGAAACGATCAACAAAACACTTAGTGTCTATTATTTTTATGTTTGTTGCATTGTTGGAAAAGATGTTGTATTGTTGATGGACAAGTTGTTGTATTTGTTGCATTTGTTGTAACAATGTACAAGTTGTTGTAGATTTATTTTGATATGTTTTAACTTGTTCCTTCTAAATATGTGTGTGAAAGTATTGTAGTATGCAGTGCCTGGTGAAATGCATGTTTTCCAATTTTGCAGCGCGCTGTAACATAGGGCTTTCAATAAAATGCCAACAGATAGGGTGCATTGCAAACCAGTTCTAGCGCACGCGATTTTGGAGATGCTCTTAGAGAAGAGAATCAGCTGGCTGAGAATCCGGATCCCCATGTAGCCTAATTTTCTGAAAAATTCATTTTTTATCCCTTCAAAATATTCTAAAAAAAATCATACGTGTACATATGGATAGTGTGATACGTATAAACTACCATTGATTGTGTGTTTTATCCGTGACCTATTAAGAAGAAGACAAATGTGGAGAACAAAATGTATTTTCCATGTAGCTCAAAATACAACGTATCATCAACAAGGTTTTAGACTTTCATAGAAACCAACCTTATATCTTTTTCAAAAAAAAAAAAACAGATTTTTTAAAACTTTCAAACACCAACTTCTATTTTTGGAAAGTACCGGTCCCAGGTTCCATATATGATATATGCATTTTGCACTCGGCCCTCTATTTGGTGTATTCCAAGCTATATTTACTCCTACCTTGCAAAAAAATGCATTTTATTAGGGGGCTGATTTTGCCTTGTAGAAAAACAATTGAAATGGTTGTCCCCTCACAAGTCCGGATGTCACCCGCCGGGTTCGGGGCCGGGTCCGGCCCCCCATACCTGTACCTGCCCCTCGTCCCTGCCCCCGAGACCCGCCCTGCGACCCACCGCCGGGTCTGATTTTTTCCCAGACCCATGACCCGGCCGGGTACGGTGACCCGACGGGGACCCATGGTCGTGGTGCGGCCTTTGAGCAGGGCGCTGGTCGAGCGTCGTGTGCCGACGGCGGTGACGAGGATGCTGTCGACGGTAGCTGTCGACGGCGGGACGAGGACGCTGCAGTGAGCAGGGTCGACACTATGGCGGGCGATGGGGCGTGCCAGCGGCGGCGCAGGAGAAACAGTGGGGGAAGAAAGAGAGCGGCGGTGGGATGTGGGATGGGATCGTGGGGAAAAACTAGGGGTGGGGTGCGTGGCAGCTAGGATGGTGGGGGGCGTTTTGGTCTTCTTATGGTGGGGAATCCGAAGGTTTGACTCAATACACCGACATGTGGGCCAGTCCTCAAGTTTTAGCGGGTCTACGGGTACGGATTTGACAACCCCAACCCTAAACCCGCACCCGCTAGACCCGACGGGTCTAACTTTTTACCGCTAAGAAGCCCCGTGGGTTTAATTCTTTACCCGACCCTTCCTATTTAGAGTGGGTCCCCATTGATTTAACGGGTATCGGATACCCATTGCCATCCCTACTCTCAAGCATTCTTGTAAGACCCCTTCACAAACATTTTGAGGTGAAACGGCTTCCACCGGGGGCCTGTGCACGTCGAGCCAGCGAGCGAAGTGCGCGCGCCGGGAGGAAAAGCTCGTCTTCTCTTCCGCCACCTCGTCGTGTCGCGCGGTTAGCGGAGCCTGTTCTGGGTTTTTGTTTTTTATGTCTCGCCCAGCGCAGCAGCGCGCGCGCCTGACGTTGGTAGCCACGACTGGATAAAATCGAAGTGGACTCTGTTTTACCGTCTACTACTACTAGGAGTGGTGTGAAATGAAGGAATCGACGACTTTGACAAAAATTGCAATTGTTTGCCCACCGGGCTCCGGCCGAAGCTAATATGTTTGTCAGCGCTAGGGCGTCAGTCAGCTAGAACGGGAGGGAGATTAGTCGTTGATGATCTCCTTAGTCGTCAAAACAGCTTTATATGGTTTTATATTAGTGAACAAAAGAAGTAACTTAATACTTGCAACATGAAAAACCAAAAGAATTGGGACCATTGATTTTCCTAACATCAAAGTCTTGCAAGCAACATTTTTACACACGTCTGTGCTTCCTTAAGAACTCGACAAAAATAGTCGGAGCATTTCAAACGCCCCCTACAAAGCAAAACAATTCTATGTATGCAACATTTCCCATCCATCTAAATTTGTGTCGTAGCACTTGCAACACGAAAGACCAAGGTATGCAACACATTCTAACAATGCAATAACAACGGAACACATTTACAACATAAGAAAAAAATCTCCTTGAAACATGCACCCAAAATAACCACGGCATGGAAATGTCTGTGCATGAAACAAACTTGGTGTGCTTGACGCTCATTGAAACACACTCTTTGCGATTTTTTGGGGTCGATTTTACTAGCTTCTCAGCATCAATCATGCAAGGAGTTTTTGCGAGATGAGCGGTTGAAATTTCCTTTCAATCAGTCGGGGGAGGGGGGTTGTCATATTTTCAAGGTATTTATAAAGGACTTTTCTTTAAGGCGCACGGTGAACATTTTTATACCTGGTATCCCAATTTTTGGGCGCCTATCAGGCATGCTACATGCTCTACTACCGAATTTTAGTCGATTTCTTAAAAAAATGACAAGGGTTATTGTAGAATTTTGCGATCGGCTACGCCCCAAGTTTCGGTGACCATCTTCTGTATAACTCATCCTGTCTTCCTAATCAATCTTGCTTCAGTCGTCATAATGTTTGTCGCTCGTCCCGTCTTCCTAACTAATCTTGCTTCAACAGTCATAATGTTTGTCACTCGTCCCGTCAAATTGTTACAGTCTCGATCGACCAAGTCTTTCTTCAAAATCCTACGGGTTGCGGTGATCCTTCCTCCACAAAATCTTACAATGAGTCGAATGGCTTAATCTTTAACCAGACCGACCAATGAGATCTTCTCCCCCGACCATGCATGTCTCTTTACTCTAAATGCCATGCCAAGTTCTTTTTATTTGGCTCCACGACATCTCGCTACCCCTTATCGCAACCCTAACGCTCCTTGAGAGGTGTTTCTACCCCCTTACCTTTATCACCGACGCTTTCCCTGTATTGTTCACCTAGATTCCGACCTCAGCTAAATCTTACCATGAGGCCAACTAACCCTAATCTTGAGGCTGGCGGTGGAATAAAATAAATGGCCAGTGCGTAAATACTATTTTGTGTTGGACAGACAAACCCCTAATTAAGTGGATTCTTCCTTTCACGGCGAGCTTCTTTTGAAATGGCGGGCTGCACGTATGTACTCTTTCCGTTTTAAAATATAAGATGTTTTAGGTTTATAAATAAAATGTAACTAGACTTGTTTTAGTATGTAGATTCACACTAAACTTGAGTGAACCTAAATACTAAAAGAAGTCTAGATATATTTATTTTATAAAACTAAAACATCTCTGGAGCAATCCAAACACGTCATACGACGGTGTATTTCGGTGGTGTCATATATAACAGTTTTAAAGAGAGCGCTTTCAATCGACGCGTCACCTCTTACCATCGCATGAGCACGACGCAACAGAGATCGCCCAGATCATCACGATCGAACCCAGGGATTAACACGCGCGAGCATGCACGAACCATCCATAACAACTAATCAAATTATATAATCTAATTTGGGCTCTTGTAATGTACGTCTAATCCTCCTCGGAGCTGCCGATTGATGGTTCCTAGGATGATACAGAGACACCTTCGAAGATGCAAATCCACGTTATTAGATCATCGTGCTGGAAAAGGCAGAAGAAACTTCTATCTCCTGCATATATAAATAAAATAAATTGGTCCACGTGTACACGGCTAGCCGCCACTTGGTCAGTGGTGATGACCTGTATTATACTATCGTCACGGTTCAGTGAGACAGGTAGCTAGGAATTTTCATGCGCAACTCCACGGGCCACAGGGTCACGTGGTCATCGCCGTGTTTACGTACGTGCCTGATGCGATGGCACGACGCCGATCGAACTTTTTTTTTTTTTTTGCGAGAGATGGTTTTGGCCGGTCCAATTAGTGGCCATACACATGGCGCGGAGGAACTGGGTAAGCCTAATCATGCTAAGATCAGCAACGTTTTTTTCTTTTGCAGAATGATAAGATGGAAGTATACAAACAAATTCAGAGCAAGCAGAGAACATGATTAAACAAGGTCAACGATGCCAAAAACAGGCGACCCGGATTTGGTGCACGTAGGTAGGGTTGCTCGAGGATCGCCTCACGTGGTGGCACATGCGGAGCCAAGACTTGGCATCACAAAAGAGTAATAAGTAAATAAAAATTTAAAAATAAAGTACTCCTCAGTAACACAGAAGTTAACAAGACCCTTTGGCGTAGTCTTAATGATCCGTGATTACTTGCGAGGCTGGACTTGTTCCATCCATCGAAAGCCGCGCCTTCCTCATCACTGATTATTCCCTCCCGTCCTTTTGGCCTGACATGGAACCGGATCCTCGCTAATCTGGCCGACAAACGGGGGATTAAGCTAAGGGGCGCAATAGACTGGATTATATTATCGGTCAGAAGAGCTGGAGAAGCAACCTTGCCTGAGGAGGAGGACAACCGGAGAGAGCACACTCTGCGTCTGCACTTGCGGTGCAGTGCACTCAGCACTCCTCTTTTGTTAGTAGTAGTTCAGCTCAATCAGTGATGTGGAATGAAGAACAGTGCTCATCATTTTCAAAGTTTTCTCTCTTTGAACACGGCCAAATGATTTGATTAGCCTAATAAATTGTGAGGATTTTGGCTTTGGATTGGGGTGGAGCCCCAGTCCGATGGGGAGTGCTACTGTAGTGGACTGACTGACTGAGAGGACCACACGACACAGGGCAACCTGGGCAAAAGCGATGTGCATGCACCTGCGCCAGCGCCACCGTACCCGCTACTGCCAGGAATCGGTGCGGCGCGGCGCGGCGCAATGCACAACGGACGATCCGATGATGATACTCTCTCTGGTCTGGTCTCTGGTGGAGCGATCATGGCAGTTTTGGACCTTGCTGCACTGCATCTGCATGCAGCGGAATCTGCAAGGACCCAGCCCAGGCCTGTCTGAGCTGTTGAGCACTCGTGTCTGGTTCACCATATGCGTGTCTGTCTGCCTGACAGAGCTGCAGGGAGATTGGGATTGGAGGTGAAGCTGAAGCTTGAGTGGTAGTAGTAGTAGTACTGACCAATCGCTCGCACGTTTGGCACATGCTGCCCTGGGCTCCCTCCTGGCACTGACACTGAGCAGCTGATTGTGTCTCTGTATCCATTCATTTTCCCCCGTGCTGCCCAGGTTTGGAGGTGTCTCAGGTGTTCGGTTTTGTTCGTTACAGTTGTTGTTCTGTCAGTTTGTTGAGACGCGTCTAATTTTAGTCTGGGTATATAAGTTTGTTGTGAGATCTATTTGTGTGCTATTGACGTTACCGTTTTCTGTGCGGTTTTCAGGGCCAGGAACACTTTGGAATCAACGTCATGTCCACGTAAATTGGTACTATAGACCAACGAATACAACGTGTGTCCATTTCTCAGTTAACTGAAAACTAGAGTCATACAATCTCAGTTGCCAGCCTACTTGCAACTATAAATAGTATTTCAATTGCAACTCAAGATCCCACATACACCTCACATGGCGCACGGAGTCGCGATCAAAATCCAGTGGATTATGACCTAACCAAGCTCACATGGCACACGTGAATCGCGATACAAATCCCTAGTCGACCGAGAATTAGCAAAACCCGCAAATATATATGAATCTATTACTAGCTCGTTATTTGGTCATTTGGGATTTGGGATTCAGGACATGTCTCTCTGACGCTGAAACGTGAACTTGTGTTCTGTGAACCTACTTCTCTCCCGAGTAGCAACAACAACAGCTTCCAGCTTCTACAGTACGTTGGAACCCAACTGTAAAAGAAAAAAACTGTCTGATTCAGTTCACTGTGATAGGAGCCGTCGAATGTCTTGCTCGTCAGATGTTTGGCTCCTGCCTAGACAGTTAGAAAACGACCGGAGCTAGTACCGTCACAGAAGCAGCTCATTTAACGTTTCCTCAACGTACTGATATCAAGGTTCATAATTGTACTCAGTTCCGCATCTCATCCCAAGGGTGCACATGACTGTAGAGATTACGGTTCCGATTGCTATGACGTTTACGGGGCTCATAGGATTATCAGCTTATGCAAGCTAGTTTTACACGGGCGCCGTCCACATCAGAGCTAGACACGATGAGTGAACACCTGACTAACAGGGACATTGCTGACGCAGCGGTATTCCAGACGCAGTATGATGACCACACCAACTTAAACATCATTGCCAGGAGTTAGTTAACACATAAACATACAATCGGCACAGCTGCACAGGAGCGTATCATTGCTATATTTCCTTTCCACTTGCAAAAAAATATGATCCTAACCAACCAGGTACTGAAAAAAGCAGGCACCAACAGCATGTTCTTTGCCCTGGAAAAATACATTCAAGTATCAGAACCAGGCAAACAGAATGTAGTTGGTACAAACTAATCCATCTACGCAACTGCTAACCACTGATGGCCCAAATAATAGGCCATAAAAGAAAGGCACTGGAATAGTCGGTTTTAGTATACTTCGGCCTTCAACGACCCCAGTTCAGCAATTCAGTTCATTTTTTAAGCAAAAGGTTATTATGTTAATGTATTTGGAGGCGGTTAATGGCATTGATATGAACTGAAATGACGACCGAGCAGCTAAAAATGGGGAAGGTGCCATCATGAATCACACATCATTGCCTGGATAGCATTGACGGTACCATATATTCGAAAAATGAGGATGATTAAATTACGTGACGGTTATGATCTACTTTGGAACACCTAGATTCTACCTGGTTTTCGCAGAAATACATTTGTTTCATGAAAAAGGAAAAACTAACAAAACTCAACCGAAAATCCTGCAGCACTTACTAACAGTTGTATCTGCTTTTTATAAATAGCACTAGGAAAGACACTACATCTAGGATTAAAATTCAGGAGATGGAAAGATTTATTAGATTACATGACAGAATTGGTTTTCTTAGGGGAAGAACTCTTTATTCAGTCAGTGGTCAGGTGGCAACAATGCCTCTTTAAGTAGTTGGTGAAAATACTAGTAGAACTCAAATTGGAAAGACTGAAATAGTTGGTCAATACAGCAGAAGACTGAACATACTATCTATGTAGCGTGCATTCATGTGGAATACCTAGTAATCGGCAGGACTAAAATTCAGAAGATGGCCAGAGAGTTCTCTAACTTAGCACTAGGAAACACATTACATCTAGGACTGAAATTCAGAAGATGGCTAGAGAGGTTTCTGCAACCTTAATTGAAAGATTAAGTACATTACATGACTGAAATGATTTTCTTAGGGAAACACTCTTTATTGAGTCAGAAGGGTCAGGTGGCAATGCCTCTTGAAGTAGTTGCTGAACATACTAGAGCTTAAATGAGAAAGACTGAAGTAGTTGGTAAATTCATCAGAAGACTGAACATGCTATCTAGGTAGCGTTGATGCATGTGGAGTACCTAGTAAGCCGCAGGACTGTCATCGAGCTGGCTCTCATCTTCTATCTCCACCTCCAAGATTTCCTGCCCAAATATTGCCAGATCAAGAACATTGTCATGAATTCAACTATCTCACATTATTGCCGGCCAGGAGGACTGCAGGAGGAAGAGCTCACCGGTATACGGTTCTTAAGGTAGTTGCCGATCCTTGCCACGACGGTGGCGCGGGTGTGCCAGAACTTGCCCTTGAGGCGGAGCTTCACGAACGGCCCGTCCAGCTCCGCCAGATCAACTTCCCCTGTCACCATTGACGAAGAGGACTAGCAAATTAGCAACTGGTATCATCAGTGCGTCGGTTGAGTCGGTTTGGAATTCACCTGTCATGCCCACCGAAGAATCAAACAGCTGGGCCAGCTGAAGTACAGTGGATAAAATCAACAATGGCGTCAGTTAAAGGCTAGCGTCGCGAGTCACGAATCACAGTAGCTGTGTGCTCAGAAAGAAACGTTTGAAGGGGAGGGGGTTTGGCTTGCCTCGACTTTCGCGTCGACGATGGCCTGCCGGACGTTGTCCTCGGTCAGGTCGAGCGACGCGGTGATGGCGGCAGCGCGACACGGACGGCGCCGGTACCGTAGGCTGCGGCGTCTGTTTCCGGTTGGCGTCCTGAGCGCCGGAAGACGAGAGAAGAAAGAAGCGGAGCGGAGAGACGACGCGGCGGCGGGGGCGGAGATGCGAGGGGGGAACACGGCGAGGCGGGCGTGGATGGCGACGAACGCCATGGCCGTTGCGGATGTGGAGAGCAGACGCTGCCGGGTGGGACCTCCTTATCTTCTGAAGTGGAAGGCAGGAATTATATTACGAAAAAAATCCAGATATGCCACGCAGAGTTCGACAAGTTTCGTACGTATATACTACCACTTGAAAAGTTAAAATTTCAAATGCATCTTTCCTGTATGACATTACCACTAGTTTATCGTTAATTAGCAAAACAGTTTTTTACGTCGTGATCATGATCTCTTAGAGAAAAATAAAATTTCAAGTGCATTATTTAATATTTATATCACTTCTATTGTATTTTTATATATACAATATATGAGCGAGAAAAGGACTGAACTAACGCAGACTTGCCCCCCTTGTTCTCAGGCACAACACGCGCTAAAATAAGGGCACCACTACGAGTCGGGCATATCCACGGGAATGCACGATAATTACTTGTGACTATTTTGACCAAATGTTTGTACAGTAATTTTTTTAGAACTTCAGTGCAAAAAGATCAATCTGAACTCCTGTTTCTCTTAACTCCTCTCCCCATCTTAAAATCTTTCGGAACAATTGTTTTGTACTAGGATTTTCGATTGTTTTCCTTGTCTTTTCGAAAAACTGAAGAAAAAAATCTTAAAAAATGGCAGACCACCCTCCCAAGCCCGCCAACCTAGCTATGACCAACTGGGCCAAACCAGGCTAACCAGTCCAACCATTAACCAGCCAACCCTAAATACCCACCCGCACGACCCAGCATAGCCATCTCTATTTCCCACCCAACGAGCGTGTTAATATGTTGTGCTCAAAAGGTCGAGCGGGTTGGGCTGGTCATTAGTGGATTTCCCTTCTTTTTTTTTTGCTTTTTATTACTTTCACCCCGATCCATATTAGTTGACTTGGATTTGTGTAGATTTGAATAAATCTAGACACTATTTAGTATATAGGTTTATCCAAATTTTAATAAATCTAAGCCAACTAATATGGGTCGGAGAAAGTATTCTTTTCTTGTTCCTTTCTTTTATGGTTTTAATATGAAATAGAGAGACATGTGACCTTTTCTCGAGATATCTTCAAAAAACTTAGGGTCCTTCCTCTCGATCTTGTCCCCCTGGTGTGAAAGAAAGTTGGTTCTATAGTTTTAGAATTTTGGTTTAGATTTAAAAAATATTTAGATTTGAAATTATTTATATTTGAAGAATGTGAAGACTGAAAAAATGTTTAGATTTGAAAAATATTCAGAATTTTAGAATGTTCAAAGTTTAAAATTGTTCAAACACAAAAAATATTCAAATTTGAAAATGTTTAGATTTTTTTTAATTTTTTTTCATATTTCTAAAAAATCAAATTTGAAAAATATTTAGATATGAAAAATAAAACATGAAAATGAAATAGGAAAAAATAAAAACCAAAATGGTGCCTGTTATTTGGGTCGTGTTGGCCTGACCCATGAAAGGACCTGGGTGCGTCGCTGATACCCATGAGTGTAGAGCATCTCTCAAATCTTTGATGAGAAGTATTATTTTAATTTAACACAAGAGGAACATAACAATACCAATAAGATTTTGGCAATTAAGATGTCACTCTCAATCATATATATGTATCAATATTCTAAAAAAGTGATGATTACAGTAGTTGAATAAAAAATAGACAGAAACAATAGATTGCTAGTTTTTACCGTAAGTGGTAAACTTGTAACATTTAGTGGATAAAAGCATAGACATAAGGTGATCAAGGGGGTGTTGCATGAATAAGATTGACCATATAATGTAATATACAAACAATATGATGCTTATCTCTAACTCTGCTATGTGTAGGTGTGTGTCCCACGTATAGTTATGCGTATGCGTACTAATCATAAACATTTGCATAAGACATATTATCGTGCCAAATCATTTCACCGGGTCCAACTTGGAGTTACAGGTAATTAAGGTGCACCCTTTCTAATAGACCAAAATAATGCATTAACACTCCATAAACACACATAATACTCAAACTACATATCCCCCTTGTTTTTCCTAGCTATCACTTTAGGCTTCGCAGGTTCAACATAATAACACGTGATACACTTTGCACATAAATATCACACTCATATATATGATGAAGCAAAAAAGTTTAGTAGTGAAATCACGTCACTCGGACGCTAGTAACAAGCATTAAACATAGTAAAAGTGCATCAATATGAATACAAGAATATCTTTAAGACAAGAACCTTAAGTCTCAACATCTATGCATTATTATATGATCAATCTCATCCAATCTCCATCCATATCACATGCCTACAGGGAACTACTCACTCATGGTGATGGAGAGTGACCACATGGTTGATAGCTGACCCCTATAACCACATGGAGAGTGAAAAAGGCGTCAAAATCCTCATCTCTGGCGTGCAGAGTGGGATCAAGCTGACCCCTATAATGAAGATTGTGATGGTGGCGACACTCTATTTCACGAAAGAGTCCGTCCTAATATGTTAGGTTTTTAGGGTATATAAAGGGTACGCAAAAGAAGGCAGCTAGATGATGCTCGAGGGCCAAACGAGCATAGGTGACACGACCTGGCATGCCCCCATGCCATGGGCCCTCATTCCCAGCCTTTGGACCTCCAGATGTCCCACTTTAGCTCATTTTTTTTCTTGGAAATTCTGAAGCGTGCTCTCTGGTCTTGCTCTTTTTGGGTTCGCGTAGATCCTAATAACTCATAATACTAACAGAAGGGTTTTCTAACAGACAGAGTTAGAACCAAAAGAGAGGAGATCATCGCTAAATTCTCATAAATCAATGTAAAATATGAATATAACATTGTATATTATGCAAACATGATGGAATATGTGAAAATAAACTACAAAGTTCATGTGTGCATTTTACATGTATCTGTCGCTCACGTGTCGAGTGTGAATAGGAGCCCCGAGCGCCTCCCATCGCTCGACTCACTCTCAGCCCTGTCGCCAACACATTCTTGTCGTTACCTTCTTCCTTCCCTCGATATCTCCTTCATCCTCTCATCTCCCTTTGTCTCTCTTGCATCTCGCGTGAGAAACAACACACTGTGGCCGTACCTCACTAAGATCGGCCTCGAGTTCTTCTGCCCCTATCGTGCGTCCTGTGCACCACACCTAATTGGTTTTGTATGACTTCCTTGAAAACAACCACCGACGTCCAATTCCCTCGCGAATTTCTTGTTGAGAGGCTGGTGACAGCCGTCTCCACCTTTCTCCTTTCGCTCCACCATGCCTCCGTTCACTGTTTTTTTGGGGCTCGACACTCCGTCCTAGCGTTTCCAAGCTCGCATCTCGATGTACCCCTACCCGCACCAATGGGTCGATTCCTGGATTTGTGAAGGGGTTCTATGTAAAACTAGTCATATAGTAGGAGTAACTTAGTTAGTAACATGCATGTCCATGCAATGCCATGTAAGCAAATTGATGACATGACATGACATGATAATTAATTAAAAAAGAGAGAAAGGTAGTAAGAGCTAGTGGGCTATAAGGCTGCTGACTAGGCATTTTTGTCAATGTAGAGAGGAGAGATAAACAAACTCATGCAAGAGCCAGCTCTACACTTGCTTCTAGAAAATATTAAATAAGAGAAAAAAGAAAAAGAGAAGATAGTAACTAGTACTAATCTAATAGCCAATCTTATAGCCAACACTATTATACTAGCTAGCTCTTAATGACATGGCAACCTGATATAGCCAACTTGCTAGCTACACTATTGTCCTTGCTCTAACTTGGCTAGTTACCAGGACATCACACATACCAAGATCATACGAGTCTATAACCTTATTAATTGAACGTTGCATGACATCACACACATGCTATGACTTATTATAAATATAGTAACATAAACTAGTAATATGTGCAGGTTATTAGTCTAAATTATTTAGCACTATGACCAGCCTAAACTGTCACGATGGATCAAAATCATTCCGAGGAAAGTCTCGTTCCAATCTAAATGCTTTCTCTGCGCGGAAGAGACCTCGTAGATTTGTCTAGATTTATATTATACACTAAAATGGTATGTATGTATACGAATCCGTGTCATTTAATTCAGTGGACATAGGGAGTATCAAAGAAGATAGACCGAAATCGGGTTCGTACAAATATGGTTCCCAGTTAATTTAGCCCTTGACTTGTGATTTTCCGGAAAGAAATATATCCATCAGCTTGTTCTTTTCCTTAATCTATCTACTAATTTACAGAACGGTAGGTTCGTCTGTCTAGATTTTCGTTCCGATTTTTTGCTGGACGATTTTGCCCTCCCGCTAAGATACATATTACGCACAGCTGCCACTGAATCGGTACCCTTTTTTAATTCTCTTCTCTCCAACAAACAATCCCCTTCCGGTCCCTGGTGCTACCTAGGCCGTTCCTCCCCCTCGGCGCCCCTCGGTGTCCTCCCACTGGAGAGCTGCGGCCCTCCTCCGGCCAGTGCCGAAGGGGCCGGAGTCCATTCATACAGGCCTGACCGCGAGGAATCGTTCCGGAGCGAGCCGGCTCGCCGGATTTTTGCCATGTCCACCAGAGCTAGATCGTATCCTACCTCCAAATCTATTATCCGGAGGAGACAGGTGATTTGACGGAGGTGGTAGCACTGGTTTATGGTTCCATCGAGAGGACAGGAGGAGGCATACGATTTGGCGGAGGTGGCAGCACTGATTTCGTCCGGTTTGAGAAGCTGTTCGTGGAGAGCTGTATATGTACATGTGTGTTTCGATTTGGGATTCTGGATCGATCAGGTACTGCTCGAGCTAGCAACGCCGAGGGGCTGTACACGCGTCCCCGCACCCTACAGGTGCTCCACCGGAGCCACTCCTGCGTCCCGTGCCCTCGAGCGGTGCGCCCTGTAGGAGCTCTTCGCAAAGCAGCTCCGAGCAGTGACCGGCGAGGCGGCGTACTGAGCACGGGAGCGGGCCGGCAGCACAGAACCTGCCGGGGACCGCAGTTAGAGGTGGAGGAGACGAGCGAGGTGGGAGGCAGCGGCGAGAGCGGGCGATGGGAGTTCGTGGGCAGCCAGATGCTCCAGGGAGCAGCGACCGGCGAGGCCAGCGATGTGCTGTGTTCAGATGGGAAGAAACGGAACTAAGAAAAAGGAGTAGTAACATTGACTCTGTCCAGATGCGTGGGTTCCACCACTTCCTGGCTTCGGAGACATAGGCTGTGAGATCCAATTCTTATCCCTGGGCATCGCATCGCATACGACGGGTCAGTAATAATTTGATGGTTTGTACTTTGTACTACATCGGTCGAAGGTACGTGCAAGTGTAGCTCTTCTATTCTGGATGAGGCTGATGCATAAGCATCAAATAAAAATAATAATTAAATGGAACGATATGCATTAGTGAGTGGACGAGAAAAGATCACTATTAGCCAAAATTCAGGTCAGAACCAGTGAAAATTTCTTTCAGATTTACAATGTACTTCCTCTATTTCAAAATAGATGACATAGATTTATTAAAATTTAGACGTATGTAAACACTATTTAATATATAGATACATCTCATTTTAGTTAAATTCTCAACATCTATTTTAGGAGGAATCCTTGACGCACTCCAGCAAAAACCACCACACTTGCTATAGCAAATTCAGTCTTTTTTTTTCTCATTTCTTCAAATTGATTTCGTCTTCTCTTCTTATGTTGAGAAAGCCCATCTACGGTTCTCACTTCTGATGCGTCGGAGCCTAGAATCACTGACTTCCGCCGCTCCTGCTACCTAACACCACCTGCTTTCGTGCGGAAGGAGACGTACTCCACCTCTCGCTCTAGGGAATACTCACAAAAAGAGAGGCATGCCTGCTCCTTTGAAAAGAGGTGTAAAAAATGTTATTGAAATTTTAGTAAAATAAAACAGGCATTTAGGAAATCAATTTTAGGGTAAAATAAGCAAAAGGATGATTCATAATGTCATCCAGGATGACACAACCCGGGTAAAGCTGCAGGGACAATAGACAGCGATAGGTATAGGAGGAGGGCCGACCATGGTAGGCATGGGGCACTAGCTCTAGGTCAAGGGGATAAGGCGACCACTGGTGGCGGAGCAAGGCAATGAGTCGGTCGAGCATGCGTGTCCGCGTCTGATAAAGAGAGGGGAGAAGCAGGCCAAAACACGTGTATTTTTTGCTAGGTAATGTAGAGGGTTTCATAGACGCACTGAACACGACTAACTTATGCAACAATCTATGGCTTTGCCTGTGAGCCTTAGTTTCTAGGTCTGTACAATTTTCTCTTCCGATGCAACGCACGGGCATTCAGCTAGTAATAATAATTAACCATAGGTGGATCTGGCTCTTCCGGAACGGATCAGATCGTAATAACACCATTCCGAGAATTAGCGCGGCGCAGATCACGTTTTGCGATTGATTTGTCACGAAAGATTTGGAGGAACTATGAGTGCCTGCCGAGTTTGCCCATCGGACGACAGTCCGATCCGTTTAATAATGTTTGAGCATGCAGCGGACTCGCGTGCGACCAGCTCACGCACCGGTCACGTAGGTGCCCAGCTAGCGTACGTCCCACCGGCCGGTCCAAACCAAAGTTTTCCCGTCCGCATACGTACAACACGTACGAACTGTAATTCGGACGACGACGCAGTTATAGGCTTGTGGCCAACTATATATCTGGCACGTACGTAGGTGCAATCAATTTCCAGGTCGTCCGCTAGCCACAGCTAGCTAGCTAGCGCCAGTCATGGTGGGGATGGTGATGCAGATGCAGCCCGTCGACGTGCCGGCGCGCGTGCCGGTTCCTGCCGCGCGGCCGTTCCTCCAGACCCTCGGCGTCAACCTCAAGGAGACCTTCTTCCCCGACGACCCCTTCCGCGCCGTGGCCCGCGAGGACGGCCGCTGCCGGCGCGCCGCGGCCGCGCTCCGCTACCTGTTCCCGTGCCTGGAGTGGCTGCCGTCCTACACCCTCGGCGCGCTCCGCTCCGACCTCATCGCCGGCGTCACCGTCGCCAGCCTTGCCGTGCCCCAGGGCATCAGCTACGCCAAGCTCGCCGACCTCCCGCCCATCATGGGACTATGTAAGTACATACAGGCTCGCGTCGCGTGTCCATCAATTCAATCGTGTGTACTTACAAGTGTACATATATTCAGACTCGAGTTTCGTGCCGGCGCTGGTGTACGCGGTGATGGGGAGCTCGAGGGACCTGGCGGTGGGCACGATGGCGGTGGGGTCGCTGCTGTTCGCGGCGATGCTGGGCAAGGAGGCGCCGCCGGCGGAGAGCCCGGAGCTGTACATGCGCCTGGCCTTCACGGCCACCTTCTTCGCCGGGGTGTTCCAGACCGGCCTGGGCGTCCTCAGGCTGGGCTTCGTGGTGGACTTCCTGTCGCACGCCGCCATCGTCGGCTTCATGGGCGGCGCCGCCACCGTGGTGTGCATGCAGCAGCTCAAGGGACTCCTCGGCCTCCAGCACTTCACAACCTCCACCGACGCCGTCGCCGTGATGCGAGCGGTCTTCTCGCAGACACACATGGTCGGACACACACACGTTTCCTTCTTTATTTTTATTTTTTGCGTTCTTTATTATTTGACGCGTGCACAGTACAAAGAATGTTCCCTTACCGTCATGCGAGTACTAGTATTTTGTATGTGCACGTGTTGAGATTTTCTGACAATTTTGTTTGCTATGTTTTGTATGTAACGGCCGGCAGTGGCGATGGCAGAGCCTGGTTCTGGGATGCTGCTTCCTCGTCTTCCTCCTCATCACTCGATTCTTTGTAAGCTCTCTTCTCCGATCCTTCCAGTAGTTAATCTCTTCTACTACAAGGTAGCAGTAATTTTGATCTTTCTTTGTACTTGTACAGAGCAAGAGGCGGCCCAAGTTCTTCTGGGTGTCGGCCGCGGCGCCGCTGGCATCGGTCATCGTGGGAAGCGTCCTGGTGTACTTCATCCATGGACAAAACCATGGCATCCAAGTGGTAAGTAAGCTCATCTACAGGCAGGACCCGGAAGTAAGGAAGATCGATGTGACTGATTGCCAATTATTTACTGCAATTTCTGTTGTAACGTACGTCTGTCCAGATTGGCAACCTCGCCAAGGGCATAAACCCGGCGTCGGCCAAGAGCCTGATCCTGTCGCCGCCGCACATGATGGTCGCCCTCAAGACCGGCATCATCACCAGCCTCCTTGGACTCGCCGTAAGACGACGTCTTCCTACTCTCATCACGGTTAAGAAAAAGAGATCCTTGACTGTTGCTGCCTGCACTGCAGGAAGGGATCGCCGTGGGGCGCAGCTTCGCCATGGCCAAGAACTACCACGTGGACGGCAACAAGGAGATGATCGCCTTCGGGCTGATGAACATCATCGGCTCCTGCACCTCCTGCTACCTGACCGCCGGGCCCTTCTCGCGCTCCGCCGTGAACGTCAACGCCGGCTGTAGGACGGCCATGTCCAACGCCGTCATGGCGGCGGCGGTGGCCGTCACGCTGCTCTTCCTGACGCCGCTCTTCCACTACACCCCGCTCGTCGTGCTCTCGGCCATCATCGTCTCGGCCATGCTGGGGATCATGGACTTCCCGGCCGCGGCAAGGCTCTGGAAGGTGGACAAGGTCGACTTCTGCGTCTGCCTCGGCGCCTACCTCGGGGTCGTCTTCGGCGACATCGAGATCGGCCTCTCCATCGCAGTACGTCCGTCTGTCTGTCTAATAGTAATGCCCAATTGTAGTGTAGGAGTACCATATGCTGCATGCACTCAGAGCTCGGTTGTGATCATTTCAGGTTGGGATATCGGTCCTCCGCATCCTGCTATTCGTGGCGCGGCCGAGGACGACGGTGCTCGGGAACATGCCCAACTCCACCATCTACAGAAGGATGGACCAGTACACCATGGCGCAGGCCGTGCCTGGGGTGCTCGTGCTGCACGTCGACTCGCCTATCTATTTCGCCAATGCCAGCTACCTGCGAGAGAGGTGAGGAGCCTGTCAAGTCAGGCAACAAGGAGTACAAAATACAAAAACATGGATGCATGCCTGGTTTCATGTCTGAACTTGAGAGGCTGATGTTGTAAATTCTGTTACATAGGATCTCGCGTTGGATCGATGAGGAGGAGGATCGGATCAAGGCCGCCGGCGAGGAGAGCCTGCGGTGCGTCGTCCTTGACATGGGTGGTGAGTTGTTCTCTTGCACAAAGCCTGAAATAATGTGCTCTTAATTTCTTCTGTACTTGCACTCTTAATGTGAAAATTATACAACACGTTAAATTTGTGATTAAATACGACACATCTTTTTATATGTAGCCGTCGGCAGCATCGACACGAGCGGGACGAAGCTGATAGAGGATCTCAAAAGGAGTCTAGACAGGAAGAGTATGCAGGTAAACCGCAGCAGAACCAGAGCTCTTCTCTAGTTTAAACTGCATTATTTGGTGGTGACACTCATGTCTGCAGATTGCGCTGGCGAACCCGGGGAGCGAAGTCATGAAGAAACTGGACAAGTCCAAGGTGCTCCTGCTCGTCGGCGACGACTGGATCTTCCAGACGGTGGCCGAGGCGTGCGACTACGCGCTGCTCAACTGTAAGATAGCAGGCGGTGCAGCAGAAAGTGTCTGAAACTGAAACTCCTATGAATGGAATGTTTATTAGAAGATGCGTATACCATGTAAAACATCTCTACCAAATCACCGCCGTGCTTATTGTACTGTCATCGCAAGGCAACATGGTGGGCTGCACGGATTTTGTTTATTTTATAGGCATGGACTAGTTATGCCTTGTCCATTTAGTTTCGTTTACACAAGTTTATTTAGCTGCCTGTTCCAAAAATTGTGTATATTGCTAATGTAATGAAAAGTATGGACAGAATGACAGTTTTCATTGCAAGTAGCAGTGTTCTTTCTTGCCCAGATGTTGAAATATCTGACCATAATAAAATTCAAACACTCCTACTCATCGATGAACTGGGAAAGATTTAAACTGGCCTTGAAGCTGTCTTGGAAGACAGGTAGATATTATCAGCATACCGGTGGTACAGTGGCTTGTCAAATTGATCATCTACCACACGAATCAGCTGAGTTAATAGCATAAAACCACCACGTTGAGAGCCAAATTTACTGATTGATACCACTATACAAAAAACCACCACAAAATTCGTTAGTTGTCTCAGAAAACACCAATTCGTCACTAAACTCGAATTGACGCTGGTTTTGACGGGTCGGGCCCACCTGCAGACGACACGTGGCTCCCCTTTGACGGCTCCCGGCACGCCTGTTACCGCCATTAACGGTGCGTGGGCCCTACCGCCATCCACCGTGGATAAGGGTTCCGGTACACTCCGTCTAGCTCGTCCCCTTGCTCACTCTCGTTGTGCGCGGTCGTTGCTTGCTCGCCACTGTCCATTTGCGCCGCCGCCACCGTTCGTCTGTGATGCCTGCACCGTCCATTCGCCCACCGCCGCCATGCCCAGCTGGCACGACGACTCTTCGTCGAGCACCTCCGGGTTGTTGGTAAGCTGCCCATATGGATTTAGGGTTGGGGTTCATCGAAGATTTGAGAATTTGCTCGATTTAACTCGCTTTGACTCAATGCATTCATCGTTAAGGACATGTTCCCACTGGACTTTGCTCCGGGAACCATGGATGATCCCGATTTCTGCGGCATAGATGTGGGTTGCGACGTGCTCCGCCGCTCACACAAACTTGCGCCGCGCAAGCTTTTGAAGGAACAGACACGAGAAGGAAATTCTATCTATGTCAAATTGAGAATGTAAGTCTGCCATATTCTTTTAGTTACTTTAGAAAATGCAAATGTTTAGATTAGAATATTGTCAGATATGCATAGATGATTATAGCAACTATGATTCAGATAATGTACTTGTGCATGCAGAGTGTGCAGATTAGTAGTATGATTCAGATATAGCAACTATGTGCGATATGATTTAGATATAGCAACTATGGTTCGGAGAATGTACTGTGATTGAGATGATTCAGATAATGTACATGTGTAATTATTTAGTGTAGCCTGTGTAATTAGTTAGCTCTAGAGTGTACATACAGTGATGAACTATGGCTTATTTGCAGACAATGGAGATTGGTCTGACAGTTTATGTACTTGTTGTTCTTATCTGCAGACAATGATGAACTATGGATTTTAGTCTTGGATAGATGAAGAGTGGCCTGACAGTCTAAAGAATGCCCTGGAGAAGCTGTGGGCAATATACCATAAGTGCAAATCTGCTGGGATTAAAGAGAGGGATCATAGTTCTAAGATGGTGAAAGATCTGACTAAAGAGAAGGACAAAATAGAGAAGAAACATGCAGATCACCATGCTAGTTTACGCAAGTGGATTGATGATATTGAGAGGAAAGTTGTAGCAGAAAATTTGCGCACGATTTACACTAAGGACAGTGAGAGTAGAGTGTTTCCCAGATGGAGAAGCATATAGAAGCTTTGAATCATGAAGTTGATGTTCTCAAACATCATCATCTAGGTTGTCATAATTAAATACACAATGATTAGTTAACTACTTGCTAAACAACACACAATCTTATCTACTGTTAAATTGCATAGTCACTGTTTTAGTTAACAACTAATAAAACTACCTAAAAACTTACAGCTACACTGTGGACACAGACTAGTAATAGCAATAATTTCATCTACTACTAATTTGTCCTAAAATTGCTGAACTAAATATTCTAAATTTAATCTACTGATCACAGTCTCAGCAATAACCTATATTTCTAAATCTAAGCACACACGGCAGATCTTCCGAATGGATCGAGCTTCTGGAAGGGGAACTTACTCTACAACCGCCGAAGGAGGGAGCCCAACGGTGACTGATTTTTGTGGGCGAAGAGATCACCGCCCGTGCCAACGCACCAGCCAACCTAGTCTCCGGCGACAATGTCGCTGTCGCTTGCATCGGCGGCCGCGAATCATCTGTCGGAGAAGCCGCCCAGCGCATCCTGCCACCGCACCCCACGGACGGACCACAAGGTGGAACGGGTTCGGAGCTTGCCGGGGTCGCCGCCGCCATCCGCTATCGCCACCATTGCTGGGGGTCGCCGCTGCCATCGCAGGTACAAGAGGGAGGGGAGGCGCGCGCGGGGAACTATCTGAACCCTATCTGGTTCCGCCTTTTCTTCCAACAAACGGTGGATGGTGGTGGAGCCCGCGCGCCGTTAACAGCGGTAAATGGCGTGTCGGGGGCCATCAAAGGGGAGCCATGTGTCGTCTGCAGGCGGGCCTGACCTGTCAAAACCAGCGTCAATTCGAGTCTAGTGATGAATTGGTGTTTTCTGAGACAACTAACGAACTTTGTGGTGGTTTTTTGTATCCTTTTCATAAAGTAGTATCAATCAGTAAATTTGGCTCTCAAAGTGGTGGTTTTATGCTATTAACTCTGAATCAACTACATGCGAGGATTCCAAATTTATGCAGAAAATCTTCCCAAAATTCTATCCTTGAGGACAAGTCTAATCTCAAGAGGTTCTTCTGTTTCTGAAGCGAACATGTATTCCACTATCCGATCTTGATCCAAGGGCTCCTCACTTCTTGAAACTCGTCAACAACTTAACCGACTCCCGCGCCAATACCAACCGTTGATCTATCCAATGCCCATAGTCAAATTACATCTTCAAGAAGTTTCACCGCCATACAAAGGAGCTTTATTTACTTTGTGCTTTATTACCTTTTAACTATAGGGTATGGCTAGCTATAAATCCCATGTATGCAAGACCTTGTTGGTCATCTATTACGCATTGTGTTGTAACCCTAGCCGCCATTGGTGTGGGTGGTGTTCATCTCTCTGTAATCGGGCTTTGAACCCTAGATCCATCCCTCTTAAGATAGCTAATCAAAGTGGATCTTGCCTGAATTCCTTGTGTTTTCTTGTTTATTTAGTCCTATTTCTAGATAGGATTCCCAATCATATCAGATCTCTATACGATTCTCGAAAGCAGATTGGGTCGTGAACACGTGACGTTGGACTCTCCCGTAAAATCCTTCTCACTCGTCCTCGGCTCCGATGATGGTGTTGTGTTGACGGAGGCGGTTAGGAGGACGAGGTATAGTTTGCCGTGCATCCTTTGGTTAAACCAGCTACTCCTACCAATGAGGGACGAAGAATACATCCTTTGGTTAAACCTGCTAAATTCGAGATACCAGAATTTAATGGTGTGAAGATGCAGATTGTTGGATTCAAGAGGTGGAACAATATATTGATGCCAACAACACTCTAACTGACCAGAAAACTGGATTCCTTGTCATATCTAAAAGGAAAAGAATGAAATGGTAGAGGGTCTAGGGACACATATCTCGTCTCGCTTCCCTCTCATATACTGTAGCCGAGCGACACCCTCAATCAGCTGGGCCGCTCCTTGGTCCTCTCCGCCGGAATAGTCGGCTGGAGTTGGATAGGGAGGCGTGCCGGAGTAGCTAGGATCTGTAGGTGTTGTGGCCATGTGCCGACAGTGTTTTTTTTGCCCAGTAGTGGATGCGGAGCTACGGATCTTGGTCGCCAGATCTAGGGCGTGGTAGGGTTCCTTGTTGCTGCTGCTCTGCTTGTATGGCTGAAGCAGGGAGGTAGGGAAAGGAACACCGCGTGCGTCAATAAAAGCAACGTCGGGGGCCTCTTTGAGATGCAGCGGGGCCATGCGGTGGAGTTTCTTCTGGACGACTGATATGTTCAAAACGTATCTACTTTCTCAAACACTTTGCTATTGTTTCTCCTCTAAACTTATGTGATTTGGATGCAACTAACACAGATTGACGCTATTTTCAGCAGATTTACTTTGGTGTCTTGTTTTTGTGCAGAAAATCAACTATCAGGAAAAATCCCGAAAAATATGCCAAAAACTATATTTCACCAGAAGATCCACGGAGCCAGAAGGAGAGACGGAGAGGGGGCCTGGGGGGACCAGACCCACCCCAGGCGTGGGCCCACCACTGGTCGCGCCTGGAGGGGGTGCAGCCTCCCCAGGCAGCCCCTCGGCCTCCCTATGCGCCTATAAGTTGCCTTTCGACCTAAAACCTGGGGGGGGGGGTTGATAGTTTTCCAGAGAGAGTTCCGCTTCGCCGCCGCCACCAGAAACCAAGATTTGGATCCAGAAACTCCGTTTTGGCACCCTGCCAGGACGAGGAATTTGGAGAGGATCATCGCCATCGTCATCACCATTGCATCTCCATCAACCACTGATGTTTCCCTCATCCATGAGTGAGTAATCCCCCGCTATAGGCTTGGGGATGGTAGGGATTGGATGAGTTCTATCATGTAATCGAATAAGATTGTTAGGGCATAATTCCTAGTATCTCTTGTGCTATTTGACTTTGTTGCAACTTGTTATGCTTAATGCTTGTCACTAGGGCCCGAGTGCCATGATCTCAGATCTGAACTTATTATTGAATCATTATGATAGTATTGTTTGTGATCTTATCTGCAAGTTGTGTACACACATCATTGTCCGGATCCAAAGGCCCCAAAGTGACAATAGTTGGGACAACCAGAGAGGATGGCTGTGGTGTGAGGATCGCATGTGTTCACGGAGTGTTAATGCTTTGCTCCGGTGCTTTATTAAAAGGAGCACCTTAATTGCCAGTAGTTCCCTAGAGGCCCCGCTGCCATGGGCTGGCTGGACAGAAGATGTTGTGCAAGTTCTCATTGCGAGAATGTATGACTATGTTTGGAGCACATGCCTAAGATTGTTTAGTACTTGGATGCTTATTATTACTTATCTGCAATGCCCTAGATCTTGAAGTTACATGTTTAGACTCGTCCATGCAACGCCCGTCCATCCATCCCTATGCTTACCGCACTCGAATCCCATTGTTTACCGTTACTGTTACCATTGCTCTTGTTCTACTATTGTTGTTTCTTTGCTGTTGCTACTACCAAACTGTTGCTACTGATAAACTTTTGTGAGCAAGAACTATTTCCAGGTGCAGATGGATTGACAAGTCAGTTGTTAAGGCTTGCAAGTATTCTTTGGCTTCCCTTGTGTCAAATCAATAAATTGGGTAATACTACTCGCGAAGACTGTTGCGATCCCCTACACTTGTGGGTCATCAAGACTATTTTCTGGCGCCGTTGCCGGGGAGCATAGCTTTATTTGTAAGTTCACTTGGATCTATTATTGTTCACTGCTACTCCTTTCATCATGGGGAAGACTCATGATGGAAAGTTCCCTATTTTACCATCCACTACAAGAAGAGATACAGTCCTAAACACCTCTGCTGCTCTAGATTTACCGTCTGTTATAAGTAAGCTTGTCACACCACCACCACATGCTCATGCTACACACACTGCCACTACTGCTAAATCTGAAACTGCTTTTGATACTCATGATGTTACTTCTACTGTGCTTGATGCGAGTGGTTCATTAGGTCCTTTTCTATATGCTACTATGGCTAGTCTAGGAAATACCGAAACTCCTAGTGAAGACACTGTTACACCTGTTAGCTCACCTGAGGCTAGTGAGAGTTATGATATTAATGATGGTTACATTGAGCTCACTGATGATTTTGTTGAAGAATGCCGAAACACACATGGTACTAGTGCTATTAAGAGCCTCCTTGCTAGACGTACTATTATGTCTAAGTTGTCCTCTGATCCTAAGTTTGCTACTTCTCCCATAGACATTAAAGATAAAGATTATGATTTCTCTCTTGATTTGTCTTATTTAGATATTGTTGAGAAAGAACCTTTCTGTGGGACTGAAAATGAGAGTGTTGTGGCTCATATGAATGAGCTTTCTACTATGAGTGCTTTATTCTCTGATGATTTTAAGATGCGCAAGTACTTTGTTGCTAAGATCTTCCCTTTTTCACTAAAAGGAGAAGCTAGGGCTTGGTTTAATAGATTACCTCTTGGTTCCATTGATAGCCCTGCTTTCTTGATTGCTCCTTTCTTCCAGAAATATTTTCCTCCTAGTGCTAGACATGCTGCTTTGTAGAGACTTTTTGATTTTAAACAAGGAGAAGAAGAGAAATTGCCTGAGTCATGGACAAGGTTCTGTGCCTTGATTCATGCATATCCTGGATGTCCATTACCTAAGAATGAGTTGCTTGATATTTATTATAATGGACTAAATGATGATTCTAGGACCTACCTAGATAGCTTTGCTGATTGTGTTTTCAGGAAAAGAACTCCTACAGATGCTGAAGAATTAATGGCTAAGATAAGCAAGAATTATGATGATTGGACTTCAACTGAGCTGAATACACCTGAACCTATTACTCCTGAACCAGATGTTCCTGAACCAATCAAACACCAACACCAAGGAAGAGAGGAATTATTGCATTAAATGATGAAGTTATGAAGGAAGCTAAAAAGTGTCTAAAGGAGAAAGGTATTAGAGCTGAAGATGTGAAGAATCTACCTTTGTTGGAGATATGCCCTAGAGGCAATAATAAAAGTCGTTATTATTATATCTTTGTGTTTATGATAAATGTATACATTCATGCTATAATAGTATTAAACGGAAACATTAATACTTGTGTGATTTGTAAACTAAATTAGAGTCCCTAGTAAAGCCTCTTTGTAATACTATCTTGTTGGTTGATAGATGATCGTGGTTTCTTGATCATGAACATTGAGGTGTTATTGACAACAAGATCATATCATTAGGAGAATGGTATGATGGACATACTCCTATAGATAAGCGTATCATTAAGATCAAGTCATTTCAATAGTTCGTTTGCTATAAGCTTTCTGATACATAGTAACCTAATTCCTTCGACCATGAGATCATGCTAATCACCATCACCGGAAGGATGCTTTGATGACATCAAACACCACACCGTAACTGGGTGGCTATAAAAGTGGCATTGAGTGTTCGGAAAGTATGTGTTGAGGCACATGGATCAAGAGTGGGATTTGTCCATCCATATGACGGATAGATATGATCTGGGCCCTCTCAGTGGAATGTCATCCAATTAGCTTGCAAGCATGTGACTGGCTCACAAGGGATCACATATCACCGGAATGAGAAAAGAGTACTTATCGATAACGAGGTTGAACTAGGTATGCAGAGATACCGACGATCAAATCTCGGATAAGTAAGCTATCGCGAGACAAAGGGAAATTGGTATCGTATGTAAGTGGTTCACTCGATTGCAAAGTAATCGTTGAAATATGTGGGAGCCATATGAATTTCCAGATTCCTCTATTGGTTATTGATCGGAGAAGTGTCTCGGTCATGTCCGCATAATTCACGAACCGTAGGGAGACACACTTAAGGATTCGATGTTGTTTAGTAGATATGGAATGTTAGTAGGGATACCGAATGTTGTTCGGAGTCTCGGATGGGATCCTGGATACCACGAGGAGATCCGGAATGGTCCGGAGAATAAGATTCATATAAGGAAAGTCCGATTCCAGAGTTCGGGAATGATTTCGATGTTTTCATCGGAGAGGTTCTAGAAGGGTCTAGAAGGTTCACCGGACCAGAAGGGGAATGGTCCATGAATGTGTCATGGGTAAGTGGAATGATTGGATCATATCCTAGGTCACTTGGTTTGGGCATTTGTGAGAGAGAATTAAAGCTCTAAATTGAAAGTCAAAAGGGAGGTTTGAAAAGTCAAACTGGAACATTAGTTTCCTAGTGGAAGAAGGAAAGAGTCCTTCCTTATATCCAACTTGGGTTTGGGTATGGATTCAAACTCCCCCTCCCAAGGCTGCCCCCCTCTCATAAATAGAGGGGGAGGGCTGCCCCAAAGAACACAACACCGAGCCCTCCCCACCGTGCGCCACCGCCCAAGTCGTCGTCGCCGCCAGCCGCCTAGCGCCACCGCCGACACCACCTCCTCCTCTCCGGCCTTCTAAACCTAGATCTCCGGAAACCCTAGATCCACCATAACTCGCACTGGCTTAGGCGAAGCCCTACAGGATCTTCCCTCTACTTCCGACACCACACAGTCGTGCTGCCGGAATCGCGAGGGGAGAACTACAACCTCTGCTGCCTGCTGGAACAAGGGAGAGTAAGATCTTCATCGAGTACCGAACGTGTGACCGACTGCGGAAGCGCTGCCGGAACGCAGCACCGGAAGGATCGTCTACGCGATCTTGAGATCGGCAATTTACGACTACATCATCCATGAGAATCTGCTGTCGTTAACCGCTTTGGAATCTTCGAGGGTGAGTACTCTAATTGACTCGTTTCTACAATCTAGTAGATAGATCTTGGCTTGTTTGTATGCATGCGATAGAATTTTTTTGTTTTCCATGCTACGAACCCCTACAGTGGTATCAAATCCGTGTCTATATGTAGATCTGTTGCACGAGTAGAACATAATGGTAATTATGGGCGTTGATGCTTTTGTTGTCGATTGCTTCTTGTGTACTTTGCATCTTGCGGGTTGTGGGATGAAGCGGCCCGGGCTAACCTTACATGACATCGTTCATGAGACTTGATCCATGCTTGACATGCAACTTGTATTGCATAAGTGGCTTTGCGGGTGCTTGTTTCTCCCAACATAGTTAAGATTCAATTTACAACGGGTGATTGACAATACTAGTATCAAAGTTGTGGTTCTTGTTCATAAGTTAGAACGACACTTATTGAAAGCCCCAAACCATGTAAAACATGCAAAGAAAATTAGAGGCGTCTAACTTTGTTTTGCAGGGGTGTGCTATGATGTGATATGGCCATGATTGTGATTATATATGATGTATGCAATGTTCCTTATTGTAAGTCGGCAACCGGCAGGAGCCATATGGTTGTCTTTAATTCCGTTAAGACCTGCGTGTCTATTATTCAAAGTAGTTGTAATAGTTGATGCTGGTGGACGACAACCATGAAGCGGCGCCATTGACCTTGACGCCATGCCAGTGATGATGGAGATCATGTTCGTGCTTGAAGATGGAGATCGGAAGCACAAGAAGAAAGGCCATATCATATCACATATTATGAATTGCATGTGGTGTTAATCATTTTATGCATCTTGTATTGCTTAGTTCGTGACGGTAGCATTATAAGATGATCCCTCAAGCACAAAAATTTCAAGTTATAAAGTGTTCATCCTTAGTAAGCACCGTTGCTAAAGCTCGTTGTTTCGAAGCACCACGTGATGATCGGGTGTGTTAGATTCTGCGAGTGTATACAACGTGAGCAAGCCAGATTTGCTCATGCAGAAGCTAAGGTTTGATCTTGACGAGCCTAGCATGTACAAACATGGTCTCGAAACACGGATCACCGAAAGGTAAAGCATGAGTCATATAGTAGATATGATGAACATGTTGATTGTTCGCCATTGAAGCTACATAAACTCTCATGATGATCGGTTTTGATGTGGTGGATTTGGTTCGTGTGATCACTAAAACAAGGTGAGGGATATTGTTTTGAGTGGGAGTTCACCTAGATTAATTTAACTATTAATTAGAACTCAATTTGTCATAAACTTAGTCTAAACTATTGCAAATATGTTGTAGATCAATGGCGTCCCCTACCATTAATTTTAATGCGTGCCTAGAGAAAGAAAAGTTGAAAAACAATGGAAGCAACTTCGCGAATTGGTTCCGCAATTTGAGGATTGTTCTCAATGCTGGTAATTTGACTTATGTGTTGGATGCACCGCTGGGTGACCCACCTGCAGCTGATGCTACCGATGAGGTAAAGAATGTTTTCCTCGCTCGAAAGAATTAGTACTCCATAGTTCAGTGTGCTATCTTGTATGGTTTGGAATCAGAGCTTCAGAAAAGGTTTGAGAACCATGACCCACATGATATTGTCCGTGAACTCAAAATGATATTTGAGGCTCACGCGGCAGTTGAGAGTTATGAGGCTTCTGAAAAGTTCTTTAACTGCAAGATGGAAGAGGGCAGCTCCGTCAGTGAGCACATGCTTAAGATGTCTAGGCACGCAAGCAAGATTCAAAGCTTGGGTATAGTGATTCCTAATGCTTTGGGGATTCACTGTGTCCTCCAATCACTACCACCAAGTTACAAGAACTTTGTGATGAACTAGAATATGCAAAACATGGACAAGTCGTTGCCTGAAATCTTCTCCATGTTAAAATCTGCGGAAGTGGAGATCAAGAAAGAGCACCAAGTGTTGTTGATCAATAATACCACCATATTCAAGAAGCAAGGCAAGTCTAAGAAAAAGGGAAACTTTAAGAAGGGCGGTAAGAAAGTTACCGCGCCGACGAAGAATACAAAGGCTGGGCCTAAGGCTGATACTGAGTGCTTTTACTGCAAGGGAGAAGGTCACTGGAAGCGGAATTTCCCTAAGTACTTGGCGGATTTGAAGAACGGCAACATCAAGAACAAAGGTATATCCGATATACATGTTATTGATGTGTATCTCACTAGTACTCGTAGTAGTGCCTGGGTATTTGATACTGGTTCAGTTGCTCACATTTGTAACTCGAAACAGGTGCTGCAGAATAGACGGAAACTAGCGAAGAACGAGGTGACGATGCGCATTGGAAATGGATCAAAGGTTGATGTGATCGCAGTCAGCACGCTACCTCTTCATCTACCATCGGGATTACTTTTATACTTAAATAATTCTTATTTGGTGCCTACGTTGAGCATGAACATTATATCTGGATCATGTTTATTGCGAGACGATTACTTATTTAAGTCCTAGAATAACGGTTGTTCAATTTATATGAGTAATATGTTTTATGCACATGCACCTTTGATAGATGGTCTATTCTTATTGAATCTCGATTGTAGAAATACACACATTAATAACATTGAAGCTAAACGTTTGAAATTGAGCGATAACTCGACCTATATGTGGCACTGTCGTCTTGGTCATATTGGAGTGAAGCGTATGAAGAAACTCCATTCCGATGGACTTCTTGAATCACTTGATTTCGAATCACTTGAAAGATGCGAAGCATGTCTGATGGGTAAAATGACTAAGACTCCATTTTCTGGTATGATAGAGCGAGCTACAAACTTATTGGAAATCATACATACCGATGTGTGTGGTCTAATGAGTGTAGCATCGCGTGGTGGTTATCATTATGTTCTTACCTTCACGGATGACTTGAGTAGATATGGGTATATCTATTTCATGAAACATAAGTCCAAAACTTTCGAGAAGTTTAAGGAATTTTAAAGTGAGGTAGAGAATCAACGTAACAAGAAGATTAAATTTCTATGATCTGATCGTGGAGGTGAATATCTAAGTTATGAGTTTGGCAATCATTTGAAGAAATGCGGAATACTTTCACAATTGACACCGCCGGGAACACCACAACGTAATGGTGTGTCCGAACGTCGTAATCGAACTCTCTTAGATATGGTTCGTTCTATGATGTCACTTACAGATTTACCGCTATCGTTTTGGGGTTATGCATTAGAAACAGCCGCATTCACTTTAAATAGGGCACCATCTAAATCCGTTGAAATGACACCATATGAATTATGGTTTGGGAAGAAACCTAAATTGTCGTTCCTTAAAGTTTGGGGTTGCGAAGCTTATGTAAAGAAGTTATAGCCAGACAAGCTTGAACCCAAAGCGGAAAAATGCGTCTTCATAGGATACCGAAGGAAACTATTGGGTATACCTTCTATCATAGATCCGAGGGCAAAATCTTTGTTGCCAAGAATGGATCCTTTCTAGAGAAGGAGTTTCTCTCGAAAGAAGTGACTGGAAGGAAAGTAGAACTCGACGAGGTTATTGAACCTTCTCTCGAACTTGAGAGTAGCGCAGCACCGGAAGTAGTTCCTGTGGCGCCTACACCAATAAGAGAGGAAGCTAATGATGTTGATCATGAAACTTCGGTTGAAGTTACTACGGAACCTCGCAGGTCAATGAGAACTCGTACCACTCCTGATTGGTATGATCCCGTTATGAGTGTCATGTTGGTGGACAACACCGATGACCCTGCGACATATGAGTAAGCGATGATGATCCCAGATTCCAATAAATGGCAAGAAGCCATGAAATCCAAGATTGGATCCATGTACGAAAACCAAGTATGGACTTTGGTGGACTTACCGGATGGCCGGAAGGCTGTCGAGAACAAATGGATTTTCAAGAAGAAAACAGATGCTGATGGTAATGGTACTGTCTATAATGCTCGACTTGTCACAAAAGGGTTTCGACAAATTCAAGGAGTTGACTACGATGAGACTTACTCACCAGTAGAGAAGCTAAAGTCTGTGAGGATTTTGTTAGCAATCGCTGCATATTATGATTATGAGATATGGCAGATGGATGTCAAAACGGCATTCCTCAATGGAGACATTGATGAAGAGTTGTATATGGTACAACCCAAAGGTTTTGTCGATCCTAAAGATGCTAACAAGGTATGCAAACTTCAACGGTCCATTTATGGATTGAAGCAAGCATCCCGAAGTTGGAATCAACGTTTTGATAAGGTGATCAAAAGTTTTGGTTTTATACAAACTTATGGAGAAGCTTGTATTTACAAGAAAGTGAGTGGGAGCTCTGTAGCATTCTTAATACTATATGTAGATGACATATTGTTGATTGGGAATGATGTAGACCTTCTTAATAGTGTCAAGGATTATTTGAATAATATTTTTTCAATGAAAGATCTTGGCGAAGCAGCTTACATATTAGGCATAAATATTTATAGAGATAGATCAAGACGCCTAATATCATTGTCACAAAGTACATATTTGGACAAAGTTCTAAAGAGGTTTGGAATGGAAGATATCAAGAAAGGGTTCTTGCCCATGTTTCCCAATACGACCTTGAGTAAAACTCAAAGTCCTGCAACGGAAGAAGATAGAGAAAGGATGAGTAAGACTCCCTATTCCTCAGCCATAGGATCTCTTATGTATGCCATGCTATGTACTAGACCCGACATTGCATATGCTGTTAGTTTGACTAGCAGATATCAAAGTGATCCAGGAGTGGATCATTGGACAACAGTCAAAAACATCCTTAAGTACTTGAGAAGAACTAAGGATATGGTTCTTTCTTATGGAGGTGATGAACAACTCGTTGTTAATGGTTACACCAATGCTAGTTGGAACACCGATCCGGATGATTCTAAATCTCAATCTAGATACGTATTTACTTTGAATGGTGCAACAGTTAGCTGGAGGAGTGCAAAGCAAAGCGTTGTGGCGAGATCTTCAACTGAATCGGAATACATAGCTGCTTCGGAGGCTTCACAAGAGGCGATATGGATGAAGGAGTTTATTACAGAGCTCGGTGTGGTTCCAAGTGTGCTGGACCCAATGTCTATCTACTGTGATAACATGGGCGCCATAGCCAATGCGCAAGAACCAAGGTCACACAAGAAGCTGAAGCACATCAATCTACGTTTTCACGCTATTCGAGAGCATGTCCAAGATGGTGACATAAAGATTTGCAAAGTACACACATATCTGAATGTGGCGGATCCGTTGACTAAACCTCTCCCGAGGGCAAAACATGACCAGCACCAAACTGCCATGGGTGTTCGAATATTACCATGTAATCTAGATTAGTTGACTCTAGTGCAAGTGGGAGACTGTTGGAGATATTCCCT
Organism: Avena sativa; assembly: GCA_916181665.1. Classification (NCBI taxonomy): domain Eukaryota; kingdom Viridiplantae; phylum Streptophyta; class Magnoliopsida; order Poales; family Poaceae; genus Avena; species Avena sativa. Next base: position 443,429,908 of record OV702283.1, read on the forward strand.
AGAGGCAATAATAAAAGTCGTTATTATTATATCTTTGTGTTTATGATAAATGTTTACATTCATGCTATAATAGTATTAAATGGAAACATTAATACTTGTGGGATTTGTAAACTAAATTAGAGTCCCTGGTAAAGCCTCTTTGTAATACTAGCTTGCTGGTTGATAGATGATCGTGGTTTCCCGATCAAGAACATTGAGATGTTATTGACAACAAGATCATATCATTAGGATAATGGTATGATGGACATACTCCTATAGATAAGCGTAGCATTAAGATCAAGTCATTTCAATAGTTCGTTTGCTATAAGCTTTCTGATACATAGTAACCTAATTCCTTCGACCATGAGATCATGCTAATCACCATCACCAGAAGGATGCTTTGATGACATCAAACACCACACCGTAACTGGGTGGCTATAAAAGTGGCATTGAGTGTCGGGAAGTATGTGTCGAGGCACATGGATCAAGAGTGGGATTTGTCCATCCATATGACGGATAGATATGCTCTAGACCCTCTCGGTGGAATGTCATCCAATTAGCTTGCAAGCATGTGACTGGCTCACAAGGTATCACGTATCATGGGAACGAGAAAAGAGTACTTATCGGTAACGAGGTTGAACTAGGTATGCAGAGATGCCGACGATCAAACCTCGGATAAGTAAACTATCGCGAGACAAAGGGAAATTGGTATCATATGTAAGTGGTTCATTCGATCGCAAAGTAATCGTTGAAATATGTGGGAGCCATATGAATTTCCAGATTCCTCTATTGGTTATTGATCGGAGAAGTGTCTCGGTCATGTCCGCATAATTCACGAACCGTAGGGAGACACACTTAAGGATTCGATGTTGTTTAGTAGATATGGAATGTTAGTAGGGATACCGAATGTTGTTCGGAGTCTAGGATGGGATCCGGGATATCACGAGGAGATCCGGAATGGTCCGGAGAATAATATTCATATAAGGAAAGTCCGATTCCGGAGTTCGGGAATGATTTCGATGTTTTCATCGGAGAGGTTCTAGAAGGGTCTAGAAGGTTCACCAGACTGGAAGGGGAATGGTCCATGAATGTGTCATGGGTAAGTGGAATGATTGGATCATATCCTAGGTCACTTGATTTGGGCATTTGTGAGAGAGAATTAAAGCTCTAAATTGAAAGTCAAAAGGGAGGTTTGAAAAGTGAAACTGGAACAGTAGTTTCCTAGTGGAAGAAGGAAAGAGTCCTTCCTTCCATCCAACTTGGGTTTGGGTATGGATTCAAACTCCCCCTCCCAAGGCTGCCCCCTCTCATAAATAGAGGGGGAGGGATGCCCCAAAGAACACAACACCGAGCCCTCCCCACCGTGCGCTGCCGCCTAGCGCCACCACGCCGCCTCATGCCGCCGCCGGCCCGTCGCCATTGCCCTAGCCACCACCGACACCACCTCCTCGTGTCCGGCCTTCAAAACCTAGATCTCCGGAAACCCTAGATCCACCATAACTCGCACTGGCTTAGGCGAAGCCCTACGGGGTCTTCCCTCTACTTCCGACACCACACTATCGTGCTGTCGGAATCGCGAGGGGGGAACTACAACCTCCGCTGCCTGCTGGAACAAGGGAGAATAAGGTCTTCATCGAGTACCGAACGTGTGACCGACTATGGAAGCGCTGCCGGATCGCAGCGCCGGAAGGATCGTCTACGCAATCTTGATATCGGCAATTTACAACTACATCATCCACGAGAATCTGCTCTCTTTAACCGCTTTGGAATCTTCGAGGGTGAGTACTCTAATCGACTCGTTGCTACAATCTAGTAGATAGATCTTGGCTTGTTTGTATGCATGCGGTAGAAATTTTTTGTTTTCCATCCTACGAACCCCAACAACCTCCTATAGAAGAATTATGTAAGACAATTCTCCACTCATCTACTATTGAGGTACACTCTCTCCAACACTTTGATGAAGGTGATATTCCCTATAAGAAGCCTCTTGATCAATGCTTAGAGGAACTTGACATTTTTATTGTTAAACAAGGTAATTTTAATAAACAAGTTCAGAATCATTTATTGGAAAACTCTAGAGCTATCAATGAGTTGAAAGATATTGTGGAAAGAACTTCTAATGATATTAAAATGCTTTGTAAACACTTTCAAATGGTTCAAACCCAACTTGATCAACTTGCTAAGGTACAAAAGGATATGCTAATTAATGCCTCAGGAGATAAGCATGCTTATGGAATTAAAACTAGGAGTGGTATAACTACTCAAGATACTTTATATCCTGAAGGACACCCTAAAAGAATTGAGCAGGATTCTCAATAAGTAGATAGTGGTAGTCCTCGTAAGAGAAAGAAAAAAATAAGATAGTTGAGAAACCACTTAAACCTGCTGTAGATCCTAATAGTATATCTGTCTGTGATGCTGAAACTGAGAGTGGTAATAATAAAAATGATGCTCCTGAGGGAGAAATTGAGGAAGAACCTGAGAAGCACACTAAGAACACTAGGTACACTAAGGAAGATTTTATTGCTAATAAACATGGTAAAGAGAGAGAACCTTGGGTGCAGAAACTTATGCCTTTTCCAGGTAAAAAACACAAGTCAAAGGAGGAAGAACACTACAACAAGTTTTGTGAGTGGATGCAACCTTTATTTTTGCAAATTCCTTTGACTAATGCTATTAAGTTGCCTCCTTATTCAAAGTATATGAAGGATATTGTCTCTAATAAAAGGAAGATTCCTAATGAGGAGATTTCTACTTTGCTTGCTAATTACTTCTTCAATGGTAAGGTTCCAGAGAAACTTGGTGATCCAGGTATACCAACTATTCCTTGCTCCATTAAAAACAATTATGTTAGAACTACTTTATGTGATTTGGGAGCTGGAGTTAGTGTTATGCCTTTTTCTCTCTATAAGAGAATCCAGCTAGAAAAGTTGATACCAAATGATATATCTTTGCAAATGGCTGATAAGTCAACTACTATTCCTGTTGGTATATGTGAGGATGTTCCTATTCAAGTAGCTCATAATTGCATGGTTTTAACTGACTTTGTTGTGCTTGAAATGCCTGAAGATGATAATATGTCTATTATTCTTGAGAGACCTTTTCTTAATACTGCAGGCGCTGTCATGAATTGTAATCAAGGGAAAGTAATATTCAATATTAATGACAAAGAGCACACTCTATTTCTCCAAGAAGGTTGTTAAGAGCTATTGCCTGAATTCCATTGAAAACATTGAGAGCATCAAAGTTGGAGAAATATGTCCCATTCCATAAGAAAATTTTGAAACTATTATGATTGGGACCATTGCTATCAAGTATGAGGTAATATAATCACCTTGTGAAATACAAAGTTTTGATTCATATAAGATTGTTTTGGTAACAAGACTTGATCAACCTTGTTAACAAAAGGATTTTAATGAACAAAATAAAGTTTTCACAGTGGTTATACTTGCTCAGTTTTATTTTTCTCCTTTCCAATCTTTGCTCTTCGCCATGCCTAACTTAAAGACGTTAAAGAAAACTACTTGTTGGAAGATAATCCAAGAGTTTCCTTGAGTCTTGGAAGTTATTACTTCAGTAATGACCTCTCCTTATCCTTTTTTTTTTGCTTTTTGTGCCAAGAATGACCTCTAATGAGAGGGAAGTAAGATTTGGGGAGTTGCTGTCCCGAAACAGATTTCTATCCTCCACTATAAAAATTCGTGAGGAGTCTCTGTAAGTAATATTGAGCTGAAAATTTACGAATAAATACCCCAGTATGTTAGATAACTTTTGTTAGTTCAACACTTTTTGATTTGAGCAACATAAGGTCTTCGGAAAAATCGGTTTCTACCTGCTGGTCTGTTTTGACAGATTTCTGCCACTATTTGCATTTGCTTCTTATTGATTTCTTTTCGGGTTCTTTTTTGGAAATTAAGCTTTTTGAAGGAGTTGATACAGTAGCTTGTGTTTTTAATGAAAAGTCTTGCTGTTCCAAAGCTTTGCCAGAGGTCTAATATCTTTTGAATAAACTAATGTTGCTAATGAAGATTGTGAGAAGTTTTGTATAAAAGAAAATTTTCAGGTGTAGATAGAGGATGATGTAATGAGATGAAGAATGGACAAAAGCTCAAGCTTGGGGGGGATCCACTCTGTGTCACCCCAATAATTACTCAAGAGGTACAAGCGTCAAAGCTTGGGGGTGCCCAAGGCATCCCCTTTTTTCATCAATAAAAATCTCAGGTCTTTCTAGACACTTCGTTTTTATTGTTTCATGCACAGTTGTGTTGTTCTTGTAGCGTCTTAGTTTTTGTTTTTGGTTTTATTTTGATTCGTTTTGGTTTTGCGTTGGTTTCCTCCTAAAAAAATCGAAAACACCAAAAATATTTGTTGTTCTTCTTTGGTTTTGTGAGTTCTTTGCAGGGTTCAGCCGCTCTTAGTGGACTTTGGTTTCATGTTATCATTCAAGTCACACAAGTGAAGAGAAATAATGAAGATTAAGACAACTCGAGGAGTGGTAAGAGGCTGGTAACGAACTCTATTTGTTTCATTTTTGTACATATACTCATCATTGTAAGCATGCTTAGCCTGTTTGTGTAAGGTGTATATCATTATGGATGTTTAGTAGTTCTTGCTTGTCTATGATTAGCTCCAGCTTGCTAATAGTTTGTAGCATGTCATATGAATGTTTGCTTGCATTGTTTTATTCATAATTTGGTATGATATTGTGGTATCCTCCTCTGACTGCTCATGTGAATCGACTTGACACATGCTCACGCATGCATATGACTAATCAATAGTCAGTAAGCCTCGATAATTTATTTTGCCTCAGAGTTCTTGTATCACTTTCATGCCATAATTAGTCATGTTTTGTTGCAAGCATGATTATGACAGCTATTGCTCTCTCGTTTGTCGCTCTCTTTCTACTTCTAGCCTTCACTTGCACTGAGTATATGCTCTACCTGTTCTTCCAACTCCCCAAAACCAATATTGCCAGTTGTGTCCACCACACCTACCTATTAGCATCATTTGCTATTTCAGTGCATAGTCTATATGCCGTGTTTTCTTCCAAAATAAAATGTTTGTCTGTGTTGAGAAAGTTAGTTAGTAAATCTCACACGAACTTGATGGCACACTTTATTATGTGCACTTAATAATCTTGAACCATTGTGACTAGTCCATGAAAGTTATATGCTTACAAATTATATGATGGGAGTCAGCAGAACTGTGTTGTCACGAGGAACGCTTTCAACACCTTTTAGATATATTTATATCTAGTTGATACTTTGTGCTTTTGTTTGCGGATGTCAACGATGTGAAATGAAAGGGGGACTTGTGAGTCCACGGATTTTGTATTCTATGTTAGAGAAACACCTGGGCCGCTAGCTTAAGCCATGCCTAATCATGGTGGAAACTTGCAGCATCGCCATAGTGAGTCATCTATGAAGCATCCTCAATAAAAAACTATGCATATAGTAAATAAAAAGATTGCTGAGATACTCATTGTCTGCTTGCCTTGTCATTTTGGTTATGGGAAAGCTCCTGTACCATGTGCAAGCGGTACCCCGTTGGCGGTTCTCGATGATATACAAATACTTACAATGATAAGAACTTGCCTGGACCCAAAGTTGAGTAGTATGCGGAGTGGCCCTCGCACTTAAGGGACTTGGGATTTCCAATCTATGGTCTGTCAAGCATATAATTCAGAGTGGACCTCACTTTCACCTTAACCACATAAAGATGCTTATGATAGGGGAAATGAGAGATCAAAGCTAATGAGTACTTTCCTTTCAGCATTTGGAAGCCATTCAAACTTTCCAAAACCGTTTTCACAACCTTGTTGAGTGACCACCTATTCTATGAGCACCTTCTTGAGAGCATAGTTGTCATTCTTGTGTTTTTTTCCAAAACTTGGTTAATTATGTCATGACTTTGATGCTTGTATCTGATATCTTTATCTCTAGTCTTCATGTGAACTTCAGAGGTGCCTTGGCATTTATAATGTGCTCTTCAAACAAAGGCAAGCGATATACCACTCTATCATACCTTACCATGAGCATTGCAATGTTGCTTATGTTTATGTTTCATGCTACTTATTATTCTTGAGTTGGTTTCTCTTCATAGCTTGCAATGAATATTGAGTAGACTTAGTTGCATACTCTTTATTATGAATTGTCTAAGCATATACTCCTGTGCTGAGAATATTTACATCATATGAAGCAATGTGTTCGTGAAAGTTCATTTATCGTACTCAGTTTTCAACTGAATTGCTTGAGGACAAGCAATAAGCTAAGCTTGGGGGGAGTTGATACGTCCAAAACGTATCTACTTTCTCGAACACTTTGCTATTGTTTCTCCTCTAAACTTATGTGATTTGGACGTAACTAACACGAACTGATGCTGCTTTCAGCAGAATTACTTTGGTGTCTTGTTTTTATGCAGAAAATCAACTATCAGGAAAATCCCGGAAAATATGCCAAAAACTATATTTCACCAGAAGATCCACGGAGCCAGAAGGAGATGGGGAGGGGGCCTGGGGGGCCCAGACCCACCCCAGGCGCGAGCCTACCACTGGCCGCGCCTGGAGGGGGTGTAGCCTCCCCAGGAAGCCCTCGGCCTCCCTCTGCTCCTATAAGTTGCCTTTCGACCTAAAAACCGGGGGGGGGTCGATAGTTTTCCAGAAATAGTTCCGCTCCGCCACTGCAACCAGAAACCAAGATTCGGATCCAGAAACTCCGTTCTGGCACCCTGCCGGGACGGGGAATTTGGAGAGGATCATCGCCATCGTCATCACCATCACATCTCCATCAACCACTGATATTTCCCTCATCCATGAGTGAGTAATCCCCTGCTATAGGCTTGGGGATGGTAGGGATTGGATGAGTTCTATCATGTAATCGAATAAGATTGTTAGGGCATAGTGCCTAGTATCTCTTGTGCTATTTGACTTTGTTGCAACTTGTTGTGCTTAATGCTTGTCACTAGGGCCCGAGTGCCATGATCTCAGATCTGAACTTATTATTGAATCATTATGATAGTATTGTTTGTGATCTTATCTGCAAGTTGTGTACACACATCATTGTCCGGATCCAAAGGCCCCAAAATGACAATAATTGGGACAACCGGAGGGGATGGCTGTGGTGTGAGGATCACATGTGTTCATGGAGTTTTAATGCTTTGCTCCGGTGCTCTATTAAAAGGAGCACCTTAATTGCCAGTAGTTCCCTAGAGGTCCCGCTGCCAAGGGCTGGCTGGACAGAAGATGGTGTGCTAGTTCTCATTGCGAGCACGTATGACTATATATGGAGCACATGCCTAGGATTGTTTAGTATTTGGATGCTTATTATTATTTATCTGCAATGCCCTAGATCTTGAAGTTACATGTTTAGACTTGTCCATGCAATGCCCGTCCATCCATCCCTATGCCTACCGCACTCGAATCCTACTGTTACCGTTACTGTTACTATTTCTCTTATTTCACTGTTGCTGTTACTGCTGCTATTGCTTTGCTGTTGCTACTACCAAACTATTGCTACTGATAAACGTCTGTGAGCAAGAACTATTTCCAGGTGTAGCTGAATTGACAACTCAGTTGTTAAGGCTTGCAAGTATTCTTTGGCTCCCCTTGTGTCAAATCAATAAATTGGGTAATACTACCTACGAAGACTATTGCGATCCCCTACACTTGTGGGTCATCAATGGCTATGGCGGTGAGGAGAAGAAGCGAAGCGGCGTGGAATGCAGTGCGGTGGAACTTGTCCTGGCCAGCCTTGGTGGTGAGGGGCACAAGCAAAGCGGCAACTGGTCCCATCCTTCTCAGAGATGCTCATTCTGGTTCGGGTTGTGGCAAGGTACCACTGTTCTCTTCTCTCCTGGGTGTCATGGAGATGGCCAGAATCGAGGGACAATGGGATCTAGTCGCGGCGGATAAAAATGTGAAGTTTCGATGGCATAAGTTCCCAAGCGTCGGCGTGATGTGTCGCCGCTACCATTGACCAAGGGGGTCACTCCGCGCCTCAGAGGGTTGTGCTCCGATGGCTTTTCTTCCTCCTTAGGGGAGGATCTTTGGCTCCTGCATGATGTTCATCATCAAATCCACCCCAAGTGGTTCGTCCCCGATGGTGGGATCGATGGCTGTTGCAGTGATGCAGATCGACGACGGTGGAGAAGGCCTGGATCGTGTTTCTCACTTTTTGGCGAGGGCCTTTTTTGTAAAATGTGAGGACGAGGATGTTTTTCTTTCTGTTTGTAAGCTCCTTTGTGTAATTGTATCACACCGCATGTAATGAAACTTATGGGTCCTTTTGGACCCTTCTCCGTTCAAAAAAAGAGAAAAAGAAATGGTAGAGGGGGTACAAGTGCCACCTTTACTACAATAACTTGGTGTAGATTCTATGGGTACTTGTCTGACATATTTTGATGGGGACATCTCTGCTAGAGATATACCCACTGCACCTGTAGCTACACATCCTCATGTACCACAATAAGGACCTCTCATAAGATCTCATGCATGATAAATATATTATCATGTGCTTCTGTTTCTAGGAAGTATTGCTAATAATCATGAAAATATGATGTTGTCTCAATCATATGTGTTTGTTATACTCAGCAATTACATACCTAGGTATGATTACAGACCTAGTATGGACGAGAAGAACACACATTGGAGCAAGATCGTGCATGGAAATGGTGTCAAACATTCAAAACATGGATCCAACAAACGTGCAAAATCTTAATACAAATTTATTTATATTCTGAGATATAATAAATGACAAGATATGAAAAATTTTATAGGTTTAAAATTTGCATTATTAACTCTAACCAGATCCACAATATTGTCACCTTTTCTCGGTCTTTAGAATACAAGCTACCTTGCATTGAGATTTTACGTGCTTGTAGTATACATCATTGACAAGATTCAGGGTTTTTCCAGAATATTTTTTAATTGCTAATGACTTCAAAAGTGCAGGAGATCTATATAGTACCTTTCGAAGAAGTTGGTGCATGGGGACACGATGGGGTTCCAGAATTAGAGAGGTAAGGTGGATTTGCAAAACAGATGTTAGTTAAATTGAAAACTGGGCATCTAATTGCAATAATTTTGTCAACCCCACGCCAGGCATACGATTTTGGTTGAGCGATCTTAAATAAAGAGATGCAGGGATACACATCCTTTATGGAATTGGCTATTATAGATGTTATATGATATTTTAGTATACGTTTGGTCAAACTTTGACAAGTTTTGACCTTCGACGAAATTTATAAGGCTTGTTTTATGAACAGATGTAGCATAAGTGAAGCCCGCGTTCATGTACGATAGCATTTGAAAGACTGCACATCCATTTTTATTGCCGAGTATAGATAGGGAATATGGGACCAACATATTGCTTTCCGCTATCGGCAATGCAAGTAGACAAAATCTGCATAAACTTGATTTCCCTCATTTGTTTTGAACATCTGAGGGTGCATTCGGTATGCAGGAATTCCACAGGAAAAGCACGGGATTCAGAAACCACGGGAAAGATTTCTAGACCTGCGTTCGGTTTGCAGGATTTGGCTACTCAAATTCCAAATGAAAGGCTCAGCTTCCTCCATTTTCATGGAAAGGAAACGCTCAACTTCCTCCTTTTCTTTTGCCTTCCTTGTGTTTTACCGAATGCTCATGTCTTCACTTTTCCTACAGGTTCTCACTCCATAGTTTTAATTTTTTTCTCGATCAAAAGGGATTTTATTCCCCTGTTCCTTTTATGAAAAATAAACAACCAGTTTACAACATTTAGTTTGAAAGGTAGCAACATAAAAACTAAAGTTATTACAGCTCCAAAGGCCCACGACAACCACCAGCTAGCAAACTACAACCACGCTAGAACTAAATAGGATCAGAGAAAGGAAGACACATGGGGAGCCGCCCACCAGCGCAGCAGGTCACCACGTGAATGGAGTCATCCTCACCTCGGTGGGTCTGCAGATATCCTAGTGACACCCTTCCTCCATGATTTTTACTCGTAGCAGTGGTCTTCCAAGATGAGATCTAGCCGAAGTCTGAGCAGATCATCTTGCAGTCATCCTCAGCGGTCTTTTGAGCTTTCAAAGAAGGCAATCCATGAATTGGGAAGTTTGCCCTCCTTCGAGTTCTTTGAAGGGTACTTTCCAATTTCTTAGGTAGAATAAAAACAGATGCCAAACCTGTTTTATATTAATCCTGGTAGCTTTATTAAAAACTAATCTATTTCTAGAGTTCCATAAACTCCAGAGAACAGCTATAGAAACTACATTAAAGTGCAAGAATTTCTTGTTGCATAACCACTTACTAGCTACTGATTTAAAGTCAGAAATCTGGATATTAAAAATCTTAAAGACATCTGACCAGAGTAGTTTAGAAACAATACTTTCAAACATTAGATGATGGACGGATTGAAATTCTTTACAAAATTCACATCCTAAAGGTTTTGGGACACCTCTAGCTCTAAGGTTATCTCTAGTCATAATTTTATTCTGTGAAAATATCCATAAGAAGACCTGCACTTGAGGTGGGCTTTTCAGTTTCCACACTGCAGGAAAAAACACCTGTTCCACACCCCTAAAATTAATGATAGAGTACATGGAACTAGAAGAGTAAACACCCTTAGAATCATATTGCCATATGAGTTGGTCATCTTGATCACTAAGAGAAATACTACTAATAATAGCTAACAACTCCTGCCATTGAATCATCAAAAACTTTCAGTAAAGTTCTCCTAAAAGTTCCTCTAACCTGGTTCCCATCCCAAAGTTCAGCAATGGTTTTGGTATGTTGGTTAGAGATAAAGTAAATATCCCAGATCTGCATAGCTAAAGGAGAAGTACCAAACCATATATCCTCCCAAAATTTTATTTGTCTAGCATTCCCCACTTTCTATTTATATCCTATTTTAACGGCCTTAGATGCCCACATCACTCCCTTCCAAAAAGTAGAAGGATGAATATCATGGCAAGAAAGGATGTTAGGACTTTTGGTTTCATATTTAGCATCTATTACTTTTCTCCAAAGAGACCCTCCCCTTGGATGTATCTCTTGATCCAGGATTCAATCAAGCAAATATTCAAATCCTGGATGTTTGGGATATCTAAGCCACCATATTCTTTTTTCATGCAAATAGAAGGCCAGTTAGCTAAATGTAGTTTGTGGTTCCCTTCCTCATCATTCCACATAAAGTTGGCCATATAAGAGTTAAGAAAATGCAGGGCCCACTTGGGGAATTTAAAGAAAGAGAGAAGATAGACAAGAATACTAGCTAAAATAGACTGAATAAGAGTCCTTTTGGTAGCAGAGGAGAGAAGCCTACCTCTCCAACTAGAAATCCTAGCTAGTAAATTTTCAAACAAAGGTTGCAAGTCTTCCCTACTAAGTTTATCAAAGTGCAAGGGCATCCCTAAATATTCAGGGAAAGTACCAGACACACATTGGAAAATATCTAGGAAAGGATTCAAATCATCCTGACTAAGGTTTATGGGAAGTAACTCACTCTTATGAAAATTAATTCTCACACCATAAATCTGTTCAAAACAAGTAAGAATCTATTTTAAATTTCTAGACACCCTAATATCATTCTCTAGAAAAAATAAGGTGTCATCAGCATACTAGAGACTAATCACCCCACCTGGGATAAAGTTTGGGCATAGCCCCCTAATTAGATTCCGCTGGGAGCCTTTGATCAACATCCTAGAGAAAACATCTACCACTGAATTAAAAGAAGAGGAGCAATAGGATCTCCCTGCCTCAAACCTTTACCAGTAAGGAAGAAATTACCCTACCCATCATTAATCTTAATCCCAACAGACCCTCCTTTGGTGATATGCTTAATCGTCCTAAGAAAAGTATGATTTAAACCTCTATAGTCTATCATCTCATAAAGAAAATCTAGATTCACTTTATCATAAGCCTTTTCATAATCTATCTTAAGAACAAGTCCTCTATCTTTCTTCCAATGAACCTAATGAATAATCTCATGGGCACTAACCACACTCTCTAAGATAAATTTGCCATTTATGAAGGAAGATTGAAAAGAAGAGATCAATCTATCAATAACTTTTGCAAATATATTAGTAAGAAACTTAGTAATAAATTTAAAATATCAATTAAGAAGACTAGTTGGTCTAAACTTTTTCATAGATCTAGCCTCATTCTCTTTAGGGATTAAAGTAATCATGGCAAAATTTAATACATAAATATCTAATTTATCTAAAGATCAAGCATCAAACATAGCTAGGAGATCATGTTTGACAATATCCCAAAACTTCTGATAGAACATGAAAGAAATCCCATATGGACTTAGGGGCTCCATCTGATTAAGAATCAAAAACAACAGTCTTGATTTCTTCCTTAGAGAAAAGACCCCCTAGGATAAGATTTTCTTCAGCATGACTTTTTCCTCACTAGAGAAAAAAATCAAGACTAAGTCTAATGTCAGGCCTGGCTTTAAAACCAAAAAGGTCCTTGTAATAATCTACAACTACCTGAAGCATATCGTTAGTTTAAGTAACAGGACCCTCTGGTCCATCAAGGACTAAAATTATTATTTTTCTCCTTCTTTGATTAGCTACATCATGAAAATATACGGTATTCTTATCACCTTATAAAATATCTCTTTCTCTAGATCTCTTCCTAGCTTTAATCTCTTCCATGATCCAGAGATTATTAAGATCTTTAAGGATAAAATCAAATGTCTTTTTCTTCAACACTAAGACTAGAGGTTTCAGACTTAATATCAATAATATCATATTATTTCATGAAACCTTTCTTCTCTTTTCTAAGTGCAGCCTCTAAATTAATACTCCACCCTTTAGCCAATTTCCTAAAGTACGTAACTTTAGCTTGCCAAATATCCACCACAGTTGGGCTAGCAACTTGAATATCCCAAGCTTTATGTACTACATCTTTGAAATCAGGTCTAGATAACCACCATTTTTCAAATTTGAAACTTTTGTTCCTAGGAATGTGAGACTCACCATACTCCCAAACAATAGGAGTATGATAACTCCCAATTCTAGTTAGAGCCCTAGCACTAGATAAAGGAAACAAACTCTCAAAATTAGTAGAGCAAAAAATCGTATCTCTCTTACTCATAATGAGGTTCTCCTGGTTGTTACCCCACGCAAAAGACCTACAGCTAGACCAATCTCCATAAGGGCCCATAAATCTATCCACTCATTAAACTTATCCATCTATATAAAATCTACATTACCATTACTCTTATCACTAGGAGACATAACTAGATTAAAGTCTCCACCAATTATGGCAGGACCATTCCAATTAATGAAGAGCTCATGAAGTTCAGAGACAAACTCTTTCTTTTTATCTTCATAAACTAAACCATAAACAATAGTAATTCTAGAAATGACACCAGATTTATTTCTAAGAATAACACTTACTGAAAAGCTTCTAATATCCCAAGTAGAGACCTCAAATAAATCACAATTAACACCTACTAGAATACCCCTACGGTACCTACATCGGGTAAATAGTTCCAAACAAAATTTCTATTGCCTAACATAATTTTGAGAAAAATTTACTAAAATGTTCTTTTTGTTGGGGTTTGGTGCAGAAAATCAAAAAATTTACTACGCAGCAACCCCGGAAGCCCAAGATCTATCTAGTAATGCAGTAATGAGAAGGAGATACAATATTCATACCTTTGAAGATTGAGCGCGGTTAACGTACCACGAGGAACATGGATGAAGAAGACGCCCCGATGCTGACCTTGAGGTCACGATGTCCTTGCAGCTTCATGACAACTCCTAGCAAAGAAAGCACGATGCCGCCAGAGGGAGTCACACACGTACGATGCTTGATGTCGACCCTCGCTTCTCCCTGATCCAGCCGAGATTGCGAAAGTAGATCTCCCAGATTCGAATCCCGCAGAGCGACAACGCTCCACGATAAAGAACTCCTTGCTTGCACAACCCTGCCAAGGGGGCCACAGTCGCAAGAGAGAGATACAGAGAGAGGAGAGAGGCAATACAAGCCTTTTATTTATTTCCAGGTGGACATTGGTATGTTTTAATCCTCCCATGGGCACCTCTTTATATAGGAGGAGGGAGGGGGTCCCTCCACCTTTAGGTCCCAATGTGGTACTAAAACAAATAGGAAAAAGGGGAAAAGCAGGCAGCAGCCAGGTGGGCCAACTGCCCACCCGCGCATGGCTCAGCCGGCCAAGCGGCAGTGACATGTAGCGGCCCAAGAGGCTGGGCGACAACCAGCAACAGGGGGCGGGTCGACGCCAGGTGGGCCGGCCTCGCGGCCCACCGCGCCAGCGCACGCGATAGCCAGCGCACGCGCTCGGGTGGGCCAGGGCCAGGAGGCCCACGACGACGGCGGGCAGCAGCCGCTTCCCCGCGCGGTAATCAATATCCGCCGCCCACTTCGGACTGGTTCAAAATCGGCCCTTTTCCTGCTGCATTCTTTTGCCTTTTTTCACCCGTTTCTTTTTAGGTAAAATTCCTACGGGATTTTGCCTAACTTTTAAGATGCCTTTTATAAATATTTATTTAAATATTCTTTTACAATATATTAATTAATAATTAATATATAATAATCATATTTAAATAACCAGTTATCCGAAAACCCTTTTCCGGTCCTTTTCCTTATTCTTTCTCCGAACGATTTCGGATCTCCCCTGAACTTTTCTGGTTTCTCTCTCCTCACTTCTTCGGTGATTCAGACTAGCCATTAACGATCTATAAGCTTCGTCAACCCCTTAAGCGTGCTACCCAACAGTTCGTGAATACAACAGACATGGCCAAGAGTCCTCTATGACCAATGATCAACATCGGGATATAGACATCCTATCCTTGTTGACCACATGTACTCAACGCTATTTGTCGTTGAACCGTAAACATTGTGTCTTATTCTTTTTTGTCATTACAATACTATATTGTTCGATGTTTTGATCAAGTGACATCCTTATGTTAGTGTTTAACCTCGTTACCAACAATACCTTTTTTACTCATTCCGATAAGTAATATCCCCGTGACCTAGTCACACGATGTGCAGCTTATGGATATAACTTATCCGAGTGGGCCAGAGTATCTTCCACCACGTGGATGGACAAAATCCCGCTCTTGACTCAGTCTCCTCAACATGTTCCTCTGGATATCCAACATCACCTTTATAATCATCATATCATTGAGTGACGTTGTGTGCCGTTAAAGTATCCTCGGGTAACACTGATTTAATCCGGTTGCACAGCCTAAGAAAAGAGTCACTATGTTTCCTAAACATCATAACCTGAACTTCGTGACATAATCTTGATACAATGCTATAGATAGGGTATGTTCACCATCTCATTCCCTAATGAAATGATCTCATTGTCAATTAGGAGCCGAGGCACCTTTATGATCAGGAAACCTTTGATCATCAGTTGACCAATGAACCGGTGACTAGAGTTTCACCAGGAACTACTATTTGTATATCACACGTGTATCGATGTTTCCTATCAATACAATTATAGCATGATACAAAACTTAATCATAAATTTTATGAAATATGCCATCTAATATTTGACTCTAGGGCATATTCCATTCACTTCTTTTGTTTCCCGAAAACCAATATAGTCAACATTCAAAGGAAAGATAGTATCTTCTATATAGTTCTTCCTACCAGGAGCAGAAATGCTCCTACTATTCCAAAAGGAAAAAATCATCTTAACTTCTTCCTAGGGTGCTTGCCCCGAGACTTATTCACTAATTCTATCCAACTATCAACTAGATCATCAAAATCCTCATCATTATGTGATGATTTTGAGTCTAAAATTGGACTATTACTAGGAGGAACAGAAATATCAACCAACTCTTCATGTAACTCTACTCCTACATCTAAAGCCATATGAGCTAGTTCATCAACAGGTAAAACATTAAAAGGGTTAGATGTCATTATAGATTTCATCTTGGGTTTCTCCAAGTTCACCATCTTCTTTCTTTTCACAGCTTTTCTCCATGACATTCTGGGATCTGTCAATCCTGTAGCTCTGCCTTGTGGGTTGGATAGGTCCCCATTTCCCATGTTTTTATTGCTTTCTCCACTTCTAATTGCTTCTCCTGGGCATCTAGCTCCTGAGCAGTAGGTAGGATAGAATCAGGGAGGTTGATCCCAACATCAATCTTAGTAACTTTCCCAGCTTGGAAAGATGCTTGCCCCCCCAATCAGAAAGTAGTAAATTGTTCTCTATCCCTAGCAGCCAGATGTGTCTTATCCAACACAAAGTTACTAGAACTATCTACCATGCCTATATCCTCCAACATCTGAAGCAAAGCCTCTGCACTAGGTGCTGATTCCTGATGACCAGACTCTCCTCCAGCAGCCATTCTGGCCTTGAAACCAGTGTTCTGACCTTGAGCACTAGTGTTCTGATTAGTATTGCCATCTTTATCAGGAATTCCAGTATTTTTTATATCTTCTTGTTGTTTCCCTCCTGGTTCCTTTCTTGATCTAACTCATCTCCTAGAAGATCCTTAGCTTCATCTTCCTCTATTGAAACCTCAGCTGTGAATCCTAACTGGAATAAACCCCCATGAAAGTGAAACAACCTGCTACTAGGAATCTACTCCATAGTTTTAATAATTAGATGTATCTATATTTAGACAAAGTTGAGGCCGTTAATATGAACCAGAGAGAATAGGTCATTCCTGTAGCACTCCTCTAATTTCTACTTTCCTATTATTTCTACACCTTCATTCTAAAATAGCCCTTGTATTCGCCCATCCGATGAAAAAAGAAGATCACATAACTGAACTGTGGGTGGAACGGGGGACACACATATCTTGCAGGTTCCTATTCAACAGCGTATAAACATATAATAATATTTTTTACTAATAATTCAAACCGTTGATATAAATTTGAAAGAAAATATAACGCGGAGTATATAATTCATGCAGTTGTGAAAGTATATAGTTAAGTGCCCGTGCGTTGCTACGGACAATAGTGTTTAATTTTGTAAATGATTTTACAAGTCTACCATAATTCTCTCACTTCATTTCTCTTACTCTTGGACAACCATGGTACATAATTTGACCTTCATTTTCAACACACACAATCTCTAGGTGTTAACTTGACATCTCCCACTTTGTTCATAGTTCCGGTGAATATTAATCACAGCATCCATCCTATGTGGATTGGGTTCTTCAATTAAGTGTCTCACACAAATTCTGGGTAGTCGGTTGGTTATGTTTTTGTTTACCAAGTTAACTCTAAATTTTTTATGTCCTAAAAAAGGCTATTTACTATTATCGATATGATATGACCTCATCATTCAGCATTTCAGGATGGTGAACCAAAACACAACTTCGATTTTAATGTATATACTATGTAGTGAAAAATTTGATGTATTTCAACTGACACAAGATATGGACATTTTGCCAATTCCAAAAGCCTTGCAATAGTTACCTGTAATGAAAAGAGGTGTGCAAGAAGGAACACCATACCATAGTGATGCAACTCGTATTTGGATCCACCTAATTGTTCACTTATGATGCACCTTATAGTATTGAGACTGTGTCCGACACCAAGAACTGTTGTAGATCCACCTAATTGTTCACTAACTTATCATGAGCATATTAAACCACACACCAAAGACTAAGAAGATGAAAGTAGAGCACCATATTGAGCAAATTATCATGATCATGAAGCAAAGGAAGACAACAATGTTATTATCCATCTTTTGTATTACTAAATTATCATGAGAATATTAAACCACACACCTAATAAGTCTACGAAACATTGTTCTTTAACTGAATTACATATTATGAGGCACACATTTTGAGTCGTTTTGTGCTCCTTGTCCACCGGTGCACGAGCACAACAACCACATGTCGGTCCAAGCTGGAGTAAGAGACCATGGAAGAAGAAATTTCTCACCAACTCGATAGTCATCAAGTCAAAGTGTCAAACAAAGACAATACCTAGGGAACATATCACCAGATTACTCTTATCTATGGACACGAAATAAATTGCAGAGTATGTATATGCATACTCAGCAGGAGGTCTAATTATAGCGGCATATTTAAGAAAGTGACAGATCTCCAAATGTAAACTCAAATTGCTAAACCAGAACAGATGGCTACATAAATGATCTCTTGTGATGATTGATTTTCATATGTAGCCTTCCTCTAGGTGAAGAAAGGATCATAAGAAGATATTTACTATTTACTATCTAAACTCCTAAAACCTAGACAACCTCAAGCTCCAGTTCGGCATCAACTATCTGCAAATAGGACAAAATGAAGCATGTTATTGTAGTACACTTTGAGGGACTACAATCACTAACTAATTTTATTGGCGAAAAAATAACATAAAGATGGGACATGTCCTAGTTCTCCAGTATATCAAAATCTTGACTTTAAAAGGGGACTAATCATATTATTTGCATGAGATTAACTGTTTTCAAACCTCTCTTCTCTCATTTTCTTCTTCCTACCACACTATAAAGAAATTGGATAGCCCACAAATTAAGTTATTCATCAGAACACATGTCCATCATTGTAGTCTTCAAATGCTTTAAAGTGCATTTTGACAAGATACACTCCCAATCTTATTTACTCTTCTACATGCTAATGATACAAGACATATTATATAACCATGGATGTATGAGAGTTAATAGAAGATGTAACAGGAATAACATGCATGCATTGTTAGCAGCTTCCAGAAACTAAAATTTGACAAGTGCGTGTACAAATATCAGTGCTAATAATTGCTTGGAAACAAAACAAACTTATAACAACTTGAAAAGATGATAATAATATCTACTAATTGTTGTAAGTAATCTTCCATTATCAGAGTGTCACCTCGCACAAAGTGAGCAAAGATAAAAAATACTTGTGATATTTGCATTTGTTTACACCTTTCGAATCAGCTACCTGAGTTTAGAAAAAAAATTGCATGTAAATTGCTGCTACCAATTGAATGGCTGCTACTTGTAACGCAATATAGAAACCCTAGCATTTGTTGATCACTTGGACCGTGTGCAGTGACCAGAAGTGGTGAAGCAGAGCAAGATGTACCCGGACATGTAGAGGACCTTCTAAGCCTCTGCATGTGGAGTGTAAGTGATGCAACCACAGATCGGATACACTCTAGAGACGGGTCGTCCTAGTCGAAAAGAAGCTATGGACAAACGATGAATATATCCATGTGTGTAAGAATGAGGTGACGCATGGTGGAAATTGGAAAAGGGGCCACGGCGGCGCTGATAGGAGCAGGGAGAAGAGATGGTGCGTGCTCTCCCTAGTAGGGGAAATGGAGCCTGAAGTGATCTAATGCAATTTAGGAACTTTGCGGAGACACAACAAGGCGTTGCATTCATGAAGACCCCTGCACGCAGAGGCGCCCATTGACCATGGTTTCGAATGAAGACCCCAAAGGAGGGCTCGATGAAGAAGTCTTCTCCCGTCAAATGTATCTAGACATTATTTAGTATATAGATACATACAAATTTTGACAAATTTACGACATCCTTTTCAAGAAAAAAATAGACTATTATATATCATGAATAATAGAGTTCTAGTTACAACATGATTCATTTTCGATACAGGACGCTATTAACATACATAGCTATTCAAACTGCTGAAACATTCAGATATGCAATTAGGAACATATCTCAATCCAGATTATTGGTAAGTAATAGTAACTCCTCAAATCGGTCCACTTTTAGAATGAAAGATACAAGAAAATGGAAGAACAATTTCTTCTTGGTTTTATATGGTTTAGTCATTATATCAAACATGAAAAGAACGTAGACCTCATGCATTATTGTATCCCAGTTCCTAGTTGATAGATAAATAATTTTCAATAGATGGATGTGTTATCGAGTATAACAACTGAAAAACAAAGAGAATAAATTTTACACCAATTTATGGGGAAAGATGAAATATAAGATCATGACCTCTTCTCCTGCAGTCCTGCTTAGTAAAATTCTCATTCATGCGAATGATAAAAAACCATGCTTAGATTCTTCGCTTAATCATCATGCATGATGTATATTATCTCACCTAAATTTAGAAAACGCAAATTTCTTATTTCATGATATGTCAAGCGAGCATTAGATTGCCTGAAATCTCACCCTCACGAAAGTGTGGCACCACTCGCACCAGACCTAAGGTATATTTTTTTCACACTGACAGATCGATTGCTACGGCTTTTGCCTGATCGATCATAAATTCAATCTCAACTCTCAAGTTAGTTTGACATACAAAGTACTGATAGAATAATTTGGCACAAGTATTAATTAAATAAGCTAGAACCAAAAGCACATCATGTGAGATTACTGACTTCATTCCATCGTCTGGTATGCATAAGAGCTATGGTCAAACTAATAGAAATGACGTCGAATTACAAAAGCATAGTGTTAAGACTTGATATGGGCGCACTATTTAAGATTTGATATACTCATGGGCTACTCTTATATGTCCATTATCTGTTGGTCATCTAGCGACCAAATAATTAGGATATGGATGCGAAAGGAGGTCATAAGAATATAACACCTGAAGTTATGTGAGATATCCATCTCTACTTTGGACCCATGTGTCAAAATATTAACCATCCGCGAGCGCCTTGAGCGCTTAACAAGATTCGTTTTCTTTTCAGGACAAAATAGAGCCGCAACCTGAGGATAAATGCAGATGGTCAAGTAGCAGATCTTAGAGACCAAAGTAGACCTGTCATCTAGAAAATAGATTATTATTATCTAGAATTACAAAATATCTGGCAAACCAGCTAAGGACTGGCAGCAACTTATCAGATTGGCAATTCTATATATAAAGATTCTAAAATATAAAGTTGTAATCGCAAAGGCGAATATGTAGAACTATCTTTAGGTGACGATGCTGACACATACATCGCTATTCGACCATCTAGCATTGTAAATAACATCTAAAGGTGAAGAACAAAGGTGTTCAGGTCAAGAAAACATACTATTGATGTGCCGAGCAATTTGTTTCTAGAGGTCAAGAAAGCATGTCTTGACATCTAATCAGGTAATTCACATCAAAGCATAATGGACGTTAGAGCTTCCACATATGTATCAAACAGAGATGCCATTAGTCAGGGGTTCACTTGATCTAGTGCGTAGCCTGCAAAATTATCAAATATTCTATGAACTTCAGTTGTTCAAACTAAAATTCGACAGTGAAAACAAATACATTTTCTCAAACAAAGTCGACAATGAAAACAAATAGCTTATTGCCATTGTTTTCCAATGTAAAATATGCTTGAAAATGTTGTTAGGGGTATCCCTGACGGTGTGCCACTTGATTCAAAAGCAGCCATTCCACTCTAGCAAATAATCTAGGGTCTTGTCGAAATCAGTAGACCAACCATTTAGGCAATTGATTGGCAAATATACCTCCAGTGCAATATCATTGCGCTAGGTGGCCTCCCTGATTGCCCTCTCCACCTTCTCCTACTTCCGCATGTCTGCGCGTCCCCAGACCCAAAACCAAAATCCCCCATCGGTTCATCGTTTAGAACTCAGAAGTAATCTCCATGAGGTGTGCTGCAGATCCATCTTGACGTCGTGTTTACTCCATCATGTTCAAACGGATGTCTATTAAACTGGCACCCAAATAGTTGTTGTCTCATGGTACATTGCTGAAACAAAAGATGACTTATAAAATTGCACAACATACTCATCTTGAAACGATCTTAACAAATGTATCACTAATTCTGGTTGTACATACGTACAGAACAAAATACCCGGAAAAGAAAAGAAAAAGAACCCAGTGGAGTGGAACAACTCGTACACAGAAGCATGTTCTATTTATTTACCTTAATGGGCGGTGCGAGCTGGGAGGACCGGCGGCTGGGGACCTTGACGACGGTGGGGGAAGTCAGCGGCCGGGTGAGGTAGGTGCGACGGGGCAGTTTCGGCCAGACGCGAGCGAGTCTCTCGGCGGTGCGCACGGGGAGGTTCGCATCCAGCGGGCCGGGTTAGTCAAGGGGCTTCATTGATTCCCAAAGTAGTCGGTAGTCGCTGCTCGAGCTCCAAATGGGCAGTCGTGCGCGGTACATGGGAGTAGCCGAGGTCGGGGAGGAAACGCTCCGTCATCGTTGACCAGCTGCTGCGGCGGCCGATTGTCTCGTGGCCGAGCTCCCTTGGAGGGAGAGAGCGGCGGAGTCGAGATCCCGTGAAAGGGATAGGGCGGCAGACGAAGATGGCAGGGACGAGGGGGTGGGGGCGTCCTGCTGAGAATCGGGATCTCTCCCTCGACCAGCAAGAAGGTGGCGGCGCCCAACCCTAGTTCGCGAGGGGCAATAGGCTAATTTGCCAAAATAAATGAGGGGTAAAATTATACCACAGACGAGGGAAGTCACGAAGGTCGACCAAAGGAGCGACGTAGAGAATTAATCGGCACTTTGTACTTATCGGTGGCATGGAGATGTAATTAACTAATCCAAGTATTAGAACGGTCACACTACCGTCGGATGTAAATTAGACGGTGCTGATTCTTTCAATGTTTGATGTCAAATTGTCAAAGTGCAACCTACCAACACCAACTTCTTTTTAATAGTAAAGAAAAAGGAGTTGGTGGCTCACTTTAACCATTAAATATTGAACAGATCTGAACCATCTAACACCACCATCAAATATTGAACACATTTGAGCCATCAATCACGCCATAGAGCCACGGTTAAGGAAGTTTAGAAAAAACGTCAATCAATCACCATACCGTCTTGACACCAATCAATAAGGATTACATAGAAATGAATCAAGATAACATGGAAACCAGTCAATCGGGATTACATGGAAACCAACCACGGTAATTAAATAAACAAATCTCTAAAAAAGGTCCGTACTTCACCTACACAGGATTTTGGTCTCCCCTTGGTCTCGCTCCATCCTAGATCCGAGAGAAATCGGAATGCAATCCCCATTTATCCATTAACACCTAAGCAAATTATCTAAAAAGAATATGTTGTCTCCTGAAGTATCCCGATTCTCCATTTACTCCTCCCAAAAAAAATTACAGTATGAGATTTGTTCACCCGTGAGTAGTACTTGATGAGATGCCGGAGGTCTTCTTCATGGTCTTGACAAAGATAAACGGTAGGACAGGAGGTTGGTGACAGAGACAACTAAGGTAAACACCAATAACTGCACGTCAAGCCCATCTGACCGGATCGACTAACAAGTGTCACTGCTCAATGCATGATCAGAGGCAACGTGATAGTTGAGAAGCTGGTTGGTATCCTACAGGTCTGGTCTTTTGCACGAGAGGCTAAGCTGGACTAGCGACATGGATCATAGCAGATGGTAACTTCCCTTGGTCTTTCACCATCTTCTATATGAGATGTCATTTTTATTTTTATAAGGCACTTAACATTGGCAATTTTTCATGTTTCTATAAATTAATTATCTTTTCATAGAGATTTTTCACACTAAGACATATTATTTTGTTATGGTTTTTAGGTCGTATGCAGGTTTTTTGCAAGTGACAAAACATTGTCGGTTGTCATGATTAGAATGCAAGTGGTCCATGTGAATTGTTGTGTCCGTTTAAATGTATAGAACTAACATTGGTCAAAAGGTTTAGCAATCTCATCCACTTTCTATGACCGATTGAATACTTTAAATTGTCTTAATTAATGTACTTTGGAGAAAGTAATGTAGAAGTCAATAAACTAAGGTTTTGTTACCCATGGTTTCCTTCGTGAAACTTATTTTTATATATGAAACTAAATAACCTCTTGTAACATATTTTAGAACTAGATTCTGTGAAATTGAACTCCAAGCTTCGACGATCACTGCGATGACGGTGGTACATCCTTTATCCCACCAAGTACCACTCTTATACAATGATTTCCATTCACTGCGACTCATTACTAACGTAGGGTATGGCGTGTGTTAATCAAGCCAAAAGTATGAATAAATCCTTTTAATTGTTGATTTTCTTTATACATATTTTTTGTGTGTAATGTGTTTTTGGCGGTGCCAAATTGAAAGGAGGTATTGTGACACGATCAAAATGCTTTTTTTCTTCAATCAGGTACATATGAGATATGTTTTGGAGACAGAGGAGACCTAGAAAGGAGACCAACCATCACCACCATTGTAGAATAAGGGTAGCGAGGAGCTTTGAAGGGTGCAAATGGTGGCCGAGGGCAGAGAGCAAAATAAATATGTATGCGTTCATTGTTTTGTTGTGGTGAGAAAATAAATATATTATGTGTTCTATGCAATTTTAAAAATAGAATAAGTCGTGACCACATATTTTACTTGTTTTCCATGATATTAGTCTAACCACAACCTTTTGCACTAATTTAGTGTGAGGAGACTGAAATATCAGTCCATTGGATTAATTACATGATTTTGTTCTCACACATAGTTATGTCGTCCTCTTAATATCTCCTTGTTATTTTGTGTTTGCTAAATGTGGGTGAAAACTTTTACCATTGCATTCTATCAATTAGAGAATCGTCAAAATTAGGACAAGCTAATGAAGAATTATGGAGCATCATTCCAAAGTGAAACGGGATGACGACACACATGGAGGAAGGGACAAAAGGGTGGGGGGGGGGGGGGGTACTCAGGTGCACGATTATAAGATACATGATGATGATTTTGTGATGTACTCCCTTTGTATCAAAATATAAGATGTTTTAGGTTTGTGAAGAAAATAAATCTAGACTTCTTTTAGTGTGTAAATTCATCCCAAAGTTGAGTGAATCTATATACTAAAAAAAGTCTAAATACATTTGCTTCACAAAGCTAAAACATCTTATATTTTAAAACGGAGGGTGAGCATGCTTTTTATAAAAAGCACATTGTGAAGTAGTATTATGACTTTGTGCAAACTTTCATAATTATGCTTAATGTGTAGAATTCTAAAGTTACATGTTCGATATACTTAGTATGAAACCATTAGAATATTTCTGTCACCGTTGCAACGCACGGCACTCACCTAATTTGGAATTAATAATAGAGCTCGTGTTTCTTCTTCCATGGATAGGCACAAAATGAGTCACAGAAAAGCAGTTAACGGGCTCGTCACGATGTCAAGTTTTCCTTCCAAACCGGCACGCGGCCCAGAGAGGAACGGCGAGCTCTAGCGCGGAGCCGAACCGGTCGCTCAGGTCAACGTCGCCGGGCGCCATACCGTCCGGAAGCCTCCACTCGAACTCGTGGATCAGCGACGCCAACACAAGAGGCACGACCGTGACGGCCAGCGTCATCCCGGGGAACGCCCTCCGCCCCGACCCGGACGGGATGAACTCGAACGCTCTCCCCCGGAATTCCACCTCCCTTTCCAAGAACCTCTCCGGCATGAACACCTCCGGCTCGGCCCACGCCTCGGGGTCCCTCCCGATCGTCCATGCGTTGACGAAGACACGGGCACCCTTGGGCACCGAGTAGCCGCCGAGGGTCACGCCGGACTCCGACACCACGCGCGGCAGAAGCAGCGTCGCAACCGGGTGCAGCCGCATCGTCTCCTTCACCACGGCCTGGAGGTACGGGAGGTTGGCCAGCTCGCCTTCCTCCACGTCGCCGGACCCGAACGCTTACTTGAGCTCGGCGCGCGCCTTGGCCATTTTCGTCGGGTTGCGGAGCAGCTCCGTCATCGCCCACTCCACCGTCGCCGTCGTCGTGTGGCTCCCAGCAACGAACAGATCCTGGCTCGTGACAGCAGAATGGATGAATTACAGCTTCAGCTTAATGATTCCTGGGTCATTCAGATCGAGGATTGACGTCAGGCACTACCGTTATGAGAGCTCTCGCATCACCGGCCGCTCCAGCTGGGACTTGGCGGGGAGGTCGAGCAGAGACTGCAGCAGGTCGCCGGGCTTCTCCGCGCTGTTCAGGCGTTCAGCCGACGGTCTATGGCAGCGTCGAAGAACTGGTAGAATCTACTGAGATTCGCGGCGACCGCGCGGCGGCGGCCGCTGAGGTCGAGCGCGCTCGGAACGGGAATATGTCAGAGATGTTCGGCTTTGCCGTATCCGCCACAGAATCTGCCATGAGCTGCAAGAACTCCTGCCCCGCCACTGACGACGACCCCAAATTGACCACGTCCTCCGAGAACACACTACACGAGAAGCTGAATACGCCGACGGCCGAATCCTGTCGGCGTAGACCCTAAATGCCGTTGGCGTAGGCTGGCCTGACGGCTGCCGTCGGTGTATGGCCGTCGGCGTACAACCCCATAGGCATAGTCTCTCCTTCCATCGGCGTAGAAAAGCCGTCGGCGTATGTAGCTACGCCGACGGCTTTGCCGTCGGCGTTGACCATATGGGCCCACCTAGATGACTAACGGCCGTTTGGCTACGCCGACGGCTTTACCGTCGGCCTAGATTTTTCTAATTTTGTTTTTCAAATTTTTTTTCAATTTTTTTCAACATTTTTGTATTGTTTAACTTGTTAATCTCACATGGATATTTTTGATTCTAGGTATACTTAGTCTCAAATTAAATTGCACAATTAGTCAAACTTCCCAATCAGTCATCCATCCTAATACTACTTCAGCCTCAGCACGCTTAACTTCTTCGTTCCTTCCAATGAGCTTCCGACAAAGAAACTAAAACTTGTTATGAATATTATCATATCAAACCTATTAACCATTACACTATAATGTTAGACATATTTGTTTTTTACATTCCATACAATTTTTTTAGTAAACAACAATAAATAAGTAATAATAATCTTGAATCAAATAAAAATAAAATAAATTTTATTTATTTTGCTTTTTTTATTTAAATTTGAATAATTAATATCTACAAATCCGTAAATCACAATTCGATAAATAATATATCTAAATCGATCAGAAAAATGAGAGGAATCCAAATATGACATCCCTATCATCTATTTCATTATATATCGTAACTTTTAAATATTAGACCAACTGAAACTATGTCAAGATTCATGAAATACCCCGTTTTTGGCACTCGAAAAATAAAAAATGGCTTTTTAGGGCGACGAAAAGGAAAACTTCCTCCTGCAACATTGTTCGCCATCCCATGATATACACGAGTGCACAATATAGGCACATTAGCGCAAACTATATCGCGATTCTAGCAATAACATTGGTCATTTGACCTGAAATCCAGAAAACCTCGATTGAGATAGGTCATTTTGTGAAGGTTTTTTTAAGACACGATCAATATACCAAGTTTTGTATTTTTCCATGCAACCATGTCACATAATATGACACCATGCGAAGGTTTTACATTGTTTCGATCGTTTTTGAATTTTTTATGCTCGTTTCAAACTATCTTCAAACTTTCTAAATCGAGGGGCATGAAGATTCTTAGCTCGGGGCTGAGCCTCACTAAATTTGCATTAGATCTCTGATAAAATAGCATATTGTGAACCTAAAAATAATTTTTTCAAAAAATCATGAGCATCATATCATGTACCTGTAGTTCAAATATAACACATTTCCTACTGATTCGGCAGGAATTTGTCTTTTTCACGAGGGATGGACGAAAAGGTTTGAGATACCCCGGTTGGGAAATTGTCCATTCAATATGGTATAGTATTTTTGAAAAATGTGGTATTATCATTTTGACACTTTTATTTGGTGGCTGTTTCACAAAACGTCCCTTTTTTGCACTCGGAAAATAAAAATTGGCTTTTTGGTACGACGAAAAGGAAAACTTCAGAAATCCAGAAATGCAGAAAAGGAAAACTATATCGTGATTCTAGCAATAACATTGGTCATTTGACCTGAAATCTAGAAAACCTCGGTTGAGATAGGTCATTTTGTGAAGGTTTTTTGAGACACAATCAATATACCAGGTTTGGTATTTTTCCATGCAACTATGTAATATAATATGACACCACGCGAAAGTTTTGCATTGTTTCGATCGTTTTTGAATTTTTATGTCCGTTTCAAACTATCGTCAAACTTTGTAAATCGAGGGGCATGAAGATTCTTAGCTCGAGTCTGAGCCTCACTAAACTTGCATTATATCTCTAATGAAATAGCATATTGTGAACCTAAAAATGATTTTTGCAAAAAATTATGAGCATCATATCATGTACCTGTAGTTCAAATCTAACTCATTTCCTACCGATTTAGCAGGATTTTTTCTTTTTTACGAGGGGTGGATGAAAAGGTTTGAGATAACCAGGTTAGGAAATTATGCATTCAATATGGTCTAATATTTTTGAAAAATGTGGTATTATTATTTTGAAACTTTCATTTAGTGGTTGCTTCACAAAACACCCTGTTTTTGCACTCAAAAAATAAAAAATATGTTATACGAAAGTATTTATATATTATATATATTTTTTTGTAAACAAATATGTAATATTTGAGTTTATATAGATAGACCTTATTTTTCTGCAAATTTTGATATATTATATGTATTTTTCTGAATTTAAATGATTTAGTTATGATTTTTCTAAGATTAATAGGGCAAAAAAGAAAAATGGCTACGCGGCCTATCTATTTTACACCGACGGTCAAACTGGGCCGACGGCCCATCAAACTATGCCGACGGCCCCGACATATTACCGTCAGCCTATAAAAGGACCGTCAGCCTATACTGTTATTCCCGTAGTGACAGGACGCTAGACATCAGGTTCAACACGGCGCTGAACACGGCGATCCCGACGCGCACGGGGATTTCGGATCGGAGCTCGCGCGCAGTTGGGCAACGAGCTCCCGAGCCTTGCGCTCATTATGTCACGGTAGATTTTAGGAGCATTCTCTTAGAGGCATTTTTAGCAAATGCCTACATAAATTATTTTTAAAGGCACTTCTTGAATATTGTCTACAATAATTTGATATTTAAGGGCAATTTTAGAAAATGCCTATAAAATTTTATTTTTAATGGCCTTTTATTAAAATGCCTGGAATAATTTGATTCTTCAGGCATTTTTAGATATGCCGTCAATAATCGGTTGAATATACTTTTGAAAAGTCCAGGCTCCATATAGGTACGAGATCGGAGAAAACACGGTCAATGCTCCATCCCTATTCCCATCTTCCTCCCGATCCCCCCGCCCCTCTCGCATGCGGGCTCGTCTGCTCCGCCCGCCTCTGCGCTGGCCTGCTCCAGCGCCGCCACCTCGCTAGCGTCGGCGCTGCCAGCCCGTCGCTCTGACCCGCGCCTCCAGCCGCGCGCCTCTGCTCCACGCGCACGACCCGGATGCCATGCGCCTCTCCCTGCTCCACGCACCACCGCTACCCCCCGCCGACTCCGGCCGCTTCTGCCGCTGCCGGTCCACGGGACAGCACGGCGTAGACCTCCTACGCCGGTTCCTCGCCGACTCGTACCTCCTCCAGGCCCCCCTCGCCCCTGGCGCGCATCCCTAGTGAAACCATAGCTCGGGAGAGGATGCGCCGCTGGGCATAGGGTGGGGGCACGGAGGCGGTGGTGCGGATAGGTCCTCCTCTTCCTACGACAACGGGGACGAGAGGTGTGCGCTGCAGCGGGGTGGGAGGGCGGTTTCCCATTTCCGAGCCATCCCAAAGGAGCTGCACGAGAGGGAGAGGAGGGCCTGGAGCATCTTCATCGGGTGTTGGCAGCTAATGTTGAGGCCACAAGGTTGGAGATCCACAGAGGCGCTCTTCTCGTTGTCTGCCCGCGATGTCGAAGCAGGTAAACATGCTCGCCCTCGCGATTGACCTTAGGTGGTATTTCAGTGGTTCGGTGGTAGTGTTCAGGGTGATTCAGTGCTTGGATTTTTGGTGGTTTATTGTCTTCTGAATTATTATATGAGTATGCCAAATTAGGTATAGTATCCAAACAAAGTTCCCACGAAGTGATGCCCTTTAGCCTTTGGAGCACTAGTAATAGTTGTAGCTCAATAAATCTAGATAGCTCATAGTTGCACAACCTTGTCATGTTATTCGGTAAATTGAATTTATACTTACTGGGTAATGGTACCACAATTTTAGTTTCAGAGTGACCGACAAGTTATGGATATCAAAGCAACATCTACCAAATGCTTCTTACTTTTGTGATGACTACTCGCGGTCACCATGATTATTGATATGCATCTGAATCTGGAATTATATTACAAATATAGCAAGAAGAGCGTGCAACTTCACAATTTCTTATACAATAGCCAGAATTTTGTAAGAAAATGATTCACTACTTGCTTCTATATGATTCAATAGTTGCAAGGAGTAATAATCTCGCAACGAGTAGAATAAATGATTAACTCAACTTGCATCTAAATATTGTTTGCATGCTATGAGTAATTATTTATGTTCACAAAGTAGGTGTGATTTAGTTACAATACCAGAATATTTCTTTCAGTTCAACTGATGAGATACTCATAGACTAGTGTACTCCTTTTTGTATTGTTTTAGGGCTGCTAGCAAGTCGATGTGCTACTCCTTTTCTTGCAGGATACTTCAACTGCTCATTTTATTGTGCTACTGCTCATTTTATTGTGCCAAAGTACAATTTCAGACTAGATAACTGAATACATGTTGCCACCAGCAGCCAATTTTTTTCCCCTTATAAGACGTTCGAGCAGAGTTCAAAAACCATTGTCAGTAAAACTTGACAATACCTACATCTTCATTTTCTTCAGGAGGTCCATTTTCTTCGGGAGGACTATAGTTCAGGTCTCGCTGCTACTATCTGAGGGACTTCAGTTGAAGCATTCATGAATTTGAGAAAGTCTTGACGTTGGTTCAGAACTGTGATAGGTGAGTACTTGTCATGGTGGAGGCACGGCAGATGCCATGGGTAGGCTAAAGTTTGGGGCCAATGGATACTAGTGGGATCTGGGGAGAGAAGATGTAGTTGATTCTACACACAATAGGCTAAGGAAAAGATCTTTATTTCTTCTTCCTTGGGCTACAAGTGCTCCTTGAGCTGTATACAAGGTGAAGAGAAGAACTTCACCAGCCTAACGGTACTAAAAAGTGAGTCGATCCCTTCCTCAGGGTCCAAGCCTCTCCTTATAAAGGAGAGTCCTGGGCTCCTCTAGGGCTGAGGTGGCAAGCATATTCGTGGAATATGCTTGTCCCAATATAGTAGTTTGGCGCCCCCCTTTCCCTGTCGCTCCTCCTACTACGGCAAGGTTCCAGAGGGCCCCTCCTGCACGCCTCGGGCTCCAGGACTGTCACCCTCGTGACCTCCTTCTGCCTCTTTGTCGCTCTGCATCTTTTTCTGTAGTGCTTGGCTTGGCTCAGATTCTCCCTATCCTGCGGCTAGGGTTTGACTTCAGGCTTCTCCTTCTCCTGCAAGCTTCGTATCATTCGGCCTTGCCTCCCGTAGCTCGGCTCGTCCTCTATCTGCATTAAGGTTATTCGGGCCGACCCAGCCGAGTTACGAAGTATCTCGGCCGGGTAACGTCTTGCCATTATCATGAGGGTCCTGCCCTTTCCTATCTCGGCCGACCTCTGCATGATTCGGCCGGCTTGGACTGTAACTCGGAAATTAGACGGGAAATACCCTTCCGTCTCTCCCCGTCTTTACCCTACCCGGGGTTATCCCCCCAACATTAGTCCCCGAAGCCGGTATGGCGCCGCCGATAACCTCGGCTGGGTCGTATCAGTTTCACTACACACATCCTGTATTGTTTCCGAGTTATTCTTTGCTTGCTAGAGGTATTACCGTATCTTCTCGTGTACGCTTCGTCCTACATGTCATCCCCATCATTATTTCTCTAGTTTTTTGTTCCTCTACAGTATTCACTGACATGCTACAGTTACTACTGCGCCTGTCGTGCCGGCGCTGCGACGCCTCGTGCGCCGTTTCCATTGGGGATCGCGATCTTCTCCGCTACCGTGTGGCCCTTGGTGTGGTTCTGCTCAACGACGTGCGGTCGTGCTGCACACACGATCTACGCCGCCAACCGCCACACCCACGATCCCACTACCTTGCTTGCGGCTAGGTTATAAAGAGGGGAGCGGCGCCTGAGGATTCACTTTCCCCCTTTCGTTCGCCAGCGCCCTTCTTCTTCCTCTCGCTTCCGCGCTCGCTCGTAGCTCCGCCGCCGCGCGTTCATCAGAATCTCCGACGGCGAGGACTTCACCGCGTTGCTCCGTCTGCTCCGCCCGCGTTCGCTAGCTTCTGCATTGTCGCCGGTGAGTTCCTTCCGGCCGCATCCCCTAGGCTTTTCCTAGATTTCTCTGTCTCGATTTCGTATTTGTGCGGCGGTTCCTCTGCTCGCCCGCCGCCGTTCCTGTGCAAAATCACGACGGGGCCCTGTAGCTCTAAGCTTTCCTCCGCCGCTAGTTCTTCCTCCGCCGATTTCTCCGGCGAACTCATGTCTAGCTCCTTTAGCGGTGCCCTGATAGAGGATGACGATGCTGGCTCTGGGCCCGAGCGAGGTTCGTGGCAGGGCTCCTCTGTTACTCGGCGCGAGATCGAGTGGCTTATCCAAACTCGGAGGATTCCCGCCGAGGTCTCCTGTCGCTTACCCGGTAGCGAGTCCTCTCCTGATCTTCAGGAGGGCGAGTATGTTGTATTTATGTCGCATTTCTCGCGCGGCTTTGGTCTTCCTCTTAGCGACTTAGCTAGAGAATTTCTCGACTACTTCGGCCTTCAGCCGCATCATCTTCCTGCAAATGCCATCGCTTCTCTTTCTGCTTTTATCTCGGCCTCAGAGGGGTACTTCGGCCTATGGCCGTCTGTGCATGTCTGGTCGAAGTTCTTCCAGATTCGGTCTAACGTAATCCTCGACAAGTCTCTGCATCCTTCCGAGAAACTACTTACTCAATGTGGAGCAGCGTCCATTACACCTCGGAGGAAATCCGTATTTCCTCGTGTTACTGGGCTAGAGTCCTGCAAGAAGTGGCACAAGTCCTTCTTTTATGTCAAGAACACAGGAACGGAAGACAAGATTCGGCTCCCTGCATTCTCCATTGGTACGCCCTCCAAGGTGAATTGGACTTATAATCCGAAGAAGAGTCACGCCTTGGCCGAGGCTTTTGAGATTCGGCTTAAAGAGCTGATCCGCGCCGGGTTACACGGCGAAGATCTGATGGCTACCTTTATCAGTAGCCGAATCTGCCCCTTCCAGAAACGGACACACAAGCTCTGCTACATGAGTGGTCCTCTCGACCCCAACCGAGTTTCGACTGTGGAGCTGGACAATTATCTCATCTTTAAGCGCGTCCGAGCCATCTTCAAGACGGAGATGCCTGAGGACTGGGCTTGGGGGTTGAAACCATTTACACGCGAGCGTCCTCCTCCCAAGGTAAACTTAATCAATAACGCTCTGTTTTCCAATTGCTTTCGTAATAGTTTTCGCTAATTTCCTTTTTCTTGTCTTACAGAGGTTTGCAGAGCAGAAGAATGAGGATGCCGAAGTTTTGTTGCTTCCGTGGCCTGCAGACCGGAATATCCCGGATATTGGTGAGCCGGACTCGGAAGAGTTCGTCCCTAAGTCGGATCCTGCTCCGGCTCGCGCTCGCGGCAAGGCCTCAGCTCACGAGGAGGAAGGTGATTCGGACGAGGTCCAAGTTCTCGAGGTAGTTGCCGCAATGCCTATTTCTTATGCATTTCCGGCTTCTACTTTCTCAGCTAATCCGGCCGGTCAGGTTCACGACGCCGAGCCTATTGCTTCCCGGCCCCCTGTTACCCCCGGGAAACGTGGGGCTCCTGCTGATGCCTCAGAGGCGGTTCCCAAGAAACGAACGAAGAAATCCGCACCGAATCGTCCTCGGCGCAAGATCATGCCTGGAGTTGCAGGGTAAGCTCCCTTTGCTCGTATTTATTGTTTCTCTCTTTCTGTTTTTTAACCTGATGTCACTCTCTATTTCCACAGTGCTCCACTTTCTGTTAAGCCCGACGGTCCTAGTATGACTAGCCGTGTGACTCGGCAGCCGTCTCCTCCGCCAGCCGAAGACACCAGGGTTTCGAGTCCTGCTCGTGCAGCATCTCCTCCAGTTCCGAACCGATCACCCCCTCACCATGAAGTGCCTGAGACTTCTCTTGTTGACGTTGGCTCCACTCGGCCCTCCGAAGTTTCCATGGAACCAGTTGCCTCCTCCGTGAATCCGAGTGTTTCTACTGAGCCTCATTCTACCCTCGCAGTTTCTATAGTAGCTCCGGCCCCGGCCGAGGACGTTAATATCCCGGCGCCTTCTGCGACCGTGATCTCTCCGGATCCCAAAGATGTTGCTCCCATTGCCGAGGTATCAGCTCCTGCTGATGTCTCTAAAGCAAGTAAAGCGGTCGCCGTCAAAGCCTCCACTTCTCAAAAAGGTCTTGTTGGCTCTTCTCAGCCGAGTATCGCCGATGTGCTGCGCAAAAGAACTGCTTCCACCAAAACTTCCGTTACTCCGGCCGCCGGTACCCAGCTTGATCTTCATAAAAGCCCTGCGGCCGTGGTGGTTACGCAGCAGGTCCGGGGTAAAGTCTTAACTCGGACGTCTAGTGGGAACAGCCTCGGCTCGCTGGTGGAATATGCGAATAACTGGAATGCTGCCGATCAGTTTGAGGGTAATCCAATCAATCAGCCATTCCAGCTTTCCGACATTGGCGGCCGCTTGGATCAAGCTGCCAAGATCATCCTTGATACCAACAAGATGAACGAGGTAACTGCCGTTTTGCGGAGTTTTGATTAATTCTCCATATGTTACTATACACTAGTCCCCGAAACTTGCAGGGAACTAACTTGTTATTTGCTTGGAAGTTTAATAATGCTCTACATAGTTTGATTTCGACTTCAGGGTTCGAATCTTCATTCGACTAGATCTGCCTTAAACCTTGCTTGGCTTTCGTTTAGTTGATCTTGGAGTATCCAGCCACCTAGATCCGGGTTGAGTTTTGCTTAACTCGGATCTTTTTCAGCTTCGAATATCCGACCACCTAGATCGGGGTTGAGTTTCACTTAACTCGGATTTGTTTCAGCTTCGAATATCCAGCCACCTAGATCCGGGTTAAGTTTTGCTTAACTCGGATCTGCTTTAGCTTCGAATATCCAGCCACCTAGATCCGGGTTAAGTTTCACTTAACTCGGATTTGTTTCAGCTTCGAATATCCAGCCACCTAGATTCGGGTTAAGTTTTGCTTAACGCGGATCTGCTTTAGCTTCGAATATCCAGCCACCTAGATCCGGGTTAAGTTTTGCTTAACTCGGGTCTGCTTCAGCTTCGAATATCCAGTAATTGTTTACCCCATTGTTTAGGTTGCTCATGACCGGCGGACTGCCGAATTTCAACGATTGCTTTTTTCGCACCGAAAGTTGGAAGAGAAATATGAGAAAGTTCTCCCTGTGGTGAAAAAGACTGGTAAGTCTGTAACTCTTTTCGTCATTTTCGACATTCTTATTGTTTTGTATGCGAGATGTCGGCTTACTTTTTTGGTGAACAGGTAATATCAATAATCTCAATATTCGTCTTGCGAAGAAAGTCAAGAGCCTGGAAGGTTAGTTTCCCTCTTACTTTACACCTTCCACTTTTTTTTAAAAAAGTGAGCTAAGCTTTTTTATCTCTTTTGGCTTTGGTAAAGCCGAGTTACAAACCTTTGCAGCATCTCACCAAGATTGCACGCCCATGCCTGACGTGATGCTGCATTTTTTAGAACAAAACGCTACTCATTCGGCGCAGCTGAAAGAAAAGGATGACGAAATAGCTCGCCTGCGCACCGAGGTGGAGGCCCTTAAGATTTCTCAGAAATCCGAGCTAGAAAAGGTCGACCATGAATTCTCCGAGGAGAAGAATCGGCTAGCTCTGGAGCTGCAGAAGAATAAAGAACTCCTCGAGGCTGCCGAATTGAAAACTCGTGCAATGAGCGAGGAGATTGCTCGCTTTGAAAAGAGCAAGAGCATCTGGGCTAAGGACCTTCAGATAATGATGAGTTATATTCATTGTAGGTTTCCTAGCATGGCCGGATTATGTTTTTCTCTTTGTCGCGGCTGCCTCCTGACGCATTTGTGTTTTGCGCAGGTCATTTTCCAGAAGCTAAGCCTGTGAGTTCTAAAGCGGTTCTTGCAGCTCGTGCGCGCCGAGGTATCCCTGTTGACGTTGACTCGGAGTAGTCGATGGAGGATTTCCTGGTCGCTGTTGGCGCTGCAGTTGGTCTGATGAAGATTATGGGCAGGGACTTGGTGCAGGCAGCTATCCGAGCCTACCATGTTCTCTGGCCGAATACCTCAGGGACTCCTGATATCAATGAGGTCGAACTGCTGGTGAAAAGATTGATGGCATCTGAGAAGCAACTGAGTCTCTGGAGAGAATCAGCTGGGCGAGCTGGCGCCGATATGGCCCTTACTGTTATCATGTCCTGGTATGAAGACATTTCTCTTGATATCCTGAGAAATTTGCGCACAGGTTCCCGTTGGGTTGAGGACCCCACTTTTGTTGCTCTTCGTCAAGCTCGCGCCTTTCAGCTTGTTGAGTATGCCGACGTGCATACCTGGAATGAAGGTCCGAGCTTCCTCCCGAACTCGGACGATGAGGTCGTAGTCGAGGATGCATCATACAATAACTCGGCTGAACAAGGTGAAGGTGAAGATGATTCGGCTTCTTCCGGTGACTCCAGTTCAAGCTCGGATGACAACGGTGACGTGCGATCCTCTTCCAAAGGTACTGGGCATTCAACTGCGCAAACTGATGTTCCTTAGCAGCCTCAAGCTTCGGCCGAAGTCGCCCCTGGGTCCGTGGAAGGCGAGGCAACCTCAGCCGAGGCTCCGCCTATCTCGGAGCATCCGGCCCCTGACCCGACTACTGTCTCTCCTGCTGAAAATCTTTAAGTTATTTCTTGTCCCTGGTATGCCGGGCGTACGATGTACGTGGAACATTTGTCTGTCTTCTGTATGACCTGAATTTATTTTGTCGTGTACTGCTCCGACATATATGTTTGTAGTTGTTATAACTTTGTTTAAGTGGGTTTTCGTTCGAGTTCTTGCTTTGATGATCTGCGATTCCCTGATTTTAGGATGTATCTTTCTCTTTGTGTTCTCATGGTTTAACCAATGAATCTGGGTGTAAGCCTCGAATATCATACGATATTGAGCTACTCTTTTTCTGATTATCGAAGTGTGATACCTTCCTTGTACCAAAGGTTGACTACTACTTGGGAACAATATATAGCAGTCCCCGAGTCACGGCCTATTGCGCCGAAGTCTAGTGTGTAAACCAAATTTCAGAAATAATATAAGACCATTGCCGAGGCGCTGCCCAGGGTACCGAGGTTGAATACGTAAGATGAGATCCAAAGAAGATACGGCGGTCTCCGAGTCACTTCTCCGGATGCCGAGGTTCCATACATAAGATGAAATTGAAATAACATATGGCAGTCCCCGAGTCATTGCTCTGGATGCCGAGGTTCAATACATAAGATGAAATTGAAATAACATATGGCAGTCCCCGAGTCACTGCTCTGGATGCCGAGGTTCAATACATAAGATGAAATTGAAATAACATATGGCAGTCCCCAAGTCACTGCTCTGGATGCCGAGGTTCAATACATAAGATGAAACTGAAATAACATATGGCAGTCCCCGAGTCACTGCTCTGGATGCCGAGGTTCAATACATAAGATGAAACTGAAATAACATATGGCAGTCCCCGAGTCACTGCTCTGGATGCCGAGGTTCAATACATAAGATGAAATTGAAATAACATATGGCAGTCCCCGAGTCACTGCTCTGGATGCCGAGGTTCAATACATCATTAGTTCTTGACCTTGAAATACTATGCTAAGAGTAAAATGGACGAAGTATAGCTACATTCCATGGCCGCTTCGTTTCTTCGCCGGCTTTGTCTGCCTTGTTCCTTCCAAGGGATTGAGCGTCGATTAGGTAATAGGCATCATTATGCAGTGCTTTGCTCACGATGAATGGTCCTTCCCATGGAGGTGATAGCCTGTGCATACCGGCTATGCGTTGCACCAGTCGGAGGACTAAATCTCCTTCTTTGAATACTCTTGGATTCACCTTCTTGCTGTGATATCGTTGCAAGTTCTGCTGATAAATAGCTGATCGTGATAGCACCAGTTCTCTGGCTTCTTCTAATAGGTCAACAGTGTCTTGCCGAGCTACTTCATTTATCTCTGAAGTTGTATATTGAGTAACTCTTGGCGAGTCATGTAGTATGTCGGCTGGAAGCACAACCTCCACCCCATATACCAGAAAGAATGGTGTGTAACCTGTTGATCTATTTGGAGTAGTCCTGAGGCTCCATAATACTACTGGTAATTCCTCGATCCAACACCCTGCCGACCTTTGCAACGGTTCGACAAGTCGTGGTTTTATTCCGGACAACACTAGACCATTAGCTCTTTCCACTTGCCCATTATATGCTGGATGAGCAACAAACGCGACATCTAATCTTATGTGTTTCTCTTGGCAAAATCTAGCGAAAGCTCCTTCTGCAAAGTTTGTGCCGTTATCTGTGATAACACTGTGCGGGTACCCATATCTTAAGATAATATCTTTGAGGAATTTCATTGCTGTGAGCCCGTCACATTTCTTTATTGGCCTTACTTCAATCCATTTTGTGAACTTGTCTACCATGACCAATATGTGGGTCATCCCCCCTCGGGCCGGCTTAAACGGTCCCACCATATCTAGGCACCACACAGAAAATGGCCAAGTAATGGGTATCGTTTTTAACTCGGACGATGGCATGTGTATCTTAGTTGCATATCTCTGACAGCCGTTGCATTTTTCAACCAGCTCTTTGGCTTCCTTCAACACTGTTGGCCAATAAAATCCATGCCTGAATGCTTTGGCTACCAAGGCACGAGATGAGGCACGGTGTCCACACTCTCCTTGATGTATTTCTAGGAGGATCTCCTGGCCTTCTGCCGAACTCACACACCTTTGCAATACATTTGTGACGCTTCTTTTGTATAGCTCATTGTTTATGATTGTATAAGCTTTTGCTCTCCTTACAGTCTGTCTTGCTAACACTTCATTATTCGGTAACATCGCATCTTTAAGGAAAGAGAATATGGGTTGCGTCCATATCGGTGTGATTTTTTCTGGTGCGGTCTCACTTTCTATCTCCATGTTTTCCGCCGACATAGATACCTCGGCTTCCTTCACAATTATGCTTATCTCTGCTGTCCTTTTCTCGGATGATTCCGAGTTATATTGCTGATCTACCTCCATCGGCACATTTTCTTCTGCTGATCTTGCCGGAATAAAGATAGATTCGGATTCTGGTGAGGGGGTTATCGATGGTTTTCTGAGATGTTCCAGGGCAATACCCGGTGGAATCGATTGCCTGGTCGATCCGAGTTTTGACAACGTGTCTGCGGCATCATTTTCTGCCCGAGGTATGTGGTGAAATTCACACCCTTCAAAGTATCCACTGATCTTTTGCACATGAAATCTATACAAAGCCATATTATCATCTAACGCATCCCAATTGCCTGAGACTTGCTGTACTACTAAATCCGAGTCCCCATAGCATAATATTCGGCGTATGCCGATCTCTTTCGCTACTTTCAACCCATGTACCAATGCTTCATATTCTGCTACGTTGTTTGATGCCGCAAAATGTATTTGTAGCACATACTTCAGCTGGTCCCTTTTGGGTGAGGTTAATACTATTCCTGCCCCCAAACCATTTCTTAATTTGGAACCATCGAAATGCATCGTCCAATAATTTGGGTCTGGTAGTGGCGGCTCTTACCGCACCTCGGCCCAATCTACGAAGAAGTCGGCGACCGCCTGAGATTTGATTGCATCTCTCCTATCAAATTGTGGAGCGTACGGTGACAACTCAATTGCCCATTTTGCTATTCGGCCACTTGAATCCTTGTTGCTCAATATGTCGGCTATGGGTGCTTCACAGATTACTTTGATGGGATGCTCTTCGAAGTAATGTTTAAGCTTCTTTGCCGACATATACACTCCATAAGCCATCTTTTGATAATGTGGGTAATTCTGTTTTGAAGCGGATAACACCTCGCTCAAATAATACACCGGCCTTTGAACCGACTTATCATCTTCGAGTCGTTCTACGACGACTACGGCACTTACTACTCTGTTGGTAGCTGCTATATAGAGTAACATTGGCTCTTTTGATAATGGAGAAGCTAAAATGGGTGTTGTGACCAACATCTTTTTCAACTCATGAAATGCATTGTCTGCTTGTGGAGTCCAAATGAACTTATCTGATTTCTTCATTAACTGATAGAGTGGTAGCGCCTTTTCCCCCAGCCGACATACGAATCGGCTGAGCGAGGCTAGACATCCCGTGAACTTTTGTACATCATTTAGACACTTTGGCAACTCCATTCTTTCTACTGCCTTTATCTTTGTTGGGTTGGCCTCTATACCTCGGCTAGATACAAGGAAGCCGAGTAATTTCCCTGCCGGCACACCAAATGTGCATTTTTCCGGATTGAGCTTCATTCGGAACCTTCTTAGGTTCGCGAAAGTCTGCCGTATATCATCCAGTAGCGTTTTGCTTTCCTTAGTTTTGATGACCACGTCATCTACATATACTTGTACATTTTTTCCTATCTGGTCGTGTAGACATTTTTGCATGCATCTCTGATACGTTGCTCCTGCGTTTCGCAGGCCGAATGGCATGGTGCGATAGCAATAGGCCCCGTAAGGGGTAATAAATGCAGTCTTTATTTGATCGGCCGGATTTAACGGTATCTGGTGGAAACCAGAATACGCGTCTACAAATGATAGTAATTCACAACCAGCGGTCGAATCAATGACTTGGTCTATTCTAGTTAATGGAAAAGGATCTTTTGGACACGCCTTGTTCAGGTTCGTGTAATCGATACACATTCGCCATACAATGGCTACATTCGGATCATCTTTCTTCTTTTCTACCAGCACCGGATTTGACAACCAATCCGGATATAACACCTCCATGATGAACCCGGCTGCGAGGAGCCGACCTATCTCATCCCCTATTATTTTTCTCCTGTCTTCGGCGAAGCGGCGGAGAGGTTGCTTCACCGGCCTTGCTCCCGGCCTTACATTCAGAGAGTGCTCAGCCAACTCCCTCGGAACACCTTGTAGATCCTGAGTTGACCATGCAAAGATATCCCGATTCTCACGGAGGAAGTTGGTGAGCTCGCTTTCCTATTTAGCATCTAGGCCTGCCCCAATAGTAACAATACGTTCTGGGAATTGCTCATCTATCTGAAACTTCTTTGTTTCTTTAGTCGGCTGAAAGGAGACACTTCCATGTGGATTGGCTAGTGCCGGCATATTCAGCTGTGCCGACTGAGCTAGGGCTGCTACCTCCTGAATCCTTCTTTTTTCTCTTGCTATAACCAATGATTCGGCCAGATTTGACCCGGCTGAAGCGCACTCCATTGACTTCTTGTAATCACCTGCTACTGTTATCACTCCTTGTGGTCCGGGTAGTTTCATTTTCAGATAGCTTATA
The DNA here is from genome assembly GCA_916181665.1 of Avena sativa. Taxonomy (NCBI): domain Eukaryota; kingdom Viridiplantae; phylum Streptophyta; class Magnoliopsida; order Poales; family Poaceae; genus Avena; species Avena sativa. The sequence goes on from OV702283.1 coordinate 443,471,113, forward strand.
TGACAACTGCCCATGAATTTCGCCAACGCTGGCCGTCCGAGTAAAGCATGATAACAACTCTCTAGATCCACTACCTCAAACTCTAAGTTTTCTGCTCTGCAGTTATCTCTTGTGCCGAATAACACATCCACTCGGACCTTGCCAATGGGTTCACACGAAAGCCCCGGCACTATCCCATGGAAAGTGGTCCTCGTGGATTGCAACATGTTCTGCAATATTCCGAGTTTATGCATGGTGTCTTTGTACATGATGTTGATGCTGCTTCCATTGTCAATGAGTACTTTTGAGAATTTCACATTGATGCTTGGTCCAACGAATGTCAGATCCAACACGAGTGCATATGATCCGGGATTCGGCATTATCTTGGGGTGATCTTTTATGCTCCAAGTTACCTCCTGATCTGACCAAGGGACATATCTTGGTACTGCAGGCATAACTGCGTTTACTTCCATATGCCGGTGCTGCACACTCTGCTTGTCTTGCTGTTCCGTTGTGAACACGCAATAAGACTGATGATGTTCTCTGTAATCATTGCGTCCAGTATTCGCTGGATTTGCCCTTCCATCCTGGACTTGGTTCATCACCTGATGTACCGCATCTCTCCGATCCGAGTTATCGTACCTCGGGGGAGGAGGCGGTAACATCAGTTGCTGTGCATTTGCTCCAGTCAACTGTGGTTGATGCTGCTGATGTACTTGATGGGGTGCTGCCTGGATGCCTACGGGGTTTCCCATTGCATTTTTCATCCATGCACATTGGCGAGTCATATGGTTGGCTGGCCTGGATGGGTTTGACGTGTGAAATTTGCACGGCTGATCCAACATAGATTCGAACGTGTACTTCGGCCTCTCCTGCCACTGTTTCTTTTGTTCTGGGGTCCACTGTCTTTTTCCTTCATTCCTTGGTGTCCACTGCTGAGGACCATTTTTCTGCCGTTGAGTCGGTCCGTGACTCGGCGGATCCTGCGCTACTGCTGCCACTTGGGCCGAATTATATCTATAATCCGGCCTTTCTTCTCCTCTTCTTCCTCTGAAGTCGCTGCGCCTGGATGATCCGACCAAATCTCTTACATAATGGTCTTGTTGCTCCCGATGATCTGCCGACATTAATTCTGCTTGCGTTGGATCTCCTAACGCGTAGGAATCCGCTATTCTGATAGTTTCTGCCAATGTGGTTGGCATATCTCTTTGCAGACGTTGCCATAACACACTGCCATAACGGCATCCTTGAGCGAACCAGGCTATTGCTTGCGACTCTATAACTCCTTCACATGAGTTTCTCAGGTTACACCATCGAGTTAAAAACTCTCTATCTGTTTCATTTGGCCTCTGCTTGCACATGGCTAATTGTTGTGGTCTATTTGGCCTCTTGTATGTGCTGGTAAAGTTGCTGACGAACATTTCTTCAAAATCCAACCAACAGTTGATACTGCCCGCTGGCAGATTATTCAGCCATACCCTAGCTGGTCCTTCAAGCATTTGTGGGACATACCGCACTGCCCATCGTAAGTTTCCACCCGCTATTTTCACAGCAGTGGCATAGTCAATCAACCAGTCTTGTGGTTTGGTACTCCCATTATATGTTTTCGTGCCTCTTGCTAGCTGAAAGTTCGGCACAGGTGGTTCGCCCATGATCCGTGGTCCAAAGCATGTCGGACCTGGTGGACCCTGTTCTTCCAACAACTCGGACCGGTATAGTCGGTCCAGCTGCACTCTTGCATCATTTGATGGCAAATCTCTGTATAGAACTCTGTCTTGTATTCCATAGTGATTATTTCCACCACGGATCGCATATTGCATTTCGGAATAACCATCATTGTACCTTTCATTCACTTGGTTGTGGCGAGCTGGCCTCGTTTCTCTTTCCTGCCGGGGTTCATGCCTTGGCTGCGGGTTAAGTGGCAGTTCTCTTCTTACTTCGGCCGGGGCATTGTTTTCATGATTGCCTCTTCCGAGCTCTCTTCTGCCGAGGTCTCCATTGCCTCGGCTTCCGCCGTCTTTCTCTATACGGCCGGGATTCCTCTCACCACTGTTACCTCGGCTTCCATTGCCTCTGTTCTCATTTGCCTTCCCGGCTATCGCCGGATCATACGGAACAATTTGTTTGTTTCTCTTTCCTGAGGTTACTGCTCTGTCCTTCCAAGCATTATTTCCGGGTGAGGATGCTGCTGCCACGGACAAGGCAGGTGCTGCTCCTGCTGAGTGAACCATTCGTGAGGCCCCCGGCCTCGCCGGGTTTGCCCTGAGCATTTCTTCGTTTTGCTGGTTCGTGATGCGCACCAGCTCATTCACTCTTTCTTGCTGTTTCTGCCTGGCTTCGCCGGTCAACCCCTCTAATTCCAATGCTGCGGCATTTGCCGCTCTCAGGTTCTTTGCCGGGGTACTGTACCTCGGCAAGCCCAAATCAACTGAGTCCGCCTTACGAGCATCATGCTCCTTGTTGATATCATCTATGAGGTTTTTCCCCCTCAATCTTAATTCGTCCACCCGTTCGGGTGCGACATCAAGCTTATTAGCTTTGGCATATTCGCGCAGGGTCCTATTTAAGGACTCTCGCAAGGCCGACACCTTTTTGGCCTCTACCAGCACCTTTTGCCTGGTTTCTTCTAACTCTGCCTGAGCATTTGCCGGATCAAGTATCGGCGCTACAGGTGTAGTCAAGTTCTCTATGGTTGCCTGAAGAATGTTCTCTGGTCTTTCCAGAGGTGGCCCTCTTACTCTTGGTGCCTTTGGGGTAGTGTCCTGCACCTCGATCGGGTTGGTCGCTGGTGGGATTACCTCGGTGGGTAGTGGTGCTGTTTGCCTGGGTGCGCCCTGTACGCCGGTGGCAGGTTCTCTAGTTGATCCGGCAGCCGCTGCTCCAGCTTGCACTCCGTCCGCGACCATCACCTCGACGCTGCCTTCGGGATGCGCTCCGTGCGGACGGCTCGCAGTGTTAAGAGGTGGCTCCCTTGCAACAACAACTCGGTGAGGATAAATGCCGGATATGTCGATGCCGACGTAGACCTTGTGCCCGCCCAGGTTGATGAAGACACCGTTGCGAGGGGGATTTTTTCCCCTAAAGCTGCCTGCATTGTCGCTGACGTAGTCACAGAGATCAAACCTCTGGACCAAGCCAGAAACAACGCGCTCGCCCGTGTTGATGAAGTTTCCCGTCCGGATCATAACTCCAGCTAGCACCGCTGCTGGCCCCATGGTAGGCGCCAACTGTCGTGGTGGAGGCACGGCAGATGCCATGGGTAGGCTAAAGTTTGGGGCCAATGGATACTAGTGGGATCTGGGGAGGGAAGATGTAGTTGATTCTAGACACAATAGGCCAAGGCAAAGATCTTTATTTCTTCTTCCTTGGGCTACAAGTGCTCCTTGAGCTGTATACAAGGTGAAGAGAAGAACTTCACCAGCCTAACGGTACTGAAAAGTGAGTCGATCCCTTCCTCAGGGTCCAAGCCTCTCCTTATAAAGGAGAGTCCTGGGCTCCTCTAGGGCTGAGGTGGCAAGCATATTCATGGAATATGCTTGTCCCAATATAGTAGTTCGGCGCCCCCCTTTCCCTGTCGCTCCTCCTACTACGACAAGGTTTCAGAGGGCCCCTCCTGCACGCCTCGGGCTCCAGGACTGTCACCCTCGTGACCTCCTTCTGCCTCTCTGTCGCTTTGCATCTTTGTCTGTAGTGCTTGGCTTGGCTCAGGTTCTCCCTATCCTGCGGCTAGGGTTTGACTTCAGGCTTCTCCTTCTCCTGCAAGCTTCGTATCATTCGGCCTTGCCTCCCGTAGCTCGGCTCGTCCTCTATCTGCATTAAGGTTATTCGGGCCGACCCAGCCGAGTTACGAAGTATCTCGGCCGGGTAACGTCTTGCCATTATCATGAGGGTCCTGCCCTTTCCTATCTCGGCCGACCTCTGCATGATTCGGCCGGCTTGGACTGTAACTCGGAAATTAGACGGGGAATATCCTTCCGTCTCTCCCCGTCTTTACCCTACCCGGGGTTATCCCCCCAACAGTACTGGTTCAGCGTATGAGACCCATTAAAATCTGAAACATTATTGTGGTTTGGTATCTTGGAAGGTTACTTAAATTTTATTAAAAATGGTTAGTTGTTAGTTGTTTAGAAATTGGTTATCTTTAGATCCATTATCTGTAAATCTTGCAATTTTTAGTGGACTAAATTAGCTCTAGTGGCTTGTTTTGTTTGTTCTTGAGTTTGTATCTCTGTTATTCCGGCACTTGTCTTGTATCTCTTCTCGGTAGATCAAACCAAGAACTGATGGGGTTATTCCTCTGCATCAAATCAAGGATGTCAATACCTGCCTTCGTTTCGATCAAACCGATGTTGCTGGACTTATCTGTATTCATGTGTAGTACTACGTCAATCAATGTGACTACTATAGCAAGCCGGCTGGCCGGGTGTACAACTTTCTGTCTACCTATACATTTACATGCTGCTGGACATCTAATGATCGACTACAGGGATGCAAGTTTGATCTGATTATAATTTCTCAAGGTATGACACTCATAGTACTCTGCTCAACTTTCTGGTCTCGCTGCTACTATCTGAGGGACTGCTAGTACACCGTGTTGAATCAGGTTTTTGGTACTCCTATACATCTGACTGTTGTTGGTTAGCAATAGAACTGCATGTTTAATGCGAAGAGTTCAGAATTGAACTCAACCATACTACTCCACGCAAACCGGTAGCTTCTCTATAGCTTCAGTTTATGAGAGCACTGTATCAACCCAATATCTTTTCAGAAGTGTGAATATATTCAGTTCTGATTTTTTTAATTAGCCACAATGCCTATGCACACTAGACTTCAGTTCTGAAACTTGTCTATTTGTACTGAAACTTATAAGCTGCTGCTGCTGGTGGATATATAGATCAACTAGGAGTAAGTAAACATGCAAGAATTTTTCCATGGCAATGTTATCTTCAGTTCAACACCATTATTTCCTTCACTAGTTTATCCTCTTATAGGTGTTGTTTTTGATCAACCTAGAACTAGTAGGCCTACTGACCTTTTGAGCTTTATGTTTCTAGGACGAGAAGAGGAGATGATGAAGCACCGAAGCATTTACAAATTTCCGAAGTTGCTGGATGCTAACATGAAGCTTTTATGTTGCTGGATGCTATTCTAGTTCCTATTCGCTGAAACACACGCTGGGATTCTTAGTTTTGAATTCTCTGTATTCAGTTCTGTAATTAATGCGAATAGTGCAAATGATGGAACTTTAGTGATGTTTTGAATGTATTAAAATGAATGCTATGTTTTCTGTAGAATCATAAGCTATTCATCATTATGTATATATGAATTGTACCTGCAATTGAATGCTACATCTCCTGCAAAAAAATGCATTCAAATGTTTGTAGAGACACATTATTTATAATGCCTAGAATTGTTTTTTGAGGCATTATACAATAATGCCTCCAATTGTTATTAGAGGCATTATTGTATAATGTCTTAAATTATTTTTTGAGGCACTTTAGAAAATTGCCAACAAAAATATTTGTGGGCATTGCTCAAATAGTGCCTCAAATAATATTCTAAGGCGATTTTTAAAGTGCCTTAAAACATCCATGTTTAAGGGTATTTTTAAAAGTGCCTTAAAAAATCTATCTTTTAAGGCAGTTTTACAAAGTGCCTTAATTGATATTTCTCTACCCATTTGATGTGGCATTTTTTTAAATGCCTTTAGAGATCTTTTAAGGCATTTTTGGTGTTTTTTAAGGCATATTTTTGTGCCCCTAATAATCCACCATGGTGTAGTGGCTCCGTCGAGCCCTCGGGACGTGAAGAGCACGACTGGAGCTCGGCAGCCACACCATGGAGATGTCGCTGTGGCCCAGGACGCTGGAGCTGTTAGGGACCCACCGGCAGGAGGAGACGGCGCCGTCCTTTCTGGGAGCGCCTCGTGCGCCGTGGCCGGGGAAGGTAGCACTATCGTGGTGCCCATGCCGAGCCTCATGGACATGATGGGGCCGTAGGTCGCCGAATGTTGCCGATGATCGGGACGGCATCGGGCCGGGCGCATCGCCGGCCGGCCTGGTTGACTTCTTTGAAAATTTCTCAGGAGTAATACAGTACTCCCTCTGACCCATATTAGTTGACTTCAATTTGGATGTATCTAGACAAGTTTTTGTGATAGATACGTCCAAATTGGAGTCAACTAATATGGGTCGGAGGGAGTACCAAACTTGTTTGAAAATTTCTGCGCGCGGCAAGAATAAAAAATGTCATGCATTGCTCGTTTCACAAGGTCCAAATCGGCCAACTACTGAATTGTACTATAGTTTTCAAGAAGTCGCGAGCTGCGCATGTATATGTTGTTTTCATCAACTTGGCAAAAAGAATATCAATACTTCCTCCGATTCAGTGATGTAAGGCATTCTACTCTTTTTGTAAAACACATATATCGTAGACATGTTTTATTGTGTAGATTCAGTTATTTTGAAATATATCTAGTCTAGTTTAAAAATCTAAAAGGTATAGGACGTAGTATTTAGTATTGTAGTACAGTAGCTTTCTTATGTGCAATGCAAGTGACAGTACGTAGTTTTTCTATGTTTCAACTTGTTTGTGATAACTCCATTTGTATATCCATAATGGCGATTATGTTCAATTGCTGCACTAAGCTAATCCCTTAGACCATCTCAGGCGTTCTCGGACCAAAATCCAAAGCTAAATTTCACCGGATAGATGCAACTTTTAGGTCCTACTCGTATTCCCAGGTTTGTTTGCGAAATTTATAAACTAACTTTGTCTAAATTCGGCAAATTTTATACTAAATTAGGCGATTGCTTTATATTATAGGCTATTGCATTACATTAAGCAAAAAAAATATAAATAGATGTCGGGAAAACCTAGAACATGCTGAGGCGGTGGTAGAACGTCGTCTAGTCGCCTTCGTTGTCGCTTGGCGGCTTCTGGCTCGGCGGCTGGGAGCTGGAGATCTTTTGGGCGTCACCATTGCGCCACTGCTGAGACGAGGGCCTCGGCCCACCCTCGTCTTCGTCGTTGTCGAGGAGGATGACGTTGATGCCTTGATAGGTGCACTGGCAACGGCGAGCGGCGCTCGGCCTGCTTCTGTAGGCGACATAGGCGTTCGGCCTCCTCCCGCTCCCAGTCTGACCTGGACCAGGCGCAGGCGGCGGGGCCCGTCATCGGCGGGACGTCGTTGAGCGATGCCTCCATCGCCATCTTGAGGAGAAACTCGACCTCAGCCTCCGGCGAGGCCCACTCTGCTGGCTCCATGCGAGGCCCACTCCGCTGGCTCCATTTTCAGCGTGTGCATCGCCCCACCAGTGTCGGGCTCCTTCTTCGGCCTAGCGAGGCGAAGATGGCCACACGACAGTGACGGAGCGCGTCACTCGTTGATGACAAGGTCGTGTGAGCGCGTGCGCGGCGCAGCTCCCGCTTCACTGGCCAAAGAGATGACGTGAAGCGCGGTGAGTCGTTGGGTGTCGAGCCGGACGAGCGCTTGGCCGATGCCGATGAGGAGGACGACGCGATGGTCATCCTCGTCAGCATCCAAGAGGCCGCGCCCTGGTGCCGCAACATGGACGGAGGAGGGTGCGGCGGGTACGCCATCCGCGGTCTGTTATCGGCCGAGATGTGCTTGAGGACGGCGTCGAGGGTGCGACCGGGCACACTCCACCAGCGACGCTGACCTTCGGCGTTGTTGCACGCTGATGCCGGGCCTCCGCCCTTGTGGTAGGCCACCTAGCGTTGCCGGAGCTCGTGGAAGTACTTGTCCTAGTATGCCTCGTTCTCGAGGTGCTCCGCCTCCTCGAGGTCCATGTCAGTGATGGCAATCTGGATCTCGTTGATCATTTCATGCCCTTCCCGCACCGGCGACACGGGAACGCTGCCCGTGCTAAGCTTTCAGGTCAGCGGGCACCAAAATTCTCGGGGTGCCGGGTAGCCAGACTCGTGGGTAGCCGGATTTTATAGCCATTTTGGGAAAGCGTGGCAAGGGCGGGAAATGGGAAAAGGAGGAAAGACGGACGGGCGGTGGCACGCCATTACATTGCCGCGTGAGTGATTGGACAGGCAGCCATTGCCCGCAGGTCTGACGCGGGAGCCAAGGCGAAGCGATGAGGGATGAATCGTTGTTCACTCGCTGACTGACGAGGTTTGATTTCGTCAATGCCCATTGTTATGGACTTGGGTTTTGGAGAAGATGGGGATGCTAGAGATCGCGGAACGGTTAGCAAACAAGCAACACGGGACACGAGGTTTACCCAGGTTCAGGCCCCCGGAGGGAAAACCCTACTCCTGCTTGTCTGCTCTTGATTACGGCGGAACCGGTGATTACAGGGGTGCGCAGATGCAATCTGGTGTGGAGGTGTGTATGCGAAAGTATGAGGTCGGAGATCTAGGTCGTGCCCTTCTGGCCTTTATATAGACTTAGGCAGGTCTCAGGCATAGACCTAGTCGGTTACAGGTTCTAGGGTTTACCCCTTTGAATTTCCTATCTACTCTAGTCTTGCTCTCCAAGGATCTGAAGGCGTCATGGGCCTTGGCCACCCAAAAGTCTTCATGGGCCGGCGTATATTTGTCGTGGGCCTTCCTTGGGCTGGACCAGGTATGCTGAGATCGTGTATCCGCGGGGTATAACCATGTTAGTAGCCCCCGAGTGATCAGTCGAATCGTAGATTCGGCTGAGGACTCTTCAATCCTTAGGGTGCAACTCTGTCTTTCAAGAGAATGTGTAGGGATTGCTGATGCGTGTGCCTGACTCTCCCGACGGATCAGGGTCAGTTAACTGTCTTAGGACAAAACAACACGATCTTCTTCAGGTTCGAGTCCCTCGACTCGAACCCGGAACATATGATGGCGTAATTCAACTCAGGCCGTGGAGGACTTACAGGAGTGGAATTCCAGTGAATTTAATTGATGTACCCAACGCGTCCGTCGGGATTTTTCATCGCGCCTGTTGGCACGGGTTTATACTAGCAGAGCGCAGTCATGTGCGTTACCAGGCCATCAGATGATATCTGTAGGTCTTATCTTTGCGTCGCAGACACAACATCCGAATTTTATCACCGCGGAGGTGTTTCGGGTGGCCAAGAAGAATGTTCTTTAGTCCGAAGGGCATTGTGTTGTAGCAGAACACTCCGAACGGCGTGATGAACGCCGTTTTCTCTTGGTCTTCGACCTTGAGTCGAATCTGGTTGTAGCCTGAGTAGGCATCGAGGAAGAGGGAAGTGGTCCTTTGGGCAGTGCTTGTTCAGCGACGTGAAGTCCACGCACATCCGCAGGATGTCCGTGTCCTTTTTGGGGACCATCACTGTATTGGCGAGCCACTCACTTTCTTTAATCTCCCTGATGAAGTCTGCGGCGAGTAGTCTGTTGATTTCCATCCCGATGGCTTCGGCCCGCGGCTCGGACAGTCTCTGGATGGACTGCTTGACGGGCTTGGTGTCTGGAAAGACGTTGAGTGCGTGCTCGACGAATTCCCTGGGAACTCCTGGCATGTCCGCAGGACACCAGACAAAGATTTCCCAGCGCTCACGAAGGAATTCGACGAGCGCGCTTTCCTATGCGGGGCTGAGATCGTTTGCGATCAGCGCTGTCTTGGAGGCATCCGTCGGGTGGACCTGCACCTTCTTTGTGTTGACGGTGGAGTCGAAAGACATATCAGGTGCGTTTTATCGTGCGACCGGGCGTGCCCCGTTGTCCGTCACCTCGCGGAGCCTTACGAGCTCCTCCTGCATGCCGAATGACTGGGAGATTCTGTTGAAGTCCCTGTCGCAGTGGTCCGATCGGGTGAAGCTCCCGTGAACCGTGATGATGCCTCTGGTCCTGGCATCTTGAGTAGCAGGTACGTGTAGTGTGGTACTGCCAGGAACCTTGCAAATGCTACACGTCCGAGGATTGCGTGGTATTGTGATGGCCAGTCCACCACTTCGAACTCGAGCCGCTCGCATCGGAAGTTTTCCGGTTTGCCGAAGATGACGTCGAGCCATATCTTTCCCAGGGGGAATATGCCTTTTCCTGGGACGATGCCGTGGAACGTTGTGTCTGATTGTTCCAGGTTGCACAGCGGGATCCGTATTTCTGCTAGAGTGCTTGCGAACATCAGGTTGATGCCGCTGCCGCCGTCCATGAAGACGCGGCTCATCTCGAAACCTCCGATCTGCGCCTCCAGCACCAGGGCAGCATGACCTGGGCGAGGGATCTGGCAAGGGTGATCCGAACGGCTGAACGTGATGCAGGACTCCAATCCGCTGAGGTACTCAGGGATGGCGGGTGGAGTTGTCACGGCCAGGTTGATCTGACGGGTGATTTTCTTCTGCACCCTATTCGTTGGGCGCCCCTTCTGGATCATCAGTGCTCCTTTCGGCGGGGGATACCCGTGCCCAGCGTTGTTCTGTGCTGGTGCGACCGGTTGGTTCGGGCCTCCTACAGGTGGCGGTGGAGGAGATCCATGCGCTATCTCTCCTGGTGCGGGTGCGTTCCCAAATCCAGGGGGTGGAGCTTGCTGCCTCATCTGAAACATGCTTTCGCTGAGCTTGTGGAACTCGCGGCAGTCCTTGGGCATGTGGCTTGCCTTCTTCTTACTATCCTGCTTGTCGATGTAGAAGTGGATGGTGCATGGACCCGACAGTTTTTTGTATGCTGAGGGTCCGTCGTCGCGACCGCGACGCTGCCACGACTGTGCTAGGCGTCCTCTATCGCGGAAGTTGCCTCCGCGGTATCCGCCGCTGTTGCGGTTGGCATCGTTGCGGCGATCGGCGTAGCCGGCCGCGACCATCTCGGGTCCATCGCGATCATCGTAGACGCGCGGTCTCCTTTTGTTACGGCGCTCCTGTCGTCGGCCGTAATCGTCCTCTTCCTCCGATTGTGCCCGGTGGACGGAATCTTCGCCGTCGGCCCACCTGTTGGCGATGTCCATGAGGTGGTCGAGTGTATTGGGCTTGACGCGCCCAAGTTCCTCCTTGAAATCCTGGCGCTTGACGCCGTCCTTGAAGGCGTCGATGGCCCTTTCTTCCGAGATGTGCGCCGCGGAGTCCTTGGTGTTGGACCAGCGCAGTATGTACGAGCGAATGGATTTGCCCATTCGTTGAGTACAGGCTCGCAACTCCTCGATCGAGGCGGGCCTCTTGCTGGTGCCTTTGAAGTTCGTATGAAACTGTAAGCCAGCTCCTCCCAGCTTCGGATGGATCCTGAAGATAGGCTGCTAAGCCAGATTCGGGCTGCGCCTGTCAGCTGCAGCTGAAGGCATTGCATGGCTGTTTCCTTGTTTCCACCATGCAGCTTGACGGATGACAGGTGGTTGCTGAGCCATGCCTTGGGGTCCTGTGTGCCGTCGAACTTCGGAGTATCCGAAGGAAGATTGAAATTTCGCGGCATCCGTGTCCTTCGTACAGATCTGCTGAAGCACCAGGCTCCGCAGAGTTCTCCTTGGTCTTCGTCCATCTCGGATTCAGACGAGCATGCGCGCTTGGCTCGCGCTTTGTCGATTTTGCGCTGTGTTAGCGCATCTCTGGCGTCGTAATCGCGGCTCCGATGACGCGAGCTCTTGTGCCTTCGAGGAAGGTCATGGTCCTCTTCTTCGGATGAAGGAGTGGGGCTACGGTCGAATCTGACCGTAGCTTTCTTTTTCGGCTCCGCAGGAGCTTCTTGATGGAGCGCAGCTCCAACGAGTCCGATTCCGGTGAGTGCGGACTTGTGCATGGCTCTTTTCGTCTCCCCCTCCGGAGGTGGGTGGGACGCGAGGTACGCGGTGGCTGCCATGATCGCAGCTTGCGGTGTCTTCGGGATGATGTTGCCGTCGGCATCCATCTCCATGAAGGATGCGTGGAGGGTTCGGGTCACCTCACGACGCTCCTTGGGGTCCATGTTCTCCGTCCGGGAGCGGTGCTTGTTGTCGTGGTTGCCGTTCGAGCTAGAGCCGATGCCCATGGCGGAGAGCGCAGCTCATCGCACGCTGGACTCTGAGGCTGCTTGCTTGCGTTTGTCAAGCACCTCTTGCATCTTGACCTGTTTCTTGTGCTCCTCGATCAGGAGCAAGTGGTATGACATCAGCAGGTCCCGTGAGGCATCTGCGGGCAGGATCGTGCTACCCGCCACGGCGGCGCGTGCCTGGGCCCATCCTTCTTTGCTAAGGTGGATGACCTGGCCGGTGTTATCCCCTTCGGGTGGGGGGGACTGGCTTCTTCTGTTCCCGCCATTTCGGTCCTGCGGGTTAGGTGGCGGGTTGGGCGGCGGGTTGGGCGTTTGCTGATCCACGTCTCCCTGGATGACTACGGCGCATTTTTCCAAAATTGCTAAAAATCCTTATGAAAATGAACTGCCTAATGAGGATTTTAGGGTTGAACAACTTTCTGCTATTTCTCTTGCTCCTAACAATGCCTTGCAGCAGTTTATGGAAGATCATGAAAGCGATGTCTTCATGAAGGAAAGAAATGAGATTGACGAGGTTTTCCTTCGTCAGCCTGAGTTACTTAAGCATAATCTACATGTGGAAGATTTGGGTACCACACTACCACCTAAAAGGGGACCCTATTTTCGAATTAAAACCTTTACCTGATGATCTTAAATATGATTATCTTGATGATAAGAAAGTATATCATGTTATTATTAGTTCTAAACTTTCAGGAAAGGAAGAAGATAGGTTATTGGAAATACCGAAGAAACACCGAGGAGCTATGGGCTATACTCTTGATGATTTAAAACGGATTTATCCTACTATATGTCAGCATGCTATTAATATAGAACCTGATGCAAAACCAGTTGTTTAGCACCAACGCTGTCTAAATCCTAAGATGAAGGATGTGGTAAGAAATGAGGTATTAAAACTCCTTGATGCTAGTATTATTTACCCTATTGTTGATGGCCAATGGGTTAGCCATGTTCATTGTGTTCCAAAGAAAGGGGGAATTACTGTTGTGCCTAATGAAAATAATGAGCTTATACCTCAAAGACTAGTGGTTGGGTATAGGATGTGCATCGATTTTAGAAAGGTTAATAAAGTTACTAAGAAAGATCATTATCCTTTGCCCTTTATTGATCAAATTCTAGAAAGGTTGTCTAAAAAGACCCACTTTTGCTTTCTTGATGGTTATTCTGGGTTCTCTCAAATCGCTGTGAAAGCACAAGACAAAGAGAAAACCACTTTCACCTGTCATTATGGCACTTATGATTATAGGCGTATGCCTTTTGGTTATGTAATGCTCCTGCTACCTTTCATAGATGTATGCCTGCTATCTTTCATGGTTTTTGTGAAGAAATTTTGGAGGTTTTCATGGACGATTTCTCCGTCTATGGAACTTCTTTTGATAACTGTTTGCACAACCTTGATAAAGTTTTGCAGATATGTGAAGAAACCAACCTTGCTCTTAATTGGGAGAAATGCCATTTCATGGTTAATGAAGGGATTGTTCTTGGACACAAAATTTCTGAAAGAGGCATTGAAGTTGATAGAGCCAAAATTGAAGCAATTGAGAAGATGCCTTGCCCTAGGGATATAAAAGGTATTCGTAGTATCCTTGGTCATGCTGGTTTATATAGGAGGTTTATTAAAGATTTCTCCAAAATTTCAAAGCCCCTTACCAATCTTCTTCAAAAAGATGTACCTTTTGTTTTTGATGATGATTGTAAGGAAGCTTTTGAAACTTTGAAGAAAGCTTTGACTATTGCTCCTATTGTTCAACCACCTGATTGGATTTTACCTTTTGAAATTATGTGTGATGCTAGTGATTTTGCTATGGGTGATGTCCTTGGGCAACGTGTTGATAAGAAGTTGAATGTTATTCATTATGCTAGCAAGACTCTAGATGTTGCTCAAAAGAATTATGCTACTACTGAAAAAGAGTTCTTAGTTGTAATCTTTGCCTGTGATAAGTTTAGACCCTATATTATTGATTCAAAGGTCTCTATTCATAGTGATCATGCTGCTATTAAGTACCTTATGACAAATAAGGACGCTAAGCCTAGGCTTATTAGATGGGTGTTGCTTTTACAAGAGTTTGATCTGCATATTGTAGATAGGAAAGGTGCTGAAAATCCTATTGCTGACATTTTATCTTGTTTGGAAAAAAAATTCTTTTGACCCTTTGCCTGTTAATGATAGTTTTCCAAATGAGCAGTTGGTTGCAATAAGGGTAAGTCCGCATGAGATTCCTTGGTATGCTGATTATGCTAACTTTATTGTTTCCAAGTATTTGCCTCCAATCTTTACAGCCCAGCAAAGAAGAAAATTATTTTATGATCTAAGGCATTACTTTTGGGATGACCCATACTTATATAAAGAAGGAGTAGATGGTATTATGTGAAGATGTGTTCTAGAATTTGAACAACAAGAGATATTGAGAAAATGTCATGGCAGTGCTTATGGAGGATATCATGCTGGTGATAGGACTGCACAAAAGGTTTTACAATATGGATTTTATTGGCCTACCCTTTTCAAAGATGCAAGGAAGTTTGTCTTATCATGTGATGAATGTCAAAGAGTTGGTAACATTTCTAAATGCAATGAAATGCCTATGAATTATTCTCTTGTTATTGAACCTTTTGATTGTTGGGGATTTGACTTTATGGGTCCTTTTCCTTCTTCAAAAGGGTATACTCATATTCTTGTTGTTGTTGATTATGTTACAAAGTGGGTAGAGGCCATACCTACAAATAGTGTCGATGGTAAGCCCTCTTTAAAAATGCTTAAAGATGTTATTTTTCCTAGGTTTGGTGTGCCTAGATATCTCATGACTGATGGAGGCTCTCATTTTATTCAAGGTGGTTTTAGGAAAAATCTCACTAAATATGATGTTAACCATAGAATTGCTTCAGCTTATCACCCCTAAACCAGTGGGCAAGTAGAACTTTCCAATAGGGAAATCAAATCTATCTTGCAGAAGACTATTAATAGATTTAGGAAAAATTGGGCTAAAAAGTTGAATGACGCTTTATGGGCTTATAGAACTGCTTATAAAAATCCAATGGGGATGTCTCCTTACATAATGGTCTATGGGAAAGCTTGTCACTTGCCTTTAGAATTAGAACACAAAGCTTATTGGGCAGAGAAAGAATTGAATAGAGATTTTAAACTTGCTGGTGAGAAAAGATTGCTTGACTTGAGTACTTTAGATGAGTGGAGAAGTGAAGCTTATGAAGATGCTAGACTCTAAGGAAAAAGTAAAAACATGGCATGATAGCATAATTCTCAAAAGGGAGTTCCATGTTGGTGAGAAAGTTCTTTTGTATAGGTCTCGTCTCAGATTTTTTGCAGGGAAACTACTCTCAAAATGGGAAGGGCCTTTTGTTATTAAGGAAGTATATCGTTTAGGTGCTATCAAAATATCTTTTTTGAAGGACGACACGACACAGGCGGTGAATGGTCAAAGGCTAAAACATTATATTTCTGGAGATTCTTATAACGAAGATGTTGATATTATTCAAATGGTGACTCCGGAAGAATTTATCAGAAACCAAACACCAGAATCTGTGGAGTCCGTCTTTGAATAGGTAAAAGTGGTGAAAACAGGAGGTTCGTGAAAACCCTATCTTTTTATATTTTTGATGTTTTATTGCATACAGAAGGTTACGAGAGGAAACAGAGGAGGAAGCGGAGGCCAGGGTGGCCACACCCACCCTAGGCGCGGGCCCCAGCTGGCCGCGCCTGGAGGGGGTGTGAGCCCCCTGAGCTCCGTCTCCGCCTCGTTTTTGCACCAGTACCTTCCTTATGCTTTGAAACTTCGTAATATATAACCCCCGGATCCCCCGAAGTTCGTGCATCGTGTTCTCGTCATGTTTCTGTTTTGCTCTGTTTCCGTCTGGCAGATTCTCAGTTTGGATCCAAAATATCTTCCTCTGGATCACCCATGGAGGACTCCTCCGCGGATGCTATCAACCAGTACATGTATGAGTTGAAGATTCATCCCAAGGAGTTGATTCTCAAGGATGGGAAGGTGCAGATGAAAGAAGTTCAAGGCCCTAAAGGAGAAGGCAGTCTTGAAGACAGGATGGAAGCATTGGAGCAGGAAGTTTTCAGGTACAAGAAGATGCCAGAACGCGAAGTGGATACCATCCATAAGATAAGTTCAGAACTCATCACCAAGCACAAGGAGGAGGTTGCTGAGCTCCGGGATGAAATCCTCTCACTCCATCAGGCCACCAAGCAATTACAAGCATAGCTCTACGACATACAAAATCAAAACTGTGAGTATGAGGCTAGATTTAATCGCATAAGCTCTGCTGCTAGTTTCAGGATTGTGGAAACCAAGATATCCTTTTTTAATGGAGAACCTTTGCCTTGGAAGTCTGATGATGACAATATAACAGCACCATCATCGAAGGAGTAATTCATCATCAGGTTTAGCATCCCCTTGGCTTGTTCCAAGCTTGGGGGAGTGCCGCGGTATCACATCATTATCTTTTATCTTTTACCTTTTTAGTGGATTCATATCTTTGGTAGAGAAGTTATCTTATAGGTTGGTTTGCATTGTGGAAGTATCTCTCCTTTAGTTGATTATCAATGTATCCCTTGGTGTGAGTGCCTTTATGGGATATTAATGAGAAGTTTCATCTTTTACGTTTTGCACTTCTTATTTTAGTTTGCAATATCTATTATATGGTTGATCTTGTTGATCATTATTGGTATCACTTTGGTAGCATCAAGTATATCTAAATTGGTTTTGGCAAACCGAGCTCTGGTCAGTAGAAACACTTTTTGAGGTTTGAAAGGAAAAGAGAAAAAGCTTACATGTAGTTTGTATCATTTATTTTCTTTCTTGATTGGCTCATAAGCTTAGTATTCTTTATTTAAGATCTTTTGTGTCTTCAAGGAAGATTGCATGTTTGGCTTTATCACTTGTAGGTTTGCTTGTTTCTTTCAACTCTTTTGCTTGCTACCCAGCCTTGCTAGCCAAAAACCTTTTTTGAGAAGGTATACTTCTCATGCATCCAATCCCTTTGAACCAAAACCTGTGCCATTTGTGTCCACCATATCTACCTATTAGCATCATTGCTATTCCAAGCAAATTCTGAAGCTTCATCTATCTTTCGAATTAAAACTTATTTTGTTATGTGAAAACTAGTTAGTAAAGCTCTCACAAACTTGATGGCACACCTTATTTTCTTGCCCCTAATAAACTTGAACCATTGTGTCATCGAAGTTGTATATGCTTGCATCTATACGTTGGGATTGGCAGCACCGTGCTGTCACGGGGAACGCTTTCAACACTTGTAAATACATACCTGATGACCCACAAGTATAGGGGGTGTATTGCAGTACTTTCGATAAATAGGAGTGTCAATCTCAACGAGGAGCAGAAGGTGTTGACTAGTGGTATGGAGCAGGAACTCTCTATAAATACTTAGCAAAAAGAATTTTAGGGGTTTTCTGATAAAGCAACAAAACAAAGTGCAAGTAATAAAGATAACGAGAAAGTGGCCCAATCCTTTCTTAGAAAAGGTCAAGCTGGTGGAAATACTTATAAGGACCAAACGTTCTCGAGGACACATGGGAATTCTGTCAAGTGATTTCGCTTCAAATAGCTGAGTACTCTTCTTTGGTGTTTGTAAGTGTTGTGTGGGTGAACCTGTGCTAACATACCGACCTTACTTGTACTAATACATACTCATGATTAAACCCCCTGCAAGCATCCGCAACTACAGGAAAGTAATTAAGATATAAATCTAACCATAGCCTTAAACTCTGAGATCCTACGCTCCCTTGTGCAAAGGTGTCCTAACGAGGGTTCAGGTTTCTGTCACTCCGGAAACCCCACAATTAGTAGCCAAATACACAATGCATTCCCCTAGGCCCATAAATGGTGAAGTATCATGTAGTCGATGTTCACATGACACCACTAGAAGAATAGCACCACAACTTAAATACTAAACCATTGAATAATAACTCAACACAAATCCACTACTAACAACATGGCTTCTCCCATGTCCTCAAGAACTAAACGAACTACTGATGAGACATCATATGGATCAAGATCAAAGATGATATAGTAATGGATAACAATCTAAACATAAACAATAATCCAATGGTTCCACTCACAAGCATTGTAACACCCTCGAAATCGGCCCTATGCAAGTTTCAGCGATTCCCGCCAAACCCGCATAAAAACGATTCAAAGGTGCCCACCAGGCACTTTCGTGCGGGTGGAAAACAAAGTAATACCATTACACAATAGTCCACGATGGAACCCACAGAACAGATATATACAACAATGACTCAAAGAGTCAAGAATACAGATATACAATACAAAGATCCAAATCACCTTTAAAACGATACAGCGTCCGAGTACGGACAAGATGCAAATTGGGCTAAGAGCCCTGAAGAATAACCAATGGCTTCCATAACCCTGCCCAGGCCAAGCCGGAAGGGTAACCTTGCTAACGACGTCGATTTCAAAACCTGCTTAAACAAAAGGGGTGCCGACAAAGGGCAAAGGAAAAAGGAGAGCGGTCAGTACTGAGGCCAGTACACAGCGAGACTAGAATTCGGCGGTCCTCGCCTATATAGG
Organism: Avena sativa; assembly: GCA_916181665.1. Taxonomy (NCBI): domain Eukaryota; kingdom Viridiplantae; phylum Streptophyta; class Magnoliopsida; order Poales; family Poaceae; genus Avena; species Avena sativa. The sequence continues at coordinate 443,489,586 of OV702283.1, forward strand.
TATGGTGGACTGAAGCGGCAGCAAAGCATGCGCTAAACAACCTATAGAGACTCGATCCAACTGTCGGCTATCAGAGAGGGATAAGAAAGACCTATTCAAAACCATCCTGATACTACCACCAAACATACCCATCCTGGTATTTCCCCCTCGAGACCAAACAAGGAAGTCAACCGAGGAACTCACACAGTGGGCAGTTTTATTCATTCCGTTATAGTTGCAGCAATTACTATTCAGGTATAAATAGCATGAGTCATCCTGATATAATAAGCAGTGGGCAGTTTTAGTTAACCATTTTGTTGTAGTTGTGATACTTACTAGTCAGATACAATGGTAACAAGTGACAACCCAAATCCAGCAGTTGTTGGCACTTTTATTTATCCATTCCATTATAGTGAAGCTAATTACTAGTCATTATAAAGTCAAATTTATAGCACTACTTTAGTTATAGTTGTCTATGATCGAGATAATGTGCTCCAAGTCGTCCATAACCGTGGACACGGATTTCAGAAACTTTTACCCTGCAGGGGGCACAAATAGCAACACACGCACGATCAACCTCGAAAAAAACCAAATGAAAACCCAACGAGGCATCACGACAGAACATTCACAAGATTCATATTTGATTTCAGGGGGCCACCCCACCAAGCTACCCGTGACGAAGTTGGCCGGCTCCGAGACGGACCCAGAGGTTTGTGCCAATGGCTGTAAACAATTGGAAACCCGAAAGCGTGACTAGGCTTGTCGATACCGCGAAAACATTCCAAATTTTGTTCCTAAACAATACAGGCGCTCCACGCGCAATCATAAATAAAGAAGTAAAGCATGGCATAAGTACAAGATAGTAATAAAGCCCCAAACTAGTTTGTGGCCCCAAGGAATTAAATATGACTCAAGCTAGGGTTAGGGGGATTCATGGTCCCACATGCGGATAGTGCAAATATTCAAAGAATAGGTATCAAGTACTCGAGGTCCTACGGGACACAAGTGGACGGTTAAAAACCAAATAACATCTATTTCCCACCTGTGCCTCTGCATTATTTACCTACTTCAATCTTAGTCATTAAACGGTAATTAAAGTCATGATCATCTCCAACATTAAGCATACGGCAATACTCCAACAACTGTGGAACATCGACGGCACGACGCAGCACCAGAGCAAGCAACTATGACTCGCAAGGCCGATTATCTACCAAACAATAGGTAATATGAGGTGTCCAAGGCAATATAGTGGCTTCAAGAGATATCACGGGTATGAAAAACTAGAGCATCGCAACACAGATAGCAATAGGTCAACAGGAGGAAATAAAGACTAGAAATATAAAATAGGTAGAAAGAGGGAGAATGCTCGCCAGAAAAACATTGCCAAAGGTTCATTCGAAGATCGGGTCGACTCTCGCATCAACTCATCAGCCTAATCCATGAAAAGCACTAGAAGAAACACCGGATGCACTATTTAATATTACGACAAAAGATCGAGCATGATGCATGTATGATGTATGGCATGGCAAAGATGCAATGCAATTAGGACATATTAAGCAGAACTGGGGTACCAACAATTAATTAGATGGTTCATGTTGTTTAGATACCCCACAATTTAAATGTTGTTTTAACAAGGCAAAATATAGCACCGGTTCGCTACACAAATTTTTAAATGGAGCCAATATTAGACTAGAAAAGCCCGCATATGGTCTTCATATTTAATTTAGGTGAAACGACATAATGCCCCCAACCAAATGAATATGTATGCGAGAATGAACAATTTAAATGCACAAGTATATATGTCATATATTATAAAAATATTGGTCTCAGAAAAAAGGGGTCACACATTGGGGCTCGAAGATCTTGGGGGCTTGAGGGGTTTGACAGAAGATCAGGAGGGTCTCTAAGAAATCAATCTTCAGATCTGCATCTGTGAAGAAGACCTTGGTGTCCAGGATCGGGTTCCTTGTGGCGGTCTTGGCGTTCGGGGATTCTCCAGGTCCGTGACGAAGTCCTCAATGCTCCATGTCGAAGGCATCGGAGTTCCATGATGGAGATCTTGTCGAGGGTTCATACTTGCCACTTGGTTTGGTACGGTCTTCGGAGCATTCTCGACGGGGTCCTCTTGATTCAAGCACCGGTTGGCGTTGTTGAAGGGATCTTCGCGAACATACCACACCGGAGAAAACAGACTGCAGCGAAACAACAGCGGATACACAGACAACATAATTTGGCTGCATCGCACTATTGCAGAACTAGCACACATGTAGGACAAGAGGGTGCTTGCCACAACAGACAACATGTGCACGCTCGCGCGGCGGCGGAAGCAGATGACGGTGGGGACCTAAGGCAGCGACGCGGCGGACGAGGCAGGGTGGCTCGGCTCAGGGGCGCGCGCGGGCAGAGCTCGGGGAAGGGGCCGACGCTAGGCGCTGCCCATGGGAAGCATAGGCGGGGCAACACGCCATGGCGGCCAACATCCTGCAGCTGGCGGCGGTTGAAGAGGTCGAGGGAAACACGGACAAAAAGAGGAGGCGCAGGCGTCCAAGCCGAGGTGACACAGAGAGGAACAACGCCGCGCGCGAGAGTCGGGCAGGAGGTGCTCGCGAGTCCGGTGTCGCACATGAGGGTACTCGGGGAGGAGCCGAGCGGCATGGGTAGGACGACGCTCGGGCGGGCCGGAGGCTAGCGGAGAGGAGAAGAAAGCGGTCGGCGGGGTGAGGTCTCCGGTGTGGGGAGAGGGGCCCGGCGAGGCTGACGGGGAGGAGAACGAGCGAGGCTCGTCTCGCTCCTGGCGGCGGTGGTTGTGCAGGACAGGGAGAGAGGGGGGCGTTCGTGATGTGGTGAAACGGGGGTAGGTGAGAGCGTGGTCGCGTGTCGAGGGAGTGGGGCCGGGCTGGCAGTTGACCGAGGGGGAGGGAAGTGGTTGTGTTGTTGTGTGTGTTGGGTTGGGACAGGGATGCATGGTTGGTGTGTGTGCTGCGTTGGCGGGTGGTGTTGGATCTGGAGTTGGTTATGAAACGCGGTGGAGGACGGTTGGTAGCTAGGTTAGGGTTTACACCTAGAGTTTTCAAGATTAGGGTTAAGAGGGAGAGGGATCTAGGGTCAGGATTTAACCGGGGTGGTAGGCTGCTGGTTTGCTGGTCTTTTGGCCCGGCAGACTGGCGGCCTCCCCTGGTAAAACATTTTATTATTTTATTTAGCTTTAAATATCCTTTTGGTAAAATAGTTTAGGCAAAAAAAAGATCCGGGCGGACCAAGGGTTTTACATTTGAAATAGAGAGGGGATATTTTGGAAAACAAAAACAGGCTTTTAGAAAAATACTTTTAGACAAACAGATGCATGCTGATGTCATGATGATGCACATAATAAAAACAACAGCGATTTTCTAGTAGTGGTTTACCCGGGGTGCTACAAGCATCAACTACAATAGTAATCAACACTGGGAAAGTTTCCCCTAATGAACTAAGCAATTATTCAACACGATTGTTATAACGGGATGGAGTAATGATGATGGTGTTGGTGGAGATGATGGTGTGGATGATGATGATGATCCCGATGAAGTCTAGCTTGATGACGGTGTTGATGGCGACGATCTCCACTCTTCGGGAAGGAAATTCCACTACAGAAATCTGTCTGCGGAGAGACCTTTCTCTCTCGGTGTTTTCCGCCCAGCAGAGGCGACAGAAATCTATCTGTGGTCGCTCCCTGGTGTTAGAGTTTCGTGAGGAAGATATAGGCGAGAGGGCGGAGTCGGGAGCCGAGCAGGTGGGCCACACGTACCCTAGGCGCGGCCTAGGGGGACCCACACCTAGGGGGTGTGGGCCCCCTGTGGCCCAGCTACGCCTCCCCTTCTGGATTCCTTCGTCTTCTAGGAAAATATGATTTTCCAATATTTTTCTGGTATTTTTCTGATCTTCGCAAAATTGCATCAAAATACCTCCTTTTCCATCAGAATCCAGACTCCGGCAGTCCATCCTCCAAGAATCATCCAACATGCATAAACAGATGAAAAGACATAAGTAATACCTCATAATAAGACATATATCGATGAATAGACGCAAATTATGATATAGAATGGTGGTTGTGCGGGACAGGGAGAGAGGGGGGCGTTCGTGATGGGATGGAACGGGGGTAGGTGGGAGCAGGGTCGCGTGTCGAGGGAGTGAGGCCGGGCTGGCAGTTGACCGAGGGGGAGGGAAGTGGTTGTGTTGCTGTGTGTGTTGGGTTGGCACAAGGATGCATGGTGAGTGTGTGTGCTGCGTTGGCGGGTGGTGTTGGATCTGGAGTTGGTTTTGAAACACGGTGGCGGACGGTTGGTAGCTAGGTTAGGGTTTACATCTAGAGTTTTCAAGATTAGGGTTAAGAGGGAGAGGGATCTAGGGTCAGGATTTAACCGGGGTGGTAGGCTGCTGGTTTGCTGTGCTTTTGGCCCGGCAGACTGGCGGTCTCCCCCGGTAAAACATTTTATTATTTTATTTAGCTTTAAATATTCTTTTGGTAAAATAGTTTAGGCAAACAAAAGATCTGGGCGGACCGAGGGTTTTACATTTGAAATAGAGAGGGGATATTTTGGAAAACAAAAACATGCTTTTAGCAAAATACTTTTAGACAAACAGATGCATGCTGATGTCATGATGATGCACATAATAAAAACAACAGCGATTTTCTAGTAGTGGTTTACCCGGGGTGCTACAAGCATCAACTACAATAGTAATCAACACCGGGAAAGTTTCCCCTAATGAACTAAGCAAGTATTCAACACGATTGTTATAGCGAGATGGAGTAATGATGATGGTGCTGGTGGAGATGATGGTGTGGATGATGATGATCCCGATGAAGTCTAGCTTGATGACGGTGTTAATGGCGACGATCTTCCCTCTCCGGGAAGGAATTTCCATGGCAGAAATCTGTCTGCCGGAGAGATCTTTCTCTCTTGGTGTTTTCCGCCCCGCAGAGGCGGCGAAAATCTATCTATGGTCGCTCCCTGGTGTTAGGGTTTCGTGAGGAAGATATTGGCGAGAGGGCGGAGTTGGGAGCCGAGCAGGTGGGCAACACCTGCCCTAGGCGCGGCCCAGGGGGACCCGCACCTAGGGGTGTGGGCCCCCTGTGGCCCAGCTACGCCTCCCCTTCTGGATTCCTTCGTCTTCTGGGAAAATATGATTTTCCAATATTTTTCTGGTATTTTTCTGATCTTCGCGAAATTGCATCAAAACACCTCCTTGTCCATCAAAATCCAGACTCCGGGAGTCCATCCTCCAAGAATCATCCAACATGCATAAACAGATGAAAAGATATAAGTAATACCTCATAATAAGACATATATCAATGAATAGAGGCAAATTATGATATAGAATGGTGATGCAAATTGGACGTATCAACTCCCCCCAAGCTTTTCTCTTGTCCCCAAGCGAAAACTGAGCTCAATAAACATGTCCACAGGTTTATGGAGTGAAGTGTCGATAAAAGAATACGGACAAGAAGCATCACACTTACCATTACACAACTCATAGAAGAAAGCAACTCACCATTATATAACTTAGCTTGCAACAAGTACATGAGTCACAATAGAGATGCATAAAGATAAATCATAATTGGAATTGGCAAACTTTGTTCTTGGTCAGAGAACAACTGGCAAATAGTTTCACAAAAAAGCTTCTCGTAGAAGTCTTCAAAACAGGAGCACTCTTTGCTCAAAAAGGTTTTTCACAATGAAGGCTTTCAAAGTAATACTCAATAGATAAGAGTTTTGTGCAAACAAGGAAGATAAAGAACATGATTGAATAAATCACCATATGAATACTTGAAACACAACAACTCAAATGCTTGCTAGAGATAGAGAGGAAGTAGGTTTTTGACTCAACTTAGAAAATAGGAGAAAGATCCCTTTTATAGAGGGAAGCAGGGATTACAAGTCATAAAGAGCTTCCAAAAGATTATGGTACTTACTAGCTTTAAGCCCTCATTTCCCCTATCATAGGCTTCTTGAGATGATTAAGGTTAAAGTAAACAAGGATGGAGTATATGCTTGACGAAATATAATTGGCAATCTCATGTCTCGTGAATATGAGGGCCACACCTCATGCTACTCAACTTCAGTTACCGGTAAGTTCTTGTCATTGTAAGTACATGTGTATCATAGAGAACCACCAACGGGGTACCCCTTGCACATGGTACATGATCTATCCCGTAACCAAAATGACAAGGCAAGCAAACAGTGAGCATCTCAGCGATCTTTTTATTTACTATGTGCATAGCTTTTTATTAAGGATGCTTCACAGATAGCTCACTATGGTGATGTTGCAAGTTTCCACCATGATTAGGCATGGCTTAGGCTAGCGGCCCAGACGTTTCTCTAACACACAATACAAACTCCATGGACTTACAAGCTCCCTTTTTATTTCACACTGGTGACATCCACAGACAAAAGAGCATGATATCAACTGTGTACAAAGTACATGTGCAATGTTGAAAGCGTTCCCCGTGATAGCACTGTTCTGCTAATTCCAACGTATAGGTGCAAGCATATACAACTTCGATGACACAATGGTTCAAGTCTATTAGGGGCAAAGAAAATAAGGTGTGCCATCAAGTTCATGAGAGATTTACTAACTAGTTTTCACATAACAAAATACTTTTTAATTCGGAAGATAGATGAAGCTTGAGAATTTGCTTGGAATAGCAATAATGCTACTAGGTAGATATAGTGGACACAAATGGCACATGCTTGGTTCAAAGGGATTGGGAACATGAGAAGTATGCCTTTTCAAAATAGGTTTTTGGCTAGCAAGGTTGGGTAGCAAGCAAGAGAGTTGAAAGAAACAAGCAAACATACAAGTAATAAAGCCAAACATGCAATCTTCCTTAAAGACACAAAAGTTCTTAAATAAAGAATACTAAGCTTATGAGCCAACAAGAATGAAATTAAATGATACAAAATGCATGTAAGCTTTTTCTCTTTTCCTTTCAAACCTCAAAAAGTGTTGCTACTGACCAGAGCTTGGTTTGCCAAAACCAATTTAGATTTACTTGATGCTCCCAAAGTGATGCCAATACTGATCAACAAGATCCATCATATAATAGAGATTGCGAACTAAAATAAGAAGTGCAAAAAGTAAAATATGAGACTTCTCATTAATATTCCATAAAGGCATTCACACCAAGAGATACATTGATAATCAACTAAAGGAGAGACACTTCCACATGCAAACCAACCTATAAGATAACCTCTCTACCAAATATATGAATCCACTAAAAAGGTAAAAGATAATGATGGTGATACCGCGGCACTCCCCCAAGCTTGGAACAAGCCAATGGGATTCCAAACCTGATGACGAATTACTCCTTCAGTGGTGGTGGTTTTCCCTTGTTTAGGGTAAGAAATTCTTCCAGCATCTTACGAATCCCGTCATTCTCCTCTTGGAGTATATCCACCTTCAACCTCAAGGCACGGTACTTTTCACAAAACTCATCAGTGGTTTGAAGGGCTTCCACTGCCTCAGGACAGTATCTGAAGTCTAAACTGAAGTCTATGATTCCCTGCATGTTACGAGAAAAAGCATCCCCAGTGTTAATTGCTCCTACAAAAGTAGGTTTCCTTGCCCTTGTCCCTGCGGCGGTTTGTTCTTCCAACTTTATCTCCTCCACGGGCTTCTTGCCTTTGTCGTTGGCAAAGACCATGGTGCTCTAAACTTGAGAATATTTCCTAACAGAAACAGATCGAAATGAAAACACGATGAGAACACGATGCACGAACCTCGGGGGATTTGGGGGGTTATATATTACGAAGTTTCAATGCATAAGGAAGGTGCTGATACGAACACAAGGCGGAGACGGAGCTCGGGGAAGTCACACCCCCTCCAGGCACGGCCAGTTGGGGCCCGCGCCTGGGGTGGGTTTGGCCACCCCGGCCTCCATTTCCTCCTCTGTTCCGTCTCGTAACTTTCCTTATGTATTAAAAACATAAAAAATATAAAAAGTTTAGGCGTTCATGAACCTTCTGTTTTCACCTTTTTTACCTATTCAAAGACGAACTCTGCAGATTCCTTTTCTCCTTCTCTTGGAAATTCCTTTCCTCACAAGGCAATACACAAACTTCAATGGCAACATTAGTGTAAGCAAAAACAATAAACCTTTAGGTTCACACTTTAAATGAAATCCATCAAAACAAAAGCTTCTGTAAGAGGCATATGCAAATGATAGTAGAAATCTATCAAAACAGACCAGCAGGTAAAGATTGATTTTTTCGAAAACCTTACGTTGCTCAAATAAAAAAGTACAGAACTAATGAAAGTTGTGTAAAAACTTGGAGAAAAAGCTCAAAAAAATACATCTCAATCTGAAGTACTGAGTCCCTCATGAATTTTTACAATGCAACACAAAAATCTGTCCTAGGACAGCCACTTTTCACAACTCCTCTACTTCACAAAAGTAGTTGAACTTGACACAAAAACCAAAACAAAAAGGATAAGGATCAGTTATTATTGAAGTAATAACTTCCAAGACTGTACAAAACTCTTGGGTTATCTCCCAACAAGTACTTTTCTTTAATGCCTTTAAGTTAGGCTAGAAAATTTCAAAGATGCTCACAAAGGAGATAAATATTTGAAGTGAAAGAGAGCATCAATAAGCAAATAACCAACACATTTGAGTCTAACCCACTTCCTGTGCATGGGAGTAGCATGAGAAAACGAATTGTTGAAACAAAAAGCCACTAGCATAGGAAGACAAAACAGATACAACTTCAAAATTTTCAACATAAAACGGGGAAACTTAACATTATTGAGATGCATAAAACCATGTTTCCCTCTCTCATAATAACTCTCAGTAGCACTTTGAATAAAGTTGACAATATAACTGTCACTGGCAACAACTTTATCATCAGAACGAGCATACTTATAGTCATCAAAAAGAGGTCCAAGGTCATGGACTGGATCAACAGAAGCAAGTTGTTCCATCCTGAAATCTTTATTAGGCAAGCTATTTTCACAAGGAGCTTTAGCGAATTTGGAAAATTTAAAATCATAAGAATCTCCATCAAACTTAGTTAAAACTTTCTCCTTCTTACAATCTATAATAGCTCCACAAGTGTTCAAGAAAGGTCTACCATAATAACTCTCAGTAGCACTTTGAATAAAGTTGACAATATAACTGTCACTGGCAACAACTTTATCATCAGAAAGAGCATACTTATAGTCATCAAAAAGAGGTCCAAGGTCATAGACTGGATCAACAGAAGCAAGTTGTTCCATCCTGAAATCTTTATTAGGCAAGCTATTTTCACAAGGAGCTTTAGCGAATTTGGAAAATTTAAAATCATAAGAATCTCCATCAAACTTAGTTAAAACTTTCTCCTTCTTACAATCTATAATAGCTCCACAAGTGTTCAAGAAAGTTTCGCTAGCTGCTGAATTAAGCACTAGAAAATCAGCAGGATACTTAGTCTTACCACAGAGGACCTCCACATCTCTTACAATGCCAATGGGGCAAATGGTTCCTTATTAGCAAGGTGAATAACCACATCAATGTCCTCAAGCTCACAAGGACCACTCTCATGCATAATTTCCATGTAAAGCTCATAAGGAATAGCACTAGCACTAGCACCAATATCACATAAACCATAGTAGCAATGATCACCAATTTTAACAGAAAGCACAGGAACACTAGCTTTTCTAGCTTTACTAGGATGAGAGATAATATTAGAAGCGTCTTCACAGAAGACAATGTGCTCATCCTCTATATTTCTAGTGACAGGGTCTTTCATAATAGCTACCACAGGTTCATTAATCATTTGATCATCAAGCTCCATAGTTTTCATTGTACCTTTGTTATTTGCACTAATAATCATAGAGTACTCCTTTACCTTAGCTGAGGAAGGAACTTTCTCAACATGAGGTTCAGGCACAATATGATTAGTAGTACAAACTTCAGTACTTCTAACAGGAACATGACTAACAACATCTTTATAAGGTGCATGGTACTTATTCCACTTCTTCTTGTGAATTTCTATGTAGGAGGCAAAGGCCTTAAAGCAATTGGCAATACTTTGGGAATCAAGACCAAACTCATTACTAATATCACGGAAGTCATTAGTTCCCATAAAATATTTAATGCATTCATAATCGTAGTTTATACCTGACTTTCTTCCTTTATCATTTTCCCAAGCTTCAGTGTTCTCTTGAATACGGTCTAGTAGATCCCATTTAGATTCTTCCTTCATACTTGTGAATGATCCAGCACAAGAAGCATCTAGTAAATCTTTATCATGAAGAGAAAGCCTAGCATAAAAGTCATTGATAATAATATTGTTAGGGAGTTCATGAATAGGACATTTAAGCATTAGTAACTTCAATCTCCCCCAAGCTTGAGCTATACTCTCTCCATCACGAGGACAAAAGTTATATATCAGATTTCTATCCTTATGAATCTCACTGGGAGGATAAAATTTAGAATAAAAGAGAGATGCCATTTCCTCCCATTCCATGGATTGTCCATTCTTCGGCAACTTATACCATTCTTCACCTCACCCTTTCAAGGATATGGAGAGTAACTTCTTCTTCACCTATTCAGTTGTGATACCTGCACACTTAAACAACCCGCATAATTCATGGATAAAAATAAAATGATCACCAGGATGGACAGTTCCATCCCCTAAATAATAATTATCCATAACACGATCAACAATACTTGTAGGTATCTTAAAAGGATCTATCCCAACAGGTGGTGGTTTATCTACTACCCTAACAGTGGTAGTAGTTTTACCAAACATAAAACCAAGTGAGTTATCCATATTGGAAATAAAGCAACAAACAGAAACAAAAGGCAATACTCACAATATAAGTTTCCCTTACTAGTTCCACTCTTCAATAGCGCTTCACTCCCTGGCAACGACGCCACTAAATAGTCTTGATGACCCACAAGTATATGGGGTGTATCGCAGTACTTTCGATAAATAGGAGTGTCGATCCTAACGAGGAGCAGAAGCTGTTTCTTAGTGGTATGGAGCAGTAACTCTCTGTAAATATTTAGCAAAAAGATTTTTAGGGGTTTTTTGATAAAGAAACAAAACAAAGTGCAAGTAATAAAGACAACGAGAAAGTGGCCCAATCCTTTCTTAGCAAAGGAAAAGCCGGTGGAAATACTTATAAGGACCAAACGTTCTTGAGGACACATGGGAATTCTATCAAGTGCTTTCGCTTCAAATAGCTGAGTACTCTTCTTTGGTGTTTGTAATTGTTGTGTGGGTGAACCTGTGCTAACATACCGACCTTACTTGGACTAATACATACTTGTGATTAAACCCCCTGCAAGCATCCGCAACTATAGGAAAGTAATTAAGATATAAATCTAACCACAGCCTTAAACTCCGAGATCCTACACTCCCTTGTGCAAAGGTGTCCTAACGGGGTTCAGGTTTCTGTCACTCCAGCAATCCCACAATTAGTATCCAAATACACAATGCATTCCCGTAGGCCCATAAATGGTGAAGTATCATGTAGCCGACGTTCACATGACACCACTAGAAGAATAGCACCACAACTTAAATACTAAACCATTGAATAATAACTCAACACAAATCCACTGCTAACAACATGACTTCTCCCATGTCCTCAAGAACTAAACGAACTACTCACAAGACATCATATGGATCAAGATCAAAGATGATATGGTAATGGATAACAATCGGAACATAAATAATAATCCAATGGTTCCACTCACAAGCATCAACTACAATAGTAATCAACACCGGGAAGATTTCCCCTAATGAACTAAGCAAGTATTCAACACGATTGTTACAGCGGGATGGAGTAATGATGATGGTGCTGGTGGAGATGATGGTGTGGATGATGATGATGATCCCAATAAAGTCTAGCTTGATGACGGTGTTGATGGCGACGATCTCCCCTCTCCGGGAAGTAATTTCCTCGGCAGAAATCTGTCTACCAGAGAGATCTTTCTCTCTCGGTGTTTTCCGCCTCGCAGAGGCGGAAAAAATCTATCTCTGGTCGCTCCCTGGTGTTAGGGTTCCGTGAGGAAGATATAGGCGAGAGGGCGGAGTCGGGAGCCGAGCAGGTGGGCCACACCTACCCTAGGCGCGGCCCATGGGGGACCCGCGCCTAGGGGGGTGTGGGCCCCTGTGTCCCAGCTATGCCTCCCCTTCTGGCTTCCTTCGTCTTCTAGGAAAATATGATTTTCCAATATTTTTCCGGTATTTTTCTGATCTTTGCGAAATTGCATCAAAACACCTCCTTTTCCATCAGAATCCAGACTCCAGCAGTCCATCCTCCAAGAATCATCCAACATGCATAAACATATGAAAAGACATAAGTAATACCTCATAATAAGACATATATCAATGAATAGAGGCAAATTTTATGATATATAATGGTGATGCAAATTGGACCTATCAATACCCAGTTGATATCATGCTCTTTTGTTTGCGAATGTCGTCGGTGTGAAATAAAAGGGGAGCTTGTAAGTCCATGGAGTTATGTATGTGTGTTAGTGAAACGCCTAGGCCGCTAGCCTAAGCCATGCCTAATCATGGTGGAAACTTTTATCATCACCATAGTGAGCAATCTATGAAGCTTTCCTCTTATATAAAAAAGATACATATTGAAAAGAGGGAAGAGAGAAAAAAGTGCCATTTTCCCATGGCAAATAAGAGATTGCTGAGATGCTCACTGTCTGCTTGCCTTGTCATTTTGATTATGGGATAGCTCCTGTATCATGTGCAAGGGGTACCCCGTTGGCGGTTCTTTATGATATACATATACTGACAAGAACTTACCGGTAACTAAAGTTGAGTAGCATGAGGAGCGTCCCTCGTACTCAAGGGACATGAGATTGCCAACTTATATTTTGTCAAGCATATACTCCATCTTTGTTCACTTTAACCTTAACCACCTCAAGATGCTTATGATAGGGGCAATGAGGGCTCAAAGCTAGTAAGTACCATAATCTTTTGGAAGCTCTTTATGAACTTGAAATCCTTGCTTCCCTCTATGAAGGGCGGCCTTTCTCCTATTTCTAAGTTGAGTCATTAAATCTACTTCCTCTCTATCTCCAGCAAGCATTTGAGTTGTTGTGTTTCAAGCATTCATATGATGATTTATTCAATCATTGTCTCTATCTTCCTTGTTTTCACAAGACTCTTATCTATTGAGTATTACTCTGAAAGCCATCATTGTGAAAAATCTTTTATGTTTAATCAAAGAGTACTCTTGTTGTGAAAACTTCTACAAAAGCTTTTTGTGAAATTGTTTGTCAGCTGTTCTCTGACCAAGAACAAAAGTTTGCCAATTCCAATTATGATTTATCTTTATGCATCTCTATTGTGACTCCTGTACTTTTTGCAAGCTAAGTTATATAATGGTGAGTTGCTTTCTTCTATGAGTTGTGTAATGGTAAGTGTGATGCTTCTTGTCCGTATTCTTTTATCGATACTTCACTCCATAAACATGTGGACATGTATACTGAGCTCAGTTTTCGCTTGGCGACAAGGGAAGGTCTAAGCTTGGGGGGAGTTGATACGTCCAATTTGCATCACCATTATGTATCATAATTTGCCTCTATTCATTGATATATTTCTTATTAAGAGGTGTTACTTATGTCTTTTCATCTGTTTTTGCATGTTGGATGATTCTTGGAGGATGAACTGCCGGAGTCAGGATTCTGATGGAAAAAGAGGTGTTTTGATGCAATTTCTCAAAGATCATAAAAATACCAGAAAAAATATGGAAAATCATATTTTCCCAGAAGACGAAGAAATCCAGAAGGGAAGGCCGAGATGGGCCACAGGGGGCCCACACCCCCCAGGCGCGGGACACCCCTAGGCCGCGCCTATAGGCGGTGTGGCCCACCTGGCTCCGCCCTCTCGCCTATATATTCTCCTCGAAACCCTAATACACAGGGGGCGACCATAGAAAGATTCCGCTGCCTCTATGGGGTGGAAAATACCAAGAGAGAAAGAGCTCTCCGACAGACATATTTCTGCCAGGGAAATTCCTTCCCGGAGATGGGAGATCATCGCCATCAACACCATCGTCAAGCAAGACTTCATCAGGATCATCATCATCATCATCATCCACACCATCATCTCCACCAGCACCATCATCACCACTCTATCCCGCTGTAACAATTGTGTTGAATACTTGCATAGTTCTTAGGGGAAACTTTCCCGGTGTTGATTACTATTGTAGTTGATGCTTGTGAGTGGAACCATTGGATTATTGTTTATGTTCAGATTGTTATCCATCACCATATCATCTTTGATCTTGATGCATATGATGTCTTGTGAGTAGTTCGTTTAGTTCTTGAGGACATGGGAGAAGTCATGTTGTTAGTAGCAGATTTGTGTTGAGATATTATTCGATGGTTTAGTATTTAAGTTGTGGTGCTATTATTCTAGTGGTGTCATGTGAACTTCAACTACATGATACTTCACCATTTATGGGTCTAGAGGAATGCATTGTGTATTTGGCTACTAATCGTGGGGTTGCCGGAGTGATAGAAACCTAAACCCCCGTTAGGACACCATTGCACAAGGGAGCGTAGGATCTTAGAGTTTAAGGTTGTGGTTAGGTTTATATCTTAATTGCTTTCCTGTAGTTGTGGATGTTTGCAGGGGTTTAATCACAAGTATGTATTAGTCCAAGTAAGGTTGGTACATTAGCACAGGTTCACCCACACAACACTTACAACATCAAAGAAGGGTACTCAACTATTTGAAGCAAAAGCACTTGAAAGGATTTCCACCGGCTTGTCCTTTGCTAAGAAAGGATTGGGCCACTTGCTGCATTTTTTCTTGTCTTTATTACTTGCACTTTATTTCTTTGCTTTATCATAAAACCCCTAAAAATCCGTTTTCTAAGTATTTACAGATATTCCCTGCTTCATACCACTAGTCAACACCTTCTGCTCCTCGTTGGGATCAACACTCCTATTTATCGAAAGTACTACGATACACCCCCTATACTTGTGGGTCATCAGTCATCTACCTCTCCATCTTTAATTTCTGTATCAAAAAGGAGGATAAGTTGTCAATACACACGTGTGCACATCTTGGAGGTGTCGTTTGTGGGGTACTTTATCGGATTGGATCATAGAGGAAAATTTTCATCAACCACATTTGATTAAAATGTGTCTGCTCGTGTTCTACAAAGGTATGTAGATCCATGTCTCTCTTGTTAGTAGCATCATCAATTAGATTGTACCTTGGATCTTCTCGTATTCTCATAGGATTTTTTCTTTTCCATGTTGTGAATCCCTTCACAAAGTTGGTACACACATAAGCATGCAACTTCGGAGCAAACATGTAGTGAAACAAGACTGTGATGAAGCCGAAGACTAAACTGAGCATAGGTCTAGAGGGAGTACATGGAAGTGTCATCCTCTCATATTTTGGAAGAGTGTGGAGGAGACATGTTGAGAAGGGAGATGCCGGGGTAGAGTATTGCATGTGGTCTCTATACAAAAGGAGAATAAGAAAGAAATGACATCTGTCACGACGTGTGTAAAGAATGCACGATGATCATGAAGCATGCTTAGAGGCCACCTTAGCACACATGTGATATAGAACTATCGTCAATCAATGCAACTAATTAAGCATCCTCTTTTATTTTATAGCAACACATACTACTTACTAGTACTAATACACAAAAACTTCATGCACATTAAATCTCTAGGAGGCTGTTTTTGGCATAGACACCGACATGTCACATGAGGTGGAGTGTCTGCCGCATGAAGTGGAGTGTTTTTCCATTGTGATACATGTCTTCTCTAGTAGCAGAGATTTTTTAGAGGAAAATTATGTACAGTTAACTTCTTGAGCCATAATAAATTATTGAAAACCCTAATTACAAAATAGTGTTTGGACATGCTTGCATGGTCTTCACAACTAAACATAGTACATAACATATTAAACTCGGAATGAGTAAGGTGTTTAATTATCCTATGATGATGCTCTTAAATCTCGCACGTTGTGGTTTTCCCCGTGGTCTTTTCTAGGTGGCATGGTGCCTATGTCCAACACAACACAATGGCCATGTAGTCATACACTTAAACACTAACAAATGGCTAAGTAAGGGTCACCGTAAAAGATTAGATTAAAAGTTGTGGTTTGGATATATCAAATTTAAAAGGTTGACCGAAGGAAATTTACAATCAAGAGTGATTATCTAGACGTTTATAGAGATAAAAATAAAATATCGTTATACTGAGAAATGGTTGAAGCGCTCGTTCTCCCAACGCTAGACTCTAATAACAGATGGAAAATTGAACGGCTGATGGCGCCTCCTTTCCTCCTTACTTCCAAGGCTGGCTCTGGCCCACCGCGACCTTGTGCAATGGCAAAGGGACCATGCGAGGAGGGGGCCAAGGAATCGCATACATATCGGCGTGAATTTTTTCTGCAGAGGCCGAGTCGGCCCTGCCATGAGGTATCGTTTCCTAGAAGCTAGAAGAGCACGCGGCACACACGATCCAGACTCTCTACTCGTGTCGTGAATCGCGATCGACAGATGACAAACATGTGATGGTCGATCGGTCTCCCCTAATCCCATCTTCCTGACTCTCCCGTTTAGCCGACAGACGCGAAGGACCACGACACGGGGCACACGTTCAACCATGCAAGCGATTAGATTAGCCTTGTTGGCCGTGGTATTCAAAATTCAATTGCGATCATGGTTCTTCACTTCTTTGCTTGCTTGCCATACAATAGCTATCAAATCAAATTGTTAGTCCCTAACAGTGTCCTTTGTCGTTTAGGGTTATACTTCTATCTTTGCCCATTTGTCGTTGATTTCTGTGACTAGTGGATGGGCCACGATGGACGAGAGAGGGCAGTGGACAATGTCCCTTTGCCCCCAAATCGGCCCCAAATTTTGGGACGATTTGTAGAAAAATGGGCTATCCGGGGAGAAGGGGGAGGGGAGGGCCACATTTGGAGAGACCGTTGGGTGTTTTTTTGGGGGGTGAACCGTCCGCTTGAACACTTTCGAAGGGAAGAGGAGCGTTTGGGAGCTCACTTGGAGATGCTCTTAGGAGCCCATGCCGCCGGATTCGTCTAGGGCCCCACAAAATATAGAACCGGCCCTGCTCGCTTCAGGTCACATGGATAAAAACAGACTAAGTTTGCTTGCCTTTTTTTTGCGTTGATGCCATAGTGACGCTAGAATTGATTCCAATATGTAACCGCCCATCCTCTGGATTATGACCCTGACGCTTAGCTCCATCTTTGTACATGTCCTAAGTCACTCGGTAGAAAATGTCGGATATGTTTAAATCCTAAGCCATGAGTTTGAGTTTGGAGCAACTACGTGTAGTTTTCGAACAAATTAAATGTTACTCTAGTAGTTTTTGAATGGAGATTGTTGCCCGGTTGAAAGTATGTGAATATTGTTCCATTTCCTGTTCGGCTGATCCTATATGGGCCCATTCATGCCAAAATTTTCAAAATATTTTTGTACTGTACGAGATTCGTGCATTTCAAACGCACCGTCCCATTCTTTGCCACGTTGCATTGCATCTGACAAAGAGCCCTAATTTCCCGGTTATAAATAGCCGTAGCCAGGACCAGAAAACGACCACTGAGTCAAAAACTCCCCAGCCGCCTCGAACCCGTCGCCACCAAACACTGAGCGAAGCAGCAGTAACAGCCGTCGCCGCCGGTTACCAAGGGCGAGAACGGAGGACGATCGTCGGCGAACATGGGCCTGCGCGATCTGCTGACGGGACGCTCCTCCTGCGCGGCGCCGGGATCGTCGTCGTCCTCCCCCAACCCCCTCAGCGCGTTCGTCGACTCCTTCATCGACCGCCCCTTCATCGGCTACTCCCCCAAATCTGAGGTGCGCGAAACCGTAAATCCTTATCTCCATTTGTAGATCGTGCGGCGCCGATCTCCAGAGGAGACGAATGTTGATTAAATCCGCTGGCTTTAGATCCCGAAGGTTGGGTACATCATTTTGGGATGTTTGATTAACCGCTTAAGGGTGTTTTTTCTTGTTCATTTCCCGGTATATAGGCAGGTGCTCGTATGCTGATCTCCTACGGATCTCAGAGGAAACTCTGGGAATCTAGGAAACCGGTGTGAAATTAAACAGCAGTTTAATGCTATTCTGATGTTACACCTCCACCAGGAGAACCCCAAGGTCGGCTTGGGGAGTTAGGATGCATCCATTTGGTGCGCTTAAATTTCTATTATCCTATTTTAGGATCCACGTGAAACACCTATTTGTGTGGTTGATCTATATGTATCTCTACACTATGGTTCAATTTTGACCATCACGGTGTAGTTGATGTTAGATCTAATGAAGGTAGCACCTGAGTGCGAGAGTATTATATCTGAACCACGTATATGGCACATCAGGTATTATCCTCAAACACTCTGTGCTACCCTCGCTACCCCCATAATTGTGTGGAGGCTTTATTTGGCATGCATACATGATTTTTTGCGAGGGAAATACATAGTGGGCCGGCGGCTAAGGAGGGCTTATAGCATAGTGTAGACATTAGACACAAAAATAGAGGAGAGCCTCCAAGGCAGATTTCGAGGCACGCCAGGTGCCAAATTGGTCAAATGCAAGCTCCAGAAGAGAGAGTCAACATCGGTGGTGAGACCGTGTAAAACCACACTGTTCCACGTATTTCATGTGCACATTCAACATTATTGTTTTTGGCAAGCTATTTTTCTTTTTCTAAAGTTTTACTTCACCTAAGATATAGCACGTGACATATGGCTATTCATTATTCAGGGATGAAAAAAATACATGTGGTGAAAAAGTGGAAATTAGATTGGTTACTTAAAGAAAGATTTTGTAAAACTAGAAATAGATTTTTGCAAACAGTGTGCTAAACTTCTCACGGTTGCATATCCGCAGTACCTACATGTGTGTGTGGTTATTTAGAAGGTAATCACACAATGCCGTTTTGATGTGAATTGTCCTGTCTGTTTTAGTCAAAGGGACTAAGTTGGACATGTGACCCGGTTAATGACTATCATTTCGATAATAATTTTCTAATTTTCGCATTAAGACTGAAAGGGAACAATATTTTTAAGAGAACAGATGTAAAATAACTTCCAACTGCACTTCTATTATAGGAATTTATTTATTCACCATAAAACTGAAATGATATTCTTCCTTACGATGTGCAATAGTAGTTTGTTGCAGGAAATTGCATTAGTGTGTTACAAGGAAATCAGTTATATGGTTCTTTCTCCAAAATTAGTAGATTATTAGGGTATGCTTTTACATGCACATCGTTTTATTTGAACAATTATTTACACATTATTAATTTACAAATCCAGTTAGTTTGCACTTTGAAGTTTTTTAGTTTAAAGTCCCAGTCTATTTGACATAATAGTATCACACTAGCTTATACATCTGGAAGGATTGGACCACCGATTGAAATGGCTACAATGATTTAGTTGTGATTTTGTAAGCTAATCCTTTAATTTCGGTTGAAGTATGATTGCATTTTCGACCTTTCTCCAGCAGATTGGACTTTTGGTTAAATTATTTGGTGCATGATATTCTGTGTGGTATGAGGCAATGTCTTGAGTTCAACACCTAGGTAGCACAAATTAAAATAGAAAATGGAAGCCCGCTTTCATTCTATGTTCCGGCATGAGATAGGCACATGTGAGGCGGGGTGTAAACTAGTTGGTGCATGCAATTCTACAAAAAATATGTGTAGAGGCTAAGTATGTTAATTAGCTCTCTTGGTTAGAGAAGTTTAATGGCTTCTCTCTCTCAAAAAAGGTAAATATTGCTAGATGTTGATTGGTCAGAAAATACTACGTAGTAACATAAAGCTTACTACCTATTGATTTGCAATAATTCGAGGATTTAATTTCATGTCAAACTTTCTACTTTGGACGTATACAATGAATTCCTATAATTTATTGTGGTGTAGACCATACTTAGATCTTAACAGTCAAGGGTCAATATCTACACTTCTAGGTAAGTAGGGAAACATTGTGGACCTTATAATTATGGCTGGTATCTCAGTGGGATACTCGGATTTGTGCAAAGTCCATTCCTTTATTCCTTATTTTTATGGAATACTTTGATAGCTTTCATTTAATTTGCATTTTTTTACTTCATTGTGCTCAGTATTGTCAAATCAAGCAGGAAGTTATGATTAACCTACTCAAGTTTTCGGTTGATGATTTTTTAAGCCATTTAGGTTTATAATGATCATGTGAACACAATTATATAACCCTTTTGCAGCTTGAACAGGAACTTTCAGCAACTGCGGTTATTCGGAAAGATTTCAATGCCACTCCTTTATCAACAGTTCCAGGTGACGAGAATGAGTTCAAGATAGATCAGGGATCAATAAGAACAATGAAGGTTATTGTCCCTAGTCCCCACTATCCTATGTGTATCTATGATGTTTCCTAATTTCAGCTGAACATCGGCAGGGCACCGACTTCGTTAATGGGCATCATGGAGAAGCTTGTGGTGAAAATTTTCAAACCTCAATTCAGCTGAAACAGGAACTTTCAGCAACCGCTATTCTTCGGAAAGCTTTCAATGCCAATTTTTTATCAACAATTCTAGGTGATGAGAATGAGTTCAAGCTAGATCAGGGATCAATCAGAACAATGAAGGTTATTCTCCCCAGCCCCCACTATCCTATGTGTATCTGTGATGTTTCCTAAATCCAGCTGAACATCGGCAGGGCACTGACTTCGTTAATGGGCATCATGGAGACGCTTGTGGTGGAAATTTTCAAACCTCAATTCTTTCTGTTCCTGAACTCAGAGGGATCGAGCCACACTTCCATGAATCAGAGCAAATTGATAGCGCTACTACCAGAAATGTCATGCCCAAACCCGCTGGCAAGTTTCAACACTGACATGATTCTAAATTTTATTAGTTATATCAATGCATGACATAAAATTTGCACATCAGATAACTCAATTGAACTGATGACTCTGCATCAATTTTGGCTTGATTATGTGCCTTTACATATAACATCATCAGTAGCCAGTTGGCTTACATGGTTGAAATGGATGCTTTTAATTTTCTATCTTCCTTCTTTCCACTATATGCTAACCCTAATTTCCAAGTAACTTCAAAGATACTTCATAAATACAGAAAGCCAACATGCACTGTGAAGTTCGATACTTTTGTTACCTGATAAATGGAAAGATGCTATTTACTCAAAACCTTGTGCGCTATAGAAAGTGCATTCATACGGCACAAGGGTGGTTTCATTGTGACTCAACAATGTGTAGACAACCCTAATGCATGTTGTTTCAGGTCCACCTGAGATGGATGTTCCCTATCCTCTGCGTCGAAGTCCATTTCAACAATACAATGTTCTGGTGTCGAAAGAATATTTACATGGACCGGTCAGCTTACTTTCTTATCTCTATGTCTAAAGATTATCTATAAACATGAAGGCCAAAGGCCCAAAAACTTACTTGCTAACCAACTTCTCTTTCTAATTGATTCGCCTTCAAGTGTTGATCCTCGTATCTTCTGGATGAAACACTTAATACTTGTTTATTTGTACCAGGTTAATAGATCAATGGACTATATAGATCATTCTTATGACAATGAAATGAGACGCCCTCGAACAATACCACATCCACAAATGGTTGATTTCTTGAACCAAGTCCCTGCACTAATTGTTTTTTGTGAGATAAATTGGTTTTACTCATTTAACTGTGCCATCTTGTTGTGACACCAGACTCAGTTGGCTAAAGGTCAGATAGGTGGAACAGACATTACAGACATGGTAGTTTTGGCGCAATCTCATATGCTTGAACACACGTCAGCTGGTGAAGATCATCCTAAATTTCAGGTATACCATATACTATGAGCTAGTCTCTTTCGTTGGATATATAATGACTAAACTCATTTGGTAGTGGTTTCCTTGGGTTGACATTGTCCACTAGTCTGAGAACATTTCTTAAATCCTACTCTCATTTGTTATTGGTTTCCTTGCATACATTTGGTGATCTGTGTACGACGGGGAGCAAGGGGCAGTATCCCATGTTTTACCTTACCTCGTTATTTGAATGTGAACTTCCTGCAAACTGTTGGACGTGATCTGAAAATAGTTGTGGACCATACCACTACTGCTTTTTAAATAATGCCTTCTTTTTCTCTGCTACTGCTGAGTTGACTACCACTTAGTATCGATGCTGATCCCAGTTATTCCTGGCTGCAGGGACTAGTCATGAGCGACAATGGGGAGGTTTCAGGTGGTTGGTTGTCATTCCTTGGGATTGGGCTGACCCACCTGGGCGGCCTTTCTCAACCAAGGTTTTGGGATGAGCCGATCAAGTGGCATGATCAGGTGATCGGACATCGTGTATGGATTGAATTAAAGGGGTTGCAGCAATGCTCTGGTTGGTCGGTTACACTGGAAGCTACGC
Source organism: Avena sativa (assembly GCA_916181665.1). Taxonomy (NCBI): domain Eukaryota; kingdom Viridiplantae; phylum Streptophyta; class Magnoliopsida; order Poales; family Poaceae; genus Avena; species Avena sativa. The sequence continues at coordinate 443,511,959 of OV702283.1, forward strand.
GCAATTCCCTCTTTGACGCCTTACAGGATGCGGCAATGCTAGCAGTTATCACAATGAGGCTACATTTTCCTCTCGAGTTCCGAGGCACACCGTTCACGGTTCTACCCATGGTGCCCGGTCAGAGGAGCGAACTGGACTATCCTGCAATCGATGGCGGTGCTGAGGCTACCACTTTCATGGGGATCAACTATGATGATGTGTGGACTCTTCTGCGGGAGCGTTTCACGTCCTTCCACCGTGAGTCCTCTCAAACTTTAAAGGGGTACTTCGCAGAGAATCAACAATCATTTGCATTGGCCAAGAAGATGTTGGAAGCGCTCCCTCCAACGCCGGCGAATAACCAAAGAATTGAAAATCTAATAAATATGGGCAACATGGAAGGTACTTTTATTCCAAGAGACTGCGGTTGGACCGTGTTAGTCTCAAACAAGGCGCAGCAGCCGCAGGTGGAGCCATCTCATCAGGAGAAACCACCCGCAACTGCAAGCTCCCTGGCGGTCCGGGCCAGGCTGTGAGATGCACTAGATTCTGTTGATCAATTATCATTACAAACCAACCTGTGTTGTAGATGTAATTGATGTACCTTTTTATTTAGGGACATGGACGTGGTGCCATGATCTCTGTGTTGTAATCAGACCTCCCCTGTTGTGAACCATGTGTGTGTTAGACCTCTATGTGCTACTGTGGTGGCTGTTAAGACTTATGGAAAATGGTGATGAAGCTAGCATGAGTAATCTGTCAAGCATATCTAGACATGCCTAGTGATATTTGTATTACATTATTTGCATAATATTTGTATCCAGTTTCGTAATTATAACATGTTTACTGAAGTTGCTCAATGTACATAGTCACACTTGGATGGAAGCCTGCATCTCGAAGAGTCATCGCCAGCTGCTGATGCCCGTAAGTTTTCCTTGGGTAGCTTCGTACAAGTTGATACTGTCCTATGCCTGGTATGCCCAAGAAATTAACGTACTTGTAGATTTCTCTTATTGTGTCGGTGTGGCGGAAGCTCTGCTGACTTCTCTCGCCGTTGGGAAATCTTATCATTATCTGCAAAAGTTTCGGTATAATGCTAACTAGTCAATACCATCTTATAATTGCTTATGTGGAAGTTGCTAATGATTATATATATGATCTAAGTTGCCATATTGAACAAATTTACTAGATGGATAGCTCTGATACACATTAGAAAGTTAGAAGTATTGTTCAGTAAGTTTTTATGCTTAATTGGAAGATTCTCTATGTCTGCAAAATATCTCAATCTGAAATAAAATGAGATCTGATACTGTTGTGGTCACTGTTTATCGCAAGTCTGTTGATTTTCATACCTTGGTATTTGCTTCACTTCGTTGTGCAGGCACAGTTTCCTTAGGCATAGGTGCTCTAATCTGAGTTGGTTGGGCAGTCTCTCACTGCAGGAATGGGAGCTACACCGATGGCCAAACGTCGGGGCCGTCGGCCTAGCCATCGTCCAGGCCAGCCCCGCCAAGCAGCCGTCGGCGTAGAAGGCGTAGCATACGCCGACGGCTGCCATCGGCGTAGCTATTTTTTTATTTTATCTCATTAAACTTTGAAAAATCATAACTAAATCATTTTAATTCGGAAAAATACAAATAATATATCAAAATTTGCAGAAAAATAAGACCTATCTATCTACACTCAAATATTACACATTTGTAAATTAAAATTAAGTAAAACATAAAACATTATATATAGTTTAAAACGGGCATAAAAAATTCAAAAACGATCGAAACAATGTGAAACCTTCGCGTGGTGTCATATTATGTGATATAGTTATAAGGAAAAACATCAAACTTGATATATTGATTATGTCTCAAAGAAACCTTCACAAAATGACCTATCTCATTCGAGGTTTCTTGACTTTCGGATTAAATGACCAATGTTATGGCTAGAATCAAGGCATAGTTTGTGATAATGTGCCTATATTGTGCATACACATGCATCATGGGATGGCGAACAATGTTTCAGGAGGAAGTTTTCCTTTTCATCGCACCAAAAAGCCATTTCCCATTTTCCGAGCACAAAAAACGAACGGTTTTGTGAAGCAACCACCAAATGGCTAATTCAAAATGCTACCACCACATTTTAAAAAAACACTATACCACCTTATATGGACAATTTCCCAATAGGGGGATCCGAAACCTTTCCGACCACCTCTGGTGAAAAAGACAAATTCCTGTCGAATCGGCAGGAAGTGGGTCAGATATGAACTACAGGTACATGATCCGATGCTCATGTTTTTTTACAAAAATCATTTTTAGGTTCACAATATGCTATTTTATCAAAGATCCAATGCAAGTTTAGCGAGGCTCGACCCCGATCTAAGAATCTTCATGTCCGTCGTTCGACAAAGTTTGACGATAGTTTAAAACGGGCATAAAAAATTCAAAAACGATCGAAACAATACGAAAACTTCGCGTGGTGTCATATTATGTGACATATTTATAAGGAAAAATATCAAACTTGATATATTGATTATGTCTCAAAGAAACCTTCTAAAAATGATCTATCTCATTCGAGGTTTCTTGTCTTTCGGATCAAATGAACAATGTTATGGCTAGAATCAAGGCATAGTTTGTGATAATGTGCCCATATTGTGCATACACATGCATCATGGGATGGCGAACAATGTTCCAGAAGGAAGTTTTCCTTTTCGTCGCACCAAAAAGCCATTTCCCATTTTCCGAGCACAAAAAACGGACGGTTTTGTGAAGCAACCACCAAATGGCTAATTCAAAATGCTACCACCACATTTAAAAAAAACACTATACCACCTTATATGGACAATGTCCCAATAGGGGGATTCAAAACCTTTCCGTCCACCTCTGGTGAAAAAGACAAGTTCCTGCCGAATCGGTAGAAAGTGGGTCAGATATGAATTACAGGTACATGATCCGATGCTCATGTTTTTTTACAAAAATCATTTTTAGGTTCACAATATGCTATTTTATCAAAGATCCAATGCAAGTTTAGCGAGGCTCGACCCCGAGATAAGAATCTTAATGCCCGTCGTTCGACAAAGTTTGACGATAGTTTAAAACGGGCATAAAAAATTTAAAAACGATCGAAACAATGCGAAACCTTCGCGTGGTGTCATATTATGTGACATAGTTATAAGGAAAAATATCAAACTTGGTATATTGATTATGTCTCAAAGAAACCTTCACAAAATGACCTATCTCATTCGAGGTTTCTTGACTTTCGGATTAAATGACCAATGTTATGGCTAGAATCAAGGCATAGTTTATGATAATGTGCCTATATTGTGCATACACATGCATCATGGGATGGCGAACAATGTTTCAGGAGGAAGTTTTCCTTTTCATCGCACCAAAAAGCCATTTCCCATTTTCCGAGCACAAAAAACGGACGGTTTTGTGAAGCAACCACCAAATGGCTAATTCAAAATGCTACCACCACATTTTAAAAAAACACTATACCACCTTATATGGACAATTTCCCAATAGGGGGATCCGAAACCTTTCCGACCACCTCTGGTGAAAAAGACAAATTCCTGTCGAATCGGCAGGAAGTGGGTCAGATATGAACTACAGGTACATGATCCGATGCTCATGTTTTTTTACAAAAATCATTTTTAGGTTCACAATATGCTATTTTATCAAAGATCCAATGCAAGTTTAGCGAGGCTCGACCCCGATCTAAGAATCTTCATGTCCGTCGTTCGACAAAGTTTGACGATAGTTTAAAACGGGCATAAAAAATTCAAAAACGATCGAAACAATACGAAAACTTCGCGTGGTGTCATATTATGTGACATAGTTATAAGGAAAAATATCAAACTTGATATATTGATTATGTCTCAAAGAAACCTTCTAAAAATGATCTATCTCATTCGAGGTTTCTTGTCTTTCGGATCAAATAAACAATGTTATGGCTAGAATCAAGGCATAGTTTGTGATAATGTGCCCATATTGTGCATACACATGCATCATGGGATGGCGAACAATGTTCCAGAAGGAAGTTTTCCTTTTCGTCGCACCAAAAAGCCATTTCCCATTTTCCGAGCACAAAAAACGGACGGTTTTGTGAAGCAACCACCAAATGGCTAATTCAAAATGCTACCACCACATTTAAAAAAAACACTATACCACCTTATATGGACAATGTCCCAATAGGGGGATTCAAAACCTTTCCGTCCACCTCTGGTGAAAAAGACAAGTTCCTGCCGAATCGGTAGAAAGTGGGTCAGATATGAATTACAGGTACATGATCCGATGCTCATGTTTTTTTACAAAAATCATTTTTAGGTTCATAATATGCTATTTTATCAAAGATCCAATGCAAGTTTAGCGAGGCTCGACCCCGAGATAAGAATCTTAATGCCCGTCGTTCGACAAAGTTTGACGATAGTTTAAAACGGGCATAAAAAATTTAAAAACGATCGAAACAATGCGAAACCTTCGCGTGGTGTCATATTATGTGACATAGTTATAAGGAAAAATATCAAACTTGGTATATTGATTATGTCTCAAAGAAACCTTCACAAAATGACCTATCTCATTCGAGGTTTCTTGACTTTCGGATCTAATGACCAATGTTATGGCTAGAATCAAGGCATAGTTTGTGATAATATGCCCATATTGTGCATACACATGCATCATAGGATGGCGAACAATGTTCCAGGACGAAATTTTTCCTTTTCGTCGCACCAAAAAGCCATTTCCCATTTACCGAGCACAAAAAACGGACGGTTTTGTGAAGCAACCACCAAATGGCTAATTCAAAATTCTACCACCACATTTTAAAAAACACTATACCACCTTATATGGACAATGTCCCAATAGGGGGATCCGAAACCTTTCCGTCCACCTCTGGTGAAAAAGACAAATTTCTGCCGAATCGGTAGGAAGTGGGTCAGATATGAACTACAGGTACATGATCCGATGCTCATGTTTTTTTACAAAAATAATTTTTAGGTTCACAATATGCTATTTTATCAAAGATTCAATGCAAGTTTAGCGAGGCTCGACCCCAAGCTAAGAATCTTCATGCCCGTCGTTCGACAAAGTTTGACGATAGTTTAAAACGGGCATAAAAAATTCAAAAACGATCGAAACAATGCGAAACCTTCGCGTGGTGTCATATTATGTGACATAGTTATAAGGAAAAATATCAAACTTGATATATTGATTATGTCTCAAAGAAACCTTCACAAAATTACCTATCTCATTCGAGGTTTCTTGACTTTCGGATCAAATGACCAATGTTATGGCTAGAATCAAGGAATAGTTTGTGATAATATGCCCATATTGTGCATACACATGCATCATGGGATGGCGAACAAAGTTCCAGGACGAAATTTTTCTTTTCGTCGCACCAAAAAGCCATTTCCCATTTATCGAGCACAAAAAACGGACGGTTTTGTGAAGCAATCACCAAATGGCTAATTCAAAATTCTACCACCACATTTAAAAAAAACACTATACAACCTTATATGGACAATGTCCCAATAGGGGGATCCGAAACCTTTCCGTCCACCTCTGGTGAAAAAGACAAATTCTTGCCGAATGGGTAGGAAGTGGGTCAGATATGAACTACAGGGACATGATCCGATGCTCATGTTTTTTTATAAAAATCATTTTTAGGTTCATAATATGCTATTTTATCAAAGATCCAATGCAAGTTTAGCGAGGTTCGACCCCGAGCTAAGAATCTTCATGCCCGTCGTTCGACAAAGTTTGATGATAGTTTAAAATGGGCATAAAAATTTCAAAAAGATCGAAACAATGTGTAACCTTCGTGTGGTGTCATATTATGTGATATAGTTATAAGGAAAAATATCAAACTTGATATATTGATTATGTGTCAAAGAAACCTTCATAAAATGACCTATCTCATTCGAGGTTTCCTGACTTTCGGATCAAATGACCAATGTTATGGCTAGAATCAAGGCATAGTTTGTGATAATGTGCCCATATTGTGCATACACATGCATCATGGGATGGCGAACAATGTTCCAGGAGGAAGTTTTCCTTTTCGTCGCACCAAAAAGCCATTTCCCATTTTCCGAGCACAAAAAACGGACGGTTTTGTGAAGCAACCACCAAATGGCTAATTCAAAATGCTACCACCACATTTAAAAAACACTATACCACCTTATATGGACAATGTCCCAATAGGGGGATCCGAAACCTTTCCGTCCACCTCTGGTGAAAAGACAAATTCCTGCCGAATCGGTAGGAAGTCGGTCAGATATGAACTACAGGTACATGATCCGATGCTCATGTATTTTTACAAAAATCATTTTTAGGTTCACAATATACTATTTTATCAAAGATCCAATGCAAGTTTAGCGAGGCTTGACCCCGAGCTATGAATCTTCATGCCCGTCGTTCGACAAAGTTTGACGATAGTTTAAAACGGGCATAAAAAATTCAAAAACGATCGAAACAATGCGAAACCTTCGCGTGGTGTCATATTATGTGACATAGTTATAAGGAAAAATATCAAACTTGATATATTGATTATGTCTCAAAGAAACCTTCACAAAATGACCTATCTGATTCGAGGTTTCTTGACTTTCGGATCAAATGACCAATGTTATGGCTAGAATCAAGGCATAGTTTGTGATAATGTGCCCATATTGTGCATACACATGCATCATGGGATGACGAACAATGTTCCAGGAGGAAGTTTTCCTTTTCGTCGCACCAAAAAGCCATTTCCCATTTTCCGAACACAAAAAACGGACAGTTTTGTGAAGCAACCACCAAATGGCTAATTCAAAATGCTACCACCACATTTTAAAACAACACTATACCACCTTATATGGAAAATGTCCCAATAGGGAGATCCGAAACCTTTCCGTCCACCTCTGGTGAAAAAGACAAATTCCTGCCGAATCGGCAGGAAGTGGGTCAGATATGAACTACAGGTACATGATCCGATGCTCATTTTTTTTACAAAAATCATTTTTAGGTTCACAATATGCTATTTTATCAAAGATCCAATGCAAGTTTAGCGAGGCTTGACCCCGAGCTAAGAATCTTCATGCCCGTCGTTCGACAAAGTTTGACGATAGTTTAAAACGGGCATAAAAAATTCAAAAACGATCGAAACAATACGAAACCTTCGCGTGGTGTCATATTATGTGACATAGTTATAAGTAAAAATATCAAACTTGATATATTGATTATGTCTCAAAGAAACCTTCACAAAATGACCTATCTCATTCGAGGTTTCTTGACTTTCGGATCAAATGACCAATGTTATGGCTAGAATCAAGGCATAGTTTGTGATAATGTGCCCATATTATGCATACACATGCATCATGGGATGGCGAACAATGTTCCAGGAGGAAGTTTTCCTTTTCGTCGCACCAAAAAGCCATTTCCCATTTTCCGAACACAAAAAACGGACGGTTTTGTGAAGCAACCACCAAATGGCTAATTCAAAATGCTACCACCACATTTTAAAACAACACTATACCACCTTATATGGACAATGTCCCAATAGGGAGATCCGAAACCTTTCCGTCCACCTCTGGTGAAAAAGACAAATTCCTGCCGAATCAGCAGGAAGTGGGTCAGATATGAACTACAGGTACATGATCCGATGCTCATGTTTTTTTACAAAAATCATTTTTAGGTTCACAATATGCTATTTTATCAAAGATCCAATGCAAGTTTAGCGAGGCTCGACCCCGAGCTAAGAATCTTCATGCCCGTCGTTCGACAAAGTTTGACGATAGTTTAAAACGGGCATAAAAAATTCAAAAACGATCGAAACAATGTGAAACCTTCGTGTGGTGTCATATTATGTGACATAGTTATAAGGAAAAATATCAAACTTGATATATTGATTATGTCTCAAAGAAACCTTCACAAAATGACCTATCTCATTCGAGGTTTCTTGACTTTCGGATCAAATGACCAATGCTATGGCTAGAATAAAGTCATAGTTTGTGATAATGTGCCCATATTGTGCATACACATGCATCATGGGATGGCGAACAATGTTCCAGGAGGAAGTTTTCCTTTTAGTCGCACCAAAAAGCCATTTCCCATTTTCCGAGCACAAAAAACGAACGGTTTTGTGAAGCAACCATCAAATGGCTAATTAAAAATGCTACCACCACATTTTAAAAAAAATACTATAGCACCTTATATGGACAATGTACCAACAGGGGTATCCGAAACCTTTCCGTCCACCTCTGGTGAAAAAGACAAATTCCTGCTGAATCGGTAGAAAGTGGGTCAGATATGAATTACAGGTACAGATCCGATGCTCATGTTTTTTACAAAAATCATCTTTAGGTTCACAATATGCTATTTTATCAAAGGTCCAATGCAATTTTTCCTTTTATCGCACCAAAAAGCCATTTTTCATTATCCGAGCGCAAAAATAAGATTTTCTAAAGCAACCACAAAATAGCTAATTCAAAAATGGAGGGTTTGTGATTAGTTGATATAGACATCATATTTGGATTCTTCTCATTTTTTGATCAATTTAGACATATTATTTGTTGAATTCCGATTTACAGATTTAAAGATATTAATTATTCCATATTAAATAGAAAAATACAAAAAAGTAAAATTATTATATTTTTATTTGAATTCAATAATATTTTTACTTATTAATTAATTTTTACTTAAATAATTGTTTGAAAATTCAAAAAATACAAACACGTGACATGATGATATAAGAGTTAATAGGATTGATATCATAGTATTGACTACAACGTATGAATTACTTTGCGGAAACGAATTCTGAAGGAATGAGGAAGTTAAGCGTGCTAGAGCAGGAGTATTATTAGGATGGGTGACCGGCCGAAAAGTTTGACGAAGACTGAAATTTAATCAAATATTAAGTGTAATTAGTGTTAAAAATATTCAAAGTGGAGATTAGCGAGTCAAACAATAAAAAAATGAGAAAAAAATAAAATAATATTTAAAAAAAAAATTGCAACCAGCCGACAAGCTATGCCGACGGCCGCTACGCCGCGTACGCCGACGGCTTGAGCGTGCTCCGCCGAGGGCAGCCGTCGGCGTACCATACGGCGAGGGTATTTTGGCATACGCCGATAGCTTTTTGCCCTCGGCGTAGGGCGCACGTCCTGTAGTGTCTCTTGCTGCTTGGCCAGGATAATTCGGGCTTGGCCTTGGCATCCTGATTCCCTCCTGAAGACTCTTGACGAATCTTTTCTTTTCCTGCATTGACAAAACTAATGAAACATCTGAAGCAGGTAGCAGGACATGTACAGAAACTGTACAGCGCAGAGCTGCAACTTTTTTGTACCTGGTCCTTGCGAAGCGACTCCTGGTAAGCTGCGTCCTGCTCTTGCCTCAGCCGCAGAGCTGACCTTCTCCTCTCTTCTTCCTCAGCCCTGGAGGCTCTAAACACTGCAGCTTGATCGTTGGCCGTCGAGGCTCGAAAAGCCGCGCGTTGTTCATCAATGGTTCTCTGTAATATCTCCACGAGCTCTGACGGCGTAACTGGCCCTTCGATCTGCAAGGAGACAAGGTATGTGCTGGTTCATCATGCAAACTGGAAACATCTGACAGATTATTCAGTAAGCATATAGTACTGTCCATATGTTCCCTGTTTGCTTGCCGATACCGTGAACTCAAAAGTTTTTATTGTGCTTTCGTACCCTTTGTAGGTCTGTGATGCTGTCGCCGGAGACTGGAGCGATGACGGCGCAGAAGGGGAAGCTACCGGGCTGCAGCGACGCGACCATGCCCGACCCTTCTCCCCTGCCGCTGACCAAGGTTTTGGTTCCCGGTACGAAAAAAATCCCGAGGGTGGTCGGGATTTCCGGTTACCGCGGTTATCGAGAAATCCCGACCGGTTACCGGATGAATTTAAATTTTAAAATTCGAATTCAAAGTTCTCGGTATGACCATTTACATTGGTTTTTTGTTAAAATTCATAAATTTCATACAATTCAAATAAATTCAGGATTTTTTGTCCGGTAAACCGATTTCCCGAGGGTGGTCGGTATATACGGTTACCGACCGGTAACCGGATTTCCCGACCGGTAACCAAAACGCTGCCGCTGACCGCTGCCGAGGACACGAAGTTGGCGTCGAGGAACTCCACCACCACGTCCGAGCAGAGCGTGCCCCGGCAGAACGGCTCCGTGTACGGGTGGTCCGGGTCATGGAGGTACAGGACCACGTGCTTGCCCTCTCGCCGGGCGATCCCCAGGACCTCGCTGAAACGGCACCCGTAGAAGAACGGGTGGTGGCCCCCCTTACTGCTGCTCGAACGCGCTGAAGAAGAAGAGCTCCTCTGGCACAAAGGGAGCAGGAGAAGGTGGAGCAAGAGGAGGAGGCCCTTTGTGTGGATGGTGCTGGACGCCCCGGAGGCGGCTCCTCGGAGCACAGCGAGCTATCGATGATTCAGGAATCTTTTTTTTCTTGATACCTGCTGCTGCACCAACACAGGACAATGTTGATGTGACACCTGTACTTGGTTCTCCTATGGTAACAATGAATGAAAATTAAGACTCTGTTATTATACATGAGGGAGAGCCGCAACAGCCCCACACAGAGAATATGCCATAAGGCGAGACCCTAAGAAGGTCTCAAAGAACTAGAAAGCCAGCTATTCCTAACGATTTTGAGATCTATGTCAGTGAAGAAGTTCAATTGGAGGGTGATCCCACCATATTTGAAGAAGCCATTAAAAGTCCTCACTCATCAAAGTGGCTTGAAGCTACGGAAGATGAAATGAGATCCATGAGTAGCAACAGAGTCTGGGATTTAGAAAAAAATTCTAAAGGAGCCAAAACAGTAGGCTGTAAATGGGTCTACAAAACAAAATGTGACTCTAGAGAGAATATTGAAAGATATAAAGCACGACTTGTTGCTAAGGGCTTCACCCAAAGAGAAGGAATAGATTATAATGAGACGTTTTCTCCGGTATCAAGCAAGGATTCTTTTAGAATCATAATGGCTTTAGTGGCACACTACAATTTAAAATTGCATCAGATGGATGTAAAGACGACATTCCTAAATGGAGATTTGGAAGAAAATATTTACATGGCACATCCCAAGAGTTTTTTTTTGTGGAAGGAAAAGAAAGTCCATTTATGGATTAAAACATGCCTCCAGGCAATGGTACTTAAAGTTTCATGAAACAATAAGAAAGTTTGGGTTTGATGAGAATGAGGAGGACAATTGCCTATATGCAAAGTTCAAGAATGGGAAATTCATTTTCCTTATCCTGTATGTGGATGACATTCTACTCGCTAGTAGTGATGTTAGTCTACTATTGGAGACAAAGAAATTCTTGTCCTCGAACTTTGATACGAAATATCTTGGTGAAGCTTCATTTGTTCTAGGAATTGAAATTCACCGAGATAGAGAAATTGGGGTTTTAGGGCTATCGCGGAAGGCATACTTAGAGAAGATTCTGAAGAAGTACAGTATGCATGCGAGTAATACTACACCTGCTCCTATAGTCAAGGATGATAGATTTGGGAACTTTCAGTGTCCCAGTAACCAATATGAGATCGATCAAATGAAAGCGGTTCCATAGGCTTCTGCTGTCAGAAGCTTCATGTTTGCTCAAGTGTGTACACGCCCTGACTTAGATTTTGTTACCGGGGTACTTGGCAGATTCCAAAGTAATCCAGGGATAGATCACTGGAAAATGGTGAAGAAGACATTGCGTTATGCAAAAGGCACAAAAGGCCTCATGCTGACATATAGAAGAACTAATTCCCTTGGGATAGAAGGGTATTCAGATGCAGACTATGCGGGAGATGTGGATGAAAGAAAATCCACGTCAGGATATGTATTTACTCTCGCAGGTGGAGCTATATCGTGAAAAAGCTCCAAGCAAACCCATCACGGCGTCGTCCATGAAGGTAGCTGAGAATGTAGCATGTTATTGTAGGGTTTCGAAGCATGGAAAACAAAAATTTTCTACCGCATACAAACAAACAAGCCAAGATCTATCTACTAGATTGTAGCAACGTGTTGATGGAATAACTCACCCTCAAAGATTCCAAAGTGTTTAACGAGAGCGGATTCTCGTGGGTGATGTAGTCGTACTCTTCCCGATCTCAAGATCGCGTAGACGATCCTTCCGGCGCCGCGTTCCGGCAGCGCTCCCGCAGTCGGCCACACGTTCGGTACTCAACGAAGACCTTCCTCTCCCTTGTTCCAGCAGGCAGTGGAGGTTGTAGCACTCTCCTCACGATTCCGGCAGCACAACGGCGTGGTACCGGAAGTAGAGGGGAGATCTCGCAGGGCTTCGCCTTAAGCCGGAGCGAGTATGGTGGACTATGAGAGAGCTCCTCGGCGATCTAGGGTTTAGACACACCAAGGAGGAGGTGCTAGGGCCGGCGGCTAGGGCTTGGAGGTGCCCAAGTCGGCGTCTAGGGGAGAAACCCTAGGCGGCGGCTATGGTGGGCGGCGGTAGTTAGGGTTTAGGTTTAGAGGGGGAACTTGTGTGCTAGGAGGGGCAGCCCTGCCCCTCCTCTTATAGGTGGGAGGCGCCGGCCAAGGGGAGGGGAGTCCCTCCCCAACTCGGATCCCAAGTGGTCCGGCGATGGAGGGGAGGAACTCCTCTCCAACTCGGTTTCCACCTTCCCCTCCACTTCCCAAAATAGCCGTTTGACTCTTCAAATTGGCGTTTGACTTTTCAAACTAGGATTTGATTAAACCCTTTATTTTGTTCAGCGATGACACCTAGTACATGATGCAATCATTCCAACTTGGTATGACACATTCATGTACCCTTCCCCTTCGGAGTGCCGGACATTCCGGAACCTTCTAGAACATTCCCGATGAAAACACCAGAACCATTCTCCAACCCCGAAACAGGACTTTCCTTATATGAATCTTATTCTCCGGACCATTCCGGATCTCCTCGTGATATCCCGGATCCCATCCGAGACTCCGAACAACATTCGGTCTCTTACTCATCATTCCATAACTACTCAAACAACGTCGAATCCTTAAGTGTGTCTCCCTACGGTTCGTGAATTATGCGGACATGATCGAGACACTTCTCCGAACAATAACCAATAGAGGAATCTGGAAATTCATATGGCTCCCACATATTTCTACGATTACTTTGCGATCGAATGAACCACTTACATACGATACCAATTTCCCTTTGTCTCACGATAGTTTACTTATCCGAGGTTATGATCGTCAGTATCTCTGCATACCTAGTTCAACCTCGTTACTGATAAGTACACTTTTCTCGTTCCCGTGATATGTGATCCCTTGTGAGCCAGTCACATGCTTGCAAGCTAATTGGATGACATTTCACCGAGAGGGCCCAAAGTATATCTATCCGTCATATGGATGGACAAATCCCACTCTTGATCCATGTGTCTCAACCAATACTTTCTGAACATTCAATGCCACCTTTATAGCCACCCAGTTACGGTGTGGTGTTTGATGTCATCAAAGCATCCTTCCTGTGAAGGTGATATGCATGATCTCATGGTCGAAGGAATTAGGTTACTATGTATCAGAAATCATATAGCAATTGAACTATTAAAATGACTTGATCTTTATGCTACGCTTATCTATAGGAGTATGTCCACCATATCATTCTCCTAACGATATGATCTTGTTGTTAATAACATCTCAATGTTCATGATAGGGAAACCACAATCATTTATTAACCAACAAGCTAGTAATATATAGAGCCTTTACTAGGGACTTCAATTTAAGTTTACAAATCACACAAGTATTAATGTTTCCTTGTTAATACTATTATAGCATGAATGTAAACATTTATCATAAACACAAAGATATAATAATAACTACATTTATTATTGCCTCTAGGGCATATCTCCAACAGTCTCCCACTTGCACTAGAGTCATCTAATCTAGATTACATGGTAATATACCGAACACCCATGGCAGTTTGGTGCTGGTCATGTTTTGCCCTCGGGAGAGGTTTAGTCAACGGATTCGCCATATTCAGATCTGTGTGTACTTTGCAAATCTTTATGTCCCCATCTTGGACATGTTCTCGAATAGCGTGAAAACGTAGCTTGATGTGCTTCAGCTTCTTGTGTGACCTTGGTTCTTGCGCATTGGCTATGGAGCCCATGTTATCACAGTAGATAGACATTCGGTCCAGCGCACTAGGAACCACACCCAGCTCTGTAATAAACTCTTTCATCCATATCGCTTCTTGTGAAGCCTCCGAAGCAGCGATGTATTCCGATTCAGTTGAAGATCTCGCCACAACGCTTTGCTTTGCACTCCTCCAGCTAACTGCTGCACCATTCAAAGTAAATACGTATCCAGATTGTGATTTAGAATCATCCGGATCGGTGTTCCAACTAGCATCGGTGTAACCATTAAAAACGAGTTGTTCATCACCTCCATAAGAAAGAACCATATCCTTAGTTCTTCTCAAGTACTTAAGGATGTTTTTGACCGCTGTCCAATGATCCACTCCTGGATCACTTTGATATCTGCTAGTTAAACTAACAGCATATGCAATGTCGGGTCTAGTACATAGCATGGCATACATTAGAGATCATATGGCTGAGGCATAGGGAGTCTTACTCATCCTTTCTCTATCTTCTGCCGTTGTCGGACTTTGAGTTTTACTCAACGTCGTATTGTGCAACATGGGCAAGAACCCTTTCTTGCTATCTTCCATTCCAAACCTCTTTAGAACTTTGTCCAAATATGTATTTTGTGACAATGATATTAGGCGTCTGTAACTACCTCGGTGAATTACGCTCCTAGATACAAGCCTGGATGAGCGGTAGTGGTTGAAATAGTACGGTGGGGCCCCAAAAGCCACTCACGGGTAGACCTTTCGGCCGTCCCAACCACTACCATCTCAACGGGACCTGTACGGGCGGCGTAATCGGCAGGCGAAGGGATCAACTACATACACAAGTGGGTATGTATGCAAGCCACCATACAAGAGTACATCAGAGCCATACCATCTAGAAAGAAAGGAAATATAGCAACGCCATACGGCAAGATTCAAATGACCTAGATAGATCTAATATTTTAGGATACTTCCTCATACAACACACATCAGAGTATCATGCGGAAGCGGCAAACAAGTCCGAGTACGGATAAGAAGCAAATCGGCATAAGATGCCATAGAAATAAGCACATCCCAACCACAGGTCTCGCGGATCCCCGTTCCCGGAATCTCTACACCGAACGATCGTTGCCCACATCATCGGCTTCTTCCACCCAGTATCCGTCCTGTGAGGGTACCTGTTCATCTGAACCAATAATTTATCGTGTGAGACCCTAAGGGTACTCAGCAAGTCTTAATGCCTCTAAAGGGAACACAACCTGGGGTGACGCAATTGCAGCGAAAGATAAACCCTAGCAGTTCTACAGATAAACGCTAACCATCCGCCTAACCAATGATATACAGATGTCCGTGAATTAAGAACAACAGTTATAATGGTAATCTCATCAGATCCATCCTCCTCCTCGCTTACCCACGAGGAAGCGGACGAACAACCCCCCCATCCGTTGGCAATTTTATTAACCATTCCATGAGTGTTGCACTATTTACTAGACAAATTACTTAGTCAGATTAAGGCGGTACTTTAGTTCTGCTTGTCTATGATCGAGAAACTGTGCTCCAAGTCGTCCATATCCGCGGACACGGCTTTCAGAAAGTTTTACCCGGCCGGGGTGCACCAATAGCAACACACGCTCGATCAACCTCGGAAAAACCAAATCAAAACCCAACGAGGCTTTCACGACTGAACAATCACAGGATTCAGAAATATTTCAGGGGGCCACCCCATTGAGTAGACCCGCAACGAAGTAAGCAAGCTTCGAGACGGACTCAAGGTTAGCGCCAATGGCTGTAAGCGACTGGGAACCCGAAAACTCGGGGTGTCGATACCGCGTAATCACTCCGCTTACCTAAACAGTACAGTGTGCTATCTGTCGCACAATTTAAATACAGAAGTAGCATGGCATAAGTACAGGATGGTAAATAAAACCTCAAACTAGTTTGTGGCCCCAAGAAATAAGACGGAATCAAGCTCTGGCTCAGGGGGGTCCCATATACCTCCCGGATGTGGATAGAGCGATAAATCAAGGAACAGGAATCAAGTACTCGGGGTCTTACGGGACACAAGTGAGCAGGAAAAACCAAATAGCAGATGTTGCTCACCGGTGCCACTTTCATTAGTTATCCCATCACTACTCAGGTTAAGTTGTTTAGGTACCTCGTTATCCATCAGACACTCACAAACCCTACACATGCTGTTCTACGACTCGCATGGCTCAAACAACTCCTGTAGTAATGGCTCATGGGATGGAGGAACAAGCTTGGTGGGGTTTAAAAGTAAAGGCTATGCATACTTGGGATTCAATTTAATGCAATCGCGACTCAATGATGCAAGAATAAGATAGAGGCAATAGGTACTGTATGTATGCAAGCATGTGGAAGTGCTTGCCTGGCAGCTCGGTGGAAGCGAGAGACGGATCTGGGTAGTGCTCCTGATTCTCTTGATATATCCCCTGCTCAGTGTCTATCCGAGAAAAACCAAACAAACAAGGCCACATGAATATAGAGCACAAGCATATGAATAAGATGCGTCAAGCAAACAATCATGCCATGATGAATGATGCACAAGTTGCATGGCAATAAAGTAGCATGGCATGGGTGAGGTGTAGAGCACAAGAATAAGTCATTTTATTAAGGTTTGGCTACATTTTATTGTCATAATAGTTGCTGTATACTTTATATTTATATGATGCATGCTGCAATTGAAGTCATGGATAGCATAACCAGAAAGGTCTCGTCGAGCTGATCATTTTAGACATATCATTTGTTAAATTCGGAGTTATAAATCAAAAGTTATTAATTATTTAAGTTCTAGTGGCAATTGTGGTAATTTAATTCAACTTGGAATTTTAAATGTGCAAAAGGCAAATTGAATGGCATATTTGAAATCCTCTCATTTTTCTGAACTCAAAACATATATCATTTGTATTGTTTGGATTAATATTGGAAAATTTATTTATGACTGAAATATATTGGGATTTGAAATAATTTAAACAAGATTTGAATTTTAAAACAGACTCTGGAAGCTTTTATACCCAGCCTATTCTAGCCCTGGTCACAGACATGTGGGGCCAGGCGCTTACTGACCCACACGCCAGAGTCTGAGAAGGAGGGGGACCGCGGGTTGCTTCTCAGATAACCTGGGAGCCCTTTTGCAAAAGCGCCAAAGACACCGACAGTGGGCCTGGCTGGACCGCGGGCTGGACTAAACAAAACAAAAGGGGTGTATGTGCAAAGCGTACAACGAACACTGTTTTTCTTCTTAGCGTCGCGAGCGACAGAGAGGCGAGGTGGGGGATCGATCCCGCACCCTCTGGCGCGCTAGCGGGGCGGCTACCGCTGCGGCGGCTACGTGCTGGTGTTGGAAAGGGCGGGGTGGGGTCAGATAAGCTGATGCGCGCCGCGGTAACGAGACAACATCGACGGTCACGCCGTGCACCGAGGGTGCTCGTCCGGTGGCGTGGCGCACACAGGAAATGAGGGTCGAGGGGAGGTTGTCTGAGAGGTAGGGGTGCTCACCGCGGGTGGGTTGGTGGGGTCGGTACGGGCCGGGACGCAGACGATCGCCGGCGCGGCTCGCGGACGGAGGCGCTAGGGTTTCGTCGGGCTCGCGCTGGTTCTGGCGGTGCTGGGCTCCTCCTCCTCGCTGCTGGGTACGGGGGCGACGCGGACGATCTCCAGGTCTTCCTCGACACCCGCAACACCACGCCCGCCTCCTGGTTGCTGTGCCCGAGAGAGAGCCAACGGCATGGCCGGCGTCGGGGTGATTCGGCGGTGGAGAAAGAGGGCAGAGGAGGGGAACGAGGCAGAGCCCCTGGGCGGATCTGGGGGCGGCTAGAGGCGAGGTGGGGAAGATAAGAACGAGGCAGGTGGGGGCTTGCGTGGGGGAGGGGCAGAGGAAAAAAGGTGGCTCGGCGCCACCTTGTCCTCCTTCACGTGACCCCCCAGGCAGGCACATGGGAGCTGGCAGGTGGGGCTGCAGCTGGCCAGGGCGAGGAGCACGGGTGGGGCAGCTGGGGCAGAGGGAGAGGGGCACGGGTTCGGTCTAGGGGAAGCTAGGGTTCGGTCTAGATGGGAGGCTCGGGTTTGGGGGTCCTCATGGCATAGAGAGAGAGGGAAGAGGGTGGGGTAGGCTCGGTTAGGGAGGGTGGTGGTACATGGTTTAGGGTTTAGGTAGGGTTGGGATTAGGGTTTTGGATTAGAGGGTTTAAGAATAAGATAAGATGAGAGGGACATGAGGTACTCATGTCTAAACACATGATAAGCCATCACATGATCAAGCACAAGGGGTGGTAGGGCTAGGGGGCATGGTAAACATGTGACCATGCTAGGTTAGCTAGAGAGGAGAGAAAGAGAGAACAAACTTAGGGTTTAGTTTAGATTAGGTGGGTTTTAGGGTGTAGGTTAGAGGGTATGGGGTGGCTTAGGGTTTGGTTTAAGAGAGGGGTAGGATAGATGGATAGGTACTTGTCGAGATCAAACTTGCTCTAGTCAAGCTCAAACAAGAACAAGACAAGAAAAGAGAGGGAGAAGGATGTGGGGTTTAGGTTTGTGCAAGCCACATAATCACATGTGCATGCATGGAGGATGGGGATCAAGGTTTAGCTAGAGAGGGATGGAGAGGTAGAGGATGTGGTGAAGAATTCTACAAGCCAAAACAAGATTGAAACAAAGGATAGATGATCCATGCAAGCAAAGCCCAAAAACATTCCAAAGTCAAGAAAAAGGTGGTACTTGCATGGCCCATGCAAACAATAATTGCCATGTAGTTATATTGTGAAAACAACATTAATTCATGTGGCATTATTCCTTGCATTCCCAAAAGGTGGGCAAGGGCCAAGCAAAAGATTATGGGTGGAATCCAACCAACCAACATGAGCTAGAGATAACTCAAATAAAATGCCAAGCTCATATTAATTGGATGGTGGAATTATAAGGTGGTGGAAGAAAGGTGGTGGAGTTAATAAGAGATATGCCCCCAAATCAACTTGGGCATTTAGCAATATATCAAGAACCAAATACAATATCAAGAGGCAACTACAATTAATAATGCACATGAGATAAGAACCAAACAAAAAGGGGTTTTATATGATGCTCAAATGCAAGGTGGTATGATGACATGAGCATGACATGGTGATGATGCAACAATTATATGTTGGAAGTGGCCCTTTTTATTACTAGAACAAGTAGCATTACAGGTGTTAGACAACTGGGATGCTACAACTCTCCCCTACTAAACAGGAATCTCGCCCCGAGATTCTAGGAAGAAGAAGAAGACACAAAGAGAGAAGGATGGTTGGCACGGAGTTCATCTTCACGCTCCCAAGTGGCTTCATCAACAGAATGGTGTGACCACTGCACCTTGCAGAACTTGATGGACTTGTTGCGAGTCCTTCGTTCTGCGGTCTCAAGGATTTTGGTGGGGTGTTCTTGATAAGACAGGTCTTCTTGGAGATCGATTAGCTCATGGTCCACGGTCCTGCCGGGATCTTTGAAGCACTTCTTGAGCTGAGAGATGTGGAAAACATCATGGACTTTGAGTTTTTCCGGAAGCTCAAGTGCATAAGCAACTTCTCCTCTTCTACCACGAATCTTGAAAGGACCGATGTATCTAGGAGCCAACTTTCCTTTGATACCAAAGCGGTGTGTGCCTTTCATGGGAGTGACACGAAGGTACACAAGATCACCAGGGGCATACACCATGTCCGTGTGCTTCCTGTCATAATTGCTCTTCTGACGACTTTGAGCAATCTTCAGGTTCTCCAGAATGATATGCACCTTCTCCTCTGCTTGAGTAACGATATCAGGGCCAAACCAGATTCTTTCTCCTGCACCTGACCAACCAATCGGAGTTCTGCACTTGCGACCATAGAGAGCCTCGAATGGTGCCATCTTCAGACTCTTCTGGAAGCTGTTGTTGTACGAGAATTCAGCATATGGAAGACATTCCTCCCACTTCATGCCAAAAGAGATGACGCATGCCCGAAGCATATCCTCCAGAATCTGATTGATCCTTTCCACTTGTCCTTGCGACTGAGGGTGGTAAGCAGTGCTGAAGTTCAACTTTGTTCCCAAAGCATTTTGGAAACTTTCCCAGAACTTTGAAGTGAAGATGCTTCCACGGTCTGAACTGATCTCAAGCGGAACCCCATACAGAGAGACAATTCTGTTGATATAGAGCTCAGCTAACTGAATTCCAGAAATTGTTTCCTTGACGGGGAAGAAATGAGCCACTTTAGAAATCCTGTCGATGACAACAAAGATTGCATTGTTGCCCTTCTGCGACCTTGGAAAGCCAGTGATGAAGTCCATCTCTACTTTCTCCCATTTCCATTCCGGAGGTTTCAATGGCTGTAGAAGACCAAAAGGTTTCTGATGGACAGCTTTCACTCTGCGGCAGACATCACACTCCGAGACATACTTGGCACAATACCGTTTCAAACCAGGCCACCAATATTGTGTTTTCAAATCCATGTACATCTTTGTGCTGCCAGGATGGATAGAAAGAACCGAATCATGCGCCTCCTTGAGAACTTGGTCTCTCAAACCCGGGTAGTTTGGAACAAACATCCGGTGGTCGAAGAAAAGCGTGCCTTGATCATCAACGTGGAAGGACTCATACTTCGGAAGCTCAAGTTTAGAGATGATGTTTCTTGTGTGCGGATCACCCAGCTGACGAGAGCGAATCTTTTCTTCCCAAGAGAGGAGTAGCCAGAAGGTTCAGGAGATGCCCTTGTTCCACAACTTCCAGGTTGAGCTGGCGGAATTCCTCGCACAAGAGGGGCTGCTGCTCTTCCATCATGAGGTTATTGACATAAGCTTTACGGCTGAGAGCATCTGCCATGACATTAGCTTTGCCCGGTGTGTAGTTGATGGTCACATCAAAGTCATTGATTGCTTCAATCCATCTCCTCTGCCGAAGGTTGAGATCAGGCTGAGTGAAGATATACTTCAAACTTTTGTGGTCAGAAAAGATCTCACAACGGTTACCAAGCAAGTAGTGCCTCCATAGCTTCAAAGCAAAGACAACTGCTGCTAGCTCGAGGTCATGTGTGGGATAGTTGATCTCATGCGTCTTCAACTGTCTAGAGGCATAAGCAACAACTTGTTTCTCTTGCATAAGGACCGCACCCAATCCTTGCAACGAGGCGTCGCAGAATATCTGGAAAGGCTTGGATGTATCCGGAGGAACCAAGACTGGTGTGGAAGTGAGCTTCTCTTTGAGTGTATCAAAGCTTGCTTGACAGGCAGGAGTCCAAAGATATTTCTTGCCTTTCTTGAGGAGATCGGTAAGAGGCTTCGCTATCTTCGAGAAGTTCTGAACGAAGCGACGGCAATAGCTAGCCAAACCAAGAAAACTCCGCACTTCTTTGACATTAACAGGAGGAAGCCATTCAACTATTGTCTTCACGGTTTCCGGGTTGACTGCAATGCCCTTGGCAGAGATCACATGACCAAGATAGGTTACTTCAGGCAGCCAAAACTCACACTTTGAGAACTTTGCATACAAGCGGTTCTCACGAAGCTTGTTTAGGACACACCGCAGGTGTTCTTCATGCTCTTCCTTAGACTTAGAATAGACCAGGATATCATCCAGATATACCACAACGAACTTATCAAGGTACTCCATGAAAACGGAGTTCATCAGCCTCGAGAAGGTAGCAGGTGCGTTGGTGAGACCGAAAGACATGACCGTGTACTCATACAGGCCATAGCGGGTGGTGAAAGCTGTTTTGGGCACATCTTCTTTGCGAATCTTGATTTGGTGATAACCACTTCTCAAGTCCAGCTTAGAGAACACCACAGCTCCTGCTAGCTGATCAAAAAGATCATTTATCGGTGGGAGAGGATATTTGTTCTTGATGGTTTTAGCATTGAGAGCCCGGTAGTCAACACAAAGTCTATCAGTTCTGTCACGCTTCTTCACAAAGATTGTTGGGCTACCCCAAGAGGAAGTACTGTGTTGAATGAAACCCAACTTCTCTTGTTCATCAAGTTGTCGTTTGAGTTCAGCCAACTCAGAAGGACCCATTTTATAAGGCCGCTTGGAGATAGGAGCCGTTCCAGGTTCAAGCTCAATTACGAACTCAACCTCACGATCCGGAGGCATACCCGGCAACTCTTCAGGAAAGACATCCGGAAACTCACAGACCACTGGGACTCTCTGAATAGCTTCCATAGCATCATCATTCAGAGCCGCTAAGGAGAAAAGCTGGACAGCAGGAGTCAGACTTGGAGAAAAGACTATATGGCCTTCAGGAATCTTCAAAGAAACCGAGCGTTCAGCACAATCAATCACAGCTGCATTTGCCGTCAACCAATCCATGCCCAAGATGACATCAATGTCAGAATTGCCCAGAACAATTAAAGAAGCCGAGAACGAAGAGCCTCCAATCTCAACTTGATTGCCATGACTGATTTGAGCCGCTGCCATTGTTGCTCCAGGAGAAAGAACCATTAACCGCTTTTGGAGAGGAACCAAGACTAACTCATTCTCATCTGCAAACTTGTGCGACACAAAAGAATGCGATGCACCAGAATCGAACAAAACTTGTGCAGGGACTGAGTTAACGGATAGCATACCCATCACCACTCCAGGTGCATGCTTAGCTTGAGCGGCGTTGACACAATTGGCACGAACAACCGCAGACCCGGGCTTAGTGTTGATGTTGAGAGCCCGAGGCGGTGGTGCACGAACCGAAGGAGAGCTTGCTGCAGATCTTGGCGGGGGTGGAGGGAGAGCTTTGTTCTTCATCGGACAGTTCCAGTGGGGATGTCCAGGATCTCCACACGTGAAGCAGGCACCAGCTGGACGTGGAGCAGCGTAGCCAGGGACTCCGCCAGGCGCTCCAGGGTAGTTGTGGTTGTAGCCCCTGGGAGCCGCAGTGGTGAAGTTTGGTGGCCTTGGCGCGTAACTTGCAGGTCTTGGTGGAGCCGGGAGCGACGGTGGGGTGTTAGGAACCCAGACACGCCGCTTAGAAGGAGCTGCCATAACCGAAGAGCTTGATGCATCCCTGTTGTGTTTCTTGGACTCCTCGAACACTTGCCTGCTTGCCTCCTCTTGCAAAGCTGTGTGTTGTAGTTCCAGGAAAGATGCCGGCCTTGCATGTGTGATTGCATACTTGATCGATGCATTGAGCCCTTGCCTGAACCTCTTCTGCTTCTTCTTGTCATCAGATACCTCATCACCACCATAACGAGAGAGATTCATGAAGTTCCTGATGTAGGTGTTGACGTTATCATTTCCTTGCTTCAGGTTGAGAAAAGCCTCCTTCATCTTTTCCATCACAATCTCTGACAGAAACTGCTCCTTGAACGCTCCAGAGAACTGTCCCCAGGTAGGCTGAAAACCAGTGCAGCTTGCCTTCAAGTAATTTTCCCACCAAAGAGCTGCATCCCCCTTCAGAAGGTGAGTAGCACACTTGACCCACTCCTGCTCAGGAACATCAGCAGTCTCAAGAAGCCTTGACGTCTCACGTAACCAATCATCCGCATCCAGTGGGCGATCTGAGACATCAAACTGGCGAGGGTTGAATTTCAGGAAGCTCTTGATGTCGCCCCGCTTGGGAGGTGGAGGGAGTGGAGCAAACTCATTTCTTCTGACGCTTTCTTCCAAGCGCTGCTGGTTCTGCTGCATCGCTGCCAAGGCATTAGCTATGTTTGACAATGCGGCCCCAAGCTCTGGTGGTATGTCCTCATCTGAACGGCGTGGTGGAGCCATCCTGAGATTGATATAAAACACAAGTCAGTACTATAATGGAGAATAATAATAATCCAATATAGTACCAAAATGGAATTAACCAAGATTAAAGGATACAATTTACTGAGATGATATTAAAATATCAACAAAGTTCAAAGCACCTAAAAGATATTAAGCATATCGCACACGACTGAAAAGGAGTGTGATACACAAACATATCAAAGAAAAATTTTCCACAAATTTCGGCATTAAAATACCAATAGATGCGCAAAATTACTTAACGAATCAAGATTAGTGACTCTACCGATTAAATATACAAAAGCGAATGATAAAAGTAGTGGTATGGTCGCGACTCCATCCCGCACTCAAATCATTACTCCGCACATGAACAAGTGGAACACATATCCTAACCCCTTCTTCTCACGTTGAACCTAAAGGTTGCTAACTACGGAAACGAACAACCCAAACAAGATAGCGTCGGATACAAGAGTAAGACAGATTGCGTCGGTTTGCAAAAGCCTGTCGGTATGGAATGTACCAACAGTTGATAACCAAAGACTGATTAGATAACAACTTGGATGCAACAGATAGACAAGGGATTACACACACACACACACACAACCTATGGTACTACGGAAACCCAGAACACGTGAATCCTAGTTTGAATTTTGAGAAGAGGATTGAAAACGTTGCACTTCCTTACCAGAAAAGGGTGGGTGGGTGGGTAAGAAGAAAAGTGGAAGCAGTCCTACTCTCGCGTTTTGTTTTTCCCTAGTATACATAACTACCAAAATATTTGCTAGACTGACAACGACCGTTTGGCTGAAACCCTGAAGGTCGGGATGGCTCTGATACCAATTGTAACTACCTCGGTGAATTACGCTCCTAGATACAAGCCTGGATGAGCGGTAGTGGTTGAAATAGTACGGTGGGGCCCCAAAAGCCACTCACGGGTAGACCTTTCGGCCGTCCCAACCACTACCATCTCAACGGGACCTGTACGGGCGGCGTAATCGGCAGGCGAAGGGATCAACTACATACACAAGTGGGTATGTATGCAAGCCACCATACAAGAGTACATCAGAGCCATACCATCTAGAAAGAAAGGAAATATAGCAACGCCATACGGCAAGATTCAAATGACCTAGATAGATCTAATATTTTAGGATACTTCCTCATACAACACACATCAGAGTATCATGCGGAAGCGGCAAACAAGTTCGAGTACGGATAAGAAGCAAATCGGCATAAGATGCCATAGAAATAAGCACATCCCAACCACAGGTCTCGCGGATCCCCGTTCCCGGAATCTCTACACCGAACGATCGTTGCCCACATCATCGGCTTCTTCCACCCAGTATCCGTCCTGTGAGGGTACCTGTTCATCTGAACCAATAATTTATCGTGTGAGACCCTAAGGGTACTCAGCAAGTCTTAATGCCTCTAAAGGGAACACAACCTGGGGTGACGCAATTGCAGCGAAAGATAAACCCTAGCAGTTCTACAGATAAACGCTAACCATCCGCCTAACCAATGATAGACAGATGTCCGTGAATTAAGAACAACAGTTATAATGGTAATCTCATCACATCCATCCTCCTCCTCGCTTACCCACGAGGAAGCGGACGAACAACCCCCCCCATCCGTTGGCAATTTTATTAACCATTCCATGAGTGTTGCACTATTTACTAGACAAATTACTTAGTCAGATTAAGGCGGTACTTTAGTTCTGCTTGTCTATGATCGAGAAACTGTGCTCCAAGTCGTCCATATCCGCGGACACGGCTTTCAGAAAGTTTTACCCGGCCGGGGTGCACCAATAGCAACACACGCTCGATCAACCTCGGAAAAACCAAATCAAAACCCAACGAGGCTTTCACGACTGAACAATCACAGGATTCAGAAATATTTCAGGGGGCCACCCCATTGAGTAGACCCGCAACGAAGTAAGCAAGCTTCGAGACGGACTCAAGGTTAGCGCCAATGGCTGTAAGCGACTGGGAACCCGAAAACTCGGGGTGTCGATACCGCGTAATCACTCCGCTTACCTAAACAGTACAGTGTGCTATCTGTCGCACAATTTAAATACAGAAGTAGCATGGCATAAGTACAGGATGGTAAATAAAACCTCAAACTAGTTTGTGGCCCCAAGAAATAAGACGGAATCAAGCTCTGGCTCAGGGGGGTCCCATATACCTCCCGGATGTGGATAGAGCGATAAATCAAGGAAAAGGAATCAAGTACTCGGGGTCTTACGGGACACAAGTGAGCAGGAAAAACCAAATAGCAGATGTTGCTCACCGGTGCCACTTTCATTAGTTATCCCATCACTACTCAGGTTAAGTTGTTTAGGTACCTCGTTATCCATCAGACACTCACAAACCCTACACATGCTGTTCTACGACTCGCATGGCTCAAACAACTCCTGTAGTAATGGCTCATGGGATGGAGGAACAAGCTTGGTGGGGTTTAAAAGTAAAGGCTATGCATACTTGGGATTCAATTTAATGCAATCGCGACTCAATGATGCAAGAATAAGATAGAGGCAATAGGTACTGTATGTATGCAAGCATGTGGAAGTGCTTGCCTGGCAGCTCGGTGGAAGCGAGAGACGGATCTGGGTAGTGCTCCTGATTCTCTTGATATATCCCCTGCTCAGTGTCTATCCGAGAAAAACCAAACAAACAAGGCCACATGAATATAGAGCACAAGCATATGAATAAGATGCGTCAAGCAAACAATCATGCCATGATGAATGATGCACAAGTTGCATGGCAATAAAGTAGCATGGCATGGGTGAGGTGTAGAGCACAAGAATAAGTCATTTTATTAAGGTTTGGCCACATTTTATTGTCATAATAGTTGCTGTATACTTTATATTTATATGATGCATGCTGCAATTGAAGTCATGGATAGCATAACCAGAAAGGTCTCGTCGAGCTGATCATTTTAGACATATCATTTGTTAAATTCGGAGTTATAAATCAAAAGTTATTAATTATTTAAGTTCTAGTGGCAATTGTGGTAATTTAATTCAACTTGGAATTTTAAATGTGCAAAAGGAAAATTGAATGGCATATTTGAAATCCTCTCATTTTTCTGAACTCAAAACATATATCATTTGTATTGTTTGGATTAATATTGGAAAATTTATTTATGACTGAAATATATTGGGATTTGAAATAATTTAAACAAGATTTGAATTTTAAAACAGACTCTGGAAGCTTTTATACCCAGCCTATTCTAGCCCTGGTCACAGACATGTGGGGCCAGGCGCTTACTGACCCACACGCCAGAGTCTGAGAAGGAGGGGGACCGCGGGTTGCTTCTCAGATAACCTGGGAGCCCTTTTGCAAAAGCGCCAAAGACACCGACAGTGGGCCTGGCTGGACCGCGGGCTGGACTAAACAAAACAAAAGGGGTGTATGTGCAAAGCGTACAACGAACACTGTTTTTCTTCTTAGCGTCGCGAGCGACAGAGAGGCGAGGTGGGGGATCGATCCCGCGCCCTCTGGCGCGCTAGCGGGGCGGCTACCGCTGCGGCGGCTGCGTGCTGGTGTTGGAAAGGGCGGGGTGGGGTCAGATAAGCTGATGCGCGCCGCGGTAACGAGACAACATCGACGGTCACGCCGTGCACCGAGGGTGCTCGTCCGGTGGCGTGGCGCACACAGGAAATGAGGGTCGAGGGGAGGTTGTCTGAGAGGTAGGGGTGCTCACCGCGGGTGGGTTGGTGGGGTCGGTACGGGCCGGGACGCAGACGATCGCCGGCGCGACTCGCGGACGGAGGCGCTAGGGTTTCGTCGGGCTCGCGCTGGTTCTGGCGGTGCTGGGCTCCTCCTCCTCGCTGCTGGGTACGGGGGCGACGCGGACGATCTCTAGGTCTTCCTCGACACCCGCAACACCACGCCCGCCTCCTGGTTGCTGTGCCCGAGAGAGAGCCAACGGCGTGGCCGGCGTCGGGGTGATTCGGCGGTGGAGAAAGAGGGCAGAGGAGGGGAACAAGGCAGAGCCCCTGGGCGGATCTGGGGGCGGCTAGAGGCGAGGTGGGGAAGATAAGAACGAGGCAGGTGGGGGCTTGCGTGGGGGAGGGGCAGAGGGAAAAAGGTGGCTCGGCGCCACCTTGTCCTCCTTCACGTGACCCCCCAGGCAGGCACATGGGAGCTGGCAGGTGGGGCTGCAGCTGGCCAGGGCGAGGAGCACGGGTGGGGCAGCTGGGGCAGAGGGAGAGGGGCACGGGTTCGGTCTAGGGGAAGCTAGGGTTCGGTCTAGATGGGAGGCTCGGGTTTGGGGGTCCTCATGGCATAGAGAGAGAGGGAAGAGGGTGGGGTAGGCTCGGTTTGGGAGGGTGGTGGTACATGGTTTAGGGTTTAGGTAGGGTTGGGATTAGGGTTTTGGATTAGAGGGTTTAAGAATAAGATAAGATGAGAGGGACATGAGGTACTCATGTCTAAACACATGATAAGCCATCACATGATCAAGCACAAGGGGTGGTAGGGCTAGGGGGCATGGTAAACATGTGACCATGCTAGGTTAGCTAGAGAGGAGAGAAAGAGAGAACAAACTTAGGGTTTAGTTTAGATTAGGTGGGTTTTAGGGTGTAGGTTAGAGGGTATGGGGTGGCTTAGGGTTTGGTTTAAGAGAGGGGTAGGATAGATGGATAGGTACTTGTCGAGATCAAACTTGCTCTAGTCAAGCTCAAACAAGAACAAGACAAGAAAAGAGAGGGAGAAGGATGTGGGGTTTAGGTTTGTGCAAGCCACATAATCACATGTGCATGCATGGAGGATGGGGATCAAGGTTTAGCTAGAGAGGGATGGAGAGGTAGAGGATGTGGTGAAGAATTCTACAAGCCAAAACAAGATTGAAACAAAGGATAGATGATCCATGCAAGCAAAGCCCAAAAACATTCCAAAGTCAAGAAAAAGGTGGTACTTGCATGGCCCATGCAAACAATAATTGCCATGTAGTTATATTGTGAAAACAACATTAATTCATGTGGCATTATTCCTTGCATTCCCAAAAGGTGGGCAAGGGCCAAGCAAAAGATTATGGGTGGAATCCAACCAACCAACATGAGCTAGAGATAACTCAAATAAAATTGCAAGCTCATATTAATTGGATGGTGGAATTATAAGGTGGTGGAAGAAAGGTGGTGGAGTTAATAAGAGATATGCCCCCAAATCAACTTGGGCATTTAGCAATATATCAAGAACCAAATACAATATCAAGAGGCAACTACAATTAATAATGCACATGAGATAAGAACCAAACAAAAAGGGGTTTTATATGATGCTCAAATGCAAGGTGGTATGATGACATGAGCATGACATGGTGATGATGCAACAATTATATGTTGGAAGTGGCCCTTTTTATTACTATAACAAGTAGCATTACAGGTGTTAGACAACTGGGATGCTACAGCGTCTCGATCTATCTCTATAAATCTTTATGCCTAATATGTAAGCTGCT
Organism: Avena sativa; assembly: GCA_916181665.1. Taxonomy (NCBI): domain Eukaryota; kingdom Viridiplantae; phylum Streptophyta; class Magnoliopsida; order Poales; family Poaceae; genus Avena; species Avena sativa. The sequence goes on from OV702283.1 coordinate 443,541,156, forward strand.
TCGCCAAGATCCTTCATTGAAAAACTTTTATTCAAATATTCCTTGACACTATTAAGGTCTACATCATTCCCAATCAACAATATGTCATCTACATATAGTATTAAGAATACTACAGAGCTCCCACTCACTTTCTTGTAAATACAAGCTTCTCCATAAGTTTGTATAAAACCAAAACTTTTGATTACCTTATCAAAACGTTGATTCCAACTTCGGGATGCTTGCTTCAATCCATAGATGGACCGTTGAAGTTTGCATACCTTGTTAGCATCTTTAGGATCGACAAAACCTTTGGGTTGCATCATATACAACTCTTCATCAATGTCTCCATTGAGGAATGCTGTTTGACATCCATCTGCCATATCTCATAATCATAATATGCAGCGATTGCTAACATAATCCTCACAGACTTTAGCTTCGCTACAGGTGAGAAAGTCTCATCGTAGTCAACTCCTTGAATTTGTCGAAACCCTTTTGCGACAAGTCGAGCTTTATAGACAGTAACATTACCATCATCATCTGTTTTCTTCTTGAAAATCCATTTGTTCTCGACAGCCTTCTGGCCATCCGGTAAGTCCACCAAAGTCCATACTTGGTTTTCGTACATGGATCCAATCTCGGATTTCATGGCTTCTTACCATTTATTGGAATCTGGGCTCATCATCGCTTCCTCATATGTCGCAGGGTCATCGGTGTTGTCCACCAACATGACACTCATAACGGGATCATACCAATCTGGAGTGGTACGGGTTCTCGTTGACCTGCGAGGCTCTGTAGCAACTACAACCGAAGTTTCATGATCATCATCATTAGCTTCCTCTCTTATTAGTGCAGGCACCACAGGAACTTCTTCCGGTGCTGCGCTACTCGCAATTTCGAGAGAAGGTTCGACAACCTCGTCGAGTTATACTTTCCTTCCAGTCACTTCTTTCGAGAGAAATTCCTTCTCTAGAAAAGATCCATTCTTGGCAACGAAGATTTTTCCCTCGGATCTATGATAGAAGGTATACCCAATAGTTTCCTTCGGGTATCATATGAGGACGCATTTTTCCGCTTTGGGTTCAAGCTTGTCCGGCAGTAACTTCTTTACATAGGCTTCGCAACCCCAAACTTTAAGGAACGAAAATTTAGGTTTCTTCCCAAACCATAATTCATACGGTGTCGTTTCAACGGATTTAGATGGTGCCCTATTTAAAGTGAATGCGGCTGCTTCTAATGCATAACCCCAAAATGATAGCGGTAAATCTGTAAGTGACATCATAGAACGAACCATATCTAAGAGAGTTCGATTACGACGTTCGGACACACCATTACGCTGTGGTGTTCCCGGCGGTGTCAATTGTGAAAGTATTCCGCACTTCTTCAAATGCTCGCCAAACTCGTAACTTAGATATTCACCTCCACGATCAGAACGTAGAAATTTAATCTTCTTGTTACGTTGATTCTCTACCTCACTTTGAAACTCCTTAAACTTCTCGAAAGTTTCGGACTTATGTTTCATGAAATAGATATACCCATATCTACTCAAGTCATCCGTGAAGGTAAGAACATAACGATAACCGCCGCGCGATGCTACACTCATTGGACCACACATATCGGTATGTATGATTTCCAATAAGTCCGTAGCTCGCTCCATCATACCAGAAAATGGAGTCTTAGTCATTTTACCCATCAGACATGCTTCGCATCTATCAAGTGATTCGAGAAGTCCATCGGAATGGAGTTTCTTCATACGCTTCACTCCAATGTGACCAAGACGACAGTGCCACATATAGGTCGAGTTATCGCTCGATTTCAAACGTTTAGCCTCAATGTTATTAATATGTGTATTTCCACTATCGAGATTCAACAAGAATAGACCATCTATCAAAGGTGCATGTGCATAAAACATATTACTCATATAAATCGAACAACCATTATTCTCGGACTTAAACAAGTAACCGTCTCGCAATAAACAAGATCCCGATATAATGTTCATGCTTAACGCAGGCACCAAATAACAATTATTTAAGTATAAAACTAATCCCGATGGTAGATGAAGGGGTAGCGTGCCGACCGCGATCACATCAACCTTTGATCCATTTCCCACGCGCATCGTCACCTAGTTCTTCGCTAGCTTCCGTTTATTCTGCAGCACCTGTTTCGAGTTACAAATATGAGCAACAGAACCAGTATCAAATACCCAGGCACTACTACGAGTACTAGTGAGATACACATCAATAACATGTATATCGGATATACCTTTCTTCTTGATGTTGTCGTTCTTCAAATCCGCCAAGTACTTTGGGCAATTCCGCTTCCAGTGACCTTCTCCCTTGCAGTAAAAGCACTCAGTATCAGGCTTAGGTACAACGTTGGTCTTCTTCGTCGGCGCGGTAACTTTCTTACCACCCTTCTTGAAGTGTCCCTTTTGCTTAGACTTACCTTTCTTGAATTTGGTGGTCTTATTGACCATCAACACTTGGTGCTCTTTCTTGATCTCCACTTCCGCAGATTTCAACATGGCAAAGAGTTCTGGCAACTGCTTGTTCATGTTTTGCATATTGTAGTTCATCACAAAGTTCTTGTAACTTGGTGGTAGTGATTGGAGGACACGGTAAATCCCCAAAGCATTAGGAATCACTATACCCAAGCTTTGAAGTTTGTTTGCGTGCCCAGACATCTTAAGCACATGCTCACCGACGGAGCTGCCCTCTTCCATCTTACAGTTAAAGAACTTTTCAGAAGCCTCATAGCTCTCAATCGCCGCGTGAGTCTCAAAGATCAATTTGAGATCACGGACAATATCATGTGGGTATGAATTCTCAAACCTTTTCTGAAGCTCCGATTCTAAACCATACAAGATAGCACATTGAACTGTGGAGTACTGAGACTTCCGAGCGAGGTAAACATTCTTTACTTCGTCGGTAGCAGTAGCTGCAGGTGGATCACCCAGCGGTCCATCCAGCACATAGGTCAAATTACCAGCTATGAGGACAATCCTCAAATTGCGGAACCAATCCGCGAAGTTTCTTCCATTGTTTTTCAACTTTTCTTTCTCTAGGAACGCATTAAAATTGATGGTAGGGGCCGCCATTGATCTACAACATATTTGCAATAGTTTAGACTAAGTTTATGACAAATTGAGTTCTAATTAATAGTTAAATTAATCTAGGTGAACTCCCACTCAAAACAATATCCCTCACATTGTTTTAGTGATCACACGAACCAAATCCACCACATCAAAACCGATCATCACGAGAGTTGATATAGTTTCAATGGCGAACAATCGACATGTTCATCATATCTACTATATGATTCATGCTTTACCTTTCGGTGATCCGTGTTCCGAGACCATGTCTGTACATGCTAGGCTCGTCAAGATCAAACCTTAGCTTCCGCATGAGTAAATCTGGCTTGCTCACGTTGTATACACTTGCGGAATCTAACACACCCGATCATCACGTGGTGCTTCGAAACAACAAGCTTTAGCAACGATGCTTACTAAGGGTGAACACTTTAGAACTTGAAATTCATGTGCATGAGGGATCATCTTATAATGCTACCGTTGTTAACTAAGCAATACAAGATGCATAAAGGATTAACATCACATGCAATTCATAATATGTGATATGATATGGCCTTTCTTCTTTGTGCTTCCGATCTCCATCTTCAAGCACGAACATGATCTCCATCATCTCCGGCATTGCATCAAGGTCAATGATGCTTCTCCATGGTTGTCGTCCACCGGCTTCAACTATTACAACTACTTTGAATAGACACGCGAGTCTTAACAGAAATTAAAGACAACCATATGGCTCCTGCCGGTTGCCAACTTACAATAAGGAACATTGCATACATCAAATATAATCACAATCATGGCCATATCACATCACAACACACCCCTGCAAAACAAAGTTAGACGCCTCTACTTTCTTTGCATGTTTTACGTGGTTTGGGGCTTTCAATAAGTGTTGTTCTAACTTACGAACAAGAACCACAACATTGATACTAGTATTATTAATCACCCGTTGTAAATTGAATATTAACTATGCTGGGAGAAACAGGCACCCGCAAAGCCACTTATGCAATACAAGTTGCATGTCAAGCGTGGAGCAAGTCTCATGAACGATGTCATGTAAGGTTAGCCCGGGCCGCTTCATCCCAACATCCCGCAAGATGCAAAGTACACAAGAAGAAATCGACAATAAAAGCATCAACACCCATAATGACCATTGTGTTCTACTCGTGCAACAGATCTATATATAGACACGACTCTGATACCACTGTAGGGTTTCGAAGCATGGAAAACAAAAAATTTCTACCGCATACAAACAAACAAGCCAAGATCTATCTACTAGATTGTAGCAATGTGTTGATGGAATAACTCACCCTCAAAGATTCCAAAGTGTTTAACGAGAGCGGATTCTCGTGGGTGATGTAGTCGTACTCTTCCCGATCTCAAGATCGCGTAGACGATCCTTCCGGCACTGCGTTCCGGCAGCGCTCCCGCAGTCGGTCACACGTTCGGTACTCGATGAAGACCTTCCTCTCCCTTGTTCCAGCAGGCAGTGGAGGTTGTAGCACTCTCCTCGCGATTCCGGCAGCACAACGGCGTGGTACCGGAAGTAGAGGGGAGATCTCGCAGGGCTTCGCCTTAAGCCGGAGCGAGTATGGTGGACTATGAGAGAGCTCCTCGGCGATCTAGGGTTTAGACACACCAAGGAGGAGGTGCTAGGGCCAGCGGCTAGGGCTTGGAGGTGCCCAAGTCGGCGTCTAGGGGAGAAACCCTAGGCGGCGGCTATGGTGGGCGGCGGCAGTTAGGGTTTAGGTTTAGAGGGGGAACTTGTGTGCTAGGAGGGGCAGCCCTGCCCCTCCTCTTATAGGTGGGAGGCGCCGGCCAAGGGGAGGGGAGTCCCTCCCCAACTCGGATCCCAAGTGGTCCGGCGATGGAGGGGAGGAACTCCTCTCCAACTCGGTTTCCACCTTCCCCTCCACTTCCCAAAATAGCCGTTTGACTCTTCAAATTGGCGTTTGACTTTTCAAACTAGGATTTGATTAAACCCTTTATTTTGTTCAGCGATGACACCTAGTACATGATGCAATCATTCCAACTTGGTATGACACATTCATGTACCCTTCCCCTTCGGAGTGCCAGACATTCCGGAACCTTCTAGAACATTCCCGATGAAAACACCAGAACCATTCTCCAACCCCGAAACAGGACTTTCCTTATATGAATCTTATTCTCCGGACCATTCCGGATCTCCTCGTGATATCCCGGATCCCATCCGAGACTCCGAACAACATTCGGTCTCTTACTCATCATTCCATAACTACTCAAACAACGTCGAATCCTTAAGTGTGTCTCCCTACGGTTCGTGAATTATGCGGACATGATCGAGACACTTCTCCGAACAATAACCAATAGAGGAATCTGGAAATTCATATGGCTCCCACATATTTCTACGATTACTTTGCGATCGAATGAACCACTTACATACGATACCAATTTCCCTTTGTCTCACGATAGTTTACTTATCCGAGGTTATGATCGTCAGTATCTCTGCATACCTAGTTCAACCTCGTTACTGATAAGTACACTTTTATTGTTCCCGTGATATGTGATCCCTTGTGAGCCAGTCACATGCTTGCAAGCTAATTGGATGACATTTCACCGAGAGGGCCCAAAGTATATCTATCCGTCATATGGATGGACAAATCCCACTCTTGATCCATGTGTCTCAACCAATACTTTCTGAACATTCAATGCCACCTTTATAGCCACCCAGTTACGGTGTGGTGTTTGATGTCATCAAAGCATCCTTCCTGTGAAGGTGATATGCATGATCTCATGGTCAAAGGAATTAGGTTACTATGTATCAGAAATCATATAGCAATTGAACTATTAAAATGACTTGATCTTTATGCTACGCTTATCTATAGGAGTATGTCCACCATATCATTCTCCTAACGATATGATCTTGTTGTTAATAACATCTCAATGTTCATGATAGGGAAACCACAATCATTTATTAACCAACAAGCTAGTAATATATAGAGCCTTTACTAGGGACTTCAATTTAAGTTTACAAATCACACAAGTATTAATGTTTCCTTGTTAATACTATTATAGCATGAATGTAAACATTTATCATAAACACAAAGATATAATAATAACTACATTTATTATTGCCTCTAGGGCATATCTCCAACAGTTATGAGGCCACGGGGCAGGCAAACTGGTTAAAGAAGTTTATACCCGGATTGAGAGTGGTGGACAACATTCAAATATCACTCAAAATGTACTGCGACAATGAGCCAACAGTATTCTATGCTTACAACAATAAGTCAAGTGTTGTTGCCAAACACATTAACATTAAGTTTTATGTTGTGAAAGAAAGAATCCAGGATCATACCATAAGTTTAGAGCATATAAGTACAAAATAAATGCTCGCGGATCCGCTCACAAAAGGCTTACCACCTAGTGTGTTCAGAGAACACTGAGCCGGCATGGGTTTAAGGGAAAGCCTATGATACCTAGATATTAAGGGCCTATAACAAGAATCTGGTTCAAAATAGAGAGGTGTTTAGTGGCTGTTGAATCTATGGTGCGTAACTGACCATTATGACGAGACATGCTCTATATGTTGATCTGTGATGAAATGGGTGCCAAAATATAAGTCTAAAGTGTAAGTTGAATGAAAAATGAGATCAAGGGGGAGAATGTTAGGTTGATCTCCCGTTCGGCCCAATGGCCCGAACAAACTTGGTCTCGCGCCCTGATCGGGGGCGCCCAACCCTACATGGTTGGTGGGCCCTTCTGGCAGCGCTATAAAGAGGAGGTGGGGGCCGGGCATGCAATACGAGGTTCATCCGCGCCGCCGCTCTCCCCACCTACACATCCCTACCGATCTAGGGTTAGCGCTAGTCACGGGAAGCACCGCCGCCGCTCTAGCTGCTTTAGCCACGCTCTCGCCATCGACCAAGATGGCCAATGGGTCCTCGAGCTCCATCACTGGAGAAGGTATAGTCTCTCCCCTCTCTCTGCAAGCAAGATCGAATCCTATAGCAAGGCACTATAGACTAGATCTAGAGCAAGATAATTCTAACATCGACCTCGACAAGCCTTCTATGATGCTCGTCGGGAGCCTCGCCACGGCCCTGGCAAAGCCGCTGCGGGAGTTCCATGAGCTCTCACCTGCGCCCTCCCTTGCTGAGCTTGAAGACATGCTGAAATGCTACAACAACATAATGCCAAGATTGTTCAGGAAGCTGAAGTGATACGCTCGGTGAATGTCTCCCGCTACGTGCATTTTGGGCTTGGGATTAAAAGCAAGCGACTGCCTGGTGACCAGCCACTCGGTTTAAGAAATGTGATATGCTTTGCTTTTGTTAAAGAAAGGAAATAAAGGGAGTGCTTTGTGCTTTTTCTCATGCTCTGTGAAGCAAAGGACATCGGATTCTTCATAGGTGTGTCAATACTTTTAGGCTTTGTTCGGTTAATCCTCTTCTTAGACTTTATTTGGTTAATCCTCTTCTTAGACTTTGTTCGGTTAATCCCCACATCATAGGAATTGGAGAGTATTCGAGTGTATTTAGAAGGATTTTGATTTGTATGGAATTTAATACACTTTAATCCTTTCCAATCCACTTCCAACTCCCAGCTAACCGAACAAGCCCTCAAGAGGATTGTAGTGGAAGAGTTGGACTGGGGTGGATTTTGACTTGCATGAGATTTAAACCACCCCAATACCTGTCAATCCTCTTTGACCCATATTATACCAAATAAGGCCTTAGGGCACCCACTATGTTGTCCATAACGCTGTCAACCAGCCAAAAAGTAGTCCATAGGACTATCCATATACATAGTGAAGGTTTACTTTAGAGGATTTTTCTTAATGGTAACCTACAAGCTTATGGGTTGTCCGTAAGCAATAAAAAATTATTTTACTCTTCCCCCTCTCTTGCTTGTGTGTACTTTACAGACACTTGGGTCCCGGCTTATGTAGAACTTGACCTTGTACATTGTAGCTATTTCCATAAGTTGTGTGAATTCCATCTTATAGCAAAAATTCACCTTATACATGGGTGATGCCCTTAGAGTAGTAGTGAGAGGATTTGAGAAGTGTACAACCTAGCTGCAACACCTACTACATTAGGACATGTCCATTGAAAAACGCTTGCATAGGCGTTGTTTAGAAAGTCAAATACCGACAATGCTAGGCATCAGGCGCTTGAGGGCATCATTTGTGTGTGTGTTTTTAAGCGTTGGACTCTTAACTTAACGTCGATGCCAGAAAGCCAGAATTTTTGTGGGAATCCCAAAACGATTTCTTTCCTAGCCTAGATGTCAGATTTTGTGTTGTAAATGCTCATATCGCATGTATAGCGCTACCCTTTTACATGGGGCGCTTAAGCAGCCGGTTACTATGTGCACTGCTTGCGAGTCATAATTTACACGCTTAATTTTTCCATTGGCGCTAGAAAAAACTACCAGGAACATCACCAAATGGTCAGAAATAAATTCCTTCGTCTCCCCTTAGCGTCTGGTACGTGCCCTAAACAAGAAATAATCTCAAGAGAAAATAATAAAGTTGTTATTATCATATTTCGTGTTCATGATAAGTGTATATTCTCCATGCTATAATTGTATTGATCGAAAACTTAATACATAAAAAACATTGAGTCCCTAATAAGCCTCTACTAGACTAGCTCGTTGATAAAATGATGGTTAAGGATTCCTGGTCATGGACATGTGTTGTCAATTAATAATAAGGCCATGTCATTAGGAGAATGATGTGATGGACATACCCAACCTTAGCATAGAAATTTGATCATGTCACTAAGTTTCAACTAGCATAGCTTTTTCATGTCAAGTATCATGTTCCTTAGACCATAAGATCATGTTACTACCTAGTAATTGAAGAATACTTTGTGGGAATCAAACGCCACTTCGTTACTAGGTGTTCATAAATTTGTTCTTTAGGTATCTCAGAAAGTACTTTTTGGTTGCATTTATCAAGACTGAGATTTGTCACTCCATATGAAGGAGAGATATCTCTAGGACCTCTCGGTAACACAATATACTAAATAGCTTCCAAACAAGTGACTAATGGGTTTGGTCAAAGGGATACTGCATGAGTAAATTGAACTTGCTAGGAACAAAATTAAAATAGGTATGGAAATACCGATGATCAAATCTCGAGCAAATAAAATATCGCGAGAAAAAGGGAATGAAATACATTATTGTTTGAATTCTCGACATCATGGTTCAACCGATAAAAGATCTTCTTATAATACGTGGAAATCATTATGGACATCCACGATATCGCTATTGATTATTGATCGGAGAGGTGTATCGATCATGTCCACGTGTTCTCGAACTCGTAGGGTCACACACTTAACATTGATGGAGCTAGGGTAGTAATGAGATATTAAGATAAGGTTAAAAAATAGATATTAAGATGGGGATATAAAAAATTTATTGGGCTTCGGAGTGGTCTGAAGATGAAGAATCATATGGAAAAGTATTTTCAGGGTTACCAAAAAAGTTTAGGGGTTTTTAATACTGTACAAGAGGTTCTAGAAGGTTCCAGAGGGTACCATAGTGGGACCCACCTATACTAGACATCCCACATGGACTGAGGGGTGGTGCATAGGCCCACATGGGCTAGGCACTCCAGCTCCCAAGGCCCATGCACATGGGATAAAGGTATAAGGCCAAACCCTTGAAATTAGGGGGGCTAACTTGGGGGGGGGGGGGGGAGACTCCCCCTTGATCGCCAACCCTAGGGGTTTGTAGAGGGGATAGGAAGACTCTCCTCACCCCTATATAAAGAGGAGGGGAGGGCTAGAGCGCCACATCCTTATACCTAGACACCAGCTTCCCTCTCTTCATCTTTCTCTCCGCAGAAGCTTGGCGAACACATGCAGGAATTTCACCCCACCTCCACCACCATGCCGTCGTGCTGCCAAAGTTTATCTCATCTACCTCTCCATCTTTCCTTTCTGGATCAAGAAGGAGGACACGTTTTCGAGCCACAAGTGTGCACATCTTGAAGGTGTTATTCGTGGGATACTTGATCGGATTGGATCACAGAGGGGATTTTTCATCAACAACGTTTGATTAAAACGTTTCCCTCATGTTCTATAAGGGTACGTAGATCCATGTATCTCTTGTCAGTAGAATCAATTAGATAGTATCTTGAATCTTCTCACACTCTTGTAGGATTTTTTGTTTTCCATGTTGCAAATCCCATCACAAAGTTGGTACACGCATAAGCGTGCAACTTCGGAGCAAACATGTAGTGGAACAAGACTATGATGAAGTCGAAGACTAAACTGAGCATAGGTCTATAGGGAGGACATGTAAGTGTTGTCCTCTTATATTGTGGAAGAGTGTGGAGGAGACATGTTGAGAAGGGAGGGGTCGTGTTGGAGTATCGCATGTCGTCTGTATACAAAAGGAGAATAAGAAAGATAATGACATTTGTCATGACATGTGTAAAGCATGCACGATGCTCATGAAGCATGCTCACAGGATGCCTTATCACACTTGTGATATAGAACTATCATCAATCAATGCGACTATTAAACATCCTCTTTTATTTTTATAGCAACACATACTACTTATTAGTACTAATACACAAAAGCTTCATGCACATTAAATTTGTGGGAGGCTATTTTTGGCATAGACAGCGAAGTGTCACATGAAGTGGAGTGTGTGCCGCATGAAGTGGAGTGCTTTGCCATTGTGACACATGTCTTGTCTAGTAGCAGAGATTTTTTAGAGGAAAATTATGCACAATTAACTTCTTGAGACATGATAAATTGTTGAAAACCCTAATTAAAAAATAGTGTTTGGACATGCTTGCATGGTCTTTACAACTAAAAATACATAACATATTAAACTCAGAATGAGTACGGTGTTTAATTATCCTATGACGATGTTCCTAAATCTCGTACGTTGTGGTTTTCCCCGTGGCCTTTTCTAGGTGGTGTGGCGCCTATGTCCAACACAACACAATTGCCATGAAGCCATACACTTAAACACTGACAAGTGGCCTAGTTAGGGTCACTGTAAATGATTAGATTAAAAGTTGTGGTTTGGATATATCAAATTTAAAAGGTTAACGTAAGAAAATTTACAATCAAAAGTGCTTATCTAGACGCTTATAGAGATAAAAATAAAATATCGTTATATTAAGAAATGGTTGAAGCGATCATTCTCCCAACACTATGTTGATAACAGATGGAAAATTGAACGGCTGATGACGCCTCCTTCCCTCCTAACTTCCAAGGCCGGCTCTGCCCAGGGCGATCTTGTGCAATGGCCAAAGGCCCATGCCAGGAGGGGCCCAGGAATATTCCTATACATACGGGCATGAATTGTCTTTTGTAGAGGCCCAGCCGGTCCTGCCATGAGGCATCGTTTCCTGGAAGCTGTAAGCGCACACAGAACATGCACAACCCAAACTCTATGTCCGCGTCATGAATCGTGATAGACAGACGGCAGGCAGGCCATGGCCGATTGGTCTCCCCTAATTCCCTCTTCCTGACTCTTCCGTTCAGTTGATAGACGTGAAGGACCACGACACTGGGCACACATTCAGCCCTACACGCGATCAGATCATCCTTGCAGGCTGCATCACGACGCACACGATCAACCTCTTCCCTGGTATATTCAACATTCAATCACGATTAGGGTTCTTCACTTCTTTGCTTGCTTGTCGTATAGTAGCTGTCAAATTAAATTGTTAGTCCCTGCCAGTTTCCTTTGTGTTTAGGGTTATACTTCTATCTTTGCCCCTTTGCCGTTGATTTCTATGACTAGCGGGTGGGCCACGACGGATGAGGGAGGACAGTGGACAGTGTCCCTTTGCCCCCAAACCGACCCCAATTTTTGGGACGGGCTGTCGGAGGGGGAGGGGGAGGGGGGGACGACCTTTGGAGAGACCCGCTGGTTATTTTTTTGCGTGAACCGTCCGTTCGAACACTTTTGGACGGATGAGGAGCGTTTGGGGAGCTCCCTTGGAGATGCTCTTAGGTTCCCATGGTCGGCTTCTCCTAGGAGCTCCACAAAACATAGACCCGGCCATGCTCGCTTCAGGTCGCACGGACAGAAACAGACTAAGTTCGCTTGCCTCTTTATTTTTTTGCGTTGATGCCACAGTAACTCTAGGATTCCAATACGTAACAACCCATACTCTGGGATTATGACCTTGATGCTTAGCTCCATCTTTGTACATGTTCTAAGTCACTCGGTATAAAAATATTGGATATGTTTAAATCCTAAAACATGAGTTTGAGTTTGGAGCAGAAAGTACGTGTAGTTTTCAAACAAATTAAAATTTACTCTAGTAGTTTTTCAAAGTTGATTGTTGCCCGGTTGAAAGCCTGTGAATTTGTTCCATTTCCTGTTCGGCTGATCCTATATGAGCCCATTCATGCCAAAATTTTCAAAATATTTTTGTACGAGATTCGTGCATTTCAAACGCACCGTCCATTCTTTGCCACGTTGCATTGCATCTGACAAAGAGCCCTAATTTCTCGGTTATAAATAGCCGTAGCCAGGACCAGAAAACGACCACTGAGTCAAAAACTCCCCAGCCGTCTCGAACCCGTCGCCACCAAACACTGAGCGAAGCAGCAGTAACAGCCGTCGCCGCCGGTTACGAAGGGCAAGAACGAAGGGCGATCGTCGGCGGAGATGGGGCTGCGCGATCTGCTGACGGGACGCTCCTCCTCCTGCGCGGCGACGGGATCGTCGTCGTCCTCCCTCATCCCCCTCAGTGCCTTCGTCGACGCCTTCATCGGCTACTCCCCTAAATCTGAGGTGCGCGAAACCGTAAATCCTTTATCACCATTTGTAGATCGTGCGGCGCCGATCTCCAGAGGAGATGAATCTTGAGTAACTCCGCTGGCTTTAGATCCCGAAGGTTGGGTAGATCATTTTGGGAGGTTTGATGTTGGGGCGGTTTGGCAGGACGGGGTTAACCTGTTAATTGCGGTTTGGCAGGTGCTCGTATGCTGATCTCCTACGGATCTCAGCGGTAACTCTGGGAATCTAGGAAAGCAGTGTAAAATTAAAAGCAGTTTCATGCTATTCTGGGTCGATCGGCTTTGGGGAGTTAGGGTGCACCCATTTGGTGCCCTTAAATTTCCATTATCCTATTTTAGGATCCACATGAAACACATATTTGTGTGGTTGATTTATATGTATCTCTACATTATGGTTCAGTTTTGACCATCACGACGTTGATGTTAGATCTAATGAAGGTAGCACCGGAGTGTGCGGGTATTATATCTGATGTGCTTTATTTATAAAGCATGACGAAAGCCTGTTTCGAGGAGGTATTATATCTGAACCACTTATGGCACATCAGCTATTATCCTCAAACACTCCATGCTACCCTCGCTACCCCCATAATTGTGTCGAGGCTTCATTTGGCATGTATACATGATTTTTGGGAGGGAAATACATAGTGGGCCGGCGGCTAATTAAGGAGGGCTTATAGCACAGTGTAGACATTAGACGCACAAATAGAGGAGAGCCTCCAAGGCAGATTTCGAGGCACGCCTCTGCCAAAGTGGTCAGAGGCAAGCTCCAGAAGAGAGAGTCAGCATCGGTGGTGACACCGTGTAAAACCACACTATTCCACGTATTCCATGTGCACATTCAACATTACTGTTTTTGGCAAGCTATTTTTCTTTTTCTAAAGTTTTTACTTCACCTAAGATAGCACGTGACATATGGCTATTCATTATTCAGGGATGAAAAGCATACATGTGGTGAAAAAGTGGAAAGATTGGTTACTTAAAGATGGATGTTGTCAAACTAGAAATTAGATTTTTGCAAATAGTGTACTAAACTTCTCACGGTTGCATATCCATAGTACCGACATTTTTGTGTGGTTATTTAGTAGGTAATCACGCAATGCCGTTTTGATGTGAATTGTCGGTCTGTTTTAGTCAAAGGGACTAACTTGGACATGTGACCTGGTTAATGACTATCATTTCGATAATGGTCTTCTAATTTTGGCATATAGACTGAAAGGGAACAATATTTTAAAGAAATCATATATAAAATAAGTTCCAATTGCACTTCTGTTTTATAAGAATTTATTTATTCACCATGATATTCTTCCTTGCGATGTGCAATAGTAGTTTGTTGCAGGAAATTGCATTAGTGTGTTACAAGGAAATCAGTTATATGGTTCTTTCTCCAAATTTAGTAGATTATTAGGATATGCTTTTACATGCACATTGTTTTATTTGAACAATTATTTACACGTTATTAATTTACAATCCAGTTAGTTTGCACTTTGAAGTTTTTTAGTTTAAAGTCCCGGTCTATTTGACATAATAGTATCGACCGACTCATAAAGTCCCGGTCATTTTTTAAGTCGACCGACTCACAAACCTAGACTAGTCGAGACTAGTCAAGACTAGTTGATCGACTCCATCGACTCATCAAATGAGTCGAGTCGACTGGCCGAGTCGACCTTGGAAATGCGACTCATAGACTAGTCTCGACTAGTCTTTCGACTCGAAATCCATGGGTGCATGATATTCTGTGTGGTATGAGGCAATGTCTTGACTTCAACACCTAGGTAGCAGAAATTAAAATAGAAAATGGAACCCCGCTTTCATTCTTTGTTCCGGCATGGGTGGGCACATGTGAGACGGTGTATATACTAGTTGGTGCATGCAATTCTAAAAAAAATATGTGTAGAGGCTAAATATATTAACTACCTCTATTGGTTAGAGAAGTTTAATAGCTTCTCTCTCTCTCTCAAAAAGTTAAATATTGCTAGATGTTGATTGGTCTGAAAATACCACGTAGTAACATAAAGCTTGCTACCTATTGCTTTGCAATAATTCAAGGATTTATTTCATGTCAAACTTTCTACTTTGATGTATACAGTGAATGCCTATAAGTTATTTGTGGTGTAGACCATACTTAGATCTTAACAGTCAAGGGTCAAGATCTACACTTGTAGGTAAGTAGGGAAAAATTGTGGACCTTATAACTATGGCTGGTATCTCATTGGGAAACTCGGGTTTGTGCAAAATTCATTCCTTTTCTGCTTATTTTTATGGAATACTTTGCTACTTCCATTTTAGTTTGCATTTTTTTACTTCATTGTGCTCAGTATTGTCAAATCAAGCAGGAAGTTATGATTAACCTACTCAAGTTTTCGGCTGATGATTTTTCGGAAGCCATTTAGGTTGATAATGATCATGTGAACACAAGTTTATAACCCTTTTGCAGCTGAAACAGGAACTTTCAGCAACTGCGGTTCTTCGGAAAGCTTTCAATGCCACTCCTTTATCAACAGTTCTAGGTGACGAAAATGAGTTCAAGCTAGATCAGGGATCAATCAGAACAATGAAGGTTATTCTCCCCAGTCCCCACTATCCTATGTGTATCTATGATGTTTCCTAATTCCAGCTGAACATCGGCAGGGCACCGACTTCGTTAATGGGCATCATGGAGACGCTTGTGGTGAAAATTTTCAAACCTCAATTCAGCTGAAACAGGAACTTTCAGCAACCGCTGTTCTTCGGAAAGCTTTCAATGCCACTCTTTTCTCAACAGTTCCAGGTGACGAGGATGAGTTCAAGCTAGATCAGGGATCAATCAGAACAATGAAGGTTATTCTCCCCAGCCCCCACTATCCTATGTGTATCTGTGATGTTTCCTAAATCCAGCTGAATATTGTCAGGGCACCGACTTTGTTAATGGGCATCGTGGAGACGCTTGTGGTGGAAATTTTCAAACCTCAATTCTTTCTGTTCCTGAACTCAGAGGGATTGAGCCACACTTCCATGAATCAGAGCAAATTGATAGCGCTACCAGGAATGTCATGCCCAAACCCGCTGGCAAGTTTCAACACTGACATGATTCTAAATTTTATTAGTTATATCAATGCATGACATAAAATTTGCACATCAGATAACTCAATTGAACTGATGACTCTGCATCAATTTTGGCTTGATTATGTGCCTTTACATATAACATCATCAGTAGCCAGTTGGCTTACATGGTTGAAATGGATGCTTTTAATTTTCTATCTCCCTTCTTTCCACTATATGCTGATCCTAATTTCAAAGTAACTTCGAAGATACTTCATAAATACAGAAAGCCAACATGCACCGTGAAGTTCGATACTTTTGTTACCTGATAAATGGAAAAGATGCTATTTACTCAAAACCTTGTGCGCTATAGAAAGTTTGCACTCTATGGTTTAATTGGGACTCAACAATGTGTAGATAACCCTAATGCATGTTGTTTCAGGTCTACCAGAGAAGGATGTTCCCTATCCTCTGCGTCGAAGTCCATTTCAAAACTTACTTGCTAACCAACATCTCTTTCTAATTGATTCGCCTTCAAGTGTTAATCCTCGTATCTTCTGGACGAAACACTTAATACTTAGTTTATTTGTACCAGGTTAACAGATCAATGGACTATATAGATCGTTCTTATGACAATGAGATGAGACGCCCACGAATAATACCACATGCACAAATGGATGAGTTCTTGAACCAAGTCCCTGCACTAATTTATGAGTTGCAAAACAGCAGCACTGAAGTCATGCAACACTCATTTCAGCAGCAACATGGTGGTTGGGTCTCTGCGTTTGAACAGGTCAGTGCCTTCTAAATTGCAGTTTGCACTTTATTCAAGTTAACCAATTCTAAGATGGACATATAAATGTCGTTTGTTAATGTATTCAATCCAAGTTGACATTTGACAAGGGCTCGAATTTATTTTGAAAATAAAATATGTAATCACTTCGATAATGCGAACAGTATAAATTTGTTATATAAGCGTTATACAACTATGTGAATCAGTAGATTGACCTTTAAAATACAGAATATTTGCTCGTGTTTTTCTGAAATTACAAGACCGTAATAAGTGAGGTTATGTACCACTAAGAAATATACACGGGGTTCTGCAACTTGTGCCACAAAACATGTCAGTTTGTTTAATTTACTTCAGTATATCCCATGTTAAGGTTACAATTACTACATTTGATCGTACTAGTGCACATTACTGGGTTGATTGTGGTCCGTTGCAACATAGAACATGTTTTTGTGAGATAAATTGGTTTTATTCCTTTAACCGTGCCATTTTGTTGTAACACCAGACTCAGTTGGCTAAAGGTCAGATAGGTGGAGCAGAAATTACAAACATGGTAGTTTTGGCGCAATCTCATACGCTTGAACACACGTCAGCTTGTGATGGTCATCCTAAATTTCAGGTATACCATATACAATGACCCACTCTTTTGTCTTTCGTTGGATAATGACTAGATCCTACTCTCCTTTGTTATTGCTTTCCTTAAGTTGACATTGTTCGTTGGTCTCAGAACATTTCCTAAAATCAACATTATTGTGTATAGGGTTCCAACTGCTGCGTGTTGATTTTCTTCTCGTACACATGTATTTCATACCTTTGGTGATCTGTGTACGACGGGGGAAAGGGGCAGTATCCCGTGTTTTACCTTGCCTCGTTATTTGAATGTGCACTTCCTGCAAACTGTTGGACGTAATCTGAAAATTTTTGTGGACTATAGGAGTTTATAAGATCATACCGCTACTGCTTTGTAAATAATGCCTTCTTTTTCACTGCTCCTGCTGAGTTGACTACCACTTAGTATCAACGCTGATCCCAGTTATTCCTGGCTGCAGGGACATGTCGTGAGCGAAAATGGTGAGGTGTCAGGTGGATGGTTGTCGTTCCTCGGGATTGCGCTGAGCCACCTGGGCAGCCTTTCTCAACCAAGGTTTTGGGATGAGCCGATCAAGTGGCATGATCAGGTGATAGGACATCGTGTATGGATTGAATTAAAGGGGCTGCAGCAACGCTCTGGTTGGTCGGTTACAGTGGAAGCTACGCGCAATTCCCTCTTTGACGCCTTACAGGATGCAGCAATGCTAGCAGTTATCACAATGCGGCTGCATTTACCTCTCGAGTTCCGAGGCACTCCGTTCACGGTTCTACCCATGGTGCCCGGTCAGAGGAGCGAACTGGACTATCCTGCAATCGGCAGCGGTGCTGAGGCTGCCACTTTCATGGGGATCAACTATGATGATGTGTTGACTCTTCTGCAGGAGCGTTTCGCGTCCTTCCACCATGAACGTTGGGAGTCCTGTAAAGCTTTGAAGGAGTACTTCCAAGAGAAATGGCAATCATTTGCAGTGGCCAAGAAGATGCCGGAAGAGCTCCCTTCAACTCTGGAGAATAACATAAGAATTAAAGATCTATTACACATGGGCAACATGGAAGGTAATTTTATTCCGAGAGACTGCGGTTGGACTGTGTTAGTTTCAAACAAGGGGCAGCAGCAGCAGGTAGAGCCAGCTCATCAGGAGGAGAAACCACCCGCAACTGCAAGCTCCCCGGCTGTACGGGTCCGGGCCAGGCTGTGAGATGCACCAGCTTCTGTTGATTAATTATCATTGCAATCCAACATGTGTTGTAGATGTAATTGATGTATCTTTTTATTTAGGGACATGGACGTGGTGCCATGATCTCAGTGTTGTAATCAGACCTCCTCTGTTGTTGTGAACCATGTGTGTAACTTACATGGGCTATTGGTCACCCTACTGTGGTGGCTGTTAAGACTTATGGCATAAATAATCTTTCAAGCATATCTAGACATGCCTGGTGATATTTGTATTACATCATTTGCTTCAAATTTGTGTCCAGTTTCGCAATTATAACATGTTCACTGAAGTTGCTCAATGTACAGAGTCACACTTGGATGGAAGCCTGCATCTCGAAGAGTCATCGCCAGCTGCTGATGCCCGTAAGTTTTCCTTGGGTAGGTTCGTACAAGTTGATACTGTCCTATGCCTGGTATGCCCAAGGAATTAACATACTTGTAGATTTCTCGTATTGTGTCCATGTGGTGGAAGCTCTGCTGCCTTCTCTCGCCATTGGGAAATCTTATCATTATCTGCAAAAGTTTCAGTATAATGCTAACTGGTCAATACCGTCTTATAATTGCTTATGTGGAAGTTGCTAGTGATTATATATATATATCATCTAAGTTGCCACATTGCACAAATTTACTAGATGGATAGCTCTGATATACCATGAGACTAATATAAAAGTAGTGTTCAGTAAGTTTTTACGCTTAATTGGAAGATTCTCTATGTCTGCAAAATAACTCAATATGAAATAAAACGAGCTTTGATATTGTTGTGGTCACTGTTTATGGCAAGTCTGTTGATTTTCATTACCTTGGTATTTGCTTCACTTCGTTGTGCAGGGACAGTTTCCTTACGCATAGGTGCTCTAATCTGAGTTGGTTTGGCAGTCTCTCTTGCTGCTTGGCCAGGATAATTCGGGCTTGGCCTTGGCATCCTGATTCCCTCCTGAAGACTCTTGATGGATCTTTCCTTTTCCTGCATTGACAAAGCTAATGAAGCATCTGAAGCAGGTAGCAGGACATGTACAGCGCAGAGCTGCAACTTTTTTGTACCTGGTCCTTGCGAAGCGACTCCTGGTAAGCTGCGTCCTGCTCTTGCCTCAGCCGCAGAGCTGACCTCCTCCTCTCTTCTTCCTCGGCCCTGGAGGCTCTGAACGCTGCAGCTTGATCGTCGGCCGTCGAGGCTCGAAAAGCCGCGCGTTGTTCATCAATGGTTCTCTGTAATATCTCCACGAGCTCTGACGGCGTAACTGGCCCTTCTACCTGCAAGGAGACAAGGTATATGCTAGTTTATCATACAAACATGAGAAATCTGACCGATTATTCAGTGACAAGGTATATGCTAGTTTATTGACACCGTGAACTTAAACGTTGTTGGCCTCGTACCCGTTGTAGGACTGTGATGCTGTCGCCGGAGACTGGAGCGATGACGGCGCAGAAGGGAAAGCTACCGGGCTGCAGCGACGCGACCATGCCCGACCCTTCTCCCCTGCCGCTGACCGCTGCCCAGGACACGAAGTTGGCGTCGAGGAACTCCACCACCACGTCCGAGCAGAGCGTGCCCCGGCAGAACGGCTCCGTGTACGGGTGGTCCGGGTCGTGGAGGTACAAGAACACGTGCTTGCCCTCTCGCCGGGCGATCCCCAGGACCTCGCTGAAACGGCATCCGTAGAAGAACGGGTGGTGGCCGCCGTACTGCTGCTCGAACGCGCTGAAGAAGAAGAGCTCCTCTGGCACAAAGGGAGCAGGAGAAGGTGGAGCAAGAGGAGGAGGCCCTTCGTGTGGGTGGTGCTGGACGCCCCGGGGGCGGCTCCTCGGAGCACGGCGAGCTATCGACCTCGACAGCCCTTGGATGATGCTGGCCGGGAGCCTCGTCACGGCCCTGGCGAAGCCGCTGCGGGAGTTCCGTGAGCTCTCGCCTGCGCCCTCCCTTACTGAGCTTGAAGACATGCTGAAATGCTACAGCAATATAATGCCTCTGCAGCAGCTGCTGCTGCCAGGATTGTTCAGGAAGCTGAAGTGATACGCTCGGTGAGTTGAGTGTCTCCTCTACTTGCATTTTGGGCTTGGGATTAAAAGCAAGCGGCTGCCTGGTGACCACTCGGTTTAAGAAATGTGATATGCTTTGCTTTTGTTAAAGAAACGAAATAAAGGGAGTGCTTTGTGCTTTTTCTCATGCTCGGTGAAGCAAAGGACATCGGATTCTTCATGGGTGTGTCAATCCTTTTAGAAGATTAGTGAGAGGATTTGAGAAGTGTACGACAAGCTAGCTGTACCACCTGCTACATTAGGGCATGTCCATTGCAAAAACGTTTAGAAAGTCAAATCCCGACAATGCTGGCCGTCAGGCGTTTGGGGGCATCATTTTGCGTGCTGTTTTGAGCAAGTTTCTGGGATAAAGATCAATTATTTCAAAAGTGAATTTATTCCCATATGTCTTGTGAAATCTGATATTGCTCTTTACTCAAACATTTTGGGGTGTGCTGTTGGTGCTTTCCCTATTAAATATTTGGGTATCCCTTTGCATTTTGAAAAGCTCGGGAGAGAGGATATCCAACCTCTAATAGACAAAATCCTCAAAAGAATTGCATGTTGGAGGGGGAAATTACTCTCTTATGCAGCTAGATTGATTCTTATTAAAACTTGTTTAGCTAGTATCCCTGTTTACTTGCTCTCCTTTTTTATGTTTCCCAGATGGGCATTAGACTTAATTAACTCTCAGATGGCTAATTGTCTGTGGAATGATTTTGAGGCCATAGGAAACTTCACTTAGCTAGTTGGAAACTAGTCTGTAGAAAGGAGTTTGGGGGGCTGGGGATCCCTGATTTAGCTAATGTTAATGTGGCCCTTCTGGGGTCTTGTATTAAGAGATATTCCTGTGATGAAGAGAAAATCTAGAGGACTATAGTTGAATCTAAATACGATACTAACAATCCTAACATCTTCTGTAGTAAACAGATAGGGGTCTCTC